>CM060919.1:90302500-95302500 GCA_030737875.1 Allium sativum | reverse complement strand
TTCTGCATATAATGCCTTTCTTGGAAGAACAACCCTCACAGCTTTTAGAATAACAATGGCTCCGTGGTGTCTAACAATGAAATTCCCTACCGAAAACGGAGTCGGCGTAATTAAAGGCGAACAACAGGCAGTGAGAGAATGTTATATAGCGGAACTTGTTGAAGCTGGGAAGAAAGAAGTGAAGAAGGATGTAGAGCCTCCACTCCGCATCGCTTCCCTCCCTTTATAACAATTAAGGAGGGGCCCTCACACTTGCGAGTATAGTGGAGCTCAAAAGGAGATCGATCCAAGGAAGGCCTGTGTGGGGAAGGAAAGAGCAGCACCAGCTGAAACCACGGTCTCCGTCTCAGTCCACGATAAAGATCCAGATCGGGTCTTAAAAATAGATTCGCAGCTGGGCTTAAAGCTGCAGAAAGATTTGATTTTGTTTTTAAAAGCAAATTTATATATTTTCGCATGGACGCACGCCGACATGTGCGGAATATCACCCAATGTAATTGTTTATAAGTTGAATATTAATCCCAGTTTGACTCCTATAAAGCAAAAAAGATGAATTCAAGGACTTGAAAGATCTATGGCATTAAAAGAAGAAGTAGATAGGCTATTCAAAAATAACTTCATACGAGAATCTACATATTCCGATTGGGTTTCCAATCTGGTTCTCGTCAAAAAATCCAACGACAAGTGGAGAGTATGCATAGACTATTCGGATCTTAACAAGGCATACCCCAAAGACAGCTTTCTGTTACCTAGAATCGATCAACTTGTTGATGCAATGGTGGGGCATGAATTGTTATCTTTCATGGACGCATACTCCGGGTACAACCAAATCAGGATGCATAAGTCGGACGAAGAAAACACAAGCTTCATAACAGATAGGGGCTTGTATTGATATAAAGTAATGTCGTTCGGATTAAAAAATGCAGGAGCGACATGCCAGTGCCTTGCGAATTCTATGTTCAAAGCTCAAATCGGAAACACAATGTAAGTCTACGTAGATGATATGCTGGTAAAGTCAAAAAAAGCTGGGGACCACCTTGAGAACCTGGCAGAAATGTTTCATATTCTCAGGAGATATGGAATGAAACTCAATAAACTTAAATTTTCATTTGGAGCGGCGTCAGGGAAATTTCTAGGATTCATGGTCAACGCCAGGGGAATTGAAGAGAATCCTTCTCAAGTCACGGCCTTACGGGAAATGCGTGCGCCAAGGACAAAAAGGGAACTTCAATGTTTAAATGGGAAAATAACAGCACTTAACAGATTTATTTCTAAAGCGACAGACCGGTGTATCCCACTTTTCGATGCTTTGAAGAAAGGAAAGAAAGAATTCCAATGGACTCCTGAATGCCAAACGGCCTTTGAGGAGTTAATCAAACACATGGAGTCACCACCGATGCTTTCTAAACCTAAAGATGGAGAGGAGCTATTCCTATATTTGGTTGTCTCTTCTCATGCTTTAAGCGCCGCATTAGTTCGAGAGGACGCCAAGATCCAATGGCCAATTTATTACATTAGTAAAAGGCTCGCTGGGGCAGAATTAAACTATCCAAAGTTGGAAAAACTCGCATATTGTCTGCTCGTCACCTCGAAAAAGTTAAGACCATATTTCCAGTATCATCCTATAAAGGTTCTCACTGATCAGCCGCTAAGGCAAGTTCTCTTCCGTCCAAAACCTTCGGGAAGATTATTGAAGTGGAACATAGAGCTCAATCAATATAATATCACTTACCACCCTCGAAGAGCTATTAGTGGGTAGGCTTTAGTGGATTTCATTGCCAAGTTCGTGGATAGGGGGGAGGAAACGGAAGTGCCAACATAGGCGGTGACTAGCTGGGAGCTATACATCGATGGATCTAGAAATGATTACTGTTCAAGGGTCGGAATCATCATAGAAACTGCAGAAGGTCATTCCTTATGCTACGCTTTAAGGTTGAAATTTATGTTAACAAACATTGAAGCTGAATATGAAGAATTAATCGCAGGTCTGAAACTGGCAAGAGAATTGAATATAAGAACCTTGCAAATCCTTAGCGACTCACAACTAGTAGTATGTCAAGTCCTAAAGTAATTTCAAACCAAACTTGGAAACCTTCCTTCTTATCTTACCAAAGCATTGGAACTCCTTAATGACCTTGATCACTATACTATATCTCATATTCCAGGAGAAGAAAACTCAAAGGCAGATTCTCTCGCCAAGTATGCCAGCTCCTCAGACGCAGAATTTCTAGGATTAATTCACATCAAAGTCCTCTCAACCCCTGCCATTGTAGAAGCAGATGTTGACTAGATCATGGAAATGGTTGAAGAGCCTATGTCTTAGATGACTCTTATCAACGAATATATCCTCAACGGAACACTCTCAGAGGATCCGCAAAAGCAGAGGAAGATATTGCGCAAAGCTCCATTATACCTTATTCAGGACGGAAGGTTATATAGACGAGGATTCCCCATGCCATTGTTGCGATGCATAACCAAGGAGGAATCAAAAGCGATCTTGGCAGAATTACATGAGGGAGATTGCGGAGGCCACTTTGGAGGTCAAACACTGGCCAAGAAAATTCTGCGATACAGCTACTTTTGGCCCGACGTGAACTTGGATGCAATGATCTATGTTAAGAAGTGTGACAGGTGCCATAGATTCGCAAAAATTCCCATGGCGCCTCCACTGAATTGACTCAAATGGTCAGTGCTTGGCAATTGCCATCTGGGGCATAGACTTGATCAGGGCATTGCCCACAGCTAAATCAAGTATGAAGTATGCGATAGTGGCAGTTGACTATTTCACTAAATGGGCTGAAGCTGAACCACTAGCTACTATTACTTCAAAGAAGGTGATCAATTTCATCCTAAAGAACATCATTTGCAGGTTTGGGGTACCACAGAAAGTAATCACCAATAATGGAACTCAATTTGAGAGCATTGAATTATTAGACTTATGCACCAAGTACAAGATTAAGAAAAGCTTTTCAGCCGTTGCTCATCCACAGGCCAACGGGCAAGTAGAAGCAATCAACAAAATTCTGAAGTCAACCATCAAGAAGCGTCTTGAAAAAGCCAAAGCTGGTTGGGTAGACGAGCTTCCTCTTGCACTATGGGCATACCGTACGACTCACAAAACTACGACTGGGCACAGTCCATTCTTGCTCGCATTTGGATCTGAGGCTATGATTTTGGTGGAGCTAGAAGTTCCCACTCATCGGAGAATCCACTTCAATCAAGAGGAGAATGAGAAATTATAGCTTGAAGCACTTAACCTGCTTGAAGGGAAAAGAAAGGAAGCAGAACTTAGAGTCACTGCACATCAGAGAAGGATAGCTCGTCATTTTAATGCTAAGGTTAAAAGGAGGACTTTTTAAGTTGGGAAACTTGTTCTTAAGAGAATCATGACCGAAACAGGAGTGTTCGAACCCAACTGGGAAGGGCCGTATATGATAAGCAAAAAATTCTTAGACGGCACATTCGAGTTGAAAATGACAGACGACATCCAGCTTCCCAGAGCGTGGAATACATACATCTTCGACATTATTTCGTCTAATAGTTCTTTCATTTTACAAGTTGTAAACATCATGCATTGTAAATACCTTGCAATATTGTTACAAATTATGTACATACTAATGAAAGAGATTATCTTGCATGCCTAAATCGTACATTTGCAAGCTCTTGTTTACAAGTTGTTTAAATTCGATTTTGATTGCAGGTCTCCTAAAAGAACGCTAACGCATCTGAGACACAACAAAATTCGGTGACAATTATAGCATATCCCAATTGGGATAGCTCAAATGCCCATCTTTCAACGCTTAAAAGTTTCACCCACGATGAATGTTAAGGTGTGGAACATAACAGAGCAAAAAGGGACACCGAGTAATACGGCGATCAAACTACAAATGAAGTCATTAGTTTTACCAAATGTCCATGGCCCTAGTTCTAATAAATCAGGATGAAACCCGATGAACGAATTAGCGTTCGCCTCGTGAAACAATGTGACTCTAAACCAAAAACCTCCCAGAGAGGCACCTAATCGATCGTCGGCACCATTAATACATGGTTCGAATGCGGCGAACACTAAGTTTTTAAAACAAAGACCTCCCAGAGGGGCACCCAGTTAATTATCAACACCATTAATACATGGCCGGATTGCGATAAGGACATTGGGTTATAAAACTAAAGACCTCCCCAAGGGGCACCAGGTTGATCGTCAGTGCCATTTTTACATGGCCCAATTACGACAAACCCCGGGATCTAAAAGCCCCTTGGGGGCATCCGACCATATGCCGAATCCGCCAAAATTCGGTAAATGACGGACCCAAAGACCTTTTCGAAGGCGCGCTACAAATTCTACAAGTGGCTAGATCATTCAACCACAACGAATAACGGGTTTACAAAGCACCTCTTTGGAGGTATGAAAAACAAGACCTCTCCAGGGCACATGTCCAAATCTGATCTCCGAAGGGGCTGGGTTACCATTTTAGTGAGAAATATGATTGAGCATGTTAAAATATAATACCTCTCGAGTAGGGGCATAGAAACGAGGGTTCTAATCTTTAAAGTTTACGATAACTTCTGGTATGGGGGCATTACCACCGCATTAAAGAAATTCAATAATGCTTACTTAAACATACCATAAACTCGTCACAACTTTACAATAAAGCTTAGCAATCACAAGGCTTATTTTGACCAGTGGAGCTGGTTCCCTCGATATGACTAAGGCAAATTTCGGGACTTCGACATTGTGATAAGTACAAAATCGATCGTTCACGAAAAAGAAATCTTAAAAACTGCTTTAGTCACAATAAAGGGAGTCTAGTAAAATTGGTCGAATAAACCCGATTAATAATGATTCGGGGTCACAACTGGAAAATCATTATTTACTTAAAAAAAAGTATCATAAGATCATTGTTACACTGAACATTGCAATAACAAATGACTTGTGATATTAAGAATTCGTGATGCAAGCATGAAAGAAAACACGTGTGTGGAATGCAGAACAATAAGGTACGACAAAGCTAAAAATAAAAGCTTAATTACAGAAAGCAGAACACAATTTCACTTCAACGTCACATAATCAGATAGCAGAATCACAAAGTCACAAAGCCATAAATCCAGCTCATAAGTATCAGACACAGAGAAACATAAAGTAATAAGAAGGGACCGGCACCCGCATATATAACCGGTCTGAATACAACATATAGAAGAGAATAGACGAGAAGCAAAATAAGTTGGTATTGAGCACTACTACTTCTTCCTGTCACCTGACCTTAAAGCTGGTTTGTTAAGAGAAGGAGGAGGGGTCTCTTCCACATTACTTGGATTTTCTTGAGAAGATAAAATAATAGCTTCCATGTCTTTCTTCTTCCGCTTCTTAGATGATGAGGATTTGGCATCTTTCTTTCCTTTACCCTCGGCAGCATCCTTTGGGCTTTCATCCGTTTTAGTGGTCTCAAGGTCATCGCTAAAATTGTAATCAACGTCATCTGAATCTGAGAAAGCACCGATTCTTGCATCCAGTGACCCGGGAGCTGTAATCACAAGCAGGGAAATGTTACTAGGAGGAAGAGGAGTAATAACAGAAGCAAGAGGGATGGTCGTCCGGGGTGAACTCGTTATAGCAGCATCAATTGTTGTTGCATTACCTATAGTGGGAGAAGATAGAGGTGAGATTAAACCTAGATTATGGAAACAACGAGCATAATAGGAAAGGGACACAGGCGAATCAAAAATGGATTCTAAGTATGACAAGATATAGTTGGTTTTAATTTTACCTGCATCTAGAAGATTTTCCTGGACATCCCTATGCTCGATTCTCCAATTTTTAGTGTTTTCATCACCAACTTCATCATCTCCATCGTGCTCATCGGTAATATTCTCTATAGTGACATTCCCCTCGGTAAGTACATCCTTCTCTTTTGGGAACATCAAGTAGGTTAACCAATGTCTGCAAGCCAGAGGCTCCAAGGTCCATAGGATCGGTAGGAAGGTTGGCATCAGGTTGGTTTTGAATTTGTTCTCCAGAAGTACCGGCCCTCTTGTCTACTAGTTGGGACTTTCCCTCGGCTAAAGCCTTCTTAGACCTGTCATCTAAAAATTTATTAATTTGTTCACCCTCGCTGCAATCATACCATTGATTTCAAGCACTCGTTCCCAGACAAGCGCCAAAGTTGTTGAAAAGCTATCCCCTAAGTAGTGCAAACTCCCGTGACTCATGACGCTGAAGACGTAAAATCGAAATATGTCTTCATCAGCCTTATCCATAGCTTGCTTAAGATTTTCCTCAGCAGTTATCTTGTCTTTCTTAAGTGATTCAACCTTAGCCATCAATGTTTGATTGGAAGCCTTTAAGGAACCGATGATTTTCCTGAGTTGGGCAGCTTCGTCCCCATACTGTTTGGAGAAATCCTTTTCCACAAATAATGTAGCTTCAACATTGCATTTGGCGGTTAAGGCTTCCTTTTCCCTTTGTTTAACAGCTTCGAGTTCTTCTCGGAGCTTCTTGTTTTCATTATCTGATGCTTCTAACTCTGTAACTCTTTTATTGAGTGACGCAATAGTAGCATCTCGAGAATCTAAAACTTTTTCCCATTTGACCTTATCGTTCTCTAACTTAGTAATTTTAGCAAGATTAATGTCATGACGCTTTTGGAGATCATCACCAAATTTACTCCATCCGCGCAGCTTTCTCTTGAGACTTTCTTTGACAATATTCCACTTTGTATCAAATTGGCTCTTAGCATTGTCAAGCTGAGTATGTGTTTGCCTTATTACTGCATCTACCTCCTCAGATAGGTCATTAGCGTCAGTTAAACTCACACCACGATCGAACATAAGCCCTTTTAAATTCCAACCTAGGAGTCGTTCGGAGAGAGGAACACTTACTGGTCTGGGATCATGGCGAGGCTTATGAATGATTGAGTGAATCTCAGCCAGAGGACCAGGGGGACTAGAAGACGGAATCGATCGGAGTCTAATAGGAAGCTTCTCCACTCGAAAATGTTTGTATGAGCCACCTTTTCCTTGATCATCTCTTCCTGGCTTCTTCCCTCGGTCCTCTTCAACGGGAGTATCTTCTCTGAGCCAAGTACGTCTTCTCGCTTCCTTATCCTCTTCGTCGTGTACCTTCCGCCTCTGCTCCTCAGTCAAGTCTTACTCTAATATGTGTGAAGGCTGATGAGAAGATTTCAGGGGTAGGGGAGGATGGAGTTGCTTATGATGATGCGATGGTCACAGGGGATCAAATTGTAACAGGTGCTTTGGATTGATGACTTTGCTTTTCCTACTGAAGTTTGATCTAAAACCTGATGAACGTTTCCCGTACATATCTAAACCTGAAATAAGATTAAGACGGATTTCAGTGCTTGACTTGCAAAGTACTATAGGCAAATTATAAAAAATATTCATTAGAAATATTGTATGTTAGAAATGTTTTCTAAAAAGGAAGCTGTTGTTAACGAACCGATTTTCCTAGTTGGTTCTAAGGAAATTCCTAAGGATTTCAGCAACTTTCCTATCTCAGAGATAGGATTTTCTATTATGTTAGCTGTTGTGACTGTGTTTAGAGGATCAAGAGGCTTAGTAACGGTATCATCCTGACTAAGGTACTTATCTGAGTTAAGATCGCCCAAATTTTCAAAGGTACCTGCAGAACCTTCTCCAGTCTCATCTTGAACAAGAAGATCCCCAGTTATCGTTTCGGTATTCAGGTCAACTTCTAATGCAGTTTCCTCTTCCTCAACATGTTCGGTTTCATGAGCAGACCCTGAGTCAATGCCCTCTCTCTCATCTTTCTCAACCCAGTCACTTACATCGTTGTGATGATCAGGATCCCCTTCTTTAACGGAGGACAATTTACTTTTAGGAGGTGTCTTACTACTACCTGCATTATCTGAGCATTTCTTTAAAGAAGCTTTCGAAGCAGGGGATTTAGTGGTAGCCTTTACTTTAAACATTAGGTCTAGTTTGAGATTACGAGAAGTATCAAGTAGGTGGTACTGACGGAGAAATTCCTTTATGATCAAAAATTTCCTACTTCTCTCTTTTTCGTCAACATTTCTTAGAGCGTCTAATAAGCATTAACCATGGAAAAGTCGGGGTCGGTAGATGGGATTTCTGTATAACAGATGAAGAATGTAAGATTCAATACTTAAACGCAAAGAGAAATGGAAAAGTTTTAAACAAGTGGATCTTTACGCCCTTCCATCCATCTGCTATAGAATTTTTTGGGACATCGGACGAAGCAATAGTTTTCTTTAAATCCCTTGATACTGTCCAGTAAGTTAGTGATGATCTTAGAATGCCTCGCTTCCATAAATAGAATTGGTCCCAAGCTCTTTTTAAAGGAATAAAGAAAGCATATCTCTTGGAAAGTGGGAAAATGTTTCTTAACCCTCATAAAAAGTACACATAAGCCGATTAAGATGGCATAACCATTCGGGTGTAACTACATGGGGGCAATGGCTAAGCGTTTAAGAACCATTTCTAGGAAAGAATTAAAAGGGGGAACGGCTCCCGCTGATAACATCTGTCGGTTAATGGTAACAAATCCTGGGGGTGGGGAATCAGCAAATTCATTATCCTCCAGAAGTTTAGCATCATCCTCTGAGATCTTAAATTGAGCACACAAACTTTTATATGCCTGCTCGGAGAGTTTCGTCGCTTTCCTTTCATTAGACGGTATAGTAAGGGGTTTTGGCTCAGGAAATTCTGGAGTAACCTCAGATCCAGGGGCATTGGCCATTATAGTCTGAGCGGAAGTTCCAACTTAAGCGGGTCCAAATGTTTCCTCAGGTTGTTCGCGCAACTGTTTTTGAGTTATCATCTTACACAAATAAGTGTGTTTTCTCCTAAAATAGCAAGTGTTATACGAAGCAACATGAAAGTGGGGGTGTTGAAACCTGCATCATATCATTCAATCCCTAGCTCTAATACTAACTTATGATTGAGTGATTAAACCTGTGTGAGAAATGTGTGATTAAACTGAAAATAATCTCTGAATCACTTCGACATAGACGTATCATTCAAGTACAGGTTATAACTAATTGAGTTGCTACTGACATGAGCAATCAATAGCGGAGTATAATGGTCCAAAATGTTCGACTGTTTTTCCACAAGACTTACTAGCAATAAAATGAAGTCAATAATAAAGGGAGTGTTGTGAAAATGGCAAGAAACACAAGAAGATGGTCAGTATTGGGCACAGCAGATTGGTATTATTCACCTTCAAAGGATTAAAGCTTATTGATCGGTGCTGGTACGAAAAGTTGACTGTCCGGTACTCATAATCCTCTGGGGAATTACAATACCGATCAGTGTGTAGGACAGACCAGTCGGAACCATTAAACCTCCCTATGGATTGGGATTAACCGATCGGTACCCAATTCAGACCGATCTGTACCTCCGATTTCCCAGAAGATTAATACCGACCGGTCGGTCAAGCAACACAGTCAGCTTCCCAAAAGGATGGTAATGACCGGTCGGTACAAAAATCTACAGCTACTTCTAAATCATGCACACTTTCAATAACAAGTATTGATAGCACAAATTTCGTAAGATTTAAACTGAGAATTCATGAGGTTTAAGGACAATCGTATTCAAGTCAATATGGTTCCATAACAACAAGATAAAGAGATATATAAGATTAAAGTACTCGACTCAAGCAATCCATCAAACATTATATGAGCAACAAAACAAAACCAAAGTTCTAAGAGGAGCAAAACATCTCAAAATCCCCACTTACAACTATAAACCCAATACAGCCGATTTCAAACCCCAAACCAATCAAATGCATAACATAAACCCAATTCACATCGTTTCAGTATCAAAAATTGAAAACCCCAAAGCAATTCGACCTAAAACTCATCAACATCGAACCCAATTCCACCCAAGCCTAACGTCTACACAAAGCACGTGGAATTTCAATATAATACCTGAGTGCTAACTTGAGTTTGTAAGAGCGGATTGAGCTGAGATTGGAAGTTGTCTGATCAGCCCTAAATCGCAACGATGAAGATAGAATTGAAGGCCCTCAGATTGGTTTTTGAATCAGGGTGATCAAATTGGAATGAAAGCTAATGAAATCGATGTGGGATCGCAGTAATCGCCGCCTTGGGAGAGATTGTCAGATCGGTATAGGGAAGAGGAAAATGGAAGAAGAAAGGGCCAGGCTACGATATATAAAGGCAATTAACTGATGGGATGGACGAACCACGAAAACCCATTGCATCAGACCGACCGGTTACCTATCAAGCAAACTAAATCCGCTGACCGGTCATGTAATTAACTATGGATGACTATGCATATTAACCCAAGGCAAAGTCTGCATGGGTGATCCATCAATCGTGTAATTTAAACGTTCATTTCGGAGTTTACAATTTTCACAAACAGAGAATTATAAACTCCGAGGGCCAAAATGTTTACTCCTCATAAAATCGTACACACATTGATGGATCAAGACATAGTGAAAGACCAGAAGTTCTTTGGTTCAATTTGTAACCGGTCGGCTAGAAACATAGACACCGACCGGCCAGTGCCTTCTTTAGGGTCCTTCAGTTTAATTTTATTCAACATGACTGATCGCTCTAAAGTACAAGTACTGATCGGTTGGTCCTAAGGCTGGACACTGCGACCAGTGGCCGTTGTATCGATCGGTTCAAAAGGCATGAGACCGGCTGGTCATATTCCGGGGTTCCAGAAAGGTCTGCTAGCAAAGATATGATCCAATCATACCGATCGGTAGGGCAAGGCGTAGCCGTCCGGTCATGCCAGGAGTAGCTCACTTGGACAAGTTCTACCATACCAAACGGTTAGAAAGACAGACAACCGACCGACATGATATGAAGCCCACAGTTGATCGATCACGCAGATAAGAAGAGGAGGCATACCGACCGGTCGGTTCTGATTCAGACCGATCGGTCCTCTAGACAACTATTAACAAACTGGCCGGTGGCATTTTCCGTAAATATAACCTAGACCGACCGGTGGCCTGCACATGATATTTTGGCTCTCCCTTACTCCTATAAATAGGGGGCCAACCCCACATTAATGGGGATAGAATTCCCTAGCCACGAAGTGCTGCTAAAATCTCTCCAAAACTATTCCACATAATTCTAACACTCATCCATCGTCATCAAGTGAAGATTCATTCATTCATTAATCATGGCTTTCATCAAATCCATCCAAGTGATCTAGGAGTTGGAGATCTATCATCCAAGTTCAAACACTACAAGAAATCCTTTCGATCCTCCTCCGATTATACCTTATCTATGCTGGTCATACCGTTTTTTCATTGCTTTCTATGAAGTTAAGTGTGATCTACAAGTAAAAGAGTGATAAAACTTGCTGTAAGAGTGAATCTAACCTTGTAATTGATAAACTGGTAATGGAATCCTATGTGAAAGTGGATGTAGATCTCTTTTGGATCGAACCACTGTAAAATTGTTCTTGTGTTTTACTTTATTGTTTTCTATTCTTGTGATTATGGCTCCACATACCTTTTGGTGAAGTACTTGAAAGAATACCTTTGGGGTTTCATATCGTTTTTGGTGTAAACAAGTATGTTTACTGTCATTTATTTCTACAATTTTTTTAGATTTTTTTTGGGTTTGTAACACTACTTGTTATGTGAATATTGTTCTGATATGAATTTTAATTTTTTATCAATATTTTTCTTGCAAATAAATATCTTACAACCTTATTTTTGTGCAATTGTTATCAACAAATGAGGTTAGATCTACAATTTTGAAAATTTGTTGTAGAGATATCTGTTATTATTCAAAAGCAATTCAAGTATAGGTTTTCTATTTAATTTGTTAGATATATGCAATCATATGAATTATTCGTCGAGATTTCTGCAAACATTCTGAAAAACTGTACAGATCGTTCCACGAATTGTGTTTATCATCTTTGATTTCAACAATTATATGTATTAGTTGCAGAGATGTCTGCAATCGTTATTAAAAAAGTACAAATAGTTCGTTGTAGAATTTTTTTTTTAATTGCTACAACTGCTGCAACTACACATAATAATTGCAAATATTTTTGCAAGTATTCTGTAAAAACAATGGAACTCAATTCAATATTAAGAATTTCTAATATAAAAATATATATACCTAATTCTGACATTGTTCTACATACAACATAATTCTACCGTAGTATCTCCAACAAAGTAAGTTTGTCAAAACATTTATATACATTTAACAATGTCAATATAAAACATCACATTTTTGCTAATATATGCTGTTGTTTAATTCAGACAATAAGAACTGCTAAGTGAGTTTGTCTCATATAGTCCAACTGTATGGCTTGTAACATAGAATATAATGACCTATTTCTGCTCTTTGTAAGTTGATAGCTTCATACATAAATTGAGGATCGGCATTGTCGATTTCTATATTTTCGGTTCTTTTTTGCATAATAAAGTAAGTGTAATAAAGCTTCAGAACATAATAGAGTAAGTGCAAAGGTGGTGCGTAAGGTTGAACAGAAGAAGCATCTTTTGAGTTTCAAATGATATGGACTCTTGGAGTGTTTGACAATTCTGAACGAAATTTAATTATGGTTGTTATGATAATTGCTACCGTTACCATTTAATAAATATTATATTGTTACTGTACCGTTTTTACTAATAAGTCAGAATTGCTTACCATTATCATTACCGATCGACTGGTATACCCAAGACTGATATATCAATAATCTAGTAATTGTTACACTGGTAATTGTAAATCACCCGCCGTTTGTTCATTAAAGTCTGTATCTTTACAAGGTTTTTTTTGTACATGGTGTATCTTTATTATATTATATATGAAATGTTAGATAATAAAAACTATAAATAAGAAAGAAAATAACTATACCTGGAATTATTTCATCTTATTATTGAATAAAATTTAATCATTTATTTGATTTTAAATGCATGTAATATAGCAAATCAGATGAATATACATATAAATTGACTGGTAAAATTGCCGTTGCCGCTGGTATTGAAGAAATGTTACTGATAATTTACCGTTAAAAATGATAAATTTACCGTTACCATCTCAGTTTAAATGGTATACTAATTATAATAAAAATACATCGTTTCAGTTTGTCGGGCAGACCGACCTTAATTAAAGTCTAACTTTAACTCATTCCAATGTAAATACAATAAAGCTACTCAAACCGAAATACAATATGTGAAATAATGCGACTGAGACACAAAATGCGGAGGCCCCACCCATTCTATAAGATAATTTTACACTTTTACCCCCATGAATTAAGGACTTACCACTGATTCGTATCTTCTAACCGAAACTTTGTCGGTCCGTCTAGCAAAGCTCATGTAAATATTGAGAGTAAACAAGAGCTGGAAATCTTGTATGGGAAATAAATCCAGCAAATGTCAATAAATCAGAAGGTAAAAATCTGAAGGTAACGAAGGCAATCAATAAGAAGGATCAAGGACAACCTGTTGACAAACTGCAAGTTTCACCTTCATGTCCATTTTGCCATGCTAAGAGCATCCCAACAGGGGGTCAGTTGCTTTTCAACTAACCCCCAACAGGGAGGCCAAACCTTAGGTCAAGGTTGCTTCAGCAACCAAATGGTTGTTGAAGCAACCATTTGGTTGCTGGAATAACCGGGCATAGCCGGCTTATTTAAAGCCGGCTAAGCATTGTCGGCTTTAAATAAGCCGGCTATTATGGTTTTTTTTTAAATCTCGGTGTGCCCTAGCCCACAGGTGGGGCACAATTTTTTTTAACCCCCGTTGGGGTGAGTTGTGGGTCAACCGAACTTGATTTAACCCCCATGACTCTGGGACTGCCCTAAATGCACGGATCATGGCACACTGACCGAGATCGATGCTTTATTTATAGGTCCTACGGTTTGTTGGGGGAGTCCCTACAATTTAACCATGAAGTTAACCGGTAAACAGATTTCATTAATGCAGTGCCTTCAGATTGACATTCTCTTTGTTGGTTTTTCTAATTGTATTCTGGCAGTTACTATAGTACTCTCTATGTTCATATAACTTCGCCAAGTCATGCCCAAAAAGTTCATTCCATATACACATCATTTTTCGTTATCATACTATTATTACTGATTTTGCAATTTGCCTTTGCCTTAACATATACAGTCAATCAAAGTAAATGTGCAGTAAGTACTTAACCTAAATATCAGATAGAACTTAAGTAACTACACGCCTGCAACAGCACAGTACTAGTGCAAAGCATTTAATTAATGGTCGGCTGGTGCATCTATATACTTGTTGGCAGGTCCACTATTTGGTTCTTCGAATTTTTTTACCACGATAGTTCGATGTGGGGAGGCATATCTTTGATCTTATACTACATTATTCGCTGCCGGGCAATCTCTGTTTATTCATTTTTCTACCTTGTTTATTTGTTTAATTGCTTCACAATTTTTGTTTTGTCATCTTCCTTTTTACCAAGAGTAAAACTAAAGAAGAGTTGGTTAGAGTTATGCAATTTGACACTGCGGATAATGAACTAAATGAGGAAGAGAAAATTGGAAAAGATTACAACCTTTTGATTCTTGCATATCTTGTACCATTACATCAATGAAGCCAGTTCTGATGGCCCTTCCTTCATTGGGTTCATCTGAGATCTGAGTAAAATATAAACTGAATAATTAAGTTATCTGATTATGTTTATGGCTAGACTAGTAAGTCAAGTTAAACCACCTAAAGTTTAACATAAGAGCAGAAGGTGTAAAGATCCGATTGTATCAAGCAATTTTTTTTTTGAAATGATAAAAAAGAGGCCCAAAGCCCATGAATCGGAAAAAAGCCCAACTCACAAATACATCAACGATATAATCTAACCCTAGCCGCCAAATATCACAAGCCAAACCCTAATGTTTAAAACACATGAAATGGCGACGACTTGAGAAATCAGCTCCTTCTTCATCATGGTGGTTTCCAGACGAAATTCTCACTGACTTCACTTCTCCTCACTTTAAATCCAAACTTGTTATGGTCTCCTTTGTCTCTCATACACCAGTTTCTGTCTTTAGTCTTCTGAGGGTTAGAACCCAGCGGATCTGAGCTAGTTGGGTTGTCAGAGTCTCTCTTCCTCCTTCGAGTGTCTCTGATGGCGACAGAGGGTCCTCCACTGCTACTCTCACCTTCTAACCAGTTAGAAAGATGATAGATCTGGTGATTAAGTGAGCTTATGTAGTGATTATCCCCAATTCTTTGTAAAAATCTGATTTTTCCTTCTGTCTTCTTCGTACCCAGGTGATTGTGCGGATCTGGATCACTACTGAGAGTACCTCCCCCTGTAACAGGTAAAGTAGTGCATTTACTATCCAATTTATCACTAGAAACACGCACAAAAGATGTTAATTTGTGTTTACTTCCCTCACAGTTATGATAATTGTTATCGGGGTTGATGGAAGCTTCAGTAAGGAAGTCAGGTCTTTCATAATCACTGGATCTGATCTCTAAATCTTCTCCGCGAGTGAACTGATCCCTAAAATATGCACCAGATAAGTGAGAAGTATTAAAATTCTTACTAGTAGTCCTAATAATGTTGTAGTTAGCATTGGAATGATAACTCCCTTTGTTATTAGAACCTCTGGTAGTAGATTGGGGATTGGCATCACCATGAGAGGGATTCAGGCACTTGGTGCTGAAGTTCTGCTTACCATTAAGTATGAATTCTTCAACTATTTTATCACAGTCATTGTTGTTATTATGATGACCCTGGCTATGCACTTTATCCTGCAATTGATTGTTAGCTTTTTGCATAACAATGTTACTGTCATATAAAATAGTGTGCCAAAGTTGTGTACAACTAATCTCCTTGCCATTGTGCAATCTTTGGTTTCTTTCCCTCCAGATAAAATAAATGGTAGTTGTCAGTAGGACATAGGCTTTTTTGAAGTTAATGGATTTGGGCTTAGAAAACTTTAATATATACTCGATGCTATCTCTAATGTTAAGGGTAGCAACATTATGCTTGAAACCCAAAGTGCTTTTGGCATTGAACCAAATGTACTGGGAGTATCTGCAATCAAAAAATAAATGAGTGGAGCTTTCATCTTCATTTTTGCAAAGAAGACAAATTTTTTCAGATCCTTTGTTCCAATTAAGACATTTATCCCTAGTGGGAAGCTTATTTAATAAAGAAAAATAAGCACAGTGAGCCATTTTGGGGACAGTTAGCTTTACTCCAAATAACTTTATGCCAATTCACTTCTACCTCACCACCTTGCAAATATTCCCAAACTTTTTTAAAAGAGAATTTATCTTTAGAGCAAAGGTTCCAACACCACTGATCTTTATACCCATTCTGATCAATATGATAACCAGAAATAGCATTTTTAAAAATAGAGGCTGCAGGATTATTATGAGGGCTCCAACAACTATTTAAAATAATACTATTGACTTTATCATTCACCCCTCCCAATAAATGCAAATTATCCCATCCTAGAAGGTTAATTAAAGAGTTTCCATTTATCCAAGGATCAAACCATAAACTAGTTTGAGTTCCATCTTTAAACTTTCTATGAATAAGATTTTTGCCCACATTTCTGCAATCTAAAATACTTTTCCAAATGTGTGAATGATGATTCTCTTTTTTAGCCAGCCAGAAATTTTTGTTTTTTAAGTATTTGGCTTTCAGCCATCTGGCCCAAAGAGAATTACCATTAAGAAAATTCCAAAACAGCTTAAATTTGCTAACCTCAGCTATATCTTTTAATTTCCTAAGCCCAAGCCCACCTAACTTTTTAGGCTTACATACTGTGTCCCAAGCAACCTTATGATGTTTGCCTTTCCAAATAAAATTAGAGCAAATTTTGTCAATTTTATGAATGACATTAGCTGGGATGTTATGTGTTTGAACCCAATACATGATCATAGCAGTGATGACTGTGTGAGTGAGTTCTAGCCTACCAGCAATAGATAAGAGTTTGCTATACCAACCATCTAGCTTACCTTGAATCATGTCTATTAATCTAGTACAGTCCCTATCATTAATATTGTTAATGCTTAAAGGAAGGCCAAGGTATTTAACAGGTAAATTACCCTCTTTAAAATTCAAAAGATGCAGAATCTCTAACTTATTACTGGCATATTTGCTAAAGTAAATTTTGCTTTTGCTAGCATTTACAGCTAAACCAGCATATTTTTCCATATTATTTAAGATATTGTGAACAGCAATAGCACTATCCTTGTCTGCTTTTAGAAATAGGAGCATGTCATCAGCATATAAAAGGTGAGTGATATGTGGCTTAACTCTGTTAATAGGTTTAATGTTACCCCTTAACACTTCAATATCCATTTGGATGGAGAAGTATTCCATAATTATGGAGAAAAGATAAGGTGACAAAGGATCACCTTGCCTTATCCCCCTATTACTATGAATAAAACCTTTAGGGGAGCCATTGACTATAACTGAGTAAGTAACATTGCTGATGCATTCCTTGATCAGATCACAAAACCTGTTATTAAACCCCATTTTTTGCAAGATAAAAATAATAAAACTCCAGTTTACTTTATCAAAGGCCTTATGTAGATCTATTTTAATACACATAAGGTTTTTATTCCTCATGTTAAAATTCCTTATTAGCTCATGAGCTAATAAGGAGTTTTCAGAAATCAATCTGCCTGGTATAAAGGCACTTTGGTATTCTGAAATAGTAAATTTTAAAAAACATTTCAGCCTGTTGCAAAGCAAAGAGGAGATAATTTTATAAACAAAGTTACAACAGGCTATGGGTCTATAATCCTCAAGTCCAGAAGGATTCTCCACTTTAGGAATTAAGGTCAGAAAGGTGTGGTTAGTGTTTTTCAATAATTTACCAGAGCTAAAAAATTCATTTATAGAATCACACAAAGTGGCCTGAATATCAGTCCAATGAGTTTTATAAAACTTGGCCCCAAACCCATCTGGACCTGGACTTTAATCAACATTAGCATTGAAGATAATATTTTTAATCTCTTCTTGCTTAATAGGAGCCAGAAGAATATCATCACTATTGTTGTTCACAGTATATTTAAATTCTAAGTTAGGAAAAACTGTAGGATAATCATTGGTGTTATATAAAGAATTGAAATAGCTAATAGCCTCTAATTCAATATTAGAGGCTTTGTTAATTATTTCACCATTAGCATCCAATAATTTGCCAATGTTATTCCTGTTTTTCCTACAAGACATTTTAGTGTAGAAAAATTTACTGGCTTCATCACCAGCCGTTAACCAATTCACCTTGGCTTTCTGTTTAAGATTAACAGAATTAATATGAAGAGCATTAACCAATTTGGCTTGAGAATTGAAAAAATTCTTAGCCTTGATTTTGTATGAGCTATCTTTGTCAAGATCATTTTGGAGTCTCTCACAATCATCCCTAATAGTTTTAATGCCATCTCTATTTCTAGTAGTGTTCCAACTTTTGAGATTAGTTTTAACCAACTGCAAAGTTTTATTGAGCTTGTATTGAGCTGTTCCAAAAATATTATTATTAAAGCATTTGGTAACCACCTCTTTGTAATTATGATCATGCACCCATCCATTCACAAATCTAAATGGGGCATTTTTGTGCAAATTCAAATCTGACTTGAAAGAGACTAGAATAGGTGTATGGTCACTAGTGTTTTGAGGCAGGGTACAACACTTTGTGTTTGAGAAGAGGTTTATGAAATTTTGATTAAATAAGACCCTGTCCAGTTTGCAATGAATATTCCTAAATTTACCAGACTTCCAGGTATATTTATTGCCAGAGATAATAGGCTCTATTAATCCAGATTTCATCATAAAATTAGCAACTTTTTCCAGTTTAGAAAAAGGAATAGGATTTCCTCCTCTCTTATCACAATTATGAAAAACAGTGTTAAAGTCCCCTAATAACATCCAAGGTTTTTTAATAATATTACTAAACTGCTCAATGCAATTCCATAACATATTTCTATCATTTTCAAAATTGGAAGCATATATAAAGGTGATAATTAATTCTAAACCACCTTTGTTTTTAAAACTGCAGTGAATGTACTGCTTATCAATAAAATAGTTGATGAGTGTCCAAATGATAGGATTGAAAAAAAACCATGATCCTACCATTTCCACCCATCAGATTATTATTGATCATGATCCAATTTGAAAAAAATCTGTTATGCAGTTCATTAATCCTAATATCATTCAGTTTATGCTCTACTAAACCTAGAATACTAGGCTTATACTTGTTCACAAAATTGGTAAGATCAAGCTGTCTAGCAGGGGAATTGAGACCCCTAATGTTCCAAACAATGATATCCATAAAAAATAAAAAAAGATATATAAGAAGGATATCACCTATTTAAGATGGATCAGAGCTTTTGCTGCTGTCCACTTTCCCCTCTGGCTGTTTTTCACTTCTTTTAAAGCTGATGTTTTCAGCAGTCTTTAATTGTTTATCCCATTTAGAGTTCTTTGTAATGTATTTCTTCCTGAAATCGTGATCCTTTTTATCCTCAGTTTCTTCAACTGAAATTATGTCTGTTAGGCTTTTTGTCCTGCTTTTCTTTTTCTTTTTTGTTGATGCAGGTTTTGAGGATTTGGAACCAACCAAGGCCTGATTGACTGCCTTTTGGATGCTGTCCTCAGTTACGAATTTAGAAGGAGCGAGGTTTTCAGCCAATAGAGATTCATCAGTGAAGATAGGATCCGCTGCAAGAAAATCCGCACATTCCAAGACTTTTCCTTTTAATATATTGATTTTTTGTTTTGTAAATAAACTTGAATCCTCCTTTGGGGGTGTGGATTCAATGACCTGAGATGCAGAAATCCCCCCTTTGTTTTTTGATTTTCTGATAATGCAGGGATTTGGTCATTCAGATCTAAGGGGGCGGTGCTGTCCTCCTTAGTTTTGGTTTGATCAATATCTTGCTGATGGCTTTGAGAGAAGCTTGCGACTTTCTGCAAATTATGGGTTTCAGGTGATTCTGAATTACCCATATTTGTATTAGTGGCATCAATATTCATATCTTCTTCTTGATGTAGCTCCGAACTATGTGCATCTTTTTGTGGTAACACTTCTGGGCTAACTCCTTCTTCCGATTCTTTATCAAGATTTGTTTGTGCCTTTGGTGCTTCGTTCGGTTTTTTGTTGTTAGAACAGTTTTCGAACGAGTGTCCAAAGCACTTGCATTCCTTGCATCTATCAGGAATTAGTTCATAGGTTATCGGTTGGGAGATAATCTCTCCGTCGTGCATGTAGATCGACGCTTCATTAGGAAGTTCAGCGTCAGCGCTGATTTCAACAAGGATTCTAGCATAACTCAATCGCGATTCTTTCGCTGTTTGCTCATCCATCTTGAGTGGATTTCCAATTAGACTCGCGATGGCGCTGAAAACTTCCTTATCCCATAATCTCAAATTTAACTCAGGTAGCCTTACCCAAACAGGCATGGTACTGAGTAAGTCGCGATCAAGAATTGATTTCTTGGTTCACTTCTTTAATATGATTAGCTTTCCATTGATGAAATAGGGTCCTCCCGTTAGTAATTTGGCGCAATCTTCATTATTAGTGAATCTAATAATGAAAAATCCATTTTCTCGAGTGAATATTTCAAATGACCCTATCGGATTCCATGTTCGAACCACAAAAGCTCTAAAGTGATGGTAGGGGGGCGCTTACCGAACACGTAAGCCACAACAGACATCTCCCATTTTCCTTCGGTACGTGCACTGGTTTCCTCACTCACAATTACGATCTTCTCCTCATTAAGTAATTTAGTCGGCTCTATAAAACTCAGATCAAATTCGGTACTCTGTCCTCCGCTCTTGACAATGTCTGCCCATGAAGAGGCCTTTCCCTCTAATGTCGATCTGTTCTTGACAGGATGTTTAGTTTCTTGATCAGATCTGGCTGGGTTTCTAGGCTCAAACCTTTTACCATTTGAGGTAGGAAATGGTATGTACTTATTTCTGACAGGGAATTCGTTGGACCTTCCAGCGCCTTATCGGAAGTGAGCAGAATCATTTGAATTCTGCTTTGGTTTAAGCCCTTTCTTGCGGTTATTAACTATGGTGAAGCCTTCTTCATCAACCAAGAAATGAGGAGAAGATTGAGGAAGGTTGTTGTTAGGATTGGAGGAAGATGGGGGAGAAGATGAGGAGGTCCCTAACTGATTAGGGCTTTTGTCGAATATAGGATTCAAGAAAGACTTGGCAGCCATGGCTGCATAGGTCAGGAAGAAAGTCTTTTTCCAGCTTTTATTATAAACAATATCTGTCTTCTAGTCTATCTTGAATTAATATCAAGCAAATTTTATTCACAGGATATTCTTGCATCCATATGCGTCTTGCTTCCACTTTCCTTAGTGTCATACAACAAATATTTCAACTAAACACATCTTTAGTATTAATTAACCCTAACTGTACTTCCGTCGGCAGCCAACAGCATAATAATATTCGTTTATATGATTAAATGGAGGGTGACTGCAAAGCTTCATTATGTCCTAATTATCGTACCCTCTCGTACCCAAATAAGCTTTTCTTCTCTGTGTTGGGTATGCATTTCTGAAAGTGGAAGTACATAATAATGCAGAGGATATTGACACAAACACACTTTCCCCTCTTTATATTTTTGACTTACCGACATTTTCCCTGTATATAACTAACTTCCCCTCTCATTATTCTTATCACATTCATTTCATACCAGCAGCAGAATGCATTCTTCTTCGTTAACAAAAACAATATCACCACAAGACCTTCTGTCAGACTTATATGAATTCACCACTCAAAAGAAACACAAAACTCCATTAGTGATCTCTGTTAGAAAGAACATTAGCAAGGAACGAAAGGCGAACATACAATGAACTTAGACTGAATAAAGTGTTGTAATTTATTAATCCCTTATTATCGCAAAACAAAATGACAATGTGACGAGGAACATCTTAGTTTATATCCAGGATCATAGTTGCATATTTTCCAATGTGGGGCTATTATTTTCATCACCCCCCTTTCACGTGTGGCTCTAATCCTGAGCTCTGATACCATGTTGTAAATTATTAATCCCCTTATTATCACAAAACCAATTGGCAATGTGATGAGGAACATCTTAGTTTATATCCATGATCGTAGTTGCATATTTTTCGATGTGGGACTATTATTTTCATCATAAAGAAAGTGGCAATGCGACGAGCCGGGCATTTGATAGTTGCATAGTTCTAGACATGACGATACAAGCTTTTCTAGAAAGGATATTTCGATATGCTCATGTTGCTCCTCCTGTCTATGTAGTCGCTAACTTGTACATGGATAGGTTATGTCAACTCAACTCAGGCTTTTGTATCAATTTGAAAAATGTGCACCGTCTACCCATCACCACTGTCGTGGTTGCCTCCAAGTTCGTCGAGGATTTGTAAGTATCTTATCTTACATAACACATATTCATATATAATGTGATGCCCACATTTATATATATATATATATATATATATATATTTACTAGTACAATGGATTCTTGCAGAAATTATAGGAACTCGAACTTTGCGAGGGTTGGTGGGTTGACAGTAAAGGAGTTGAATAACTTGAAAGTGGATTTACTGTTTATGATGGGGGTTCAAAGTGCATGTAACGGTGAGCGTTTTTGAGAGCTACTATAAGCATCTGGAAAGGGAAGTGAGCTTTGGTGGAGGATATCAGATTGAGAGGAGTCTGACGTTGATGAAATGTGCCGGAGAAATGGCCACCAAGGAGAAAATTGAAAGAAGGGGTTATAGGGCAAGGCCAGCCAGAGTGATTTAAGAAGAGACGTTGCTCCTTGTTACAAGCAGTAGCACTCCCACTAGTTTTGGTGTCGACGAGTGTAATTAAATATGTGTACATTTTGGTGTTTGTCATGTAACAACGGAGAGGCAAATTCTATTTTAACTCACCAAATAGATGAGTTGTCCTCCCTTAATTCCAAAAACCCCCTCACCCTCTTTAATTAAATTTTTCGATGACAAGTTTATCTTTTTCGTATTTTTTTTAATTCATCAGGTTACCACGGAGCGGAGCTACGTGGTTCCTTCACGAACAACGCAGTTTCACTACGTGGTACACTAAGCAACCTCGTAGTGCCTCTACGAGGTAACTTCGTGTACCACATAGTGACATTGCGTGGTTTGTGAAGGAACCACGCAGAAGCAATACGAGAAGGACATTTTCGTCTTTTTTTTAAAAAATTGGAGGAAAACTCAGAAAAATAGGAGGAACAATGATTTTTTGGAATTAAGGGGGGCAATTCAGCTATTTGGTGAGTTCAAATAGAATTTGCCTATCGAAGAAGATAAAACAAAGAACACCTGCTGTCTGTTTTAAGATTAATCGATGGTGGATATATATAGGTTCCGAATGTTTTGGTAAAATGTAGAACTCATCGTCAAATTTAAATTTCATTTTTTGACCCCTTCCAAAACTACTAAAATGTGAACATTACCTAATAAACAAAGTCATCCATTGCATTTTGGGCATAACACTACTGAATATGATTCCTGGAATAGACTAAACTCCGAAATATATTAAGGTGACAAGCATCTAACAATACTAAAGTATGCGCAACATACATCAATAACCACTTCAAATATATTCACACAAGCTAAAGTGAGAAAAACATAAAGTTGGTGAGAATAGAATATGAAGAAAACAACATTTTTTCTCAACCCTCGATTCCCAAATTCAACGGCGATAATGATCACTAGAGTAAGGTCATGGAGAATCTCCTTTAATCCAGGAAATACTTAATGGTTGTGGAATTTGGTTACAGAAAGGATTTGATAAAATTGTATTTGAATTTTTGCAAGCAAGAATATGAAGTTTCTTTTTTTAAGCAGAGAGAATATTATATAGATGTACATGTTGTAACGTATATATATAGATATAGCCTCGTAGCAAAGAAATAATTGTAATAACACTTTGGAGGTTGTGGAATTTGGTTACAGAAAGGATTTGATAAAATTGTATTTGAATTTTTGTAAGCAAGAATATGAAGTTTCTTTTTTTTAAGCAGAGAGAATATTATATAGATGTACATGTTGTAACGTATATATATAGATATAGCCTCGTAGCAAAGAAATAATTGTAATAACACTTTGGAGGCCTAGCCCAATAACTTGATAAAAGGTTTATACGAGTATGGTGTACAGCCGACATATTTCATTACTCCCCCGCGAAACCTAGATTTTCTGAAACCCTAGTTTTGCCATGTCGGGCTGGAGATCAGTCAAATTGGAGTGAAAAACATACAAATCCGAGCAGCGCCTTGACTTGCCTTGCTTTGTTATACTTCCTTTTTACCAGATCTATTTTCTTTGATGTCCCCTGATGATTTGTTTGTTCTTATCAGCAGATTTTCTGAGGCATCATCTTCGACTTCAAGAGTTTGAGCTTTGTGAGGTTTTTGCTTGATTGTTGAGGTACTTTGCTTGGTTCTATCTCCAGTATTGTCTTTCCGATAGCTTGCTTGCTCCACGACATTGAGTTCTTTCTAAATCTGGTAAAATTCTTCAATGATATAGCTTTAGTCAACGTATCTGCTCTCTGGTAAAATCATGGTACGTGATTGACTTGTATCTCTCCCTTTTGAACTGATTCTCGAACAAAATGAATATCTATTTCAATATGCTTGGTTCTAACGTGTTGAATTGGGTTTTTAGTCATGTACACAGCACTTTTATTATTACACCATAAAACCGGTTTAACTGTAGACTTTAACTTGAGTTCATACAGTAAAGATTGTAGCCATTCAGTTTCAGCTGTAGCATTGGCTATACTCCCGTACTCAGCTTCAGTGCTGGATCAAGAAATGGTAGGTTGTTTCTTTGAGCACCAAAATATTAGGCTTTGACCAAAGTAAATGCAGTATCCACTGGTTGATCTTCGATCATCAGGATCTGAAGCCCAGTCAGCATCTGCATATCCTGTTATATGCAAATTTTGGCTGGTCTTTAGCTTTAAGCCATAATTAATTGTCCCTTTTAAGTAACGCAGAACTCTTTTAATTGCCTTCCAGTGTATGTCCATGGGTTCCTGCATAAATTGAGATAGTTTATTTACACTGTATGAAATATCATGACGTGTTATTGTTGCATACTGAAGTGCACCAATAATACTCATGTATTCTGTTACATTGGCAATTGCCTCTCCCCCATATTTAGAATAATTCTGACTACTTACCATTGGAGTAGGTTGTGGGTTGGCATTCAACATTTTTGTCTTGACAAGTTACTCAGTAATGTATTTCTTTTGACATAAAATTATTTCAAATTCTGTTCTGAAAACTTCTATGCCAAGGAAATAATTTAACTCTCCCAATTTTTTGATAGAAAACTGTTGATCTAAATACTGAGTTTGTTGGTCAATGTCATCAATATTATTGCCAGTTATTGAGGTCATCTACATATATTAGTATGTAGACCGTTGAAAAGCTATTTATTTTGATGAACAATGAACTGTCTGATTTGGTAAACTGATATCCTAATTTAATCAAGGTACTTTTCAGTCTGTCAAACCAAACTCTAGGTGCCTATTTTAGACCATAAATAGCTTTATTTAGTTTACATACTAAGTTTTGATTTAGATTGTAGCCTTGAGGTTGTCTCATATATATTTCTTCCTCAAGAACACCATTTAAGAATGCATTATTAACGTCTAAATGTCTAACATGCCATTTCTTACATAAGGCAATAGTGAGTATAAGTTTAATTATTGTGGGTTTTACTACAGGTGAGAAAGTTTGATTAAAATCAAACCCATATTCCTGAGCAAAACCCTTTGCTACTAACCTGGCCTTGTATTTATTTATTGACCCATCTGGGTTTCTTTTGAGTTTGTATGTCCATCTGCACCCAACAATATTTTTATTGTCAGGTGGACATACAAGTTCCTAGGTTTTATTTCTGATGAGTGCATTACACTCCTCTCCATAGCTTTCTTCCAGTTCTCGTTTTTGATAGCCTGTTCAAAAGAATCAGGTTCACAATTACTGGATGAGGCTATATATGCTTTTGGTTTGAAAATACCACTTTTTGCCCTAGTAATCATAAGGTGGCCAGTTTGGAAGCTATCGGATGAGATTTCTGATCTTGAGCTTTGTGAACCTGCATTTCTTTCTAACCCTTGATTTTCTGAATTTTCAGGATTGTGCATGGCGAGACTGGGTTGCTGTGAATCATCATGCTCTTCAGCATAAGATTTTAATGCTTTGCTTGACTCAGCAGCCTCACTTTCATCATTATTGTCCCATTTTTTAGAATAAACTGGGACCTCAGGTATAGATATATTTGGATTTCTTACCTTACTGGTAGTTGAAATATTTCTACTACTAAAAGGAAACACAGTTTCATCAAATACAACATGTCTACTTATGTATATTTTACCTGTTTCATCCAGACATTTGTACCCCAGAAAAGTACAGGGTTTTGATCTAAAATCCAACTTGTTAGAATTGTATGGCCTCAAATAGGGAAAACACAAACATCCAAATGGTTTTAGGCTGTTGTAATTTGGTTTAACATTATATAACTTTTCTATTGGTGTTATGTTCTTCAGTACCTTTGTTGGCTGTCTATTAATAAGATATACAGTGGTATTGAAGGCCTCTGGCCAAAATTTTAAGGGTAGCTTTGCTTGTGCCAGTAATGTTAAACCAGACTCAACAATGTGTCTGTGTTTTCGTTCAACTAGCCCATTTTGTTGAGATGTATATGGACAAGTGATTCTATGAACAATTCCTTTCTTAGCAAAATATTGGTTTAAGCTTTTGAATTCACTTCCACCACCAGACTGAACAGTTTTAACTAGAGTATTAAATTGTCTTTCAGCCATAGAGATAAAATTAATCACAGCATTAATGGTTTCAGATTTGGCCTTTAAAAAATAAATCCACGTGTGTCTTGAGTATGCATCTACAAAGGCAATAAGTACTTGAATCCAAAGTCTGAACTTATAGGAGAAGGACCCCATAAGTCAGTTGCTATTAACTGCAATGGTTAAGTGTAGGCTGTTTCAGAGTCAATGAAGGGGAATTTATGGCTTTTACCAACTTGACAGTATTTACAGATATATGGTAGAGGGACATTATTATATTGAATATGATTTTCATTTAAAATTTTCATTACAATCTTAGCACTTGGATGTCCAAGTTTGTAATGCCAAAGATCAAACACTTTTTTTCTGCTATCAGCATTGTCAAGAACATTCAGATTACAGTGTTTTTTCCCTTTTTATCACAATGTTATTCTTGACAGTGTTAAACTTGTATAGACCTCCTGTCATGTTACCCTGTAAAATGGGTTCTCCAGTTAGAATGTCCCTAACTAAACAATATGTAGGGTAAAATTCAAAGTAGACATTGTTGTCATGAGCAAATTGAGAAACACTTATTAAGTTTTTCTTGATGTTTGGCACTCTTAAAAGATTATGTAGATATAATTGCCTCTTACCACTTATACTAGCATTACCAATGTGAGTAATCGTAATACTTTTACCATTGCCCAATAAAATAGAGTTATTACCTCTGTAGTCTCTGTTCCCAAGATTTAAATTGTCAAGATTGTTAGTAATATGATGAGTAGCTCCTGAGTCTGGATACCAGCTATCATCTTGCATAGTTTCAAGCTTCGCTGTGTCATTTTGATTTCCTCCTTTACTAGAATTATCTTGATTGTTGTTTTCGGATTGAGATAAAGCCATGTTCACACTAGGATTACCAGTATTCCTCTGATTTTGATTAGATGTATAACTAGTATTAAATCTAAAGTAGCAGTTCAGGGTTGTGTGACCCACTCTTTCACAAATTTGACACTTTGGTCTGTTGGTATTAGTCCATCTACCTATGCCACGACCTCTTCTAGCACCACCACCTCTTTGGTAAGCCTGATCATTTCTGTTATTATCGAAGTTTGGATTCTTTCCTTTAAAACCAGTAGTCAAGTTTACAACCTACTATGGTTCTTGAGGTTTCTTGGCATTTATTCTTGCCTCATGAGAAAGTAGGATAGAATGGACCTCATCTATGGATGGCACAATCTTTTGAGATGTTATAACCGCAATTACTGCTTCATAGTCATTGTTAAGTCTATTAACCAAGTGCAAGACTTGATCACTATTAGAAACTCTGTTTCCAGTAGCATTCAATAAGTCACATAGCCTTTTAACTTTTGCAATATATTCCCTCATACACAAATTCTCCATTTTAACACTTTGCAGTTGATTCTTGTAATGAAGAACTTTGGCTGAACATTGATTATTAAATTCTCTCTCCACTATAGTCCAAATGTCATAGGCAGAAGTACACCCAATAACTTGTGGTAGCAAACTTGCACTTATAGATGACAATAACCAAGAACTGATAAGTCTATCTTGTCTATGATATTGTACATACTTTTCATTTGTAATTGTTCGGTTATTCTCATCTGTGATGAATTTTGCTGGTATGTCTATGGTGCCAAAAATATATCCTTCAAGACCGTACCCCTGAATGGCAGTTTCCACTTGTAAATTCCAATGAAGATAATTATCTTCTTCGAGATGAATTGTAATTAACTGACTTTTTAGACTAATGGTTGTCTTTATTGGTGGGTTAACGGGTCCAGATTCGTTGGAACCATTCTGACCATTGTCAGATGCTCTAGTTAATGAATGATGATCACTCATAGCAGTGGGTAAATGATGACAGACTTATAAGAAATAAAATCAAAAACAAGAATGCCACTTTAAATCAAGAATTTAGAGATTTCTTAGGCAGGTATGTAGCAGTCAAAGATTTTTAGTGATGAATATTCAATATATACCTTATTCTGAAGATTTCTCTAGGCACGGCTTGTACTTGTTTGAGTAACTACACGCCTGAAACAGCACAGTACTAGTGCAAAGCATTTAATTAATGGCCAGCTGGTGCATCTATATACTTGTTGGCAGGTCCACTATTTGGTTCTTCGAATTTTTTCGTCCACGACAGGTCGACGTGGGGAGGCATATCTTTGATCTTATACTATATTATTCGCTGTCGGGCAATCTCTATTTGCTCATTTTTCTACCTTGTTTATTTGTTTAATATTTGCTTCACAATTTTTGTTTTGTCATCTTCCTTTTTACCAAGAGTAAAACTAAAGAAGAGTTGGTTAGAGTTATGCAATTTGACACCGCGGATAATGAACTAAATGGGGAAGAAAAAATGGAAAAGATTACAACCTTTTGATTCTTGTATATCTTGTACCATTACATAAATGAAGCCAGTTCTGATGTCCCTTTCTTCATTGGGTTCATCTGAGATCTAAGTAAAATATAAACTGAATAATTAAGTTATCTGATTATGTTTATGGCTAGACTAGTAAGTCAAGTTTGACCACCTAAAGTTTAACATAAGAGCAGAAGGTGTAAAGATCCAATTGTATCAAGAAAATTTTATTCACAGGATATTCTTGCATCCATATGCGTCTTGCTTCCGCTTTCCTTACTGTCATACAGCAAATATTTCAACTAAACACATCTTAAGTATTAATTAACCCTAACTGTACTTCCGTCGGCAGCCAACAGCATAATAATATTCATTTATATGATTAAATGGAGGGTGACTGCAAAGCTTTGTTATGTCCTAATTATCGTACCCTCTCGTACCCAAATAAGCTTTTCTTCTCTGTGTTGGGTATGTATTTCTGAAAGTGGAAATACATAATAATGCAGAGGATATAGACCCCAACACACTTTCCCCTCTTTATATTTTTGACTTACCGACATTTTCTCTGAAAATAACTAAGGGCACTCCCAGCAGTGGCCAAACAGGGTTAAATGGGGGAGAACGGATGTCGCTCGCACTACAACAGTGGAAGGAAGAGTGTGATGAGCTGAGACAAACGGGAAGCGTTGCCGTTTATAAATGCAAATCCCCTCTCAATTATATATATATATATATATTAAACTTAAGCCTTAAACGGTGTTTTGAAAACCGTTTAAGGTTTTTAATAATAATAAAAAAAGAATTAGAGCGTCCCTCACCCATTGCTGGACCGACGCTTTTTCTTGTATTTTACCACTCATATTGCTGTTTATTGCTGGGAATGCTCTAACATCCCCTCTCATTATTCTTATCGCATTCATTTCATACCAGCAGCAGAATGCATTCTTCTTTGTTAACTAAAACAACATCACTACAAGACCTTCTGTCAGACTTGTATGAATTCACCACTCGAAAACTCCATAATTAGTGATCTCTGTCCTTGCATCTCTGTTAGAAAGAACAATAGCAAGGAACGAAAGGCGAACAGACAATGTACTCGGATTGAATAAAGAAAGTGGCAATGCGAGGAGCCAGACATTTGGTAGTTGTATAGTTCTAGACATGACAATACAAGCTTTTCTAGAAAGGATATTTCGATATGCTCATGTTGCTCCTCCTGTCTATGTAGTTGCTATTGAAGTACGCAATACTATACGTTGGATTGAAGAGGTCGAAGATAGCTTCGAGTCGGAGGTGACTGTTCGCAAATCAGAGCTCGTATGTAGGAGTTATGAGCTGGAAGGTGTTTTCTATCAGTAGGAAGCGGGACAGACGTCCGTTATAGGGGATGACAGATGTCTGACTACAGGGTGGTGATTTCCCGAGAGCTTAGACAGACGTCTGACACTTGAGGGACAGACGTCTGTGCTGAGTGCATATGCCCAATTAATCTCTGGAAGATGACAGACGTCTGTCAGGCTATGTGACAGACGTCTGATTGGGTATTGGGCTATTTCGGGCTGGAAATTAGCAAGCAGATTTGTGACTAATTCGAGGGCAATTTGGATAATTGGCCAAACCTCTATATAAGCTATTTTCTGAAGTGAATTAGTAAAGAGCTCGAAAACTAGATTTGCGGATCAAAGGTTTATTCTCAAGGGAGAATTAGGGTTTATAACCTAATTCAAATTCTTCAATTATATTCTCCTCAAACTCTTTTTCTATATTGAAATATATTGATCATTGGATCAATCTCTTGTATTCCTTTCATCGTGGTAATAAAATACTCTCTCCAAAGTGGATGTACACTAAAAAGATGTTAGTGAAACCACTATAAATCCTTGTGTGATTTATTTTTGCTACTTTGTCATTAGTTTGTTGCTTGTGATTGAGATTTGGATTGTTCGTGATTGGTTGATATTGGTTTTGTGACTAGAGTTATTGTTTTGGTTGTTTTTGCAAATCTAACAACGATCTAGTCTTCCGCTAGCGCATTGTGGTTTAGATATCGGATTCGAGTGGTCTTGAATCGAATTAATCACAACGGTTACAACAATTGGTATCAGAGCTGTTTGGTGCTTGTTAGGTGTTTATGAAAATGCTGGTACGGATAGTAGCTCGGTAAGTCCTTCAACCGAAAGTCCGAATAGTGTGGCGCCATATGTACGGGGTTCGTATGCGGCGTCGGGTTCTCAATTGGTTATTGCCAAGTAGAATGGTGATAATGACTTTGAGAAGTGGCAATGGAAAATGATAGTGGTTCTTAGGCGGAATCGGGTGCACCGAATAGTATTTGATACTCACTTATTGCCAAGTGATATCTCGGAAGTTGAGAGAGAGGAGATGGAGGAATGGGCTTACACTACTCTTCAACTTGCTATGGGGGAGAATGTGATCTCCGAAATTAGTGGTGAGACTACCGCTAAAGGTATTTGGGACAAGTTGGAAGAACTTTATATGAAGAAGTCGCTCACTAACCGTTTGATCTTGTAGCGAACGTTTTTCACCTTCAAGATGAAGGAGGGTAATTTGCTTAAGGCACATTTGAATGCCTTTAATGACTTGCTCATGAAGATGAAGGCCGTTGATTTGAAGATTGAGGAAGAACAAAAGGCAATGATATTATTGTAATCATTAACGGACCATTATACGGGTTTCTCAAATAGTTTGATCTATGGTCGGGATACCTTGACTCTAGATGATGTCAAGACGGGTCTTCTTAGTGAGGAGTTGAGAGATCAAATGAAAGAGATGAGTGAGGGTAGTAGTGGAGCTAGTAGTTGTCACGGATTGTTTGTGGAGAAAGAAAAGAATGTGAAGAAAGAAAAGAATGTGAAGAAAGGAAACCGGGGTGTTCTAAATCAAGAAAACCCGGTGGGAGAGGTAAATCAAAAGAGAGAACTGACAAGTGCTTTATTTGTAAGAAACCGGGACATTGGAAAAATGAATGTCCGGACAAAGATAAGAAGGAAATAGTGTCTTCATCTATGGCGGTGGAGAGTGGGGATGGTGAGATAGATGAGAATGTGTTGACGGCGGTGGCATCGGGTGTTTTGGGTAACGAATGGGTACTCGATTCGGGTGCGTCGTATCATATGACGCCTAATAGAAATTGTTTTTCATCCTTTGAGGTCAAAGAGGGAAAGGCAATTGCTATGGGAAATTGTGCTATTTGCAAGTCGATGGGTAGTGGCTCCGTGCAAATAAGGATGTTTGATGGAGTTGTTCGCACGCTCTCCAATGTTAGCTATGTTCCGGGACTTAGGAAGTCGCTTATATTTTTGGGGAAATTGGATTTTCTAGGATGCAAGATCACTATCGAGAAGGATTGCTTGAGGGTTTCGAAGTGGGCACTTGTGGTTATGAAGGGTGCTAGGACTCATGGTAAATATTTGCTTCAAGGCGTGACCATAGGAGGTGAGACTTGTGTGGGGGTTGATAGTTCTCGTGACTTGGATGCGACAAGGTTGTGGCATTTGAGATTGGTTCATGTCTCAGAGAGAGTTTGAATATTCTTCGGAAGCAGGAGATGATCGAGGGTGAGAGTTTCAACAAACTAGAGTTTTGCGAGGAATGTGTCATGGGGAAGCAAACAAGGGTATCATTCGATGAAGGCAAGCCTGACTCAAAGGAGGTTCTTGAGTATGTTCATTCGGATGTTTGGGGACCGGCACCGGTTGCTTCTTTGGGAGGAGCAAGGTATTATATTTCTTTCATTGATGATTTATCTCGAAAGGTATGGGTGTATGTAATGGGGGCCAAGTCGGAGGCATTTGCTAAGTTCAAAGTGTGGAAGGCTCTTGTTGATAATGAGAGTGGTAAAACTTTGAAGGTGTTAAGGACTGACAATGGCGGTGAATATGTCTCGCGTGAATTCTTGGAGTATTGTAAGCATCACGGAATCTGGAGACATTTTACTACACCGAGAGATCTGCAATCTAATGGAGTAGCGGAGAGAATGAACCGAACTCTACTTGAGGAAGCTCAATGCTTGAGATTGACATTGGGTTTGTCTAAGGGATTTTGGGCCAAAGCTTTGTCAACCGCGGTGCATATTGTGAATCGATTCTGTGCTCGACCATTGATAACAAAATTCAGGAGGAAGTGTGGAAAGGGAAGAGTGTTGACTTGAGATATCTTCGTGTGTTTGGTAGCCCGGTTTATGTGCATGATCCGGGGAATTATAAGCTTGGAGCTAGATCATTCTCTTTCTTGGTTTCACGGATGGCGTGAAAGGCTATCGGATTTGGAATCCAAAAACGAAGAAGGTTGTTAATTCTCGTCATGTAACTTTTGATGAGTTGGCTTTATTCAAGGTGAATGAGAGCTCTTCGGACATTCCGGATTTGGTTCATGGTGAATCAAAGGAGAAGGAAGTCATTCCCACATTCCGTCCAAGTGGTAGTAGAGTTGAAGCTCGTGGGATTCAAGCGGTTGATGAAACATCACATAGTCCACAAGGTTCCTCTAGTGATGTTGGTGATGTACATGATACTAGAGAAGTTTCGACTCAAGGTGGAGCCAAAAGGGGTTTGGGTGATAGTATTGCTACTCGGGTTGGTCAACGTGCAATAAGGCCTCCTGAAAGATATGGTAATTGGAACTACCTTAGCTTTTGTGATCATTTGGACTATGCTCTCAATGTAGTCCAAGATGAGCTGATAGACCTTGATGACGTCATGGAGTCAAGAGAGAGCTCGAAGTGGATTTACGCCGTGGAGGAAGAGATGCAATCGCTTATGAAGAACCAAACTTGGGAGTTGGTTCCAATTCATCAAGGAAACCGTGCTATAAGGTGCAAATGGATATACAAGGTGAAGGATGAAGGAAGGTATAAAGCAAGGTTAGTGGCAAAGGGGTTCTCACAAAGTAATGGAAAGGAGTATGATGAAATTTTTGCACCGGTGGTTCGTCACACATCTATCCGGGTTTTACTAGCGATAGTTGTTATCCATGACTTGGAGTTGGAGCAACTTGATGTGAAAACCGCCTTCTTGTATGGAGACTTGGATGAAGACATCTACATGGAGCAACCGGATGGGTTTGTTGTAGATGGTAAGTCTAATATGGTGTGCAAGTTGAGGAAATCAGTATATGGGTTAAAACAATCGCATAGACAATGGTACAAGAGATTTGATCATTTCATGCTTGAAAGTGGCTTCCATCGAAGCATCAAGGATGCTTGCATATATTTCAAGAGGTTGGGAAATGATTGTTGGGTGTATTTACTCTTGTATGTGGACGATATGCTCATTGCTTCGAAGGATCAAAATGAAATCAACAAGTTGAAGATGCTTTTGAAATCGGAATTCAAAATGAAAGATCTTGGAGAAGCAAGAAAAATCTTGGGCATGGAAATTGGAAGGGACCGAAAGCATTTTGAGTTAAGATTGGCTCAAAAGGAATACATAATGAAAGTGCTTTGCCGGTTTAGCATGGAGGATGCAAAGGCGTTAAATACACCTTTACCTTTGCATATGAAGCTTTCGGAGAAGGGATCACCTATCAGGGATAAAGACAAGGCATATATGGCAAAGGTGCCATATGCAAGTGCGTCTGGTAGTTTGATGTACGCAATGGTGTCTACAAGGCTCGATATTGCAAATGCCGTCGGGGTGGTTAGTCGGTATATGGCTAATCCGGGGAAATCTCATTGGGAAGCCGTGAAGGCTATTATGAGATACTTGAAAGGCACAACATCTCATGGACTTGTCTTTGGCGGTAGTGAAGATAGGAGTTGCAAATTGGTTGGTTTATGTGACTCGGACTATGCCGGTGATAGGGATCGGAGGAAATCAACTTCCGGGTATGTCTTCACACTTGGTGCGGGACAGGAATTAGTTGGAGATCGTGATTGCAAACCAGAGTTGCTTTATCCACTACGGAGGCGGAGTTGATTGCCGCTGTGGAAGCGGCCAAGGAGGCACTCTACTTGAAGCGATTGTTGTGTGACTTAGGTTTCGAACATAAAAGTGTTGATGTTCGATGTGATAGCCAGAGTGTTATCCATTTGGCGTAGAATTTGGCATTTAGCTCACAGACCAAGCATATCGAGGTGAGGGAGTCATTTCTTGTTGTCATGGACAACGGTAAGCTAGTGCACACAAAGAATAATGCGGCGGATATGTTTACGAAGGCATTGCCGTATGAGAAGTTCGAGCACTGCTCGAACTTAATTCGCGTGTTGAGTTGCTAGGTGCCACGGGGTGGCACGAGGTGGAGAAAGTGATTTTGTGTTTGATGGAAAAGGAATAGCGGTGAGAGATTGGAAATCTATCTTCATGGTAAGTACTTGTTACACCGAGTACATTGTCTTTAGGTGAGACGGTTTTGGTTTGAATGTTTTCAACACTACATTGGCGGGTGGGGGCATTGCCTGAACTCGTTGGTGTAGTGCAATGGGCGGTGGCCATGCCGAAGCTCATTCGGAAAACATTCAAGTTTGCTTGGTCGAAAGTAGAAGGAAATGCTTGGGTGCATTGGAGTTTGGAGTTAAGATGGTTATAGTATCAAGGTGGAGTGTTGAAGTATGTGATACTATATGTTGGATTGAAGAGGTCGAAGATAGCTTCGAGTCGGACGTGATCGTTCGCAAATCGGAGCTCGTATGCAGGAGTTATGAGCTGGAAGGTGTTTGCTGTCAACAGGAAGCGGGACAGACGTCTATCATAGGCAGACGTCTGACTACAGGGTGGTGATTTCCCAAGAGCTCAGACAGATATCTGACACATGAGGGACAGACGTCTGTGCTGAGTGCATATTCCCAGTTAATCTCTGGAAGATGACAGATGTCTGTCAAGCGATGCGACAGACGTCTGATCGGGTATTGGGCTATTTCGGGCTGGAAATTAGCAAGCAGATTTGTGACTAATTCGAGGGCAATTTGGGTAATTGGCCAAATCTCTATATAAGCTATTTTCTGAAGTGAATTAGTAAAGAGCTTGAAAACTTTAATTGGGGATCGAGGGTTTATTCTCAAAGGTTTATAACTTAATTCAAATTCTTCAATTCTATTCTCCTCAAACTCTTTTTTCTATATTGAAATATAGTGGTCATTGCATCAATCTCTTGTATTCCTTTCATCGTGGTAATAAAATACTCTCTCCAAAGTGGATTTACACTAACAAGATGTTAGTTGAACCACTATATATCCTTGTGTGATTTATTTTTTCTACTTTGTCATTAGTTCGTTGCTTGTGATGGAGATTTGGATTGTTCGTGATTGGTTGATATTAGTTTTGTGACTAGAGTTATTGCTTTGGTTGTTTTTGCAAGTCTAATAACGTTCTAGTCTTCCGCTAGCGCATTTTGGTTTAGATATCGGATTCGAGTGGTATTGAATCGGATTAATCACAACGGTTACAACAGTTGCTTATGTGTACATGGATAGGTTATGTCAACTCAACTCAGGCTTTTGTATCAATTTGAGAAATACGCACCGTTTACTCATCACCACTGTCATGGTTGCCTCCAAGTTCGTCGAGGATTTGTAAGTATCTTATCTTACATAACACATATTCATATATAATGCGATTCCCATATATATATATATGTATGTATGTATATGTGTATATATATACTTACAAGTACAATGGATTCTTGCAGAAATTATAGGAACTCGTACTTTGCGAGCGTAGGGGGGTTGACAGTGAAGGAGTTGAATAGCTTGGAAGTGGATTTACTGTTTATGATGGGGGTTCAAAGTGCATGTGAATGTGAGTGTATTTGAGAGCTACTGTAAGCATTTGGAAAGGGAAGTGAGCTTTGGTGAAGGATATCAGATTGAGAGGAGTCTGACATTGATGAAGTGTGCTGGAGAAATGGCCACCAAGGAGAAAATTGAAAGAAGGGGTTATAGGGCAAGGCCAGCCAGAGTGATTTAAGAAAAAACGTTGCTCCTTGTTACAAGCAGTAGCACTCCCACAGTCCCACTAATTTTGGTGTCGATGAGTGTAATTAAATATGTGTACATTTTGGTGTGTGTCATGTAATATTGGACGAAGGTGCATCGGAGAAGCTAAAACAAAGAACACCTGCTGGTTGTTTTACAGCTAACCGATGGTGGCTATACATACAGACCAATTTTTCTGTACCCATTTCCCTTTCCCCCCATGTTCCTTCAATCAAATCTCCCCATTTCCGCTTTTTTGCATTTAAGTACAAAAACAATTTAGGGGGTTAAATGCAAATGGTGGAAATCAGGAGGCTCTTATTGGTTGGGAGACGAGGGCACACTGAATTTGAGGACAGAAGAATTGGTGCACTATACATAGGACCCGAATGTTCTGGTAAAATATAGAACTCATCATCAAATTTAAATTTCATTTTCAGACCCCCTTCCAAAACTGCTAAAATTTGAATATTACCCAATAAACAAAGTTATACATTGCAACATACATCAATAACCACTTCAAATATACTCACATGCGAGCTAAAGTGCAACATGATAGTAACTACGTGAAGCAGTTATCAGCAAATTAAGTACAACATAATTCATTAAAATAACAATATACAACAAAAAACAAAAAGGTTAAGTTTAATAGCTGTTAGAATAATTGTCCTTTTATTAAGGACTATTAGATATTTTTAGTCAGTCAGTTTTCAGTGTTGTTATTTGATTCTAACAATCTGGTATCAGAGTCAGTCTGTAAGAAACGAGAAGAGTGAGAATGGGATTTAAAGAAAACAACAGTTTTTCTCAACCCTCGATTCCCAAATTCGATGGCAATAATGATCACTAGAGTACGGTCATGGAGAATCTCCTTTAATCCAAGAAACACTTGATGGTTGTGGAATTTGGGTAATCACAACCTAATGTTGAAGAAACGCTGACTGCTGCACTGAAGAAAACACTGGAAGAGTTGCAGCTTAAAGATTTGAAAGCCAAGAATCACCTATTTCAATCACTGGACATGACAAAGACGATCATCAAAAAGAGACATCCAAGTAGATATGGGATTTTATGAGATGAAGTGTCAAGGGAATGTTCGAGTAATGTGGGCCCAACTCAACCATCTTCACAGAGAATTCGAGATCCTAGTGATGAAGCAAAATGAATATGTCAACGATTACTTTGGTCGAGTGATGATGATTGCAAATGATACGAGGAACCATGATGTTAAATTTGTACCAAAAAGTTGTAATTCGATTATTCTTTGATTGTTGAACCGTAACGATAAAGAGAGAAATTCTGAATTGTTTTTATTGATACTTGAATTGATACATAATGAATTGTGTTGCAACGTATATATAGTTGCACTATGTAACGTTATGTAACACGATATTGGGTCAAGGCCCAAGTACAAACTAAAGGAAATATAATAAAGAAGAATACGGATGTATATTCATTTTCTAATTCTTTACCTCAATAAAAACTAGGTTTTCTTCCTTTCTCTTTCCATGATGGCTTGGAGACATCAAATCTTAAAAAAAAAACTTCAGGTTTGGTGCTTCCAGGCTTGTCGATGGCTTTTAGACTCTCTGATATGTAAACTAGAGGAAAGATTGAAGGAAGTAAAACAGAAAAAGGGAGTAGACAGTAATGCTTCAGATCTAGTTCGATCCACATACTTCAGATCTTCTTCCCTTTGAGAATATCCTGCTTGATTTGAGTAGAATCGAAGCCAGATCCGACTGTAGGTTATTGAGTAGAGTTGTCGAGGGCTTCAGCGTCTTTGATTTAGAGTACCTTCTTCAGCTTGTTGAAATTTGATGCAGGTAGAGCCTTGGTAAGGATGACCGCTTTCTGGTAGGTACTCGGTGAGTGCTTAATGTTGGTTTTGCGTTTCAGCACTCATTCTCTAATGAAGTATAAGTCCAAATTCCAACTAAATATGTTTCGTCCTAGAATGCATGATAGGATTTGCGGTTAGGGCTAAAGATCTTAGGTTGTCACACAAGAAAACAGTTTTGCTGATGTATTTAGCTCACTCATAAGTGATTTGATCCACATTATTTCTGCCACTGCACTTGCCACACTTCTGAATTCTACCTCAGTGCTAGATCTTGAGATTGTAGTTTGTTTTTTTGAACACCATGACACTAGGTTTTGGCCTAGTAAGATACAGTAGCCACTTGTAGATCTTCTGTCATCCGGGTCACTCCTCCAATCAGCATCTGCAAAGCCAGTTAAATTAATATTGGTATTGGATTTTAATATCAAACCATGATTTAGTGTTCCCTTTAGATATCTAAAGATCCCTTTGATAGTTTTCCAGTGCTGATCTAAAAGATTCTACATGAACTTGCTTGCTTTGTTAACACTATAAGTAATCTCTGATATGGTGATGGCCACATATTGAAGTGCACCAACTGTGCTCCTATACTGAGTAGCATTCTGAATGGCTTCACCCCAAAACTTAGACAAATGTAGGTTAGAAATCATAGGAGTGGGCAAACTATTTGCCTGATCCATTTTAGATTTCACAAGTATTTCTGATATATATTTTTTCTTATTGAGAATCATCATGGAATTTGAAATTCTTTTGACTTGAATACCTAAAAAGTATTTTAATTGACCAAGGTCCTTGATAGTTAATTTTTTGTTAAGTTGTTTAGTGAGGATATTGATTTCATCATCATTGTTTCCAGTGATGATGAAGTCATCTGCATATACAAGAACATATATCATTGTCCCTTGTTAAATTTCATAAAGAAAGAATTATTAGACATTGAGGGATTGAATTTTAATTTGACCAGAGTTGACTTAAGTTTTTCAAACCAAACCCTGGGTGCCTGTTTAAGACTATAGATGGCCTTATTTAATTTGCCCGCTAGTCCAATGCACCATTTTTTGTTGTACCCTAGTGGTTGCTCCATAAACACTTACTCTTCTAAGACCTCGTTGAGGAAGGCATTATTGACATCCGATTGCCTTATTTTTCAGCCTTTGTGTAGAGAAACTGTTATAATTACTCTTATAGTTGTGGGCTTAACCATTGGGGAGAATGTTTCATTAAAGTCAAAGCCCTGTTGTTGTGAGAACCCTTTACTTACAAGTCTGGCTTTGTATTTGTGAATTGTCCCATATGCATTTCTTTTTAGTCTGAATATCCACTTATATCATATTAGATTCTTGTGCTGAGGTAGTTTGACCAGTGACTATGTATTGTCTGAAATGAGAGCTTTATACTATATTCGTCCATGATTTCCTTCCATTTTTCATTTTGAAGTGCTTGAGCATAATTTCCTGTTTCTTCATTGTTTAAGTTTGCTAAGTAGGCTTAAGGATTTGAAGGCCAAAAATTTCCTGTTCCGATCACTGGACATGACAAAGACGATCACTCAAAAAGAGACATCCAAGCAGATATGAGATTCTATGAAGATGAAGTGTCAAGGGAATGTTCGAGTAATGTGGGCCCACTCAACCATCTTCCCAGAGAATTCGAGATGCTAGCGATGAAGCAAAATGAATATGTCAACGATTACTTTGGTCGAGTGAAGATGATTGCAAATGATACGAGGAACTATGGTGCTAAATTTGTACCAAAAAGTTGTGATTCGATTATTCTTTGATTGTTGAACCGTAGAAGAGAGAAATTCTGAATTGTTTTTATTGATACTTGAATTGATACAGAATGAATCGTTTTGCAACTTACATATAGTTGCACTATGTAACGTTATGTAACACAATATTGGGTCAAGGCTTAAGTACAAACTAAAGAAAATATAATAAAGAAGAATACAGATGTATATTCATTTTCTAATTCTTTCCCTCATTCAAAAATAAGTTTTCTTCCTTTCTCTTTCCATGACGGCTTTGAGACATCAAATCTGTATAAAAAAAAATTCAGGTTTGGTGCTTTCAGGCTTGTCGACGACTTTTAGACTCTCTGATATGTAAACTAGAGGAAAGACTGAAGGAAGTAGAACAAAAAAAGGGAGTAGACAGTAATGCTTCAAATCTATTTCCTCATACTTTAGATCGTCTTCCCTTTGATAATCTTTTACTTGATTTGAGTAGAATCGAAGCCAGATCTGACTGTAGGTTGTTGAGTAGAGTTGCTGAGGACTTCAGCGTCTTCGATTTAGATTTCCTTCTTCAACCTGTTGAAATTTGATGCAGGCAGAGCCTTGGTAAGGATGACCGCTTTCTAGTAAGTAGTCGGTAAGTGGTTAATGTTGGTTTTTTCCTTTCAGCACTCATTCTCTAATGAAGTATAAGCCCAAAGTCCAACTAAATATGTTTCGTCCTAGAATGCATGATAGGATTTGCGGTTAGGGCTATAGTACTAAAGTTGTCACACAAGAAAACAGTTTTGCTGATGTATTTAGTTCACTTAGAAGTGATTTGATCCACATTATTTCTGCCACTGCACTTGCCATACTTCTGAATTCTGCCTCAGTGCTTGATCTTGAGATTGTAGTTTGTTTTTTTGAACACCATGACACTGGGTTTTGGCCTAGGAAGATACAGTAGCCACTTGTAGATCTTCATTCATCTGGGTCATTCCTCCAATTACCATCTACAAAGCCAGTTAAATTGATATTGGTATTGTATTTTAAGATTAAACCATGATTTAGTGTTCCCTTTAGATATCTTAGGATCCTTTTGATAGCTTTCCAGTGCTGATCTAAAAGATTCTGCATGAACTTGCTTGATTTGTTAACATTATAAGTAATCTCTGATCTGGTGATGGTCACATATTGAAGTGCACCAACTGTGCTCCTATATTGAGTTGCATTATGAATGGCTTTACCCTGAAACTTAGACAAATGTAGGTTAGAAATCATAGGAGTGGGCAAACTATTTGCCTGATCCATTTTAGATTTCACAAGTATTTCAGATTTTTTTTTCCTGATTGAGAATCATCATGGAATTTGAAATTATTTTGACTTGAATACCTAAAAAGTATTTTAATTGACCAAGGTCCTTGATAGTAAATTTTCTGCTAAGTTGTTTAGTGAGGATATTGATTTCATCATCATTGTTTCCAGTGATGATGAAGTCATCTGCAATACAAGAACATATACCATTGTCCCTTGTTAAATTTCATAAACAAAGAATTATCAGACTTTTAGGGATTGAATTTTAATTTGACCAGAGTTGACTTAAGTTTTTCAAACGAAACCCTGGGTGCCTGTTAAGACCATAAATGGCCTTATTTAATTTGCACACTAGTCCAGTGCACCCTTTTTTTTTGTACCCTAGTGGTTTCTCCATAAACACTTACTCTTGTAAGACCTCGTTGAGGAAGGCATTATTGACATCCAATTGCCTTATTTTCCAGCCTTTGTGTAGAGAAATTGTTAGAATTACTCTTATAGTTGTAAGCTTAACCATTGGGGATAATGTTTCATTAAATTCAAAGCCCTATTGTTGTGAGAACCCTTTACCTACAAGTCTGGCTTTGTATTTGTGAATTGTCCCATCTGCATATCTTTTTAGTCTGAATATCCACTTGTATCATATTAGATTCTTGTGCTGAGGTAGTTTGACCAGTGGCTATGTATTGTCTGAAATGAGAGCTTTATACTATTTGTCCACGGTTTCCTTCCATTTTTCATTTTGAAGTGCTTGAGCATAATTTCCTGGTTCTTCATTGCTTAAGTTTGCTAAGTAGGCTTAAGGATTTGAAGGCCAAGAATTACCTGTTTTAATCACTAGACAGGACAAAGACAATCACTCAAAAAGAGACATCCAAGCATACACGAGATTCTATGAAGATGAAGTGTCAGGGGAATGTTCGAGTAATGTGGGCCCACTAAACCATCTTCACAGAGAATTTGAGATCCTAACGATGAAGCAAAATGAATATGTCAACGATTACTTTGGTCGAGTGAAGATGATTGCAAATGATACGAGGAACTACGGTGCTAAATTTGTACCAAAAACAAACTAGTTATTAACTAGAAAGATAACCCAATGTTTTAAAAGACATTAGTTCTTTAACCCAATTAAAAGTGGAAATATAATTTGGAATTTATAAATCTTTTATTAAGATTTAAGTGGAAATTCTCCAAAGTAAAGTTTTCCAATTTAATATATTAAATTGGAACTGAATGGAATTCGATTTAACAATAATCGAGATGAGATTCTATAAACGGAGACCGTTACTATATTTGGAATTTAAAAGGCTCTGATACCAACTGTAACGTATGCGGGGTTTGAACGATTTTAATCGATCTAGCGATCGATTAAGGTCGAGCAAAATGCGTATTGTTACAGTTATTGTTTGATTATTGAACCGTAACGATGAAGAGAGAAATTCTGAATTGTTTTTATTGATACTTGAATTGATACAAAATGAATCGTTTTGCAACTTATATATTGTTGCACTATGTAACGTTATGTAACACGATATTGGGTTAAGGCCCAAGTACAAACTAAAGAAAATATAATAAAGAAGAATACAGATGTATATTCATTTTCTAATTCTTTCCCTCAATCAAAAATAAGTTTTCTTCCTTTCTCTTTCCATGATGGCTTGGAGACATCAAATCTGTAAAAAAAAACTTCAGGTTTGGTGCTTTCAGGCTTGTTGATGACTTTTAGACTCTTTGATATGTAAACTAGAGGAAAGATTGAAGGAAGTAGAACAGAAAAAGGGAGTAGACAGTAATGCTTCAAATCTAGTTCCTCATACTTCAGATCTTCTTCCCTTTGAGAATCTTCTGCTTGATTTGAGTAGAATTGAAGCCAGATCTGACTGTAGGTTGTTGAGTAGAGTTGTTGAGGGCTTCATCGTCTTCGATTTAAATTTCCTTCTTCAGCCTGTTGAAATTTGATGCAGGCAGAGCCTTGGTAAGGATGACCTCTTTCTGGTAGGTACTCGGTAAGTGGTCATTGTTGGTTTTGCCTTTTAGCACTCATTCTCTAATGAAGTATAAGCCCAAAGTCCAACTAAATATGTTTCGTCCTAGAATGCATGATACGATTTGCTGTTAGGGCTACAGTACTAGGTTGTCACACAAGAAAACAGTTTTGCTGATGTATTTAGTTCACTTAGAAGTGATTTGATCCACTTTATTTCTGCCACTGCACTTGCCATACTTCTGAATTCTGCCTCAGTGCTTGATCTTGAGATTGTAGTTTGTTTTTTTGAACACCATGACACTGGGTTTTGGCCTAGGAAGATACAGTAGCCACTTGTAGATCTTCATTCATCTGGGTCACTCCTCCAATTACCATCTACAAAGCCAGTTAAATTGATATTGGTATTGGATTTTAAGATTAAACCATGATTTAGTGTTCCCTTTAGATATCTTAGGATCCTTTTGATAGCTTTCCAGTGCTGATCTAAAAGATTCTGCATGAACTTGCTTGATTTGTTAACATTATAAGTAATCTCTGATCTGGTGATGGTCACATATTGAAGTGCACCAACTGTGCTCCTATATTGAGTTGCATTATGAATGGCTTTACCCTGAAACTTAGACAAATGTAGGTTAGAAATCATAGGAGTGGGCAAACTATTTGCCTGATCCATTTTAGATTTCACAAGTATTTCAGATATTTTTTTTTCTGATTGAGAATCATCATGGAATTTGAAATTATTTTGACTTGAATACCTAAAAAGTATTTTAATTGACCAAGGTCCTTGATAGTAAATTTTCTGCTAAGTTGTTTAGTGAGGATATTGATTTCATCATCATTGTTTCCAGTGATGATGAAGTCATCTGCAATACAAGAACATATACCATTGTCCCTTGTTAAATTTCATAAACAAAGAATTATCAGACTTTTAGGGATTGAATTTTAATTTGACCAGAGTTGACTTAAGTTTTTCAAACGAAACCCTGGGTGCCTGTTTAAGACCATAAATGGCCTTATTTAATTTGCACACTAGTCCAGTGCCCCCTTTTTGTTGTACCCTAGTGGTTGCTCCATAAACACTTACTCTTGTAAGGCCCCGTTGAGGAAGGCATTATTGACATCCAATTGCCTTATTTTCTTGCCTTTGTGTAGAGAAATTGTTAGAATTGCTCTTATAGTTGTGGGCTTAACCATTGGGGAGAATGTTTCATTAAAGTTAAAGCCTTGTTGTTGTGAGAACCCTTTACCAACAAGTCTGGCTTTGTATGCATTAATGGTCCCATCTGCAATTCTTTTTAGTTTGAATATCCACTTGTATCCTATTAGATTCTTGTGCTGAGGTAGTTTGACTAGGGACTATGTATTGTCTGAAATGAGAGCTTTGTATTATTCATCCATGGTTTCTTTCCATTTTTCATTTTGAAGTGCTTGAGCATAATTTCCTGGTTTTTCATTGTTTAAGTTTGCTAAGTAGGCTTAAAAATACCACACTTTTCCCTTGTTAACATTGGATGACCAGTATGTTGAGAAGCAGGTTGACTAGAGTTGTTCACTTATTTTTATAACTTTAATTTTCATTGTCAGAATGTGTTCTAGCATATTGTGGGGTGTTGATGTCATTGTTGACATCATCGTCATGCATGTCTGAACCAGTCCGACTGTACTCAAACTACTGGTCATCCTTCTGCCAGCCTGTAGTTTTTAGGTCATTTTGAATCTGCACATTAGAGATTATATCATTATATATAGGAACAGGTGGTATGGATAACTTAGCAATATGAATTTTTTTGTTTGTCTTGATCTCCTTTTCCATAAAACGGTATACATGTTCATTAAAAGTTATATGCCTGGATATGTACACTCTTCTATTACTGTCAAGACACTTGTATCATTTGATATTATTAGCGTACCCTATGAATGTACAGGGTGATGATCTGAAATCTAACTTGTGTGTCTTGTACATTCCTAAACATGGAAAGCATAAACAACCAAAAACCTTAAGCTTAGTATTATCCGATTTCTGGTTGAATAAAAACTCAGATGTACATTTTCCCTGTAACACATTTGTTGGAAGCATATTGATAAGGTATACTATTGTGGCAAAGACATCAGGCCAAAATTTTAATGGCGTTGATGCCTATGCAAGCATTGTAATACATATTTCAACAAGATGCCTATGCATCCTTTCAACTAAGACATTTTGTTTGAAGTGTGAGGGCATGTTCACCAATGTTGTATTCCTTTTTCTAGATAGCAGTCTTTCGTAGGTTTAAATTCACCTCCACCATCAGTTTGAATAATTTTTAGACTACATCTAGTTTGTTTTTCAGCATAATTGACAAATTGATTAATAGCATTACAGGTGTCAGATTTGTTTTTTAAGAAATAAATCCATAGAAATCTAGAACAAGCATGAACAAAAGAAATGCAGTACTTGAAACCATAGCCAGAATTAATAGGTGCAGGTTCCCCATAAATCAACTGCAACAAGTTCTAGTGCAGTAGTGTACTTGGTTTCAGATTTTATAAATGGTAACTTAAGACTTTTTCCTAACTGGTAGTATGTGCATGTGTATGAGTTGTGACAGATATCAATTTGAACATTATTAGCATTCATATTTTTCTTTACAATATCCATACTGGGATGACCTAGTTTTACATGCCATAATTCACATGAATTGACATTAGTAGAACATTCAATCATATTGCAGGATGATTTGATATACTGAGACTCCTTTTGATTTGAAAAAGTAAACTGATAGAGTCTCTTTATTGCTTTAATATGCAATAAAAATAATTAGTTAGAATGTCCCAGATAAAATTCAAAATAGATATTATTATCACTTGCAAGTTGAGAAACACTTATCATGTTCTTTTTATTTGAGGAACTCTAATGATGTTTTTTAAATAAAGTTTTCTAACACCATGTATGTAAGCATTCTCATCATGAGTGACAGACCTGGAATGACCATTACCCATTTGAATACACTGTTTACCTTTATATTCTTTGTTTCCAAGATTTAAGTTGGTGAGGGAATTTGTGAAATGATTGGTTGCACCAGAGTCAGGAAACTATGCATCATCAGTAATATCTTTTGCTCTTGTTGTATCATCATTTCTGGTGCTGTCTGTCAGTGTCTGGTTTCTTGATTCCATTGCAGATTTGTTAAGTTTGCACTAATGTTGTCGCCCATTTGATTTCTCTGACATGGATTATAGTTAAAGTTGAATCTGGAATAATACTTGTTGGTTATATGACAGCGTGGTCTGCTGTTACTGTTCCAACTTCCACCTCTGCCCCTTAGATTTTTGCTGAAACCTTCTCTTTGATAACTTTGGGTTCTTTCTTGATTTTTCCCTTTATTTGTTGAGACATAATTAATAGATAAGTCTGCAACATTAGTTTATTTATCATCTATTCTTCCTTCATGGGCAAGAAGTGTAGAGTGGACATATGAAATAGGAGGAGTGAGGTCCATGGATGATATTATGGCTACCACAACCTCGTAGTCATCATCTAAACCATTTAAAATGTAGGAAATTTACTTTGAATTTGGAATGCTTTGTCCAACCAAGGCAAGTAAATCAATTTTTTTTTTACCTGAAACACCCCACCTCTGTTAAGGTCACTCACAAAGGGAATGCCTTAATTTCGATGGAGCATTATAGGTAAAAGATGCAGATAAATTACAAGACAGACAAATAAAGCAGCGGAAAATAAAATCATTTTATAAACAATGTGGCTCGGTCAAGCATTTACAACAGTTGTCTTAAAAACAATACATAGTACTTCAGTCTTGATTCAAAAACTTCCAAGTATAAAAGAAGAATAAAAATAACAACGATTTATTCCCCAATAGAGCAAAGCAAGCCATAGCTGATATGAGACTGAATCCAAAGCAATACATGATGATCTTGAAGCAACAAGTAATCCAAGCTAAGCAGAAGTGTTTCCTCCCAGAGAACCTGAGCGGAGGGGGGGGGGAAACGGAAGAAAAGAGGCGAAATAACACTAGGTCAGACATAAGTCTGGTATGTCCAGCTACTTTCGGCATATGAACAAGCAAGAACAACATGACATGAATTAAACTGAATAAAGATATAAGCATGATGATAAGAAACATAGGATACATATGATAAGCAATAGGCAAGATAAACTAAGTATAACATCGCATGTTAACTATTCTCAGCTTCGCTACTACCTGTGATTCTGATTTCTATATCTCTGCACCACCTAATGAGTGTCCCAACTAGTAATCTGTATAAAGGATAATGTTACAACGTTATCCCAATCCCCGCAATTGTGGTAGCCTTCAGGTATACATCTATTATGAGGATTCCACCTCAATCAGCCTAATTGCCATGAAGATGTTAGATGTACCCTTACTTCCCTATTGATCGGCTCCCTACTTGTACAAATGTTCCATGTGTCTGTGTCAATCGGCCTTCTTGCGTGTAGATACCCTGTGCTGGTCCCACCATAAGGTGTATCAATCCTTATGATGGCAACCCGACACGAATCAAGATGCACTGTGTATAACTACTAGTACCCATTACCTGCTTTTTCCCACTCCGGAGTACGTGCACGCCCGTAAAACGTCGGAACCTACACTGACGTACCCTCTGCCGTTATCTTTGACCACTTATAATCAGCCTAGTAATCGTGCCCCACCCTGCCTAGCTCAGGGTACCGTGATACATCTATGTGGGTTACTGCTGAAATGGGTCCCCATTACTAGGGTTTCCTACTGGTTAAGTTTGTGGGCCTAATATTACCCACCAACCCGGTATGTACTTAACCCTCCCACCGATCCAAGCATGTTTATATAATGGTTAAGTTTTGTGGGCCTATATTTACTAATTTTACCCACCAACCCGATGTGTACTTAACCTTCCCACAGATTCAAGCATATTTATTTAATGTTTAAGTTTTGTGGGCCTATATTTACTAATATTACCCACCAACCTGACGCGTACTTAACCGTCCCACGGATTCAGGCATGTTTATTTAATGGTTAAGTTTTGTGGGCCTATATTTACTAGTATTACCCACCAACCCGACGTGTACTTAACCTTCCCACGGATTCAAGCATGTTTATTTAATGGTTAAGTTTTGTGGGCCTATATTTACTAATATTACCCACATCCAACCCGATATTTACTTAACCCTCCCACCGATCCAAACATGTTTATATAATTGTTAAGCTTTGTAGGCCTATATTTACTAATATTACCCACCAACCCGACGTGTACTTAACCTCCTACTCGGGAAGTCGTGTTGGTTAAGTGGTTCTAATTAACTTAACCTTTCTCGCTTATCATGTTGGATTGGTTAAGTGTGATTTATTAACTTAACCCTATTCATTCATCAGGTTATATTGGTTAAGTATTTACCATTTAACTTAACCCCATTCGTTCATCAAGTTATATTGGTCAAGTGTCATTAATCAATTCGAGTTAACTTAACCCACCCACTTGTCACGTCATGTTGGTTAAGTGTTTCCTTCTGGTGTTGACTTGACCCTACCTCAAATCATGTTATATTGGTTAAGTGTTGCCCTCTCATGTTAACTTAACCCTTCCCATACATCATGTTATATATTGGTTAAGTGTTATCCTCTTGTATTACTTAACCCCACCACATGTCATTATATATTGGTTAAGTGTATCCTCTTGTGTTACTTAACCCAACCACAAGTCATTATATATTTTGTTTAAGTGTTACCTTAGTTAACTTAACCCTACCATCTGTTTAATTAACATGTTATAATGGTTAAGTGTTCCCTTAGTTAACTTAACCCTACCATCTGTTTAGTTAACATGTTATAATGATTAAGTGTTCCCTTAGTTAACTTAACCCACCCATATGTCATATTGGTTAAGTATCATTAACCTAACCCTCCCATACTTAGCATGTGTCATTAGCATTAATTTATTTATTAATGCACCAACCTCTCACATTAGATATGTGTTGTTGCGGTTACTAGATATGCCGGGCGGTTCCGGGCAGTTTTACACCACAACTCAATCTAACCTCGGGTTTTTCTTGGGCATGATGCACTAACCTCTCACATTAGATAGGTGTTGTTGTGGTTATTGAATGTGCCGGGTGGTTCCGGGCAGTTTTACACCACAACTCAATCTAAACTCAGGTTAGACATTCTCATCTTTTAACATATTTACATATTTACGGTGTATATGTAAATTATTCACAATTAAATTATAACATTAATTATGTTCATAATTAATGGCATACCAATTATACAGTTTTCATGCTAATTACCCAAATCCACCAAAACTAGTCATGATCCCGTTTCTCAAGTTATGCCTAACCAATTCCAATTTCAAGTTATTAATCAAAATAGGCTATACCCCGTCTTCCCAAACTTGCTATAATAGTCATTTCCAAAATCACCATGTCATACATTTGGCGTTCCAAATCAATAGTTAAGCCCAGTCTAGTTTTAATATTCTAGTTTATAGTGTATGGCCAAAACTTGGTTTACTAGCCAACTAATCCAAACTTGCAGTTATAATGATAACAATGCCCCAATGTCAATTACAAATTTTGCCCAACCATTTCACCAAATATGTTATGATCAGTTACTTTCCCTAATTATGTTATGCCAATATTGTCAATTTCATGTTTATGCCCCAATAACCCAAACCTTCCCCGTATTCCCATCGTACGTATATCGCGATTCAACCTAGATTATAGGTCAATCTAGATTCACAAATAAAAAAGAACAAATAGGAATAATATGACAATGATAGGCATAAGAACTGGCACAAGATGATAGTCCCAAAACACAAGAATTACAGATAGAATTACAGCATAACCGAATAAACTGATTTAGAATCATTGCAGGCATATAGATCTGATTATGAACAATATTATGGACATGAAAGTCTTGAATAATAAACTAGGTTCGACAACTTGTATAGGTTCGATTGGATAGATAAGAAGCAACCCAAGGTCATAGATTCACAAAGGCTAAGAATAGATCCAAATAGAAAATCAAGCATAGGTCCAAATTCATTTTATTCCATGTCCATACTATAATTGGTTGTCTAAATCTGAAATTAATCGTGAACTTACAAAACAAAGGGAAGTCTCGTTTTATGGAATCTGTATTCTGAAACTGAATTGCTCGCCTTTGATTTAGATTATTGAATACTCTAAATTAGATTAGATTTAATTTGATTCTTGCTTTAGTCTTGCTTTCTAGTTTGATAAGAGATGGTGGCTAGGTTAGGATGATTATTGACAGCATGGTGACTCCTTGGAATGAATTTGTGTGGTTTAGGGTTTAGCTACGTATATATAGATGTCTAGGATTATTTAGAGCCCTTAGATGAACTAGGAGTCCATCAGAACCACCCAGCTCAAATACACATCATCCGACCACTCAGAAGAAGACACATCATCACAGAACACTCCAGAATTCTATGCTGGATCAATATGGGCGCACTTGGCAAGTGCGCCAGTGCATTTTTGTACTGGCGCACTTGTGAAGTGCGCCAGTGCGTTCTGGTCGACTTCCGGTTTTTCTGCCTAAATTCGTTCGTCCATATCTTCTTCATACGGTATTCGTTTTACGCAAACTCGGACTCTATCTCAAGCAGAATTCCGAGACTAACGCAATGGAGTAACCCATTTCATCTAATTCTTCTTTTATTAATTATTCTTTGATAATCTCTTATGTCCTATTTTAAAATTATGGGGTGTTATATTCACCCCTACTTAAAGGATTTCGTCCCCGGAATCTTCAAGTTAAGAAGAATGTATATCCTACCATCCAACATCCATCTACTCAACCATTCAATCACAGGAATCCATTGTCCTTAAAAAGGTTTCTACTGTTTTTCATGAACATATGCATAGTGTGTGTATATGTCCTTACGCAAATTCAAAATCAGGCGGTCTATGATTCATTTGACCTCCTTAATGTGAATCATGTCGGTGCCCTGAGTCCATCATGTATGCAATTATTCCTAATCGTACTTTATAACTTCTACATGAGTGCACAGTCATTCATACAAATGCAACATCCATATGATAACACATAAAGTTTCAATTCATATGTATAAAAATTCACTCATGCATATGCAATATGAAAGTGACTGAGCTGATATAGTGCCTAATGTGTGTATATGCATCCACGAGCAACCACTAGCAAACACTTGCAACCACTTGCATCCACCAAATATAACATGTCTCAAACACATGTTTACATCCATTGGCTTCTATCTAAGGATCGAGGATAGGACCGAGAGGATATACCTAAAAGATAAAGACTTACATGCAAATAAATATTACAAAAAAAAAGTGGAATCAAGGATATACCCTCAAAAAAGGTATGATGAGTGTTTCTAGTCTTCAGTCTTCTAAGTCGCATCTTCTTGAGCTTCACTCCACTGTACGCTAACTAATTTAACTTCACGATTGCGAAGCTTCTTGACCTCCATTTCCAAAACCCACTAGTAAAGATAGGACCTCGATCACTTACTATGCTAGAGGGTATCCAATGTCGTTGAACTATCTTTCCAAGATAAATAGATGTTAACCATGATACCAAGTGCATATACTAAGATGATTAGAGGTCTCTCTTCTACTTAGCTTATCCATTATGTCACAAATCTGAGGGTCTAAAGCTAAAGGTTGCTATGTACTTTTTACCTCTCTTAAGGTCAGTCTTACTTAGGGCGCCTGCCACAACCATTTATTTCTCATGCAAACCATCCTAGTCGAACTTGACACCCCAAAGGCCTAAACCAATATCAGACAAGCAACCAAGGAATACCTCCTCCGAATTTGGACGATTTATGTGAGATAATACTAGCAAAACAACCAAAGAATTGAGCACTTAACCGACTCTGGCTATCCTCGCCAATCTTGCTCCAAAATTATCGTTGATTGCATAACTGGCTTTGCATTGTCGACTAGATATATGCGGAAGTCTAACTCGTGATTTAGGGGAAAAACACCTAACCGAATCAAAACATCCTCGTACTTATGGACTATTATAAGAGCCCATAACTTCCCCGTGAAGGAAACCCGAATTTCTTTGAGGACAATACACATCGAAACACAAACAGAAGAACATTTCGTTGTTTATTACAACAATTCCATCAGAATACAAGAATATACAGTGTATGAATAAATATTATACAATAGAGAAATATCAGAGATTTAATTACATTACTGCAGCGGAAAAATAGTACAATACACAATTGAAAGAGATATATGGATACAGAGCTTTCCGGGTATCGTTCCAGCTGCAAATCAGGATCCTGTGAATATAAATCTGCAAAACCAAAACTGCTAGCTGCCCGTGTCAATGTAAGGGCACCCAGAGTTTAGGTTAAAACAATAAACTCCAGGTCAGTCATGTGACTGGTGTGAGAACTAAAACAGTTATTAATCTTTATTTTTAAAGTTAGGTAAATCCAGGGACCACGCCATATAACACGGAACGGGTTTCCTCCAAAGAATACCAGTGCATAAAACAACAGCGCAATGAAGCTATTATAAGACCCAGGTCCCATCACACAATGCAACACAAGCCGGAGGATAGGGTTTTACCTTATAATAGCCAAAAATGCTTGGTACGTGAAATTTCATATTTTATTATTACTATAAGTGTATAGTGTCAAAACAATTTCAATCTTAAGTATCAATCATAGACGGCATAAGTGCCCCATACCACTGTGTCGCCATATATAGGTTCTACAATCAAAACCGCACAATCACGTATTGGAAGTGGGATTCCTATATGTGAACCAAGGCAAGGGATCGTCCTCACCGCTTCGAGACGCTCTAGCCCGTGTCTCAGAACCCAGACTCAGGTGGGCACTCGGATCATTAGGGCCGGTCCACCGATGTAGATTAAAATGCCTGAACACTGCGTTTCCCCGCCCTTTGGGGTGTCAATGAGCCAAATGACTCCATCGGCTCCACATAATCACCGATATATCCGAGGCGCCTCGTAATCCAACAACCACACAGGTGAAAATAATATAAATGTCAGGGCTGGTAGGTCACTGACACCACCCTAGCTAGAAGGAAACACATGTCCTCCCTGAGGTCCTCTCCCGTTTCTGGTTCACACCGGGGTGTGAGGCTCGCTAATTAACGCTACACAAAGCTATGCCACAAAGGCCGTGCTTTGATCATCAACCACAAGACTCTGCTTTTCAACAGAAGCCTTGATCATTTGCATCTCAGCATGCCACACATGCAAACCACTCCATGCAACCGATATCCATCAATCATACAGAATGATATCCAATGTCAGACACACAGTCCATTTACAAGTCCGTTCTGGGTCTGAACGAAACCAGAGGCACTTTGTACCTTGCGTATCCATCGATCTCCAAGTATGTCTGGACGATCACCAACTGATTCCCTCCACTTGGTTGTACAACCCAATCAAGATCATCAGTAATTATCCAAACGATGTGAAGACCTTCGGTCTTCGACCACCGTCTTCATCCTTGACACATCGTCGAATCAGTTACTAAGAATGGGATAAACCCGGTCTTTCTGAATAACTCGCGTATATAATAAACAAGCGTTACACAAACACAACCTATGCCTCATTCCAATTCAGAATATTCTTTTATTCAAATATTCTTACACTTTGGGAAAGGTTCCCATTAATTTTATCAAAGATAAATTCTTTAAGTTTATTCTTTAATCTTCTTTTGAATATCAAATCAAACCAAAATATGGTTTATCCAAACTAGTCGGGATTAGCGAACCTTACCGAAGTACTCACTTGTTAAATTTCCTAACCCCAACCTATTTATCCCATGAAGTAAAACTAGTCATACTTCATATCTAACACCACGGTGTTATCAGTAAATTCAATTACCATCTCACGTTCAAATCTAATTAAAGATTTAATTATCGCCTGGAGCAAAACTGGTGATACTCCATTCTCGATCATTTCAATCTAATTAAAGATTCATTAAAACTCCACTTGGTTTTAATCTTCCCAAAAGTCAATATTAATGATTGTTTAACTTGGGAAATCATATCCTGTCTTTAACTGGGTTAAAGAAGCAATGTCATTTAAAACACAATTCACTATAAACCCAAAATCACATTCCATTCCATCATTATTTAAACGTAAATTAGCATGTGAACAATTCCCTAAGTATTAACCCCGAAGGCCGAAACCAACATCAGATCAATACCCAGGAAACCATTCAACTTAACTAATCTCCAATTAGCTTCTGATTTTCTTAACTCCGTTGGGTCTAAGAACAGTATTATTAAAGATACCATTCGCAACAACCCAAGATAATATTCCATTAACGATGGAATCTTCATGGAAAACAAATCGGTATATATAATCGATATATACTTCCATATCCGACTAATAATATAAATGGAAAACGACAATGCCTTTTAAATTCCAGATATATTAGCAGTCTTCCTCCATAGAAATTCACTTCGATTATTATCAAATCGAATACCATTCCATTCAATTTATTTTATTAAATTGGAAAACTTTACTTTGGAAAATATCCTTTAAATCTTAACAAAAGATTTATAAATTCCAAATCACATTTCACTGTAAATTGGGTAAAAGAACGAATGTCGTTAAAACACAGTTCACAACAAACCCAATTCACATTCCATTAATTATCGGGTTAAAGAACAAGTGTTATTTAAAACATCATTCACGATAAACCCGAAAATCAATTCCAACTAAATATTAATTAGTTGGTATACTTCAATAAATCTAAATAAAAGATTTAATCCTTTTCTCAACTAGGTTTAAGAACAGTGTTAATGAAGACACCATTCATGACAAACCCAAGTCCCATTTGATATCAAATACAAGGCTCTGAATAGAAAATATATCGGCTTATATTCAATATCAAATTCTATGACCAACAAATATCGTATTGGAAATAACGATATAAATATATCTTTCAAATTTCCATAACAATATCTGTATAATCACGAAATCCAACATCGAAATATTCTAAAGAGAATTTCGATTCAAATCCATTCCAATTCAATTATTGGAAATTTTGGTTACTTTTAAAACCCTTTCAAATCCAATTTATTTATTTCAAAAATAAATCGATTATAATTCTAGTTCAAAACTAGTTCATTTCGATAAAAATCTATTTTTATCTTTTCAAATATGGATTTTTTTCATCCCAATTCTTTCCAAATGATTTCTTATGATTTTACACAAATTATAACTATTTTTAATAATTTTATCAAGGCCCGTACAGTCGATTTCCATAAACGGCCATCGAACTGCACTTACAGCGACCTTTTCCAAATTTGATTTGGACATAATTCCAAATCCAACCGTTAGATTTCAAATCTCTAATATTCATTAGAAAGCTCTTTTCGATACGAACCCAACGATTCTGGTTTTAGGAGAATCCAATGGTCGGATCTCCCGTAATATCCGTTCGAAGTCAATGGTCGAAATTCGCGAACTGCCGCAGCGCGGCGCGTTCTATTCAGGCCATTATATATATAATATATATATTATATATATTTCGTTGATTTCCGTTTGAATCGTATTTTATAAATTGTTTTAAATTCATTTTCAAAACGATTTCAACTTCCTATTCAATTTCTAATCAAAATTGAATATTCCATATCATCGATATATAAACAATAATATTTTCAAAACATTAGATTTTGAAATCAATTCCTTTTCGATATTCATTATAAAAATGAATAAAATTGATATAAATATCGTTCACATCAAAATAGCGTTAATCTAATCAGCACGACTATATATATTTAAATATATTCGTGCCCATCCCATATCGGACATCAAAATCAGATTTTGATTCTTTTCTGAATATCGTTTGAAAATATTCATTATTTTAAAATAATCGTTATTTTAAAATATTCTTTCTTTCTGAACTAGAATCAGACACAGTCAATTACCATATAATTTGATTATATGGATTTCACACAACAAATGTGTATAACAACAATGAAAACAACAATCCATCATCCAGAGTGCATTCTACACTGTATAAGCATTAAATATAAATATTTAACACTTATAACATCTTGTCAATCAACCGATCGACATACATCCAATTATTGGGATTAGTGTATATCCAATTTCATCCCAATGCCCATATGGGGTTTCAAACAATCAAACACAGGTTTTATTTGTGTTGTTGGGCAATGTGTAAAATTTATCGTCCCAATCAATATCGGTCAAATGTATGTACATAAACAAATCGTCCAATTTGTTTATAAATATTTATTTTATATACATGTTAAAAGTTATATTTTTAACTATAAAATATTTATTCATTCCACATCGCACAATAAATTTTTACAACACATCAATCAAACAAACAAGTCATCCATGGTCTGTGGACGGCGGGTGTCGGGTGCTGCTAAGCACCATCTGCATCCTAGTATATATTTCAAACTAGAAAATAAAATAAAAGTGAGGAGTTCTCACCTTTGGGTTCCACTCCGTCATTTCATTTCTGAACGGTTTGGATTCGCCCGACATTCCAACTCAACCATTTCACGCTGTTCATGATAAAAATCACATTTTTAACCAACGATATTTATAAATAAAACTCACATTTTTATTACTCTCTCTCTCTCTCTATATATATATATATATATTAAAAATCATGTTTTTATCTTGCTGCATATATTATAAACATTATATTTTTATAACTATATGCATACAATAAAAATCGTATTTTAATGATGCTATCATATAAATAAAAATCAAATCTTTATTTGCTATTTAGCTTTTAAAAATCATGTTTTTATATTTTTCAAAATCATGTCTTTTTATAACTAAAAATCTTATCTTTACTAATTAAAATTTTGAACATTATATGCTAAAAATCCAATTTTTACACGACTAGAAATCTAGTCTTTTAATATATAAAGATCTTATTTTTACAAATCTGTTCTATATGTAAAAATTCTATTTTTACCTTGCTATTCTATACACATAAAAATATGATCTTCATTAAAGCTACATCTATATAAAAATCATATTTTTATAAAATAAAAATAAAACAAGAAAACTTACTTTGTAAAAGTTGGATTATGATGCTCGGGGAGGTCCAAGAGAGGCCACGAACCTCCATGGAGCAGGGATCGAGGCTACAGCGCCTTGTGGTGGCTATTGTGGCGGGATTTGGGGCTGTTTTGGGGTGGTGCGGGTTTCTACAGAGGAGGAGGAGCAAGGTGAGGTGGCGCAGGTGGTAGATAGGTCGGTAGGGGGTCACGGCGGCGTTGGGGGTGGCCGTTCAGACGGTGGCTCGGTAAAAAAGGGGGCGCTGGTTTTCCAAATCGATTCGGGGGGGGGGGGTTTCGTCGTTGGAGGACGTGGAGGGAGTAGGAGGGTGGCGCAACGCTCGGGGACGGCGGCGGCAGCCGCGGTGACGATGGTGGAGGTGGAATCGCAGCGGCGGGCTAGGGTTTCTTTTTTTTATTTCGTTTGATTTCCAATCTGAGTCAACGGGGTGGAAAAAAGGGTATAAAGGGTTTTCTAAAAATTAATTATATTATTTAATTTTCACCTAAAAGTAGGTTTTAAATTCGAACTCCAAACGAGACCCACCGACTATCGCCCATAACTAAATACCTCTATTCTGAACGCAATGGGATATGTTCCGCAAGACAATTCAACCGTTTCGATCAGTTTCCATCAAAATCAAAATATAAATCTATATATTGAATCTAAACGCACGTTTCAATTTACCAAGGCCACATAAGTTTCCCGAAAAATATATTCTAGCTTCGTATTGGCGATACGGTCCTAACAAAACTAATTTCGTCAAATTCTGAGACCGTTTGAAAAATGGTCATTTTCTGGTCGATCGAAATTGACTGAAATTGTCAAAACACGTTTTACTTCACCACGCTCACATATCGCTTTCTAAAGTGGTTTTGTCGAAAACAGAGGTCGTTTGCAAAATTTCCATTTTTAAGGGCCAAAATTCCATAGCGACTATTCTGAATTTTCAACTGGGCGTAACTTTTTATCCCCACTATGAAATTTCAATTTTTCGGATTCGTTGGAAAAATATTTTCAAATAGATTCTAATATTTTTGGTTTCGCTAAAATCCGGTTTATTTTGAATCCTGTGCATTCATTTGAAATTTGAAATCGAATTTCAAACTACCACGCCATTTTCAATTCCTTTTATAATTAAAATAAAATATTTATATTCTAACGTCGATTCAAATTAATATATACGTTCTAATTCTATTCAAAATAAATTTCTTGCCGTAATTATTTAAAATAATTCATTTTAAATATTCAAAATTCGCTAAAATTGCCAAAATAAAATTTTTAAAATGGCTCGGATTTTCCGGGTTATTACAACTATTCTAACGGATCGCAAATCGTCGATAGATGCATCAAGTGATTATAGGTAGCTAAGCCTAACTGATCCCTTAGAATCGCACGAAATCTAAAGGGTATTCCCGAGGCAAGTAAAAGGTCTAACTACCCTCCTTTCGCAATTGTAATGACCCGCATTTTTAGAAATATATAATTAATTTATTTAATTATATAATTGGTGATTTAGAGAAGTTAATGATCGTTTAATTAAATAATGTTGAATATTTAATAAATAATTATAATATAATAATATATTATAATGTCGAAATAGTCGGAGATAGTGAAATTCACAATATCGTGTGAATTGAATAACATACGAGATTTGGTGGAGTTTCGATTCGAAATATAATAACGATTATATTGAATCGACGACAGTTGAACGTATAGTTTATAATATATTTATAAACGAGCTTGAAATGGCGCTGCAGTTCGCGATTTGGCGATTTGAACTTCAACTGAATGTACAGGATTCGTTTTAAGCCGGATTTCTGTGAAACAAGAAACGTGTGGAGCTGGTGGAGTATATCTTTCTAGTGGAAGAGAAAAATCGAGATTTCGTCGGGTAGATTTTGATGTACGTCCAAATCAAATTTCAGAAAAGTCGCTGTAGAATCCCTTTATAATTTGCAATGCTTTATATACGTTATAAAAGGGTTTTCGATATAAATTGAATATCGATAAATCTGAAATCTGAAATATCAAGCTGTAAATTCTGATATGATATTCTGAAGCTGTACGATATCATATGTGAAGATATACGATAATATAAATTTATTTATATTCAATTTAATTATATTTAAATATATTTATATATTTAAATGGGTCATCGAGAGCTTTAAAAATAGTCGGTTTTGCAAACGAAGTCGGAATTCGACGAAACTAATTTTGTTAGATCCGCAATGTCAAATTATTGCTAGATGTCAGTTTCCGTGATTTTTAGAGTCAATGTGTGGCCGTACGGATTTTTAGAGTAGAAAACAGTCAGTATTTTGACAGTTAAAAATACGCTGTGTGAGCATACAGAGTCGGAATTTGACGAAACCAGTTTCGTTGGGGCCGTAATGTCGAACAGTAGCTGCATGCCAATTTTCATGATTTTTGAATATCGTGGGTGATCACACGAATTTTTAGAAGACAAAACAAATTAATAAAAAAGGAATATACTGGGAATATTCCCTCTATAAAATATCTAGATATTTTGAAAAACTCTATAAATACCCCTTAACAAAATTCTAAACCTAATTTCTCCAAGTTTTTATCTGGTCAAATGTGTAGCCGCCACAATTCTTCTAGGAAACATTTCGTGGGTTTTGAAAAATCAAAACTATTGAAAATAAAATGTTATAAATCGAAATTTATATATGTATGGATTCCAATGCTAGCTCTCTTCAACATAGTATGCTTTTTCTTGAGTTCGATGTTGGTTTTGGGGTGCTGCGGTAATACCAGCGTGGTATGAACGCGACCTAGGGTTCTCGATCTCAAAGGATTTAAGTCATCGTTGGTCTTTTTAAGATTTGAATCGGATTGAGGGGTTAAAAACACGCTTCTGTGATTTGTTTTGGTGAATTCGGTGGTGTACGAGTTCGGTGGTTTCCACCGTGATGGCAGCGGACGCGATTTCGAAGGAAGCACCGAGTTAGAAGGTAAGGGCAGGGACGGATGGAGATTCGAAGGAGGAAAGCAATGGTGGAAACCGTTCGGAAATTCATTGGGAGATGAATGAGCAGTGTGGAGGTGAAGTTGGGGAAATGGCCGGTGGTAAATGCCTGGAGCGCGTTCGGTTTTGGGAAGAAAGGAAAGGGAGCGGGCCGGTTAATTTGGATGGGCTTGGGCCTTAGGGTGAGGCCCGATCTTTATTTGTTTTAAGTTTATTTAAATTCAAATAGTGTATTAAGTTTAAAAATTTGTAACTCTTTCGTACGAGGTCAGAATCGCGAACCGTAAGTTGCATTGGGACCGTATGGACGAGAGCTTCACAATGAAGCTGATTGGAAGTCCATCGGAGCTCGTTACAATTTATGGCGAAATAAATTGTCCGACTCAAATCAACGAACGAAAACCGTTATTTAACGATTAACGCGCAACTGTGAGTAAATCTCACTAACTCTGAACAGTTTATATTTTCATGTTGTATTTTTAGAACTGTTAAATATTGACTGATTGATTGTGTGTTGACTGTTTGATTGAACTGCTAGTCAGTTAGTTGAATTTCTATATTGATTCTGTTTAACAGAATATATCATATGGAACTGAAAGTGATGTTAATCTTATTATGTAACGTCTGTGGATGCAGGAAACAGGTTGGATGAATCCGACTGGATTCCTCAACAGTTATTTTATTGTTTTTCATATATTTTAATATATGATGTGAATTATAACCTGTTGTTGATTGTGTGTGTATGGACGATATTGAACATCGTGATTTGATATGATTGAATACCATAACATAACGAAATGTTGATAGGGGAATTTTCAAAGTGATATTGAAAATAGCATATTTATAAAATGGGATATTTATAAATAAGAGATATTTATAAAGTGGAATATTTATAAATAAGAAATGTTTATAAATTGGAATATTTATAAATAGGAGATATTTGAAAAGGAAATAAATTCAAAACATTTCTTTTTTATTGGAAAAGCCTGTGTGGCGAGTTTGGGGATTTTCCCGATGCTCCCGATACAAAGGAGGTTATGGCGAATTTTTCAGAGGATTTAAGGAGTTAGAATATTTCAAGAATAAATTTGAAAAAGGAAATATTTGTAAACCATTTACAAATAGAATTGAAAAGGAAACATTATAAAAAGGAAATCATTTTTAAAGTGTAGAACCGTTATTTAAAAGTAAATCTTTTCAAATGAATAAAACGTTGTTAAAAAGGAAATCTTTATAAAGTGAATAAAGTAAATCGAATATGGTATTCTAAAGGAGAAATCGAATATGGTATTCGAAAGGAGAAATCGAATATGGTATTCGAAAGGAGAAATCGAATATGGTATTCGAAAGTTAGTTAATCGAATATGTTATTCGAAAGGGGTTAGTCAAGTCGAGTTAATCAGTTAGAGTTAACCAGTTGGAGTTAATTAGTTAGAGTTAATCGATAAGAGTTAAAACGAACTAGAGTTAATCAAATATAGTTATTTGAAACAGAGTTAGTCAAACATAGTATTCAGGGTAAGTTGCCATCTTGTACGACTGCTAGCGTAATTCGCAGGGCTGTAAATAGCCTACGGCGGTCGGATGTTTCCTGAGGGAGTCAGGCGTAACCATTGTGATCACTGCGATCTAGAGTCAAGCGAATGGAGTTTAATCGAATATTAGTTATTCGATAGGAGTTAATCGAGTTGATCGAGTTGAGAAATAAGTCAAGTTAAATAAGTTGAGTTGATCGGGTGGTTCGACCAAGTTAGTCGAGCCTAGTTAATCGAATCGAATTGGTCAAACCAAGTAAGTCGAGTTAGTCAAATCAAGTTAAGTTAGTCGAATTAGTTATTCGAATAGAGTTAAATAAATAAGATGAAGTGAATTGGTTATTTGAATAGAGTTAAACACAAAGGAGTTATCGATTTGTTAAATTGAAAGAAGTTATCGATTAGTTTAATCGAAGGAAGTTATCGATTATAGTTTAATCGAAGGAAGTTATCGATTATAGTTTAATCGAAGGAAGTTATCGATTATAGTTTAATCGAAAGGAGTTATCGATTTGTTAAATCGAAAGGAGTTATCGAATTTAGTTATTCGAAAAGGAGTTATCGATTTGTTAAATCGAATGGGAAGATTATCGAATATCGTTTATTCGAGAGGAGATTTTCGAATATAGTTTAATCGAAGGAGTTATTGATTTTTAGTTATTCGAAGTAAGTATAGAATATTAGTTAAATCGAAGGAGTTATCGAATATAGTTTATTCAATGGAGTTAATCGATTAGAGTTAATCCAAATGAGTTGATCGAATGTAGTTTATTCGAAGTAGAGTAGTCGAATATTGGTTATTCGAAGTGAGTTAATCGAATATTGGTTATTCGAAAAGGGGAGTTATCAAATCGAATAGATTAAAGGAGTTAATCGAATATAGTTTATTCGAATAGAGTAAAGGAGTTAATCGAATATAGTTTATTCGATAGGAGTTAAGTGAATTGGTTAGATTAATCAAAGTGAATTGGTTAGATAAATCAAAGTGAATTGGTAAGATTAATCAAAGTGAATTAGTTAAGTTAAACTAAGTGAATTAGTTAAGTGAATTGGTTAAGTTAACCAAAGTGAATTAGTCGAGTTAAATCAAAGTGATTAGTTCAGTTAATCGAGATAAGTAAATCAAGTTAGGTTAATCGAGTTGAATTTGTCAGTCGAGTTAATAAACGGAGTTAGTCAAACTAAGTAAAACCAGTTAGAGTTAATTAATTAAGGTTGACCAGTTAGAGTTGATCGGTTAGAATTAACCAGTTAGAGTTAACCAATCAGAGTTAATCAAATAGAATTAAGTAAAATTAGAACTGACTAGAGATTAGTAAATTGCATGGTTTTCTAAGTGTATGTCTGATGTTGGTTTCGGCCTTCGGGATTTATACTTAGGGGATTGTTCTCATACTAGTTCACGGTCAGGGACTGATAGTTGGGGAAGAGTAGTGATTTGTAAATAAGCAGATGGAAACGTTTTCCAGTGTTAATAATGCATATTTTCTAAACGTAGAAAATGAGGGAATATATATATATAGATATATATATATGAATGATGATTGTTCGATATAATTTCCATCTGGAAATAATATCGTTGTTTGCACACTTGTTTTTCTTCGATAGTTAACTCAAAGACTATCGAAGTTTTGACCATTTTAACGTTGTTAATATGGAGAGACCGGTTGGATTATTATCCAAAGAACCACTCTGTATTGACATAAGCGTTGCGAATCATATATGCCAAAGTTAATTGAAGACGGAGTAAAATGCAAGGGCTGTTGTATAAGTCTTAGATAACAGTGACTAAGATGGATATACTGAATAGTGCCTTCGGTTTGTCAGCCCCAGGACAACTTGTATGGACGAATGTCTGACAGAGTATATCCAATGGATCGCGTAAGTTGATCTGTTCAAACGTATTCACGTTTGGTGGCGGAGGAATTCGTTTCTCTTAGCTGTATACCCGTGTTATTTTTGGATAAGTCAATTTGTGATTTGGCGGGTATGACGATGTGACATTTCTAAGTGAATGAAGATGGATGGCTGACATAGTATTTCCAGACGGTCACGTACATTGATTTCTTCAACTATACCAAGAGTGGAAGCGGAGAAGGAAACTTCTTTTAGCTGACACGTAATGTATGGTTGTAGACGTCAATTTGTGATTCTGATGGATCTGACAATGTGGCATTCGAAGTGAATCTGATGTAATGATAAAGCGTAGCTTCTAGCCTCATCAACCGGTAAATGACAGAAATCGGGCAGGCAACATGGCTAAGTCGGTCGCACCGAAGTAGGGTGTATAATCACCTATCTAGAGAATATTCATTTGTTTCCTAAATCTATCAATGCTGTCCCATATATATACGGGAACGGTTGCTGATCCCAACCGTTGGTGATGTACACTCGATACACTCAAGTGAAATGAGTGGTCGGTCATGTGTGGCTGAGTTACAAGATGTTCTTGTTGAACTCCAGTGTATCGTTCCTAGAGTACACTGATCGGAAGGTGGTTCCATACCTTGTCATAGTTGGAAATCCATTATCCAATACGTGCTTGCGATTTTGATTGTATACTATATATGTAGAACGTGAGATGAAAGCGTTTCTGCTAGTTGATATCTATTTGTACATAGACATTATTATAATATCAAAAGGTTTTTGATATAAAGATATTTTGGATTCTCATAAGGGAAAAACCCGTTCCGTTCTGCGGCGTGGTCTTATGAGATATCGTTTACTTGTTCATATACCTGTTTAAACTGTTTTACTCATACCAGTCCCATGACTGACCCGGAGTTTACTTTGTTGTTTTCCCTAAACTCTTGGGTGCCTAAATTTGTACGGGCAGTCAAGTAGTCAGGAATTTACAGATATACTGGAAGAGCGTGGAGCAGGAGGCTTCAAGATCATATAGCTATAGTTATTTCCGCTGTGTTGTAAGTGTTGTACTCTGATAAGTGCTATTGTATACATAACTGTTATATTTCAAAGTTATGTTATCTATTATATGTTATTCGTTCCGCTGTGAGGTTCGTGTTACTCTGATGTAAGTTCTTCTTTTCTTTTTCTATTCTAAGTTTCTATCTTATCTATCCTCACCCTCTAATTTCTTTCATTTATTACCAAGATTTTTCGATGTTTGGTTATCGACGTCGAGCTTACGTTGATAACCAAAGTCCTTAAAAATCCGGGTCGTTACAGCAATTACTAGCTAACCATCCCATGCCTAGAATCAATCCATAGCCCATGAAACCAAAAACATAACATTACACTTAGACTCAGTACTTAATATAACTATTCTCAAATCCTTACCAATCAAAGGTAAACGAGCCGAACCACCGATTGGATTTGAGTCCTCTACTATACAACCTATAGGGTGCATAGACTCAACTATGGAAGCAGATATGAAAGAATGTGAAGTGCTAAAATAAAAAGAGTACTAACAGGATGATCAAAAGAAAACTAAAATTTTTCAACAGAAACTTTACTACCTCCCTCTCAGGTATGCTGGCGGTGAGAGCATGCTCTTGCCCTCCTGAAAATCATGTTCTTTGTTCTTGCCCTTGTCCTTATACGACCCGTTATACTATAATAAAAATACTTCCTCTTGTCTTAGGTTTTTACTATTCTTTCCTTTTTACCTCCTTTGTGAACCAAGTCTATATCCATGAGTTCTGCATCCTTAGGTTGCGTTCCTTAGCCAAACTCCATCATTTTCCTCTTTGCCATCCTTGTGTAACTTGTCGACAAGTCTCTTGAAAGCTGCCTCCATCACACGGAAAAAATCCAACAAAGCTCGAAAGAAAATTATCCATAGGTAAAACTACTGCGACTATAGATGGAACTTGGGCGCTTATTTGCCCTTGTGACAAGTGTCGTAGTCTCATCAAGCCTACGGAACCATGCCGCAATGAGGTTACATCCCAGAAAATCAGGAGCCCCGGAGACTCAAGAAAGAAGGAAACAAGGATTCAAACAGAGGATCAAAAGATAGTGCATATGGCTTTGGGGAATATCCCTTTAAAACAAAACTTTTCTTTTGAAAATGCTTCTTTTAAAACCGTTTAGAAAATAATTTTTCAAATCTTTTTATCTGATCCGGTAACCTTCATCTCTGATACCAAGTGAAACACCCCACCTCTGTTAAGGTCACTCACAAAGGGAATGCCTTAATTTCGAGGGAGCATTATAGGTAAAAGATGCAGATAAATTACAAGACAGACAAATAAAGCAATAGAAAATAAAGTCATTTTATAAACAATATGGCTCGGTCAAGCTTTTACAATAGTTGTCTTAAAAACAATACATAATACTTCAGTCTTGATTCAAAAACTTCCAAGTATAAAAGAAGCATAAAAATAATAACGATTTATTCCCCAATAGAGTAAAGCAAGCGATAGCTAAAATGAGACTGAATCCAAAGCAATACATGATGATCTTGAAGCAACAAGTAATCCAAGCTAAGCAGAAGTGTTTCCTCCCTGAGAACCTGAGGGGTGGGGGGAAACGGAAGAAAAGAGGCGAAACAAAACTAGGTCAGGCATACGTCTGGTAAGTCCAGCTACTTTCAGCATATGAACAAGCAAGAACAACATGACATGAATTAAACTGAATAAAGACATAAGCATGATGATAAGGAAGATAGGATACACAGGATAAGCAATAGGCAAGATAAACTAAGTATAACATCGCATGTTAACTATTCTCATCTTCGCTACTACCCTGTGATTCTGATTTCTATATCTCTGCATCACCTAACGAATGTCCCAACTAGTAATCTGTATAAAGGATAATATTACAACGTTATCCCAATCCCCGCAATTGTGGTAGCCTTCAGGTGTACATATATTATGAGGATTCCACCTCAATCAGCCTAATTGCCATGAAGATGTTAGATGTACCCTTACTACCCTATCGATCGGCTCCCTACTTATACAAATGTTCCATGTGTCTGTGTCAATCGGCCCTCTCTTATGTGTAGATACCCTGTGCTGGTCCCACCATAAGGTGTATCAATCCTTATGATGGCAACCCGAAACGAATCAAGATGCACAGTGTATAACTACTGGTACCCAGTGCCTGCTTTTTCCCACTCTAGAGTACGTGCACGCCCGTAAACCGTTGGAACCTACACTGACATACCCCCTGCCGTTATCTTTGACCGCTTATAATCAACCTAGTAATCGTGCCCCACCCTGCCTAGCTTAGGGTACCTTGATACATCTATGTGGGTTACTGCTGAAATGGGTCTCCGTTACTAGGGTTTCCTACTGGTTAAGTTTGTGGGCCTATATTTACTAATATTACCCACCAACCCAATATGTACTTAACCCTCCCACCGATCCAAGCATGTTTATATAATGGTTAACTTTTGTGGGCCTATATTTACTAATATTACCCACCAACCCGACGTGTACTTAACCTTCCCACGAATTTAAGCATGTTTATTTAATGGTTAAGTTTTGTGGGCCTATATTTACTAATATTACCCACCAACCCGATGTGTACTTAACCTTCCCACGGATTCAAGCATGTTTATCTAGTGGTTAAGTTTTGTGGGCCTATATTTACTAATATTACCCACCAACCCGATATGTACTTAACCCTCCCACCGATCCAAGCATGTTTATATAATGGTTAAGTTTTGTGGGCCTATATTTACTAATATTACCCATCAACCCAACGTGTACTTAACCTCCGACTCGTCAAGTCGTGTTGGTTAAGTGGTTCTTATTAACTTAACCTTTCTCGCTTATCATGTTGGATTAGTTAAGTGTGATTTAATAACTTAGCCCTGTTAATTCATCAGTTTATATTGGTTAAGTATTTCCCATTTAACTTAACACCATTTGTTCATCAAGTTATATTGGTCAAGTGTCATTAGTCAATTCAAGTTAACGTAACCCACCCACTTGTCACGTCATGTTGGTTAAGTGTTTCATTCTGGTGTTGACTTGACCCTACCTCAAATCATGTTATATTGGTTAAGTGCTACCCCATTGTGTTAACTTAACCCTTCCCATACATCATGTTATATATTGGTTAAGTGTTATCCTCTTGTATTACTTAACCCCACCACATGTCATTATATATTAGTTAAGTGTATCCTCTTGTGTTACTTAACCCTACCACAAGTCATTATATGTTTTGGTTAAGTGTTACCTTAGTTAACTTAACCCTACCATCTGTTTAATTAACATGTTAAAATGGTTAAGTATTCCCTTAGTTAACTTAACCCTACCATTTGTTTAGTTAACATGTTATAACGGTTAAGTGTTCCCTTAGTTAACTTAACCCATCCATATGTCATATTGGTTAAGTATCATTAACCTAACCCTCCCATACTTAGCATGTGTCATTAGCATTAATTTATTTATTAATGCACCAACCTCTCACATTAGATATGTGTTGTTGCGGTTATTGGATATGCCGGGCGGTTCCAGGTAGTTTTACACCACAACTCAATCTAACCTCGGGTTTTTCTTGGGCATGATGCACTAACCTCTCATATTAGATAGGTGTTGTTATGGTGACTGGATGTGCCGGGCGATTCCGGGCAGTTTTACACCACAACTCAATTTAACCTCGTGTTAGGCATTCTCATCTTTTAGCATATTTACATATTTACGGTGTATATGCGAATTATTCACAATTAAATTATAACATTAATTATGTTCATAATTAATGGCATACCAATTATACTGTTTTCATGTTAATTACCCAAATCCACCAAAACTAGTCATGATCCCGTTTCTCAAGTTATGTCCAACCAATTCCAATTTCAAGTTATTAATCAAAATAGGCTATACCATGTCTTCCCAAACTTGCAATAATAGTCATTCCTAAAATCACTGTCATATATTTGGCGTTCCAAATCAATAGTTAAGCCCAATCTATTTTTAATATTCTAGTTTACAATGTATGGCCAAAACTTAGTTTACAAGCCAACTAACCCAAACTTGCAGTTATAATGATAACAATGCCCCAATGTCAATTACAAGTTTTGCCCAACCATTTCACCAAATATGTTATGTTCAGTTACTTTCCCTAATTATGTTATGCCAATATTGTCAATTTCATGTTTATGCCCCAATAACCCAAACCTTCCCCATGTTCCCATCGTATAGGTCAATCTAGATTCACAAATAAAAAGGAACAAATAGGAATAATATGACAATGATAGGCATAAGAACTGGCACAAGATGATAGTCCCAAAACACAGGAATTACAGATCTAATATAATTATAGCATAACTGAATAAACTGATTTAGAATCATTGCAGGCATATAGATCTGATTATGAACAATATTATGGACATGAAAGGCTTGAATAGTAAACTAGGTTCGACAACTTGTATAGGTTCGATTGGATCGATAAGAAGCAACCCAAAGTCATAGATTCACAAAGGCTAAGAATAGATCCAAATAGAAAATCAAGCATAGGTCCAAATTCATTTTATTCCATGTCCATACTATAATTGGTTGTCTAAATCTGAAAGTAATCATGAACTTACAAAACATAGGCAAGTCTTGTTTTCTGGAATCTGTATTCTGAAACTGAATTGCTTGCCTTAGATGTAGATCGTTGAATACTCTAAATTAGATTTGATTTAATTTGATTCTTGCTTTAATCTTGCTTTCTAGTTTGATAAGAGATGGTGGCTAGGTTAGGATGATGATTGACAACATGGTGGCTCCTTGGAATGAATTTTTGTGGTTTAGGGTTTAGCTACGTATATATAGATTTCTAGGATTATTTAGAGCCCTTAGATGAACTAGGAGTCCATCAGAACCACCCAGCTCAAAAACATATCATCCGGCCACTATGAAGAAGACACATCATCACAGAACACTTCAAAAAAATTTTGCTGGATCAGTATGGGCGCACTTGGCAGGTGCGCCAGTGCATTTTTGTACTGGCGCACTTGTGAATTGCGCCAGTGTATTCTGGTCGACTTCCGGTTTTTCTGCCTAACTTCGTTCGTCCATATCTTCTTAATACAGTATCTGTTTTACGCAAACTCGGACTCTATCTCAAGCAGAATTCCGAGACGAACGCAATGGCATAACCCATTTCATCTAATTCTTCTTTTAATAATTAATTATTCTTTAATTATCTCTTATGTCCTGTTTTAAAATTATGGGGTGTTACATTACCTTTAGTAGATACTCTCTCATGAACATACTCTCCTTTATACTTTGCAATTGCTTCCTGTAATGCATTGCTTTTGCAGAGGACTGTGGGCTAAAAACTTTTTGTATAGTACTCCATGTTTTATATGCAGTCTTGCATCCAATCAATTGAGGAACAATGGTTGGACTGATTGATGATAGAATCCATGCACAAAGAAGTCTATCTTATCTTTTGTAGATAGTGTATTCCCTATTTGTGGTGGTATTTCCTACAACATCAATTATGAATTGTTCAAGGGTGACCTTTGATCCATTTACGTACTCATCAAGCCCATATCCTTCTATGACAGTATCCACTTGAAATTTCCATAGTAGATAATTATTTTCATCTGACTGTATTAATATGAGTTGGTTTTTAGGACTTATAATGATCGTTGATAAATTTTCAGGTAGGCTGGCTAGATAGGGATTTGGGGTTCTTGAATTGTCAGAAGTGACTATATTATTATCACCTTAATACATTGATAGGGATAACGGAATGCGGCCACACAAAGCCATTTGGGAATTTTCTGAATCTTGAAGAGTTTCCGAAAGACAACTAGTTGCAGATTCTCAACAAAAACAAATTTCGGTATGATATGAAGAATTCAGAGAGGATCGACACAGAGATACAATGATGAATCTTGAATCAAAAACAGGTACAATAGGGTAGTGAATTGGAGAGGGAGAGAGCAGCCAGAAGTTGTTAATGAACAACTTCTTGGCGAGGCTCGGTGATCTAGCTGATATACTACAAAGAGAGAGAAAACCTTGGCACATTCAGATTAAGAGATTGCCTCTTATGAACTACCACAAGTTGCAACCTCCTTGCAGGTGATAAAACTTTTCTGATGTAACAAAAGGATGGCAATTGCGTATTGTTAGATAGATTGCTCTAATACCTTGTTTAATTTGTGCCAAGAAGTTGTAATTCGATTATTCTCTGATTGTTAAATTGTAATGATGAAGAGAGAAATTCTGAATTTTTTTTATTAATACTTGAATTGATACAGAATGAATTGTTTTGTAACTTATATATAAATGCGCTATGTAACGTTATGTAACACGGTACTGGGCGAAGGTCCAAGTATAAACTATAGAAAATATAATACAGAAGAATACGACTATATATTCATTTTCTAATTGAAGTCATGACATATGTTAAGATAATTGAGAAAATCTTGAGAGCTCTCACTAACAATTGGAAGTACATAGTTTGTTCCATTGAAGAAGCAAAGGGCATCGTTGAGCTTTCTATTAATGCTTTTCAAACCTCGCATAAGTTCAAGAAGGAAGGCGATGAGGAGTAAGCACTCACACTATCAACAAATGAAGGTCGTGGAGGAAGAGAAAGAATTGGGGAGCCTAGAGGAGGAACACTACAACAAAAGAATAAATTTAAGACCGTTTTTAAAGACATATATTATTTTGGTATTAAATTAAGGCCTATTTAAAGACAAAATTATATTATATCGACTAATTAAGTAATTAAAAAAATAACGGTGCCTAATATGTCTCAACAAATAGACCCCCAGTTTTTTGCATCTACTTTTATCATTCCACTTTTATTTCGCGTTGATCCTCTTTAGATCTACTTGGATATGCTTTCTTCCTTTCTAAACTTAAAACCCAAAATTATTTCTTTCTCTAATATTAAAAAAATCACTCTATTCGTGTTAATCCTTTCTAACTTCCAATACCGTCAAGTACGATAATTCATACAGCCGAGTTACATGAGAGGAAGATTAATCGAAGAAAACAAAGGTTTGTTTTTTCAATCTAATCATAAATCGGTGCGGGTTTCAATATTCCGTTAGTTCTTTTGAGTTTTGATACACAGCTAACATACTTCACTTGATTTTAATCAATTGAGTTATAGATTGAGCATCGATTGTTGGTGATAAATTTTGTGTTATCTAGATGAGAACAATATGCAACCAACTCATTTAATAATCAGAATATTGAAAATGATGTACGAATATCACTATCTTTATTTAGTTAAAGCACATAGATAGTCATGTGCCTTTGCAGCATTTCTAGAAATATCGCTTTCTTTTTCTGTATATATATTGTATATACTTTCTAGATATTCTCAGTATATATATATACATACATATATACATATACATACATACATATATATATGTATATATATAGAGTGAGAAAAATCAATGAAAACGTAAGAAGACAAAGAAACTTAAACAAGTTGTGCAGTTGAGTGCCATTTCTAAACCTCTTTCATGTGATACATGATGCTTCCTTTTCATAATTCGTAATTCCTATTTTTTCTTCATGACTGATATTAATTTAGAATGTGTCTATATATATAGTTGTACTATGCATATATTGTAATGGACAAGCACCACAACAATTAATATATATAGAGAGAGAAAGAATAAGTAAACCATGGCCTCTATTATATATCATACAGTATGTTTCATTTTTGGAATATTAATTGTAGCATTAGTTGAAGTAGCTGCTACAAGTGATACTTTTGATGATAAATATGTCATTACTTGGGGATGAGACCATGTTAAAAATCAGGATAATAGAAGATTAGTTTAGCTTTCTATGGTTAATCGTTTGGTATTTACTCAATATTAAATTTTAAAAACTACAAGAAAATTGATTTTTTTTTGTTGCAAAAATTAGTAGCGTTTATTCGCAAATGCAAGCAAAGGTGTTTTCACTGACAATATAGACGCAGCAAAAGATATTTCACTTCCCTGCTTAACAAAAAATAATCCGCATGGTCCAAAATAAACGTAACTACCTATTTTCTATTGCTCTCCCCTCATACTTAGAATTTTTTAACTCTCGTTCCCTTTCCCACAAATCGCTCTACCGAAGAAATTTCATCGCACCGATTAATTTTCCTCCTATCATCGTCAACTCTGTCATGCTCCATTCAACAACGTCGCGGAAGCCAGCAAAAATCTCCACTCACGGTATAGGTAAAATTTAGGTATGAATTCTTTAACTCAATTTTGTGATTCTATTTGGATTGTGTATGAAATATTTGAATGCATGCTATTTTCTCATCTCCTCTCTTGCTCTGTCTCGGTTTTGGTATAGCTGATTAACCCTAATTGCAATCATTTATTCTATTTTATTCTGTCCTTTTTGTTTTTCTCATCTCCTATCTTTCTAGGGCTAGTTATGGTTTAACTGCTTGATATTCATGTTTTATTCGGATGCTTTTCTAATAGGCTATTTTGATGATTGTTATTATTGTGGACCATGTGACAGTTTATGTTGTATGCTGAATTATATTTTGGTACAATTTGTAGATTTTTTGTGGTTTTTATACTGATCTAAGATGATTATCGACTTTATTCTAAAAACAATTTGTATGTGCATGCTTATGTTTTTAATAGTATAGTGCACCCCATTTATGGATCAAATCAATTTGATTGGTGCTGATATTCAGACTAAAAAAAGGATAAAGTATTTAAATTAGTGAGATGTGGCATATATCATATACTCTCATTTACATGAGATTTATCAAGTCTTTGTTAATTGAGTTTAAGTTAGGTTAACAAATATCTCTATTTATTAGTATTCAGACGTTGTTAATTGAGTTGAAGTTAAGGTGAACAAATTGTCTATGCTTACCAATAACCAGTGGCCTCAACTGAACGATATAGTACTCTTACTTCTTAAATATGTTAGAAATTATTACCTAGATCGTATTTTGGTCCTAATTTTTTTTTGGTTTTTTAACTAATGTCCTCTGCTCTCCATTTTGTAAGAAATGGCACATTTAATCGGTTTTGTTTGATCAAAGTACTTATATTTTCTTTTTATATGATTATTTGTAACCATGGAAGAAAAGTTTATTACCCTGACTGAGAAATGAATATTAAGTCAATTTACTTATATATAAATGAATCTGGATTTTGTACCAGCATATGCTTTGAATACATTAATTGCCAAGAAGTACATTTTAGTAGATGTAATGAAATAATAGTACTAGTACACAAGGTTCAGTGCTAAGTTGAGAAAAATTCATTAACAAGCACGGGTGCATCTAGCATTGAATTTTAAAATATAATTGTCAACTCTCCAAACATAATATTGAACTAATTGTTATCGTGAGCTTAACTGTAAACCATGAGAGATTGGCATATAATATATGAAATATTTATTATTTATTTAAAACTTAAAAGAAAATTTAAAATACAATTTCCCACCATATTTGTTATATTGTTGGATGTTAATTATTTACTTAAAAACTTAAAACGGAATCATGCTCTGTTAAGTTGAAACCAACAAATCCTCTTATTTCAAATAAGTGGACATACATTTAAATTGTAGCATTATAAAATAAATGGACTAGGAAGTAAAAAAAAAGTACCTGTTATTTATCCTTCTTACCTGTGAATGTTCGTGGCCATGACATATTGCTAGAAACTAAGTGGATGTTGAAATCACCAAGATTTGTGTAGTGTTGGACAAAATTGTTCATCCATCAGTCGATAATCGATGATGATGCTCATAATTAAATAACCACCTTGCAGTTTGGTATTTAGAAGACTTCAAATAAACTATGAAGTCAGAACTGCAGTGTCGACGTCTATCAAACCAACATTTTACTTTGTAACCATTGCATTTCTTTTCCTTCTCTCTTATAATTGTTCCTGCCAGATTTGTATTTGGACATATAATCAGATTCTCTGAATTAGAATTAACATAGATACAAATATCAAATAATAGCATTTTCAGTTGTTATCCTAAGAAGCGTTAGCACATATGTTTTATAATTATCTATATCTATCCAAAAGTGTGATTTATAGTGCTATAGTCTTTTAACGTAGGTTATCACCGTATTCTTCTTTAGTATATTCGTTTGCAGTGATTAAAATCTATAAGCTATAAAGAAAAATTAAAAACTGTAGTGTACATGGATCTTTTGGATTTGCATGCATTTTGCACGAACAAGCAGTTATGTTCCAACTTGTTACTACATCATTTTAAGATGCTTGGATTTCTTTTTGGGTAATAATTTCAACGTGTAGTTATTTTTTTTGCTAACAACAGATAACGAATTTATACATCAAACATTGGAAACTTATTTGCCTTTATATGTCGATGATGGAAAATACTAATTTTTTTAAATAGGTGATAAAACCATGCTTAACTTAATACGTATTTTGAGAATTAAAACGTATAATCTAAACTCAATTTTTTATGTTTTTTTACTTTTGGTTTAGAACTAGTATCGAGAACCGACAAGGGACAACGAATTCCGTGCATGCTACAAAGAGGAACGTAAGAAGTGTAGAAAAAAATTTATGCCCTTGCAGAGATGTCGGAATCTTAGTCGCCATGATGACCAAATTATTGTTGAACATTTAATTATAAAAGGGATGAATCCTAAATACGTTGATCGTGAATGGTTTAATCATGGTGAACAGATAAATATAGAGAAGAAAACAAATATGTTTGACGTATATGATCTTTTCAAGATAATTCACTATGAAGACGAAGATTTTATGAATAATGATTTTTTTCATGATGATTGTTAGATCCAAAATTGGGTCTAACACCCAAGTTGTTCTAATCTATGAAGAATTATAGTTGAAATATAAAGAAAAAGCAGAAAAGACACGAGATTTATAGTGGTTCGGCGTTAATGAGCCTACGTCCACTTTACATGTTGTTGATTTTATGTTGAATGCAGGTACAACCAATGATTTCACTCAATCTCACTCTTACAACTGTGATTCTCTCAATATGATAATGGTGGAATCAGGTTTCTCCATTGCCAAAAGATCCCAAAAAATGCCAAGTTCTGGGCTATTTATAGCCGATTTCTTTAGGCGGATCGCGGTCATACGTGGCACAAATCTCGAGAATCTCGGACTGGTTCGTAGCTTGATGGAGAACTGGTCAATATGACAGTTTTGGGCAGGTGTCGCGAGATCCTGCATTCTCGGATCGTGGATGACTTGGTCTTGGCCATCAGCTTGGTGTCCGGGATCGGATCGAGGCGCTGTGGACGGATCGAATTGAGCTACAAGTAGCGGACCAGATCGCATAAAGGTGTGGCGATCCGGGGGGAGCATCACGAACTGCGGAAGGCTGGATGATCGCGATCGAGCTTTTATGAGTCGTAGACGTGAAACTTCATATTTTCTTCGTGTATTGATCTTGGTGGCTTGATCAAAAAGCTAGCCAACATTTTCCCCCTCGAAGTATGTTTTATCAAGGATGAAACATGCTTCGAAATTACAGAGGTATCTTTTCATAGCACGATGCGAATGAACAGTCGTATCTATCTGAATGACTGTATTGCTTCAAGAAGTTGTGTCTCTTAATTAGTATAAATATCCAGTCGATCTTCAATCATTTCTTTATTCACTGGATAGTTCTTATTTCTGGAATATTTGGTGACTCCATTGTCAAATTGCCAGGTAGGCTCCTGAATCTTCACAAATATTTCTGAATTTTAATTTCTGACTATTGTTTGTTGGTTCGGATCGCGCAAACACCTCACAATCTGTGGGATGAAGTGTTCATTCTGTTTCATCCTTCGTACGGGCCTCAAGCTTGGTGGACCTCCTCTTGTCACGAGTTGTTTGATGGAGCGGGCTTTCCTTCGCTCGATGGGCTTGGTTTCTTGACCCGTTGAGGTCCACGGTCGAATAGGACAAAAAAGGGGAGACTAACGGTCACGGGTTCGTTTATATAAACCCGAACCCTCCTCCATCTTCTCTTCTTCTTCCTTTCTCGTTTTTGCTGTCATCGCTTGGAGCTTCTGACCAAAACCCTAACTTCAATTTTCCAACAACCCTTCGATTTTAAACTTAAGGTAATCGAATAATTTCATTTTCGTTTCTCTCCAATTTTCACTGATTTAAGAGGAGAAAATGGCGGAGTTTTGCAGCGTTTGAGGCTTTGGAGGCTGATCTGGCGCCATGGGTGTTGTTGTTCGAGTTCGGAGGAGGAAAGGAGGGATAAGGAAGGATAAGAAGGAGCGTGTCAGGCTGGGTCGTGGCGCGGACGTGGAAGTGAATCGTGATGGCAGATGAGAGGAGTAGGATTTAATGGGCGGATCGGGTCGCGATGATGAATGGGCTACTGGTTCACGAGAGGGCAGGAAGACCTGGATCGTGAGAAACATACCACGATCCGATCCTTTCTTCACCGCCTGGTTCGATCCGCGACCCCATCTGCTTCGCAATCCAAAGATATATCACGATCTGGGCCCTATTTCGCGATCCAGTTAATGAGCGATCCGATGATCTTACCAAATAATAATGCAACTTGATTCTGGTATATCAATAGACAGTTAGGCTAGAACCTTTGAGACTTTCTGAACTGGACAGCAGCGTAACTTGACTGCATATGACAACTAATACTTCAATGATCTTGCTAATTTTTATGCTTTTCTTTAATGCATGCGCAGGCACGCACTTGCACTAACACACACGGGGGATGGGTAATTATATTCTAATTTCTCATGTTTACTCGCCTAAACAGTAATGTCGGGTAATCGTTCTCCTTCAAGATCTGAAACAGAGATAGACCCCGAGATGTCTGAGCATCATAGCCCCAAGGTTTTTCCAATTAATCCAGAGGATGAGGATTCTGAATCCGAATATGAAGCAGAAACAGAATCAAATTCATCTGAGAGTACCTCGCTTGATGAGGAGTCCGAAGTGGATGACCAAGCTCCCGATGATATTCCTGGTGCATTAGAAACTGTGAAATTCAATGACACTTTAGCTTCCAAACTGGACGACATAAAACTTAAGAAAATTTGCTTAAAGCACGGGATCCCCTGGGATGATGTGAAGGCACCCGGGAGGGAAGATAGGCCTCATCTCGCTTCGGCAGGGTATATGACAGTCAGTCGACTCATGTGTGGAGTAGGCGGCATTCATCCGTTTCCTCCAATCGTTATTGAAACCCTAAAACAATTGGGTATTGCCCCGATGCAGCTTCATCCCAATGCCTACGCAGCTTTATACACTTTATACAATGCGTATGCAGAAATCCTGCAAACTGAGCTCACGTTTAAAGACTTGAAGTTCTACTACCTTTTCAAGCATCGTTCTACAGCAACCCCAAATTTTTCTTTCTTCGAGTCAGTAGCCAACAGGAAGGTCTTGTCTGATGGTTACAGCAACATAGGGGATCCCAATGCCGATTGGTTTTATATAAAGCGACAGGCTGGATGTGCGAGAAGATGGCTTAAATCAAGTAAATTTCCAGCCTTTGCATGAATAACCTGTTTAAGAAATCGAAGCGCTAACATGCTTCTTTTTTCTGTACAGATCACACTTTTCCGAAGATAGAAGGCTCAGTGTACAACAATCGACTATCCCTTCTTCTTAAAAGCGAGTCGGACTTCTTAAGGATCAGGAAATGTATTACTGACGAGAATCTTCACAGGCATCTCCTTCTGGACATAAGATTTGGACTTGGAGCGGGTGGCAAACCTTACAAGTATGTGCCCCCGACTGAAGGAGAAGGGACATCACAAGCAGCCGAGACAACCAGACTTCATAGGAGCCCTTCACCAATGATTGACTACGATGATGAAGATTTAAATGTATATAGAGGAGATGAGGCCCAGGCTGGGGAGCCTAAGGAAATCCCAGCCTCTTCGAAGGATTCTCCCTCAAGGGCCTCACTACCGGTTGAGCCTGCCGCTCCTGATGACTTTACAGAGGAGCAGTTATTCAAGGAATTGAACAAGATTCCTATACCCGACGATGTATATACACAGGAAGATTTCGAAGGGGAGCCATTTTTTCCTATCTCCGAGGAAACAAATGCTCCAGCTGAAGAACGAGAAACCACCTAGACGAGCCTAACTTTGGGCCCTGGTCTGTTAGGGGGAATTATATGGGATGCACAAATCACATGCACTGTCTGACCCCACACTTTTATACCAATGGTATTCAAGGTTTTAATGTGTACTTGTTTCTTTTGTAAGTAAGATGACTTAGAAACGATCTTATTCTCATCGCTCCCTTCGTGAAGGCACACCCAGTCTTCATTCAAATCCAAATCCTGCTCGCAGTGATAGTCGGGGAAGGGATAGTTATCGGCCTCACGACCCTCCTCAAACCTATTCTACACGATCCCGATCTCCTTCCAGGCATGGTTCCGGGAAACCTCACAGTCGTCCACTGCCACCAGCTGAGGGTAAGCAGCTTCCTAGGGACTTGACACCTCCAAAAAGTACACCTTCTCACGTCCAATCTTCCAAGAAACAGCGCGAGTCAGAGGACAAAAATAAAGACGAGGGCAAGATCGTGAAGAAAGGAAAAGAAGCTCTGGTCTCCCCTGACGATCACGACTCCGACAGTCTCGTTGCACGAGATGCTATCCATGGCCCTGAAAATTAGGCTAGATTGGCGCGCTTGCGCAAGGAATTCCCCGATATTTTCTTTGAGAGGATGATGTTTGTACCGGATGTTGAGCCGGTTCCCAGGGACTGGGATACTGAGGTGATTGGATATGTGTGCCATGTAGCCAAACAGTACGAGGTAATGAAAAAGCACGTCGTTAACCTTTCAAATGCCATCCGTCACCTAGAAACGGATGCGGCCAGATCCAAGGTGAGAATTGAGAATAATGACAGGGCCAGGAGAAAAATGGAAAAAGACTTGGAAGATGCACAGGCCCATCTAGCTTTAGCTCAGCGAGACACAAAGAACTATAAGACAGAATTGGAGGAAGCTAGGAAGCGTTTTCATATCGAGCTAGACTCTAATAGCTAAGAACGATGTCTTTGAAAAAGGAAATAGAGGATCTTAAAATGGCCAATACTGATTTGAAGACAACACAGAGCCGTTTTGATGCTGAAAAGGCTGCTTGGGAGAAGGAGAAAGTGGACCTGAAAAACAGTCTCGCAGCTGCCAAAAAAGAAAAGGAGGCCTTGAGTGACCGACTTGTTCAGGCTGAGGGGCGAGCGGTTCTTGTTGAGAGTAACGCTAACAGCATTCTTGAATCGGCTTCCACCACTGCTAACAAGCTTACCGAAGCTGAAAAAGAGATAGAAGGTTTTGGTGAGTTGGTATTCGAATTCTTAGGCCAAGTCATCAAAACTCGGGACATTTCTTGCATCCCAGATTATCATGTTACTCTTGCCAACATATGGGATGCAATTGTCGAGGATGAGAAGCAGCGATTGAAGGTCAATGAGATTGATGAAGGCCAGCTAATGCAGAGACTCCTCAAAGGAAAAGATCCCGAGGATTTGGAGGAGGGGAGACGCCTAATCCAAGAAGAGGTTGAGAAGGAGAAGACCAAGGCCATGGGCAAAAGCAATCTTGACGAGGGCTCGAGCTTAGCGGCAGAACTCAAGGCTCCCAAAGTTGAGGAGTATAGTCCTGACGATCCGTTAATTCCCTTGCACCCAACTCCTCCGGCTGTCGGAGCTTCTGCTGTAAACTTGGATGAAATGTCAGCTGAATGTATTTCCATATTTTCTCCGCAATTTGTCAAAGCAGTTATGACTTTTCACCGTTCTGCGGAGCTGCCCGTTGAGTTACTAACATGTGCCTCTCATAATACAGGTGACACAATGATCGAGAAAAGGGGAGAAGAGAAGGCGGAGGCAGAGAAAGTTGACATCCCCTCAGGCACTGATGCTGAAATTTCTGAGATTTCAAAGCAAACTGAGGGTGGTGAAAAGGTAACCGTGGCACCTGTGGTACCCAACACTGATGTTCCTGTAGATGCCGAGGTTACTGCTGCTTTGAAGGACACGGACGGTGGTCACGGGGATGAAGAGGATGACGTTGTTATTACAGATGAAATCAAGGATGGTGGTGATGAAACCTTGGCTGATAAAAAGGGTAAGGAAGAGAAGCGCTTCTTATGAAAGGGGAACAGGACCCAGTATACGTGCCCCCTATCTCTGAAATCGATCCCAAAACTTGGTTGGTCATAAGATTCTCCTCCCGATCAATAACTTCACAACTCGCCTCTCAATCTTCTAGTTCTTCGCCAGAGCCTCTTGTTGATAAGAGGAAGAGGAAAAAAGGTGATCGTTCGGATGTTGACAAGGAGGAGTCGGGGAAGCAGAAGAAGAGCAAGAAGCCAAAATAGCCCCCCCAAGCATGAGTAGGATGCAGATGTTAGTTCATATTTTGTTCTTAGGATTTTTAGACTTTCCACTGGCCAGAAAATGTAATTGTGAGAATGGCCCTCACTTTTGTTTAGCTATCTTGTCTTGTATCCCTGCATCTTAGTAAATGAAAATTGATTTCTGTTGCCTTTAATTTAATATGCAATGCAGTGATTCCAAGTTCCTTGCATCTCTGTGCAACCTCCTGAGTAACCAACATAACGGCATGAGGGGATGATTTGTCTTGGTCGACCTTGACTTTCATCCTTGTCGTGATATGAACAAAAATTTCTCTTCAAAACAAATCAGTCACATAAAAAGGGGAACTAAACCTGCGAACCTGCAATTTTAATTTATCGCATTAGCCACAAATATTTAAACCATAATTAATCGAAAATTAAATCATGAATCACATTAGCAAAATTTTAAAATTTCTATGCAGAGATGTGATGTGTGTGTATATGCCCCCAATCAATCATTTAATACGATGCCTGGCCAGGGCTTATTAGTGATTGATTAGAGTCATGTGTGTTGCCTCCTATTATGAAGGTGGGGGGAAAGGATTCTTTTAGCGCTAAATTTCTAACAATTTTATACTCTCCCGATCCTTCAGCGGGTTAGAGTTCGAGCTCGTTTCAGGTCTGCCCTCCGATCCTTCAGCGGGGCAGAAATTTTGGGGGCGCTAAATCTCTGGCGCCTTTATACTCTCCCGATCCTTCAGCTGGTTAGAGTGGTGGCAAGGCAGTTTTATCATGGTGCACCTTCACGCCTTGCGGACGTCATCTTCGCGTCCTTTATACTCTCTCCTGATTCTGGGGAGTTAGAGTTTGATCGTGGGGTGATTTACTTTGCCGCACCTTGTGGTTTTCGATTATGGTTCCTCTTTCACCTTGTGGCACAATGCATTGGATGTTCCAATATTGCTGCATAATCTGTGACAAACTCAAAAAACAACAATAATTTATATTAATCGAGATAAAGCAAATAGATAATGGTGCAGTAAAGGTAAATGACACACGATATTTTTATAGTGGTTTGGTCGAATCATGACCTACGTCCACTTTATAATCTTTTGTTCAAGTAACCAGACTATTCTAGGCAAGTCGTGCCTTTTTACGTGGTCCTAAAAACAAAAGAATGAAACTGACGATTTCACGTCAGGTAAGGCCGCAAATGCTGGGCGTTCCACACTTTGGGGATTTCGTCTCCCTCTATGGTTGCTAGCTTGAAGATTCCGTTATCAAGTCTTCGCAGGATGGAATATGGTCCTTCCCATTTCGGACCCATATGCACTGAGTATGGGAAGACACGTTTTAGAACCAAGTCTCCGGGTTCAAAGGTTCGTGCTCGGACTTTCTTGCTGTAATATCGAGCTATATGCTGCTTATGTCTTAAGGCACGTAAATCGGCTTCATCCCTCTTCTCTTCGATCATGTCCAAGGATTCAAGGAGCAACTCATTGTTGGTCGTCGGGTCGTAATAGGTGACTCGGTGAGAAGGTACTTCTAACTCGACTGGGATGACCGCTTCAGTTCCAAAGGCGAGAGAAAATGGTGTATGGCCCGTTGCCAATTTATAGGTCGTTCTAAAGGCCCATAGTGCCAAGGGCAATTCATCGACCCACATGGCCTTTGCCCGCTTCAATCTCTTCTTCAGGATGGATTTAATCGCTTTATTTGCCGCCTCCACTTGGCCGTTCGCTTGCGGATGTGCCACAGAGGTGTACGTTTTCTCGATGTGGTATTTCCGGCAAAAATCACTAAACTTGGTGCTGTCAAATTGAGTTCCATTATCCGTTATGACGATTATTGGGATCCCAAATCGGCATATGATGTTTCTAACAACGAAGTTGATTACTCGCTTGGTTGTTATTGTGGTTAATGGCTCTGCTTCTACCCATTTGGTAAAATAATCCACGGCTACGATAGCGAATTTTTCTCCGCCCTTTGCTATGGGGAGGCTTCCAATGATATCAATTCCCCACATAGCGAAGGGTCACGGACTCGTCACCATCTTCAGCTGGTTTGATGGGGCCCTATGGATCTTAGAAAATCTCTGGCAGGCGTCACAACGTCGCGCGTATTTGGCCGCATCCTTATTTACGGTTGGCCAGAAATAACCATATCGTATTATTTTCTTCGTCAACGTTTGTCCTCCCGTGTGATCTCCACATTCGCCTTCATGTACTTCTTGCAATACGCGCTGAATATCGCCGTGGGCAATACACCGGATGAGGGGCATTGAAAATCCTTGTCTATACAGGACTCCCTCTTGCAACACATACCGAGAGGCCTTCCGAATTATTGCACGCCTCTCACTTTTCTTCGTAGGGAGCGTTCCATACATTAGGAAATTCTTCAAAGGAGTCATCCACGACTCCCTTTCAGGTTCAACATCTAGTACCAGATCATCTTCCATCTGGTCTATACTAGGTGATTGTAAGACTTCCATCGGGACCAATTCTGTACTTTCAGGACTGTCAGAACTGGCCATTTTCGCCAATTTATCTGCTTTTTGTTTCTCTGCTTGAGGAATGTGGGATATGGTGTGATGATCAAAACCATCCAACAAATTTTTCACTTTTTCTAAATATGATATCAGCCTAGGACTTTTGGCCTGGAATTTTCTTATGACCTGGTTCACAACTATTTTGGAGTCGCAAAAGATGTCTAACTTCGCAATCTTCAACTCCTTTGCGAGTTTCAAACCATCAATTAGGGCTTCATATTCTGAGTCGTTGTTAGTGGCGCGGAACTCCAATCTGAGAGTATAATATATCGGCCGTTTTTCTGGAGTTTCCAACACCACTCCAGCACCAGATCGTCTATCATTCTTTGCTCCGTCAGTGAACAACTTCCAGGCACTGGGATCGAGGAGTAGCCTTGGCGGATCGACTTCTTCACTTATTGTGTCATCTTCTGGGATGGTAAACTCTGCTATGAAGTCTGCCAGCACTTGCCCCCTTATTGATCGCCAGGGTTGAAAATTCAAATCGAACTGACTTAGTTCAATGTTCCACTTAAGTAATCTTCCCGAAGCCTCTGGCCTTTGAAGAACTTGTTTTAACGGGTGATTAGTGTATATAGTAATCGGGTGAGCGTGAAAATAGTGGCGAAGCTTCCTTGATGCAATCAACAAACTGTACGCAAGCTTTTCTATCCTTGGATATTTTCGTTCAGCTGCCGCCAACTTCTTACTCACATAATATACTAGTCTTTGCACCTTATCTTCTTCTCTAACCAAAGCCGAACTGATCGCATTGGATGACACCACTAAATATACGAATAATTCTTCATAATCTACGGGTTTAGACAAAATCGGGGGTTTTCTAAATGATTCAAGAGATTCTGGAATGCTTCAATACAATCAGGGGTCCATTCGAAGTTGCGCTTTCCTCGCTTTATTAATTCGAAGAATAGGATACATTTATCTGTAGCTTTGGAGATAAATCTACTCAATGCCGCTACTTTCCCTGCGAAGCTTTGCACATCTTTAATCTATCTAGGTTTCTGAATATTCCGGATTGCTGCGATCTGGTATGTATTAATCTCGATCCCACACGAATTGACGATAAATCCTAAAAAATTTCCCGATGCTACCCCAAGTGAACATTTCAAAGGGTTTAATTTCATTCCATATTTCCGGAGAAATTCAAACATTTCTGCTAAATCGGCAGTATGGTCGGATGATTGTTTGGACTTCACTAACATGTCATCGACGTACACCTTCATCGTCTTCCCAATCTGGTTGCAAAACATCCTATTGACCAATCGCTGATATGTAGCACCGGCGTTCTTCAAGCCAAAAAGCATCACTACATAGCAATATAATCCCAAATCTGTAATGAAGCTTGTGTGTTCTTGGTCTGGGACGTGCATAGGGATCTGATTGTACCCCGAATAAGCATCCATGAAAGAGAGGAGTTCGTGGCCAGCTGCCGAATCCACCAGCTGGTCAATTCTTGGCAATGAAAAACTGTCCTTTGGGCAAGCTTTATTCAGGTCCGAGAAGTCAATACAGGTGCGCCACTTTCCATTGGCCTTTTTTACCAAGGCCGGGTTGGAAATCCAATCTGAATATGTTGAGTCTCTGATGAACCCATTACTTTTCAATTTCTCAACTTCCTCTTTCAAAGCAGCTGACCTCTCCGGGCCAAGCATTCGCCTTTTCTGTTTGACAGGAGGATGCTTCGGGTTGATGCTTAGCGAATGACTCATGATCGAAGGAGATATCCCACACATATCTGAGTGGGTCCAAGCGAATACATCTAAATTGGCTTTCAAGAAATTCGTTAGCTCTCTGGCCCGAATAGGGTCTAACTGGGATCCAATCTTTAGGACCTTCTCTGGGTCTCCATCATCGATTGGAATATCCACAGTTGTTCCATTGGGAGTCGCCATTCTGCCCCCAGGCTCTTCGTCCTCTTTGGGATCTATGTCCTCCGGCAGTTCTCTGGGCGACTCTCCCATAGCTATTTTCTTTAGTTGCTATAACGTTTCCTCTCTTGCCGGGGAGGATCCGCCTTCGGTCTCTACATCTTTTCCTTTGCGGAGCATCTTCAACTCTGCAATGTAGCATGCTAGGGCCACGACTTGATCTCCTTTTATTATACCTATACTAGCTTCAGTCGGGAACTTCATTAATAAACACCAAAGGGTTATACAAGCTCTGAACTTTGCTAGGGCCGGTCGGCTTAAAAATGCGTTGTATGGGGATTCGACGTGCAGAACCACAAAAGGAAGGATTCTTACTCTCTGGCGCTCCCCTTTCCCAAGGGTTACCGACAACTCTACATATCCCATTGGAGCAGTTGAGGCTCCATTGAATCCACGTATCCACCCTTCGCATGGTTTTAAATCCTTTGGGTCAAGTTTCATTTGGTCGAACGTTTTCTTGAACAAAATGTTGACAGAGCTTCTGTTATCTATCAGAACTTTATGGACTATGGCCGGACCAATGGTGGCTGTGATTACCAAGGGATCCTCAGTTGGGGAGTGAACGCAAATGCTATCTCTGTCGTGAAAGATGATGTCATCAGTCATTGTCTTATGTTGTTTGACTGGAGCAATGTCCTCAGGGTTACTGCATTCTCCTGCCATGAGGGGTTGTTTAGCTGCATTGACATACTGGTCCATTGCCCTAAAGCTATGCCCGGCCAGATGAAGCCCTCCTACTATGGTGTTAATGACAATGTTCTTCCCTTTTTGCTGAGGGGTCAGCCGGGGAGTAGGCTGGCTCTGATTCTGATTCTGGTTTTGATTTTGGTTTGGGATCGATGCGGCTTGCCCCCTGTCTCTGGGAGTGACCCTGTACTCATTGAGTTTTCCTTCTCTGAGTAGCCTCTCGACCAAGTCTCTCAAGTGATGGCATTCATTTGTGGAATGACCATGGATTTGGTGAAATAGACAGAAATTTACGGTTTCGCGCTCTTTGTCTGTCGACTCTCTCGGGGGAGGCCTTTTGTATGGAAGGACTTTATAGGTATCCATAAAGATATTCTCCAATGTATCATTTAACGGTGTGAAACTCTCAAATGGCCTGGGTCAAGATCTTCTCTGAGAATCATTTCCTCGGTTTCTCTTCCGATTATTGCTATTATTGTTTCCCGGTTGGCGACCATTTCATTGATTTTTATTCCCAACATTGACTTCAACCTTTCCTGAGCTATCTCATGTCTGCTTGATGGCCACATTGCTCTGGATATCTTCCTTATCAGTAGTCTTCCTTTTTCGATTAGCATATATCTCTTCCTGTCGTAAACGGACATTAGCTTTTTCATAAAATATTTCTCTGGCCGGAGGTGGTTTGCCGGCCAGATATCTTCCAAACTCGGTATCCTTATCGACACCGTCAATTAAGGCCATCAACACAGTTTGCTCATGCGGACCTTTAACTTCTATGACTGCTAAATTAAAACAATCCAAGTACGACCTTAAGCTTTCGTCCGGTTGCTGCTTAATAAGAGACAGCTCAATCACATTCTTAGATCTCTGAGCGTGAAGGCAGAATTGGTTCACGAACTTCTCACTCAATTCCCTGAAACTGGATATCGACCGAGCTGGCAAGCGGGTAAACCACACTAATGCCATATCTTCCAGAAATATAGGGAATGCCTTACACTTTATCTCGTCCGTAGCTGCGGCAGCGTTCATAGACCAGGAATATCGCATCAGATGCTGAATTGGGTCAGATTTGCCTGCATAGCGATTCATTGTCGGCATATTAAAACGTCTCGGGAATGTGACCTCCAATATATCATCGGTAAAAGGTGTACGACTGCGATCTATGCCCCAATCTTCATCCCTATACCCTCGGCTAGCTATCATGTTTTCCCTGATCATTGCTTCAACATCTGCCCGGGTCAAGGTGAACTCAGGATCAGCACTTCTTGCCCGATGGGCTTCTTCAGCATTTCTTTGACGTGCAGCTACAAAGTCTGGGATTCGGGTGGAGCTTCCTTGCCCCCTGTTGCCGAGGTCAACTAAGCGACGAGCGGGGGGATTGGGTCGATTTTGAGTAGGGTCAACCACGTTTCCATTCCTCAGCGGTAAAGCAGGTACATTCAAGTTACGATTGCTAGTTCCCTGGTTAAGCACTTCCTCTTCTCGAGATCGAAGTTGCTCTATGTTCTCAGCCCTTTCTAGCGGGGGCCAACGTCGGTTTCTTCGGGGCTCCTCAGACGAGGATGCGTGTTCTGGGGAAGGAAGACGGGTTGGTGAGGAAACCCTCTGCCTTATGAGGTCGTCAATTCGCCTGTCCATAGCAATTAGATTTTGTCGCAATACTGAACTCTATTGCCGCTGAGCAGCTAACTCGTTAAATAATCTTTCCCACATGTCAATAATGCGAGAGAGATCCCCTTCAGTAGCCAGGGCAGAAGGGTCAAATTGGTCGCCAACATTCTCTCTTATACGTAAAGACCTTGAGCCAGGTCGAGCAGATGTACCAGCACGGGAGGATCGAGCCATAACCTCCTTTCCGGGTCGGGTCGTAGTCTGCTTGTCTTTTTGGATCGCAGGATCCTTACCTCGATGGCTCGGAGCGCCCCCCTGGGATCGGATCGCGGAAGTGTTATGGGGACGGTTCACGATGAGGTCATGGGAGCATGTGGCAACTCCTTCAGCTGGTTGGGTCGCGATCCCCTCAACGGATCGGTTCGCCCCCTCCTCTCGGCGATCCGTGACCTCCTCCTCCGGCTGCTCGTGCACACTTTTTTCAATTGCTTCATTTTCAGCTTCGTTCGCCTGCGAAGCTCGTACTTCCTTAGACTTCTTTCCAGCCATGATATCTGAATTTCGCTGGAATCTTCAAAAACTGAAACAGTGGAGTTTTGAATTGTTTTCTTCGGACTTGAGTATCCAAACAACGGAACAACAATCCAATGTATTAAAAATTCGTTCTCAGTGAAAGCACCAAAATGTTAGATCCAAAATTGGGTCTAACAAACAAGTTGTTCTAATCTATGAAGAATTATAGTTGAAATATAAAGAAAAAGCAGAAAAGACACGAGATTTATAGTGGTTCGGCATTAACGAGCCTACGTCCACTTTATATGTTGTTGATTTTATGCTGAATGCAGGTACAATCAATGATTTCACTCAATCTCACTCTTACAACTGTGATTCTCTCAATATGTTAATGGTGGAATCAGGTTTCTCCATTGCCAAAAGATCCCCAAAAATGCCAAGTTCTGGGCTATTTATAGCTGATTTCTTTAGGCGGGTCGCGGTCATACGTGGCACAAATCTCGAGAATCTCGGATTGGTTCGTAGCTTGATGGAGAATTTGTCAATATGACAGTTGTGGACAGGTGTCGCGAGATCCTGCATTCTCGGATCGTGGATGAATTGGTCTTGGCCATCAGCTTGGTGTCCGGGATCGGATCGAGGCGTTGTGGACGGATCAGGTCGAGCTAGAAGTAGCGGACCGGATCGCGTAAAGGCGTGGCGATCTGGGGGGGAGCATCACGAACTGCGGAAGGCTGGATGATCGCGATCGAGCTTTTGTGAGTCGTAGACGTGAAACTTCATATTTTCTTCGTGTATTGATCTTGGTGGCTTGATCAAAAAGCTAGCCAACAATGATAAAGATAATGTTAATTATCGAACAAAAGAGGATGAGTTACTCAAGAACTTGGAAGATATAGAAACTCCATTATATCCTGGTTTTATAGCATACAAAAATTTAGAAGTTTGTCCAAAATGTGGTTCTTCGAGATGGAAGAAAAATCAAGATACTAAAGAGGTGATACAAGGTGTTCCAGTTAAAGTATTGAGATATTTCCCACTCATTCTGAGATTTAGAATAATGTATAGATCTTAAAAGATGGCAGAATATTATATTTAAGATGACATTATAATAATAGAAGTAACGATGGAAAAATGTGTCATCACGTGGATTCTATGACATGGAAAATGGTGGATGAAAATATAAATCTTTTTCATTTGATCCACGCAATCTTAGACTTGGTTTTGCATAGATGGATTCAATCCATTTTCCATGTTGAGTTCGAAATATAGTTGTTGGCTAGTAATGCTTGTAACATATAATCTCTCACCTATGTTTTGTATGAAGAAGGAAAATACTATGTTGACATTACTTATTCCAGGCTCGAAGGGACCCGGAAATTATAATGATGTATATTTGGCGCCTTTGGTGGAAGACTTGCATTACTTGTGGTCTAATAAAGTTAGTTCTTATGATGCGTTTAGTAAACTTTATTTAAATTGAATGCAATTTTGCTATGGACGTTTAATGATTTTCCAGCTTATGGATCTTGTTGGATGTCGTGTGAAAGGGGAAAAAGCTTATGGGGTCAAACCCATTCTCATTAGCTGAACCATAGTTGAAAGTTCGCCTACATGAGTCATAGAAGATTTCTACTTCCTTCAGTTTCATAGAGGAAACAAAAGGCATTGTCTGATAACACCAAAGAGACAGATAGTGCTCCTAGAATGCTTACTGGGAGAAACATCTATGCATTATTGAAGAATTATCCAAATGATTTTGGAAAAGGAAAAGAGGAGAAAAGTAATAAGACAATGGGCGTTAATGATGGAGAAGATGAATATGATGATAATAACACTTCTACAAAAATGGAGATATCAAGGTGGAAAAAAGATCAAATTTTTTTATTTTCCTTATTGGAAGATTAGTGGTTAATTTATTTATTTTACATTGTTTTTGTATAAGAGAAACCCATTAATGCGTTATAGTTATGGTTTTCACAGGAACTTCCATTACGTCATAATATAGATGTGATGCATGTGGAGAAAAACATTAGTGAAAGCCTATTGGGCACTGTTGCACGGTAATAAATCCAAAGATGGAACCAACAGTAGGAATGATTTATAGGATTGGGGAATGTGACGTGAGCTTCATACACAAGCTCGTGGGAATAAACCATATCTTCCATCGGCTTCGTGTATGTTGTGAAAATTCGAGATAAAATATTTTACAAAAGATTGTATGTTTTCAAAGGACCGAATGGCTATTGTTCAAATTTAAAAAATCGTATTTCATTGTCAGATTGCAAAATTAGTGGATTGAAGTCACATGATTACCATGTATTAATGCAACATTTATTGTCAATGGCATCGAGATGATTAATGACAAAGAAGGCAAGAAAAACAAATGATTCGCTTATGTTCTTGTTCAACAAATTATGTCAATCTGTTCTTGACAGAGAGAAGGCAGAACAAATCAATGTTGAGATTATTGAAGTCTTATATGAGCTTGATTTTTTTTCCACCATCTTTCTTTGATATAATGGTACATTTATCCACTCATCTTGGAAAAGAAGCACAAATGTGCGGACTAGTTCATTTTTGTTGGATGTACCCATTCGAATGATATATAAAGACACTCAAAGATTATGTCAAAAACTATGCACGACTAGAGGGATGCACTGCATAATCGTATCTTGCAGCATAATGCATGTTGTTTTTCAATGAATTTTAGAAAATAACAAGACATATAGAGGAGAAAGGAGCACGAAATGAAGATTATGAAAGGAGTGGGATATTCGAGTGACGTCCAATTTCAATATCAAAGACAATTACATTGTGAGCTAATAAGAAAGAAAGTGATCCTTTTGTTGTGTTAATGAATATGGTCGTGGTGGAACCATTTATAGAGTAAGTTTATGTTATATTGTTTAAATTAATAGTGTAAGTTTATGAATATGGCCGTAATTATATTGTTTTAATCAAATGTTCAATACTAGTTTGCATTTGCAGGAATTAGAAAATTCAGACTAGTGCACGAAAAAAATGCAACCTTACTTTGGGAAACACATACAAAAAAATTGTCGATTGGATTAAAAATAAGGTTAGTTAGATTTCAAATATATTCTCATATGACTATTAATATTACTATAAAATTTATGTGATAAATGAAATTTGTTGTAGATACCTATTACCTCCAAGAATCATAAAGATTTGTTAAAATGGATTGCTTACGGTCCGAAGGATGATGCCATGTCTTACAAAGGATATAACATAAATGAGCAACATTTTCATGTAAAAGATTTAGGGAGACTAACTCATAATCGTGGGATTACTTTTAACGCGACTACTATGTGTAGAACAAGTGCAAAAGACGTGTCCTAAGTGGTTGATGTGGTCACTTATTATGGAATATTGACAAATATAAATCTATTAGATTATCATTTGTTTTATATTCCAGTTTTTAAGTGTCGTTGGGTGTATAAAGGAAATAGAGTAAAAGTTGTTGATGATGGGTTCACTCTTGTTAATTTACACCAAGCATCATTTTCACGAGACCTATACGAACTCGCATCTCAAGCAAAACAAGAATTTTATTCAAGAGAACACGATGTTTCTAATTGGTATGTTGTAATGAAAGCAACATCAAGAAGTTTTGATGATTTAGAGGATCCCGATTGCATCGACGAAGATATCCAAGTGTGAAATAACCGAAGTGGATGACGACGATGTTCGCTATGTTAGAGAGGATTGCGAAGGCATACTTGAGTAGGTATATGTCCTACTTGAGCATGGTTGTTCATTTGCTTTAGTGATCTTTGAATTTATAAATTAAATCTGGGCTATTTGGAAATTTCATTGAACTTGTATTGATTTTCTTTAGTGTTGGTTGTTCATTTGTGTATTGGAAATGCTTTTGTTGGGTTGTGTATTGAACTTGATTGCTTTCCATAACTTGAGACTTGGCATTTGTGTTGCCCCCGAAACTATTTTTTTTTTACATTTGTGTTGTACCAAAAATTCTGGCATTTCTTGGCCACGCGGTCTGACCTATTTTTCATATTACACGCATTTGTACTTGTACATTGTGTTGCCTTGTCTGGTCTTGCCATTAAACCCAAGATTTGTGACAACTGCAGTTTAGTTTAATTGTCACACCTATCTTTGTTGTTACATCAAATAGCACAATTTAAATTTTATATGTATGTACATATACATGTATGGTGCTGTGTATTTCAGGCTTGAATGTTGAAATTTTATGCAATTCTCTTGAACCGTGCTAATGAAATTTGTACTTATGACTGTATATACGTGTGTGTCAATGCGTGTATGCATACACACACACACACACACATATATATATATATATATATACGTATATATACATATGTATTAGTACACGCATATATATATATGTATGTATGTATGTATGTATATGCAGTTGCTTCACTATGAAATAACATGTAGCAAAAAATCAGTACACCCTGTCTTATCTGTATTGATTACAGTTTGTTTCATCATTTTCATGACCTGAAAGTCTCTTATAAATTATATGAATGACCTGAAACTTAAAAGGGTAAATAGCTTCAGTGTTATATGAATTTATACTGAGATATTAGAGCCATCCGATAGTAGATTTAAACGTGATCATTGATAGCCTATATTTAGTTTACGTACTAGTGGCTTGATTACTCTTTTCGAATATGGTCTTGTAATTCTTCATCTGTGCATACTACATAATGATACATGTACATTATGGATATTTAAGGGTCTCCTTGATTCTTCAGTTGTTTCTTAAATGCTATATATGTTTGAAAATGTCATCTGGGTTTATTGATTCACATCCATTATAATATTTATTGCTAAATAATTGTTAATTGAAGCTCTCATTGTTCAATAAGATAAAGGCACATAGCACATAGCATTGTTCATTCCTCATTGTTTACACGTGCATTCAGCTATGTATTGATCAAATTTTAGTGCCTACTGCTTATTGGTTTATACCATGTTTTGTTTCATTTGTAGAAAAAGGTGTATACCAGCTACGTGTACTCACAACCAGAAAAAGGCTGAATAGAAATCCCAAAAGTATAATCCAAGCCGGAAGCATAAGTCAAAGCTAAAGCATAACATTCCAACAAGTGCTTGTAGTGAAGGCGAAGAACAACCAATCAATGGTAAGAACAACATTCAAAACTAAAATGTAACATTCCAGCCAGTATAACTGAAAGTGAAGAACAACCAGTCAGTGCTAAGAAGCAATCCATTGTTTGCAATGAAGACGAAGAACAAACTGTCTTGAATAACCAAAATGAAGAAGGACTCCGCTCAGAAAATGAAACCTGTCCTGAACAAACTGATGATGCCGATGTGGAAATTGGAAAACAAAGTGAAGCTGAAATCGGAAGTGCATCTCAGAAAAGAGGCGGTAGAGGTCCAACAATAGCAAAAAGGCTCATGTTATGCAGTCAGGATCGAACTGAAGTTGAGTTCAATAATCTAGGTGTACAAATAGGGCAAGTGTCGGTATATTTATTCTCTTTTCTTGGACCGTTTGCGCAGAAGCATGTTCCATACACTATTGATGATCAGAGGAATATAAGTGATGAGTTAAAAGAAGTTTTGTGGCATTCGGTTCAAGTATGAATTCAGACTTAATTTTGGTTACTTAATTAATTATTCTTCCTTAATTTGGGTTATTTATAAATCTTGAATATGTGCTTGATTTTTTATAGTGTGTTTATGGTTAAATCGATTAGTATGCGGATTCCATAATAATTTGGTTGTTCATTGCTTTCAATATTAATATCAATTGTTATACCGCCATAAACAAAAAAAAATGTAAAGAACATGGTGAGGTAATAATAGAAAAAAAGATCTTTACTTACAGGAAGGATTCCTATTGACTATTCCTGCATGTTATGATGATTCACTAAAAGTTAATATCATGTTTTCATGTATTGTTGCAAGTTAGATTTAAAATGGAAGAAGAATGGCAAAGAAAAGCCATATTTCAAAAAATGGGAGTACTTTGGAGATCATCAAAAAGCAAATTGGTTCGAAATTTGCAAAAAGCGGAGAATAAAGTGGAAAGACTTAAACTGAAACATACCAACATAAAAAACATGAACGAATGGAGAAATTTTGTGAAGGTGATAACAAGTGTGGTGTTTAAGGTAAATCTAAAATACAATTCAATCCTTCAACAACAAATCATTCCTATTATACGTCAGTTTGTCACATCCCTTACTCTTGTACATACCATTAGGCAAACTGAAACCCACTTTGCAAACATATTTGTTCTTTTATGCTCATCTCTATTAGTATGCTAATTTTTGTTTATGCTAGTGAACGTGGAATTTAGAATAATTGAATGCAGACTTGCAGTTCTAAATCATTTTTTTCATTATAAATTTAAGTTACATGTTTGTCTACCTTTATTGTTTATACAAAAATGTAAAGCTCCAAAAGCAGAAGTGAGAAGGTTGACAAATGAAATTTAATGTGAAAAGTTAAGGGAAAATCCTTACTTTTGTTTAGCACTCTGCAAGAAATTTGCATCCATTTAATAATATGGGTTATTCAAATCCTTTTGGTCAAAAATGAAACCCTTTTATCATTATTGGTTATACATAGCTTATGTGCTTCTGGTAATTTGAGTACATCATCTTTTTATGGTTCTAGTTGTAAAACTCTAACATCTTTCTATATTTCTAGCAAAAAAGTGAGAAATATTCGACCCTTAGGTACACACCACTTTCACATACAACTGGTCGTAAGGGAATGGCCAGAATGACCGAAGACTTGGTTAGTTAATTAATTCTAGCCTTATTTAATATTATTTTATACATGTCAGTTTATTTATTTAATGTTTTCGTAAAATTTAGAAAAAAAGTGTAGATCCATCGTCCATGAATAGAGATGATGTGTAGATCAAATCTCACAATAAAAAGATGGTGAACCGGTGACCATGATAGCTGCAAATACCATTGTAAAATTGTTTTTAATTTTATCGATAATTTTTGTTGAAACTATGATATTTTTACCATTGTACATCATCTACGCATTATGATTGATATAGGAGGAGATTAAAAAATTTGGTAGCCTATCCTAGTTCAGCTCGACACATAATGTCAATGGAGATGCTCTTGTACATGCATTGGGACAAGATAGACTGGGACGGTTAAGGGCATTGGGAAGGGGTTGCACTTTAACCAAGCCAGCTGTGGCCTAGTCCAAAGATAAACAAATGTCTCGGTGTCGAAAGGAAATAAAAGAATTGAAGGGAATGATACAGACTCTGACGGACCATAAGGTAAATGTTAACATCAAAAGTTGGTCACTAGTGACAGTCAACCCCCAATCGTGCGTAAAACACACGAATAATAATCACGAAATACGGTAAAGTACGTAAAAAAGAGGGAACAAGCAGAATTTTTATAGCGGTTCGACCAAGATGGTGCCTACGACCACTTTATATATATTGAATTTCCTTTTGATTACAAGTACAACACTTTTTTTTGTTTAAAGAAAGAAGGAAGATTGGCTATTTTTGGAGTTAGCCGTGGAACTTATGCTTGAGAATTTTTTGTGGAGAAATCTCAAGTCTGAAAGAAGAGGTCCCCCTTCTATTTTCAGCATAGAGGTATTCGTAGGTGAAGAAAGGCGTTGGGTGAGCTGCACATGGCTTGTCTCTTTTGCGGAGCTTGGACACGTGGCGCTCGATCATTTGAAGTAGTTGCGGTGGTGGGACCTAGTCTACTGTTAATTAATAGTATCCTCAAGAATTGTGGCTTACGTGGCAGTTAAGATGAGGTGTATCAAAAGTAGAGCTTTGGTTCGAAATGGTTGACCACCTTTAATGCCTTGAGAATCGGGCTGAGCAATGAATGGCTCATTTGGATATTTCCACGTAGATCCAGAGATATATGGTCGATCCTACTTTTGAGGAGAAGCTTGACTCGGTCGGTCTGGGAGAGCAATTCTTTCGGGGAATGAGATGCTATTGCTCGAGGGAAATATGGCTTAAGCCATATTTTATTCGGGCTTTTTCTGAAGGAGGAACCAATTGTCGGGGTCGTTCGATGTGGTTTCATGAGTTTTTTGACATTGGCCTTCGATCCGTTGAACCGTGACATCTTTTACCAAAAAGTGGGTCAATGCTTTGCCCCTCATAATGCATCTTTCTTGGTAAAAGAGGTGTGTTCTGAACCTTGCATCGGAGTCCAATGTGTAAGCAATTATGGTTGCGTCGAACCATATTAAGGCCAGAAATCAGACAATCCTGACGTTTGTATTAAGATCAGAAAACCGACGACCAGTGTAGATCGTATTAAGGTCAAAAAACCGATAACCATCAAGGATTGTATTAAGGTCGAGAATGTTATGAAAGTTGTCAGCAGCTTCAGTTGAAAGATCCAGTAGTTGCAGAGATTGTGGAGACCATTCTCGGTTTAGAGATGACTTTAGTCTTGATTGGGCGAGTATCAGCCATACTACATTTAAGGAGCTGGCGAGCAGTATTCACACTTGGCTTACTGGGACGGCGAGTATTATCCATACTCGGCTTACTGAAGTGGCGAGTATTAACCATACTCGGCTTATGGAGTTGGTGAGTATTATCTTTACTCGGCTTACAGAGGTGGCGAGTATTATCCATACTTGGCTTATGGAGATGGTGAGTAATAACTATACTCGACTTATGGAAAGTGTTCATTGTGCTCGGCTTATACAACTTATTCGACTAATGGAGTTGGTTGGATATGATGATGGGCAAGTAATGCTTGAGTGGCTGTCGCACTCCATTTAGGAAAGAGGCAAGTATTCTCCATACTCGGCTTAGAGAAATCTGATCATACTCGGCTCGAGGAGTAGGTTTAGATATGATGGTTGGCTTTGGCTATGTGTTACAGACGGTGGCTTAGCACTGACCATATTTTGGCTGGCGAGTGTCAATAATGCTCAGCTTAAATCATTCAAATATAGTTCATGTTTGTGAAAGAAAGTTTATTTCTGCTAAAGAGCTATTTCAAGGAAATAGAGATAAATTCTAAGAGGGCGATAGTTGATTCCAGAGCATGCCTAGGAGCTAAATCCTAACCCAGTACATGTGTGCATCAACATACCTTTATTATTGAAAGAAATAAAAATACACTGGAAATAAGAAATATAAATCTTATTAATTGATGATGATGTCGCGATTGCTGGGCTTAGGGTCCTTTCCGTTTCTAGGAGCTCGAGGACGGCCCGAGGAGCTTGGGTAGAAGACTGTGGCGACAAGGCCTGCGTGGATTTCTTGACATACTCGGGTAGTTCTCCCCGCCTTACCCTATCCTCAATGAGATCGCGCAAGTGCCTGCATTCATTGGTGTTGTGACCAGCTATGTTGTGAAACATGCAGTGTTTTCCAGAGTCAAGCTCATTCTGGGTCGGCTCTCTTCGAGAAGGTTTTCGGAAAGGCAAAGATCCTCGCACGTCAAGGTACATGTCGAGTAGGGAAGAATTGATCTCGGTGTACTGATCATACTTGTCCTCTCTCCAGGGTCGTACATTGCGTTCATTTTTTTTCGAGGCCTTTCCTCATCCTTTATTCTGGTCATTGGTGTTGGGTGGATCTCCGTCTTTGGAAGCAAGTACCTCGGGGCTCTCCATCTCAATGCTGGCATCTTTTTGTCGGAGGAACCGCTCAGCCTTGAAGTAAAAGTTGTCAATGTCCTTGGGAGGATCTCTAGTTAAAGATATCCTGAATTCTGATCGGTTCTGAACACCTGCAATGGCGGCCATAAGCACTATCGACGGCTCGGGTAGATCGACTGATGCTAGGGCCGCGTTGAATCTTTCTAGGAAGGACCGAGGGGTTTCACCAGCTCGTTATTTGATGGAGGTCGGGAGCATGACACTTTTTGGTCGAGAGATGTGGACTCTGAATTGCTCGATGAAGCGGATGACCAGCATGTTCCAGCTGCTGATCGACTCCGTTGTTAGCTGCCGAAATCACATGCCGGCTATATCTGTGAGGAAGAACGGGAAGCACTTGGCCATAACATTGGTTGACGAAGATAGTACTTCCATATGGAGCATGTATTGCATAAGATGGATGGTCGAGTTGGTCCTACCGTTGTAGGGCTCTATGCCTGAAAACTTGAACTTTGGAGGATTGCGGGAGTTTCTGATTTCCCTGATGAAGGGGCTACAATGGATATCATCTATATCCCTTTGAGAAGCCAGGTGAAATGTCTGATAATACTTGCAAGATGGCTTCCATCTCCGAGGAGCCATTGCAATGAATCCAGCTCTGCATCTGGGGGAACTCCAGCATTAGGGTCCGCCGAAAGCATGCTCGGAAGGGTGGCTGTTGTTTGGGTTGAACCTCTGAGAGTTAGGTAAAGGTGAGGGCGAGGGTCCATCGCAATTGTCGGTTCTAGGAAGACTGGCTCCTCTCGAACCTAATGTGAATTGGTCTGAGCCATGCCCATGGTGGAAGGCTCAGGCTGATCCAGCATAGCATGTGATGTTCGGGGCTCTCCGGTGCCCCCGCCCGAGACCATGTTAGAAGGGTTTATGGTAGTGTTTTCCTCCACCATGGTGAGAAACGGTATGGTAGAGTGATCTTCCTGGTTCGAAGGAAAGACTCCACCAGCTCTTTGTTAGAGGGGAAGGGACATAAGACGAGTCTGTGGTAAGAAGCCGGGTTATAATGGGAATGACATTGATCCCAGTCGACCCAGCAGGTGTCAGGGGGTTGAGTTGTTCCCCGAAGTGGAAGAAAAATGGTTGAACGACCTATATCTTGATAGCGGGCCTCCTGAGAATCTACAGTTGTGGTTGTGCTGGTCGCTGGAAGCGATACTACTGGCTGTGGTCGGTCAAGGAGTGTAGTTGAGACAAGAGGAAGCATATGTGTGGCCTGATCTACAGCTTGTATTTGTGTAGGCCAAAGATCAGTTACTGTCCCAGTTCGCCCAGTGGAGGAATGGATGTTGAAGCGTTAGATCCCTTTTTCCATCAGAGTGAGGAGGTTGCTCATCAACCGTTGTTGTTTTTCGAGGGGTTTACCCTAAGATGTCATCTGGTCTCTGAACTTGGCCACAATCTTATCCATGTCATCCTGGGTAAGATACCGGGACACGTCTTCATGAGAGGAGGCTTCCTGACTTGCTTCTGCAACATTTGTTTCGGATACGTCAACGTTTGTAGGGAGAGAAGATGTTGCATCCTCCTTCTGCTTATTCGTCATGGATCAGAGAAAGCAGAAGGTCAAAGGTTCGACCCCTACCTAGCGCGCCAAAGTTTTGACGTCAAAAGTTGGTCACTAGTGACAATCAACCCCCAATCGTGCATAAAACACATGAATAATAATCATGGAATATGGTAAATTACATAAAAAAGAGGGAACACAATTTTTTTTATAGTGGTTCGGCCAAGATGGTGCCTACGTCCACTTTATATATATTGATTTTCTTTTTGATTACCAGTACAACACTTTTTTTCTGTTTGAAGAAAGAAAAAAGATTGGCTATTTTTTAAGTTGGCCGTGGAACTTATGCTTGAGAATTTTTTGTGGAGAAATCTCATGTCTGAAAGGAGATGTCCCCCTTCTTCCAATTGCATTTGGCTCATTTTTTACAGAAGAATACATGGGAAGCGTTAACTGAACTTAGTGATTTCTTTCGTGATCTTTGTGCAAAAAAAAAATGTTGAAAATATGAATTCACTGGAAAAAAAACATTGTTGAAATAATTTCTAAACGTAAGGAAATATTTCCACCTTCTTTTTTTATCTTATGGAGCATTTATCCATTCATCTTCCTTATGAAGCTAAAGTAGGCGGTCCAGTTTAGTATCGCTGGATGTATCCAGCTAAAAGTTAATTTATTTTTTCTAAGTTTTATCGATCAATTTCCAACCTTTATATATAATGTAGGTACTTGTTTTACTTTAAAAAAAGTGGGTAACAAAGCGCATGTTGAAGGCTCCGTAGCCGAAGCATATCTTGTCGATGAGATTTCAAACTTTACATCTTCTTATTTTGGTCCAAATGTCGAAACAATATGGAATCGAGCACTAGGAAATGATTATGGAGGATAAGTTAAGCCTAATGAACTATTATCTATTTTTTTCATCCGGGCATGGTATTATCAAATGCATTCATTAAGAGGAAACTCAATTCAAATGAACATCTTGCTATACATAAATATGTGCTATTCAATTGCCCCGAACTAAATATAGAATTGCATACTTCCTATAAAGAAATAATTTTATATGCGTAGAAAATGCGAAGAAGAACTACGAGGACAACATCCTCATGAGAATGAGGATTCCATTGATACATTGTTGGAAACACTATTTCCTGATTGGTTAAAATTAAATTAATGTAAGTTTGTTTCCTATATAATATTAAATTATTTTGTATACACTGAAAAATATTAATTGTTAATGTCAAATGGATTTTTTTTTATTTTGTTCCTGTGTAGTTTATGTCCCGCTATAACCCTGCTATATCCCATAATGGATTTCCACCACTACGCTTTTCCAAATAGCCTCTGATATAGCCTCTCCGCTTTAAGCCCTGCTATATACCTCTATTCCCGATAGATCAAATTATTTCCGCTATATTATGCTATTCCTGTTATATCTTTGATGAAATAAACAAACTAAAAAAATAACATTTATGCATTATAAAAATTATGATTTTAGGTTTTTTTAATTGATTTTTTTAATATATATTTTTAGAAACAAAAATAATGTATATTAATTAAATTTTAATTAAGTTAAATAGTAATTTACATTTATTTACAAATATTTGCACTTGTTTTTGTTTAAAATTAAGAATGTGCTAATTATAGTTAAATTGAGTGCTAGTTTTTCATTTAGTTATCGTTTTTACATTCGTAAAAACATTACGAATGAGTTACATATGTTTTTTTAGAGTCATCCGCTATATGTTGCTATTTCCTCGCTTTATCCTTATTATGAGTTTTTGGACCTCCGCCGCATTGGATCCGCTGAGCACTTTAACTGCACAGGTTCACTTGTCATTGGCTTCTTTGAGGATTAAGTCATCTAACTCTGCATATTCACCTTTGTCGTCCTTCATAGCGTCGAACTTTTGAAGTCCTCTAGCGATTTTAGTGTTCCCCGCTACGGCCTCAGCCCAATTTCGTGTGCTAGGCTTGAAGTTCAATGATGACCCTTTATCTCCTGAATCCTAGGTCCTGCCTAATTTGCTAATCCATTGCCATTAGAAACCACGTTGGCAAAAGTTTTCCCTTTCTTTCACACTTCTTTCCACCCAGAATCCCTATCAGTTGCAGTTTATTCATTGCTAGGGTTTGTAACCTTAGACGTCTGGGAAGACGCCATCATATATTCACATATATATATATATGTATGTGTGTGTGTGTGTATATATATATATATATATATAGAGAGAGAGAGAGAGAGTGAGATAGAGAGAGAGGTTATATGGAACCCTTCTTTCTTAGAACCCATTTTTCACCATAACCATAGCCACACATTCATAATCAAATAAGTTAGTAGGGGAGAGAGAATTAGTGAGAGGAGAGAGATATGAGAATGTGTGGTGGAAATCAGGAGGGCTAAAGGGGTGCTGCACTTTTTAGAGTGCTCTTGATCCTATCTCATATATATATACACACACACACACACACCGTAAACAACGTAATAATTATACATATTAAGTGTGTAATTAATACAATTAAAGTAGGAATTTGAATTTAAATGTACTCATAGGAATTTATATGTTAGTGCGTGATAATGGTCTTAAATATATTAATGACACAAAGACACGAGGTTAACCGTTACTTGTAGTAGAAGTATGCCCGGAACCGACCGGCATATCCAGCATCCACAAGTAAGCTTGGTTAATGTTAAGGGTCTAAGTGTCATGGGCCGATATAATTAATACACTAGGATACGAAGTTAGGCCAAACTTATAGTAGAAGCTTGCTCAGAACTACCACGCAAATCCAACATCTATAAGTGGTCGGTTTAATGTGGGATGTCTAGTGTATATATACATTGTGTGTAAAGTAAGGCTGCCTTGGGAAAAGGTATTAAGTGGTTAGGACTAGGTCCGTTCCTAAGGTTCACTCCTTGGTACAGGAACTAGTCGTAGGACCCGCCCTTCGATGATTAAATGGTTATTGGGTTCGCCTTTCTCCTATAAGGTAATTAGATGATAACGTGAGTAGGGTAGTTCTCCAAGTAATGTCCGCTTCTTATCTAAGGGCTTGTGAGGCTTGACCTAGGGATGGTATATATATATTCCTGAAAATAAACCACCATCTAATGGGGGCATTAAGTGGCTAGGAGTTCATCCGTAGGGACAACTAGATAGTAACAAGAGGGTATGTCGGGAGGGTTATTAAAAAATGAGTTCCTGGCACTAACATGGTAGTAAGTGGTCATTACTATTTCTCGACCTACAAAGAGAGTATATACATTATGACGTTGACGTTAGAGATGACTTTTGTGGCGATCCAAACTTCCCCGTAAAGGAAAGCCCGGATTGCTTCGAGAACAAGACAAATCGGAACATAAACAGAAGAACATTTCATTGCTTATTACAATAATTCCATTAGAATACACGAATATAACAGAGTATTAATAAATATTATACATCAAAAAAATATCAGAGATTTAAATTACATTTAAATACATATTAATGAAAAAAATAACACAAAACGCAACTGAAAGAAATACACGGATACAGAGCATTCCGAATATAGCTCCAGCTGTAAATCCAGGATCTTGTATAAATAAATCTGCAAAACCAAAACTACTAGCTGCCCGTGTGGAAAATAGGGGCACCCAGAGTTTAGGTTAAAACAATAAACTCCAGGTCAGTCATGTGACCGCTGTGAGAAATAAAACAGTTATTAATCTTTATTTTAAAGTTAGGTAAATCGAGGGACCACACCGTATAACACGGAACGGGTTTCCTCCCAAGAATACGAGTGCATCAAACAAACAGTGCAATGCTAAATAAAGAACAATGAAGCTATTATAAGACCCAGGTCCCAACACACAATGCAACGCAAGCCGGAGGATAGGGTTTTCCCTTATAATAGCCAAATATGCTTGATACGTGAAATTTCATCTTTTATTATTACTATAAGTGAAGAAAACAACTTCAAATATAAATGTGTCAATCATAGACGGCATGGGTACCATATATCATGTCGCCATACTAGGCTCTACAATCAAAACCGCAAAATGTTGTATTTGGAAGTTGGATTTCCATACTGGTGGTTACTAATTCGAAAGATCTATCGCGTAGTATAATTCCCAATGACTTACGTCCCAACAAGAGAAAACACCGTAATGCACATCCGCACTTTTGGGAAATCAAATATCACTACGGCTTACGTCCTGGCGAGAGAAAACGCCGCTTACTCTATCCCTCAGGGAATCGAGGGGTGTGCCATATCCCTTACCTCGGTCGATCGAATCCATGACAACCCATAGGGTGTCTATCCTCATCTCAAAGCATACTGATCTAACCATCAGTTTACCACCATACTGGTGTGTGAGGCTCGCGAATTAACGCTACACAAAGCCATGCTATATTAAAGTTGCGCTTTGCTCATCAACCATAAGACTCTACTTTTCAACAGAAGCCTTGATCATTTGCCACTTAGGCATGCCACACAGGCAATTTACGCCCTGCGAGTGATGTCTATCGATATACAACCTCTGATCCTGTACGTCTCAGAGAAGGGTGAAGTAAGGGAGTAAATTCCTCTTCACCAGGCAGTTGTATATTTCATAGAGATCAAACAGCACAGAATAAAATCCAATGTCAGACACACCATCCATTTACAAGTCCGTTCTAGGTCTGAACGAAATCGGAGGCACCTTATTCCTCGTCCCGTATGTCCAATACAGGAGAGAGGCCCTCGTATATCCATACAATCAACAAGTACGTCCGAACGGCTACCACTTTAGCCCTTTCAAGGTAGCTTGTGACGGCTCGCCCCGCACCAACCGACATTTCCTCCAATTGTGCGTTGTACACATGTCCAGTTAGCACGGGATGGACGTCAGAAGAAAAGAAAGAAGATAAAAGAACTAACAAAGAACCTGTCGAATGTCTCACAGCGCATGGGACAAAATATAATAACAACATAACTTTGACATAAAACAGACGAGACAGTGCATAAGCTGAAAACTAAACCAACTTAGCAGCGGAAATCCAAATACAGATTATGATCCAACATCATTATTACACTTTAAAACTGTCTCTAAAGCAAAAGAAAGCTAAAGTAGAAGATGCACTACTAATGCCCAAGCAGTGATCTTCAACAACACAGGGAGAATATCTATATGTATCATACGTGGAAGCGTCCTACTCTCCTCCGGATCAGCTACTCGTGCATACCATCTAACCTGTCTCTAGTCTGCTCGTGTGAGCACCCAGAGTAATAAGAAGAGACATAAAACTCTGGGTCAGACAAAAGTCTGGTATGAGTGATAAGCAACAAAACAGAATAATAACAGGTATAATCCAATCATACCTGAACCTGGACCTGCAACCAAAGAGTTAGCACTACATACTGTACAATACTCTAAGGTGCCACTAACATATGGTGTAAGAAATACGGGGGGTGTGTGTGTGCATGTCATAGTGATGTCAAACAATCAAGCATACCAACCATCCTCACATCTCTCACTCAGTGTGTAAAGCATACGATATCCACTACCTTGGTTACCTAATCCTTTGGGCCATGACGGAATCCAATCCCGTACAACTATCACTACAAGCCCACTATCCGTCTCTCAGTGGTGAACCAAAGTTATGAATACCGACAACCCCTTTGCACACATCAGGCAGCAAAGCCCAATCATGAAGTGAACTCATTGGTTCCTATCTGGATCTTGAGCTCTAACTTCCACTTGGACTACCTTCGCATCTCGGGTTTTGGTCGTCATCTCCGGATCGGTCTTCATTCAGTTCGTAATCATCATATAGGCACGGCTCGTCTTCTTCCTCCATCCGGATCGGTTCATAATTGCCCATCGGATCGGGTCGTGTTCTCCAGGTCGCGATCCCCCTGGCCATCAGCTCGTGGGCTTCTGAAGTGGTTCGGGTCGAGTCCTTCCATCGGATCGGGTCAAGGCAACTGCACGGGTTCGGGTCGTGATAGCCCACTGGTTCGTGGCTCCTTCTCTCGTGGCGCTTCGAGATGGTCCTTCACGATCGGATCATGATGGCCTCTGGATCAATTCGTGACCCTCAACATGAGGTGGCTCGTGAATGCATGCTCGCGATCGGGTCAGGTCGGAGAAGAAAGGGGGCGATGCGGTCCGCTTTCCTGCATATTTTTCTGCAACTCTTCCAGCGACTGTTTACGCCATACGACGACGTTTTTGACCATTCTAACTTTTCTAATCAATCATAAAGCATGCCATACAGTCATAACACCATGTATAAACATCCACAAATAGCAAAACAACAATATGGTATGTTAAAACTGGTCAAACATAGCCAAAAACCCCATATTTTCCCTTATTCCCTCTTAATCACGTTTAAGAAAATCTAATGATAGGATTAACAAAACTTAACCAAATCAGCCAAATTTTCTAACAGAGGCCTAAAATAATATTTAGCAATTTATGAATATTTTTTCAGATTTTTAACATGCATAAATTCGCTAATTATCACTAATCACCCCTTAATACTCTAAATTCCGGGATTAGCAAAATTGGTCTAAATTAACCCAAATTCATATCAGAGGCATAAAATGATGTTTTAGAATTTTAGGAATTTTTCTAGATTTTTCTGAGTTATAATTTCGCTAATCTTCACTAATTACCCTAATTAGCCATAATTAGTGAAAACAAAGCTAATCACTCACCTTAGCCGCAAACAAACTTTAGATCTGAAATAATCTCTGATTTGGATCCAATCTCTATGTGTTCCAGCAGCTCTATCCCAATCCTTATGCTAATCCGGCTTAATTTGATGTAGATTAGGCTAATATATGATTAGAAATGACAAAAAGGTGTTTTGGAGTGTTTTAAAAGATGGGGGTCATTGCTAGAGCTTGAAGGAGGTAAGTGGCGGGTGAGAAAAATGACTAAAAACTGAAATCCTAACCCTAGCAGGCCTTAAATACTCCAAATCCCGAAATCCCCCATTGGGCCTAGTTGCCAATCACCCTATTTGGCCCGGTTAAGCAGTTTTTCACCTTCCAAACCTTATTTCAGCCATATCTCCCAAACAGTAAGTCCGTTTTTCACATGTGACCACTTACGGAAAGGTAAACCATCAAACGAATCTAATGGAAGTGGTTTCAGGTTAAAATTCCTTTCCACTCAAAAGTTATGGACGAAACAAGATCAACTAGGGGCAAAATGGTCATTTAAAAATCGGCAAAAATCATGAACATGGGAAATGACCCCAATAGTCGTTTCCTAAAGCCACATGACCATACGACTTCGTATGAGAAAGAAATAAATATCCTACGATCCTCCGATGCGTAGAATGCGGGTTGTTACATAGCTACTCCAATCATGAACATCAGTAGCACCCATCCATTCGATGTGAAGATCGTCGGTCTTGCACAGTCTTCAATATCTTCGACTTATCGTCGAACCAGCTATTCAGAATGGGTATAAACCCGACCTTTCCGAATAACCCGCGTATCTCATAATCAAGTGCTATAACAACACATCATACACCTAATTCCAATCAAGAATGTTCTTTTATTCAAATATTCTTTTCCTTTGGGAAAGGTTCCCATGAATTTTATCAAAGATAAATTCTTTAAATTTATTCTTTAATCTTCCTTTGGATATCAAACCATATTAAGGTTTTCCAAACTGGTCGGGATTAGAGAACCACACCGAAGTAATCATTTATTTTATTTTCCAATCCCAACCTATCCATCCCATGGAGCAAAACTGGTAATACTCCATATCTAACACCACGGTGTTATTGGTAAATATTAATTACCATTTCATGTTCAAATCTAACTAAAGATTTAACTATCGCTTGGAGCAAAACTGGTGATACTCCGTTCTCAATCATTTTCTTGAATTGATAATTTTAATTATCACATTCACTTTTCAATCTAATCAAAGATTCATTAAAACTCCATTTAGTTTTAATCTTCCCAAAAATCAACATTAATGATTATTCAAAGCCAAGAAATTAATCTTATCTTTAACTGGGTTAAAGAACCAATGTCATTTAAAACACGGTTCACGATAAACCCAAAATCACATTCCATTCCATCAGTCTCCAACCGTAAATTAGTAAAAGAACAATTCCCTAAGTAGTAATCCCGACGGCCGAAACCAACATCAGATCAATACCCAGGAAACCATTCAACTTAGCAAATCTCCAGTTAGTTTTTAATTTTCTTAACTCCATTGGGTTTAAGAACAGTATTTTTGAAGATACCATTCACGACAAACCCAAAATCACATTCCATTCCATGGAATCTTCACAGAAAACAAGTCAATATATAATCGATATCAATTTCCGTATCCGACTAATAATATAAATGGAATATCGACAAAGCCTTTTAAATTCCATATATATTAACAGTCTTCCTCCACAGAAGCTCATTTCGATTATTATGAAATCAAATTCCATTTAATTCCAATTTAATATATTAAATTGGAAATCTTTACTTTGGAAAATTCCATAAATCTTAATTAAAAGATTATAAATTCCAAATCATATTCTTCATCGTTAATTGGGTTAAAGAACAAGTGTTATTTAAAACACCATTCACGATAAACCCAAAATCCCATTCGATACTAAATATAAGGCTCTAAATAGAAAATATATCGGCTTATATTCAATATCAAATTCTAGAATCAACAAATATCGTATTAGAATAACGTTATATATATCTTCCAAATTCCTCCACAATGCCTGTATAATCACGGAATCCAATATCAAAAATATTTCGAAGATTATTTCCATTCCAAATCTATTCCAATTCGTATATTGGAAATTCTGGTTATTTTTAAAACCATTTCAAATCCAATTTATTTATTTTAAAAATAAATAAATTATTATTCTAGTTATTAACTAGTTCATTTCGATAAAAATATATTTTTATCCTTTCAAAACTGGAATTTTTCATCTGAAATCTTTCCAAATCATTTATTATGATTTTACGTAATTTTTCCATATTTTTAATAATTTTATTATCGCCCGTACAGTCGGTTTCCAATAATGGCCACCGAACTGCATCCACAGTGACCTTTTTTGAAATTGATTTGGACATATCTCCAAATCCAACCGTTAGATTTAAAATCTCTTATATCCATTGGAAAGCTCTTTTCGATACGAACCCAATGGTTCCGACTTTAGGAGAATCTGACGGTCGAATCTCCCGTAACATCCATTTGAAGTTAATGGTCGAAATTCGCGAACTACCGCTGCGCGGTGCGTTCTATTCAGGCCATCATAATATATATATTATATATTTCGTCAATTTTCATTTAAAACAAATTTTATAAATTGTTTTAAATTCATTTTAAAAATGATTTCAACTTCCATTTCAAATTCTAATCAAAATTGAATATTCCATTATAAATTCGTTTTAAATTCATCAAATCGATTTCAATTCAAATCGATTTCAATTCTATTTTCAAATTCAAATCCAATTTGAATATTCCATATCATTTCAATATTAAAATGACAATATTTTCAAAATATCAGATTTTGAAATCGCTTTTCAATATTCATTATAAAATGGATTAAAATCGACAAAAAATCTCGTTCGTGTTAAAACGGCGTTTAACTACTTAACACGGCTTCACATTTCAATATTCACTGAATATTATTTTAAAATATTCGTTAATTCTGAACTGGAATCAGACTCAAGCCATTACCATATAATTTTAGTTATATGGATTTCAACATCACATATATACAATAATAACGATAAACAATCATTAAAAATTCATACAACATCCAGAGTGCATTCTACAATTGTATAAGCATTAAAATAAATAAATAACGCTTATACATGTTGTCAACCCATCATTTGACATACCACTAATTATTAGGATTAGTGTTTGTCAAATATTATCCCAATACCCATGTGGGGTTTTCAAACAACAAATACTGTTTATTATTTGTGCAGTTGGGCGACGTGTAAAATTTATCGTCCTAATCCATATCAGATAAATCGGTGTACATAAACAAACCATCTGGTTTGTAAATGAATATTTATCTCGACTCATGAATATTTTATTCAGTCCATATATACAATAAAAATGATATTTTTATTATTCATATATTTTATACAGTCCATTTCACATCACAATCAATTTTCACAATACAATCAAACAAACAAGTCGTCCATGGTCTGTGGACGACGAGGAGCAGTTCCTATATACAGTTATACAATAAATAACTATACATAAATTATTTTAGTGAGAAGTTCTCACCGTGGGTTCCACTCCTCCATTCTATATTTCTGATTTCAGAACAAATTGGATTTGTAATCGTTTCCAATCGGTTCCATCGCAGTCTGTTTCAAACGATTTTTATATTAAATATCACATTTTTATTTCAATGCTAAACGGATAAAGATCTCATTTTTATATTGTTCAGTTATAAATAAAAATCACATTTTTATACTGTTCATATACAAATAAAAATCACATTTTTATACTGTTCAGATATAAATAAAAATCACATTTTTTAATATGATGATTATATATTTAAAAATCAAACTTTTGTTATAACGCTATAAAAATCACATTTTTAACATGTCATTCATAGAATAAAAATCGTATTTTTATCTCGTTATTATATATATAAAAATCACATCTTTAATCCAACTCTATGTATATTTTAAAACAAATTCTATGTATATTTTTAAAACATATTATATGTATATTTTTAAAACACATTCTATGTATATTTTTAAAACAAATTCTATGTATATTTTTAAAATAAATCCTATGTATATTTTTAAAACATATTCTATGTATATTTTTAAAACACATTCTATGTATATTTTTAAAACATACATTTTTAATCTATGATAAATTTTTATTTAAAAAACTACATTTTAATCTATGTATTTATACGTTGTATAATAAATAAAAAACGGAAACTAATTAACTAAGTTAACTACGGTTTAAAAACATATGCTGCGTCTTCATCTTCGTTTACACCTCCTATCGCAACCCATTCACGTCGATCAAAACCCTACCACCACGCGCCCACCACAGATCGTCGGAACCAAATCACCACCAACCACATCAAACAACATCGCGCCACCTTCCTTCTCCCTCAATAGCTCGTAACCCGAGCTCACGTATGGCCCCAGAAACGACTCGAACCCATCACCGTTTCGAAGAGGATTCCGGCCACCAGACAAACTGAAACTCCATCACCGCCGCTCATTCTCAAGATCTCAGGCCCCCGAACAGTTTTGTGTTAATAAGTTTTGATTTTTGTTGAATGGATTTAAAGAAAAGAGAGCAGAAAGGATCGAGTTAATTTCGCTGTTAATCGCTTGGAACGGGGGAGGGGTTTGGGCGTTGACCATTGGTTTGAATTGAATAGGGTTTGATCCTTTAACTTGAGTCCATATATATTAATTAATATTAATTAATTCATTTATTATCTGTTTAACGATACAAACACCAAATCGAACCCAACGAGTGTCGCCCCTAGCTAAATACCCCCATTCCGAACACAATGGGATATGCATCGCAAGCCAATTCGGCTGTTTCGATTAGTTTTCGTTTAAATTAAAACGTAAATCAATTTATATTTAATTTAAACGTACATTTTAAATTACTGGGGCCACATACTGACCCTGAAAATTCCAGAAAAATTATTTCTAGCTTCGTATTGATGATACGGTCCTAAAAAAACTAATTTCATCAAATTTGAAGACCTTTGGAAAAATGGCCATTTTCTGGTTGATCTAAATTGACTGAAACTGACAAAACACGTTTTCTTTTGCCACGCTCACATATTGATTTCAAAAATTATGAAAATTGGAATCTAGCAATAATTTGACATTCTGGATCCAACAAAAGTGGCTTCGTCGAAAATGGAGGTCATTTGCAAAACGACTATTTTTAAGGGCTATATTTCCATAGCGATCATTCTTAATTTTCAACTGGACATAACTTTTTATTCCCGCTATGAAATTTGGATTTTTCAGATTCGTTGGAAAGATATTTTCAAACAGATTCATTCTAGTTTCACTAAAATCTGGTTTATTTTGAATTATGTACATTCATTTGAAATTTGAAATCGAATTTTCAAACTACCGCGCCATTTTAAACTCCTTTTATAATTAAATTAAAAAAATTCGTTCTAACTTCGATTTAAATAAATTTTTAGTCGTTATTATTTAAAATAAATCATTTTAAATATTCAAAATTCATTAAAATTACCAAAATAAAAATTTTAAATTAGTTCTGATTTTCCGGGTTGTTACATCTTCAGTGATTAGGGGTCCGCCATTGGGTATTAAGTGACTATACGGATGTCCACCTTGAATGAATTAGTAAATGCCCTTAAGTGACTAGGAATATCCCCATTTATGGGGTACTAAGTGACTATAAAGAAAGTTCGTCCTTAAATTATTTTGTGGGTTTTAAATGACCGTAAGTACGTCCGCCCTTAGATTTACATATAGGGTTTAAGTGACTGTTAGGGGTTCGCCTTATATGTTTGATTGTGTATGTTTACGTAGACATAACATGAAGAGTTTGCATTGCCAAATTTAGGGAACAATTATTCCTAAACTCATATGCATTTCACTCACTAGAACTGTATGTTCTGGCATCCCTCCTCTTAATATTAACAGGTTAGTAGATGAGACTGTTGACTGAGGATGAGAACGATTGCTTCGAGGAGGAGCATGTCAAAGACTTAGTTATAGTGGCAGTAGCCTTATTATTGTTATGTAATTGGGATAATGAATAATTGATGTACCTTTTACCTTTGAGACTTATTATATCTGAATTTGTGGTTTTCATAATGGTACATCTATTTTTATGCTATTATATTTTATCCCATCTGCTATATGAGATTCTGATTATCGTTTATACTACTATGTGATTCCTATTTAGTATTTCCTTATAGGAACCAACAATCCGTTTAGAGTGGCTCTAAGTTTCGATGAGATTTTTCTATGTCGGGCTTTAGGCCCACTCTGGACGGGTTGTTACAGAGTTTTGCCTAGAGATGGATGGATTGAATTATGAATCTTCGGTCATGAATTGTTTGTGATGGCTAAGTTTAGAAAATGAATGAGAACGAGATGCTTATATAACCTCCTCCAAAATACTATTCACCAAGCCTGAAATTTCCCAATCTCCAAACGAGGCGTGCTCACTATCATTCATAACTAAAAATCCACATTCCAAACACAATGGAACTATTTTTGAGATATAATTTGATCGTATGCAAAACATAAATTTTGAAATCATATTATAATATTATAATTTTAAATCATTTATTTTTTTGATGCAACAAGGTAGTGAATCGCTAGATTCACGCCTTCATTCATTAAACGTAAATCAAGTACAACGTGTTTAGTTCAGCATACAAAAGACTAGCTACTAGCTACTACTATTTACATGAATATGTACAACCCAAAAAGAAATACATGCACGCAGGCATGATAACATAGTGCCCATAATATACATAAAACAACTACAAAGTAGCTAATAAACCCAACAATCTGAAGCAAAGCTGCATCAAGCTCGGTTGCCACGAGCCCTATCCATGACTGAAGCACCGATTGTGTCCACAAATTTGATCTCCTCCTTGCCTGACCAATGAAAAACAAATTTAAGAATGCGAAAAATAACTGAGTTGGGCTGTTTCATTTTACGTTTAAACTTTCATGAGTTACGTTCATGCCAAAGGATCCAAACATAAGCAAAGTTCAAGAGAGCAAACATATGTCGCATGTGTGTATCAGGCAGTGAAGTAATAATACTGTGCCAAAAAAGAAATTGATCGGTGATGAAATGAGACCAATCTAAGCAGATATTAAGGCTAACTAAACACTTCATCCACACATAGAAGGCGAAATCGGAATCAACGAATAGATGCTGGTAGTTCTCGTCGTCATCAGCGCAAAAAACACAGCCCCCAGCGACTTGAACTCCTTTTTGACGTAATCTGCTCACCGTATTAAGCTTGTTATGCATGATCGTCCACATATGAATCTTGAACATAGTGGGTACAGCCTTAAAACTCCACATTCTCTTTAATCCATCATATTTCCTTCCTGCAAAGTTCATCATCTTATAAAGTTTGCTAACACGAAAGTTATTTCCACCAATCTTCCATACAAATTCATCATCCTCATCGTCATGAAGTTGTACATCTTCTAACAAACGAACCAGGCCACATAGCTGAATCAAAGCATTACCAGCCAATAGACGACAAAAAGTCAGGTTCCATTTAAAATTGGCAGAATTTGCATTATACATTGCACTGACTGAAGCTCTTTTGTCGCATGCAATATCAAAAAGATCAGCAAATTCAACACGCAAAGGGATAGGGAGTAACCAGCAGTCAGACCAGAAAGAAACATTGCGACCATTTTTTACTACAACACCAGCCCTAATCTTCATCCAGTGAACGTTTGCCATAACACCACGCTAAAATACCGAGCAATGAGAAACATTCGCGTTCCAATCAAAACTTCCGCCATAGCAAGTGTTTAAGATCTACTCCTTCCAGAGAGCTTTCTTGTCACTAAGCATAGTCCACAACGATTTACAAAGCAATGCAGAGTTCATGTTTTTCAAGTTTATAACTCCCAAACCTCCCTGGTTTTTGGACTTGCACACCTGGTCCCACGACACTAGACAGCTAACTTTATGCATGTCCTTCGTACCAGTCCAGAAAAATTCTGACGAACAGCATCAATCTTCTGAATTGCCCATCCAGGACATGAATAGAAAGAAAGCCAATACAAAGGGATAGCAGACAGAACAAAATTCACCAACACCAGCCGTCCAGCCTTTGATAAACAATTCCCCTTCCATCTCGCCAAACGCCTATCAACTTTATTAATCACATACTGCCAATCACTCTTCAACAACCTTTTTGGACGGATGCAAGCCCCAAGATAATTAAGAGGGAAAGAATCCGCCTTGCAGTTAAGCATTTCGGCACATTTCTTGTTCACATCAACACTACAGCCCAAAGTGTAAACACTACTCTTATGAAAATTAATCTTTAAGCCAGATAAACTTTCAAAAGCGTAAAGATTTTTTTTTAAAGAGGCAATGTACTTGCAATCCGGGTTGCAAAAGATAATAGTATCGTCGACATATTGCAGTGAATTAATACCGCCAATGATGTGATCTCTCCCAAAGCTTTGGATGATTTCATTAGCACTTGCCACTTGAAGGATCCGACAAAAGACATCGGTAGCCAAGTCTAAAAGAAGTGGGGAAAGTGGGTCACCTTGACGCAACCCACACTTGGAGACAATGGTCTTGCCAGCCACTCCATTCACACAAATGTTGGATCTGCTTGATGTTAAAATGCAATGAATCCAGTTTAGCCATCTACCAGGAAAGCCTCTCGTGCTAAGTAAATCCATGATAAACCTCCAATCAACGGTATCAAAGGCCTTAGCGAAATCCAGCTTCAAAATTGCGCAAGGAACATTATGTCCATCACTTTGGGAGATAACTTCCTGGACAAGTGCCGCTCCATCAAGAATAAACCTGCCCTTAATAAATGTTGTCTGCGAAATATCGATCAGATCATCCATCTTCGCTTTCAGCCTGTTTGCAAGGACCTTAGTGATCAACTTGAAGCTACTGTTCAAAAGGCTGATTGGCCGAAAGTCCGCAGCAGAGACATTTCCTCCTTTATTAGGGATCAAGACTACGTTAACATACCCCAACATATCCAATCTCAAGGAACCAGAGTGAAATTCATTGAAAATATTGATAACATCATGTTTAATCAAGTCCCAGTATTTCTTATAAAAGAAGTTTGGAAAACCATCAGGGCCAAGGGCTTTATCACCAGGCATCTAGTTTAAAGTCGCGACAATTTCTTCTTCCGAGAACTCAGAATCAATGCCACTAAGATCAACATAAGAAGGATACAACACACTCCAACCAACGTTCACACGGTTCTCATTTCGTTCTCCAAAGATACCCTTATGAAGTTCAGTGAAAACTTCTCCTATCCTTTGTTGATCACAAATTTCATCCCCGTCTTTCCAAATACTACATATCGTGTTCGTTCTCCGCCTACCGTTTGCAACTTTGTGAAAGTAACTCGTGTTACTATCACCAAGCTTCAGCCACTGAGTTCTCGATCTCTGTTTCCAAAAAATCTCTTCTTGGTCAATCACAGTTAGAAGCTCCTTTTCTTTAGTTTTTAACAGGGCTCGCTCAGCTTCATTCAAACTACGTGCTTCCTCAAGCACATTCAGCTCCATAATCTCAGATTCAAATCTCTGTTTCTTAATTCTGATGTTCCCAAAGACATCTCGATTCCATTTAGCTAAAAAAATTCGCAACAGTCTCATTTTTCTACAAAAATTGCTAGCTGCGTCCCCAAAGCCACGAAACTCCATCCATTTCTGATGAAGCATCTCGTCAAAATTTGGCTCAATGCACCACATATTCTTGAACTTAAAAAAAGATTTCCTTCTATAATCAGCGTTAGTGTTTAGGACAACTGGGCAGTGGTCAGAAATAAGGGACGTAAGACCTCTCTGAAGAGTCAGGGGGTGCAAGTCTTCAAAAGCAGAGTTAATGAAGAATCGATCAAGGCGAACTAAAGTAGGAAGGGTCCTACCGCCAGTCCACATAAATTTTCTATTAGTCATGGGTAAGTCAATAAGGCCACAGTTTCCAACAAAGTCACTGAAACCATTCATATCACCCAAGCCAGAATTTTTCACAACATTACGTTCGAACATAAATCTAGTGACGTTAAAGTCTCCGCCAATTACCCAAGGACCATATATGAGGTTATGAAATTCCAAACCCTCTGCCCATAGAGTCATTCTTTCTCATCTTGTGTTAGGTCCATAAAAATTAGAAAAGAAATAAAGAACATTTGTAGATTTACATTCAAGAGCCAAATGCAGACAATAAGTTTGTTTAATTTCTTGCTTATCGCCCAAGAGTTGCTACTCCAACCAGTATAAATGCTACCCGAGGTTCCCACAGCAGGAATAAAAGCCCATTCATCAATAACACCCCACCCTAAACATTTAAAATTAAATGGTTCAGGGTCCTCTATTTTAGTTTCTTGAAGCATGATGATATCAGGTTTTACTGATTTGAGATAATTCTTAACCCTAAGGCACTTATCAAAAGTTCCTAGGCCTCTAACATTCCATGTGACAATTATCATGATGAACCATTAACCCTCTCATTTTCTTTGTTCTTAATATCACGTATCACATCATCATTCAACATAAAACTAGATTTACTTGCAATGTCATGAAGTTGATCACTAGACAAAGTATTAAGAATAACAGGAACAAAAATGCTTCCTGCCATAGGGTGGCCCATCCCCCTTGCACTGCGTCGCAGCATGACCACTCCTTGGTCCATTGCATGGTTGCCTTTGTCTCTTGTTGCCGAGCATTCCCCAGAGCTGGTTGGAGCCATAGCCAAACCTCCAGCCAAGGTTAGATCTTGTGATTCATTATCCATGACTTATTCATCCATCGCCTCCCTGGCACCATGCACATTGTCTCCCTCCTCAAAATTTTGCAAGCCAACACCATCATTCTCATTGACAGGAATGATCTCTCTATAATTTGCACCCACACCCACTATGTTGCCATCTACATCAACCTCCACTGCCACCCCGTCATCAAAGCGAACCACATAATTGTCGTTATTTCCCCTTGCATCAACAGTACCTCCTTCCGCATTAGCCGATGAATCACCCACCGAGTCACTAACCTCATCAACATGCATTTTAGCTCCCCCATCTTTACTACACATAACTTTAAGCTTCCCATCGCTATCAGTTGCAAATACCCTTTGCTTGAAAAGAGGAACAATAATTCTGGGCGGTGAGTCCTCCTCGCATCTTTGAATCTGCACTACATGAGAAAACCCCTCAATTGGAATTGCCACTGAATCCGGCAACGGCGTGCCCACTTCCTTCGTCAATTTGGCTCTTAAACAAGTATAATCCGCGTCGTGAATTGCACCATATTGGACCCTCTCCACTTCACCATAATCATCCAGAGTTGCTTGGAGAACATCAAGTTTACGACATACCAGCGGGGCATTTTTCATGAGGATCCAAAAAGTTTCCTTCTCCCTCGAGACACTACCAAATCTCGGGCTCCACCTCCTCAAATTAATTTTTCCCATGGTCAAATTGAAAGTATATTGGAAGTTAACTGTCAGCAAATGCGAAGGGAATCGAACAACGAAAACATCTCCTATTCTCTTAATGTTCCAGTCCTAGGTTGGGGCACGACGGCCATACCTGGCCTTCAAAATCTCCTCGATCTGACCTATAGAAAAGGATCCACTCACAATGGAGATGATTACCATCGATATAGCCCATTCGAATGAATTTTGGTAGCGATTAGCAGAGATTTGTTTGCGGGATCTTTCTGCCATTTTTGGGGGTGGAGAACGATGGGATTTGCAATTGAAACCCTTATGCCCTGTTTTATGACATTTAAAACAAATAACTGGATTTCGACATGATCGCGCCCAGTGATCTGTCGATCCACATCTGAAGCAGCCATTTTTTGATTTGATGTTATTGAGATTTTCATTATAGCTATGAAGGATGCGAGGAACGGTTTTGACAAAGGCTTTTTATATTTTAAAATATTCGGATCTGGGTTTTGCTTTACAGTTGGCCTGAGCAAAATATCCTTAAAAGATGGATTAACAGAAATGTTTTTAGCATTTTCAGCTTGGTCAACGTGTAAAGAAGAGATTTGTGAGGAGAAAGACGATTCCAAAGAAGAAAAAACGTGTTTTGAATTTTAAATCATTTATTGATATGCATTTTCATCGCGCATGATCAAACAGTAAGTTCAATGATATGAAATCCAAATTCCTACAATAATTTACCATTTCAGATCTGATGAAATTGCTTTCCTCGAATTCAAAAAACGTTTGCAAAATGGTTGTTTTCATGAGTTAACCAAATCGCGTAATAATAAATCGATTTCCAACACTAAAATTCTTCAATAATAATCTATCATTATCATTCTATTTCAAATAGAATTATAATCAATAAACTCCAGAATCAATTTAATTGGATTTTAAATTCATGATTCACAATTTTAGTTCATTCCAACATTCAATTACTCATTTAAATTTAATTCAAGTCATTAAATTTCAAATTCAGACATTCTAATATTTAAATTTATTAAATATTTAAGTGCTAAAAATCCGAGTTGTTATGATGATGCTAAAGAATTTCAACATATGAAATATGTCATTCATATACAGATGGTAAAGGTAAACATCCTTCCAATTTCCCTACATATCAACCAATGTAAGGTATATTACTTGTTTACTTTATTAATCCATTTCAGCAGAAAGAACGCTTTGTAGCCAAACAGGGCTTAAATTCCAGATTTATGAGAAATAATTGCGATTCAAATTCAAAAATGAGTTTGATAAATAAAATCTACATTTATATATCCATACTTGTGTAAATGATACATCCCCGAACAATCACCCACTTTGAGGTTAATCCTACAAAGATGATAAAACAAACTTAATAATTAATTGCTAGCAACAAACATAAAATATAATGCATACATGCTTTTATATATCTATTGTCAGATATATTAATCAGTCTTCAGACAAAAAGCATTCTGAACCATATTGATAATTTGCAACTTATAAACCATGAAATATACTACAAGGTTTACCATGAAGAAAACAATATTAGTATCAACTAACACATGAATTTATGAATATACTACAAGATTTTAAAATTGGTTCAAAACCTAAGGCAGAAAATTTAATACTTGAATCAAACCAAGATCAAATGAATTGCAGATTCAATTGGCATTCTAATGATTGAAGTAGTGGATTCTAGAAATTAAAAATTAAATAAGCATTCATGTAAGGAAATTTACAAGAGGCTTATGTCCATATCTTGGAAAATAATAATAATAAAATAAAATAAAGAGTAGTTTTCATGTTGATCAAAGTTATAATAAAATAGAAGGAATATGTGTGTTTATTAATGCAAAGAAGAATGGAATGAGGCACTTACAATAATCTAGATGGTATAATACAAAAATTAAAGGCTCAAAATAATTCAAACAATCACACTCAAACTTAAAATTTCATAGTAGTATCATAAATTAAATAGTACAACAAAGCATTAACCAACCATCAACATGTAACTAAAAGCTTATATCCAGGTTGGAAAACCATGCAAAAAATAACTTAAGTGCATAACTTCAAAAGGTTACTACTCATAAATAAATAAATAAATAAATAAATATCAATTGGTTAAAAAGGAGATATGAATTACCAGTAGATGACAATCATATTTTTTCCAAGTTAGAATACGACTTTGCCCATGTCACCAGTTTTGAATGTAGTTCCTACTTCCTAGAACCCAATATAAATTTTCGTGTTAGATCACCATTAATTAGATCCAAGCTTTTGAATGTGATCTTATCATAAATATTAAGTTCATATCGTTGAGTATCACATGTGCATCAAACAAAACATAAAAAATAACATATATTATGAATCATCCACCTTTTCTTCTAATTAGCGACAAACAAACAACTCAAATAATGAGTTAAAAAGGTTCGAAAAACACAAGCATGATAACTGCCTCAAATTCCAAGAGTTTCACACAATTACAACGATATGCAAAGTCTAGATTTTGGGAAGATGATACATTAAGTCTTACCTGATTCAACCAAGATAATTAAAGAAGTTAAAGAAGAGGAAGCTCATGTTACAAACACAAAGAACCAAGAAAGAATTAAGCAAAGAGAACTGGTGACAAAAAATAAGAACTTGTATAGAGACGTCCAGTGGTTATTAGGAGAGAACGATCAAAATAATATTCAAATCCTTGATGCTTGGAAAAAATTATATAAACACGGCCCTTTTTTAATTAAAAATAATTACTTAACACCTAATTTTTTAACCCTAAAGTGAAACACTAATTTTGGGAATGAGCAATTATTAATATCATACTTTTATTCTCAAAAATCTAGCATACAAAACAAAACATCTATTCAAAATAAGAAACCGTGCTTTAGATAATTAAACACTCAAAACTCATAACAATCACAAGTGCAACTCTACACCTTTTCATCTAATATTTATTTGTTAAGCATAACAACTCCATGCATATTAACCAAGTAAATAGCAAGAGACATAGATATATACATTACATATTATATTTTCTTCAGTAATAAGCTCATCAGTTTGTATTGACAAATGCCCAATATGATACATAGTTGAAAAACAATAAAAAGAGATATCTCAATTAAGTTAGATGAACTACACAAAAATCAAAATTGCTTGTAACATGCTCACACACCCAAAGCTCAAAAGAAGGAGCTTCAATTTAAAATTTTCCATTAGGAAAAATAATAATAATGTCTCATTTGATGGTCTAGATGAAGTGACAATGCAACAAACTATATTAAATAATAGGAAAACCATTGAAATAAATTAGTTGTAAGCTTCTAGTTTCAATGTTAAAAGACATAAAAACGATTACTACATAATAACAAACAATCAATCTTTTCCAATAATAGTAAAACATAATGTGATTTTTATGACTAAAACAAGACAAAAACATACTGATCATAATCAAATTCAAAGTCGGAGTCTTCATACAAAAAATAAAATCAAGTCTGAACTTCACTTCCCATGCAGAAAAATTATTGTAATTGCTCATTTGATGGTCTAGATGAAGAGAATGTTAGAAAATATATTTAGATAATAGATAGAGCACTGAATTAAATTTCTTGTAAGCTTCTTGTTTTTATGTTAAGAAATAGAAAAACCATTATTACATGATATCTCTCAACCAAACTTTTCTAACAAAACTAAAAGAAAATATGAATTGTTATGGCTAAATCGAAATTCAAGTCAAAATATACTGAGAAATTCATAACATATCAAAGTAGTCATTAACGGTAATCAATTAAACTTCTAATTATTCACCACTTTCAAAATAACCAACAATCAATCTTTTCCAAAAATAGTAAAACATAATGTGATTATTATGGCTAAACAAGACAAAAACATACTGATCATAATCAAATTCAAAGTCAGGGACTTCATGCAGAAAAATAAATTCAAGTCTTAATTAACTTACCACCCAGAAAAATTATTGAAATCGCTCATTTGATGGTCTAGATGAAGAGATAATGTTACAAAATATATTTAGATAACAGAAAGAGCATTGAATTAAATTTCTTATAAGTTAAATAAAAGGAAAGTATATGGTGAATTCTGGAATAGACGACGAGTCAGCAAAACATTTAATTATGGCTATGTTTATCCTGTTGTGCCACGTCACAATGACGAGTCATCAAAATATTTAATTATGGCTATGTTTATCCTGCTGTGCCACGTCATAATGACACAGCCATATTTCACTTACCCAGAATAATGTATTTTACCGTTACATTTACTAGTATATATAATAGGTCTTTCTGTTCTATCCTGTATTAATAAAAAAAAACAATTTCTTATTGAATAAAATGACAAGCTTTATAATTCTTCCAACTGTAGTTTCTCCTTCCCATCTGAATCTTCAGCTTTGTTAACTTGGTACCAGAGCCAGCAACAGCCTAACGGCTACAACAATTCAAGTTGATTGAAATCAAGAAAGAACCATCTGGAATATCCCATCATACAATTCTCGAAAATCCCCAATTCAAAAGGCATCAAAAGTTCTCACCACTTACCTGCATTTCGTGGATTCAGATCTGTGATCTATAATCATGTCTGAAGAGAACTCTGCTACTTCCAACATCAATGCTACCATGCCATCTTCCGAACAACTGATCAAAACAATCATCAGCCCACAAAGCCAATTAATCACCATTCAACTTGAAGAAACCAATTATTTATTGTGGAAACTTCAAGTAGAAACTGTCGTGCAAGGTTACGGACTGGAAGGCTACTTATATGGCACGCTATCAACTCCAGCAAGATATATAACTGACAAAGAAAACATAGTCATTAGCAACGTTGAGTATACAAAATATCATAGACAGGAAAGACTCATCAGTGCATGGCTGTTGTCATCCATCAGTCCAAGCCTACTATCTCAAGTCATAGGCTATAAAACAACCAGTGATATATGGCTAACCATGGAGAAAGTGTTCAACTCACAATCAGCTGCAAAGTCGCTATTTTATAAAAGACAACTACAAAACTGTAGAAAAGAAAATCTAAGTATGAGAGAATACATATCCAAAGTTAAAAATATCTGCGATATGTTGAAGGCTGCTGGCAGCAGCATAAATGAATCTGAACATGTATTGTCATTACTAAATGGATTGGGAGACGAATATGAAGCCGTAGTAGCCGTCATAACATCACAAAAGGCAACACCGCCACTGGACGATGTATGTGCTATACTACTCTCTCACGAAGTAAGGATCAACGACAAAAAGCCATCAGAAAGTGAATACTCACTGAACTTCACTACTAGTAACAGAGGGAAAAATCAAAGTAATAGGTACAACGACACTGGTCAAAGAGGTGGTTACAATAACACTAGTCAAAGAGGTGGTTACTCTATCGTGGACGAGGACGTGGCAGGTGGAGCCCTAACAACAGATCTAAATGTCAAATTTGCAAGAAAATTGGACACACTGCGGTGAAGTGCTACTTTCGATTTAACTCAAACCATGTACCAAATCAAGGTAACAACAGTCAAAGAGGAAGCAATTCTAATGTCAACATGGTTGTGTCTCAAACAGAAGGGATAAATCAAAACAATAACAGCAGAGCTTATAGTCAAAATGACAAAGCCAAAGGAGAAGACATTCAAGACGACAACTGGTATCCAGACTCGGGAGCAACAAATCACATCACTAGCAACTTGGAAAATCTTAATCTTGGAAACAAGGAGTATCGAGGTAATCAAACTATAAGCTTGGGTAATGGTAAGTGCGTAAAAATTTCTCACATAGGAAATGCTATAATTAATGGTAAAAAACAACTATATTTAAATAACCTACTTAGGGTACCCAATATTAAGAAAAATCTGATAAGCGTATCACAATTTGCACAGGATAACAATGTTTACTTTGAATTGTTCCCGAAATATTGCTTAGTCAGGGACATACTGACTAAGGAAATTTTATTGTAGGGGAATACTATTAATGGACTGTATCAGTTTAAAGTTGATGGTCAAGACAACAATACTAAAGAGAAAAGCTGCTACAATTCTGTCATGCTACTTGAAGAAAATAATAAAAGTATTTTTGATAAATGGCATTACAAATTGGGTCATGCTAGTGTAAATGTAGTCAAAACAGTTCTTAGGAATAATAAAATTGCCTTTGATGATATATCATATCCCTACATTTGCACTTATTGTCAAATGGGCAAAAGCCACAAACTACCGTTTACAAACTCTTTAACTTACTACACACAATCATTTGAATTAATAGCTACTGATCTATGGGGACCTGCCCCTGTTTGCACCGACTTTAACTACAAGTATTACATTTCATTTGTGGATGCTTGCACTAGGTACACCTGGATTTACTTCCTAAAAGCAAAATCTGACACTTATGCTACCGTTGTTAATTTTTCTAATATGGTTGAAAATCAGTTCAATACCAAAATTAAAGTGTTACAATCTGATGGTGGCTCTGAGTATAAGAACCTAAGTGAATTTTTCAAAACTAAGGGAATTATACACAGAACCACTTGCCCCTACACATCTGAACAAAATGGCTTAGTAGAAAGGAAACACAGACACATCGTGGAGAATGGACTAACTTTATTAGCTCATGCATCGCTACCACTAAAATTTTGGTCAGAAGCTTTCAACACTGTCGTATACTTAATAAATAGAATGCCTACAACAGTGTTGAAAGACTTTAGTCCCATTGAAAAACTATATCACATCAAACTAGACTACCAAAGTCTTAAAACTTTCGGATGTTTGTGTTTCCCATACTTAAGACCATACAACCCAAATAAATTAAATTTCAGATCCAAACCATGTACATTTATTGGATATGCTACAAAGCAAAAAGGATACAGGTGTATAGATGAAAATGGCAGAATTTTCATCGGTAGACATATGGTATTTAATGAAGAGGTATTTCCATATAAGAGTTCAGACATCAAAACCACAAATAAAGTAATCACAGGTAAGAGTAGCATGCCTGGCATACCATACTATACAGACTCTCTAGCAGGTACTAACAAAGCAGTGGTTGTTGAGGGCAATCGAAACTGCACTACCGGATCAGTTACACCCAATACCAGTAATGAAGAGCCAATCAGCCTCGCCAACTACTCACCTGAAAGACAACAACATGAAGAAAATGAGAGCCAAAACATTGAAAGCGACATCAGAAGTACAACCAACAACAATATACCAGCAACCACAGTCAATCAAGAAAGCCAATCAGAGACAAAATCATCAACAAATATTGGGCACCCGATGATAACCAGGGCTAAAAGTGGTATTTTTAAACCAAAATTGCTCGTAGCAACTATCAACTCAGATGAACCAGTTACATACCAGCAAGCTGCACAATATAAAAACTGGAGAGAAGCTATGGACGAAGAGTATAAAGCTCTGGTGAATAATCAAACATGAGAAGTTGTTCAACCACCAACCAACAAAAATTTAATTGGATGTAGATGGACATATAGAAAAAAAAGAAATCCAGATGGATCTGTTCAAAGATATAAAGCAAGGTTGGTAGCTAAAGGATATACACAAGAATATGGATTTGACTACAATGAAACATTTTCACCTGTAGTCAAACCAGCTACCATAAGACTAATTCTCACTATTGCTCTCACCAAACAATGGAATATAAAGCACTTAGATGTCAACAATGCATTTCTCAATGGAGTGTTACAAGAGGAAATCTACATGCAACAACCAGAGGGCTACATACAGAATCCAAATTATGTATGCAAACTGAAGAAAGCAATTTATGGTCTAAAACAGGCTCCTAGAGTATGGTTCGACAAATTAAAATCAACTCTAGTGACACAGGGATATCGGCCAACTAAATCTGACACTTCATTATTCCTCAAATCAAATAATTACTATACAACATATGTACTAGTATATGTTGACGACTTAATAGTAACAGGGAACAATGAAGGTGAGCTAAAGCAACTGACTCAGTATCTAAATGAGCAATTTTCAATAAAAGATCTCGGCAGTCTATCATATTTTCTGGGAATAGAAGCCCAAAGAAGATCAAAAACAGAAATGGTTCTCAGCCAAAAGAAGTACATAACTGAACTCCTGATAATGACTGATATGCATGAAGCAAAACCTCAACCAACACCCATGATATCTAGTCAACATCTCTCTAAAAACAGAGGAGAATCTATAAATAATATAAAGCAGTACATAAGTGTTGTGGGAGCATTGCAATATGCAACCATAACACGACCAGACATTTCATTCAGTGTTAACAAAGTTTCACAATTTTTGCAGGATCCAAGGGACGAACACTGGAAAGCAGTAAAGCGAATACTGAGATATTTAAAGGGGACTATACAGTATGGCTTAACGATAAAAGGAGGAAAAGACTTAAATATCACAGGATTCACCGACTCAGACTGGGCAGCAGATCCCGATGACAGAAGATCAGTAACAGGGTACTGTATCTATATAGGGGACAATCTAATATCATGAACATCGAAAAAGCAACCAACAATTTCAAAATCAAGTGCGGAAGCGGAGTACAGAAGCATTGCCAGCGCTACATCAGAAATAATATGGTTGCAATCAATATTAAAGGAGCTAAATCTATTAAACAATCAAAAAGCAACAATATGGTGTGATAATCAAAGCTCGATATACATGACAGCTAATCCTATTCAGCACGCACGAACTAAACACATAGAAATCGACATTCACTTCGTTCGAGAGCAAGTAAAGGAGGGAAAGCTACAAGTAAATTACATACCGTCTTACCATCAAAAAGCCGACATACTTACCAAGGCTCTCTCAGCTAAAAACTTTACTAGACTACGCGACACCCTGAACATCAGGCCAATCGACACAAAATCAACGTCGAGTGTAGCTAACCAGCAACCAGAACTTCAAATCGACAGCTCGAAGCCAAATATTAAAGCTACAGCTCGAATGACAAGAGAGGAAGACTCAATTGAGGCTCACAGTTCAGATTTAACACACTTAAATCAAGTACGAAGTGAATGGAGAAAAGATCAGAAACAAACTATGGTTCGACATGGCCAACCCTAGATTTGAAGGAGGGAAATAAAAGGAAAGTATATGGTGAATTCTGGAATAGACGACGAGTCAGCAAAACATTTAATTATGGCTATATTTATCCTGCTGTGTCACGTCACAATGACGAGTCAGCAAAATATTTAATTATGGCTATGTTTATCCTGCTGTGCCACGTCACAATGACACAGCCATATTTCACTTACCCAGAATAATGTATTTTACCGTTACATTTACTAGTATATATAACAGGTCTTTCTGTTCTATCCTGTATTAATCAAAAAAAAAAAAAAAACAATTTCTTATTGAATAAAATGACAAGCTTTATAATTCTTTCAACTGTAGTTCCTCCTTCCCATCTGAATCTTCAGCTTTGTTAACTAAGTTTCTTGTTTTTATGTTAAGAAATAGGAAAACCATTATTACGTGATATCTCTAAAGAAATCTTTTCCAACAAAGCTAAAAGAAAATATGAATTTTTAAGGCTAAATCGAAATTCAAGTCATAATAACAAACAGTGCAACTCATAATTTACCAAAGTAGTCATTAATGGTAATCAATTAAACTACTCACTATTCACCACTTTCAAATCAAATCAACTTAACAGCTGAATATCAAAACAGCCAAGGGAACTAATTATACCTTGAATTCCAGATTAACAAAAACTAACTCATATTTTCTTTGAATAATTTTCTTCCTGTATAACTCAGCTGCAAAAATTAGTATTGCAATTTTTTGCGAGAAGAGGATTAAATGTTTTAATTTTTATAGAGGGACAGTCACGTTCTGTTCTTAATGGTGCGAAGATTGCACAAGAGATTAAAGGGCGTAATGAAGTGGGTCCTTACAAACGGGTCTGATCAATGTAGAGTCCTATTAGAGACAATTATTTAAAAAAGAAATTATTTTCATTTTTGTTGGAGACATGTGTAATTTTTTTTAATCAAATCTCGATTAAAGACAAAAATTGTGTTTCTACCGGTGGTCTTAATTTTAGTATGCTGCTATTCACACCCTCATTTATACGACTGGCCACATATACTAAATGTCATCTCTTTTTTATGTCTCTCTACTCCTTTACACCACCTAAATTATTCAATTTCTAATCGGCTACCACCTCTACCTTTATTTCTTCATCGTTCCAAAAAAAAGGTCTTTTTCCTGAAATTTTCTCCATTGCTCTACAAGCTTGAAGATTTCCCTAAATTACCAACGCACTTTCAAACGTCCATGCTGATAACGTTCGTGCCACGATGACAAGAGGGAAGAAGTCGTCTTAGTCGAGTAAGATTCGAATGCTATTTTTTTTTTTTTTGTAAATTTTGACATATAAATTGTTGTTGTATGTATAAAACCCTAAAATTCAATAACTTACAATGTCATTCTCTATTACAACGTCATCGAAATTAATGTCTTTCAAACTCGAAGTAGAGAGAAGAGTGAAAGAAAGTTCAACAAAAATTAATATACAACCCTAAGAAAAACTATAACAACAGAATAGATTATGCAGCATGATATACAAAACTGACATCTTTTTTATCTTTATCTTCCATCCTCTACTCAGCCAAAAAAATTATTATTTTTCTTATGGCTTAGGGTTTGATATATGAGAGTTTACGTTGTTTGAGAAGAGACGAAAAGAGACAGTACGGCTGTTATTGACGGAGTGAAAAGAATTAAAGTGGTGGTAGGAAGTAGGTCAAAAATAATAAATCTATTAATTTTTTAAAGGTGGTCAGTAGTCGAAATGGGGGTGTGAATAGCAGTACACTAATTTTACATTTTTTTGCAATAATGGCCGTGTTTTATATATATATATATATATATATATATATATATATATATATATATATATATATATATATATATATATTGGATCAATTGCTTAAGCACATATATCTCGTTCGTAGCCGTAAATGCATTCATCTTTTAAAAGTCTTGATCATTCGCAATGTCTTTGTTTGTCGCAACTCGCAACCCAATCTTAGATTCATATGATTTTAAGCGATTCGAATGTAAATCTTGAGGGTAGATAAGGCCAAGAAGACTTGTATAGAAAATAAAATCTAGCAAATATCAATGAAACAGAAGGCAAGAATCGAAAGCAAACAAGGAAATCAGTAAGAAGGATTAAAGACGGCCTGTTGACAAACTGTAAGTTGCTCCTTTATGTCTATTTTGCCATGCTAAATGCACGGATCATGCCACACTAACAGAAATGCTTTCATTTATAGGTCGTACGGTTTGTTGGAAAGTCCCTGCAATTTAACCATGAAGTTAACCGGCACTAGACTTCATTACTGCAGTGCCTTCAGATTGAAGTTCTCTTTTTTGTTTTACTGCTTGTGTATATTTTGCCCGAAATGCTGTAGACTGTAGTACTTTCTATGTTCACATAACTCTGCTTAATTCATGCCCAAGAAGTTCATTCCATATACATATAATTTTTGGATATTTTACTATTGCTGATTTTGCCTTACGTACCATGCACAGATAATCAAAGTAAATGCGTAGAAAGTACTCAAACTAAATATCAGATATAACTTAAGTAACCACCCACACACAGTCAGTAGTACAGCAAGTACTAGTATTTAATGTGCCGGTGCATCTGCCCATACATACTTGTTGGTACGGCTATTATATAGTTCTATGATTTTTCCCATTCACGACAAATGAACGTGGGGAGGCTTATGTTTGATCATATACTGTATCTCATTTACTACGTACATTATTGGCTGTCGGGCAATCTATTTGTATATTTTTTTACTTTGTTTGTTTGATCTGCTTTATAATTTATGTTTTATTGGTTAGAGTTATGCCATTTGACACCGTGGATAATGAAATAAATTAAAAAGAAAAAGAGCAAAAGATTACAACATCATGATTCTTGCATAGTACATCAATGTAGCCAGTTCTGATCATGGCACTTTCTACCTTGGGTTCATCTGAGCTTTGAGCAAAATATAAACAGAAAAATTAAGTTATCTCATTATGTTTATAAGCTAGTAAGTCACTTAAACCACCTAAAGTTTAGTATAAGAGCAAATTAAGATGTGAAGATCCGGCTGTATCAAGTAAATTTTCATCCATATGCATCTTCCTCCCACCTTCTTTACTGTCATACAGCAAATATGTCAGTTAAACAAATCTTAAGTATTAATTTACTCTAACTGTACTTCCGTCGGCAGCTAACAGCATACTAATATTCATTTATATGATTAAATGGAGGGTGACTGAAAGCTTCATTTTGTCCTTATCGTACGCACCCTGGCCTCTCCTACCCAATAATACTAGTTTTTCTTCTCTGCGTTGGGTATGTATTTCTAAAAGAGGGAGTACATAATAATACTGAGGATATTGATTATTGACCCTCAACCCGCTTTTCCTTCTTTATATTTTTGACCTACCGACATTTTCCATGTATATAACTAACTTCAACTCTCGTTATTCCTATCACATCCATTTCGTATATCAGCACCAGAATGCATTCTTCGTTAACCAAAACAATATCACCACAAGATCTTCGATCAGACTTATACGAATTCACCACTCAAAATAAACTCAAAACTCCGTTAGTAATCTCGGTCCTTGCTTCTCTGCTAGAAAGAACAATTGCAAGGAATAAAAGACAAACGGACAACGACCTCGGATTGAATAAAGACAGTGGCAATGCGAGGAGCCGGGCATTCGACAGTTGCATAGTTCTGGACATGACGATACAAGCTTTTCTTGAAAGGATGTTCCGATATGCTCATGTTGCTCCTCCTGTCTATGTAGTTGCTTATGTGTATATGGATAGGCTGTGTCAACTCAACTCTGGCTTTTGTATCAATTTGAGAAATGTCCATCGTCTTCTCATCACCACTGTCATGGTTGCCTCCAAGTTCGTCGAGGATTTGTAAGTAGTATATCTTACATAGCACATATATATTCATATATAAAACGTAGTTCACATCATATGCTTACAAGTACAATGAATTCTTGCAGAAATTACAGGAACTCGTACTTTGCAAGAATAGGAGGATTGACAGTGAAAGAGTTGAATAGCTTGGAAGTGGACTTACTGTTTATGATGGGGTTCAAAATGCATGTAAAGGTGAGCGTTTTTGAGAGCTACTGTAAGCATTTGGAAAGGGAGGTAAGCGTTGGAGGAGGATATCAGATTGAGAGGAGTCTGAAGTTGACGAAGTGTGCTAGAGAAATTGCCACCAAGGAGAAAATTGGACGAAGGGGTTATAGTGCAAGGTTGGGTAGAGTGCTTTAATTGATTAAGAAGAAAAGCACAGTTCTTTCTACAAGCGGTAGCACTCGCACTAGTTTTTGTGTCGGTGAGTGTAATTAAATTTATGTACATATTGGCGTGTCATATAAACTGGAATTTGGAAGAAAATGCATCGAGATTACCAAAACGAAGAACAGCTGCTGGCTCCAAATGTTTGGTAAAAATGCAGAACTCATCGTCTAATTTAAATTTCATTTTCAGTGACTCCTTCCAAAACTGCTAAAATTTGAACACTACCCAATAAACAAAGTTATATGCTGCATTCTGTCAAAACGAAGAACAAGCTAATTAGATGGAAACTAGATAGCCTTTTATTCCCTGCTGTATAAAAAAAACATTTGCAAACCGTTCTTAAAAATTGATGAAAGACTAAGTACTCACTCCTAAAATAGTGCATGTGGAGCACAAAAAAAAAAAAAAAAAAAATAAATTAATTAATTTAAAAAAAAAAAAAAAAAAAAAAAAAAAAAAAAACAAAACAAAACAAACAAACTTCTTCCAACTTCCTCCCTTAATTCTGATTCTCCATTGTTGTAATCCCCATCATGCTCCTGAGTTTGATGAAAGCCTCACACTTCAATGGCTTAGTTAAAATATCTGCAACTTGATCTTCAGACTTGCAATACACTAGCTCAAATTCTCTCTTCTGAGCTTGATCTCTTAGAAAATGAAAACATGTACCAATGTGTTTGCTTCTGCCATGTGTGACTAGATTCTTGGCCAAATTAATGGCAGAAGTGTTATCCACGAAAATCTTCGCAGGCCTTTGTACAGGGACATGAATTTGACTTATCAAATTACACAACCATATAGCTTGACATGCACTTGAAGCAGTAGCCACATATTCCGCTTCACAAGTCGAAAGTGCTATTACTGACTCTTTAGTAGATGACCATGAACAAGCACTAGCTCCATACTTGAAACAATATCCAGAAGTGCTTTTGCTGTCATCAGGATCTCTTCCCCAATCACTGTCAGAATAGCCTACATAAGCACAATTGTTAGAAGAAGAATAAAATAAGCCATAATGTGAGATTGACGAGGAGATTGTTGAAACTTGCTGATTAATCCGACTACGTATGTGATGTCAGGTCTTGTGCATGTGAGATATCTCAAGGTTCCAACAACTTGTTTGAAATAAGTAGAATCTGTTAAATGGTGCTTCAAAGTTGTTTCACATCGGGAAATACTGAACTAAGATCCTGGATATAAACTAAGATGTTCTCCATCACATTGCCGATTGGTTTTGTGATAATAAGGGGATTAATAAACTCTAACATGGTATCAGAGCTCAAGATTTCAGTAGAGCTGAAGAGAAAGTGCTTCAACAATTGAAGGTGATGAGAAAGTGCATCAGAAATCGAAGAGAAAGTGCTTCAATCTTAACAACTTTGAAGCAAGGGGGTGTGTTAAATGGTGCTTCAAAGTTGTTTCACATCGGGAAATACTGAACTAAGATCCTGGATATAAAATAAGATGTTCCCCATCACATTGCCAATTGGTTTTATGATAATAAGGAGATTAATAATAATAATAAAAACTCTAACAGAATCGACATGTGCTTCGTCGCCTTCTCTAGATAATTTTGTGCCAACCTCTACGGATGTTCTTACTGGATTGCAATCATACATATGGAATTTCTTTAAAAATTCTTTAGCATATCTCTTCTGTGAGACAAATATTCCATCATCCCTTTGAAACGCCTCTATACCAAGAAAATATGACATTAAACCAAGATCTGTCATTTCAAACCTGTGAATCAATGATGCCTTAAATCCCTCAATCCCCTTGACGTTGTTATCGGTAAAAATCAAATCATCAACATAAAGACACAACAATAACAATTCACTGGAATTACTAACCTTTACATACACACCATGTTCTGATGGGCACCTTTGGAACCCCATGTTGTGAAAAACATAATCAATGTGCTCATTCCAAGCTCGAGGTGCTTGTTTTAAGCCATATAATGCTTTATTCAATTTGTACACTTTATCTTCACTTTCATTCTTCACAAAGCCCGGAGGTTGTTTAACAAAAACTTTTTCTTTAAGTGCACCATTAAGAAAAGCAGATTTAAAATCCATTTGATGGATTTTCCATCTATTTTGTGCAGCCAAGGCAATTATGAATCTAATTGATTCCATTCGAGCAACTGGAGAAAACACCTCTTGAAAGTCATGACCAGGTCGTTGCTCGAACTCTTTGCAACCAATCTTGCCTTGTATCTTTCTACTTCAACATTTGCTTTCATTTTTGTCTTGAAAACCCATTTAACATCAATCGCCTTATGACCTGGTGGAATTGCAGTAAGTTCCCATGTGTTCTTCCTCTCAATTGCTTCCAGTTCTTCATTCATTGCATGCAGCCATTTATGATCTTGAATTGCCTCCTCAAATGTCACTGGTTCGCCATCTGCAAACATAGCAAAGTGTACCAAGTCTCCATCATCATTTACAGTGTTATCAGAATTTACCTCAAAATCCCGTAAGAGAACAGATTGTTGTCTTTCCCTTCTTAGTCTTCCAATTTCCAAATGTGGCTGATAATGTATAACATAATTTTCTTGAATGTCTTCATTTATAGGAACACCAGATGCTTCATCTTCGTCTAAAATTGAATCTGAGTGCTTTGATGAACTCATTTGTTGATCTATGCTCCATTTCCAGGCTTCATCTTCGACAAAAGTGACATCTCTGCTCAAAAACACTTTGTTTGTCTCCGGATTAAATAATTTACACCCACCATTCACATAGCCAACAAAGATAGCCTTCTCTCCTCGATCATCCAACTTTCTTCTTGTTTGAGCAGGAACATGAGCATAAGCAATGGAATCGAATACCTTAAGATGCTTTACACTTGGCTTATGGCCACTCCAAGCTTCAACGGGTGTGATATTCTGAACACTTGTTGTTGGAGACCTATTTATCAAATAAACAGAACATGAGACAGCTTCAGCCCAAAAAGAATTTAGCATACCATTGGCCTATAGCATACTTCTCGTCATATCCATTATAGTTCGATCCTTTCTTTTAGCAACGCCATTGTGTTGTGGAGTATAAGGAAAAGTGATGTCATGCTTTATTCCTTGTTCTTCACAAAACGCAACAAACTCTTTGGAAATATATTCACCACCACCATCATCCATTCGAAGAGTTTTAATAAAATGACCACTTTGCTTTTCAACATGAGCCTTAAATTTCTTTAAGTAACCAAGAACTTCAGATTTTCTATGTAGAAAATAAACCCAAGTTTTTCTTGTAAATTCATCAATAAATGTAAGAAAGTATCTATTGTTACCATTTGACATGGTGCTCATTGGTCCGCACACATCCGAATGAACGAGTTCAAGTGGTTGTGCAGCTCGCTGATTCTTTCCAACCACAAAAGGAAATCTGCTATGCTTTCCCAAAGTGCAGGCTTCACAGTACTGTTCGGGATGGTGTATGCTTGGCTGTCCTTTCACCATATTTCCTTCAGTAAGCATCTTTAAACTATGAAATCTTAAATGACCAAATCGAAGGTGCCACAATCAAGACTCATCTTTTATAACAGCATTAAAGCACTACCGAATATGATTCCTGAAATCAACCAAATTTCGAAATACCTTAAAGCGATGAACATTTGTCAATACTGAATTGTAGCATGCATCAGTCATGACTTCAAATATATCCACATAATCTAAAGTGCATCATAATATATAGTAACATATAGTAGTCATCAATTGCCAACCATTAAATGCAACATAATTCGCTAATATAATTGCATACAACATAAGTTTCCAACAAAATAACGCTACGCCATAGATGACATATGGCAACCCAGAAAAATGACGCAGTAGGTGCCAAAAAGTGTTGGTATAGGCAAAAAATGATCTATGACAACACTTTTCAGGGTTGCCTTTTGCCGCGTTGCCTTAGAGTCAAAGGCAACACATTTGCGACCCTAAGGCAACATCATCACAGGTGTTGCCACATGTACTAAATTTACAAAAATGTGGGGTCCACTAAAATCTGTAACCCGGGTTTACAGAATCCTGTTGTGGTTGTTGCCCGGGTTCACAGATTCATGTTGTGGGACCCACATGCATTAATCTATTCAACACTTTGACCATCCAGTGGCAACACCATATGATAATAATGGCAACAGTTCACATTACATACAACAACATTATATAAGAGCTATGACAACATTAAATCACATACTGCAACAATACAGAATTTAACATCACACTGATCAATTAAACAACTGATTATCTCGGATTCACAAGCGACAAAAATATTAGTACTTACAAACATATTTATAAACGTACCCAGAAAAATCATGTTCACAGAGCATACTTACAAGCATAGCTAGTACGTATTAAATATCAATTCATGTTCACTGTAGTTGCGCACAAAGATCCCAATATCATGATTAAGAGTGCGAGCCTCCACTACGTTCACCGCTTTCAGTTCCAGTGCCTTCACTGCAAACTGTCGCACAAATATCTCGAATATCAATGTGCATGTGCGAGTTTGCTTCACCCAATTTCTTCATCATCCTTGTCAAGTTCTCCTGAACTTTTTCGTCCACCTTTGCATCAAATTCACTTTGGACCATCTTGTTCACCTTTGCTGAGTTCATCGGCTATATCATCCCTTATCTTCATTGCCAGCTCCTGTATGTATGTGCCTACTGTTGGAGCAGCTTTTGAAACTTTTGGAGACTTGGTGTGCCGTCCTATAAGCCATGATGGGCCGTGCGACTTTCCATCAGAAACAAGTTCATGAACAACTCCATCATTGCTTCCTTCACCAATTGCTTTTTCAATCTTCTCCTGCAAAATAAAGCAGTTTTAAAATGTGACATTAAATAAAATTAACAATTTTTAAACAAGTTTCTTAAACAAGAATTGCGGCATATACACACTGAAACCCAAAGTAAAAGATCACACCCATTGCTATGATCGATCCTGCTATCGGTTTCAACAAAACAGGATCTAATTCTACAATAATGATGATCATGTGTAAAATGAAGCATTGTTTTTGACACCTGATTGAAGAGAAAATAAAGTTCCTTACAATTCTGTAGTTCATTATTGAAGCATCAGTCTTGTACATCTTCCCTTCTTTCCTCTTGCGAGTTCTAACATAAAGTTCTCCATCCGATTCCTTGGACTAATACAAAAATCATTAGATAGTAAAAGGATATCAAACCAATTGTTCCAGAACATATATCACTAATATTGCTAAACAAGTTAAACAAGGATATGTAGTTTATTCACAAGTTAAACAAGGATATTGCATTCGAGTTAAACAAGCATACCTCCATATGATCGATATTGTTAAACTAGCCAACCATAAAAATAAGCAAAATACATTCCATTTTATGCCGAATTTGGGAAAAAAGTTTTGGACCAGCAGTGTGTATGTCATCAGTATACGATTTCTGATTTGCAGAATTTGTAAGGGCCTTGGACTACAAAACAACACGAAATAAATATGTTTATTTGACTGATTTGAATGAATAAAAAGGGGAAAAAATCTGTTATAAAACTTAAAATTATACCTGAAAATTTTCATCTCCCCAAAACTGCAAGAGTACTTTGAAATCCTGAAGTGGAATTTCGTCCGGCCTATTTTCAAGCCTCTCTTCATCGATTTCATAAGCCATATAGTGTGCCTTTTTAGTACGACTCTTGTACCCCTCCAAACATCATGAATTGACCTCAAAGCCCAATATTCACATTCATTCGGAATAATATACCATTGTTTAAATACAAATCAAACATTAAAAAGAACAGTCATGCTACTTTTGTTACAAGTTTCATGTATTTAAGTAAAATTCAGCTAAGTTTGCAAATTACCTTCACAGCCTATCTTTCAAACTTGCAGGAACATAAAACCAAGACTTGTAAGTAAGTGGAACACTCCTCTTCAGTGTTCCTAAAAAAATAGCTCAGTTCAGTTATTACTTGGTCATCGTCTGAAATAGATTGGCCGCGATCATTCATTTGGATTACAAATCTTTTGTCGTATGGCCTTGAATGAACTTTATCTATCTTTGTTTTTCCCCTGAGCCTTCTGGGAGCTTCAACTAACATTACAAAGTACATACATAGTAATGAGAAGGCTAGACAAAACCTAAATGAGGAATTAAACTATTAAAAATAGAACTCAATCAAATACTACCTTCGTCTTCTGCTACTTCATCTTCTTCGTTTTCAATATTTGTCGAGACATTTCCGACAACAGCCATATTCCTTACACTTCCACTTTCGCTACTATTAATCTTCTGGCGTTCTCGCATAGCCAAATAAGACGCCATTGTTCCTATCCCTTCATTGTGTGGAAACTCAACGCTACATGGACCGTCAGATTGCGTACGAACTCGTACTTCCCCTGCCTTCGGAGTTGCATTATTATCAGTTGTAGATTCAAATTGGCTCGTGAACGAGTTGTTGGTCCAGATTGAGGCTTTGTAACCCTATCTTTTTTGGTTCTCTAAAATACGCACACAACAATAAAATAAAAAAATAATGAAGCTAGTCTACGATTACCAACATAAAATTAAATCTTCAGCTATAACGCACCTTTGTCTGATTTTTTGAAGTATCATCTTCAAATTCTGGAACATAATCTTCGCTTTCCTCATCAAGCATCTTTGATTTTGCTTTATTTTTTCCAAATTCATTTCTCATTCCAGAAAATAATTTAGGCATCCCAAGTTTTTCAAAAATACTATTCTTCTTTGAGTCATTTTTGTCTCTCTCCCTTTCGTACTCTATAAGCAGCGGAGGTGGCGGAGGGGATAGATCATCATTCTGAAAGTAATTAAACAAGACATTATTGTAAATATTAGCAAAATATGTAGATCATACATTAGAAGATCAGATTGTCGTCTTCTTACCAGAAACTCATCTTCATCTGTATTTTCCTCTTCATCATGCAGAGAATTATTAAAATCTAATTTACTTTTAACACCTGCTTAGTTGATATTCAAAGTTGCATTGCTAACTTCAGTTGGATTTTCCTTCTTTGGTAACTTCATCGAACTGCCGACTCTAGTTGACTTCTTGCTGACCCTGTTTTTCTTCTTCATACATGGACTCGCAGCGGTTTTGCTGATCACTTCTGGATTGTTCGTAACTGGATTATTTAGCCATGCCAACTTTCTAGGAGTAAAGACTTGATCGGTCTGCTTGTTGTTGATAGGTGGACTCACAGCAGCTTCGCCGATCATTTGGGAATTGTTTAGCCGTGTCGACTTTCTAGGAGTAAAGACTTGATCGGTCTGCTGCTTCTTTTTGTCTACCTGTTGTAGATGGTGAGCGGTGACAAACTGTCGTTTCTGTGATTTCACAGCTGCAACATACAAGTTCTTTATTATTCTACTAAGTGCACTAAAAATCAAACAAGTCCTAAATGAAAAACATATTCAGCAAAATGACCAAATTCATCAAAATACTACAAATGAGAAGACATGTTTATACCTAGAAACAGATTATTCTTCGGACGTACGATGACATATGGTTGCATTTGTTTAATTGGCTCGGTACTATCCGTGATGACAGTGTCAACATAGAAATCAATGTAATTGTAACAACCCGAATTTTAACAACATGTGAAAACAAGAAATCAAGGTATAATTAAAAATGAAATAAAACATATAAAAAAATATGTTTAGATAGGTAAATAATGGTGATGCATAAGAAGAATTAATTAATATTTGGAAGAGAAGAAAAATTATTTCGGTAACGGTGTGTGTAACGGAAAAGATAGGAAAATAAGGATAATTAATTTAAGAATCAGGAATTAGGTAAAATGGACTTCACCATTGCGTTCCTCTCGAAAAAATACGCGAAATAGAGTCCGAGTTTTCGAAAATCGGAGTCCGTATGACCAAGATATGGCCAAAACAAGTTTCAGCAGACTTTCTGGCAGACAGAACCGAGTCGACCCTAGAGTCGACCTCCCCAGGCCAGGTCGCCCCTAGAGTCGACCCCCCCTGTACAGGTCGACCTGGTCGGCCTGGTTTGGCCCAGAACCCATTTCTGAAGCCCGGTATGTGTTTTGATGGTCCGGATTGACTCTAAGGTTGATCTAATGGCCTAAATGAGTTTCCTACAACTATAAAAAGACCCTAAGACCTAGCCTAAATCATACTATTTCATTTTAGCACTCATGCAGCCACCATTAAACCTAGAACTCTAAATTAAAAATACAAAGAACAAAATTAAAGAAGACGAAGGATGATTCTTGAAGGCTACAACTAGAAGCTACAACAACTACGACGCTTTAGACAACGGATTTGGGGCTATTTGATTTAAAGTTTTGATTTGGATTGCTTGCTTCATATTGTAAGTTCTATGTCACTTTTTAGGCAAAAACGCTGAAATAACATGGACATGCTATGAATTGAAACCGGATTTAGGAACTATTATTAATCCATGTTTATATTGTTTAACTTTGAATCAAAATTTGGGAATATTGCTATGTTAATGTTGCAAGTTAAACTTATCATGATGTTGATGTTGTTATGAATCACTTGGGCTTAATTTTATTGCAAGTAGAACAAATACATGCCCATGGAATCATTATGTTCATTGAAATCCTAATGTTGATTAAACCATGCCTATGATGCTAATTAAACCATGTCTATGATATTAATGAAACTATGCCTGTGATGTTAATATACCTATCATGCTAATGACAAATTGGGAATTGCTAGGTCATGATGAAAAGTTGGAATCATTATGTTTATAATGCTAGATGAGAATCATTATGTTAAAAATACTAAATTGGAATCCACTATGCCTATTAGAATTACCATGCCTTTAATGTTTCATGTTTGTAATAAAATTATTATTATGCCCGCAATGATTATTATGCCTAGGATGTAAAGTTGAATTCATCATGTTGAACTAAGTTGGAACCATTACTATGCCAAGTTATCATCATGCTAGTATTGAAACCATGTGATATGTTATAGCCTGTTTATTATGCAAGTGATGTTGGAATTGTCACGTATGCCTATCACATGTTTGGTGTTATTCCCCTTTATCTCTTGAATTGTTTATGCTTGTGAACGAAGTACGTTTATATACGTTGGGGATACGATTGGGTAGAATAGGAAAAAACTTGAATTGATTATAATCATAAACCGTGAAATTTGGCATAAGTAGAACATGAAATATGGCACGAAAACTCGACTTGAACATGCCATAACTTGACTTGAAACATGCCTTAGTTGGGCACGAAATTGACATATGAACATGCAATGAAAATAGCACGAATCTGATAAGAACATGGGCATGACTTTAGAAAATAAGAAAGTGGCCAACTCGAGGTTGGGTTGAGTTTGTAGTGTAAACCTGCCCGGAACCGCCCGGCAAATCCAGTTGCTACAAACAATAGGATCCAATGTGGGTAGTTGGTCACATCGCGCTTGAAACCCGAGGTTGGGTTGAGTTCGTAGCGTAAACTTGCCCGGAACCGCCCGACAAATCTAGTGGCTACGAACAATAGGATCCAATGTGAGTGGTTCGGTGCATTAACGAATCAATTAATGCCAATTAGGGTTAAGTCATGAACATGAAAAGAAAACTTAACCAACTTGAACACGATTTGTAGGGCTAAGTCATGAACTTGAAACGACAACACTTAGCCAACTTGACATGACACGTAGGCGGGTTAAGTCACGAATTTAAATGACATACTTAACCATCTTGACACGACTAGACTGGAAAAGGATTAAGTCACGAATTACATGACTTAATCGGTTAGGCGGGTTAGGTCACGAATTACATGACCTAATCTGTTAGGCGAAACCCTAGACACGACCCTTTTCAGCAGTAACCCTCTAGATGTATCAAGGTACCCTGGGGCTAGGCCGGGTGGGGCACGATTACTGGGCTGATTATAAGAGGTGAACGATGGCAGTGGGGTATGCCAGAGTAGGTTCGGTGGACTACGATCGTGCACGTATTCCGGGGCAGGCACTGGGTATCCGTAGATTTATCTGTGCATCTTGAATCGTGTCAGGGGTTGACACCCTAGGGCTGATACACCCGAAGGTGGACCCAGCACAGGTGACTACATTCGTGATTAGCCGTATGACACGGACACTTGACGAGCTAGAATTTGTAGGGAGACGATCGACTAGATAATCGCTTCGTATGACCCCGTACTTGGATCAGACCCCATTTCAGGGTCATTTCATGATATTGGGCCGTGGGATTTATTTCGTGATTAACTTGTGATATGGGCTTAGTATACTAGTACCGTCGATGCAACGAATCTCGAACATGTGATGCTTTACTTGACTTGTCTTGACTTATCCTGATCACCTTAGTCTATCTTGTTCATCTTGACACCATTCTTAAGTTTAGTTCCAGTTCATACATGACAGGTTGTTTTAACCGTTTTTACACTGAAAGTCACTAGGACGTACTTAGTCTTTATGACTGACCCTTTTCCTTTCGCCTCTTTTTCTTTCGTTCCCCACCCCCCCCAGGTTCTCAGGGAGGAAACACTAGCTCTTAGCTTGGATATCACTTGCTTTGGCTCAGCATGTACGGCTTTCTATGGCTGCTTCTTTTTACTGCACTTGGGGAATAAGCTATTTTTCTGTTTTTAAGTTATTGCTTCTTTGGCTATTATTACAAGACAGTTGTAATGAAGTTATTTGAAATGTTTGTAAGAGACATGGTTTATTTTGGAATAAAATGAAGTTCTGTTTTGCTCATAAATTCTTTCGCTGTTTACTTAATTTTTTTTATTAATGTTCTGTCTTGTGATAATTCTGTGATGTTATCTCGATAATACCCCTCCAAAACTAGTGCATTCCCTTTGTGAGTGACCCTAGCGGAGGTGGGGTGTTACATTTGGTATCAGAGCAGAAAGTTACCAAGACTGGGCAAAAGTTTTGAAAACCTTTTGAATTTTTTTCAAAACCATTTACAAAGAAGCACTTTTCAAGAAAAGTTGGTTTATTTTAAAAGGCTATTCCCCAAAAAGCCATTAGCACAATCTTTGTTTCCTCGTTTGAATCTTTTCCTTTTTCGTTTTCAGCTTATCATGGCCGACGATCTTAATCTTCCCAAGGGTGTCAATATACCCACTTGGTTCCGTCGTTTCCTCAAGGCTCGGGCTAATGTGACAGGCCCAGCCAATCCTCCTCCTCGTCCTCCTCAACCTCCGCGAGAAACTGCTTTTTCAAAGATATGCAAGGACTTTAAGGCCATGGGCAGAAAGGATTTCCTAGGAACTGAGACTTTTGTTGAGGCACGGAATTGGTTGAAGGAAACCGAAGACTTGTTTGTTATCTTTGAGGTAGAGGACAATAGGAAAGTACAGTTGGCGGCGTGGCTCATGAAAGAGGAAGCTTCTTATTGGTGGGAAGTCACCAACGCTACTAGGCCCATTGAGACTTGGGCGGACTTTAGAGGGAGATTTGGGCTTAAGTTCTTGTCATCGACAGAGGAAAGTCTCCAAATGGAACGATTTCTGGCCCTTAAACAAGGAAATATGACGGTTAAAGAATACGTGAACCGTTTCAATCATCTTTCTCGCTTCGGATTGGAGTTAGTCAACACTCCTCAGAAAAAGGCGCTACGTTTTGCACGAGGCTTGAACGAGCCACTACATGGTTTGGCCATGACTCATGTGCCCATGGGGGCGACCTTTGAAAGCTTGGTGGATATGGCCCTACTGTATGAGGAAGATAAGAAGGGCAAGAAAGAGGTCAAGCCCAACGATTCTCAGAATAAGAAGGTAGACTCTGAGAAAGGAGGCAAGAACGACAACTCACGTGATAAAAGGAAATGCAATTTCTGTGGTACGGAAGGGCACATAGCCAAGGATTGTAGAAAGAGGAAGAGAAAGCAAGGTGAATGTTTTCATTGTGGGGAGACTGGACACATCAGCAAGGACTGCCCTAAGAAGCAGACCGGACCTTCTGGGGGTACATCTTTAACTTCTTTTTCTAGATGCTTTGTTTTATCTTGTTTCTCTCCTCGATCCTATCTTGAGAACCATAGGTAGAATCTTTTTGGATGTAAACATGTAATTGAAACATGTTATGATTGCAAAATGGTTGCAAGTGGTCGCAAGTGGTTGCTCGTGGATGCATGAATACACATTAGGCACTAGATCGGCTCAGTCACAGTTTCATACTTGCATATGCATGAGTGATTATTTTGGAAACTTGGTTGTGCTATCATTTGGTTGTTGCATATGATTGAATGTTTTTGCACTCATGTAGAAATTATGAATTAAAATAGGAAAATTTTGCATACATATTGGATTCATTTCACTAAACATATTTTGCATTTAGAAAATCAATCAGGCCTGATCATTAGCATTAGATAAGAAACATATACACACACTCTTTGCATGTGTTAATAAAACATTAGAAGTCTTTTAAGGACCATGGTTGCTTGTGGATGATTTTTTTTGAGTAGATGGATGATGGATGGTAGGACACATTCTCCTTAACTTGAAGATTTCGGGGACGAAATCCTTTAAGAAGGGGAGAATGTAACAACCCGAATTTTAACAACATGTGAAAACAAGAAATCAAGGTATAATTAAAAATGAAATAAAATATATAAAAAAATATGTTTAGATAGGTAAATAATGGTGATGCATAAGAAGAATTAATTAATATTTGGAAGAGAAGAAAAATTAGTTCGGTAACGGTGTGTGTAAAGGAAAAGATAGGAAAATAAGGATAATTAATTTAAGAATCAGGAATTAGGTAAAATGGACTTCACCATTGCGTTCCTCTCGAAAAAATACGCGAAATAGAGTCCGAGTTTTCGAAAATCGGAGTCCGTATGACCAAGATATGGCCAAAACAAGTTTCAGCAGACTTTCTGGCAGACAGAACCGAGTCGACCCTAGAGTCGACCTCCCCAGGCCAGGTCGACCCTAAAGTCGACCCCCCTGTACAGGTCGACCTGGTCGGCCTGGTTTGGCTGAGAACCCATTTCTGAAGCCCGGTTTGTGTTTTGATGGTCCGGATTGACTCTGGGGTTGATCTAATGGCCTAAATGAGTTTCCTACAACTATAAAAAGACCCTAAGACCTAGCCTAAATCATACTATTTCATTTTAGCACTCATGCAGCCGCCATTAAACCTAGATCTCTAAATTAAAAATACAAAGAACAAAATTAAATAAGACGAAGGATGATTCTTGAAGGCTACAACTAGAAGCTACAACAACTACGACGCTTTAGACAACGGATTTGGGGCTATTTGATTTAAAGTTTTGATTTGGATTGCTTGCTTCATATTGTAAGTTCTATGTCACTTTTTAGGCAAAAACGCTGAAATAACGTGGACATGCTATGAATTGAAACCGGATTTAGGAACTATTATTAATCCATGTTTATATTGTTTAACTTTGAATCAAAATTTGGGAATATTGCTATGTTAATGTTGCAAGTTGAACTTATCATGATGTTGATGTTGTTATGAATCACTTGGGCTTAATTTTATTGCAAGTTGAACAAATACATGCCCATGGAATCATTATGTTCATTGAAATCCTCATGTTGATTAAACCATGCCTATGATGCTAATTAAACCACGTCTATGATATTAATGAAACTATGCCTGTGATGTTAATATACCTATCATGCTAATGACAAATTGGGAATTGCTAGGTCATGATGAAAAGTTGGAATCATTATGTTTATAATGCTAGATGAGAATCATTATGTTAAAAATACTAAATTGGAATCCACTATGCCTATTAGAATTACCATGCCTTTAATGTTTCATGATTGTAATAAAATTATTATTATGCCCGCAATGATTATTATGCCTAGGATGTAAAGTTGAATTCATCATGTTGAACTAAGTTGGAACCATTACTATGCCAAGTTATCATCATGCTAGTATTGAAACCATGTGATATGTTATAGCCTGTTTATTATGCAAGTGATGTTGGAATTGTCACGTATGCCTATCATATGTTTGGTGTTATTCCCCTTTATCTCTTGAATTGTTTATGCTTGTGAACGAAGTACGTTTATATACGTTGGGGATACGATTGGGTAGAATAGGCAAAACTTGAATTGATTATAATCATAAACCGTGAAATTTGGCATAAGTAGAACATGAAATATGGCACGAAAACTCGACTTGAACATGCCATAACTTGACTTGAAACATGCCTTAGTTGGGCACGAAATTGACATATGAACATGCTATGAAAATAGCACGAATCTGATAAGAACATGGGTATGACTTTAGAAAACAAGAAAGTGGCCAACTCGAGGTTGGGTTGAGTTTGTAGTGTAAACCTGCCCGGAACCGCCCGGCAAATCCAGTTGCTACAAACAATAGGATCCAATGTGGGTAGTTGGTCACATCGCGCTTGAAACCCGAGGTTGGGTTGTGTTCGTAGCGTAAACCTGCCCGGAACCGCCCGACAAATCCAGTGGCTACAAACAACAGGATCCAATGTGAGTGGTTCGGTGCATTAACGAATCAATTAATGCCAATTAGGGTTAAGTCATGAACATGAAAAGACAACTTAACCAACTTGAACACGATTTGTAGGGCTAAGTCATGAACTTGAAACGACAACACTTAGCCAACTTGACATGACACGTAGGCGGGTTAAGTCACGAATTTAAATGACATACTTAACCATCTTGACACGACTAGACTGGAAAAGGATTAAGTCACGAATTACATGACTTAATCGGTTAGGCGGGTTAGGTCACGAATTACATGACCTAATCTGTTAGGCGAAACCCTAGACACGACCCTTTTCAGCAGTAACCCTCTAGATGTATCAAGGTACCCTGGGGCTAGGCCGGGTGGGGCACGATTACTGAGCTGATTATAAGAGGTGAACGACAGCAGTGGGGTATGCCAGTGTAGGTTCGGTGGACTACGGTCGTGCACGTATTCCGGGGCAGGCACTGGGTATCCGTAGATTTATTTGTGCATCTTGAATCGTGTCAGGGGTTGACACCCTAAGGCTGATACACCCGAAGGTGGACCCAGCACAGGTGACTACATTCGTGATTTGCCGTATGACACGGACACTTGACGAGCTAGAATTTGTAGGGAGCCGATCGACTAGATAATCGCTCCGTAGGACCCCGTACTTGGGTCAGACCCCGTTTCAGGGTCATTTCATGATATTGGGCCGTGGGATTTATTTCGTGATTAACTTGTGATATGGGCTTAGTATACTAGTACCGTCGATGCAACGAATCTCGAACATGTGATGCTTTACTTGACTTGTCTTGACTTATCCTGATCACCTTAGTCTATCTTGTTCATCTTGACACCATTCTTAAGTTTAGTTCCAGTTTATACATGACAGGTTGTTTTAACCGTTTTTACACTAGAAGTCACTAGGACTTACTCAGTCTTTATGACTGACCCTTTTCCTTTCGCCTCTTTTTCTTTCGTCCCCCCCCCCCCAGGTTCTCAGGGAGGAAACACTAGCTCTTAGCTTGGATATCACTTGCTTTGGCTCAGCATGTACGGTTTTCTATGGCTGTTTCTTTTTACTGCACTTGGGGAATAAGCTATTTTTCTGTTTTTAAGTTATTGCTTCTTTGGCTATTATTACAAGACAGTTGTAATGAAGTTATTTGAAATGTTGGTAAGAGACATGGTTTATTTTGGAATAAAATGAGGTTCTGTTTTTCTCATAAATTCTTCCGCTGTTTACTTAAATTTTTTTATAAATGTTCTGTCTTGTGATAATTCTGTGATGTTATCTCGATAATACCCCTCCAAAACTAGTGCATTCCCTTTGCGAGTGACCCTAGCGGAGGTAGGGTGTTACGGTAATCACCACTATTTTTTATTTGCATCATAAACAACAACTCTACATAATCGGCCACAATTTCCACCCAATCGTTAGACCTTTCCATGCATATATTCCTCCAATTTCGGTGTACTCTAGATCTTCCTTGACATGCTCCATCAGTAATGTGTGCGAAAACCTATTCAGATCAACATCCTTGACAATAGCCTCTTCTCCACCAACATATCCATTCTTCCCAACTTTTCCCTTGTGATGGAACCTAAGATTTGCCTCCATCCTACACAAAATGGAGAAATTAGCATTCGATTGAAATAATTACAAAATAAAATAAACCAACCGCATTATAAAATAAAATAGCCACTTCACTAACATGTAATATAGGAAAAAATAGTAAAAAAGATACAAAAAGAAGCCTCAAATATGATACATCAGTTACAACATATAATCAAGGCAGAAACAACATTTTCTTACTTAAATAGCATGCCGTTATTTTCCTTGAAACACCACAAGTTTTGCAATTATTTTCCTGTTCATTTTTGCCCAATATAGCATGCAGTCATTTGGACATGCATGTATTCTTTAGTAATCGAGGCCTAAATTTACACACAAATAACATGCAGCCATCAGAACTTATGAAGTTCTGCCCATATTTTTTCCTTGTTCATCACTAATTTACACACAAATAACATACACAAATATTATTTAGCCATGACTATAAGGCAAAAAAACAAAATAATATCATATAAGCAGTGCTCAACGTAAGTTTGTTACAAAAATAAACATAATAATAAAATCAGGAATATGATTATGCCTGAATACACAAGTAAATCTGTAAATTAGGCAACATGTACAACAATCAATTAGGAAATACTTGAAATATACATTGAGTGATACCTTAAGCAGCAGATTAAATCAAAGCCCTAACTGAAATTTGAGACCTAAACGAACCCCAATTGAAGACCTAATTGAAACACCGAAGCCCTAATTGAACTTGAACTCAAACTTGCCATAATTGAACCCCAATTAAGCTTGTAAGCTTGAACATTTAGCCTTAATTGAAATTGCGAGTGAGAGTCTTCGACAGATTGAGCGGCGGCGTATTTTGTTAAGCTTTCGATTGAAACCCTAACTAAAAATTTAGCTAAGTTTTTTGCCACTTTGTTTTTTGTTTTTTGTTTTTGCTTCCCGCGTTAAAGATTATTTCACGTCACGCGGATTGCTAACATGGACCGTTGGATCGTAATCACCCGATTTGATAAATTTATTCATGTGGCTACTGCAACACCTTTGATTTTCTGTGGTAACACTTTGAAGCGTGTGTTGCAATTGACAAAAAACAGCATACCTATAGTTACATTGTTGCTACACATACCTTGGATTTTCGTTGCGATAGACCATCTATGGCACAGTGTAAATTTGTTCCACTACAAAAAAAAAAAAAAAAAAAAAAAACTAGTTTTCCAATGTCAAAATTGTGTAGGTATGACATCAGAAAACTTATTTCTAGTTCTTTCCCACTTAATTTCCGTAAAACTAACATGAAAAGAAATTATTGATGCCCTTTCAACGTTAGACATTAGCTACTTTCTGACTCATTTTCACCACCAAGGCAAAATCAAATCATGAAAATAATTTTTAGTTTTTTTACACCTTATACAGATGTCTTTCCCCTTAATTACCGATGCAAATTTTCAATATTTTTACTCCATTTCTAACTATTCAATATCAAATACATTAATTTTGAGAATAACAAATATGCTACAATACATTCATATCACAACTAAATAAATGATATCACTGATTGATTTATAAAACAATAAAAAACAATGATATAATTGAAAAACATTCAAATAACACATAAGATAAGATTAAAAAAACCTTCTTTGTTGGTGTAATGCTAAGTTTATTGGTTAAGAACATTTTTGATGTCTCTACTTCTATACGTCTGCATTTATTGATTATTACAGATGTCAAATTATAATTTAAAATATATTTTTCTTAATTATGTAATTATTTAACTTTGAATTTCCAAATTTACAATTCATGGTCTAAATATCAAAAGATTACAAAGTCAATAACTAACATACATTTTCTACTTTTTTAGTTTGAGCCATATAGATTTGAAGTTGAAATTTTCCGGATTTAACTTACAAATTTATAACTAAATGAAAATAAGACGATCTTAAAAGATAAAGCTTTGAATACCAAAAATTTACAGGAAAAATTACATTAGCATTTCATATTAGCAAAATATAACTCAAGTAAAGATTATATACCAAATAATACTAAAGAACCCAAATAGAGTGAGAATTAGATCTAAATTAAATAAAGCACTCTTGCGGAGGAGGTTGAAGAGGTAACAGGTATTCCCGAGGAGTTTGATATGCTTAATCCCAAAAACCAAGAAACTAGTTCTCAAAATGATTAAAGGAAACTTAATTTAAAGAAACAGAGGTTAAACGAATGCATGGTAATATATAATTGTTTTAAGTTGTATCCATCACCTGAAATAATTCAATTTAATATGTTTTGACTTAGGGTTCCCTAGTACTAATATTTTAACCATAGGCCATAAACACGATTCAAATGAGGATAACATGTTTTACCACATGAAAAAAGAAAGTACAAGAAACACATAAAGTTATTTAATTACATTTAGAGCCACACATGTTCAACATAACCATGAAAGAATAATTAGTCATTCCAATATGTAGAATCGCCTAAAGGGGGTGAATAAGGTTTATAATAAACTCTCGGATAAATAAAAATTGGAACACAAATAATCATAGAGTAAATAAGAATATAAAAAAGGACACAAATTTGGAAAACTATGAAAAAATAAAATACATGTGCACAGTTATCCAAAGATTCTATTAGGAATTAGATAATTTGATGCTTGCATATCCTGTAAACTAACAATAATTTAATTATTCTAACCTCCGCCGAAAACACTACCATAACTCAGCAATTTGTTGTGAATTCTTGAATTACGCCTCATAGTTCGTAACCTAATTAAAAACTAGAGTATTTTACAAAGTTAAAACCAAAATACAATATAAAAAAACAAACTATGAAAAAACTTAACAAATTAAAGCCTAAATTCACGTAAATTTTATTGCAACATTATATGTAGGATTGAAGTGGTCAAAGATAGCTTGAAAACGATAAAGACGAATTGTGATTTGAAGTTTGAAAGCTCAAGTTATCGCGTCGTAAAGCTAGCCAGCCTTAGAAGCAAGTTGCAGTTGGCTGCAACTCAGCTCAGACGTTTGGATTTTCATCCAGACATTTGAGTTCTCAGCCAAAAATGATTCTGGAGTATGGAACCAGACGTCTGATTCCCAATCCACATCTCTTGCTTTATAGATGTCTTAAAAAGATCGTAGATTCATACATCTGGACCAAATTCCAGACATTTGAATCGACTAACCGGCTGTTTTAGCCTGTTTTTCTAGACAATTATTTCTGAAGAATTGAGGGGCAAAATAGACTTTTCTCAGGATAGAATTCTCACCTATATAAATTTTTTTTTTTAAAAAGATCAGAACTTGTTTGATCAAGGGTTTATTCTCAAGTGAAAGTTAAGGGTTTACAATCTAGATTTTATTCTTCAATTCCATTCTCTACAAACTCAAATCTATATTGACTATTAATGATCATTGTATCTATCTCTTGTACTCTTCTCATCATGGTAATAATATGAGGTTATTGATTACTTGTGATTGGGATCGTGTGGTTTGAATTGGTTTATTGTTGTTTTGGACTTTTAGTGATTTGAGATATTGGGATTAAGTTACTTTTGTAAATTTATTAATGATCCCGTCTTTCTCTAGGTGCGTGAGTTTTAAGTTCGATTGATGTTTGAATATCAGAATTACAATTCAATTATATATGTAAATGCATTCAAAAATGAAGCAAAATAATAAAATATGGTGCTATAGTCTTAATTCGATTAGGATCTCCCTTTTTATTTCGTATCTTTTGAAACACTCCTTTCTCGTCCTTAGTTCATTTTTAAAAACAGGGTTTTTCAAAATCATAGTCGTCTCTTGACAAATTAAATTTTGAATTACCATGCACCTCTTGTGATGCATACATGTTCAAATGGTAGACAATTTTATGGTTATAACGGCTTCGCTATTGAAATATAACTTCGAGTATTTGATACGATTTTCGCCCCTTTTCAATTTAATTGCATACTCGACTTATTGATGATTCGAGTTGAAAAATTAATGTTTGATTTAATATGCTCTCTATTTTAGCTCAAACCCTAATCACAATTGTTGGCGATGGTTTGCCCATATTTATGGGGTATAAAACCCTTTATTTTTGACTGAATATTATCCCTGATTTTAAACGTTGATTACGAATCATTGAGCATACGACGTTGCAATTTCTGACTTGTTCATTGTGATATGTATGTATGTATATTCAAATATGTTTTAATCAGGATGAAATTCAAATTTTCCATTTGCATTCTCCCTTCTTAATTATTGAAATATTTCGAAATCTGTATTGATTTCTGGTTTTAGATCTTCGACGTATGAATTACAGACTTTTGAGTTCGTTTTTCTTATAAACTCAAATTATTCACTTAACTTCGAACTGCATTTTTGTTTTCTTTGGTTCGTTTCTTTGTTGCTACGTATTTCTCCAGTTCTATCAATTAGCATTTTACTCTTGTTGCACTACGTGCAAGTAATATGCTTTTTGCTCTCCCCAACATGCATTGGTTTACTAGCAATGCTTTAATCTTAGTCTCTAGTGAACTGATGTCAATCAGGTTCTTGGAATGTTGTTTGAGGTGCAGTTTGTGTGAGTTGAAACATGTCCCGAGTTTTATGCGTGCACTGGCCACACTTGTACCACATCACATAGTTGGCTGCTTGTTCACTTGTATGATCTTATGTATTCATTATGTAACCCTTTTGTATTAGCACTGCACTGTTGTATTATTTTTCTGTGTACACTCCATTGCTGATCAGTTTGTGTCTAAGTTTTAGAATAGATACACACTTGTTTGCTTCTTGAACCAAAGTTGTTATTAGTTCTGGTTCACATTCCCGAACCTTTATATGTTTTGACTTTTGCCCATTTGCACTTCTGTCGAGGCCAATGTACACTACTTGATGCACTTAAGTTAAGTCCAGGCTTACTTGGATTTAACCTCGTGCACGCATACATTATATTGAGCCTTCGGGCTTGACCTTTGCAAATATCTGAGAATGTAATAACACTGATTATAAGTGATTGAATATTTATTTAATTAATTTCAAATATTAAAATATTGGTTTAGGAAATTAAATAACTTAAATCCAAACTTTATTAGTTATTTGATTATTTAAATAGTGAGATAGTAATTTCAATTCGTAAATAATCGTGAATAGATTGGACTATGAACCTGTTAAGAATTTGATTGCTTACGATTTTTTTTATTAAGTTTTGGTTTGTATTAGAATGATAACAGAAAATTATAACCATTGAAAGTTTAGTGATTTAAGATTGTTTAACAACAAATTGTTTAATTAACACGAGAATTTAGAAATTTTGCAAACTATTTTGGATTTCAATGAAATTAGTTTAATCGGATCTAGAATAGTAAATTATTTTATGATGTCAATTTTTCGTGATGGTTAGACTGAGTATGTCGTCATTCCCATTAGAAAACGCGTAGTGTTCAATAATTTGAAATTTTAATATTGTAATTCAATTTGAAAAGGTAAATTTTGTTTAGGTTAGAATAGATCATAAAACCAGCTTCATTGAGTCTGGAGTATGGGTAATTAGTTGGAATGACAGTGAGCACGTGTTATTTATACTTAAGAAAATATGTAAGATAATAGTGTTGGCTTATTTAAGGATCCATAGTTCATTAATTTTCCATTCTCTTCTAAACCCTAGTTCATAAATCCGTAGTCACCATTCCTTATAAACAAATTTGATGGTCATGAAAGAACATTCCAATCTTGCGCATATTTGAGTAAGTTTTCAACATGAAATACATTCTCTTCAATGAGGGCATCTGCTGGTTGGTTAGTGGTGGTTCGAAGAAATCGGCCTGAATTCGAGGTTATCAACATTATAATTTTGGCTAATTCTGGTGGGGATGCTCGTCGTTGGTCAATGGTGACTGAAGCAAGGTTGTGGAGCATAGGGAGCCTGACCTCTTGACGTGATTTTGTGGCTTATGGTGAGACGACACGGTGGATTTGACGAGATGATCAGAAGGCAGTTCGAGTGGTTAGCTAATAAGGGTACTGAGGAGGTACAAATGGGGTCAATGGACTCAGCTCGATTGGGAGGTTGTGATGTGTGGTTGGAGGTAGAGTGCATGACCGAGGGTAGCGGTGAGGGTCGTTTTTTAGAGATATGGGTTGCTCGAACTATTGGGTTTCCTTAAGCTTATTCGTGCCTTGAGATAATGCAATTAGGATAATGGGTGGTTGATTAAGCTAAACTTGTAATTAAGTAAAGTCAATTGTTAATTAGATTTGAATTCATGAAAGCTTGTAAACTAGATAACTTGATTTATGTCCAAATCGAACATGGTCAGTCGCTTTACACTCGTAGGATTGTAATTTGCATTCTTAAAGTGGATTGGATGGAATCAGAGCTATCTAGAATTTCAGTTAATTTCGAACATTTGTTTGAAATTAGACTGAACTGGAATTGGAACGATAGTAAGCAAAACTCACCTTTTTGATCTACAAGTATTATATAAGTAGATCAAATGATTACTATCTACTTAATTTTGTAAATTATTTGTTGATTAGTTTGGTTGATGTAAGCATGTTGTTGACTTCATGTTTGGACTATTAAATTGGATGATTGTTGAATAAAATCTAGGATCACCATATAACATCTTCAAATGATATTAGTTTGTTTGGATCTAATCTAGGATCACGATATAACATCTTGAAATGTTATTAGTTTGTTTGAATCTGATCTAGGATCATGATATATCACCTTGAATTGCTATTAGAAATTGTCTAGGTTTATGTTTATTCAAATTTAATTTGATTGTTGATCATGTTCAAATTGATAAACAAATGATATTTTATTTACATCGTGCATTAAAACATAGCTAAACGAAATGTATGCCGGTGTTCAATATTTTAACCAAATAAACACTGTTTAATGAATTAGATGAATTTTTTTCGTAACACTACAACAAAATATAATATTTATAACGGTTTTTTATAACATACTATTCTAAACTGTTATTGATTAGACTTAATTATTTCTTTCAACCTGAATTTGCTTTGTAATTAGAGCGTAACGCTGGCTTATTTTCACGTAACTAGAGGGTAACGCTGGTTTCTTTTCACGGTCGCTACTTCACAAATAATTTTTTAGTCTTCCCCGTTTATCCATTCTAGATCTGCTTCCTCCAAAAACTTACACCGTACCTCACAAAACATCAATCGATTGCAAAAACCTCGTCCATCTCCAATCTCGTCAACTCTTATACACGGTGTCCCTTCAAAACTTCTTCCATCTCCAATCTCTGTCGAAGCTAGGGCGCGACGTGGTTTGGATCTAATATTCGATTGGATTTTGGTAAGCGATCTCGATTCTTTGTTTGTGTGTGTTGTAGATCTTAATTTACGATTATGCGTTTACGATTATGGATTTACAATACTGTTTTTGGGTAAACACCTTGAATAATTTTAGGGTAAGCTAGTTTTAAATTTTAGGGTTGTTGTTTGGTAAGCTAGGGTTTCTGTTTTAGGGTAAACAAAATGCTATAGGGTTGGTGTTAGTAAAGAAAATGTTAAATGAGAGATACTCCATAAAAAAACTAGGTTTTTATGCATAATTTATAATTTAATAATTTCTATTTTAACTAAGGATAATTTTGTTTTCATCCACCATTTTTATTAGTTGATCCACACTCGAGTTCATCCACACCTAATTTGTAGTTTATCCACATGGACATAGAAAACCATCACTTAGAAAGTATAATATTACCCCAGTATTTCACAGCATAGGTGGCAAGCTCCTTGAACTCATGAACACCTTGAATAGAATCACTACTATTGAAATCAGGATTCTTCATTGCATTCGACATTTGTTGGGGCTGAGCCAAATTTGCTACTCATAACAATGAAGGCGGTTCATGGAGTTTTCTAATACTTAATTAGAACATGAGTGGCATTTATAAATGTCTTTACTGCATTTATTTTTAGTAGTGAAAAGTTAGCTAGAATGCTTGGATTTACGTTTTTACAAATTATCTTTAATAAAACAAGCCAACCAATTTTTTTAATTAAATTCATAATTAAGACAAAAAATTAACAAATTAGTTTTCTATTACGATATAATTTAAAGGTTGGTTTTCTCCATTGTTGTACAATAATATTAGTAGCTTTGTTATAAGTGCAGACAAATGCATTAAGTTGTTGATCTTTGACTCACATATAAACTGCATAAAAATTCAAATATGGCGGGGTATGCTGTGACGCATGAAATATTTATAAACCAGAATATGGTATTCAGTCCCCTACTGCCCATTCATTCCGTTTTCAACTGTACATTCATTGCAGCTGTTCTACGGTAAACCTCACAAAAATCACTTATGACCACTCAGTTATACGGTATCACTATCACCACATGAACTTAATTAAACGCCTTTACTGACATCACATATTATATAAGTCCTACTGACATTTCCACAAAACAAATTACATCACTTACATTACATCGTTATAAACTACTTACTGACACATGTACATAATGTTGACTTGTCCACGGATATTATTTTGGGAAAAGCTACAACACATAGGATTGTCGACGGATATTCTCCACCTGTCATGACAAAATGCATCTGCACATATATATTGGAAAATGTCTATATATATTTTCCTAGGTATGTCTGATAGGATCATACAGTAATATATGTGTACTTTTGATCCTATATGCTATTGTTATTTGTTTTGATACATATATCATATATAACATATATATTTGCTTTTATTGAGTTGTTTAACAAACTGACTCGATAAAACATGGGTCAATACGGACAAAGTTATATACATTTTATTGCAAAGCTTGTTTTGTAATTTTGAAACAAAAAGATACTTTTCAATTTGCAATTTTTGGTAATCTGAACTGTTTGTATTAAGGTGTATAGTATTCTTGAGACTCTTAGTCTAAATGGTTAGATATATATGTCTATATGCCATGTACACCTCGAAATATATATAAGATATTTGTTTTGAGAATGCCTGTTTCATTATGCCCATATATGTATATAATGATGTTTCTTAGGTTAATAATAATTTAAGTCATTAAATAGATGAATACAACACATAAAACCTGCTATGTGCATAAGATGTAATGTATGTTTTATACAAAGCTATTTGTGACATAGTGCCTTTATAATGAAAATATGATTTGGTGAAGCTCCTTGCACCATTTCAAAAGATAAGATTCTTCTGCTCATATATTTGAATTATATTCATGGTCACTAGGCAATGGATATAGGACATTTGTTTTAAACTGTTTGTAACAACCCGAAAATCTGGGCCAGTTTAAAAATTTTATTTTGGCAATTTTAGCGAATTTTGAATATTTAAAATAGATTATTTTAAATAAAATCGACGAGAAATTTATTTTGAATATAATTCGAACGTATATATTTATACGAGTTGTCGTTAGAATATAAATATTTATATATAATTATAAAAGGAATTGAAAATGGCGCGGTAGTTCGATAATTCGATTTCAAACTTCAATTGAATGTACCGGGTGCAAAACAATCCAGATTTTAGTGAAACCAAAAACATTAGGATCTAATTGATAGTATCTTTCCAACGAATCCGAAAAATCGAAATTTCATAGCGGGAATCAAAAGATATGTCCAGTTGAAAATTCTGAATAGTCGTTATGGAATTCAGGCCCTTAAAAATGGAAATTTTGCAAGTGACCTCGGATTTCGACGAAACCAGTTTTGTTGGGTCCGTGATGTCAAATTATTACTAGGTTTTAAATTTCATAATTTTTTGAATCAATATGTGAGCGTGGCAAAGGAAAACGCGTTTGACCAGTTTCAGTTGATTTTAATCGACTGGAAAATGGCCGTTTTTCAAACGGTCTCAGAATTCGACGAAACTAGTTTTATTAGGACCGTATCGTCAATGCGAAGCTAGAAAACATTTTTCAGGAATTTTTAGAGTTAGTATATGGCCCCGGCAAATTGAAATGTACGTTTAAAACTAAAATAAAATGTTTTAAATTTTAATTTGAAGAATAACTGACTGCAACAGTCGAATTGGCTAACGAAACATATTCCATTGTGTTCGGGATGGGGGTGAAACGCTAGGGACGACAGTCGTTAGGTTTGAATTGGAGTTCGTACTGGAAGTCAACTTTTCTTGGAATTTAAATTAAATTAAATAATAAAATTATCAACCCCTTAACCCCCCTTTTACCGGTCAACCCACCCTCTTTTCCCCCAAACCCGATTACGGGTTCAAACCAGAATAAAACAAAAGGGAGACCTAAATCGATGGCGGAGCCTCCATCGAACATCGAAGAACGCACCACCCACCTCCTTGCACTGCCGGTCAGTGCTCCGCCACTTCCCCTCCAATTCGAATGCGAGACCGCACCCAGTCGAGCACTCCACCGAAGTCGCTCCTCCCTCCATCGTCGAAGTCCGTGCACCTGTCGCACCCTCCCCTAGGCGACGCCGCGCCCAGTCCGACCCTCCTCCCTCACTGTCCAGCGACGACATGGAACTCCCCTCCTCCAACCGACGTGAATCACCCCCCCCCCTTTTACACTGTAAGTATTTAAATTCATTTTTGGATTTAATTTTAAGTTTTCTTTATATATTCACATAGGATTAAAATTAGATTTCCTTTTTTTTATTATATACACTCATGTTAATGAAAAGCTAATATTTTTGAATATGAAAAGCCAGTATTTTTGAAATGAAAGGATTGGATTTTTATTTACAAAAAGCTTAGATTTTTAGCATATGAAGGAGTAGATTTTTAGTCTATAAAAGACGATATTTTTAAATTATGAGAGGAGATATTTTTATGTGTATATTAGCATGATAAAAGTATAATTTTTATGAAGCGAAGGGAATAAAAATTCGATTTTTATATATTGAATAACAAAGTAAAAATTCGATTTTTATATATTGAATAGCAGAATAAAAATTCGATTTTTATACATTGAATAGCAGAATAAAAATTCGATTTTTATATATTGAATAACAAAGTAAAAATTCGATTTTTATATATTTAATAACAAAGTAAAAATTCGATTTTTATATATTGAATAGCAAAGTAAAAATGTGTGATTTTTTCATATGTAGTGAATACGGGCAACGAAAGCGACAAAAGGCGAGATTGGCGAAGATTTATATAAAAGAAGAGTCAAGATGATTGGATAGCTATTTGTGAGAATTTCTCACTCTTCAATTTCTTTTTCTAGTTATATATATGCTAAGATGCAGACGGTGTTTAGTAGCACCCGACACCCGTCATCCACAGACCATGGATGGCTTGTTTGTTAAATTGTTTGGTTGAGTAGTTAGTTAGAATATTTGATTGAATGGAATTGTTTGGTGAAATGAAATTGATTTGATTGATGTGTGAATGGCGTGGGCCTTCACTAGACCGGGGATAAGGCTAGGCCTTGTCCCGTTTCTAGTATCGTGCCGTTATGCCGCCGAAATTTTCTAAAATATGTTAGAAAAATAAAAATATCATTTTATTGAATAAATGAACCGAATAGAATATTCATAGGTTGAATAAAATAGTTTGATCGTTAAAAATATAATTTTTAACGTGAATGTGAATAAATAAATATTCATTTACAAATCGGACGGTTTGTTTATGTACACCTATTTGAAGGACATTGATTGGGACGATAAATTTTACACATCGCCCAACTGCACAACTAAATCTGTGTTTGATTGTTTGAAACCCCACACGGGTGTTGGGATGAAATTTGAAGTTCACTCATCTTGATTGATTAAATGTGTCGATCGATTGATTGACAGGCTGTTATAAGCGTTAGATATCTATATTTGATGCTTATACAGTGTAGTGCACTTTGGTTGATGGTTGATTATTTTTCAATGCTATTATGTACGTGTGATGTGTCAAAATCCATATGATTAACTTTATATGGTAATTGATTGGGCCTCATTTCAATTTAGAAAATAAAGAATATTATAAAATAAAGGTTCATGTGTTGACAGTACTCATCCGTTGAGATTAGTCATGTGTTGAACGAAATATTTCAATAATAAAATTTACATCTTTATCAATATAAAATAAAGGTTCATGTGTTGACAGTACTCATCCGTTGAGATTAGTCATGTGTTGAACGAAATATTTTAATAATAGAAATATTTGAAATAGAAATATTTGAAAAGGAAATATTTGAAAAGGAAATATTTGAAAAAGAAATATTTGAAATAGAATATTAGAAAATAGAAATATATGAAGCCGTGTTGATTAGATTGACGCCATTTTGACGTGAACGATATTTATATCGATTTTATTCATTTTAAAATGAATATTGAAAAATGATTTCAAAATCGAATATTTTGAAATGGAATTTGATTCGAATTGAATATATAACGAATTTGATTCGAATTGAATATATAACGAATTTGATTTCAATTGAATATATAACGAATTTGATTTGATTAGAAAATGAATTGAATTTGATTTGATTAGAAAACCAATTGAATTTGATTTGATTAGAAAATGAATTGAATTTGATTTGATTAGAAAATGAATCGATTTAAATTGAAATCAAATAGAAATGAAGGTAAAAAGGATTTATAATAGAAAATTCAGTTTTGATTTGAATTTGAAAGAAAGGTTGAAATCGTTTTTGAAACGAATTCAAAACTATTTATAAAATTCGTTTTAAATAGTAATCGACGAAATATATATTGTATATATATAATATAATGGCCTGAATAGAACGCGCTGCGCCGCGGCAGTTCGCGAATTTCGACCATTAACTTCGAACGAATATTACGGGAGATCCGACCGTCGGATTCTCCTGAAACCGGAACCGTTGGGTTCGTATCGAAAAGAGTTTTCTAACGAATATTAGAAATTTGAAATCTAACGGTTGGATTTGGAATTATGTCCAAATCAAATTTGAAAAAGGTCGTTGTAAGTGCAGTTCGATGACCGTTGATGGAAATCGACTGTATGGGCCTTGATAAAATTATTAAAAATAGTAATAATTTGTGTAAAATCATAAGAAATGATTTAGAAAGAATTGGGATGAAAACTCCATACTTGAAAAGATAAAAATAGATTTTTATCGAAATAAACTAGTTTTGAACTAGAATTATAATTCTATTTATTTTTAAGTAAATAAATTGAATTTGAAAAGGGTTTTAAAAATAACCAGAATTTCCAATGATTGCATTGGAGTGGATTTGAATCGAAATTGTCTTCGGAATATTTCGATGTTGGAATTCGTGATTATACGGATGTTGTTATGGAAATTTGAAAGATATATATTTATATCGTTATTTCCAATACGACATTTGTTAATCGTGGAATTTGATATTGAATATAAGCCGATATATTTTCTATTCAGAGCCTTGTATTGAATATCAAATGTGATTTGGGTATGTCGTGAGTGGTGTCTTCATTAACACTGTTCTTGAACCCAGTTGAGAAAAGATTAAATCTTTTTATTTAGATTTAATGAAGTGTACCAATTAAATAATATTTAATTGAATTGATATTGATTTTTGGGTTTATCGTGGACAGTGTTTTAAATAACACTCGTTCTTTAACCCAATAATTAATGGAATGTGATTTTAGGTTTATCGTGAACCGTGTTTTAAATGACACTAATTCTTTAACCCAGTCAAAGATTAAAACTAAGTGGAGTTTTAATGAATCTTTAATTAGATTGAAAAGATCGAAAATGGAGTACCACCAGTTTTGCTCCAGGCGATAGTTAAGTCTTTAATTAGATTTGAACGTGAAATGGTAATTGAATTTACCGATAACACCGTGGTGTTAGATATGAAGTATAACCAGTTTTACTTCATGGGATGAATAGGTTGGGATTGGGAAATTAAAACAAATGATTACTTCGGTAAGGTTCACTGATCCCGACTAGTTTGAATTGATATTCAAGAATAGATTAAAGAATAAATTCAAGAAATTTATCTTGGATAAAATTAATGGGAACCTTTCCCTATGAATGTGGAATTTAGAAACTAACTACCGGTTAGCTAAGCAAAATGGTTTTCTGGATATTGATCTGATGTTGGTTTCGGCCTTCGGGGTTAATATTTGGGGAATTATTCTCTTGATTAATTTACGGTTAGTGACTGATGAATTGGAATGAGGCGTATGTTGTGTTTGTGTAACACTTGTTTATAATATACGCGAGTTATTCGGAAAGACCGGGTTTATCCCATTCTGAATAACTGATACGACGATAAGTCGAAGATGAAGACGGTGGTTGAAGACCGGAAGTCTTCACATCGTTGGGATAATTACTGACGATCCTGATTGGGCTGTACACCCAAGAGGATGGAAATAGTTGGTGGTCGTCCAGACGTACTTGGAGATGGATGGATATGCGAGGAAAGTGCCTCCGGTTTCGTTCAGACCCAGAACGGACTTGTAAATGGATAGTGTGTCTGACGTTGTATTCCTTTATACTATATTTGGTGATCTCTGCTAAATATATATATGTTTGGTGGCAGAGAATTTATTCTCTTTCTATACACCCTTCTCTGTGACGTACGAGCCTAGAGGTTATATATTGGCAGAAATCAGTGGTACAGTATGGACTGACAACGTGGCATGCTGAGTTGCATGGATCAAGGCTTTTGTTGAAAAGCAAAGTCTTGTGGTTGATGATCAAAGCACGGCCTTGTGTGGCGTAGCTTTGTGTAACGTTGATTCGCGAGTATCACACCCGGTATGAACCAAAAACGGGAGACGGACTTCAGGGAGGACATGCGTTTCTTTCTAGTTAGGAGTGGTGTCAGTGCTTGAACTGGCTGACGAGTTTGACTCATGTGGATGTTGCTTATTATTACTTGCTGAAAAGCGAGGCGCCTCGTGATATCGGTTTCGGCCGATGCTTCTGGTCGGCTGACGGGCCAGGCTTACGCCCCAAAGGGCAGGGAAACGCAGTGTTCAGGCATAATAATCCACATCGGTGGACCGACCCTGACGATCCAAGGCTTGCCTGCGCGCTTGCCTGTGGCTCGGGCTAGAGAGTCACAAATCGGTAGAGGATCTTGCCCCTAGCCTCGGTTCATACCATAAATGATAACCCAACTTCCAATACGACATTTGCGGTTTTAATTGTAGAACTAGTATGGCGACATGACATATGGTACCCATGCCGCCTATGATTGATACTTATGATTTGAAGTTGTTTTATACACTATGCACTTATAATAGTATCAAACGATTTGTTTTAAACGTATCAAGCATACTTTGGCTGTTATAAGGGAAAACCCTATCCCCCGGCTTGCGTTGCATTGTGTGATAGGACCTGGGTCTTATAACAGCTTCATTTTTCTTTATTTAGCATTGCGCTGTTGTTTTATGCACTGGTATTTTTGGGAGGAAACCCGTTCCGTGTTATACGGCGTGGTCCCTTGATTTACCTAACTTTAAAAATAATGATTAATAACTGTTTTAGTTCTCACACCAGTCACATGACTGACCTGGAGTTTATTGTTTTAACCTAAACTCTGGGTGCCCCTATTTTGACACGGGCAGCTAGTAGTTTTTGGGTTTTGCAGATTTATATTCACATGATCCTGGTTTACAGCTGGAATGATATCCGGAAAGCTTGGTATCCGTATATCTCTTCCAGTTGTGTATTGTATTATTTTCCGCTGCGATGTATTTAAATGTAATTTAAATCTCTGATATTTCTGTGTAATATTCATTTATACTCTGTATATTCTTGTATTCTGGTGCATTGTTGTAATATACAGTGGAATGTTCTTTTGTATGCGTTCTATTTTGTCATGTTCTCAAACGATAGGGCGTTTCGAGCGGTCTGGGTCGGTTTTAGCGACTGGTTCGGACCGAGCGAAATTCCTTCTCGTCACATTTGGTATCAGAGCTTTGGTTTACAAAGCTAGAGAACAAGACACATTAGTACCGTACGAAAGAATTCATCAGATATTGGATTAGTAATATCCAACGGGAATGACTCGTTAGAGATGGGATCAGTAGAATCCTAGAACGAGTGTGAAGAGTATATTTTTAAAGTAAAAACAAATTTAGTTTTGAAAATATAAATCAAATATTCGTATTTGATTATTTATTTGTATTGATTTGGACAGTCCAGTATATAAAGAATTTGCATATACGCCTTGCAAACGTATATTCGAAGTTTTAATATACAGGATAGATATAGAGTCACATTCTAGACACCCGGGGATAATTCTGATGATGTGGCCACATCATCAGTATTTATACTCGTGTTTTGAAGGTGTGATTTCTATATATTTCCATTAGACTGGTGTGAGAACCAAAATATAGCTAGAATACATTGTTGTGGATTGGCATCAAAAACATGATTTTTGTATATATATCAAATTATGAATTTGAAACTCTAATTCACTAATTGATTGATGTTTGTGTTGTTTGTTTATTTGTTTGATAATTTTGAACCATTTAGCCTAATTGAACCAAATATTGAATTGTATTGAAAATTGGTCGCATTTGCTTGCATATATATGTACTTACATTGAACATGTCATAGCAAAGAGGCTAGAGCCGAAGAGTAAAATTTGTTTGCCCGACAAATAGGTACATGTTTATCATAATTTACTGTTTTGTTTGGGTGATGATGATTTTATGAGCCTATTGGCTAGCCGCTTGGCTTTTTCTTTTTCTTTTAGAGATCAGAAGGCCTGTATGGCAATTTCGGGATTTTCCCGTGGCTCCCGGTGCAGGGGAGGTTATGGCGTAATTTTTCGAAAATTTAGGGTGTTAGCCAAATTTTTGAAGAATTTGAAAATTCTCAGAAACTGAAAAGTTGGAGAATGGAAGCCAGATCGAACGTAGAGTTGATTAATCAAACCACTTTCGACTTTGTTCCTTTTCGGGGACGAAAAGTTTTAAGTGGGGGAGATTGTAACAACCCGAAAATCTGGGCCAGTTTAAAATTTTTATTTTGGCAATTTTAGCGAATTTTGAATATTTAAAATAGATTATTTTAAATAAAATCGACGAGAAATTTATTTTGAAAATAATTCGAACGTATATATTTATACGCGTCGTCGTTAGAATATAAATATTTATATATAATTATAAAAGGAATTGAAAATGGCGCGGTAGTTCGATAATTCGATTTCAAACTTCAATTGAATGTACCGGGTGCAAAACAATCCGGATTTTAGTGAAACCAAAAACATTAGGATCTAATTGATAGTATCTTTCCAACGAATCCGAAAAATCGAAATTTCATAGCGGGAATCAAAAGATATGTCCAGTTGAAAATTCTGAATAGTCGCTACGGAATTCAGGCCCTTAAAAATGGAAATTTTGCAAGCGACCTTGGATTTCGACGAAACCAGTTTTGTTGGGTCCGTGATATCAAATTATTGCTAGGTTTTAAATTTCATAATTTTTCGAATCAATATGTGAGCGTGGCAAAGGAAAACGCGTTTGACCAGTTTCAGTTGATTTTAATCGACTGGAAAATGCCCGTTTTTCAAACGGTCTCAGAATTCGACGAAACTAGTTTTATTAGGACCGTATCGTCAATGCGAAGCTAGAAAATATTTTTCAGGAATTTTTAGAGTTAGTATGTGGCCTCGGCAAATTGAAATGTACGTTTAAAACTAAAATAAAATGTTTTAAATTTTAATTTGAAGAATAACTGACTGTAACAGTCGAATTGGCTAACGAAACATATTCCATTGTGTTCGGGATGGGGGTAAAACGCTAGGGACGACAGTCGTTAGGTTTGAATTGGAGTTCGTACTGGAAGTCAACATTTCCTGGAATTTAAATTAAATTAAATAATAAAATTATCAACCCCTTAACCCCCCTTTTACCGGTCAACCCACCCTCTTTTCCCCCAAACCCGATTACGGGTTCAAACCAGAAAAAAAAAGGGAGACCTAAATCGATGGCGGAGCCTCCATCGAACATCGAAGAACGCGCCGCCCACCTCCTTGCACTGCCGGTCAGTGCTCCGCCACTTCCCCTCCAATTCGAATGTGAGACCGCACCCAGTCGAGCACTCCACCGAAGTCGCTCCTCCCTCCATCGTCGAAGTCCGTGCACCTGTCGCACCCTCCCCTAGGCGACGCCGCGCCCAGTCCGACCCTCCTCCCCCACTGTCCAGCGACGACATGGAACTCCCCTCCTCCAACCGACGTGAATCACCCCCCCCCCCCCTTTTACACTGTAAGTATTTAAATTCATTTTTGGATTTAATTTTCAGTTTTCTTTATATATTCACATAGGATTAAAATTAGATTTCCTTTTTTTTATTATATACACTCATGTTAATGAAAATCTAATATTTTTGAATATGAAAAGCCAATATTTTTGAAATGAAAGGATTGGATTTTTATTTACAAAAAGCTTAGATTTTTAGCATATGAAGGAGTAGAATTTTAGTCTATAAAAGACGATATTTTTAAAGTATGAGAGGAGATATTTTTATATGTATATTAGCATGATAAATGTATAATTTTTATGAAGCGAAGAGAATAAAAATTCGATTTTTATATATTGAATAACAAAGTAAAAATTCGATTTTTATATATTGAATAGCAGAATAAAAATTCGATTTTTATATATTGAATAGCAGAATAAAAATTCGATTTTTATATATTGAATAACAAAGTAAAAATTCGATTTTTATATATTGAATAACAAAGTAAAAATTCGATTTTTATATATTGAATAGCAAAGTAAAAATGTGTGATTTTTTCATATGTAGTGAATACGGGCAACGAAAGTGACAAAAGGCGAGATTGACGAAGATTTCTATAAAAGAAGAGTCAAGATGATTGGATAGCTATTTGTGAGAATTTCTCACTCTTCAATTTCTTTTTCTAGTTATATATATATATATATATATATATATATATATATATGCTAGGATGCAGACGATGTTTAGTAGCACCCGACACCCGTCATCCACAGACCATGGATGGCTTGTTTGTTAAATTGTTTGGTTGAGTAGTTAGTTAGAATATTTGATTGAATGGAATTGTTTGGTGAAATGAAATTGATTTGATTGATGTGTGAATGGCGTGGGCCTTCACTAGACCGGGGATAAGGCTAGGCCTTGTCCCGTTTCTTGTATCGTGCCGTTATGCCGCCGAAATTTTCTAAAATATGTTAGAAAAATAAAAATATCATTTTATTGAATAAATGAACCGAATAGAATATTCATAGGTTGAATAAAATAGTTTGATCGTTAAAAATATAATTTTTAACGTGAATGTGAATAAATAAATATTCATTTACAAATCGGACGGTTTGTTTATGTACACCTATTTGAAGGACATTGATTGGGACGATAAATTTTACACATCGCCCAACTGCACAACTAAATCTGTGTTTGATTGTTTGAAACCCCACACGGGTGTTGGGATGAAATTTGAAGTTCACTCATCTTGATTGATTAAATGTGTCGATCGATTGATTGACAGACTGTTATAAGCGTTAGATATCTATATTTGATGCTTATACAGTGTAGTGCACTTTGGTTGATGGTTGATTATTTTTCAATGCTATTATGTACGTGTGATGTGTCAAAATCCATATGATTAACTTTATATGGTAATTGATTGGGCCTCATTCCAATTTAGAAAATAAAGAATATTATAAAATAAAGGTTCATGTGTTGACAGTACTCATCCGTTGAGATTAGTCATGTGTTGAACGAAATATTTTAATAATAAAATTTACATCTTTATCAATATAAAATAAAGGTTCATGTTTTGACAGTACTCATCCGTTGAGATTAGTCATGTGTTGAACGAAATATTTTAATAATAGAAATATTTGAAATAGAAATATTTGAAAAGGAAATATTTGAAAAGGAAATATTTGAAAAAGAAATATTTGAAATAGAATATTAGAAAATAGAAATATATGAAGCCGTGTTGATTAGATTGACGCCATTTTGACGTGAACGATATTTATATCGATTTTATTCATTTTAAAATGAATATTGAAAAATGATTTCAAAATCGAATATTTTGAAATGGAATTTGATTCGAATTGAATATATAACGAATTTGATTCGAATTGAATATATAACGAATTTGATTTCAATTGAATATATAACGAATTTGATTTGATTAGAAAATGAATAGAATTTGATTTGATTAGAAAACCAATTGAATTTGATTTGATTAGAAAATGAATTGAATTTGATTTGATTAGAAAAGCAATTGAATTTGATTTGATTAGAAAATGAATTGAATTTGATTTGATTAGAAAATGAATCGATTTGAGTTGAAATCAAATAGAAATGAAGGTAAAAAGGATTTATAATAGAAAATTCAATTTCGATTTGAATTTGAAAGAAAGGTTAAAATCGTTTTTGAAACGAATTCAAAACTATTTATAAAATTCGTTTTAAATAGTAATCGACGAAATATATATTATATATATAATATAATGGCCTGAATAGAACGCGCCGCGCTGCGGCAGTTCGCGAATTTCGACCATTAACTTCGAACGAATATTACGGGAGATCCGACCGTCGGATTCTCCTGAAACCAGAACCGTTGGGTTCGTATCGAAAAAAGCTTTCTAACGAATATTAGAAATTTGAAATCTAATGGTTGGATTTGGAATTATGTCCAAATCAAATTTGAAAAAGGTCGCTGTAAGTGCAGTTCGATGACCGTTGATGGAAATCGACTGTACGGGCCTTGATAAAATTATTAAAAATAGTAATAATTTGTGTAAAATCATAAGAAATGATTTAGAAAGAATTAGGATGAAAAACTCCATACTTGAAAAGATAAAAATAGATTTTTATCAAAATAAACTAGTTTTGAACTAGAATCATAATTCTATTTATTTTTAAGTAAATAAATTGAATTTGAGAAGGGTTTTAAAAATAACCAGAATTTCCAATGATTGCATTGGAGTGGATTTGAATCGAAATTGTCTTCGGAATATTTCGATGTTGGAATTCGTGATTATACGGATGTTGTTATGGAAATTTGAAAGATATATATTTATATCGTTATTTCCAATACGACATTTGTTAATCGTAGAATTTGATATTGAATATAAGCCGATATATTTTCTATTCAGAGCCTTGTATTGAATATCAAATGTGATTTAGGTCTGTCGTGAATGGTGTCTTCATTAACACTGTTCTTGAACCCAGTTGAGAAAAGATTAAATCTTTTTATTTAGATTTAATGAAGTGTACCAATTAAATAATATTTAATTGAATTGATATTGATTTTTGGGTTTATCGTGGACAGTATTTTAAATAACACTCGTTCTTTAACCCGATAATTAATGGAATGTGATTTTAGGTTTATCGTGAACCGTGTTTTAAATGACACTAATTCTTTAACCCAGTCAAAGATTAAAACTAAGTGGAGTTTTAATGAATCTTTAATTAGATTGAAAAGATCGAAAATGGAGTACCACCAGTTTTGCTCCATGCGATAGTTAAATCTTTAATTAGATTTGAACGTGAAATGGTAATTGAATTTACCGATAACACCGTGGTGTTAGATATGAAGTATAACCAGTTTTACTTCATGGGATGAATAGGTTGGGATTGGGAAATTAAAACAAATGATTACTTCGGTAAGGTTCGCTAATCCCGGCTAGTTTGAATTGATATTCAAGAATAGATTAAAGAATAAATTCAAGAAATTTATCTTGGATAAAATTAATGGGAACCTTTCCCTATGAATGTGGAATTTAGAAACTAACTGTCGGTTAGCTAAGCAGAATGGTTTTCTGGATATTGATCTGATGTTGGATTCGGCCTTCGGGGTTAATATTTGGGGAATTATTCTCTTGATTAATTTACGGTTAGTGACTGATGAATTGGAATGAGGCGTATGTTGTGTTTGTGTAACACTTGTTTATAATATACGCGAGTTATTCGGAATGACCGGGTTTATCCCATTCTGAATAACTGATACGACGATAAGTCGAAGATGAAGACGGTGGTTGAAGACCGGAAGTCTTCACATCGTTGGGATAATTACTGACGATCCTGATTGGGCTGTACACCCAAGAGGATGGAAATAGTTGGTGGTCGTCCAGACGTACTTGGAGATGGATGGATATGCGAGGAAAGTGCCTCCGGTTTCGTTCAGACCCAGAACGGACTTGTAAATAGATAGTGTGTCTGACGTTGTATTCCTTTATACTGTATTTGGTGATCTCTGCTAAATATATATCTGTTTGGTGGCAGAGAATTTATTCTCTTGCTATACACCCTTCTCTGAGACGTACGAGCCTAGAGGTTATATATTGGCAGAAATCAGTGGTACAGTATGGACTGACAACGTGGCATGCTGAGTTGCATGGATCAAGGCTTTTGTTGAAAAGCAAAGTCTTGTGGTTGATGATCAAAGCACTGCCTTGTATGGCGTAGCTTTGTGTAACATTGATTCGCGAGTATCACACCCGGTATGAACCAAAAACGGGAGACGGACATCAGGGAGGACATGCGTTTCTTTCTAGTTAAGAGTGGTGTCAGTGCTTGAACTGGCTGACGGGTTTGACTCATGTGGATGTTGCTTATTATTACTTGCTGAAAAGCAAGGCGCCTCGTAATATCGGTTTCGGCCGATGCTTCTGGTCGGCTGACGGGCCAGGCTTACGCCCTAAAGGGCGGGGAAACGCAGTGTTCAGGCATAATAATCCACATCGGTGGACCGACCCTGACGATCCAAGGCTTGCCTGCGCGCTTGCCTGTGGCTCGGGCTAGAGAGTCACAAATCGGTAGAGGATCTTGCCCCTAGCCTCGGTTCATACCATAAATGATAACCCAACTTCCAATACGACATTTGCGGTTTTAATTGTAGAACTAGTATGGCGACATGACATATGGTACCCATGCCGCCTATGATTGATACTTATGATTTGAAGTTGTTTTATACACTATACACTTATAATAGTATCAAACGATTTGTTTTAAACGTATCAAGCATTCTTTGGCTGTTATAAGAGAAAACCCTACCCCCCGGCTTGCGTTGCATTGTGTGATAGGACCTGGGTCTTATAACAGCTTCATTTTTCTTTATTTAGCATTGCGCTGTTGTTTTATGCACTGGTATTCTTGGGAGGAAACTCGTTCCGTGTTATACGGCGTGGTCCCTTGATTTACCTAACTTTAAAAATAAAGATTAATAACTGTTTTAGTTCTCACACCAGTCACATGACTGACCTGGAGTTTATTGTTTTAACCTAAACTCTGGGTGCCCCTATTTTGACACGGGCAGCTAGTAGTTTTTGGGTTTTGCAGATTTATATTCACAGGATCCTGGTTTACAGCTGGAATGATATCCGGAAAGCTTGGTATCCGTATATCTCTTCTAGTTGTGTATTGTATTATTTTCCGCTGCGATGTATTTAAATGTATTTAAATGTAATTTAAATCTCTGATATTTCTGTGTAATATTCATTTATACTCTGTATATTCTTGTATTCTGGTGCATTGTTGTAATATACAGTGGAATGTTCTTTTGTATGCGTTCTATTTTGTCATGTTCTCAAACGATAGGGCGTTTCGAGCGGTCTGGGTCGGTTTTAGCGACTGGTTCGGACCGAGCGAAATTCCTTCTCGTCACACTGTTAAAATAATATGTTTGTTGCCTTGCTATAACTGATAGATTATAACATAGATTTTATTTACATTTGATAATGTGCTATGTGTTTAATTCAAATGGTAAGCCAGTGGTGTTCATAATAATAAATGTTCTAATATGTCCTATTATTTAAAAACAAGTGTGACTTTATTATTTTCATGAACACACTGGTTTATAGACTGCTTGGACATACATATATGCACCAAGACAAGAACTGGATTTAAAAGACCAATTTTCATCTTATATCTGCATCATATACTTGACAGATCATGTTTAATAGATTAGGATATTAATGAGCTGTTTGTATATTTAAGTTGATAAATATACATGATCCAAATTAGATTTAAAAGTTCAACGAATATAACATGATATTTGCCTTTACACTACATGTATAAACAAATATGTCAAAATTGAATTGGTTTTAGATTAATTCATAAACTTCTAATTTGGTCCATATATGAAGATTAATGAATGATTTTCATGTTTATATATATGCATCTCCATTACCATATCTTTTAATACATATTTCATTAACATAGCAATTATTCCTATACTTGTATATTTACAAGAATCAGTTTTGAACTAAATTTTTTTTGTTTGTAACATCAAAGTATATAGATAATAAATTCTGTTCAGCCACCATAATTAACGATATGCATATATATATATATATACACATATATATATGGTTATGTTTGCACACTGATGCAACAAAATGCACTGTACTTTTATAACATGGGAAAGGGCTCTTGCACACTGATGCACCAAATTTTTTATAACATGCTGGCATTTTTACAACAAAATAAAATAAATGTGTACTTTTAATAACATGCAACAAAATCCTCTGTCATTGCACATATATAATTAGAAATATGCTGGCATTTTTTTAATCATTTTTTTACCTAATTCTTAATTTTATTCATGTGGTAGGTCTGCCCACTGTTTGCTACTGTTGGCTCAGTTGTAGGTATCTACATGTATTCTCTTTATAGTAACATTACCATTAATCCTGAAGTCAGGTAATTTTATGCTGTCATTATTTTTTCTTTATTGGTTAGATTAATGTTTTGGTTAGTTGGTTATGAATATTTTGTGAGTAGAACAAATTTTTTTTTTCAACTTATGACCTGTAGAACCCTGTTTTTAGAACATTATACAACTTGTATTTTCACTTTTATATTTTAGTACAAATAATTTCTTTTTAGAAAAGAAATCCACACCTGTTTTCGCTGAATTATATATATTTTGGTGCATACACACTGTTAGCTCTAAAATCCTTTGAGCTTACTGGATGTTATTACCAAACAAAATCAGTTTGAAAATATAGATTCGGAAATACAAAGTAATTAGAAATTAACATTTATACTTAGTTAACTTAGTTAACAAAATCAGTTTGAAAACATGGTATGTCCAATAGATTTCTTTAGTATTCCTTTCTAGAGTTCTCCGAGTGTAGGAATTAATGTAAACCTTTTTAATATGGAATAATACTGATGCTTTTATTCAAATATAACACTCGTTTTGAAGTCTTGGCCTCTTGAACCCATAACCTCTAGAACTCAAGAATTCGGTCTAGAGCTTCATATCACTTGCCACTTGATCTAGTGGTGCTTTGACAATAAAGCATTAATTTTATTTCTAAAATTTTCTTTGCAAAGCAAGTATACAGTGAACTCTCCTCCTCCATGTTCACAATCAAGCCTTCATCCAAGGACCCAAATAAGAAAGAAAGTAAGCTATATATTGAAAAGTAAAAGACAACGAATAGTAAAAATTAGTGTACGAGAGAATTATTGTATATATATATATATATATTTATATAACTTTCCTAAATCTATCTACTATTTCTTTACAAAACCTTATGCCTTAAACACCTCGAAGTTTACGTCTCGCCTGGTGGGAATAAAAAAGTCTCAAATAAGCTTCTAATTTTAAAACTTCTATTGTAGTCACTATGAAATAGGATTTCAGTACTGGGCCAGATTTGTCATCATTGCTTTCAGGTTGCATGATTCTTACTGCACTATCATTCTCTTCTTTGCTAACTCCTTGGAGGAGTGTCTTTTTACCTTAGGTCAATACTAGAATTTCCTCCTTGTTTTGGATTTGATCTCTATTGTTGTCGCTATTTGGGCCATGTCCATCAATTGTAGTAGCAAATGTATGTGCTTACAAACCGATGGATTGACCGATATCTTAATCTAATCCAACCATCTTTAGCACATGGGTTTTGTTCCTTTTCAATTGCAAACGGCTACGAGGCTACATTGATCAACTCGACTTTGTTGTGCTCTGGGTTTTGCTTGATTCAAAAAAATCTCATCACATTTTGATAAATTCATAACATGCATAGACTCTAATGACATCTTAGGTAAATAAAAAAAAAGTTGTAACTAATGTTTTTTGTTCGCTCGATTAGTACCAGCAAGAAAAACTTGAATGACAATCATCATTGACTTAACATTTAAACATGGAAATTCTATTAAACAAAATCACTTCAATAACAAAAGCATTTTCTACTGCCTAGGAATGAGATCTCACCACGGTTGAATTAACGAGGTTTATTATCAACATATCATTCGCTTAAAGTTATGATAATATATATAGTAAAACAATAAGCGTACACAAGAGAGTATGTAGGCTTTTCTATTGCCTAGGAATGAGATCTCACCATGGTTGTTACCATTTGGTCTGAGATTAATAACAATAATTGAAGAGTGCATGAATAGCAAATGAGCAGCTGTGGTTGATGACGTTGATATGAATTTAATGTACTTTATGTTGTAGCAATCTTTTTTCTATGTAGTTTTGGAGCTTGAGCACTCTTTCTTCCCGTGTGTATCCTAAATTGTATGTCGATGGAAAAAGGTTTGGTTTTTTACACATGTAAATAGATAATTCAATATTCTCAACTGTGTTTAATTTCAGAAAATAAAAATATTTGACGTTAAAACTCAACTATTTTGTTGATTTTTTTTCATTATAGAACTTCCAAAGAGTACTCGCAAGGGGCAAGAAGCTTCGTAAATGCTGCAAAGAGAAATATAAGAAATGTAGAGAAACTTCTATGCCCTTGTTTAGATTACCGAAATCTTAGTCGACAAGATGATGACGTTATTGTTGAGCATTTAATTATAAGGGGGATGGATCCTACGTACAAGAGCAGTACTAAGTGGTATCATCATGGCGAACAATTAAATATGGGCATAGACATGAAGTTGGACAATACATTTGATCTACTTAAAGCTATTCATTTTGAAGATGAAGATTTTATGAATCATGCTTTTTTTACTGATGTTAATGAAGACGTGGATGTTCAAAAACGTGAGGATGAATTACTTAAGAATTTGGAGGATGCAGAAACCCCCTTATATCCTGATTGTGTAGATCAAACTAAACTATCCGCCATCACTGCTTTGTATAATCTTAAATGTGAGGTTGGATTATCCGATAGTGGTTTTGATAAGCTTTTGAAGGTACTACAGTTGTTGTTGCTGGTGAATAATGTACTTCCTAAGACTTTGTATGATGTAAAAAAAATTCTCAAAGTATTTGACATGGGGTTTGAAAAGATTCATGCTTGTAAGAAGGATTGTTGTCTTTTTAGAAAAGAGTTTCAAGATTTAGAAAGTTGTCCGGAAATGTAACTCTTCGAGGTGGAAGATAAATGAGGACACTAAGGAGATTATAAGTGGTGTTCCATCTAAAGTGTTGAGGTATTTTCCAATCATTCCAAGATTTAGGAGAATGTATAGATCGCAACAAATGCCAGAAGACCTAAGGTGGCATTTCAACAATAAAAGCAATGATGGAAAAATGCGATATTCTGTAAATTCTGTAACATGGAATGCAGTGGACGAGAGGTGGAAATCATTTTCATCTGATCCACGTAATCTCAGACTTGGTCTTGCTTCAGATGGTGTCAATCCATTTGCGTCGATGAGCTCCAAATATAGTTGTTGGCCAGTAATGCTTGTGACATATAATCTCTCGCCTATGTTATGTATGAAAAAAGAAAATATAATGCTATATTAATAATTCCTGGACCAAAGCAACCTGGAAATGATATTGATGTGTACTTGGCGCCATTAATAGAAGGCTTAAATTATTTATGGAATAATGGAATTGATATATATGATGCATTCAGTAAATCAGTTTTTAATTTAAGAGCAATTTTACTATGAACAATAAACGACTTTCCAACGTATGGAAATCTTGCAGGATGTTGTGTGAAAGGTGAAAAAGCTTGTCCATTATGCAGTGTTAACACTCATCATCGATGGTTGAAGAATTGTCGAAAAAGTGTTTATATGGGACATAGAAGGTTTCTAGACCCTTCACATCCATGGAGAGAAAAAAAACTTGGTTTGATAACACTGTAGAGGAGGGTTATAGACCTAGAATTCTAACGGGACGAAACATTTCTGCTATTTTGGATGGTTTTCCAAATGTTTTTGGAAAAGATAAGAATGAAGCAATAAAAAGGAGGATGAGTAAGAAGAAGTTAAAGACAGAGTTGAGTAAGAAGTTAAAAAGTAAAAAGAGGAAGGGGAAGAGTACTCACAGTAAAGAAGACGAAGATGATGGGAAAAAAGAGCTATTAACGTGGAAAAAAAGATCAATCTTTTTTATTTGCCGTATTGGAAGGTTAGTATTAAAAGTATATTTTTTAAATAGACCTAACAATATAAAAATTAATAAATTGTTATATTATCGATATTTGTAGGAACTTCCCTTGCGACATAATTTAGATGTGATGCATGTTGAGAAAAATGTCACTGAAAGCCTAATAAGCACGATGTTGTATGACAGTAAATCGAAAGATGGAATTAATTCAAGGAAGGATTTGGAGGAATGGGGGATTCGTCAAAGTCTTAATGCACAACCTCATGGGAATAGAACATATCTACCACCGGCTCCATATATGTTGTCATTGTTCGAAGAAAAAAAAATATTTTGTAAAAGGTTACATGATTTTAAATGTCCCGATGGTTATTGCTCAAATTTCAAAAGTTTTGTATCATTAGAATAGTGCAAACTTAGTGGGTTGAAGTCGCATGATTATCATGTCCTAATGCAGCAAATGTTACCTGTTGCGGTTAGAGATTTGTTATCGGAAAAAGTTAGAACACTAATAATTTGTTTGTGTTCATTTTTCAATCAAATATGTCAACGTGTTCTTGAAAGAGAGACATTGAGGCGACTTAATGATGAGATTGTTGAAATTTTGTGTGGACTCGAGAGATATTTTCCACCTTCCTTTTTCGATATAATGGTACATTTGACAATTCATCTTGGAAGAAAAGCGCAATTATGTGGTCCGGTTCATTTTCGTTGGATGTATCCTTTTGAAAGGTATATGAAAACGATTAAAGATGATGTAAGGAATTATGCAAAACCTGAAGGGTGTATTGCAGAATCTTATCTTGCAGAAGAATCAATCATATTTTTTAGTGAATTTCTACAAAAGAAAGTACAAATGGAGGGGAAAGAAGTCCGAACTGAAGATTATGAAAACAAAGCGATACTTGAAGGACATCCAATTTTAAAACCGAAGACAATTACATTGTCATCGAATGAAAAAGATATTGCTCATTTGTCTGTGCTAATGAATATAGATGTGGTGGAACCATACTTAGAGTAAGTACATAATATATTTTGTTTATACCTTTTTATTAAATTTTTGATGTGGAGTATAACTTGGGTAAAATTATTTAAAACCCAGTATGCATTTGGAGGAGTTACAAAATTCTGATAAGCGTTTGGGAAAAAATGCGACGTTGCTGTGGAAAAAACATACAGATAATTTTTTAGATTGGATTAAACAGAAGGTTAGTTCAATTTTAATTATCTTTCCATGGACAAAAAAATTTCCTTTTTACTTCAAATTTTATGTAAAACGATTTGATTCCAGGTACCTTTCCAATCAACAAGTGATGAAATACTAAGATGGATTGCTTTTGGCCCAAGTTGTAATGCATTGTCCTATAAAGGTTGTATAATTAACGGACAACGTTTTCATACAAAAGACATTGAAAGAGAAACCCAAAACTACGAAGTCACTTACGATGCGACCACCATGTGTAGGGCAAGTGCAAAAGATATTTCTCAAAGAATTGATGTGGTCACTTATTATGGGGTAGTGACAAACATAATCTTGCTAGATTGTCATGTTTTCTATATTCCCGTATTCAAGTGTCACTGGGCAAATATAGGAAATGGAGTGAAGGTCGAAGATGGATTCACTCTTGTCAATTTGCAACAAAATCAAGTTTCATTTGTAAAAGATCCATATATCCTTGCATCTCAAGCAAAACAAGTTTTTTATTTTAGAGAGAATGACCATTCTAATTGGTATGTTGTAATGAAAGCACCACCAAGAGGTTATCATGAGTTAGAGACAGATGATCCTATTACGGAAGTTAGCTTTGTCAGGAAAGATTGTGATGAAACCGACATGGACATTAATTCGGTTGAGAATGTTAGCTATGTTAGAGAAGATTGTGAAGGCATATTTGAGTAGATTTCCATACTTATTTGCTTGTGAGGTTTGTAATTCCTAATTATTTGCTAGTATACGATAATAGTACAGATTTAGGGCGTAATATTAACAAATGAACGGGTTCGTGCATTTTTTAAAGACAAAGTTAAAAAGTACACAAAATACTTCATTATTCATTCTACATGTCGGAAAAGATGTGTGTGCCTGCATATCGCTTAAAAGTAGAAAAATTTGATTGTAAGCTACTATTGTTGGTTTGGCGTCTCAACCATATATAAAATTTATATTATTTGAATTTTGAACACTACAACAAAATGACCCTATTACAACTTTAATTTTACAACGGTGGTAAACGCACCGTTGTAATAAATGGGTTTTTACAACGGTGGTAAAATCACCGTTGTAATAAATGGTTTTTTACAACGGTGGTATAAACACCGTTGTAACTACAACAAAAACACCATATTACAACTTTAATTTTACAACGGTGGTTAAAGCACCGTTGTAATAAATGTTTTTTACAACTTTTTTCCAGAAAAGTTGTAATAAATTTATTTTTAACAACTGTGTTATTTTGACAGTTGTAATAAAAGCCTATCACAACTTTTATTTTTTAACTGTTGTAATATATGACTATATTTTAATATTAATTATTTTCATTAAATAATTTTTAATTATTAATATTTACAACTAATTAGTAATTATTAATTAATAACCTATATATTAATATTAAATATTTAATTAAAAATACTTCAATAAATAAATAATTCATGCTAATAATTAGTAATTGACAACCAATTAGTAATTATTAATTAATAATCAATAAATACATATTTAATATTTAATTAAAAATACATCAATAAATAAATAATTCCTACTAATAATTACTAATTAACAACCAATTAGTAATTATTTAATAATAATCAATATATAAATATTAAATATTTAATTAAAAATAATTAATTTATAACTACTTCATTATTAAGTACTAGTAATTAATTAGTAAGTAATAACTAATGAGCGGTTAATAATCAATTAATTAATAATCAATAAGTAAATACAATTAATAAATACTTAATTTATAATTAATCATGAGGGTTCGTCGGCGGTGGCTCTGAGATAAGGCGGCGGCTTCGGTTTAGGTTAGGTTTCTTTTTTTTTTTTTTTATTTCGTTCTGAAGAATGAATCGGGGGGGGGGGGCAATGAAGAAGAAAAGGGAGGGAATATTTTTTTTTATTATTATTTAATTATTTAATTTTGCAAAAGGGTTGACTTTTACATACGACCTCGAAACGAGGCCCACCGCCTGTCGTCCATAGCGTTTTACCCCCATTCCGAACACAATGGGATATGTATCGCAAGCTGATTTGATCGTTACAATCAGTTTCCTTTTGAATTTTCATTTAAATCACTATATTGAATTTTAAACGCACATTTCAAATTACCGGGGTCACATACTAACTAGAAAAATTCTAGAAAAATATTTTCTAGCTTCGTATTGACGATACGGTCCTAACAAAACTAGTTTCGTCGAATTCTGAGACCGTTAGAAAAATGGCCAATTTCCAGTCGATTAAAATCAACTGAAAATGGTCAAACGCGTTTTCCTTTGCCACTCTCACATATTGATTCGAAAAATTATGAAATTTGAAACCTAGCAATAACTTCACATCACGGACCCAACAAAACTGGTTTCGTCGAGATCCGAGGTCGTTTGCAAAATGTCCCTTTTTAAGGGCCTGAATTCCATAGCGACTATTCAGAATTTTCAACTGGACATATCTTTTGATCCCCGCTATGAAATCTTGATTTATCGGATTCGTTGGAAAGATATTCACTATTAGATTCCATTATTTTTGGTTTCACTAAAATCCGGATTGTTTTGCACCCGGTACATTCAATTGAAGTTTGAAATCGAATTATCGAACTACCGCGCCATTTTCAATTCTATTATAATTATATATAATTATTTTTATTCTAACGACGACGCGTATAATATATACGACGAATTCTATTCAAAATAAATTTCTCGTCGATATTATTTAAAATAATCCATTTTAAATAATCAAAATTCGCCAAAATTGCAAAAATAAAAATTTTAAACTGGCCCTGATTTTACGGGTTGTTACACTATTAGTACTTATTAATATTTAGTATATTATATTTTTTAATAAGTAATTGTTGTTGAAAGTTTTACCAAAATCTTTTGTCAAATATGATCCCTACGGAGGGGAGTCCAAAGGGGTGGCAACCCCCCTAGGTGGGGGTGCGGGGGCAATGCCCCCGCTAAAGGGGTTCGACAATCATTAATTAAGTAACAATTGTAAGTTAAAAATCAGTAGTAAATAATAATAATTTATAATTAACTAAAATGTATATTAACTATAGTTTAATATAATTAACAACTTCTATTTTTTTATTGTTGTAATATATGACTATAGTTTAATATAATTAACAACTAATAATTAATATTTAATACATTTATGTTGATTATTTATAATTAGTAACTAATAATTACTATTAATAATCAATTAGGAAGTAATAATTAATAATCAATCCATAATATTTGATACTTAGCAATTAAGAAGAATAATTAAAAAATATAGTTAATATTACATAATTACTATTAAACAGTTAATACTTAAAATATAATAATTAATGCTAATCATGAATAATCAATGATTGCTATTAATAATTAAGAAGTAGAGATTAATAATGTGAGAACCCAAATTTGATGATCCTAGATTATATTGATTTCAATTAAATCCATAATATTTGGGGTGAATAAATAAATAAATAAGTCATTTGTGCTATGTACATGATGAATATGTGAAATTGTGCATGATTAAAATGGTGAATAAACACATATTTGTTTGTTTGTTGTGTATGTGACATGAAAATTTTGTTTAAGTGTTATGATTTGGGGCTTAAGTTTTATAAGGGTTAACATTAAATCTAAGGGCAAAATGGACATTGGCAATGGTGAAACCCTAGCCGTATGAAGTAAATAAAAGAAAATAGGCCGTTGGTTTCCATTTCATTCTCTCGTTCTAAAAAAAAAAACTTAAAAATGGCCGAAGCCCTAGAAATTGAATTGGGGAAATCAACAAATCGACCGACGTCTCACATCCAAAAACCGAAAATAGGCCGTCGGTTTCCATTTCATTCGCCATTGAATCCCTCTCCGCCGACAAGGCCTTGTCACCAGGCGTCGCTCGCCACCGAAGTCAACCCATGAGCTCAACCGCGAACGCCACCAATTACAAGGGTCGTGCCACCCATCGTCTGAGCTCCCCAATCACGCATCCCCTTGTTCCAGTCCAGTGAAGTCGCGTCACCTCCTTCGACAGCCATCGCGCAGTGTTGCCCTCCTTGAAGCCAGAAAACCAAATCGCCTCAGCATCTCTCAGATCCGAACAACGCATCCGACAACCTGTTCTCCCCTCCAACAGTCGAGCGCCGCCGTTTGTAGCAACACCTCCTCACCGTTCTACAGCCAACGCCAACCGTCCGCCATTGTCTGCGCTTCCTTCACCGATTAAATGTAAGTTCTCTTACGATTAAACATGTTTCAAGCGTACGACTTCGGTTTGCACTAATATCATTAGTTTGTCGATTATTGCTTTCCTACTGTCCTGGGGTTGTATAAATTTAAATTCGGTTATTGGTTGATTTTAGTATTTGCAATGGTGCTCCTTATAATATGATAATCAGGACTACATCATACTGATTCACACTGTTTGGCTACTGCTTTTCCGTCACCTTGATTGTCATCGATTTCTGGTTATTGTTCACCTTTGAAGTGAATGCATGTCTTATGTTAAGTTTGACTTGATTTAAATAAGTACACATTTTAGTGGCATGCTTTTAAATATCCTGCTGTGAAGCCATACTTGATTCCTGACCTTCAGATTTCATAATACACTCATATTAGGATGATACCATGTTACTTTGGCACACCAGTGTTGTTGAACTAAAAAAGAAAAAAAGAAAAAAGAAACAATTCCACTTCCTATGCATATATACTTCGGCATGTTCCTTATAATAGCACCTCTTGTTTTATATATGTCTCACGTGTGGATCCAAGTTAGAATAGGCACTGTATTTCTTGCATGCACAGTTGGTTACATTGATTTAGTGATTCTCTACCATTGCATGTTGATAATTAAGTTGTGGCACAATATATGCGTACTGTCCCTTTGGTTTACTTCCTTGTTTTGGCAACATTTCTAAGTCTACTAGTCTATTCCAGCATTAAGCAATAAATCGTTTTTATGCTTCATTGTCATGCATTTGAATGGGCATATGTGATGGAGAATCAATGTACACAATCTTAGCTCATATTTCAATCATGGTCTTACTTCAGTTTTTCAAAACAGCAATCAAAACAACAGATTTGTGTTTATGATACCTGCAAATGCGTATACTCATTTGCATTGATATGGCTTCTTTTCGGATGCTTTGGCTTTACTGTACTTTACCCACAAAGAAATTGTTCAAAGTTTTGGACAAAATTTTCAAGGACACAATTTCTATGGAAAATAACAATCGCCAATTTTACTTTTGACATAGTTTCATATTAATATAAGTCAGACTTTCGAAACATCATATGTTTTATGTCAAAACTTGATCCAGAACGTCATTTTACATGTAAAAGAGGTAATATGACTGCATTAATCTTTACTGTTTTCTCCATTATGTTTAAATGACTAAAATTTGCAGATGGTAATGGAGGAATGATAGATGGTTTACCTAGAAATCAAGGCCTTCATAGAACGATGCATTGCTAAGCCTAAAGCTAGACCGTCTACCTCAGATTTGTTGAGCGATCGGTTTGTAGTGAGGAATGTATGTATTGTTATGACTGTATTATGTAAAAGTGAGTTGTACGATAGTGGATCACAAAGTTGTACTAATTCAAATATTGAAATAAAATATTTAATTGATTATTTCAGTTCAGTGTAGTATCATTTTATTCAATATAAATATTTATTTTTATATGAAATGTAATGTATAAAGAAACAAAAATCATATTGTTATAATTAATTGTAGTAGGAATTACTACAACGGTGAAAAAAAGTTGTAATATGTATTACTACAACAGTGCAAAAGTGTTGTAATATGTATTACTACAACAGTGGAAAACAGTTGTAAAATATACATTTAACAACGGTGTCGCAATGGTGTATAAAAGTTGTAAAAAAATTCAGTCCATTACAACTTCTTAAGAGACGACGGTGGCTCCACCGTTGTAAAAAGTCTTTTACAACTGTTTTCCACCGTTGTAATAGGGTCATTTTGTTGTAGTGGAATGAATTTCCTACTGCTATGTGTCTTCATGCTTCCAAGCTTCACTCATTGCTACTTAATTAGTCTCCAGTGAAATAAGTTTTAGTAGATCTAAAATTGAAGTTTATCAATTTGAGAAGGTTATAGCTTTACAAACCTGTCATAACTCTATGACACTAAAGTAAATTCCCCACCAATTCTAATATGATCTTGATTGTATTAGATTCTAAGTTACCGTCATTTGGTAAAGTATCATTTCCTTTAACAGTCATATTATCTGAAATAAAAGTGTTATGATGCAAAACTTGGTAGATTAATGCTTTTATTTTTCAATAGCTTACTCAAGCCTGTAATGCCTGTTTGCTGTTAAACCTTGGTCAATTTAAACAAAATTTTGATGAGTATGATCCTAAACAATGGAAAGTCGATGTCCATAAGTCACAAGCAACCTCAAAATATTGGCAGCCTATTATTTTAAATCTTTGTTTGTTCAGGTATAGTTATTACTTAGTCTATGTACACTACAAGAAGATGTTCTATTAGTTAGTCATAAGTATTCTGTAATTTTATTTGTTTGTGGTGCTTGATTTAATCTTGGTCTAGTTGTATTTCTTTAATATGCATAAGTATTTTGACATTAGTTTGATTTTATGTACTTTTCCATTAAAGCATTGTTTGACTTCACAAACCTCGTCTAATTAGTTAGTCATAAGACGAAGTTAAAAGCTACAAATATGCATAAGTATTCTATAATTTTCCATTAAAGCATTGTTTGACTTTATGTGTCATGATTAACGGTGACCATTTTAAGATGCACCTTTTTTTTCTCCTGTATCGAGATGTTTGATGAGATCAAACATGTCTACAAGTGATTTATCATTCAAAAAATTATGCATACTGATTCATAAAAGCGATTGTGTTGCTATAAAAAACACTTATGCAAATGTAGAAAGGAATTATAATTCAAATATTTTCATGAATGGTATGCATCAATTTTTATGCAGGTGTATACAAGAATTATTGTTTTTTTTGTCATCTAGACTTGTCCAATTTTACTTTAGCAAGCAAATAACTTTTTAGGTAATTTGTTTAGCAATGTTCACAATTAGCGCATAATGAATTTATATAAAAAGGCATCCAATGTTACATATTATTTCCCCACTATACTTGAAAGCCGAGGAATCCAATGTACAAGCATTAAAGCCTGATAAACCTAACAGTCCCTACCAAAGCAAATATATCAAAAATAGAAAAGGCTGGCTTTTTAAAAAACTTTCACCATCAAAAATTAAACAAAAGAAGCCATCCACCCAGATATGCCTTTTGCCCCTTAATCCATCTGCAAACACAGTGAATAGCTCATGGAAATAAGAATATGTATGTAGGACCTGGAATGATAAAGTGGTCAAAAGACGACATGATAATAGGAGAATATTTGTAGCTGGAATGTGTTTTCTTTTATGTGAGTGTGTGAAAGTCGTTGTACTCACACCACAAGCGATGTTCCCTACTTCTGACACTTTCCTTTTTTGAGATACTGCTCATCATATACTATGTGATATATGTGAATGTGTTTTCTTTTATGTGAGTGTTGTCCAAAATTATGATAATCCTGAGGTGCGTCGGATTTGATTGCTAAGCAACGATTTGATTGCACACCAATTTTTTAAATTCTTGATATTGGAAATAATTAGGAAATAATTAGCAAATCATCTAATTACAGTATTTAATACAGGCACCAATTTTTTTTATTCTTGATGATATGTTTTCAAATAAAGTTATATTGCGTTTATTGCTCTCATTTTTTGGGGTCTATGTCTTCCCTTGTTTTGCTTCATGATACTGAAAGCAGACAACGACAACTGATTTTATGTATGTATAAACCATACATAGTGTTATTATAGGACTTGAACATAATTAAGACACAAGCTTGTTGTCATACAGTGCTTTATATGATATTGTTATTTTTTTTCTTGATGATACTCTGCAAATAATTTGTATGCCTTGTTTGAATTTGCAAATAATTAGTTCATTGCTTGTGGTACAGAAAATGAGCAACTGTGGGAATGTACGAACTCAGCATATGCAAAAAGAATTCGACGAGCATAAAAAGAAAAGCACAACAAATAAGCAGCTTGGAGATAATCAAGCAGACGATGAGATTACGCTTTCTAAATTGGTAGGTTCATTCATTTTTTATACATGCATTTGAGGGGCTATATACATGCATTTGAGGGTCCTGTAACTGTAAGTTAAAATAAATAAGATCGAAGTATAGCTATAGTTCCAGTTCTTGTAAGCACATTAACTTCAAAATATCCGGTATCGAGGAACACAGAATGGCTACGGCTCCAAAACAGTACCATGAAACACAACTCAGTCGAAGGATAAAAAAATTTCAAAATCAAACCTGATGATACATCGATTTCTTTTAATACAATGGAATCTCACATGAAAAATCTTTGTTATTCCTCACATTTATTCTGTTATTATTTATGTATTAATAGCCTCGTTCATGACAGTTATCCTTTTATTTTTTATAAACAGAAAATAGCGAAGAAGAATAAGGCCATTAAAGGGAAAAGTCACATGCAACACGAACTAGACGAACAAAGAAAGAAACGTACGAGTGAAGAGCTGTTTGAAGACCATCAAGTAGAAGACGAGGCTGATATTGAACCAGAAAATATTTTTGTAATACATGACAACCCACATGCATTAGAAAACAATCATGCTCAAATCGTATTAGAAAACAATGATGAAGTACAAGACAATCTACAAACAACTGACAACGAAGTTCAGGCGGAAGGAAAATCGAGAAGAAAGCCTAGAGGGCCAACTAAAGTCAGAAGACTTCCATTCAACTCTTCGGAGCTGATAGAAGTTGAATTTAATAGTACATGCGAACCAATAGGACCGGGATCAGTCAATTTATCCTCTTATTTAGGACCACTTGTACGAGAAGTTGTTCCGGTTACACTAAGTGGATGGAAGCAAGTTAGTTCCGAGTTGAATGATGTTTTATGGGAAAGCATTCAGGTGACACTCTGAATAATTGTACTCATGATGTTGATCTATCCCAATTAATGACTTTATCATCCGACTTATTATCCACCTTAACCAAAAGTGCACTTTTATCGTTCAACTTTGATTATACTATACTGTCTTTATTTATAAATAAATTTTAGACAATGCATAGTGGATCCTAGTGCTTTATGATAGTAAACCATATATTATGTTTTAGTTATTGAAGCAGCTTTTTCAACATTTCAGATTGAAGTTTGAATTTCAATCATAAGACAGTTTGCAATATATATGCATTATTGTCCCAAATTTTAAGCTAGATGAACTGTATCTATCTCACATGCATTGTTTTAGTTTTTAACTACTATATTCATTACTGGACATGTTAAAATTATAATTAATTTCTCCATATTCCTAGAACCTGCTATATGGTGGAGAAAACATGCAATGATAGGACCTCTTTTGGTGCCAGTATTCGCAAGCAAACTATAACAACTTGTATTATTGTCGCAGGCAAGGTTTAAATTGGATTCAGGTTGGCACAAAACACAAGTTTTTCAACAAATGGGTGGTATTTGGCGGGCATCAAAATGTAGATTAGTTCGGCAGGTGTTACAAGCCAAGTCCATGGAGGAAAGACTTCAGTTAAAACCATCAAACATTAGATGTATAAATGAATGGATGATATTTTTCAAGTTGAAAACAAGTTCGGAATTCAAGGTAAGAGAAATTTTCTTATATACTAGTAATGTACAAAAAACTAAATTAAATAATGTATGGTGCATGTCAAATGTCAATAATGTATGGTGCTAGTGATGATTTGAACAAAAGGTCAGCCATTTCCCAACAACTACATTTTTTTTTATGATATGCAGTGATGATTTGAACAAAATATATTTTATCTCAATGATTATTTTATAGAGTAAGCTGAACATTTGAACCCTTATAAATACCATTCCATTGTTAGGCTACTCCACTGACTTAATTATTTTTATTTAATTTTATAATTTCGGAAAAGAATTGAATCTTTTCTGTTGCCAGTTTTTCTATTTAAGATCATTTTGTTGACTCTTACCTTACTCTAAAAAAGGAATATTTGTATATGAAAATTTCTTTCAGTGCTACCCTGACGCACTTTGCATATAAACATTGGTATCGGCTCATGAATGTATTTTAATTTTATTTATTTGCAATGACTAAGTTGAATACTACCATACCATTCTTATTTTAGGCTTTGAGCGAGAAGAACAGAGCATTTAGACAGAAGCAGTTGCCACACACGTCTAGTCGTAAAGGAATGGCACGACTACCTGAAGATTTGGTAACAAAATTGTAGTTATACTTTACTACAATATTTACAAAACTGTTAATTTAATTGCTTTTGTTATTTGGTGATTTTGAATGCAGAAAAGCGAAAGTAGAGATCGCTTTGCCGTCTCTAGAAGTGTAGTCTGGATCAAATCTCGCACTAAGAAAAATGGTGAACCGGTGAATATGATTGCTGCAAATGCTATAGTAAGTTCATACTTTTCAAATACGTATGATAGACATATAAATACTATGTTTTAATGAGTTCTGAAAAAAAATATAAGATGTCATATATGTGGTATTTTAATTTGCAAGCTTCTGAGTGTGTTTCCTTCTGAGTTCCGTACAGTGAAAGTCGGTCACACTGTTAAACAAATATCAACTTTTATTGATCGGCAGTGACTACAACTCAATCTTTTGTCTACACGTTTCTGTTTCAGAGTGTCACATTTATTTTAATCTTTTTTTCTTTTTCTTTTATTTTTTGTATTTTTTTTAATGGTTGATGATCACTATGAATTTATAATGTCGGCTAAATATTTTTGATAGAACTGCAATTCAAATGTTGGATATTACGTTGATTGCTAGGATCACCAAAGCAATTTTGACTGGCAATAATGAGCTCAAAATTAGGTTGCCAAAGCAATTTCCTACAGTACACTGACATTGCTTCATATCACTGGTTCAATCAATGTTTTTGCCTGTGTATTATTTGATATCTATACCTATGATACACAGACCTTGTTTTCTTTGATACCTGTAATCGGATCTTTATATATCGATTGTACAGTTTCCAGTCTATTAAACTTTATTGCTTTTAATATCGTGAGCATATGAACGATAAATTAATTGATGCACAATACAGTATTGATTTGTACTACAAAAAGATCCGTGAATTTCCTCAAAGTTCTAACAAGTAGGATTAGGCTGTACATCAACATTAAAACCTGCAAGGCATCTACAAATTACAATCTTACAAATACAAAAGCCGTTGATTGGCTTTGAAGGAAAGTGCCATGGAGTTTCTTTTGAAAGAGAATTGTACCCCTTGGAAGTTTAGCACATGATAGATCAAATAGCAGTGCTCCACAAGGCACACCATATTCATTGCCTTATTTATTTTCCTTTTGCACTGTGGTATTTAAACTGCAATAATATGAAATTAATCATGTTTTGTAGGAAAAGATTAAACAAATTGAAAGTGGTTCACAATCGAGCTCGCCAATTAATTACATAGAAGATGCACTTGCACAAGTGTTAGGGCAAGAAAGACCGGGTCGACTTAGAGCGATGGGAAGAGGAATGAGTCTTAGTAGAGTGGCTTTATCGCAAGTTAAGGATAAGCATACACTGCTACTTGAAAGCAAAGTGTCGGACTCAGAGAAGAGATTTCTACAACTAGAGAAAAATCAGGTGCAAATTATCACTACATATTGCATTGCTAAAATAATAAAGGCATCAATTTCTCTGAAATGTTTCTTTCAGGCAAACTATCTCAAATAATTGAACGATGGTTTTTCATCGTTATACGGTTATACCGGTAAATCCAGGTTATGGTTTGAAAATTGATTCAGAAAACCGAGCAAATACTATGCTAAAACCACTATGTTTCGTTAAGCAGACCAAGTTACTATTATTTGCTGAGACCATTTGTACTACTGTCTGCCATGCTCGGCCATTAAAGTCCATTAAAAAAAATCTAAAAATCATAGGTTGACAATAAAATTATATATTGCTGAGAGCACCACCATTTGATTATCAAAACTACTCAAATTAATCACATATTGTCCGAACTTATTTTTTATACAACTACGTCTATAATTAGTTATGGGATAAAATAAAAGAAATTATATATTGTCCGAACTTTTTGGTGTAAAATTGGTCGTCCGACTTTACGTAAAATTGATGCCATGTTAACCATACCAGACCTTTGCCTTCCTTAAGCATCCCAACATTGTATACATTTGGTGTATGTTATCTAAACATTTGTACTGATGCAATCTTTATTTATATAGGAGGCTTCCATGTTGAAAATATATAACTAATTATATAAAATAGAATATATTTAAGCTAAATAGAACACAAATATCTAATACATTTCTTATATCGACCAAGTCCATTCTGGGTTCCTATACCAAATTTTGACATATACTACATAGCTTATACCTTTATTTTAGGATGTTTTCATATCAATGCACTTCTGCCCATATTTACATAGGTAGAGATAATGTGTGTGTGCACCCATACTTGATCACATGCTTGTTGTGTAGAGTCCCATCAGTGCTAGTATTTATATATTCGTATAAATCAATTTTAAACTTGAAGTATTACCTTCTGTATATCTTAAATATTACATTTGTATATAATTCTAACAAACTTTATATTTTCTAAGATTTTGCAGAGTAGACACAGCGGGACAGAAGTAAACAAACCTCAAGTAATTTTTTTAGGTTGGTTTCGCATCGTTCTTATTTTAACTTTTTATTCAATTAGTATCATTATTTTCCTATGTTTAAATGTAGTGTAACTTTGACGAAAATACGAAGAAGTGTGATCTACTGGATTGGCGAGGGAATGAAGAGATCATTGCTGAAGGAAGATTCGTGTCAGATGATCCGAACCAGCTTGTCAATGATGTTCCTTCAGGGCCGGATGCGATGATTATTTTTGTTGAAAATACAATCAAGCTAGATGCTTTTGTATGGAGGCCTACAACTTCTTTCTCACTTATTGGAGAGGCAAAAGATAATATTGTGGCATGGCCGAAGAATAGTGTTGTTCTACATTCAACCGATCACGATGGAGGAGGAGAAGATAAGGTAAATATTTTAATTCACAATAAACATGCACTTTTGTTATATACATTTTTTACTAAATAAATATTTTTACATCTAATAGAGTAGAAGTAGCAGCTTGGAATGCAAATGCAAGATTTTTGATTGGGGAGGGGGCAAGGAATTAGTGGCTTTAGGACGATTACATTCGAGCATCTCAGAGGAAATTGTTAACGATGTTCCTCTTGGACCAGCAGCTATGATTGTTTGGATAGATGAACCCCTAAATCCAGAATCTTTTTTGTGGAGGCCATCCCCTGGTTTGTTCCGAATTGGAGATGCTGCTGGTAAGAAGGTTGCATGGCCTGAATCGCAAGTAGTTGTTGAGACAAGTGATAATACAGTTACTACTACGACTAAGGATGTCGTGAAAACATTTACGGTACTTGATTTTTATGTTGTCTTTTTATTTTTTCAAGGATTAGCAACTTCAATTTTTTTTCTTTTTTCAACTTGCAGACTGCAAATTCAAAAAAAAACAATAAATGCAAGATAATGAGTTTATCGGGAAATGAGGAAGTAGTAGCTTTAGGACAGGTGGAATAACCGATCCAAATGCAAGGGTACATTTCAAACCTCTAGGAAACAATGCAGTTAAAGTTTGGATAGACACCGTAAAAGAGCAAGAAGTAGAGCTATGGAGGCAGACATCCGAATTTCAGTACATGGAAGATGCGCTCTCTTCTATTATAGCTTGGCCTGCTGAGCACGTCATAATGGAATGAATTTTAAGTAAGTCTTTACCGTTTAATTTTTATATTAATCTTGGCAAGCATGTAACTGCTGAATTTTTATTATTATAGTATTATGAATTCATTTGTTTGTTAAAACCACTCATGGCTGTCCCTATTATATGTAAAACCACTAATCTCAACTGAATACATACACTGAAAATAACTGCATATGAATTCATCTGTTTGTCATGTATCTAGCCAGCTACTTGAAAATGTCACTCGTTTCCATGTCAGTAATATTACACAAAAGAATAATGTATACGAAAACTGCACACAAACATGACATATTAGTTGATGTACACAATCCTTTTTAGTTGTTTCTAGATTCACGATACAATTATGTGCAATGTATGAGTTTGGTGGATGATAAAATCATTTGGTTCTTTTAAGCTTATTGCCTAAATATAGTTAGACAACTCAATTATGTGGTGTCATGATTTTAGTTTGTAAGCGCATTAATACCTGATCATGCGCATATATGAAAATTTCGAGTTTTCATGCATGTCAAACCCACTCATCGCTGTCCGTATTATATGTAAAAACATCTTGATCCTTATCCTTTTGGATTGTTTTATCATACTAATTAAAGTGTGCAAAGCGGAGAGCCCGACATGGTTTCGCTATAAATTTGCATGTTGTGATCATACTCGCTGTAAATGGCAGTTAGGTTGTAATTGGAAGTTAGGTTGTTATTATATGTTGTTGTGATCATACTCGCTGTAATTGGCAGTAGGTTATTATATGCAAAGCGGACGGTTTTTATAGAGTTGTCGAAGGTTGGTTGGAATAGTATGGTTTTGCTTTTCGTGTATTGCTTTCGGTGGACAAAGCTAGCATACACACTGTTAAAGTTTTATGTACTATTTCACATTTATTTATAGTTTCAAAAATAAATAGCATAATGAAGTAACTTAGAATAGTTGCAATTTATTTGTTATTTGCATGGAATTTCGTTGGAATAACATAATGAAGTAACATAGATTGTATACAGCATCAATATTTGCATTTTAAGCTAAGAGCAATAAACAGTACATGAATTTAATTTCAACTTCAAACAATAATCTGGGTCATTTTTCCGTAGTATTAGCCCAATGTTGGTTAATGAGGTAAATTCAAAACTCAGAAGACATGCTAAGAGTTTAACATGTGCATACATTAAAGTTAACCATTCATATGATGTTCGCGGACTGAGCTATATTCGGTAGAGGGTTTTACGACTCCTGTTGGATTCTCTGGATTTTCCCATTAAATTCAAAAATAATAATTTGGATCATTTTTCGTTCACATACCATGAAAGTTGAAATTCAGCATTTTAATAGTGTAGTATTATATTATGATATAGGAAGGATTCGATGGAAAGGAAGGGAAACTGGGGGAGTTTGATGTCAGGTGCCGTTGTCTGTTTGTCTGGTTATTAACATTCTTTTCTGTTTTTTATAATCATGCCTGTTCCAAAAAAGAACAAACAACTTTTATGTTTATGATTATTTTAAGTTAAAAGGCTCAAACATAGTATAAGATAGTTTGTGCATTTCACCATGACAACATCGTACTTTCAGGCCGACGTTGGTTATGTTGACCCGCTAACCATGGTTTGATTTGTGCTGGGCCCTACTTTTCATGCGCCAGACCAAATCGTCTTGTCCTGTCTTATCTTTTTAAGTCCTCATGAAACATTTATGAATTTTGCAAATAAAACATTTATTGAAAGAGTGAGAATATTTTACTTGCAGTTGAGTAGAAACGACGTAAAATATTGACTACATTTCCAGATTTTGCAGGCTGGAAAATGTATTTAATTAGGTAATGTATAATAAATTAAATAATATGATGGTTAATTAAAATACATGCATAACAGTTCCCTCCATGTGAACGGCTTCTGCAAAAGAATCAATGAAAGAAAGTACTGTTATAGCTAATAACACACTTACATAACCATCTTAACCCACATATAACAATAGTGTTTTTTGTAATTTGCTGGCTACACACATAAAAAATCATCAGTTTTAGATTAATTAGTTAGAACAATAATCATATAAACCAATTTATTGTTCATGTCAACACAAATTTTGCTTATGTGACACATTGATATGTCAACACAAATTTTGCTTATAATCACACAGACATGGTATATATGTGGACATAAATAAGACGATGGTTGTGTTGATTTTCAAATTTTCCATATTTTGAGAAGACGCAAAATTTAAACTATTTGACCATGGGGGATTTGGAAAGGTTTTTAAACAATCTTTTTGCAATTGACTGTGTATAAAAATTTCGAACACGCGAAATATTTTTATATCGCAAGTCCAAAAAATAAGCATGTCGTACACCATTGAATATTTGGTCACTGATTGGATTCATGCTAGTATTGTTTGTATAAATGGTGCCAGGACCACGACTGTGAACGCAAATAAAAGCAATTGTATATTTTATATGTGTTCCCCATGAAAGCAAAATAGCAATATATCTTACACACACATATAGTAGTTTATCACAGGGTCAACAAATCATATAGTAATGATTTTTAGCATCCATACCCATTATTAACACTTGCACACAACATACACTGAGAATCAAAAGAGATCGTACTGATTTTTAGCATATAGTAGTTTATCACAGGGTCAACAAATCATATAGTTTGTAATTGTTAAATTAGACAATATCCAATAAAGTACATTAGTAGTCAGACAAATAATCTGAATGAGTATATATATGAATTCAAAGTAGCATGAGAAAAATTAATGAACTAAAACAAGAGTAAATTAAGTAACATGCCTACTGCAGGTTGCAATGAAGAAAACTGAGTACGCACCGATTCTGCTTAGAGGAAGATCTAAATTATGCAGTTGTTCTTCGTTTTAATTAGTAGTTACACGCGTAGTTTCGAAGACTGAACCGTGAATCAAATCGTTTTCGTGAAAGGTTAAAGTTTTTAGTGGTTGAACATGTTAAAAAATGATTAATTTGGTAAGTGTAGCAGTAGTACTTTTAGGTCAAAGATCCGAGCTTATTTCAGGGTTCTGCAAAATCACTATTAATGAATGAAATGTGCATATTAGCATGTGCATATCTTTGATCAGGATCCGAAAATAGTAGGAATTTCATTGCTTTGCATGGAAGAACCATGGTATAAGTTGCTGCTACAATTTTTGCATAGTGCTGCAGTGAACTTACTGCCAATTTTTGTTTTTATTTGGGTATTTGGATATCAGATTAGAAATGATAGAGCCGAAATTTTGTATACTCTGTAATGTTCGTGCAACTTTTTAACATGTCCTGCACTTGGTATTCTTTATGGATGATTGTTTTAACATTTCTATATTTGCAGGTGAGGAAATAAGACATGACTTTGGTGATGGTGCTGTGATTACCAATGGAGGGGTGTCTTTTGTGTGTTAATTGAATTGTTGTAAATTATGTTTTGTATTTTGTGTACTCAAGTTGACATTAGTGGGAATTGAGAACATATGTATTGAATTAGGTGTTAACTCATGTATTGAATTTCTTTTGTTAGTTGATACTTTATTTGCTATTAGTATAATTTCTGTGTTCATCTTTTAACCTGTTATGAATATTCATTTTGATTATTGTTATTAAAATGCATGAGCTATTATAACAGTAAACCTGCGCTATGAATAATCTCATATTTATTGAGATTTAGATGTATAATAGCGGCAAAAATGAGTTATTGTATTGATCGAGCATAGCGGCAAAAATGAGTTATTGTATTGATCGAGCATAGCGGCATAAATGAGATGTCAAAGGGGTTAGTAAAACTATAACACGCTTATTAATAACGCTGAATATCTGTTATCGAACACTTATATTATAACGGCAAAATTGTGTTATAAATATTTTCTCTTTGAATGAGATTTAGATGTATTATAGCGGTCACTAGGAGCTACTGTAATAAATAACATAACGGCAAATACCGCTGTCAAAAGTGATCTTTAATAACAGTATTGAAAGCATTATAAAAGATCAGCAGTTTTTTATAACATGTTCATATACAGCAGTTATGAAACCGCTATCTTTCTTATTCATAGCGGTTTTGGGCCGCTATAAAACAGCAGTTATGTTGTAGTGTAATGACATATATTGAGCAGAACAAATCCCCTTATACTATAATATTCACTTGGAATTGTCACTATTAATAGTGATGTGATATTAGATATTAGTAGCTAATTATTGATTTATTTACATATCAGTATGTTTATGTAAATTGGAATGATGGTAGCTTATATACCTACCACGGCGGGCACCAAGTGCTATAGAATAAATGTTCATAACTTATAAATTTTGACTATATTTGCTCATATTTTCTCTGAGATAGAGATGTAACCATCGAGTAATTACGGTCACTAAGTTTATTTCAAGCAAATATTTTTAAATCATTATTTACTTTAATCATGATGTTTTCAAAAGAAAAATCGCTACTGAATGATGTTTTAAAAATAAAGTTTGTTTATTTTATTTATTATGTTTATGTTTAATAACTATTCGTTTAAATATTTCCAATTATACTGTAATAATGCTTAAAGGAATATTAATCATTATATAATTTCAAAAGGATTTTCCACATGAAATTTTGGATCTCTCTCCCTCAGTGGCGACTGGATTTCGCCCTCTCCTTTCATCGTTTCTTTCTCCTAACCTTTGTCTTCGATCCTCCTTTTTTCACTTCCATCTTCACATATCCTCTCTTCAGTTCGCCTCACCTTCCCCAATCCATCTTTTGCAATCGTAGTAGACTACTTTCGAACCCTAACCCAGACCCATTTTCTTTTCACAAGATCCAGCCTTTTAGCTCTTTGATCGACTAGATCTAACCCTATTTCCACTTCAACTCGCGGTGTACACAATTTTCATCGTCACCAGCATCATTCGTGAATCCTTTCTCTTCACTCATTTGCTCAGTTTTCACTATTGCTTGCCAAAAGTCAGACGTTTAATGGTCATGGATCGATTCATATTGACGTGCTAGTGAGTGTTTTTCTTTTTTGGATCTTGAGTGTTCTAAGATTGGTTGTTGTTGGTTATTGGCTTTGCTCTGTTGGACATTGATTCTGTGTAAGTGAGATGCTCAAGGTAGTTTCTTCTGTGAGTTTGGGTGTTTTTGTTGGGCGATGGGTAGTCATTCGACATTGAAATATTTTGTGCTTTGTAATTGTTCTAAGTAGCTGTTCTGCTACAATTAGTCAGTATCTTGCCTTAGTTTTAGGCTCATGAGTTTCATACGTGATTGCTTTAGATTGTGGAGATTTGGTTGTTCGCCTGCAAGTGTGGTCCGGTATTGTTTGCTTTCACTGCTACTTGTGGGATGGGACTGCCTGCAGCCCTCGAAAAGTGAGTTTCTAGTGTTAAGCTTTACTGCTGAATTATGGTGATTGTTTCCCTTTCTTATAAATGCTATAGAGTAGGAACTGCATTCCAGCCATCTGCTGTAAATTTATTTTTGTTATCTTTGATTGTTGTGTGTAACTTGTGTTGTATTTATTTGTAACACTTATATTCAACCTACTAGTTGTGATTATTGTTGGGGACGCAAACTAAGAATCTTAAGGAAAACTAAACACTAGAGGGGGGTGAATAGTATTTTGTGGATTTTATTAATTTTTTGAAATCTTTTTGCATTAAACAGAATGTTATTCATATCACAAATGTCAACAATCATAGATTTAAACACAGACGTAGAAAATAAAAAGCTGTAAAAAGAAAGTACACACCAGGATTTTATACTGGTTCGGGGTTACCCTACATCCAGTCACACACAGCACCGGGTTGTGTAGATTTCTTTTCAGTATAATCTTCAAATTACAATCCTCGACTTCAATGGCAACGAGCTCCACCACCACCTGCCTCTAATCATAGGGTGCTCTCTTGATTTCTAAGGCTACAAGATCGCCTATTTGATATCCGGTATACAGTCACTTCCAATGGATTTACGAGTTACGATCGCACCTTTTCCTATTATCAGTTTTAAAGTATTGACTCGATAGAGATTGATCTTGCGATCTTTGAATACAAACAACCTATAATTCTTTAGTAGCACTTGAATTTCAGAGAGAATTTAATGGAGAATTGAAAGAGAAGAAGATTGATATAAATTCTTTGAAATTCAGGAGAGTAGAAGTATAGATTTGAGAAATTAAGAAGATTAAATACAAGAGGAGAAAGGAAGAAGAAAGAAATGAGAAGCTATAAAAAAAATCGAAATTTGAAGTCCATATATAGTTTTCCAACAGCCACAACCATTCAGAAAAGGTTTGAATTAAAAAAAAAACTTTTTAAAATTTAAAAAACAAGTCAACGGTACATATGTCGAAATACCACTATGTATATGTCGACATATACTAGTGTATTTTCAAAAATAAATTTTTAAATCAAAGTAAACAATGTTTAAAATAAATTATGGTGATTCCTAAAACAAACTACATTCCTTTATTTTAAAATAATGTATTTCAAATAGAAATATATATTAAGATGATTAATGAAATGATTAAAAATTAAGTATAAAATGATATGAAGATGCATATATATATATATATATATATATATATATATATATGAATATATTAAAACTTAATATAAATTGAAAACATAAGTAACTATAATAAAATTAGTATTAAATTGACTTTCTAAGAGAAAATGGCGTCCTTCATTCCCTTTTTTTTTTCAGCTCGTCCCAACCTATCTTCCCGCTTATCTCCTTCTCAAATCTGCCTTTACCTTGTTCTGATGCATCAAATCAAACCGCCTCCACCTCCTCCCCTTTCTCTAGAGCCACCACCAGATCCAAACCCATCTAAAAAACCCTCTTCTGCTAACCCTAATTTACTCGCGCGTCATATTGGCAAGAAATGGTCTTCTCTCTTTGAATCTAAACCTAGAAACGCTGGAACCTTTTCACCTCCTCATATAAAACTCTTTTTCAAAGGAAAAGCACTTCGACCCGCTGATGAAAATTTTGAAGCAGCTGAGGAGCAATAGAATGGATACTTTCTCGATTGTCCTTTATGTTACTCAATGATCTACGCACGTTTGAAGAAGTTATGGAACCATACTGGCGGAATTAAGATTCTTTCTACAAGTAAGGTTTTCTTTTTCTTTATACAAAGAGTAGACGGCAGAGAGAAAATATTGTAAGTCGACCCAATTTTGATTCATAATAAATTATTTATCGTGAGGCCATAGGACTCTAGATTAGGTGATTTGACCAAAATCATAACATCGGTCCCTGTTTGGATCATGTTAACAAACTTGCCTCTCTACGACTGGTCAAAAATTGGAACTTGTTATTTGGCAATGCGTATGGGGATGTTTCTCTGTATGGATCTCTCCATAGAGAAGTTTGACCGCCTCGAATTCACGAAATGTATGGTAGAGGTCAATCCACATGATGAGCTTCCTTATGAATTCCCTATATTATTACCTGACGGCAGTGAACAAACAGTGTATGTGACATACTCGTGGAGACCTGAGATTTGCGTGGAGTGTGTAAGTTTTGGTCATTCCACTGGAAAATGTGATAAGCGCAGGATCGAAAAAGCTAAGGTAGATATTTTGAAAGATAAGAGCAAGGTTAACGATCGGAAATCAGGTGGAAATGTGCAGACTACGGTTGCTTCTGCTAGATTTAGTTCTCAAGCTAGAACTACTTTTGAATGGAAAAAAGTAACTTGCAAATCTAGAAAAGAATCTGGTGCCAGTATGAGCAAAGGGAAAGAAGTGCTTAGTGTTGGTAATTCTAGCAAAATTAATTTTTCACTGCTCTCGGAAATGAAAGAAGATGATATTGAATTGGATGAAGATGAAAATAGTGAGGAAGGAGAGATTCGTCAACTGAGCAAGTTACTTACTCGTGCCTTTCCAGTTGGCACTAATATCAATGCGGCAACTCTGCTCAGTGATTGTTCTGGTAGTTTAACTGCGAGTGTCGTAAAATTAAAATCCAATGAAAATATTGACAGTTTGCATGTTGCTAGGGCTGTAAATCAAACAGAATTGTCCGTTGTCCGTCCGAGTCCGACCCGAATTTTTGTTCGACCGTTATATTGTCCGAATAAGTAACGGTCTAAAATCAAACAACATATGTTGTCCGCCCGAAAATTTTGAGTCGAGCCCGTACGTGAGCTGTCCGGTCCGAGTTTGTCCGTGAACTTGTCTTTCGATGATAACGTTACATACATGATACATTAAGAATATTATATTACGTTATTACTCTTTCCTTATATGCTCAACTTTCCAGGCAACGTATCAGCAAAAGATCCTAACCTAATTATTTCCCTGCTTCTTCCCTAGGTGAAATGCTTCATCTTCTCCCAAATCCCAATTTGCTTTCATTTCCAAATACCGATTCAAACCTCTCTCAAATTCCAAACACACATCATAATTATAGATGGCTCTCAAATACTAATTTCCTAACGGCAAATCAACCAGAGGAAATCAAGAAATCAACCCAATTTCAAAGCTTTTCACTTGATTCGTCCCTGTTCCATGTCTTCTACGTCACAGGCTTTGGGTAAGATTTGCTCAGTTTTTCGGATTTTAAAGTAAAAAAAATAATATTGGATCTATTTCGTTTGTAAAATTTGTTAGTAATTTGCAGTTTTCTTTTGGCACAAAGCTAAATCAGTTTATAATCTTCAATACCCGTTTCTAAATCATGGTTTTGCACAAATTTGATTTCTGGTTATATTAAAGTTTACAAACTGATTCAGCTTTGAAATTGAATTTCAAGTAAGAAATAATTGTTTCTAAATAAATCAACATTAGTAATTTGTATAAGTTTATACGTTCCATAATATTTCCAAAGCCACGAATTTTCCAGGCCAACAAAAACCGAGCAACCTCGCCATGGCCTTTGAAGGTTTTCCCGACGCCTTATCTGCTACTTTCGACTTATTTGTAAAATAAAAATAAACCAGACTTGATGTTTTTATTTTATTTGATCTAGGAATATCTGAATTTTCACTTAAACAAGTGATGGAATTGGAATCACCCAAAACACCTGAAAATATTTTTGTTTGCCAATTCTGCAGTGGAATAGAATTTTGAAAGAACATATGATTTAAACTGTGTGTTTGCAATTCATTATCTAAATTTTAATTTTTTTAAGTAAAGTTGTTAAACTCTTTATTGTGGTGATTTTGTTGGAAAACAAATATGAAGCTTTCTTCTGTCCCCAATTCGACGTTGGACAAAAGATAAGCAGATAATCGACTTCCAATTATCTTTGTTGAGCTCCTAAATAAGATAGAACATTTAAACTGGAAATCAAATTAGTTGAAAAAACAAATATAATTTTCTGCTCATCTCAAAATAAATTGAATTGGAGTTGTATCATGATTGGACCAAAACATTGAATGCATCCTGGAAATGAATCATGAATAAACAGCCTGAGAAGCTACTGGTGTTTATTTCAAATTGCTTGTCTAATTAACCTTTGTACTATTTTTAGGTGATACTGATGTGAGTAAAAAGCAACCCGAGGAAGAAGTGATAAGCAATGATAACAATCAAGTTGTGAAAGATGTAGATGAAGAGCAAACAGATCCTAAAGCTAAGGGCATTGCTACAGAGATTGAAGAGAAAACACGTAAAAGGAAATCTGAAGTTTGGCTTGAGTTTGAAAGAAACACAGAGAAAACTAAAGATGGCACAATTAGAAGGTATGGTATGTGTATCCATTGTAAGCAAAAGATAACTATTACGAAAGATGGATGTACAACTACATTTAAAAGACATTTAAGTAGATGTCGTGTTCGCATTGCTAGACAAAAGCAACAACAAATATTAGGGAAGGAAATTTTAAAAGAAAGAACATCCGACGACAGTGATTTGATTGGGAAATTAGCTCTTTATAAGTATGACAAGGAAAAAATTAGAGAAATAATGGCCACAATGATTATAGTGCATGAATATCCTTTTATAATGGTTGAACATGAGTTTTTTATCTTATATTCTCAAATGTTGAACCCAGAATTTGAGCAAATTTCACGGTTAACCATTAAAAGTGAATGCATGAAAGTATATGAAAAGGAGAAGAAAAAGTTGAAAGGAACACTAAAGAGTGTGGGAAGAGTTAGTTTAACAACTGATCTATGGACATCAAATCAAACAATAGGATATATGTGCCTTACTTGTCATTTTTTGGACTCAAATTGGAAACTACAAAAGCGTATTCTAAACTTTGGTAGCCTTGCACCGTCACACACCGGTATCGCTATTGCTGATGCTATTTTTGCATACCTTGTAGATTGGGGGATAGAGAATAAAATATCTTCAATTACACTTGATAATACGTCTTCTAATGATTTAGCTGTGAGAACATTGAAAGAAAACTTTTCATTAAAGGGTAGACTTTATTTCAATGGAAAGATCTTCCACGTTAGATGTTGTGCACATATTTTGAACCTAATGGTGCAAGATGGATTGAGTGAAATAAAAGGCGTACTACAAAATATCCGAGAAAGTGTGAAGTATTTTAAAATGTCTCCCCAACGACTTAGCAAGTTTGTAGATATAGTTAAACAATTACAACTTCCGATCTCTAAACGTTTAGTCCTTGATGTTTCTACTCGTTGGAATTCAACATATGAAATGCTAGTGTATGCGATTCAATTTAAGAAAGTGTTCTCTATGTACCATGAGAGAGATCCGTCTTATACTTTTCTTCCTTCTACAATTGATTGGCACAAAGCCGAATCAGTTCGTAAAATTCTAGAAGTCTTTAATGAAGCTTCTCATGCTTTTTCTGGTTCTTCTTATCCAACTGCTAATTTATTTCTTCCGGAACTTTGGAAGATTAAACAAACATTGAATGATAAGACGGTGGAGTTTGAAAATTGTTTTTATATGAGCGAAATGGTGAACAAAATGAAGAAAAAGTTTGACAAATACTGGGGTGAATGCAACCTTTTACTGTCAATTGCTGCTGTCCTTAACCCTAGGTACAAAATGAAATTACTTGAGTTTTGTTTTCCGAAGATTTATCATACTGTTGAATCAAATCAAAATCTGAAATTCGTAGCTTCTTCTTTACAAGATTTATACTCTGAGTATGTTTTGAATACACCATTGGATATTAGTTCTGGCAGAAAAAGGGACAATAACTATGATTCTGGTTGTAAATTAATGACAAAGAGTAGATCCGAATTTGAAATATGGGCTGAAGAGTCGAAGATTATAGAACCATCTGAATCGGAGTTGGATGTATATTTGAAGGAACCTCGTTACAAATATAATGGGTTAGATGAAAAATTCAATATATTGGACTGGTGGAAATTCAATTCTTCGAAATATAAAGTATTATCAAGCATGGCACGCGATATACTTTCTATTCCAATAAGTAGTGTTGCATCTGAATCTGCATTTAGTGCTGGTGGTAGAGTTCTTGATCAGTTTCGAAGTTCTTTGAAGTCTGAGACGGTTGAAGCTTTGATATGTAGTGGTGATTGGCTGCGATCCAATTTTTCATTGAAAGAGGTAAATATATCTTCATCTTTTGTTAATATAATATTTAAATTTTTTGTGTTTGGCAAGTCATAATCATTTAACTGCCACAATATATGACAATTTGGTAACATGCTCTCTGCTGCTTTTTATGTATGATAAGGTGCAACATGAAGAAGAAGAAGAAGCCCAGTACATCGAACTTGACTAAATGGAATTGAAAACATGCTCAGTCACAGGTAACCAAATTATGTACCCCTCTCAAATTATTGTATGAAAATTTCAATAACTTTTCTTCTTTGAATGACACAAAAGAAAGATGCCGAATTTTTAGTCGTTATGTCATGGATGGGTTGTTATTTCATGTTTGAGATATCATATTTCAGCGAACTCAATACACTTTAATTATGCCATCAATTCTGATTTCATAGATGTGCTATTTTTGCATTTCATACCTCAAATATCATTGAGTTTAAACTCATTAACTATACTATTTTTTGCTTTATCATACTAAGTTCAGTCTATATTTCATCTAATTTCAAACGTTAGTGAAGATTTGGACATCACAATGCAGTAGTTATACTTTCCCTTATTTTCAGTAAATTTAAATGACCTAGTAATATATGGTCGATTAGACGAAGGCATACACAAGTGCTAAGGAAGAATGGACATGATCAATGTGACAGGTTTAATTAGAAAATTAGAAAGTAATGCGCCAGCATCTTCTTTTGAAACTAGAATAATATTCCTCATTAGAGATTTGCAGGTCTTTTAAAGGCATCGATTTAAACTATTAGAAAATTAGAACAATTTAGTTTACAGTCTTGATCAGTTTACATATAGTTTACAGGTCTTTTAAACTATTAGAGATTTGCAGGTCTAAACTGTAGTTTACATATAGTTTACACAGAGATTTTTCATTGAAAGAGGTAAATGTTAGAACAGTAGTGCGCTGTCTAAACTGTAGTTTACATATAGTTTACATGACAAGAATCTTAAATGTTAGCACTGTAGTTTACATATAGTTTAGACAGTGCACTGTTGTTTTCCGTCGTTCATAATCCAATGTTAGTTTTATGATGAGTCAAGCACTAGATTATTAATAATATTACTTAAAGTGATCACATTTGCTTTGATAACACTATGCATAAACAGCACATATTGATGATATGTATGTTGATCTTTACTCGACTTGTTGTTGCTTCATCGAGATTCGTTTCTCAGCTTACTACATTATTAATTATCCAATTTTATATAAGTCTGTCCAATTATGCAAAACTGAAATTGGTTGAGAGCTTCTTAAATTGATTTCAATCATCTTTTCTGTCCTATATCCAATTTTGCTTTATCATCATTGCATCCACATTTTCTGATATATGATTTTATTGTTTTGTATTAGTTCATTTTCTACAAGATTATATGCATGTTTATGCATCTTTGTACATGTGCACTTACAAAGATATATTTACATGGGTGACTTTATATTAGGACATCTCGTCTAATTTTTTATTTGTTTTATTTTTGCTGAAGGCTAGGCTTGCTATTTTTGCTGCTGTTGGGAAGCTAAAGGCTAAGCTTCCTATTTTTGCTGCTGTTGGGAAGCTGAGTTTGATGTTTTTTCTATTGGGAAGATGAATCTACTGTCATTTTGTGCTGGCTAATGTTTTTTGATCTTTTGTGGACATTGAAAAGTTGTCTTAGTTAGTCTTAGTTATATTAAAATCTTGTTGCTGTCTGGGATATTTTGGAAGCTATATTCTGTATGCGGTATGCCATATTCAAGTTCTAATTTTATGATATCACGGTTGCAGTTTATTATGCTTGTCTTTATGCGGTATGTTATATTCTAATACTAGTTTTATCAGTTGAGTTTACACGTGCATGATGCTTATATATATGTATAAGGCTACCTAGTTATTCACGTGTACTTACTAGTTTTGCCCGAGTCCGTCCGAGCCCGACCAAGTCCGACCGAGTCCGACGGACTTAACACGGTCACTGTAAATTTTCCGAAGACCGGGCTCGAACAGAATGCCAATAGCCCGTACGTGTTCGAGTCGGACATTTGTCCGTCCGATTTACAGTTCGGTCCGAGTTCGCACTTTTTATTGTCCGGTCCGACCGGTCCGTTTTACAGTCCTACATGTTGCTTCTACGTGCATGGATGATAAACTGAATAATACGTCTTCAAATAGTGAAAAGATAGTTGCTACTACCTGCATGGATGATGTTAACTGCATAGTTGGTGCCAGCGTTACTGTTGAAAACTATGCCGATCAAGTGACTGAAGACTCTCAGTTTGAATCATTCCTTCAAAATAATTTTGTGAACAGAATGACAGTAATGGGTGAGAGATTGGTTACTTCTTCTTGCTTGCCAGAAGTTAGACTCATTGTTGATATCAGTTACAGTATAGGGAATGAGGTTGATCATGTTAGTGACAATAATGTGAATATGTTGGAAATATTCAACCTATTAGGGCCACATATGCTAATGTATTGCCTATCTTATGACTAAGTCCGAATACGTGATCTAGTTTGAAATAAATATCTGAGGACTTTTAGGGTATAATTATCATGTAATATAATAATGTGTGGATACCGGAGTGATAATTTTTAGTTTGTTGAAGGGCCGAACTAAAAATATCACACTACTATATATATAGGGTTATGGTCCCCGAATTACACAAGTTATCAGAGTGTTCTCTTACCTCTTCTATAGAAACACATTTATAGATCTGAGCTTGTGTCAATTTGGAAGATCAAACCTCAACCTAATTCTACGTATCAGCAAGCACCAATGGATTCAGGTACGGCTTCCGCTAATTTTATTGATCTTATTCAGTTCATTCTCGATTGAATCAATGTGGTTATGTCCAGATCTGTAGTGAATTATATTCTAACAAGTGGTATCGGAGCGAACCATTATTGATTCTATTGGAAAAATTTTGATTTTTGTCTGATCATGTATTCAGATGATGAGTTTTGTAGTTTGATACATACGGTTTTGCCATCTTAAAACAAGTTCGCATTTAGAGTTTCATTTCATACGGTTCTAGTTACAATAGCTTCCTATTATCTGTAGTTTCATTCTCTGGTGTAATCTGGTTGAGTGTATTTATGAGGTGATTAAAAAAAAAATTTTTTTTTTTTTTTTTGGTATCAAACTATGCAAAGTGTGGTTCCAGCATGCATAAAGTTAGAATGTTAGCCTGATGAATCGTTTTTTTTATGTGGACATTCTCTTTTGGATTCATGCATTTAATACTCTTGTAGTATCTGCAAAGTATTATAGTTGTTTCATATTATACTAGTGGTTTAAACTTTGCATGGATTCAGCCGTTTACTTGTTTATGTCAACTATGCTTGGCATGTCAATAGTTTCTGCATATCATTATAACTGGAGCCGCACTTTTATGAAATGGATTAGTATTATATTATCCAATTTTTGACCAAGTCATGGATTCAGTCTAGTTTATTGTTTATTGTGCAGTGACGTGTTAATTTAATTGAAACTTAATGTACTGGATCCGAATATTAAGGATAGTCAGGTTTTTTTTTTTATTTGACCAGTTCAAGATTCGGAAAACTTGGCTATCCATATATTATGATATTATTTCGGATTCCGTTTTATTGTTGTTCGCATAATTTTTTTTTTCTTTTCCGTGAACAAACTTTAGAGTTTTATTGGTCTTAACCATCATTTCAGTTTAATCTTTTGATCTGTTATGCGAGTTAAGATGCAAACAAATTCAAATTTTTTTTGGTGTCTCTTTACAGCTGTAAATATTTTACATTAGTAGTGAATTAACTTTAAAATAATATGTCACCAAAGTGACCTCTATATTTTGGTGGTTCATGAAAATGTTTGATATTTGTGTGTAGTTATTCATGCGAATATTAGTCGGCCCAAAGGAAGGCTAATATTTGGCCGAATCACTTACACACGTGTGATGATAAATACGTGACAATTATAAGGATTTAAGAGTGAATAATTAATCGGCCCAAAGGAAGGTTGTTATTCGACTTTTATTTATTGTCAGTATTTGATCGTTGCAACAAGAGTATCACTTGCAATTAATATTACTGTCCAAAGACTTGATATTAATGTTGTACTAGATATCTTGAAAAAAAAAAAAAGAGGACTACCAATTATTTGAATTTACTACTGTTGGTTTATAATGTAAGCATACTTAATTGATTCTTTTATTGATTACAGTTAATATGACTACGGTATCTGCCAATCTTAACAATATTCCTATTCTGACTGGAACAAATTTCAAGGATTGGAAAGAGAACATATTGCTTGTTCTTGGCTGCATGGATCTTGACCTTGCACTTAGGATGGACGCACCTACCCCTCTTACGGATGAAAGTTCTTCTGATGCTAGAAAGAACTTTGAGAGGTGGGATCGTTCAAACCGCATGAGTCTAATGATCATAAAACGCGGCATTCCGGAGGCATTTAGGGGTGCGGTGTCTGAAAAGATAACCAACGCCAAAGATTTCCTTGCTGAGATTGAAAAACGTTTTGCCAGAAACGATAAGGCGGAGACAAGCACGCTTTTGCAACGCTTGATATCCATGAAGTATCAAAGCAAAGGAAACGTAAGGGAGTACATTATGGAAATGTCAAATGTTGCTTCAAAACTTAAGGCACTTAAGCTAGAGCTTTCAGATGATTTGCTCGTGCATTTGGTATTAATCTCTCTTCCTTCACAGTATAACCAGTTCAAAATCAGTTATAACTGTCAGAAGGAGAAATGGACTCTTAATGAGCTCATTTCATACTGTGTGCAAGAAGAAGAGAGGTTGAAGCATGATAAGACTAAAAGTGCTCATTTGGCCTATACCCCTAAGAGAAAAGACAAAAAGAGAAAGAAGGATAATGAAGCTGCTAAGGGTCCGGCAGAAAAGAAACAACGAAAGGAAACTGATGGTTGTTTCTTTTGTAAAAAGCCTGGACATTTGAAGAAAGATTGTACCAAATATCACGCTTGGCGTGTTAAGAAAGGTATGTCTTTTGCTATGGTCTGTTCTGAAGTAAATTTAGCTACAGTACCTAAAAACACTTGGTGGATAGATTCCGGTGCCTCTACTCACATAAGTGTTTCTATGCAGGGCTGCCTGAGCTACCGAAATCCAACTGATGCTGAAAGATACATCTATGTGGGCGATGGAAAATCGATTCAAGTGCAGGCTATTGGGCATTTTAAGTTATTATTAGGAACTCAGTTTTATTTGGATTTATTTGATACTTTTGTAATACCGTCATTTAGACGGAATTTGGTTTCTATTTCTAAATTGGACAAATCTGGATATACTTGTTCATTTGGGAATGGTATTTTTAGTTTATCAATAAATTCAACTCTTGTTGGAACTGGTTCTCTTAATGTTTGTGATAACTTATATATGCTTGATGTTAATTCATTTTATAATGAAGCCTTGCATGTGGAATTACATGGTACTAAAAGAAAAGCTAACAAAGAAAACTCAGCCGCATTATGGCACAAGCGCTTAGGTCATATATCTAAAGCTAGAATTCAAAAGCTCGTGTCAGATGGCATTTTGCAATCCCTTGATTTTTCAGACTTTGATGTTTGCATAGAGTGTATCAAGGGAAAACAGACCAAACATAAGAAAATAGGTGCCAGTAGAGCAACCGACGTCTTAGAATTGATACATACAGACATTTGTGGGCCATTTCCTGAGGCATCATGGAATGGACAACAATATTTTATCACATTCATAGACGACTATTCAAGATATGGCTACCTATATCTTATACATGATAAATCGGAATCCTTGGACATGTTCAAGAAATTTAAGTTAGAGGTTGAGAACCAACTCAACAAAAGAATAAAAACTGTCAGATCTGACCGTGGCGGTGAATATTATGGTAAATCTGACGGATCAGGTGAACAATGCCAAGGACCGTTTGCCCACTTTCTAGAGGAATGCGGAATAGTCCCACAATACACAATGCCGGGTTCACCTAGCATGAATGGTGTTGCTGAGAGACGAAACTGAACCCTTAAAGATATGGTAAGGATTATGATTTGTCATTCTACCTTACCAAAATCACTCTGGGGAGAGGCATTAAACACAGCAGTTTATATCCTTAATAGGGTACCCACTAAAGCAGCTGCCAAAACACCTTATGAGCTTTGGACAGGCAAAAAGCCCACTCTAAAGCATTTTCATATTTGGGGATGTCCAGCTGAGGCAAGGCCTTATAGGCCCAATGAAAGAAAATTGGACTCTAAAACAGTGAGCAGCTACTTTATTGGTTATTCTGAGCGATCTAGGGGCTATAAATTTTATGATCCCACACTAAGGAAAAATTTTGAGACGAAAACTGCAACATTTTTTGAGGATGTAGAGTTTGGGGGGAGAAATAAAGTAAGGAACATTGCTTTTGAGGAGGAATCATCATCTATGATATCCACTAAGGTTACTTCTTCAGATGATATGACGGTTATCGTACCTGTCATTAATCAAGAAGTAAATATGGAACCTCAACAAGACAATGTTGAAGAAAATCCCTTTCAAGTTGAAGACAATGTTCTACAAGAACAAACTCAACAACCTCAACAAGAATTACCATTAAGAAGATCCACTAGAGATAGAAGAAGTGCCATTCCGGATGATTATGTGGTATTTCTTCAAGAATTAGAGTATCACAATGGATTGGTAGAAGATGATCCTATCAACTTGCACCAAGCCATGCAAGATATTAATTCTCAAAAGTGGATTGAGGCTATGAATGAAGAGTATAAATCCATGCAAGACAATAAAGTTTGGGACCTTGTCACTTTGCCTGAAGGTGCAAAACCCATTGGTTGTAAATGGATATTTAAAACCAAAAGGAATGCAGAAGGTAAAGTAGAAAGATACAAGGCACGTCTTGTAGCAAAAGGTTTTACTCAAAAGGAAGGCATCGATTTTAAAGAGACTTTCTCTCCGGTTTCATCGAAAGACTCTTTTAGAATAATTTTGGCGCTTGTTGCACATTTTGACCTTGAGTTACATCAAATGGATGTTAAGACTGCTTTCCTCAATGGAGACATTGAGGAAACAATTTATATGGTACAACCAGAAAACTTTGTGGTCGAAGATCCAAAGAATACGGTTTGCAGATTAAAGAAATCCATTTATGGACTCAAACAGGCATCTCGTCAGTGGTACTACAAATTTCATAATGTAATTACCTCATTTGGTTTCGAGGCGAACATTATTGACAACTGTGTGTATCACAAGTTTTGTGGGAGTAAATTTGCATTCTTGATTTTATATGTTGATGACATATTGCTAGCCAGCAATGATTTACATACATTGCATGAAACCAAGAGATTTCTTTCAAACAACTTTGAAATGAAAGATCTTGGCGAAGCTTCTTTTGTATTAGGAATCCAAATACACCGTGATCGTTCACGTGGTATTCTTGGATTGTCACAAAAAGGCTATATAGAAAAGGTGCTTGAAAGGTTTGGAATGCAAGATTGTAAAGTAGGAGATACCCCTATCGCTAAAGGAGATAGATTTTGTCTCAAACAATGCCCTAATAACATCCTTGAAGTTAATGAAATGCAGAAAATTCCTTATGCATCTATCGTAGGGAGTTTGATGTATGCTCAGGTGTGTACGCGTCCGGATATTGCGTACATCGTAGGAGTGTTGGGTAGATATCTTAGTAATCCTGGAATGGATCACTGGAAAGCAGCAAAAAGAGTTATGAGGTATCTTAAGAGAACAAAGGACTATATGCTTACATACAGAAGATCAGATCAGTTGGAGATCATTGGGTATTCTGATTCTGACTTTGCTGGATGCCCAGATAGTAGAAAATCCACTTCAGGATATATATTTCTACTAAGTGGGGGAGCCATATCATGGAAGAGTGTTAAGCAATCACTCATAGCTTCTTCTACCATGGAAGCAGAGTTTGTGGCTTGTTACGAGGCATCTAATCATGGGAAATGGCTGCGAAATTTTGTCACTGGGCTGCGCATTGTCGATAGTATTGAAAGACCATTAAAGTTATATTGTGACAATAAATCAGCAGTATTATATTCCAATAACAATAGAAGCTCAAGCAAGTCAAATTATATTGACATCAAGTTTCTCGTTGTGAAGGAGAGAGTGCAAAATGGGTTGATATCCATAGAGCATATTGGGACAAATTCCATGTTGGCGGATCCGCTTACAAAAGGATTACCACCCAAGGTCTTTCATGAGCATGTTGCTAAAATGGGTGTATCTTTTATTTAAGGATTTTTTGGTTCAGGGGGAGTTTGTAATAAATTAGTTTTATGATGTTGCTCTATAATTTGGTTATGGACATACTTTGGTTTTTCTGATCAGAAATAAAGAAATAAACGTCATTTTTCTTTTGCACTCCATTTGTTCATATATATATATATTGAACATTTTGATCTCAATAAAGTAAAGTTGGACCAGTTGGAAATAGGCATGCAAAGATCACATTTCATGTAATTTCCATGCTACACATACATGATTGATCTATGTCATTTGGTTATGTTAGTATATGTGATCATTGATGGGTTTAGTTACAATGATAGTAACGAAAGCCGCTTTGGTCCTATATTAACACAATCAATGGACGAGATTGTTTTGGATATACCTTATTATTAAGATAGCTATTTGAGAGCTCATAAAGTAAATACATTTATAAAGTTGCATATGTGGCCCAGGGGGAGATTGTTGGAAATATTCAACCTATTAGGGCCACATATGCTAATGTATTGGCTATCTTATGACTAAGTCCGAATACGTGATCTAGTTTGAAATAAATATCTGAGGACTTTTAGGGTATAATTATCATGTAATATAATAATGTGTGGATACCGGAGTGATAATTTTTAGTTTGTTGAAGGGCCGAACTAAAAATATCACACTACTATATATATAGTGTTATGGTCCCCGAATTACACAAGTTATCAGAGTGTTCTCTTACCTCTTCTATAGAAACACATTTATAGATCTGAGCTTGTATCAATTTGGAAGATCAAACCTCAACCTAATTCTACGTATCAGCAAGCACCAATGGATTCAGGTACGGCTTCCGCTAATTTTATTGATCTTATTCAGTTCATTCTCGATTGAATCAATGTGGTTATGTCCAGATCTGTAGTGAATTATATTCTAACAGAATATTCACCTTAATGTTGATTCACAGGTAGATTCTTTCCTATAGAGCTGTTTTGACTATTTTGAAGTGCATGAAAAGGTGGATCAAACGCATTGTACTCCTACTGTAGGTCCTAACTCTGGACAACATGAAAAGAGCTTTAGACAAAGCATTAAATGTCTTACTAGAGATATAGAAAGTGGCAGGCTTGATCAAGCTGCATGTGATGAGAAAATGAAGCCTTTGGAAATAATAACAAAGAACTGTGAAACAATTAACTCGAGAGGAAAGTTGGACGCTATCCAAACAGTTGTGACCAATTCCAGGATTTCATCTTCGGCTTTAAAACCTGGCTTTCTTAAATTAAGGAAAAGCTCGACTTCTTCTCATGCTAATATTCAATGGAAGTCAGATAATCGACTTACTCTCCAGGATCTTCATCCAAAGCTAAAGAAAAAGGTAAAAAATCTAATCCATATGACCACATTCCCCCTCCACTAGGTTACAAAGCGCCTCCTGCGGAAAGTTTTATCAACACGCCAACTCCAGGTTCTTCTTCTGGTCGTACGTTGGGTAGTGCGCCGACCACGAGAAGAAAAAAATCGAGCTTTCTAAAGGACTCGATGATGACAAGGGCTGAGGATGATTAGGATGTTTGCTCTAGCAAAAACTTTAATGCAATTCACCATGTAATATTATACCATGTAATGTTAGCATGTCCTGTAGTATGCTTTTATGCAAGCTGTGAATTGCTTCCAACTATGGAAGAACCAATAGCTGATGTGCGGATTGCATGTCACTTGTACTTCTAAAATGTATTTTTTTATTTTGTATAAATAAAAAGTGTTACAGATCACTTTAAAAACCGGCCAGCCTTGCCAAAAAAAAAGCATTAAAATTTGTAAGTAAACACTATTTGAAGGAGTTCAAATATATTAAGTATAATTTTAAAATAGAAGTTAAAATTAAATTTCAGGAGTTAAAATAGATTTAAAAATAAAAGGATATAAGTTTAAAATAAGGAAGTAATCAATTTGAAAATAGATTAAAAAAACAAGAAAGTAATCTTTGAAATCATTTGAAAATAGTGAAAGAATTTTGAAAACATAATTCAGTTGAAAACATAATTCAGTGGTAACAGGAGTTTTATTAAGATATCTGGACACTATCACTCTATATTTCTTGAACTATTGAATTTTTGATACTCACGAGTCTTGTATCTTGAACTATTCTACTTTGAAATCTTGTTTCTGTAAATTGTACAGTATTCAATAATCAATACCTGCATATATTTCCTATATATATTATAGGTAACACTGTTAATATTTTTTTTATATAACAGTAATAACTGAAATAGGGTTGTTGTCATCTAAACCATCAACATCTCAATCCCTAACAATTTCCCCCTTTTTGATGATGACAACCTTGGTTTATAAAATATTCATATTTATTCATAACAGATGTCTTGATTCCCCAGTTACTCCCCCTTACTCCGTTAAATCCTATTTAAATTGCTAACTCCCCCTTAATTTAAGCCCTATTTTATGCCTATCCTCCCCCTTTGTCATCAACAAAAACTATATAATCCTAACTTAACTATAGTACTCCCCCTAAAACTAAGACAGTTTTAATATCTAGAACTAAGACTAATAAACCTAAAACCATCTAATTCAAACAAAGTACAAAAATTTAATACTATCCTAAATTATATATACTAGAAAATCAAACACTAGAAACTACCTTAAAAAGTATAATATAAACATAAAAATACAAACTTTTATTATTATTATATGTTATTTACAAATATACTAATTGTTGTTTACGAATATATGAGAACATTTATAGCGAATATTTACATGAATAGTTACATACAATAGCGATTACACGAATATACAAAACCTAACTATTGATTGTTTTTTATAATTGAGGACTTGTGAATTAGAAAATTTAGGTAGTGGAAGAAGAATTTCTATTTTGTTCAATTACTTCCCTTCCTTATCAAAACAAACCTCGCTGAGGCAAATCGCTTGATCGTCTTCATCCATTCATTGATTTTCTTCCTCTACTTCCTCTTTTTCTTCAACCTCTTCTTCTTCATCTTCCTCCATAGGATTGTGAACTTGAATATTGGAGGAATCATCTTTAATAATAATTGGATTATATTGATTATCCATTATTTATTTTTGAAGATTCATAACAATCTTCCCTTGCTTTTTTTGTTCTTTAGCCATCTAGAGTTGTTTTGGTTGAAATGGACCAGGAGTAAGCGAGGGAAACAGAACAGAGTTGTTTTGGTTGTTACTTGAAGTGGTAGCCATTGTTTTATTGTTTTAGAATTTTTATTACAGATAAAATGAGGTAGAAGGGAAGAATTTTCGAATTTGAGAGTTTAAATAAGATGGATAACTAACTTTAGAGGGAAATTAAAATTTCAAAACTTTTCAGTTATATGTTGACATATAACTTTGTGTATGTCGACATATATTTATATTTTCTGAATTTTTTTAATTTTTCTTATATTAATATATTTAATTATTTTACTTCGATTAATGAACAAATGCATAGTTCTATTCTTAATTTAGTAAACGTTGCTTCGTTCAATGGTTTAGCTAATATATCTACAATTTGATTTTCTGTTTTAATAAACTCTAGTGAAATATTTTCCTTATTTAAATTATCTCTAAGGGAATGGTGACTCACATCAATATGTTTTGTTCTAGCTTGATGTGTAGGATTTTTAGATAAATTATAACACTTGTATTATCACAGTAGATTGGTGATTTGGTTATATTTAATTCGAAATCACTTAGAGTTTGTTGCATATATATTACCTGAGAATAAGATAAAGCAGCATACATATATATATATATATATATTATGTCAGTTGTTGACAAGAAACAGTATTTTTCTTTTTACTAAACCAGGAAACTAAAGAATGACCCAAAAAGGGATAAGTTTAACTCGTACTTTTTTGGCCTGATTTACAACCAGCATCGCAATAAGAAATCAAATCGAATGAATCATTTTTAGGATAAAATAACCTAAAGTCTAATATACATTTAACATATCGTAGAATACGTTTTATGGATTTTAAGTGAGTTTCCTTAGGTTGTGATTGATATCTAGCGCAGAGAAAAACGCTATGCATTATATCTGGTCTACTCGCAGTTATATATAATAAAGAACCTATCATACCTCTATATAATTTATGGTCTACATCTTTTGAAGAGTCGTCTTTAATTAAGGCTTCATTGGTTGCCATAGTTGTGGTTTTCCTTTAGTACTAACCATGTTAAATTTATTAATTAAATCCCTAGCATATTTTCTTGGTTAACAAATATTCCATTATCTAATTGTCTAGTTTGTAATCCTAAAACAAAGCGAGTTCTCCCATAGGACTTATTTCAAATTCTTTTGTCATGTTTTCTAGAATTCTTGATTCATTTTATTATTTATTAAGTCATTATCACATTCATCTTTATTATTATTTTGATTTATTTCATTAAAAGATATATTTACAGTTTCTTCAATAGTATTAGTTTTAAATTGAAAACTTTATATGTTATATAAATATCTAATAAAGATTCCTTTATCGTATTTAGGATCAAATTTATCTAGATTTTCTTTAGTATTTAAAATAAAACATTTACTCCTAAAAAATCTAAAATAAGATACCTTCGGCTCCTTATTATAAAGAAGTCATATAGAGTTTTGTTAGTTAATAGTTTAAGTAAAATTCTATTTGAAATATAATAGGCTGTTGTAACTACATCAGCCCAAAAATATTTTGGTAAATTACTATCAGAAAGCATAGTTCTTGCAGACTCTTGGATCATCCTATTTTTATGCTCAACTACTCTGTTTTGTTGAGGAGTTTTTGCAAAAGAAAAATTATGAGTAATTCCCTTTTATTACAGAAATTCTCAAAAATTTCAGTTTTAAATTCTCCACCGTGGTCACTGCGTATAGTTTTAAATTTTAAAGATAATACATTTTTAATTTTCTTAGCAAAAGTTTTAAATGGATCAAAAGCATCACTTTTATGCTTGAGAAAAAGAGTCCAAGTAAATCTAAAGAAATCGTCAATAATTACGTAAACGTATTTGTTTGGTTTATTGTTTGTTCCTGAGATGGATCAAATAAATCCATATAAAGTAATTCTATTGGATTTAATGTAGAAATCTCATTTTTTGACTTGAATGAACTTTTTCTTAATTTCCCTAATTGGTAGACTTACATAAATTGTTTAATTTAAAATTCGTTTTAGGTAAACCTTTAACTAAGTCTAATTTAGAAATCCTAGTGAGGCATCTGAAATTCAAATGACTGAATCTCTTATGCCAAATCCAAGGGTCACATATTGGCCAAAAGACACAAATTATTGTCCGAAATTTTCATACTCAAGCTGTAAATATTTTTATTTCTAATTCATTCAAAAATTATGTTTGAATTAATATCTTCGATAAAGCACTTATATTTATCGAATTTAATTTTATAAGCTTTATTGCATAGTTGACTAATACTTAGTAGGTTATGTTTTAAATTCTTAACTAGAAAAACATCAGAAATAGTAGGAGTTTTAGAATTACCAACATTGCTGATGCCAATCACATATATTTTCGATTATCAACAAAATTGACTATTCCACCATCTTCATAGACTATATTATTCAATAGTTCAGGATTTCCCTTGATATGCCTTGAACAGCCATTATCAAATATCCATTTATTTCTTTTGATTTGCACATTTGACCATTAAGTTCTGAATCATCAATAGTCATGCAACACATCTTATTCCTGTATAGCACACTGATTTGGTAGACAATTTGATTTTTCAATAAAATTAAATGTAGACTTATGAAACAAGAATGAAATGCATATTTTTGAATAAGTGTTATAAAAGTCTTTAAAACATGCTATTTAAACTTTTGAAAATTCAGATTATGAAAACATCGAAAAACAACCCTCCGAATCCAATTGTTGGGAATGCGAATTAAGGATCTTAAAGCAAACTAAACACTAGACGAGGTAAATAATGTTTTATGGATTTTCTTAATTTCTTGAAATCTTTTTGGATTAGAAAAAATGTTATTCAATCACTGATATCAACAATCACAGGTGCAGAAAAAAAAGCAGTAAGGTATGCACCGGGATTTTATACTGGTTCGAATTTACTCTACACCCAGTCCCACACAACACTGGGTTGGGTATATTTCTTTTTAATACAATCTTCAAATTACAATCCTCGATTTCAATGGCCATGAGGTCCACTATCGCCTGCTTCCGAGCACAAGGTGCTCCCTTGATTTCTGAGGCTACAAGATCACCTAATTGATTTTCGGGCTATAATCACACCCAATCGATTATAGACTACGATCACACCTTTTCTCTGTATCAGCCTTGAAGTATTGACTCGATAGAAATTGTTCTTGCGATCTTTGATTACAAACAACCTATAGCTCCTGAGTAGCACTTGAATTTCAGAGTGAGTTTAATGGAGAATTGAAAGAGAAGAAGATTTATATAATTTCTTTAAAATTCGGTAGCGTATAAGTATAAATTTTGAGAAATTATGAAGATTAATATCAAGAGAAGAGAGGAAAAATAAAGGATGAGAAGTTATTAAATAATTCGAAATCTGAAGCCTATATATAGTTTTCCAACAGCCACAACAAATTTAAAAAAAAATCTGAATACAAAAGACATAACTTTTCAAAATTTAAAAAACAAGACAACGGTACGTATGTCGACATACCATTATGTATATGTCGACAAATAATAGTGTATCTTCAAAAATAAAATTTTAAATCAAAGTAGCAATGTTTCAATGAATTATGGTGATTCCGGAGTTCAAACAAACGATATTCCTTTATATTAAAATAACATATTTCAAGTACAAATATATATTAAAATATATACTAAGATGATTAAAAACTAAGCATAAAATGATATAAAAGTGTATATGTAAAATTATGAATAAATTAAAACTTAATATAAATTGAAAACATAAGTAACTATAGTAAAATTAGTTTTAAAATTTTGCAACAAAATGTTAGTATTAAAATTTGTAAGTAAAAACTATATGAATTAGGAGTTAAAATATTTTAAGTATTATTAACTTGTCTTTTGGTCTTGTTCCCAAAAGCATACCATGCCCACTTGACTTGGTCCGTCATGTGGCACCAAAGCCCGAAGTGTCGCCAAAACACTAAGAATTCGAGCCCAAAAGGAGTCATGTGAGCATAGGCCTCACAACAACACCTCATAATCAACTTTTCATATCCTCAAAATATATCCCGCTTCCTAATTTTGCATCATGGAATCTTAACTCCCAGTATTCGCCTCCAGAAGCTTCTCCTCACCACATTTCGACTCCCACCACTTCGTATCCTTGATTTCAAATCCCCTCGCTCTTCGCATCGGAGGACCTCGACTTCCCAGGATTTTGTATCCCAAAGTCTCGGCTCACCACACTTCGACTCACACTATCTCGCCTCCCTCACTTCGAGTTCCTCTCCAGTTCGCATCTCCAAAGGCGCGTCCCTATTTAGTATCCCCTGGGATATGAAATTGTATCCCTTGGGAAATGAAATTTCGTATCCCAGGGATACGCATCTCATATCCCTACGGTAATACGAAATTTTATATCCCAAAAAGAGGGATACGAAATCTTTCGGTGCACATTAGAGGGGTGTGAAATACGTGATGTCGTTTCCTAAGGATGCAAAATCTGCTGTTTTGGTCCCCAAATCACATATAATCCCACCTAATCCACTACCTATAAATACCCCCTTCCTTGTTCTTCAAAATGGTTGGATTTGGCATGATTTGAGACCTCTATATGCACTAGAACATCATTAATGGATGCCTAGAACTCAAGGAAGAAGAAGAACATATAATTTTGTCCTAAAACTTTACATATGCAAAATATGACTCCCATAAACTTAGCCAAATTTGTATGATGATTGCTTGTACTTGTAACCCTCAATAATCAATAAAATCTACGAACACCTTCAAAGTGGATGGAGGTTCCTTACGAACCGAAACACTATAAATCTTCGTGTTATTTGCATATTGCACTTTTTTTCCATATGTGAACTCTACTCTCGAGTAATCGAGAAACTTTAGGTGTGATGACAATTTTAGCCCCAACACTTTGGTGCTTTCATTGAGAGATTTGATCACCTCTTTCCACTCAATTTCCATCTTGACTTTAAAGCGCTATTCAGGTCTTCCTCAACCTACTATTCGAGTCTGCTTACTTTGGTTAAAAAACAAAGACTCAAATGGGTTGAACCTCTGCATCATCTGACACTTCCCCTTCTCATCATCCCTAACCTCAGGAAACCCAACCGACATGGAAATCATCTCTCCTTATGAACTCGATGAACCGAAGCTCAGTTCTTCGATCCCAACACAAAATTGATAGACAGAAGTTGAGAGCTCAACGAAAAATTGAAGACAAACATTGAGTTGATTCAACTACTCTAGGATGGTCAATGCCACGTTGCCCGTCTTCAATTAAACTAGAACAACGCTTGTCCACTACTTAATGCCTCGAAAAGTTCTTCCTTCGACACTCGCCTTGTGGGCCAAAGTAAAAGAAGGAGGGCAACTACTAATGCCAATGCCCTCGCCAATACTAATGCCAACGACAATAGAGATGGTAATGGGACTACCGTAACTTTCAGCGAGGGAAGGCATCAACGCAACTGTTCCCATTTAGTTATTAATGATGAACCCGGTCCTAGTAACCAGCCCCCTCCACGACAGAATCCAACTGCCGTTGCTATGAAATTGGGGCCTACGCATTCGGTAGCCCAACAGGCCCAAATTCAACACGTTCAAGTTCAACAGGATCAGGCCTAACCTCGTCAAACGTACCAGAATCAAGTGAATGAGGTTGATGACAAAGATGTGTTGGAGAATGGAGTTTTGGTGACAATAACCTTATTTCAATATTAATTGATTATAAAATATATACTAACACCTTTATCTAGAATACTATATATATATATACATATGCAGGATTTATATACATGAATTATTACTGAAGACTGTACAGTTTTAAAGATGTTGGAGATTCAGAATTCAGAGATATTTCAAGACTCGTGAGTATTCAAGATTTCAAGAGTTTAAGATAAATATAGTTATAGAGTAGACTCTGAATAGCACTCCAGATTCAAATTCAAAATAATTTTAAATTCTATTTCTCGATTTTTGATTTCAAATTCTATCTTCAATCTTTATCTTCTTTATTTTACTTTCTATTTTAATTTAATTTTAAACTTGAGTTTTATAGGTTTACACTTTATAAGTTCTATATATTTATACTTTATATACTTTATGTTTATATAGTTTTAAACTTTTAAATTTTATATAAATATGTTTATATAATTAATATTTATGCTTCTGTATGATTTTCTACTTTACAATATTTATTTATAACACTATATTTTAATTCAATAATTTCCAGAATTATATATATATATATACCAAAACACTTGAGAAATTCTCAAAAATCAATTTTGTACTAAGGGTATGTCGACATACAAATTCCCCCATGTCGACATATAACCGTCATTTTTCAAAATTAAAAGGAAGTGTCTTTTCACTGTTTGTGACGGTTCTGAGAAGTTGCAACCTTTCACACATTATAAAAAAGGGCTGATTTTGAATTTTTAATCACTTCTTCTTCTCCATCTTCATTCCCTTTCATTACACCATTATTCTTTATCATTTTTATGATTTCTACACCTATACTCTGCCGAATTCAATTCTGTTTTCATTAAACTTCTTCTCTCTACATTCTCTATTCACTACTCTCTGAATCAAGTGCTATTGGGTTTTTTGTAATTGTTTGGGTTGAGTAAAGTAATCGGTGGTATCCTTTGTAGTCGTGAAATCAAGGACGGGTAATCAGTGGTATCCCTTGTAGCCGTGAAACCAAGGAGGTTGGAATCAGTGGTATCCCTTGTAGCCGTGAAATCAAGGAGGTTGTAATTGACTAATGTTATAGTAAAAAACTCTGCGCAATCCAGCGTTGCGTGGGATTAAACGCAGGAGCAATTCCGAACCAGTATAAAATTCGGTGTGTTCTTTCCTTTTCTGCATTTTTTTTTGTTTATATTTGTGTTTGATTCTGTGCCTGTGATTATCTCTGTGGTGTTTGATTTATATATTAGTTCACATAAACTTTAGATTTTGTTTAAATTCTCAAAAATACTATTCACCCTCCTTTATTGTTTGTTTTGCCTTAAGATCCATTCCGCAATCTAACAAGTGGTATCAGAGCTTGGTCTTTCAAAAAGTTCATAATCTTATTTTTGAAAATTTTTAAATGGTAAATTTTGAAGTAATTTATAACACTAGTTTAAATTCATGTCTTACATCAATATTAGATGAGTCTGCATTCAATTTGATTGAAAATTCAAGTTATAATGATATGATTTCTAGAAAAGTTAAAATGGATAAATCACAGAATCATCATGATGTTATTATTTCAAATTACAATTTGTTATTTTGAAAAGTCACTTGATTCTTTGAAAATGTATGTTGTTTTGTAGGGAAAGAGTTATGTCTGATGACTATTGGCCGAAAGACACCAAGATGATCATTCATCAATCAAGGAAAGAAGAGTTTATGAAGGGATACGACTTTTAGGCTTATAGTAGTTGAAGTTTTTGTTTATTCAAAATTCAAATTCAAAATTTTGACGCCAAGTTGACCAGGCCATGTAGAAAAGATGTGTTTCACGTCAATCTGGAATTCAGAAAATATAGAAGATTTGGATCTAAAAACCTGGTATGCCTTAATTAATTTTTAAATTCTTTTTTGGTAGAATGGATGCTTTGTTTGCTTTGTTTTGTTTTCCTAGTTTTGAATTTGAAATATAAACTTTAAAATTCAAATTTGAAATTTGAAATTTAAAATTTAAAATTCAAATTTAATTTTGAAATTCAAAATAATAATATTACAATAATAATAAATATAATAATAAACTTTGGATGTTTGTTAGGATTAATATTATTTCAGGAAATAGTTAAATCTGAAATATAAACCGATAATATAGTAAAACCAAGAAGTCAAAACAATATGTTTTTTGATTTTCCATATGTATGTCGACATACATAAATGGTCATGTCGACTTAATGAAATTCAAAATTTGAATTTCAAAAGTTTAAACTTTCAAACTTCGCTCCATTTTTTAATTAGAAAATGCCAGTTCAAACTTTAGTTATTAACTTACTTTTTTTAAATCTTGTTTCAAAGTATATATATTAAAAGTATATAATTTAATAAAATTATATAAACATGTTAATATGATATACAAGGTTAATATAACTTTTTGATATTGTTGTAAAATATAAATTTATTCATCTTTTATATAGTTTAAACATGCATAGTTTAACTTATATATTATTCATATGATTTCATAACAATTTTGTGTTACATTATCACAAATACTATTTGTAACTTAAATACTTATTTTGATTTCTTATTAAGATTTATAAAATCTTAAATATTTAACCTAATATTTTGGTATAAAAATAAAAATAATAATATATATAATTTTATGTCTTAAATATAAGAAATTATAGTTTTATAATTGAATTTATATCCAGATTTCATTATTTTGTTATGACTATAAATTTCTTTTTAAAGTTTTAACATATAAATGGTTCCTCAGCAAATTAATATAGTTTGATTTCTAAATATTTAAATTTAAAATTGATTTATATCAAAAGATTGATTTGTATTTCATAATAAATTAAATTTTAAGTCCTTTTTAAAAATAGTTTTTATATACAATTATAAATATATGTTTACTTTATATGATATAATTCTCTATTCTCTTTAAAAAAGATCTTCAAATTTTACTACATTAACGAAGCACCCTACTAAGATTATTTAACTTCACATTTCTTTCATCTTTACTACAGAATTATTCTAAAAAAATTATTATCTATTATGAATACCATAAAACTTTCATCTATACTATCCATTAAATCTCTTTCATAAGTATCATTAATCTAAGTCTAGATTACTATCATTACACATCTTATTTCATTTCATACATTATCTCAAATTAAAATCATTCATTACATGTTAACTTTAACTCCATACATAACAAGTATACAATATGAGAAGTTTTTATCTAATTAGAAATATGGGAATATTAATCAAATACATATCATATTTACTTTGTCTTGATTAACTTGATTGGCTTTTTTTGGCTTGGTTGAATTGTTTGGATTGCTTGACTTGTTTGGTTTGTTTGATCTGTTTGACTTGAATAACTTGATTTACTTACTTAACATGGTTAAATTTCATTAGTGGTTAATAGATTTGTTAAAAAAAATACTTATGCATTTGTAATCGATAGGAGCTTTATAGGTTTTTAGGAAAAATAGAAGTTATAAGAAATGTTTGAGTTTATGTTTTGACAACAAAACTTAAATTGATTAATTGATTAGTTTAAATTGCTTGAATATTGACTTATCATTACTTGACATATATAACTTTAAGTTGCATCATAGTTTTAAGGATATCATATCAGAGTTATTTCTTAGTTTAGATTAAAGTCTTATTATAGTTTTAAGGGAATTAGAGTATAGGCTAGGTTTAGTCTTGTATTAGATTAAGGGGGAGTTTTATAGTTTCTATGATTAATTGAAGGTTCAAGGAGTGTTTATTAACACATATTATTTAATTTGGTTGATTGCTTGAATTGATTGCTTGAGTTGATTGCTTCAATTGTTTGTTTGAATTGATTATTTGGATTGACTGGCTTGTTTGAATTAATTATAAATATTGATTGGTTTGTTAATTTATTATCCTTCTGTTTAATTTATTATAATAGTATAGTCATAATTTTAGGGGGAGTTATAATCTTTTAGGATTAGAATCAAAATCAGTGATTGTTATATTTAATCATTAGGATCATTTATAGCATGGATTATGGGGACTAATTTATGCTAGGATATATGGATAGATTTAGGTTTGTGGGGGAGTTATTTATATACCTTAGAAATTTAGTATAGATTTTATTATAAGATATGTTTAGATAGTTATACGATTTAGGGGAGTATCTTTAGAATTTCTTTTCTATAATGCCAAAGAGGGAGAAATTATAAAATATAGACGTAGTTTATAGGATTCATATAGAAAGGGGGAGTATTAGAAGGATCATCATCACAGGTATATACAGGTATGATATTTTACAAAGTAAGGTTGTCATCGTCAAAAAGGGGGAGATTGTTGGAGAATGGAGTTTTGATAACAACAACCTTATTTCAATATTAATTGATTATAAAATATATATACTAACACCTTTATCTAGAATATATATATATATATGCTGGATATATATACAAGAATTATTACTGAAGACTGTACAGTTTTAAAGATGTTAGAGATTCAGAATTCAAAGATATTTCAAGACTTGTGAGTATTCAAGATTTCAAGAGTTCAAGACAAATATAGTTATAGAGTCTAGATTATGTAAGACTTTGAATAGCACTCCAGGTTCAAATTCAAAATAATTTCAAATTCTGTTTTTCAATTTCTGATTTCAAATTCCATTTTCAAATTCTATATTCAATCTTTATCTTCTCTATTTTACTTTCTATTTTAATTTGATTTTAAACTTGAGTTTTATAAGTTTGTACTTTATAAGTTTTATATATTTATACTTTATATACTTCATATTTATATAGTTTTAAACTTTATAATTTTATATAAATATGTTTATATTTTTGTTTCTATATGATTTTCTACTTTACAATATTTATTTATAACACTATATTTTAATTCAAGAATTTCCAGAATTATATATATGTCAAAATACTTGAAAAATGCTCTAAAATCAATTTTGCACTAAGGGTATGTCGACATACAAATAACCCCATGTCGACATATAAGTGTCATTTTTTCAAAGTTGAAAGAAAGTGTCTTTTCACTACTTGTGACGGTTCTAAGACGTTGCAACCTTTCACACATTATAAAAAGGTGCTGATTTTGAATTTTTAATCACTTCTTCTTCTCCGTCTTCATTCCCTTTCATTACACCATTATTCTTTATCATTTTTTGGATTTCTACGCCTATATCTACCGAATTCAATATTGTTTTCATTAGTCTTATTCTCTCTACATTCTCTACTCATTACTTTCTAAATCAAGCGCTATTGAAGAGTTATATGGCTGCTTGTAATTGGTGGGATTGAGTAAAGTAATCGGTGGTGTCCCTTGTAGCCGTTAAATCAAGGACAGGTAATCGGTTTTATCCCTTGTAGCCATGAAATCAAGGAGGTAAAAATCAGTGGTATCTCTTATAGCCAGGAAAATCAAGGAGGTTGTAATCGACTATTGATATAGTAATAAAATTCTGCGTAGTCCAGTGTTGCATGGAACTGGACGTAGGAGCAATTTTGAACCAGTATAAAATCTGGTGTGTTCTTTCCATTTCTGCATTTTATTTTTGTTTATATTTGTGTTTGTGTTTGATTCTATGTCTGTGATTATCTCTGTGGTCTTTGATTCATATAGTAGTTCACATAAACTTTAGATTTTGTTTAAATTCTCAAAAACACTATTTACCCCCCTCTAGTGTTTGTTTTGCCTTAAATATCCATTCCGCGATCCCTAACAAGATGAAGATGATCCTGACGTTCATTATCGAAGACGTCCACGACCACAAACTCTTGAGTTGAACCACGACCGCTGAGTTCCGATAGAGGTTCAGCCTGCGTACCTTAATGACATGATCCGAAGGTTCATGAGAGAGATGCCGGGAAACACCAATGACATCTGGGAAACCAACATGAGGTGTAACCCCTTTACTTGGCCCATCCATGACGCAGAATAGCCTCGACGTTTTAATATTCCCCAGCTGACGGCTTAGTCAGGGAAGACCGATTCCTGTAACTTCCAAACCCATTATCAATGGCATATGGACTCCAATCGAGCCACTAATGCCGTCAAGTGCAAGTAATTCCCAGTTTTCTTGAAAACATAGCTTTGCTTTGGTTCACTCGACTTCCAACTCGATCCATCTCCACCTTCGACCAACTCGCTTTCGAACTAGTGAAATAGTTCCGAATGCACATCGCAAGGCCCAAGGGTACTCTTACACTATCGGACTTCTACCATGGGGTGAGGGAGTCTCTCAAAAGCTACCTCAAACGCTTCAGCACCGCCCTTGCCAAGGTTGATGTCCAGAGCCATGCACAGTGTTAGTCTAACTCGCTAAAGGCATCCTGCCTAGCTCCGAATTTGGGGCATGGATTGACAGAAAGTCACCCAAGACCCTGGAAGCTTTCTATGAGAAGGCCAATCAGTTTCTTTGCCAAGAGGAAGAACGGTGCAACAGAGCATTTAAAGGGCCACTCCAATAACCCACACTCACGCGCTGTCGTGGATAGTGTCAAAGGAAAACAAGTTGGAGAATCTTCCGATAAGGTAAAGAGGCGATCCCAATTAAGCCTAAGGCGAACACTGGCAAACCCGACAGTTACAACAACCAGGCACCTAAAGATCCGAAGAAGCATGACTGTTGCCCCACTAGAAGGAATTACACTCCACTCAATCGAGAGCTGGAGATAATTTATTTTAGGCCTACAACACCATCCCGTACAAGAAACCAAAAACGAGAGAATCTACTTACCGCAAGAAGAACTCTGGTAAATATTGCAGTTCCATGATATGTTCAAGCATAACACAAACGACTACGCAACCTCAAGGATGCTATAGAGAATCTCATCCGAGAGAAAAGCTTGAAGAAGTACGTTTAGAATCTTGCTCCTCAAGAAGCAGCCGCTGGCCCTTCAACGCCCACTCTTCCCCCAGCCAATGTAGCCCCAGGGCTGTCCAACCAAAGACCACGAGAAATCGTGAACAAAAACATCTATAATGGGTTTCACCCTTCAAATGAGAGCTTCTGGTGTATGGAGGAGTATGCTGACTCCATCAAGCATTCCAGCTACGAAGCATGCTCCTCCTTGGATGAATCTATCCCAGCTAAGCTTCAAAGACGATGTGAGATGATATTGTTTTTCGCGAGAGAGAGTCTACGAGAATTGAAATCCCAACCATAGACCCTCTCGTTATTTCCGCACACATAGGGCCAGCCTATTTCCAAATAATCCACATCAATTCTGGAAGCTCTGTCAACATCTTGAAGTTAGCCTTCGACCAAATGAAACTTGAGGCCAAAGACTTGAAGCCCTACCATGCCACTGTCCATGGCTTCAACAGATCCTCAAATCAACCAGTAATAATGGTAGACCTAACTGTTGAGATCAGAGATGGGGACGAAGCAGAGTCTGAATCCTCACGTTTGTTGTCATTAATGTTGTATTTCCTTACAACGTCTTTCTCGGATGTCCTTTCCTTGTAGAGTTCAAAGTCTTCATGGCACCTTGGTCCTTTCTTATGAAATTCCCAATCGAGAATGGAATCAGAACCATTAAGGTAGATCAAGCCACATCCAGAGCTTGTTACCTCACTGAATGAAAGGACGCTATTAATATGGAGAAAGGTAAGAGCATAGAGCCTCCCTTTGATGCCGAAATCGCCAGTGCATGGCAACCACTGGAGTCTAGGTCCTGGCTCATACATCCCTTCCATCTTTCTGATGATCTCAATCCAAGGGAAGACGAAGAGTCTGATTTCGAAACGTCTAGCCCTGTGGAACAAACTACTGACATTCCAATCAACCTAGTCGATCTGACAAGGGTCTTGAAGATTGGATTGCAACACCACCCTGCAATAAAGGAAGAGCTCGTGAACTTTTCAAGGGACAACCTGGATGTATTTGATTGGACCCACTCAGATATGCGTGGCATTGACCTAGGAATCGCTTGTCACATACTCAATATCAACCCAAAGAATCTTCTAGTTAAACAGAGGCTTCAAATCTTGGGAATTGAAAGATTGACGGTCCTCAAATAGGTGGGGGACTGACTGCTCGATAACGGCTTTATCCACGACGCCCTCTACCCCGAATGGGTCTCCATCATGGTCTCAGTCAAGAAAGCAAATAGCAAGTGTCAAACATATGTCAACTATTCTGACTTGAACAAAGACTGCCCAAAGGATGGCTTCCCACTTCTAAAGATCGATTAGCTAGTTAATTCAACTATCGGCTACTAGCCTCTCTCCTTCATGGATTCGTACTCAGGCTACAATCAGATTCCAGTGTACCTTCTAGATCACGAGCACACTTCATTTATTACCGACCTTAGGCTCTACTTCTATGTCATACCTTTCGGTCTCAACAATGCTGTAGCCACTTATCAAAGACTGGTCAACCACATGTTAAGGACCAAATTGAGAGATCTGAAGGTTTATATGGCCGATATGCTCATGAAATCAAGGGTATGGAATGACCACGTCAACGACCTAGAAAAAATGTTCGATTTCCTCCATAAATATGGCATGAAACTCAATCCTTTGAAATTCTCTTTTGGTGTTACATTGGGAAAATTCCTGGGTTTTGTTGTTAATTCATGAGGCATTGAAGTTGTAACACCCCGCATTTTTAACTTAATATAATAAAATAAGAATAAATTAATTAAATATTCAGAATTAAGTAAAATGGACTGCACCATTGCGTCCGTCTCGAAATTCTGGCCAAGATAGACACCTGGTTTGCGTAAAACGTAAAACGGACACAGTATGAAGAAGTTATTAAGGTTTAAAGTTTGTATATGCGCAGAAAGAATATATATATATATATATATATATATATATATTAAGTTCTGAAATTCAAAAATAGGTCTAGAAATTCGAAATTCGGTTCAAAATTCAAAATTTCGGGAGGCGCAGATTTCCTGCATAGGGGTTCTACCCCCTAAAGGCGGTGTCGACCCCCTAAAGGGTGGGCCTACCCATGAGTCGACCCCCCTATGGCAGATTTTGGTAGTTTAGTTTTTTTTTTTTGGAATTTGGATGTTTCTGATGGTTTTTAATCAAATCTAAGTGTCCTTATTTCTCTATACACCTATAAATAAGACCTTAGACCTAATCCTAAACCTCATAATTCTGAGGCTACGTTGAAACTCTGCCACTACTCTCTCTCCCCTTAAATCTATTCAGAAAATTTAGATTTATAAATAAGAAGATTTTAAAATTTAAGATTTGGAAGAGAGAATCGACATTAATAAAAAGATTGTTCAGAATTATGAAAAGCAAGGTAAAATCCTAGATCCAATCCATTCAAATTCTTACTCTTTCTTTCCCTTCTCTTTTAATGAAAATAAGCAATCCGTGGTTATTAGGTTTCAAATCAAATTAAAGGGGAAAAAACCATGGATGCTAAATAAAAAAACAGGCTCAGGTCTAGAACTAGGAAAGCATACAAGGTGAGTGGATTTAAGTTATAAATTTAGATAATAATATGTTATCGTTTACCATTCCCCATTTTTGTATAATTGAAATACAATCTGTTGAGATTTTTAACGTGTGATAACAATGACTAAAATGATAAGTACAACATGTAAGAATATTTAATAGGCTAAGATATTAATTTATTGGGATCTAAGCTCGTTAAATCCATATGTTGAAATAGATTAAAGTATAGGATTGTTCGCATGTTGTAAAACAAACTTATTAGAATTGGGTAGCAACTTTTATTGTTTGTATTACGTGTAAACTTGTTACAATTATATACATGGATCCTTACTTGTATGATTTGGAATAGTTATGTGATTGAATGGTTTCATGTTGGCATATACTTAAGTACATGAACATGGATTTGGGTATAAATCAAAGTATGATTAAAGATCCAAATTTGGGGCATATGATATATATATATATATGACTTGGAGAAAAGGACTAGAAAACCTATAATGACATAGGAAAAATGGTTAAAAACCGAATACGCCTAGATTCACAGTAATTTGAAATTGTAACGTGCTTGGACACGAGGTCAGATTACACTTATGGTAGAAGCATGCCCGGACCCGCCCGACAAATCCAGCATCCACAAGTGGTAAATCTAATGTGAGGGGTCTAAGTGCATAAATAAAACATGTAGTTGTGCTAAGACACGAGGTTGAGTCAACTTGTGATAGAAGACTGCCCGGACCCCCCCCCCTCGGCACATCTGGCATCCACAAGTGTAGGCTTAATGTGAGAGGTCTATTACATAGATATATACATATATGAAAATATGTAAATCGCCGGACTGGCAAATACCATTAATTATAATCAATAGAAATAAATGGAATTGAATGAAAGTTAATTACAACAGTAAAGAAAAGGGAATAAACGGGGAATGATAATAACTTATTATAAATAAATTGCATTTAATGAGAATGTTGTATAATAGGTAGTCTTGTCCTAGGGACAAGTGAAGATTATAACTTAGGTTATAATAAACCAGTAGCGACATGAGATAACGGGTGAAATGTGATAAGTGACACTTAATCTTAAATTAAGTAGTCATTAAATAGGGAAAAAACCGAAACCAGTTGTTTTTAATAAGTAGAGAAAAGGGGGAAAGTCTATGGAATGTAAGAAGTTGTACTTAATTATAAATTAAGTAATCTGTAAACTTGAAATCTGTCGATAAGGACAACATGTTAAGACTTGTCCTAAAAACAAGTAGGAATTATAAATTAGGTTATAAGAAAACAATAAGAAAATCGGAATAACTTATGTTACGAGATAAACTTTACTTAATTGTAAATTAAGTCATTTGTAAGAAGAAGAATCTTGAATCAACGGATGAGGACAACATAAGTTATGTTTATGGGTAGAGAAATTTATTAATGGACCTTAGTTAAAAGAACTAAGTTAATAAGTAAACAATGATAAGTTGTAGTAACGGTGTAAAATGGAATTATGATTAAATGAGAAAGAATGAGGAAAACTTATGAAATAAGTTATATTTAATCATAAATAACGACTAACATATTAACATAAAACATGTGAATTAAGATATACGTAATTACATATTAAGTAGAACATGTTATTGTAATGATAAAATCAAACAAGGATATAAAAGAGATTGTGGGTTACAGACCTTGGGCCACAATCTAGAGAATAACATGTTGTGGGCTTATTAATAAACTTAAATGGGTTAAGTTATATAACAAAAATTAATAAGCAAGAGGCACTTGGTAACTTGATTAAGAATTAATTATGAATAGGAATAACCAAGTTAAATGGAAATCGGGTGAGGTAAGGCAAGCACGTAAAAGAACGGTTAGACATAGGGTCTAACAATATATTAAAGTAAGGCGCTTGGACCAGTCCGCACATTTGAGGGTGAATAACCCAATAGGGTAAATCATCGTGGTGTTATAAGGCACGAGGGGAGCGCACATTCATCTGATGGTTCTGACGGCTCTAAAGGACAAGAACGGGAAGCACGCTGCTTCCTGAGGTACGTAAGGTGCTCCTAGTAGTCCTCTTTGCGGTGGCATATGTTTTAGGTTGTGCTCGCAGAGGTTGGGTTAGCGCGTAACTACTAGGTGGGTGGGCCTTGACTGCAAAAGTAGCTATGCAGTCAGAATGATTGATGTGGTGACACCAGGGTGATTCGGCGGTTGCCTCAACGGGGAGGCGAAGGGTCACGACCAACAAGGATAGTAGATCGTCGGAATTCTGTCATTGACAGCTAGTGGGATGCGAAAAGACTAGAGCTAAAACCAATAGACCATTCACCTTTCACTATCGGGACACGGTGGTTGAGGAAGACGCCAAATGGATGTTTAGATTGTTTTTCTTAAGGGCAGTCGTTTAGCTCTTGTAGTCTTTAGAGGTTGAGGGAGAGGACGAGGTAGGGCCACAGCCACCATGAAAACAGACCCTAGGCATATCTGTATATAGAGGCTCTTAAAGACGGGACTGTACAGTTATGGAAAAGCTCCGGACTGAGTTCCGTGTTTCTTGTATTGCCCTGCCACGGAACTCAGTGCACATTAGAGGATGTACGGTTAAGGCATTGAGTTACAATTGATGATACATATATGGGACAGTTTAGATACATGCATGTCGACTCTGGGTGGTGTATCGTGGACTTGAGAGCATTACTCTAGTATGGAATCTGATTCGATCGAATGTGGCAGTCCACACGCTTACGTAGCATAGTAATGATAGGTATATGTAGAACGTAACATTGTTATATAGAGATCCGTACGTCACTACGACATAGGATGAGGGACTGCATATATTTCGATGGTGTTACGGTGGAGACCGTGCAAGTGGGGTACCATGGGGTGTACATTAATATTGGGGGTAGCTACATATATATTGTATTAGGTTAATAAACTTGAAAGTAAATGGGTGCGACGGGTTTGTAAGCCTTGAGTGCTGATAACTCAAGTAACCTAATAAATATGAAAATATTATTGAACGGTATATGTAGGATCACTACACCAGAAAACACCTTTAGCAGCATATAAAAATGCCACCAAAGCTTTTGGTAGCGCTTTAAAGAACTCTACTACAGGTCCCGCAACTAAAAATCTGATTTTTTATGTTGCATTTTAATAAATGCTACCAATTATTTCATATAACCGCTTTTTTCAAACATAACCAAAGGTTTTCAGTAGCTTTTATAAAATCCTACCAAAATTAACATTTTTTGTTACTTTTGTGCTTGAACCTTCATTCAATTTTCTGTTGCGTTTATTTTTGTGCAACTAAAAACTTCTCATTGCATTTAGTTCATGCCACTAAAAATTCATGTGGTATTTTACATTTGTTTCAGCGGCGTTTCAGAAACGCTACTAAAAGATATTGATTGTTTACTACCATTTTTTAAATGCTACTATATATTGTTAGGGGCTTATGTTATTTTCAGCATCCAACTTTGTAATAGCGATATTAAAATCAACAACAATTATAAACCAACAATCAACCAATCATATAATCATCATATTCAAATAATTAAGTATACATTAGTTACATAGGTACTATCCGTGAGCGTTTAAATAATAGTTATTTGACAAAATGAGCAAACTGACATACCATAAACATTCACAAAAAGTACTAACTACTATCATAATACATATAACAATTGAAGTCACGTTCATTGTTGATGATGACCTTCAATTCGGAAATGCTAATTACCTGCAAACAAGTTCGATAATCAACAATAAGAATTTGCCATGAGTTATCAAGTAACATTCAAACAATGTTAATTGATTGTTATTAAAACAAACACATAAACAACTGAATTGTAATATCATCATTATTTATAGAACTTTATTAAATTAGCTGTATTATTATTATTTATAAAATTTAAGTAACTTAAATTTAGTTAATTTTATAGAATGCGTTTAATTTTAACAAAACTTAGTTGATTTTCATTATCTTGGTTAACTAAATTTATTAATAGTGTTATTGTTATTATTATTAAAATTCGATTACAACGAGTTCAATGGAAACCAACATGTAACACACTAAAATTTAGGGCTGTTATGGTTGAACCGTTCGGCCGCTAAACCGTACTAACCGTTTACACGGTTATTGTCTACTACGGTAATAGTGACGGTAACGGATGTGTATTTTGATAACCGTGGTAAACCATACCAACCACACATGATATTTTTGTAGTATTTCATAAAAAAGTTCTTTTTTTAATAACCTAAGCTAGAGAAATAACATATGTATAATTATTTGTGTTTTTAGTTATAGATAACATACACATGATGGTTTGTTTCATAAATAAACAAACTAATTCTTAAGAAAAAAGTTAGAACTTGAATTATTTATGGATAATAATGTAAATGTACGATAATGGTTGCAGTAACGGTTAGACGGTTCCAGTAACGGTTATTAAATTTACTAACCGTCAACAACGGTCATGGTTATAGTTGACGGTAAAATTAATGGTTGTCGTAACCGTAACACCCCCACTAAAATATATATACTAGCTTTAACCATTATGTTAATGCACTGTAGCACTAAATCCAGTGGTTACTTTGTCCTTTTGTTGATTTCTTTCTCTCCTTATATATATATATATATATATATATATATATATATATATATATATATATATATATATATATATATATATATTGGACTACAAAATCAAAGCGATAGGTAGAAACAATAAAAGTGGAAGAAATGTTACCGCCATAATATCAGGAGAGACAGTGGAATAAGCGCAGAGACTGCAAGAGTGTTTGCCCTTCGAGAGCTCATGTCATTATCGTTGCAAGGAATGTTAATGCAGCAAATTCTATAAAAGAGAACATCACCAAGAAAATTCCAAATGCTAGAATCGATGTTCTAAAATTTGATCTTAATTCTCTGAAGTCTGTTAGAGCTTTTGCAGAAAATATCAAAGCCACGAATCTTCCACTCAAAATCTTGATAAACAACGCTGGTGCTATTTCTTTCAGTTCAAGCTCTCTGAAGATGGTATAAAGAAGCAGTTCACTACAAATCATCTTGGACATCTCCTGTTAACGAATCTACTGCTTGATAAGTTGAAAAGCACCGCAAAAGAAACTGGAAAAAGGCAGAATTGTGAACTTGTCATCTATTGCACATCTTAATGCTTACAATGAAGGAATTAGGTTTGACTGTTCAAACAATAAGGCATATGGGTAAAGTATACGTGTTCGTTGGAAGAATAATCTTTACTCGCCATTGTAGCATTGTATCTACATCATCTCTACCCTTTCAAGAAAATCATGCGTCGTATAAACTTCTGTTTCCCAAGCATTATTAATAGAAATATAAAAGAGAAACTTTACTCTTAACTTTAGCAAACTGCATCCTGGTTCTGTCTCTAGCTCCTCTTCCACCATTTTTCCTAGCCCAAGCTGTGTCATCTGGCCTACCTGTAGTCGAGTATTCATTGCATGATGTATAATTCGCATTAAATCCTGGATTATATCTCACTAAAATTGACTTGAAAAAGAAAAAAAAGAGGGTACACAACGCAAGACTTGAAGACAAGAGTGAACCGTATGATAAGAGATTTGAAGACAAGAATCGCAAAATGGAAGCTTAAGGCTGCTGGATGTAAAATGCTTAGAAAACAACATCTGTTAGTACATACAAAGTAATGAAAAAAAAAAAAAAAATGTAAAGGCAAAATGGGATTGGAAGGGAAGCAAACGCTAGACCTCATGATCAGCATCCACGCATCTGTCCATGTCGCCTTGCACCTGTTAAAATTCAAGTTGATTAACAAATTTAATGACATATTAAAGGGAAGAACTGTAAAATGGCCACAGGACTGGAATTCAATCTGCGGTTGCTTTGGGAAGAAAGCATGCATACTAGAACTATAAAACAGGCACAGGTGGGGTTATATATATATCAGTTGAAACTAAAGAAGTTGTAATCATTGGCGGCTTCATTCCCCACATCATTTTTCTAAAGCTTTTTCAGTATGGTCACGAACAACATGTTCAGTTTGCATTTTGATTAAATCACCCTGCACCTTAGAGGTTTGCTTGTGATCACGTCGAAAAATTCCTAGTTCCATGCCAATTTTTTCACTTGTTTATAATAGAACAATTTGAATAATACCACTATCATTTCTAGTTTGCAAATCCTATTGCAAAAGCGCCTTGCATATCCCTCATACCCTCATTTTGCATAAACGTTTTTCCTGATAGTATTTCAACAATACTATCTTTTCTTTTTTTCACTTATTTCATATTGAGGCAGTTCACAATGTCAATTTGGAGTGTGATTCCTATAGCTAATTCGCCCTCCTCTAAACCATAAAGAATATGAAACATGTTATTTATAGCCATAGTTCCATCATACAGTCAATTTTTTGATTTTGCAATAACCCCTGAGTCCTTATCGTATCCCGAATTATTCTTACTATTTCGCTCAGAAATGACATTATTGCTCTTAGTAACATGGAGATCAGTATTGACGCTCACTCTATCACATTTTATGTATTCATTATAATAAACATCATTAGGATTTGCTTCTTCAACAATAACAGGGTTATTGTGCCTATCACCCACTTAGGGGTGACAATTAGACCCGACCCGATAGACCCGGACCCGACCCGTTGGGTTTCGGGTCTGGGAGGGTCGGATTTTGTCGGGTCTAAATCATACATTTTCAAAATCTGGACCCGACCTGACCTAATCTTCGGTTTAGGTCGGGTCGGTTCGGGTTCTGTTGGACAACAACACTAAAAATACATATATTTCAATGCTTTTTGGTTGGGTCTTTCGGGTCGGGCTTGTTAAATTTTGGCGATTAAAATATATTAATGAGAAGACATTATTTGTTTCCATAATCAAGTCAATTATGGAAAACAAATTAATATGGGGAAGACGATTGATTTAAAGAATCAATCAAGAATTGGTGGAGTAAAAGAGACATTAATTGTTCTCAAAATCAAGTCAAATATGGGAAACAATTAATTGATTTGGAGAATCAATCAAGAATTTATATAGGTGGAAACCAAATTAATGCACAAGATTTGTGGTGAATCAAATCAAGAAAATTCCTAAACATTTTGATCCTTATCTTCTAGAATTGTCTATTCTTCTTATATATATGAAGTCATTTGCTCACTTTTGTATCATCACAAGAAAAGATATCTCTCCATACTATTCCTCAATAGATCCATATTTTCTGTATTTATTATAGGGTGAGAATTAATTTTGAGGTTTTGTTGTAATTCTTCTCATTTTTGTATCCTCCTCTTGAAGTAAAGAAATAAAGAAGTTGTTGGGTCTCCGTAAACGTAGGATATTCATATCCGAACCACGTTAAAACTTTTGTGTCTTCTCCTCCTCTTCTATTTTTGTTCTTTTGTTTGGTGATTATTTTTATTGAGTTAGTAGTTGATAACTAATCGACAAGCTAGATCCATTTTTTGCATTGCTTTCGCATTTATGCAATTTTTACATAACAGTTTGGTATCAGAGCTAGTTGTCTTGTTCTAAATTAGTTACCAATGGTTAATTCTTCTAGTAGTTGTATGAAAAATTATGGCGTCGCCAAATTTGTTAGAAGAAAAGTTTTTGGGACATGGAAGGTCAAAGTGAAGACTAATGACGGTGTTCTTCCGCAACAACTTCATTCAGTTAGAGGAAGAGATAAGATGTAGCAGCGCCTTAGAGGAGATATGCATAGATCCCACTTCTTGGGTTCTAGAAGAAGTGCTTGCTATTATTGTAAGAAGAAGGGACATTTCATATGAAATTATTCAGCCCTGAGAAAGAAGAAAGAGAAGAAAGAGAAAGATTCAATTCAGGCAACATTTAGATCAGATGCAGATAGATGTGATAATGATACATCATTATTTTCAGCCACTATTTCACCTTTAGAGACTACAAGTTGAGTGATTGATTCTGGAGCCTCTTGTCATATGACGCCAGATAGGAGTTGTTTTGTCAGTTATGAGAACATTGATGAAGAAGCAGTTCATTTGGAGAATGACACATCTTGTCATGTTGTGGGCGTCGAAAGTGTGAGGTTTAACATGAATGATGGCGTTATTAGAACTATCACGGAAGTTCGACATGTTCCGATGTTGTAGAAGAGTTTGTTATCAGTTGGAGCTTTGAGTAGACTTGGTATGAGGATAATAATAGATGGAGAAAATTTAAGAGTGGCGAAGGGTTCCTTGGTAGTGATGAAAGTGGTGCGAGTTGATGATATTTATATGCTTCGTGGAGAGACAGTCTTGAAAAATTCAGTAGTTTCTACTGATTCTAGTGTTCCAAATTCTACTCAGTTATGACACCTTCGATGGAGAGCCTGGAAGTATTGAAGAAGCGTAGGTTAATTGTTGCTGATTCTCAATTAAAGCCTAGCTCTTGTGAAGATTGTTCTTTTGAAAAGAAGAAGCATGTCACATTTGATCTTGGAAGACCTAGAGCTACAGAGTTTCTAGAGTATGTTCATTCAAATGTTTGGGAACTCACCCCAATTGCATCTTTAGGTGGAGCCAGTTTCTTCGTCATATTTGTGGATGATTTCTCGCGTATGGTTTGGGTTTATTTCATGAGGACTAGATCCGAAATATTTGCCCAATTTCAGAAGTGGAAGACCTTAGTTGAAAAGAAGTCAAGAAAGCGGCTGCAAGTTCTTAGAGTTGGGAATAATAGTGAATTTGCGTCACAAGAATTCACTAACTATTGTGCATCCGAGCATGTACTTAGAGATTTTTCTACGAAGTCACATTCTTTTGAAGTGGCAGAGAGCATGTGTCAGATATTATGGGAAAGAGCTACGAGCTTGAGACTGACTGTTGGTCTTGAAGATGGATTTTGGGCAAAAGCGATATCTGTGGCAGTATTTCTCATCAACTGTACACCTTCTATTGCCATAGATATGAAGATCTCAGAAGAAGTATGGAAAAGAGAGCCTGTTGATTATTCATTTCTTAAAGTGTTTGGTTGTTCAGCTTATTTAGAAGATGAGAGACTTGATAAGTTGAAGCCTAGAGGAAGCAAGCACATTTTGTTAGGGTATGGAGAAGGAATGAAGAAGTATAGGTTATGGTGCAAAACAACCAAGAGAATTTTGACTTGCAGTCATGCAATATTTGATGACAGGTCTTTATTGAAGGTGGAGCCTCTATCAAGTGATTACATTAGGAGGACACAAAATTCCCAAACACATTTGGAGTCATCAGATTGTTTCCATATTCAGAGAGAAAGTGGTCTTTCCGATGATACCATGGTTGATGAGAAGATTTCAGATATTCAGACTCTACGTGGAGCTCGGTCGCAGTTAAGGCCTTTTAGTTCAGTTGGCTCTATTGGTAAACATATTTGTAATGATGATTATTCATCTTATGTTTTGAATGATGCGGAGCTCGGTGTTGAGTTTGATAAGCTAGATTTGGTGAAGTCGAGTAAAATTCTTGAAAAGGACGTTGAAGTAGATAATATTGAGTATGTCCTCACTCAATATAGGATGGAGAAGGTGAAGCGCGCTATGATGTCTCCATTTGTCTCTCAGATTTCTGTATCTACAAGTTTGTCTCCTTCATCGGATTTTCTGAAGAATTTTGATACTTGTTCATATGCATTTTGCTTGTCGATGTGCATATTATCTTTCTTATGCTTGGAAAAGATTTGGAAGCTCTGTTTGGGCAATATTGCCCAAAGTAGTTCACATTGAGCTTGATGGCATAGACCCAACAATTTTGTTGATTTTTGGTAGCTGATGAATATATTTAATCGAGGTGGAGTGTTAAATTTTGGCGATTAAAATATATTAATGAGAAGGCATTATTTATTTCCATAATCAAGTCAATTATGGGAAACAAATTAATATGGAGAAGGCAATTGTTTTAAAGAATCAATCAAGAATTGGTGGGGTGAGAGAGGCATTAATTGTTCTCATAATCAAGTCAAATATAAGAAACAATTAATTGATTTGGAGAACCAATCAAGAATTTATATAGGTGGAAACCAAATTAATGCGCAAGATTTGTGGTGAATCAAATCAAGGAAATTCCTAAACATCTTCATCATTATCTTCTAGAATTCTCCATTCTTCCTATATATATGAAGCCATTTGCTCACTTTTGTATCATCACAAGAAAAGATATCTCTCCATACTATTTCTGAATAGATCCCTATTTTCTGTATCTATTACAGGGTGAGAATTAGTATTGAGGTTTTGTTGTAATTCTTCTCATTTTTGTATCCTCCTCTTGAAGTAAAGAAATAAAGAAGTTGTTGGGTCTTCGTGGACGTAGGATATTCATATCCAAACCACGTTAAAACTTTTGTGTCTTCTCCTCCTCTTCTTTTTTTGTTCTTTTTGTTTAGTGATTATTTTTATTGAGTTAGTGGTTGATAACTAATCGACAAGCTAGATCCATTTTTTGCATCGCTTCCGCATTTATGCAATTTTTGCACAACAGGGTTAGCTCAGGTCGGGTTTTATCGAATTTTTATTGTATTTTTCATCACCTAGACCTGACCCAAGACCCGTCGGGTTCGGTTCGGGTCCGAGTCTTTTCGGGTCGGGTCAGTATGATTTTTCGGTTCTCGGTTCTAATTGCCAGCCCTGCACCCACTTCATAAACATCAAACTATCCCTCAATAATTTTGCTTCTATAAACATATGTAACTTCCAAAGTACGCGCAAAAAAATATGCTCAGTTTTTAAGAACTAATAACGGAGAACAACAAAATTTGAATTTTTTTATAAAAATTAACAATTTGGACCCGTATAAGTCAACTGCAGCCCTGTGAATGCCCTCAAAAAAAGATAATTATAATCTCAGTGCACAAGAATAATATTTTTATTATAATTTTGAAATCATAACAAAATTCTAATTCGCACACATCACTCAAACGCAACAGAGGAACTTGGGAAGTATAGGGCCAAAAGATTGTTTTTTTGTAATGCTGAAATGGAAATACATTATATATCTATAAGCTAGAGTAGCATTTTACAAGTTCAAATTGTTCATTGTGTTTAATTTGATTATAATATTTAGTGTAAAACTTAATTAAGATGTTTGCAGTGACTTGGATTGTAATCATAATAGGAAACGCATATAAACTTACATGGCAAATAAATTGCAGACGGATAGAAAACCATACATGACCAACAACGGGCTACATGAAAAGAATACCAGTCAAGAAGATCTGAACATAGTTCCTAAAATTTGGCTCTTGTTATTGTCGCCCCAATGTGTTTAGGGACGTCAGCAACTGTACTGATTAATGGTAAGCTACAAAAATATAAAAGCATCAGCCATTGCGGATTCACAGGAGAAAAAAACACATTACCTTATTCTTTTAGAAAATAAAATGAAATACGATATGAAAATGAACAAGTATATAAAGTAGATTACAGGTTAAGCACCTGATATTAATTCGTATTAGAGATGATACTTCATTTTTGCTTTCTCGGCACTATCTTTGAGTCTTTGAAGAGCTTATTCATCTTTTAAGAGATCGATGCCTCATCTTACTCAAAATTAGCGGCTAACCAGTCAACAATTCTCTATAAAAATAGAAACTTGATTAATTAGCCATACAAAATAAAAGCTTTTACATTCTGGACGAACAAATAAATCAATATAATCAAACTTCAAAAAAATGCAATTATAGTTTTAACACTGTCAAACATGTAAGAATATACTAAGAATCTGATTGAATCTCTAAAGACTAGTCCAATTCCCAAATAAAAACACATCGATATGTGGAATCTACCATAAGATCACTGCAAAATTATTGAATTGACATTTACATAATGCATGCTTGAGCATGTGTGCACGCACATATGCTAGTTAAATAACAACATTGATACCAATCTTACAGTACATTTCCACCAAGACGTGTCTCTAACGAGGAAGACAAAACTTCAAGCACTCCATCGTCAACTTCAAGATTGCAATTTTTTAATAATAACAATAATGCAAGTAATAGAGAAAGTGCAGAGTAATAACAAATTATACCTCAAGCCCATGAATTGCCAATAATATTGCATTGTTCTGGTAAAAGTATCATCATTTACAGAAAAAGAAATCTATTTCTATGGAGCAGCTCCTAGCTGATCAATGGGTGCTAATTAGGGTATTTTTTTTCAGTTACTTCTTTAAAACTACACAAGCCATCGTTATTCGCAGCTGTGTTACAGCCACAACCAGATGTATGCACCATGGTGTGTAGATTCATATACTGATATACCTGTATCATTTCCAACTTTAATTCACAACAGCAGACGTGTGATGACCAGATGTCTCACAAAGTCATTGACTGTTTACAATAATTAGCATCTTGAACATGTGCATAAATATATATTTTTTTGGTTTTGTAGTCTCAAAATGTTCAGTAAATGCAACAACAACTACATTTGTATTTAACAAAACAAGTGTCTCATAAATAAGAATGAAATAATTGTCAGAGCATACATATCCAACTCTTTAATACTATGATTATATCCTTGCACCTTACTTGTCATCATCTATTTTTTATGCCAAACAATTTTAATTGTTTTTAAATTATCATTTCATAATATAATTCTATATATGAATATTTCCTAGGGCTGCGATGGATCGATACTTTTAGATGACACATCAACATTCACAGGGGAACAACATGCTAGGCCTAACAACAATTTGATTCAAGGATTTAAAATTATTGAAAAAATAAAGGAGGACGTAGAAAAATCATGCCCTGGAGTTGTTTCTAGTGTAGACGTTCTAGCTATCGCTGCAAGAGACTCTGTAGTTAGTGAGTACCATACACAGTACACGCTACTAATTCAGTTAATAATTTGTTCTTATTATAAACAAAATTATATGATATTAAATTATGCAGCTTAGAGGGCCAGACTGGAATGTGAAGCTGGGAAAAGAGATGAAAGAACAGCTGGCATTAATGCTAATAATGACACTCCATCTCCAGCATTAAACCTCCCTCAACTAATTAATAATTTCAAGAAACAAGGCCTTTCTACCAAATACTTGGTTGCATTTTATGGTATAGGTATATACGAAATTATCTTTAGTTCAATAGCTGAAGCTGAATTTTATTACATAGAAGCTAGGTAGATAAATGACAATTTCCAGTTAGAAAGTTGAAACAGTAAATGATGAATGTTACCAATAAATATCAAAACATTAATCTACTGCAACGAAGCACTAAAATAAGCTCATGGTTAATATACCGCAGCAAATAAGTAGTGCAAACCGTGGATAATGACACATCTAAAACTATTAATATCTATTATACCCCTGTTACATAGGATGCAACATAACTTTCTGCATTATTAACCTTACTCCAATTTCTATATTTTATTTTTAAATTAAAAACAAACAATCTGTAATTATTACAACATCAATTTTGTGGAAAAATTTCAAAAAAAATTGGTGTAACCCATATACCAACAATAAAAAAAAATTGGCAAAATAATAGAAATTGATGAAATTACCCAAGAGAAAATGAGCATAAGATAATAAATGACAATTTCCAGTTAGAAAGTTGGCAAAATTGGAATTATTGCAACTAGAAAGGAAACAACATCCTATTCTGACAAAAGCACTCAAATCGAAGAAATAAATTCAAAATTCAAATCAGCATTACCTTCAAGTTTATTTTTGAGTTGTCATTAGTTGCAGTAACCATCACGGTTGTTGGTCGTTGTGCCCTTAAATTATTAAGTATTGTTTGGTTTACCATTTTTTATTTTAGATTTTTGTCCATATAAAAACGCAAATGACACATCTATATCTTAAAAAACGCATGTTGTAAAAAATGAAGTTTACACGAAAAATAGAAAATAACTTTTATTTATTTTCCGTGTTTTGAAAAGTAATGAATGAGAGATAACCCATTCTTTCATTATTCCTCTGTTCCCTTAGTCGTCCTCTCCATCGATCTTTTATTCCATCCACCTTCCTCGATTCGTCTTATTTTTTGCAACAACCGTTGAAAACTAAAAACACAATATAAACCAAACACCACCTTAATATCTACATGAAAACGATGAATATGAATATCTACGTGCAGTGAACTTGTAGTATTTTAACTTAGGTTATGATTTTGACGTATTAAGTGATCGATCAAGAGAATAACCTTCTTAAGAGAATATTAACCATTTTTTTACGAGAATATTATAAGGTTTGGATCTTTGTTAATGACTAAAACAGGTTCAGTAAAATATGTATAGAGTAAACCAAAATTATTATTAACATGCTACAAAGTGAATAAATGAACTGATATATAATGTTAACCAATGTGATGGCGTGCAAGTTAGAAATGAAAACGAAAACTCTTCCTTAAGAATTAGAAATGAATTGATATATAATATCAACAGATGTTATGCAACTGTTTATAAGCTGTCAAAAATGCTGAAACCCTCTTCTATAGAAAATTATTAATCCTAGAGAGGACCAAACCAAATTGGCGAAGACCACCTTAGTGCTTTCATCCATCTACTTGACACCAAGGACCCCATACCACCATATTAAGGAAATATTTAACCATCAATTGGAAACTGTGAAAATGACTATGTGCCATCCCCTGTCAAGTACAGACAATCACTAATTTCCCCCCTCTTTCCATCATATACCAACTATAGCCACATCTACTTCTCTAGTCAATATACCATCTTTCTATCATATAACTCCTTCATCTCTTCTAGGGTTCCTCAAATGCTTCAATGCTTTACCAGTGTTGTCAATAGCGAATAGCGCAAGGCCTGCGCTATGCGCTATAGCACGCGCTATAATGTTTTTTTTTTTTTTTTTTTTTTCAGAAAAGAAGATCTTAAAAAAAAAAACACAGGAAAAAGGCACAAAAGGAAAAAACTGTATGTTTAAAATCTCCAAAAAGGAAAAAAAACGAAAATGCATGTTCAAAAAAGAAAAAGCAAAATAGCGCGCTATTCATGGCTGCGCTATGATAAAATAGCGCGCTATTTTTGCGCTACACGGGACCCCTGCGCTATAAGAACCAAAATAGCGCAACCTGTGTGCTATGCGCTATTTTGCGCTATAGCGCTCGCTATGACAACTATGTGCTTTACAACTAATATACCTTTTTATGCTACTTATTTTAATTAACTTGAATTCCTTCTAGTAAATTTTGCTCCTAATATTCATTTTGTACATTTACACCCTTCTATTTCACATTTAACAATAATCTATTCAATGCAAAAAATAAAGTTGGGAGTTATGCTTAACAATTTCAAACGTGGTATGTGTACTTACACGTTAAAGTCCCGCTGAGTGTTAAAGTCTTGTTACACCAGCATCGACATTGTTATTTTCCATTTCCATCATCTGCAAATTAAAAAATAAATTCAAGATCTCTCTCCCTCTCTCTCTCACACACACACACATGAACACACGCACAAAGTAAAATTTAGTCTGTTGCTGCTCAAAGATAGCATAATCGTTGAAAAGATAACTTTCCATATTTCTGAGCTGCATCTTGGATAGAAAAATGTTCCACATTTGAATAAACAAAAGTTGCTGTGCATGCAGTCATCCAGAAGGTTATCTAATATAACTAAATTTATCAAGGTTAACACCGATGAACACATTTAATGTTTATAATACCAATTTATTATCAAATGTACGATTTAGAATATAAAAAATCATTGCCATCACACATTGATTCAAACGAAAGAGGATAAGCTAGCAACTAATGTATAAAAATAAATGTAAGAAAACCTTTGTGTCATCATATGTGAGTTACCACATTGAGCTATATTCTATGGAATTCCCTCAGAGAAGCTTATCTACTAAATCACCAAGGAGGATTTTGCGCATGCCTCAAATTAGCCTGAAAACAAAAAAGGATAAAACACCATATTCAAATAATATTATCAAGCATTTTGACACTAATGACCTAAATTTTATATGAATTACAACAAGCTGGTATTCTTCAATGGAACACAATCAAATTTTTTAACAGTCAATGAACTACTTCGGCTTAGTTCATTGACAATTAATGAAGAAAAAGAAGCCATGATACACTATAGGATTAGTTGCCTAAAATGAAAAAAATACTAAGAGGACTAAAAGAAAATGAAGAGAAAATAATTCGTATATAGGTTTGAAAGGAAGGCCGGATTCAAGAAAATTGATTAAGCAGGAAGGATTATTCTCGCTTCCTCTTTTCGATGGTTTTTACGGATATGAGCTTCTCTCTTTCGGATTTAGGAAAGGCCGGATGTCAGAAAATTGATTAATTAGAATGGTTCTTACATGGATTTAATAAAGGCCGTGATACGGAGACTGGCGGCTATGGCGGCTGCGGCTACGGGGCTGGCTTCCTGCGACAAATTACTCCACCACTCCGGCATTCCAAACTCCTACAACCGTACATCCATTAATTACCACAACCCAAAATTACAATATAACGCGACAATATAAAGGGTCTAGTTTAGGAATTCGAGAAGAGAAGAGGAGTTAGATAAAGTTTAAGGCTTTATTTAGTTTCACGGTAGCAAGGTAAGAGAGAAAATTAGATGGCATGGTAAGCGGGAAGGGGAAAATTAGATGCCATGGTAAGCGGGAAGGGGAAAATAAGAGGGAACGGGAAAATAAAATCTGCATAGTAATATATATATGTAACTAAAACGCAACTATTTAAGTGGATTCAACCAAATAGTTACATTTAACCTTCAAACGCAACTGCGTTAAGTAACTAAAGACATAATTTCTTGTAGTGGATTATCCAAAGTGTATAATTTAAATCCAGTCACCGGAACTTGTGTTCTAACCCCCTCTTCATAACATACTCGCAGGTTAGATTTGTGGCAGAGGCATGTGACATACAGATAGCCTTGGATACTGGTTAGGCAGTATTATTAATATGGTAAGGTTATATTTTGATTATGTTATATTTTATCCATTCCGTTGTGAGATATTTTCTGATCTCTGACATGTTTTATGTCCCTGTCTTTTCTACAGGATACCAGAGCACAACAACTTGAGTTTCGATAGATTGGAAATTTGAAAAAAAAATCGGTCTATCGGAATTCGGGTTGTTACATCTGGTATCAAAGCTTAAGCTTAGGATTCCTATATAAATAGTGAGTGAATGTATTTGTATTTTAAAAAATATATATAAACATTATATATATATATATATATATATATATATATATATATATATATATATCCATAGAGGAACCCACTAAATAGAAAGAGTATAATATGGTAAGAAATGGGATGTTTGTTTTGTATATTAAAGGAATGAATATGGAAACCTGAGACCCTTAGGTAATTTGGGTGGAGAGTGTACAATGTACTTTATATGGAAGGAAAGTGAATTCCATATGTTTAGTATTTTGGGTTAGTGTGTTTGGCGGTAAAACCATATAGATTGGAAAAAGGTTAAAAAAAGAAAATGAATTAGGAATATATGTAGTTGAGAGAATTGACCTTAGGAAGTGTTCAGGAAAGCCCAGAAAAATTGGAAACCCGCTTTGAGTCTAACCCCAATGTTAACTTTTAAACTTGAAATTGTAAAAATTTTGGGAAAATGGTTTGTGATGTTTTTCAAGTTTTAGTCTTAAAAGTTATAGTTTTAAAATATGTAAAGAAGTACATATTGGGTTTTGAAGTAAAATGGGGTATATTTTGCAAATAGTGATTTCTTGCGAAAATTTTGTCTAAAGTAAAATTCTCTCATTAAAAAGGTGCATCTTATAGAGCATGTATAGCTTGTTAGTTTTCTTGTTATATTTCACATCAGAATTTTTAATAAATAAAGATTCGAAATCTCTATTCTTATGACAATCCATTTAGGGATAAATTATTTTGACAAGATAATTTTGTTGGGTGGACAAAATAAGTATAGAAATTAAGAATAGAGTGGATGTTTGCACCTTGTGGTAAGAGACAGAGCTGACCGTATAGGTAAGAACAAGTTATAAACCCGATTGAGAAATAGTTGTCCTTACCCAGTTTTTGTGATTTGAAAAAAAAATGATGATTTACATTTTTTTAGATAACATGTTTATATGGTTTGGTGAGAGGAAGTTTTCATGAGAAAAATAAAGTTTTGGCACTTGTAAATTTTTGCAAAAAAGTTTAAATGAAAAGGCAAACCATGTTTTAAAAGGATGGAGTAGGAAAGGATTAGAGCCTAGGAAAGACGGGAAAAGTTTTGAGGATATAAAGTAAATAGCGAAAATTATCTTGGAAAAATGGTAAGTTCCCATAGAATGTGTAAGCATTGAAAAGCCTAGGGTGTTTCTTGAAATCATTGTTGGTACACAGCTAGAATTATTAATGACTACTAGATAGTGAAAAAGGACAAGTAAGTGTTTAGATCATGTTGCTAATTTCCATATGAGGGGTAAACCCGGTACTACATTTCTGTTGGGACCGTTACATTTTTTTATTCTTATTGGATAGTTAGGGTAACACCTAAACCTGTAGTGGATCCCATAGTTCTGACTTTTCTAGTCTGAGGGAGGACATAGTCCCGAGATTCTTGGGCCTTAGTAGTAGCTGTGTAGGGTGTTTGTTCTCCTGTTTAGTTGAAAGACCAGAAGGCTTATTTAAATCTAAACCTAGACCTGATAATTAAATAAGCTAAGAAAAGAGAAAAGGTACCACTAAAAAGGAAACAACAAATTCAGTAAAGTAACAAACATGATAAATTATGAGAAAAGATGGATAAAGATAAAAATTCCAAGATAAGATAAAAAATAAAATCAGTAACAAAAGAAAATTTTCTTATGTGGGCTGTGCTTGGATAGGAAAATATGGAATCTTTATAAATAGTTACCTAAAATCCAAGTATAGTTGGAAAAAGGTATATAAAAGAAAACTGGAAGATGTGAAAATTTTCATTTTCCACCTTTTTGTAACATAAGAAATCGAATTTAGAAAATTAGATTTTTATGAAATTCAAAAAATAAAGTTGGTTGGTAGGATTATAGATGCAACAATTGGATGAACTATGCTCCTACTCAGTAAGAGTGTGGGAAAATTTAGATGAAAAAGCGTTTTGATTTTCAACATATTGCATTCACGTAGAACTGCCAGTATATTTAGGATGTGAGCATCATATTTTAAAAAGGATTTTTGAGAAATTTGCAAAAAAATAGAAGGTAACGCTTAGGCATACATGCATTATTATGTTGTATTTCAATTTGCACAAGTGTATGATATTTGCAAAAATTGGATGCACACATGATGGATGTATATTATGCGAGGGTTAATTGATTCTACCCTTATCAAATTATGGAGACGAAATTTCCTAAGGGTGAAAGAATGTAACACCCTGCATTTTTAACTTAAGATAATAAAATAAGAATAATAATTAAATATTCATAATTAAGAAAAATGGACTATGCTATTGCTTCCGTCTCGAAATTCTAGTTAAGAAAGACACCTGGTTTGCATAAAACATACAATGTATGAAGAAGTTATTAAGGTTTGAAGTTTGCATACATGTAGGAAGAATAATATATATATATATATATATATTAGGTTCAAAAATTCAAAAATATGTAACAAACTGGAATTTTCGACCCAGAAAATCAACATAAAACCAATGTAAATTATTCAGGCCCGAACATTCCAGATCATTAATAGAAAGAAAATAGAGGGTGAGAATAGATAAGATAGAAAATTAGATTAGAAGAAGAAGAACATACAACACATCAGAGTAACACGAATCTCACAGCGGAACAAATAAAATATAACATAACTTTGAAATAAGGCAGTATAACTAATGCTGAAGCCTCATGCTCCAAGCTCTCCAATTATATCTGTAAAGACCTGAACTACTTGACTGCCCGTACAAATTTGGGCACCCAAGAGTTTAGGGAAATACAAAACAAAAATAAACTCTGAGTCAGTCATGGGACTGGTGTGAGTAAACTCCAACCACTTGGTTTAACTTTTAAAAATCCTTTGTAAGACCGGTCCAGACATAAACACGGATGGTTTTTACCTTACGATAACCCAAAGCATTCTTTGAAATCAATATTCGTCTGATATTGTAATAATGTCTAAATACAAGTAATACCAATCTAGCAGAACGCTTGCATCTCATGCTATACATATATAGTATACAGCCAAAACCATGAGCTCTAATTGGATAATGTATTCCAACTGGAAAGGTATGGGACCACCTTCCGACAGTGTACCTCTAGAGAGAAATACACCGGGTTCAACAAGAACATCTTGCAACCCAGGCTAAACAAGACCGATCCCTCACTTAGCTTGAGGGTAACGAACGTATTATCACCAACGGTTGGGATCAGCAACCATTTCCCGAAAGGGACAGCATCGATAGATTTAAGAAGCAAAAGGAATTTCTCTAGATCAGGTGACAATACACCCTACTTCGGTATGACCCAACTAGCCATGCGAACAACCCGATTTTATACCATTTCCCGGTTGTGAGGCAAGAGGTTAAACATATCTTTTGATAAGCCACGTCTTCATTCACTTTGAATGTCACATCGTCATATCCGCCAATTCACAAATTGATTTCAACAAACATACTACGGGTATACAGCTAAGAGAAATGAATCCCCCCGCCACCAAACGTAACTACGTTTGAAGAGATCAACTTACGCGATCCTTTAGATATACTCTGTCAGACATTCTTCCATATAAATTTGTCGTAGGACTGCACAAACCGAAGGCACTATTCTGTAAACAAGACAGCCCTTGCATAACTCCGTCTTCAATTATCTTCATCGTACTTGATTCACAACGCTAATGCCCATAAGGAGAGGTTTTCAGATAATGAATCTGATCCCGGTCTCTCCGTATTGACAACGTAAAATGGTCAAAAACTTCGATAGCCGATGATTTAACTATCAAAGAAAAACACATGTGCAAACAATGATATTATTTTCAGATGGAAATTCTATCAATCAATTATCATTCATCATTTATCTCTTTAATTAATTTATCATTAATTTATTCATTTCCCATTTCCTGTCCCATATATTCATAACTGCTTATTTTCTAAATCAAGAAAATATACGTTATTAATCATTGGAAAACATTTACGTCTCTTATTCACATGTCACTGTCATTCCAATATTTCTTATCAACAAACATTTCATTTTCTATGCTTGGAAAATATCTCTGATTATATTTGGAAAACGTTTCCAAATCTCATTTATGTGGATTTCGAACTAATGTTATATAAAACATCATTATGATCGCTCAATCTATTTATTATTTATTACTTAAAAATATTTCTAATCAACCTTCGCCATCGAACTTCAACTATTCCTTACTTAATTACGAAGTCAATCAATTTGGGGTATAATTACTTCTCAGACCTTAACTGAACACGTTCTTAACCTTGCAACAGATAAAGTTCACAACTCATATCTTAACACTTATTGTTTACGCCAGTTCTCGGATTTCAGTTTACAATTCCATTTCTTTTACGAAAAACAATTATTATAACGATAACGTTACAATTCGTACTACCGGGAAATCTAATTTTAAAACTGTAACTTTTATTTCTTTTATTTGATTAAATAATAATTTATTTATTTAATAAATAAATAAATCTTGATTTAAAAACCGGAAAGTAAATAGTACTTTCCCGAATTCGATATAATTGAATTCAACGTATAATTCTCTTTTGAGTAATCTCCATTTGATTAAATCTTCTTCGAATAACCTATATTCGATTAATTCACTTCGAATAACTAATATTCGATTTTCTCCCTTCATTTAATATTCACTACTGAATTTACAATTCAGATTATCCATTGATAAATGTATTTTAATTCATTTATAAATATTTTTCATAAATCACAACACTTGTTTTCATTGTTACACAAATTATTTATTTCTAACCATTCGAATTGTAACGACCCAGAAAATCTGAACCAATTTAAAAATTTTAAATTGGTTATTTTAATGGATTTTAAATATTTAAAATAAATATTTTAAATAATAACGATGAAAAGTGAGTTTGAATCGATGGTTAAAAATAAATATAATTATTTCTAATTATAAACAAGGCCTGAAATGGCGCGGTAGTTTCAAAAATTGAATTCAAACTTTGACTGACTGTACCGGGTGCAAAACAAAACGGATTTGAGTGAAACCAAAAATATTTAAATCTGTTAGTGAATATCTTTCTAACGAATCTGAAAAATCAAAGTTTCATAGCGGAAAGCAAAAGTTACGGCTAAATGAATTTTCAAAAAGGTCGTTATAGAGTTTATATAGCCCGTGAAAATGGCCATTTTGCAAACGACCTCGGAATTTGACGAAACCACTTTTGTTGGATCCAGGATGTCAAATTATTGCTAGGTTTCAAATGCCATAATTTTTGAAGCTAGTATGTGAGTTACGAAAAGGAAAACGTGTTTTGGTCAATTACAGTTAAATTGGATCGACCAGAAATGGGCCATTTTTCAAACAGTCTCAGAATTCGACGAAACTAGTTTTGTTGGGACCGTATCATCAAAACATAGCTAGATTTATTTTTCTGGAATTTTTAGAATCAGTATGTGGCCCCGGCAAATTGAAATGTACGTTCAAATCGAATATTGAATGTTTTATATTTTAATTTGAAGAGAAACTGTCTGAAACAGTCGAATGGGCCAACGAAACATATCCCATTGTGTTCGGAAAGGGGGTATTTAGCTAGGGATGACAATCGTTGGGTTTGGATTGGAGGTCATGTTAGAAAACCCTCTTTTAAAAGCTCCCGGCCAATCAGAATTTTATAATAATAATAAAAAAAAAACTATCTCTCCCTTTCCCCCCGATTGACGACGGAAGACGTTCACCGCTTCCCGATCATTTTCCGACCAATCCATGCAGTAATAGACCCCGACCCAGTTGAAGCTTTTGTAGTACTCGTCCAGGGCTTCAAATCTATACCTCCCATGCCACCCCTCGTTCGCTGTGCCTCGAGATTCACGCCGTCGAAGTCGTTGACTTCGTGCCGCCGTTGCCGCCGCAATTCGCCACTGAGTGGGACCCACCTGACATCGATCTGGGCGCCTCTCCTAGTCCTTCAAGGTGGCGCTGGCCGATCGATGTATAGTTGCACGGATTGAAAGAAAAGATCAAACCTAGTTTTGAAGATTTAAAAGAAGGTACGGCCTATTTTAAATAAACTATATTATAGCAATTTAAAGCGCTACGGTTTTTGATTTCACTGTAAAAATCATATCTTTTTCGTTTGTTGACGAAATTCAGTGAAACAAGAGACAGTGGACTCATGTGGACGTCTTCTACATTCTAGAAGAGACCACATATTTTTCTAAGCCTTCTGCTATTTTTGGTGGAGTGGAACCCAATGTGAGATTTCTGAATTATAAACGATATGAAAAACAACGATGTATAAATTATATAGTCGTTATATGAGTTATATAAGCATTGTACACCTCATGTATAAGCGTTGTATAAGTTGTACGTTCGATGTATAAGTTATATATGCGTTGTAAAAACCATATATGTGTTGAACATATGTGAAATATATATATATATATATATATATATATATATATACGCCCCTCGTCCACAAACCATGGACGATATTTATTGGTTGTGATTGGTGTGAAAATTGGTTGATAGAGAATGGTTGATTAGAATTGTTTGTGGTTGAAACTGATTGATTGTGGTTGAAAAATACCCGTTTGTGGTTGAGAATTATTTGATTGAAACCACATAGGATTAGTTTGTGTAATAGAAAAAAATATACATGCCGCCTGCGTGCGAACTAGATGCATGAAATCCCTATTGTCAAAAGCTGCGAGGCTTTAAGGTAGAGCGAGGAGCCGTACTAGGGACGACCCCGGTTTTAACTACCCTGCCGTTATGCTGCCGAAATTTTGAATAATATTCATGTGTTAGAATTATTTTCATGTGTTGAAACTACATTCGTGTGTTGAGTAGAAATTCATCCGTTAAATAGAAAACCTTCATGTGTTGAATAGAAATTCATTCGTTGAATAGAAATTCATGTGTTGAATGGTATTCGTGTTTTAAATAAATTGTTTTAACAATAAAAATCACATTTTCATTTTATATATACGAACTATAGAAATCACATATGTGTTGAATAGAAATTCATTCGTTGAATAGAAATTCATGTGTTGAATAGTATTCGTGTTTGAAATAAATTGTTTTATAATAAAAATCATATTTTTATCATCTATATGAACTGTATAAAATAGTCGTGTTTTGAAATAAACTGTTTTATAATAAAAATCATATTTTTATCATCTATATGAACTATATAAAATAGTCGTGTTTTGAAATGAATTGTTCTTGTAATAAAGACCACATTTTTATTATATACATGAATTGTTGAAAATAGTGAAGTGTTGAAATAAATGTCGGGTGGATAAAAATATCATTTTTATCAAATGTATGAAAAGAATATAGTTTTGAAATCGAAGAATCGATTATATATATATATATATTTATTTATTTATTTATAAATAGAATTGAAATATATCGAAGAACGAACCTGCAGTTCGTGTTTTGAAACCATGATTTCAAATGATTAGTGCGGGAGATCCGACCATCGGATTTTCCCGAAACTGAAACCATTGGGTTCGCCTTGGAAATATCTTTCCAACGACACCCACTTTGTGAAGATCCAACGGTTGGATTGTCTGGAATGTTTAATTCAAATCTGAAGAAAAACAGCGCCAGAATCGATTATATATATATATATAATCAAATTAAATCGAATAATGACGCTGCAGTTCGTATTTTGAAATCGAAACTTCAAACGAGTGTACCGGGAGATCCGACCGTCGGATTTTCCCAAAACTGGAACCGTTGGATTTGTTTTGGAAAGATCTTTCTAATGATATAAAATTTGTGAAGATCCAACGGTTAGATTTTCAGATATGTGTAAATCAAATCTGAAGAAGAACAACGCCACGACCGCGTTATGGCCCGTAGCGTCGTTTGAACGAATTGGCTTTAAATAAATGAATAAAAATAGAGATAAATTGTTATAAAATATTATAAACGATATGGAATGTGAAATTTGGAAACTAATTGAAGGTTAGCTAAGTCGAATGGTTTCCTGGGTTTTGATCTGATGTTGGTTTCGGCCTTCGGGGTTGATATTTGGGAAATCGTTCTCTTACTGATTTACGGTTAGTGAGATGAATTGGAATGATGCGTATGTTGTGTTTGTGTAGCACTTGTTTATTATATACGCGAGTTGCTCAGAAAGACCGGGTTTATCCCATTCTGAATAACTGAATCGACGATAAGAAATCGAAGATGAAGACGGTGGTCGAAGACCGGAGATCTTCACCTTGTTTGGATAGTAACTTATGTCCTGATTGGGAGGCATCCCGAAATATGGAAAATGAGTGGTGATCGTCCAGATGTTCATGGAGATCGATGGGTATGCGAGGTATATAGTGCCTCCGGTTTCGTTCAGACCCAGAACGGACTTGTAAATGGACTGTGTGTCTGATATTGGAATTCATTCTGTGTGATTGATAGCCATCAGTTGCATGGTGTGAATTGCCTGTGTGGCATGCTAAGATGCAGTGATCAAGGCTTCTATTAAAAAGAAAAGTCTTGTGGTGATGATCAAAGCACCGCCTGTATGGCATAGCTTTGTGTATAACGTGAATTCGCGAGCCTAACACCTCGGTATGAACCAGAAACGGGAGAGGACCTCAGGGAGGGCATGCGTTTCCTTCTAGCTAGAGGTGGTTTCGGTGCTTGAACTGGCTGACATTTATATTACTTTCACCTATGTGGTTGTTGCTGTTGCGAGGCGCCTCGGATATATCGGTCCATCCGGGACCGATGGAGTCATTCGTTGGCTCATTTACGTCCTAAAGGGCGAGGAAACGTAGTGTTCAGGCATTGTTAATCCACATCGGTGGACCGGCCCTAACGATCCAAAGGCTTGACTGAGTACTTGCCTGAGACATGGGCTAGATTGTCTCGAATTCGGTAAGGACTATCTTTTGCCTTGGTTCATGACGGAAATCCAATTTCCAAATGCGACATCGTGCGGTTTTGATTGTAAACCTATATTTGGCGACATAGTTGCATGGGACGCTCATGTCGTCTATGATTGATAATTATGATTTGAAATTGTTTTTAAAACATATAAACACTAGTAATAATATCAAATGCTTTTGTTTTGTTCGTATCAAGCATATTTTGGCCATTATAAGGTAAAAACTCTATCCTCCGGTTTGCGTTGCATTGTGTGATGGGAACTGAGTCTTGTAATGGCTTCATTTTTATAAAAAGCATTGCGATGTTTAAAAGATTGACTTGTTTTAAAGCACTGGCAATCCAATGGAGTAAACCCGTTCCGCGAAAGTGACGTGGTCCTGTGATTAGCCATATTATAAAATGTGTTGAGTAGATTTCTCATACCAGTCCCATGACTGACTCGTAGTTTGTTTCACTTGCAAACTCGGGTGCCCCTCTTTCTACACGGGCAGACTCGTATTCAGGTTTTAGCAGGTTCTTTCTGGATAGCTGGAGCTAAAGATGGATTCTATCATTTATCTATTTTATGTTGTTCAGCTCCTATTGTACATATTATGTTTGTTTTCCGTTGTAGACATTTATGTATAGCTGAACTGTATTTGTACTAAGTATGATCCTGTATACTGTGTAACTCTGATGATTACGTTTATCCAGTGTATTATTTGTACATTATCTAGTGTGTTTATTTAATTCTGCTCTGCTATTATCTGTTTATGTGTTATATTCCAAAGATTACCCTTGCCACCGTTAGTATGGGGTTTGGGGTCATCACAACGTGGTATCAAAGCTTTGGTTAAGCTTAGCTCTGGTATATAACACATTAACGAACTCGTCAGAGATAGAACCAGTAGTGTTCTAGGACGAATAACACGTTACAGATAGGATCAGCAATATCCTAGTATGAGTATAGCAGAATAACTCGTTAGAGATGGGGTCAGAAGGGCCCCAGAACGAGTCGAGAGTTATATGTTTATAAATAACATGTTTATGATTATATATATAGTCTGATTAATTTAAAAAGAGTATATGAATCGATTAGTATATTTTTGAAAAGTTAAAAACAAATTGATTGTTGTTTGTGTTGTGTGATAGTAGGTTTGATTAATTAAATTATTAGAGCGATAGTTAATTTAATCAATAAGAGAATGAATGGTAGAATTTATTCGATTAAATCACACACTGAACTGAGTTAAAAATTGATAGAAATATATACTTGTGCATTATATATGTTTGAATAGGTACATGGATTAGCTGTTGAGTAAAGAATTTATTTGCGTGCCCGACAAATAGGTAAACCTTAATGAGTTGGATGCGCAATTTTATTATTATATCAACTCCTGTGAATGCCATTGGATGCGGAGTGCTGGTTGTTCTATGTGTAATAATAAATGTCGCCATAGGATAGTAACAATTAATTTTGAACTACACTACATAGCATACTTCTTGAAGATAGGCATACTTCATCATATACCACATAAGCAATTGGAGCTTGTGTGACGAGGTGGAAGATTTACCATACGAGCGAGAGGCTTGTATGACGATGACTATATATTACAAGTTGAACTGATGACTGATATGGACCATATAAAATGTAACGGTAAATTGCCAGAATAATAAAAAAAAACACAGCGTCTGGAGTTGACAATAATCACGTCTCTCTAGTTATTAGATACGGCACATGGATTATTTATTTCCCACACGGGACGAGGTGATGAGAATTTATTCTCTGGAGTAATTAAAAATACACACTCCCTCAGGCTTAGACAGGGTGACGAGAATTTATTCTCTGGAGTTATTATCTTTACACGATCCCCTGTAAACACCAGAATATATCACTATAAATATGTGTATGCTTTATAGTACTTATTGGGTACCTAATACGGCCCAATAAATTTTCAAACCCCTCCCCGTACAAAGGAGGTTATGGCGAAATTTTTCGAAAATTCCGGGTGTTAGCCAAATTTTTGAAGAATTTGAAAATTCTCAGAAACCGAAAAGTTGGAGAATGGAAGCCAGATTGAAAGTAGAGTTGATTAATCAAGCCACTTTCGACTTTGTTCCTTTTCGGGGACGAAAATTTTTAAGTGGGGGAGATTGTAACGACCCGGAAAATCTGAACCAATTTAAAATTTTTAAATTGGCTATTTTAGTGGATTTAAATATTTAAAATAAATATTTTAAATAATAATAATGAAAAGTGAGTTTGAATCGATGGTTGGAAATAAATATAATTATTTCTAATTATAAACAAGCCCTGAAATGGCGCGGTAGTTTCAAAAATTGAATTCAAACTTTGACTAACTGTACCGGGTGCAGAACAAAACGGATTTGAGTGAAACCAAAAATATTTAAATCTGTTAGTGAATATCTTTCTAACGAATCTGAAAAATCGAAGTTTCATAGCGGGAAGCAAAAATTATGGTTAAATGAATTTTCAGAAATGTCGCTATAGAGTTTATATAGCCCGTGAAAATGGACATTTTGCAAACGACCTCGGAATTCGACGAAACCACTTTTGTTGGATCCGGGATGTCAAATTATTGATAGGTTTCAAATTCCATAATTTGTGAAGCTAGTATGTGAGTGTGGCAAAGGAAAACGTGTTTTGGTCAATTACAGTTAAATTGGATCGACCAGAAATGGGCCATTTTTCAAACAGTCTCAGAATTCGATGAAACTAGTTTTTTTGGGACCGTATCGTCAAAACATAGCTAGACTTATTTTTCTGGAATTTTTTGAATCATTATGTGGCCCCGGCAAATTGAAATGTATGCTCAAATCGAATATTGAATGTTTTATATTTTAATTTGAAGAGAAACTGACTGAAACAGTCGAATGGGCCAACGAAACATATCCCATTGTGTTCGGAATAGGGGTATTTAGCTAGGGACGACATTCGTTGGGTTTGAATTGGAGGTCGTGTTAGAATACCCTTTTTTAAAAGCTCTAGACCAATCAGAATTTTATATAAAAAAAACTCTCTCTCTCTCTTTCCCCCCGATCGACGACGGAAGACGTTCACCACTTCCCATCATTTTCCGACCAATCCACGCACTAATAGACCCCGACCTAGTTGAAGCTTTTGTAGTACTCGTCGAGGGCTTCAAATCTATACCACCCACGCCATCCCTCGTTCTTTGTCCCTCGAGATTTCACGCCCTCGAAGTCGTTGACTTTGCACCGCGGTCGCCGCCGCAATTCGCCACCGAGTGGGACCCACCTGGCATCGATCTGGGCGCCTCTCCTAGCCCTTTAAGGTGGCGCAGGACGATCGACGTATAGTTGCACGGATTGAAAGAAAAGATCAAACCTAGTTTTGAAGATTTAAAAGAAGGTACGACCTATTTTAAATAAACTATATTATAGCAGTTTAAAGCGCTACGGTTTTTGATTTCACTGTAAAAATCATATCTTTTTCATTTGTTGACAAAATTCAGTGAAACAAGAGACAGTGGACTCGTGTGGACGTCTTCTACATTCTAGAAGAGACCGCATATTTTTCTGAGCCTTCTGCTATTTTTGGTGGAGTGGAACCCAATGTGAGATTTCTGAATTATAAAAGATATGGAAAACGACGATGTATAAATTATATAGTCGATGTATGAGTTATATAAGCGTTGTACACCTCATGTATAAGCGTTGTATAAGTTGTACGTTCGATGTATAAGTTATATATGCATTGTAAAATTCATATATGTTTGAATAGAAGGGAAATATATATATATATATATATATATATATAAATATATATATATATATACGCCCCTCGTCCACAAACCATGGACGATATTTATTGGTTATGATTGGTGTGAAAATTGGTTGATAGTGAATGGTTGATTAGAATTGTTTGTGGTTGAAATTGATTGATTGTGGTTGAAAAATACCCGTTTGTGGTTGAGAATTATTTGGTTGAAACCACATAGGATTAGTTTGTGGAAAAGAAAAAAATATACATGCCGCCTGCGTGCGAACTAGATGCATGAAATCCTTATTGTCAAAAGCTGCGAGGCTTTAAGGTAGAGCGAGGAGCCGTACTAGGGACGACCCCGGTTTTAACTACCTTGCCGTTATGCTGCCGAAATTTTGAATAATATTCATGTGTTAGAATTATTTTCATGTGTTGAAACTACATTCGTGTGTTGAGTAGAAATTCATCCGTTGAATAGAAAACCTTCATGTGTTGAATAGAAATTCATGTGTTGAATGGTATTCGTGTTTTAAATAAATTGTTTTAACAATAAAAATCACATTTTCATTTTATATATACGAACTATAGAAATCATATATGTGTTGAATAGAAATTCATTCGTTGAATAGAAATTCATTCGTTGAATAGAAATTCATGTGTTGAATAGTATTCGTGTTTGAAATAAATTGTTTTATAATAAAAATCATATTTTTATCATCTATATGAACTATATAAAATAGTCGTGTTTTTAAATAAACTGTTTTTTATCATCTATATGAAATATATAAAATAGTCGTGTTTTGAAATGAATTGTTCTTGCAATAAAGATCACATTTTTATTATATACATGAATTGTTAAAAATAGTGAAGTGTTGAAATAAATGTCGGGTGGATAAAAATATCATTTTTATCAAATGTATGAAAAGAATATAGTTTTGAAATCAATATATATATATATATTTATATAAATAGAATTGAAATATATCGAAGAATGAAGTTGCAGTTCGTGTTTTGAAACCGTGATTTCAAACGATTAGTGCGGGAGATCCGACCATCGGATTTTCCCGAAACCGAAACCGTTGGGTTCGCCTTGGAAGTATCTTTCCAACGACACCCACTTTGTGAAGATCCAACGGTTGGATTTAATGGAATGTTTAATTCAAATCTGAAGAAAAACAGTGCCAGAATCGATTATATATATATATATAATTAAATTAAATCGAATAACGACGCTGTAGTTCGTATTTTGAAATCGAAACTTCAAACGAATGTACCGGGAGATCTGACCGTCGGATTTTCCCAAACTGGAACCGTTGGATTCGTTTTGAAAAGATCTTTCTAATGATATAAAATTTGTGAAGATCCAACGGTTATATTTACAGATATGTGTAAATCAAATCTGAAGAAAAACAGTGCCACGGCCGCGTTATGGCCCGAAGCGTCGTTTGAATGAATTGGCTTTAAATAAATGAATAAAAATAGAGATAAATCGTTATAAAATATTATAAATGATATGGAATGTGAAATTTAGAAACTAACTGAATGTTAGCTAAGTCGAATGGTTTCCTGGGTTTTGATCTGATGTTGGTTTCGGACTTCGGGGTTAATATTTGGGAAATCGTTCTCTTACTGATTTACGGTTAGTGACTGATGAATTGGAATGATGCATATGTTGTGTTTGTGTAGCACTTGTTTATTATATACGCGAGTTGCTTAGAAAGACCGGGTTTATCCCATTCGGAATGACTGGATCGACGATAAGAAATCGAAGATGAAGACAGTGGTCGAAGACCGGAGATCTTCACCTCGTTTCGATGGTAACTGATGTCCTGATTGGGAGGCATCCCGAAATATGGATAATAAGTGGTGATCGTCCAGACGTTCGTGGAGATCGATGGGTATGCGAGGTATATAGTGCCTCCGGTTTCATTCAGACCCAGAACGGACTTGTAAATGGACTATGTTTTTGATATTGGAATTCATTCTGTGTGATTGATAGCCATCAGTTGCATGGTGTGAATTGCCTGTGTGGCATGCTAAGATGCAGTGATCAAGTCTTCTGTTGAAAAGCCAAGTCTTGTGGTGATGATCAAAGCACCGCCTGTGTGGCGTAGCTTTGTGTATAACGTGAATTCGCAAGCCTCACACCTCGGTATGAACCAGAAACGGGAGAGGACCTCAGGGAGGGCATGCGTTTCCTTCTAGCTAGAGGTGGTGTCTGTGCTTGAACTGGATGACAATTATATTACTTTCACCTATGTGGTTGTTGCTGTTGCGAGGCGCCTCGGATAAATCCGTCGATCCGGGACCGATGGAGTCATTCATTGGCTCATTTACGCCCCCAAAGGGCGAGGAAACGTAGTGTTCAGGCATTTTAATCCACATCGGTGGACCGGCCCTGACGATCCAAAGGCTTGACTGAGTACTTGCCTGAGACATGGGCTAGAATGTCTCGAATTCGGTAAGGACTATCTTTTGCCTTGGTTCATGACGGAAATCCAATTTCCAAATACGACATCGTGCGGTTTTGATTGTAAACCTATATTTGGCAACATAGTGGCATGGGACGCTCATGTTGTCTATGATTGATACTTATGATTTGAAATTGTTTTTGAAACATATGAACACTAGTAATAATATCAAATGCTTTTGTTTTATTCGTATCAAGCATATTTTGGCCATTATAAGGTAAAAACTCTATCCTCCGGTTTGCATTGCATTGTGTGATGGGAACTGAGTCTTATAACGGCTTCATTTTTATAAAAAGCATTGCGATGTTTAAAAGATTGACTTGTTTTAAAGCACTGGCAATCCAATGGAGTAAACCCGTTCCGCGATAGTGGCGTGGTCCTGTGATTAGCCATATTATAAAATGCGTTGAGTAGATTTCTCATACCAGTCTCATGACTGACTCGTAGTTTGTTTCACTTGCAAACTCGGGTGCCCTTCTTTCTATACGGGCAGCCTTGTATTCAGGTTTTAGCTGGCTCTTTCTGGATAGCTGGAGCTGAAGATGGATTCTATCATTTATCTATTTTATGTTGTTCTGCTCCTATTGTACATATTATGTTTGTTTTCCGCTGTAGACATTTATGTATAGCTGAACTGTATTTGTACTAAGTATGATCCTGTATAATGTGTAACTCTGATGATTACGTTTATCCAGTGTATTATTTATACATTATCTAGTGTATTTATTTATTTCTGCTCTGCTATTATCTGTTTATGTGTTATATTCCAAAGATTACCCTTGCCACTGTCAGTACGGGATTTGGGGTCGTCACACGAATTTCCATTTCTGTTTAAATTCACGTTTCAAAAGTCCAATTTCCTTTACAAATGTTTATGTTTGCAAAATCTTTATTTAATTTCATTATTTACATTGAATGTGACTAATATTTCCTTTATATATTCCATTAAGTTTGATTTCGTATTTTAAAATAATATCTCGTTTCCAAATCCTATATATGCTTCTGTTTATAGAATTATTCATACAAAATCTCCTTTTTATTTCTACCACTTAAATCTCATTTATAATTCCTTTTATAAATGCTGAGTTCACATTCTCTTTAAAGTATCAGTGTTGAAACCAATTTCTACTTCGCTATATAAGTTCAGACTTATATATTCCATTTATCAAAAGGTAAATATTTTATTTAATTTATAAAATATTATTTATAAATTAATCATCTCCATTTATCTATTAAAACATATTTCTATTTACAATCTATTTTGAATTCATCTTCTCGTTATTATTTAATATCTTGTCAATTCCCTTTTATAAAATCTGTTCATTTTATAAATGTTCTCCTTTATAAAATATGTTCATTTTATACATGTTCTTCTTTATAAAATATTTTCATTTTATGAATGTTCTTCTTTATAAAACATTTTCATTTTATAAATGTTCTTCTTTATAAAATATTTTCATTTTATAAATGTTCTTCTTATAAAATATTTTCATTTTACAAATGTTCTTCTTTATAAAATATTTTCGTTGTATAAATGTTATTCTTTATAAAATATTTTCATTTTATAAATGTCCTTCTTTATAAAATATTCTCATTTTATAACTGTTCTTCTTTATAAAATATGCTCATTTTATAACTGTCCTCTTTTTACAATGTATATTTATTTTATATAAATATTTTATTTTCAATCTACACTGTAAAAATTCTCTTTATACATTCTAGTACATCTTATGGTGTTTAACATACCATATAACGATGATCACTATCATTCAAACTTACATAATCAACAACAGATTATATAGCACATCATATATTACAATATATGAAAAATGGTAAAATAAATGTTGAGGAATCCAATTGGATCCCTCCGACCCGTTTCCCTGCATCCACAAATATTACATAATATAATTCACAACAATTACAGTTCAATATGTACTATTCTGATAAACAGAATCAAGGTTTGTTAATGATATGTGTGTATATCGTTATCTGTAAATTTCAACCAACAATCAACAATTCAATCGAACAATCATCACACGGAAATTAATCATTATTTATCAGTACTAGATTATATTTATAAAAATAAAATTTAAATAGAGTTAGTGAGTTTTACTCACATTGGACGATCATCATTAAATAACGATAATTGTCGGTTGACTCAGACAGACAATTTATTTTGCTATAAATTGTAACGAGCTCCAATTCACTCCCAGTCAGTTCCATTGTGTAGCCGCCGTCCATACGATCCCAACGAATCTTGTTTTGCTAAAAACCGATATCGTATGATAAAGTTATTCAATTTTGAAGTTTATATTCATTTAAATTAAATAAAAGCTTGGATTTTATTTTTCAAATGGGCCTTGCCCTTTCCAAAAGTTGGCCTACTTACATTAATACCCTAACCCGCTCTCCCTTCTTCCTCCTTGTCGCGGCTGCAGGAAATCAATTCGACAACCATTGCCGAAATTCCAAGCTTCACTGCTCGTCTTCTACTTCGCAATATCCAAATCTAAACACACCAACACACTCTCCTTCACATTCTTCACATCTTCCACCCAAAAACTAGGAGCTCGCGTTCTTCCTCCTTGTCGCGGCTCCAGGAATCCGCAGCCTCCCTCCCTCCCCCAATGAAAAGTCATGACATTTTTTCCCACTAAACTTCCCAAAATTATTCACGCGAGCTCGAAATCATAATACAAGCTTAATACCAATTCCCAAAATATGAATTAAAGCTTCCATTTCCCGATTTTCTTAGCCATAGCTATTGCGAGCTGCTGCCTTTTATTTTTCGACTTCCAGGAATTTGTTCGAGTTGCCTAAAAATTATACCACCTAGAAGAAAATCAACTTGCGAGCTCAACAACAATTGTTTTAGGATTTATAGAATTTTAATCCCTTTGTTTTGATTTTTGGAAGATGAATTCCCTCACCTTTTCAGGAAACTGGGTGACGGCTAATACAATTGACCAGAGAAAGAAATAAAATTAGGTTAGGGAAATGTTAAGGGGCATATATAGGGTAAATATATAATTTTATATTCGATTATTATATTTAATTTTTATCAACGATTATTTGTATTCGATGTTTAAAATCCGTATAATTACATATGATATCCAAAAATCATGAAAATTGACATACAACTAGTGTTTGACATTACGGACCCAACGAAACTTGTTTCGTCGAATTCCAACTCTGTTTGCTCATACAACATATTTTTAAAGGTCAAAATATCGATTGTTTTTCATGTTAAAATCGCGCACGGCCACATACTGACTCCAAAAATTATGAAAATTGAAATCCAACAATAATTTAATATTCTGTATCCAACAAAATTAGTTTTGTCGAAAACGGAGATCGTTTGCAAAAATGGCTATTTTTAAAGCTCTAAATAAATCCATTTAAATATTAATATATTTAAAAATAATTAATTTTAATATTAATAAATTAATATTATCGTATATATTCTCAATTGAATATCATACAGATCCAGAATATTCCTATCTGAATTTATAACTCAGCATTTCAACTACATATTAAATCAGTATTCAAGTTATACCGAAAAATCCATTTATAATATAAATAAATCGTTATAAAATATAAACGAATTCCATAGCGACTATTTTAAAATTTAGTTTGGACATAACTAACATTCTACACTACGAATTCTCGATTTTTCTCTTCTATTATAAAAACATACTTCACCAGCTCCGAACGTTTCTTGTTTCATAGAAATCCGACTAAAAACGGATTCTGTATATTCATTTAAAGTTTGAGTTGCCAAATTACGAAATGCCATGCCATTTCAAGCTCGATTATAATTAAAATATAATTTATATGTTCTAAAGTCGATTAAATAATATATTTGTTATTCTAATTCAATTCTAAACTGTATTATACCTTATACATGATCCAATTCACACTGTATTGTGAATTCAGCTATTTTTGACTATTTCGGAATTATAATATATTTTTATATTATAAATATTAATTAAATATTCCATATTATTTAATTTAAATCAATAAATCACTATTTACATAATTAAATAAATTAAGTATTATATCGTGAAAATATGGGACATTACATTCTTCCCTCCTTAATAATAATTTCATCCTCGAAATTGCTAAGGTAGAAAACAACACTATTCACTGGGTAAAAATTATTTGTTTACTTCTTGAATTTCAGTTTCACTATACCAATGAATTTCAATTAAATATTAATTCATTTTTATTAACGAAATTTTTCAAAAATCCTGAAAATTTTCTAACACCTTAAATTTTCGAAAAAATTCGCCAGCACTTTCTTTGTACAGCTCAATCGGTACAACTACAACTAGCCTCTCTAGGCCTTCTCCAATACAAAAGAAATTCAAACAGTCAAGAGGCTTACCAAATCGGCTCATAAAACTCATATCCAATATAAAAACATAAACTTGTACATTTTTATCGGGCATATCAACTTGATCACTTTCACTTGCAATCAATTCAACATATACCAATGTCATCTAAACCAATTTCCAATCAATATCTGTTCAACATAGCTATTCACTTATATCCAAACCAAATTTCATTTCAAACTCGAGTTCCATTCTTGATTCCAACTCTTAACTTATCACTTCAACATAATTCCATATTTCTGTCTCATAATCCAGTCTTATTCAATATTTCCTATTTCAATTCAATTTTCCATTTAACTGGCTTTAATTAAATTTTCAATTTCTATTGGCTTTTAAAAATTCTACTTTAATTTGTTTTAATTCAAATAATCTATTTCTGGGAGTCTTTAAATAGCTTAGCCTTTTCCAAAAATCAAAATATTCATTTTGGAATATCAAAACAACTTGTTTTCTCAAAACAATTCAAAAACAAAAAATTTGGTAGTAATCCATCACTTACAAGTCGAAAATGAACACCGATGATGTCATGATCATCATCAGAATCTATTTTCTAGTTATCGAAGTGAGTTCAATACTACATCACTTTCAAAACCATATCTAAACACTTCCATTTTGAAATTCATTTCAAAATACCATTAACAATGTTTTAAAATAATTTAAAATATCCCAGGATTTTAAAATTCTCATATGTTTAATCCAGATTCATTTACAAACACTTATTCTGATTTTCAGAATTTAAATTCTGATTTAAATTCAAATTTAATTCGTTCGATTTCATATACTACACTTACATGAATTTTGTTTAGTTATTTATAACCATTTCACATTCTATAATCTTATCAGATTATAATATCAACCAGCACATCCAATATACTATAATACTTCAAATATTAATCATTCTTTTATGCCAAAATATGATTTGGGTAAAATTATATCATTTACCCTCTTTTCAAAACATAATGTGTCGGTTCATCGTACTCGAGTGTTTATAAACTCCTACCGATACAGTGGATCAAACTGATCGACCAAAACTCATAAACAACTAGACCAATAAATCTCCATAATATAAAATAATTTTATATTGAATAACAAATACGTGGTCATATATATACACTCAAACTCAATCCAGGGTATTGCTAATCCCATCTCTAATGAGTCACGTCACAGAGCCTAGGTAATTACTTAACCCTCAACTCTGATACCACTGTAACAAACTGGAATTTTCGACCCAGAAAATCAACATAAAATCAATGTCAATTATTCAGGCACCGAACATTCCATATCATTAATAGAAAGAAGATAGAGGGTGAGAATAGATAAGATAGAAAATTAGAATAGAAGAAGAACATACAACACATCAGAGTAACACGAATCTCATAGTGGAACGAATAAACTTTAACATAACTTTGAAATAAGACAGTATATATATACAATAACATTATCAGAGTACAACACTTACAACACAGCGGAAATAACACTAGATAACTAACGTTGAAGCCTCCTGCTCCAAGCTCTCCAAGTATATCTGTAAAGACCTGAACTACTTGACTGCCCGTACAAATTTGGGTACCCAAGAGTTTAGGGAAAAACAAAACAAAAATAAATTCTGAGTCAGTCATGGGACTGGTGTGAGTAAACTCCAACCACTTGGTTTAACTTTTAAAAATCCTTTTAAAAGAAAGGATAATCGTAAGACCGATCCACATATAAACATGGATGGTTTTTACCTTACGATAACCCAAAGCATTCTTTGAAATCAATATTTGTCTGATATTATAAGAATGTCTAAATACAAGTAATATCAATCTAGCAGAACGCTTGCATCTCACGCTCTACATATATAGTATACTATCAAAACCGCAGTCTCTAACTGGATAATGGAGTCCAACTGGCAAGGTATGGGACCACCTTCCGGCAATGTACCTCTAGAGAGAAATACACCGGGTTCAACAAGAACATCTTGCAACCCAGGCTAAACATGACTGGTCCCTCACTTAGCTTAAGGGTACCGAATGTATTATCACCAACAGTTGGGATCAGCAACCGTTTCCCAAAAGGGACAGGATCGATAGATTTTAAGAAGCAAAAGGGATTTCTCTAGATCAGGTGACAATACACCCTGCTTGGGTATGACCCAACTAGCCATGCAACCTACCCGATTTTATACCATTTCCCGGTTGTGAGGCTAGAGGTTAAACGTAACTTTTGATAAGCCACGTCTTCATTCACTTTGAATGTCACATTATCATATCCGCCAAATCACAAATTGACTTCGCCAAACATACTACGGGTATAGCTAAGAGAAACAAATTGCTCCACCACCAAACGTAACTACATTTGAAGAGATCAACTTACGCGATCCTTTAGATATACTCTATTAGACATTCTTCCATATAAATTTGTCTTGGGACTAGACAAAGTGAAGGCACTATTCTGTAAACATGACTGCCCTTGCATAACTCCGTCTTCAATTATCTTCATCATATTTTATTCGCAACGCTAATGCCCATACAGAGTGGATTTCAGATAATGAATCTTATCCCGGTCTCTCTGTATTGACAACGTAAAATGGTCAAAAACTTCGATAGTCGGTGATTTAACTATCAAAGAAAAACACGTGTGCAAACAATGATATTATTTCCAGATGGAAATTCTATTGATCAATTATCATTCATCATTTATCTTTTTAATTAATTTATCATTAATTTATTCGTTTCCCATTTCCTGTCTCATATATTCATAATTTCTTGTTTACTAAGTCTAGAAAATATACTTTATTAATCATTTGAAAACATTTCCGTCTCTTATTCACATGTCACTGTCATTCCAATATTTCTTATCAACAAACATTTCATTTTCTATGCTTAGAAAATATATTTGATTATATTTGGAAAACGTTCCCAAATCTCATTTATATGGATTTCAAACTATTGTTATATAAAACATCATTATGATCGCTCAATCCATTTATCATTTATTACTTAACAGTATTTCTAATCAACCTTCGCCATCGAACTTCAACTATTCCTTAGTTAATTACGAAGTCAATAAAGTTGGGGTATAATTACCTCTCAGACCTTAACTGAACACGTTCTTAACCTTGCAACAGATAAAGTTCACAACTCAAATCTTAACACTTATTGTTTACGCCAATTCTCGGATTTTAGTTTACAATTCCATTTCTTTTATGAAAAAACAGTTATTATAACAATAACATTATAATTCGTACTTCCGTGATATCTAACTTTAAAACTGTTACTTTTATTTTTTTATTTAGTTAAATAATAATTTATTTATATTATAAATAAATAAATCTTGACTTAGAAACCAGAAAGTAAATAGTACTTTCTCGAATTCGATATAATTGAATTCGATGTATAATTCTCTTTCGAGTAATCTCTATTTGATTAACTCTTCTTCGAATAACATATTCGATTAACTCACTTCGAATAACTAATATTCGATTTTCTCTCTTCATTTAATATTCACTTCTGAATTTACAATTCAAATTATCCATTGATAATTGTATTTTAATTCATTTATAAACATTGTTTATAAATCACAACACTTGTTTTCATTGTTACACAAATTATTTATCTCTAGCCATTCAAATTTCCATTTTTGTTTTAATTCACGTTTCAAAAGTCCAATTTCCTTTATAAATGTTTTTATTTGCAAAATCTTTACTTAATTTCATTATTTACATCAAATGTGAATAATATTTCCTTTATATACTCCATTAAGTTTGATTTCTTATTTTAAAATAATATCTCGTTTCCAAATCCTATTTATACTTCTCTTTATATAATTATTCATTCGAAATCTCCTTTTTATTTCTACCACTTAAATCTCATTTATAATTCCTTTTATAAATGCTGAGTTCACATTCTCTTTAAAATATCGGTGTTGAAACCAATTTCTACTTCGCTGTATAAGTTCAGACTTATATATTCCATTTATCAAAAGATAAATATTTTATTTAATTTATAAAATATTATTTATAAATTAATAATCTCCGTTTATCTGTAAAAACAAATTTCTATTTACAATCTACTTTGAATTCATCTTCTCGTTATTCTTTAATATCTTGTCAATTCCCTTTTATAAAATTTGTTCGTTTTATAAATGTTCTCCTTTATAAAATATGTTCATTTTTTAAATGTTCTTCTTTATAAAATATTTTCATTTTATAAATGTTCTTCTTTATAAAATATTTTCATTTTATAAGTGTTCTTCTTTATAAAATATTTTTGTTTTATAAATGTTCTTCTTATAAAATATTTTCATTTTATAAATGTTCTTCTTTATAAAATATTTTCATTTTATAAATGTTCTTCTTATAAAATATTTTCATTTTATAAATGTTCTTCTTTATAAAATATTTTCATTTTATAAATGTTCTTCTTTATAAAATATTTTCATTGTATAAATGTTCTTCTTTGTAAAATATTTTCATTTTATAAATGTTCTTCTTTATAAAATATTCTCATTTTATAACTTTTCTTCTTTATAAAATATGCTCATTTTGTAACTGTTCTCTTTTTACAATGTATATTTGTTTTATATAAATATTTTATTTTCAATCTACACTGTAAAAATTCTCTTTTCACATTCTAGTACATCTTACGGTTTTTAACATACCATATAACAATGATCAATATCATTCAAACATACATAATCAACAATAGATTATATAACACATCATATATTACAATATATGAAAAATGGTAAAATAAATGTTGAGGAATCTAGTTGGATCCCTCCGACCTGTTTTTCTGCAACCACATATGTTACATAATATAATTCACATCAATTACAGTTCAGTATGTACTATTCTGATAAACAGAATCATGGTTTGTTAACTGTTAGCCTACTTTGTGAACTAGGCTACACAAAGAGCAAACAGTGAGACAGCCATCAACCGGTCCGGATCGGAGGGAGATAGCACACGAAAAAAGTAGAGATCAAAGACGCAAATACCATATTGGTTCGGTTCGGTTCGGAGGAGTACGTCAGCAACATCAAAAGATATCAAGTGGCCTCATTGGATCGGATCGGAGGCAACCGATTTAAACCCCTTTTCTCTGAGCCTGTGACCGTTGCTACACACGTTTCCTGAGGACTCAGACCAAGAATGACCATTTTTCCCATGATCTCCCACTGAATCGATGCGCTGTCACCATCTGGAAGCCTCCGAACCCGACTCTTATGGGATAGGTGCCACGCAGTTCCGAACCAGAGCCACTTCGAAGGGATTTTTCACCTATAAATACACCATCAAGAGGCATTTGAAAGGATCTTTTGGCAAATTCTCAGTTATAACTTCCTCCATAGCCAAATTTCATAACTACATTCAAATCAAAATCATCTCTTAAAGTCTATTTTTGAGAGATTTGAGTGAGTTTATGAATTGTAATTGTGAAGTTGAGTGAGAATCATTGTTGTATTTGCATTCGATTTATCAATTAAAAGAATAGAAAGTGGACGTAGGCTCTTTAACGCTGAACCACTATAAATCATGTGTTCTTCGTTGCTTTTTAGTTCTATTTCATTAAAATCATTGCTCATTTGGGTGTTAAAACCAATTTTTGGTCTAACATTTTGGTGCTTTCACTGAGAAACCTTCGAATTCTCAACCTTTTTGGGATTATCATTCTACTATTTGGACTTTCAAGTTCACAGAAATAAATCCCTTGTCTCTGACATCTTCCAGTACTTGTTGATTAACTGTTGAAGAATCGAGTATCATGGCTAAGACCAAAGGAAATGAAGTGCAAGGCACTAGGGGAAATGATTCCAGAGAAGATCAGCAAGCTATCGTGTTAACAAGGTCACGCGCTCAAAGCTCTTAAGCAGACCGCTCCGATAGGAGGATCCGAACCGGATGGGAGGCGCCGATCCGAACCGGGTGGAAGGCACCGATCCGATCCGGTCTAGTGAGGTTGAGGGCACTCACTCCCTCCATCCGAACCGCCCCAACCAGGCTACTGTGAACCAATCCGATCCGAACCAGAATGAAGCTGGAACTTCCACTCGAGCTCCCTCCAACGCTCTGATTCCAGCCATGATGACTAATGTTCAGCCTGATCCATCTGCACCCATTACCCAGGGAGACATTTCATGTTTTCTTGACATGCTACAGAGCACTAAAGAAGCATTGGAAGCCCAAACGCGTGACAACCTTCGCATGCAGGAAAACATGATCACTATGGGTAGAGAACTGCAAGAGCTCCGGAGGCAGAAGACTCCTTCCCCAACGCGCGCCTTGCTACAGATGATTCGTCTTCTTCGGACGAGGAATGCCCTCGCGAGAGAAGGCCGCTTGAACGACCTCAGAACCTTGATCAATTGACTTTTGGATCTTTGGGATCCCGAGAAAACGCTTCTCGTGCATTGGGCCCTGATGACCCGATCCTACAACAGTTGCTACCTATGCGCGGATCTCACGTCATACCCAGGGATCCTAATATTACCAACCCCACACAGCAACAGCTTCTCCAACCTCTACCTCCTGAGGTCGACCGGGAACACAGAGAACAACGTAGAGCAGCTGCCGCCAGAAACAGGAGGTTATCCCCTGACCAGGAACCCAGGGGTAATCCGAACATCAGATCTAAGGAGTCTGTGAAGACATTAACAAATGCCGATGTATGGGCAATGGTGCGCCATATTATGTCCGAGAGCCAGCGGTATACTAATGAATATTGAGGCATTGAACGAAGTCATACCCCCTTCACAGATGACATACTGAATTTCCAGTTCCCCCGGTGATTCAACTTGCCTCAGATGGATCGATATTCAGGAAGAACAAACCCAGGGCAGCATCTGATGAGATATGCATGGTTCATGCCATAAAATGCAAATCTTTTCCAATCTATCTTGAAGATGTAGCGTTAATGTGGTTCACCCGACTCCCTCCTCGGTCGGTATAAAATTTCATAGAATTGAGTGAGCGCTTCATGAATCAATTTCGACTCCATGCCCAAAAGTCCAAGACCGTCATAGAATTGTCACAGATTAAACAGGCCCTAGGAGAATATTTGAAGTCATATTTGGATCGCTTCAACCTGGATGTCACCGAAGTTAGCGATCCCCATGAGCGAACTATCCTGATGGCCCTGATAGAAGGGGTAGATCCTGACATAGAGTTCAGGGATTACTTGGGTGGAAAACCACCTCCTACTAGAGAATTCTTCTATGAAAAGGCTAATATCCGCTTAAGGCGAGAAGAGGCTAAGGCAAATCGGAAGAGAAAGTCCGACGGGGCCTCGAAGGAAGGTGTCCAGAGTAACGTTGCTGTGAAACAATATGGTGACAGTTCAAGGAAGGTGGAAGTAAATGTTGGCAATCAAAGTGGGGGTAATAGCAACAGAAATGGGAACGACAATAGAAGGAATAGAAACCGCGGGAATGGCTCTAATAAAAGACCCAGATTCCAGACTTCTGAAAATTATACGCCATTAAATGATACATTGGATAACATTTATTTAGATACATATAGCATATTGCAGTACAAAAAACCACCACCCAGAGATTCTACTGAGAAAGAGATTGCAACAGGAAAGTTTTTCTTGTTTCATGGTACCCACGGTCATTCCACCAGTGAGTGCCATCATGTGACAGATATCGTCGAAAAATTGCTGCGAGAAGGGAAGTTGGATGAGTACAAGGTTGCCCCAAGGGATAGGGGGCAAGGGGGACAAGCCCCGACCCAAGACCAGCCTGCTTCAAAACCCACAGCTCAGCAAAAAGGTAAGAGGATTGTCATTAATATTATTATAGGCGGACCTCACTTAGTTGGTCGTAGTTTTAAAGCAATGGACCAGTACGTCAACGCCGCCAAGCATTTTGAAGTAGGAGAATGCAGTAGCCTTGAAGACGTCACTCCAATAAAACAACAAAAAACGATGTCAGATGATGTCGTATTCCACAATAGAGATGAATCTGGAGTTCAATCTCCAACCGATGATCCATTAGTGATTACCACAAATAATTGGCCCTGCTTTAGTCCGTAAAGTGTTAGTGGACATCGGGAGCTCGGTTAATATCCTCTTCAAGAAAGATTTTGAGCAAATGAGACTCGAAGCAAAAGACTTAAAGCCATGTGAAGGATGGATACGTGGCTTTAACGGAGCATCTACAGCTCCGATGGGCTTTGTGGAACTACCAGTCACACTAGGGCAGGGAGATCGCCAGAGAGCGAGGATCCTGCCATTTGTAGTTTTGGATGTGGAGTCGCCTTACAATGCCTTCCTAAGCCGATTGACCCTTGCTGAATTTAGGGCATGTATTGCACCTTGGTGCTTACTGCTTAAATTCCCGACTGAGTCAGGAGTCGGGGTGATGAGGGGCGACCAAGCTACGGGACGAGCTTATTACATGACAGAGTTAAAGATGTTAATGAAGGGGTCGAATATAGATGCTATAGATGATTCCGCCCCTCCAAAGGAGGCGTCATCATAGCAATTAAGGGGCCCTGCCCCAAGAGAGTCGCCCTCAGACGGGCTCAAGGATATAAATCCCAGAGAGTATAGAGAACCCGGGGGCAGGAAGGCAACTCCCAACGAAATAAAAATTGATATACCTATTGATGAAACAGATCCAACAAAAGTGCTAAAGATCGGCTCGCAACTGGATCCAGTTAGAGCGAGGGAATTGGCTAATTTCTTAAAGGCAAACCTGGATGTGTTTGCCTGGACTCGCCGACATGCGTGGGATTTCGCCTACCATCATGAGCCACTCTTTTTGTATTAATCCAAAGCACCCACCAGTCAAGTAGAAGAGACGGATGTTGGGCCCAGAGCAGTCAGCTGCTTTGAAAGAAGAAGTAGAGAAATTAAAAGGTAATGGATTCATTAAGGATTAAAAATATCCCGACTGGATATCGAATCCTGTCCTGGTCAAAAAGTCAAACGAGAAGTGGAGAACGTGCATCGACTTTTCTGATTTGAACAAGGCTTGCCCGAAGTATAGCTTTCCTCTTTCCAAAATTGATCAACTAGTAGATTCGACGGCCGGGCATGAACTCTTATCCTTTATGGACGCCTATTCCGGGTACAATCAAATTCCCATGCACATACCAGATCAAGAGCACAAAAGCTTTATCACAGACTTGGGGTTGTATTGTTACGTGGTAATGCCATTTGGGTTAAAAAAATGCGGGAGCCACTTATCAGCGCCTAGTCAACCGCATGTTTTACAATCAAATCGGGAAAACCATGGAAGTTTACGTAGATGATATGCTCGTGAAATCCAAGCAATCTCCCGATCATACGAAGGACTTAGCAGAAATGTTAGGCATACTACGAAGGTACGGGATGAAGTTGAATCCCTTGAAGTGTTCTTTTGGAGTGGCATCAGGCAAGTTGCTCGGCTTTATCGTGAGTTCCAGGGGAATTGAAATCAATCCAGACCAAATCGCAGCAATCTGGAATATAGAGGAGCCGCAAAGGATCAGGGATGTTCAAAGCTTAGCTGGGAAGGTTGCAGCACTGGGCAGGTTCATCTCCAAAGCAACGGACAAGTGTGTACCTTTCTTCGATCTCATAAAATGGGGAAAGCGAAATATTGAGTGGACTCCCGACTGTGTGGATGCGTTCCAGAATCTATTAGACTTCTTAGAAAAGCCTCCAATATTATCAAAGCCTGTGAAACATGAGGATTTGTTCGTCTATTTGGCGGTATCATCTCACGCCGTCAGCGCGGCATTAGTACGTGAAGAGGATAAAGTCCAGAAACCTGTGTATTATGTAAGCAAAAAACTAGCAGCTGCAGAACGTAACTATCCGAAGATAGAGAAGCTTGCTTATAGCCTCCTGATTGCTTCTCGCAAACTTCGCCATTATTTTCAAGCACATACAATAGTTGTATATGTCGACCAACCTTTGAGACAAGTGTTGCAGAAACCCGAAGCATCGGGGCGGTTACTTAGATGGAATATCGAACTGAGTCAATTTGATTTGAACTTTCAGCCATGAAGATTAATAAGGGGGCAGGCATTGGCTGACTTTATAGCTGAATTTGCAATTCCTGAAGAGGAAACGGTGGGCGACAAGGTAGTTGCTTCGGATCGAGAGTTAGAGCTCAGTCTGTGGAAATTATATACAGACGGGGCCAAGAATGATAGAAAGTCCAGCGTCGTAGTTGTTTTGATAACTCCTGAAGGACGATCTATCTACTATGCATTACGGTTAGAGTTCGCTACTACTAACAATGATTCCGAGTATGACGCCCTGATTGCTGGGCAGAAACTCATCAAAGATTTGGGAGTGAAGGCGCTAGATATATACTACGATTCCAAGATAGTTGTATGTCAAGTTCGGGAAGAATTTGCTGCTAAAGGACCTCGACTCATCACTTATCTCAAAAAGGTAAAGGAGTTGTTGGAAGGTTTGGAGGATTATAGCATAACACACATTCCAATAGCGGAAAATCAGAAAGCAGATCGACTGGCTAAGCTAGCAAGTTTTGATAATCCTAAAGAAACCGAAATGGTTCCGATAGAGGTGTTGGAATCACCGAGTTTCGACCTAATGGAAGTAGAGCTAGCCTTGGAAGTTGAACCAGAGAGAAAATCCTGGATGACATCAATTAAGAATTTTCTCAAGAATGGAACCCTCCCGTTGAAAAAGAGCGAAAGACGAGCTGTAAGATGCAAGGCTGCAAGATATGTGTTGCAGGACGACGTTCTTTATTGTCAAGGGTTTTCAATGCCCTTGTTACGGTGTATCGCACACGATGGCATTAAACGTGTACTGCAAGAAGTGCATGAAGGTGAGTGTGGAGATCACACTGGGGGTCAAACCCTAGCAAAGAAAATATTATGGTACAGATATTTTTGGCCTACCGTTAATAAAGACGTGACTGATTATTCACGACGCTGCGATAAATGTCAAAGATTCGCTAAAGTTCCCAGAGCGCCTCCGACCCAACTCAAGTCGATGGTAAGTCCGTGGCCGTTTTCCATGTGGGGAATTGACATTATTGGAGTATTACCTATTGCAAGAGGAGGAGCTAAGTACGCGATCGTTGCCGTGGACTACTTCACAAAATGGGTGGAAGCGAAACCTCTAACAACCATCACGGCAAGGAAGGTGATCAGTTTTGTGGTTAGAAACATTCTTTGTCGATTTGGGATACTGAAGACCATCGTAACTGATAATGGGATGCAATTTGACAGCATCAAGTTCAGAAACTTCTGCCAGAAATATAAGATTGATAAATGATACACTGCAGTAGCTCACCCGCAGTCAAATGGCCAGGTCGAAGCCGTAAACAAGGTCATTAAATCAATTATAAAGAAGTGGTTGGAGCAGGCCAAATCTAGATGGGTAGACGAGTTTCCATTAGCCTTATGGGCCTACAGGACGCCCTTTAAGACGGCTACCGGCCATACTCCCTATTCACTTTCCTTTGGGTCAAAAGCAGTGATCCCGGTAGAATTAGAAGTCCCTTCTCATCGAGTTGCGTATTATGACCCGATGACAAATAAAGCACTCCTCCTGGAATCTCTTGATATGATTGAAGAAAAAAGAGATGAAGCCGACTTGCGTGCCTCGAGACATCGACATCAAGTAGCACGTTATTATGACTGGAAAGTTCGCCTCAAAACCTTTGAACCAGGAGACCTAGTACTGAAACGAGTCTTCCCGCCTTCAACCCAATTGGGTCCAAAATGGGAAGGGCCATACACCATCCAACGGAAGCTTGATACAGAAGCATTCAAGCTAACGACCGTGGACGGTGAGGATATTCCCAGAGCCTGGAACGCTCAGTACCTACGACGATATCTGAGCTAAATATGAAATGTCATCTCTTTTGTTTTCATAAGCTATGTAAAAAGGCACGACTTGCCTTAAAAAGTCTTTTTATGTGAACAAAGGATTATAAAGTGGATGTAAGCTACGACTTAGCTGAACCACTATAAAATTATCGTGTGTCATTTACTTTCCTGCATTATTTATATCTTCAACAATTATTCTATCATGACTGTGAAACACGAAATGTTAAATTAAATTTGGAAAGTTGGAGATGACCTTTGTGCAGGAGCAAATAAAATGATTGTTTGTGCGATAAAACACAGAAGAATGGGAAGATGACATTCTTAACTCTAACTCTCAAGAATCGAGAGAGAGTATAAAGGACGGGAAGACGACGTCCCTTGAGGCGTGAAGGTGCACCCAGATGAGAGACCACCTCAACGATACTCTAACCTGGTTATGAGACAGGAGAGCATAAAGATGCCAGAAAGAATAGGCATCGATGACGAAAGGAATATAGCTCCGTCAGAGAATCAGGAGCAATTGGATTTTTTAATTTAATCAATCTTGAATAATTCTTGCTCAGTTACTCAAGATTAACTGGGGGCACATACATGCATACATATTCCCCTTAACAATGACTTTATTATATAACTTTAATATGACATAATTTTGTATTTTCACTTAAGTGTTGATCTAACAACTATCAGACATTGCAGGAAATAAACTATTTTTATTTACAAACATGTGAGTTTGTACTAGGAAAACAAGAAAAAAAGAAGATTCGAGGGCCGCACTCGCTGCAACAATTGCGGACCAATTAAATGCCAAAATATAACAAAGCACTCCGTCACTTGGGCTTTGGATCAGACTTGGATTTTTTGGCAGCTTTCTGAGCAGCCTTAGCTTCCTTTTCAGCATCATTCATAATGCATTTCGACCTTTTCTTCTCTACAGTCGAAGTGCTAGAGTCGGTTGACTTTTTACCAGGAGTCGGAACACTGGAATCAAGAGAAGATTTTTTAGCAAGTTCCTTTGTAATAGACCTAGTTGAAAGCTTAACGACTAACCTTGATCCAGGATCCACCATTGCATGGGGTTTAAGGCTTTCAGGGTTCAAGTCTTCAACTTTTAGCTGCATATGTTTGTCTTGTTCAGCTTTCATTTCAGCTAAAGTGATGTCATCAGCGCTTTTTGAATCCCCAATTATAGCCACATCAGGGTATTCCTCGTGCCCCTCGCTACCGCCATCATCTTTCAAGGCATCTATCATCTCATCATCATGAGAAGCGTCGGCCTTAGACAGTTCTGCTCCCCCTCCTGACTCTACAGTGGCAGCCTTATCCTTTTCTCCTTGAGCCTTTTCCACGGATTTTTCTCCGGTGGTGGTTCCCTGAAGCACGCCAGTCTTCTCGGTCGGTTTAACACCTACAGAATGGGAAGCAATAGTTGTCAACTCAGGAGTAAATAAAGGATCCTCCATCGATTGCCCAATTATGTGATGAAAAGTGGAGACGGCCTTGACGTATTGGGGTGAAAAGGTAGAAATGCCTTCCGATGATTTCACAGTTGGAGTGACTGCCGTCTCTGACGCTGACTCGGGTATGGGAGACAAAAGAGATGCCTGAGGGATCCCCGGGTTTTCGGGGTCATATCCCTCGACTTCAGAAGTTTCAGCGCTAGTAGAAGAAGAACCACCCTCAGGGATATTCTTTTGTTTTGCCATCCACTTCTCCTCCTCCATAGCAGCGGCGATGAGGCGACGCCCCTCGGCCAGACGTGCCGGCTCATCATCTCTTAGATATTTTTCCATAAGCTTATCTTCGTCGACGAAGTCTACCTTGAGTTACTCTTTCTCCCATTCGATAATTTGACTCCATACGTGAACCAAGGTAGTTGGATAATCTTCAATCCAAGAGATGTTTCGGCGACGAATTATGTGCGCGAAGAATTCAATCAGTAATTCGCCGAAACCGTGCACTTCTTCCTGAGCCTCTGACAGCTGCTTGCGGGTCTCTTCAGCAGACCTAATAACATTTTCCACATTCCCCTCCGCTAGATCAGCCCTATTCTTGGCTTCCATTAACTTGGATTCCAAGTCAGCGTTTCGTTTCTCCAATTCAGCATTTTTTCTCGCTAACTCGGTTTTTTTCTTGCTCAAGAGTATTGTAAGCTAGTTTCATTTTGGCATTGTTCGACTTAGCATCTTCCGCTTGTTTCTTCAACTCCAAACGCTCTTGACTATGAGATTCGAGCAAGTCATGATAACGCTTTCGTAACTCTTCAAATTGCTGTTTGAAGTTGGTAGCATCTCGTTGAGCGATGACAAGTTGGGCCTGTGTGTCCTCAAGGTCCTTCTCCAAAATTTTCAAGGCCTTTGTGTCAGCATCTGCAGTCTTTTTCATCGAATTAACATCTGTAATTAAAGTTCGAATGATTCTGGAGAGATTACGTGAATACTTGAACATCTCCGAATATTGCTTCTCGACTGCATCAATCTTCGCTTTGGCCTCATCTGCCCACTTTGAGGAAATAGGCTCGAGAGCAGGTAAGAAAGTCACATTTTCAAAATAATGGTCTGGGAACTGCTTCTCCAGATATGCCCGCTTAACTTTAGACTCAGCATCCAATGGTGGAGGTTTGCAGTATGTTAGTTCAGTGTCCCTGTGTTTAGTGGGCACGATGGCTGTATCCCCCCTTTTCAGGTCGCTTATCAGAAACCTCATGTTTGTCTCGTGAGTCGGTACGTTTCGATGGACTTTTTTCCCGACTATGTTTGTCTTGAGGAGAAGTTTGGCCTTTGGGCTGCGATGTGTCTTCTCCTCGATGACTCTGATAGCTTTTATATCGGTATGGATCCGACCGGACGGGGGAGCGAGAGCACGAGGTGTGTGGCTAATAAGAATCATGAGGCCTTCTGTCCTCTCTACGTCGGCTTTCACGGCGATCATGCTCGACATCGAAAGGGGGTCTAGTCATGCTGCGACGTATTTTCTTGACATCGTAGTAGGGGCGAGACATTGTACCTTCGCAACAATGTAAGTGGAATTCAGAATCAGTGTTCACATGAGAAGTAAGTGCTGTGAAGTGTGGTGCTATTGTGTTGGGTGCATCCTAAGTGGTGTCCCCCCTCCCCCGACAAACCCGAGTCCGAAGCCAGACCAGCGCAAGTGGGCTCTTTGGCCTTCACGGGAGTAGTCTCCTCTGTAGAAGTGAAAACTAAAGGATTTGTACCAAAGTCCTCTGAAGTATAAATAGTTTCAGGTAGGGGGAGATCTCCTAAACCCTGAAATATGGGATCATCGATAGTAGGGACATCTCCTTGGGAAGCGTCTATTGGCAGTTCTTTATGAGACATTGACTTCTCAGGAGAAATAGCATCACCAGGGACGATGTACCCTTCTCTGTGCTTTTCGGCTATGTTGGCCAACTCATCGTCTTGAGTTGAAGATGGAGAAGTTGAAGTCCGAAGAGGTATTATTGGACTTTTCGAGCCCTCGTCCGTTTCAGGAATTATGTCCACTGGGGGGATGTATACATATGGACCCGGCCCATAACCTATGCTACGGGTAATGGATAATAACCCGTGATGATGGAGGTACTCATCCTTAAGAACTTAATCGATGGTTAGAAATTTTTGGTCGCTATTGAGAAGCCGATGCATCCGATCGAAGTACAACTGATCCGATATTTGTTTTGGATTATCAACTGCAAACAAAAGAGAAAACAGGTTTATGTGTTGGCGTGAACATTCAAAATTGAGATCTAGAAAATCGATGCCTTACTTGATTTGGTCCATCTCCTGGCGCACCCCGGCTGTTGCCTGATATAAAACCATTCTAGCTTAGAATCGCTGACCTTGCTGCTAAATAGAGCTGAAATAATTTTCCTTTTTGGGACTGATTCGAAGTAGGAGAAGGAAGGAGTCTCTTGAGTCCGATGCTTGAAATTATAAAAAAGTGGACGTCGTCGAAAGTGAGCTCTGTACCTAAAATCTCTCTGTATGCTATATATAAGGTATATAAGTAAGCATAGGAGTTGGGATGTAACTGCATGGGGGCAATCCGCATCTGTCTCAGAAAGTCAACAACAAAGGGCGGAAACGGTGGAATAGCCCCTACCATACACATCAATCGGGTAATTGCCATAAATCCTTCTAGGGGATTGTGAGGACGGTCAGCTTTCGATGGCACCAGGGTATCCCTTTTCAGTATCACGTGCTTTAAACATATGCGAACAAGTCTATTGTCGTCGATCGTTGATTCAACAGAGTCCTTGGGTGACACCAATATAATGGCAGACTCAAACTCATCAGGAGCTCGATTATCTCCAATCCCTTCTTCCTCTTCATCGCCCAGAGAAACTTCACTATCGGAAGGCGTTTCGTTGTTATGCGCTCCTACTTCATAATCTGGGCCCTCATCATCCCATTCAGGGTCTGAAGAAGAAGATATGTCATCAATGGAAATTTTCTCAGAAGTTTCCGCAACTTCCATCTTCTTTGCTAACCTAGATGAATGTCTCTCAGCCATGATCACTAGACTATTGAAGAAACAATAATAAGGATTAGAGTAAAGTTGCCTGTGTCCCCCGTGTGTGTATGTGAACTAAAGTGTGTGCTACGTGTAACAAAGATGCAAAGTAAACACATGAGAGCGTGATATGAAGATTCAAAGAAGTAATAATGTTTCATAATAGTTCTTGATGTTTGTTATGCTCGTAAGGCGCTATCCTAACTGTTCATCAAGTTGACGGTTATGCCAAGCATTGATTAAGATAGTTGGATAAATTCTCGCGCATTGAGTTGGACTATTTCGGTTCGGTTCGGGTATGTGCATTGAGATCAGATCGGAGGGCAAAGTCATGTTTCGGTCTGAAGCGGATATTCACACCCAAGTAAGTATAACAGGACCGGTTCGGATGTAGGCGACCGGATTGGTTCGGATTGACTTGAATAATAATGCCTCTTTTCCTCCCTGTCTTTTACTCCGATCCGATCCGGTCAGGTAGGCTTTGTTTTCCCTTTTTTTCTTCTTTCTTTTGCTCCGACCCGATCCAATCTTTTAAACGTCTTTCCTGTTCTTTCTTTTGCTCCGACCAGATCCGATCTTGTAAACATCTTTCCCTTTCCCTCATTCCAATGTTCTTCACCTGAACCGTTCCTAGTTCCTCTCCTTCATCTCCTTCATTTTCCACCTCGCTTAACCAATACTGAACCCAACTCCATTTCACAAAACCCAATCAAGTCCAAGCATTTACATGCTCTACTATCCAATAAGATCCTAATTCCCTCTCCCAACACCTCGAGGTGGTGACAGAACCACCAACGACGACGGCGAGGAGAGAGGAGGCCACGGCGTCGGAATTAAACACACACCATGTTCGAATCACCCAATTTTACCATAAATCTAATTTGAAAACGATTACAGCAAAGTAATTCGAGATTTTAAACCTACCAAATTGTTTAATTTAAGGAAGAACGAGAGAGTTTCGGAGCTTTTGAAATTTTAAGGTTTTGGTGCAAAATCTATTGGACGGGAGTAATAAAAAAAAGAAGAGAAAGAAGAAGACGAGAAGAAGACTTATATAAGTTTGTGGTGACTACTCGTATTCCCAGTCTTCTCTACCCTGTTCGGACTGGAATTCATGCCCACCAAGGCACTCTGGCCTGTTAGTCCATAGTGTAGCAATATAGGAGGGAAAACCATTCGGGTCGGATCTGAACCGCAAGGGACTATACACATTGACTTGTCATGCAGGATGAATTCAAGGAAAAATAAAGAAAAGCTTACCTGGAGGAATTACTGGACATTTAAAAGAAGCTCCTAAAGTTGTTTGGAAATGAAGAAAGTAATTCATATGGTTTGTGGGTATATATATAAGCAGCAAAAGGCACGACTTTATGAAAGCGACACAACACTACAAGTAAACGGAAGCGATCATTCAATGGTCCTAATTCAAAGGATGTTTCGTAAACTGCTTCGAAGCACACTTTATCTTAAATAAGAGTGTACTTCGAGGGGGCAAAATGTTAGTCTACTTTGTGAACTAGGCTACACAAAGAGAAAACAGTTAGAAAGCCACCAACCGGTCCAGATCGGAGGGAGATAGTGCACGAAAAAAGTATAGATCAAAGATGCAGATACCATATCGGTTCAGTTCGGAGGAGTATGTCAGCAACATCAAAAGATAGCAAGTGGCCTCATCGGATCAGATTAGAGGCAGTCGATCCAAACCCCTTTTCTCTGAGCCAATGACCGTTGCAACACACATTTCCTAAAGACCCGGACTAAGCATGACCATTTCTCCCACGATCTCCCACTGAATCGACGCGCTGTCACCATCTGGAAGCCTCCGAACCTGACTCTTATGGGATGGGTGCCACCAGTTCCGAACCGGAGCCACTTCGAAGAGATTATTCACCTATAAATACACCATCAAGAGGCATTTGAAAGGATCTTTTGGCAAATTCTCAGTTCTAACTTCCTCCATAGCCGAATTTCATAACTACATTCAGACCAAAATCATCTCTTAAAGTCTATTTTTGAGAGATTTGAGTGAGTTTATGCATTGTAATTGTGAAGTTGAGTGAGAATCATTGCTGTATTTGCATTCGAATCATCAATTAAAAGAATAGAAAGTGGACGTAGGCTCTTTAACGCCGAACCACTATAAATCGTGTGTTCTTCATTGCTTTTTAGTTCTATTTCATTAAAATCATATCTCATTTGGGTGTTAGAATCAATTTTTGGTCTAAGATTAACAATATGTGTGTATATCGTTATCTGTAAATTTCAACCAACGATCAACAATTCAACCAAAGAATCATCACATAGAAATTAATCATTATTTATCAGTACTAGATTATATTTATAGAAATATACTTTAGACAAAGCTAGTTATTTTTACTCACATTGGACGATCATCGTTAAATAACGATAATTGTTGGTTGATTCAGACAGACAATTTATTTTGCTATAAATTGTAACGAGCTCCAATTCGCTCCCAGTCGGTTCCATTGTGTAGCCGCCGTCCATATAATCCCAACAAATCTTGTTTTGCTAAAAAACAATATCGTTTGATAAAGTTTTTCAATTTTGAAGTTTATATACATTTAAATTAAATAAATGCTTGGATTTTATTTTTCAAATGGGCCTTTCCCTTTTCAAAAAAGTCGGCCCACTTACATTAATACCCCAACCTGCTCTCCCTTCTTCATCCTTGTCGCGGCTGCAGGAAATCAATTCGACAGCTATTGCCGAAATTCCAAGCTTCACTGCTCCTCTTCTACTTTGCAATATCCAAATCTAAACACACCATCACACTCTCCTTCACGTTCTTCACATCTTCCACCCAAAAACTAAGAGCTCACGTTTTTCCTCCTTGTCGCGGCTCCAGGAATCCGCAGCCTCCCCCTCATGAGAAGTTACGACATTTTTTCCCACTAAACTTCCCAAAATTATTCACATGAGCTTGAAATCATCATACGAGTTAAAAACCAATGCCCAAAACATGAATTAAAGCTTCCATTTCATGATTTTCTTAGCCCTAGCTATTGCGAGTTGCTGCCTTTTATTTTTTGTATTCCAGGAATTTGTTCGAGTTGCCTAAAACTTATACCACCTAGAAGAAAATCAACTTGCGAGCTCAACAATATTTGTTTAGGATTTATATAATTTTAATCCCTTTGTTTTGATTTTTGGAAGATGAATTCCCTCATGTTTTCAGGGAATTGGGTGGCGGCTAATACAGTTGACCAAAGAAAGAAAGAAAATTAGGTTAGGGAAATGTTAAGGGGCATATATAGGGTAAATATATAATTTTATATTCGATTATTATATTTAATTTTAATCAACTACTATTTGTATTTGATGTTTAAAATCCGTATAATTACATTTGATATCCAAAAACCATGAAAATTGAGATACAACTAGAGTTTGACATTACAGACCCAATAAAACTTATTTCGTCGAATTCCGACTCCATTTGCTCACACAACGTATTTTTAAAGGTCAAAATATCGACTCTTTTTCATGTTAAAATTGCGCACGACCACATACTGACTTCAAAAATTACAAAAATTGAAATCCAACAATAATTTAATATTCCGGATCCAAAAAAATTAATTTCGTCAAAAAAGGAGATCGTTTGCAAAAATGACTATTTTTAAAGCTCTAAATAAACCCATTTAAATATTAAAATATTTAAAAATAATTAATTTTAATATTAATAATTTAATATTATCGTATATATTCACAATAGAATATCATACAGCTCTAGAATATTCCTATTTGAATTTATAACTCAGCATTTAAAATTCAGATTAAATCAGTATTAATTTATATTGAAAAACCCATTTACAATATAAATAAATCGTTATAAAATATAAACGAATTCCATAGCGACTATTTTAAAATTTAATTTGGACATAACTAATAATCTACACGATGAAATCTCGATTTTTCTCTTCCATTAGAAAAATATACTTCACCAGCTCCGAATGTTTCTTGTTTTACAAAAATCTGACTTAAAACGGATTATGTATATTCATTTAAAGTTTGAATAGCCAAATTACGAACTGTCGCGTCATTTCGAGCTCAATTATAATTAAAGTATAATTTATACGTTCTAAAGTCGATTAAATAATATATTCGTTATTCTAATTCAATTCTAAACTGTATTATACCTTATGTATGATCCATTTCACACTGTTTTGTGAATTCATCTATTTTTGACTATTTTGGAATTATAATATATTTTTATATTATAAATATTAATTAAATATTCCATATTATTTAATTTAAACCATTTAAATCAATAAATCACTATTTACATAATTAAATTAATTAATTATTATACCGTAATAATACGGGACATTACAAAATAGGTCCAGAAATTCGAAATTCGGTTAAAAATTCAAAATTTCAGGAGGCGACGGATTTCTCGCCCAGGGGGTCTACCCACTAAAGTGGGTATCGACCCATGGGTCGACCCCCTCAAGGGGGGGGGGTCGACCCCCCTACTGCAGATTTTTCCAGATTAGGGTTTTTGGAATTTAGACGTTTATGATGGTTTTTAATCATATCTAAGGGTCCTGGTTTCTCTGTACACCTATAAATAAGACCTTAGACCAAACCCTAAACCTCATAATTCTGAGGCTACGCTGAAACTCTGCCATTACTCTCTCTCTCCCCTCAAATCTATTTAGAAATTTTAGATTTATAAATAAGAAGATTTTAAAATTTAAGATCTGGAAGAGAGAATCAACAATAAAAAGATTGTTCAGAATTATGAAAAGCAAGGTAAAATTCTAGATCCAATCCATTCAAATTCTTACTCTTTCTTTCCCTTCTCTTTTAATGAAATTAAGCAATCCACGGTTATTAGTTTTAAATCAAATTAAAGCGGAAAACCCATGGATGCTAAAAAAACCCGGCTCAGATCCAGATTTGGGAAAGCATACGAGGTGAGTGGATTTAAGTCATAAATTTAGATAATGATATGTTATCGTTTACCATTCCGCATTTTTGTATAATTGAAATACAATATGTTGTGATGTTTAACATGTGATAACAATGACTAAAGTGATAAGCACAACATGTAAGAACAATTAATAAGCTAAGATATTAATTTATTGGGATGTAAGCTTATTAAATCCATATGTTGAAATAGATTAAATTATTGGATTGTTCGCATGTTGTAAAACAAACTTGTTAAACTTTTGTTGTTTGTGTTACACGTAAACTTGTCACAATTATATACATGGATCCTTACTTGTATGATATGGAATAGTTATGTGATTGAATGGTTTCATGTTAGCATATAATTAAACACATAAACATGGATTTGGGTATAAATCAAAGTATGATTAAAGATCTAAATTTGGGGCATATGATATATGCATATATATATATATGTATATGTATAACTTGGAGAAAAGGACTAGAAAACCTATAATGACATAGGAAAAATGGTTAAAAACTGAATATGCCTAGATTCACAGTAATTTGAAATTGTAACATGCTTGGACACGGGGTTAGATTACACTTGTGGTAGAAGCCCTCCTGGACCCGCCCGGCAAATTTAGTATCCACAAGTAGTAAATCTAATGTGAGGGGTATAAGTGCATAAATAGTACATGTAGTTGTCCTAAGACAGGAGGTTGAGTCAACTTATGGTAGAAGACTGGCCGGACCCGCCCGGCACATCCAGCATCCATAAGTGTAGGCTTAATATGAGAGGTCTAGTACATAAATATATACATATATGAAAATATGTAAATGGCAGGACTGGCAAATACCATTAATTATAATCAATGGAAATAAATGGAACTGAATGAAATATAATTACAATAGTAAAGAAAAGGGAATATATAGGGAATGATAACAACTTATTATAAATAAATTGCATTTAATGATAATGTTGTATAATAGATAGGCTTGTCGTAGAGACAAGTGAAAATTATAACTTAAATTATATTAAACCAAAAAGGACATGAGATAACTGATGAAATGAAATTAGTGACAATCTTACATTAAGTAATCAGTAAATGGGAGAAAACCGAAACCAGTTGTCTGTAATAAGTGGAGAAAAAGGGAAAGTCTATGGAATGTAAGAAGTTGTACTTAATTATAAATTAAGTAATTTGTAAACTTGAAATCTGTTGATAATGACAACATGTTAAGACTTATCCTAGAAAAAAGTAGGAATTATAACTTAGGTTATAAGAAAACAATAAGGAAATTGGAATAATTTATGTTACGAGATAAACTCTACTTAATTATTAATTAAGTCATTTGTATGAAGAAGAATCTAGAATCTATGGATGAGGACAACCTAAGTTATGTTTATAGGTAGAGAAACTTATTAATGGACCTTAGTTAAGAGAACTAAGTTAATAAGTAAACAACTATAAGTTGTAGTAACGGTGTAAAATGGAATTATGATTAAATGAGAAAGATTGAGGAAAACTTATGAAATAAGTTATATTTAATCATAAATAATGACTGACATGTTAACAAAAAACATGTGAATTGAGATATACTTAATTACATATTAAGTAGAACATGTTATTGTAATGATAAAATCAAACAAGAATATAAAAGGGATTGTGGGTTACAGACCTTGGGCCACAATCTAGAGAATAACATGTTGTGGGCTTATTAATAAACTTAAATGGGTTAAGTTATATAACAAAAATTAATAAGCAAGAGGAACTTGGTAACTTGATTAAGAATTCAATATGAATGGGAATAACCAATTTAAATGGAAACCAGGTGAGGTAAGGCAAGCGCGTAAAAGAACAGTTAGACATAGGATCTAACAACATATTAAAGTAAAGCGCTTGGATCAGTCCACACGTTTGAGGGTGAATAACCCAACGGGGTAAATCATCGTGGTGTTATAAGGCACGAGGGGAGCACACATTCATCTGAGGGCTCTGACGGCTCCAAAGGACTGGAAGGGGAAGCACGCGGCTTCCTGAGGTACGTAAGGTGCTCCTTGTAGTCATCTGTGCGGTGGCAAATGTTTTAGGCTGTGTTCGCAGAGGTTGGGTCTACGTGTAACTATTAGGTGGGTGGGCCTTGACTGCAGAAGTAGCTATGAAGTCAGAATGATGTGACGCGGTGACACCAGGGTGATTTGGCAGTTGCGTCAACGGGGAGGCGAAGGGTCACGACCAACAAGGATAGTAGATCGTCGGATACCCGTCAGCGACAGTCAGTGAGATGCGAAAAGGCTAGAGCTAAAACCAATAAACCATTCACCTTTCACTATCGGGGTACGGTGGTTGAGGGAAGACGCCAAATGGATGTTTAGATTGTTTTTCTTAGGGGTAGTCGTTTAGCTCTTGTAGTCTTTACTTGTTGAGGGAAGGGACGAGGTGGGGCCATAGCCACTGTGAAAACAGACCCTAGGCATATTTGTATATAGAGGCTCTTAAAGACGAGCCTGTACAGATATGGAAAAGCTCCCAACCGAGTTCCATGTTTCTTGTATCACCCTGCACGTAACTCGTTGCATATTAGAGGACGTGCGGTTAAGGCATCGAGCTACAATTGATGATACATGTATGGGATAGTCTAGATACATGCATGTCGGCTCTGGGTGGTGTATCATAGACTTGAAGGCATTACTCTAGTATGGATCTGATTTGATCGAAGGTGGAAGTCCACACGCTTACGTAGCATAGTAATTATAGATATATGCGGAAAGTAACATTGTTATATAGGAATCCATACATCACTATGGCGTAGGATGAGGGACTGCGTATGTTTTGATGGTGTTACGATGGAGACCGTGTGAGTGGGGTACCATGGGGTGTACCTTAATACTGGGGGTAGCTACATATATACTGCATTAGGTTAATAAATTGGGAAGTAAACGGGTGTGATGTGTGGGTAAGCCTTAAGTTATAATAACCTAAGTAACCTAATAAATAAGAAAATATGATTGAACAGTAGATGTAGGATTATCCAAAGTGTATAATTTAAATTCAGTCACCAGAACTTGTGTTCTGACCCCCTCCTCATAACATACTCGCAGGTTAGATTTGTAGCAGAGGCATGTGACACTATAGATAGCCTTGGATACTGGTTAGGCAGTATTATTAATATGGTAAGACTATATTTTGATTATATTATATTTTATCCATTGTGCTGTGAGACATTTTCTGAGCTCTGACATGTTTTATGTCTCTATCTTTTCTGTAGGATACCAAAGCACAACAACTTGAGTTTCGATAGATTGGAAATTTGAAAAAAGAATCGGTCTGTCGGAATTCAGGTTGTTACAGAAGCCAATCCAGAAATAATTAAAGGATTTCTGGGATATTCAAGCCCTTGAAAGCATCAAAGATTTTCAAAGCTTAAAGGGGAAAGTGGTCGCCCCAAGTCGATTCATCTCAAAAACTATTGACAAATGCATTCCCTTTTTCGACTTGCATAGAAAAGGGAAGCACAACTTCACATGGAAACCGAAGTGCATTAATGCATTCTAGGACCTCTTGAATCACTTAGAGTAACCACCTATCTTGTCCAAACCCATGAATCACGAAGATTTATACATCTATTAGGTTGTTTCTATGCAGGCAATTAGCACGGCGCTTGTGCACGAAGAAGATCGCGTCCAACAGCCCGTTTACTACATCCACAAGTGGTTGACAGGAGCAGAAAAGAATTATTCGAAACTTGAAAAGCATGCTTATTGCTAGTTGATCTCTTCCCATAAGGTACGACCATACTTTCAATCTCATCCGATCAAAGTCTACACTAACCAGCCGCCACGACAGGTCCTACAATGACTTGAGGCGTCTGGGCGACTTTTGAAGTGGAACACAGAGTTGAGCCAATTCAATATTACTTTCATCCCTCGTCGAGCCATCCTCGGACAAGCCATCGTGGATTTCATATTAGAGTTCATTATCCTTTGAGAGCCTCATCCAGAAGATAATGAGCCTCCAAATGTTCAATTGAAACTATTCGTGGATGGATCATCAAACAGTAAGTGTTATGGCACCGGAGTCATATTCAATACTCCTAAGGAACGTACAATCTGCTACGCTTTGAAGCTCGACTTCCCTGCCACCAACAACGATGAAGAATATGAAGCTCTTACTCCTGGACATAGAATTGCAATTGAACTCAGCATCAAGGCTATCCAGATTTGCTACGACTCATAGCTCATCGTATGCCAGTTGCAGGGTGAATATAGAGCTAAGGGGGGAACAACTCGCTCCCTACCTTGCTCGGGTCCGCGAACTTTTTACCCACTTTGACCACTACATCATTATGCACATCTCTCTAGAACAAAATGAGAAAGCTGATTCACTAGCCAAGCTGGCAAGCTTTGGGGAGTGCAACTCTTGAGCCTTGTCCCAGTCAAAGTGCTCGAATCTCCAAGCATTGGTCATACGCAGATTGACTAGATTTCAACAATGGAGATTGAGCCCGAATCTGCATCTTGGATGACACCAGTTAAGAACTAACTTGTTCATAGAATCCTCCGTTATCGCTCGAAGGAAAGACGAGCACTCATCCACAAATCGTCTCACTACATCATTCAACATGTAGTGCTCTATTGAAGATAATTCTCTATTCCATTACTCCGGGTTGTAGTCCACAACAATGTTGACCATGTGCTGCTGGATGTGCACGAAGGTGAGTGCGGTGACCATGCCGGGGGGAATACTCTAGCAAGGAAGATTCTCAAATATAGTTACTTCTGGCCAACACTTGACCAAGATGCAGCAGGCTACCTCCATAAATGTGACAAGTGTTAGAGGTTTTCTAAGATTCCAAGAGCCCCGCCTACCGAGCTAACGCAGATGGTCAGTCCTAGTTCATTTGCTATGTGGGGGGTTGATATCACTGGAACACTTTTGATGACCAGAGGCGATGCATGATACGCTATCATCGCAGTTGATTAATTCACCAAATGGGCCAAAGCCGAGCCTCTTACTACAATTACTACCAAGAAATTGATCAACTTCCTCATCTGCAACATCATTTGTCATTTTGGATTCCCCCGGACTATCGTTTCCAAAAACGGGACCCAATTCGAAAGTGCTAAGTTCAGGACCTTCTGCCAACGACACAACATTCGGAAGAAATTCTCGACAGCAGCTCATCCTCAAACCAATGGGTCGGTCAAGGCTATTAACAAAGTGATTAAGTCCATCATCAAGAAGCATATGGAAAAGGCAGGAGGCTTATGGGTAGATGAACTCCCTTTAGCCCTTTGGTTTACCAGACTACTCATAAGTCAGCGACTGGCCACACTCCTTTTGCCCTCTCCTACGGATCTGAAGCCATCAATCTCATTGAGCACAAGCTCCAATCTCATCGAGTCACTTTCTATGATCCGAAGACCAACTAAGACCTCCTCTTGAGTCACTTGACTCACTCAAAGAGAAAAGAGACGAAATTGAACTCAAATTCGTCGCTCAACACCAACGAGTCGCCCGAAACTTCAACTCCAAAGTCCTCCCAAAGCACTTCGACATTGGCGACCTCGTCCTAAAGCGGATCTTTCCCACACCGTCTGCTTTCAGTCCTCATTGGGAAGGTACGTACGTTATATAACGAAGGCTTGGAGATGGCACCTTCAAGCTAACAATGGTTTATAATGTCGAAATGTGACGACGGCCCACACCCCTGCACAAATCAAGAGGAATAATGCGCTAAAAGGTATGTCAGGCTGCTATGGACGATCATCAGAGTAGGTAAACATCATCGGAACCTATCGTAGAACTCACAGCGCAAGGATAAAACATAATAGAACATATACAATAGGTAGTAATAGTGAAGCATCACATAACAAACTTTTGAAACTTTCACAACATCCTGAAAAATTATCCAAACATCATAGGAAATATCAAAGTTTGTACATAAGGCCTCACTTCAACACTCATAGAGCAACTCAAACAGCGGAAACAAAAATACTAGATAGTAATAAAACTGGCATGTATGCCTCCAGCTCGCCTCTAAACTGCAACATCATCCTCATTAAGCGATCACCTGTCACCTGCTACCTAGTCTGCCCATCCACAATCGGATGAACAACCCAAGGTAATAAGAGGAAATGTAAAACCTTGAGTTAGACAACAGCCTTAGTGAGCAATAAAATAGCTGACAAATTTCATCAATAAAGTATATGAGAATAGGTAGATTAACAAACCAATCTACCAAACACCAGAGAAGAACTCAATTCCTGTCTTCCCCACATCGAACAGTGATAGCCTTTACATTTAAATAATTCAACCATTCATCCACGGAAACTAGAACACCCATTCAATCATGGTAAAGCCTCATGACATCTAGCTTATATATCTCATGTAAACTATCCTAATTGAATTAAACATCCCTCAAGCACAAGCCCAGAGGCCTAAACCAATATCAGACAAGCACCCAAGGAACATCTCCTTCGACGTTGGACAATCTACATGAGACGGTACAAACAAAGAAACCAATCATCCATGACAGACTCTGGCTATCACTGCCAATCCTGCTTTGAAACCATCGTTAATCGTATGACGGCCAACCTTGCCATATGTCAAGGGCTAATGGTAACCCCAGTTCTAGCATAAACTCCATATGCCTTTTAACGATATGTATGTTTGTCCAACCTTAACAACTTGGCCTTTCAATGATACCTAGGGTACTCGTCCTACAACCGGTCTTTTACGTGCCCCTATCGTACCCCTGCTTTGAGATTCCTAGAACTTACTACAATGATAACTTCTCTGCCTCCGCATCTCTAGTCATTCAACTCGACAACTTTTCATAGCTTAAGCAACCATTATCCTCCAACTCTTGACCTTTGAGTTGCCACCTCATTTGTTGTTCCACACCGATCAACGAACACATTCAACACTTATCCCACTTGAACTTACTTCAAAGTCATAACATCACTTAGCCAAATTACACCATTGTGTTGCGGCTAGGGTTTGGAAATGATCGACCGCCCCATACTTTTGAAGACACCGACCGACCAGCCCTTCACCTCTCGACCGACCTATCACACAACACCGATCGACCACTTCACATAACACCACTGATCGGTCACTTCACATAACGCCACTGATCGATCACTTCACGTAACCCTACCAATCAGTCACTTCACATAACACCACCGATCGGTTCTCCCATAGAGCATACCTATCGGTCCTCCTCTGAGGCGCCGGTCGGTCCTCCCCGAGAGCGCAACAATCGGTCCTCTGCCAGGGCACCGATCGGTCCCCCCCTTGGCTTGTTCTCCAAGCCACTCCACAGACGATACTTCCTGACCAATCGGTCCACTGTACAGCCCCAATCCAACTCCAATTTTGACCAGAACTTCGCCAAATGACAAATTCAACGAAACCAACTCATCCAATACATCCAATATAGTCATAAGCATGTTATGAAAACAGTAACATCATGAAAATGACAATATCATCAAATTAAGTAAATTTCACCAAAAACCATAATAAATGAACATATGATATAAATTGCGGATCTAAGTTGCATAAACATGTAAAATGGCATAAGACTTATCGATTTTAAGCATGATAACTGGAGCATAAGGTGATTTATATGAAAATGGACTTGTCAAGGTCTAGATCTATGGTAGAGCACTTGAATTTGATGAAAAACACGATCAAACGTTCATGTACTTCATTGAATCCATGTGAGAGATGCAAGTCACTCACCGATTTCCCCAAAAATGCTAAAATCAATGCAATAAAATTCCGGACAGCAAGCACTTCGAAACAAACTCCTTGATTCGATGAATTCTCACTTCAAATGATGTAGATCTAGCCTCTAATGGTGTAGATCTTTGATTTCCCTCCTTAGATTTTGATTTTTAACATTGGAAAGGTGTTAGAGGAAGGAGGAACATAGGCCACCAAATGAGAGAATAGAGAAACTAAACCATTCTCATACCTCCCAACCCCTATTTATACCCTTCCACTAGCCCAATGACGGGCCTCGCCAAATCAGCCCATTATAGCTTAAAAACCTGAATAGCCAACTGAAAAACCTTAAAACAATGATTCCTCCCAAACTGCTAAGCCAAATCTTTAATGTAACCACTCTACAAAAAGGCAATCATCATTTCCTTTCTAATGGAATAAGTCTCGCCACCTGATTCTACCAGAGTCAAAAGTTATGCCCTGTACAAGACTGATAGAGGAAAAATGATCATAAACAAAATTGATAAAAATTATGGACATGTCTCACATCTCCACAAGCAAAATATCAAAATATGGAAATGATCTAACCCTCAGGGAATAAAATAAAATAAAATTATTTTACGATCTCCCGATACGTAAAATGCGGGCTGTTGCACGAACTCCTAAGAGCATGGAACAATAAACACCTTTGTCGCCACTTCACTTAATCTAGTGTACAGATTTACTGCTGTCCAACAATGTTTTGTTTTCTTCAGTTCAAGGCATTGTAAAATAAAGGTTATTATTGCTAAAGTTATCAATAAAGAAAGCTTAGATGTTCACGTACTTGGTGTGTTTACTTTCTACGTAGTATGCTTAAAAATCTATTACAACCTACTTACACACACGAGTGTACAACACTGGATTGGACCTTGAAGCTCGGAACCGATCCTCTAACTTGAGTCTTCAACCAACGACGAGGTCGAGTATAAATAACTCTAACTCGAGTCTCAAACCAACGATGAGGCTGAGTATAAATGACTCTGATTGAGCCTCAAACCAATAACAAGGCCGAGTATAAATAACTAGGGACTCTCATTAACTTGAGTATCCAACTCCATACCTTAGTCTCTGGACTTAAGGGCAACCCACCAACCGGGTGAGTATGACATCGAGCGCTCACTCAACTCCATGCACCCCATAGGGTCCGGATCAAGGTACCAAACTGGCGAACTAACGACGCCGTCAAAATCCAACCCGAATGAAATAATAGGAGAGTCTGAAGGATGAATCAACGACGTCCATGTCTCCTCGGGACTCAGGGTCAACGACCGCAAGGAGAAATCGAGAGAGGAGACACCAGACCTGGGCACCGCACGACTCGAAGTTCCTAACAGAAGGAAATCCCGAGTGGGGAGTCTGAAAGAATACGACCTTTGAATGACTCGAGGATCTCAAGAGCGAATCCACAGATAATGTTTGCTCAAGTACGACGACAAGTATATTTACACAAGTAAAAATACTGGAAAGCGTAGACGAAAGTTTAAACACTTATAACGACATGTGGTATAAGAAAAGTCAACTAAAAGATATCTTTGTAGTTGTTGGACAGTTCCAGATGCTTTGCCCTCGCCTATTGGGTTGCGTCCCTTGTCTTTGGAGTGGCCTCGCCCTTGTCTTTTGGGCTGCGCCGCTACGACAAATGGTTTTGGCATGTGCTTTACTTTTTTAGCACCTCCTCTAGATCTGATAGTTGTCTGCTTTTTTCTTATTTGTCGTCTGTATTTTGGTTTTGTCTTTTCATTCATCGCTCTGTTTTTACTATTTTGTGTGCATAGATCTTATAGCCATTTCTACTGATATGTTTTTGTGAGCCATTGGAGAATGGCTAGATTCTCCTTTTTGTTATACGTATATTTCGTTCAAAAAAAAAGTCAACTAAAATATTTCATTCTCAACCAAAAGCAAATTGCAATTGTCTTTCTTTCTTTATAACAACATGATGTACATGAAAACTACACCATGCCTCCAAAAGCGAGGGCCATACTTGTGTATACTACCGGCCTACATAACCAAAAACTTTATAACCGTCACTTGGACGACCAATCCACCTCCTCCTTCTTCTTCTTTGCAGATTCAACAGTCGACGGGTCATCACTAGTACTCTTCCTCCTCCTTTCGGTGCTACCTTTACATCTTTCCCTCTTTCCCTTGACTGGAGAATCATACTCATGGGACACCATTGAGAGCTTCCGTTTGTCATCCTCGCTACTCGTGATCTCGGCAACCTCCTCGGTAGGCAGGATCACTTGTAGAGGTTTGGGAGTGACACCGATGTGAAAGTCTATTATTGTCTAGGTGCCTTCTTTTTCCCAGCCTCTGCAGCCTTCTTTGCCTTTAGATCATCCTTCTTCTTGGCTTCCTTTGCTTCCTTCTATTAGGCTAACCACCAGGCCTTAAGCTGTTTGGCTTCATCCTCCTCCAGCTTCTTGAATGTATCATCAACCTTTTTTGTAGGCCTTATCATCATCCCTTTTCTTAGCAGCTTCATCGTTGGCTTTCTTTTCTTCTCCGCCCGAACCTTAGTCGCAGCCTCGTCCTCTGCCTTCTTCGTGGCCCACTCCTAAGCTATCTGTAGGTCTGCCTCGTCAGCCTTCCTCTTCTCTTCCTTCTCCTTAGACTTAACAGGCAGTTGGGCATTCTGTACTCCACCAAATCTTGCATTGACTGCACACTTGCATCCACCAGCATGGTCAATTAGGCCTCCCGTCCATACCTTATCTCCCCTTCCTCCGTAAGTAAGTACTTATAAGCCTCTAGGTCCATGTTAAAAAAATGTATCCAAGGGATCGTCACCTTCTTCAAACTATGCTCCTTGTATTTCCACTCCATGCTCAGGTAATAAAGGAAGTGTCAGACGAAGCCCGTTGTTATTTCTGCTATAGAGGGGCCTTCACAATGAAAAGTAAGACGATTTTGTCTACTTAAACTTAGTGCTCACACCTTTTCAAGCATTCGTGATAATGCAACTTTAACTCTAGACACTTGCGGTGCATACACAACAGGCATTGTACCCTCAGTTGTCAGTTGGAAGGAGCTTCCATGTCTCCACCCTAAAAAGTTCAGGTCATTCTTGGTGGTGATGGTGTTTGGGACCATTGGGCCTCTTACAAAGGTGGATAGAATGACTTGTTATTGCTGAGAAATTCCTTCCATAAACTCGTATGCAACAATCACTCTCTGGGAAGCCACAGTTTTCCCCTTAGCAGCAGTAAGTCCCGCTAGCCTCACTCTATCAGCTTTCTCTCTCAATAACATCCTCCCTTTCTGCAGCACTGAGCTCTCCTCCTCGATCAAATACATATGCATGAATTCAAACTCATATGTCGAGTCCACTGTCGCACCTAGTCCTCAAATCCAAAATCTTGTCCGAAGTCTGGGCGATAACTCGGGATAATTGTCGACCCACGAGATTCCATGAATTTGAAATGCTTTAACATACATCCCCCAAATGTATGAATCCAGAGTTTCTTCCACCCTGGCCTCAGAATCATCAATTCCCTCCTTAAGCCACTCTACCTCAGGCTCACCTTTAATACTATCCACTTGAGCCAACACAACTTTGCTCGAACTCTCGGCGTTAGCTTTCTCCTTCATGGCTTGAGCAAGCTCAGTTTACATCAACTAGGGCATCTATCTTAGCTCATTGTTTTCCATCATCAACCGTTGAGTCTACTCATTCTCTTCCCTCATCATCTTATTCTCCGCAACAAAAGTCTCATTTTTTGTGCAGAGATGATACAATTCCTCATTCTCTTTCTCTAACACAAAATTTCTTTCTTTGAAAGTCTCATTGTCTCATTTGAGAGTCGCATTCTCTGTCGAAACCATCAACGTTGTGCTTTCGAACATATCTCATTCTCTCTTCACGTCCTCCTTGACCTTTTTATAATTCCACTTCAGTTTTTCTATTTTGAAAACAATTAGTTAGCATATAAACATGTAAGTCGTATACGCAGAAACTAATACGATTTGGGAACTTGTCTTACCCAGCTGGTCATCCCGACTCTGCATACGCTCCCTCTCAGCCTTTATGTCCAGCTCCAAGTTCTGGATCTCCACATTTTTCTTAAATAATAGCTCTGAGAGGTGACATGCATACCTATGCATTTCTTGATATTGTAGGAAAACGTAGAACACTTTATTATATAGGTCTTTGTCCACATTTTGGGGGATCAAATAAATGTTTAGCAGCCATACCAGCTCGTCAAAATAGAACCCGGGGAATTTCTCTCTCAGTATCGCCTCCCTCCGCTTGGTAGTGATCTTAGGGTGTCTGAAATATCACGAAACTAAGGCCCCTTCTTTGAGTCTCCTATCTTTCAGGGTCTCCCATCCATGGGCGCCAACCTTCTGCTTCCCGATATGGTCATTAGCGCTAGTGGGGGAATGTAAGGAGGGATTGTCGATGATTGTGCCTAGTGCTCGCTACATCCAGCCTTGAGTCTGTACCAGACAATCGAACAAGAGGTGTAGGGGATTCTGAACGCCGAGACCGATCTATGTGATGACGATCGATGCCACGGTTATGAGAGTGAGGGGGCTCCGTAAACAACCATGTACCTCTTTTAAAGCTGCTCATAATCCCGCTCCTCTTAGGTCGATGGCTCCTAGATCCTTGGCCTCGATTTCTGTCGTCACCTTGAGCCATTTCACCTGCACGGAACAGATTCAAGGTTAGAGTCAAACACTCTACACACACAAACACATGTTGTGTCATGCAGTGTTCATAAGTGTGTGTCCTAATTGTTCTCTCCACAGGCCATATTTAGGCCTCAATGGTAAGTGATAAGCTCCCTGTACTTGTACCGCTAGGCCAAGACAAAAAAAGATCAAGTGAAAGCTTGTTCAGGTCCTTAAATTGACCATTCCTTTCCCGCAATGTGATGGTCTCAGAGGTAGTTACCGGGTAAGCTAACATGGGAGATGCTTCCATCCTCGTCTCCTTTGTCACAGGCGGGACGGGAGTAGACTGCAGACCATCATTTCTAATAACTATCTCCTCATTGTCAGCGCTACCTTTACTAGTTCCGTCATGAGCCTTAGTGACCTTGTGTCATTTGGACATGACAGAGGGAAACTTCCCTTTACGTCCTAGAGGACTCTCTTCTCCCTCAGTTTCCATTTTTCCTTCTTCTCTAGCTACAACCGGTCAGATCATTGTCCGGTTAGCGAGAATCAAGTCCGTTCAGTGCAGAAGTCGTTCATCCAAAGCTTTTTCAGTGGAACGAGCCTTAGCCGGGATGACCCTCAGAACTTCAAGACGGTCCTAATACGCTGTGCCTTTGCGTACTGGAGGAATGCCTGTTACGCAAAAAATAAGTTAATCTCGAGCTTACAACTCGATCAACTACAAATCCAAAGCTTGAAAAACACTTACTTTCGGCCAACCAGCGTCTCACGAATCCTTGGGGACATCGAACAAAGAACCAATCATACTTAAAAACACTAATCCTACTCCATGTCCCTAGGATGAATTGAGCACTGGCTTGTGCCTCCAGGTAGAATAGAGAAGGCGCTGGTAGTACTCCTCTTCATCTGAAAAAGCGATGGGATGTCCTCTCAGATAGGCTCTATATGCAGGTACTATCTAAACAGGGCATAGGTACCGAGAAGGAAGGCATATGCATTTGGGTGGAACTGTGTCGGTGCTAAATGAAAGTAGAGCAACATATCCCGGATAATGTCACAAGATGGGGGCACACATCCAGAAACACACATGTGTCAATTCCAAGCAGTGTATCCTTCTGGGGGTCTGTGCGTCCTATCCCCCTCTTGAGGAACGCAAACGTCCTCCCAAGGTATGTTGAATCTCTACACACTCGCCTTAATGCAACTTCATCCATATGCAAAGGCACCTAATATGATGGGTTGTCGGCAATGAAAGCATCCTCCATCGTGTCCGGCACCTCGAGAGTGTCTTCCCTCATGACATCTACGTCCACTTCCTCTTCGGGATTCACTTCTATCCTCTAGTCCCTCCTTGTACTGTTATCTCGGCAGGATGCTCAGCCATTTATTGTGGTTCTTTCGACTACATACCCTGGTCGGGTACCTTTGGCAAGCCTATGAGATGGGATAGGTGGATGCTTCTGAAGTCTCAAGCTTGTTGTACTCTGAACCACTACTATTGGATGACCCAGATTGGGATGGTGAGTGTTGAGAAGCTTCAGTTTCCAAAACCTGAAGTCTCTTCGACGACCTTGTTTCCATTGCTAGCTATACTTTTAACATAGTTACATTAGATATCGCATTGAAACTTGTACCCCTCATGTTGGTGTGAACTAGTATGAACGTGCAGTATGGTGCGATGCTGATATGACTATAATAAAAGAACTTGGGACATGGTGACGATCACTAGTACTTAATACTGTAACCATCGTCGTCGTCGATTGATACCGCTCGGTTGTGTCGAGCCATGGTTATGTCGTGATTGAAATTGAAAACCGAATCTAAAATCAATAGTTTAGTCATATGTTTATGCTATGAGTTTATGCTCTGCTCCTATGTGCAGGTCTGAATTATCGGCTTCTATGTGAGCGTAAAGGCATTTTCGGTCATTATGTTCAAACCTTAAGTCTGATTCAATCATGTAGCATCGTGGAGATGATGCAAATCAGGTGACGAGTCTCATGGGATTCGAGTTTTCAATAAGGAACATGAGATGCATCGAAAAAAGGGTCAGATTCGATTGTCCTAGGGATGCAAAATTTTGCATCCCCAAGCCTTGACAAATTCACATCCCCTTTGAAAACCACATTCCTCTTTCCTCGTGAAATTTGAATCCTACACTCCATCATAATTAAGTCCGAGTTCACCTTGCATCCCTTCAGGAAGAATAAATTTACATCCCTCGTGATGCAAAACATCGCATCCCTCATGATGCAAAATTTTGCATCCTTTGGATGAAAAAATCGCATCCCTCATAGTGCAAAATTTAACATCCCCCGGGCGAAAAATCGCGTCCCTTGTAATGGGAAATTTTGCATTCCTCGAATGTGAAAAGTCACATCCCTAGAAGCGTTGGAAAGGGAAACCGCCTTGCCATCCTTCCACTCTCCTTTCTCTCCACTTATTATCCTCCTCCCTCTCCACTTCGCCTCTGCTCCGTCTCCTTCTCCTCTAGGGCACAAAATCGAACCCTTCGAATTTCATTATTCTCCTATCTCAAATTTGAGTTGTTTGAATCATGTAACTTCGAGTTTTGAATTCTAATTCAACTTGAATACCCACCTAATGTTTGAGTTCAAGTTCGACTTCAGTCAAAATGCGCGAGTTCTTGGGATGTGAATGAACTGGAAAAATAAAAGAAGGGAGGGATCCGGTCGATAGTTTTTATATAGCGGGGGAGTGGACCTTGTCCATGTGAGGAAGTCGTATCCCACCTAGGATGCGAAATTCTCCACCCATAAAAAAAGGAGAGAAGTGAAAATGATATTTCCAACTTCAAGAAATTTTTGACTCACAAATCCGGCTATGAGTGCGTGTATGAGTTTTTGAAACTATAAGTCGATACCCATTCAAATCGCTAACAATTCGTACGTTCATAAAGTTTAATGATTCGCGAACGTATGCCAAGTAATCAAGTTCACAATTCGATGTCATTTTCGATATCTAACTCGCGCAGTCATAAACCAATGACATATTTACTATTCGTGCTCCATTTCATACTTTAATCGCATCGTGCAAAATCACGTGAAAACGTGTGAGCATATACGTGATATTGCGTAGACATTGACTCGTTTACGTTTTGACGTAAGCAAGAGTCGATGACTAACATTCAGTTTCATGAGTCGACAGGAATTAGATGCCTCAAGAAGTTACTAGTGATTTGGAATTCTCAACAAGCTCAACAAAATGATCATTACCAAGCATACAAAATAGTTTAGAGTTCTTTTTAGCCTCCAGAGATGATGATTTCGACTCAAAGCACATCATGTGGAGACAAGACCCACTTTTGGGGGGTAAGTGTTAACCGGTCTTTTGGTCCCGGTTCTAAAAATCATATCAGGCCCACTCGACTCAGTCTGTCATGTGGCACCAAAGCCTAAGAGTCGCCGAAACACTAAGGATTTGAGTTGAGGATTCATGTGAGTGTAGGCCTCATGATGCCTTATAATCAACTTTACATATCCCCAAAATATATCCTACTTTATAATTTCGCATCACAAAATCTCGACTCCTAGAATTTGCCTCTCGAGGCCTCGCCTCACCACATTTCGACTCTTGCCACTTCGTATCCCTGATTTCGAATCCCTCTGCTCTTCGCATCAAGGACGTCGACTCTAACAGGATTTCGCATCCTAAAGCCTTACCTCACTAAACTTTGACTCCGGCTATCTCGCCTCCCTCACTTAGAGTCCCTCTCCAATTTGCATCTTTGAAGGCACTCCCCCATTTCGTATCCCCTGGTATATGAAATTCATATCCCTCAAGATACGAAATTTCGTATCCTAGGATACGCATCTCGTATCCCTGTAGGGATACAAGATTTTGTATCCATAAGGGACACGAAATCATCGTATCCCCCATAAGGGATATGAAATCTTTCGATTCACATTAGAGGGATGTGGATTTCATGATGTCGCTTCCTGGGGATGCAAAATCTATTGTTATGGCCCCTAAATCTCACCTACTCCAACTTAATCCACTACCTATAAGTACCCCCTTCCTCATTCTTCAAAAGGGTTGGATTTTGCATGATTTTAGAGCTCTACAAGCACGTAGAACATTATTAATGGCTGCCTAGAACTCAAGGAAGAAGAATAACATATATTTATCTCCCAAGACTTTTTATATGCAAAATATGACACTCGAAAAGTTAGCCAAAATTTGTATGATGATGCCTTGTACTTGTAACCCTCAATAACCAATAAAATTCACGAACTCCTTTTAAGTGAATGTAGGTTCCTTATGTATTGAACCACTATAAATCTCTGTGTTATTTGCTTACTGCACTTTTATTTTCTGTATGCGAAACAATATTCTCGAGTAATCGAGTATCTTTAGGTGTGACAACAAATTTAGCTGTCAACAAGTATAATTTTAAAATAGAAGTTAAAATTAAATTTCAGGAGTCAAAATAGATTTAAGAATAAAAATATATAAAATTAAAAAAAGGAAGTAATCAATTTGAAAATAGATTTAAAAACAAAAAAGTAATCTTTGAAATCATTTGAAAATCATGAAAGAATTTTAAAAATAGAATTCAGTGCTAACCAGAGTTTTAACAAGATATCTAGACATTATTACTCTATATTTCTAGAACTCTTGAAATTTTTAATTCTTGATACTCATGAGTCTTGTATCTTAAACTCTTCTACTTTGATATCTTGATTCTCTGAACTGTACAGTCTTCAATAATCAATACCTGCATAGATTTCCCGTGTGTGTATATATATATATATTCTAGGTAATAGTGTTGGTACAAATATTATAACAATAATGATTGAAACAAGGTTGTTGTCATCAAAACCATCATCATCAACATCTCAATCCTTAATAATTATCTTCCTGCATGGAGATTAAATCAGACAGTTATTGTATGTTGCTTGTCTTAGACGATATCTGTACGTATCAGGTAGGCGATATGTCTACCTCCTGTATTATATTGTGAACATTATTTTTTCTAATGATAACAAGGTTATGGATTATTATAAAACCAATTGGCCTTGCCGAAAAAAATTATTATATAATTTATAAGTGTTTAAAGTCTACTTGTTACCACATATTTATTATATATAAAAAAATTTAATTTTTTTTATATTATATTATTTAATTGTTTTATATTTTAAAGTTGATTTTATATTATTTTGTGTTATTAAATTACTTTTTGGTTACAAAAAGTACATTGTAAAATTGTTGAATACTTTTAAATTGTTAATTTTTAATAATTTATTATGTTAGTAGGATTTAATAGGTAGTTAAGTATTATTTTATAAATGTTTTAAAGAAGTATCACTTTATTAGTAATATTTCATAAAGAAATTATTTAAGTAAAATTATGTAAAGAAATTTCATAATGGAAATTTATAAATGTTTTTACTTTTGTATTTTATATAAGAGTTTACAAAACCATATTTTGAATGTCAACAAGTTTAACCTTTTTAACATGTTTCAAAAGTAATATAGCTTTCCAAACTAATTTATGAATATAATTATACCATTAGTGTAATGACCCGGAAATCTGGGCCAGTTTAAAATTTTTATTTTGGCAATTTTAGCGAATTTTGATTATTTAAAATGAATTATTTTAAATAATATCGACGAGAAATTTATTTTGAATAGAATTCGAACGTATATATTATATAGATCGTCGTTAGAATATAAATATTTGTTTTAAATTATAAAAGGAATTGAAAATGGCGCAGTAGTTCGATAATTCGATTTCAAACTTCAATTGAATGTACCGGGTGAAAAATAAACCGGATTTTAGTGAAACCAAAATATTAGAATCTATTTGAGAATATATTTCCAACGAATCCGAAAAATTGAAATTTCATAGCGGGGATAAAAAGATATGTCCAGTTGAAAATTCTGAATAGTCGCTATGGAATTCAGGCCCTTAAAAATGGAAATTTTGCAAACGACCTCAGATTTCGACGAAACCACTTTTGTTGGATCCGTGATGTAAAATTATTGCTAGGTTTCAATTTTTGTAATTTTTCGAATCAATGTGTGAGCGTGGCAAAGGAAAACGCGTTTGACCAGTTTTAGTTGATTTTAATCGACTGGAAAATGGTCATTTCTCTAATGGTCTCAGAATTCGACGAAATTGGTTTTGTTAGGACCGTATCGTCAATACGAATCTAGAAAATATTTTTCTGGAATTTTTCGAGTTAGTATGTGGCCCCAGTAAATTGAAATGCGCGTTCAAATTCAATATATAGAGTTATATGTTGATTTTGATGGAAACTAATCGAAACAGGCGAATCATCTTACGATACATATCCCATTGTGTTCGGAATGGGGGTAATTAGCTATGGACGACAGGCGGAGGGCCTCGTTTCGAGGTCGGAATAAAAAGTCAACTTTTTTTGAAATAAAATAATATAAAAAAATAAAACTCTCTCTCTCCTCTCCCCTCTCTCTATACTATCAGACCCCCCCGTATCCTTTCAATCGAACGGAAGAAAAAGAAAAAAAAAACAAATCGCGTCGCTCAGCCCCAGGGAGGCGCCGCCCCCTCCGCACGCCGCCCACTCCGCACGCCGCTCCCCCCTATCGCATCGACCGCCGGAAGAACCCCCCTACCCTTGTCGGGATTCAGACGCGACCCCCCTGCTGCCGACGGCGAAACCCCCCCTCTTGAGCGATGCGCGACACCCCCCTCCCCTTTTCTTCCGCCTGCGAAACCCCCCCTCTGCCTTCATCTCCTCCCCTCCAATCCGCCCTGAGGAGCCTCCCCGCCACCTCAGCAACTCCGGTGCTACATCTTTACCCTCCTCGCCACGAGCTGTAAGTTCTTCCATTTATTTTATCTTCATTTATTTATTAAAAATCAGTTTTATTTTTATTGAATAAAAAGATTTGATTTTTATAAGGGAAAGAATATATTTTTCTATATGAAAAGATTACATTTTTATGGAAGAGAAGATTAGATTTTTTATTCATATGAACGGTAAGTAAAAATTCGATTTTTGTATATTGAATAGCAAAGTAAAAATTCAATTTTTATATATTGAAGAGCAAAGTAAAAATTCGATTTTTATATATTGAATAGCAAAGTAAAATTTTGATTTTTATATATTGAATAGCAAAGAAAAAATTCGATTTTTATATATTGAATAACAAAGTAAAAATTCGATTTTTACATATGTAGAGAATACGGGGAAAGAAAGTGACAAGAGGCAAGAACGGCGAAGATTTCTACCTAAGAAGAGTCGTGGAGTTGGGATAGCTTTGGTGAGAACTTCTCACCTTTTAATTTTATTTTCTAGTTATAAATATATACTAGGATGCAGACGGTGTTTAGTAGCACCTGACACCCGTCGTCCACAGACCATGGACGGCTTGTATGCTTGTTTGTTTGATTTTGATGTGTAGTTGATTGTGTGATGTGATGTGAAACGAAATAAAATATTTATATAGTTAAAAATATTTTATAGTTGAAAATAGAATTTTAACGTGTATTTGAAATGAAATAAAAAATAATAATAATAATAAACAAATCGGACGATTTGTTTATATACACACATTTGACCGATTTTGATTGAGACGATAAATTTTACACATCGCCCAACTGCACAAATAAAATCTATGTTTGATTGTTTGAAACCCCACACGGGTATTGGGATGATATGTGACATACACTAATCCCGATTGTTTAGTTGTATGTCGATCGATCGATTGACAGACTGTTATAAGCGTTGAATATTTATGTTTGATGCTTATACAGCATAGAACGCACTTTGGATGATGGTTGATTATTCATCGTTGTTATTGTATACATGTGTTGTAGAAAATCCATATAATTAACATTATATGGCAATTGATTGGGCCTCATTCCATTTTTGAAAAAGAAATATTTGAATAGGAATATTTGAAATAGAAATATTTGAAATAGAAATATTTGAAAAAGAATATTTGAAAATAAAAATATATGAAGCCGTGTTGATTAGATTGACGCCATTTTGACGTGAACGATATTTATATCGATTTTATTCATTTTATAATGAATATCGAAAGTGATTTCAAAATCAGATATTTTGAAAAGAATTGAAATTCGAATTAAATTCAATAGAAACGAATTTGAATTGAAATTGAATAGAAATGAATTCGAATTGAAATTGAATAGAAACGAATTCGAATTGAAATTGAATAGAAACGAATTCGAATTGAAATTGAATAGAAACGAATTCGAATTGAAATTGGATAGAAATGAATTCGAACTGAAACTGTATAGAAATGAATTCGAATTGAAATCGAATAGAAATGAATTCGAATTGAAATCGAATAGAAATGAATTCGAATTGAATTGAAAACGAACTGAAATTGAATTAGAAATCAATTTGAATTGAAATCAATTTGAATTGAAATCAATTTGAAATGAATTTAAAACGAATTTATAAGGAAAAATTCAATTTTGATTTGAATTTGGAATGAAGTTAAAATCGTTTTGAAAACGAATTTAAAAATGATTTATATAAGGCGTTTTGAATTGAAATCGACGAAGTATATATTATATATATTATATATATAATATAATGGCCTGAATAGAACGCGCCGCGCCGCGGCAGTTCGCAAATTTCGACCATTGACTTCGAATGGATATTGCGGGAGATCCGACCGTCGGATTCTCCTAAAACCGGAACCGTTGGGTTCGTATCGAAAAGAGCTTTCTAACGAATATTAGAAATTTGAAATCTAACGGTTGGATTTGGAATTATGTCCAAATCAAATTTGGAAAAGGTCGCTATAAGTGCAGTTCGATGGCCGTTGATGGAAATCGACTGTACGGGCCTTGATAAAATTATTAAAAATATCAATAATTTGTCTAAAATCATAAGAAATGATTTGGGAAGAATTGGGATGAAAAACTCCATATTTGAAAAGATAAAAATAGATTTTTATCAAAATGAACTAGTTTTGAACTAGAATTAAAATTATATTTGTTTTTAAATAAATAAATTGAATTTGAAAAGGGTTTTAAAAATAACCAGAATTTCCAATGATTGCATTGGAGTGGATTTGAATCGAAATTGTCTTCGGAACGTTTCGATGTTGGATTTCGTGATTATACAGATGTTGTTATGGAAATTTGAAAGATATAAATATATATATCGTTATTTCCAATACGATGTCTGTTGGTCGTAGAATTTGATATTGAATATAAGCCGATATATTTTCTATTTAGAGCCTTGTATTTAATATCAAATGTGATTTGTGTTTGTTGTGAATGGTGTCTTGACTAACGCGAGTTGTTCAAAAAGACCAGGTTTATCACATTCTGAATAACTGATTCGACATGGTGTCGAAGATGAAGACGGTGGTCGAAGACCGGAGGTCTTCACGTCGTTTGGGTGATTACTGATGATCTTGATTGGGTTGTACACCCAAGAAGATGGAAACAGTTGGTGATCGTCCAGACGTTCTTGGAGATCGATGGATATGCGGGGTACTAGGTGCCTCCGGTTTCGTTCAGACCCAGAACGAACTTGTAAATGGACTGTGTGTCTGACATTGGATTTTAGTCTATGTGATTGATTTCTATTAAATATACATCTGTTTGGCAGCAGAGAATTCATTCTCTTGCTTAACGCCCTTCTCTGAGACGTACGAGCTCAGGGGTTATATATTGATGGATATCAATCGCATGGAGTGAATTGCCTGTGTGGCATGCCTAAGTGGCAAATGATCAAGGCTTTTGTTGAAAAGCAGGGTCTTGTGGTTGATGATCAAAGCACCGCCTGTGTGGCATAGCTTTGTGTAGCGTGAATTCGCGAGCCTCACACCCCGGTTATGAACCAGAAACGGGAGAGGACCTCAGGGAGGACATGCGTTTCTTTCTAGCTAGGGTGGTGTCAGTGACCTACCAGCCCTGACATTTATATACTTTTCACCTGTGTGGTTGTTGCTGTTGCGAGGCGCCTCAGTTAGATCGGACGATCCGGTCCGATGGAGCCATTCGTTGGCTCATTTACGCCCCAAAGGGCGGGGAAACGTAGTGTTCAGGCATAATAATCCACATCGGTGGACCGGCCCTGACGATCCAAGGGGCAGTTGCGGCTGTTCCTGAGGCTCGGGCTAGACAGTCTCGAATCGGTTGAGGACTATCTTTTGCCTCGGTTCACAGACGGAAATCCAATTTCCAACTACGTGACTTTGCGGTTTTATCCTATATATGGCGACATAGTGGCATGGGACGCTCATGTCGCCTATGATTGATACTTATGATTTGAAGTTGTTTTATGCACTATGCACTTATTATAGTATCAAATGATTTGTTTTAAACGTATCAAGCATTCTTGGCTATTATAAGGTAAAAACCCTATCCTCCGGCTTGCGTTGCATTGTGTGATGGGAACTGGGTCTTATAATAGCTTCATTTTTCTTTATTTAGCATTGAACTGTTTGTTTTATGCACTGGTTTTCTTGGGAGGAAACCCGTTCCGTGTTATACGGCGTGGTCCCTTGATTTACCGAACTTTAAAAATAAAGATTAATAACTGTTTTAGTTCTCACACCAGTCCCATGACTGACCTGGAGTTTATTGTTTTAACCTAAACTCTGGGTGCCCTTATTTTGACACGGGCAGCTAGTAGTTTTGGTTTTGCAGATTTATATTCACAGGATCCTGGTTTACAGCTGGAACGATATCCGGAAAGCTTTGTATCCGTATATCTCCTTCTAGTTGTGTTTTATATTATTTTCCGCTGCTATGTAATGTATTGTAATCTCTGATATTTTCTGTGTAATATTTATTCATTTATACTCTGTATATTCTTGTAATCTTATGGTATTGTTGTAATATACAATGAAATGTTCTTCCGTCTGCGTTCTGATTTGTCTTGTCCTCACAGTAATTCGTTCTTTCTCATCTCTTCGGAGACAGGGGAAGTTCGGGTCGCTTCATTTGGTATCAGAGCTTTGGTTTACCAAGCTCGGAGAACAGGACACATTAGAACCATATGAAAGAATTCATCAGATATTGGATTAGCAATATCCAATGGGAATGACTCGTTAGAGATGGGATCAGTAGTATCCTAGAACGAGTGTGAAGAGTATATTTTTAAAATGAAACCGAATTTTGTTTTGAAAATTTAAATCAATTATTCGTATTTGATTATTTATTTATATTGATTTGGACAGTCCAGTATATAAAGATTTTGCGTATACGTTTTAGATTCCTTAGTCACTATCACAAGTTGGTACATTTGGTTTGAGAGAAATCAGAGGTGTTTTCACTCTAATTCTGTGTCTAAGGATGATTTAATTATTGAAATAGTTTATTTTTGTTTGGATTGGATGTCTAATTCACATTACAAACTATTTGGGAAAGTGGAATTCGGGAGATTATTAACTAAGACTAGATCTAACTTGTCCTTATTTATTAGATTTAGCAGTTTTTTTCATAATAGATATCACATTGGTTGTTAACTTCTTTTAACTGTTTTATATTATTTTACCATCACACATATATGTATGGTTAATTTATATGTATGAATATATATATATATGTATATATATAAGCTTATAATATATATATATATATTTCTACATATATATTTCCATACATATATGTGTGACAAGTTACTAATAGTTTGTTGAGCTTTTTGTAAATTCAGGTATTTGATTAAGAAGATGTATTCAGTAGATAGATGGATAGACTGTACATTTCAGGCTTCAGGTTGATGGACAGTATTGAGGAGCTTAGAAGACTGCCGTTTGGATAGTAGTTTGACATTTTCGTTGGTTGTTTTTTTGGACTTATTGTTAGAGAGTATTTGATGTTGTATCTCATTGTTTTTCATAGGGAGTGTGGGTTATTGTATTGGAGTAGATATACTTCAATATCGGGTGGTGGCCTTGCCGGAATTCGATATTGGAGTAGATGGGCGGTGGTTTATCCGGAGCTCATCTATCTACGTTCCTTTACATTCCCATACATTTCCAGTGTTGTGTATAGTCCTATTGTGTATTCCTATATACTACAATCGGACCCTGTACCTTTGTTTTTATTATATATATGTGTGCTCTCTTCTTTTCAGAAGATCACACATTTTTGTTTTCAAAAAAAAAGAATTTGCGTATACGTCTGATCCACGTGTATTTGAAATTTTAATATACTGGATAGATGTAGAATTACACTCTAATCGCCCGGAGATGATTTTGATGATGGAGCTCCATCATTAGAATTTATGTTCGAGTGACGAAAGTGGGCTTTCTATATATTTCTTATTGACTAGTGTGAGAACCAAAATTAGATAGGGCCTATTGTTGTGATTTGGCATCAAAAATGTGATTTTTGACTATATATCAAAGTTATGCATTTGAAAAGCTAATCAACTAATTGATTGCTGGTTGTGTTGTTGATTATTGATGGATTAATTAAAATTTGTACCATGTAGCCAATTTGAACCAAAAAGTGAATTGTATTGAAAATTGGTCGCATTTGCTTGCATATACATGTACTTACATTGAACAGGTCATAGCAAGGAGGCTAGAGCAGAGAATAAAATTTGTTTGCCCGACAAATAGGTACATGTTTACTATAATTTACTGTTTTGTTTGGGTGATGATGATTTTATGAGCCGATTGGCTAGCCTCTTGGCTTTTTCTTTTTCTTTTTGAGATCAGAAGGCTATATGGCAATTTCGGGATTTTCCCGTGCTCCCGGTGCAGGGGAGGTTATGGCGAAATTTTTCGAAAATTTAGGGTGTTAGCCAAATTTTTGAAAAGTTCTTAGAAACAGAAAAGTTGAAGAACTTAAGCCGTAATGAAAATAATGGAAGTTGAGTTGATTTGTTAAACAACTTTCGGCTTCGTTCCTTTTCGGGGACGAAAAGTTTTAAGTGGGGGAGATTGTAATGACCCGGAAATCTGGGCCAGTTTAAAATTTTTATTTTGGCAATTTTAGCGAATTTTGATTATTTAAAATGAATTATTTTAAATAATATCGACGAGAAATTTATTTTGAATAGAATTCGAACGTATATATTATATAGATCGTCGTTAGAATATAAATATTTATTTTAAATTATAAAAGGAATTGAAAATGGCGCGGTAGTTCGATAATTCGATTTCAAACTTCAATTGAATGTACCGGGTGCAAAATAAACCGGATTTTAGTGAAACCAAAAATATTAGAATCTATTTGAGAATATCTTTCCAACAAATCCGAAAAATTGAAATTTCATAGCGGGGATAAAAAGATATGTCCAGCTGAAAATTTTGAATAGTCGCTATCGAATTCAGGCCCTTAAAAATGGAAATTTTGCAAACGACCTCGGATTTCGACGAAACCACTTTTGTTGGATCCATGATGTAAAGTTATTGCTAGGTTTCAATTTTTGTAATTTTTCGAATCAATGTGTGAGCGTGGCAAAGGAAAACGCGTTTGACCAGTTTTAGTTGATTTTAATCGACTGGAAAATGGCCATTTCTCTAATGGTCTCAGAATTCGACGAAATTGGTTTTGTTAGGACCGTATCGTCAATACGAAGCTAGAAAATATTTTTCTGGAATTTTTCGAGTTAGTATGTGGCCCCAGTAAATTGAAATGCGCGTTCAAATTCAATATATAGAGTTATATGTTGATTTTGACAGAAACTAATCGAAACAGTCGAATCATCTTACGATACATATCCCATTGTGTTCGGAATAGGGGTAATTAGCTATGGACGACAGGCGGTGGGCCTCGTTTCGAGGTCGGAATAAAAAGTCAACTTTTTTTGAAATAAAATAATATATAAAAAAAATAAAACTCTCTCTCTCCTCTCCCCTCTCTCTATACTATCAGACCTCCCCCCCCCCCGTATCCTTTCAATCGAACGGAAGAAAAAGAAGAAAAAAAACAAATCGCGTCGCTCAGCCCCAGGGAGGCGCCGCCCCCTCCGCACGCCACCCACTCCGCACGCCGCTCCCCCTATCGCATCGACTGCCGGAAGAACCCCCCTCTACCCTTGTCGGGATTCAGACGCGACCCACCCCCTTGCTGCTGACTGCGAAACCCCCCCCCCCTCCTGAGCGATGCGCGACACCCCCTCCCTTTTCTTCCGCCTGCGAAACCCCCCCTCTGCCTCCATCTCCTCCCCTCCAATCCGCCCTGAGGAGCCTCCCCGCCACCTCAGCAACTCCGGTGCTACATTTTTACCCTCCTCGCCACGAGCTGTAAGTTCTTCCATTTATTTTATCTTCATTTATTTATTAAAAATCAGTTTTATTTTTATTGAATAAAAAGATTTGATTTTTATAAGGGAAAGATTATATTTTTCTATATGAAAAGATTACATTTTTATAGAAGAGAAGATTAGATTTTTTATTCATATGAACGGTAAGTAAAAATTCGATTTTTATATATTGAATAGCAAAGTAAAAATTCGATTTTTATATATTGAATAGCAAAGTAAAAATTCGATTTTTATATATTGAATAGCAAAGAAAAAATTCGATTTTTATATATTGAATAACAAAGTAAAAATTCGATTTTTACATATGTAGAGAATACGGGCAAAGAAAGTGACAAGAGGCAAGAACGGCGAAGATTTCTACCTAAGAAGAGTCGTGGAGTTGGGATAGCTTTGGTGAGAACTTCTCACCTTTTAATTTTATTTTCTAGTTATAAATATATACTAGGATGCAGACGGTGTTTAGTAGCACCTGACACCCGTCATCCACAGACCATGGACGGCTTGTATGCTTGTTTGTTTGATTTTGATGTGTAGTTGATTGTGTGATGTGATGTCAAACGAAATAAAATATTTATATAGTTAAAAATATATTATAGTTGAAAATAGAATTTTAACGTGTATATGAAATGAAATAAAAAATAATAATAATAAACAAATCGGATGATTTGTTTATATACACACATTTGACCGATATTGATTGGGACGATAAATTTTACACATCGCCCAACTGCACAAATAAAATCTGTGTTTGATTGTTTGAAACCCCACACGGGTATTGGGATGATATGTGACGTACACTAATCCCGATTGTTTAGTTGTATGTCGATCGATTGATTGACAGACTGTTATAAGCGTTGAATATTTATATTTGATGGTTATACAGCATAGAACGCACTTTGGATGATGGTTGATTATTCATCGTTGTTATTGTATACATGTGTTGTAGAAAATCCATATAATTAACATTATATGGTAATTGATTGGGCCTCATTCCAGTTTTGGAAAAGAAATATTTGAATAGAAATATTTGAAATAGAAATATTTGAAAAAGAATATTTGAAAATAAAAATATATGAAGCCGTGTTGATTAGATTGACGCCATTTTGATGTGAACGATAATTATATCGATTTTATTCATTTTGTAGTGAATATCGAAAGTGATTTCAAAATCAGATATTTTGAAAAGAATTGAAATTCGAATTAAATTAAATAGAAACGAATTCGAATTGAAATTGAATAGAAACGAATTCGAATTGAAATTGAATAGAAACGAATTCGAATTGAAATTGAATAGAAACGAATTAGAATTGAAATTGAATAGAAACGAATTCGAGTTGAAATTGAATAGAAACGAATTCGAATTGAAATTGGATAGAAATGAATTCGAACTGAAACTATATAGAAATGAATTCGAATTGAAATCGAATAGAAATGAATTCGAATTGAAATCGAATAGAAATGAATTCGAATTGAATTGAAAACGAACTGAAATTGAATTAGAAATCAATTTGAATTGAAATCAATTTGAAATGAATTTAAAATGAATTTATAAGGAAAAATTCAATTTTGATTTGAATTTGGAATGAAGTTAAAATCGTTTTGAAAACGAATTTAAAAACGATTTATATAAGACGTTTTGAATTGAAATCGACGAAGTATATATTATATATATTATATATATAATATAATGGCCTGAATAGAACGCGCTACGCCGCGGCAGTTCGCAAATTTCGACCATTGACTTCGAATGGATATTGCGGGAGATCCGACCGTCGGATTCTCCTAAAACCGGAACCGTTCGGTTCGTGTCGAAAAGAGCTTTCTAACGAATATTATAAATTTGAAATCTAACGGTTGGATTTGGAATTATGTCCAAATCAAAATTTGGAAAATGTGGCTATAAGTGCAGTTCGATGGCCGTTGATGGATATCCACTATACGGGCCTTGATAAAATTATTAAAAATATCAATAATTTGTGTAAAATCATAAGAAATGATTTGGGAAGAATTGGGATGAAAAACTCCATATTTGAAAAGATAAAAATAGATTTTTATCAAAATGAACTAGTTTTGAACTATAATTAAAATTCTATTTGTTTTTAAATAAATAAATTGAATTTGAAAAGGGTTTTAAAAATAACCAGAATTTCCAATGATTGCATTGGAGTGGATTTGAATCGAAATTGTCTTCAAAACGTTTCGATGTTGGATTTCGTGATTATACAGATATTGTTATGGAAATTTGAAAGATATAGATATATATATCGTTATTTCCAATACGATGTCTGTTGGTCGTAGAATTTGATATTGAATATAAGCCGATATATTTTCTATTCAGAGCCTTGTATTTAATATCAAATGTGATTTGGGTTTGTCGTGAATGGTGTCTTGACTAACACTGTTCTTAAGCCCAGTTGAGAAAAGATTAAATCTTTTATTTAGATTTAATGAAGTGTACCTATTAAATAATATTTAATTGAATTGATATTGATTTTTGGGTTTATCGTGAACAGTGTTTTAAATAACACTCGTTCTTTAACCCGATAATTAATGGAATATGATTTTGGGTTTATCGTGAACCGTGTTTAAAATGACACTGATTCTTTAACCCAGTTAACGATTAAAACTAAGTGGAGTTTTAATGAATCTTTAATTAGATTGAAAAGATGGAGAATGGAGTATCACCAGTTTTGCTCCTGGCAATAGTTAAATCTTTAATTAGATTTGAACGTGAAATGGTAATTGAATTTACCGATAACACCGTGGTGTTAGATAGGAAGTATGACCAGTTTTACTTCATGGGATGAATAGGTTGGGATTGGGAAATAAAAATAAATGATTACTTCGGTGTGTTTCGCTAATCCCGACTAGTTTGAATTGATATTCAAAGGAGATTAAAGAATAAATTTAAAGAATTTATCTTTGATAAAATTAATGGGAACCTTTCCCAAAATATAAGAATATTTGAATAAAAGAATATTCTGAATTGGAATGAGGCGTATGTTGTGTTTGTGTAACACGTGTTTATTATATATACGCGAGTTGTTCAGAAAGACCGGGTTTATCCCATTTTGAATAACTGATTCGACGTGGTGTCGAAGATGAAGACGGTGGTCGAAGACCGGAGGTCTTCACGTCATTTGGGTGATCACTGATGATCTTGATTGGGCTGTACACCCAAGAAGATGGAAACAGTTGGTGATCGTCCAGACGTACTTGGAGATCGATGGATATGCGGGGTACTAGGTGCCTCCGGTTTCGTTCAGACCCTCAACGAACTTGTAAATGGACCGTGTGTCTGACATTGGATTTTAGTCTGTGTGATTGATTTCTATTAAATATACATCTGTTTGGCAGCGGAGAATTTATTCTCTTGCTTAACGCCCTTCTCTAAGACGTACGAGCTCAGGGGTTATATATTGATGGATATCAATCGCATGGAGTGAATTGCCTGTGTGGCATGCCTAAGTGGCAGATGATCAAGGCTTTTGTTGAAAAGCAGGGTCTTATGGTTGATGATCAAAGCACCGCCTGTGTGGCATAGCTTTGTGTAACGTGAATTCACGATCCTCACACCCCGGTTGTGAACCAGAAACGGGAGAGGACCTCAGGGAGGACATGCGTTTCTTTCTAGCTAGGGTGGTGTCAGTGACCTACCAGCCCTGACATTTATATACTTTTCACCTGTGTGGTTGTTGCTATTGCGAGGCGCCTCGGTTAGATCGGACGATCCGGGTCCGATGGAGCCATTCGTTGGCTCATTTACGCCCCAAAGGGCGGGGAAACGTAGTGTTCAGGCATAATAATCCACATCGGTGGACCGGCCCTGACGATTCAAGGGGCAGTTGCGGCTGTTCCTGAGGCTCGGGCTAGACAGTCTCGAATCGGTTGAGGACTATCTTTTGCCTCAGTTCACAGACGGAAATCCAATTTCCAACTACGTGACTTTGCGGTTTTATCTATAAACCTATATATGGAGACATAGTGGCATGGGACGCTCATGTCTCCTATGATTGATACTTATGATTTGAAGTTGTTTTATACACTATGCACTTATTATAGTATCAAATGATTTGTTTTAAATGTATCAAGCATTCTTGGCTATTATAAGGTAAAAACCCTGTCCTCCGGCTTGCGTTGCATTGTATGATGGGAACTGGGTCTTATAATAGCTTCATTTTTCTTTATTTAGCATTGCGCTATTTGTTTTATGCACTGGTATTCTTGGGAGGAAACCCGTTCCGTGTTATACGGCGTGGTTCCTTGATTTACCGAACTTTAAAAATAAAGATTAATAACTGTTTTAGTTCTCACACCAGTCCCATGACTGACCTGGAGTTTAATGTTTTAACCTAAACTCTGGGTGCCCTTATTTTGACACGGGCAGCTAGTAGTTTTGGTTTTGCAGATTTATATTCACAGGATCCTGGTTTACACCTGGAACGATATCCGGAAAGCTTTGTATCCATATATCTCCTTCTAGTTGTGTTTTGTATTATTTTCCGCTGCTATGTAATGTATTGTAATCTATGATATTTTCTGTGTAATATTTATTCATTTATACTCTGTATATTCTTGTAATCTGATGGTATTGTTGTAATATACAATGAAATGTTCTTCCGTCTGCTTTCTGATTTGTCTTGTCCTCACAGTAATTCGTTCTTTCTCATCTCTTCGGAGACCGGGGAAGTTCGGGTCGCTTCAATTAGGATAAGTAAATGAAGATTTCCAAGTATAGAATAATCATGTTTTTTCAATGTACGTAGGTCGTTTTGAGATAGATATATGAATATATTTTCTAAATATTGGAAATATAATGTTTATGTGTATACTTAGGTCGGCGAGATAAGTATATATGCATATATAATAATTTCTAGTATAGAGTAATACTTTATGAACGTACCTAGGTCGATGAAATGGGTATGTGAACGTGTTTTCTATGTATTTTTCAATATGAAGCTTATACATATACTTAGGTCAGTGTGATAAGTACGTGTATATTTATTTTGAAGTGATAAAATAATAACTTACAAATATACTTATATATTTGAGATAAGTATATGAAAATGGTTTCTAAGTTAAAGACATATTATTCGGTAAAGGATTAATTAAATGAGTCTTCGGGAATTCCTTTGAGAAATAAATCCCTAGATGATTGTTATTTTTGTGTTTATTAGTTAACTAATCGACTATCAAATGTCGGCCGATTTTAATCTACTGATTGTACGACATGGTATGATGAGATACTTTTTATTTCAAAGTTTTTATAAATATAAAGAATTACATTCCCTAAGTTATCTCACGCTGATTTACCAAGCCGACCTGGTTGTTATCTTATTATAATGCTCGAGTCAAACTGAGTGTATTTACAAGATTGTTTAGATTACTTGGGGCTTTAGGAGGAAATTTGAAGGCTGTGATGTACTCTTGTAGTTGTTTTATTATGCTATGTTCATTATTGTTTTCATTAGCATTTGTAAGTACATGTTGTTATAACTGCCAAACTTATTAATGGTTAGTACTCTAATGTACATTTGATGGTTGTACTTATATAAGTATTTTCATTAGTAAAGATTATTTATATTATAGATTTTTCATTCAACTGTGAGTTGTGTTACGCCTTTTATTTCATTTTCCCTTAATGATTTGTTTTTTCGGTACTTAAATGTTTGGCACATGAATGGTGTGGATGTATTAGTGTCGACTTTTCAGGGTCTAAAAGTCAGGTCATTACAAAATTGTATTAGAGCTATGGTTGAGCGAACATCTAGGCTTTAGTGGGGAGTTAGTCATTTGAGATCGGGTAAGCAAGACCCAAGGATGAGCCTAATTGTATTATAGATAAGAAAGCATATTTGTTAATGTTATAAAAGCATTTTGTATCGTGCTGATTTGTCCATTATGGATTCTACTCAACAGCTGGGATGCCACAGTATTGATAGGGCTTCTAAACACTTGAAGAAGAAAGGTTGACACGGTATTATTTTGGAATTAAGTATATGAGACAATTTTACCTAAATTGTATTTTATATACAAAGGATATTTTCATAAATCATGTAGTTGTTTATGATAGATTGCTGTTAGGAGATGATAATATTAAATTACCATCAATTATTCTTTGATTAGATTAAATACGAATGCTTATCGATTTAGTTTCATAAGGCACTTGATATGAATGTCGAATTAAATGTGATTAGAATTATTATTTTGATAATCAAAGGTATATTTTTTATCCTATATAAGAAAGTGTAATTTTATCAGAATGGTTTATAAGTAGAAAGGGTTTTAAAATGGAAATTTTAGAGTTTAAATCTTAGATTTTGGAAAAAAAATTGTTTGCAAAAGTTTAGAAAGAATGAATATATTATTATTTAATAATATTTATGAGTATTTCAAAGGATGTATAAAGAATTGAACTCACTTTGATTATGGGAAAATAACTTCAAACATGATCATGACATAATTGGAGCCTATTTTCGAGTTTCTAAGTGAATGTTTACTGCCATGTGATGTTTAGAGTAGTTTCGATTAAAAAACAATTTTTGTTCTGAACTTCAGAAATTTAATTTAGTTAAATTAAAGAAGAGAATTTTCTTTTAAAGGACAAACTTAGGGATTTTTTTGGTGAAAAGTATGAGAAGTTTCAAAATTAGGGAGAATGACACATTTACACTAAAGGTGGAACTCAAGGGGCCCACTAACATTTTTCCATTTACACTATCATTTGGCCTTCTCACTAAAATCTAACCTTTCCATACTTTTCACCAAATTTTTTGTTAAGTTTGTCCTTCTTCCTATTTTCCACAATTTAAAGAATATAGATAGCGTGTTTCTATTGACACCCCAGTTTCCTTTGCTGGCCACCAAAACTAAAAGCACCCCATTTAATAACATTCTACCCTTTTGGCCACCGCAATATTAAAAAACTTAAAATGGAGAGGCCGCTGCAGTTTTAAAAAAAAGCTTTCCCCTTCTCTCCTATCACGTTGTTGATACTAATTTGAATGTAATATATGTGTAATATTTTACTAATCGTTAAAGATGATTTTGATTGTTGATCATTGGCCTATAGAACGTGGTTTGACACAAAATTTTGGTTGTTTTCAATTGTGAAGACCAATGTAGAACGACGTTAAAATGGAAATCCCCTGTTCAGTTGCAAATAGTCAAAACCTTCGTTATACGATTGTTGACCACTGATGAAACATCATGCATATATACAGATTTTTTTCCCCAGTGCATAACCACCATTTACTAACTTCATTTTCAGTGAATAACCACCAGAGCCTTTTTTTGGGTCCCTTACAAATGAATTGGTGAAACATTCAAATGTAAAAATTAATAGTTCCTTTCAGCTGTTTACAACCATTATTTCAATTTATATTTGGTAGTTGGTAACCGAATAGTGGGTTTGCACTTCTTGGTGATTTGGTCGGTTATGTACCACCGTGAATGTGATTGTTTTTCGGTTGACTGGATGCTGATGAAATAGGTTGAGCAATTTGTATATTTCTATTTGGCCGTGTGCATCCGAAATTTTGAATTAATCTCGATGATTGACGGCTGAGTGAATGAATAGATTGTGGTGGCCAGAAGTGTGTAAAAAATAATCATGTATATTAATTTTTTTAAGGTGGTCAGGAGAGGAAATTGGGGTGTGAATAACAGCACCCTATAGATATTATATTATTATTATTTCAGCTGGTCTGAGATAAAATTCTAGGTGATGGAATTCTGGATATTTTAGTTAAGAAATGTATTTATGATTTAGGATAAGTTGTTTGGTAATTTTCTCTTTACTGAAATGAATTATATTTCCAGCGATTTTGGACAGTTGGAGCTTCCTATTTAAATTGGAAATTAAGCTAAGTTTTGGGAAACTATAAGAAGATAAGTTCACGATCTAGAATTAATTAAGTTTAAAATATAAATCTAAATCAAACTAGTTGTGTAGCAATAGTTTGAATTTTTTTAACCTTTTAAATAAATGTATAAGATTCAATATAAGTGGAAATCCTTTGAAACAAGAATTGATTGGATTGAGTGATTTTCATGTCTCAAATATGGGAAGCCACTTGGCTTTTGGTATTCATTGATTAATTAAGTCCCTATGTGGCATTTGTAGTCTTTTCGAATCGAGCCGCACAATAAAGGTGTTGTTGAAATTTTCGTAAAATTTAATCTTTATTTTAAACAAATTTCAATAACCGATCTAAGAAAAGTTTAACGGGTTTGGTAGCATTTCTGAGTTTGCAAATTTTGGGATGAGATCGTTTTAAGGAAGAATGCATGTAACAACCCGAATTTTTAGTGGTTGAATATTTAATTAATTTTATATATTAAATGTTGGTTTAAGAAATTAAATAACTTGAATCCAAATTTTATGAGTTCTTTAATCTACTTGAATAATGAAATAGTAATTTCAGTTTGAAAATAATTTTGAAAAATGCTGGATTCTTAATCTAATAAGAATTTAAATGGTTATGAAAAGTTTAAATGGAACGATGGTGAGTAAAACTCACCTTTTTTATTTACCAGTATTATATAAGAGATCAAATCATTATTATCGACTTCATTGTGTAAATTTTTAGTTGATTGGTTTGCTTGACATAGTCATGTTAGTGATTGCATGTCTGGACTGTTAAATTAGTTGATTGTTGAACAAAATATTAAATTGCGATATAACATCTTGTAATGCTATTAGTTTGTCTAAATCTAATCTAGAATCATGATATATCATCTTGAATTGCTATTAGAAATTGTTCGAGCTTATGTGCATTCAAATTTACTTTGAATGTTGATCATGTTTGAGTTGATGGATAATGATTCTTTATTTACGTTGTTTGTTATAACATATTTAAATGAAATATATGATGGTGTTCAATATTTTAAGCAAATAAACTTCATTTAAAAAGTTGGACGAATTTATTTGTAGTGACGTATGTTGAGCAGAAAAATCCCCTTATACTATCATATTAACTTATAATTGTCTCTGTTAATAGTGATATTAGTCATTGATTGCTAATTACTGATTTATTTAGATGTCTTTGTGTTTATGTAAATACTACAGTTGTATGTAATGAATAGGAATGATTGTGGCTTATATAAATATCATGGTAGACACCAAGCACTATTGAACAACTATTCATGATTTTTAAAATTTGACTAAAACTGCTTATGGTTTCTCTAAGATTGAGACGTGACCATCGCATAACTCAAGTCACCAAGTTTATTTAAAGAAAATATTTTTAAATCATCATCTATTTTAATTATATTGTTTTCAAAAGATAAATCATTATTAAATGGTGTTTTAAAAATAAAATTAATTTTTTTTATTTAGTATGTTTAGGGTTAATAATTATTCATTTAAACATTTCTAATTATTTTATAATAATGTGTAAAGGAATATTAAACAATGTATAATTTATAAGTGTTTAATGGTTGCTTATTATTATATATTTATAACATTTAAAAAAGGTTTAAATTTACTATATTATTAAATTATTTTTTATTTTTAAGTTGTTTTTATATTATTAAATTATTTATATTTAAAATTATTTTATTTATTTAATTGTTTGTATATTATTAAATTGCTTATTTGTTAAATTATTTTATATTTTTAAATTATATCATGCTTTCAAATTGTGTTATTATAAATTGTTAAATATTTATAATTTATTCTATTAACAATATTTAATAAGTTATTAAGTATTGTTTTATAAATGTTTTAAAAGATTATTACCTTATAAATAATATTTCGTAAAAAATTATTTAAGTAAAATTTTATAAAGAATTTTTATAAAGGAAATTTATAAATTGTTTACTTAATTATTTTATATAAAAGTATAGCAAGCCATATTTTGAATATTATTGTGTTTACCTATTTAATATGTTTCAAAAATAAGATAACTTTTCAAATTGATTTGTGAATATACTTATACCATCGACATATGCATATGAAAATTTCCAAGTATAAAATTATCATGTTTTGTTAATATATCTAAGTTGGTGATATATGTATATGAATATATTTTCCAAATATGGAAATATAATGTTTATACGTATACATAAGCCGGTGAGATAAGTACATGCATATGTAAACATTTCTAGTACTGAATATAAAAAAAAATTCGCATGTTAAAAAATATACAGAGAAATAATTGCCTCATGCTCTAGTGGCGTCCAAGAACATCTTTAATTCTCTCTTCTCTCACTCTCCTGCTTATTCACCTAATGATTCTTCGTAAAAACTTGATGATGTTCTCGATCAGTCTAATCAGAATGGCCATTATCCTATGGTCTCTTCTCCCTTTATTCCTAATCCTGATTCATCACATTTTAAGGAGAAACCCCTCAATTTCAATGCTAATGGTATTAGTTAAGAATAAGAAGAAGGCTGCTGCATCAAAGAAACTGAACAATCAGGGCATTTTTTTCGACACAGGCGCATTTTAGAATTATTAAGAACATCTCAAGAAAGCAAATATTGGAAAAATTCCCCAGCAAAAACTAGGAAATTCGAAGACTAGTGACTAGAGTAATGATTAGAAACAAACTGACAGTCAGAGAATTTCTACTCGTAAACCCTCTTCTTAATAGCAAGACAAACATGAATTCAGGAATTAACAATGAATAGTAGTCCTTTTCTACCATCAAAATAGCATCAACATGGACGGAAATAGTTAAAACAGGGGGTTCAATGTTTGATTGCAATCCGAATTATGTTGCACCTTTAGCATTAAATGGAAAAAAATTGTGATGAAAAAAGAAATTAGCAAGAAAACAAAGACGAAGTGGAGTCAACCTATCAACGCTTATGATTTCAGAAATCGTCCAGTTTACCATCATTTCATGACATTCATTTCGAAAATTTGGCAACTTGAAATTTTGATATCTTTAAAAGAGATAAATGGATTTCTTATTAGATTTTTAACAGAAGACGATTGCAACAAAGTGCTAAGCAGGGGACCTTATTTCATCAATGGAAGACTGATTATTCTCAAAAAATGGTATAAAAATTTAATGACGGATAAAGAATTTCTCTCCATAATACCAATTTCGATAATATTGCCGAGCCTAAATTTGAATTTGTGAGAAATAGAGGCTTTTAGTACCATTGCAAGTATTGTGGGTATACCCCTCAAGCTTGACGAACACACGACCAAAGAAACAAGGTTAAATTTTGCAAGAATATTGGTCGAAATAAACGTTGAGAGATATTTGTGTGATGAAGCTAATATTTCAATGCAGGATGGAGAAACCATTTGTAAAAAATAGAGTATTAGAGGATACCACCATGATGCAAGGAATGCAAATGTTTTGGGAACAATTCGAAGATTGCTTAAATCAAAAAATCTGGGTAGGAAAGAAAAATCAAAATAAAACTAGTTCTGAAAATTCAAAAGGTAGCAAAGAGTCTAACATCTAAAATGTAGCATCTGCAAGCAATAAAGAAGCAAAGATCTTAAATCAAGAACCAGAAACTACATGGAGCTTGAAGATTCAGAAACGAATGCTACCGAAAAAATTGAAATTAACTTTGCTGAGCCAGATATGCTACCTGAAATGATGTACATGTGTTAAAAATAGCAATTGAGGATGCTATAAAAATGGAGAAAATAAAAGTGTTGCAAACAAAGATATAATGGATCTTCGAAACTGCAACAAGGATGAAGTTGTTTAAGGAATCCCAGAAATCCTAATTCAAAAAGCTTCTGAAGAAAAACTATTGAAAGAAGCTGCAAAGAAAATTTCTAACTCATCTTCTTTATCAAAAGCAAGGGAAAATTTGTATTCTAGTAATCTAGCTAGCTCTAGTGTTGTAAGCATGTATAGATAGAGTGGATGGAACACTATAAACTCTATATGTGCTGGACGATCCAACATAAAAACCGAATAATTGATTGTCAACTAACAATCACTTATACTATATTGTATTTTTTATTATTAGTTAAAATAAAAGGTGTTTGCGGTCACTTAAAAAACCGATCGGCTTTGCCAAAAAAAAGCAGGGGAAAAATAGAAACTAGTAAAATTAAAAAATTGAAAGAGATTAGCTTTGAAAATTATCAGGAAGATGGTGAGGAGAAGTATCCAAATGAAGAAACAATGGATGCAGATGATCTTTCTTTTAAAGAAAAATATATCGTTCGCAATTCAAAATTGGATGAACAACTCAGTATTAAAAACAACACAACATGTAAGAAGAAGGGGAATAAAGATGTGAAGAAGGATGACTCAGCTAGAAACTATGCATCCTCCTAGCTGATATATCCTTTGTGTAACCTTTATTTTTTCATATTTTTTTATCAATATGTCGATTATTGCATGGAATATTAGGGGCTTAAACTCCTTTGAAAGAAAAATGGATTTAGCTAATTTGCAAAATACAGAAAAACCAAGTATTATTGATATATTATAGCATAAGCCTGATGCTAGTAAGATAAATGACTATCATACTAGACATCTTTGTAAATGGAATATTATGAACAATAATGCAATGAGTAGAAACAGTAGAATTATGATTTCATGGGATGAAAACATTTGGCAAAAAATAACCAAGTGTTGAATTCCCTATATATCCAATGTTATGCACTAATAAAGGTGGTCCATATTACCAGTCGCCTTTATTTAAGCTTTAAATAAAAAAAAGATAGCATTTTCCTTTGGAACGAATTGTAATCTCTAAATAGAAATAATAACCATCCATGGATTATTATAGAAGATTTTAATACTACAATTCATGCCTTTGAAAAAAGAGGAGTAACCCTTTCCCTTTTAAAAATTTGGAATTTATGAACCATTTCTTATTAGGAACAGGTTTAGTGAAAATTGTTCTCACTAGTAATAAGTTCACTTGGAAATCAAGTGAAAATAAAAATTTATACTGCAAATTGGATAGAATTTTTATCAACCTAAAATCGTTTAATATGTTTTTTGACTACAAATGTCTTATACCTGCTCAAGCTACAAGTGGCCATACTCAAATTCATATATATTTGATTTATTTTCTTAATGTTATATAAAAAAAATGTACTTTTAGATATATAAATGGTTGGGTTGATGATGATAGCTACGTGAATATTTTATGAAAGAGAGTTCCAAAATTAAAAAGGTTGATCAGCTCAATTCAAGTTTTTCAAAAGTTTGGAAAACACAAATAACTTCAAAAAATGAAATCAAAACAGAAATACGAATGAATTAAAGCAAATCAGGGAGGAATGCGAGAGACTGTAAAATGACATTAAGAATGATTGTTCCGATAGTAATATTGTCAACATATATTACTTTGCTCAAAGAAAACTCACTAATTCTTTACATGTGCAGTCTGTGAACTTAAGGGAGAAACCAAAGGTTGACTGGCTGATTAATGGGGATGAAGCTAGCAATTTATTTTATGCTAAAATGCCTAGTAGAAAAGTTGGAAATGATATTGGCAAGCTAATGGATTCTAATGGCTACACATTAAATAATATTTCAGAAATAAAAAGAGAAGCCTTAAATTGTTTTACAGATCTATACAATACTTATGAAAATAATATAAGAGTCCCTAACACTCAGCTAAAATACAAATTGAATGGTAGTAGCCAGAATATTTTGTTGCTTCAATTAGAACTAAGGATATCAAAAACATCGTTTTCAATGGAAATATTGGCAAAAACACAGGCCCTGATGGTTTGGTATAGGAGTTGCAATTAGACCCGACCTGACCCAGTAGGTCTCGGTTCTAGATGGGTCGGGTTTTGTCAGGTCTACACTATACATTTCAAAAATCTGGACCGACCCGACCCGAGCTTCGGTTCGGGTCGGTTCGAGTCGGGTCGGTTCGGTTCCGACTGAATAATAACACTAAAAATACATATATTTCAATGTTTTTTGGTTGGGTCTTTCGGGTCGGGTCTATGCGGGTCGGGTTTGATTGGGTCTTGATGGTATTTTTCATCACCTAGACCCGACCCAAAACCCATCGGGTTAGGTTCGGGTCTTTTTGGGTCGGTTCGATTCGGGTTTTCGGTTCTCAATTCTAATTGCCAGCCTAGTTTGGTTACAAATTTTATAAAACACATTGGGATGACATTTAAAGTGATATTTTCAATGTCATCACTAAATTATTATTATTTTATAATGATAAATTGCTTAAAATCTGAATCACACTTGTTATGTCCCGTATTTCCTGACCATTTATTTGAAATATTTTTATTTATTTAAAATATTCATTTGAGTTTAAATAATGGATTTTGACCATTTTAAATTGAATATTTAAATCATATTAATAATATAAATAATTATTTTTGGGATATTGGGAAAATATTGATTTTTGCTGTATAATGTGAATGAGCGATTTAAAGTGGTTTAAATATTGTTAATATTGAATTTTATAAATATATTCGTTATTTAAAACGACGTCAGAACGTTTAATTTATAATTATATTATAAACGAACTAGAAATGGCGCGGTAGTTCGTAAATTTCGTTCTGAATTTCAACTGAGTATATAGAATTCGTTTTAAGTCAAAATTCTGTGAAACCAGAAACGTTTGAATCGATTTGATTATATTTTTCATATGAAAGAGAAAAATCGAGATTTCGTGTTATAATTTGTTAGTTATGTCCAATTGAAATTTTGAAATAGTCGCTATGGAAATCGTTTATAAAGGATAACGTTATTTAATAAATTAAATAAAAATTTATATATATATTTGATATAGTTTAACCAAATTTGTGTTGAAAGTTAACCTTAGTCCTGTTGGAAGTCATATGGTATTTCATTTTTGATATATACTCGATAATATCGATTTATTTCAACTATTTTATAATTCAATTTATATTCTATGGGATTTAACAAAAAAATAAACCAAACTAAAGCTTGTATACAAATTGATGCCAAGAACCACTCCAATACCGAACATACGTACGATGCAAGTTGGTTTATATCATAACGAAGAAGTTGAGAGTTGAAACATCAACTTCGGTTACTATAATCAACAGAGACAAGGTCATCTATATTAATTTAGCACTGGTTCTTTGGAACCTTTATTAGCCAACTTACCCTTAAAATTCAAAGCGACATAAACAATTCATTTTTTTATTTACATCATGCCATGCCTTTCAGTGAGAAACAGTGAAAACAAAAGAAGAAGAAAAAAAGAACTAAACAGCAAAATACATGAATATATTTATCCACTTAAACCATACAGAGAATGAACAGCAAATGAAAACATAATATATACATAAAGTTACATATGACAATATGTTTTCATACATAAGGAAATCTACAACAATATATATGAATATTTCTTTTCACCATCCACAGTCAAATTGATACAGCCAATGTATATTTATATACATGGAAATCTCATGTACAAGACAATTTAGAATAGCAGGAAAATCTAAGGAAAAATCTCTTCACAACATTATATCTTCATTACGAGTAAACCTGATCTGAAAAGAAAAGAGAAACGACTATGGATAGCTAGAAAATGTATATGTATAAAGCGGAAAGATTTTCAAAGAAAAATGAATTCAACAGAATTGAAGAACAGCAAAAATGCGGTAGATTTTATAATCAAAGAACAGTGAATAAACTGTTATAGAACAGTAAGAAACAGCTGAAAGAAAATATACACCATCAAACCTTCTGGATCAAAATAGCTAATATACATTATAATCAGAAAATCTTTTATACAAATCCTATCTACCATACATCAGTTCAAACCTGCATTTACAAGATTTTTACATCACTTAAAGATTTGAAATTTGACAACACGGAACATGCCATAAATACACAGCTACTCACATGTATGTTTCCCTCCAGTGTATTTTCATTAATGAACCTACCCTATACTGAATGCAAGATCCCAATACGGATCTGAAATTGAACTAAAATAATGTAATAGCAGACAATACCAAGTGAAATACCCATAGAAGTATAGCCTTAACCATAGGGACAGTTGAGCAGGAGTGCACATGGAGGAAAAATTCTAACAGGAAAGTACCAACCAAATAAATACAGTAAAAATATATGTACAAATCTACATAAGGACTGTTTGATTTGCACAGGAAAATCCAATACAAGACTATGAAATATTTTCGAATAGCTGTGTTTGAATAGACAACCCATAGCCTAACCAATTCTATATGGGAACAGCATCCATGTGTGCTTCTGAACAAAGACAGTATATGAAATCCAACAAGATCCATCACAAAAACTGCATCATTCTCTGTTCTATCACAAACAGATGATAATACAACTGAAATGAAAGAACAAATCCCTAAGAACTAGACTAAACAAAACCTAAAATCAATGATTTTACAATCGAAATTGACGTCGTTCATCAAATCACAAGTATAAATAGAGGTCTTACACCACATGTTAGAACACAACCAAAACCGAAAAAAAATCAAATCAAAACAGAAAAATTTGGGAAAGAATCACTTATCTTTTTCATGGGTTGGCGGAGCAACTGGCCAAGGCTAAGGCGACGAGGTAGTTGCGCTAGGGTTCGACGCCGGTGACTTCAATTTGGGAGGAGCGACGCTAGAGGATAATGCGGCTGTAGGGTTTTCTTTTTTCACGTGGTGGCGGCCGGTGTAATGAGAAATGGGAGCCGATGGTTTTTGAGGGTTTGTAAATGGATAGGGAGGGTTTAAATGCGGGCTTGGTTCACCGCTTGATGGGCTGGACGGAGAGAACAAGGTAAGGCCCGGTTTGAAATCTAATATATATGTTTAGTTTAAAAGGCTTAAGTTAGTATTAGTTGAGGAATTTTAATTAGAGTGAGTTAATCTAATTGATGAAAATTTAAAACCATCTCATATTGTTACTTTGCGGTTCTAATTGGTCATATTAATTAGGTTAATCGATTTTAAAACGTAATTAATTATTTGTTTCAGTCGTTGACAAATGTGATTATGGTTTATTATTTTAATTTAATAAAACCATAACGAAAAGTATAGGGATTAAAGAAATTATTAGGGGTTGTATAAAGGGTACTTGGCGAAATAAAAATTGGATTAGTTTATTTTATAACTAAGGGTTAAGTAATTTAGCTGAGGCATTGATATTCAAACGCTTACAACTCGTTCACATATAGACAGAGATGGGACAAACAACTCGTATTATGATCATGACGACAAGTAGGACAAAACCAGGATAAAGCTGGAGACAGTGAGAATCTAGGTGAGTTAAACTCACTCAGTTATTCCCGCTTATATTTTATAAGTTGGGTTTTTTATTTTTGTGTGTTATGGTTGCTAGTGTTTGACTGGTTGTTGATATATATTTATATATTGTTGGACTGATGAAATTAAACGTCGTTTAATTTTAGTGAAACCCAAATCATTATTTTTAACGATTGGTTCCAATTAAGGTAAGTTACCTTATTGGTCACGTTTATAGAATAAACGTGTTTTAATAAATGAATTGTTTTGATTGATGGTTGTGGTTGATATTGAATTGTCGATATAGACTGTTATTGAATTGTTTTGATTTGATGGTTGAATATTGACCTGAAATTCACCATTTGTTTGGTTTAAACAAATGGGTACTATCGGTTGAGTAGTTGACAGTACATGGCCTGTGAATTCACCGTTTTATAAATATCGATCTACCGTCAGGTAAATCGACGAGATAAAGTTATAAAATTTATTTTATAACTGAAAATAGATTTTTTTAAATCTATTATTTGAAATAAAGTTTGTAAAAGAAAATAAATATTTATTATTTATTAATTGAGTTTATAATTGGTTTATAATCGATTTATAAAGGAAGTTTCTGATATATATCAGATTTGTAGAAATTAAATAAATGTTATAGTTTTGAATAATCGCTTGAGAGATATTAAAAAGGGGTTATTTAAGTTAATTATATTTTTAATTAATTTAAAGAATTATTTGAAAATGGATAATGAGGTAGACATGCCTTGGCTTGAAAAAGAAATCCGAGCAGCAAAATATATCATTTAAAGAAATAAAGGAAAGGTAATATCTAGTAAATGATTTCTTAATCATGGATTAAGAAACGATAGTTATACTCGAGAAAGAGATTGTCAAAACAAGAAGTTTTAGAAAACAGTTAGATGAGATGCATGTGGTGTTAATACAAAGATCGTCTTTTAAATTACAACTGATGTTCATCTGAAGGTAAGACCGTTGTTGGACAAGTTCTGAGAGGTAAACAAATACCCCAACTTGAACGACTTCGGGATTATCTGAGGATGATATTAGATTGTATTGGAAAGGATGGTAAAAATGATTTCTTATTTCCATATGAGAAATGATAATGAAATGCCTATAAAAAGGGATCGAGTATATATAATGAGATTTTTCCCCAAGTAATGGAAATGGGGGGGGGATTGAGCATTTATATTTATATGAGTATCCAGAATAAAGGAAATAAAAAGGAAATGATGGAAAGTAAAAAGGGTACTTTCGAGATGAAAGGAAATTGGAAAGTTAAGTTTTGAAAATGAATTCATTTGCAGAAATGAAAGTGGATCAACGTATTCAAGTAATGAAACGAAAAATGGGTTCGTAGTATTAGTTTATGAATGCTAAATTGAGATGATTTTTCCAAGAGTGAAGATAAGTGATAATGTAATACATGTTTTTAACGATGGTAGAATTAAGAATTGAATATGGTATTTTCTTAAATATGAAAAGTGGAAGAGTTTAGATAATAACCTTAAGTCAAATATGCTATAGTTGAAATATTGAAATATTCAAGAATTTGAGATTAACCATCGTTAATCATTTTAATTAAAAAGGCCATGTAGTGTTGGATACTGAACTAGTAAACCCATTTCATTCACATTGTTATTTGACAGTTAAATCACCAACTATCAAAAACCTGACCATACGATCGTTGGTACGGAAAGACCGGGATCGAATATATATTCGAAAACCATTCCGACCAGCGAATACGTGAAAGAATATTATCAAAGATGGAGCAATGGAAGACCGTTGATCTTCGTGAGCGGAAGGACTACTGATTGGATTTCTTTGGTTTAGCGGCTGGGGATATTTCAACAGTGATTCTGTCGTGATTTGAAATCTACGGATTGCAAGGACTTCTCGCTACTGATCTGTAGGGTGATTCCTAGGATGCAGTAGGAGGGTGCCTTCGGTTCATCCTGTTCATGGATGACTTTTATGGATGAGTGTCTGACAGAGTATTTACAAAGGGGATTACGAACGTTGATTTCTTCAAACGTATCATAGTTGGGTCGATCGCGACTAGGGTATTTTTGTGGACGTCAATTAGTGATATCTGATGGATCTGACGATGTGGCATTCAAAGTGAATGATGACCAAAGGTTCAAAGTAAATTCTGGCCTCAAGCCTCGTCAACCGGGAGATGACAAAAATCGAGCAGGCAGCATGGCTATGTGGGTCGCTCCCATTAGGGTGTATAATCACCTATCTAGAGGAATTCCATTTGTTTCGTTAATCTATATTCGATGCTGTCCCTTTTCGGGAGGCGGTTGCTGATCCCAACCGTCGGTGATATACATTCGATACACTCAAGCGAAATGAGTGGTCGGTCATGTATGGGCCGGGTTGCAAGACGTTCTTGTTGAACCCAGTGTATTCGTCTCTAGAGATACACGATCGGCAGGTGGTCCCATACCTGGTCAGAGTTGGAATCCAATATCCAATAAGCGCCTGCGGTTTTGGTTTGTATACTATATATGGGGAGCGTGAGATGCAAGCGTTCCTCTAGTTTGTTATTTATCTGTATTTAGACATTATGATAATATCAGAACAAGTTATGATTTCAAAAACCATTTTGGGTTATCGTAAGGTAAAAGCCGTCCGTGTTTATGTGTGGATTCGGTCTTACGATTATCCTTTTCTTTTGAAAAGATTTCGAACTTTAAAATCATGATTGGATGATTCACCCTTAATGTTGTGCGAGTTTATCTCACTCTGGTCCACCAGACTGACCCGGTATTTTGTAAATGCTCGGGTTAGCCCGGGTTTGCAAGTTCAGGTTATTGAACACGACGAAAGGTGTGCTGGAGAAGCCCAGACATATTTAGTGTTATTCCGCTGTGTTGTATATAAGGGCAGATTATTATAACTGTCCAGATGTGTTCATGTACTCTGATGATTGTAAGTATTATTTAAAAGCTCTCAATAAAGATTTATTTATATATTATATTTTGTTCCGCTGTGATGTGAGACTCAGTGTTGGATCTTCTTCTTCTTCTATTCTTACAATTCTTTCTTTCTTATCTCACCCTCTAATTTCTTTCATTAACAATCCGAAGTTCTCTGTATTTGAAAGGTCGACATGAGATACAGTAAAGGTATTTATGTCAATTTTCGGGGCCGAAAACCCTGGGTTTTTACAGTGGTATCAGAGCTGATTGCTTAATTGGTACGGATGATAGGGGTTCTCGCTTCGCGTTAGGTGGCGAACGAGAGACTCTTACCCCTACATCTCCCGATAATGTGGGTTGGTCGAATCACGAGGCTGGCCGTAAAAACAGTTCTGAGGTACCAGTGTAAGCCACGGGGGGAGGTTAGCCCTCTGCCTTGGGGGTTGAGGGATGGTTGAAAAGCCTACCAAAATTCCCGGGCCATTACAAGTGGTATCAGAGCTATTGGTTTAGTAATAACCTTGGCTCTGTGGCGTAACTCGATAGAGATGGGGTTAGTAACACCCTAGATTGAGTTTGAGTGTATATGTATATATATATGAGAGCGTATTTGTAAATTTTATATACAAATGTTTTGTATTGTGTTGTTGATCGGTTCAAGTATTGAAAAACGTTGAACTGATAAGGGGCACAATATTGTTTGTAAAGAGGGTAGATGAAATAATTTTACTCGAAATTTATTTTTATATAAAAAAAATAATTTTCTCAAAATTATTTAGATATGGTGTTGACTAATTTAAATGAAGTTCAAAATTGGGTTAAAATTTTGAATTTGAAACTTAACCGGTGTGAGAACCCGTTACTTCCCTGTGAAGGAAAGAGCGGATACTTTGAGAACAACTCACAAATGAACGCAGACGGAAGAACATTTCATTGCTATTACAACAATTCCATCAGATACAAGAATATACAGAGTATAATGAATAAGTTACATTCGGTAAATATCAGAGATTACAATAAATTACATAGCAGCGGAAAATAATACAAAGCACAACTGAAGGTGATATACGGATACAGAGCTTTCCGGATATCATTCCAGCTGTAAACCAGGATCCTGTGAATATAAATCTACAAAACCAAAACTACTAGCTGCCCGTGCGGAAAATAGGGGCACCCAGAGTTTAGGTTAAAACAATAAACTCCAGGTCAGTCATGTGACTAGTGTGAGAACTAAAACAGTTATTAATTCAATTTTAAAAGAGAGTAATTCAAGGGACCACGCCGTATAACACGGAACGGGTTTCCTCCCAAGAATACCAGTGCATAGAATAAACAGCGCAATGCTTTTTCGAAAAATGAAGCAATTATAAGACCCAGGTCCCATCACACAATGCAACGCAAGCCGGAGGATAGGGTTTTACCTTATAACAGCCAAACATGCTTGGTACGTTTAAAACAAATCATTTGATACTATAATAAGTGTATAGTGTCAAAACAATTTCAATCATAAATATAAATCATAGACGACATAGCATCCCATGCTACTATGTCGCCATACTAGTTCTACAATTAAAACCGAGATATCTCGTATTGGAAATTGGATTTCCGTCATGAGTCGAGGCAAGGGGCAAGCTCCTCTCCGCTTCGAGAAACTCTAGCAAATGCCTCGGGACTACACACTCTGGGCAACCCCGGATGCGGCTGGGCCGGTCCTCACTTACGTTAGAGGATTGGCAATTCCTGAACACACGTTTCCCGGTCCTTACAGACCTAATATCGAGGCGCCTCATTCCAACAACCACAAAGGTGAAAAGTATATAAATGTCAGGGCTGGTAAGTCATTGACACCACCAAAGCTAGAAAGAAACGTCGTGCTCTCCCAGCGGTCCGTATCCCGTTTTTAACTCATACCGGGGTGTGAGGCTCGCGAATTCACGTTATACACAAAGCTGCCACGAAGGCCGTGCTTTGATCATCAACCACAAGACTTTGCTTTTCAATAGAAGCCTTGATCCATGCAACTCAGCGTGCCACACAGGCAATTCATGCCATGCGATTGATATCTATCGATACATAACCTCTAAGCTCGTACGTCTCAGAGAAGGGCGTTAAGTAAGAGAATAAATTCTCTGCCACCAAACAGATATATATTTAACGGAAATCAATCAACATAGAATAAAATCCAATGTCAGACACACAATCCATTTACAAGTTCGTTCCGGGTCTGAACGAAACCGGAGGCACTTTCCTCGCATATCCATCCATCTCCAAGTACGTCTGGACGACAACCAACTGATTCCCTCATCTTGGGTGTACAGCCCAATCAAGATCATCAGTAATCACCCAAACGATGTGAAGACTTCCGGTCTTCAAACACCGTCTTCATCTTCGTCATATCGTCGAATCGGTTATTCAGAATGGGTATAAACCCGGCCTTTCCGAACAACCCGCGTATATTAAAAACAAATGTTACACAAACACAACATACGCCTCATTCCAATTCAGAATATTCTTTTATTCACAAAATCACATTCTTAGGGAAAGGTTCCCATTAATTTTATCCAAGATAAATTCTTTAAAATTTATCCTTTAATCTTCCTTTGGATGTCATATCAAACTAAATTATGATTTTCTAAACTAGTCGAGATTAGCGAACCACACCGAAGTAATTATTTATTTTATTTCCCAATCCCAACCTATTCATCCCATGAAGCAAAACTGGTAATACTCCATATCTAACACCACGGTGTTATCGGTAAAATTAATTACCATTTCACGTTCAAATCTGATTAAAGATTTAACTATCGCTTTGGAGCAAAACTGGTGATACTCCATTCTCGCTCATTTTCTAAATTTGATAATTTAAATTATCAATTCACATTTCAATCTAATTGCAGATTCATTAAAACTCCTTTTACTAGGTTAAAGAACTAGTGTCATTTAAAACACAGTTCACGACAAACCCAAATCACATTCTATTTATCATCGGGTTAAAGAACTAGTGTTATTTAAAACACTGTTCACGATAAACCCATGAATCAATTCTATTTAAACTCATTTCCAATCCAATTTATTTATTTAAAAATAAATGGGTTTTAATTTCAGTTCAAACTAGTTCATTTCAATAAAAATCTATTTTTATCTTTTCAAATATGGAGTTTTTCATCCCAAAGTTTCCCAAATCATTTTTTATGATTTTACACAAATTATTACTATTTTTAATAATTTTATCAAGGCCCGTACAGTCGATTTTCAACAACGGCCATCGAACTGCACTTACAGCGACCTTTTTCAAATTTGATTTGGACGTATCTCCAAATCCAACCATTAGATTTCAAATTTCTAATATTCGTTAGAAAGCTCTTTTCGATACGAACCCAACGGTTCCGGTTTTAGGAGAATCCGACGGTCGGATCTTCCTTAATGTCCGTTTAAAATAAATGGTCGAAATTCACGAACTGCCGCGGCGCGTTCTATTCAGGCCATTATATTATATATATAATATATATATAATATATATTTCGTCGATTCCTATTTAAATCGAATTATATAAATAGTTTTGAATTCGTTTCAAAAACATTTTCAACTTCCATTTCAATTCAAATCAATATTGAATTTTTCCTTATATATTCGTTTTAAAATTCATTTCTATTTAATTCAAATTTCAATTCAATTTGAATTTATTTCAATTCGTTTTCAATTCAATTCGAATTCGTTTTATATTGATAAAGATGTAAATTTTATTATTAAAATATCTCGTTCAACACATGACTAATCTCAACGGATGAGTACAGTTAACACATGAACCTTTATATTATAATATTCTTTATTTTCTAAATTGGAATAAGGCCCAATCAATCACCATATAATGTTAATTATATGGATTTTCATACATCACACGTATATAATAGCATTGAAAAATAATCAACCATCAACCAAAGTGCACTACACTGTATAAGCATCAAATATAGATATCTAACGCTTATAACAGCCTGTCAATCAATCGATCGACATATTTAATCAATCAGGATGAGTGAACTTCAGATTTCATCCCAACACCCGTGTGGGGCTTCAAACAATCAAACACAGATTTTAGTTGTGCAGTTGGGCGATGTGTAAAATTTATCGACCCAATCAATGTCCTTCAAATAGGTGTACATAAACAAACCGTCCGGTTTGTAAATGAATATTTTATTTTATTCACTTCCACGTTAAATATTATATTTTTAACGATAAAATATTTTATTTCAACACATGAATTTCTATTCAGTTCATTTACACAATAAAAATGATATTTTTATTTTCTAACTTATTTTAGAAAATTTCGGCGGCATAACGGCACGATACTAGAAACGGGACGAGGCCTAGCCTTATCCCCGGTCTAGTGAAGGCCCACGCCATTCACACATCAATCATATCAATTCAATTCACCGAACAATTCGATTCAAACCAAATAAACTAACCAACTACACAACCAAACAATTTAACAAACAAGTCATCCATGGTCTGTGGATGACGGGTGTCGGGTGCTACTAAACACCGTCTGCATCCTAGTATATATATATATATATATAACTAGAAAAGAAATTGAAGAGTGAGAAATTCTCACCGATAGCTATCCCAACTTCATGACACTTCATTTAGAGAAATCATCGCCATTCTCGCCTTTTTGTCACCTTCGTTTCCTGTATTCTCTACATATGTAAAAATCGAATTTTTACTTCGCTATTTAATATATAAAAATCGAATTTTTACTTTGCTATTCAATATATAAAAATCGAATTTTTACTTTGCTATTTAATATATAAAAATCGAATTTTCACTTTGCTATTCACTATATAAAAATCATATTCTCAATATGCCACTAGTATAAAAATTATATTTTTAACCTTTGTATAATATAAAAATTATATTTTTATCCTTTGTATAATACAGAAATTATATTTTTATCCTTTCTGTAATATAAAAATTATATTTTTATACCCCTTCTATATTATAAAAATTATATTTTTATATGAACAAAGATCATATTTTCCTCCAACTAAAAATCAAAGCTTTACAGTGTTAAAATTTCTACCTTTACATTTTTAAAAATCCTATCTTTACAGTTTTAAAAATCCTATCTTTACAGTTTTTAAAGATCCCATCTTTACAGTTTTGCAGATTTTATATTCTAAAATCAATGTATAAATTAAAATAAAATAAATAAATAAAAACTATACCTTTCGTTTGCAGGGGAGTGAAAGGATGGTCGGAGGTTGCTCGCAGGGGGGGCTGCTCTGACGTGGCGGATGAAGGGGGGGTTCGCTGATGGCTAGGGGTCGCGGCTAGGCGGGGCTGATCGATGGTGGGCCCTGGCGTGGTTGAGGGGCTGGAGCGTCTGATTTTGGGGTCGGAGCGTCGATTTGGGGATGGGTTTCAACGGAGAGAGGGCCCGTGCGAGCAGGAGGGGGGGTCGGAGCGGGAAGGTCGGAGGAGCACGAGGGGAAGGGGCGACGGCAGGCGGAGGTCGACGCGGCGGGGGTGGCACGCGATTTGAGCTCCATCGTATTTTTCTTTTATTTTTTTTCCTTTGGAATGATTTTGAATGGGGGGGGGCCAGAACGAATAGAGGGAGAGAAGAGGGTTTAATTTTTAATTATTTTATTTACTAAAAGTTGACTTTTACATACGACCTCTAAACGAGGCCTACCGCCTGTCGTCCGTAGCGTATTACCCCCATTCCGAATACAATGGGATATGTATCGTAAGCTGATTCGATCGTTTCGATCAGTTTTCGCTGAATTTACATTTAAATCATTATATTGAATTTTAAACGTACATTTCAAATTACCGGGGTCACATACTAACTCGAAAAATTCCTGAAAAATATTTTCTAGCTTCGTATTGACGATATGGTCCTAACAAAACTGGTTTCGTCGAATTCCGAGACCGTTGGAAAAATGGTCATTTTCCAGTCGATTAAAATCAACTGAAATTGGTCAAACGCGTTTTCCTTTGCCACGCTCACATATTAATTCGAAAAATTATGAAATTTGGAATCTAGTAATAACTTTACATCATAGACCCAACAAAAGTGGTTTCGTCGAAATCCGATGTCGTTTGCAAAATTTCCATTTTTAAGGGCCTGAATTCCATAGCGACTATTCAGAATTTTCAACTAGACATATCTTTTGATTCCCGCTATGAAATTTCAATCTTTCAGATTCATTGGAAAGATATTCCCAAATAGATCCTATTATTTTTGGTTTCACTAAAATCCGGATTGTTTTGCACCCAGTACATTCAATTGAAGTTTGAAATCAAATTATCGAACTACCGCGCCATTTTCAATTCTATCTATAATTATATATAATTATTTATATTCTAACGACGACGTATAGAATATATACGTTCGAATTATATTCAAAATAAATTTTCCGTCGATATTATTTAAAATAATCCATTTTAAATGTTCAAAATTTGCTAAAATTGCCAAAATAAAAATTTTAAACTGGTTCGCATTTTCCGGGTTATTACAACCGGGTTAAGTGAAATCGAATTAAAACATTAATAATGATATTAAAAATAAATTAAGAAATAATGTTGAAATCAAACTAAATTGCTTTGAATTTGGAAATTTAATGAATAAAAATTAAATAGAAATCAATCGAATATTAATCGGTTGATGTTCAAATAAGTTAAATATGGAATGATTGAGTTGTTGATTTTGAATTGTTTGTTTGGTTGTTGAACAATTGGTTGGTTGGATTTAAAATTCATCAATAATTTAATGAATTAAAACTAAAGAAATAAATTTCAGTATAACTAATTTGAATAAAATCAAATATGAAATGAAACTGAAATGATTCGACCCTATATTTGTTATGGGCATTGGATATAAAGTTAGTGCAGGTTGAAAATGGGAGAGTTGTTAGTTGCTGAGTTTCATGATTAAAGTATTGGTTGCCCGACAAAGAGGTAAACCTTGATTATATTGATTGGGTGTTGATTTTATATCCCTGAATTGGGTAGCCACTTGGCGTTTTTTTCTTTTGATTGATGTGGGGCCCGGAGTGGCGAGTTAAGTTGTTGAATCAAATAGCGCAGAAGAAGTGCTGGCGAATTTTTTCGAAAAATTTGAAACTTAGAAAATTATTTTGAAAATGTTTTAATATTAGTTATTTTGAAAATAAATGGGTTTGAAGTAATTCTTCTTTACTTAGCAATTTCGAGGACAAAATTATTTTAAGGGGGGAAGAATGTAATGTCCCGTATTTTCTGACCATTTATTTGAAATATTTTTATTTATTTAAAATATTCATTTGAGTTTAAATAATGGATTTTGACCATTTTAAATTGAATATTTAAATCATATTAATAATATAAATAATTATTTTTGGGATATTGGGAAAATATTGATTTTTGCTGTATAATGTGAACGAGCGATTTAAAGTGGTTTAAATATTGTTTATATTGAATTTTATAAATATATTCGTTATTTAAAACGATGTCAGAACGTTTAATTTATAATTATATTATAAACGAACTAGAAATGGCGCGGAAGTTCGTAAATTTCGTTCTGAACTTCAACTGAGTATACAGAATTCGTTTTAAGTTAAAATTCTGTGAAACCAGAAACGTTTGAATCGATTTGATTATATTTTTCATATGAAAGAGAAAAATCGAGATTTCGTGTTATAATTTGTTAGTTATGTCCAATTGAAATTTTGAAATAGTCGCTATGGAAATCGTTTATAAAGGATAACGTTATTTAATAAATTAAATAAAAATTTATATATATATTTGATATAGTTTAACCAAATTTGTGTTGAAAGTTAACCTTAATCCTGTTGGAAGTCATATGGTATTTCATTTTTGATATATACTCGATAATATCGATTTATATCAACTATTTTATAATTCAATTTATATTCTATGGGATTTAACAAAAAAATAAACCAAACTAAAGCTTGTATACAAATTGATGCCAAGAACCACTCCAATACCGAACATACGTACGATGTAAGTTGGTTTATATCATAACGAAGAAGTTGAGAGTTGAAACATCAACTTCGGTTACTATAATCAATAGAGACAAGGTCATCTATATTAATTTAGCACTGGTTCTTTGGAACCTTTATTAGCCAACTTACCCTTAAAATTCAAAGCGACATAAACAATTCATTTTTTTTATTTACATCATGCCATGCCTTTCAGTGGGAAATAGTGAAAACAAAAGAAGAAGAAAAAAAGAACTAAACAGCAAAATACATGAATATATTTATCCATTTAAACCATATAGAGAATGAACAGCAAATGAAAACATAATATATACATAAAGTTACATATGACAATATGTTTTCATACATAAGGAAATCTACAACAATATATATGAATATTTCTTTTCACCATCCACAGTCAGATTGATACAGCCAATTTATATTTATATACATGGAAATCTCATGTACAAGACAATTTAGAATAGTAGGAAAATCTAAGGCAAAATCTCTTGACAACATCATATCTTCATCACCAGTAAACCTGATCTGAAAAGAAAAGAGAAACGGCTATGAATAGCTAGAAAATGTATATGTATAAAGCGGAAAGACTTTCAAAGAAAAATGAATTCAACAGAATCGAAGAACAGCAAAAATGCGGTAGATTTTATAATCAAAGAACAGTGAATAAACTGTTATAGAACAGTAAGAAACAGCTGAAAGAAAATATACACCATCAAACCTTCTGGATCGAAATAGCTAATATACATTATAATCAGAAAATCTTTTATACAAATCCTGTCTACCATACATCCGTTCAAATCTGCATTTAAAAGATTTTTACATCACTTAAAGATTTGAAATTTGACAAACATGTATGTTTCCCTCCAGTGTATTTTCATTAATGAACTTACCCTATACTGAACGCAAGATCCCAATACGGATCTGAAATTGAATTAAAATAATGTAATGGAAGACAATACCATGTGAAATACCCATAGATGTATAGCCTTAACCATAGGGACAGGTGAGCAGGAGTGCACATGGAGGAAAAACTCTAACAGGAAAGTACCAACCAAATAAATACAGTAAAAATATATGTACAAATCTACATAAGGATTGTTTGATTTGCACAGGAAAATCCAATACAAGACTATGAAATATTTTCGAATAGCTGTGTTTGAATAGACAACCCATAGCCTAACCAATTCTATATGGGAACAACATCCATGTGCGTTTCTGAACAAAGATAGTATATGAAATCCGACAAGATCCATCACAAAAACTGCACCATTCTCTGTTCTATCACAAACAGATGATAATACAACTGAATTGAAAGAACAAATCCCTAAGAACTAGACTGAACAAAACCTAAAATCTATGATTTTACAATCGAAATTGACGTCGTTCATCACATCGCAAGTATAAATAGAGGTCTCATACCACATGTTAGAACACAACCAAAACCGAAAGAAAATCAAATCAAAACAAAAATTTTTGGGAAAGAATCACTTAGCTTTTTCGTGGGTTGGCGGAGCAACTGGCCAAGGCCAAGGCGACGAGGTAGTTGCGCTAGGGTTCGACGCCGGTGACTTCAATTTGGGAGGAGCGACGCTAGAGGATAATAGGGCTGTAGGGTTTTCTTTTTTCTCGTGGTGGCGGCCGATGTAATGATAAATGGGAGCCGATGGTTTTTGAGGGTTTGTAAATGGATAGGGAGGGTTTAAATGCGGGCTTGGTTCACCGCTTGATAGGCTGGACGGAGAGAACAAGGTAAGGCCCAGATTGAAATCTAATATATATGTTTAGTTTAAAAGGCTTAAGTTAGTATTAGTTGAGGAATTTTAATAAGAGTGAGTTAATATAATTGATGAAAATTTAAAACCATTTCATATTGTTACTTTGCGGTTCTAATTGGTCATATTACTTAGGTTAATCAATTTTAAAACGTAATTAATTATTTGTTTCAGTCGTTGAATAATGTGATTATGGTTTATTATTTTAATTTAATAAAACCATAACGAAAAGTATAGGGATTAAAGAAATTAGTAGGGGTTGTATAAAGGGTACTTGGCGAAATAAAAATTGGATTAGTTTATTTTATAACTATGGGTTAAGTAATTTAGCTGAGGCATTGATATTCAAACGTTTACAACTCGTTCACATATAGACAGAGATGGAACAAACAACTCGTATTATGATCATGACGACAAGCAGAACAAGACCAGGATAAAGCTGGAGACAGTGAGAATCAAGGTGAGTTAAACTCACTCAGTTATTCCCGCTTATATTTTATAAGTTGGGTTTTTTTATTTTTGTGTGTTATGGTTGCTAGTGTTTGACTGGTTGTTGATATATATTTATATATTGTTGAACTGATGAAATTAAACGTCGTTTAATTTTATTGAAACCCAAATCGTTATTTTTAACGATTGGTTCCAATTAAGGTAAGTTATCTTATTGGTCACGTTTATAGAATAAACGTGTTTAAATAAATGAATTGTTTTGATTGATGGTTGTGGTTGATATTGAATTGTTGATATAGACTGTTATTGAATTGTTTTGATTTGATGGTTGAATATTGACCTGAAATTCACCATTTGTTTGGTTTAAACAAATGGGTACTATCGGTTGAGTAGTTGACAGTACATGGCCTGTGAATTCACCGTTTTATAAATATCGATCTACCGTCAGGTAAATCGACGAGATAAAGTTATAAAATTTATTTTATAACTGAAAATAGATTTTTAAAATCTATTATTTGAAATAAAGTTTGTAAAAGAAAATAAATATTTATTATTTATTAATTGAGTTTATAATTGGTTTATAATCGATTTATAAAGGAAATTTCTGATATATATCAGATTTGTAGAAATTAAATAAATGTTATAGTTTTGAATAATCGCTTGAGAGATATTAAAAAGGGGTTACTTAAGTTAATTATATTTTTAATTAATTTAAAGAATTATTTGAAAATGGATAATGAGGTAGTCATGCCTTGGCTTGAAAAAGAAATCCGAGCAACAAAATATATCATTTAAAGAAATAGAGGAAAGGTAATATCTAGTAAATGATTTCTTAATCATGGATTAAGAAACGATAGTTATACTCGAGAAAGAGATTGTCAAAACAAGAAGTTTTAGAAAATAGTTAGATGAGATGCATGTGGTGTTAATACAAAGATCGTCTTTTAAATTACAACTGATGTTCATCTGAAGGTAAGACCGTTGTTGGACAAGGTCTGAGAGGTAAACAAATACCCTAACTTGAACGACTTCGGGATTATCTGAGGATGATATTAGATTGTAATGGAAAGGATGGTAAAAATGATTTCTTATTTCCATATGAGAAATAGTAATGAAATGCCAATAAAAAGGGATCGAGTATATATAATGAGATTTTTTCCCAAGTAATGGAAATGGGGGGGGGGGGATTGAGCATTTATATTTATATGAGTATCCAGAATAAAGGAAATAAAAAGGAAATGATGGAAAGTAAAAAGGGTACTTTCGAGATGAAAGGAAATTGGAAAGTTAAGTTTTGAAAATGAATTCATTTACAGAAATGAAAGTGGATCAATGTATTCAAGTAATGAAACGAAAAATGGGTTCGTAGTATTAGTTTATGAATGCTAAATTGAGATGATTTTTCCAAGAGTGAAGATAAGTGATAATGTAATACATGTTTTTAACGATGGTAGAATTAAGAATTGAATATGGTATTTTCTTAAATATGAAAAGTGGAAGAGTTTGAGATAATAACCTTAAGTCAAATATGCTATAGTTGAAATATTGAAATATTCAAGAATTTGAGATTAACCATCGTTAATCGTTTTAATTAAAAAGGCCATGTAGTGTTGGATACTGAACTAGTAAACCCATTTCATTCACATTATTATTTGATAGTTAAATCACCGACTATCAAAAACCTGACCATACGATCGTTGGTACGGAAAGACCGGGATCGAATATATATTCGAAAACCATTCCGACCAGCGAATACGTGGAAGAAGATTATCAAAGATGGAGCAATGGAAGACCGTTGATCTTCGTGAGCAGAAGGACTACTGATTGGATTTCTTTGGTTTAGCGGCTGGGGATATTTCAACAGTGATTCTGTCGTGATTTGAAATCTACGGATTGCAAGGACTTCTCGCTACTGATCTGTAGGGTGATTCCTAGGATGCAGTAGGAGGGTGCCTTCGGTTCATCCTGTTCCTGGATGACTTGTATGGACGAGTGTCTAACAGAGTATTTCCAAAGGGGATTACGAACGTTGATTTCTTCAAACGTATCATAGTTGGGTCGCTCCTGACTACGGTATTTTTGTGGACGTCAATTAGTGATATCTGATGGATCTGACGATGTGGCATTCAAAGTGAATGATGACCAAAGGTTCAAAGTAAATTCTGGCCTCAAGCCTCGTCAACTGGGAGATGACAAAAATCGGGCAGGCATCATGGCTATGTGGGTCGCTCCCATTAGGGTGTATGATCACCTATCTAGAGGAATTCCATTTGTTTCTTTAATCTATATTCGATGCTGTCCTTTTTCGGGAGGCGGTTGCTGATCCCAACCGTCGGTGATATACATTCGATACACTCAAGCGAAATAAGTGGTCGGTCATGCGTGGGCCGGGTTGCAAGACGTTCTTGTTGAACCCAGTGTATTCGTCTCTAGAGATACACGATCGGCAGGTGGTCCCATACCTGGTCAGAGTTGGAATCCAATATCCAATAAGCGCCTGCGGTTTTGGTTTGTATACTATATATGGGGAGCGTGAGATGCAAGCGTTCCTCTAGTTTGTTATTTATCTGTATTTAGACATTATGATAATATCAGAACAAGTTATGATTTCAAAAACCGTTTTGGGTTATCGTAAGGTAAAAGCCGTCCGTGTTTATGTGTGGATTCGGTCTTACGATTATCCTTTTCTTTTGAAAAGATTTCGAACTTTAAAATCATGATTTGATGATTCACCCTTAATGTTGTGCGAGTTTATCTCACTCTGGTCCACCAAACTGACCCGGTATTTTGTAAACGCTCGGGTTAGCCCGGGTTTGCAGGTTCAGGTTATTGAACATGACGAAAGGTGTGATGGAGAAGCCCAGACATATTTAGTGTTATTCCGCTATGTTGTATATAAGGGCAGATTATTATAACTGTCCAGATGTGTTCATGTACTCTGATGATTGTAAGTATTGTTTAAAAGCTCTCAATAATGATTTATTTATATATTATATTTTGTTCCGCTGTGATGTGTGACTCGGTGTTGTGTTCTTCTTCTTCTTCTATTCTTATAATTCTTTCTTTCTTATCTCACCCTCTAATTTATTTCATTAACAATCCAGAGTTCTCGGTATTTGAAAGGTCGGCATGAGATATAGTAAAGGTATTTATGTCGATTTTCGGGGCCGAAAACCCTGGGTCGTTACAACACTTTTGCTACTTTGGTTATAAAAGTGAAGACTCCTAATAGTTTGAATAACTATAAACCTATTTCTTGTTGTAACTTTATCTATTTAATTATTTATAATATTTATCTATTTAATTATTTATAATATATTTTTAACAGATGAAAGTCTTTTCAGAAATTTTAATTGCTGAAAATCGAAGTGCTTTTATTTCTAGTAGATTAATTGCTGAACATACACTTCTTGTTCTCATGAGTTAATTAGAAACTTCAATGTTAATAATAAAAATATCATGTACATTAAAGTGGGTCTTCATAAAGCATTTAACTAAATAAATAGAAACTTTATTATTCATATTATGCATTAAATGGGGGCAGACAGTAAATACTGTGCTATTATCAAAGAATGTATTAGCGATGTTAACTATTCTATAATGATCTTTGTTCTCCTAGGGGTTACATTAAAAGTAACAGAGGAATTATACAGGAGGATATCCTTTATCCCCTTATCTCTTCACTATAGTTATGGAATATTTATCTAACCTTATGGAAATTGAAAATTTTCAGGGTAACATCAAGCCAATAAACAATGTAAAACCCTATATCTCTCATTTATTGTATGTTGATGATATGCTTTTATTTTTAAAAGCTGGTGTCAAAAGTACTTATATTTTTGCTAATATTTTTGAAAATCTCAAAAAAGTTGCAGGCTAGATGTCAATTTTGAGAAAAGAAAAAAATTATTTTTGAAAATTAAAAATTTCAAAGAAGGGAATCTGTTAATTAAATAATTGGGTCTGCCTCTCAATTCTAATCAAATAAAAGACATGGATTACACAAGACGTTGTGATGCTATTCAAAACAACCTTGAAGTGTGGTCGAGTAAAATTCTTTTATTAGCTAGAAGAATATAATTAACCCACACTGTCATAACAACTATCATGTTTTGAATACAGTCTCATAACATTCCAAAAAATGCAATAAAAAAATGAGAAAATGTGTGCAAATTTTATTTCGAAATAAAAACAGCACAAAATTACTTAGGAAAAATTGTGCACTTAAAAGAAAGCTGGATGATTGGGGTTTAAAAATATAAAGGATGTAAAAGAATCTTCTAGTTTTAAATTATTTTGGAAATTCTTGAAAGGAAAATCTTTTTGGTCAAGATGGATGAGAGCCAAAAACCTCAAAAATAAAAAATTATGTACCATAAGAATTGAAAACCATCATACTTTGAAAAAAAGTCCTAAGTTATACAGAGATTATTTGAAAATTGATTGATAGAAAATAAAAGCCGGTAAGTTACCAGTCTTTGGTTGACACATAGATCTTTAGAAAATCACTAATTACTCTTTTAGGTTGGAACAACATATACTTTTTAGGTGGTGCGCCTAACGAAAAAGTAGATGACATTATTCACAATCAAGTTTGTACTCCTAATAATCAGAAAGCTACTTCTACTTTTAAGACAGTAATTAAGAAGATAGATATAGAATAAAGGCTACACAAAGACATTTGGCATTGGAAGCTTAACTCTAAAAAAATCTTTTAAAAAATTATGAGAGTTTATAAAAGGTGAAGATATTGAAGTCATCTAGCAAAAAATTATCTAGAATAAAGCAAATTGCCCAAAAATGTATTACTGCTCTTTCTTTGCAATCATCAACATATTGCAAACTAGAGCAGAAATGCTAAATGGATGAAAAATGCTAATTTAAAGTGTGTACTTTGCAAAAAAGAAAATGAAAGAATTGACCTTTTTTATTGCTCTTTTTCAAAAAAAAGTTTGGTTAGGTGACAAAAAGGTCATGAATTTCAATTTTTCTAAACTGGCTCAAAATATCAAAGCTAATGTGGAACACATTCAAGAGTTTAAAGACAAATTTTAAAGCTTCAAATTTACCTCAATATTATTAACAACTGTAATATATCACATATGGAGGGAAAGAAACTAGAGAATTCATCAAAATACATAAAAAGTAACTATAAACTCTGGAACTTCATTGATGCCAAGAGCAAAATCATTGCTGAAAAAATCATCAAGAATCACTGTGAAAACAGAAAAGCCAACACAAGCTTATATGATAACTTAGATGATAAGGTTGAAGTATTTGTACATAATGGGAAGACTGCACAAATCATCTCTGGGGGTTTCACTTTAGCAAAAGAAGTATCTCCCACAAACATATGACGTCGTTCATTTATTTGGGCAGAAGACCCACTAACAATCTAACTGGAGGTGACCACCACTTCGACACTATCAGGACGAAGTCTTGCAAAGGGAGTACACATTATTATACTAGTCATCCTAGTAATTTTAATCTAAATAATGGTAAGCTGATCTACATTTAATTTATACAGCAGAAAATGGGTACCGCCATGGTAGTAGTACCTAGACAATAAGAAGGATAATTCTACTAATCTAGATGATTCTCAGAGTATTTTTTACTGATTTATAGAACATAAAGTACTTATCTTGAGGTGGCTACCCCTACGAAATTAACATGATGAAGTTACTACGCCATACATGGCCTACTGCAATGAAAATCCAAGGTATTGCTAGCTACGATGTAACGAAAGCCGTGCTGATTTTTGTCTATTGCAACACACACTTCAAGGTGTTAGCATAGAAAATCCAAGGTGTTGCAGTAGCCACATGAATAAAATTATCAATCCGAGTGATTACGATTGAACGATTCACATTACCAATCCATGTGAAATAATCTTTAACGCGGGAAGCAAAATCAAAAAACAAAGCGGCAAAATATTCAAGGGTTTAAATCGAAAACTTAACAAAATACTCCGCCGCTCAACTTCTCAAAAACTCTCACTTGCAGGTTCAATTAGGGCTAAAAGTTCAAGTTTACAAGCTTGATTGGGGTTCAATTAAGGCAAGTTCGAGTTCAATTAAGGCTTCGATGTTTCAATTAGGTCTTCAATTGGGGTTCGTTCGGGTTTCAAATTCCAGTTAGGGCTTCGATTTAATCTGCTGCTTAAGGTATCACTTAACGTATATTTCAAGTATTTCCTAATTTGATTGTTGTGTTGCCTAATTTACCGATTTACTTGTGTGTTCAGGTGTGATCATATTCCTAATTTTATTATTATGTTTGTCTTTATAACAAACCTATGTTAAATAGTTCTTATATGATATTATTGTGTTTTTTTTTGCCTTATAGTCATAGATAAATTATATTTATGTATGTTTTTTTGTGTAAATTAGAGATGAACGAGGAAAAATATGGGCAGAACTTCCTAAGTTCGAATGAGTGCATGTTATTTATGTGTAAATTAAACCTTGATTACCAAAGAATACATGCTTGTCCAAATGAATGCATGCTATATTGGGTGGAAAATGAAAAGGAAAATAGCTGTAAAACTTTTGGCGTTTCAAGGTGTGCTATACCACAAAAAATGTACCAAATTTAAGTAAGAAAATGTTGTTTCTATCTTGATTAAATGTTGTAACTGATGTATCATATTTGTGGCTTCCTTACTATCTTTTTTACTGTTTCTTCCTATTTTGCATTTTAGTGAAGTGATGTTTTATTTTATAATGCACTTGGTTAATTTTATTTTGTAATTATGTCATTCTAATGTTAATTTCTCCATTTTGTGTAGGTTGGAGGAAAATCTTAGATACCACAATAAGGGAAAATTTGGTAAGAATGGATGTTGGTGGAGAAGAGGCTATTGTCAAGGGAGTTGATCTGGATGTGTTTTCGGACACAGTACTGATGGAGTTTGTCAAGGATGAGCTACAGTACACTGAAATTAGAGGAGTATATGCATGGAAAGGTCCAAGGAGTGGGTGGAAATTGGTGGCTGATGATGTAGAGCTGTTTTTTTATGATGCAAATAAAAAACAATGGTGATTATATTGATTTCTATGTTGACACTGTGGTCGATGATAAAGCTAAGCTAGTTAAACAAATGCAGCCACAAGTCATCATACTCCCAAGGAAGAATCTGTTTCTAGGGATAAACATATCTTCTCATTTGTACTATTTTAATGAATTAGGTCATTTTGCTGAATATGTTTTTCATTTTGCTGCTTTTAGTGTACATAAGTTTTTTGTGCATTTATGTCTGAATATTAGGGCTTGTTTGATTTTTAGTGCACTTAGTAGAATAATAAAGAACTTGTATGTTGCAGCTGCGAAATCACAGAAATGGCAGTTTGTCACCGCTCACCATCTGCAACAGGCAACAAAAAAGAAGAAGCAGACTGATCAAGTCTTTACTCCTGGAAAGTCGGCACGGCTAAATAATCCACAATTGATCAGAGAAGCTGCTTTGAGTCCATCTATCAACAAAAAGAAGACTGAAGTCTTTACTCCTAGAAGGTCGACTCAGCTAATAATCCAGTTACCAACAATACAGAAATGATCAGCGAATCTGCTGTGAGTCCACGTATCAACAAGAAAAAAGTGGTCAGCAAGAAGTCAACTAGAATCAGTAGTTAGACGAAGTTATCAGAGAATAAAAATCCAACGGAAGTCAACGATGCAACTTTGAATATCAACTCAGCAAGTGTCAGGAGTAAATTGGATTTCGATAATTCTCCACATGAGGAGAAATACACGGATGAAAATGAGATCTTGGTAAGAATTTTACAATCTGATCTTCTAATATTATCTACATATTTTGCTGATATTTACAATAATGCTTTGTTAAATTACTTTCAGAATGATGATCTATCACCTCCGCCGCCTCCACCGCTTACAGATACGAAAGGGAGAGAGCTAAAAATGTCTCATAGAAGAATAGTGTTTTTGAAAAACTTGGGATGCCTATATTAGTTACTAGACTGAGAAATGAATCTGAAAAAAATAAAGTGAAATCAAATATGCTAGCTGAGGAAAGCGAAGATTATGTTCCAGAATTTGATGAACGTAGTGAAGTTGATACTTCAAAAGATCGGGCAAAGGTGGTTATAGCGGTAGATTTAATTTTATGATGGTAATCATAGACGAGCTTCATTATTAATTTTATTTTATTGTTTTTGTGTGCGTATTTTAGAGAACCAAAAAGGTTACGGTTACAAAGCCTCAGTCTGGACCAACAACTCGTTCACGAGCCAATGTTGAATCGAAAAATGATAAGAATGCAACTCCGAAGGCATGAGAAAATCCAGTTCGTATACAAACTGATGGTTCACCATATAGCGTTGAGTTACCACACAATGAAGGAGTAGGCACAATGGCTTCTTATTTGGTTATGCGAGAATACCAGAAGAATAGCAGTAGTGGAAGTGGAAGTGCAAGAAATAAGGCAAGGAATAAAGTTGTTGTCGGAAATGCCTCGACAAATATTGAAAATGAAGAAGATGAAGTAAAAGAAGTTAAAGGTATTATCTAATTGAGTTTTGATTTTAATAGTTTAAGTTCTCATTTATCTTCATTCTAGCCTTCTCATTACTATTGTCTGTAGTTTGTAATGATAGTCGGAGCTCCCAGAAGGCTCAGGGGAAAAATAAAGATAGATAAAGTTCATTCAAGGCCATATGACAAAAGAGTTATAATCCATATGAATAATCAGGGCCAACCTATTTCAAATGATGACCAAGTAATGTTTGAACTGAGTGCTTTTTTAGGAACACTGAAGAGGGTGATCCACTTACTTATAAGTCTTGGTTTGATGTTCCTTCAAGTTTGCTGTGGAACTATGTCAAGATAATTTGCATACTTAGCTGCATTTTACTTAAATATATGAAACTTGTCACATAAGTAGCATGAATATTTTTTTTAATATTTGATTTATATTTAAGCATTGGTATTTATTCCGGATGAATGTGAATATTGGGTTTTGAAGTCAATTCGAGATTCTTGGAGGGGGTACAAGGGTCCTATTAAAAAGGCACATTATACGGCTTACGAAACTGATGAAGAGAGGCTTGAAAATAGTCGGACGAAATTCCACTTGAGGATTTCAAAGTACTCTTGATGTTTTGGAGAGGTGAAAAAATTCAGATATAATTTTAAGTTTTATCACAGAATTTTTCCCTTTTTATTCATTCAATTCAGCCATATAAACATCTTTATTTCATGTTTTTGTAGTCCAAGATCCTTACAAATTCTACAAATCGGAAATTGTATACTGACACACACACTGCTGGTCCAAAACTTTTTTCCTAAATTCGGCATATGGTGGTATGCTTGTTTAACTAGAATCCAATATCCTTGTTTTAACTTGTGAATAAACTACATATATCAATGAAGATTCAGATGGAGAAGTTTTTATTGTCTAACTTTTTTAATATTAGTGATATATGTTCTTGAGCAATTAGTTTTATATCCTTTTACTATCTAACGTTTTTTGTATCATTCTAAGGAATCAAATGGAGAAGTTTTAGTTCAAGCTCGCAAGCGGAAAGAAGGAAAGGTGTACAAAACTGATGCTTTAGTAATGAACTACAAATTTGTAAGAATTTTATTTTCTCTTCAATGGAATGTCAAAAAATGCTTCATTTTGCACATGATCAACATTATTGTAGAATTAGATCCTGTTTTAATGTCATATTTTGAAACTGCTTTATTTTGAAACTTTTTGTTAAAACTTATTACAGAATTGTTAATTTTATTTAATGTTACATTTTGAAACTGCTTTATTTTGTAGGAGAAGATTGAAAAAGAAATAGGTAAAGGCGGCAGTGATGGAGTTGTTCAAGAACTTGTTTTTGATGGAAAGTCGCGCGGTCCATCATGCTTATAGGACAACACACACAGTCTCCAAAAGTTTCAAAAGCTGCTCCAATAACAAGCACATACATACAAGAGATGACAACGAAGATAAGGAAGATATAGATGACAAAGTCAAAGCAAAGGTGAACAAGATGGTCCAAGATGAATTTGATGCAAAGGTGAACCAAAAAGTTCAGGAGAACTTGACAAGGATGATTAGGAAATTAGGTGAAGCAAACCCTGACATGAACATTGATATTAGGGATCTTTGTGTGACAACTCGCAATGAAGGCACTGAAACTAAAAGCACCAAATGTAGTGGAGCCTCACGCTCTTAGTCATTGATATTGGGGATCCTTATGCAACAATTTGCAGTGAACACGAACTGATATTTTATACGTACTGGCTGTGTTTGTAAGTATGTTTGCAAGTACTACTTGTGTTTCCTGTTAATCTGAGATGAGAAGTTCTTTGTTGCAGCATGTGATGTTAAATGTTGTCATAGCTACGATATAGTGTTTCCATTTGATGGTAAAAGTGTTGCCATAGATTAATGCATGTGAGCGTCACAACAGGATTCCGTGAACCCGGGCTTTTAGTGGCACAACATGATTCCGTGAATCCGGGCTACAGATTTTTGTGGGCCCTACATTTTTGTAAATTTAGTGTCTGTGGCAACACCTGTACCGGTATTGCCTTAGGGTCGCAAAGATGTTGCCTTTGACTCTAAGGCGACGCGGCAGAATGCAACACCGAGAAAGTGTTGCCACGGATCATTTTTGTCCTATACCAACATTTTTTGGCACTTCCTTCATCACTTCTCGGGTGTTGTAGTATGCAATCTATGGCATAGTTCCTACAAAGATTCAAAGGGCTACGACCATGATAGTGGAGTTCAAGAGGAAACAAGCAAGAGCATAGTTTTATACTGAGATCTGGATGATATCAAAGAATTGATGGTGAATTTTACAAAATCAACATCGATGGCAAGGTAAAAAAAGAATTAGACATTCGCTTCCATAACCCTAATTTGGTGGAAGTCGACCCTACAAATTCTTGAAGTTTTGGCAAAGATTAAGATTGTGAAGAGAACAAATGCAACTTTCTGACTATCTCGAACAATCAAGTGATTCTTCAATAGAGAAACAACATAGATAAGAGGGGAAGCCTCCTTGATGATTTTCTCTTCGAGACAAATCGGATATTTTAGTTATGGCTATGGTTTTTTGAGATGTTTTTGTTGTGTTTTGCCCATTTGTGCCCTTGTTGGGCTGGGTCTTGGGCCCTTTCGTTTTATTCACTGTTTCAACAACAAAAATTGAACATACCTAGGTCAATGAGTTAGGTATATGAATGTATTTTCCAAGTATTAAAAATACGATGTTTATGCATATACTTAGGTCAGTGTATAAGTACGCGTATTTTTATTTCAAAGTACTAAAATAATGATCTATGAATATACTTTTAAATTTGAGATAAGTATGTGAAAATACTTTTCAAGTTATAAAGAGATTAATTAATAAAAGATTAATTAAATGAGACTTAGGGAATTCTTTCAAGAAATAAATACTTGGATGATTGCTGCTTTAGTATTTGATAGTTAAATAACGGACTATCAAATATTGGTCAATCTTGATTTATCTATTATCATTTCAAAGACATTGCGACTGAACCTAGTTGTTTGAGAACCACTTTGATCTGTAAATCAACGAAATTGAAGTATTCTGATAATGATTAACATTTTAAATGTAAAATCATAAGAAATTGTAATGTAGCCTTAAACCTCATCCGTTGAAAATGACTAAAATTAGGGAAATGCAGCAGGGCAAATTGAGTCTCATCCAAGTATAGTATGATTATCATTATTTTAAATACAAACATTTATTTTTTGGCAATGTATAGACCCATATGGAAAGGGTTGCAAAGCAACCGACGTGATGACATATTCGATACTATCAAGTTGAGTGATAGGTCATTTTTGTGTTGGCAGAGAGTCTTGGTCGACTTTCGATATTGTTTTCTAGACATCTACACTAGTGTGTGGTACCCCCATACTTAGTCATTGTACGGAATCAGATCAATACTACGTTCCTTTATGGTTTTAGTTGTAAAACTATTATGTTGAAAGTTAATCAATATAACAATTTCTACTATGATTAATATTTATTTCTAGACTGTAGACATTATTATAATATCACTGAACTTTGATATGAAGTGTTTTAGTTATCTTAAGGGAAAAACTCTTCCGTATTAGTGTGCAGCGTGGTATTATGAGATACTTTTCATTTTATAGGTTTTATAATCTAAATCTTACATTCTCTATGATTTGAATGATCTCTCGCTGGTTGATCAAACTGACCTAGATATTATCTTATTATAATGCTTGGCCCAGATCAAGTGTATTTAACAGATAGCATAGATTGCTTGGAGCTTTGGGAGGGAAGTTGGAGGCTATGACGTACACTAGTAGTTACTATCTAATGTTTTGTTCATCGTTGTTTTCGTCAGCATTTGTGAGGATATGTTGTTATAACTGCCCAGCTAATTAATGGTTAGTACTTTAATGTATATTTGATGGTTGTGTTTATAAAAGTCTTCTCATTTGTAAAGATTATTATTGTATCATAGATTATTCATTCGGTTGTCTTTTTCCCTTAATAATTTGGTTTTCTAACACTTAAATGTTCGGCATGCGAATGTTTGAGAATGGAGTTTTGATGACAACAACCTTATTTCAATATTAACTGATTATAAAATATATACTAACACTTTTATCTAGAATATATATATGATTTATATATAGGAATTTATACTGAAGACTGTACATTTTAAAGATATCAGAGATTCAGAGTTCAGAGATGATTCAAGACTCATGAGTATTCAAGATTTCAAGTATTCAAGAGTTCAAGATAAATATAGTAATAGATTCTAATTATGTAAGACTCCAAATAGCACTCCAGGTTCAAATTCAAATTCTGTTTTTCAATTTCTGATTTCAAATTCTATTTTCAAATTCTATCTTCAATCTTTATCCTCTATATTTTATTTTCTTTACTTTACTACTTGATTTTAAACTCAAGTTTTATATTTATACATTTATACACTTTATATTTATATAGTTTTAATTCTATAATTTTATAAATATGTTTGTGTAGTTTAAATTTATGTTTTCATAAGATTTCCTACTTTAAAATATTCATTTATAACACTATGTTTTAATTCAAGAATTTCCAGAATTATATATATATATATATATATCAAAACACTTCAAAAATGCTCAAAATTTAGATTTACACATACATATGTCGACCTACATTTATATACATATCGACAAATAATTGTCATTTTTAAAAAATTGAAAGGAAGTTCCTTTTCACTATTTGTGACGCTCCAGAAACATTGCAACCTTTCAAATGTTAAAAATAGGGTCTGAATTCGAATTGTTTTACAATTCTTCTCCATCTTAATCTCCTTTCTTTACACTATTATATCTTCTCATTTTTATGATTTATACACTTATATTCTGCTGAATTCAATTCTATTTTCATAAAACTTCTTCTCTTCTCACTCTCTATACATTACTCTCTGAATCAAAGTGCTACTGAAGAGTATAGGGCTGCTGTAATTGTTTGGGTAGTGTATGTAATCGGTGGTATCCCTTGTAGCCGGTAAATCAAGGAGGTTTGTAACACCCCACCTCCGCTAGGGTCACTCACAAAGGGAATGCACTAGGTTTGGTGAAGCATTATCGAGGTAAACATGCACAGAAATATTACAAAACAGAACATATATAAAACAGCGGAAGTAAAACAAATTTCATTACCTTATAAAATAAGGTCTAAGGCCTTTTACATCAGAATACACCAAAACCTGTCTTGCAATAGTAAAGAAGCATAAAACCTTTTCATAAATTATTCCCCAAAATAAAACGGTGAAGCAGCCATAGCCAAGAGAAGTCCAAGCCATACATGATGACCTTCAGCAGATGAGGTCCGAACTAAACAACAGTATTTCCTCCCTGAAAACCTAGGGGGGGAACGGAAGACAAAGAGGCGAAAGAAAACGGGGTCAGTCATAAAGACTGGTAAGTCCTATCTACTTCCAGCATAAAACAGGTAAAGGTAACATGACATGCATAAACTGAAAGTAAACATAAGGATGATGACAAGATAGATAAACTAAACCAAGATAATTGGATGAACTACTGTATCAAGATAAACTAGGGTCTCATGATGAACTACGGTGTTAAGATAAATCGAGGTATCACGTTGTCTGGTTTCTAAGTATAATATCCCAAGGTATCTATCAAGCATAACATCCCACGGTATCTGCCATGTATATTTGCACTGCACCTCCCGTACTAATATCTCAGCCCGTGTCATGTGTTAACTATGGAATATCCCTTGCCCAAAAGTCATGAAATAGTCCATTTACAGGTATGTCAGCCTAATATATCGCATATGTAGGTTTTTCGCCAAGTCGTATGATCCTTTCCATGTATAAGTTCAGTCCTTTGCCGTACCTCGTGCGGGCTTTCCCACTACTTCAACGTAGTACCATTCTATCCTTGAAATCATTTGGACTGTCATTAATATAAATATGTTTTCTTATCCTGATCTATCGCGTGTTCAACTAGGGTTTATGCCACCTAGGACCATTAGGGATTATGCTACCGAATGAACGTTTTCGTAACTCGGTTTGGGTTTGAGCTACCTAGGACCGCTAGGGATTACGCTACCCGTCAACCACGCCCTTCTTCCCACGTATGTATCGTGAATCGTTTTTCCATGTCTAGATGTACATGTATCTCAATGTGCCATTCCGAGTCCCGTGACAGGGCTAATCAAGAAATACGGGACTCGGTCGGGAGCTTTTGTTTATCTGCTGATGCAGATATTAAGGTCTGTTTTTATACTGGTGGTTATGGTCCCACGTGACCCCTCCCTCAACTACTGAAAGGCAATCCAAGAAAAATCATGCACGAGAACTGTACTCCGGCCACCTATGCCCTACTTTCCTATTGGCCAACCTCACCCATAACTAGATAGCGAGTATATGGTCTGTTGGGAGTTCTCTGCCTTTCCGAACGTACACGCTTGACTAAAGATGGTACGTAGTCGATGACGTGCTATCACAGGGCTAAACTAGATATCGCCGACTCCACGCTAATCCATCCCAGTCTTTAGGTTGCTCGCACAGCAACCAAGGCGTACCCTTGGTTCTTCTACCGCAGACCTTAACCTCTGTGAGCCCAGGCGGATCATTTGCAACCTCACAGAGGGATACCAAGAGTACCCTCACGTCCCCCGAAGCTACCGCTTCGTTACCCAGTTCGCTGGAGCCTTTATCTAAGTCAGATAAACATTTGCTCCTCCTTGTGTGTTTGTTTAAGCGATGACCTACCATAATCGGGTTACTCATCTATTTATGAACTGGTTCAATTCTCTTGACCAAGAATTATTACTTAGTTATTCTTAACTAAGGTTTACCACTCAGTTTCCTTTCCCGTTATCCTTGTTGATTACGATTATCCACTTAATTCCCTGAACTAGGGTTTCGTCTAATGGGATAAGTGTCACTCAAGTTCAGGACTTAACCCGCCTACGAATCATGTTAAAATTTGCTAAGTGTTCAGGTTCAAGACTTAGCCTTATCAAGTTATCATGTTGATTGGTTAAGTATTGGTTAACTTAACCTCATCAAATTATTAAGTTAGATTGGTTAAGTGTAGGTTACCTTAACCCAATCGAGTTATCGAGTCGGATTGGTTAAGTGTAGGTTAACTTAACCCCATCCACTAGTCGTGTTACATAGCCAAATGTCATTAAGTAGTCAAGCCCGGTTTCACTTAACCTACCCATTCCCGTTATATCGGTTAAGTGTCATTAGTCAAATTAGCTCAACCTTATCATGTGGCATTAAGTAAATTAATGCACCCTCAACCTCTCACATTAGACGTTGTTGTGGTTACTGGTTACCCTGGGCGGGTCCAGGCAGATTTATACCACAACCCCGTCTAACCTCGGGTTTCAAGAATGGTATGACCAACTACTCACATTGGGTCTTATTGTTTGTAGCTACTGGATTTGCCGGGCGGCTCCGGGCAGATTTATGCTACAAACTCAACCCAACCTCGAGTTGGCCACTTTCATGTTTTACTACATATCATGTTCATGCCAAATTTAGGCCTTGATTAAGTCCATGTTTTTCACTTATGCCCATTGTCCCATTTCTTGGTATAATTCATGTCAAGTTCACATGTTCCATATTTTTCTAAGTGTCATCCCCACGTTTATTACCATTACATGTTACATGTAATTTCATGTCAAGTTCATTGCAAATTTCAAGCTTTGCCTATACTACCCAAAACGTATTCTCAACGCACATGAAAGCGAATCAACATAGTAGGAAAAAATATGACCAAAAGAGGGCATAAGATGGCAAAGGTGAATCACAAGTTAAACAAGGTGACGTTTTAGGTAAAAGGTGTTCACATAACTAGCATATTGCATATCGGCCTCAAAACATGTATGATATCATAAGAGGATTGGTCTCAAGCATGCATGATATCATATCCTAGGTCCATCATCTTATGCATGTGAGTGTCATGAGGGGTTTTAGGTTCCTTTACATGCATAAACCCAAAATGTTTCACAAGTCAAAATGGTTCTAGGGGTTCATGCCATCATTCCCCAAGTAAAGATCCAAACTTGCATGATAAATTTAGTCCAACACAACAAAAGTAGCATGATTTAGTCACTAAAACATAGCCCAAAGTCATGGGTTTAAGAAAGGGGCAAAACTAGGTTCACATAGGCTAACATACTTATGCTTCATCTCATTTTATTCCATGTCAACATTAGAACTACCGTTTAGATCCACAAGTAGCTAGAACTTACAAATCGAGGCTAAAGGATTAGGAGATAGAGTTTTGTCGTAGGATCCATGTTGAGATGATGATCAACACCCTTGATTTGATGTAGAAAGCTTGCTCCTTTGCCTTGAATCTAGTTTGTATGCATAAGCTTTTGAAGATGGAGATGGAGGCCATGATCAAGAGAGATTTGGGCAGCACTTCGTGGCAAGAGTGATTTGTGAGGGTTTAAGCTAGGTCTAGGGGTCTTTTTATAGAAGTTTAGGTTAGTTTAGGCCATAAGATTAACCCTAGGATAGATCAGAACCATCAGAATTCGTCACAAGCCCCCAAAATCAGTCCAAACAGCAAGCAGGTGCACCCAGGTTGCCTGGGCTCGACCAGGCAGGTCGACACCCGTGTCGACTGGGCAGTCGACACGGAGGGGGGGTGTCGACTGCACAATCGACACCCCTGTCGACTTGACCTGGGAGGGAATTCTCCCGCCCTACCCCCTGTGTGTTTGAATTTGAATGCTGCTCTAGTCTTAAACTGTTTTGAACTTGGAATTTTCTGAAAACTTCGTCGGGCCATAACTTGGTCATACGGACTCCGATTTTCGAAAACTCGGACTCTATTTTGCGTATTTTTCCGAGACGAACGGAATGGTGAAATCCGTTTAACTTAATTCTTAGAATACAAACAGAATATCTTTTATTACCATAGTTCTTTAATTAACCCGCTCGCGTATCCCTATTTATATATATATATCTATAAATCTCTTATTTTCAAAGCTTAAAAATGCGGAGTGTTACATTCTCCCACCCTTAAAGAATTTCGTCCCCGAAATTCAATAAGAGTAGGATTTATGTCCCCTCATTACCACCCAAAAGTGTTCAACCAATTGTTGCAACCATGTGCACATGTGCAAAGTGAATTACATTGTAGTAAAATATGTATGCCTAACTTGTGGTACCACCTATATGGATGCAATTTCCTTGAAAATTTCTTTTCCAAAACATGATGCTCTCACCCTAAATATACTTGCAGTTCTAAATGAATGCAAAAATTTACGAAAACATTTTCATCCAAATTTTCCCACACCCTTACAGAATAAGAGTGAAGTTCATCCAATTGGCGCATCCAAAATCCTACCATCCATTTTTAATTTTACAAAAATCTAATTTTCTAAATCTCACACAACGGAAAAATTTACCTTTTTCCCGTTTATTTACTTTCCTGTTTTTCTTTGTCTATATATATTACCGTGCAATATTTTCAGGGTTATTTCAAGCACAACAGTTTTCATTAAGCAAACAACGTGCGGATTACATTAAGATAATTTCAGTACATTGTTACAACTAGATAACAATAAAATACTACCCTACGGATACACTGATAGAGGTCAAGCCTAACGGAAGTAGCTACGAATGAGCTCCTCTATGCTATCAAGCCTCTCTCCCTGTCGTCGATTCCCCTGCCTAACCTCTAACTGTAAGTCCTGAAGTCCGGCTCCTAACTGATCATAGGAGGTACCCATATCGTGTAGCATCTGCTGCTGAGTCTGAGCTAGGCCTACCTGTGCCTGTAGCATCTCCTGCTGTGTCCTCAGTATGTCATGGTGACCCTTAACTATACGAGCTTGCTGCTCCAAAACATACCTCAACTCAGTCCTCCAATCTGGATCTCTAGTAACCCATAGATCCCACCCGGACGTATCTGCAGCCCCCTGTGTCGGGGTCTGGAAAGCCCAAGCTCCTCCCCAAGCCTGCTCTGCCTGTGCGTGCTCACTCTCATCCTGTGGTGTCTGCTGGGGTTCCTCGAAATATCTGAGCTGACTATCATGTGGCTCATCCTCTTGTTCTTTCTCCTCGTCACCCTCACTCTCTCCATCATGTTCCATAGGCTGTGGCTCTTGCAGCTGTTGCAATTGTATACCCATCCTCGTCAGTGCATCCACGCTAATAATACTAGAGGGATGAGAAGAAAGTACTATAAAGTCCTCGTCGTGTAGATCAACGCCACTCCGTATAAAAACCGTAGTCCATAAATTTCCAAAGCAAATATTGGAAATCCTTACTTCCCTAGTGGTATGGTACTGTTGTAAGGTAGTTCGTGCCCAGTTTATCTGTATACCCCCAAATATAGCATAGGTAGCAATCTTAATGACGTGTGGAATTCTATCGAACCCAGCATTCTGCCCTGCAAGATTATACTGCAATATCTTGATAACAAATCTAGCTAGTGGGCGTAGATGATCATAATCCCACTGTCTTTCAAGCTCATTAAAGAAAATCCTATGCCATATAGTATTATCATTCATCTCAAGATCCGCTGTATCCATTCCCGTACCGCGGATATTTAACATTTCACCAAACTAGACCTCATTAATATAAATATGAGTACCCTTAACCTTTGAACTATAGGTTACTAAACCCTCATCATCCACACCAATTTCTAAAAATGCGTCAAAAAGCCTTACCAAACGCTTGAGGCCCTTTCTTTCGGCGGTGCGTGAGTCCAAGATAGAAATCAAACCCGCTTCCGCAAATAAACTTTCCACGGGAGTCCCCGCAAAATCAGCGAATCTCACCGGACGGCCTAATAGTAACTTCATGTTGGCGCTCTTCGCGTATTGCTCAACTATCTCCTGTCGCTCGTCGCACCATTCTATCTCTTGCGGTGTTAGTTGAGGGTAAAGCTCAAGAAGGTTAGGTGGGTTTTCCATGGTGATTTGAGCACAAATTGAGAGAGGAAAATTATAGATCTGGATAGAGGATGGCTTTTGCTTCGATTTGAGACCGATTTTATAGAAAATAGCGGAGAAACGAAGCGGTGGGAGGTGGAGGAAGTGAAAGGGTTTTTGGGTTTCTTGGGTTCTGGAAGGGAGATGCACGAAATTGTGCTTTGGAGCTGAAGGTCGTCGGCCTTCGTGCCGTTATATTTTTTTTTGCTACAGGGGGTTGGTGTCGACAGGGAAGTCGACACGGGGGGGGGGGGGGGTTGTGTCGACTGCGCAGTCGACACCCCTGTCGACTTGCCCCCTGCAGAACACTTCTTCTACTTCTTCTTTTTTCTTCTCCTGCACAGCGATCCTTTTTCTTACTATCCTTTCTTATAACGCGGCCACAGGTCTCTCGGGAACTACCTCCATCGTACGGAAAATACTTTCGTAGCTAGAAAAGACTAGTCGCAGTCAAAACCACTGTGACTGCAGATGGTGGAAAGAAAGGAAAAGAGATCCAATCAAGGAAACAAGGATAGTGCTAATGGCCTTTGGGGAATAGCCTTTTAAAATAAAACTTTTCTTGAAAAAAAATGCACCTTTGTAAACGGTTTTCAAATAGTTTTCAGAAGGTTTTAAAAACTTTTGCCCAGTCTGGTAACCTTCTGCTCTGATACCAAATGTAACACCCCACCTCCGCTAGGGTCACTCACAAAGGGAATGCACTAGGTTTGGTGAAGCATTATCGAGGTAAACACGCACAGAAATTTTACAAAACAGAACATATATAAAACAGTGGAAGTAAAACAAATTTCATTACCTTATAAAATAAGGTCTAAGGCCTTTTACATCAGAATACACCAAAACCTGTCTTGCAATAGTAAATAAGCAAAAAACCTTTTCATAACTTATTCCCCAAAATAAAACGGTGAAGCAGCCATAGCCAAGAGAAGTCCAAGCCATACATGATGACCTTCAGCAGATGAGGTCCGAACTAAACAACAGTATTTCCTCCCTGAAAACCTGGGGGGGGGGACGGAAGACAAAGAGGCGAAAGAAAACGGGGTCAGTCATAAAGACTGGTAAGTCCTATCTACTTCCATCATAAAACAGGTAAAGGTAACAAGACATGCATAAACTGAAAGTAAACATAAGGATGATGACAAGATAGATAAACTAAACCAAGATAACAGGGTGAACTACTGTATCAAGATAAACTAGGGTATCATGATGAACTACGGTGTCAAGATAAATCGAGGTATCATGTTGTCAGGTTTCTAAGTATAATATCCCAAGGTATCTATCAAGCATAACATCCCACGGTATCTGCCATGTATATTTGCACTGCACCTCCCGTACTAATATCTCAGCCCGTGTCATGTGTTAACTATGGAATATCCCTTGCCCAAAAGTCATGAAATAGTCCATTTACAGGTATGTCAGCCTAATATATCGCATATGTAGGTTTTTCGCCATGTCGTGCGATCCTTTCCATGTATAAGTTCAGTCCTTTGCCGTACCTCGTGCGGGCTTTCCCACTACTTCAACGTAGTACCATTCTATCCTTGAAATCATTTGGACTGTCATTAATATAAATATGTTTTCTTATCCTGATCTATCGCGTGTTCAACTAGGGTTTATGCCACCGAGGACCATTAGGGATTATGCTACCTAATGAACGTTTTCGTAACTCGGTTTGGGTTTAAGCCACCTTGGACCGCTAGGGATTACGCTACCCGTCAACCACGCCCTTCTTCCCACGTATGTATCGTGAATCGTTTTTCCATGTCTAGATGCACATGTATCTCAATGTGCCATTCCGAGTCCCGTGACAGGGCTAATCAAGAAATATGGGACTCGGTCGGGAGCTTTTGGTTATCTGCAGATGCAGATATTAAGGTCTGTTTTTATACCGGTGGTTATGGTCCCACGTGACCCATCCCTCAACTACTGAAAGGCAATCCAAGAAAAATCATGCACGAGAACTGTACTCCGGCCACCTATGCCCTACTTTCCTATTGGCCAACCTCACCCATAACTAGATAGCGAGTATATGGTCTGTTGGGAGTTCTCTGCCTTTCCGTACGTACACGCTTGACTAAAGATGGTAGGTAGTCGATGACGTGCTATCACAGGGCTAAACTAGATACCGCCGACTCCACGCTAATCCATCCCAGTCTTTAGGTTGCGAGCACAGCAACCAAGGCGTACCCTTGGTTCTTCTACCGCAGACCTTAACCTCCGTGAGCCCAGGTGGATCATTTGCAACCTCACAGAGGGATACCAAGAGTACCCTCACGTCCCACGAAGCTACCACTTCGTTACCCAGTTCGCTGGAGCCTTTATCTAAGTCAGATAAACATTTTCTCCTCCTCGTGTGTTTGTTCAAGCGATGACCTACCATAATCGGGTTACTCATCTATTTATGAACTGGTTCAATTCTCTTGATTAAGAATTATTACTTAGTTATTCTTAACTAAGGTTTACCACTCAGTTTCCTTTCCCGTTATCCTTGTTGATTACGATTATCCACTTAATTCCCTGAACTAGGGTTTTGTCTAATGGGTTAAGTGTCACTCAAGTTCAGGACTTAACCTGCCTACGAATCATGTTAAAATTTGCTAAGTGTTCAAGTTCAAGACTTAGCCTTATCAAGTTATCATGTTAATTGGTTAAGTATTGGTTAACTTAACCTCATCTAATTATTAAGTTAGATTGGTTAAGTGTAGGTTACCTTAACCCCATCGAGTTATCGAGTCGGATTGTTTAAGTGTAGGTTAACTTAACCCCATCCACTAGTCGTGTTACATGGCCAAGTGTCATTAAGTAGTCAAGCCCGGTTTCACTTAACCTACCCATTCCCGTTATATCGGTTAAGTGTCATTAGTCAAATTAGCTCAACCTTATCATGTGGCATTAAGTAAATTAATGCACTCTCAACCTCTCACATTAAACGTTGTTGTGGTTACTGGCTACGCCGGGCGGGTCCGGGCAGATTTATACCACAACCCCGTCTAACCTCGGATTTCAAGCACGGTATGACCAACTACTCATATTGGGTCTTATTATTTGTAGCTACTGGATTTGCCGGGCGGGTCCGGGCAGATTTATGCTACAAACTCAACCCAACGTCGAGTTGGCCACTTTCATGTTTTACTACATATCATGTTCATGCCAAATTTAGGCCTTGATTAAGTCCGTGTTTTTCACTTATGCCCATTGTCCCATTTCTTGGTATAATTAATGTCAAGTTCACATGTTCCATATTTTTCTAAGAGTCATCCCCACGTTTATTACCATTACATGTTACATGTAATTTCATGTCAAGTTCATAGCAAATTTCAAGCTTTGACTATACTACCCAAAATGTATTCTCAACGCACATGAAAGCGAATCAACATAGTAGGAAAAAATATGACCAAAAGAGGGTATAAGATGGCAAAGGTGAATCACAAGTTAAACATGGTGACATTTTAGGTAAAAGGTGTTCACATAACTAGCATATTGCATATCGACCTCAAAACATGTATGATATCGTAAGAGGATTGGTCTCAAGCATGCATGATATCATATCCTAGGTCCATCATCTTATGCATGTGAGTGTCATGAGTGGTTTTAGGTTCCTTTACATGCATAAACCCAAAATGTTTCACAAGTCAAAATGGTTCTAAGTGTTCATGCCATCATTCCCCAAGTAAAGATCCAAACTTGCATGATAAATTTAGTCCAACACAACATAAGTAGCATGATTTAGTCACTAAAACATAGCCCAAAGTCATGGGTTCAAGAAAGGGGCAAAACTAGGTTCACATAGGCTAACATACTTATGCTTCATCTCATTTTATTCCAGGTCAACATTAGAACTACCGTTTAGATCTACAAGTAGCTAGAACTTACAAATCGAGGCTAAAGGATTAGGAGATAGAGTTTTGTCGTAGGATCCATGTTGAGATGATGATCAACACCCTTGATTTGATGTAGAAAGCTTGCTGCTTTTCCTTGAATCTAGTTTGTATGCATAAGCTTTTGAAGATGGAGATGGAGGCCATGATCAAGAGAGATTTTGGCAGCACTTCGTGGCAAGAGTGATTTGTGAGGGTTTAAGCTAGGTCTAGGGGTCTTTTTATATAAGTTTAGGTTAGTTTAGGCCATAGGATTAACCCTAGGATAGATCAGAACCGTCAGAATTCGTCACAAGCCCCCAAAATCAGTCCAAACAGCAAGCAGGTGCACCCAGGTTGCCTGGGCTCGACCAGGCAGGTCGACACCCGTGTCGACTGGGCAGTCGACACGGGGGGGGGGGGGGGGTCGACTGCACAATCGACACCCCTGTCGACTTGACCTGGGAGGGAATTCTCCCGCCCTGCCCCCTGTGTGTTTGAATTTGAATGCTGCTCTAGTCTTAAACTGTTTTGAACTTGGAATTTTCTGAAAACTTCGACGGGCCATAACTTGGTCATACGGACTCTGATTTTCGAAAACTGGGACTCTATTTCGCGTATTTTTCCGAGACGATCGGAAAGGTGAAATCCGTTTAACTTAATTCTTAGAATATAAACAGAATATCTTTTATTACCATAGTTCTTTAATTAACCCGCTCGCGTATCCCTATTTATATATATATATATATATATATATAAATCTCTTATTTTCAAAGCTTAAAAATGCGGAGTGTTACATTCTCCCACCCTTAAAGAATTTCGTCCCCGAAATTCAATAAGAGTAGGATTTATGTCCCCTCATTACCACCCAAAAGTGTTCAACCAATTGTTGCAACCATGTGCACATGTGCAAAGTGAATTACATTGTAGTAAAATATGTATGCCTAACTTGTGGTACCACCTATATGGATGCAATTTCCTTGAAAATTTCTTTTCCAAAACATGATGCTCTCACCCTAAATATACTTGCAGTTCTAAATGAATGCAAAAATTTACGAAAACATTTTCATCCAAATTTTCCCACACCCTTACAGAATAAGAGTGAAGTTCATCCAATTGGCGCATCCAAAATCCTACCATCCATTTTTAATTTTAGAAAAATCTAATTTTCTAAATCTTACACAACGGAAAAATTTACCTTTTTCCCGTTTATTTACTTTCCCATTTTTCTTCGTCTATATATATTACCGTGCAATATTTTCAGGGTTATTTCAAGCACAACAGTTTTCATTAAGCAAACAACGTGCGGATTACATTAAGATAATTTCAGTACATTATTACAACTAGATAACAATAAAATACTACCCTACGGATACACTGATAGAGGTCAAGCCTAACGGAAGTAGCTACGAATGAGCTCCTCTATGCTATCAAGTCTCTCTCCCTGTCGTCGATTCCCCTGCCTAACCTCTAACTGTAAGTCCTGAAGTCCGGCTCCTAACTGATCATAGGAGGTACCGATATCATGTAGCATCTACTGCTGAGTCTGAGCTAGGCCTACCTGTGCCTGTAGCATCTCCTGCTGTGTCCTCAGTATGTCATGGTGGCCCCTAACTATACGAGCTTGCTGCTCCAAAATATACCTCAACTCAGTCCTCCAATCTGGATCTCTAGTAACCCATAGATCCCACCCGGACGTATCTGCAGCCCCCTGTGCCGGGGTCTGGAAAGCCCAAGCTCCTCCTTAAGCCTGCTCTGCCTGTGCTTGCTCACTCTCATCCTGTGGTGTCTGCTGGGGTTCCTCGAAATATCCGAGTTGACTATCATGTGGCTCATCCTCTTGTTCTTCCTCCTCGTCACCCTCACTCCCTCCATCATGTTCCATAGGCTGTGGCTCTTGCAGCTGTTGCAATTGTATACCCATCCTCGTCAGTGCATCCACGCTAATAATACTAGAGGGATGAGAAGAAAGTACTACAAAGTCCTCGTCGTGTAGATCAACGCCACTCCGTATAAAAACCGTAGTCCATAAATTTCCAAAGCAAATGTTGGAAATCCTTACTTCCCTAGTGGTATGGTACCGCTGTAAGATAGTTCGTGCCCGGTTTATCTGTATACCCCCAAATATAGCATAGGTGGCAATCTTAATGACGTGTGGAATTCTATCGAACCCATCATTCTGCCCCGCAAGATTATACTGCAATATCCTGATAACAAATCTAGCTAGTGGGCGTAGATGATCATAATCCCACTGTCTTTCAAGCTCATTAAAAAAATCCTACGCCATATAGTATTATCATCCATCTCAAGATCCGCTGTATCCATTCCCGTACCGCGGATATTTAACATTTCACCAAACTGGACCTCATTAATATAAATATGAGTACCCTTAACCTTTGAACTATAGGTTACTAAACCCTCATCATCCACACCAATTTCTAAAAATGCGTCAAAAAGCCTTACCAAACGCTTGAGGCCCTTTCTTTCGGCGGTGCGTGAGTCCAAGATAGAAATCAAACCCGCTTCCGCAAATAAACTTTCCACGGGAGTCCCCGCAAAATCAGCGAATCTCACCGGACGGCCTAATAGTAACTTCATGTTGGCGCTCTTCGCGTATTGCTCAACTATCTCCTGTCGCTCGTCGCACCATTCTATCTCTTGCGGTGTTAGTTGAGGGTAAAGCTCAAGAAGGTTAGGTGGGGTTTCCATGGTGATTTGAGCACAAATTGAGAGAGGAAAATTATAGATCTGGATAGAGGATGGCTTTTGCTTCGATTTGAGACCGATTTTATAGAAAATAGCGGAGAAACGAAGCGGTGGGAGGTGGAGGAAGTGAAGGGGTTTTTGGGTTTCTTGGGTTCTGGAAGGGAGATGCACGAAATCGTGCTTTGGAGCTGAAGGTCGTCGGCCTTCGTGCCGTTATATTTTTTTCTGCTACAGGGGGTTGGTGTCGACAGGGCAGTCGACACGGGAGTGGGGGGGGGGGGTTGTGTCGACTGCGCAGTCGACACCCCTGTCGACTTGCCCCCTGCAGAACCCTTCTTCTTCTTCTTTTTTCTTCTCCTGCACAGCGATCCTTTTTCTTACTATCCTTTCTTATAACGCGACCACAGGTCTCTCAAGAACTACCTCCATCGTACGGAAAACACTTTCGTAGCTAGAAAAGACTAGTCGCAGTCAAAACCACTGTGACTGCAGATGGTGGAAAGAAAGGAAAAGAGATCCAATCAAGGAAACAAGGATAGTGCTAATGGCCTTTGGGGAATAGCCTTTTAAAATAAAACTTTTCTTGAAAAAAAAAAGCTCCTTTGTAAACGGTTTTCAAATAGTTTTCAGAAGGTTTTAAAAACTTTTGCCCAGTCTGGTAACCTTCTGCTCCGATACCAAATGTAACACCCCACCTCCGCTAGGGTCACTCACAAAGGGAATGCACTAGGTTTGGTGAAGCATTATCGAGGTAAACATGCACAGAAATATTATAAGACAGAACATATATAAAACAGCGGAAGTAAAACAAATTTCATTACCTTATAAAATAAGGTCTAAGGCCTTTTACATTAGAATACACCAAAACCTGTCTTGCAATAGTAAAGAAGCATAAAACCTTTTCATAAATTATTCCCCAAATAAAACGGTGAAGCAGCCATAGCCAAGAGAAGTCCAAGCCATACATGATGACCTTCAGCAGATGAGGTCCAAACTAAACAACAGTATTTCCTCCCTGAAAACCTGGGGGGGGGGGAGGGAAACGGAAGACAAAGAGGCGAAAGAAAACGGGGTCAGTCATAAAGACTGGTAAGTCCTATCTACTTCCAGCATAAAACAGGTAAAGGTAACATGACATGCATAAACTGAAAGTAAACATAAGGATGATGACAAGATAGATAAACTAAACCAAGATAACAGGATGAACTACTGTATCAAGATAAACTAGGGTATCATGATGAACTGCGGTGTCAAGATAAATCGAGGTATCACGTTGTCAGGTTTCTAAGTATAATATCCCAAGGTATCTATCAAGCATAACATCCCACGGTATCTGCCATGTATATTTGCACTGCACCTCCCGTACTAATATCTCAGCCCGTGTCATGTGTTAACTATGGAATACCCCTTGCCCAAAAGTCATGAAATAGTCCATTTACAGGTATGTCAGCCTAATATATCGCATATGTAGGTTTTTCGCCAAGTCGTATGATCCTTTCCATGTATAAGTTCAGTCCTTTGCCGTACCTCGTGCGGGCTTTCCCACTACTTCAACGTAGTACCATTCTATCCTTGAAATCATTTGGACTGTCATTAATATAAATATGTTTTCTTATCCTGATCTATCGCGTGTTCAACTAGGGTTTATGCCACCTAGGACCATTAGGGATTATGCTACCTAATGAACGTTTTCGTAACTCGGTTTGGGTTTAAGCCACCTAGGACCGCTAGGGATTACGCTACCTATCAATCACGCCCTTCTTCCCACGTATGTATCGTGAATCGTTTTTCCATGTCTAGATGCACATGTATCTCAATGTGCCATTCCGAGTCTCGTGACAGGGCTAATCAAGAAATACGGGACTCGGTCGGGAGCTTTTGGTTATCTGCTAATGCGGATATTGAGGTCTATTTTTATACCGGTGGTTATGGTCCCACGTGACCCCTCCCTCAACTACTGAAAGGCAACCCAAGAAAAATCATGCACGAGAACTGTACTCCGGCCACCTATGCCCTACTTTCCTATTGGCCAACCTCACCCATAACTAGATAGCGAGTATATGGTCTGTTGGGAGTTCTCTGCCTTTCCGTACGTACACGCTTGACTAAAGATGGTAGGTAGTCGATGACGTGCTATCACAGGGCTAAACTAGATATCGCCGACTCCACGCTAATCCATCCCAATCTTTAGGTTGCTCGCACAGCAACCAAGGCGTACCCTTAGTTCTTCTACCGCAGACCTTAACCTCTGTGAGCCCAGGTGGATCATTTGCAACCTCACAGAGGGATACCAAGAGTACCCTCTAGTCCCCCGAAGCTACCGCTTCGTTACCCAGTTCGCTGGAGCCTTTATCTAAGTCAGATAAACATTTTCTCCTCCTCGTGTGTTTGTTTAAGCGATGACCTACCATAATCCGGTTACTTATCTATTTATGAACTAGTTCAATTCTCTTGACTAAGAATTATTACTTAGTTATTCTTAACTAAGGTTTACCACTCAGTTTCCTTTCCCGTTATCCTTGTTGATTACGATTATCCACTTAATTCCCTGAACTAGGGTTTTGTCTAATGGGTTAAGTGTCACTCAAGTTCAGGACTTAACCTGCCTACGAATCATGTTAAATTTTGCTAAGTGTTCAGGTTCAAGACTTAGCCTTATCAAGTTATCATGTTAATTGGTTAAGTATTGGTTAACTTAACCTCATCAAATTATTAAGTTAGATTGGCTAAGTGTAGGTTACCTTAACCCCATCGAGTTATCGAGTCGGATTGGTTAAGTGTAGGTTAACTTAACCCCATCCACTAGTCGTGTTACATGGCCAAGTGTCATTAAGCAGTCAAGCCCGGTTTCACTTAACCTACCCATTCCCGTTATATCGGTTAAGTGTCATTAGTCAAATTAGCTCAACCTTATCATGTGGCATTAAGTAAATTAATGCACTCTATACCTCTCACATTAAACGTTGTTGTGGTTACTGGTTACGCCGGGCGGGTCCGGGCAGATTTATACCACAACCCCGTCTAACCTCAGATTTCAAGCACGGTATGACCAACTACTCATATTGGGTCTTATTGTTTGTAGCTACTGGATTTGCCGGGCGGGTCCGGGCAGATTTATGCTACAAACTCAATCCAACCTCTAGTTGGCCACTTTCATGTTTTACTACATATCATGTTCATGCCAAATTTAGGCCTTGATTATGTCCATGTTTTTCACTTATGCCCATTGTCCCATTTCTTGGTATAATTCATGTCAAGTTCACATGTTCCATATTTTTCTAAGTGTCATCCCCACGTTTATTACCATTACATGTTACATGTAATTTCATGTCAAGTTCATAGCAAATTTCAAGCTTTGACTATACTACCCAAAACGTATTCTCAACGCACATGAAAGCGAATCAACATAGTAGGAAAAAATATGACCAAAAGAGGGTATAAGATGGCAAAGGTGAATCACAAGTTAAACATGGTGACGTTTTAGGTAAAAGGTGTTCACATAACTAGCATATTGCATATCGGCCTCAAAACATGTATGATATCATAAGAGGATTGGCCTCAAGCATGCATGATATCATATCCTAGGTCCATCATCTTATGCATGTGAGTGTCATGAGGGGTTTTAGGTTCCTTTACATGCATAAACCCAAAATGTTTCACAAGTCAAAATGGTTCTAAGGGTTCATGCCATCATTCCCCAAGTAAAGATCCAAACTTTCATGATAAATTTAGTCCAACACAACATAAGTAGCATGATTTAGTCACTAAAACATAGCCCAAAGTCATGGGTTCAAGAAAGGGGCAAAACTAGGTTCACATAGGCTAACATACTTATGCTTCATCTCATTTTATTCCATGTCAACATTAGAACTACCGTTTAGATCTACAAGTAGCTAGAACTTACAAATTGAGGCTAAAGGATTAGGAGCTAGAGTTTTGTCGTAGGATCCATGTTGAGATGCTGATCAACACCCTTGATTTGATGTAGAAAGCTTGCTCCTTTGCCTTGAATCTAGTTTGTATGCATAAGCTTTTGAAGATGGAGATGGAGGCCATGATCAAGAGAGAATTGGGCAGCACTTCATGGAAAGAGTGATTTGTGAGGGTTTAAGCTAGGTCTAGGGGTCTTTTTATAGAAGTTTAGGTTAGTTTAGACCATAGGATTAACCCTAGGATAGATCAGAACCATCAGAATTCGTCACAAGCCCCCAAAATCAGTCCAAACAGCAAGCAGGTGCACCCAGGTTGCCTGGGCTCGACCAGGCAGGTCGACACCCATGTCGATTGGGCAGTCGACACGGGGGGGGGGGGGTGTCGACTGTTGTATATAACGGTGTTGTATACACAATTATATGTTTTTTGTTTGATGATAAAAAACAAATATATTTTATTTTAAATGTGTTTGTTGTTGTACTGATATATAACATCACAGACAGGAATATAATATTTATATTTAAATAGAATACGACTGTACAAAATTTCATATATTCACACAGTATTTTATTTAAATTTAATATTATATTTCAAACATACAAACAGTACAATTTCTTATAACTCCTCTATTTTTCATCTCACAGAATATTGTACTTATAGGTAAACAGAATAAAATAGACAAGTTTGTTTGACAACAATAAAATGATATTTTATTTCAATCAAACTTGTTTATTACAAACATCGGTACAATTCATATATATATATACACAGCTCCTCACTCATACATTCACTCAGTTTACATTTCACTGTTACACACACTGTATATTTTTCACTATCAGTTTCTGTCTTCTGTCATCTTTTATCTTCTGTCTTCACAGCCTACAAGTCAGTCCAGTCTTCATACTGCTCAGTCCAGTCATCATCTTCATACTGCTCAGTCCAGTCATCATCTTCATACCTGTCACATGAAATAGAAACACACACAGTACACTGCAATAAAATTTAAATTGAATTAATGCAAATATAATTTTTTTTTTAATTTTTTTTTATTTGCCTCAGTTTTCTGATGTGTTTCTCATCATTTTTCTAACTTGATCTGATTTGTTAATCCGACTGTGTCTAGACAGTATATAGTACAGGGACAGGAAAATTCGTCTGTTGGCTGCATATACACACGTTTATACACGCGTTCACTGTCTCGCCAATCAGAATGTAGCGAGCAAATGAGGAGTAGCCACGTGGACCTTCTCGACTCAGTGCACTTGAAAGTAAAGTCAAACAGCAAAATCATGAAAAAGTACAAATGGAAAGCAAATGGTCGAGTAGAATTTCATGAATGCACAAGGCAAAGCTGACACTCGAAAAAATCAGTTTTAGAAATGTCAAACCAAAGTGGCAAGAAGGGATACGCTAAGGTGATGCACGCAGCTAACATGAAGTGGCATAACAATACACAATAGAGCAATGTCAAGCAAGAAATTCATGGTGGAACTCAATACAGTTCAAATGGTCGAGACAGTGTAAAATTGGGTGCAACCAACTCAAGTGGTTAGCACAACATCAATGCAGGCTAGAGTGCAAATGGACAGAGGCAGCTCAACAACATGCATATGGACTCTACAACATTTTTTGAAATCAACTCAGCACAGTTTGCCAAAGCATACAGTTTGCAAATGTTGTCTATACATCTAGTTCAAGTGGCAGCATTTACTAGTACAATAACATGATGTTCTCATCCATGAAATGATTGTGTGGATGCCTCATAAAAAAAATGCCAAAGCAAGTACTCAGCAAAACAGTTCAGACTCAAGTTCATGGATCAAATCAGGATAGCCAAATCTATATGGAAGTGTACAAGCAGCATATGCAAAACATAGTCAAGCACAAATAGTCATAGCCCAAGTGTCGAGCCAGATTTACATGGTGCAAATGGTCGGGCCAGTTCAGCATGATGCAACAAGATAAGTCAAGCATGGTGATAAAATCCAGGGGCAAAGGCCATAACATTAGTGAAGCAAGTGCAAATGCGAACAGGGTGTAACTCTTGGACTTTGGAATACACACACAAATGATCAGCAGCAAGGTGCAAATGGGTGAGGCATAGATACACATGGTGCAAGCGCATGCATATATATATGATTATGAGCAAGGTGTACTACAGTATGCACACAGTACTGCATGAAGACAAAAGTGTACATAGTGGCAGTCTTTTTTCAAGTAGACGTGTACGTGTTCAGCAGGTCAAGCATAACAAGGGTGATATACACATCATACAAGAATACAACGTGCAGTATGGTATAGCATATATTCATGTATACAAAACAGCAGTATATTGCAATGGTTATGGCAGCAGTTCAATTTACACAATGGTTGGCAAGTTTTGTCAAACTATTTCCACAAGTTCATGAAGCAAATTTGGCAAGAGGTCAAACCAATGCAAGTATAATCAAATAGGCATGTTAAAAATCGAATGGAGAAATCAGGGCATCAATGAAACAGCAATGTCAAAGATACATGCACCAAAATGTAAATCTTCCATATATTCACACAAGAAACCAGTAAAAGAATTGCACACATATGGGATCAATCAAGGAATGAATTCATTTCCTGCCAAAACAGTTTTCAGAAATGAATATGAAAAAGGGGTAAGAAGTATTTTTTTTTCAATGAAAAAAATGACAAAATATTCAGTCTTCATTTGTCAAATTCGAAAAGTAGTGCATCAGCAAATTGAAGAGTCATGTTTTGGAAAGGCCTTATTTCTTTCCAGAAATTCAAAGATCAAATGTTTTGGCAATCATTCAACTCAGCAACAAGTAATCAAAAGGGAATTTCAAAACAGCATATTCAAAGGGGACAGTGAAATATAATTTCCTGTTTTGAAGAAATCAGAGTTTTTATTCTTGGCAATTTTTTAAAGGGGACGAATTTTTTTTCCCCAGATTCATCAATTTTATTCAAGGGACCACTTGTAATTTGTTTCCAGAATTACTCAAAGTTATCAAGTCCAAGAACAGGTCCACGAAATCAATTCATTCATTTTCAGAAAGTCAACAAATCTCAAATTCAATCGAGAGAGGCAAAAGGGGAAACCAGACAAATTCAGATCGAATCACTTTTGCGAAATCAGAGTTATTAGGGTTTTGTTTTACCCTATTAATACATACACCAAATCATCACAGGCAGGGACAAGAAATCGAAAAACAAAACACAACATCTCAAATCGAAAAACCCACGAATCAATTCAAGCATTCCAAAGCAAAAATTGATAAAGAATTTTCAGAGGAACTCACCAAATTCTTTAATCGTTTCGATCGAGAAAGTGAAAGCAAGCCCAAATCGAAGCATCAGAGATCGAGTAAGATCCAAATTGTATACAAAGCAAGCCGCAGTATCTCGAGCATCAGAGAACTCATTTCCATCAGAAATCGATTTCAATTTGGAAGATTAAACAAGAAACCCTAGCACGATTTTACCCTCAGCCGCCATTTTTCACAGAGCAAAGGATTGGGGCAAACGAGAATTAAAAACGGGGCCGGCCTATTTTCTATTTTGACTAGGCTAAGTTTAAAAAGGGGATGACCCCTTATTTTTAACTCCTTTTATTTTTTACTAGGGTTTTAAGCTTTGTGTTTAATTTGTTTTGTATTTGTCTGTTTGTAAAACAATTCTGAACGGTTTCTAGTGACTGAAAAATACTAGGGGAATTTCAGTCAGGGTGTTGACTGACAGTTCACAGAGTCTATAAAATCTGATTTACTGGTTACGGGGTGGTAATAAGGGAGAATCTGATCTAGGGGTTTAGATCAGTCTACGGTTTTGAGCGTAGGGTTAGAACAGGAGCAGGCACTGCCAGTGTACATGGTCTTGTATGCGGGATCTGTTTATAACATCTAGTAGAAACCTTAGGAATGCAGCAGTAGGCAGGATTTTGCCGAAGCTGGGTATCTCTGTGTGTTATTTCTTCTCTGTTTGTTATTTCTGATATACTCTGTGATCTGTTTATTAATATATATCTCGTTAGAATTTTAATTCAGTTAAAAAGTGTGAAAAACCCTATTCACCCCCCCTCTAGGGTTATTCTAGATCCAACAAGTGGTATCAGAGCAGGTATTTTCTTTAACTCTAGTGTCATGGGTAATCCTAGTTGTCAGTCTAGCGCGAGTCAGTCCAGTTCATCTCCAACTATTTTCACTGGAACATATTTTTTAAACTGGAAATCCAAAATGGAATTTTATTTAAAATCTGTTAATATTAAATGTTGGGATGTTGTTATCAATGGGTACGATATGGTAGATAAAGTTTTTAATGCTCGTGCTACACATATTCTTTATTCTTATCTTGATGATGATCAATACAGTTTGATCTCCCATTGTTTAACTCCGCAGGAAATCTGGAGAACTCTTAATACAAAGTATGGACCAATAGACAACAGCTATTTAAAACCCCAGAATGTCAACTCAGATTCAGAATTCTGTTTAACAGGATTTACAAATGAAAATTCAGAAGGATCAGATGATGGAGAATCAACAGATGCTGAAGTTGAAAATTTCTCATATGAAGATTTGGTTTATATGTGTGTTGATTTAACTAAATCTATTGATAAACTCAAATCTAAAAACAAATCTCTGAAATCTAGGAATTCTGAGTTGACCAGCAAAATTGATGATTTGGAATCACAACTTGAATATTTTAAAAATTCTTCAAATTCAGATTGCAAAAATTGTTTAAAATTGAAAACCAATCTTGTTCATCTCAATAAAAATATTTCAAAAATTTGAAAAGGAAATTCTGATCTTAAAAGAAAACAAGATTGAGTTATCAAGTTTGAATAATTTTTTACAAAAGGAATTTGATATTTTTAAGACTGATATATATTCCAAAATTGAAATTGCTGAAAATGAAATTTTGGTGAAAAGTGGTTTGATTTTGAAAGAACTTGAAAATGAGATTGAAAAATACAAGATTTTTGAGTCTGAAAAACAAAAACGATTTAAACTTGAAATTTCTGAATCCCAAATCAAAATTAAATTGCTTGAAAATGAGAATTTGGTTTTGAAACAGTCCAATGCTGAATAGAAGATCGCTATAAATAATTGCTCAAATTTACTAGAAGAAAATAACGATCTAAAATCCAAAATTCAATGATTAGAATCAACTTTGGATAAATTTTCTAATGGGGAAAAATCGTTGAATATGCTGTTACAAAACCAAGTTTCTATTGGAAATAAATCTGGTCTTGGCTTCGGGAAAAATGATGTTTTTGGAAAACAAAATTCAAATGATTTGAAAAATCCCTCAAACAGCTTTGGAAAGAACTGCTTAGAAAATTTGAACACTGAGAATTTCAAAGGTTTGTTGAGTCAAAATTGTGATGAGATATCGTTTTATAATAAACCATTTAAACATTCTTGGATCCCAGAAAATAAAACGGCCTTCGTCAAGTTCAAACAGATTTGGGTTCCTAAGGGAACAAAAGTTAATTCTAATGGTTTTTTATACAAACAAGTCTGGGTATCAAAACATATGAATACAACTGTGAGTGGTTTTACTAATTTTGTTAGACCACTTGATTCTATGAATTGTTAGGTACCGAAGGAGGCTGAGAACTGCTGTACAAAAAGAAATTTGAAATCAAGCTGGCTTATACTTCTGTATCATTCACAGTTCCTCCAGCCAAGATTGTTTAGTTAGAGATTCTGATTTACACTGGATTCTGGTATGATCTCTAAACTCACCTCTGTAAATATTTTCTGTTTTGGTTTTTTTTGTTTATTTCTTCTTCTTCTCCCTTCTATCTCTTTCTTCTTTGTTTTCTTTTGTTTTGGTTTATCACTGCCATATCATTGTAACTTCTCTTGGACTTCTTTAACTTCCAATTGCAGAATTCATATTTTTCTGGAATTGCGCTTCGTTTGTATAAAACTCTGATGTATTTAATCTTTTTCTAAATCTTGAATTTATTTTTGTAAATATCTGCAATTGATTTGAAGTTTGTTTTCTGATTCTCTGAATTCATAACAGTGTTGATGTATTCGTGCCATATGTTGAACACTGTTAATTAGAATTCTAAATTTTTGAAGATCTGAATAATTATTGAAATTTCACACACTTATGCCGTTTTTGAGTTTCTTCCAATTCATTTTGGAAACGCTTAAAATATTATGCTCATTACAGTACACTGCTTCTTATCATTTGTGATAATTTCAGAAATTTTCAGATTGGCTTGGATATATTGATTTGTCTTAAATCTTAGTAATACATCTTGAAAACCATCATTACTCATGATCATTATGGGTAGAATTTGTTTGTTTGAAATCATCTGAAATCATTGATATTTTGAATAATCACACACCTCCTAAATTTGAAATTATCAACCTTGTGTGAGTGATTCATTATATTCTAAAACTTGACATCGATTCAAGTGATTTCAAATAAATTATTCTATTTTTTTCTGGATCATGAATACCTTTCAAAATTGATATAGATGATCTGAGATTTCTTTTAGGCTTGTCTAATTTTTTTTGTGAAAATTTAATTTGAAAATCAAGTCTTAAAAATCACTAGTATTTCATGATAATTTAATTTGAATATCTGTTTGTTTAAAATCATTTGAAATTATTGATTTATTGAATCCCACACATAGCTTGAAGCTGAAATTAATAATCTGGTGTGATCGATTCATTGAATCCTGAAATCTGCATATTCCTCAAATGATTTTAAATAAACAGTATTTTTTTAATCTCGGGTCATGAATCATCATCCTGACAAGTATGATTTGAAACTATGTTCTGTGTTGCTCTGATACTGTTTTGAAAAATGTTTGCTTTGGAATCTCATGCTTGCTGCTCTGATACATGTGCATAATCTATTATCTCGTCTGTTTGGGCTTGGTACTTAATAATTTTTTTTGTCTATGACATTCTTGTTCAATATCATGTTAAAATTCCTCGTAAATAGAGACACCAAGTGGTATCGGAAGCGCCTTATATTTGTCTCACCCATCTGTACTTAGATTCAAATCTTCACCATGTATAAATCCACACACTTTTTTTGTCTTGTACACATTTTTCCCTCTTATCGTGTATAGATCAGCATATTTCTCTTGTATTTGATTTTCAATTTTAGAATTATTTATTAATTATTCATTCAGAAATTGAAATCAATATCAAAATTGAACTGTATTTGTAATTCATCAAAATAATTATCAAATTTTGAAATTGTGATGAATTGTAACTGCATTATATTTCACAACAAGTGGAGATTTTTTTTTATATTTTCATGATAGTTGAACATGTATTATAATATCTCTGAACTGGAAATTATTTCACGACCATATTCATTACCTATCATCCTTCTGCCATCCGTTATGATTTTATATTAATGTGGAGAGTTTTTTTTTTTTTTTTAAAAGGAAAATCATCTTGTGTTTAAAACAGTGAAAATTATTTGTGATAGAAATGGGACTATATTATTATTCAGAATTAGTGATAATTGAAAATTTTCAATAATCCCGGTACAGTCGAGCTTATTTCATAATATAATTAATTTAGAAATTTATTTCACAATCCATTTCTGTACCTACCACATTTCTGTCATTCATATTGGTTTCATATACCAAGGAGTTTTTTCCTTTATAAAGCTGAAAATGATAAAAATATAATTAATATATAAGAGTGTCTCTAACCTCAATTAAAAATCCAAGCTCTGGTTATGCATGTTTACGAGACATCTTATAATTTAAGCTGCGACTGATCCCATTTAAAAATCCAAGCTCTGGTTATGCGTGGTCAGTATGCTCTTAAATAAATAAATAAATAAATTAAAAAAAAGGAAATAAAGTGCTAAAAATAGAAATAAATTTGAAATTCTCCTCTGAGTATAAAAACCAGCCTATCAGTCCATCTTCCAATCTGTGAAATGTGTTAATATCATATGAAGTATTATGATTTGTTGATAGCTACTGGGATTTGAGACTATCTGATTTTGTCACTTAAGTTGAATTTATAATTATAATCCAAATCCATCACTGTATTTTGTGCTTTATTTTTTATAAAAATCTTTTGGAAAATAATTGAAAATATATGTTTTTAAAACTCTCTACATTTTATATAAAATTCATCGTATATCTGTCATTCTCTACAATGTGAAATATGCCACCTGTTCTTAGAATATTATGATTTTTGTTTGACTGATTGAAATTTATGATGACCGTTCTTCCTCTTAAGCTGAAATTATATTTTTAGTCGATTTTCATCTGTATTTTAAAATCTGTATCCTTTTGATGATAACAAAAGGGGGAGAATGGGTTGAGATTTTGATTTATGAGTGAATATTTTATAAATATTTTTAATTTTGAAAATTCATTTTGAAAATTCATTCAATTTTCATGTTTCTTCACTCATGCACAGTTATAGGGGGAGTTTTTTGTTGTAGGGGGAGCTTTCAAATAGGGGGAGTTCAATATTCACTGTCAAACACATTTATTATATTCAAAGTATTTTATTTAAATTTAATATTATATTCCAAACATACAAACAGTACAATTTCTTATAACTCCTCTATTTTTCATCTCACAGAATATTGTACTTATAGGTAAACAGAATAAAATAGACAAGTTTGTTTGACAACAATAAAATGATATTTTAATTCAATCAAACTTGTTTATTACAAACATCAGTACAATTCATATATATATATATATATACACAGCTCCTCACTCATACATTCACTCAGTTTACATTTCACTGTTACACACACTGTATATTTTTCACTGTCAGTTTCTGTCTTTTGTCGTCTTTTATCTTCTGTCTTCACAGCCTACAAGTCAGTCCAGTCTTCATACTGCTCAGTCCAGTCATCATCTTCATACTGCTCAGTCCAGTCATCATCTTCATACCTGTCACATGAAACAGAAACACACACAGTACACTGCAATAGAATTTAAATTGAATTATTGCAAATATAAATTTTTTTTTTAATTTTTTTATTTGCCTCAGTTTTCTGGTGTGTTTCTCGTCATTTTTCTGACTTGATCTGATTTGTTAATCCGACTGTGTCTAGACAGTATATAGTACAGGGACAGGAAAATTCGTCTGTTGGCTGCATATACACACGTGTATACACGCGTGCACTGCCTCGCCAATCAGAATGTAGCGAGTAACTGAGGAGTAGCCATGTGGACCTTCTCGACTCAGTGCACTTGAAAGTAAAGTCAAACAGCAAAATCATGAACAAGTACAAATGGAAAGCAAATGGTCGAGTAGCATTTCATGAATGCTCAAGGCAAAGCTGACACTCGAAAAAATCAGTTTCAGAAATGTCAAACCAAGGTGGCAAGAAGGGATACGCTAAGGTGATGCATGCAGCTAACATGAAGTGGCATAACAATACACAATAGAGCAATGTTAAGCAAGAAATTCATGGTGGAACTCAATATAGTTCAAATGGTCGAGACAGTGTAAAATTGGGTGCAACCAACTCAAGTGGTTAGCACAACATCAATGCAGGCTAGAGTGCAAATGGACAGAGGCAGCTCAACAACATGCATATGGACTCTACAGCATTTTTTGAAATCAACTGAGCATAGTTTGCCAAAGCATACAGTTTGCAAATGTTGTCTATACAGCTAGTTCAAGTGGCAGCATTTACTAGTACAATAACATGATGTTCTCATCCATAAAATGATTGTGTGGATGCCTCATAAAAAAAATGCCAAAGCAAGTACTCAGCAAAACAGTTCAGACTCAAGTTCATGGATCAAATCAGGATAGCCAAATCTATATGGAAGTGTACAAGCATCATATGCAAAACATAGTCAGGCACAAATAGTCATAGCCCAAGTGTCGAGCCAGATTTACATGGTGCAAATGGTCGGGCCAGTTCAGCATGATGCAACAAGATAAGTCAAGCATGGTGATAAAATCCAGGGGTAAAGGCCATAACATTAGTGAAGCAAGTGCAAATGCGAACAGGGTGTAACTCTTGGACTTTGGAATACACACACAAATGATCAGCAGCAAGGTGCAAACGGGTGAGGCATAGATACACATGGTGCAAGCGCATGCATATATATATGATTATGAGCAAGGTGTACTACAGTATGCACACAGTACTGCATGAAGACAAAAGTGTACATAGTGGCAGTCTTGTTTCAAGTAGACGTGTACGTGTTCAGCAGGTCAAGCATAACAAGGGTGATATACACAACATACAAGAATACAAAGTGCAGTATGGTATAACATATATTCATGTATACAAAACAACAGTATATTGCAATGGTTATGGCAGCAGTTCAATTTACACAATGGTTGGCAAGTTTTGTCAAACTATTTCCACAAGTTCATGAAGAAAATTTGGCAAGAGGTCAAACCAATGCAAGTATAATCAAATAGGCATGTCAAAAATGGAATGGAGCAACCAGGGCATCAATGAAACAGCAATGTCAAAGATACATGCACCAAAATGTAAATCTTCCATATATTCACACAAGAAACCAGTAAAAGAATTGCACACATATGGGATCAATCAAGGAATGAATTCATTTCTTGCCAAAACAGTTTTCAGAAATGAATATGAAAAAGGGGTAAGAAGTATTTTTTTTCAATGAAATAAATGACAAAATATTCAGTCTTCATTTGTCAAATTCGAAAAGTAGTGCATCAGCAAATTGAAGAGTCATGTTTTGGCAAGGCCTTATTTCTTTCCAGAAATTTAAAGATCAAATGTTTTGGCAATCATTCAACTCAGCAACAAGTAATCAAAAGGGAATTTCAAAACAGCATATTCAAAGGGGACAGTGAAATATATTTTCCTGTTTTGAAGAAATCAGAGTTTTTATTCTTGGCAATTTTTTAAAGGGGACGATTTTTTTTTTCCCAGATTCATCAATTTTATTCAAGGGACCACATGTAATTTGTTTCTAGAATTACTCAAAGTTATCAAGTCCAAGAACAGGTCCACGAAATCAATTCATTCATTTTCAAAAAGTCAACAAATCTCAAATTCAATCGAGAGAGGCAAAAGGGGAAACCAGACAAATTCAGATCGAATCACTTTTGCGAAATCAGAGTTATTAGGGTTTAGTTTTACCCTATTAATACATACACCAAATCATCACAGGCAGGGACAAGAAATCGAAAAACAAAACCCAACATTTCAGATCGAAAAACCCACGAATCAATTCAAGCATTCCAAAGCAAAAATTGATAAAGAAATTTCAGAGGAACTCACCAAATTCTTTAATCGTTTCGATCGAGAAAGTGAAAGCAAGCCCAAATCGAAGCATCAGAGATCGAGTAAGATCCAAATTGTATACAAAGCAAGCCGCAGTATCTCGAGCATCAGAGAACTCATTTCCATCAGCAATCGATTTCAATTTGGGAGATTAAACAAGAAACCCTAGCACGATTTTACCCTCAGCCGCCATTTTTCACAGAGCAAAGGATTGGGGCAAACGAGAATTAAAAAAGGGGCCGGCCTATTTTCTATTTTGACTAGGCTAAGTTTAAAAAGGGGATGACCCCTTATTTTTAACTCCTTTTATTTTTTACTAGGGTTTTAAGCTTTGTGTTTAATTTGTTTTGTATTTTTCTGTTTGTAAAACAATTCTGAACAGTTTCTAGTGACTGAAAAGTACTAGGGGAATTTCCGTCAGGGTGTTGACTGACAGTTCACAGAGTCTGTAAAATCTGATTTACTGGTTACGGGGTGGTAATCAAGGGACTATCTTTGGGAAAGGACAACTCAAGGGTACCTACGATTAATAAAAATTTGTTAAGTGTATCAAATTTGCCAACGACAATAATGTTTACTTTGAATTTCATCCTAAGTTTTGTTTAGTTAAAGATTCCCTAAATCATGAAATATTACTTCGAGGTAACCTATACGATGGTTTATACAACTTCAAGACTGCAAACTCAAGTGGAGAATTCTGGTATAATAATGTAGATGCTAGTAGTGACAATGACTGTATTAGGAATAGTTGCAATAATGTTGATTATGACAATAATAGCGATGAATGTAACGTGATTAATTCTTGGCATATAAAATTAGGACATCCTAATCTGGAAACTGTTAAGACTGTTCTGCGTAATAATAACATTCATTATAAAAATGTACCTATCAAACACACATGCACGCACTGCCAACTCGGCAAGAGCCACAAGCTCCCTTTTAGTGATTCTGAAACCAGCTATAATGAGCCACTGGAACTTATAGCCGCTGACTTGTGGGGACCCGCGCCTCTAAATTCATATCAGGGACACAGGTATTATCTTTCTTTTGTGGATGCTTATTCTAGATATACTTGGATATACATGCTGAAAACTAAATCAGAAGCTTGCAATACAGTTATGCAATTTATAACTCATGTCGAAAAACAAATGAACAGTACTGTTAAGGTTATTCAGACAGATGGGGGAGCTGAGTTTAAACCTCTAACTAATTACTTTCTCAAAAAAGGGATCAAACATAGATTAACTTGCCCGCATACGTCCGAACAAAACGGTTTAGTCGAAAGAAAACATCGACACATAGTAGAGACTGGTCTAACTTTGTTATCACAAAGCTCATTACCCATGAAATATTGGAATGAAGCTTTCTACACATCTGTATTCCTCATTAACAAGTTGCCAACTAAAGTCTTAAACAATAAAAGCCCACATGAAATGATATACAGTGTTAGACCAAAATATGGTTTTCTGAAAGCCTATGGATGTCTATGTTTTCCATGTTTGAGAGACTATAACAATCATAAACTAAGTATGAGATCAAGCCCATGCACATTCATTGGGTATGCACAAAACCAAAAAGGTTATAAGTGCATGGACAAAAATGGAAAAATATATATTTCTAGACATGTGATATTTGATGAAAACAAGTTTTCTTATGCAGAAAAGCAAATCGGCAAAAAGGATGGGGAACAAAGCATAAACAATAACATACGGTTCGAGCCATTCATTACTGAACCACCTTCAATCGATAGAAATGAAGAGCAACAACGTACAAGCAATTTAAACACCCAGGAAGAAACTATGGATCAAACAAACGAGCAAACCAATGAGACACACAATGACTCAGAAGATACAAACATACATCAAAACATGCAGCATAGTGAAGATACAGAAAACAACAACAATGTTGACAATACCAGCAACAATGATACACAACAGCAAACACCACCACAATCAACTGGACATCACATGATCACCAGGTCAAAGAGAGGCATCTTCAAACCCAAAGTATATAATATTTCTGCCAATGAGATCGAACCATTGAATTTCACTCAGGCTATAAGATCAAACAAATGGAAGGAGGCAATGGACACTGAATATAAAGCTCTCATAAAAAACAACACTTAGAGCTTAGTGACTCAACCAAAACACAAAAATGTGATTGGTTGTAGGTGGACATACAAAATAAAAAGAAAAGAAGATGGATCTATTGACAAATACAAGGCCAGATTGGTTGCAAAAGGTTACGCGCAACAATTTGGTTTTGATTTCAATGAAACTTTTTCCCCAGTCATAAAACCCACAACCATCAGAATTATACTGACCATTGCTCTAAATAAAGGGTGGAATGTGAGGCAACTGGACGTCAACAATGCTTTTTTGAATGGGGAATTAACTGAAGAGGTATACATGCAACAGCCTGAAGGATATGGTACTGGTGATAAAGTATGCAAACTACACAAAGCAATATATGGCTTAAAACAAGCTTCGAGAGCTTGGTATGAAAAGCTAAAGTCAACTTTATCTAACATGGGTTTCTCACAAGTTAAATCAGACAATTCTCTATATATGAAGAAGGGCATACATGGAACAGTGTTCATTCTAGTATACGTTGATGACATGCTAATAACAGGAGACAACAACGAAGAAATAAACAGAATCGTTCACAAGCTGGATCATAATTTCGCCATTAAAGACTTGGGGGAACTAAAATATTTTCTTGGAATACAAGTGATTAGGAAAAACAATGGTGAATTAATATTATCCCAACAAAATTATATCACTGAAATACTGCAAAGGGCAAATATGCACAAAGCAAACTCATTACCTACGCCTATGATTAGTAACCTAAGACTATCTAAGCATAAAGGAGAAGCTATCGACAATGCCAAACAATATAGAAGCATAATAGGAGCGTTACAATACGCAACTATTACTCGACCAGACATATGCTACAGCGTCAATAAACTCAGTCAATACATGCAGAACCCTTTATCAGAACATTGGACGGCATTAAAGAAAGTGTTACGATACTTACAAGGCACAAAACATTACGGCATACGCCTAAATTCAGAAAAGGAACTTAACCTACAGTGCTTTAGCGATGCCGATTGGGCCAACGATATTGACGATCGAAAGTCTGTCTCAGGATACTGCGTTTGCCTCGGTTCCAATATCATTTCCTGGTGTACGAAGAAACAACATACCACATCAAGATCTAGCACAGAAGCTGAGTACCGTGCACTGGCAAGCGCTACAGCCGAAATCATGTGGATAGAATCACTGATGGAGGAGCTTGGTTTCACTCCAAGACGAAAGCCGGTCATTTGGTGCGATAATAAGAGCACAGTATCTTTATCTCTAAACCCTATTCAACATTCAAGGACGAAACATCTTGAAATTGATCTCCACTTTGTGAGAGAAAGAACGCAATCAGGAAGACTTGCAATATGTCATGTGCCCGCATACTATCAGAGAGCAGATGCTCTCACAAAGGCTCTTTCGACCAAAATTTTTATCAGAATGAGAGAGGAACTTCGCGTTATCAGTGCAGGCGGAAGCCAGAATGAGCAAGGAAACCCCAGTTCGAACTGAGGGGGCATAATGAAGACAATAGAGCCGTTAGAGTGTGAACACGTTTTTATCATATTTAGCATGCTTTGTCATTATCTACTAGCCGTTAGGCTCATGCATACTTGGTATATTTAATACTAGCCGTTATGCTCATACATATTTGGTATATTTTGTACTAGCCGTTGGGCTCATAGCACTATATATATGTGCACTTTGTATCATGTTTTGCATCAATAAAAATTGCAGTTGTTCCTCTCTAATAACTCTCCTCCTCGTCCCTTAATATGTACATCTTCTCCAAAAATCTCAAGTTGCCCATTTTCCTTGATTCGTCACTTTTCCCTAAATCTTAGGACATTGAATCACTAGACGGGCATGATTTAATAAAATACGTTGAAATCTTCATTTTTACAAATATTAATTGCTAGATTAACAATAGACTTGCATATAATGATAAATCAACGAGTTAATTAATATATGAGTTTACAGTGTATACAGCAAGAAATTATATTCGCTGTCATGTGTGGGGGCTAAGTAAATTACGTTTGTGGATTGCCACGAAGGAGAAGGAACAGCCTTACACCGCTCAACTTACGTTGCATCACAATCTCAAGGGCATGCAACACGGTTAATTGTCAAACTTGCGTTAAGAAAACAGGTTATCAACCCACTTCAGTTAAGACTTCCTAAATTACAATTAACGTTGTGTATGATTTTACAGAAAACTTCACTTTTTAGCCTTTATAGTGAAAGTGGTTGCAGATATTAGTTGAACATATCCCAAATGACAATGAATTCTTTATGACAGACATAACCCTACTGTCTAAAACAAACAATGGGACTACCATTGGATTTGATTCGATACCGAAATTTTGTATTTAAAACCTATTACCGTATCGATCTATATGGTAATAGAAAAATCATACAATTACCCGTCAAAGAAATCGTTCCCAACAGTTCAGTTTAAGGTTGGTAAAGGTCGGTAATAAGGTTTTGTTGTTTATTAATTTATATCTTTTTGTTTATAATATTTCATGTTAAAATATTAATTATTAAAATTGATTTTTTTGTTATTATATTATTATTTATCTTTCTTATTTTACATAGTCAAAAATGAAAGAAAGCATAATTGATGAACTAAAATATCATATAAATTATACTATTTCTAAAATATATGATAAAAACTACATTCAATCTTGTATCATAATAGCATTTTCCTATGTATTTTATTAAATTGTTAAGTGTATTGATGTTAGTTTGTTAGTATTAGTGTTAATTCGTAATAGTGTAAATAGAAGTTTTGTATATACTATTATTATGTTTTGGGCTTTGTATTTGGGCCTTATGGTTTTAGTGTGACTTGTATTTGTTGTGTAATATAGCTCGGAAATATGTGAGGCCCAATACGATCCGTAATGATTCAATAGGTCATGAATAAAGAATTTTATTCTTTTCGACTTTAATGGAGTTTATCATGGTATCAAAGCGAACCAAGACCCATACCTAATTTTTCTTCTTCTTCTTCTTCCAATTTCATTCGAATTTCTGTAAAAGAACGACAAATGAATCAGAGAATTCGAATTCTAACACAATTCCACAACAAAATACTGTCATAATCAACTACAACAATCCATATAGTCTTACTGCTGGAGATACATCAACAATTTCGATTATCAATTAGGTCTTCAACAGGAACAATTTTGTTAATTGGAGCGATAAGGATGGCGCTGATTGCACAAAACAAACTAGGGTTTATTGATGGAACATTACCAGGAGCTAAGGTAATTTCTGTTGATTATCAAAAATGGATCCGAAATGATTATGTTGTTATGAATTGGTTATCAAACTCTATTGATAAGTCGATTTCCGAAAGCTTTATCTTCTGTGACTCTTCTCGTCAATGATGGAATGAAATTTTTGAAAGATATGGAAAAACAAATGTTCCACAACTGTATGATCTACATCGTCAATTGATGTTAATCGAACAAGGAGATTTATTGATTTCTGAATACTATTGTAAAATGAAAAGAGTTTGGGATGAATTATAGATTATTGATGGATTTCCTGATTGGACAAATGGTATAATGAAGGACTCTAGCTGTGGAATTCTTAAGAAACTAATTAAAGCTGATCAGAGAATGAAGATCATTCAATTTTTGTCTCGACTCAATAAAAGCTATGATTAAGTTAGAATCAATCTGCTAAGTTCAGATCCATTGCCAACTGTGAATAAAGCCTACAACATTTTATGGCAAGTTGAAAGATGGAACTTAAATGGAGTTAATAGCTTTACTATTGATACAAATGCACTCCAGGTTCAATCTCTAAAGCAGAATTCGCAGAGACCTTTAGCACAAACCACCGAAAAACGAGATTTCAAGAAAATTAAAAGTGATGCAAACTGTGAACATTGCAAGATGAAAGGACATTCTATTGAACAATGCTTTAAGTTAATAGGCTATCCAGATTGGTTTCATAAAGGGAAGAACACAAAACCAACTAATAAGATGGCACCAATGCATCTGGCATTGGAATTCTTGGAAATGCACCTATGCAAAATGAAGAAAATAGTAGCAATTCAGGAGTTCAAGTTGATCAGAAAATGGTGACTGAAGTTTACAAAGCATTAGTTTACATGATGTAGCAAGATTCTCCTCTGATCCTTTGTTACAAAATTATGCTACGGTGAATTTTGCAGGTATAACTACTTCAAATGTTACTCACAGTACAAATGATGCACGTTATACTAATTGGATCATAGATTCTGGTGCATCAGACCACATGGCATATGATTTAAAATGTTTTGCTTCAATTCAAACACTAAGACATCCTTTAAATGTTAATCTACCTAATGGAACTATTAAAACTGTTACAAAAACAAGGAAAATTCATCTCACACCTCATATAGTTTTGAAAAATGTGTTATATATCCCTGATTTCAAACACAATTTGTTGTCTATTGGAAAATTACTTGATCATAACAAACTTGTTGCTTATTTTGATCAAACAAAATGCTTATTTCAGGACCTACACTCTAAACAGGTGAAAAGGTCCAAAAAAGAGAGAGACTAGATTATACAAGTTCAGTGGAGAAATTTCAAATTCCTTTTCCAGTAATTCTTCTTATATTTCCAATATTCATGTTTGTAATACTAAAAAGTTTAACAGTGTGTTAGCAAATAGTTTTACTTCTGTACCTAGTTTTAATGTTCTTCATGCAAGACTAGGACATATGAGTGTATCCACTATGAAATATTTAACAGTTCCTTGTTCTAACAATAAAAGTGATGATTTTAGTTATGAAGCATGCATTTTAAGTAAATATCATCAATTGCCTTTTGTGTTATCTTCATCCATTGCTGCTTAATCTTTTGAAATAATTCATGTGGATTTATGGGGACCTTATTGAACACCTACATTATCTGGTGCAAATTATTTCCTGAATATTTTGGATGATTATAGTAGAATTACGTGGGTTCATTTTTACACAACAAACAACAAGTATACAAGAGAATTTTTGATTTTTTGGCTTATTTTGAAACCCAATTTTCTAGCAAAGTCAAAATAATCAGGAGTGATAATGGCACTGAAATACTTAATGAGTCTTGTAGTGTTTTGTTTGCTCAAAAAGGAATTATCCATCAAAGAAAGTATACCAAGTGGTCTCAACAAAATGGAACGGTAGAAAGAAAACACAAAAATCTTTTGGAAACTACCAGATCAATGAAGATACATGCTAATTTGCTTGTTAAATTTTGGGAAGACTGTGTTTTAGCAGCTGCACATTTAATTAATTTAATGCCTAGTGTTGTTATTCAGTGGAAAACAACATACGAAAATTAATGGGGAAGAAACCTGAATATGGACATCTTAGAGTAATAGGGTGCTTGTGTTATCCAGTCACGAAATCAAATGATAAATTTGCTCCTAGAGCAAAAAGATGTATAATGTTTGGGCACCCTTATGCTCAAAAAGGCTATAAACAATATGATTTGGATACTCACAAAATTGTTCTTAGCAGAGATGTTGTTTTTGAGGAGTCTATATTTCCTTATCATGATACAAAATCTTCTCCATATACAAAAAACCAATCTCAATGCCAACTTGTCAAATTCAAAATATGGTTCATGATGAACAAATTTGTGGATCAGATTTAAATATTCCTCCTTTTTCCTCCTCACAAGATCCTTCTACAATTAATGATACAATTTCAGAAAATCCTACCTCTTCCACTCAATTTCAGCAACAAGATTCTGATATTAATGTTCAACATGAATCTGTGCTTCCTCTACAAAGAAAATCCACCAGGCAAATAAAATTACCTTCCAAATTCAAAGATTTTGAACTTTAACAAATTAAACCTCTATCTACTCCACATGATTCATCATCTTCATCCATGTGTTTCAACGTATTTACAGAAGAATCATTGTCCCATTTAATTTCTGAAACTTTTGTTAGTCTCAACAAGATGTTATCTACAATGGAACCTATTTCATATAGTTAAGCAAAGGAAGACCCTAGGTGGGTAGAAGCAATGCAAAAAGAAATTGAAGCAATGGAAAGGAATAATACTTGGGATTTGGTGGAATTGCCATCTGATAGAACTGCAATAGGAAGCAAGTGGGCATACAAGACAAAATTCTTGAAGAATGAAGATGTTGAGAGATATAAATCCAGAATTGTAGCAGGGTGGATAAGCAAACAAAAGGTAAAGATTTTAAATATACCTTTAGTCCAGTTGCTAGATTTACAATAGTTAGAGCTAGCATTGCTTTAGCTGCAAGCTATAATTGGCATTTGCATCAATTGGACATAAATAATGCATTTTTGCATGATTTTATTGATGAAGAATTGTACATGAGACACCCTCCTGGTTATACAAAAGCACAACCTGGACAAGTATACAAGTTAAGAAAATAAATTTATGGTCTTAAACAAGCTGCTAGACAGTGGAATAAAGAGCTTAAAGGTTTTCTCATTAATTTTGGATTTGTTCAATCTAAACAAGACTGTTATTTGTTTAGCAAATCTAATGGTAAAGATTTCACAGTTATAGTATATTATGTAGATGATCTACTTGTCACTGGCTCAAATGTTCAGATTATATCTGAAATAAAGAAGGAATTGCATAAAGCATTTACAATTAAAGATTTGGGGGAGCTGACTTTCTTTTTGAGTATTAAAGTTACAAGAACAGATGAAGGTATTCTTTTGAATCAGAGAAAATATATACTGGATATGATTGGTTCAACAAACATGGAAAATTCCAAAGTTGCACCATTTCCTCTTCCAAAAGGTTTAAAGTTTTGCACTGTTGAAGGTACAAAGTTTCTTAATCTCGAAGTATACAGGAGATTAATTGGAAAACTTCTTTATTTGCATATGACAAGGCCTTATATATCATATGCAGTCCAACAGCTTAGTCAGTTTATGCAAGAGCCTAGGACTCTACATTTTTCAGCAGCATTGCATGTGCTAAAATATCTAAAAGGTACCTTAAATCATGGGTTATTCTATGAATCTAACAATGTACTGCATATTAAAGCATACAGTGATGTTGATTGGGGCAGCTATGTATATTCAGGCAAATCTCTCATCGGATTTTGTGTATTTTTGGGTGATTCTTTGATTTCATGGAAGACGAAGAAACAGAAAGTTACCTCTGAAAGCTCAACAGAAGTTGAATATCATGTAATGAGTCAGACAACAAGAGAGGTGGTTTGGATAGAAGGGCTAATACAAGAGTTATTGGTAAAAATTCCTAAACCAATTACTTTGTTTTGTGATAATAAGTGTGCATAATACATTGCCGAGAACGAGATATTTCATGAAAGAACAAAACATTTGAGGATGGATTGTCACTGCATTAGAGATCATATCAAAAGTAATTTCATTGCATTATATCATGTCAGTACAAGCATGCAATTAACTGGTTTGATGACAAAACCATTGGGAGTTGAACAATATCGATTTTAATGTTTCGAGATTAGACTTGTTTCTCAGATTTCTCCAAGTCAATCTTGAAGGGAGGGATGTTAAGTATGTTGATGTTAGTTTGTTAGTATTAGTGTTAATTCGTAATAGTGTAAATAGAAGTTTTGTATATACTATTATTTTGTTTTGGGCTTTGTATTTGGGCCTTATGGTTTTAATGTGACTTGTATTTGTTGTGTAATATAATTCGGGTATATGTGAGACCCAACACATTCTGTAGTGATTCATTAGGTCATGAATAAAGACTTTCTTCTTTTCGACTTTAATGGAGTTTATCATCATTACATATTATAAGTTCGATGTTATGTTATAAACATATACGATGAAGTATAAGAATAAACATATGTATTGTTTAAGGTATGTAGTATAAATGATAATTGCCACTGTTAATGTTCAATTACTATTACCATACCGTATATTTTCATGTGTTTTGTCATGTCGAACCAATTAAATCGGTTACCAATTATTTGATACAACTTTCGTTGATGACGGTTGGTAACAGAATCCCAACCAACATTATCATAGAAATAACGACCTAAAAACTTTAAAATTTACATATCAATACCAAACAAAAATGACAGAATTGATGTCCAATTTCAATAGTCTACCATATTGCAAATTTTTTTCAAAGAAAACAGGATTAGTCATTGCAAATTAACATTCGCAATCTCTCCTAATTGAATTGTACAATTACAAGACACTAGATTATAACATCTATAAAATTTAATGTAGTAAAAAATGCGTGAGGACTAAGTGGAAAAATTGCCTAGTCATAATCCTTATAGCAAAAGTTTTAATTTGGTCATGAAGATGGAAATGATTTTTTTCCATCGTTATTTTCTTGCAAAAAAGGAAGAAAAAGGCAAAAATAAATGGAAATATCTAGAGTTTTATTGTTTGTAATTTATGACAAAGGAGGTAATGTTATAATAGATTGTGTATCATTCATAACAATTTAATTTTATGTTGAAAGATCATAAAGTTTGATTTTTTTTGGGTATTCAAAGCTAAAATGTTAATAATATTACATTTTAATTTTTAATTCAATCTCATTTTGTTAACAACAAGTGTATTGCTGTGGGCATCAGACTGATTGCTAGGGGCTACAAGTCCGGTGTTTGGTCCACTGATCAAGCCTTGTTCGGTGAACGACCACCGATCGAAAAGCTCTGTGGTAACCTCTAAAGGAAACCTATTGCTCTTAACATTACACAATCACAAGCCGTGTTTTTTTTGAAAATAATAATTATTCATTTTTTATTTGAGATAGGCTTGGAATTTTTGATTCCATAAAATGAAGATTTGATAGAGTAGGCAAGTAGCCCATAACGGAAAGTGATGAGAAACAAGTGGCATAAACTGTTTGCAATAGACAACAACTGCAAATTTGGCTAAGTAATTGTGAGATGTTGGGCTTATCCAACTTTACAAGGAAAAGGAGTGAACATTATGGAGAAGGGAGGTTGAAGGAGAGTGAAAGAACTGATCAAAGACGTATCTTATTAATTCTACTAGCCTTTTCATGCATACGTAGATAATTAATCAATATAGGCTTCCATCCTATTAATCATTTAGTACCCCACTTGCTAGAAGAAATATTTTCCACTCCAGATAGATGGTATCCTATTAACGTGGTGGGTCTTGATTTTTGATGGATCGGATTTTATCAATCCAAATTGTACATTTTAAATTACACGTTAGAATAGAGCTTCAGTTCGAATTGAGTCAGGTCAGTTTTGATTTGGTTGGATAATGATATTAAAATTACATATTTTTCAATGTTTTGGATTGGATATTTCACATCAAGTCGGTTTAGGTTGGATTTGATCGGATTTTAGTTGCAATTTTCATCATTTAGATCCGACAAAACACTCGTTCAGTTCGCTTTGAATCTCAGTTCTTTTCAAATTGATTCGATTCAATTTTTCAGTTCTCGGTTGTTGTTCACAACAATAATAAAAAACAAAATTTATTAATGGACGGTTGTAATATATGTTTAACTTTGAGTTAACAATACAACAAGCATACCTGTTACGTGTTAGCTTGTCAAATCAAATCCCCAGTATCCAGAATCCACTATTCCTCTGTATCCAATCAATCAAGATCTCATGAATTCAACTTTTTTGCAATTAAGGTTTTTTCTCTGATTTAATTGAAAAATGGTGAAAAACATAAATCCTAATTGATTGGGTACAGAAGAATAGGGAATTTTGGGTATTTTCTCTTCTTGTCTTGTGCACCTTCAGTTTTTGGGATATTATTATTTATTAACGGATCATAATATAAAATTCAGTAAGAGCTATGAAACTTCTATATATATATATGCACACATATATATAGGAGGCAAAATATAGCATAGATCAACGAGTCAAAGGATCAAAGCATGATATGCCATAGCAAACAAAAACCTACAACTGAATATCAACGCGCAATAAATTCAAAATTCGAAATTCAAAGCATTCAAGTTTGAGATAGAAATTGCAAGTGTTTGGTTACACTAAGATATGAACAGTTCGGACTCAAGCCACGTCACAAAATTGCCGATTCCAATGAAAAGATACAAGTCGATACAAGGACCCATCGAAGTTCGAAGCCCATATTTTATAAAAATTACATGCTTCGAGGGGCAAATGTTAACTCCACTATTAAACAACAACATTTAACTTAGGCATTCTGCCAAACACTATAAGTGGAAACCTTTGATCGAGCAAATCCTCATCATCTCTTACGCATGACCAACTCATTTACAGATCAGGCACAAATATATACAACATACAAAAAACAATGAAGAAGTTTCCATGGGTCCAGCAAGTTTTGCTCATAGTCATGGATTGCTCGTTCACAACTACTGACTAGCTCTGTCACCTATGTTGGGTCGAGCACTGTTCATCATGGACTGGTCGAGCACCGTTCATCATTGACTGGTCGAGCACCACCTGTGTGATGGGTAGTGCACTCCAGCTCGGGTAGGTCGCTCACTTCCATCAGCATGAATCGTTCGCTCTGGCACCACTAGGAAGAAGGGTAGAGTGGTGTTGTTAAATGATGGGGGAGCATCACTTGAATGAGAGGTCGATCAGTACAGTTAGATGATGGACGAGCACCATCTTATATGCCAATACACGAAGCAGTTACACAATGAAGTGGGAAACGCTAGAACATTATCTACAAAAGGGTTGTCCACGTCAGGAAAGCATGGGGAGGATGTTTCACACTTTAAACTTATGTGAATTAGTTAGCGGCATTTCTGTAGTCATTTTTGGGTCGCTCGCACATGGAATTTTAGGGTCGGTCGTTCAAGAAATCCTGGTCACTCGTGCAGTATATGTCTGGTTTGTCTGGCAGCTGTTCACAATTGGCTACAGCTGGCTCCAGTTGTCCAGTGGCATTTCCGCAAATACCCCAATGAACGACCCCCTACCCTGTACAATATAATTACAGCCCCACCATCACCTCCAAATTTCTCATATAAATACGCCATTTTACCACCATTTAAGGGACCGGATTTTCCACCTCGAAGGGTTGTCCAAATCATTTCTCCACCACTCTCAAACACTCCAACCTCCACTAATGGCTTCTCCAACTCAATCCACCTTCATGCAACAACAAATGGATCAAATCTACTCCAGTCTCCATTAGAGATCCATTCAAGCTCCATTCAAATTCTCTCCAACCGTCATTAATCCACCTCTAAGCTTTGATTCGCATCTCAACCACCATGGATTCGTTAATGATCCTCTAAGTGCTCAAATCGTGAAACATATACTCTCAGGATCATCGCATTCATAAGGATCCAACCATTTTCAGAGTGGATTAGAGAGAATCAAGTCATTAAAGAGAATAAAGTGAGGAAAATCATTGTGTAAAAAGAGAATAAGTTGATATTTTAAATTAATATTTAATGTTTTTTGTGATTTATCATCCTTTACACATATTACTTTAGTGGACAAGCCTACATTGTTTACCAAACAATAAATGTTTATTTTTCCGATTGGGTCATTATTAAGATATCAACTTGACGCAGGCGCATCTCCATCTTATGGCAAGTAGCAACAATGGATAAGAAATGTGTGGCCTCAAATTCATTATCCAAACCTAAAATAAAACCTCTCTATCAAAACAACAATGCCTGCCCAAGTAAACACACTACCAGACACATAGAAAGAGAGAGCGCATCCAGTGGCAGCAACGGCTCTGTCCACCACCCTAACCTTCTCAAACCCGCTGAAAACACCTTCAAGTTCAACCATCATAACAAGCGTAGCCTTTCCTTCAACCTGAAGTTAACGGGTCGAACACTTAGCATCAACGAACCCGTTAAGAGCACGCCAAGCGAACACTACAAAACAATACTGAATTCCATACGCCAATTTGGCGTAGGGATGGCGTAGGGAAATGAAATTCCCTACGCCATTCCTACGCCAAATACGAAGCCGGAAAACATCTCGTCGCAAATATTTCCCTACGCCATACCTACGCCAAGCTCCCTACGCCAAGCTCCCTACGCCATCCCTACGCCCAATTCCATACGCCGTCCCTACACCATATTCCCTACATCGTCCCTACGCCAAGTTCCCTATGCCGTCCCTACGTCAAATTTCCTACGTCGTCCCTATGCCAAGTTACATACGCCGTCCCTACGCCAAATTCTGTAAGCCGTTCTTACGTCATCCCTACGCCAAGTTTCATATGCATCCTTACCCCTTTCATACGCATTCCCTACACCACCGTACACCAAAAATCAATATGGTTTCCTTATATTTATCTTCGTCTACCACAAATTATAATAAATCGAACATATGCAAAATCATAGCAATACATATCAATAAAAACATTGATGTAAAATGAATATCATGGTCGAATTACCATAAACTTGCTACAAATATATTTAAAACAAATCATGTCCAATAAACAATAAAATAAAGTTGCTACATAACTCAAACATGATCGTTTCATCTAATTCAAACATGATTGTTTCATCTAATTCAAACATCGTGTATTGTACCTCACACAAATAGAATATCAAACACACTACCAAAATAAGATTAATTTATAAAGTACGTCATATATGCGGTTCTTGCTCTCGCCGCATCCCTTGTATAAACTCTTGCACAGAAATCATTTGTTCTTGTAGTTGGTTAATAGTGACACTCATTTCTTGATTTTTATCCCTTAGCTCTTCAACTTCCTTCTCAAGCTTCTCTGTATTATCTGAAACTCCATTCCTGACGGTGTATGTATTGTCTTTGTATATCTACACAAATTGTTTTTAATCCAATTAGTACAATGGATACATTTCATATTGCAATTAATAAGTAAAATGGTCAGTTTCGCGGCGCCTTAAGGCTCAGTTCCGTAATCCAAATAATTTCATATTGCAATAAAGTAAAATGGTCAGTTTTGTTGAGCCTTAAGGCTCAGCGAAACTGATCTGAAGGCCCAGTTTCAGCTGAGCCATAAAGCTCAGCAAAACTGAGCCGAAACGGCCCAGTTTCGTTGAGTCTTATGGCTAAGCCGAAACCGAGCCGAATGACTCAGTTTCGCTGAGCTTTAAGGCTCAGTTTCAGCTGAGCTTAAGGCTCAGCGAAACAGAGCCATTTCGGCTCAGTTTCCGATGCGGAAACTGATCCATTTCAGCTCATTTTCCGCAATCAGTTTCCACAGCAGAAACTGAGAGGTTTCCGCAACAAGTTGTTGTGCAAACCGAGGTTGCACACAGCCTGAAGTTGCACAGCAGGTTGCTGTGCAACCTCAGGTTACACAGCAGCCTGAAGTTGCTGTGCAACTTCAGGTTTGTGCAACCTGAAGTTGCACAGTAGGTTGTTGTGCAACCTCAGGTTGCACAGCAGCCTGAAGTTGCACAACAACTTCAGGCTTCTGTGCAACCTGAGGTTGCACAGCAACCTCAGTTTCCACTGTGGAAACTGTATTTTAAATGAGAGATACACAACTGTTATACAAAGATGTTTACATTAGTCATGATCCCTATGTACATTAATCACAAGGAAAAACGAAATGTCGAGTCACAAGGAAATACACAAACGCAACCTGATTGAGCCATTTTATATTTAAATTTCCCAACATGTTTTTTTTTGGTTAATACACTACTAGGAGAACCCTATAGACCAATAAACTTACAAGAGGGATCAAGTTGGGTATGTCCGCTTCAACCAATGTCAATTATAATTATCGAGTATAATTTTATGCACCATTTGCAGATGTACATTTTATGCACGAACGGGATAACATCAGTCTATATTGGTTTTTTATGCACCACTTTGCAGATGTCAATTATAATTATCGAGTATAATTTTATGCACCATTTTGCAGATGTACATTTTATGCACGAATGGGATAACATTAGTCTATATTCGTATTTGTAAATCCTTGAAACGAACTCGTACGTAAAGAATAATACAAAAACTTGAAAAATAAACAAACTAAGTTTTCAGTATAAAGCATGAGCATAACTAGAAAATAAATAAATTAAGTTTTCAGTCAATACCCCAGGAATATTGCCGGTACCAGGCCTTCGTTTGCTTCTTGAAGAAGCACACGTCTCACCTTCTCCGATAAGCTGCATGTAAATATGGTTTAGCTTGTCGTGAGACAGCTTACCACCCCGACTCTCGGTCATTTGAGCAACCCGCTCATTGTATTTGGCCTGTAATTTACATAAAAGTTAGATAATGTATTGTTTAACAGAATCAGAAAATTGTAAACTATAATTTAAAACTTTTATTAATTATATACAACAAACTGTTCCAAATACTCATCAACCCATCCCCCATCTATAGAACCGTATGGTTTCTCAACATAATGTGTTCGAATATAAACCTGCATGAAAGTTGGTGTTCGGCCTTGTTCTTTCTCCTAAAAAATAAAAACAATTTATCATATCTTTATTCGTATTGTATACTATTATAAGTTAATAATTTAAACAATTACCATATCGTTCATCCATTGTGCCATTGACTTAGAACCACATCTATGTGGCCTTAGATTTTTTTGTGAGCAGCTGAGTTTTTTTAGAAAGCTCCTTCACATCCTCCCTCTCCCAATAAGCAAAAAATTGTTGCCATACCTCATCTGTTATACAAGCATTCTTCTTTTTATTCCTTTTCATGTCTCCAATAATCCACCTATACTTCAAAGAACACTTTTGATTCCATACCAGTCTGACATCAGCAAAAGAAGTAGTGGTATCCCAAGTGTACAATGCCTACACAAGATTTATGATCAAATAAACTGGAAAACTTAATCACGAATGAACTAAATATTGCAAGAACTTGAATTTCAAATTTATTCTACCTTAAACTCGTCAAACCAATGATCCTTAATATTAGTAGGAATCGTACTGAAACAAGGCCAAAATGATGTCAAACGGGCCTTAAGCATATTAGATAAAGTACGAGATGTCGAGTCACTATTCGTGAATTCCCACCTGTTAATGCAAAAATTAGAGTATATTATGTAATGCATTATTGAAATGCACAATAATTCAATAATTTAAAAATTTTACTTACTCGCCACTATTCCTACAATAGATGTACATGGTACTAACTGAAGAAGTCGAGCCAGTCTATGACACTTGTCCAGATAGCCCAGGGGTGTCTTCATCATGATCACATTCATCCGAAGGGGTGGATTGTTGATCGATAGAGGGTGGTGCTGGTTCGATCAAACCCAAACCACGTCCACTACCAGTACGACCACTATCACCATGACCACCACGTCCACTACCACTACGACCACCACTAACACTATGACCACCACGACCACCACCGCTACTACGACTACTGAGACCACGAGAACTCATATCTATTACATGAATACGACATTTGCAACTATATACATAAGATAATCTAACATTTCATGAAAGTAGTGAACTTTATTTAAGACAAGGTTTGAAAACATTCATCAAAGAGCATAGAATGTAAATCAACAATTGAAAATTTTACTACTAACTAAACATAAACAACTTCATAAACATAAAAGCAACCGAGCAACTAAAAACACATGCAAACAATCATAATTAAATATACATGCTACCAATCGTCATTATCATCGTCACTCTCAATGTTAACACTCTCGTCTTCAAGCTCACACTCATCTTCCTTTACTTCAATTTGCTCATCGTCATCTCCATATACTTCGACCCCATCATTGACGTCATTAATAAGAGAACCTATGTCTTCTGCTTGTTGTACAATCTCTAGTAGCTCATTAGGTTCTGCATCATTTTGATATGCCATATTATCGGTTATGATCGTGTTTGAGTGAAATGACCATCTTGGTTTTGTTTTAATAACAACCCATCAATCTGAACGACTGTTGTCGATAGCAGGATAAGGTGTGAAATAAACTTGTGTAGCTTGTGCTGCCAACACAAATGGATCATACCCTAAATATTTTTTTGTGGTTTACTTCAATAAGAGGGTAGTCCTTATGTATGCGTTTTACTCCAATATTCGGTCTACAATCAAACCATCGACATTTGAATAGAAACGTTTTTTTTAACTCCGGCACCACCGAGTAAGTTAACTCGATTATTTCCTCCAGTACACCATTATAATCTGTTATGTCATCATCGTTGTTCTCGCCTTTGATACAAACTCCACTATTAATATTTGTCTTTTTCTTTCCATATTCTTCTGTATGGAACTTAAATCCATTTATAAACATTATTGGACATATTCTGTAACTAGTATGCAGACCAAACACAAGTTTCCTATAGCAAATGTCGGTAATGTTGTTCATATCAACCTATCAATTTGAATTGAATACACAAGTTAATATATAATGGATATTGTGCAAGGTCAAAAAAACATAACTTATCATACTTACATATTGTTTAAACCATCCCTCGAATTCTTTACAGAGTTCAGCATTGGGATATTCACTTTCGAACTTGTGTTTAAACGAAATACACATGTTAATATCTAAGTAGTATAATGTGTAGCTTAAAGAGATTGACATTAATTTAGTTAATGAATAATCAAATTATTATAGTACCTTATAAGACCAGCCAATTCATTGCAGTTAAGAAGCACGGTTGCATTGGCTAGATTGTAATCCTTTGTTGTAGTGAAGCCTTTAACATTCTTCCATTTACCAGATAGGCGTCCTTGTTTTTTGAATACCGAGAGAATGTTATCGAATGAATCATCCACAATATCATTTTCATTGCGATGACTACGATTAAAATTTAAATTCATATGATCATCGAAATAATGACTAAAAAATATGGATGCTTCTTCAATAATGTACGCTTGACAAATAGAACCTTCAACACGTGCTTTATGCTTCACCTTTTTCTTTAGGTGGCCCAGATACCTTAATAGGAAAACATGTGAAATTAACTATGACATGTTCTATATTTAAACATTATGTAAATAAATATAATTATTACATACCTCTCAAAAGGATACATCCATCCATACTGCACTGGTCCCCGTAGTAATGCTTCAGTTGGTAAATGTACTGGCAAATGTTCCATGCAGTTAAAAACTCCAGGAGGAAATATTTTCTCCAATTTACATATTAATTTAGGTATATCTCTTTCAAGCTTCTGCAAATGGCTTTTAGATAGAGTTGTCGAGCATATATCTTTAAAGAATAAACTGAGCTCTGTTATAGGTATCCAAACCTTTTGTGGTAAAAGCTCTTTAAATACTACTGGAAATAGAGTCTTTAAAAATACATGGCAATCATGACTCTTCATAACTAACAGAATAAGATCCTTCATATCAATGCATCGTTTCATATTAGAAGCAATCCCATCGGGAGATCTCAAAGAATCGACCCACTCTAGTAATTTTATACAACAAGTCCTACCCAGCTCATAACAAGCGAGAACATTGAAGTTTGGATGAACAAGATTAATCTTAAGCTCTGGACGATTGAAATAGTATTCGACGTCTTTTCTTGATCTCAAATCATCTTTGGTTTTTCCTTTCGCATTCATGATTGTATGAAAGAAATTCTCAAATACATTTTTTTTAATATGCATCACATCTAAATTGTGTCGAATTTTTAGATCCTTCCAATATGGCAATCCCAAAATATACTCTGTTTGCACCAATTGTGATAATCACCTTTACCAGGAATTTTGGGCTCTTTGTTTCCTGTCTCATGTAATTTTGCATAATCTTGTACAATATCAAATATCTCTTCTCTATTCAAAAAAGTTGGTGGCTGCAAATTTACAGTTTTATTTCTTTCAAACTTTATCTTATCACGTCTAAATGTGTCATTTGTATGTAAAAATCGACGGTGGCAATCCCACCAACACTGCTTACCACAATGTTTCAGTGTAAATGCTTTTGTTGAATCCATGCACACAGGACAAGATAATTTACCTCCCGTACTCCAACCGGAAAGCATCCCATACACGGGAAAATCGCTTATCATCCGTAACAAACAAGCAAATAGTTTGAAAATTTTCCTTTTTGATACGTCATATGTGTCAACACCCTCTACCCACATTTTCTTCAAGTCCTCGATTAAAGGTTGCAAATAAACATCTATTCCGTTTTTCGGATTTTTGGGTCCAGAGACAATTAGAGTTAAAAACATGTATGGATTTTGCATACATATCCAAGGAGGTAAATTGTAAGGTGTCAAAATAACTGGCCAAATGGAGTATTTTTTACCATACTTACTGAAAGGTTGGAAACCGTCAGTGCATAAACCGAGCCTAATATTTCGTGATTCATTGGCAAAATCCGGATATGTGTCATCGAAATGTTTCCATGCTTCTCCATCTGTAGGATGACATAAAACTTCTTCCTCTCGAACCCGCTCACTATGCCATCTCATATGCTCCGCAGTGGCATAAGACGAATACAATCTTTGCAATCTAGGAATAATCGAAAGATAATGTAAACGAGTAAAAGGCACACCTTTACCGTTGCTTTTTTTCTTTTCGTATCTTCCTAAGCCACAAAATTTACATTGTGAACGGTCTATGTCTTCTTTCCAATATAGCATACAGCCACTTCAACATGTATCTATCTTTTCATACGGCAATCCAAATGCAGACACTTGCTTTTTTAGTTGATACCAATTTTCAGCCAATCTAGTTTGCAAACCGGATGGGACCACATCTCGAATTAAACTAAGAACGTCGTTCATTAATTTTTGGGTACCGTTGTTTGTGGATTTTATTGCAACTAGCCTAGAAGTCACTGCCAACTCTATCATAGGACATCCATCAAAAAGCGGTTTTTTATGCTTCTAACAAATCAAAAAAAGATTTAGCTTTTGGATTTGGCTCTTCCTCTACATCCAATGAATTAGAAAACATGCTCGGACCAGCGGCATCAATAACCATTTCAGTCATTATATTTTCTGTAGCACTAGATTCATCAAAATCAACACCAAAATTTACGTTATCATCCTCAACATCAACCGACATATTAATAATGTTCACCGTATCTTCACCGTGATGTATCCACACATAGTAATCATCCATAAAACCGTCTTTAGTCAAATGTCTTTGAACATTTTCATGACGATGATGTTTCGTAGCTTTGCATTTCTTACAAGGACAACAGATTTCCGTCATATTTGTTCCGTTGGAAGATGCCACTAGCATGAACTCATTTAAACCTATTAAAAATTGAAATGGAATTGTTCGTCTATTTCCAACATCTTTGTACATCCAAACACGACGAACTTTCAATTGTTCCATCTTATACTGCATAATTAAGACATGTTATATTATAAGATGAGCACTTATATTATTATTATATAGAACTATAGTAATTTCATTATTTTAATACTTACCTAATTATTGTATAATTTTATTTAGAAGGATATAATTTCAAATTCGTACACATACAAATACAATATTAGATGCATGCTATTTTAACTTAAAAATTCTTATTCTTTTAAATGTTTAAATTCTTCCATTTATGCAAATTAGATGTATGCTTACGTTATTATACTTGTAAACTATTACATGTTTTCAGTTTTTTTGTTTATTTCTTTTTACTTTAACGGCCGGTCTACCTACTTCCTATTACAAATATAATAACATAAGCATATTTTATAAATCATTTCAAATTAAACGGTTCAACAAAATTTCGGCAGCACTTCCCTTTGGTCCCTGTATCGTACACAAATGCGTGTACACAGGGAACAAAAAGGAAGTGCCATCGAAATTTTGTTAACCGTTTAAACTGAAATGATTTATAAAATATGCTTACGTTATTATATTTGTAACTTGTCCAATACTAGGACAAATCCAACGAATATTGTATCAGATGAATATAGATTTCCGTTTTATGTAAAAACGAATATCCATATAACGATCATATACAACACTTGTCGGATGGGGCCAAATTCATCTAAGGGGTTCACATAAGTAGTCAAAAAAACATTCAATCTAATTTTTTTTTCAAAAAAAAAAACATTTCGAATGAAAAAATGCGCTTTTTGCGCTTTGGGATTTTTTGCGCTTTGGGATTTCTCACTCCAAGGAAATATGTCTTAACATTTGAATAATGATCATAATATTGGAAGACTTACAATACACAAATTTGAACATTTAAATATTTGACGTATTAGCATTTTTTCCATCGTTGCGTACTCGAAAACCTAATAATTTGTAAATTATTCATCTTTATTTTAACATTTCTTATAAACCAGAGTTGCTTAATGTCACAGCTAGGCCGTTTGCCACAGATTTATTTCTAATTTTTGTCCATACAAATAGACTGCATATTAATTTTTACCGATATGAGTAATAACCCCATTGTCTCTCAATATTTGGTAAGCAATAAATGTTATGCTATCTCAAAAAATACCATATTATTAAGTTTTTTTTTTGTTTGTTATTATACAACAAATTAATAGCAATGATGAGCATAAGTTTTGTGTTTTAGATTATTTGTAAGCTAAATAAAGTAAAAGTAACAAAATGAATTCAACCGGAAGCTTTCATTTTGATTGAATTCACTGTAAATATTTCAAGTACACATTAGTACTATGACCACTACCTAACCTACTTGTTAAACCAAACTTGAATTTTCAAACAATCAAAATCACTACCTAACCTACTTGTAAAAACAATCATTTTCTTTTGTATGCGCATCAAAACTAGGTTTATTGTTTCAAACCCTCCTCGCAAAACCTAAAAAAATTATATAACACAGTCTATGACCTACCAAATAAATTCCCTAAGCAATCACATGCAATACATATCAACCCAATAGTACTTATCAATACATCTATGTTCATAAGCAAAAATGTAACAAAGGAAATACCCTAAACGTGCAATACCCTAAACATGTATTCTTGACTTCAAAGCAGAAAAAAATTGAATGGTTGAAAAACGAAGTAGTGCAACTTATTTATTGAAAAAATCATGAACTTTGGGTCTAGATAACAAGACATATATTCTACGCTAGACCCATTAAAAATATATTCAGAAACATATCATTTTGGTTGAGATTGCATAAATCGTTCTCAATCAAGAACTTGATTGAGATTTGAATACCCCATCTAAGATTCAGTTACAGCGAGATCTGTCCAGGTTTTCTTGTTTCGAATTGCTTTACCTTGAACCGAGATTTTGGTTGAGATCTCGCCCGAGATTATCGAGCTTTAAAAGTTTGATATCACAATATGGAATAACTCATGTCACGCAATCATTCTAGTGCAATACGACGTGAGTCTTGGAGACGCTCTTACAAAACAAACTTGGCATGTGGAACCAAAAAACATATGTTGATCACACATACGAAACCAAATCCTAATTCTCAATTTCTCTGATCTTCAAATGCCCATCTACCATCTACCTCTAAACGATTGATTTGATTATTTTGATCAACAGTTGGTACCCACACTAATAAACAACACATATATATATATATATATATTATTTTTTTAAGTAAAATTTAATTATTAAATTTTCAGTGAGTGCAGCAAATTTCTTTTAAGGACAGTGCTAACTTAAGTTTTTTCATAACCTATCAAGCTAAATCCTAAAATCCATATAAAAAAAAGTGTAAACATGAGAAGAAAAATCAGATCATATCGCTTGATGTATAAGTTTGTCATAATTTCAATTAATAAGTTATAAGAATTGGTTAATATGACTTTCAATTTTGCATGCAATACATGTTTTGTTACCTTTGTTCTGATGCTTCGGAAGAGAGATAGGCGCGACGGAGGAAGAGAGAGCGGCGGTGTCTGTTCCTCGGCGCCCAGATGGAAGGGAGAAAGAGCGGCAGCGCCCAGGGACGGCGCGACGGAGAAAGAGAGAGCGGCGGCCTGAATTTGGCTTGGCGGCGCGGATCGAGCTCGAAGACAAATTAGTTTTTTTTTTTGGTTAATCGAACGAGAAGAGAACCAACGGATTTGTTTTTTTTTTTAATTACAATGGACGCGTTGGTTTTAATCGAATGAGAGAGAGCAATGATGGGCCAACGTGTTTATTTTAAACGGGTTGCAGATATTTGAACCATAATTTCAGAACCGATTAAATAAATTCCAACCTATATAAAAGGTGTAGGGAATGGGTAAGGAATTCCCTACACAGTCCCTACGCCATTCACGTATTTTTACATTTTCCCTACGTCGCGCCTACGCTGAGTAGGTATGGCGTAGAGAAACCCGAGTTGGAAAATGACCCTTTTTTTGTAGTGGAAATCGCAACCAGAGTGGAAGAGAGCAAAGAGAAGGCAAAGGAGACATGCTCCGAGAATATAGACAACGACGAATGCGCAGCTGCATGGGACGAGGTCGAAGAGTTGAGTGCTGCCGCTAGCCATGCCAAACTGAAGGCAAAAGGCAACGAGGATCCGTTAGAGGCTTACTGTAAGGATAATCCTGAAACAAACGAATGCAGGATTTATGAAGATTGAGTTTGTATTCCTTTTACTTTTTCACCTTGCATTTGGTTTTTCTTGCAGTTGTTGGTGTTGTGCCTATTGGAACATTTTGTGAATTTATTAAAAAATTAAGAATAAATAAAAATTGAGCCGTTGTAAGTTAACAACAGTAACACATATTTGAGTCATTATTATAATGAAATTAATGTAATAGAGTTGTTGAATGTTATAACGGTAATATATTTACATACATGTAAATATATTTATAAGCCATTGAACAGTAACAATCGTATATGTATGTGACATTTTATAGAGCTGTTACAAAGGAAAATAAATGGTATTTGAATATTGCATTGAATGATAATAAATTAATATTTATTATCATTCATCTCTTTTGAAATGTATGCAATTTATATGTTAAAAATTGCAACTTTTTGAAAGCTTCTTTTATTTTAATAATGGTATTGATTATGGTCCATTCATCTCCCCACTAACGTAGCTGATGTTACTCTCCTTTATTGTTTATATAAAGATTAGAGACACCATCACAAGAGAGATTTTTTTTTTCTTTGCTCTCTTTTTGAAAAGAAAACTATCTCTCTTCCTCTTCCACAAGAAGAAAAAAAAACATACATTTTTCTATCTTCTACTTCTCCATTCTTTTACAAACTAGAAAGAAAATAAACTTGAGCAGTATTAATTTTTTGAATGAAAAAAGAATCGGCTTCATATGTGCAACTGATCCGATATAGAAAGAAGAACAAGGAAGAGGCTGTTTTATCCCAGAGGCGGCGGCGGCGAACAGTACGACTACTTTGCACCTTGAGTAGATCGCCGAAATGTCTTCAAGAAAGTGACCTGGTCCACGACTCAGCCGAACCATTGTTTCCAACAATTTGAAGACATTTTTGAAGAAACAATGGCTTCGATTGCAAATCTTGACGATGCTGCCCCATCAACCAGGTTTCAATTTTTAGCGCTATGCTTTTTAGATTTAAAGGACCGCACTTCAAGCACTAGCATTAAAAAAAATTGACGAATGACAGGTCACTAGAGATGCATCACATGAGCTTTGAAATAGGTTTTGAGATCATCTTCGAAGGTATGGCTTTATATGAACTCTAAGTTTTAAAAGAATTGGTCTATTATTATTTGGATTTTGCATTAATTTGTTAATTAAAAATCAATTAGGAGACTATTGGAAAACAATAGTAAGTCTTATAAGTCCATAAATTGACTTTGGATAGAATAAATTTTGTTCAAAGAATGATTAAGATTAAGATTAAGAAAACAATATAAGTATAATTATATTATTAACTAGAAATTATAATTCTATATTTCAATCGTGTTAAGCTAAAACAATTGTTTTAGAGAACCGTTCGAAAGTAATTGTATGATTTATTAATGTGCATATTAACAATCTACTAATCTATGAAATTAGTAAAAGGAAAACTTTTGCAAGAAGCATATATTTAGAAAATTGCCCTTCTTGCTTAGAGAATTTTAAATGAGACAATAAATGTTTGTAACTGAACATTTAATTGCATGATAAATGTTATTAAACAACATTTAATGATATAGTGGAAAAGATAGTAATCACATTTGATTGGTTAGTAACATTATAGTAAAATTCAATCAGTGAATTTAAAGTTGAAATACACCTTAAATATTGGTACAAGATTAGCTATTTACTTTTGATCATATGTGATGATTTGGGAAGTTATTTTGTATTAGAGAATCTAAACTTCAGATTTATTTCATATGAGCCAATCGAAGTAATGAGTTTTATTAACCTATACTCAAAACCAGTATCATATTACAATTATTGATGATTGTTCCAATGTTGCTATTACAACTTATAAACAATAGTAATTAAAGGGAATTTTTTTTGAAAGTGTCATTAGAATAGGCACTATTTGGATGCAAATTTTGAAAATGTTTTTATTATAAATTGACATTAATTAAGTGCATACTTATTTGGAAACTATCATTAAAATTTTGGCATTAGTGAAATGCATATGTTTATTTGGAAATGTCATTAAAATTGACATTAATAGAACACATATTATTTGGAAATATCACTAAAAAAATTGACATTAATAGAATGTGTATGTTATTTGATAATGTCATTAAGAATTGACATTAATTGGATGAATAGGTTTTTGCATCAAATAAATTGAAATATTTTATATGCAAAAATTTAGAAAATGTCGCTAATAAAAGTCGACATTAATTAAATGCAAATTTAGAAAATGTTATAGGAAATAACACTAATTGAATGACATTTATTTAACGATAAATGCATATATTTTTAAGATGTCATTAAATGGCAATTATTGAATAATAAATGAGTATCTTTTGGAAACAAATAAGATAATTCTCTATGATCTAATACATTCACAGTTGAAGAATCATATAGTGTTCGAGAAAAATAGCGGGGGTTTCTTTAATAGTGGGAGCACTTCAAGTATGCCTATTAGAACAGAACTAAATGAAAATTCTGAAGCTGAACCTAGAAGAAGTAGAAGAGCAAGAACCAAAAAAAAAGATCTTGGTTTAGATTTTTGTGCTTTTACTATAAAGAAGGATCCCATAAACCTCCAAGAGGCCTTATCTTCTTTAGATGGCGACTTTTTTGCAAGAGGCTATATATAAATGATGAAATGGACTCTTTGGAATCCAATATGACTTGGCACTTGGTAGATTTACCCCCGGGTTGTAAACCTATACGCTGTAAATAAGTATTTAAAAAAAATTAAAACTTGATGACACTATCAATAAATATAAAGCTCGCCTAGTAGCTAAAGGTTTTAAATAAAGAGAAAATATAAATTTCTTCGACATTGTTTCACCTGTAACTAGAATTACATTTGTTCGGGTATTAATCTAACTTGCTTCTTTTCATAATTTATTAATACACCAAATGTATGTTAAAATCGCATTTTTGAACGGTGAATTAGAAGAAGAAATTTATATGGGCCAGGCTGAAGGATTTTTCGTACATGGTCAAGAACATAAAGTATGCAAATTAGATAAATCATTATATGGTTCAAAACAAGCACCTAAATAATGGCATGAAAAAATTGATAACTTAATCCTTTCATATGATTTTAAAGTTAATGAAAGTGACAAGTACATTTATTACAAATTTGAAAATTACATTTGTACTACTATACGTCTTTATGTTGATGACCTACTCATTTTTTTGGGTCAAATATTCATACAGTAAAAAAAATGTCAAATCTTTATTAAGTGCCAACTTTGTTATGAAAGATCTAGGTGAAGCGAATGTAATCCTTGGTATTAAAAATTACTAAGTCCGAAAAAGGGACTATCTTTGGATCAATCTCATTATATTGAGAAGTTTCTAAAGAAAGACAATCACTTTGATTGTAAAATTGCATGTACACCATGTGATCCCAGTGTAAAGACATTTAAGAACACCGGTGAAGGTGTAAGATAATCAAAGTAAGCAAGTATCATTGGCAGCCTTCGGATGTCACTAATTGTACGTACTAGACCCGACATTGCATATGTTGTGGGATTATTATGCAAGTTTACATGTAGACCTAGCATAGAGCATTAACATGTTATTGAGAGGGTTATGAGATACCTATAATAAACCTTGAACCTTGGATTACAATATGAAAAGTTTCCAGCTGTTGTAAAAGGTTATTCCGATGCAGACTGGAATACTTTATATGATGATTCAAAAGCAACTAGTCGCTATATATTTAGCATTACTAGAGAAGTTGTTTCTTGAAAAATTCAGGAAGCATACTATTTTGACTCAGTCTACTATAGAAACTGAGATAATAGCACTAGCCACAGCTAATGAAGAAGCAGAGAACAAAAGAAATCTGCTAGTTGAGATCCCTATATGGGAAAAATCGACAACAGTGGTGTAATCAATTGCGATAGTACCGCGGCTATTGCAAAAGGTATAGAACCGTTATTACAACGATAAAAGACGACAGTCGTAAGTACAATACTGTAAGAGAACATCACATACATAGTGATGAAAATTTGACAACTATGGAAAGAAGAACAGAACCGATATTACAACGGTAAGAAATGACAGTCGTATGCACAATATTGTTAGAGAACATCACATTTGAAGTGATGATAATTTGGCAGATCCTTTGATGAAAGGACTGACCAGAAAGAAAGTCCTTGATGATTCTAAAAGAATGGGACTATTTCCCCTGAGATTGTGGAATCACACACAATGGTAACCGACCTAAATGACCGGAGATCCCAAGAACTAGGTTCAATGGGTAAAAACAAGTCGTGTTGTGATAGTAGATGAACATGCTAAATTTATATACTAAGAAGCATGTATTACTGAAGTGATTAGAGGATGAGTTAATAGAAACTCTTAATGAGATATATATTCTATTTGGAGTGGAGTACCTACATTCATGAGTACTCTTGATTGACTCACCTATGTGACTGTGGAAATGTGGTCGTTTCCTTTGGTGTTTGGGAAAGATTCATAGAGCGTTCACTAAACTGGGATAGACGTGCATGATGTAACGACCCGCATTCTACGCATCATAGAATCGTAGAATATTTATTTCTGTCACATACGAAGTCGTATGGTCATGTAACTTTGGGGAACGACTATTGGGGTCATTTCCCATGTTCATGATTTTTCCCGATTTTTAAAATGACCATTTTACCCCTAGTTATCACTGTTTTGGCCATAACTTTTGACTGGAAAGGAATTTTGACCTGAAACCACTTCCATTGGCTCCGGATGATGGTTTCTCTTTCCGTAGAGTGGTCACATTAGCCAAACGGACTCACCGTTTGGGAGATATGGCTGAAACAAGTTTCAGATGGTGAAGAACAGCTTAATTGGGCTTAAACAGGTGATTAGCAGCTAGGCCCAAGGGGAATTTCGGGTTTAGGGGGATATAGGTGCTGATTAGGGTTAGAAAACATTTCTTTAGACATTTTCCAGCCGCCACTTTCATTCCTCTTGACCTAGCCATGACCTCCACTCTCTAAATCTCTCTAAAACACCCAAAAATCATTTTCTAATTGAAGATTAGGCTTAGCAAATATCAAATCAAGGAGTATTAGCACGAGAACCGAGGTAGAGCTGCTGTATAAGATTGGGAACAGCGCCAAATCAGAGAATATTTCAGTTTTGGGGTTCTAGTTGTGGCAAAGGTGAGTGATAGCATCATTTTGACACTAATTACGGTTAATTAAGGGTAATTAGTGGAGATTAGCGAATTTATACACTAATAAATTCTGGAAAAATGTTTAGAAATTCGTAAATAATATTTTATGCCTCTGTTAGAAATTTGGTTCGATTTGATTAAGTTTTGTTAACCCTATGATTAGTTTTACTTAAACATGCTTAAGGGAAAATAAGGGGTTTTGGGCACATTTGATCCATTTTGACATATGAATTCATTGTTTTGGTGTTTGTGGTTAGTTTGCTATGTTGTTATGACTATTTGACATGAATTGTGATTGATTAGAATAGTTAGATTTGTCAGAAACGTCGTCGAACGACGCAAACAAGTTGCTGGAAAGTTGCAGAAAACTGCAGGGTATCTAACCGGATCGGATCGGGTAGGGGATCGGATCGGACATATCCGAACCGGACCGGGGCGTGGTACTTTCTGGAGCATGACGTGAAGAGGCAACAAGGAAGGCCTGGTCGGATCGGAGGGGCGTAGCGTGGGATCGGAAGGAACAAGGAGGACTGAAGTGGAAGAAAGAGGAGCATGGATACCATATTCCGAACCGAACCGAGAGCAATACCCGAACCGAACTGATGCTGACGAGACGGAGACATTCAAGCTATGGGGTATCCGAACCGAACCGCTTCAGAATCATCGAACCGAACCGCATGAGGGAGGACACCGAACCGAACCGGGAAACGTATCCGAACCGAACCGAGCATGGGGAACTGGACGTGTACTTTTTCTACTTCGTGATGACTCTTCTGAAGGCCAACTCCAATTCGACCAAACCCGAGATGCAAAGGAAGTCCAAATGAGAAGTTAGAGCTCAAGATTCAGATGGGAATCAACGAGTTCGCTTCATGGTTGGGCTTTGCTGCGGGACGCGTGCCAAGGGGTTATCGACGTCTATAGCTTTGGACCACTATGGTAGGAGGTGCGAAGGCGGATTCAGGGCCATTATGGCATCGGTAGAACCAAGGGCTACGACCAATGAAGTGGGTCATTGAAATGTTTGGTCATGACTCCAAGTGTTTGGCTTGGTCATAGCAGGGTTTCTACAAGTCGGGATTCATCATTGCCTCAGTTTGTCTAGTGTTCCAAAGTGGTAGATGTCGTATGCTTTACACACTGAATGAGAGATGTGAGGATGGTCGCTATGGATGATTTGCTTGCTATCATTGTGACATGCACACCCCACCCCCGTATTCTTACACTATTTATTATGGCACCTTAGAGCATTGTACGGTATGTGGTACTAACTCTTTGGTTGCAGGTCCAGGTTCAGGTATGGTTTAGTATACCTGTTATTACTCTGTTTAGATGCTTATCGCTCATACCAGGCTTTATGTCTGACCCAGAGTTTTATGTCTCCTCTTATTACTCTGGGTGCTCACACGAGCAGACTAGAGACAGGTTAGCTGGTGATGCACGGGTAGATGATCCGGAGACGAGCAGGAGGCTTCCACGTAATATATATATAGTATTCTCCCTGTGTTGCTGAAGATCACTACTTGGGCATTGTTGGTGTATCTTCTACTTCAGCTTTCTTTTGCTTAGAGACGGTAAATTTGGAAAATTGTAATAAGCTGTATTTGGATTTCCGCTGCTTTGATGATTGATGTTGATTTTAGTTATCAGCTTATGCACTGTCTCGCCTGTTTTGTGTCAAGTATGTTATTATTATACTTTATTCCATGCGCTGTGAGACATTCTACAGGTTTCTTGATTAGTTCATTCTCTTCTTTCCTTTCTCTTGACGTCCGTCCTGTGCTAGTCGGGCATATGTACAGCGCACTTTCGGAGGAAATGCAGGCTGGTGCGGGGCGGGCCGTCACACTTGGTATCAGAGCGAGGTTGCGTAGTTAACCTAGGGAAGTTATCAGGGAGAGATAATATACGTATACGAGAGAGCGTATTTGTGGTTACTTTGGTTTTTAAAGGCTATATATATACTATTAGTAGTATAAGGATGAAGTCGTACTGCACTAGCACCACTATGGAGTCGTTAATCATTTCCTTTTTCAGATTGACGATGAGCCGATATGTTAGAGGTACCGGTAGGGGAGCCAATAATGGGAATGCTGCTGACATGAGGACGATGTTTACTGACCTCATGAGAGAGATGCTTAGAGATGTACAGAGGGCAGCTCCCAATGGTGGAAATGGTGGTGGTCCCATAGTGCAGGCGCCAAGAGTCGACTTCGCCAAGCTGAATAAGGATTATACTAGCCTTGGTGGGAAGCCGTTCCACGGAACGGAGTCGGCCACGGATGTTCAAGATTGGTTGGATAGTTGCGAACGTATCTTCGAGGATTTGGGTATCGAGGATGCGATGAAGAGAAAGCTAGCGTCCCGTCAGCTGCAAGGGCGGGCAATGAATTGGTGGAATGCTATAAAGGCAGCTACTCCCGAAGATCAGATTACTTGGGAGCAGTTTAAGGCTCGCTTTAGTGAGAAGTTCATTCCAGCTGCTCAGAAGTCAGTGTTGTTTAAGAAATTCTTGGAGCTCAAGTAGAATGGCAGAGCTGTCACGGAGTACATTGCTGAATTCGACACTTTGTCAAAGTATGGGTTATCTCTTATTGATACTGCCGAGAAAAAGAATGAGAAATTCATAACTGGGTTAGATCAGTACTTAGGGGAAAGGCTTATTAACCACATCGATGAGACGTTTGAGTCGATTGTGGGGAAAGCACTAAGATCAGAGAGTCTCTACCCTAAGCCGAAGACTGAGGTTGCATCCGCAGATGAGCCAAAGCCACAAGTAAGTGGTGGAGGCAAGGGTGGTTCCCAGAATAAAAGAAAGCAGAACCAAGCTAAGGATGGCCAGAAGAAAAAGAATAAGCAAGATGTTGAGTGCTTCAGCTGTGGTAAGAAGGGCCATTATGCTAGTAATTGTCGGGCCAAGCCAGCGGATAGGAAGTGCTTCAACTGTGGCCAGATGGGACATCACAAGGACAAGTGTCCGCAACCCCCTAAAGAAAAGCAAATGGTGAAAGCATACGCAATTAATGCTATTCCTTCTTCGTCGAATGCCCCAACTGCGGCGGAGAAGGGAAAGAATGTCGTCATTCAAGGTATGCTTTCTGTTTATGATGTTCCTGTTAGAGTTTTGTTTGATACCGGAGCTTCCAGTTCTTTCATATCTAGTGACCTGGTAGATAGGTTGGGATTGGAGCCCGAGATTGTCGATAGACCTTTAGTAGTGACGAACCCGATTGGTGGTTCGACTAGCCTTAGCATGATTTGTCGTAATGTGGTCTTATCGAGTCATGGATGCATGTTTGTTTGTGATTGCTTTGTTTTGGGCTTTACTGGGTTTGGCATTATTTTGGGAGTAGATTGGCTCCAAAGATACGGGGTGGTGGTAGACTGTGAGGGCTTGTTGGTGACAGCTAGAGCGGATGATGGGCGGAGGATAGTGTTTGGTGGTCTACCCAGTAAGGGGGTATTGGCTAGTTTTCTAAACTCCCTCGACATTCCGCATAGTGAGTTGTCAGGTTTGCCCGTGGTTGGCCAGTATCCGGATGTTTTCGAAGAAGTGACCGGACTTCCACCACACCGAGAGATTGAGTTCCGTATTGATTTGGTAAAAGATGCCAGGCCTATAGTGATGCCACTTCGTCGTATGGCACCAAGAGAGCAGCGAGAGCTCGAGGTGCAAGTCAGCGATCTTTTGAAGAAGGGATTTATCAGAAGGAGTGTTTCTGAATGGGGAGCACCAGTTGTGTTTGCTACCAAGGCGGATGGTTCCCTTCGTTTGTGTGTAGACTACCGCGAGTTGAATAAAGTGACGAGGAAGAATAAGTATCCTCTACCGCGGATAGATGATTTGTTTGATCAGTTGAGTGGCGCGAGAGTATTTTCTCAGTTGGATCTCGCGACAGGTTTTCATCAGCTTAGAGTGGAAGCTGAGAGTATAGCTAAAACGGCATTTCGAACGCCGTCTGGGTTTTATGAGTGGTTGGTCATGCCATTCGGGCTGACCAATGCCCCAGCATATTTTGTGGATCTTATGAATAGGGTATTCAGAGATCAGTTGAATAAGTTTGTCCTTGTGTTCGTTGATGATATTTTGGTCTATTCGAGGACAGAGGAAGAACACAAGGAACATTTAAGAGTAGTGATGGAGGTGTTGAGAAAACACCAATTGAAAGCAAAGTTTTCTAAGTGTCACTTCTGGAAGAGGGAAGTGAGGTTCTTGGGCCATGTTGTATCAGAGAATGGTATTACCGTAGACCCGGCGAAGGTGGCTACGGTACAGGATTGGCCTACACCCAAGAATGCAACAGAGGTAAGAAGTTTCTTGGGATTAGCGGGATATTATCGTAAGTTTATCCAAAGTTTCTCCAAGATAGCGGCACCATTGACCCAGTTAACTAAAAAGAATCAAGCTTTTGTCTGGGATGAAAGGTGCGAGAATGCATTCAAAAGTCTAAAGGACAAGTTGACAAGCGCACCAGTGTTAGTCATTCCTAAAGGGAATGAAGAGATGACGGTATACACGGACGCCTGTGGTACCGGATTGGGTGCTGTATTGATGCAAGGCGGTAGGGTTATAGCTTACGCAAGTCAGCAATTGAAACCGCACGAGAGAAGATACCCTACCCATGATTTAGAATTGGCAGCGATCGTGTTCGCGTTAAAGATGTGGAGACACTATCTCTTGGGAGAAAGATTTGAGCTGTTTACAGATCATAAGTCGTTAAAGTATCTCTTCTCTCAGAAAGATCTGAATCTCCGTCAGCAGAGATGGTTAGAGTTCTAAGCTTCCTATGATTTTGACATCGCATACACACCAGGAAAGGGCAATGCGGTGGCTGATGCATTGAGTAGAAGACATGCCAGCTTAGGGGCTATGTTCCTTGAATGGAAGCAACTGGAGTTTATCGCGGGGTTTGATTTCAGACCAAAGTGCGAATTGGATCCAGGAATATTAGCAAGTTTGACGATCAGACCCACTTTGATTGAGCGGATCGGCTCTAGTCAGAGGGACGATCCTAACCTATTGGAAATCATCTCCAAGTTAGAGATGGGTATCGATGAGGAGATGAACAAGTATGGGCTTGATCGAGATAGATGGCTTAGAAAGAATGGAAAGCTTGTTGTACCCAATGTCAATGGATTGAGGGATGAAGTGCTTAGAGAATGTCATCACTCAAAACTGACTATACATCCCGGTGGTAATAAGATGTATAGAGACATGAAACAGACTTACTACTGGGAAGGAATGAAAAGAGACGTTGGGAAGTTTATATCTAAATGCATGAATTGCCAGCTAGTTAAAGCCGAGCAAAAGAAGCCTAGTGGTTTGTTGCAACCATTAGAAATTCCCGAATGGAAATGGGAGCAAGTCTCGATGGATTTCATCGATGGTTTACCAAGGACTAGATCGGGACATGATAGCATTTGGGTGATTGTGGACCGATTGACTAAAAGTGCAAGATTTATACCGGTCAAGTCGACCAGAACGGCAGCTAAGTTAGCAGAATTGTATATGAAGTGGGTAGTGAGATTTCATGGAATACCTAAAAGCATTGTGAGTGACCGAGACCCGTTGTTCACTAGTGGGTTTTGGAAGAGCTTACAAGAGGCTCTAGGGTCAGAGTTACACCTCAGTACCGCATATCATCCTCAGACCGACGGTCGGACGGAGAGGGTGAACCGTATCTTGGAAGACCTCTTGAGAGCATGTATATTGGATTTTGGTGGATCATGGGATGACCATTTGCATCTAGTAGAGTTTGCATATAATAATAGCTACCAATCCAGTATCGGTATGGCTCCATATGAAGCTTTGTATGGAAGACCGTGCAACTCACCATCATGTTGGATAGAGACTGGCGAGAAGTTTATGCTTGGACCAGATGTGGTGAGGGAAACTTCAGATAAAATCAAGACTATTCAACAACGAATGAAGGCTGCCCAAGATAGGCAGAAGAGTTATGCCGATAAAAGGAGAAGAGACTTAAAATTCTCCGTTGGCGACTTGGTGTTTGTCAAGATTTCTCCGTTGAAGAGCGTAATACGTTTTGGCAGGAGAGGCAAGTTGGCACCAAGGTTTGTTGGCCCATTCCCTGTTCTTGAACTAGTCGGGAATTTGGCATATAGAATTGACTTACCGGAGAAGATGGCGGGAGTTCATAACGTATTTCATGTTTCCCAACTAAGGAAGTTCATTCACGACTCAGATATGACTATTTCACCTGATCAGTTGGAGGACTTCGAAGTAGAACCCGAGGCGGTTGGGAACCGCAAGCCGGTCCGTATTGTCGAGCACGACATGAAGCAACTTCGAAGGAAGGCGGTGAAGCTAGTCAAGGTACAGTGGAGCGAGGACGAGAATGATTGTACTTGGGAGACAGAGGAGAACATTAGGAAGTCACACCCAGAACTCTTTGCCTGGTAAGATTTTGACTTCGATTTAGTTTTCCGCATGCTAGGATAGGCTTGTTTGCTTGTTTTGCATGATTGATTGTTGTACATGGCTGTTAGGCATGCGGGATCCTTTGTATGTTTTGGGGTAAGGAATTTCGGGGACGAAATTTCTTAAGGGGGGGAGAGTGTAACGACCCGCATTCTACGCATCATAGAATCGTAGAATATTTATTTCTATCACATACGAAGTCGTATGGTCATGTAACTTTGGGGAACGACTATTGGGGTCATTTCCCATGTTCATGATTTTTCCCGATTTTTGAAATGACCATTTTACCCCTAGTTATCACTGTTTTGGCCATAACTTTTGACTGGAAAGGAATTTTGACCTGAAACCACTTCCATTGGCTCCGGATGATGGTTTCTCTTTCCGTAGAGTGGTCACATTAGCCAAACGGACTCACCGTTTGGGAGATATGGCTGAAACAAGTTTCAGATGGTGAAGAACAGCTTAATTGGGCTTAAACGGGTGATTAGCAGCTAGGCCCAAGGGGAATTTCGGGTTTAGGGGGATATAGGTGCTGATTAGGGTTAGAAAACATTTCTTTAGACATTTTCCAGCCGCCACTTTCATTCCTCTTGACCTAGCCATGGCCTCCACTCTCTAAATCTCTCTAAAACACCCAAAAATCATTTTCTAATTGAAGATTAGGCTTAGCAAATATCAAATCAAGGAGTATTAGCACGAGAACCGAGGTAGAGCTGCTGTATAAGATTGGGAACAGCGCCAAATCAGAGAATATTTCAGTTTTGGGGTTCTAGTTGTGGCAAAGGTGAGTGATAGCATCATTTTGACACTAATTATGGTTAATTAAGGGTAATTAGTGGAGATTAGCGAATTTATACACTAATAAATTCTGGAAAAATGTTTAGAAATTCGTAAATAATATTTTATGCCTCTGTTAGAAATTTGGTTAGATTTGATTAAGTTTTGTTAACCCTATGATTAGTTTTACTTAAACATGCTTAAGGGAAAATAAGGGGTTTTGGGCACATTTGATCCATTTTGACATATGAATTCATTGTTTTGGTGTTTGTGGTTAGTTTGCTATGTTGTTATGACTATTTGACATGAATTGTGATTGATTAGAATAGTTAGATTTGTCAGAAACGTCGTCGAACGGCGCAAACAAGTTGCTGGAAAGTTGCAGAAAACTGCAGGGTATCTAACCGGATCGGATCGGGTAGGGGATCGGATCGGACATATCCGAACCGGACCGGGGCGTGGTACTTTCTGGAGCATGACGTGAAGAGGCAACAAGGAAGGCCTGGTCGGATCGGAGGGGCGTAGCGTGGGATCGGAAGGAACAAGGAGGACTGAAGTGGAAGAAAGAGGAGCATGGATACCATATTCCGAACCGAACCGAGAGCAATACCCGAACCGAACTGATGCTGACGAGACGGAGACATTCAAGCTATGGGGTATCCGAACCGAACCGCTTCAGAATCATCGAACCGAACCGCATGAGGGAGGACACCGAACCGAACCGGGAAACGTATCCGAACCGAACCGAGCATGGGGAACTGGACGTGTACTTTTTCTACTTCGTGATGACTCTTCTGAAGGCCAACTCCAATTCGACCAAACCCGAGATGCAAAGGAAGTCCAAATGAGAAGTTAGAGCTCAAGATTCAGATGGGAATCAACGAGTTCGCTTCATGGTTGGGCTTTGCTGCGGGACGCGTGCCAAGGGGTTATCGACGTCTATAGCTTTGGACCACTATGGTAGGAGGTGCGAAGGCGGATTCAGGGCCATTATGGCATCGGTAGAACCAAGGGCTACGACCAATGAAGTGGGTCATTGAAATGTTTGGTCATGACTCTAAGTGTTTGGCTTGGTCATAGCAGGGTTTCTACAAGTCGGGATTCATCATTGCCTCAGTTTGTCTAGTGTTCCAAAGTGGTAGATGTCGTATGCTTTACGCACTGAATGAGAGATGTGAGGATGGTCGCTATGGATGATTTGCTTGCTATCATTGTGACATGCACACCCCACCCCCGTATTCTTACACTATTTATTATGGCACCTTAGAGCATTGTACGGTATGTGGTACTAACTCTTTGGTTGCAGGTCCAGGTTCAGGTATGGTTTAGTATACCTGTTATTACTCTGTTTAGATGCTTATCGCTCATACCAGGCTTTATGTCTGACCCAGAGTTTTATGTCTCCTCTTATTACTCTGGGTGCTCACACGAGCAGACTAGAGACAGGTTAGCTGGTGATGCACGGGTAGATGATCCGGAGACGAGCAGGAGGCTTCCACCTAATATATATATAGTATTCTCCCTGTGTTGCTGAAGATCACTACTTGGGCATTGTTGGTGTATCTTCTACTTCAGCTTTCTTTTGCTTAGAGACAGTAAATTTGGAAAATTGTAATAAGCTGTATTTGGATTTCCGCTGCTTTGATGATTGATGTTGATTTTAGTTATCAGCTTATGCACTGTCTCGCCTGTTTTGTGTCAAGTATGTTATTATTATATTTTATTCCATGCGCTGTGAGACATTCTACAGGTTTCTTGATTAGTTCATTCTCTTCTTTCCTTTCTCTTGACGTCCGTCCTGTGCTAGTCGGGCATATGTACAGCGCACTTTCGGAGGAAATGCAGGCTGGTGCGGGGCGGGCCGTCACACATGACCACAAATGCACGGGCTTATCTGATTGCACTCTAGAAAGGTTGTGTGTGGTTTGATGTCAGGATTAGAGTTCAAGACTACGTGTCACTCTAGTAAAAACTGAATCTTATTCACTATGCAAAGGTTCAAGTCAGATGACACCTTTGTTTATGCACAATCTTATGTATTTTTAATGAACTGCACAAAAATATTTTTTAAGAAACTCAAGTGAGGGATTGTCGGAACATTTTGTGAATTTATTAAAAAAATAAGAATAAATAAAAATTGAGCCGTTGTAAGTTAATAACGGTAACACATATTTGAGCCATTATTGTAATGCAATTAATGTAATAGAGCCGTTGAAAGTTATAACGGTAATATATTTACATACATGTAAATATATTTATGAGCCATTGAACAGTAACGATCGTATATGTATGTGACATTTTATAGAGTTGTTACAAAAGAAAAATAAATGGTATTTGAATATTGCATTGAATGATAATAAATTAACATTTATTATCATTCATCTCTTTTGAAACGTATGCAATTTACATGTTAAAAATTGCAACTTTTTGAATGCTTCTTTTATTTTAATAATGGTATTGATTATGGTCCATTCATCCCCCCCCCCCCACTAATATAGCTAATGTTACTCTCCTTTATTGTTTATATAAAGAATAGGAGAGATCATCACAAGAGAGATTTTTTTCTTTGCACTCTTTCTGAAAAGAAAAAAAAAACAAACTCTCTCTCTTCCTCTTCCGCAGAAAGGAAAAAAATACATTTTTTCTATCTTCTACTTCACCATTCTTTTACAAAATAGAAAGAAAATAAACTTGAGCAGTATTAACTTTTTGAGTGCAAACAGAATCGGCTTCATATGTGCAAATGATCCGATATAGAAAGAAAAACAAGGAAGAGGCTGTTTTATCCCAGAGGTGGCGGCGAACAGTACGACTACTTTGCACCTTGAGTAGATTGTCGAAACGTCTTCACGAAAGTGAACTGGTCCACGACTCAGCGAAACATTGTTTCCAACAGTTCCAGGTGCGCCTGGGGTTGCTAGTGTCACGGTTGGTGTGCCTGGAGTTGTTGATGTCATGGTGGGGGTGCCTAGAGTTGTTAGGGTGGGTGTGCCTGGAGTAGCGAGGGTGGCGCTGGGTGTAGTAGAACTACTTCCTGCAGCACTGCCAAATCGATATAAAAGAGAGTTTGAATGTTATTAATCAGAAACCAAAACTGGTCATGGTCATCTTGTGTTAGGATTCAGGACATGAATAAACATACCGCAGTTTACTGTATATGAAGACCAATGCGAACTCTACCCTAACATTTTATGTATTGACCTTATTCTAAGAGAGCTATTGATCCTACATATGAACTATTACCAAATTGTCAAATAAAAATTTGTGATTGGCATCTTGACACCACAGATATTGCTAAATAAAAAGGGTATGATTATGTGTACATAATGTGTATTTGAACATAATTTGATGATACAATGGGTGATAAAGTAGATCTATGTTATTAAATCGCTCTTTGAATTTCATTATTTTTAGTAATTTTGGGGAACAATAAGCAAATTGTTTAAGCATAGTTGCCTTTTACCCTTTATGTAACCATCACCAATATGAGTAATACGAATACACTTACCATTACCCATTGAAATTAAACGATTACCTCTGCATTCCTTGCTTCTAAGATTCAGATTGTCAAGGTTGTTTGTGATGTGATTTGTTGCACCGAGTCGGGGTACTAGCCATTATCTTAAGTGTTATCTATTATGACAGCTCATTTTGATTATTATTTCTGGCTGAATTATCTTGATTGTTGGTGTCTTGACTTGTCTGTGCAACATCTGCACTTGGATTGTTGACTCCCCTTTGACCTTGATTGCCTGACTAACTTGAATTATACCTGAAATAACATTTCAAGGCAGGGTGACCAATTTTCTTGCAGATTTGGCATTTAGGCCTACTGTTATTGCTCCACCTGCCTCGGCCTCTTCCGCTATTGGTATTGCTGCCTCTTTGGTAAGGTATTTCAGTTGTATTTGAATTTTGGTTTTTCTTGTAACCAGTAGTTAAATTGACATTGTAGTCGGTTTCTTGAGTTCTTTTGCTACTGATTCTAGCTTCATTGTACATTAATATTGAATGAACTTCATCTATTGGTAGTACAACCTTTTGAGATGTTATGACAGCCACCACATCTTCATAATCATCATTTAATCCATTCAGTAGATATAGAACATGATCTAAAATCTGAATTTTATTGCCTGTAGCATTTAGAAGATCACATAGTTTATTAACTTTCGCAATATGCTGTCACATGGACAGATTCTCCATCTTAATACACTGAAGTTGCATTTTGTATTGTAAGACCTTGGCAGATGATGGATTGTTAAATTCTTTTTCCATAGTACTCCATATATAATTTGATGATTCACAACCAATTACCAGAGGCAGTAAATTGGCACTTACCGAAGATAATGACTAAGAACTTATAAGTCGATCTTGCCTATAAAATTGAGTATATGCTTCATTTGCTACAATATGATTATTCTGATCTGTTATGAATTTGGTTGGAATATCAATTGCTCCAAGAATGAACCCCTCAAGCTCATATCCATGTATTTTTGTTTCTACTTGCAATTTCCATAATAAGTAGTTGTCTTCTTCGAGATGTCCAGTAATTAGTTGATTCTGTGGACTAACTACTATTTTAACTAAATTCTGAACAGATGTGGCTGTGAGATTTTTAGGGTTAACGCTGGTTGCTGAAGCTGCAGATCTAGAATCATCACCCATGATTGAGATGATGCAGAAAAACCTTGAGTAATCAAAAAACAATAAATGGTTTCAGATACCGAACGAGCTCAAGAAGATGAGTGAAAGAACAGGGTCAGTTTAGCAGCCAGAAGTTGTAATGATGAGGTAATTTTAATTGTAGAATCGCTGATAGAACTTCTTGGCGGGGCTGAACTGATCTGGTAATCTTTTCTTGACTTTCTTTGAGTCGAATTCTTGGTGACTGATTCTTTTTCAACAATAGTGTGTATAAATCAAGTTGCAGCCAAATTCAATTGAATTTATGGCACGACACTGATTATATACACTGTATAACTCACAAATGATGCGTTTATCGTTGACGGGAGTACACAAATGATGATATTACTCTGATGGGTATAATCACTAGTTTACAAATCGCAGAAGCTAACGCCGTTAGGCAATTTTGCAGCTTTGATGCCAAGAAAAAAATACTACAAAAATGAGATGAAGATTTTATTGTGGAGAAGTTGAATAGAATTGTTTTTATTTTAGTAGCTTGTATAAAATGAAGTTGAGTTGATATGTACAATGTGTGCTGCTATATACATTTACATATACATGAGATAAGATCAAAAGCACCCCAAATAGTGTAGCACCCCTTCAACTCTCCTAATTTCCACCACACAATCCTATTCTCTTTCCTCCCACTAACTCTCTCTCCCCCCACTATTTTATTTAATAATAAATGAGTGGCTCTCATTAAGTGGCTTTAGGGGTACTACAAATTTGGGATGCCATGGAACCCTCCTCTCTATATGTGTGTGTGTGTGTGTGTGTGTATGTGTAATGCGCAGCTTACGCAGTAACGGTCTAAAATACAGAACAATGGGTCGAGCCCAGTTTACTCTTTATAGCAGGTAATATAACTTGTATTGACCAATTACCATCGAATAATATAATGACTATGTAATCGGATACTCTCTCATTTTTAATTCTAGGGCTACCAGCCCAATGTCTGGTCGGCGGTTGTCCATTGATCGAGCCTCGTTCGGTGAACGAACACCGATCGAAAAGCACCGTGGTAGTCCCTAGTGGAAACTACAGTTCCCTTAGCATTACACAACAAGAAGTCGTATTTTCTGAAAATAATAATTATTCGTTTTTTATTTGGAATAGGCTTGGAGTTTTAGATTCGATAAAATAAAGATTTGATAGAGTAGGCAAGTGGTCCATGATGGAAAGTGATGAGAAACAAGTGGTGGAGACTCTTTGCAATAGACAACATGTCAACAACTGCAAATTTGGCTAAGAAATGGTGAGATGCTGGACGTATCTAACTTTTACATGGAAAAGGAGTGAACATTATGGAAACGGGAGGTTGAAGGAAAGTGAAAGAATTAATCAAGGACATCTTATTAATTCTACTTGCCTTTTCATGCATACGTAAATAATTAATCAATATAGGTTTCCATCTATTAACCATTTATTGCCCTACTTGCTAAAAATATTTTCCGCTTCTAATAGTTTCTATTCTATTAACCACCTGACGGATTTCGATTTTCGACCAGATTTTATATATCTAAATTATACATTTTAAGATTTTGAGTTGGAGCAGAGCTTCAATTCGAATTGAGTCAGATCAGGCTAGATTTGGTTAGATGATGATACTAAAATTATATTTTTCAATGTTTTAAGTTGGGTATTTGACGCCAAATCGATTTAAATTGGATTTGATCGAACTTTAGTTGTATTTTTCATTATTTAGATCCGACAAAAGATTCGCAGAGTTCGATTCGAATCTCGGTTTTTTTTTCAAATCGGTTCGATTTAATTTTTCAGTTCTTAGTTTTATTCACGGCAATAAAATACAAAATATACATAGTACATGTTTGTTTGTGCACCTTCAGTTTTCTAGGATATTAGCATATCGCAGTATCAGTTGAAAGACAGGCTGTTCGCAAAGTGAGAGATTGTACCTTCGATCTTTGTTTAGCCATGATTAGAAGCACGGATCATGACATTGAACACGGATTCCTTTTTTTTTAGGCTGTACGGGTTTATTATGAAGACCCTACACACCGCATACCATGAAGTTACATGTAACTGATTTCATTGATGCATTTGTTGAAGAATGAACTTGAGCAATGCAGATGAGCGTTACATGTTGTTGAACGTGGCATGAGTTTGTGGCGATATTAGACGAGTTATTTAATTTGTAATATGCGTTTTGTAATTACAGACAATAAAATCTCAAATTGCTATATATACTGTATTGCACAATGCAAATATTATATTTTCACATATAAACAAATAATATAAAATGTTACCATGTGCATACGCTAAGATCAGCCACTTATGTGGTGTTCGCGGACCAAACTAAATGCACTAGGGAGGGTTTTACGACTTCGGGCGGTTTCCCTCCTGAACAAATTAAAAAAAAAAAAAAATATTAGACTCAAGGGCTTATCATTTCAGTGTAATAAGTTTTAAGAATATTACTTCTGAAGAATTAGTCTTAACGACAATTTAAAGAAAAGAAAATTATCATTTTCATTTACACAGAAATAATAAAATGATGAATTAACCGTATCATTATTCCTCTAGAATTAAAAATGATAAACTTTATCTTTTTCTTTTCAACTATCCTTAATACTATTTTTACAGATTTGTTGTACTTAAAACTTATTATTTTAAGAAGCCCTCATCCTCTAAAATAAAACAGATTAACTATGACTATGGAACTAAGTCATATATTTCACTATATACTCATCGTTCAGTGTCTCGAGCATACACAAAACAAAGAGATCGCGATGAAATTTTCCGCAATCTCCCATTTTGAGTAGGAACATCATCAGATGCAAAAAGAATTTGCAATGTCATATAGTACACGTGAACTTGCCAAGCTCGGTCTGTCTACTTGAAATAGATGTGAGAACATCAGTTGTTCAATCGTCGTACAAAGCTATAGGTTTGAAAGGTTAAGCTGATAGTATATCATATTTGCAGGTGTTATTTGTTATGCAACGTCCTTCAATTAATTGAGTGGCTCTTTGAACTCTTGGAGGATTTTTTTGTTTCGTATTTCATGTAATCGTCCCCACAATTCCTCGATGCCATCAAACAAATCATTCTCCACTTTCAACTAACCACTTTGAATCATTAACAGTTTGTTCTAATCGGTATAAGTGCATATCAGATTATCTCATTTGTTTTCTATTTCCGTATCAAACCAGTCAACGTCATACTTGTAGTGATTTATGCGGAATTTTGATGAGGATCTAGTATTGTTTATTTAGATACCAATGGAGTATAACAAAAATAATTATGAAATCTCACGAAAAACAAAGAACAAAAAAGGACACAGAAGATTTAACGTGGTTCAGATATGAATATCCTACGTCCACGGAGACCCAACAACTTTTATTTCTCAATGAAGAAATGAGTACATAAGAGAGGAAGAATATTACAATAGAGAGAAGATTAATGATGGATTGCCTTCTTCATACAATAACATGACCTCTATTTATATAGAGGGATTTCTTGACCTCCAAGTAAACTTGGCACCCAAGTTTTCTTGACATCCAGGTAAACTTGGCACCCAAGTTTTCTTGACCTCCAAATAAACTTGGCACCCAAGTTATTCCATATAGGAGCCAATTACATGATTGACAATTAATCTTTCCTTCTCTACAAATATTTGAATCATCAATTTCAACACTCCACCTTGATTCAAATATGACAGTCTTTCTTCATCATCTCATCTTCAACAATCAACATAGAAGTCGTTGGGCCCAACGCCCCATGGCGCTCAAGTAACAGGAAGCAAACTGATCAAGTTTGAGCAATGCTCAAGCTTGTCCTTTGGAAGTGACTTGGTCATCATATCTGAAGGATTATCCGAAGTACCCACCTTCAATAATTTGATCTTGCTCCGTTCTTCCTCAAGCATAAGAAAGAAACCTCTGTGTTTTGTCCGTAAACTATAGGCTTGATTCTCAACAAGATGAATAGCACTCTGACCGTCTGAAAATAGCTCCACTGTCCGCTGCACCATTGAAAGATCATTCAATAACTGAAGTAAGTACAATCCTTCCTTTGTTGCTTCCACAATCGATATCAACTCTGCTTCGGTAGTCGACAAAGCTACGATAGATTGCAGCTTTGATCTCCATGAAATCGAGCCTATGCCAAGTGTAAAAACATAGCCCGACACTGACCTTCTAGCATCTTTATCCCCAGCATAATCAGAATCACAGTATCCTCTAAGAAGGACGTCACCATCTACTCCACCATATAGCAAACCCACCGAAGAGGTGCCTCGAAGATATCTAAGAATCCACTTCACTGCTTGCCAATGTTCTTTGCCTGGGTTAGACATATATCGACTGACAACACCAACTGCATGGGCCAAATCTGGTCTCGTGCACACCATCGCATACATGAGACTACCAACAACACTACAATAAGGTATATTAGTCATATACCTTTTATCTTCTTCCGATGTAGGAGAATGGTCATTTGACAACTTAAAATGAGAGCCTAAAGGAGTGCCTACCGGTTTGGCTTTCTCCATCCCAAATCGAGCGAGGACTTTCTCGATGTACTGTGCCTGAGTGAGCCTTAACTCTCTCCGCTTCCTATCCCTGCTTATCTCCATACCCAATATTCTTTGTGCCTTTCCCAAATCCTTCATATCAAACTCTCTACTGAGCTCCGCTTTCAACTCCTTAATTTTGACCATACTCTGGGATGCAATCAACATATCATCAACATATAACAACAAATAAATCATGTCATCATCACATCTCCTAAAATAAACACACTGGTCTTTGAAGCTTCTGGAGTATCCCTGTGAAAGCATAAACTTATCAAATCTCTTGTACCATAGTCTAGGAGACTGCTTCAGTCCATAAAGAGATTTGTTAAGTTTACAAACATAGTCTGGCCTGCTGGTATCAGTGAACCATTCCGGCTGCCGCAAATAAATCTCTTCATCCAGATCACCATGCAAGAAAGCAGTTTTGACATCTAGTTGCTCTAACTCCATGTCACAATGAGCAACTAATGCCAAGAGAATACAAATGGAAGTATGTCTAACAACTGGAGCAAAGATGTCATGATACTCTACCCCTTTCTTTTGAACATACCCCTTTGCTACTAGTCTTGCTTTATATCTAAAATCTCCACTGCCGCCATCTTTTACTCTATAGATCCACTTACATCCAATAGCTCTCTTGTCGGCAGGAAGTGGCACCAAATCACAAGTGTGATTTTTCCGTAAAGATTCGATCTCCTCTTCCATTGCTACTAACCAACTGGAACTGTCAACTGATGCAATAGCGTCTCTATAATCTCTGGGCTCATCATGTACAACATTTAATGCATATGTTGCCATATCATCAAAGTCAATGTCTTTGATGCTCAAACCAACAAACTCATCAAGCCATCTGGGCTTTCTTCTTTTTCTAACAGGTCTGGTCTCTGTATGAGCTCCACCTTGAGTTTGATCTTCTGTGCCAGTATCCATACTATCCTCATCAACCACGGCGTCATCGGAAACGCCATTTGAATGTCTATGGAAAGAATTAACAGATGATTTGCTTTGTGTTTGGTATTCTTCACATGTCCTCTCATCATCATCCGATGAGGAAGGCTCCACCTTCAACATAGCCTTCTCATCAAAAGTTACATGCCTGCTTATAATAAGTTTCTTGCTAATAGGACACCATAACCTATATCCTTTTACTCCTCTTCTATAACCTAGAAAGATACACTTGCGAGCTCTAGGTTCCAGCTTTCCTCGACTCTCATGCACATAAGCTGGACAACCAAACACCTTGAGGAATGAATAGCTAACAGACTCTCCTTTCCATACTTCTTCGGGGATCTTCATATCTATGGCAGTAGAAGGTGTGCAGTTGATGAGGAAAGCCGCCATAGATAAAGCTTCAGCCCAAAATCCCTTCTTTAACTTAGCAGTCAATCCGAGGCACCTAGTTTTCTCCAATAATGTCCGATTCATCCTTTCTTCAACTCCATTGGACTGGGGGTCGCCTGGTGTGGTGTAATGCCTCTTAATGCCTTCGGACTCACAATAATCGATGAATTCCTGTGATATGAATTCACCACCATTATCTGAACGAAGAACTTTCAACTTCTTCCCTGACTGCTTCTCCACCATGGATTTCCATTTACGAAATCTAGTAAAGGTTTCACTTTTGGACTTCAGAAAGTATACCCATACTTTACGAGATAAATCGTCTATAAATGAAACAAAATAACTGGCTCCACCTAAGGATGGGCAAGGGGAAGGTCCCCAAACATCAGTGTGAACATAATCCAAAACAGCTTTTGCCTTATGCTCACCAGCACCAAAAGAAATCTTTGTCTGCTTACCAAGAACACACTCTTCACAAAAACCAAGCTTTGAATGCCGAACTCCGTCAATGAAACCTCGCTTTCTTAGCTCATCCATGCTGCGCTCGCCAATGTGGCCCATCCGCAAGTGCCATAATCTGGAAGAATCTGAATCAGCTGAATTAACTGAAGCTGATTCACCAACTACAGTAGTGCCCTTTAGTAAATAGAGATTTCCTGCCCTCACTCCTTTCATAACGATCATGGAACCCTTAGATATTTTCATCTTCTCTTCTTCAGCTACAATCTTTAGTCCAAGTCTACTCAACGCCCCAACAGAAATCAAGCTCCTCCTTAAATCAGGTACATGCCTAACATCAGTAATGGTTCGAATAACACCGTCAAACATCCTGATCTTTACACTACCAACACCAACCATACGACAAGAAGCATCATTTCCCATCAGAACTTCTCCTCCATCAATCTCACGGTAAGTGGAAAAAGAGTTCCTATCAGGTGTCATATGATAGGATGCGCCAGAATCAATCAACCATAGGGTGCTCTTCCCAGAAGAAATAGAAGCTGTAAACACATCAGTGTCACTCTCTGTATCTGATTTCTCCGCTGTAGAGGCTGAAGCTTGCTTTGGGTATTTTCTTTTTCCTTCAAGCTTGGGACATTGTGCAATAAAGTGCTCGGGCTTCTTACAATAATGGCAAGTCAATTTCTTAGGCCCCCTAGACTAGGACCTCGAAGAATTCTGTTCTTCACCTTTCTTTGACTTGCTTTGACTTCTACCTCTCTGAACAGATAAGCCTTCGGTATCACTATCAATGCTAGTGCTCGCCAATCTACCTCTTAACACTTCATTATGAAGGCCTGCCTTTACATCAAAAAGGCTAATTTTACTGCGGCCATAAATCATAGAATTGACAAAAGCAGTATATTCTTTAGGCAAGGAACAAAGGAGGATCACAGCTTGAGCCTCATCAGTAATATCAACATCTGCTGCCTTCAGATTCATAACTAAAGTGGTCAAGGCATCTACATGCTCCATAAGATCGGCTCCTGGCTTCATCTTAAACGAATAAAGTTGTTGTTGTAGAATAATCCGATTTGTGAGAGACTTGTCTTGATATGCATCTGATAATGCATCCCATAGTTCCTTCGCCATCTTCTTCTGAGAAAATTCTCTAAGGACTTCATATGAAAGACTCAACTGAATTGTTGTGAGAGCTTCGTCTTCCATTTCCTCCAATTCAGCTGCATCAACATCTTTCAATTTCTCAGGCGCAGAAACAACTTTAAAAGTCTTCTCCTTTTTCAATACGGCCTCCATCTTTATCTTCCAAGTACCAAAATCTCCTTTTCCGTCAAAACGTGTTACTCCATAATTGATGTTAGATCTTCCAATAGACTTACTAGAAGTAGCCATTAATATCCAAATAGAAACAATAACACCAGCTCTGATACCAAACTGTAGTGATTTATGCGGAATTTTGATGAGGATCTAGTATTGTTTATTTAGATACCAATGGAGTATAACAAAAATAATTATGAAATCTCACGAAAAACAAAGAACAAAAAAGGACACAGAAGATTTAACGTGGTTTGGATATGAATATCCTACGTCCACGGAGACCCAACAACTTTTATTTCTCAATGAAGAAATGAGTACATAAGAGAGGAGGAAGATTACAATAGAGAGAAGATTAATGGTGGATTGCCTTCTTCATACAATAATATGACCTCTATTTATATAGAGGGATTTCTTGACCTCCAAGTAAACTTGGCACCCAAGTTTTCTTGACTTCCAGGTAAACTTGGCACCCAAGTTTTCTTGACCTCCAAGTAAACTTGGCACCCAAGTTATTCCATATAGGAGCCAATTACATGATTGACAATTAATCTTTCCTTCTCTACAAATATTTGAATCATCAATTTCAACAATACTACGCATTGAAAGACACAACTAGACCATGTAAAATGGGTTCGGATCGTCTGGACCCATTATTACACGTTCCCATGGACCCAACCAATCATAGTCTCCTGATTTGTCCATTTTATAATTAAACCCATACTATTTCGGAGGCTTAACTGCAAAATGGAGGAGATCATGGGCTGTGATTGGTTGGGTCCATGGGAATGTGGAATACCGGGTCCAGGTGATCCCCTGCCGTGTAAAATGCATTGACAAAACAGACTTTGTCAGGCAGATACTTCATGTAAACATCAATAAAAGTGGAAACAGAAAATGTAATTTCTTTTTTTGAACAGAGATTTTTGTACAGACTAATCAAGTGGTTATATGCTTGGTATACACTTATAATTATAGACATATACAAGTGTAACGTTTGCCATTTTGTACAGAAATTTGATATTGGGCTGTAGGCCCATGTAACAATATATAAAACTTTATCTGAGAAATCGATATTCTAATACCACCACTCAAATCGAGCTAGGGTTTTCCACCCCCTTCCATGTCGCTTTCTTCATCTTTAATCTTCAATTCTCTTCTCAATCTGTCGAAATTCTTTAATGATAAGGCTTTTGTCAACACGTCGACAATCTGGAAGAGGGCTGGGACGTGATTGATAGTCAGTTCTCCTCTTTTAGTCTTCTCACGAACGAAATGCAAATCTATCTCATTGTGTTTCGCTCGTGAGTGTTGAGTTGGGTTATTTGAGAGAGAAATAGTACCGAGGTTGTCGCACCATATCACTGGCTTCCTTGACAAGTTGAACCCTAGTTCCCAAATTAGGGTTTTGATCCAGATGATTTCAGCAGTAGTACTCGCGATGCAGCGATATTGTGCTTCGGTATTTGAGCGTGAAATAGTTTTCTTCTTCGTGCACCAGGAGATGGGGTTCTTTCCAAGGAAAACACAATAGTCTGATATAGACCTACGGTCGTTAGGATCATTAGCTCAATCAACATCGTTGTAAGCTTGTAAATTTAACTCTTTACTGGCTTTAAAATTTAATCCATAGTTGAATATGCCCTTTAGATACCTTAATATGCGCTTAACAGCTTTCCAATGATCACTTAAAGGATTCTGCGTGTGTTGACACACTTTATTCACGCTATAACATATGTTTGGCCTAGTTATTGTCACATATTGTAGGGCCCCAACGATACTTCTGTATTGTTTCACATTATCAACAGCTTCCCCCTTGTGTTTAGAAAGCTGTAAATTGCTCACCATAGCGGTTGGTAATGGTTTGGCCTGATCCATGCCAGCTCTCACAAATATTTCATTGATGTATTTTTTCTGTGACAGAAATAATTCTGTATTGCTTTTCCTGTTAATTTGGATGCCCAGGAAATAGTCTAATTCACCCATATCCTTTATAGCAAAACTTTTATCAAGATGTTGTATCACACTATTGATAGAAGAATCATTATTGCCAGTGACTAGTATGTCTAACATATACTACTACGTAAGCAGTGCTATTGTTCAACACCTTTATGTACAATGAATTGCTGACTTTGTTGCTTTAAACCCCAGTCTATTTAATGTAATCTTCAACTTGTCATACCAGGCTCTTGAGGTCTGCTTTAGCGCATAGATGGCTTTATGTAACTTACACACTTTACCCTTGTCTATGTCATGGTAGTATCCAACTGGCAATTACATGTACACTAGTTCACGTAGTTCACCATTCAAAAATGCATTTTGAACGTCTAATTGTCTAGTTCTCCCATTTTTGTATAATGCAATACATATCATAATACGAATAGCGGTAGGTTTAGCCACTAGTGAGAAAGTCTCAGTAAAGTCAAAACCATACTGCTGAGAATAACCCTTAGCCACGAGTCTGCCTTGTATTTGGATATGCTCCCATCACTATTTCTTTTAATCTTATAGGTCCACTTGCATCCCACTATATTTTTGTGTTGTGGTTTTTCAACAATACTCCATGTTTGATTGTAATGAGTGCATCGAACTCAATATCCATAGCTTTTCTCCCGTGTTCACTTTTAACAGTCTCTTCATATGTATGTGACTCTATATTGGTCAAATTTACAGTGTAAACCTTTGGCTTGAAATTTCGACAGTGTGACCATTTGATGTTGTGTTGCTGTTGTTGGTTGTGATCTTTATACTTGTTGATTGTTGCCATAATTGTCATCACCTGAATGGCTAGTTTGAGGAGTAGGAAATTAAACTTGAGCTTCTTCTTATTCATCAAATTCATCTGTACTGTAACCAGATTTTGTACTTGCCACTGAGTTGTTGTTGTCATCAATTAGATTCTGTTACAATTTGTTGGCAATATCAGACCACTGGTATTGGCACATCAGGTAGAATTATTTTAGTGTCATGTTTTTCTTTGCTTTTGATGTTGCTGCATTTATCTGCATGAGGAAAAACATTCTCATTAAACATAACATGTCTGGAAATGATTATTTTTCCTTTATTATCCAAGCACTTGTACCCTTTCTGTTGTTTGCATAACCCAGAAAAGTGCAAGGGGTGGATCTTAAATTTAACTTGTGATTATTGTATGGCATAAGACAAGGAAAGCATAGACAACTGAATATTCTCAAGTAATTGTAGTCTGGTTTGTGTCCATGTAATTTCTCATGTGGACATATGTAATTCAACACTTTAGTGGGTAATCTGTTTATCAAATACACTGCAGTTTCAAATGCATATGTCCAATATTTCATTGGTAGGGATGCTTGAGATAGTAGTGTAAGACAAGTTTCTACAATGTGTATATGCTTTCTTTCTACTAGTCCATTCGTTTCAGATGTGTGGGAATAGGTAGTTCTGTGGATTATACCGTTTTTATTGAAAAAATATTTAAGTGGTTTGGACTCTGTGCCACCATTTGTTTGCACAACTTTGACACAGTTATTCTATTGATTTTCTATCTGTGTAACAAAGTGTATTATTTCCTCACATGTTTCTGATTTTGTTTTTAGGAAATATATCCAAATGAATCTGGAATAAGCATCAACTATGGAAAGATAATACTCGTGTCCTCTGCAAGAGTTCAACGGTGTTGGACCCCATAGATCAGCAGCTATCAACTCAAGTGGTTTATTATAGGTACTTACAGAATCACTGAAAGGTAGCTTATGACTCTTGCCAAGTTGACAGTGTGTGCATAATTGTGGGACAGGTAAATTTTTACATGAAATGTTATTATCATCTAAGAAACGTTTGACAGTATTAAAATTGGGATGTCCCAACTTATAGTGCTACAAATTGATCACATCAAAGTTTTTATTACAAGCATTACTACTGTCAACATTATTACAGTAATTTCCTGTATTGAGTAAATTTCCAGACTTCATGGGAGAGAATCTGTACAATCCATTATCCAACCTACCCTATTATAGTATTTCTTTACTCAGTAAATCTTTAACTAAGCACTATTTAGGGTGAAACTTGAACTATACTTGATTATCATTGGCAAATTGTGATACGCTTATTAAGTTTCTTTTAATACTGGCACTCTTACTAAATTGTTCAAGTACAGCTGTCTTTTTCCGTTTATGTTGCCAGTGCCAGTATGTGAGATACTAATAGTTTCACCATTGCACATATGTAAAGAATGCGTACTTGAGTAGTTCTTGTTGCCAAGATTTAAATTTTGCAAATTATTGGTAATGTGGTTAGTAGCACCTGAATCTAGAAACCAATTATCACTGTTAATATCTTCATTCTTCATGCTATCATCACTGTTAATGTTTTGCCCTCTGATACTATCATTGTTATTTCTGGTTTGAGTATTAACTTGAGCTAGATTAGCATTAGATCCTCTTTGACCACCCTGATTCTGCTGTTGATAGTTGACTTCAGTGTTGAATCGAAAATAACACCTACTGGCAGTGTGTCCAGGCTTATCACAAATCTGGCACTTCATTCTGTTGTTGTAGCTCCACCTTCCTCTGCCACGACCTCATTGCGATTGACTTGTACCCTAGTAAGTATTCTCTGTCTTGATTTGATTGTTACCTTGCTTGTTTTGGCCTTTGTTCTTGGATGCTGCAGCATAATTTGCTGAGAATTCACCTTTTAATGCTTTTCTTTGACCCACTCTGCCTTCGTGTGCAAGAAGTGCTGAGTGTATGAATTGTAGGTCTGGTAATTTTTGTTGAGTAGCAAGAAATGTTATCAAAGATTTATATTCTTCATCGAGCCCTTTAGTTATGATCAATACTTGCTCACTATCTAAAATAGCATGATCCACAACCTTCAGTTTGTCACAAAGACCATTAATCTTGGTCAAATAATCTCTCATAGACATGTCCTCTTTCCTTGAATTCTGAAGTTCTCTCCTATAGTGCATTATTCTTGCCGAGGATTGGGAGTTGAATATTTCTTCTATTGATGACCAAATTTCATGTGAAATATTACACCCCACTATTTGTGATAACAAACTTGCACTTATTGAAGATAATAACCAAGATGAAAGCAAATTATCTTGTTTCTGGAACTTTGTATAATCAAGATTAACGCTAGTGGTACCATCTTGGTTTTGAATCATCACTGCAGGTGTACTGATTGTCCCTTTAATGAATTCGAGCAAACCATAGCCCTTTAATGCGGTTTCTACTTGATACTTCCATAAAATGTAGTTGTCCTCATCTAATGGTATGATAATAACCTGACTTTTTGGTATTGTCAGGTCGAAACTGATCTGGGTCGATGCATTTGGTTGAACTGCAGAGGATTCATCGGTGGATCTTTCATCATCACGAGCCATGGTGATTCAAGAATTCTTGAAATGTCGGTTCTTGATGATCGTGGGAAAAAGGAAAGCACTTGGCGAGCCAGTAATAACTGCAGCTAGTGCGAAATCAAATGTGGGAAATGGTGATATGTGTGTATTACTATTGCAGTAATGCACACTATTTGGAATCAGGAATGCACCGTTAATAACAATGCTAAAACGAAGCCAAGAATCAAAGAGGCAATCTTGCAGTCGGTGGAAGATGATGATTTCTGATCGGATTCCACGAGGCACGACAAGAAATGTAATAAGAAACTGATGAACAACACACTTGATCATGAGAAAGGTAAGCCCTCCGGTGATGAAGCTTTTCTGGGGAGGCTCCGAACACAATACAATCTCGTATTCAATTTCAGTGAATTGCAAATAATGTAATTAGTCGTTAGGCTTTGAGCTCTGATGCCCTAAAACGGGAAACAAAAAATGTAATTTCTTTTACTGAACATAGATTTTTGTACAGACTAATCGAATGGTTATATCCTTGGTATACACTTGTATTTATAGACATATACAAGTGTAACGTTGGCCATTTTGTACATAAATTTGATACTGGGCTGTAGTCCCATGTAACAATATATAAAACGTTTTTATTCTGAGTAAACCGATATTCTAATAATCAATAAAAAGATATCTCAAGTTTGTATGTTTACAGAGTTATGGGTTGCGAGGAGGTAGAAACAATAGCGGAATCATAAAATTACACTATAATACTACAAAAAAAAACAAAAAAAAAAACTTCAAAATGTTTGAAAAATGAACAAATAATGATCATACTTCTGAATGTCATATCTCATTTAGTGGGTAAACTAAAAATTGTTCTCCAAGAACATATAATGATCACATCATTTTGAAATAATGAACTTATAACACTAGTGACAGACCTACTTCTCAGCCCAAATTGGCATTTGCGGTAAGCCAAAACGAAATATTGAACGGTGCATTGAGTATCGTATGTTGATGAGTGAGTTACAAGTTTGCAATGACGACGAAGTATTGAACGTAGTATTGAGGATAATAGTTAATTTATAACCTTAAATTTATTATTTTATAACTAATTAATTATTAGTTTTTAATTGCATAATATGCATTTAATAATTGTGAATAACACAAAATAAATTTTTTATTAAAATAGTCAAAAAAATTATTTTAAATTAACAAGTCATAAAATTTCAAACTCCTGAAATTCAGTCAAACTAACCTCATTTGAAGTTTTTTTATGAAATTATCTGAAATGATGACACTATGAAGGTGGTTCATGGGTTGGCAACACCCAAGGTGAGCACGCAGGGGCAACATCGCGGGGTTCAGGAGGTAGCGCTTCATGGTGGGGGTGCGGAGCATCGGCCCTATCTCTAAAAGATATCTAATTTATTGTTTAAATTTAAATTTGATTTTAAAAGACAAACATATATGATCGTTGAAATCGAATGATATATTTTTGTTACAAATAATCATCACAGACTAATTTATACAATACTTCATAACATAGAGCATTTCGGCACGATAGCAATGTTGAAAATCGCATATTTATTGGATCTTATTTGCACTAGTTACTAATTTAGAAAATCATACAAATTTAAATTTATTTCATTTTAATACTATTAGACTATAACACATCTGATTTACAGACTCGTCCAACACTGATGAGCTGTTCTCTCCAACAAGTCAATGGGGAGTTCGCTGCTCTAAAATGGCCCGTTTTAGTTTTGGACGCGTCTGATGCATCGAAAACTAAAACGGGGCATTTTGCCCCGTTTCCTTAATGCTCGAATTTGATGCATTTTGATTTAATTAGGTTAATCAATTAAGTTAATTAATAAATTAAGATTTTTACAAACTTAAAACAAAAATTGAATTTGTTCAAAAGGGAAATCGATCGGAGTCGTAAAACCTTCTCTAATGCACCTACTCTGGTCCGCGAGCACCATATAAATGACTGATCTTAGCGTACGCACATGGTAAGCTCCTGATATGCCATTTCGGGTTTCGAACACGCATCACTGTTACCATGGTACAAAGTCTTTAGCCGCTATGCTACTGCGGGCAGCTTTAAAAATTAATAACTTTGTCAATTAAGTTCGTTTGAAATGCGGTTTTTTGCCGCACCAATTCTTCTGTGCCGAAATTCGGTGTGTCCGGTGTTCCCAACCAATCACAGCCCCCTGATTTCCGCCTTTTGTAGTTAAACCCTTTAATGGTCCGGGGACTAAAATGCAAAAAAACCGAAATAGGGAGATTTGATTGGAGGGAACATTGGGGATAGGGGAATTGGGTACAGAAGAATTGGTCTCGTTTTTTGCGTTGCGATCGTAGCGAAGTGCTCTACGTGATGGAGTTGGTTTGAACCGAATCAGATTAATTTATATATTATTAATTATTAATATCCTGTTAAAATACCCTGTTTAAATGATAGGTTTGAACTCGGAAGTACATTTTCCGCTGACTAAAATAATCCTGCTTTCGCTTCAAACACCCTAAACGTGCAAAAATATGGTAACACTACCTGAGATCAGCTGAGCCCCCGACCAAAGAGAGACCGGATTGCAAGTCAAATTGAATTAACAGAAAAAATGAAAAAGAATAGGAAAAGGTACAAGATCCAGCTGTAACCAGATTTTGTTTACAGGATATTGCATCCATTTGTATCTTGGTAATCCTTTCTTTATTATCTTCCATTAAATGTTTCGTTTAGACTAATCTTAAACTTAAATACTTCCGTCGGCAGGCAACAACAGAATAATATACATTAAATGATTAAATGGAAGGTAAATGAAAGCTTCATTTTGTCCTCATTGTACCCCTTCCTACCCAGCAACACAGTCTTTTCCAACATTTTTTTCTTCTTTCTTCTCTATGTATGGTAATGCTTTTTTTTTTTTTTTTTTTTTTCCTTCTTCACGCTACTGATACATATTTTAATTACATTACAAGGACCGAAGTACATGATAAAATAGAAGAGTTTGATCCCAACCCTTGTTTTCATCTCTTTTAAATTTTGATTATAATTGCTACCGACATTTTCTTCTTATATAACCAACTTCCCTCTCATTATTCTTACCATACTCATCTCAATTCATTTCATATCGGTCCAAGAATGCATTCTTCATTAACCAAGGCAATATCACCACAAGACCTTCGATCAGACTTATATGAATTCACCACTCAAAATAAACCCAAAACTCCATTAGTAATCTCGGTCCTTGCATCTCTGTTAGAAAGAACAATAGCAAGAAACAAAAGGCGAACAGACAACGAATTCGGACCAAATATAGAAAGTAACAATGCAAGGAGCCGGGCATTTGATAGTTGCATAGTTCTAGATATGACGATACAAGCTTTTCTTGAAAGGATATTTCGATATGCTCATGTTGCTCCTCCCGTCTATGTAGTTGCTTATGTGTACATGGATCGATTATGTCAGCTCAACTCAGGCTTTTGTATCAATTTGAGAAATGTGCATCGTCTTCTTATCACCACTGTCATGGTTGCTTCCAAGTTCGTCGAGGATCGGTAAGTAGTATACATTACAAGCCCATATTCATGTTGCTCGACTGTAAAATATAGAGCATATGTACTTATATGTACAATGGATTCTTGCAGAAATTACAGGAACTCTTACTTTGCGAGAGTAGGGGGTTTGCCAGTAAAGGAGTTGAATAGCTTGGAAGTTGATTTACTGTTTATGATGGGGTTCAAAATGCATGTAAAGGTGAGTGTTTTTGAGAGTTACTGTAAGCATTTGGAAAGGGAAGTGAGTTTTGGAGGAGGATATCAGATTGAGAGGAGTCTGAAGTTGATGATGTGTGCTGGAGAAATTACTTCCAAGGAGAAATCTGAAAGAAGAAGCAACAGCCTGAGACTGGCTAGAGTGCTTTAAGCAGTAGTACACTATATTTCTGCTTAATTTGATGTTACTTTTTGGAGTTCAATGCGCAGAGGTTTTGAAGCTCCAGCAGAAATAATGGCACTCCGGCTTATTTTGGTGTCGGTGAGTGTGTATATGTGTACATATTGGTCTGTCATGAGAGATGTAATGTTTTGAATATGATATGATATTTGCTACACCAAGTGATATGTATACTTCACGATGAAAAACGGGCACCTGTTCCATACCCTTTCTTAGAAGCAAAAAAGATTTAAATTCAGTATATATATGATCATTGAGCTCACTAAAACTGACCTTAAGAAAGAACTGGACTAAGATTATCATAGCGCATAAGCGAAAAATCAAGCCAATATATGGGAAAACCTGTGATATATAAGAGAATGCGGTAAAGACGATCGAGAAAATATATGGTAATATAATGGAAGTGGATGTTATATGAAACTGAAATTGCAACTAATATTCAAGCTACTTACCAAGACTCGAGGTAAGAAGATGGAACCTGTTACAGAAGCTCAAGAAAACTGTAAAAGTTCATGAAGAAATGAAGTAATAAACGATGTTAGAAGGCGTATATGGATTGAAAGCTTGTCACGTCATCAATTGTATGTAAATGGAAAGGATGTTCCAGGGGAAGCCGTCGGCAGCGAAGTGCCGATGAAAAGGGTTGCACAGCCCTATGTGATTGCAATGAGTAACATGTTCACAAATCCATCTGTTACACGCATTTAATCAAGCAACTGATGGACATCACAGTCACAGTCAATTTATCAAAAACCAGTGCATTCAGTTCAGGATTAACTAGACAAATGAAAGGTGCAGTTGTTGTTGCCGAGCATTCAGAGATGAAGAGAATTGGCGGTGCAGACGCAGTACATCTGCCGCACAAACCTGTAGTGAGAAACTTGGCTTAATTTGATCCATAAGTACTTACATGGCCTATGATTTAAGTCATAAAAGACGAAGACTCTGCAGCCTCTTTAAATAAACAGGCTCATCCACTAACTGTAACAAATAAAGGAAGAAAAGTTGGCTGTTATCTCTCCATCAAACCGATATACCATATATATATGATTATATATGTGAAGCTGGTTATATTGCATCAGTGGGCCTAAGCCCAGTATATCTACCAAAGCCATCTTATTCATTTATTCTGCTACAATGTGTGTGCGCGCGCGTGCACACACACAATGATAATGTATTGTAAAGAAATTCCATTAATTCCATTTTCACTTGTATCAATAAAGTTTTCAATATTACAAGTCATCGGATGTATCAAAACTTCAACATGATATCAAAGTTGTATGCTTAACATCAACTCATATGTTGATTGTTTTAATAAGAATTCATTAGAAAACTATCATCATATGAGTTTCCTTTCATTTGAGATCAAACTCACCATCTAGGAGTTGCTTCAGCAGCAGTTTCTTATACCTCGTCAGACATTTCACTGGCTACATCAAAAAAGTACTACCAAATGCAAGGAAAAGAAAAAGACTCAGAAAATCAGACATTAAACCATAAAGAAACTAATTCAAGAAAGTCATTATAATGAGGAATACAAAGTATCACAGACATGACGGATTAATAAGTACCCTGTTGTTATCATCAATAAATAACAACTTAATATCTCAAGTTATTGGATGTAAGACTGCCAATGAAATATGGTCAAATGTTGAAAAGAAATTCAATTCTCAATCTGCTGCAAAGATCATGCACTACAGAGTTCTAGAAAAGAAAACAGTAATGTGAGAGAATACCTGTCAAAGATCAAGACAATGTGTGATCAACTTGAAGCAGCTGGCTACAAAATATCTGACTCTGAACAAGTACTATCAGTATTAAATGGTTGAAGTGACAAATACGAAGCTATTGTAGCCATATTCTTCTCTCAAAGAGTGACACATCCCACAGAAGAAGCGCACTCAATTCGTCTATCTCATGAAGCAAGGATAGAAAGTATAAGAACTCAAGAATCAAAGTTATCTATCAACTATGCTAGCAATTTTAGAAAAAAGGACCAAAAGACAAACTAGTCAACTCATAGGGGTGGTTACAATAATAGGTCAAGAGACAGGGGCAGAACAGCTAACGATAACAGATTCAAATGTCAAATATGCGAAAAAGTGGTACTCTCTGCATTCAAGTGCTACTTCAGGTTCAATAGAACTTTACACTCAATTAACGCAGTCAAAGAAATGACAACCCCAATGCTAATGTAGCACAAATACAACATGATCAAGGTGCATAGACTGACAACATTAGAAGTCAAAATCAAAATGAAGTAGTCAGACTTGAACACATCAGTGATGAAGGCTAGTACCTTGACTCAGGGGCTACAAACCATCTAACTAGTAATCTTGATAATTTGAATCCTCGATGCAAGGAATACAATGGTAAACAATTAGTTTACACAGGAGATTTTAAGTCCGTAAATGTCACTCACACTGGTAATGGTTACATAAGAGGAACTAAAAGTTACTTTTAAATAACTTATTAAGAGTGCCTGAAATTAAGAAAAATCTTTTAAGTGTGTCTCAATTTGCTCAAGACAATCATATTAACTTTGAGTTTTACCTTAAGTACTGCTTAGTTACAGACATGCTCACCAAAATATTTCACTGTAGGGTAATGAAGTCACGGGATTATACAAATTTAATCAAACCAACTGCAACAATAATATTAGATGAAAAGTACACTGCAATTTCGGTGAAAACAAATATGAGAGAGAGAAAAGCGTGTTTGATTTGTAGCAAAATTAACTTGCTCATCCCAATGTAAGTGTTGTAAAGAAAGTTCTTACTGAGAACAAAACTTCTACTGGTTATGTTTCTTTACCTTATGTGTGTACATACTGTTAGATGAGCAAAAGTCACCAGCATTTTCTGATTCAACCACAAAGTATGTTAAACCCGACCCTTAGAAGTAATTACCACTGACCTATGGGTCATGCACCAATATGTTCTGATTATGGGTGTAAGTATTATATATCTTTTATGGATGCATATAGTATGCATACATGGATTTAGTTTTTAAAGTCAAAATATGACACATACAACACTGTGATACACTTTATAACACTTGCAGAGAAACAAAATAACTCACAAGTTAAGGTTATACGGCCTGATGGCGGAACTGAGTATAAGTCCTTAAAATAATTTTTTCATAAGTAAAGGATAAATCATAGAATATGTTCCCATACACGTCAGAACAAAATGGGCTTGTGTAGAGAAAACACAGGCATATTGTAGAAACTGGCTTAACATTATTAGCTCAAGCAAAAATGCCACTCAAATTTTGGCCCGACTCCTTTAATGCAGTGGTATATCCAATAAATAGGTTATCAACCAAAGTATCAGATGGAATCAGCCCATATGAAAGCTTTTGAATGCTAATCCATATTACAATTTTCTTATGTTATCCCTATATTAGGCCTTACAACAACCATAAAATGGAATTCAGGTCTAAGCCGTGTACTTTATAGGATATGCTCCCAATCAAAAGGATTACAAGTGCTTATATGACAATGTGAGAGTTTATATAGGCTGACATGTGATGTTTAATGAGAAAAACTTCCCATACAATGATGAAAATATTAAAACATCTAACAAAGTTTATGATACAAGAGTTTCAATTCCACCATTACTTTTATGCTCGGAATTTTCAAGTACATGCATAATTGAGAAGAATAATGATGAGTCAGCAACATATCAAATCAGACCGAATGAGGCTGAATAGTCATCTAGTCAACACAGTCTATCACTTGCTGGATAGACAAGCCAAGGTCAAATCGTTAATGAAGAGTACTCTAAGAGTCAAGATGATATTATAAACTATGCAAACGAAGAACCACCTTGTATTCAGTCTTAAGTAAGACAAAATCATCAACTGATTACAAGATCAATAAGCGGAATACTTAGGCCTAAAATATACACAACATTGATCATGGATGAAGAACCAAGTACCTTTGAACAAGCTATCAAAGATAACAGTTGAAGAGAAGCAATGGACAGTGAACACCATGCACTCGTGCCAAAACAAACATGGGAGTTAGTGAAACCACCAACAGATAAAAAAATCATTAGATGTAAATGGACATATAAAATAAAGAATAATCTTAATGGTTCGATCTACGAATGCAAAGGCAGACTTATTGCAAAAGGTTACACCCAGCAATAATGGTTTCACTATAAGGAAACTTTCTCACCAGTGGTGCAGCCATCAACTATAAGAGTTGTTGTAACCATTGCTATAAGAAATGGGTGGGCACTCATGGAACTAGATGTAAATAATGCCTTCTTAAATGGCATTCTTGAAGAAGAAATTTACACGGAGCAACCAAAGGGACACATACAAAATTTAGAATATGTGTGCAAGCTTAACAAAGTCATATATAGCCAAAAAAGCACCAAGAGATTCGCTTGATAGATTAAAAACCACATTAGTTAAAATGGTTTTCCAATCTACCAAATATGATAGTTCATTATTTACTAAAATAAGTGAATGCTCTAAAACACACACACACACACATACACTATCTCTCTCTCTCTCTCTCTCTCACACACACACACACACACAAACACACACATAGAGGTATATGCTAAGGATCTTATTGTGACAGGTAATGATAATACAGGGATCAACAAACTAATCCATTAACTAAACAGGCAATTTTCAATAAAAAACTTGGGATTACTAAATTACTTCTTGGGATTGAAGTCAATGTTTAGTCTTCAATAGAAATCATACTGTCACAAAAGAAATATATAAAGGAATTGCATATAAAAACAAAATTGGATGAAGCTAGAGCTCAATTGTCGTAACGCCCCACCTATATACTCGCGTTAGCCATGGTCATTGCAAGCAGTGATGTCAACTAACCTGAAGAATAAGGCTGTTGAGGAGCAACCATTTGTATAATAGCATTGAACGAGTGTTAAATGTATCGGATAAGGTGGTCTTACTTTTCAAATCTCATGAGGAAATACGACACATCTAATTCAAGTTCATAACTTCTACACAACGGTTGTATATAATTCAGAAAGCAATAATAAAATACATAACAAATAACCAGAGTTAGACACAGATATTCACATCACTAAGGCGGAAATAGATATGAATATAACATATGAGTGTAAATATAAGATAGAGGTCATAGTCGATCCACTATACAACAAAAGAATAGGTACAAGGCTACTCAAAATAATATGTATACAAAGGAGACTCATATATATATAACCCAAATAGTATAACACTAAAGGAAAATTTCCTAAAACAGGAGGATAGACCATGTTGGAGTCGCGAAGAATCACCTGAAATACCTCAGTCCGACCCAAGTATTATTTACACATAGATAAATAGTAAACGGATCAGTCTAGCTGTACTTATCTCTTAAACTGAGATATAATAAGAGATATAAATAAACACAGACATAAATACGATAATAACAATTTAATGTAAGTGTAAAGCCCAGAAATGTCTACGGTATATCTCAAATCTATATCAGAGCTATAAAAAAATATCTCATTAAAAATTATATATCTGCTCATAGGAAATGGTAACTCATATCAAATCAACTCAAAAATTGATAACTCAATATTAATAAATCTCAAATTGATAACATAATATCAATAAAACTCTAAATTCCACAAATCAATAGAGTAGAAATCTAGAGAATCACATAGGGAGGGGGTAAGGCCTATCTCTAAACGGGAGCCCGAAGACTCACCAACACCTGTATCTCGAATGAGACGTGATCTCTAGGTATAATGTTGAGCCGAAGCTCCTCGAATGGTCTGAAGACCGCGGGTCGCGACCCCGGTCCAAATTGAACCGAAGATCCTCGAGATGACCTGAAGGTCATCATAATGCATAAAATAAATAAAAAGATCACAATTAGTCAAAGTAACGCAATTCCATAAAATGGACCAAAGTTCCTCAAAAAGATCTTGAGATCATTGAAATAATCAAAATGAACCAAAGTTCCTCGAAATGATCTAAAGATCATTAAAATATTCAAAATGAACCGAAGTTCCTCAAAATGATTCGGAGATCATTAAAAATATGGAATAAATTTCATAACTCGAAGACATCGCATAAAGCTAGTCTAAAATCTCAAAAGATCGTAATTGATTAAAGAAAGTGTAAGTTACTCCAAGCTAGGAAATATAAGAGTTAAGCTACATGTCTCATAACCACTTGCTTTACTTGAATATTTACGAACAAGGTGTATAGTCCACTAAAAACACAAAATGATCACTGCCACAATTTCAATCGAACGAGTCCAAGAATTAACTGTCGAAGTAAACGCAAGGGATCATAGTCCTTGTTTTTGCTAAGGCGTTTAATTAGATTTCTCATAAGAACGAGAAAAAGGTTTATAAAATATATACTAGTAGATTTGAAAATGTCTTATAAAACGATTTCGTAAAATAACTTCGTATAATGAAGTGAGATTGGAAACCACTTTGGTAAAAGAATTTGGTATCTACTAATAATATAAAACCCTTTATATATATATTTTTCGAAGTGGCAAATCTCGTATAATAACGATCAAAATGACGAACGAACTAAGAATTCACGTTTTTATGACGTAAATTAAATCTCATAAACATCGATTATAATATTCATTCACAATGAATAAATCGAAAATCGATAAAAATAAGTTGTAGAAATCTGTGCTGCAGGGAAACTGAAAAGTTACAAAAAATGTCGAAATGGACCGAAACTCGACCGGGAATGAGCTCAAATGACCCTAAGCAGTTGACCGTGGTCCCCACCGGTCTACTACAGAAAAACAGCAGGATCGGTTGACTGGTCCATTTTGTACTAGTTGACTGGTCAACTTATCCCGAAAGTATTCGGGTTGCTGGACCAGTCGACTAATCCGCTTTTGACCAATCGACTGGTCAACTGCACAGCTGACCAGTTTGGCAATATTTTGCTAATTGGTATATGGATCGATTCTATCGAACTCCAGAGGCTATGGACTTGATCAGAATGATAATAAAGCCTCATAAGCTCATCGAAATACTTCATATCACAGGACTCAAACACACCAAAAGATTTATACTCGAATTCATAGAAAGGAAATCAAAACTCATGAATTGGGAAGTTCGCACACAAACAACCTAAAACACATAATAAATACACAACACATAAGTGCCAAAGGCACACTAGACAAGCATATAGCTTGAGGCATAAATGTGAGTTCTAAAAGAACTCACCTTTGGTTGTTGCAAGTGAAGAGATGAATGAAGACTTAGCCAAATCAACCTCTCTTCAAATATAACACACACTTCTTCAATCTACACATGGATATACAATATTTCCTAAGAACTAGGTTTAGGAAATCACAAGAATTGAAGAGGAATTGGGTTGGAAGATAGAGATTGAGCTTACCTCTCTTTCTTCATGGATTTCCACTTGACTTCAACATGAATTGGATTCCTAAGACCTAGCTAAGGCTTAGGGAATTTTAATTTCCCTTTCCCTCTCCCCATTTATAATTTTGTGGAGTATAAGGAAATGAATAAAGGAGGAGGTTGTGGGAGCTTTAAGGGTGACTTAGGTTGGCTAACCCGAACCCAAGTCCAAACTCCATATTTCTGAAACTCGGAATATATCGAAGCATATAGTCAAAAAGGTTGTAAACGATGCTCTGGACTCAATGGAAGTGATATCAAGTCCAAATTTATCCATATGCGAAATGTGAATTTTCGGACACACATCGATTAACAATTAACGACGTTATTAAATATACTATTGTTAAATATGCGGGTTGTTACAGACTTCCCCTTAAAGAAAATGCGTTCCCGCAATTACTTAGTAAAAACCCATATAGTAACAACCAAGCATTAACCAATAATTGATATACAAAAATATAGTGAACCAAGAAATTCACTAATGAATTATTACTCAAATTTTAAACTTTGAGTTGTAAATCACTGTATAACTTATGTTTATACACGTATAATGCTCAAATAAAAGTCACGAACATATACGAGCTACCAAATCAATTTTCTCATGAGTGATTTCAATAAAATAGAATTTTCCATACTCAAATTCTAAACATTCTAAACCTCAATTTCAATAGTTATTTAAATTTTAATCGCGAATTATCCTACCGTGATTTTTCTGAAAATTCGGTGTAGCCATATCTCAAAATTTTCAAGATGAAGTTCAAATCTTTTTCTTTCATTAGAAAACTTTAATCCAGTAGATTCGGATAATTCTTGTTTCGAAGAATTCCGACTTGTATCGGATTCTATACACTCATTTGAAGGTCAATTCGAAAATTACAAACTACCGTCACACGGTAAGTTCATTCTAATAAAATTTAATTAATTCATTTAATATCCAATGAGTTTATAAACTATAAACCCATACTCTTACGTTTTCAATATGAACTAATTAAACATTTCAAATTAAAAGTTGGAAATATCGACTATCCAAAATTGTCGAACATTCCCTAAGCTAGAGGATTTTATCCATTAAATTTTCTTCAAAAAAATTCAAGCTTATTATATTTTCTTACATTGAAAAGGGATATATATTTTGGTAATATATATCCCATTCACAAGGATAAGCGATCTCGATGGGGAAACAAGATCAAGAAATAAAATCCGGATTATACATTATAAATTGGAAATATTAGCACGTGCTCCAACATTCCCAAAAACAAATAATTTGGAACTCTAAGTTCCCAATAAACCCCAAAAATCTAAAATTTGAAATATTAGCACATACTCTTATATTTCATGAACAACGTCTAAATCATGCAAACATGATAAATCGTAGAGGTTGGAAGAATTCCATAAATTTCGAAAATTTTGATTTTCAAATTCACAAAGATATAACCACAAGGATGAGGTCAAACCAATCGAGTAACAACCTCAAAAATTCATGAGTAATGTGAAATAAAGAAATAAGCCTTCTTTAAGGTCATTCTCATTATTATGAGAATTTATAAAACAAAAGGAAGCTAACGAATCTAAATTAGAATCGTTAAGAACAACAAAATTTGTCTCATAGACGGGGGATGTCGAAGATGGATAATATTCTCAAAAAAAAAAAAAACACGGACCTCAGAATGGATAGATCAATCCGTCCCGAGAATCACCATAATACTAAAGCAAATAAGACATGCAAATAAGCATGGAAAGAATAGCCGCATAAAGGAGAGTTAACGATCCATAAAAATATGATTTTTTTTAAAAAATCAACCAAAGTTAGTCTCAAGAATAATTTCTCAAAGAAATAACAACTTATTTTGAACTATCCAAATACTAAACCCATTTTAGTATACGAAAGACAAAATGTAGGAATTCATGAAAGATCCCCAATTACAAAAAGGCCAGAGATTAAAAATTGAAATTCGGAAAAAAGAAACTAAGAACAATAAGAAACATATAACTTATTACTTTCAAAAGAAGTCCTAGATAATTTACAACGAAAAAAAATTGAATCACCCAAGCTCTAGAAGTCACTCAAAGATATCTAGAAAAATCTAAAATGGATAGACACTCAAACCATAACAAGTGCGAGCATATAAATCCATGAATCAAAATGTTGTACCAAAATGGTTCTCATAACACAATGATGGATTCACATAAAAGTCCACAAAAACACAAATGAGGACATAGCTTTATAAATGAACACGTAAAAATTCATGTTCTAATAAAATAAAGAAAACCCATGAATTACTTAAATCACCATATAATAACAAATACTTCGATGTCTTCGAAGCAATCTAAATATATATAATAGTAATCATCTCGAAAATGGTGAAGTCAGGAACAATACAGAAACACACAAACAACATGAATTGAATCCACACAAAATACAATGGCCTTGACAAGGTCGCTAACACCTTACAAAAGCAGTTTCACCACTACGATAAGGTTGCTGACACCTCTCAAAAGTAGTTTCGTCAGTCACAAGATTGTAAAAACTCAAATTCTCCACAAATGATCAAAAGATTCAAAACCATAAAGTGATCATCAATGATCAACAAAGAAAGTGTAATTTACATTAAGCTAGTAAATAGGCGAGTTTAGCCAAATGTACCATAACCACTGACTTAACTCAAATATTCGTGAACAAATTGCAAACTCCGCTATAAAATGCAAAAATGATCATAACATAATTGCAAAAATGCATAAACCAAAGGTTACTCAAGCAAACATATAAATGGTCATCATAACCGAGCATAAGAAGAATGGAAACAAATTCAAAAAATTCTTATTTAGAAATATGAAAATAAATTTTGATGATGCTGCAGTCATCACCAACATTATTTTCTTTAAATATATCGAGTTTGACATCCAATAATGAAATTGGATTTCGATTGACCAATTCCAAAGATTAACCGGCAAATTAAACGCAAGTGTGTCGACCCACTTGATTTTACCAAGACATTTAATTAAATTCCTTATTCAATCGAAAAGGCAAAATTATTTATTTGAAACAAGAAACACTCAAAAGCAAAGAGAACACTAAATCATTACCCAAAGAAAACTAGCATCATCTCGATAGCAAACTAAATGGGTAATGAAAACTCAAGGTAGCATGTAAGAACTTTCACAAAACAAAGGTTTGGAAAATCTGCATACTAAGATGTAAAACAAGAACCCACTAATTCCTATGGACATGGTGTCCTTAAGTTCCTTTGACGCAAGGAAGGTAGATGATCACAATTTCAAAAGAACTCAAATGAGATGATCACGGTAATCATCATCATAAAAGATAAAGAGGATAGTACTCTTATATGCACTAGTTTCCATATCAAAATTAAGATATCTCAAATTCATAGTTAAAAATTCAAACTATGAAAGTTGTAAAGGATATATACAATGGTCATATATATATCCCATTCTTGAATTATTATTTTTAAAATCCCTACGGTTCCAAATTAATAATCAATACTAATGATTTGTCTTGCCATTTATTTATATAAAGTTGCTAACGCTACGATTCAGTGGCGATGCACATCATTAATATTTAGTATATGGGTTGTGTCAGAATCATCTCATTGAAGTGTTCAGAAACTTTTTTTGATATCGTGGCGTTCCACTTCTCAATCAGAACTCCTAACATACTCAATGGGAAACTCAACATGACAAACAAATCACGTCCAAATAGGGGCGCAAATTTGTAAATAAATAATCAAAGGTGCAACCGTTTATTTATGAACTAAAAATGAAATCATAAATAAATAATTGAAAACATTTCACATTGCTTAGTGGAAATAATTTACTCATTTTCGCCTCGCAAAGCTGATCTCAAACAGATTAGTATTTTACTAGGCCAAAATTATTTTATTAAAACGTTTTATAAAATAATTTAGAAATCTTCAAAACTAAGTCCCAAAAGTTATTTCAACCCAAAATTGGAAATAATTCAAATTAGTACACAAGGAAAGGGACGGGACTCAAGGTTTGTCACGGCCAAGATGTCACAAAGACGAACTCAAATAAATTTGATTATCCAAACAAGGATCATGATATAAGATAGGATATGACGGGTCCTAAGACTCGAGCTAAACCCTAAAACACGATTTCCTAAGAGAGACTTAGGACAATAACCCTCGCCATCTTATATTGTTCCGAACTTAGCTCTGATACCAAGTTGTAACGCCCTACCTCTATACTCGTGTTAGCCAAGGTCATTGCAAGCAATGGTGTCAACTAACCCGAAGAATAAGGCTATTGAGGAGCGACTGTCTGTATAATAGCATTAAACGAGTGTTAAATGTATCGAATAATATGGTCTTGCTTTTCAAATCTCATAAGTAAATCCGACACATCTAATTCAAGTTCAAAACTACTACACAACAGTTGTATATAATTCAGAAAGCAATATAATATACATAACAAATAATCAGGGTCAGACACAGATATTCACATCACTAAGGCAGAAATAGATATGAATATAACACATGAGTGTAAATACAAGATAGTGGTCATAGTCGATCCACTATACAACAAAAGAATAGGTACAAGTCTACTCAAAATAATATGTATACAAAGGAGACTCATTTACATATAGCCCAAATAGTACAACACTAAGGAAAATTTCCTAAAACAGGAGGATCGACCATGCTGGAGTCGCGAAGAATCACCTGAAATACCTCGGTCTGACCCGAGTATTATTTACACAAAGATACACATCGATTAACGACGTTATATTTAAATAAAATATTTAAATAAATTATCGTTAAATATGCAGGTTGTTACAACCAACACCAATGATCAGCAGTCAACAATACAGAAAAAACATGGGAGAACCCATAGTTGATACTAAACAATATAGAAGTGCAGTTAGTGCTTTATAGTATGCAACTATAACTAGACCAGATATAGTGTTCAGTGTTAATAAAGTGTGTCGATTTATGCAGGAACCACAGGACACACACTGGAAGGAAGTGAAAAGAATTTTAAGGTATCTGAATGGTACGTTGGATTATGGACTATCAATAAAAGCAAGCAAAAACTTCAATATTTCAGGATTCACTAATGCAGACTAGGCATCAGACTTTGATGATAGAAAATCAGCAATAAAGTATTGTATATACATTGGAAAGAACTTGTTGTCATGGTGTTCTCAGAAGAAGCTAACTATATCTAGGTCTAGCACAGAACCTGAGTATCGTAGTGTGGAAAATGCAATAGCAGAAGCAATGTGGTTATAATCATTATTGTCAAAACTCAAAATCAAGACTGAAACTAAGCCAATACTATGGTATGATAATCAAAGCACAGCCTGCATGTTAGCCAACTTAATATTTCATGCAAGGACTAAACACATTGAAATCGATCTACATTTCGTAAGAGAGCAAGTTCTAAAAGGAAACTAGGAAGTTAGACGCGTATCTGCAACTTACCAGTGCTCCGGCACGCTAAGGATCTATCCGCCTCAAACTTCTTGAAGTTTTGAAATAGTATGTAAGTCACAATGATGGAGAAAAGGAACTCTCATGCCAAAATTTCAGAGGATAAAGTGACTCAAAGTAACACTGAAGACACTACTACAGAATCATCTAAGGAGGCTGAAGATTAAAGGTCAAATAAATCTTATTGCAGTGAAATCAGGTGCTGAACTAGGTTTAATTAACATTGTTGAAGTTAAGAGAACTCAAATTTCTCTATTGCCACTACAATTTCACAAATTTTGGATGAATCGTTTTTCCAAAACCCAATACCGATCAATTTGAGAGGGAAAATAGAAAAATAAAAGTCGAATGTTATCTCTCCGTCAAACCGATATATGGGTATATATGTGAAGCAAGTTATATTACATTAGTGGGGTTGAAGCTCAATATATCTACCAGAGCCATCTCATTCATTTATTGTGCTACAACACGTATATAAATACAGTGATACTATATTGTAAATAAGTTCCATTCATTTCATTTTCACTTGTATCAAATATTCATCTTCATCAATAAATTTTTTAATATTACAAGTTATCAGATGTATTAAACCATTAACGATAATTTAGGTAATAGTATAGTGGGATGAAAGAATGGGTTTGTTATTTTGTGGTTGGGAGGGGAACACACACACACACACATATATATAGATATATAGATATAGATATAGGATCAAGAGTACCCCAAATAGTGCAGTACGTCTAAGTCCTCCTAATTTTCTCCATACGTTCCCATTACTCTCTCTCTCCCCCCAACTAACTTTTTAAAATATAAAGGAGTGGATATAAATTGTGAGCAATTAGGATGCTTGGAAATAGTGATCTCATAGAGCTTGCCTCATATATATATATATATATACATACATACATACATATATATATATAAAGGAGCGATCGGGGGCACCTCTATTTGTGAGCACCCCTGTTGCACTCCCTACCGTTCGTGAGCTACGGCTATCCAAATCAAACGAGAATTTGTAGATGTTCAATCCACACATATATAAATATCTATCCAAAATTTGAGCTCATTCCGACTTTCGTAACATTTTCAAAATCATAGCTCAATTATTCACCATTCAGACATTTATTCAAACCGTTAAATTTAAACATCAAATATAATATTATAAAATTGTCGGAACGATCTCAAATTTTGGATAGATCATTATATATGTGTGGATTGAACATCTACAAATTCTCATTCTATTTGGATTGCCATAACTCACGAACGGTAGAGGGTGCAATAAGGGTGCTCACAAACAGGGGTGCCCCCGATCGCTCCTCATATATATATATATATATATATATATATATATATATATATATATATATATATATATATATATATATAGGGGGCGGCTATTGGGACACAAACATAGGAACATAGAATCTTGACCATTGGATCTTTTTGTCTTTATGTGGAGAGGTGGAATTCAGGGGGAGATCCAATGGTATAGATTTTGTGTTACCTTGTTTGTGTCTATTTGTTGTGTTCAAATAGACTTTCTCATATATATATATTTGAAAATGGGTCAATATATATAATGTGTGTTTGTGTTTTTGTGTATATGTACGTATGTATTACTACTAAAGAAATGATAAATTCCGAACGACATTTCTGACGGACATTTGATGGTCCGAATTCTTCGAATGGCTTACTATGTTTGGTTCTTTTTGTGGTATTTTTCAAGTTATGTATATAGCCATTGCAAATATGAACTGTCGACAGCTGTTACTAATAGTCAAAAATCCACAAGATATCGGCTCCAACCTGAGAGTTGCTCCTCATTATCCAAACCCATTGTCAAAACATCCAAAAAAAAAACCCTCCTATGTCACCTCCACGTCGATGTTAAGTACCCTCCTATGTCACCTCCACGTCGTCAGTTGCCCTCTTTGCCTCAAGAATCATCTCCAACTTTACCGATCTGCATGCTCAAACCTCTAAACTTTTAATCAAACTATAATCAGGTTTTATTCCTAAACACTAGTTAGTGTTAATTTAGTAAATTAGGGTAAAATTTTTAATTTAGTTGTTTATATTATCTCTTTAATTGTCTGGTATTGTTTATTGAATGTAAATTATTGTTATTAACCCTTTAAATGTCGAAATTACTAATTTATTTAGTGTGTGCTATGATTAATTAATGTGTATGCATTGATTAATTAGTTTACTTAGGGCTTACTTGGATTATTTTGTGTGGATGAACATTATCTAGTGTATGAATTTTCTAAAACGTCGAAAAAGGTAATTGGCCTTATACAATGGCTAATTAATTATAATTTTAAGTAAGTACATATGCGATAAACTAGTGTATACTATTGTTTAATTTAATTTATATAATCATTATTTAGTATAGTCGTGCATAAAACCAAGTTTTCTAAAAAATATAGATTATGCAATATATTATATTCATAAAGCTCTTAGAGTATTTAACCCCATTCAACAAGTATTATATATGACCGTTATATGGGTATTATGTTTTATTGCAAAATGGGTATTTATATTTATCATATACAATATTTGTTGGATTATGCTCAGTCCAAGTTCCACACAAGTTGAGACAACGACTGAAAGGAGGTCCTAAGGATAGAACTCTCAATTTCAAGTTATGCATGATTTAAGACCAACGATCGAAAGGAGGTCTCGAGAGTAGAACTCACAACTTCAAGTTCAACCACTTGAGTTCACCACCAAAAGGAGATCTTAAAAGTGAAGCTCTAAATTCTAAGCCCTACACGAGTTAAGGCCCCAACCGTAAGAGACCTCGAGAGAGGAACTTATCAATGACGTACTACACGACTTGAAACCATGATTGAAAGAAGGCTTCGAGAGTGTTCCAATAAACCAATGCTCGACCTCTGGGGGTTTGAGAGTTTCACATGACTTGAGTTCACGACAAAAAGTATGTCCTGAGAGTGGAAATCACAATTTCAAGTTATGCACGACTTGAGACTAACAATGAAAGGAGTCATCGAAAGTGAAACACGCAACTTCAAGCTTCGAACCATTAGTGATCGTCACCAAAAGGAGATCTTGAAAATGAATCTCTAAATTCTAAGCCATGCCTAAATTAAAGCTCCAACCACAGGAGATCTTAAGAGCGAAATTCTCAACGACGGACCACACAACCTATAGCCATGACCAAAAGGAGGTTCAGGAGCGGTCCAACAAACCAATGCTCAGACTGTAGGAAAAAAAAAATCAAAGTTCAAGTTCAACAACAAGTAATAAGTGCAAGTACATTGAGTGGAAAGTATCAAATGCTTAAACAAGTTCACATAGAAAAAAGGAAATCAAACTTTTATTTACAATAATTTTTTTCCAAGAAAATACAAGTTTTATATGTTGATAACCAAAAGCAAGTGTCACACTAGCATAGAACCTTCAAACAAAAGAAAAAAGTCATATCTACAGGGTCAGACCACACCTAGCTCTCGTCTCCTTTACCGCCTTCGGGTTTCTTATTTAGTGACTTACTTTTCGTGGTTCCTACCACTGCTACTTCCACTCCCCTTCTTACTTTTGGTGAGAGTAACTTTAGAGGTGTAAATGATTTCAAACCTATTCCAGGGTCAACCTCATCATGATCATCTTCTCCGGCCTCACTTGGGGGATCATACACAATGATGAGGGTTGACTCTAGCTTTCTCTGCCCCTCCCTTGGCTTTTTCCTCCTCATTGATCTTCTCTATCTGTGTTTTTTGCTGAGCTTTTTGTTTTTCAAACATTTCTTTTTAGGTCAGCCCGCTAGAGACCTCTTTAGTTCCAACTTCAATAATCTCACCAGGCTCCCTCAAAGCTCCTATGCCTCCAAAATCAGCTTTCATCGTGGCCTCTTACACAGCTTCATCCATGTGATGTCAAAAAATGAAGTGTTGATTGTTGGCACTAGGAGCTCAATAGTCCGTGTGACTGGAGTAGTAGCTACTACTTTGACATATGAGTACATGTGACATAAAGACCAAGCATAATTAATCACTTTTCTTTCTCAAGAGACTGTGTAGAGCGTCTTATGGGTTCTTCACAAGCCTTTACCATTCATTCAAAAGTCTAAGAAAGAGTTGATATTCCTTATGTATTGTGCTTCTATCCTTCATCTAGAATGTCACCTTCATGGATCGAAATTAGCGCATTCTTGGTAACGAGACCAGGATTCCTTAGATCATAACCTGAATCAGCAGTGATTGGTTGAGAAGAATAATTGTCTACAACAATATTTGTAATGACATGAGGTTAGGAAGAGACAAACTGACCCAATGTTTGGCTAATGGAGCTAACATCATGAGCAACCACAATGCTTTCCATAACAGTAGATTTTCCCTTCTCCAAAGCGAATGCAGATGCCTCCTCTTCTTCCTCTTCCATCAATAGGCGCTGATCTTCTTTGATTATCTTCGGTCCATCGCCCCTTAAGAGCCTAACCATCAGCTCCTCTTTGCTGACTTTATCAAAGTTGGTATAGTAAACTTCATCTAATGCATTCTTAGTCTCCTTTTGCATACCGAAAATTGCTTTCTTAACCTCATCCAACTGCCGCTTATAATCAAAAATCTCTTCATCCATGTATTTCATTTTGTTTTGATCCATGTTTGCTTTAAGTCTAATACCTTCCATTTCTACTATCTGCTTCCTTATAATTTTGAACAATTTTTCAGCATATTTCATTTTTTTCTATACTGACTGCATATGTCAAGAACCCGATATATGGTTTCTCTTTCAACTACTTTCGGGATCGGGTGCATCGACAATACAAGCATGGTTTAATAAAAAAAAAAGCTTAGGAAACTAAGACTTAAGTACTTAGATATGCTCACAAGGGGTGAGGATTGGCTCTAGCATAATCTTTTTGGTTCTTTCATAGAGATGTATTCTCTTAGAAACCTCTGAACCTTTGCCTGAGTGGCTATGACCAGATTGTACTTGCGATACTGTGGTAGGGGAAGTTTTGGTGGAGGAGGCGGGGCACTATGGAATGTTAAGGGCTTTTTGAATCCCCACGTCAACTTGGCTAGGTTAGTGGCCTTTCAGGCAGAGGTGCTCTTGATCACAGGCGATGGTTGTCACCTTGAGGCTCATCGAGTGTGCCATATCGATTACAGTGCCTCCAAGTCGTGAGCTGCACCGGCATGAATCATAGCTACGAATGTTTCCTCTAAGTTCCTTGTTTACATCGACTTTACCTTTGTCTTTGTATTTATTCCAATCCCTTCCCTTTCCATTATTCCAGCGTAAAGAAAAACCCGAGTCAGGAATAATATAAGCATACAAACTTGTTTTGTGTTATGAAATGCTTGTGAGTATATATCCTAGTGACTTTCCAACTTATTAATTTTCAGCTTGCTAAAAGTTGTGCTTTCCCCAACACTTGTTGGAACTGAAGCACCTTTTAACTTAAAAGGAATATCTCAATATTAACATTGCCGAAGTTGAACATGGATGGTTCAAAAGGAGTACCATCAAGTCCTTTGAACTGTCCCTCAGCTTCAGTTGATCTGTATTTCTCAGTAGTAGAAGTAATGCTTAATTTTTAAGTTTTGAACTTCAAATGAATTTTTAGAAAGTCGTTATGAAACTTCTATTGGAAATTAAACGGTTGATTTGATCCAAAACTGATTCAAAACTTGTGATTTGACTACACTTTGCCGTGAAAATGTCGAGTTGACTACGTAGATGTGATAATTGAGATAAAGCCATCGATATGATAAAGCTGAGTTGACAAGTCTTAATGATTAAAGCTACGCAGATGTGACTTGCTTTATTAAAGATGTCTTTATATCTGTTAAAATTCCTCTATACGAACTTTCTCTATTAAAGAGCATCCAGTCTCTCTTTCTCTCTTCATTGTTATGTGCCTCAGACTAGATCTGATAAGCTAGTTTTTTGAAGAATAGTTCATCAAGTCTTATTGGTAATAAATTTGTTCACTTATGTACTTTACGAGTCGTCAAAATTACTTATTTATTTCGAGTTTCCACTTTTTCATCTAGGTCTGAATGGCTAATTGGGAACTTGATGATGAAACCACGGTTCAAATGTACGATGAGTATGAACGTGGTAAGCAACCAGCTGAAGATGTCGAATTTGTGCTCGAAACGCAAATGGAATTCCAAGTAGAGACTGCAGAAATAGCGTCTGAACTCTTTAGTGCCTCGCAACAAAACATTGCAGTCCAACGCATTGGACCAGTTCAAAAATCACTCAATGCTCGGTTGAAGGTAGTACTAGATCGATAGAACCCCGATAAGTTAAACTCTAGCATAACGGGTCGTTCGGTCCTATGTTATTACGAAGTCGAATGTAATGTGCTTGTTTCTAAAAGTCAGACGAAGGTAGATCGTCGCTTTTATGGTTGCAAAACGTACATTGTTGTGATTTGTGACATGAAATCACATATGTTAATGAATATTGATTTGGTAAATTGATTGATTAATTGGCTAATTGATTTGATTGATTGATTGATTGTATCATAGAAGGAATGAAATGAATAATTTTATTTTGGATATATCTCTGAGGGGCAAATTGGATATCTGCCTAGGCCTTCTATTCTCCTATATTAACAACATCTAGGATTGGATTAAGTGCATGGGATTGATACTGAAATAGTTAATCCAAAGGTTGCCACTGTTCTTCATTGTTCTCCTTCTCCAACAAAAATTATAGCCATCTGGAATTCTTTCCCTATCTCAATAAGGTTATTAATTCTTGTAATTTTTTTTATTTTTGGTTGTAGATCCATTATATGTAAACAAAATTTGTATTGTTGAATCAATAAAGAGGGAGGTTGGGTGGAGCACTACACCATATATGCTGATTAAGCTGTGTTTTTAGCTGCATCTAAAGCATGTAGGCACGACAAAAAGCTGTATCAAAAAACGGCGTGTTAAATTTTTATATACGGCACAAAACCGTATCCCAATATGATAACATACGACTATTGGCCGTATCTAAAGTATAAGCAGATATGGCTATAAACCATATCTTATATATATATATATACATACATACATATATATAAGCAGAAACTATAGCACATATTATTTGTAACACAAAGCATATATAACACAGGATACACTAACTCACAATTGTAACAGTAAACGAAACAAATGTATGAAATATTTTATTACATTACAATATATAATGATACATGCTATTTAATTACATTACAATAAATAAGATACACGTTGTTTCATTACATTAAAGAAGTTATATTAAAATGCAAACACCTGTTGAATCAATGCTTCCTTCAAGAAGAACATCCTCCAAAACAGACAAAAGATCATAAAGCAGCCAAGCAACATTGCATTCTATCAGAAAACAATACCAAGGTAATCTCAAACCAAACAAGAACGACTGGCAGAACCAAGCTTATTAGCTTCATCCAAAAGCCAACAACTAGAACTCAAAGCAGAGAAAACCGACAACTAAATCCATGCTTATTAGCTTCATCCAAATCCATGCTTATTAGCTTCATCCAAATGACGGAGGTTGCTACATGCACACACATGTTATAATAGTCAGGGGTGAATATAGGAATATATATGAGAAGGGGCAACAACAATCATCCATAAAAAAGTTATATATTGATATACAAAAATTCATCATCCGAACGCATATCCATAATATAAGTTTCAGGTTGATTCTCAAGTACCACAATATCATACATAGAAAAACCTTTCAGATAAAATCGAGCAAATTTAATCAAATTTACAATGTTGAAAGAAGAAAATGAACCAATTGGATTAATACTTCCCATACACAAAAGCAACTCGCTATTTTTCTCTGTATAAAACCAATTGTGATGTAAATTTATGACGGTGTTGCAAACGTCGACTCGTATGTGATGTAAATTTGTAATTTTTTTAGCTCTTCATCTTGAACGTTTACGAGCTACATACTCATCATCCATGTGAGGTACAACAATTCCATTCAATAAACAAAATAATAAAACTTTCTCTAACAAAGATTCCCACTTCACAACATTACATTCATGTCTTGTAGGCGCATTTTTGATATTTTTACTAAATTTAATGCATTTTTAATCTCTTGATCTTTTTTTGCAATGTCAATGACAAGTCATAAACATGTGTGTGCCATAAACACAAAGTCATATGAGTGCATTATGTCTAGCAAAACTTGTGCATCGAACTTTTGTTTTGAACTAATACCGTCATCCACAATAATTTCTATTTAACACCTCACGCACAGAAGTAAACATAGTAATAAGTCTAATATGTGTACCATAGTGTGATCCCCATCGAGTGTCACCAGGTCGTTGTAAACTTGTTTCTTGATTCAATCCTTTTCCAGTAAGAATCTCTCCTTCAGTCAAAGCTTCAACTTTAGATCAGTAAGGATCCGTATACATGGTACAATAAAACACACACAAATTAGCAGGGCAGCACAAGTAAAAGTGTCTAAATTCAAGGTAGACAAATACAACACAAGTAAATGGTAGCAAATACACTGCCGCACTATAGAACTGTGGATAATACCCAGTTTAAACACAATAGCAGCATGAATTCTAGGTAGACAAGCACATGCAACTATCTATCATTCATATTTTTGAGCTAAGGCATGGAAATTCAAATTAAACCCAATTTAAACCCAATTCGAATTCAAATTAAACCCAATTCATATTTAAATTTAACCTGTTCTAGTACTCACCTCCAGTGGCGACGAGAAGGATGGACAGCGATGGACTGAGGCTTCGCCAGTCAGCTAAATGCAGCGCAAGGTGACGATAACTCATGGACTACGGTGGATGGCTCATTGACAAAGGAAGTCGGTCGATTACCAGAACCCTAATTTGGGTATTCGGTGGTCGCCATTGCAAAATAAAAAGATGATAATTCGGCCGAAAGTTTTGATGTGGCAAAAGTCGATTGTGCCTGAGTGGAGGTATGGGGGGAAACTTGATACGCATTTCATACAGTCCAAAGCCATATCAAATTAACTAATCTACGGCTTCGTCAATGGATAGTCAGATTAAGGGTGTTTGGGGTGGTGCGGATCGCAAAATGCAGTTTGAGACGGCTATTAGCACTATCAAATTTGATATGGCTTAGAGTCGAATTGTATATCCGCATCCCTGTGTGCCAAATTCGCTGATATGGTGTAGTGGAATAACTTGTTTGCGCGTGTGATTTCATATCTGTGTTGTTTTTCATAGAAACCATCTTTAGGTATTTGGGTGAATAAGATCCTGGTCGCTTCCGCAAAGGCGCAATTTCCATAACAATTAGTATCGGAGCTAGATCATCGCAAAGCTTAGAGTGATTTTGGATTGAAAAAAAATCATTTTTTATGTCGGATATGATGGCGTTTCCGAAGATGACTATTTTTGACGGAAGAAATTGGGGGATCTGGAAGCCTAAGATGGAGGATGTGTTTTACCTCAATGAACTTCATGATCCGGTTGATGGAGATGGGATGAAGCCCTCAGGTGTGGATGAGGGAACGTGGAAGAAGATGAATAAGAAGGCGATTGCCTTGATTCGGCAATACCTTGATGATTCGGTATTCCATCATGTGGCTAGTTGTGAATCCGCAAAGGATTTGTGGGAAAAGTTGGTATCTTTATATGAGTCGAGGAGTGCTACAAGTAAAGCTTTTCTGGTTCGAAAGCTTGTTCAGTTGAGATTAGATGAGGAGAAGTCTGTTGCAGGGCAACTGAATGAATTTCAAGATGTGATCAATCAATTGGAAAATCTGAAGGTCAATTTTGATGATGAGTTGCAGGCTCTTTTGCTGATGAGTTCGCTTTCAGAAAGTTGGGAAACTTTGGTTGTTTCATTAAGTAACTCCAATGCTAGTGGAGCTATCTCTTTGGAAATGGTACGAAGCAGCCTTTTGAATGAAGAACTAAGGAGAAAAGGGTCGGGTTTGAAATCAATTCGAGGTGAGGCTATGGTAGCAAAGGACTCGGGGAAAGATACAAGGAGGAAGAAGAATGGGGCTAATGGTAAAAGTGCTATCACTTGTTACTATTGTAATAAGCAAGGTCGCATATGCAAAGATTGCCATGCTTATCAGAGGGATAAGAAGAAGGTTGTAGATGGTGATAGCCGTAGTGATGAGGCACAGGCAGGTCTTTCTACAGGTTCCTTTAGTGATGTTTCTTGTGATGTCCTGTTTAGCAAAGTTAATCCTTGGAAGATGGATTCGGGAGCCAGTTTTCACATTTGTAAGGATGTGAAGTATTTTTCTTCTTATGAGAAGAATTGTAACGGCCCAAGAATTTTCAACGCTGAAAATCAACATAAAAAATACCATGTCGAACATTCAAGCATCGAAAACACAAGAACGTTATTAGAAACAATATTAGATGGTGAGATAAGAAAGAAAGAAATATTAGAATAGAAGAAGAAGAACCAACACAGAATAGATTCTCACATCGCAGCGGAACCAAATATAATATAGAAATATATCTTTACTAAGAGATTTTTTATTAAAGAATTACTTACAATCATCAGAGGACATCGCGTATCTGGACAGTTATAATAATATGTCCTCATATACAATCACACAGCGGAACATATATAATATCATATGTCAGAACTCTTCCAGCTCGTCTCTTCATAGAATCCGATAACCTGAACCTGTACAACTCAGTCTAACCCGAGCATTTTAAAAATGCCGGATCAGTCTGGTGGACCAGAGTGAGAAAAACACACTAAGTTTAAAGGTATCAGACAACTTGATTTTAAAGTCAAAATCTTTTCGAAAGAAAATGATAATCGTAAGATCGAATCCACACATAAACACGAATGTTTTTTACCTTAGGATAACCCAAAACATTTTTTAAACAATATTACTCTGATATTATGATTGTGTATAAATACAAATAAATATCAATCTAGTAGAACGCTTGCATCTCATGCTCCACATATATAGTATATAATCAAAACCGTGGGCGCTTATTGGAGAATGGATTTCCTGGAAAGGTATGGGACCACCTTCCCGACAATGTGTCTCGGGAGATGAATACATCGGGGTTCATCAAGAACATCTTGCAACCCAGGCTAAACATGAACGGCCCTTCACTATACTTTCAGAGTACCGAATGTATCATTACCAGGGTTGGGGGCCAGCCAAACGAACCGATAGCATACATACAGAAATAAAAAGGGACAACCAAAGGCATATCTCCAGATCACGTAATGATATACCCTTTTGCTGGGTGCGACCCACATAGCCATGCGACCTACCTGATTTTGTGCCATTTCCCAATTGATGAGGCTAGAGGTTAAGCTTATCCTTCAGAATAACACATTTTCATCCACTTTGAATGCCATATCGGTAGATTCGCTAGATATCATTAATTGTGGTCCACAAAAATACTCAAATTGATAGGAGAACGTGCACTTCTCCGCCATCAACTTGGTACGTTTAAAGAAATCAATGTACGTGATTCCTTTGGAAATACTATGTCAAACAGTCGTCTATACAAGTCATCCAGGAACAAGATGAACCGAAGGCACTCTCCTACTACATCCAATATAATGATCACCCCATGGATCAATAGCGAGAAGTCCTTGCAATCCGAAGATTTCAATTACGACAGAATCACCAGTCGTTATAACTCTAGTGGACCAGACCAGAGAAATTAAACAAGTAACTCTTCCGCTCATGAAGATCAACGGTCTTCAATTGCTCCATCTTCAATTAGCATCTTCCACGTATTTGTTGATAGGAATGGTTTTCGAATATAAATTCGATCCTAGTCTTTCCGTACCAACAAGCGTATAGGCCAGATTTGATAGTCGGTTATTTAACAATCAAATAAACTCAAATAAACAACCATTCATTCATAAAAATAAAAATGAATTCACTGATTCAGTACCAGCATCAATTAGCCTCTTTAATTAACCGTCTGTTAATTAAATTCTTATAAATCTTCCAATATATAGAATAAAGCTTTTACTTCTTATTATCGAATAAGAATTTTCTTAACCTATTTATTCAACTCATAAAATTTTCTAATATAGTTTATAAAATCATTTACAGAAATCATAACTTGTATTTCCCTCAACTCCTCTCGTTTATAAACCACTACCATCCTTGGATAATCATGAAGTCACTCAAGTTGGGGTATTCTATTTACCACTCAAACCTTGATCAACAACATTCATATCTTCAAAATAGATAGAAGTTTATTAACACCTCCATTTTTTAAAAAAATACTACATTTAAAATCTCAACATGTTTACTTAATTGATTAAGTAAACTTTTATTTATAACTTTAGAAATCCTTCAAAATAAACGAGTCTCGATTCGATTATAATTCGGATCCTTTATAAACTTCTTCAATATTTCTTTATAAATATATTTTACCAACATTCGCAATAATCACTATTTATTGATTACAATTGTATATAAACCTTCTTTACAAATTTTATATAAATACCTTCACCATTTTATATGAACCCTTTTCAAATCTTAATTTGTTATCTTTTACATCACTTGTATTTTATTAATCAAAATAAGTAAACTTACTTCTGTATCAAATGTTACAGATTATATTTCCAAATCTTTTACTTCCATTTATCAACCGTTGTCACTTCATTCCCAACAACTTATTTGTTGTCTAAAAATCGTATTACGATCTTCAGTTTATTTATCAAATATTTCAATTATCGTTTGCAACAATTATTACAAAATTCCTTTCCAAAACTTAAACTTCATTTACAAATTTCATTTGAAATTCGTTAGCGATGGCTTATACCTCGATTTCACTTTCCGATTCTCATCCTCGATTAACATTACGGACTCCGTAATATCACATTCCGAACTTCGAAAAAAATCTCAACTCAATAAACATTCCAAACTTTAGGATACAACATTCTAAACCCCGAAATAAAACTTATCTTAGCCAATTTACATCATTTCCCAATTTATATTTATCTAATCCCATTGTATGTGGAATTTATCTCATCACTCTTTCACGTATAAATTCAACTCATATTTGTATATCTAGTTAGATTATATTTAGAAATATTGGTTTAACAATCTATTCCAGCTATCGCGTTTAACTCCGATTTCATTTAAAAACCTGAAATCTCATTTCCCAAATCAATACTCATTTCCAATTCCGTTGATTCATTAATCTTATTCATGAAATGTTATCTAATCACATTTCGTATATTTTAAAACAACATTTGTTTAAAACAATCATTTATTACAAAAAATATCACTCCTTAATCTCTTTTATATATTCTCGTAATTTCATGACTCAATTATTCTATTTCAATAATTTGAAATCAATTTAAGCTTCCTTTACGGCCGTTAAGACTTTTATATACCATACACATTTTATTAATGAATACGATAAGTTTATATCGTTTAACTATTTATTCAATAATGTCTTATATCTCTGTTAGTTATAAATTTAAATGATTATAAAACCAGTAAATTAACTTTGATATTTATATTACGATCAAAATCGTATTTCAAATATATAAATATAACTTTGAAAATATTTCACAATCGATTTAATATCGATTAAAAATCTTTTCTTTTACTAACGGTACTAAAGAGGCAAATATCCACTGAAGTACCAAACTATGAAATATAATCAATTTCATATCAAATGAACACAACATATGATATTGATCAATATTATCAATATCATTGAGGAATCCTGTTGGATTCCTCCAACCTGTCAATTTCCTACAAAATAATGGGTTACTTCTGAATCATTCAGTTCAATATGGCCAATCAATATTCGATTTCCATCTAAATAGATGAAATAAAAAAAATTATAATAACAGTCAATACTGGAATGTAACCATCAATAATAGGCTGATAAGAACAATTAAAACATCCTATTGTTTATTTATAACGTTTATATTATTATAAACGTAACCATTGAGGTAAGTTACCTCAATTGGATTCAATCGTTGTAAATAATGATTTTAATTTAATTAAGTTAAACGAACATTTAGCTTAACTGTTCAGTCAATAATGAATATATAATTCAACAATCATCCAATAAAAATCATCTATAATACACAAACAAATGAACCCAACTTATATAAAATATAAGTGGGAAGAACAGAGTGAGTTTAACTCACCTTGATCTGTTTTGCTGTTTAGATGGCTCGGTTTAATTAAATTAAACAGTAGTTTAATTTAATAAAAAATCCCTGTTGATACCAATTCTGTCCGATTCTGTTCCAGACTGTAGCATTTATCAATGCGGTTCCAATGACACCCTATCTATCCAATTCTGGTCAGGTATATAAAAGTTATTAACGGTTATACATTAACGATTTTAATTATAATAATTAATTACCTTGATTTAGTTTTATTCAAGTAATTACATTTGGTTAGAAAATATAAATAGGCCGACTCAGGTGCGTATTACTTTCGAATGGCGCACTTCTTTTTCTTTACTGCTGATCCCATCTACATTGATGTAAAGACCCGGGTTTTCACGATCCTAGTAATCGACATAAACTCAATGTCGATTATCCAAGCATCGGAAATACCAGACAGTTAATGAAAGAAAATAGAGGGTGAGAATAAATAAGATAGAAAATTAGAATAGAAGAAGAAGAAGATCACAACCACATCAGGGTAACACTAACCTCACAGCGGAACGAATAAAATGTACTATATAACATAACTTTGAAATACAAATCTGTACTTGAATATACATATCATTATCAAAGTAGAGCACTTACAACCCAGCGGAAATAAACAATTGCTATAAAATCCTGAAGCCTCCTGCTCCAAGCTCTCAGTATATCTGTAAAATCATGACTACTTAACTTCCCGTACAAATTTGGGAACCAAAGAGTTTAGGGCAAAACAAAACAAAATAAACTCCAGGTCAGTCATGGGACTGGTGTGAGTAAACAATTTAAAACAATTGAGAAAATAAACGATATCTCATAAGACCATGCCGTATAACACAGAACGGGTTTTTCCTTATGAGAATCCAAAACACTTGATTTATCATTTCAAAATCCTTTTGAAAGAAACAATGGTTTTTATATCAAAACTCCCTTAATATTATGATACTGTCTATCAACCACAATATAATAATCATCTAGCAGAACGCTTTCATCTCACGTTCCACATACATAATATATAATCAAAAACCGCGGGCGCTTATTGGTTAATGAATTCCAACTGGCAAGGTATGGGACCACCTTTCGACAGTGTATCTCTAGAGAGAAATACACCGGGTTCAACAAGAACATCTTGTAACCCAGGCTAAACATGATCGGTCACTCATTTCGCTTGAGTCAACCGAATGTATTATCACCAACGGTCGGGATCGACAACCGTTTCCCGAAAGAGACAACATCGAAATAGATTATAGAAGTAAATGGAATTTCTCTAGATCAGGTGACAATACACCCTACTAGATTAGGTGACAATACACCCTAATTGGCAGCTAACCACTTAGCCATGCGACCTACCCGACTTTATACCATTTCCGGTTGTAAGGCTAGAGGCCATAACGTATAGATCACATCTTTATTTATTTTGAATGTCACATCGTTATACCCCCCAAATCACAAATTGATTTCCCCAAAAATACCACGGGTATACTGCTAAGAGAAACGAATTCCTCCGCCACCAAACGTAAGTACGTTTAAAGAGATCAACTTACGCGATATATTAAATATACTCTGTCAGACATTCTTCTATATAGGTCGTCCTGGGACTGGACAGACCGAAGGTACTATTCTGTAAATCCATCTTAGGAAATTTCTACCTAGGATTTACTGAACAGTCCTTGCATAACCCTGTCTTCAATTATCTTAATCATATTTGATTCGCAACACTAATGCCATACCGAGTGGTTTTCAGATAATATGTCTGATCCCGGTCTCTCCGTATTGACAACGGAAATGGTCAAAATCTTTGACAGTCGGTAATTTAACTATCAAAGGAAAACAAGTGTACAAACAACGTTCGTATTCCCAAATGGAAATCTTACCGATCAATCATCATTTCATTTCCTAATTTCCTATTTATCGTTTCCACATATTCATAAATTCCTTATTTTCTAAAATTAGAAAATATACGTTATTAAATTTGGAAAACGTTTTCATTTCTGATTCACACATCAATATCTTTCCACCTCTATCAGTCTCTAACTGTAAACTAGTAAGAGAACAACTTCCCAAGCATAAACTCCGAAGGCCGAAACCAACATCAGATCGATACACTGAAAGCCATTCAACTCAACTAATTTTCAGTCAGTTTCTAATTTCATAATTCCATTTAAATTCCTAATTCAAACCCCAAATTCCTTTATAATATTTTATTTGCAAAATATTTACTTTAATATTTTTTTTCCACATAGAATGTGAAAAATATTTCTTTATAAAATCAAAATAGTTTGATTTCGTATTTAAAAACAATATCTCAAACCCAAATTCTATTTATATTTTTATTTGTTGAATTATTCATACAAATCTCCTTTTTATTTCTAACACTTAAATCTCATTTATAATTCCCTTTATATAATTCTATTTATTCTATATAAATCCTTTTATATAATTCTATTTATTTTGTATAAATCATTTTATATGATTCTATTTATTCTATATAAATCCTTTTATATAATTCAATTTATTTCATATAAATCCTTTTATATAATTCTATTTATTATATATAAATCCTTTTAAATAATTCTATTTATTTTGTATAAATTCTTTCATTTTCAATATTAACTTTGAAAATTTTCTTTTTACATTCCAGTATTTCATATGGTATTCAAAGTACCAAATAACATGACCAGTGTTGTTATAGTCAATCACATATTATATATCACATCATATATCATAATATATGAAAACAAACAGCATTATAAATACTGAGGAATCCAGTTGGATCCCTCCAACCCGTTTCCCTGCATCCACAGATATTAAACAATATAAATAACATCGATTTCATTTCAATATGAAATATTCTGATAAACAGAATCAATATTTGATTAGCGATATATATATATATATATATATATATATATCTTTATCTATAATTTCAACCAATACATCAGCAATTCAACCAAACAATCAACACACACAAATCAATCATCATTTATCAATACTAGATTATATTTATAAAAGTATAAACTGTACAGAGTTAGTGAGATTTACTCACATTGGCTTGCAGTTGACGGTTTTGCTTTTGTTTCGTTTACAATCAAACAGATGTTTGATTTTATCATGAAATTCCAATAGCTAAAAACAACGAAGTCTGTTTCACACTGTACTTCTCGTTGCTGCGATCTCAACACGATTGATTTCCTCGAATTCCATCGATGAATGAATTAAATATCGCTATTACAGTATTTGATTAATTTAAAAATCATTAACTATTTATTTATTATTTAGTTAATTATTATTACCCCATAATACGTGATTAGACTGAAAAAATTCTCCTCCTTCTGTAAAGATCGCGACTTTTCTCCTTTCCTAACTAAACAAGAAAACTAACCCCGTTCGAAGATCATCACTGGCACCTTTCCTGCTAGACATCACCTGAACCCTGTCAAAATAACCATGGTCGATAAGGCCCCCACCTCCAATCATCCATTGCTGACCTTTCTTTGAATGCCAACTCCCTTGCAACGTAAATGGCAAAGCTAAAATCACCAACTCCAAGTGTTTTCCCCAAAAAAATTACCCAACAGTTGACTCTGAACCAAGATGAAACTTCAATGCAATAATATATGTTCCTTTATTAAATAAATCATTGTATTCTGCCACCGGTACTTCACTTTATCATGCCGATGCTCCCATATACCCCACGCATCCCATTTCTTCACCAAAATGAAAATCGACTTTACCAAATTTATCTCCTCCCAACGATCCTTTAATCCTTGTATAACCAACACCATACCTCACTAACATGATCACCATCCACCTGATTAACTCGCAGCTCCCCTGCCATTTCATCGCTGAGCCCGGAAACAGTACCCCCCCACAAAAACCAACGACCTTATTTTGAACGAAAATCCACCCAGTTTGCATATGTGTGTTCTTCCATAGTACGATCTTTGGCCTATATCCAGATCCCAAAACAATTACTCAATCTTCCCCTAAATTTAGCCATCTGCCATTCCTCCTTCTACGGTATACAACAAATTGAACAAAAATCATCACTACTTCAATCGTTAAAGTCTCGACATCTCCATCCTAGTTTTGCAAAACCCAAAATCACGATGACCATTACGTTCTTAGCTCAAAGCCGTGCCATCTAGCAAAGACAGACTCTTTTTATTTTGATGAAATCCCAAAATTTCCCGTATTACTCCAAATGCTAAACTAAACCACAATACATCCTTCGTTTCATGAATTTAAGTGCCAATTCACAAAATCCAAAACCCAATCTTTTGCTCTCTTGGTTACAGCGATCTGAAAGATTTTCATACCCTTGGAAATTGATACCAGATCAGAGAGAATCATGCCGGGAATCCGAACATACTATTTTTGTGATTTTTGAGTGATTTTCTCATTTGATTTTGAATTTAGAAGATGAATTTTTTCTCATGTTATAATACTTGAAGATGGCGACTACTTCTTTATTGACTGTTGAAGAAACGAAATAGGGTTTTAGGGTTACATTGGTAGCTTATTTATAGAGTGATTTAGTAATTTTATATTTAAATTTTATATTCATTTTTAATCAAATATTATTTATATATATCATTAAAATTCATACAATCACATTTGATATCCAATTTTGATGAAACCGGACATGCAACTACCGTTTGATATTACGGACCCAACGAAACTTGTTTCGTCGCATTCCGACTCCGTTTGCTCACACATCGTATTTTTAAAGTCAAATTATTGACTGTTTTTCCCATTAAAATCACGTACGGTCACATATGGACTCCAAAAATCACGGAAATTGAAATCTAGCAATAATTTAACATTCTGGTTCCAACAAAATTAAGATTCGTTGAAAACGGAGTTCGTTTGCAAAAATGGTTATTTTTAAAGCTCTAAATAAACCAATTTAAATATTAATATATTTAAAAACAATTAAATAAAATAATAATAATTTAATATTATCGTATATATTCAGAGTGGAATACCATACAACTCCAAAATAAATATATCAGGATCTATAACTCGATATTTAAAAATCCAGTTAAATCGATATTCCATTTATATTAAAAATCTGTTTATAATATAAATAAATCGTTATAAATTATAAAGGAATTCCATAGCGACTTTTCGAAAATTTGATTTGATCATAAAAAAATATATATACAATGAAATCCCAAATTTTCTCTTCCATTAGAAAAATATGCTTCACCAGCTCCGAACATTTCTTGTTTCACAGAAATCCGACTTAAAACGGATTCTGTATATTCATTTAAAGTTCGAATCGCCAAATTACGAACTGCCGCGCCATTTCGAGCTTGATTATAATATAATTATACGTTCAACTGTCGTTTATATAATATATTCGTTAATATAATTCAACTCTATACTGAATTATATATTTTAAATGATCCAATTCACACAATATTGTGAATTCCACTATGACTATTTCGGAAATTAAATATATTATTCTATTATTTATATTAATTCAATATTCAATATTATTTAATTTTGGTTAGTTTAAACTACCAAACCATTATTTAAATAATTAATTAAATTATTTATAATACCGTAAAAATTCGGGATGTTACATTCTTCCCCCCTTAAAATAACTTCATCCTCGAAATTGCTAAGGTAGAAAACAAACTCTATTATTTGGTTTAAAAATTATTCATTTACTTCTAACTTCAGTTTTACTGAATTAATTGATTTCAATTAAATTATTAATTTATTTCGAACAACCAACATTTTCAAAAATCCTGAAAATTTTCTAACACCTTAAATTTTTCAGAAAATTTCTCCAGCACCTCCTTTGTATGGGTCAATCGGTACAGCTACAACTCGCCTCTCTAGGCCTTCTCCAACCCAAAAGAAAATCAAACAGCCAAGCGGCTTGCCAAATCGGCTCATAAATCATCAAATCCATATAAAAATAAACTTGTACCTTTTTGTCGGGCATATCACTTATGTCATTTCCAACTGCTACCAATTCTGAATATACCAATGTCATTCCAATCAAACTCCAATCAATTTATCTTCAAATCCAACCATTATCTTATAACTAAGCCAATTTCCATTCTAGATCAATGTCCATTATCCATTCCAAATTCAATCCAACTTACTCGATACTATTATTCTAATTCAATTCAATTTCTACTTAATTGACTTTATTTTTATTCCAATTTGCTTTCCTAAATTTCAATTCAGTTTGGTTTTAAATCAAACAATCTTTCCCTGGGAATTTTAAATAACTTAGCTTTTCTAAAATCAAATATCGCTTTTTGCAATTCAAAACAACTTGCTTTCTCAAAACATTTCCAAAAACAAAATCTTTGGTAGTAATCCGTCACTTACAACTCGAAAATGAACACTGATGATGTGGCCAACATCATTAGAGTTATTTCCCAGCGATCAAAGTGAGTTCAATACTATATCACTTTTCAAAACCAATTCTAAACACTTCCACTTCGAAATACATTTCAAAATATCATTCATAATGCTTGTAAATAATTAAAAATATCCCAGGATTTAAAATTCTCATATATTAATTCCGAATCCATCTACAAACACCTTCCCAAATTTCCAGGATTTTAACTTCAGTTCTGATGTAAATTCATATTTAGTTCATTTCGTAACATTTATACGAATTTTGATTGGTTATTTACATAACCGTTTCAATTATAATCCTATTTCATTATAATAACAACCAATATATCCAGTATATTATAATTATTCCAATACAAATCCTTTATATCAAAATATAATTTAGGTAAAATTATTACGTTTACCCTCTTTTCAAAGCATACTGTGTCAGTTCATCGTATTTGAGTGTTTATAAACTCCTACCAATACAGTGGATCAAACTGATCGACCAGAACTCATAAACAACTGAACCAATAAATCTCCACAATATAAAACAATTTTTTATGAAATCTACAAATACGTTCACTCGTATATATACACTCAAACTCAACCTAGGGTATTGCTAACCCCATCTCTACTGAGACACGCCACAGAGCCAAGGTAATTAATTAACCTTTAGCTCTGATACCACTGTAATGACCCGGGTTTTCGCGATCCTGGTAATCGACATAAACTCAATGTCGATTATCCAAGCATCGGAAATACCAGATAGTTAATGAAAGAAAATAAATGGTGAGAATAGATAAGATAGAAAACTAGAATAGAAGAAGAAGAAGATGACAACCACATCAGAGTAACACGAACCTCACAGCTGAATGAACAAAATGTACTATATAACATAACTTTGAAATACAAATTTGTACTTGAATATACATATCATTATCAAAGTACAACACTTATAACACAGCGGAAATAAACAATTGCTATAAAATCCTAAAGCCTCCTGCTCCAAGCTCTTAGTATATTTGTAAAATTCTGACTACTTGACTGCCCGTAAAAATTTGGGCACCCAAGAGTTTAGGATAAAACAAAACAAAATAAACTCCGGGTCAGCCATGGACTGGTGTGAGTAAACAGTTTAAAACAGTTGAGAAAATAGACGATATCTCATAAGACCACGCCGTATAACACAGAATGAGTTTTTCCCTTATGAGAATCCAAGATGCTTGATTTAACATTTCAAAATCCTTTTGAAAGAAACGATGATCTTTTATATTAAAACTCCCTTGATATTATGATAGTGTCTATCAACCACAGTATAATAATCATCTAGCAGAACGCTTTCATCTCACATTCTACATACATAATATATAATCAAAAACCGCAGGCGCTTATTAGTTAATGAATTCCAATTGGCATGGTATGGGACCACCTTTCGACAGTGTATCTCTAGAGAGGAATACACCTGGTTCATCAAGAACATCTTGTAACCCAGGCTAAACATGACCGGTCACTCATTTCGCTTGAGTGTACCGAATGTATTATCACCAACGGTTGGGATCAACAACCATTTCCCGAAAGGGACAACATCGAAATATATTATAGAAGTAAATAGAATTTCTCTAGATCAGGTGACAATACACTCTAATTGGTAGCTAACCACTTAGCCATGCGACCTACCCGATTTTATACCATTTTCGGTTGTGAGGCTAGAGGCCATAACATATAGATCACACCTTTATTTACTTTGAATGTCACATCGTCATACCCGCCAAATCACAAATTGATTTCCCAAAATATTCCATGGGTATACAACTAAGAGAAACGAATTCCTCCGCCACCAAACGTAAGTACGTTTGAAGAGATCAACTTACGCGATATATTAAATATACTCTGTCAGACATTCTTCCATACAGGTCGTCCTGGGACTGGACAGACCGAAGGTAATATTCTGTAAATCCATCTTAGGAAATTTCTACCTAGGATTTACTGAACAGTCCTTGCATAACTCCGTCTTCAATTATCTTCATCATATTTGATTCGCAATGCTAATGCCATACATAGTGGTTTTCAGATAATATATCTGATCCCGGTCTCTCCGTATTGACAATGGAAATGGTCAAAATCTTTGATAGTCGGTGATTTAACTATTAAAGGAAAACATGTGTACAAACAACGGTCGTATTCCCAAATGGATATCTTACTGATCAAGCATCATTTCATTTCCCAATTTCCCATTTATCGTTTTCATATATTCATAAATTCCTTATTTTCTAAAATTAGAAAATATACGTTATTAACTTTGGAAAATGTTTCCATTTCTGATCCAGAATCAATATCTTCCCACCTCTATCAGTCTCTAACTGTAAACTAGTAAGAGAACAACTTCCCAAGCATAAACCTCGAAGGCCGAAACCAACATCCGATCGATACCAAGAAAGCCATTCAACTCAACTAATTTCCGGTCAGTTTCTAGTTTCAGTAATTCCATTTAAATTCCTAATTCAAACCTCAGATTCCTTTATAATATTTTATTTGCAAAATATTTACTTTAATCTATTTTTTCACATAGAATGTGAATAATATTTCTTTTGCAAAACAGTTTGATTTCGTATTTAAAAACAATATCCCAAACCCAAATTCCATTTGTATTTTTATTTTTAGAATTATTCATACAAATCTCCTTTTTATTTCTAACACTTAAATCTCATTTATAATTCCCTTTATATAATTCTATTTATTCTATATAAATCCTTTTATAAAATTCTATTTATTTTATATAAATCCTTTTATATAATTCTGTTTATTCTATATAAATCCTTTTATATAATTCTATTTATTTCATATAAATCCTTTTATATAATTCTATTTATTTTATATAAATCCTTTTATATAATTCTATTTATTTTATATAAATCCTTTCATTTTCAATATTCACTTTGAAATTTTCATTTTTACATTCCACTATTTCATATGGTATTTAAAGTACCAAATAACATGACCAGTGTCATCATAATCAATCACAGATTATATATCACATCATATATCACAATATATGAAAACAAACAGTATTATAAGTATTAAGGAATCCAGTTAGATCCCTCCAACCTATTTCCCTGCATCCACAGATGTTAAACAATATAAATAACATCGATTTCATTTCAATGTGAAATATTCTGATAAACAGAATCGATATTTGATTAACGATTTATATATATATATATCATTGTCTATAATTTCAACCAATACATCAACAATTCAACCAAAAATCAATACACAACAATCAATCATCAGTTATCAATACTAGATTATATTTATAAAAATATAAACTGTGCGAAGTTAGAGAGATTTACTCACATTGGCTTGCAGTTGACGGTTTTGCTTTTGTTTCGTTTACAATCAAACAGACGTTTGATTTTATCACGAAATTCCAATAGCTAAAACAACGAAATCTGTTTCACACTGTACTTCTCGTTGCTGCGATTCAACGCGACCAATTTCCTCGAATTCTGTCAATGAATGAATTAAATATCACTATTATAATATTTGATTAATTTAAAAATCATTAACTATTTATTTATTATTTAGTTAATTATTATTACCCCATAATACGTGATTAGACTGAACAAATTCTCCTCCTTCTGTAAAGATCGCGACTTTTCTCCTTCCTCAACTAAAAAAGAAAACCAACCCCATTCGAAGATCATCAGTGCCACCTTGCCTGCTAGAGATCACCTGACCACTGTCAAAACAAGCATGGTTGACTAGGCTTCCACCTCCAATCATCCATTGTTGACCTTGCTTTGAATGCCAACTCCCTTGAAACGTAAATGGCAAAGCTAAAATCACCAACTCCAAGTGTTTTCCCCAAAAAAATTACCCAACAGTTGACTCTCAACCAAGATGAAACTTCAATGCAATAATATATGTTCATGTATTAAATAAATCATTGTATTCTGCCACTTGTACTTCCCTTTATCATGTCGATGCTCCCATTTACCCAACGCATCCCATTTCTTCACCTAAATGAAAATCGACTTCACCAAATTTATCTCCTCGCAGCGCTCCTTTAATCCTTGTACCAACAACACCAAACTTCACTAACATGATCACCACCTACCTGATCAGCTCCCCTGCCATTTCATCACTCAGCCCTGCAACAGTACCCCCCCACAAAAACCAACGTCCTTATTTTCAACGAAAATCCACCCAGTTTGCATATGTGTATTCCTCCGTACTACGATCAGTGGTCTATACTCCAGATCCCAAAACAATTACTCAGTCTTCCCCTAAATTCAGCCCTCTGCCATTCCTCTGTAACACCCCACACCCGTTAAGGTCACTCACTAAGGGAATGCCTTAACTTCGGTGGAGTATCTTAAGTGAATATAGAACAGAAAAATTACAACAAGACAGATATAAGCAATACTTGAGAATTTAAAAACATCATTTCATTTCAGCGGAAAGTAAAACATGTTTGGTTACATCACTAAACCATAAACAAGAGTCAAGTACATAATATCCATCTTGATAAAACAAAAGTACATAATCCCACTAATTACTAATAGCCATAATAGAAAGGATAAACTGAGCTTTACATCAATGGTCCAAGCTCCAAAGAGAGATAAAGCAATCTGATCAAAGCCCACTAGTGCTAGGCCCACTCTGAGAACCTGAGGGTTGGGGAAAAAGATAAAAACAACGGGGTCAGACATAAGTCTGAGTGAGCCCTATAACTTTAACAATACAATCATTAAAGTAATTAGGGTATGATATAAACCTGGCACGGTACGACTAGGGATAAATGACTACACTAAGCAGCCAACTAGACTTAGGATGAACTAAGATAACGGTAAAGACGCGCCTATCCACCCAAGGATAAATACTACACTGCACCACACCAGATCCACCCACCCAAGGGTAATTCCTACTTAAAGGTTGATCCCACTAAGTGTACTTAGTAATTTTTAATAGTAGTTCCGTGTACCCCTAGCTGACTACATAGGTGCCGTCTGCCCCTATCTCCACTAGGTGTACCCACAACTTAGTAAATTTAATAGTAGTCTCGTGTACCCCTAACTGACTACATAGGTGCCGTCTACCCCTATCTCCACTAGGTGTACCCACTACTCCCATTCGGTCGGCTCCCTAACGTAGATACCCGTGCTGGCCCCACAGTGGGGTGTATCACTCCCCAAAGTGGCAACCCGATACAATCAATGGTGCACGGCTTATACCTACACGATGCAACAACGTCTTACCTACCAGCCCGGGTCCACACACGCATATGAAACCCGTTGGACTTGCGTTGCCACCGCTAACCCATTTTTGGCCTCTTATAGTCAAGCCCAGTACGCGTGTCCCGTCCTCGACATGGGTCGAGCCCACTAAGATACATATGGGTTATTGGTTGAAATGGGCCCCCATAAGCTACCCACCTAAGCTTGTCATTTTTTTCTAGTGCATCCCACTTAACCCTTTTTAATAATCATGTCCACTTACATGTTTAAAGTTTGGTTAAGTCATCTACTCATATTTCAATTGCCACTCAAGGCACCCACTAGATTTCCCCATGCCACCCAAGGCACTTACTTGATTTCCACATGCCACCCAAGGCACTTACTTAACCCTTAAATCATGTTTAATTACATGTTCCACTTTGGTTAAGTATTTTAATCTTATCTTCCATTGCCACCCAAGGAAACCACTAGATTTTCCCCATGCCACCCAAGGCGCTTACTTAACCCTTTAATCATGTTTAATTACATGTTCCACTTTGGTTAAGTATTCTAATCGTATCTTCTATTGCCACCCAAGGCAATCACTAGATTTTCCCCATGCCACCCAAGGCACTTACTTAACCCTTTAATCATGTTTAATTACATGTTCCACTTTGGTTAAGTATTCTAATCGTATTTTCTATTGCCACCTAAGGCAACCACTAGATTTTTCGACATGCCACCCAAGGCACCCACTTAACCCCTTATGTCCCTCTACATGCTAATATGGTTAAGTGTTTCTTAATTGATTAAGAACGTAACCGTTGTAAAGACCTCTCACATTAGACTATCTTTTATGGCAGCTGGATTTGCCGGTCGGGTCCGGGCAGCCTTACGCCATAACCGAGTCTAACCTCGTGTCTTTACACTTGTCACATATTAAGTTTGTGCCTAAGACCTCTCACATTGGGCCAATTATTTGTAGCCACTGGATTTGCCGGTCGGTTCCGGGCAGTCTTATGCTACAAAAGGGTCCAACCTCGTGTCTTAGTCGATTAATTACACCTAATCAATCACCCTCATATTTCGAATTAATTTTCCTTAATTAATTCCAATTTTAACGATGTATATAATTGACTCAATTATGTCCATCCACTTTATGGTATGCATAATCATACCAACTTCACACCATTTCATTAACATGTATATTAACCCCATCGTTCCTCACGTAATTCGCTAACATGACATAAAAGGGAAGATTCATCACAAATACAATGGGTTCAACTTGCATAACATTAGCATCAACATGGGTTTAAAGGTGTCAACATGCATATAGCATCAAACCCAACTAGCATAAGTAATCAACCCAAACTTGCATGAATCACATATGTCATAAAGAGGTTAACTTGCATAAGTTTCTTATGTCATTCAAAGGGGTAAACTTGCATATGTATGTGTGACATACAAAGGGGTTAACTTGCATATGCATGCATATCATACTAAGGTGTAAACTTGCACATGTTACTTGCATATCATCGAACGCCAAACTTGCATAACATGTCATATATGAACATGCATATAATCAAACACCAAACTTGCATAACATATCATATATGAACTTGCATATAATCATACACCAAACTTGCATAACATGTCATATATGAACTTGCATATAATCATACACCAAACTTGCATAACATATCATATATGAACTTGCATAATCATGGTGTCATAATGGATCAATGTTTATCATAGCAATTTGCATAACTAGCATCATGAACACATAGACTAACACTTGCATAACTTGCATAACATCATGATCATGTAGCATATAACTTGCATAACATCATGAACATGTAGCATATGACTTGCATAACTTGCATAACATCATGATCACATAGCATATGACTTGCATAACATCATGAACACATAACACATAACTTGCATAACTTGCATAACATCACAAACACATAGCATATGATAACACAATCTTGCATTGATCCACATTCATAGCCATAACCTCATTATATCCTATCATAATCATTTCAACAATTGGTCATTAAGGCTATAGAAAACTCACAACTTGTTGATTAGCACTTCAATGAAGAAGATTAAGTTGCTAGAGTTGATTAGAAGTTGATTTGAGAAGCTTTCCTCATCTTTAATTTGTTGGTGGCTCCTCCTAGTTGCATTTTGACGGCATAACGACGTTGTCTCCAATTTTAGTATGAATTAGGATAGTCTTAGGGTGTATTTATAGAATTAGGATGTAGTTTTGGCCCTAAGATTAACCCTAGATTAGGTTAGAGCCGTCAGATCTCGTCACAAGCCACCAGACACAGCCCAAAAGCCAAACTGGTGCACCCAGGTCACCTGGGCTCGACCAGGGAGGTCGACCCCCAGGTCGACACTAGGGTCGACACCCTAGTCGACCTGGTGGGCAGGTCGAATCCCCAGTCGACCCCCAGGTCGACTCCCTGGGTCTGGCGGGAATTTTCCCGCCACTTCTGAAATGTTTGAATTTTTATATTTAAATCTGTTTTGAATTTCTGAAAACTTCTTCGGGCCTTAACTGGGTCATACGGACTCCGATTTTCGAAAACTCGGACTCTATTTCGCGTATTTTTCCGAGACGAACGCAATGGCATAGCCTGTTTCCCCTGATTCAGATTTTAAAATTTAATTCTGCCCAGTTTTATATTATAGCAAGTTATTCAACATACGGGGTGTTACATTCTCCCTTACTTAAAGGATTTCGTCCCCGAAATCTCTAAGTCAAGAAGAACGTATCCTACCAACCAAACAACCATCTACTCAAACCATCAAACACTAGCATCCATTGTCCTTAGAGTTTCTAATGCTGTATGAACATATGCAAAGAGTGTGTGTATATGTTCCCTGTCTAATGCAAAATTAGGCGGTCCACTTATTTAGTTGACCTCCTTAATGCAAACCATGATAGTGCCATGCATCCAATATGTATGCGAAAGATCCCTATCGACACATACTATTTCTACATGAGTGCACAATCATTCACCAAAATGCATCATCCATGTGATAACACAACCATTATACATCCATTAATATAGCTACCTACACACAATTATATGCAATATGCAATATGAAGTGACTGAGCCGATCTAGTGCCTAGAGTATGTGTATATGCATCCACGAGCAACCACTAGCAACCACTTGCATCCACACGCATCCATCAATCATAACATGTCTCAAACACATGTTTCAACCATAGGTTTACCCTATCTAAAGGTCAAAGGTACTAATGAGAGGACATACTAAAGATAAGATAAGCACTAGACAAACGATAAAGGAGAAGTTAAAAGACATACCCTCAAAAAGGAATGGGTACAATGAACGCATCTTCGCTTCTGTCTCCCAAGTAGCATCGCTCTCATCTTCTCCCCTTTTCACTTTGATTAGTCGAACCTCTCTGTTTCTCAACTTCCTAATCTCTGACCCAATGATGCGGGTAGGAGCTCGTCGAATAGTCGCATCACGCTCTACCTCCACTTCTTTAAGCAAGCTCGGCTCTACCACCTCTGCGGTCTCATGTAGGCACGTACTCAACTGCGATACATGGAATACGTCATGTACCCCACTGCTTCTTGCAAACTCTTCCAAAACTTGCTAGTGAAGATAGGATCTCGATCGCTCACTATGCTAAAAGGTACACCATATAACCGAGCTATCTCTCGAAGGTAAACCGAAGCTAGCCATGGAGCAGTCCTCTTGCTCTTACGGGTATGAAATGGGCGCTCTTAGTAAGTCTGTCTACTACAACCCAAATTTCCGTATTACCCTTCCTCGATCTCGGTAACCCATCAATAAAATCCATCGAGACGCTATCCCACTTCCATTGCGGAACTTCCCATGGGTAAAGCAACCCACCAGGTTTCTTTTTGCTCCGCTTCCACTCGTTGGCACACCAAGCATCTAGCGACATACTCGGCCACATCTTTCTTCATACTGGCCCAAAAGAAAACTCGCTTCATGTCTTGGTACATCTTGTCCCCACCGGGATGAATGGTCATCCTAGAACGATGCGCATCATCAAGAATAGCCTTCCTCAAACCCTCGTCTTGCGGTACACAAAGTCTACCATCTCTACGCAAGCACCCCCTATCGTCTAGGGTGTACCTACTCAAATTCCTGGACGACTCCCCCCTTATGAGCCTCTCAACCAACTGTGGGTCGTCACGCTGTGCCTCGCCAATCCGTCTCAAAAGAGTAGGTCTGACCTCCAAGGATGCTAGCTAACCGGGTATAAAGTCAACGGAAGGTATGAAATCAAACATCGAGATGAAATTCCAAGCTTCGTCGTTCCACGAACAATGGACTCAAGGACAACCTTTTTCTGCTCAAGGTGTCCGCCACCATGTTACCCTTGCCAGGGGTATACGCTATGTCGAAATCATAGGATGCTAAGAACTCCATCCACCTTTGCTGTCTCAAGACTATGCGCTCGAAGAGTCTCCAACACTTCCCTAAGATGTAGGGCATGCTTTTCCCCACTTCTGGAGAAAACCAGGATATTCTCCCATACAAAATCGTCACAACTATCCATCTCTCACGCAGACCATCCTAGTCGAACTCGATATCCCCCAAGTGCAAGCCCCAAAGGCCTAAACCAATATCAGACAAACACCCAAGGGACACCTCCTTCGAATTCAGACGACCTACTTGAGATGATACTAGTAAAAACGGCTAAATAATTAAGCCCTTGTCCAACTCTGGATGTCCTTGCCAGTCTCACTCCAGAACCACCGTTGATCAAATAACTGGCTTTGCTTAACCTATTAAGCACATACGAAAACTTATTTCATTCTTAGAAAAGACCAAGATGTCATCCACAAAGACCACTACGAAGTTGTTTAGGTACTCCCTGAACACCCTACTCATCAAATCAACAAAGTATGCGGGGGCGTTCCTCAATCCAAATGGCATCACCAACCACTCATAGAAACCATCCGGAGCCCTAAAGGCGGTCTTCTCTATACTATTCTCAGTCACTCCCAACTGATGAAACCCCGTGGCTAAGTCCAACTGTGAAACACTGAGGCGCCAACCAACTGATCAAAAAGATCATCAATCCTTGGCAATGGGTGTCTATTCTTCTTTGTGAGCTTGTTGAGTCCTCTTATAGTCTACACAAAGTCTGAGGGACCCATCCGCCTTCGTGGCAAAAACTACTGGAGCACCTCACTTCGATATACTTCGTCTAATGAACTCCTTCTCAAGCAACTCCCCTACTTGCTTATGGAGTTCCCTCCTCTCACGAGGAGCCATGCGGCGCAGTGACAAAGATACTGGTTTAGCATCATCTACCAGATATATTCGGAGGTCTATCTCCTGCTTCGGAGGTAAGCCCTTCACCTCCTCAAACACATCCGAGTATTCCCGGACTACTCTAATAGATCGCAAACTCTCGACCGAAGCGTCAGGCGATTCAAGATAACTTAGTATAACAGAATCTATGGGATTACAAGAGGTCTCGAGAGTGTTACCCAAGCGGGTCGTGAGCCTAACAACTCTCCTTTCGCAATCAAGAATGACACCATTACTGGATAACCAGTCCATGCCCAAAATCAACCCATAGCCCGTGAAGCCCCAAAACAAAGGCATCACACCTAAACTCAACGCTAAGTATGAAGATCTTCAAACCCAAACATATCCTGGACAAATAAGTGGAGCCCCCAATTGGGTTTGAAACAACCAAGGGATCATCTACTAAACTGGTGTCTAGGTGCAGTGACTCAACTAATGATGATGATATAAACGAATGTGATGTGCCAGAGTCGAATAAAGTTTGAACAGGATGATCGAGAGAACCAAATTTCAACTTAAATGGTCCTACCCCCATCAGGTATACCCGTCGTGAGGGAATACATCTACCCTCCAGAAGATCCTGTATTTCGTCCTTACCTCTTTGGACAACCCCAAGGTGTCCTATTTCTCCAAAACAACTAGCCTTCCCCTTCACATTCTCCTTTCGTGGCCTTCTTACCACGATGAGGTTTCGTCCTTTATTTACCTAATAGCCATTTGAACCTTCCTCTCTTGTCCATCTTAAAGGTACCCATAAGCCCTCCACCTCCTTGGACTAACTTCTTAGCCCGACAAACGACTTAGTCCCTTGAAGTGGTTCTTCCGTCCTTCATACGGAAGTCCTTATTTATCTTAAAAAGACATCTATACGCGGAGGGGAAATTCAAAAAGAGAAAGAGGAAGAGATTCAAAACGAAGAATCGAAGGAAGGATAAATGGCTCTTGGGGATTATGTTCTTTTCTTTCAAAAACTTTTCTCTCAAAAACATGTTTTTGAAAATACTTCTTCCAAAAATAATTTTAGAAAAATAATTTTCTAAAAGTTTTATCTGTTCTGGTAACCTTAAGCTCTGATACCACGTGTAACACCCCACACCCGTTAAGGTCACTCACTAAGGGAATGCCTTAACTTCGGTGGAGTATCTTAAGTGAATATAGAACAGAAAAATTACAACAAGACAGATATAAGCAATACTTGAGAATTTAAAAACATCATTTCATTTCAGCGGAAAGTAAAACATGTTTGGTTACATCACTAAACCATAAACAAGAGTCAAGTACATAATATCCATCTTGATAAAACAAAAGTACATAATCCCACTAATTACTAATAGCCATAATAGAAAGGATAAACTGAGCTTTACATCAATGGTCCAAGCTCCAAAGAGAGATAAAGCAATCTGATCAAAGCCCACTAGTGCTAGGCCCACTCTGAGAACCTGAGGGTTGGGGAAAAAGATAAAAACAACGGGGTCAGACATAAGTCTGAGTGAGCCCTATAACTTTAACAATACAATTATTAAAGTAGTTAGGGTATGATATAAACCTGGCACGGTACGACTGGGGATAAATGACTATACTAAGAAGCCAACTAGACTTAGGATGAACTAAGATAACGGTAAAGACACGCCTACCCACCCAAGGATAAATACTACACTGCACCACACCAGATCCACCCACCCAAGGGTAATTCCTGCACTGCACCACACCAGATCCACCCACCCAAGGGTAATTCCTACTTAAAGGTTGATCCCACTAAGTGTACTTAGTAATTTTTAATAGTAGTTCCGTGTACCCCTAGCTGACTACATAGGTGACGTCTGCCCCTATCTCCACTAGGTGTACCCACAACTTAGTAAATTTAATAGTAGTCTCGTGTACCCCTAGCTGACTACATAGATGCCGTCTGCCCCTATCTCCACTAGGTGTACCCACTACTCCCATTCGATCGGCTCCCTAACGTAGATACCCGTGCTGGCCCCACAGTGGGGTGTATCACTCCCCAAAGTGGCAACCCGATACAATCAATGGTGCACGGCTTATACCTACACGATGCAACAACGTCTTACCTACCAGCCCGGGTCCACACACGCATATGAAACCCGTTGGACTTGCGTTGCCACCGCTAACCCGTTTTTGGCCTCTTATAGTCAAGCCCAGTACGCATGTCCCGTCCTCGACATGGGTCGAGCCCACTAAGATACATATGGGTTACTGGTTGAAATGGGCCCCCACAAGCTACCCACCTAAGCTTGTCATTTTTTTCTAGTGCATCCCACTTAACCCTTTTTAATAATCATGTCCACTTACATGTTTAAAGTTTGGTTAAGTCATCTACTCATATTTCAATTGCCACTCAAGGCACCCACTAGATTTCCCCATGCCACCCAAGGCACTTACTTGATTTCCACATGCCACCCAAGGCACTTACTTAACCCTTAAATCATGTTTAATTACATGTTCCACTTTGGTTAAGTATTTTAATCTTATCTTCCATTGCCACCCAAGGCAACCACTAGATTTTCCCCATGCCACCCAAGGCACTTACTTAACCCTTTAATCATGTTTAATTACATGTTCCACTTTGGTTAAGTATTCTAATCGTATCTTATATTGCCACCCGAGGCAACCACTAGATTTTCCCCATGCCACCCAAGGCACTTACTTAACCCTTTAATCATGTTTAATTACATGTTCCACTTTGGTTAAGTATTCTAATCGTATTTTCTATTGCCACCCAAGACAACCACTAGATTTTTCCACATGCCACCCAAGGCACCCACTTAACTCCTCATGTCCCTCTACATGCTAATATGGTTAAGTGTTTCTTAATTGATTAAGAACATAACCGTTGTAAAGACCTCTCACATTAGACTATCTTTTATGGCAGCTAGATTTGCCGGTCGGGTCCGGGCAGCCTTACGCCATAACCGAGTCTAACCTCGTGTCTTTACACTTGTCACGTATTAAGTTTGTGCCTAAGACCTCTCACATTGGGCCAATCATTTGTAGCCGCTGGATTTGCCGGTCGGTTCCGGGCAGTCTTATGCTACAAAAGGGTCCAACCTCGTGTCTTAGTCGATTAATTACACCTAATCAATCACCCCTATATTTCGAATTAATTTTCCCTAATTAATTCCAATTTTAACGATGTACATAATTGACTCAATTATGTCCATCCACTTTATGGTATGCATAATCATACCAACTTCACACCATTTCATTAACATGTATATTAACCCCATCGTTCCCCACGTAATTCGCTAACATGACATAAAAGGGAAGATTCATCACAAATACAATGGGTTCAACTTGCATAACATTATCATCAACATGGGTTTAAAGGTGTCAACATGCATATAGCATCAAACCCAACTAGCATAAGTAATCAACCCAAACTTGCATGAATCACATATGTCATAAAGAGGTTAACTTGCATAAGTTTCTTATGTCATTCAAAGGGGTAAACTTGCATATGTATGTGTGACATACAAATGGGTTAACTTGCATATGTATGCATATCATACTAAGGTGTAAACTTGCACATGTTACTTGCATATCATCAAACGCAAAACTTGCATAACATGTCATATATGAACATGCATATAATCAAACACCAAACTTGCATAACATATCATATATGAACTTGCATATAATCATACACCAAACTTGCATAACATGTCATATATGAACTTGCATATAATCATACACCAAACTTGCATAACATATCATATATGAACTTGCATAATCATGGTGTCATAATGGATCAATGTTATCATAGCAATTTGCATAACTAGCATCATGAACACATAGCCTAACACTTGCATAACTTGCATAACATCATGATCATGTAGCATATAACTTGCATAACATCATGAACATGTAGCATATGACTTGCATAACTTGCATAACATCATGATCACATAGCATATGACTTGCATAACATCATGAACACATAACACATAACTTGCATAACTTGCATAACATCACAAACACATAGCATATGATAACACAATCTTGCATTGATCCACATTCATAGCCATAACCTCATTATATCCTATCATAATCATTTCAACAATTGGTCATTAAGGCTATAGAAAACTCACAACTTGTTGATTAGCACTTCAATGAAGAAGATTAAGTTGCTAGAGTTGATTAGAAGTTGATTTGAGAAGCTTTCCTCCTCTTTAATTTGTTGGTGGCTCCTCCTAGTAGCATTTTGACGGCATAACGACGTTGTCTCCAATTTTAGTATGAATTAGGGTAGTCTTAGGGTGTATTTATAGAATTAGGATGTAGTTTTGGCCCTTAGATTAACCCTAGATTAGGTTAGAGCCATCAGATCTCGTCATAAGCCACCAGACACAGCCCAAAAGCCAAACTGGTGTACCCAGGTCACCTGGGCTCGACCAGGGAGGTCGACCCCCAGGTCGACACTAGGGTCGACACCCTAGTCGACCTGGTGGGCAGGTCGACTCCCCAGTCGACCCCCAGGTCGACTCCCTGGGTCTAGCGGGAATTTTCCCGCCACTTTTGAAATGTTTGAATTTTTATATTTAAATCTGTTTTGAATTTCTGAAAACTTCTTCGGGCCTTAACTGGGTCATACGGACTCCGATTTTCGAAAAATCGGACTCTATTTCGCGTATTTTTCTGAGACGAACGCAATGACATAGCCCATTTCCCCTGATTCAGATTTTAAAATTTAATTCTGCCCTGTTTTATATTATAGCAAGTTATTCAACATACGGGGTGTTACATCCTCCTTCTACGATATACAACAAATTGAACAATAATCATCACTACTTCCATCGTTAAAATCCCGACATCTCCATCCTAGTTTTGCAAAACCCGAAATCACGATGACCATTGCGTTCTTAGCTCAAAGCCGTGCAATCCAGTAAAGACATCGACTCTTTTTTATTTTGATAAAATCCCAAAATCTCCCATATTACTCCAAATGCTAAACTAAACCACAATACATCCTTCATTTCATGAATTTAAGTGCAAAATTCACAAAATCCAAAACCCTAGCGTTTGCTGTCTTGGTTACAGCGAACTGAAAGATGTTCGCACCCATGGAAATTGATACCAAATCGGAGAGAATAATGCCGGGAATCCGAACATACTATTTTTGTGATTTTCTCATTTGATTTTGAATTTAGAAGATGATTTTTTTCTCATGTTATAATACTTGAAGATGGCGGCTACTTCTTTGTTGACAACTGAAGAAAGGAAATAGGGTTTTAGCGGTTACATTGGTAGCCTATTATAGAGTGATTTAATAATTTTATATTCGAATTTTATATTCATTTTTAATCAACTGCTATTTATATTTATCATTAAAAATTCATACGATCACATTTATATCCAATTTTGATGAAACCGGACATGCAGGTACCGTTTGACATTACGTCCCCCAACGAAACTTGTTTCGTTCCATTCCGACTCCATTTGCTCACACAGTGTATTTTTAAAGTCAAATTATTGACTGTTTTTCACATTCAAATCACGTATGACCACATATGGACTCCAAAAATTACGGAAATTGAAATCTAGTAATAATTTAACATTCTGTATCCAACAAAATTAGTTTCATCGAAAATGGAGTTCGTTTGCAAAACCGGTTATTTTTAAAGATCTAAATAAACCAATTTAAATATTAATAATTTTACAAACAATTAAATTAAATAATAATAATTTAATATTATCATATATATTCACAGTGGAATACCATATAACTCCAAAACAAATATATCAGCATCTGTAACTCGATATTTAAAAATCTAGTTAAAACGATATTCCATTTATATTAAAAATCCATTTATAATATAAATAAATCATTATAAATTATAAAGGAATTCCATAGCGACTTTTCAAAAATTTGATTTGATCATACATAAAAATCTACATGATGAAATCCCGATTTTTCTCTTCCGTTAGAAAAATATACTTCACCAACTCCGAACATTTCTTGTTTCACAGAAATCCGACTTAAAATGGATTCTGTATATCATTTAAAGTTCGAATCGCCAAATTACGAACTGCAGCGCCATTTCGAGCTCGATTATAATTATAATATAATTATACATTCAACTGTCGTTTATATAATATATTCGTTAATACAATTCAACTCCATACTGAATTATATATTTTAATTGATCCAACTCACACAATATTGTGAATTCCACTATTTCCGACTATTTCGGAAATTAAATATATTATTCTATTATGTATATTAATTAAATATTCAATATTATTTAATGCTGGTCATTTTAAATTACCAAACCGTTATTTAAATAATTAATTAAATTATTTATAATACCATAAAAATACAGGACGTTACAATTGATCACAATAATTTAATTAAATAACTTATTCTTAGTTACCGTTAATTTCAAATTAATCACTTTGTTTAAATAAATAAATACGTTCAAGTATACAGGCCGGTGTTGCTTCTGCTCGTCCACGATCCTCCACGTTTCCATCCATTTAAACCTGGGATGAATTTGCATTAAGATAGTTTATCACTTAATATAATAATTAACTCGTTATGCTAAATTTAATTAACCAACTAGTAATGCTAATTTTAATTAACCAACTAGTGAATTACTAGTTACACTATGGTTAAAACAAGGCGGATTACTGTGTTTGTTCACTTCGTTCAAACACCGGCTCCCTTCCATTTGCACACACACTCCAGACGCCTGCAACCTAGTTTACATTTAGTATAAGTATAATTTAATTAAGAATTAACCCCTAATTATAAATTATATAAACTAATTACATATGCTTATTACAACTGATCCCTTCTTTTGCTTCCACTTCCCACTGTCTTCCTCGTGATAGCAAACAATTTGTTCCAGATTACTCAACTTTGTCCTGAATTAAACAGTAAACATGGGTTAAAGCTTATACCATTTTGATTTAACAAAAATCCCTTAACAGCAAAATTAAAAAAACTAATTACATTTTCGTTTAATGAAATTTGACCGACCTTTTTAGGTTTCTCCCTCGTTCTGTATTCTATTTCGCATAACTCAGCAAATCCCGACATTAGTTCGACCTCAAAATCCTAACCCCATTTGAAATTCCGATCGTTGGAGCACCATCGAGGATTGCCAACATTCTCGCATTCCCGATGCCGTTCATCGTCCCAAAAACCGCTCGACTTGGTGTTGAAGTGAACCCCAGGAACCCTAAAACCGCTGCTGATTTCGTGCGTGATTCCGGCCTCATCAGTGACTAAGAATCCATCCTAACCGTTCATCTGAGAGAGCATACTGAGATCAACATTTTTGCTTTGAGGGATTTGTTGATTTGTTCAGTGGATTCACAGAAAAAGATTGAGGAAGGATGGAACAATACAATTCGTCCATTAGATATTGGCAGCCAGAAATAATTCTTCGACCAAAAGACCGAAAATTTAGGTTTAAGGTGTATTGGTATTTATATAGGGTTATAACATATTAAAATATTATTATATATAACTTAACCGTGAATTAACCATTAAAACTACCACATACAACTTCAGTTTTCCGATATAAATGCTAATCTTAGCAAAAAAAATATTTCGGATACAATGGGACAAGTTTCGTCGAATTCCGAGGACATTTGTCAAAAGTCCTTTATAAATCACAGGCTAAAAATCACGCGTTTAAAATTCCAATAATTACAAAAAAAAACTTGAAACCTTGACATTTTACTAGACCTCTTCCGTGCGGATCCAATGAAATTTGTTTCGTTAAATTTGGAGTTAGTTTGGCCAGTCGTTTATTAGTTAAAAGTTACCCCGGTCTAAATAACATAAATAATTAAATAGAAACAAAGACATTTTTGGCCATCGAAGTCACATACGACATCTGTTTTCCTCAAAATTTGTTTTTCTTAGAATAATTTAATGATATGGTTCCAATGAAACTAATTTCATCGCAAACTAAGACCATTTATAGAAATGGCTATTTTTACTGCTATAAAAATATTAATTAAATTACAAATTAATTTAATTAAATAATAATAAATTATTATTATTAAAAATATCCAAGTAGGATTATATATACAGCTTCAAATATAAATTATACAACTTAGTATCATCAATTCGAGTTAAAACGGTACCCAAATTATATTAAAACCATTTTTAAATGTTATATTTTAATAACGATTTTCCATAGTGACTATTTTAAAATTTGAATTGGACATAACTAATAATCTATAACATGAAATATGGATTTTTCTCTTCCATATGAAAATTATAATCAACAAGATTCCAATGTTTCCTGTTTCACAGAAATCCGACTTAAAACGGATTCTGTATATCCAGTTAAAGTTTAAAGCTCAATATTACGAACTACCACACCATTTCGAGCTCGTTTTAATTTAAATATAAATTAACGTTCAAACTTCGTTTTAATAAACGGATTCAATATTAAAACCAATAATAATTTAAATTAAATATTTAAAAAATATAAATTAAATTAAATATTTGGCTACCAAAAGTACATGACATTACATTCTTTCCCCCTTAATAGAATTTCATCCCCTAAATTACTAAGGTGAGAAAAATGCTATAAACCCACTTATTTAAAAATCCAATTTACTATAAATCAAAAACCAATTTATTATGATTAAACCAAAATTTTCAAAAATAACCAAAAAAATTCTAACACTTTAAATTCTCAGAAAAATTCGGCAGAGTCTCCCCTGTATGGAGTGACATCTGCGATATCGCAGGAATAAATAATATATATATATACATCGACTCACAAGGTCTAAAAACAAAATTCAAAATCGAAAATTTATATTTTCGTGTAGGCGTACCTTTTACGATCACTATTAAGCATACTTACTCAATTTATTTCGATCTACACAGCAAAAAATAGTCCTCAGGCCTTCAACTACCTGTATTTAACTCAATTTAACAAGTAAGAAACAATTGCATGAAATATTTAAATAACACTTCATTTATCAACAAGTATAACTATAAAAATTCCCAAAGCATCACTCATGTTAAAAAGGTATGTGCAAATACAGGTTTTAATCATCTAGTTTAATTCATATGCCGTTCCATTCCAATTTATAATACTAGAATTTAGTTTTCAATTTATTTAACTTAGTATTAAACCATTGATGAATCATATTCAGCTATCTAATAACAATCAACAAACAATGCACAACAAATTTAATTAAATCAACTGAATTTATATTCAGTATTAACATTTACTTTGGTTTCACATATTTAACTATTAATCGATTAATATTCGATTGATTCTTATTTAATTATTATTCATAATTTAATTTCCACTTAACCAAGTTAAGTTCCCATTCAAATTTTAATCCAATCTGAATATCATTCAAGTCAATCAACAAACAAACCAATAATCAATAATTTGAGAAAATTATTTTCTTTTCTATAAAAATATATTTTGAGCAAAATTATTTCATTTACCCTCTTTACGAAACAATATTGTGTTCATTACCAGTTCAATGCTTCTCAACACTTGAACCGATCAAAAAACACAATACAAAACACTTGTATATAAAATTTACAAATACGCTCTTATATATACACTCAACTCAATCTATGATATTACTAATCCCATCTCTATCGAGTTATGCTGCAGAGCCGAGGTTGTTACTAAACCAATAGCTCTGATACCACTGTAGGCCCAAGAATTTTCAACCACGAAAATCGACATATAAATACCATGTCGAACATTCAAGTATCGAAAACACAAGAACATTATTAGAAAGAATATTAGAGGGTGAAATACGAAAGAAAGAAATATTATAATAGTAGAAGAAGAAACAACACAAAACAGAGTCTCACATCGCAGCGAAACAAAATATAATATAGAAATAAATCTTTACTAAGATCTTTTAAAAAAATGCAATCATCAGAGTACATCACATATCTGGACAGTTATAATAATCTGTCCTTATATACAATCACACAGCAGAATATATATAATATCATATGTTGGAACTCTTCTAGCTCGTCTCTTCATAGAATCCGATAACCTGAACCTATACATTTCGGTCCAACCCAAGCATTTTACAAACGTCGGATCAGTCTAGTGAACCAGAGTGAGAAAAACACACTAAGTTTAAAGATATCACACAACTTGATTTTAACGTCAAAACCTTTTTAAAAGAAAAGGATAATCTTAAGACTAAATCCACACATAAATACGGATGGTTTTTACCTTACGATAACCCAAAACATTTTTGAAAACAATATTACTCTGATATTATGATAGTGTCTAAATACAAATAAATATCAATCTAATGGAACGTTTTCATCTCACACTCTACATATATAGTATACAATCAAAACCGCGGGCGCTTATTGGAGAATGGATTTCCTGGAAAGGTATGGGACCAACTTCCCTAGAGTGTACCTCTGGAGATGAATAAATGAGGTTTAACCAGAACATCTTGCAACCCAGGCTAAACATGACCGACCCCTCACTATACTTTGAGAGTACCGAATATATCATTACCACGGTTAGGGGCCAACCAACTGAACCGATAGCATACATACAGAAATAAAAAGGGAAAACCGAAGGCATTAGATTTCTCCATATCAGGTAATGATATACCCTTTTGATGGGTGCGACCCATATAGCCATGCGACCTACCCGATTTTGTGCCATTTCCCGGTTGATGAGGTTTGAGGTTAAGCTTATCCTTAAGAACAACACATCTCCATCCACTTTGAATGCCACATCGTCACACACGCTAGATATCACTAAATGATGTCCACAGAAATACTCATATTGATAAGAGAATGTGCACTTCTCTGCCATCAACTTGGTACATTTGAAGAAATCAATGTACGTGATTCCTTTTTAAATACTCTATCAGACACTCGTCTATACAAGTCATCCAGGAACAGGATGAACCGAAGGCACTCTCCTACTACATCCAATATAGGAATCACCCTATGGTTCAGTAGAGAGAATTCCTTACAATTCGATGATTTCAATTACGACAGAATCACTAGTCGTTATAACTCTGGTAAACCATACTAAAGAAATTCAACAAGTAACTCTTCCACTCATGAAGATCAATGGTCTTCAATTGCTCCTTCTTCAATTAGCATCTTCCACGTATTTGTTGGTAGGAATGGTTTTTGAGTATAAATTCCTTTCCGTACCAACAAGCGCATAGGCCAGATTTGATAATCTATTATTTAGCTATCACATAAATTCAAATAAGCAACTATTCATTCATAAAAATAAAAATGAATTCATTGATTTAGTACTAGCATCAATTAGCCTCTTTAATTAACCATCTGTTAATTAAATTCTTATAAATCTCTAATATATGAATATAGCTTTTACTTCTTATTATCGAATAAGAATATTTTTAACCCATTCATTCAACTTATAAACTTTTCTAATATAATTTATAAAACCATTTACGGAAATCATAACTTCTATTTACCTCAACTTCTCTCTTTTATAAACTAGTACCATCCTTGGATAATCATGAAGTCGCTCAAGTTGGGGTATTTTATATACCTCTCAGACCTTGATCAACAACATTCATATCTTCAGAATAGATATGAGTTTATTAACACCTCTGTTTAGAAAAAAACTATATTTAAAATCTCAACATGTTTACTTAATTGATTAAGTAAACTCTTATTTATAACTTTCTTTATTACTTTAGAAATCCTTTAAAATAAACGAATCTCAATTCGATTATAATTCAGATCCTTTATAAACTTCTTCAATATTTCTTTATAAATATATTTTACAAACATTCGCAATAATTGCTATTTATTGATTACAATTGTATATAAACCTTCTTTACAAATTTTATATAAATACCTTCACCATTTTATATGAACCCTTTTCAAATCTTAATTTGTTATCTTTTACAACACTTGTATTTTATTAATCGAAATACGTAAACTTACTTCTGTATCAAACGTTATAGATTATATTTCTAAATCTTTTTACTACCATTTATCAACCGCTGTCACTTCATTCTCAACAACATATTTGTTGTCTAAAAATCATATAACGATCCTTTATAAAGATCTTCAGTTTATTTATCAAATATTTCAATTATCGTTGGTAACAATTGTTACTAATTTCCTTTACAAAACTTAAACTTCATTTACAAATTTCATTTGCAATTCGTTAGCAATGACTTATATTTCAATTTCAGTTTCCAGTTCTCATCTTCGATTAACATTCCGGACTTCGGAATATCACATTCCGAACTTCGAAAAAAAAAACTCAACTCAATAAACATTCCGAACTTCTGAATATAACATTCCGTACCTCGAAATAAAACTTATCTTCGCCAATTTACATCATTTCCCAATTTATATTTATCTAATCTCGTTATACATGGAATTTATCTCATCACTCTTTCACGTATAAGTTCAACTCGTATTTGTATATCCTATTATGCTATATTTGGAAATCTTGATTTAACAATCTATTCCAACTATCGGGTTTAACTCCGATTTCATTTAAAAACTTGAAATCTCATTTCCCAGATCAATACTCATTTCCAATTCCATTGATTTGTTAATCTTATTCACGAAATGTTATTTATGCACATTTCGTATATTTAAAAAAACATTTGTTTAGAAACGATCATTTATTACAAAAAATATCACTCCTCAATTTCTTTTATATATTCTCGTAAATTCAGGACTCAATTATTCCATTTCAATAATTTGAAATCAATTTAAACTTCCTTTATGGACGTTAAGACCTTTATATACCATACACATTTTATTAATGAGTACGATAAGTTTATATCGTTTAACTATTCATTTAATAATGTCTTATATCTCTGTTTGATTATAAAACCAGTAAATTAACTTTGATATTTATATTTATGATTCAAATATATAAATATAACTTTGAAAACATTTCACAATCGATTTAATATCGATTTAAAAATCTTTTCTTTTGATGATGGTAGTAAAGAGGCAAATATCCACTGAAGTACCAAACTGTGAAATATAATCAATTTCGCATCTAATGAACACAACATATCATACATGTAACGACCAGTCTTTTTGCCCGATTCTCACCGGTATTTAAACCAACTTAAATCGTTCATAAAGATGGATGGTTATGGGTAAAAACATACTTGAACACAAATAACAGAAACTTTTTTATTTATTTACCAATAATTTTTTTACATAAGAGTTACAAATAATATCAGAGTACTTTATATGCTCAGTGGAAATAAACTTTCTAGTGGAATCATAACTCTAACTTCAAATCTGAATCCAGCTAGAAGTTTAGACTTTTGGTTAAAAATAAGATGGGTTGTTTGAAAAATACTTAGAGTCTCCACAAAAGCGGAATGCGAACGCTATTCGAGAATGGTTGATGAAGCGAGAGTTGAATCAGTCTTGAAATTGACCCGGATCAGATTTGGGTTGGAATTGACCACTTTAATAAAGAGTTAGGTTGTTGAACACAAAGTAAGGAGGCTGATAATAGTTAATAATATAAACAACCAAGCGTAAATCAATTATTTTTCCCTTCGATTATTTAATAAAGGCTTTGATATTATATATGTTGAATTGAACATAATTTCCATTGTGGTTTATGTGAAATTCTGTGTGATGAGGATTTTAAGTAAATGGGTTAGTATTGATAGATATTATCAATATCATTGAGGAATCCTATTAGATTCCTCCAACCTGTCAATTCCCTACAAAACAATGGGTTACTTCAATCTGAATCATTCAGTTCAATATGGCCAACCAATATTCGTTTTCCATCTAAATAAATGAAATAAACAGTTTAATAATAACAGTCAATATTGGGATGTAACCATCAATAATAGGCTGATAAGAACAATTCAAACATCCAATTGTTTATTTATAATGTTTATATTATTATAAACGTAACCACTGAGGTAAGTTACCTCAATTGGATTCAATTGTTGTAAATAACAATTTTAATTTAATTATGTTAAATGAACATTTAACTTAACTGTTCAACCGATATATGAATATATAATTCAACAATCATCCAATAAAAATCATCCATAACACAAAAAAAAATAAACCCAACTTGTATAAAATATAAGTGGGAAGAACTGAGTGAGTTTAACTCACCTTGATCTGTTTTGCTGTTTAGACGGATCGGTTTAATTAAATTAAATAGTCGTTTAATTTAATTAGAAATCCCTATTGATTCCAATTTCGTTCGGTTCTGTTCCAGATTGTAACGTATGTCAATGCGGTTCCAATGACACCTTATCTGTCCAATTTTGATCAGGTTTATAAAAGTTATTAATGGTTATACATTAACGATTTTAATTATAATAACTCTTAATTAAGTTTTATTCAAGTAATTACATATGGTTAACAAATATGAACAGGCCGACTCTGGTTCATGTTACTTTCGAAAGACACATTTCTTTTTCTCCACTACTGATTCCATCTGCATTGATCACAATAATTTAATTAAATAACTTATTCTTAATTACCGTTAATTTCACATTAATCACTTTGTTTAGATAAATAATTACATTCAAGTATACAAGCCGGTGTTGCTTCTGCTCGTCCACGATCCTTCATGTTTCCGTCCATTTAAACCTGGGATGAATTTGCATTAAGATAGTTTGTCACTTTATATAATAATTAACTCGTTATGCTAAATTTAATTAACCAACTAGTAATTCTAATTTTAATTTACCAACTAGTAAATTACACGGATAAAACAAGGATGATTATTGTGTTTGTTCACTTCGTTCAAACACCGGCTCCCTTCCATTTGCGCACACACTCCAGATGCCTACAACCCAGTTTACATTTTAGTATAAGTATAATTTAATTAAGAATTAACCCCTAATTATAAATTATATAAACTAATTACGTATGTTTATTACAACTGATCCTTTCTTTTGCTTCCACTGCTCACTGTCTTCCTCGTGACAGCTGTTTCAAATAATTTGTTCTGGATTACCCAACTTTGTCCTGAATTAAACAGTAAACATGGGTTTAAGCTTATACCATTTTGATTTAATAAAAATCCCTTAACAACAAAATTAAAAATAATAATTACATTTTTGCTCAATGAACTTTAGCTGACCCTTTATGGTTTCTCCCTCATTTTGTATACTGTTTTGCATAACTCAGCAAACCCCAACATTAGTTCGACTTCAAGATCCCAACCCCATTCGAAATTCCTATCCTCGGAGCACCATCGTGGACTGCCAACATTCTCGCCTTCCCGATGTCGTTCATCGTCCCAAAAACCGCTTGACTCAGTGTTGAAACAAACCCCAGGAACCCTAAAACCGCTGCTGACTTCGTGTGTGATTCTGCCTCATCGGTGACTAAGAATCATTCTTAACCGTTCGTCTGAGAGAGCATACCGAAATCAATGTTTTTTCTTTGAGGAATTCGTTGATTTGGCTAGTGGATTCGCAGAAAAAGATTGAGAAATGATGGAACAATACAGTTCGTCCATTAGATGCTGGCGGCCAGAAATAATTCTTTGACCAGAGGACCGAAAATTTAGAGTGAAGATGTATTGGTATTTATATAGGGTTATAACATATTAAAATATTATTATATATAACTTAACCGTGAATTAACCTTTAAAACTACCACATACAACTTCAGTTTTCCGGTAAAAATGCTAACCCTAGCATAAAAATATATTTCGGACACAATGGGACAAGTTTCGTCGAATTTCGAGGACGTTTGTGAAAAGTCCTTTGTAATCACAGGCTATAAATCACGCTTTTAAAATTCCTAAAATTATAGAAAAAATAAAAAAAATTGAAACCTTGACATTTTACTTGTAAGGGTTGATTAGTCACTTGCAGCGGAAAAACCTGAATAGGATCTTGCACTGATGTGATAGAACAAACAGCTTGAAATGAATCTCAATCACAGATAAAAAAATAGAGAACACACAAATTTATAGTGGTTCCACTATCGCAAGATAGTGTACGTCCACTTCAATGGGGAAGAGATTTTATTAATATATTCAAGAGATTACAGAATCTTTTTTAATGTAGAGCAAAAGAAATGAAGAATACAATGATCTCACATCACATAGCATTCTCTATGTCTCTCTTTAAATAGAAATAAAAAAGGTTACTTGGGGAAGAAACAATTGATTTATGTAAAATAAATCAATTTATGGAAAACTAATATCTCATTAATTGTCATGTGACTGATTGATAATTTCCCTTTTCTCCATCAATCAATCCCATTAATTAATTGTCATATGATTGATTGATAATTTCCCTTTTCTCCATCAATCAATCCCATTAATTAGTTGTCATATGATTTATTGACATTTTTCCTTTTCTCCATCAATCAATCCCTTTTGCAATTTTAGTCTCTTTCCGTTTCTTTTCTTCATGAAACATGGCAACTAATTAAATGACAAACATTTCCAATATCCCCTATTCGTTAATATTCCTTCCATCTCTTTCCATTCATTCCTTGCACAAAACAGGTAACGAAATTACCATGCATATCTCCATAATTAATTAAATATGGAAATATTGTATCATTAAATTCCAATAATCTCCACCTTGATACAATATCTCATGCAACCTAGAGACTCCAATGTAAATGCTTCCCAATGAGTTCCTGCTAAAGCCACCCCTCATTGCACTTTGTCAGTGAACTCCGGCAAGGCCACCGCCCACCAATAAAGTGTTGGAAGCATTCAAAAACAAGGTAGACATTGTGCAACCAACTCCTATCTCTTCATACAAGAAGAATACCACATCTTCTCTTGACTTCAACCAAGTCACTCTCTTCCCCATTGTGCCACCATGTGGCACCTAGCACTTCATCAAGTGAATCAAGTTCGAGCAATGCTCGAACTTAGTAGCAGGTAATGCCTTCGTAAACATGTCTGCTGCATTTTCATTTGTGTGAATCTTCTGAAGACGAACTAACTTCTCCTCATTCATAGAGATAAGGAAAGATTCTCTTACCTCTATATGCTTTGTTCTAGAACTGAAAGACAGATTTTCAGCTAAATGAATTGCGCTTTGACTGTCACAATTCACCAAACAAGCATCTTGCATGAAGCCCAAATCACACAATAACTTCTTCAAATAAAGTGCCTCCTTAGCTGCCTCAACTGCAGCTATCAGCTCTGCTTCTGTAATAGACAAAGCAACTATAGTCTGCAACCTCGCTCTCCAACTAGTAGCTGTTCCTCCAAGTGTGAACACATAGCCTGAGGTTGACTTCCCTCTATCTCTATCTCCGGCATAGTCTGAATCACAGAATCCAACCAAGTTGAAATCCTTATTTCTACCGCAAAAAACAAGCCCATAATCTGATGTTCCTCTAAGATATCTAAAAATGTACTTCACTGCCTCCGAATGCGATTTTCCTGGATTTGCCGTGTATCTACTAACTAATCCAACAGCTTGAGCAATGTCAGGTCTAGTGCACACCATAACATACATCAAGCTACCTACTGCACTGGCATAAGACACCTTCTTCATATGAGCCTTGTCCTTTTCTGAGATCAGAGAGCCCTGATTAGAAAGCTGTATATGCAAAGGCATGGGTGTACTGATAGCCTTTGCACCATCCATGCTAAACCGAGCAAGCACCTTTTGAATATATTCCTTTTGAGTAAGTTTCAAAAGTCCAAGCTTTCTATCTCTTTGGATTTCCATCGCCAAAATTTTCTTTGCTTCTCCAAGGTCTTTCATATCGAATTCCGCTTTTAATTTCAATTTCAATGCATCAATTTCAGCTTTATCCTTGGAAGCAATCAACATATCATCCACATACAAAAGTAAACACACCCAATTATTATTCTTTAAATGCTTAAAATAAACACATGCATCTTTAGTACTACGATTAAAACCATGTGAAAGCATAAAAGAATCAAACCTTTTGTACCATTGTCTAGGCGACTGTTTTAGACCATAAAGAGATTTCTTCAATTTGCATACCCAATCTGACTTTCCATCTACAATAAATCCTTCTGGCTGCTTCATGTAAATGGCTTCCTCCAAGTCACCATACAAGAAAGTGGTCTTCACATCAAGTTGTTCTAACTCCAAATCGTAAGCGGCAACTATTGCAAGCAGGATTCAAATTGAAGTTTGTCTAACAACTGGAGCAAATATTTCATCATACTCTAGCCCCTTTCTTTGTGAAAACCCTTTGGCTACTAATCTTGCCTTGTATCTACCATCATCTTTTACCTTGAACACCCACTTGCAACCTATGGCTCGGCTTCCTTGAGGTAGTGGTACCAAATCCCAAGTCTTGTTCTTTTGCAAAGACTGTATCTCCTCTTCCATAGCGCAATTCCACTTCGAGTTGTCACTCGACTTCATGGATTCTTCAAGGCTCAATGGTTCATCATGAATTACATGTAAAGCATACTCAAATTGATCATCAAGGCTCAAATTTGCATACTGCCAATCTCCATATCTAATTGGAGCTCTCTTTTGTCTTTGACTAGCCCGAATGACTATATCGCCCGACTCTCCTTCAGCTCCACCTTGAACTCTACCTTGAGCTGAATCATCTCTAGCTTCATGACCATCACCATCACTATTAGAGGAAATACGTGGACTATCATGTGATGTATCTTCAACTGCTCCATCACTATTATCAATAGTGATAGCTCTACTTTGGGTTTGAAAACTGGGAATCTCGGTCTTTTCAGGCTTCTCATCAACTGAGTCTGAACCCTCTGATAAACCTTCCAAAGGTTTGAACAATGCTGACTCGTCAAAAGTCACATGTCTGGAATGTATAACTTTCTTCGTAATTGGATTCCAAATTCTATATCCTTTTATGCCATCTGTATAACCAAGAAAAACACATTTGGAGGCCCTAGGCTCCAACTTGTCATGTCCTATATTGCGAACATAAACTGGACATCCAAATATACGAAAATAACTTAATAAAGTGTTTTTACTTCTCCATACTTCCTCTGGAATCTTCCCATCAATGGCTGAGCACGGAATCAGATTAATAATATGTGTTGCAGTCGAAATAGCTTCAGCCTAAAAACCCTTAGACATGCCCGCAGTCAATATCAAGCAACGGGCCTTCTCAAGTAGAGTCCTATTCATTCTCTCAGCAACCCCATTGGATTGCGGATCACCAGGTGTAGTAAAATGTCTTCTAATACCACGTTGTCTGCAGTAGTCGAGGAACTCTTTAGAGACATATTCGCCACCATTGTCGGATCTAAGAATCTTCAATTTCCTTCCTGTTTGGTTTTCAACAAGAGCTAACCAAACCTTAAACTTCTCAAATACTTCCGACTTAGCTTTCATTACATACACCCAAACCTTGCGCGAGTAGTCATCAATGAAGGAAACAAAATAATATGCTCCACCAATAGAAGTTGTAGAGTATGGCCCCCAAACATCTGAATGCACATAATCCAGTACCCTCTTAGAAGTATGCACGCCATCACCAAAAGAAACTCTGGTTTGCTTTGCCAATACACACTCCTTGCAAAAGTCCAACTTGTTGAAGATTTCTCCTTTGATCTTTTTATTCTTACGAAGCAACTCTAAGTTCTTCTCCGAAGTATGACCTAATCTCATATGCCAAAGCTTGGTAGCATCCAAACTTTTAGAGCTATCGACTCCAACACATGATTCTCCATGGACAGTGGTACCCATTAGCAAATACAGATTTTGCACCATAACACCCTTCATCAATACAAGTGCCTCTCTAGAAACTATCAAACCATCTTTGACAATGGTTATTTTGCATCCCAATGATGCCAATTGGCCTAATGATATCAATGACTTCCGAAGACCTGGGACATAGCGAACATTTGAAAGTGTGCGAACAATCCCATCATACATGTGAATGCGAACTGAACCAACTCCCATAGACTTGCATGTAGCATCATTCCCTATAAGGATAGAACTTCCTTCTTTGGCATCAAAGGAAGAAAAATAATCCTTATTAGGAGTCATGTGAAATGATGCTCCGGAATCTAGAATCCAGTGGTCTGCAACATCTGATACAACCGCTGTCAATAAGTCGCTACCATCTTTCTCCATCGCAATAGATGAAGAACCATCAGTCTTCTTCTCCAAATCTGGATAGTCTCTTCTCCAATGGCCTGGTTTCTTACAATTATAGCACTTTCCATCTTTAGACTTACTCCGCGAATTAGGCTTCCTAGAATTGGAAGCCCCCTTTTATTTTTCACTTTCTTCTCTGCTCTTCCTCTCTCTACAAATAAGCCTGAACTACTGCTTCCTCCACTACTATCACCAACACCAAAGTCTTTCATCTGATCTCTCAACTCCTCACTAAGCAAACTTGTCTTCACATCATCTAATTTCAATGTGTCTCTACCATAGATAAGGCTGTTAGCGAAACCAGTGTATCGCTCTGGAAGCGAACACAACAGAACCATTGCTTTTTGTTCTTCATCAATCTTCAACTCAACAGACTTCATCTTCATCAACAGGTCATCAAACACACTTAGGTGTGTCTTAATTGAAGAACCTTCCTTCATCTTATAAGTGAAGAAAGTTTTCAATAGGATCAGGCGGTTGGTTAGGGATTTCTTCATGTAGAGGTCCTCCAACTTCTTCCAAATGCCTTTAACTGTTGTTTCCTGACTGATTTCAGAAATTACATTTTTTTCCCATAGCAAGCTGAAGAGTAGTAAAGGCCCATTCTTCCATCTCTTCTAATTCCACTGATGAAATATCAGCAGGCAATGTTTCTGTATCAAATACTACTCGATGAACGCGATTTCTTCTCAAAACTGCTTTCATCATCCACTGCCACTTTTCAAAATCTCCTTCACCATTCCACTTCTCTATTGTCAACTGTGATCCTGACGCCACATAGGAGCCTCTGACATATGGAGCAACTACTGGCACTGACGTATTATTTGTCTTGTTTTCATCTCCTCCTGTCATTCTACCAAACACCTTCTTTGCGAATCTAGCTCTGATACCAGTTGTAAGGGTTAATCAGTCCCTTGCAGCGGAAAAACCTGAATAGGATCTTGCACTGATGTGATAGAACAAACAGCTTGAAATGAATCTCAATCACAGATAAAAAAATAGAGAACACACAAATTTGTAGTGGTTCCACTTTCGCAAGATAGTGTACGTCCACTTCAATGGGGAAGAGATTTTATTAATATATTCAAGAGATTACAGAGTCTTTTTTAATGTAGAGCAAAAGAAATGAAGAATACAATGATCTCACATCACATAGCATTCTCTATGTCTCTCTTTAAATAGAGAAAAAAAGGTTACTTGGGGAAGAAACAATTGATTTATGTAAAATAAATCAATTTATGGAAAACTAATATTTCATTAATTGTCATATGATTGATTGATAATTTCCCTTTTCTCCATCAATCAATCCCATTAATTAATTGTCATATGATTGATTGATAATTTCCCTTTTCTCCATCAATCAATCCCATTAATTAGTTGTCATATGATTGATTGACAATTTTCCTTTTCTCCATCAATCAATCCCTTTTGCAATTTTAGTCTCTTTCCGTTTCTTTTCTTCATGAAACATGGCAACTAATTAAATGACAAACATTTCCAATATCCCCTATTCATTAATATTCCTTCCATTTCTTTTCATTCATTCCTTGCACAAAACAGGTAACGAAATTACCATGCATATCTCCATAATTAATTAGATATGGAAATATTGTATCATTAAATTCCAATATTACTTGACCTCTTCCTTATGGATCCAATGAAATTTGTTTCGTTATATTTGGAGTTAGTTTGACTAGTCGTTTATTAGTTAAAAGTTATCCCTGTCTAAATAACATAAATAATTAAATAGAAACAAAGACGTTTTTGGCCACCGAAGTCACATACGACATCCATTTGCCACGAACTTTGATTTTCTTACAATAATTTAATGATACGGTTCCAATAAAACTAATTTCATCGAAAACTGAGACCATTTTCAAAAATGTCTAATTTTAACACCATAAAAATATTGATAAAATATTAATTAAATTCCAAATTAATTCAATTAAATAATAATAAATTATTATTATTAAAAATATCCAAGTAGAATAATATATACAGCTTCAAATATAAATTATACTACTTAGTATCTTCAATTCGAGTTAAAACGGTATCCAAATTATATTAAAACCCTTTTTGGACATTATATTTTAATAACGATTTTCCATAGCGACTATTTTGAAGTTTGAATTGGACATAACTAACAATCTATAACATGAAATCTGAATTTTTCTCTTCCATATGAAAATTATAATCAACAAGATTCCAACGTTTCTTGCTTCACAGAAATCCAACTTAAAATGGATTCTGTATATCCAGTTAAAGTTCAAAACTCAATATTACGAACTACCGCGCCATTTCGAGCTCGTTTTAATTTAAATATAAATTAAAATTCAAACTTCATTTTAAAAACAGATTCAATATTAAAACCAATAATAATCCAAATTAAATATTTAAAAAATATAAATTAAATATTTGGCTACCAAAAATACAGGACATTACAAGAATGTTGACGTGATTAGAACAACCAATGGAGTAGAGCTACAAGTTTGTGGTATTGGATCTATCCGGTTTCGTATGCATAATGGCGTGGTGAGAGAAGTCTCTGGAGTTAGACATGTACCTGCGATTTCGCATAACCTCATTTCTCTCGGTCAGTTGGATCGTCGTGGTTGCACTTATGATACTCAAGGTGGAGTTTTGAGAGTGAAGAAGGGTGGTCGTATTGTGATGAGAGGTGTTTTGAAGGAGGGAAACCTGTATAGATTTTTTGGTTCTATGGTTAACTGTGGAAGGCGAGTGACGGTTCAAGAACCTAGTCCACATCAAGGTGAAGAGGTTAATTTGGTCACCGCTGATGTTATAAACAGGGGTCTTTATGTTGATGATGCTCGAGGGATCCGGAGTGATCAAAGAAGGGGCTTAGATCAAGTGGTAAATGCGTGTCGATGTGGAAATTCCTCAAGGTGGAGATCCTTGTGGTATTACGAGCACTTTTAGACTGTTAGTATTGCGTGGTGCATCTCAGTGGGAAGATGCATTTTTATGGAAGGCTATGGGTTGTGTTTGTAATGGTTTAATTGAGAGTAGGCATCATTGAAAGAGCTAGCTGACTTGTGTGTAGGAAGTTCGTTTGATGTGATGTGATTTCATATCAAGGTGGAGTGTTGTGATTTGTGACATGAAATCACATATGTTAATGAAGATTGATTTGGTTAATTGATTGATTTATTGATTGTTTGATTAATTGACTAATTGATTTGATTGATTGGTTGATTGTATCATAGAAGGAAAGAAATAAATAATTTTATTTTGGATATATTTCTGAGGGGCAAATTGGATATTTGCCTAGGCCTTCTATTCTCCTATATTAGCAGCATCTAGGATTGGATTAAGTGCATGGGATTGAGGCCGAAATAGTTAATCCAAAGGTTGTCGTTGTTCTTCATTGTTCTCCTTCTCCAACAAAAGTTGTAGTCATCTAGAATTCTTTCCTTGTCTCAATAAGGTTTTTGATTCTTGTAATTTTGTTTATTTTTTGTTATAGATACGTTGTATGTAAACAAAATTTGTATTGTTGAATCAATAAAGAGAGAGGTTGGGTGGAATATCTTGTTTGTGTGTGTGATTTCATATTTGTTTTGCTTTTCATAGAAATCATCTTTAAGTATTTAGGCAAATAAAATTCTGGGCGCTTCCGCAAAGGCGCAATTTTCCTAACATACATTGATGTACAAAACACTACAACAAAAAACACTTTTTGCAACATGCAATATCTATTGCAGTAGATCAAATTGCAACAAACCCGCGCCTGTTGGTATATCCGGAGTTGCAAAAAGTTCGCAACATTTTCGGCCTGTTGCAATAACCTATTGTGATAGACTTTTCTGCAACAAGCTTTTAATGTTGCAACAGATCCTTTTGCAAAGTACATGCCAGTTGCAATAGATTTATAAATCTATAAAAAATAATTTTTACTGCTTACAGATACTACATATCAAAATGTATTCATTTTAGTAATATTATACGTCACAAAATGAAATAAACAAATAAAATTTTTATTTTTACAAAGTTTTAATAGTATAAACAATTGCAACAAAAATTTCTACAATTTTCATACACCATTAATGTATAACAATTTCTTCTCTCACAACACATTTTTTTTCAAATAGAGTTTTTCTAGTCATATTTCTACTCTATCATACATATGGTAGTTCACATAGTCATCTCTCATGTGAAACCTGTAACATACGGTACTGCAAAGATGACAGACAAAGATAGTATATAGTATTACACTCACATGCATAGTAAAGAGTAACAAATAAAGAATTTACTCGAAGGATATTTTGAATTCGTAAAGAGGGTTTGCCTGCAAGGTCGAGGGGACAAGCGGTCGCTTTATACATCATTTGCATCCCGGTCAATCTTTGATTCTGTGTTCATCTTTTCCAAGCAATACATCTGCCAAATCAAAAAAGTTGTAGAACATAAATTTCAGAAAGAAAAAATTAATATTGGAATAGAAACCTTAGATAAGAACAAATCATATGCCAATTTGTAATTGTATCCCTTGTTCAAATTGCAGGGTGCAGCAAGGAACAAAGTGACTTAAAACAAATTAATGGATGTTATTTGGTAACAAAATAGTCAAATTAACCAATTGAAGAATATATAAAAATATGATTGCTGGATAAATAAGAAAGTAATAATATAAAGATTGTTCACCAAACATTTCTAAAGGTCTTAGTTCACACTAATGGAGATCATATATGTTAGACGTAGTTTAGCCATTATGTACTGGTTAACCTTGCTTGTAACATTAGTCTATTCATTTCTTCTATTTTCCATTACACAGCAGCCTCTCCTCTTCTTTCAACCTCTTGTTCTCCATCTATAATACCAAAAAGGGAAAAATTACAATAAAAATAGTAACTACGCATATATGAAAAGATTGACGACCAATGAGTGAAAGACAAATAAAGATTATGGTTAAAAAAAATGAATGAAGCATTGGACCTCTTTTGTTCTTCTTACAGCACCTCATGCAATATTCTTCAACAGGGATTTTTAGCACCTCTATAAGTTTCCCCACTGCAATCGCCGAGGCGAGACATACAAAGACAGTGCAGCAAAAAACTCAAAAATAAATACAACTTGCTGAAACCTAAATTTACATATCCACCCAACAATGAAGCTCACCATTCAAAACAAGAAAAACAACCACCACTACAACAATCCAACACTAGCAAATCCAAGCCAAACTCAACACAAAGAAATGCACTTCACAAGTCGAAAATGTAAAATACAACAAACTCATGCCCAAAACCAAGATCTAACACCGACAACAACCCAACCAAAACCGCATACACAAACCATTGTTTGAAAACAAAGTTCAATTGTATACAAATTCCTTTTTATTTATTGAATATTACAGTCAATGGCTCCTAGTTAGCTTGGTGCAATGGTGATATGTAGCTGGACATAGTGTTGTTGTCCAAGTTTAAAGTTAAAATAGGGTAAACAAAAACCAGCACAAAGCATTGATGTAATACAAAAAATTACAATGAAAAAAACTAAATATGGACCTGGACATCGTTTTGACATTTGAATAGCTAGTGAAATTAAGGACGTGGAACAAGTATACAAAAAAGTTTAGTAAATACACAGTGAAGATCAACTCACAATCTAGCATGATCGGAAATTGTGACAGTAGCATCAACATCTAATCGTCATAAATCGAGGTCGCAATCCAGCAAATGACGAAATTATGATAGCAAAGAACACACAATCAAGTAGCAAACTGTCCACTCAATAAATTAGTTAATAGGAAAAATAGGAGACATAATAGTTATGTTTAAATATTAAATAAATTCTTACATTTTATGCAGCAGCTGGATTGAAGACTTGGGACAAATTTGCAACTGGAGCATCAACATTGGGTCGCGGAAGAGCAGAGAAAGTCATGGGAGTGGATGTTGCACGGAGTAGCGGAGGAGAAGGTCGTGCTCCTGTGTTGTCGAGAATCGCGATTAAGAGCGAACTTCAATTATGTTTTCAACGTTTCCCCTTCCATGAATGATGGAAATGATAGAGAGTAGCGGGCTAGGTTTAGGGTTTAGATTTAGGAAATTGTGTAGTCGAATTTATCTCACTTCGATAGGTTAAGGCAAAACAAAAAAGAAAAGGGAACTGAATTTTCATGAAAAGAAGAAAAATGTAGTGTATAAGACGTAGTTTTGGGAGCGAGGACGAAAATTTTAGTTTGGAGCCAAAATAACTATTCCGAATCTGGAAATTTTGATATTGGCAATACTTCTTACCGTACAAAGCTTACGTTTATTAATTACGAACTAATTAGTAATCTTGATTAATGGTTATTTAATAACAAATATTTAATAATACTTATTAATTATTAAAAATAAGTATTAAATATTAATAATTTAATATCAACAGTAACTTTTATAAAATATAATAATTAGTAGTGCTAGTTAATAACAGTAACAATTTTATATTTACTACATAATTTGATTCAAACTTCAAATTCCAACGCAAATGGTATTTCTCGTTCTTCGAAAGGGGCGCGTGTCAAGCTAGACTACACAATTTAGATGTTTGGAGAAAAAATTAAAGGTTGGAGCCAAAAATTTTAACGCTTGAACCAAAAAAATTATTGAAGTTTCTCTAATTTTTTTCCAAACAATAGAATATTTCACTTATAGTTTAATATTAATTTAAATATTGCATCTAATATTTCATCTTTATTTTTAATTTTATATTAATTTAAATAGTTTATTTAATTATTATGAATATATTATTTATTTATTTAATATTTAAACATATTCATATTTCAAATTAATTATTATCCATTAGTTTTTCAATTTTAATTTGTTATTATTTAATAAATATTTATCTATTTTATTATTTTTAAATGTTAAGTATTATTTTTTGCTAATTATTAATTATTATGATTTAATTATCAGTTATAAATATCACTTTATAATACTTAAAATTTACTATTAATTGATAATTATCAAATATTAATCTTAATTATTATATAATAACTAGTTGTTAATCATTTAATTGTAACTATTTAAAATTAATTATTAAAAGTTGATCATTAAAAGCTTATACTTATTTTTAGTATGATTTTTGCAACTAGCTTTATCGCTTGTAAAAAAATATAGTTATTGCAAGTGGTGAAAACAATTGCTAAAGATATGTATTCGCAACCGGCTAGGAAATGAAGTTGCAAATAATATGTTTGTTGCAACTGTTATGAAAACACAGTTGCTAAAAGTATGTTTTTGCAACAGAAAGGGAAGCACAGTTGCTAAATTTATGCTTTTCACAACAGAAAAAAGGCATGTTGCTAAATCTTATCTATTGCAATTGTTATAACAGGTCTATTGCTAAATATCATTTACTACAACTGCCATTTATTGCCTGTTGCAAATAAGTAGTTGCAATAGGGTATTTTTCTTGTAGTGAAATCGCCAAGTATTGCAAAGCTGTATTTTTTTTATGGATCGATCCATCGTTGACATAGAGGGGTTTCCAGTACGCACTTGAGATGCAAGATGAGGTTAATCGCTTGGAAAGAATGAATGTTGCAGTAAAGACTGAAATACTTCATGGGTGCTACAGATTACCCAGAAACTATGAGTTGTGGTGATGTCGTATTGGGTCGTATTTATGTTGTGTTTGGTCAGTCGTAATTATATGTTGAGTTGTATTTGGTTGGTCGGTCGTAGTTATGTGTTATGTTGTATCTCTTCTACCACGTCTTGTTTGTTTTTAATGGTTACTTGAATCGGACGGAAGCAGTTTGTAATGAATTGAATGAAAGCTATTGTTTATTATCCATAAATTACCAAGTACTGAACATTTATTGTATGTTCTATGTAAAACAGCTTTGGATGCTATTTGAATGTTCGTTATTGATATTTGTATTAATTAAACGACGTTTGAACGTATAATTTATAATATAATTAAAACCGAGCTCGTAACGTCGCGGTAGTTCGTAGTTTTACGTTTTGAACTTTAACTAAATATACATGATTTGTTATAAGTCGGATTTCTTTAAAATAAGAATCGTTCGAATCTATTGAACTATATTTTTCTAATGGAAGTGAAAAATCGAGATTTCGTTTTATATATTGTATATTATGTCCAAATCAAATTTTTAGAAAGTCACTATGAAATATTCTACAAATTATAACGATTTATTAAATAAATATATGCAATTTTTAATATAAACTTAAAGTCGATTTTAATATAAAAGTGATTAGTCGACATAGCATTACAACATTCATTTTTTCATAAACTACTGATTAATGCACAATGTTTGTCTGTCGTGTGAATTTTCTTTAACGTGTTTTGTCTGAAAGGGCATTTTGAAAATTCGCTTTCGTGCGAATTCTGGAAATTCACCTTCACAAAACTGAAAATAGGTCTACAGTTGTTATTAAATCTGAAATAGGTATACCTGTTATTGTTTATACAAACAGGCCTAAATATGTTAATTATTCTATTTTATTTTGTCTAATTGTTAAATTATAGCAAGCTAGTTGTATACAGATAACAAAATAGATCATTTTAATTTACAATTTCAATTGCTCACCTATGAACAAATTGCATGAATTCAAAGTCTGAACCACTACTAACCCACCAACAACTTAAACCCAGCCCCATCCATAAATAAAAACGCGCATAACCATACAAATCCCCAATGGAAATGCTCAAGCAGTGAAGGATAGAAGCTTGGTTCTGGTTAAATTTAGTGGATGAAGAACTGGCGGGAGATAAATTGGAATGGTAGTTTGCTTGCTTGCTTTGGTGAAGGAAACGTTTGTGGTCTGTGTCGAGGAGTAGGTGGTGACTGATACAGTAGAATTGCTGGTGAGTTGTACTGATGATGCAGTTTGATTTGCAGTGTTGATTTAGTGTTGGCCCAAGGAATTTCATGTCCGAGCCCAGCATGTTGATGTAAGGCAGAGAAAGAAATTAGAGGGTGAGAATAGAAAGAAAGAAGTATTATAATATAAGAAAGAAGAAGAACACCACATCACAAACTCATAGAGGAACGAATAAAATATAATATCAAATCTCTTTATACAAAAGAACTGTATATACGTACCAATCATCAGAGTACAACATACATCAGACACAGCGGAATAACTTTATATAACTAGCGGTGAAGCCTCCTGCTTCCATCACATGAACTCCAAGCAAAACCTAACCCGGAACATACTCGGTCTGATCCGAGCACATTTGAAGCAAATCAAAATACACCGGGTCAGTCTGGAATACTTTCAATGATAAATTGACATAACACACACTTGTTTAACTTTGGAAAATCCTTTTCGAAATCAAAGGATAATAGTAAGACCAGTCCACACATAAACACAGACGGTTTTTACCTTACTATAACCCAAAATGTTTGAAATCATAGCTTGCTTTGGTATTATCATAATGTCTAAATACAAATAATAACAATCTAGAGGAACGCTTGCATCTCACGCTCCCCATATATAGTATACAATCGAAAACCACGGGCGCTTATTGGATATTGGATTCCAACTTGACAAGGTATGGGACCACCTTCCGAACGTGTATCTCTAGAGGCGAATACACTGGGTTCAACAAGAACGTCTTGCAACCCGGCCCTCACATGACCGACCACTCATTTCTCTTGAGTGTATCGAATGTATATCACCGACGGTTGGGATCAACAACCGCCTCCCGAATAGGGACAACATCAAAATATAGATTAAAGAAGCAAATAGATTTTCTCTAGATAGGTGATCATACATCCTAATGGGAGCGACCCACATAGCCATGCAGCCTGCCCGATTTTTGTCATTTCCCGGTTGATGAGGCTTAAGGCCAGAACTTAACTTTAAAACATCTGGTCATTTTTCACTTTGAATGCCACATCGTCAGATCCGCCAGATCACACTGATTTGACGTCTACAAAAATACTCTAGTTTATTTGGCTAGAGAATAACCATTTCTCCGCCATCAACTATGGTACGTTTGGAGAAATCAACTCATGTAATTCCTTTGGAAATACTCTGTCAGACATCCGTCCATACAAGTCATCCAGGAACAGGATGAACCGAAGGTACTCTCCTACTGCATCTCATATAGGAATCACCCCATGGATTAGTAGCGAGTAGTCCTTGCAAACCGCAAATCTCAACCACGGTCGAATAATGTCGGTATATCTCTGCGTTGCAACACAGAGAATATTCGTCAAGTAATCCTTCCGCTTATGAAGATTCCCGGCCTTTACTTGCTCCGTCTTCAATTGACGACTTCACGTATTTGCTGGTCGGAATGGTTTTCGAATATAATTCGAACCCGGTCTTTCCGTACCAACAATCGTATTGGTCTGGTTAGATAGTCGGTGTTTAACTATCAAATAACAATAGTGTGAATACAATGACTTCGCTAATTCGGTACTTGGCATGACTTGGCCTTTTTGAAATATGTTTAACAAAATATTTAATCACTTCCTTATTCTTTAATATATTTAAACCTTACATTGATTCTTAATTATAACAAAAACTATTTTAAATACTTTCGAGCATATAAAGTATATACCCTGCTTTCCATTCTTATTGGAAATATCAATATATTCCTTTAAAACCCTTTTCCCTTTTTCTTTCTTATTTAGCATCTCGATATTTTTTTTTCATACTTAATGATATAAGCCAAATTTCCTTTGATAAACTCTGACTGATTTACTTTGATCGATTACTCTAACTTGACTAACTCAACTTATTTAACTCCACTGGACTAACTTGACTCGATTACTCCTATCGACTAACTAATATTTGATTTACTCCATTCGCTTGACTCTAGATCGCAGCGATCACAATGGTTACGCCTGATTCCCTCAGGAAACATCCGACCGCCGTAGGCTATCTACAACCCTGCGAATTACGCTAGCAGTCGTACGCAATGGCGACTCTTCCTGAATAACTATGTTTGGCTAACTCTACCTCAAATACTATATTTGATCAACTCTGATTGAATAATAAATATTCAATATAATTTGAAATCAATATTCTTATTTCTTTTGAAACTAATATTGCAATATTATTTATTTCCCAAAACCCTGCATTAGAGTTCGATATTCCTCGTATAGAGTAAAATCAATTTCAACACCTTCTCTCGCTCCAAACTAATACCATTCCTCGATAATAGTGACGTCAATCAAGTTGGGGTATTTTAGTTACCTCTCAGACCTTGATCGACCCCGTTCTTACCTTAGAATAAATACCAGTTTGTCACTTAACCACTAATATTTAAAACCTCATTTCCCCTTTGATTTCAAATCAGGTTTTATAAAACCATTTCTTATATTTGAAATCTTCGCTCAAAATCCCTTTACTTAATTCCTTCAATTAAGTATAAATTTAATAACACAACTTTGATCCCAAACATAATTTCACTTATGACCTTTTGGATTTATAATACAAATCCCATGTCAAGAAAATCCCTTACATCCATTCGGGCATTCTTATATCAACTGTATATTGGATTTTTAGAAACTGGGATTTGTTTCCCATCTCCTTTACGATAAGACTTTCTAACTTGGGTTTATTTTCCACAAATCTATTTACCTATAATTAACACAATCCCATTGGTACGTATTTTACATTTGGAATTCTTATCTCAATTTCAATGTTCCACTCACTTAAATGTTTTAACCTTTAGGGTCGCCAATTTGGTTTGAAAATCCTTTTTAACTTTTCCTTGGATTTTTCCCTTATCACTTACACAAATCTTTTTACCTTCTTTCCACCACTTCGCTTAGATTTAAAATCTAAATCATTATCATCTTTTAGTCTATCGCTAGTCTATTTATCATCTCCCTTTATCATTTCAATCCAATTGAATCTACCTTGCTTAAATTAGAAATTAAGTAAAAACTTATTTAAATCCTTAATATACTTAACAGTCCAATTTACCAATCTCGTTTGAAACTTGAATTATAGCTCTCTTTATAAACTCTTACTTCCTTGATCCAACCATAATGTCGCTTAATCATTTCTTAATTGGATCTCCAATAAAAATCATTGTTTTTAATTATTATTTATTTAAAATAATAATTAACTTTAAATATTAACTATATAAAAATAGTTAACTTAGGTATTGATTGAAAACAGGGTAATTATCACCTGCAAAGCTGATTGAATAATAATTTACTTCATTACGCCAACCAAAGTTAATAATTGCCTTGGATTTATAGTTAATCGAAGATTAACTAATGATTCGCACTACACCATTCAATAACTCCCTTAATTAATAGTTAGTCGGAATTAACTAATATTTGACACTAAACAACTCGATAACTTCTTCAATTTACAATTAATCAGAAACTAACTAATATTTTATCGTATTTGTTAAATTTTAATCAAATTAATTCCATTGGCCAATTTCAATTTAAAAACGGTTGAATTCTTCGACCGTTCATCTCAGTTAACTATTTACTGATTCATTTGTCATTTCCCCTTTTAAATTAATCTAAACAACTTAATTAATTTAAAGGCACTATTTAATTGTTATAACAACAATTATTCTATTTTACCAACCCGTAGGTAAATCCCTTGGGTTTCTTCCTTTAAACTGGTATAAATCATACAATCTTATTACATACCCCATTTTTAAATCATTTCTTTTATAATATATTTATTTATAAATTTCTCATTTAATCATTTAAATAAAATGACTGAAAGACTTCAGTTTAGTTATAAAATAGTTCATAACTTTAAAACTGCGTCGATTCACTGAACGGTAAACCGATGTCTGAAACAATACATTTTAGGCCATCCACTGCTAATTACCCAAACAACAATGTCGGTTGATTTTAAGCACAACACAGGTGAATATTTATTCAACCATCAACATACAGACAGGTGTTGGTGTCAGTCGGGGTGAACAATTCATATATATGCACAACAAACAAAAATACAGTTTATTTGAGGAATCCGGTCGGATCCCTCCAACCTGTCCTTCTCTGCATCACAAATATCAGTTGATAAAAATATATGAATTAAATAAATGACGGAATATAAATAACTGCAACCAATCAAACCATAACAACCAATTTGCATCCATCGCATCCAATCAACCAATTTATACTGTAAATTGTAGATTATATTTTTCTATGGATTTATCACATCACAGAACTCCAAAAGGTGTGAGAATTAACTCACCAGTTCATTTCGGTTGGCGGTTGACGCGTTTGTCGCTTTTAAATTTAGTCGAACGTTCAAATTTTGCTCAAATTTCAACTACATCAGATCAGTGTCTAGTCAGTGCCATTGGATAGGTCTCGTCCCTGCGATCCCAACGGATCCATTTTCGTCAGTTTTCGTTACAGTATGTGGAAGTTACATGTGATTAAAGTTAAACATATTATGCAGTTATTAATTAATTAATTAAAAACTAATTAAATAATCCCTTACCTTAAATACCTCTTAACTAACTGTGCCACGCCATCATCGTACGCATCAAAACACGTTTTCTCCTATGGTCCTTACAAAACCCCAATGACCTTCTACCTTCAACACCCACAACGAGCTCTCCATCTACAAACGCCCCCTGCCACCATGACAAGCCACCGGACCGACCACTGACCCCTTCACCGTGACTGCGCCTCCGAGTACCCCCATCGCCAGAACTGCCTCGCCTCAGAACACCCCGTCGCCGCCTAAAAACTGCTTCCACCGAAACCCGTTCATCTGCAAAAACCCGCCGCCACATACGCCTACAGCCAACTGGACCTCCACCGAACTGACCGCCACTTGACCCCGCAACTTCCACTCCAGACCCGCGAACACCACGATGACCAGATCCGCCGGAATCAACCAAGAACCGGCCACAACAAAAAGAAACAACTCCAAATCAGTCTACTCCGATCATCTCAACCCCACGACCACCACTGTCCGTTTCAGACCACCAGACCAGAGCCAAATCAAAGCCCTGTCTCCCCTCTACAACACCCCTAAGGTCTCGTCATCTAAAATCAACCCACACTACTCAATTTTGGCCAAAAACGAAACCTGTTCTTCGCTGTTCATCACGAATTCCGGCCACCATAGTCACCCGATCAACCCCAACTTTTCTCCGTAGCTAGAAAACACTCCGATCTACCACTTTCACTTTGGAACCCCCCTCGAATTCATCACAGATTGGAAGAAATAAATTAAAATAGAAACAGGGGCTTTTCTGCAAAAATGCTTGGCTAAAAATTGTTATGGGTGGAATGAACTGAAATATAGGCTGAGGGGTTTTATATTTATAAAAGGAAATAATATTTATTTATCTCGATGTGACGAACGATATTTTATTTCATGTCTATCGCATTTTCGAACGTCGTTTATTCGCTGCTGCGCTCATATACGAACCACGTTCGTGATGCGAATGGACGGCATAGTATAATTTGACGATACGGTCCTAATGAAACGTGTTTCGTCGAATTCCGAGTCCATTTGCTCGAATGGCCCTCGTTCACATTCAAATAGTCGTTTATATTTGTATTTTATTTTGCCACGCTCACAAATTAACACCGATTGACGTGCAGTTTGAAAATCTAGCAATAATTTACTGTTGCGGTCCCAATAAAATTTGTTTCGTCGGAAACTGAGGTCGTTTGAATAAAGGCCCTTTATAACTGGCCAATTCAAATAAAATAACCCAATTTTAAAATACCTCAATATAATATATAAAATATTGCCATTGGCCATACACGACCAGAATATTGTATACTACCACAATAAAATAGCCCGGGTTGAGTTTGAAGCCAAATCGATATATAAAATATTTAAAAGCCCTCTATTCTATATAAATAATCGATATAATATATAAAGGAATTTCATAGCGTTTTTTCCAAAATTTGATTTGGACATAAAATAAAATCTACAACACGAAAACTAGATTTTTCTCTACCATTGGAAAGATATCGTCAAACCGGTCCCAACGTTTCTTGTTTCGAGGAAATCCGACCTATTTTAAACCCGGTACGACCAATTGAAGTTCAAAATGCCAAATCGCGAACTACCGTGCCGCTGCAGCTCGTTATTTAATTAAATTATAAACTATATCGCTCAACTGTCATTTTCCAATCGAAATCATCACTGTATTTCCAATATAACCAATATTTGACCAATTTAAACTGCCCGATCACAATATATGGCAAATTCTATATTTTCCCCAAATGTTCTGGAAATTAAAATATTATTTTATTATTTATTTAAATAATATATTCCGAATAAAATCGTTAAATTCGATTATTTAAATTCAAACCAATAAATAAAATAATTAAAATATTCCAAATAAATAGGCAGAAAATACGGGTCGTTACAAAGACGATCAAGTCATATGCGTTAGTGAAGTTTATTTTGATCGGGAAGGGAGTATAATTGAGCAAAATGTGGAATTTTGTCTTTATTACCCCAATTGTCCAATTTATAAGTCCCCAATTATGAAGAATTAGACGTTTAGGTTTCTCGTTTAGTTGTACATACAATGTATTACGTACATACATCGTATTTCGTGTTCACGTGGAACGTTGTAATTTGAATTAGTTTGTGTTATTTCAATTGTTAATACAATGTTTATTTCTCATATATTTTGAAGTTAGTTATAAATAGAATAAATTTTATAATATAAGCATGAATTTAGGCGGAGTTATATACATATATATATATATATATATATATATATATATATATACGGGCTTTAGTATTGAATCAACTATTATAATCATAGGTAATTTATAGATAGATATAGGATTTAGGGGGAATATATTTAGAATTTATTTTTTTGATGAAAAAGTGGGATAAATTATAAAATAAGGATTAGTTAGACTTAGTTTAAGGAAGAATATGTAGAATTCATGAATATAGGGGAGTAGGAGAAAGACTGGAATCAACAGGTATGAACAGGTTAAATCATGGTTGTCATCATCATAAAGGGGGAGATCGTTGGAGAATGGAGTTTTGATGAAAACAACCTTATTTCAATACCAATTGATTATAAAATATATAATAACATCTTATCTAGAATATATATAAATATACATATACATGCAGGATTTGTATACAAGACATAAATACTGAAGACTGTATAGTTTTAGGGTTCCAAGAGATTTAGAATTCAAGAGAGATTCAAAAATCATGAGTTATCAAGTTTTCAAGAGTTCAAGACAAATATAGTAAGAGAGTCTAGTTTATATGTAAAAATATGAATAGCACTCCAGAATCAAATTCAAATTTTGATTTTCAAATTCTAAATTCTGATTTCCAGAATTCTAATTCTAATTTCAAATTGTTTTTCTATCCTACTTATGATTTCAAATTTAAGCTTAATATAAGTTTATATAAGTTTTTATAATTATATAGTTTTAAACTTTATAAATTTATAAATATATTTATATAATATATTATTATGTTTTCATACTGTTTTATGCTTTAGTATACTCATTTATATCATTAAGTTTTAATTCAAGATTTTCCAAAATAATATATATAATTAAACACTTGAAAAATAGTTTAAAAAATATTTTTAGCATACATGTGTCAACATACAACTATCATAAATTCAATTTTCAAAGGAAGTGTCTTTTCACTATCTGTAACATTCCAAAAGCGTTGCAAACTTTCAAATCTTATAAATAGGGGTTGATTTCGAATTTTTTGATATATCTTCTTCTCCATCTTCACTGCTCTTCATCCCACTATTAATATTTCATATTTTATTGATTTCTACACTTTTACTTTGCTGATTTCTACCCTAGTTATAGAAAACTTCTTTTCTCACTCTCTATCCACTACTTTTGAATTGAAGTGCTATTGAAGAGTTATATGGCTTTTGTAATCATTTGGGAAGTGTTTGGCAAAGGGTGTGTTCCTTGTAGCCTTGAAATCAAGGAAAAGGAGAGGTGTTAACCTTGTAGCCATAGAACCAAGGGTGTTTGGAGCGGAATTAACCTTGTAGCTGTGAAATCAAGAGGATTGTACTTGGATATTGATAATAATAAAACTCTGCGCAAGCCATCGTTGTATGGGACTGGACGTAGAAGTAATCCAAACCAGTTTAAAATCTGGTGTGTTCTTTCCTTTTCAGCATTTTATATTTATTTGTTTCTATGTTTGTGTTTGATTTTGTGTCTCTGATTATCTCTATTGTGTCTGATTCATATAGTAGATCATTTAAGTTTAAGATTTTCGTAAATTCTTTATAAACATTATTCACCCTCCCTCTAGTGTTAGTCTTGACTTAAGATTCGCATTTTGCGTTCCCTAACATATATATATTTACGTTGTGGCGGCATGAGTGTATATGTGAGTGTGAGTTCTTGTTGTACTTTCTATTTGAGCGGTTTTTGCTTTATTTGCAAGATTTTACTATTGGGTGGGTAAAATATTTAGTCGGACATACCCAGAAACTTTAGGTCAAATCCATTTTTGGATCACTTGTTTTGGGGTGAATCTTACCTTCTTTCCCATGCATTTCTTAGGGCTTTTAGGTATGCCACATCGCATTCCAAATTATCCAAATGTTCACGTCGGATGGAATGCTCTGAGCAGTTTTGACTTTTTGGTACGTTAATTATTAATATATTCATTTATATGTTGGTGTGAGTTGCTTTTAAATTTATTTGTTTTGGAAAATATATATATACTTAATTTTTGTTTAAATGTTTATATATGGCTATATACATAATTGGTTTTAGTGTGCAATGGATTTATATATATATATATATGTAAAATTTTACTACGTGAATTCACATATAGAAAAATACACAATATCTTTGTGTAAAGAATAGTTGTGTTTTATTTTTGGTAGAATCGAGTTAGTGTTGTGTTTATTTTCAATCGAGTGTCGTGTCGAGTTCGAAAACCATCCCAAAAAACCCAATAGTTCTACCGATCCGTTGAGAAATTCTCTAAACTCCTCTAATAAAAAATAAAATATAGAGTGGTTACTGAGTTGAATCCATTTCGAATCGTGCTTGAATATCGTCGGTTCATTCTGTGTCCATAAGCTTATTGTCCTCATTTTGTTCCATGAAAGGTGAGTTTATCTCACACTTGACCTACATTGTTTCATGGTTGTTAAATTCAGCAAAAATGAACTGTTGTGGAATGTATAGGATTGCTACTAGTTGTTTATTAGATATGTACACTTTCATATATGACACGATGATATACACACACACACACATAACACATAGGTGCATTGATGATATATGACTTATGATGTGATTGATGCTATGTGTTATTGATTTATGTTGTTGATTTCTCTCATTTAGAAAATTCACTATGGGTTGAAATGATATATACCTGAATGGACATTAGATTAGGGAAAAATCGTTATGGGTTGGAATGATAGACTTGAACAATTTTATTTGGAATTGCGGGTTGAAATGATATATACCTGTAAAAAAAATTATGGGTTGAATTGCGTAAATTGATTTTTATTTGAATTTATAACCGATATGAAATGAATTCGATTTTAAAATGACTAAATGTGAGTTTGTATATATAAAATTTATATATGGAATTGGTTTTATATATCGTTTGGTTTGACATAAGAAATTTGTTAAATCAAATTTATTAGAATGGTTTTAAAATTATATGAACTATTTGAATTGAAATATAAGGTTGATTCGAATTTATAAGTAATGAATTTGAATTGTACGACTTGAGTTAAAATATGATATGATTTGTTGGAATTGGAATAAAAGATTTGATTCGAATTATATAAATTGAATTTGAACATAAGTGATGAATTTTTGAACCGACTTAAGCGAATTATTATAAAGGTAAACTGGATTATATGAATTGTTTGAATTTATAAACAACAATTTCTGTATGACTTGGATTACAAATCACGATATGATTTGTTTAAATTGGAATGTAAGTTTTTGACTTAAATTTTATATTCTGAATTCGAACCAAAATGTTGGATTTATATGAATCAACTTAAGGGATTCTTTTAAAGGAAAATGTGAATCATTTGAATTGTTTGAACTTGAGTGTTTTGATGAAAATAAATCGAACTAAATATCCTCAAAGTTAAATATTGTAGTTTTGATATAAATGACATTTGAGATTTTTAAGTTATATATGAATTCAAATATAAGTCGATTTTGGATTTGGATTGAAAGTCGTTATGAAAATATTTTCGGAAATTATATAAAACTAAAGTTAAGTATTATAGTATTAGTTTATACTATGTTTTGAGACCTTTACGATATGATTTTCGATTCAATTTAAGCGATTTAAATGAGCTGTTTTCGAAATTAAATACAATCGAAGTTAGATATTTAATTTTTATTTCAAAATTTGAATATGAGATTTCGTATAAACAATTTTATAAAGTGATTTATAAAATAATGAACACGGTGTTGAAAACGTAAACGATTGGTTGTTAAAGAGACCAGGATCGACTATTGTCATACTCCCTGCCAATACCGAAAACCACTTTAACAACTGTATATGTAGTGGAGATCCATAATGAAGTGGGATGGTTTGCGAATGACTCTATCATTCATATTAATTACGAGACCCTAACTACAATGAGTCAGCTTTATGCGACTAAAACAGGAGCTACGCCAAGACCAAGTGAGGTAATTCCTTTTATCGAGCGCACCTCTTCGACACCATTCTATTACTTTTGTGATGTGTTTGGTGGCCACCCTCCGATTTGATTATGGGAGTGTGTCACAAGGTGGGCGATAGTTGATGTTATGCGTTACCCCCAGTCCGGCTCTGCAAACGGTGTATCCACCATGGCATTCCTCACGTGCCTTCTCACACGCCATATATGAGCCCATTACGATTTTGTTTTGTATTGTTTTATATGGAGTGCCATCTGATAACCCTCCAGTTTATGGAGGAATTACGGTACTGTATATAATATCGGAATATATAAACGGTGTAAGGGTAATAATGGTAATCCCGCTTACACTATTTTGATATTTACTTTATTGATAAACACTATTATACATAGCGTATTATAATATATGTATTATTTTAACTAACCCTTAGAGGATGATGATCCCTACATCCTTTAAGTTCTAGTTGCATTTCATTTGAGTTGATTTACTTCCATGTGAATGTTAGTCCTGGTGTGAGTTGTTTTGTTTTACATTATTGCTCGGGTCAGATCGAGTATTACAACTTTCGAGATTTACTCTTGGAGTTTGGTGCTTATATTGGATTTTGCTCACCTATATATACCTATTCAGTCGTTCCAGTTTAGTTATTTCTGTCATACCAGTTTCATATAGTTCTCATTTACTTATGTATTAGAAACTCATTATATTAGACTTCTGCTGTATTTTTTATGTAAACTCTGATGTAAAATTTTATTTAGTAGCTTCATGAACTGTTATCGTATTGTTTATTTTTCCGTTGCGAGATATTACATTGCTCTGTATCTATGTCATTGATATATGATTCTGTGATTTATTCTATTTACCCCATAAGCCAATAACAATATGTCGTTTTGGACGGTTCGAGTTTGATATGTTTTGTCGATTCGACCTGGTCAAAATGGCGGGTCATTACAATCGACCATTTTTTGGGGAAACAACGATAATGTTAATCGTCACCATTGGATTTCTTGGAATCCATTTGTCGTCCTAAAAGTGAGGGAGTCCCGGGGCTCCGGAACCCTAAGGACATTTGTACTGCCTTCACTTGTAATCTATGGGCTAGGTTTGGAGCGAATGACTCCCTCTGGGCGATGTTCCTCCACACCAAGTACCATAGGCTATCGGGTGAGAATTACTCCGATGCCCCGTCCTACGCTAGTGAGACGTGGAAACGGATGCAATCCGTGAAGGCTTTGTCGGATTCACATGGTGGTGGAATCAGTTGGACAATAATCCCTTTTCGATAAAGGCAGCATGGAATTCAGCGAGGTCATCGGCTCCACGTCTTCACCTTTTTCTTGTGACGACCCGAACTTCCTCGGTCTCCGAAGAGAAGAGAAAGAACGGATTGTCTGAGAACACGACAAATCGGAACACCAACTGAATAACATTTCATTGCTTATTACAACAATTTACATCAGAGTATAAGAATATACAGAGTATGAACGTATAATATACATTTGATAAATGTCAAAGGTTTACAGATTATAATGTAGCGGAAAATGATACAAAACACAACTGAAAGAAATACATAGATACAGAGCGTTCTAAATATAGCTCCAGCTGTAAACCAGGATCCAGTGAATATAATATCTGCAAAACCAAAACTACTAGTTGCCCGTGTGGAAAATAGGGGCACCCAGAGTTTAGGTTAAAACAATAAACTCCGGGTCAGTCATGTGACTGGTGTGAGAACTAAAACAGTTATTTAAAACTTTACTTTAAAATTAAGTAAATCACGGGACTACGCCATATAACACGGAACAGATTTCCTCCCAAGAATACCAGTGCATAAAACAAACAGCACAATGATTTTTGAAAAAATGAAGTTATTATAAGACTCAGGACCCATCACACAATGCAACGCAAGCCAGAGGATAGAGTTTTACCTTATAATAGTCAAACATGCTTGGTACATTTAAAACAAATCATTTTGACACTATTATAGTGTAAATTGTATGAAAACAACTTCAAATATAAATGTACCAATCATAGACAGCATAGTATCCCATGCTACTATGTCGCCAATATTAGGCTCTACAATAAAAACCGAAATGTCACGTATTGGAAATTGGATTTCTGTCATGAGTCAAGGAAAGGGATGTACTCCTAACCGCTTCGAGACACACTAGCAAATGCCTTGGGACTACACACTCTGGGAAACCCCTGGATCCTCTAAGGCCGGTCCTCTTTTACGTTTGAGGATTAGTAATTCCTGAACACATGTTTCCCCGCCCTATAGGGCGTAATTGAGCCAAATGACTCAGTATCCATCGGCTCCATAGTAACTGATATATCCGAGGTGCCTCGCAATCCAACAACCACATTGGTAAAAATATATAAATGTCTGGGCTCCATACCATGACACCACCCATAGCTAGAAAGAAACACCATGTCCTCCTTGGGTCCCTTATCCCGTTTTTGACTCATACCGAGGTGTGAGACTTGCGAATGAACACTATACACAAAGCTATGCTATATTAAAGCCGTCCTTTGATCATCAACCACAAGAATCTGCTTTTCAACAGGAGCCCTGATCATTTGCATCTCAGCATGCCACACTGATAATTCACGCATGTCTATCGATATATGACCTCTGAGCTCGTACGTCTCAGAGAAGGGCGTTAAGCAAGAGAATAAATTCTCCGCCACCAAAGAGATATATATTTAATAGAGATCAATCAACATAGAATAAAATCCAATGTCAGACACACATCCATTTGATAGTTCGTTCTGGGTCTAAACAAAACCAAAGACACCTTATTCCTCGTCCCATGTCCAATAAAGGAGAGAGGTCCTCACATATCCGATCGATCTCCAAGTACGTCTGGACGATCACTGCTTATTACTTGTCTTGGGTTACAGCCCAATCAAGACATTAGTAATCATCTAAACGATGTGAAGACCTCCGGTCTTCAACCACCGTCTTCAACCACCGTCTTCATCTTTGACTTATCATCGAATTAGTTATTCAGAATGGGTATAAACCCGACCTTTTCGAATAACTCGCGTATATAATAAACAAGTGTTATAAAAACACAACATACGCCTCATTCCAATTCTGAATATTCTTTTTATTCAAATATTCATATCCTTTGGGAAAGGTTCCCATTAATTTTATCAAAGATAAATTCTTTAAATTTATTCTTTAATCTTCCTTTGGATATCAATTCGACCATATTAAGGTTTTCCAAACTAGTCGGGATTAGCGGACCTTACCGAAGTAATCATTTGTTTAATTTCCCAATCCCAACCTATTCATCCCATTGAGTAAAACTGGTCATACTCCATATCTAACACCAATGTGTTATCGGTAAATTTAATTACCATTCCACGTTCAAATCTAATTAAAGATTTAACTATCACTAGGAGCAAAACTGGTGATACTACATTCTCGATCATTTCCAAAATTTGATAATTTAAATTATGAATTCCCCTTTCAATCTAATTAAAGATTCATTAAAACCCCGCTTAGTTTTAATCTTCCCAAAAATCAATATTAATGATTATTTAACTTTGGAAACACAAATACGCAGCATCGACAATCTACACCGTACAATTGATTTTTGCCGATATATAACCTCTAAGCTCGTACGTCTTAAAGAAAGGTGTTAAGCAAGAGAATAAATTCTCTGCCACCAAACAGATATATATTTAGCAGAGATCAGCCATATAGTTCGAAATACAATGTTAGACATGTAATCATGTCATTAACTGGGTTAAAGAACTAATGTCATTTAAAGCACAGTTCACAATAAACCCAAATCACATTCCATTAATTATGGAATCTTCACGGAAAACAGATCAATATATAATCGATATCAATTTCCGTATCCGACTAATAATATAAATGGAATAACGACAAAGCCTTTTAAATTCCATATATATTAATAGTCTTCCTCCACAGAAGTTCACTTCGATTATTATCAAATCGAAATCCATTCAATTCCAATTTAATATATTAAATTGGAAAACTTTACTTTGAAAATTTTCCATTAAATCTTAATTAAAAGATTTATAAATTCCAAATCTCATTTCACTGTAAATCGGGTTAAAGAGCGAATGTCGTTGAAAACACAGTTCACAATAAACCCAATTCACATTCCATTTTATTCCACTTAAATGTTAATTAACTGGAAAACTCTAATAATCTTAATTAAAAGATTTATTCTTTTCACACGGGGTTTAAGAACAGTGATATTTAAAACACCATTGATGACAAACCCAAAATTCAATTCTTTTATTCAATTCCAATTAAATATTAATTAATTGGAACAAAAACATCACTAAATCTTAATTAAAGATTTATTCTTTTCTCGACTGGGTTTAAGAACAGTGTTAATGAAGACACCATTCACGACAAACCCAGAATCCAATTCAATATTAAATACAAGGCTCTAAATAGAAATTATATCGGCTTATATTCAATATTAAATTCTGAAATCAACAAATATGGTATTGGGAATAATGATATATATCTTCCAAATTCCTCCATAATATCCGTATAATAACGGAATCCAATTTCAAAATATTCCGAAGATAATTTCGATTCAAATCCATTCCAATTTATATATTGGAAATCATGGTTATTTTTAAAACCATTTCAAATTCAATTTATTTATTTAAAAATATTGGATTATAATTCTAGTTCATAACTACTTCATTTTGATAAAAATATATTTTTATCTTTACAAACGTGGAAATTTTCACCCAAATTCTTTCCAAACCATATATTCTGATTTTACACAAATTATTGATATTTTAAATAATTTTATCAAGGCCCGTACAGTAAATTTCCACAAACGGTCATCGAACTGCACTTACATCGACCTTTTCCAAATTTGATTTGGACGTAATCTAAATCTAACCGTTAGATTTCAAATTCCTTATACTTGTTAGAAATCGCTTTTCGATATGAACACAACAGTTTAGGTTTTAGGAGAATCCGACGGTCGGATCTCCCGTAAAGTCAATACGAAGTCAATGGTCGAAATTCGTGAACTGCCGCGGCGCGTTCTATTCAGGCCATTAAATATATATAATATATGTATTATATATATTTCGTCGATTTCCATTTAAAACGTATTTTATAAATCGTTTAAATTCGTTTTCAAAACGATTTCAACTTCATATTCAATTTTAAATAAAAATTGAATATTCCATAACATTAATATATAAATGATAATATTTTCCAAACATTAGATTTTGAAATCACTTCCATTTCGATATTCATTATAAAAATGAATAAAATTGATATAAATATCGTTCGCATCTAAACGGAGTTAATTTAATCAACACGGCTTCATATATTTAAATATTTTTGTGTCCATCCCAAATCGGACATCAAAATCACATTTTAATCCATTAATGAATATTATTTTTAAATATTAGTTATTTTAAAATATTCATTATTTGTAGTTTTAAAATATTCGTTAATTTAAAATATTCGTTCTTTCCGAATTGGAATCAGACACAGTCAATTACCATATAATTTTATTTATATGTATTTCATACACACATGTACACAACACTAATCAAACACAGTCAACCATCATCCAGAGTGCATTACACAACTGCATAAGCGTTAAATATAAATAGTTAACGCTTACGATAGTCTGTCAACCTATCGATTAACATACAACTAAATATTGGGATTAGTGTATGTTCAATATCATCCCAATACCTGTGTGGGGTTTTCAAACAACAAACACTGATTATTATTTGTGCTGTTGGGCGATGTATAAAATATATCGTCCCAATCAATATCAGTCAAATGTATGTACATAAACAAATCGTCCGATTTGTAAATGAATATTTATTTTATTCATATACACGTTAAAAATTATCTTGTTAACTATAAAATATTTATTACAACACATGAATATTTTATACAGTTCATTTATACAATAAAAATGATATTTTTATTGTTCTAACATTTTTAGAAAATTTCGGCAGCATAACGGCGCGATACGAGAACCAGAATAAGGTCTAGCCTTATCCTCACCTAATAATGGCTCGCGCCATGTACAAACCATATTCTATCAATTCAATTCATTTCCCAAACCAAATTCAATCGAATAAACCAATCCACCAAAAAACCAAACAAACATGGTTCCAAACAAAGGTGTCGGGTGCCACTAAGCACCGTCTGCATCCTAGTATATATATTTAACTAGAAAATAAATTAAAGTGAGAAGTTCTAACCTTTGGGATCCACTCCGCCAGTTTTATTTCTGAATTTTTGAACCATATGGATTTGCCCGAAATTCCAACGCAATCCTTTTCACGTTGTTCATGGTAAAAATCACATTTTTAATATGATGTTTATATATTTAAAAATCGCATTTTTATATCGCTATATATATAAAAGGTTACATTTTTATATCGCTACATATATATATAAATCATATTATTATTTCGCTACTCATATATAAAAACTATATTTTTATATTGCTACTTCATATATAAAAAATATATTTTTATAATGGTATTTCATATATAAAAATCATATTTTTATCTTACCATTATAAACAATAAAAATCATATTTTTATATGCCATTCAAATAAATAAAAATCCAACTTTTATATGCTATTTCTTACCATTTCATTTTTAAAAATCATACCTTTCTATTTTTAAAAATCATAACTTTCTATTTTTTATTTTTAAAAATCGTAACTTTCTATTTTTAAAAATCGTAACTTTCTATTTTTAAAAATCATAACTTTCTATTTTTAAAAATCATTTCTTTCTATTTTTAAAAATCATTTCTTTCTATTTTTAAAAATCATTTCTTTCTATTTTTAAAAATCACTTCTTTTTATTTTTTAAAAATCACTTCTTTTCATTTTAAAAATCAAATCTTTATCATATGAAAAAATCAAATCTTTTTCTATTTTAAAAATAAAATCTTTTCCATTTAAAAAATCAAATCTTTTTCATTTTAAAAATCAAATCTTTTTCTATTTTATATAAACAAAAATCTAAACTTTATAATCATAAATCACATTTAAAAACAATGCCTTTTATTCATTAAAAATTTAACTAATTACTAAATAAATTAAACATAAAAGCTCACTTTTTTTATTTCTGGCCGAGTGCAGGTGGAGGGGAGGAGCTGAGGGTGGCGCGTAGGCTGAGGGGGTAGTGAATGGTGGCAGCGGAGGACAGTGGTGGTAGGCGGCGCGTCAAATGGGTTGGGGGGGGGGAGCCGCGATGACAAGGAGGAAGGAAAGAGGAGAAGGGATGCGGGGGTGGCTGCTCAGGAAGAGGTGGCGGCGAATGAGGGAGGGCGCGGTGGTGGGGCGCGTCTCCGGCGGCGGTTGATGGCCAGGGGCGGAGGCGATTCGATTTAAAGGAGGGAAATTTTTTGTTTTTTCTTTTAACTGAAAGAGAGAGAGAGAGAAAATGTAGAAGGGGGGCTATTATATATATATATATAATTTTATTTTCAAAAAGTTCCTTTTTCGTTCGGACTCCAAAATGAACCCAACCATTGTCGCCCCTAGCAAGTTATCCCCATTCCGAACACAATGGGATATGTTTCGTAACCCAATTCGGCTGTTACGATCGGTTTCCGCTAAATTTAAAATATAAATCATTATAATTTAAATTCAAACGCACATTTTAATTTATCGGGGCCACATACTGACTCCAAAAATTCCAAAAAAATAAATCTGGCTATGTTTTGACGATGCAGTCCTAACAAAAGTAATTTCTTCGAATTTGGAGAACATTTGAAAAATGGTCATTTTCCAGTCGATTAAATTCAAACTGAATTGACCAAACACGTTTAAATGCACCATGCTCACATATTGATTTTAAAAATTATAAAAAATGGAATCTAGCAATAACTTGACGTTCCGGATCCAATAAAAGTGGTCTCGTCGAAAACGGAGGCCGTTTGCAAAATTGCTATTTTTAAGGGCTATATATTATATAAATTCCATAGCGACTATTCTAAATTTTCAACTGGACATAACTTTTTATTCCCGCTATGAAATCTGGATTTTTCACATTTATTGGAAAGATATTTTCAAACAGATTCATATATTTCTGGTTTCACTAAAATCCGATTTATCTTGAATCCTGTACAATCATTTGAAATTTGAAATCGATTTTTCAAACTACCGCGCCATTTTCAATTTCTTTTATAATTAAAATAGATATCTATATTCTAATTTTTATTTAAATAAATTTATATGTTATAATTCTATTCAAAATAAATTTATAGTCGTTATTATTTAAAATAAATTATTTTGAATATTCAAATTCATTAAAAATACCAAAATAAAAATTTTAAATTGGTTCTGATTTTTTGGGTTGTTGCAATCTCCCCCACTTAAATTTTTTCGTCCTTGAAAAGGAACGATGCTGAAAGTTGTTTAACTAATCAACTCAACTTTCAGTTTGGCTTTCATTCTTCAACTTTTCAGTTTCTAAGAATTTTCCGATTCTTCCAAAATTTGGCTAACACCCTAAATTTTCGAAAAATGTCGCCATAACCTCCTTTGTATGGGGAGACATTTAAAACCGCAACTCGCCACGCAGGGCCCTCATCATCCAAAAAGAAAAAGAAAAAGCCAAGCAGCTAGCCAATCGGCTGATAAAATCATCCAAACCCAATACATTAGTAAACATGTACCTATTTGTCGGTCATACAATTTTATTCCTCTGCTTATCTTCCCTGCTATGACCTGTTCAATGTATATACATGTGTATGCATACAATTTCAATCGGTTTTCAATTCAGTTCAACATTTTCTTCAATTTGGCTTAACGATTCAAAATTTTAATTAATCAAACCAATAATCAAACAACACAATCATCAATCAATTAGTTGATTATCGTTTCAACACATAACTTTTATATATATGTACAAAAATCGTATTTTTGATACCAAATCACAACAAATAAATCTTATGTAATTTTGGTTCTCACATCAATCAATTGGAAATATATAGATATCCCACTTTCGAAGCTCGAAAATAAATACTGATGATGCTGCAGCGATCATTAGAATCTTGTCCGAGCGACTAGAGTGTGATTCTATATCTATGCAGTATATTTAAGGCTTCTTATACACGTTTGCAAGGCGTATGTGCAAAATCTTTATATATTCGTTTGTCCAAATTCAATTTAAAATAAATATTCAAATACGTATAAAACGGTTTAAATTTTCAAAACAAAATTTGTTTCATTTTTATTTTTATAAATAACACTCTTCCAACTCATTCTAGGATACTACCGATCCTATCTCTAACAGGTCATTCCCATTAAATATTACTAACCCAATCTCTGACGAATTCTTTCGTTCGGTTCTAATGTGCCTTGTTCTCGAGATCTGTAAACCAAAGCTCTGATACCATACTGTGACGACCCGAACTTCCCCGGTCTCCAAAGAGAAGAGAAAGAACAGACTGTCTGAGAACATGACAAATCGGAACACAAACAGAAGAACATTTCATTGATTATTACAACAATTTACATCAGAGTACAAGAATATACAGAGTATGAACATATAATATACATTTGATAAATGTCAGAGATTTACATATTATAATGCAGCAGAAAATGATATAAAATGCAACTGAAAGAAATACACAGATACATAGCGTTCTTAATATAGCTCCAGCTGTAAACCAGGATTCAATGAATATAATATCTGCAAAACCAAAACTACTACTGCCCATGTGGAAAATAGGGGCTCCCAGAGTTTAGGTTAAAACAATAAACTCCGAGTCAGTCATGTGACTGGTCTAAGAACTAAAACAGTTATTTAAAATTTTACTTTAAAATGGAGTTTATCAAGGGACCACACCGTATAAAACGGAACGGGTTTCCTCACAAGAATACCAGTACATAAAATAAACGATGCAATGCTTTTTGAATAAATGAAGCTATTACAAGGCTCGGGTCCATCACACAATGCAACATAAGCTGGAGGATAGAGTTTTACCTTATAATAGCCAAACATGCTTGGTACATTTAAAAAAAATCATTTTGATACTATTATAGTGTAAAGTGTATGAAAACAACTTCAAATATAAATGTATCAATCATAGACGACATAGTATCCCATACGGCTCTACAATCAAAACTGAAATGTCATGTATTGGAAATTGGATTTTCGTCATGAGTCTAGGCAAGGGATGTACTCCTAACTGCTTCGAGACACTCTAGCAAATGCCTCGGGACTACACACTCTGGGCAACCCTTGGATCCTCTAAGGCCGGTCCTCTTTTACGTTTGAGGATTGGCAATTCCTAAACACACGTTTCCCCGTCCTATAGGGCGTAATTAAGCCAGATGGCTCAATATCCGTCGGCTCCATAGTAACCGATATACCCGAGGCGCCTCGCAATCCAATAACCACATAGCTAAAAATATATAAATGTCTGGGCTCTATACCATAACACCATCCATAGCTAGAAAGAAATTCCATGTCCTCCTTGGGTCCCTTATCCCGTTTTGACTCATACCGAGGTGCGAGGCTTGTGAATTAACGCTATACACAAAGCTATGCTATATTAAAGTTGTGCTTTGATCATCAACCACAAGACTCTGCTTTTCAACAGGAGTACTGATCATTTGCATCTCAACATGCCACACTAACAATTCACGCCATGCAACTGATGTCTATCGATATATGACCTCTGAGCTCGTATGTCTCAGAGAAGGGTATTAAGCAAGAGAATAAATTCTCCACCACCAAAGAGAAATATATTTAATAGAGATCAATCAACACAGAATAAAATCCAATGTCAGACACACACCCATTTAATAGTTCATTCTGGGTCTGAACGAAACCGGAGGCACCTTATTCCTAATCCCGTGTCCAATATAGGAGAGAGGTCCTCGCATGTCCAGTCGATCTCCAAGTACGTCTGGACGATCACCACTTATTACCTTGTCTTGGGTGTACAGCCCAATCAAGACATCAGTAATCATCCAAATGATGTGAAGACCTCTGGTCTTCAACCACCGTCTTCATCTTCGACTTATCGTTGAATTAGTTATTCAGAATGGGTATAAACCCAGCCTTTCCGAATAACTCGCGTATATAATAAACAAGTGCTATAAAAACACAACACGCCTCATTCCAATTCTGAATATTCTTTTATTTTAATATTCATATCCTTTGGGAAAGGTTCCCCTTAATTTTATCAAAGATAAATTCTTTAAATTTATTCTTTAGTCTTCCTTTGGATATCAATTCAAACCATATTAAGGTTTTTCAAACTAGCCGGGATTAGCGCACCTTACCGAAGTAATCATTTGTTTAATTTCCCAATCCTAACCTATTCATCCCATGGAGTAAAATTGGTCATACTCCATATCTAACACCACAGTGTTATCGGTAAATTTAATTACCATTTCGCGTATATAATAACCATCACTAGGAGCAAAACTGGTGATACTCCATTCTTGATCATTTCCAAAATTTGATAATTTAAATTATCAATTCCCCTTTCGGTCTATTTAATGATTCATTAAAACCCCACTTAGTTTTAATCTTCCCAAAAATCAATATTAATGATTATTTAACTTTGGAAACACAAACATGCCGCATCGACAATCTACACCATACTATTGATTTCTGTCGATATATAACCTCTAACCTCGTACATCTTAGAGAAGTGTGTTAAGAAAGAGAATAAATTCTCCGCGCCAAACAGATATATATTTAGCAGAGATCAACCATACAGTTCGAAATACAATGTTAGACATGTAATCCTGTCTTTAATTGGGTTAAATAACTAATGTCATTTAAAACACAGTTCACGATAAACCCAAATCACATTCCATTAATTATGGAATCTTCACGGAAAATAGATTAATATATAATCGATATCAATTTTCGTATCTGACTAGTAATATAAATGGAATAATGACAAAGCCTTTTAAATTCCATATATATTAACGGTCTTCCTCCACAGAAGTTCACTTCGATTATTATCAAATCGAATTCCATTCAATTCCAATTTAATATATTAAATTGGAAAACTTTACTTTGGAAAATTTCCATTAAATCTTAATTAAAAGAGTTATAAATTCCAAATCTCATTTAACTGTAAATCGGGTTAAAGAACGAATGTCGTTAAAAACATAGTTCATAATAAACCCAATTCACATTCCATTTTATTCTCCTTAAATGTTAATTAACAGGAAAACTCTAATAATCTTAATTAAAAGATTCATTCTTTTCACATGGGGTTTAAGAACAGTGTTATTTAAAACACCATTCACGACAAACCCAAAATCCAATTCTTTTATTCAAATCCAATTAAATATTAATTAATTGGAAAAAAACTTCACTAAATCTTAATTAAAGATTTATTCTTTTCTCGACTGGGTTTAAGAATAGTGTTAATGAAGGCACCATTGACGACAAACCCAAAATCCAATTTAATATTAAATACAAGGCTCTGAACAGAAATTATAACGACTTGTATTCAACATAAAATTCTAAAATCAACAAATATCGTATTGGGAATAACGATATATATATATCTTCCAAATTCCTCCAAAATACCCATATAATCACGGGATCCAATTTTGAAATATTCCGAAGATAATTTCGATTCAAATCCATTCCAATTCACATATTGGAAATGCCGGTTATTTTTAAAACTATTTCAAATCCAATTTATTTATTTAAAAATATTGGATTATAATTATAACAACCCGGAAATGCGGGCCAGTTTAAAATTTTTATTTTGGCAATTTTAGCGAATTTTGATTATTCAAAATGAATTATTTTAAATAATATCGACGAAAATTTATTTTGAATATAATTCGAACGTATATATTATATACGTCGTCGTTAGAATATAAATAATTATAAATAGAATTGAAAATGGCGCGGTAGTTCGATAATTCGATTTCAAACTTCAATTGAATGTACCGGGTGCAAAACAATCCGGATTTTAGTGAAACCAAAAATAATATGATCTATTTGAGAATATCTTTTCAACGAATCTGAAAAATCAAAATGTCATAGCGGAAATCAAAAGATATGTCCAGTTGAAAATTCTGAATAGTCGCTGTGGAATTCAGGCCCTTAAAAATGGGAATTTTGCAAATGACCTCGGATTTCGATGAAACCACTTTTGTTGGATCCGTGATGTCGAGTTATTGCTAGATTCCAAATTTCATAATTTTTCGAATCAATATGTGAGCATGGCAAAGGAAAACGCGTTTGACCAGTTTCAGTTGATTTTAATCGACTGGAAAATGGCCATTTTCCAACGGTCTCAGAATTCAACGAAACTAGTTTGGTTAGGACCGTATCGTCAATACGAAGCTAGAAAATATTTTTCGGGAATTTTTAGAGTTAGTATGTGACCCCGGTAAATTGATATGCGCGTTCAAATTCAATATATAGAGTTATATGTTGATTTTGACGGAAACTGATCGAAACGATCGAATCAGCCTACGACACATATCCCATTGTGTTCGAAATAGGGGTAAAACGCTATGGATGACAGGCGGTGGGCCTCGTTTAGAGGTCGTATGTAAAAGTCAACTTTTTGAATTTAAAATTAATTGAAAATTAATTTCCTCTCTCCTCTCTCTCACCCAATTACCTCTGCCCCCCCCCCCCCCCCCCGTTCGATTAAAATAAAAAAAGGAAAGAGAAAGACGGGGGGAGTAAACCGCCGCCCCCCTCGATCGATCGTCGCCGCGCCTTAGAGGTGGGGCGCCACCTCCGAACCCCCTCCTCTTCTTCTCCCTCTCCCTGCCCTCGCGACATAGCCCCCCCCCCCCCCCCCCCGTCGAGCACCGCAACCAACCCTAGCCGCCGCCCCAGCCTGATGCACCGCCACCCACCTCGCCTAGTCAGCAACCGCCCCTCCGATCCCCTACATCCTCCCTCCGCCGCAGCTCAGGAGCGCTAACACCCCCTTGCTCATCCGCCCAGCGACAACTCCGACCACCTGCGCCTCTAATATAATTTAATTTTATTTTCTGATTTATTTATATGAAGAAATATAAAAAAGAAAAATATATGATTCTTGTTTGTAATGAGATTATGTTTTTAAGTAGGAAAGGATTGAACTTTTAGCAATGAAAAGTTTTGATTTTTATATATGTAAATAGCGAATAAAGTTTTAATTTTAATAGAAGGAAAAAAATTAGATTTTTACATAGATGTTTATAGATTAAAAAGGGGAGATTTTAGATTTTTAAAATAGAAAAGATTAGATTTTTAAAATAGAAAAGATACGATTTTTTAGCAATGTAAAAATAGAATTTTTTTCTATATAGTAGCATTAGAAAAATATAATTTTTATCTATATAGTAGCATTAGAAAAATATAATTTTTATCTATATAGTAGCGTTAGAAAAATATAATTTTTATCTATATAGTAGCGTTAGAAAAATATAATTTTTACCTATATAGTAGCGGTGGAAAAATTCGATTTTTATATATTGAATAGCGAAGTAAAAATTCGATTTTAATATATTGAATAGCAAAGTAAAAATTTGATTTCTATATATTAAATAGCAAAGTAAAAATTCGATTTCTATATATTGAATAGCAAAGTAAAAAATTCAATTTTTATATATGTAGTGGCTACGGGCGACGAAAGTGATAAGAGACGAGCACGACGAAGATTTCTCTAAATGAAGAGTCGTGGAGCTAGGATAGCAATCGTTGAGAACTTCTCACCTTTTAAAATTCCTTTTTTTTCTAGTTATATTATGATATATGCTAGGATGCAAACGGTGTTTAGTAGCACCCGACACCCGTCATCCACAGACCATGGATGGCTTGTTTATTTGATTGATGTGTTGTGAAATTTGTTTGTGTTGTTGATGTGAAATAGATAATGAAATATATTCATGTGTTGAAATAAATTAATTATCGTTAAAAACATAATTTTTAACGTGAATGTGAATAAATATTCATTTACAAACCAGACGGTTTGTTTATGTACACCTATTTGAAGGACATTGATTGGGACGATAAATTTTACACATCGCCCAACTGCACAAATAAAATCTGTGTTTGATTGTTTCAAACCCCACACGGGTATTGGGATAAAATACGGCATACACCAATCTCAATAATTATTTGTATGTCGATCGATGGATCGACATGCTATTATAAGCGTTAGATATCTATATTTGATGCTTATACTGTGTAGTGCACTTTGGATGATGGTTGATTATTTATCGTTGCTATTATATGCATGTGTTGTATGGAATCCATATAATTAACTTTATATGGTAATTGATTGGTCCTCATTCCAATTTAGAAGATAAAGAATATTATAAAATAAAGGTTCATGTGTTGACCGTACTCATCCGTTGAGATTAGTCATGTGTTGAACGAAATATTTTAATAATAAAATTTACATCCTTAGCATTATTATAAAATAAAGGTTCATGTGTTGACCGTACTCATCCGTTGAGATTAGTCATGTGTTGAACGAAATATTTTAACAATAAAATTTACATCTTTATCATAAATGAAATTAGAAATCAACTGGAAAATAGATGAGACGAGTGGTCTCCTGGATATTGATCTGATGTTGGTTCGGCCTTCGGGGTTAATATTTAGGGAATTGTTCTCTTACTAATTTACAGTTGGAGTCTGATTTGAAATCAAACGATAGATACTATAATTTTTATAAAATATATTGAATAACGAAAATAGTCACACGGTGGACAGTACTAATTCGTTGAGATTAGTCTTGTGTTGACAAAAATATAGATTCACATATTGAATAGAATAAATATTCATTTGTTGAATAGAATAACTGGATGATTGAAAGATATAAAGCCATGTTGATTAAAGATGCACTATTTTGACGTGAATCGATATTTATATCGATTATATTCGTTTTTCATTTGAATTGAATAGAAAACGAATTTGATTTGAATTAAATAGAAAACGAATTCGAATTGAATTGAATATAAAACGAATTTGATTTGAATTGAATAGAAAACGAATTCGAATTGAATTGAATATAAAACGAATTTGATTTGAATTGAATAGAAAACGAATTTGATTTGAATTGAATAGAAAACGAATTTGATTTGAATTGAATAGAAAACGAATTCGAATTGAATTGAAAAGAAAACGAATTCGAATTGAATTGAAAAGAAAACGAATTCGAATCGAATTAAAATCGATTTGAATTGAAATCAAATAGAAATGAAAGTAAAAAGAATTTACAATAGAAAATTCAATTTTAATTTGAATTTGAAATAAAAGTTGAAATTGTTTTTGAAACGAATTTAAAACGATTTATAAAATTCGTTTTAAATAGTAATCGACGAAATATATATTATATATATAATATAATGGCCTGAATAGAACGCGCCGCGCTGCGGCAGTTCGCGAATTTCGACCATTGACTTCGAATGGACATTACGGGAGATCCGACCGTCGGATTCTCCTAAAACCGGAACCGTTGGGTTCGTATCGAAATGAGCTATCTAACAAATATTAGAAATTTGAAATCTAACGGTTGGATTTGGAGATACGTTCAAATCAAATTTGAAAAAGGTCGCTGTAAGTGCAGTTCGATGGCCGTTGATGGAAATCGACTGTACGGGCCTTGATAAAATTATTAAAAATATTAATAATTTGTGTAAAATCATAAGAAATGTTTTGGGAAAAATTGGGATGAAAAACTCCATATTCGAAAAGATAAAAATAGTTTTTTATCGAAATGAACTAGTTTTGAACTAAAATTAAAACCCATTTATTTTTAAATAAATAAATTGGATTTGAAATGGGTTATAAATGGAATTGATTTGCGGGTTTATCGTGAACGGTGTTTTAAATGACACTCGTTCTTTAACCCGATAATAAATAGAATGTGATTTGGGTTTGTCGTGAACTGTGTTTTAAATGACATTAGCTCTTTAATCCAGTAAAAGGAGTTTTAATGAATCTGTAATTCGATTGAATTATGCATTGATAATCTAAATTATCAAATTTGGAAAATAAGCGAGAATGGAGTATTACCAGTTTTTCTCCAAAACGATAGTCAAATCTTTAATTAGATTTGAACGTGAAATGGTAATTAATTTTACCGACAACACTGTGGTGTTAAATACGGAGTATTACCAGTTTTGCTTCATGGGATGAATAGGTTGGGATTGGGAAATAAAATAAATAATTACTTCGGTGTGGTTCGCTAATCTCGACTAGTTAGGAAAAACCATAATTTGGTTTGATACGACATCCAATGGAAGATTAAAGAATAAATTTTAAAGAATTTATCTTGGATAAAATTAATGGGAACCTTTCCCGAAGAATATGAAATTTAGAAACTAACTGTAAGTTAGCTAAGAAGAATGGTTTCCTGGGTATTGATCTGATGTTGGTTTCGGCCTTCGGGGTTAATATTTGGGAAATTGTTCTCTTGCTGATTTACGGTTAGTGTCTACTGAATTGGAATGAGGCGTATGTTGTGTTTTTGTAACATTTGTTTTTAATATACGCGGGTTGTTCGGAAAGGCCGGGTTTACACCCATTCTGAATAACCGATTCGACGATAAGTCAAAGATAAAGACGGTGGTTGAAGACCGGAAGTCTTCACATCGTTTGGGTGATTACTGATGATCTTGATTGGGCTGTACACCCAAGATGAGAGAATCAGTTAGTGGTCGTCCAGACGTACTTGGAGATCGATGGAAGTGCCTCCGGTTTCGTTCAGACCCAGAACGAACTTGTAAATGGATTGTGTGTCTGACATTGGATTTTATTCTGTGTTGATTGATTTTTGTTAAATATATATCTGTTTGGCGGCGGAGAATTTATTCTCTTACTTAACGCCCTTCTCTGAGACGTACGAGCTCAGAAGTTGTATATCGATGGACATCAGTCGCATGGCATGAATTGCCTGTGTGGCACGCCTAAGTGGCAATTGATCAAGGCTTCTGTTGAAAAGCAAAGTCTTGTGGTTGATGATCAAAGCACGACCTACGTGGCATAGCTTTGTGTATAGCGTGGATTCGTGAGCCTCACACCTCGGTATGAGTCAAAAACGGGATACAGACCGTTGGGAGAACACGACGTTTCTTTCTAGCTTTGGTGGTGATAGTGGCTTACCAGCCCTGTCATTTATATACTTTTCACCTATGTGGTTGTTGGATGCGAGGCGCCTCAATTATAGGTTTGTAGGGACTGGGAAACGTGTGTTCAGGAATAACTAATCCTCAAACGTAAGAGAGGACCGGCCCAGCCGATTCCAGGGGTTGCCCAGAGTGTGTAGTCCCGAGGCATTTGCTAGAGTGTCTCGAAGCGGAGAGGATCTTGGCCCTTGCCTCGACTCATGACGGAAATCCAATTTCCAATACGTGTATTTCGGCTTTATTTGTAGAGCCTAGTATGGCGACATAGTGGGATGGGGCACTTATGCCGTCTATGATTTATATTTATGATTGAAATTGTTTTGACACTATACACTTATTATAGTATCAAATGATTTGTTTTAAACATATCAAGCATGTTTGGCTATTATAAGGGAAAACCCTATCCTCCGGCTTGCGTTGCATTGTGTGATGGGACCTGGGTCTTATAATAGCTTCATTTTTCGAAAAAGCATAGCGTTGTTTATTCTATGCACTAGTATTCTCGGGAGGAAACCCATTCCGTGTTATACGGCGTGGTCCCTTGAATTACTCTCTTTTAAAGTAAAGTTTTAAATAACTGTTTTAGTTCTCACACCAGTCACATGACTGACCTGGAGTTTATTGTTTTAACCTAAACTCTGGGTGCCCTTATTTTCGACACGGGCAGCTAGTAGTTTTGGTTTTGCAGATTTATATTCACAGGATCCTGTTTTACAGCTGGAACAATGCTCGGAAAGCTCTGTATCCGTGTATTACTTCCGGTTGTGTTTTATATTATTTTTCCGTTGCAGTACTGTATTTAAATCTCTGATATTTATCGAATGTAATTTATTCATTTATACTCTATATATTCTTGTATCTGATGGAATTGTTGTAATAGCAATGAAATGTTCCTCCGTATGCGTTCTATTTTGTCTTGTCCTCAATGCCATCCGTTCTTTCCTTCACGGGGAAGTTCGGATCGTGTCAATTTGGTATCAGAGCTTTGGTTTACAGAGCTCGAGAATAAGACACATTAGAACCATACGAAAGAATTCATCAGATATTGGATTAGTAATATCCAATTAGAATGACTCGTTAGAGATGGGATCAGTAGTATCCTAGAACGAGTGTGAAGAGTATATTTTTCAAATGAAAACAATTTTTGTTTTGAAAATTTAAATCAATTCTACGGATTTGAATATTTATTTGTATTGAATTTGGACAATCCAATATATAAAGATTTTGCATATACGCGTCATGAACGTATATTTGAAGTTTTAATATATTGGATAGATATAGAATCACATTCTAGTCGCCCGGAGATGGTACTGATAATTGTCATGACATCATCAGTATTTATGTTCGTGTTTCGAAGGTGTGATATCTATATATTTCCATCAGACTGGTGTGAGAACCAAAACTAATATAGATAGGTTTATTGTTGGGATTTGGCATCAAAAACAAGATTTTTAGTATATATATCAAAATTGTGAATTTGAAACGTTAATTCACTAATTGATTGATGTTTGTGTTGGTTGTTTATTTGTTTGATAATTTTGAACCATTTAGCCTAATTGAATCAAATATTGAACTGTATTGAAAATTAGTTGCATTTGCTTGCATATACATATACTTACATTGAACAGGTCATAGCAAGGAGGCTAGAGCAGAGAATAAAATTTGTTTGCCCGACAAATAGGTACATGTTTACTATAATTTACTGTTTTGTTTGGGTGATGATGATTTTATGAGCCTGTTGGCTAGCCGCTTGGCCTTTTCTTTTTCTTTTTGAGATCAGAAGGCCTGTATGGCAATTTCGGGATTTTCCCGTGGCTCCCGGTGCAGGGGAGGTTATGGCGAAATTTTTCGAAAATTTAGGGTGTTAGCCAAATTTTTGAAGAATTTGAAAATTCTCAGAAACTGAAAAGTTGGAGAATGGAAGCCAGAATGAACGTAGAGTTGATTAATCAAACCACTTTCGACTTTGTTCCTTTTCGGGGACGAAAAGTTTTAAGTGGGGGAGATTATAACAACCCGGAAATGCGGGCCAGTTTAAAATTTTTATTTTGGCAATTTTAGCGAATTTTGATTATTTAAATTGAATTATTTTAAATAATATCGACGAAAATTTATTTTGAATATAATTCGAACGTATATATTATATACGTCGTCGTTAGAATTTAAATAATTATATAGAATTATAAATAGAATTGAAAATGGCGTGGTAGTTCGATAATTCGATTTCAAACTTCAATTGAATGTACCGGGTGCAAAACAATCCGAATTTTAGTGAAACCAAAAACAATAGGATCTATTTGAGAATATCTTTTCAACGAATCCGAAAAATCAAAATTTCATAGCGGAAATCAAAAGATATGTCCAGTTGAAAATTCTGAATAGTCATTGTGGAATTCAGGCCCTTAAAAATGGGAATTTTGCAAATGACCTCGGATTTCGACGAAACCACTTTTGTTGGATCCGTGATGTCGAGTCATTGCTAGATTCCGAATTTCATAACTTTTCGAATCAATATGTGAGCGTGGCAAAGGAAAACGGGTTTGACCAGTTTCAGTTGATTTTAATCGACTGGAAAATGGCCATTTTCCAACGGTCTCAGAATTCAACGAAACTAGTTTTGTTAGGACCGTATCGTCAATACGAAGCTAGAAAATATTTTTCGGGAATTTTTAGAGTTAGTATGTGACCACGGAAAATTGATATGCACGTTCAAATTCAATATATAGAGTTATATGTTGATTTTGACGGAAACTGATCGAAACGATCGAATCAGCCTACGATACATATCCCATTGTGTTCGAAATAGGGGTAAAACGCTATGGACAACAGGCGGTGGGCCTCGTTTAGTGGTCGTATGTAAAAGTCAACTTTTTGAATTTAAAATTAATTGAAAATTAATTTCCTCTCTCCTCTCTCTCACCCTATTACCTCTGCCCCCCCTGTTCGATTAAAATAAAAAAAAGGAAAGAGAAAGACGAGGGGAGGAAACCCCCCCCCCCCCCCCCCCGATCGATCGCCGCCGCGCCTCAGATGTGGGGCGCCACCTCCGAACCCCCTCCTCTTCTTCTCTTCTTCTCCCTCCCCCCTGCCCTCGCGACACAGCCACCCCCCTTCGAGCACCGCAACCAACCCTAGCCGCCGCCCCAGCCTGATGCGCCGCCACCCACCTCGCCTAGTCAGCAACCGCCCCTCCGATCCCCTACATCCTCCCTCCGCCACAGTTCAGGAGCGCTAACACCCCCTTGCTCATCCGCCCAGGGACAACTCCGACCACCTGCGCCTCCCCCTTCCGTTGTAAGTGTATTTATATTTATATTTTTATATAATTTAATTTTATTTTCTGATTTATTTATATGAAGAAGTATAAAAAAGAAAAATATATGATTCTTGTTTGTAATGAGATTATGTTTTTAAGTAGGAAAGGATTGAACTTTTAGCAATGAAAAGTTTTGATTTTTATATATGTAAATAGCGAATAAAGTTTTAATTTTAATAGAAGGAAAAAAATTAGATTTTTACATAGATGTTTATAGATTAAAAAGGGGAGATTTTAGATTTTTAAAATAGAAAAGATTAGATTTTTAAAATAGAAAAGATTAGATTTTTAAAATAGAAAAGATACGGTTTTTTAGCAATGTAAAAATAGAATTTTTATCTATATAGTAGCATTAGAAAAATATAATTTTTATCTATATAGTAGCGTTAGAAAAATATAATTTTTATCTATATAGTAGCGTTAGAAAAATATAATTTTTACCTATATAGTAGCGGTGGAAAAATTCGATTTTTATATATTGAATAGCGAAGTAAAAATTCGATTTTTATATATTGAATAGCAAAGTAAAAATTTGATTTCTATATATTGAATAGCAAAGTAAAAATTCGATTTCTATATATTGAATAGCAAAGTAAAAATTCAATTTTTATATATGTAGTGGCTACGGGCGACGAAAGAGATAAGAGACGAGCACGACGAAGATTTCTCTAAATGAAGAGTCGTGGAGCTAGGATAGCAATCGGTGAGAACTTCTCACCTTTTAAAATTCCTTTTTTTTCTAGTTATATTATGATATATGCTAGGATGCAGACGGTGTTTAGTAGCACCCGACACCCGTCATCCACAGACCATGGATGGCTTGTTTGTTTGATTGATGTGTTGTGAAATTTGTTTGTGTTGTTGATGTGAAATAGATAATGAAATATATTCATGTGTTGAAATAAATTAATTATCGTTAAAAACATAATTTTTAACGTAAATGTGAATAAATATTCATTTACAAACCGGACGGTTTGTTTATGTACACCTATTTGAAGGACATTGATTGGGACGATAAATTTTACACATCGCCCAACTGCACAAATAAAATCTGTGTTTGATTGTTTCAAACCCCACACGGATATTGGGATAAAATACGGCATACACCAATCCCAATAATTAGTTGCATGTCGATCGATGGATCGACAGGCTGTTATAAGCGTTAGATATATATATTTGATGCTTATACAGTGTAGTGCACTTTGGATGATGGTTGATTATTTATCGTTGCTATTATATGCATGTGTTGTATGGAATCCATATAATTAACTTTATATGGTAATTGATTGGGCCTCATTCCAATTTAGAAGATAAAGAATATTTTAAAATAAAGGTTCATGTGTTGACCGTACACATCCGTTGAGATTAGTCATGTGTTGAACGAAATATTTTAATAATAAAATTTACATCCTTAGCATTATTATAAAATAAAGGATCATGTGTTGACCGTACTCATCCGTTGAGATTAGTCATGTGTTGAACGAAATATTTTAACAATAAAATTTACATCTTTATCATATATGAAATTAGAAATCAACTGGAAAATAGATGAGATGAGTGGTCTCCTGGATATTGATCTGATGTTGGTTTCGGCCTTCGGGGTTAATATTTAGGGAACCGTTCTCTTACTAATTTACAGTTGGAGTCTGGTTTGAAATCAAATGATAGATACTATAATTTTTATAAAATATATTGAATAACGAAAATCGTCACACGTGGACAATACTCATTAGTTGAGATTAGTCGTGTGTTGACAAAAATATAGATTCACATATTGAATAGAATAAATATTCATTTGTTGAATAGAATAACTGGATGATTGAAAGATATAAAGCCGTGTTGATTAAAGATGCGCTATTTTGACGCGAATCGATATTTATATCGATTATATTCATTTCTAATTTGAATTGAATAGAAAACGAATTTGATTTGAATTAAACAGAAAATGAATTCGAATTGAATTGAATATAAAACGAAATTGATTTGAATTGAATAGAAAACGAATTCGAATTGAATTGAATATAAAATGAATTTGATTTGAATTGAATAGAAAACGAATTTGATTTGAATTGAATAGAAAACGAATTTGATTTGAATTGAATTGAAAACGAATTTTATTTGAATTGAATAGAAAATGAATTTGATTTGAATTGAATAGAAAACAAATTCGAATTGAATTCAATTGAAAAGAAAACGAATTCGAATTGAATTTAAAAGAAAATGAATTCGAATCGAATTAAAATCGATTTGAATTGAAATCAAATAGAAATGAAAGTAAAAAGAATTTATAATAGAAAATTCAATTTTAATTTGAATTTGAAACAAAGGTTGAAATTGTTTTTGAAACGAATTTAAAACGATTTATAAAATTCGTTTTTAATAGTAATCGACGAAATATATATTATATATATATATATATAATATAATGGCCTGAATAGAACGCGCCGCGCTGCGGCAATTCGCGAATTTCGACCATTGACTTCGAATGGAAATTACGGGAGATCCGACCGTCGGATTCACCTAAAACCGGACCCGTTGGGTTCGTATCAAAAAGAGCTTTCTAACGAATATTAGAAATTTGAAATCTAACGGTCGGATTTGGAGATACGTCCAAATGAAATTTGAAAAAGGTCGATGTAAGTGCAGTTCGATGGCCGTTGATGGAAATCGACTGTACGGGCCTTGATAAAATTATTAAAAATATTAATAATTTGTGTAAAATCATAAGAAATGATTTGGGAAAAATTGGGATGAAAAACTCCATATTCGAAAAGATAAAAATAGTTTTTTATCGAAATGAACTAGTTTTGAACTAAAATTAAAACCCATTTATTTTTAAATAAACAAATTGGATTTGAAATGGGTTATAAATGGAATTGATTTGCGGGTTTATCGTGAACGGTGTTTTAAATGACACTCGTTCTTTAACCCGATAATAAATAGAATGTGATTTGGGTTTGTCGTGAACTGTGTTTTAAATGACATTAGTTCTTTAACCCAGTAAAAGGAGTATTAATGAATCTGTAATTAGATTGAAATGTGCATTGATAATCTAAATTATCAAATTTAGAAAATAAGCGAGAATGGAGTATTACCAGTTTTTCTCCAAAACGATAGTCAAATCTTTAATTAGATTTGAACGTGAAATGGTAATTATTTTTACCGACAACACTATGGTGTTAAATATGGAGTATTACCAGTTTTGCTTCATGGGATGAATAGGTTGGGATTGGGAAATAAAATAAATAATTACTTCGGTGTGGTTCGCGAATCTCGACTAGTTAGGAAAAACCATAATTTGGTTTGATACGACATCCAATGGAAGATTAAAGAATAAATTTTAAAGAATTTATCTTGGATAAAATTAATGGGAACCTTTCCCTAAGAATATGAAATTTAGAAACTAACTGTAAGTTAGCTAAGAAGAATGGTTTCCTGGGTATTGATCTGATGTTGGTTTCGGCCTTCGAGGTTAATATTTGAGAAATTGTTCTCTTGCTGATTTACGGTTAGTGGCTGCTGAATTGGAATGAGGCGTATGTTGTGTTTGTGTAACATTTGTTTTTAATATACACGGGTTGTTCGGAAAGGCCGGGTTTACACCCATTCTGAATAACCGATTCAACGATAAGTCGAAGATGAAGACGGTGGTTGAAGACCGGAAGTCTTCACATCATTTGGGTGATTACTGATGATCTTGATTGGGCTGTACACCCAAGATGAGGGAATCAGTTAGTGGTCGTCCAGACGTACTTGGAGATCGATGGATATGCGAGGAAAGTGCCTCCGGTTTCCTTTAGACCCAGAACGAACTTGTAAATGGATTGTGTGTCTGACATTGGATTTTATTATGTGTTGATTGATTTCTATTAAATATATATCTGTTTGGCGGCGGAGAATTTATTCTCTTGCTTAACGCCCTTCTCTGAGACGTACGAGCTCAGAGGTTGTATATCGATGGACATCAGTCGCATGGCATGAATTGCCTGTGTGGCACGCCTAAGTGGCAATTGATCAAGGCTTCTGTTGAAAAGCAAAGTCTTGTGGTTGATGATCAAAGCACGGCCTACGTGGCATAGCTTTGTGTATAGCGTGGATTCGCGAGCCTCACACCTCGGTATGAGTCAAAAACGGGATACGGACCGTTGGGAGAACACGACGTTTCTTTCTAGCTTTGGTGGTGTCAGTGACTTACCAGCCCTGACATTTATATACTTTTCACCTATGTGGTTGTTGGATGCGAGGCGCCTCGATTATAGGTCTGTAAGGACCAGGAAACTTGTGTTCAGGAATAACAAATCCTCAAACGTAAGAGAGGACCGACCCAGCCGATTCCAGGGGTTGCCCAGAGTGTGTAGTCCCGAGGCATTTGCTAGAGTGTCTCGAAGCGGAGAGGGTCTTGCCCCTTGCCTCGACTCATGACGGAAATCCAATTTCCAATATGTGTATTTCGGCTTTATTTGTAGAGCCTAGTATGGCGACATAGTGGGATGGGGCGCTTATGCCGTCTATGATTTATATTTATGATTGAAATTGTTTTGACACTATACACTTATTATAGTATCAAATGATTTGTTTTAAACGTATCAAGCATGTTTGGCTATTATAAGGGAAAACCCTATCCTATGGCTTGCGTTGCATTGTGTGATGGGACCTGGGTCTTATAATAGCTTCATTTTTCGAAAAAGCATTGCGTTGTTTATTCTATGCACTAGTATTCTTGGGAGGAAACCTGTTCCGTGTTATACGGAGTGGTCCCTTGAATTACTCTCTGTTAAAGTAAAGTTTTAAATAACTGTTTTAGTTCTCACACCAGTCACATGACTGACCTGGAGTTTATTGTTTTAACCTAAACTCTGGGTGCCCTTATTTTCGACACGGGCAGCTAGTAGTTTTGGTTTTGCAGATTTATATTCACAGGATCCTGGTTTACAGCTGGAATGATGCTCGGAAAGCTCTGTATCCGTGTATTACTTCCAGTTGTGTTTTGTATTATTTTTCCGCTGCAGTACTGTATTTAAATCTCTGATATTTATCGAATGTAATTTATTCATTTATACTCTGTATATTCTTGTATCTGATGGAATTGTTGTAATAGCAATGAAATGTTCCTCCGTCTGCGTTCTATTTTGTCTTGTCCTCAACGCCATCTGTTCTTTCCTTCACGGGGAAGTTCGGGTCGTGTCAATAATTCTAGTTCATAACTAATTAATTTTGATAAAAATATATTTTTATCTTTACAAACATGGAGATTTTCACCCAAATTCTTTCCAAACCATTTATTATGATATTACACAAATTATTGATATTTTTAATAATTTTATCATGGCTCGTACAGTCGATTTCCATAAACGGTCATCGAACTGCACTTACGTCGACCTTTTCCAAATTTGATTTGGACATAATTCCATATCCATCCATTAGATTTAAAATTCCTTATATTCGTTGGAAAGCTGTTTTCAATATGAACTCAATAGTTCCTGTTTTAGGAGAATTCGACGGTCGGATCTCCCGTAATGTCAATTCGAAGTCAGTGGTCGAAATTCGCGAACAGCCGCGGCGCGGCGCGTTCTATTCAGGCCGTTAAATATATATATATAATATATATTATATATATTTTTCGTCGATTTCCATCTAAACCGTATTTTATAAATCGTTTTAAATTCGTTTTCAAAAGGATTTCCACTTCATACTTAATTTTAAATCAAAATTGAATATTCCATATCATTAATATATAAATGATAATATTTTCAAAACATTAGATTTTGAAATCACTTCCATGTCAATATTTATTACAAATGATATAAATATCGTTCACGTCTAAATGGCGTTAATTTAATCAATACGGCTTCATATATTTAAATATTTTCGTGTCCATCCCAAATCGGACATCAAAATCACATTTTGATCCATTACTGAATATTATTTTAAAATATTAGTATTTTAAAATATTCATTATTCGTCATTTTAAAATATTCGTTAATTTAAAATATTTGTTCTTTCTGAATTGGAATCAGACACAGTCAATTACCATATAATTTTATTTATATGGATTTCATACACACATGTACATAACACTAATCAAACACAGTCAACCATCATCCAGAGTGCATTACGCAACTGCATAAGCGTTAAATATAAATAATTAACGCTTGCATTAGTTTGTCAACCCATCGATTGACATACAACTAAATATTAGGATTAGTGTGTCCAGTATCATCCCAATACCCGTGTAGAGTTTTCAAACAATAAACACTGATTACTATTTGAGCCGTTGGGCGATGTGTAAAATATATCGTTCCAATCAATATCAGTCAAATGTGTGTACATAAGCAAACCATCCGATTTGTAAATGAATAATTATTTTATTCATATACATGTTAAAAATTATGTTTTTAACTATAAAATATTTATTTCAACATATGAATATTTTATACTGTTCATTTATACAATAAAAATGACATTTTTATCGTTCTAACATTTTTAGAAAATTTCTGCAACATAACGGCGCGATACTAGAACCGGAATAAGGTCTAGCCTTATCCCTCTCCTAATAATGTCTCGCGCCATGTACAAACCAAATTCTATCAATTCAATTCATTTCCCAAACCAAATTCAATCAAATAAACCAATCTACCAAACAACCAATCAAACATGGTTCCAAACAAAGGTGTCGGGTGCTACTAAGCACCGTCTGCATCCTAGTATATATATATATATATATATTTAACTAGAAAATAAATTAAAGTGAGAAGTTCTCACCTTTAGGATCTACTCCGCCAGTTTTATTTCTGAATTTCTGAACCGTTTGGATTTGCCCGAAATTCCAACACAATCCTTTTCATGCTGTTCATAGTAAAAATCACATTTTTAATATGATGTTTATATATTTAAAAATCACATTTTTATACCGCTATATATATAAAAGATTACATTTTTATATCGCTATATATGTAATAAAAATCATATTTTTATTTCGTTATTCATATTTGAAAATTATATTTTTATAATACTACTTCATATATAAAAATTATATGTTTATAATGGTATTTCATATATAAAAATCATATTTTTATCTTACCAATATAAATAATAAAAATCATAATTTTATGTGCCATTCAAATAAATAAAAATCCAGTTTTTATATGCTATTTCTTACCATTTCATTTTTAAAAATCAGACCTTTCTATTTTAAAAAATCTTAACTTTCTGTTTTTAAAATCGTAACTTTCTATTTTTAAAAATCATAACTTTTTGTTTTTAAAAATCATTTCTTTCTATTTTTAAAAATCATTTCTTTCTATTTTTAAAAATCATTTCTTTCCATTTTTAAAAATCACTTCTTTTTATTTTTTAAAAATCACTTCTTTTCATTTTAAAAATCAAATCTTTATCATATATAAAAAATCAAATCTTTTTCTATTTTAAAATAAAATCTTTTCCATTTTAAAACTCAAATCTTTTTCTATTTTATAAAAATAAAAATCTAAACTTTATAATCATAAATCGCATTTAAAAACAATGCCTTTTATTCATTAAAAATTTAGATTATTACTAAATAAATTAAGCAGAAAAGCTCACTTTTTTTATTTCTGGCCGACTGGAGGTGGAGGGGAGGAGCTGAGGGCGGCGCGCAGGGCTGAGGGGGTGGTAAATGGTGGCGGCAGCGGACGGTGGTGGTAGGTGACCCGTCAAAGGGGTTTGGGGGAGGGGGGTTGCGGTGATAAGGAGGAAGGAAAGAGAAGGGGGGCGGGGTGGCTGCTTAGGAGGAGTTGGCGGTGAATGGGGGAGGGCGCGGTGGTGGGGCACGTCTCTGGCGGCGGTTGACGGTAAGGGGGCGGAGGCGATTTGATTTGAGGGAGGGAAATTGGTTTTTTTTCTTTTAACTGAAAGGGAGAGAGAGAATGTAGAAGAGGGCATTATATATATATATATATATATAATTTATTTTATTTGCAAAATGTTGCTTTTTCGTTCGCACTCCAAATCGAACCCAACGACTGTTGCCCCTAGCTAATTACCCCTATTACTAACACAATGGGATATATTTCGTAACCCAATTCGCCTGTTACTTTCAGTTCCGCTAAATTTAAAATATAAATCATTATATTTTAAATTCAAAAGAACATTTTAATTTACCGGGGCTACATACTAACTCCAAAAATTCCAGAAAAATAAATATGGCTATGTTTTGATGATACGGTCCTAGCAAAACTAATTTCGTCAAATTTGAAGACCGTTTGAAAAACGGTCATTTTCTAGTCGATTAAATTCAAACTGAGTTGACCAAACACGTTTAAATACACCACGCTCACATATTGATTCCAAAAATTATGAAAATTGGAATATAGCAATAACTTGACATTCTGAATCCAACAAAAGTGGTCTCGTTGAAAACGGAGGTCATTTGTGAAATCGCTATTTTTAAGGGCTATATATTATATAAATTCCATAGCGACTATTCTGAATTTTCAACCGGACATAACTTTTTATTCCCGCTATGAAATCTAGAATTTTCACATTCTTTGGAAAGATATTTTCAAACAAATTCATATATTTTTGGTTTCACTAAAATCTGGTTTATTTTTAATCCTGTACATTCATTTGAAATTTGAAATCGAATTTTCAAACTACATCGCCATTTTCAATTCCTTTTATAATTAAAATAAATATTTATATTCTAATTTTGATTTAATAAATTTATACGTTCTAGTTCTATTCAAAATAAATTTCTAGTCGTTATTATTTAAAATAAATCATTTTAAATATTCAAAATTCATTAAAATTACCAAAATAAAAATTTTAACTTGGTTCTAATTTTCCGGGTTATTGTATTTCTGTTTCATATGGGATGTCTGACTTCCTCCTAAAGTCTCTCTGTTTATGTGGAAAACTATGCATATAGGGTTACCGCTGGACGAGAATCTACAGAGGATCGGCATCCCAACCGTTTCCCATTATAGGTGCTATAGTTCGGGTTTTTTTGGAAACCAGTGTTCATTTGTTTTTCCTTGGCTTCTATGCCAAATCGGTTCGGAATTACTTCGGGAATTTGATGGATTGTCGAGGTAATATCTCCTCGCTTGCAGATTTATTGAGACTCTGGTGGACCGACATCTCAGGTAAATTGATTCGCTCGATACTTTTTCGTTTTATTCCTTGTCTTTTCTGTTGGCATATATGATGCTCGCAGAATAAGGCAATATACGACAAATGCCTATAGATCCTCGAACCATCATTTGGAGGGTACAGAATAATGTTTTCCTTGCGTTTCGAGGTAGACCTTTCCGGGTTGTTATCGACTCTTGCTCTAGGAGATTGGCCGGTACCTTTGGTGTTACTCCGATACCGACTTCTCCAGTAACGGGTGTTGGTTGATTCTTTCGGTTTAGGGCTCTTCCTTGTTGTCGTCTCATTATACACACTCCCTCACCCTCCATTGGATCTAATGTTGTTTGCTAGTTGTGCCGGGCCTGGATTTATAGGTATTTTCTTACATTTTTTCTTATGTTTACAAAATATAATTATAGTTTCTAATTAATTTTTATTAATATTTAATATTATTCCATAGAAAAACATTTTTGTATTAATTTTTATTATTTATAAAATGTCATTATGCGTCCTTAGCCAAAAAATTTAAAAATTTTCTAATTAAAATGTGAAAGTTGTCCTTAATTTAGGTAGTAAAACTTGTTTGTCCTTAGATCTAATTTTTTTTTCAAAATTTACCCTTGAAACAAATATTCACTATAATAAAAAAAATTAACATGGTAACATCTACAACGTCACAATCTGTACGACAATTAAATCTGAATACATTAAGTTGCATGATAACATCCAAAATAATTCATAAGAGGAAATGCATTAGCCAAATCTATTGCTCAAATTAGAACAAAGCAACCGAGTCCATTGATACAATGAATCAACGAAAAAAATATAAATCTCAATTTGTTCTCAAAAAATCAGTTCTTTTAATAAAATCAATGATGTGTAGTTCTCGTACTTGTTAGGATTCCCACATACTTTTTCAATAAACAACAATCAATTATGAAACTAAGATTTAAATATATAACCCAAGCTGATTTAATTTATAACAAAAACGAGCAAAGATAAAAGGCTAATGGAAGCATATGTGAATCAATTAAAAGAAAATGACTAGAGAGTTGCTAAAGCCTATTTAATTTGTGTATCATAACCACTTATTTATTAATGTTGACATTTTATAATTTGATCATTCAACAAATTGACATTCTCCAATACATACACTTCAAATCCATGATGACAAGATATTCAAATCTCTTAGCTTTAATATAAAATTAGATCATTTTATTTAGACCTTAACTCATAATAGTACAACAAATTTTATTTTGCATATATAACGCAAATGTTAAAATTTTGCATATATAACGCAAATGTTAAAATATTGTAATAATTTATCGTGTTAAAATATTGTAATAACAAATTTGAATAGACAAAGTTTATTTGATTTTAGAAAAGAAAGATACAAGTAAAGAAGGATAGAATCCAACTCTAATTCTACTATGCTTGATATCTGCATGCCTTCAGTTATAATGCACATAACTTTGTGTTGTCTCAGTCTTTAATACTTCGTGTTGTATCAAACTTTCAATAATTTTTCTAAATGTCATGATATTCGATCATTTATGCATTATATGACTTTTAGATAAATCTGTGTTGTTCTATTCATGATCATCAAATTACATAGTTTATTTAAAAAGTCTGTTTTTTTGTTAGTTTTAGTTAAATAACAAATAATAATGATGATAAAGAAAATCTAAAGTGTAACGACCCAGGGATTTTCGACACAGAAAATCGATAATTAACCCAATGTCGACTATTCAAGCATCAGAAACACCGGACATTCCATAGAAAGAAGTTAGAGGATGAGAATAAATAAGATAGAAAATTAGAATAGGAGAAGAAGAAGAACACAACATCAGAGTAACACAAATCTCACAGCGGAACGAATAAAATATAGTATCTAAAATAAATTTGAAACAAAATCTATATTTGTATATTAGAGTACAACACCTACATCACAGCGGAAATAAACAATAGCTATAAAATGCTGCTGAAGCCTCCTGCTCCAAGTTCCATCTAGTGTATCTGTAAATCCCGACTACTTGACTGCTCGTACAAATTTTGGGCACCTAAGAGTTTAGGGAAAACAAAACCAAATAAACTTTGGGTCAGTCATGGGACTGGTGTGAGTAAACTCCAACCACTTGGTTTAACTTTCAAAATCTTTTTCAAAAGAAATGATAATCGTAAGACCAATCCACACATAAACACGGATGGTTTTTACCTTACGATAACCCAAAAAATTTTCAAAATCAATACTTTTCTGATATTATAATAATGTCTAATCACAAATAATTAACAATCTAGCAGAATGCTTGCATTTCACGCTCCACATATATATAGAATATAATCAAAACCGGAGGCGCCTATTGGAGATTGGATTCCGACTATGACAAGGTATGGAACCACCTGCCGATAGTGTATCTCTAGAGAGGAATACACTGGGTTCAACAAGAACGTCTTGCAACCCGACCCACACATGACTGACCACTCATTTCTCTTGAGTGTATCGAATATATTGTCACCCATGGTTGCTAGCAACATAACCATTCCCGGGAGAAACAGAAGCGAAAAGAAGTAGCAAATATGAATATTCTGTAGATGGTGACAATACACCCTAATGGGGGCGACCCACATAGCCATGCTACCTGCCCGATTTCTGTCATTTCCCGGTTGATGAGGCTTGAGGTCATATCGTATCCTTTGACAGATCATACATTCATTTACTTTGAATGCCACATCATCATACCCGCCAAATCACAAACTGATTTCCACAAAAATACCACAGGTATAAAGCTAAGAGAAACGAATTCCTCCGCCTTCAAACGTAGATACGTTGATGCGATCAACCTACGTGATCCATTAGATATACTCTGTCAGACATTCGTCCATACATGTTGTCCTGGGTCTGGACAAACCGAAGGCACTATTCTGTAAATCCATCTTAGGCAATTTCTACCTAGGATCACCAGAACAGCCCTTGCATAAACTTCATCTTCAATTATCTTCATCATATTTGATTCGCAACGCTAATTCCCATACAGAGTGGTTTTCAGATAGTAAATCTGATCCCGGCCTCTCCGTATTGACAACGGGAAAATGGTCAAAACTTTGATAGTCGGTGATTTAACTATCAAAGGAAAATGTATGTACAAACAACGGTTGTATTTCCAAATGGAAATCTTACCGATCAATCACCCATCAACACTGACCCCCTTTAATTTAATTTGCCATTCAATTATCCATTTCCCTATCTTTGTTTCCATATATTTGAAAATATACGTTAGTAATCATTGGAAAATATTTCCGTATTTACTCCCATTTCTTATTTTCTATATTAGACAACATTTCTGATTTTTATTTGGAAAACATTTCTAAAAATCCATCATTTGGATTTAAATAGATAAAACATCGCTATGCCAACTCAAATTATCATACTCATTAACTAAATTTTCTTAACCAACCTTCACTGTCAAACCTTACCCATCCCTTAGTTAAAAACGAAGTCAATCAAGTTGGGGGTATAATTACCTCTCAGACCTTAACTAAACAACATTTTTAACCTCGAAATAGACAAAGTTCACCTGTTAAATCTTCAAAAAACTTCCTTACATAGCTCTCGGATTCTATTTATGAATCCACTTCTTTTACAGAAATCATTTGATTATAACAATAGCGTTATAGTCCCATGCTTTTGAAATATAATAACTTAAATATAACTTTTATTTATTAATTTGAATAAATAAACAATCAACTAATTTATAAATGAATAAATAAATCTTGATTTAAAAATGGAAAGTAAATAGTACTTTCCTACATTCGATATAGTCGAATTTAAATGTATAATTCTATCTTGAATAATCTATATTCGATAACTCTCTTTCGAATAACTATATTCAATAACTCTTTCTTTCGAATAAACTATTTTCGATACTCTTTTCGAATAAACTATATTCGATAACTCTCCTTCGAATAACTATATTCGATTCACTCTATTTGAATAACTAATATTCGACTAACTCTATTCGATTAACTCTAATTCGATTCACTCTATTTGAATAACTAATATTCGATTTAACTCTATTCGATTAACTCTAAACGATTTAACTCTATTTGATTAACTCTAATCGATTTAACTCTATTTCAATTAACTAATATTCGATTAACTCTATTCGATTAACTCTATTCGATTTACTCTAATTCGATTAACTCTAATCGATTCAAATCTATTTCGGTTAACTCTGATCGATTAAATTCACATTTGAATTTCTATTTCAAAATACCAATTTTTCATTATAAATATTTTAATTTATAAAATAACTATTTTAATCCATTATTCACATTGAATGTGAATGATATTTCTTATATATATACCAATTCAATTTGATTTCATATTTAAAAATAATATTCCATTTCCAAATTCTATTTATACTTCTATTTATAGAATTATTCATATGAAATCTCCTTTATATTTCTAACACTTAAATCTCATTTACAATTCCCTTTATAAATGCTAAGTTCACATTCTATTAAAAATATCGGTATTAAAACCGATTTCTACTTCTCTATATAAATTCAGACTTTTATTTTTTATTTATCCAATGATAAATATTTCTCTTAATTTACAAACATCGTTTATAAATTGTTCTTCTCAATTTTATCTGTTAAAACAGATTTCTATTTAATTCTACTTTAAATAAACCTTTTCCATTTATATGTTAAAACAGATTTCCATTTTATATTTACTTTCCACTTATTTTCTGTTATAAAATTTTATTCATTTTACAAATACTTCCTTTTATAATTCCTATTTATTTTCTGAATAAATATTCCTTTATAATTCTATTTATAAATGATTTCAAATATTTCCTTTTCAATTCTATTTGTAAATGTTTACAAATATTCCCTTTTCAATTCTATTTGTTTTACAAATATTTCCCTTATATAATTCTCTTTATTTCATATAAATATTTCATTTATAAAATTCTATTTATTTTATACAAATGTTTCCTTTAAATAATTCTATTTATTTATATATAATCCCTTTCCTAATTTTATTTATTTTCCAACATATTACCTTTTATAATTATATTTATTTCATATAAATATTTCCTTTTATATAAAATCCATTGATTTCATATAAATATTTTATTTTCAAAATACACTTTGAAAATTCCCTTTCTGCATTCCAGTATTTCATATGGTATTTAAAATACCAAATCAAAAGGATCAATCATCATCCAAACACACACAATCAATAACAGATTATATAGCACGTAATATATCACAATGTATGAAAAAAACAGTATTATAAGTATTGGGGAATCTAGTTGGATCCCTCCAACCCGTTTCCCTGCCTCCACAGATGTTAAACAATATAATTAACATCAATTTCATTTCAACATGAAATATTCTGATCAACATAATCAATATTTAATTAACGATATATATATATATATAACTATATCGATATTTGTAACTAATCAACTAGCAGTTCAACCAACAAATCAACACACCGCAATCAACCAAAATTTATTAGTTCTAAAAATACGTTACGAAAATATAAACTGAGTAGAGTTAAGTGAGATCTACTCACACTGGACTGTCATCGTTAAATAACGATAATTGTCGCTTGATTCAGACAGGAAATTTATTTTTGCAATAAATTGTCATGAGCTCCAATTCACTTTCAGTCAGTTCCATTGCGTAGCTCCCGTCCATACAATCCAAACGGATCCAGTTTTGCTGAATTTCGATAACGTATGGCAAAGTTATAGTATTTACAAGTTAATATACTATTTGAATTTTTAAACATACTTAATATACTAATGTCTAATGGGCCTCACCTTCCACTACCAGCCCAATTGCCCAAACCCGTATACTATATTGCTCCCTCTTCTTCCCCAGGATTAACGAACTCGTGCTCCTCTCTTTACCTGCTATTACCGCACATACCATCACCTTGTCCTCTCTCATTTCTTCACTAACAGACAAACTGAAATCACCATCCTCCTCCTTTCTTTCTCTTAAATTCTACACCCTTAATGTCGAACTTGACATCCTCCTACCGAATGCGTCGAGCATCCCTGCTACAGAGGTAGCGATAGTTTTAGTGTCGGATTCCCTCAGAATAATTACTACAGGTGCTAAATCTCTTGCTTAATCCAAATATCAACTCAAAAATCCTAATTGATAAACCCTTCTCACGAATTCACGAGCCCTAGGGTGTCGCTACCCATGCTGGTTTGAATAAAACTAACCAAACTTGATGAAATTCACATGAGAATGAAGAGGAGGATGTCAGGATTGCAAAAATATGGGTTTTAGGATTTATAGAATTTATTAGGTTTTGTTTTTGATTTTCAAAGGAGGATTCTTTTACTGTAAAATGAAAACCAACGGCGGCTATAAACTTTCATTGACCAAGAGAAGTGATTTAGGGTTATGCTAGTAAGGGTATTATATAGGACAGTTTATATAATTTTATATTCGATTATTATATTTAATTTTAATTAACCGCTATTTGTATCGTTGATTAAAAATTCCTATAATCACGTAAAATGTCCAAAAATCTTGAAAATGGACGTGCAGCTACAGTTCGACATTACGGACCCAACGTGACTTGTTTCGTCGAATTCCGACTCCGTTTGATCACACAGCGTATTTTTAAAGGTCAAATTATCGAATGTTTTTCACATTAAAATCCCGTACGGCCACATACTGTCTCCAAAAATCACGAAAATTGAAATCTAACAATAATTAAATATTCCAAATCCAATAAAATCAGTTTCATCGAAAACGGAGGTCGTTTGCAAAATTGGCTATTTTTAAAGCTCTAAATAAACCCCTTTTAAATATCAATATATTTAAAAATAATTAAATTAAATATAAATAAATTTATATTATCGTATATATTCACAATAGGATATCATACAACTCCAAAATATTTCTAACTGAATTTACAACTCGATAGTTCAAATCCAGTGTTAAATCAGTATTCAATTTATATTGAAAATCTATTTAAATATAAATAAATCGTTATAAATTATAAAGGAATTCCATTGCGACTTTTCGAAAATTTGATTTGGACATAACTCACAATCTACACGATGAAATCTCGATTTTTCCCTTCCATTAGAAAAATATACTTCACCAGCTCTGAACGTTTCTTGGTTCACAGAAATCCGACTTAAAATGGATTATGTATATTCATTTAAAGTTCGAATTGCTAAATTACAAACTGCAGCGCCATTTCGAGTCGATTATAATTATAATATAATTATATGTTCAACTGTCGTTTACATAATATATTCGTTAATATAATTCAACTCTAAACTGAAATATATATTTTAAATTGTCCGATTCACACAATATTGTCAATTCACTATTTTCGACTATTTCGGAAATTAGATATATTATTCTATTATTTATATTAGTTAAATATTCAATATTATGTAATTAAACGACCATTTAAATCTCTAAATTACTATTTAAATAATTAAATAAATTAATTATTATACCGTAAAAATACAGGACGTTACATTCTTCCCCCCTCAAAATAATTTCGTCCTAGAAATTGCTAAGGTAGAAAATAAACCTTATTAACTGGGTTAAAAATTATTCGCTCACTTCTAACTTCAGTTTCACCAAACCAATTTATTTTAATTAAAATTATTAATTTATTCCTACTAAAAAAAATTTCAAAAATTCTGAAAATTTTCTAACACCCGAAATTTTCGAAAAATTTCGCCAGCACCTCCTTTGTACGGCTCAATCGGTACGACTACAACTCGCATTTCTAGACCTTCTCCAACCCAAAAGAAAGTAAAACAGTCAAGCGGCTTGCCAAATCGGCCCAAAAAAATCACCAAACTCATATAAAAGTAAACATGTACCTTTTTGTCAGACATATCATTATATCGTTTCCATCTGTTATCAATTCTGCATATACCAATATCATACCAATCAATTTCCAATTTTATCCTCAAAACCAAATCATTCACGTGTCCAGGCCATATTCCATTTCAAATCAAAGTTCCGTTCTTGATTCCAAACTCCTAACTCATCAATCCACTATACCTAACTTCGTTAAGTTCTATCCATATATTCCATTTACTAATTCATTCCTCTAATCAGTTATCTTCATCCCATAGTCACACTTCTAATTTTTATTTCAAAAATCAAACCATTTACTCAACCGAGTCCAATTATATACCAAATTCCAATTCGACTTGATATTACTCCATTTCAATACATCTTCCACTTAACTGGCTTTAACCAAATTTCAATTCAATTTGTTTTTAATTCAAACAGTCTATTCCTGGGAGTTTGAAACAGTTTACCCTATCAAAAATCAAATATTCCCTCTCGGAATCAAAACAACTTATTTTCTCAAAATATTTCCAAAACAATATCTCTGGTAGTAATCCGTCACTTAGAGCTCGAAAATGAACAATGATGATGTGGCCAGCATCATCAGAATTATTTGCCAGCAATCAAAGTGAGTTCAGTACTATATCATTTTTCAAAACCATTTCTTAATCATTTCTATTTTGAAATTATTTCAAAATATCGTTCACAATTCTAGTTAAAAATTTTAAAATCTCCCAGGATTTTAAAATTTCCATATATTTAATCCAAGTTCATTTATAAACACTTTTCCAACTTTTATGAAATTTAATTCCAATTCTGATTTAAATTTCATATTTAATCCATTTGATTCCATATACTACACTTATATGAATTCTGATTGGATATTTACATAACTATTTAATTTATAATCTCATTCGATTATAATAACAACCAACAAATCCAATATATTATAATCATTTCAATATCAATCTTTTATATCAAAATATAATTTGGGTAAATTATTTCATTTGCCCTCTTTTTAAAACATACTGTGTCGGTTCATCGTATTCGAGTGTTTATAAACTCCTATTGATACAGTGGATCAAACTGATCGACTAGAACTCAAAAACAACTCAACCAATAAACCTCCACAATATAAACCATTTTTATAAAGTCTACAAATACGTCCACTCATATATATACACACTCAACTCAATCTAAGGTATTGCTAACCCTATCTCTACTGAGTCACGCTACAGAGCCGAGGTAACCACTTAACCTCGCTCTGATACCACTTAAATGACGCAAGGATTTTCGACCTAGAAAATCGACATTTAACCCAATGTCGACTATTCAAGCATCAGAAACACCGGATAGTCCATAGAAAGAAGTTAGAGGGTGAGAATAGATAAGATAGAAAATTAGAATAGGAGAAGAAGAAGAACACAACAACATTAGAGTAACACGAATCTCACAGCGGAACGAATAAAATATAGTATCTAAAATAACTTTGAAACACAAATATGTATTTGTATATTAGAGTACAACACTTACATCAGAGCGGAAATAAACAATAGCTATAAAATGCTGGTGAAGCCTCCTGCTCCAGGTTCCATCTAGTATATCTATAAATCCCGACTACTTGACTGCCCGTAGAAATTTTGGGCACCCAAGAGTTTAGGGAAAACAAAAGAAAATAAACTCTGGATCAGTCATGGGACTGGTGTGAGTAAACTCTAACCACTTGGTTTAACTTTTAAAATCTTTTTCAAAAGAAATGATAATCGTAAGACCAATCCACACATAAACACGGATGGTTTTTACCTTACGATAACCCAAAACATTTTCAAAATCAATACTTTTCTGATATTATAATAATGTCTAATCACAAATAATTAATAATCTAGCAGAACACTTGCATCTCAGGCTCCACATATATATAGTATATAATCAAAACCGGAGGCGCTTATTGGAGATTGGATTCCGACTATGACAAGCTATGGAACCACTCGCCGATAATGTATCTCTAGAAAGGAATACACTGGGTTCAACAAGAATGTCTTGCAATCCGGCCCACGCATGACCGACCACTCATTTCTCTTGAGTGTATCAAATATATTGTCACCCACGGTTGCTGTAACAACCCAAATTTTTATAACATGTTAAAACAAGAAATCTAGGCAGAATTAAATTTTAAAATAAGAACCAAGGGAAACGGATTGCGCCATTGCATTCATCTCGGAATTCTACATAAAATAGTCTGAGTTTTCGAAAATCAGAGTCCGTATGACCGAGTTATGGCTCCCCAAAGTTTCAGAAATATTCAGAGTTCAAAACAGCTCGAATTCGAATTCAAAATTCGAATTTCAAACGCAGAACAGGCTGGGCGGGAAATTTCCCGCCCAGACCCAGGTCGACTAGGGAGTCGACTGGGCAGTCGACACCTCCAGGACCAGGTCGACTGCGCAGTCGACTTGGGTGTCGACCTGGTCTCCGAGCCCATTTTTGGGCCAGTGTTCGTTCTGATGTATCTAGTCCGATTTCTGTCCAGATTCATCTGCCTAAACCTATTTAAACAGCCCCAAACCTAGCCTTCTCTACACACAATTCTATTCTGCTTCTACTCTGCCTCTATTCTAAATAAAAATAAAAATGGCGTCGCTACTCTGCTGGAATCAAAACTAGAAGCTAATCAACATCAACCTAAGCAACTCAATTCAAACTAGAGATTAAGGCTTCAAGCAACGACGCCTAGACCATATTGAATCAAATCAGAAGATTAATCAAGTTAGACGTTTCAACGCGACAACGAATCGATTTGTCCTCTCTTAGCCAATCAATGTAAGTTCTAGTTGCTTTCCGATTTAAATATTTAACTATAATATGGCCATGGAATAAAGTGGAATTGGATTTAAGTATGTTTATCGATTCAGATCTATTTCTGTTGCTTTTTGAACCTTGAGTTTTGAGACTTGTTCATCTTTATTCTCATGTCTAGTTCATGGTCTATTCAGCCTGTTGTAATCTTAATATGCCTGTGATGATGTTTATCTCTCCGATCTTATTTTGATGCAAGATTCTACCTTTCCCCTATTTATTTTCTTTCGATGAACATTGGTCAATTTCGGACCTTGGCCTAAAATCACGACTTGCGTACGATATGTATACGGGGGAATTATGGGATTATTGCCTATACGAATATGATGGAATTATTGGCGACATGAAATTGGATATTATCATTGTATTTGCGAGTTTGGGCTTGATATGTAAATTTTGGTATAATCTTGTTATGAGGAAATTTGCATAAATATTATATGCATGGAATTTGGCGTAAATTTGGATCTATGTAATGTAACATGTAAATCAAATCAAAAGATTGGACAACTGGCTTGTATTGTAATAAAAAGGTTATGGCTTGGGGTAACTACATCATGAATCACGATTTGGGTTTATTAGATATGAAACTTAATACATGTAATGTTGGCTAGATATTGACATATGTAAAAGGGCATGAAATTTGGTATAAATGTAAATTGTCTAGGATTAGGCATATATAAATTGGCATATGCAATTTGGCATGGATCTTGATAGATGTGTAAATTGGCATAAAATTAGCATACATGTAAAACGGTATGAATTGAACATATGTAAATTTGGTATGAATTGGGCATATGTAAAACTGACATGTAACCTAGAATTTGGGCATATGTTAATTATGAAAAATTTGGAATAGAAACATATATGATAATTTATGACTTGGAGAAAGTTTAATATGAACGCGCCTAAGTTGGGTTTTGGGTAGTTGGTTTGTATTGGACATTTAGAAGGCACGTAAACATGCTTATGAACTTGAAACATGAATTGGTTATGAATATGAATCATTAACTTGATAATAGGCATAAGTGAAAACATGAAACTCGCCATGAAACTAGACACGAACTTGACATGAAACTTGAACATGGACATGACATTTAGAATGAACTAGAAAATGGCCAACTCGAGGTTGGGTTGAGTTTGCAGTGTAATTCTGCCCGGAACCGCCCGGCAAATCCAATTACTGCAAACAATAGGATCCAATGTGGGTAGTTAGTCGTATCGCACTTGAAAACCCAAGGTCAGACTGAGTTGTGTTGTAATTCTGCCCGGAACCGCCCGGCATATCCAGTGACCACAAAAACAGGTCTGATGTGAGAGGTTGGGGTGCATAAATGAATTAATGACTTGATAGGGTTAAGTCACGAACCGCTTGAATATACTTAACCAATTTGACACGATGACTTGATAGGGTTAAGTCATGAACCGCTTGAATATACTTAACCAATTTCACACGATGACTTGATAGGGTTAAGTCATGAACCGCTTGAATATACTTAACCAATTTGACACGATGACTTGATAGGGTTAAGTCACAAACCGCTTAAACATACTTAACCAACTTGACACATGATTCGTAGGGCAAAGTCATGAACTTGAACGACAACACTTAGCCAATTTGACATGACACGTAGACGGGTTAAGTCACGAACTTGAATGACCACACTTAACCAACTTGACATGCTAGACTGATGGGGTTAAGTCTCGAATTTAAATGACAACACTTAACCTGCTGGACGGAAACCCTAGTTACGCGGTCCTTTTCAGCAGTAACCCACTAGATGTACCATGGTACCCTAGAACTAGGCAGGGTGGGGCACGATTACTGGGCTAATTGTAAGCGACCAGAACGACGGCTGAGTTGGTGCGCCATTGTAGGTTCAGGCGGACTACGGTCGTGCACGTAGTCCGAAGTTGAAAAAGCAGGCATTGGGCACCAGTTGGTTTACACTGTGCGTGCTTGATACGTGTCGGTGGTTGGCACCCTAGCGCTTGATACACCCTATGGTGGACCTAGCACAGGTGACTACATTCGTGATAGGGCCGTATGACACAGACACATGAACGAGATAGGACTTGTAGGGAGCTGATCGATTAATAGATCGTTTCGTGAGACCAAGTAATGGATCATTACATGACATTGGGCAAGGGATCATTTTATAGTCAACACATGACACGGGTTGGGATACTAGTACGGTTGGTGTAGAGAAAATAGGTATCATAGAAATATTTTAATGGTAAAGCAGAGAAATCTTGCGATGCTTGATAGAAATCTTGCGAAATTATACTTAGTTTATCTTGAATGGAAACCTGGCGATGTTATACTTGATAAAAACCATATGAGGTTATTCTTAGTCATCTTTCCTATAGCTTATCTTGTCATCATGCTTATGTTTACTTTCAGTTTATTCATGCCATGTTATCTTTACCTATTTTTATGCTGAAAGTCACTAGGACTTACTCAGTCTTTATGACTGACCCGTTTTGTTTCGCCTCTTTTTCTTCCGTTTCCCCCCAGGTTCGCAGGTTGGGAATACAGCTTAGTTCGGATCTTACCAAGCTCCAAAGCTCTTTCATGTACGGCTTGGATTTCTTTTGGCTATGGCTTGCTTTGCTTTATTGGGGAATGATTTATAACTATGGTTTTATGCTTCTTTACTACTGCAAGACAGATTTCGATGTAATTGACTTAATAGCATTTTGATGTAAAAGGCTTTAGACCTTACTAGATTTTAAAGAAATGAAATATTGGTTTTCCTTCCGCTGTTTTATTTATGTTTTGTCTTGTGATATTTCTGTGTATGTTTACCTAGATAATACTCCACCAAAGCTAGTGCATTCCCTTTGTGAGTGACCCTAGCGGAGGTGGGGTGTTACATTTGGTATTAGAGCAGAAGGTTACCAGACTGGGCAAAAGCTTTTAAAAACCTTCCGAAACTATTTTCAAAATGTTTACAAAGAAGCATTTTTCTAAAGAAAAGTTTTGTTTTACGAAAGGCATGTTCCCCAAAGCCATATGCACTATCTTTTGATTCTCTCCTTGAGTCTCTTCTCTCTTTCTTTTTCACCATAGTTTGTAGGCATACAACACATGTCGGAGGGCAAAGTAGTGCCCAACCTCCATCTGTAGCTGCAGTAGTTCCATCTGCGACTAATCTTATTTCAAGCTTTGTAGGGTTGCCGTGCGATGGAGGTATCTTTCGAGAAACTTGTCAACAAGCTATACAAGGATAGTAAGAATGAGGATAAAGAACACAAGCCTAAGGATGAGAAACTTGTTGATAAGGCGTAATCCACGAAGGAGGAAAAGGTGAAAGGGAAGAGGTCAAAGTAAAAGAATAATAAAACCCATGACAAGAAAGAACATCGTTGGTATGGTAAAAAGGGACTTGTAGTTAAGTATCATAGGACAAGGACAAGGGCAAAGGACAAGATCGTCGAGAGGGCAATTGTATGCTCTCACTACCAGCATACCTAAGAGAGGTGGTAACGTTTCTGTTAAAAGTTTAGCTTCTCTTTTCTATCATACCATAGGAACTTTGTTTTTATACATCGCATCCTTTTATTTCTGCCTCGATAGTTGAGTCTTTGCACCTTAGTACTAGCGTAGTAGAGGATCCCATTTTTGTCTCAAATCCTGTCGGGGAATCGGCTCATGTATTCATGATTTGTTTGGATTTGAGAATGTCTATGCTAAGTGTTGAGTTTAGAAATAATGCTTATGTTTATGTTTTGGGCTATGGGTTGGTTCTAGAGATGGAGTAGTTATCCAGTAAGGGTGACATCCTCGGTTTTGAAAAGAGGGTAGTTAGACTCTTGACTTGCCTCGGTAATACCCTCGAAGTCGCGTGTAACCTTTAGGGTTCTATCAGGATTTGTTACCTAGAATCTCTTGACACATTTATTGGTAATTTATTGATCCGCTCGAGTAGTGTTCGCCACTAAGGCGGATGGTTCATTTCGCTTATGCATGAGTTATAGAAAATCGCCTTAGTAAGTACCTTTGGCAACATGGTTGATATTTGTTATTTTCAAGCGATAATTCATCTGTGTGAAATACCTCCTAGTAAGTGAACAAGATCCAAGATTCACCAAAGAATTTCGGAGAGCTTGCATGAAACCATGAGTACGCAGTTATGATTAAGCCGAATATACTAGAAGAAGAATAAGTATAAGTGGAACGAGAGGCAACGGTGAAATGAGTTCCAACTCATATTTTGGAAACAAGAATCAAGAATCTGTGAAGTTAAAGACGGTCAAAGCACAATGGAGTTAAGCTCAAGGAAACGCGACTTAGAAGATTGAAGACTAGATACGTGCATCATACCTCTTTTTAAGAGTATATCCTTGGTCCCTCTTTTCCTGTAGAGCTTACTTGCATGTTATCCTTTTCCTCTCGGTCCTATTCTCAATCAAATTTCTGTTGCAAACCCCATAGGGAGTATGACTCATCTGTTAGTAATACATTTTGGGGCTTGAGGGTGTCTGTTGGGTTGACTAAACTCTTTGGGTTTTATAGGATACGGGTTGGTTTTAGGAAGGGATTCCCTTGTGACCTAAAAGGAGTCCATCATGCTTAGTTTCCTCGAAACGTATATTGGTTTGATTGAGTAATTCTTTGGGTGTCAGCCTGATTTTGGTCTCCGGGGCTGGTGCTTAGGGAGTTCTTCTCCTGATCAATATATATGTGACATATATTTCTAGTTTTGAATTGGCTTAATGGGCACAAGGTTTTTACTTGCTTCTATCATTCGGCTATACGTTTAGGTAGGAACAATTGGGTGTAAACATGTGTTTGAGACATGTTATGATTGATGGTTGCAAGTGGCTGCAAGTGGTTGCTAGTGGTTGCTCGTGGATGCATTTACACATTAGGAACTAGATCGGCTCAGTCACCTTTCCATATTGCATATGCATGAGTGTTTATACTTGTTTATGGATGAGTTTGAATGTGTTATCATGTGAATGTTGCATATGGATGAATGGTTGTGCACACATATAGTGTTTATGTGACTAGGATTATTTGCATATATATGGATTCATGGCACTTTACATATTTTGCATTAGAAAGATCAATCAGGCCTGATCATTTGCATTAGACAAGGAACATATACACACACTTTCTGCATATGTTCATACAGCATTAGAAATCTCTTAAGGACAATGTTTGCTAGTGGATGATGTTTTGAGTAGATGGATGATGGATGGTAGGATACGTTCTTCCTAACTTGAAGATTTCGGGGACGAAATCCTTTAAGGAGGGGAGAATGTAACAACCCGAATTTTTATAACATGTTAAAACAAGAAATATAGGCAGAATTAAATTTTAAAATAAGAACCAAGGGAAATGGGTTGCGCCATTGCATTCGTCTTGGAATTCTACATAAAATAGAATCTGAGTTTTCGAAAATCGGAGTCCGTATGACCGAGTTATGGCTCCCCAAAGTTTCAGAAATATTCAGAGTTCAAAACAGCTCGAATTCGAATTCAAAATTCGAATTTCAAACGTAGAACAGACTGGGCGGGAAATTTGCCACCCAGACCCAGGTCTGCTAGGGAGTCGACTGGGCAGTTGACACCCCCAGGACCAGGTCGACTGCGCAGTCGACTTGGGTGTCGACCTGGTCCCCGAGCCCATTTTTGGGCCAGTGTTCGTTCTGATGTATCTAGTCCGATTTCTGTCCAGATTCATCTGCCTAAACCTATTTAAACAGCCCCAAACCTAGCCTTCTCTACACACAATTCTATTCTGCATCTACTCTGCCTCTGTTCTAAATAAAAATAAAAATGGCATCGCTACTCTGCTGGAATCAAAACTAGAAGCTAATCAACATCAACCTAAGCAACTCAATTCAAACTAGAGATTAAGGCTTCAAGCAACGACGCCTAGACCATATTGAATCAAATCAGAAGATTAATCAAGTTAGACGTTTCAACGCGACAACAAATCGATTTGTCCTCTCTTAGCCAATCAATGTAAGTTCTAGTTGCTTTCCGATTTAAATATTTAACTATAATATGGCCATGGAATAAAGTGGAATTGGATTTAAGTATGTTTATCGATTCAGATCTATTTCTGTTGCTTCTTGAACCTTGAGTTTTGAGACTTGTTCATCTTTATTCTCATGTCTAGTTCATGGTCTATTCAGCCTGTTGTAATCTTAATATGCCTGTGATGATGTTTATCTCTCCGATCTTATTTTGATGCAAGATTCTACCTTTCCCCTATTTATTTTCTTTCGATGAACCTTGGTCAATTTCGGAACTTGGCCTAAAATCATGACTTGCGTACGATATGTATACGGGGGAATTATGGGATTATTGCCTATATGAATATGATGGAATTATTGGCGACATGAAATTGGATATTAGCATTGTATTTGCGAGTTTGGGCTTAATATGTAAATTTTGGTATAATCTTGTTATTAGGAAATTTGCATAAATATTATATGCATGGAATTTGGCGTAAATTTGGATCTATGTAATGTAACATGTAAATCAAATCAAAAGATTGGACAACTGGCTTGTATTGTAATAAAAAGGTTATGGTTTGGGGGTAACTACATCATGAATCATGATTTGGGTTTATTGGATATGAAACTTAATACATGTAATGTTGGCTAGATCTTGACATATGTAAAAGGGTATGAAATTTGGTATAAATGTGAATTGTCTAGGATTAGGCATATATAAATTGGCATATGTAATTTGGCATGGATCTTGATAGATGTGTAAATTGGCATAAAATTAGCATACATGTAAAACGGCATGAATTGAACATATGTAAATTCGGTATGAATTGGGCATGTGTAAAACTGACATGTAACCTAGAACTTGGGCATATGTTAATTATGAAAAATTTGGAATAGAAACATATATGATAATTTATGACTTGGAGAAAGTTTAATATGAACGCGCCTAAGTTGGGTTTTGGGTAGTTGGTTTGTATTGGACATTTAGAAGGCACGTAAACATGCTTATGAACTTGAAACATGAATTGGTTAAAAATATGAATCATTAACTTGATAATAGGCATAAGTGAAAACATGAAACTCGCCATGAAACTAGACACGAACATGACATGAAACTTGAACATGGACATGACGTTTAGATTGAACTAGAAAATGGCCAACTCGAGGTTGGGTTGAGTTTGCAGTGTAATTCTGCCCGGAAGCGCCCAGCAAATCCAGTTACTGCAAACAATAGGATCCAATGTGGGTAGTTGGTCATATCGCACTTGAAAACCCGAGGTCAGACTGAGTTGTGGTGTAATTCTGCCCGGAACCGCCCGGCATATCCAGTGACCACAACAACAGGTCTGATGTGAGAGGTTGGGGTGCATAAATGAATTAATGACTTGATAGGGTTAAGTCACGAACCGCTTGAATATACTTAACCAATTTGACACGATGACTTGATAGGGTTAAGTCATGAACCGCTTGAATATACTTAACCAATTTGACACGATGACTTGATAGGGTTAAGTCATGAACCGCTTGAATATACTTAACCAATTTGACACGATGACTTGATAGGGTTAAGTCACGAACCGCATGAACATACTTAACCAACATGACACATGATTCGTAGGGCTAAGTCATGAACTTGAACGACAACACTTAGCCAATTTGACATGACACGTAGACGGGTTAAGTCACGAACTTGAATGACCACACTTAACCAACTTGACATGCTAGACTGATGGGGTTAAGTCTCGAATTTAAATGAAAACACTTAACCTGCTGGACGGAAACCCTAGTTACGCGGTCCTTTTCAGCAGTAACCCACTAGATGTATCATGGTACCCTGGAACTAGGCAGGGTGGGGCACGATTACTGGGCTGATTGTAAGCGACCAAAACGACGGCTGAGTTGGTGCGCCACTGTAGGTTCAGGGGGACTACGATCGTGCATGTAGTTCAAAGTTGAAAAAGCAGGCATTGGGCACCAGTAGGTTTACACTGTGCGTGCTTGATTCGTGTCGGTGGTTGGCACCCTAGGGCTTGATACACCCTATGGTGGACCTAGCACAGGTGACTACATTCGTGATAGGGCCGTACGACACAGACACATGAACGAGATAGGACTTGTAGGGAGCTGATCGATTAATAGATCGTTTCGTGAGACCAAGTAATGGATCATTTCATGACATTGGGCAAGGGATCATTTTATAGTCAACACATGACACGGGTTGGGATACTAGTACGGTTGGAGCAGAGCAAATAGGTATCATAGAAATATTTTAATGGTAAAGCAGAGAAATCTTGCGATGCTTGATAGAAATCTTGCGAAATTATACTTAGTTTATCTTGAATGGAAACCTGGCGATGTTATACTTGAAAAAAACCATATGAGGTTATTCTTATTATCTTTCCTGTAGCTTATCTTGTCATCATGCTTGTGTTTACTTTCAGTTTATTCATGCCATGTTATCTTTACCTATTTTTATGCTGAAAGTCACTAGGACTTACTCGGTCTTTATGACTGACCCGTTATGTTTCGCCTCTTTTTCTTCCGTTTCCCCCCCAGGTTCGCAGGGTGGGAATGCATCTTAGTTCGGATCTTACCAAGCTCCAAAGCTCTTTCATGTACGGCTTGGATTTCTTTTGGCTATGGATTGCTTTGCTTTATTGGGGAATGATTTATAACTATGGTTTTATGCTTCTTTACTACTGCAAGACATATTTCGATGTAACTGACTTAATAGCATTTTGATGTAAAAGGCTTTAGACCTTACTAGATTTTAAAGAAATGAAATTTGGGTTTTTCTTCCGCTGTTTTATATATGTTCTGTCTTGTGATATTTCTATGTATGTCTACCTAGATAATACTCCACCAAAGCTAGTGCATTCCCTTTGTGAGTGACCCTAGAGGAGGTGGGGTGTTACAGTTGCTAGCAACATAACCGTTCCCGGGAGATACAGAAGCGGAAAGAAGTTACAAATATGAATATTATCTGAATGGTGACAATACACCCTAATGGGGGCGACCCACATAGCCATGTTGCCTGCCCGATTTCTGTCATTTCCTGGTTGATGAGGCTTGAGGTCATAACGTATCCTTTGACAGATCATACATTCATTTACTTTGAATGCCACATCATCATACCCGCTAAATCACAAATTGATTTCCACAAAAATACCACGGGTATAAAGCTAAGAGAAACGAATTACTCCGCCACCAAACGTGGATATGTTTGAAGCGATCAACTTACGTGATCCATTATATATACTCTGTCAGACATTCGTCCATGCACGTTGTCCTGGGTCTGAACAAACCGGAGGCACTATTCTGTAAATCCATCTTAGGCAATTTCTACCTAGGATCACCATAACAGCCCTTGCATAGACTTCGTCTTCAATTCTCTTCATCATATTTGATTCGCAACGCTAATGCCTATACAGAGTGGTTTTCAGATAATAAATCTGATCCCGATCTCTCCATATTGACAATGGGAAAATGGTCAAAACTTTGATAGTCTATGATTTAACTATCAAAGGAAAACGTGTATACAAACAATGGTTGTATTTCCAAATGGAAATCTTACCATTCAATCATCAATCAACACTGACCCCCTTTAATTTAATTTGCCATTCAATTATCCATTTCCCTATCACCGTTTCCATATATTTGAGAATATATGTCATTAATCATTGGAAAATATTTCCATATTTACTCCCATTTCTTATTTTCTATATTAGACAACATTTCTGATTCTTATCTGGAAAATATTTCCAAAACTCCATCATTTGGATTTAAACAGATAAAACATCGCTATGCCAACTCAAACTATCACACTCATTAACTAAATTTACTTAACCGACCTTCACTATCAAAACTTACCCATCCCTTAGTTAAAAACGAAGTCAATCAAGTTGGGGTATAATTACCTCTCAGACCATAACTAAACAACATTTCTAACCTCAAAATAGAAAAAGTTCACCTTTTAAATCTTCAACAAACTTCCTTACGTAGCTCTCGGATTCTATTTACGAATCCACTTCTTTTACAGAAATCACTTGATCATAACAATAGTATTATAGTCCCATGCTTTCGAAATATAATAACTTAAATATAACTTTTATTTATTAATTTGAATAAATAAACAAAGAACTAATTTATAAATGAATAAATAAATCTTGATTTAAAAACAGAAAATAAATAGTACTTTCCTACATTCGATATAGTCGAATTTAAATGTAAAATTCTATCTCGAATAATCTATATTTGATAACTCTCTTTCGAATAACTATATTCGATAACTCTTTCTTTCGAATGAACTATAATCGATACTCTTTTCAAATAAACTATATTCGATAACTCTCCTTCGAATAACTATATTCGATTCACTCTATTCGAATAACTAATATTCGACTAACTCTATTCGATTAACTCTAATTCGATTCACTCTATTCGAATAACTAATATTCGATTTAACTTTATTCGATTAACTCTAAACGATTTAACCCTATATGATTAACTCTAATCGATTTAACTCTATTTCAATTAACTAATATTTGATTAACTCTATTCGATTAACTCTAATTGATTCAACTCTATTTCGATTAACTTTATCTCATTCAAATTCTCATTTGAATTTCTATTTCAAAATCCCAATTTTTTTTATAAATGTTTTAATTTATTAAATAACTATTTTAATCCATTATTCACATCGAATGTGAATAATATTTCTTATATATATATATACCAATTCAGTTTGATTTCATATTTAAAAATAATATTCCATTTCCAAATTCTATTTATACTTCTATTTATAGAATTATTCATACGAAATCTCCTTTATATTTCTAACACTTAAATCTCATTTACAATTCCCTTTATAAATGCTGAGATCACATTCTATTAAAAATATCGGCGTTAAAACCGATTTCAACTTCTCTATATAAATTCAGACTTTTATTTTTTATTTATCCAATGATAAATATTTCTCTTAATTTACAAAACACATTTATATATTGTTCTTCTCAATTTTATCTATTAAAACGGATTTCTATTTAATTCTACTTTAAATAAACCTTTTCCATTTTATATTTACTTTCCACTTATTTTCTTTTATAAAATTTTATTCATTTTACAAATACTTCCTTTTATAATTCCTATTTATTTTCTGAATAAATATTCCTTTATAATTATATTTATAAATGATTTCAAATATTTCCTTTTCAATTCTATTTGTAAATGTTTACAAATATTCCCTTTTCAATTCTATTTGTTTTACAAATATTTTCCTTATATAATTCTCTTTATTTCATATAAATGATTCATTTATAAAATTCTATTTATTTTATATAAATATTTCCTTTATATAATTCTATTTATTTATATATAATCCTTTCCTAATTTTATTTATTTTCCAACATATAACCTTTTATAATTATATTTATTTCATATAAATATTTTCTTTTATATAAAATCCATTGATTTTATATAAATATTTTATTTTCAAAATACACTTTGAAAAATCCCTTTTTACATTCTAGTATTTCATATGGCATTTAAAATACCAAGGATCAATCATCAACCAAACACACACAATCAATAACAGATTATATACCACGTCATATATCACAATATGTGAAAGAAAAAAAATAGTATTATAAGTATTGAGGAATCCAGTTGGATCCCTCCAATCTTTTTCCCTGCATCCACAGATGTTAAACAATATAATTAACATCAATTTCATTTCGACATGAAATATTCTGATCAACAGAATCAATATTTAATTAACGATATATATATAACTATATCGATATTTTTAACTAATCAATTAGTAGTTCAACCAACAAATCAACACACAGTAATCAACCAATATTTATCAGTTCTAAAAATACGTTATGAAAATATAAACTGAGTAGAGTTAAGTGAGATTTACTCACATTGGACTATCATCGTTAAATAACGATAATTGTCGCTTGATTCAGACAGGCAATTTATTTTGCAACAAATTGCCACAAGCTCCAATTCACTCTAAATCAGTTCCATTGCGTAGCTCCCATCCATACGATCCAAATGGATCCAGTTTTGCTGAATTTCGATAACGTATGGCAAAGTTATAGCATTTACAAGTTAATATACTATTTGAATTTTAAAACATACTCAATATACTAATGTCTAATGGGCCTCACCTTCCACTACCAGCCCAATTGCCCAAACCCATATACTGTATTGCTCCCTCTTCTTCCCCAGGATTAACGAACTTGTGCTCCTCTCTTTACTTGCCATTACCACGTATATCATCACCTTGTCCTCTCTCATTTCTTCACTAACAGACAAACTGAAATCACCATCCTATTTCTCCTTTCTTTCTCTTAAATTCTACACCCTTAATGTCGAACTCGACATCCTTCTGTCGAATGCGTCAGGCATCCCTACTACAGAGGTAGCGACAGTTTTAGTGTCAGATTCCCTCAAAACAATTACTACAGGTGCTAAATCTCTTGCTTAATCCAAATATCAACACAAAAATCCACATTGATAAACCCTTCTCACGAATTCACGAGCTCTAGGGCACGGCTATGCATGGTGGTTTCAAGAAAACTAACCGAACTTGATGAGATTCACATGAGAATGAAGAGGAAATGTCAGGATTGCAAAAATATGGGTTTTAGGATTTATAGAATTTATTGGGTTTTGTTTTTGATTTTCAAAGGAGGAATCTTTTACTGTAAAATGAAAACCAACGGCGGCTATAAACTTTCATTGACCAAAAGAAGTGATTTAGGGTTAGGCTGGTAAGGGTATTATATAGGATAGTTTATATAAGTTTATATTCGATTATTATATTTAATTTTAATCAACTACTATTTGTATCGTTGATTAAAAATTCCTATAATCACGTAAAATGTCCAAAAATCATGAAAATGGACATGTAGCCACAGTTCGACATTACGGACCCAACGAGACTTGTTTCATCGAATTCCGACTCTGTTTGATCACACAACATATTTTTAAAGGTCAAATTATCAACTGTTTTCACATTAAAATCTCGTACGGCCACATACTATCTTCAAAAATCACAAAAATTGAAATCTAACAATAATTTAATATTCTGGATCCAACAAAATTAGTTTTGTCGAAAACGGAGGTCATTTGCAAAACTGGCTATTTTTAAAGCTCTAAATAAACCCCTTTTAAATATTAATATATTTAAAAATAATTAAATTAAACATAAATAAATTTATATTATCGTATATATTCACCGTAGAATATCATACAGCTCCAAAATATTTCTAACTGAATTTACAACTCGATAGTTCAAATCCAGTGTTAAATCTGTATACAATTTATATTGAAAATCTATTAAAATATAAATAAATTGGTATAAATTATAAAGGAATTCCATAGCGACTTTTTGAAAATTTGATTTGGAAATAACTCACAATCTACACGACAAAATCCCGAATTTTCTCTTCCATTAGAAAAATATACTTCACCAGCTCCGAACGTTTCTTGTTTCACAAAAATCCAACTTAAAACGGATTATGTATATTCATTTAAAGTTCAAATCGCCAAATTACGAACTGCAGCGCCATTTCGAGCTCGATTATAATTATAATGTAATTATACGTTTAACTGTCGTTTACATAATATATTTGTTAATATAATTCTACTCTAAACTTAAATATATATTCTAAATTGTCTGATTCACACAATATTGTCAATTCACTATTTCCGACTATTCCGGAAATTAAATATATTATTCTATTATTTATATTAATTAAATATTCAATATTATTTAATTAAACGACCATTTAAATCTCTAAATTACTATTTAGAAAATTAAATAAATAAATTATTGTACCGTAAAAATACGGGACGTTACATAAAGGGATAGTTTGGTTCAGGTCTAGTTTAGGTTTCAAAATAGTAAAAAAAAAAATTGTCTAAAAACTTTATAAATTAGGTCCCTGTTTTTCAAAAATCATTAAAAAAACAACAAAAAACATACAAATTTGTCAACCTATGAAATATAATTCAACACATAATCATCCTCAAATTCATGCAAGAAGAATGCAAAAAAAAAATGATTCAAAAAAACATTTATGTAACAGCGAATTTCAGCAATTTTTTGTAAAGTTGCATATATCGCAGCAATTATTTCAAAAACTTGTATGATTTCATGCAACTTTTTTCTAATTTGCTTCAAAAATTTAAATTCAAAACCTAAAATTGTTTAAATATCAAATTATTGAAGAAACATTATTAAAATTATATACAAATGAAATATTATTCATCTTCAGTAAATTGCTGAAAAATGGTGCAATAATTTGTAAAATTTACAGAGATATCTGCAACTTTTCCGCATAGTACACAATACTATAAAAGAATTGTAGCAATGTCTACAATTATTTATAATAATTGCAGATATTGCTGCAACTATTCTTCCTTTTCTTAATACATATTGTAAACTGTATGAATAATTGCAAAAATGTCTACAATTATTCACAAAAAATGTTGATATTTCAACAAATTTTTTTGCAAATTTCTTTCTTGACTGAATTTATTTTTTATTTTTATTCAGCATCATGAAAAATTAGAAAACACGTTGATACAGGAAGTAGAGACTCGCTTTACATGCAAAGTTACAGAAGCGTGCGCATTGGATTAAGTTTGAAAATAGGGATGACTCCCTAATTTCCATAAATTTAAACTTAAAGAAGTTTAAAAGGATGATAACGAAAAGAATCAAGTAATACTAAATTAGAAAGGATTATGTAGACATGTTATAGACATTTACCTTATTTTTTGTGTAACGCCCCACCTCTATACTTGCGTTAGACAAGGCCATTCCAATCAATGGTGTCAACAAGGTTGTTGAGGAGAGACCATCCGTATAATAGCTTTGAGCTTGTGTTAAATGTATTGGACAATGTGGCCTTACTTTTCAAATCTCACGAGGGAATCAGACACATATAATTCAAGTTCAAACCCAAAATACAGTGGCTATATATAATTCAGAATTAATATAAAATACATAACAAATAATCGGAGTCTGACACAGGTATTCACATCACAAGGCCACAAATAGATATGAATATACAACATAAGAGTAAATACAAAGATAGTAGTCATAGTCAATCCACTGTACATCAAAAGAATATGTACATGCTCTAGCCACAAGAATATGTATACGAAGATGTATCATGTACATAAAGCCCAAATTACTACAATAATAATGTAGATAAAAAAGCCAAAGGAGAAGCTAATCCATGTTAGAAGTCCAATATAAGCACCTGTGATTCCCGGTTTGACTCGATTATTATTTATAAGAATAAATAATAAACAGATCTGTCAAGCTGTACTCATCATAATAAACTGAGATACAAATAGAAAATGATATATAGGTAATAACAACAATGATCACATGTAAAATGCGAAGGCTCAAAATGCCATATAATATGTCAAAGAAATCTCAAAGCTATATAAAAGAATGTCACATCATAAACGATGTAGCTACCATCAAGAAATGATCTCCCATATCAAATCAACATAAAATAGATAATATATATCAATAAATGAAGACGTTCCTTGACCAAAATAGTACTGAGCTCGTCTTGCCTTAGGATCCGCATTCTGCGTTCCCTAACAATTGGTATCGGAGCGTAGGTTTTCAAAAAGTTCATTATTTTAATTTTGAAAGTATTAAATGGAAAATTTTGAAATGATTTATAACACTAGTTTCAATTCAGGCATTGCATCGATGTTGAAAGGGTTTGCATTCAATTGTGTTGAAAAGTCAGGTGATCTATTGAAATGTACTCCAAGACAGGAAAAGATGCATTATATAACTATCGAAAATTCAAAATTTGAAAAGGTGGGTGACGTAGCTGTTGAAAATTCAAATTCCGAGATGGTGTGTTACAATACCATTGAGAATTCAAATTCTGATAAACAAATGGTGGAAATCAAAAAGGACAAATGGATATTGGATAGTGGTTGTTCGAGACATATGGCGGGAAATCCGGAACTACTAAATAATCTAGTATATTGTTGGCATCGATAATGTCGATAATTCTGAAACTCCTGCTATTTCTGATGTTTTATTAGTAAGGAATCTAAAACATAATTTACTAAGTATAAGTCAACTATGCGATAAAGTCTATAAAATAAATTTTGAAAAAGATAAATGGTTTATAGAAGATAGGAATTCGAAAGTAATATTTGAAGGAGATAGAAAGAAAAATATCTATATATTGAGTCTAAAAATCTCCAACGTTAATCTATGTCTTATGGCTAATACAAGTGATCCTTGGATCTGGCATAAGAGATTCGGTCATATAAATTTCAAACAGATCTCTAGGATTTCCAAATTAGATTCAATTAGGGGATTACCCAAATTGAAATTTAAAGTTAAAAATTATAGCGATGCTTGTCAGTTCTGAAAATTAAAAAGAAGTTCATTTAAATCAAAAGAAGAAATTACAATTTCGAAACCATTAGAGTTAATTCACATAGATTTATTTGGTCCATCCCAAAATCAATCATTAAATCATAATAAATATGTTTACGTAATAGTCAATGATTTTTCTAGAATTACCTAGACATTGTTTCTTAAAAATAAAAGTAATGCTTTTGATCAATTAAAAACCTTTGCTAAAAGAATTCAAAATTTATTATCTTTAAAATCAAAACAATATGTAGTGACCACGGCGGAGAATTCAAAAATGAAAATTTTGAATTTTTTTAATAAAATGGGGATAACCCATAATTTTTCTTTTCCTAGAACCCCTCAACCAAACAAAGTAGTTGAACGTAAAAATAGATCGATACAAGAGTGTGCAAGAACGTTATCTGATAATAATTTACAAAGGAATTTTTGGGCTGAGGCAGTTGCAACGACGTGTTATATTTTATATAGAATTTCTATAAGACCCTTAACTCATAAAACACCATATGAACTTTTGTATAATAAGAAATCAAAAGTATCATCTTTAAAATATTTAGAAGTAAATGTTTTATTCTAAATACTAAAGATAATTTAGATAAATTCGATTTGAAACCCGATAAAGGAATATTTATTGGATATTCAGAAAGAAGTAAAGAATATAGAGTTTTTAATTCAAGAACCAATATTATTGAAAAAACCTTAAATGTATCCTTTGACAAAAACTATAAAAATCTAACACAACACAATGAAGATGAATGTGAAAATGAGATTAATGAAACAAATAATTAAGATAGTCAACCAAATAAAAGGATTAGATTACTAAGAGACCACCCTTTAGAAAATATTTTAGGAGATATTGAATCCGTTGTTAGGACTCGAAGCCAATTAAATAATATGAGTAATTTAGCATTTATTTCTACTATCGAACCTAAGAATCCAAAGGAAGCATCATCTGACGATACATGGATCCTTGGTATGCAAGAGGAATTGAATCAATTTACTCGGAATGAAGTATGGGAACTTGTTCCTATACCAGAGGATAAAACTACAATAGGAACTAAATGGGTTTATAAAAATAAAATAAATGAACACGGCGAGGTCGTAAGAAATAAGGCACGATTAGTAGCACAAGGTTATAGTAAAGAGGAAGGAATATATCACAATGAAACGTTCGCCCTCGTAGCAAGATTATAAGCAATTAGGATATTACTAGCCTTTGCAAATCGTAATAATTTCAAACTATATCAAACGGATGTTAAAAGTGCTTTTCTAAATGGATATGTTAAAGAAGACGTATATGTAGAGCAACCACCTCGTTTTGAGGACGAAAAATTACCAAATCATGTATATAAATTAAAGAAAGCGTTATATGGATCAAAGCAGGCTCTTGGAGCTTGGTATGAAAGATTAAGGAATTACTTATTACAATCTAACTTCGAAATAGGTAAAATAGAAAATACTCTGTTTATTAAAAGAAATGATAAAGATATACAATTAGTACAAATATATGTTGATGATATAATCTTTGGATCGATGAATAATAAGACGAGTAAAGAATTTCCAGATATTCTGTCCCAAGAATTTGAGATGAGTCATATGGGAGAACTGACATTCTTCTAAGTCTTACAAATTTGTCAATTGAAGAATGGAATATTTATCAATCAAGAAAAATACGCAAGAGATTTAATTAATAAATATAATTCAACAATGACTAATGGAAGTCCAACACCAATGGCAACTAATATAGCCTTAAGTAAAGATGATACATCAAAAGTCATTGATCAAAAATTATATAGAGGTATGATAGGATCATTGTAATATATAATCGCTAGTAGACCAGATATAATGGATAGTATATGTCTCTGTGTAATATATCAATTGCAACGTAAGGAAACACATTTAAAAGCCGTAAAACGTATTCTAAGATATTTAAAGCATACATCAGATTTTGGATTATTTTATCCTAAGGGTGATTCATTTGATTTAATCTCTTATTGTGACAGTGATTATGCGGGATGTAAATTCGATCGCAAAAGTACTAGTGGAACAAATCATTTCTTAGGACATTCACTAGTTTCGTGGTTTAGTAAAAAGAAAAATACAGTATCCTTGTCAACAACTGAAGCATAATATATCTCTGCTGCTTTGGCATGTTCACGAGTAATATGTATGCAACAAACTCTAAATGATTTTGGATTAAATATAAATAAGTCAGCAATATACCGCGATAATAAAAGCACTATAAATATATCTAAAAATCCAACTCATCACTCAAGAACTAAACATATAGATACACGACATCATTTTCAAAGAGATAACGTAAGTAAAGAGAATATTTCACTCGAATTTATAGAAGCAGGAAAACGAATAGCAGATATATTAACAAAACCATTAAAATAAGCAACGTTTACTAAATTTAGAAGAGGATTAGGTATTTGTTCATTAAGTGAACTAGAATAATTAAATATATTAATATATGTAAGAATGACCAAAAAAAATTTTAAAAAAAATTTGCATGTATATCGACATACATATATCCCTATGTCAACATATAACTGCCAGATTTCAAAAATTAATTCCCACCATAAGTTAGTTATAATAACTATTTAAACTTTATACTTCGAATTTTCTTCTTCATTCTCTCATTTCATTTCTGGAAAAACTCAAAACTAAAATAAATCATGGCTTCCACCAATTGTAATGACCAAATTAACCCCGAAACGTCCGCCGAACCATCTGAAGGTCCATTTCAACACTCTACTCATGCTCGTTTGATAAAATTAGAAGAGAAAATGGAGTATGTTCTTCGAGTGCTCGTTGAAATACAAGATCTACAAATTTGGCTGAATAAAGAATAAAACAAGGAAAGATAATGAGAAATTTACAGAAGTTTATTATGGATAATTAAGCAAATCCGATTATCATTGAAGATGATAATCCAACGATGGAAGAAGAAGAAGAAGAAGAGGAAGAGGATTAGATGAAAGAAGAGGAGGAACAAGCAGAGGCACAACAAGAAGGCATGAAGGAAGACGATCAAGTCATATGCATTGGTGTAGTTTGTTTCGATCGAGAAGGGAATATAATTGAGCAAAATGGGGAATTTTGTCTTTATTACCCCAATTGTCTGATTCATAAGTCCCCAATTATGAAGAATTAGATGTTTAGGTTTCTAGTTTAGTTGTACATACGATGTATTACGTAAATACATCGTATTTCATGTTCACGTGGGACGTTGTAACTTGAATATCCTAGGTAGAACCCTATGGATGTAAATATGTATTTGAAACATGTTATGATTGATATGGTTGCAAGTGGTTGCTCGTGGATGCGCGAATACACATTAGATACTAGCTCGACTCGGTCACATTTCATATTGCATATGCACGAGTATTTATACTTGTTTATGGATGAAATCGAATGTATTATCATGCGGTTCTGGCATATGGATGAATGATTGTGCACGCATATAGTATCTATATGACTAGGACTATTTGCATACATGTTGGATTCATGGCACTATACATATTTTTGCATTAGAAAGATTATCCAGGCCTGATCATTAGCATTAGCTAAGGAACATGTACACACACGTTTTGCATATACTCATACAGCATTAGAAATCATCTAAGGACAATGGTTGCTTGTGGATGATGTTTTGAGTAGATGGATGATGGATGGTAGGATATGTTCTTCCTAACTTGGAGATTTCGGGGACGAAATCCTAAAAGGTGGGGAGAATGTAACAACCCGTATTTCGATAACATGATTAAGACGAGAATCAAGGCAGAATTTAATTTTAAATTCTGAATCAAGTGAAACGTGCTATGCCATTGCGTTCGTCTCGGAAAAATACGCGAAATAGAGTCTGAGTTTTCGAAAATCGGAGTCCGTATGACCAAGATATGGCCTCGCGAAGTTTCACGAAAAATTCCCAAATTAAAGTATACTTAATTAAGTGAAATGGGTTGCGCAGAGAAATATATATATATTGATATATATATATATATATAATTGAAAATTAAATAAATAAATATGCAAAAATGTTCAAAACAGCGAATTGGGAGAGGGGAATAACCGAACCGGCCGATTTTTGAGGTCGACCCGAGCTCGCTGGGTCGACTAGGGGTTAATCCAGGGTGTTTGGCTGTCAACCCGTGGGCCGATTCGCTCAAATTCAGATTTTGCATTTGGATGGTTCTCATGGTTCATCTTTAATCTAAAGGCCCTAGATGGTTCCTACACTTGACTTCTTTCCCAAGACATGCTTTGATGGCTTGGATTGAAACTAGGTTTAATCCTATGGCCTAAAACACTTGCCTAATCTATAAATAAGACCCTAACCTATCCTAAATCCTCATTATTCATTCATGCAACTAAACTATGGCAAAATTTCTACTCTCATGGCCTCCACTCAACTATCCTAGCCTCCACTTCATTTCTATGAGAGGTTTCATGATCATGAGAGTATTAGAGAGTCCCTATGTTAGTATGAGAGCTTCTCAAGTTGATTTCAAGGCAAAAGCTTTGATCTTTGTGCATAAAGATGGTGTTTTTGTTGATTTGGAGCATCCATCTTTGGGTTTTTGGGTGATGGCATGCATAGGCTTCCTCACAAGCTTTAGATTAATCGATTTAGGCTTTCATAGCAATGTAAGCCCTTTCCCTACTCTTAGATATTAACTATGAAGTTAAATGTTCATGTTGCAAGTTTGGGTTTGATCATTGAGTATGATACATGCTATCATGTCATGCAAGTTTATGAAGTCATTATCTTGATCTTGTGAGCTAAAAGCTACTACAACCTTTATGTTGAAATGTTGCATTAGGCAACATGAGAACCCTCATAACCTTTATGTCAACTTGCATATGAAGTCATAACCCTTATATGATGATATATGCGAGTTACTAGTCATCATTCCATATCTTTTGTCACCATGATTCGCTTATGTGCCAAGTTTGGGTTTATGCATGTTTTGAGGCTTAAGAATGTAACATGCAAGTTAATGAACACATTTGTGCCTCATTTGCCACCATGATTAACTTGTGGCTTAATATCCATTTTTGTCATGCCTTTGCCAAGTCTCTTCTTTTAATCCATTACGTTGTCGCGAACGTATATGCGAGTTTAAAAGCGTTGGGTTATGTTATGGGTAATTTCTAATGACATGAAAATACAACTTGAAAACATGACTTGAAATATAACATGGAAGTTGACATGTAAGTTGTAACAACCCGTAAAATCTGGGCCAGTTTAAAATTTTTATTTTGGCAATTTTAGCGAATTTTGATTATTTAAAATGAATTATTTTAAATAATATCGACGAGAAAATTTATTTTGAATATAATTCGAACGTATATATTATACGCGGCGTTGTTAGAATATAAATATTTATATATAATTATAAATAGAATTGAAAATGGCGCGGTAGTTCGATAATTCGATTTCAAACTTCAATTGAATGTACCGGGTGCAAAACAATTCGGATTTTAGTGAAACCAAAAATAATGGAATCTAATAGTGAATATCTTTCCAACGAATCCGAAAAATCAAAAGTTCGTAGTGGGAATCAAAAGATATGTCCAGTTGAAAATTCTGAATAGTCGCTATGGAATTCAGGCCCTTAAAAATGGACATTTTGCAAATGACCTCGGATTTCGACGAAACCACTTTTGTTGGATCCGCAGTGTCAAGTTATTGCTAGGTTTCAAATTTCATAATTTTTCGAATCAATATGTGAGCGTGGCGAAGGAAAACGTGTTTTGACCATTTCAGTTGAATTTAATCGACTGGAAATTGGCCATTTTTCCAACGGTCTCAGAATTCGACGAAACTAGTTTTGTTAGGACCGTATCGTCAATACGAAGCTAGAAAATATTTTTCTGGAATTTTTCTAGTTAGTATGTGACCCCGGTAATTTGAAATGTACGTTTAAAATTCAATATAAGGATTTAATTGTAAATTCAACGGAAACTGATTGTAACGATCAAACCAGCTTACGATACATATCCCATTGTGTTCGGAATGGGGGTAAAACGCTATGGACGACAGGCGGTGGGCCTCGTTTCGAGGTCATATGTAAAAGTCAAACCTTGTGCAAAATTTAATAATTAAATAATGAAATAAAAAAAAAAGGATCTACCTTCCCTCCTTTTCTTCTGCCTTGGCCCCCCCCCGATCATTTATCAGAAAGTGAAAAAAAAAAAAAACCCTAGAAACTAAATCGCGCCGCCGAACCCTTCGACGAAGCCCACCGCCAGATCACCGAAGCCCGCCTCGTCTTCCCTCCTCCCTCCAGGCACCGCACGAGCCATCGAGCAGAAGCAACCTCCGAACCTCGACGCGACACCCCCCCCCCCCCCCTGAACCACCGACCACCAACCCTGCTGCCGACGCCTCCTCCACTTCGAAACGGTGAGTTTTTTTAAGTTAATTTATTTTTATTTTTATTTCTGAGTTATAAAATTGTATTTTTAATAAATTTAAAAACTGATTTCTTTTAGAAAAGTAAAAATCATATTTTTATATGTTGAAAGTCGAAGTAAAAATCATATTTTTATATGTTGAAAGTCGAAGTAAAAATCATAATTTTATATGTTGAAAGTCGAAGTAAAAATCATATTTTTATATGTTGAAAGTCGAAGTAAAAATCATATTTTTATATGTTGAAAGTCGAAGTAAAAATCATATTTTTATATGTTGAAAGTCGAAGTAAAAGTCATATTTTTATATGTTGAAAGTCGAAGTAAAAATCATATTTTTATATGTTGAAAGTCGAAGTAAAAATCATATTTTTATATGTTGAAAGTCGAAGTAAAAATCATATTTTTATATGTTGAAAGTCGAAGTAAAAGTCATATTTTTATATGTTGAAAGTCGAAGTAAAAATCATATTTTTATATGTTGAAAGTCGAAGTAAAAATCAAATTTTTATATATTGAACTTCGATAGAAAAATAGAATTTTTATATATTGAACTTCGATAGAAAAATAGAATTTTTATATATTGAACTTCGATAGAAAAATAGAATTTTTATATATTGAACTTCGATAGAAAAATAGAATTTTTATATATTGAACTTCGAAGTAAAAATTCGATTTTTATATATTGAATAGCGAAGTAAAAATGTGATTTTTACGTATGTAGTGAAAGCAGCAACGAAGGTGACAAAAAGGCGAAACGACGAAGACTTCTGCAAAAGAAGAGCCGTAGAGCTAGGATAGCTATAGGTGAGAACTTCTCACTCAAATTCTATTTTTCTAGTTATATATATATACTAGGATGCAGACGGTGCTTATTAGAAGCACCCGACACCCGTCCACATACCATGGACTTGTTTGTTTGGTTGTGTAGTTGGTTAGATTATTTGATTTGGATTTGATTGATTGGTTGAATTGGAAATTGATTAAAATTGATATGTGAATGGCGTGGGCCTTCACTAGACCGGGGATAAGGCTAGGCCTTGTCCCGTTTCTAGTATCGTGCCGTTATGCCGCCGAAATTTTCTAAAATATGTTAGAAAATAAAAATATCATTTTATTGTGTAAATGAATTGAATAGAAATTCATAGGTTGAAATAAAATGTTTTATCGTTAAAAATATAATTTTTAACGTGAATGTGAATAAATGAATAGTTATAAACAAATCGGCCGATTTGTTTGTATATACACTGATTTGACTGATATTGATTGGGTCGATAAATTTTACACATCGCCCAACAGCACAAATAAAATAGGTGTTTGATTGTTTGAAACCCCACACGGGTGTTGGGATGAAATTTGAAGTTCACTCATCCTGATTGATTAAATATGTCGATCGATTGATTGACAGGCTGTTATAAGCGTTGAATATCTATATTTGATGCTTATACAGTGTAGTGCACTTTGGTTGATGGTTGATTATTTTTCCATGCTATTATACATGTGTTGTATGAAAATCCATATAATTAACTTTATATGGTAATTGATTGGGCCTCATTCCAATTTGAAAAATAAAGAATATTATAAAATAAAAGTTCATGTGTTGACAGTACTCATCCATTGAGATTGGTCATGTGTTGAACGAAATATTTTAGTAATAAAATTTACATCTTTATCAATATAAAATAAAGGTTCATGTGTTGACAGTACTCATCCATTGAGATTGGTCATGTGTTGAACGAAATATTTTGATAATAACAACTATTTTTGAAAAAGAAATATTTGAAATAGAATATTTGAAAATAGAAATTTATGAAGCCGTGTTGATTAGATTGACGCTATTTTGACGTGATCGATATTTATATCGATTTTGAAAACGATTTCGAAATGAATTGAATTGAAAACGATTTCGAAATGAATTGAATTGAAAACGATTTCGAAATGAATTGAATTGAAAACGATTTCGAAATGAATTGAATTGAAAACGATTTCGAAATGAATTGAATTGAAAACGATTTCGAAATGAATTGAATTGAAAACGATTTCGAAATGAATTGAATTGAAAACGATTTCGAAATGAATTGAATTGAAAACGATGAAAACAATTTCGAAATGAATTGAATTGAAAACGAATTCAAATTGAATTGAAAGCGAATTGAAATGAATTCAAATTGAATTGAAATTGGAATTGAATAGAAATGAATTTTAAGACGAATTTATTAAGAAGAATTCAATTTTGATTTGAATTGAAAAGAAAGTTGAAATTGCTTTTGAAACGAATTTAAAACTATTTATATAATTCGTTTTAAATAGTAATCGACGAAATATATATTATATATATTATATATATAATATAATGGCCTGAATAGAACGCGCCGCGCCGCGGCAGTTCGCGAATTTCGACCATTTATTTCAAACGGACATTACGGGAGATCCGACCGTCGGATTCTCCTAAAACCAGAACCGTTGGGTTCGTATCGAAAAGAGCTTTCTAACGAATATTAGAAATTTGAAATCTAACGGTTGGATTTGGAGATACGACCAAATCAAATTCGAAAAAGGTCGCTGTAAGTGCAGTTCGATGGCCATTGATGGAAATCGACTGTACAGGCCTTGATAAAATTATTAAAAATAGTAATAATTTGTGTAAAATCATAAGAAATGATTTGAGATGAATTGGGATGAAAAAACTCCATATTTGAAAAGATAAAAATAGATTTTTATCGAATTGAACTAGTTTTGAACTAGAATTATAATTCTATTTATTTTTAAATAAATAAATTGAATTTGAAAAGGGTTTTGAAAATAACCAAAATTTCCAATGATTGCATTGGAGTGGATTTGAATCGAAATTGTCTTCGGAATATTTCGATGTTGGAATTTGTGATTATATGGATGTTGTTACGGAAATTTGAAAGATATATATTTATATCGTTATTTCCAATACGACGTTTGTTAATCGTAGAATTTGATATTGAATATAAGCCGATATATTTTCTATTCAGAGCCTTATATTGAATATCAAATGTGATTTGGGTTTGTCGTGAATGGTGTCTTCACTAACACTGTTCTTGAACCCAGTTGAGGAAAGATTAAATCTTTTTATTTAGATTTAATGAAGTGTACCAATTAAATAATATTTAATTGGAATTGAATTGATATTGATTTTTGGGTTTATCGTGAACAGTGTTTTAAATAACACTTGTTCTTTAACCCGATAATTAATGAATGTGATTTGGGTTTGTCGTGAATGGTGTCTTCACTAACACTGTTCTTGAACCCAGTTGAGAAAAGATTAAATCTTTTTATTTAGATTTAATGAAGTGTACCAATTAAATAATATTTAATTGGAATTGAATTGATATTGATTTTTGGGTTTATCGTGAACAGTGTTTTAAATAACACTTGTTCTTTAACCCGATAATTAATGAATGTGATTTGGGTTTGTCGTGAATGGTGTCTTCACTAACACTGTTCTTGAACCCAGTTGAGAAAAGATTAAATCTTTTTATTTAGATTTAATGAAGTGTACCAATTAAATAATATTTAATTGGAATTGAATCGATATTGATTTTTGGGTTTATCGTGAACAGTGTTTTAAATAACACTCGTTCTTTAACCCGATAATTAATGAATGTGATTTTGGGTTTATCGTGAACCGTGTTTTAAATGACACTGATTCTTTAACCCAGTCGAAGATTAAAACTAAGTGGAGTTTTAATGAATCTTTAGTTAGATTGAAATGATCGAGAATGGAGTATCACCAGTTTTGCTCCAGGCGATAGTTAAATCTTTAATTAGATTTGAACGTGAAATGGTAATTGAATTTACCGATAACACCGTGGTGTTAGATATGAAGTATTACCAGTTTTACTTCATGGGATGAATAGGTTGGGATTGGGAAATTAAAACAAATGATTACTTCGGTAAGGTTCGCTAATCCCGACTAGTTTGAATTGATATTCAAAAGTAGATTAAAGCATAAATTCAAGGATTTATCTTTGATAAAATTAATGGGAACCTTTCCCTATGAATGTGAAATTTAGAAACTAACTGTCGGTTAGCTAAGCAGAATGATTTTCTGGATATTGATCTGATGTTGGTTTCGGCCTTCGGGGTTAATATTTGGGGAATTATTCTCTTGATTAATTTACGGTTAGTGACTGATGAATTGGAATGAGGCGTATGTTGTGTTTGTGTAACACTTATTTAAAATATACGCGAGTTATTCGGAAAGACCGGGTTTATCCCATTCTGAATAACTGATACGACGATAAGTCGAAGATGAAGACGATGGTCGAAGACCGGAGGTCTTCACGTCGTTTGGGTAATTACTGATGATCTTGATTGGGCTGTACACCCAAGAAGATGGAAACAGTTGGTGATCGTCCAGACGTACTTGGAGATCGATGGATATGCGGGGTACTAGGTGCCTCCGATTTCGTTCAGACCCAGAACGGACTTGTAAATGGACTGTGTGTCTGACATTGGATTTTAGTCCGTGTGATTGATCTCTATTAAATATATATCTGTTTGGCGGCGGAGAATTTATTCTCTTGCTTAACGCCCTTCTCTGAGACGTACGAGCTCAGGGGTTATATATTGATGGATATCAAACGCATGGAGTGAATTGCCTGTGTGGCATGCATAAGTGGCAATTGATCGAGGCTTCTGTTGAAAAGCAAAGTCTTGTGGTGATGATCAAAGCACGGCCTTTGTGGCGTAGCTTTGTGTAACGTTTACCTCGCGTGTTTCACACCCGGTATGAACCAAAAACGGGAGAGGACGTCAGGGAGGGCATGCGTTTCTTTCTAGCTAGAAGTGGCGTCAGTGGTTTTACACGCCCTGACGAGTTTGACTTATGTGGTTGTTGCTGTTGCGAGGCGCCTCGGATTGATCGGTCGTTCTCGAACCGATGGAGTCATTTAGTTGGCTCGTTTACGCCCCATAGGGCGGGGAAACGCATGTTCAGGCATTTTAATCCACTCCGTGTGGACCGGCCCTGAGGATCCAAAGGCTTGACAGAGTACTTGCCTGAGGCTCGGGCTAGACAGTCTCGAATCGGTTGAGGACTATCTTTTGCCTCGGTTCATAGACGGAAATCCAATTTCCAAATACGTGACATTTGCGGTTTTAATTGTAATCCTATATATGGCGACATAGTGGGATGGGGCGCTTATGCCGCCTATGATTGATACTTATGATTTGAAGTTGTTTTCTACACTTATAATAGTATCAAATGATTTGTTTTAAACGTATCAAGCATTCTTTGGCTGTTATAAGGGAAAACCCTATCCTCGACTGCGTTGCATTGTGTGATGGGACCTGGGTCTTATAACAGCTTCATTTTTCTTTATTTAGCATTGCGCTGTTTGTTTTATGCACTGGTATTCTTGGGAGGAAACCCGTTCCGTGTTATACGGCGTGGTCCCTTGATTTACCTAACTTTAAAATAAAGATTAACTGTTTTAGTTCTCACACCAGTCACATGACTGACCTGGAGTTTATTGTTTTAACCTAAACTCTGGGTGCCCCTATTTTTGACACGGGCAGCTAGTAGTTTTGGTTTTGCAGATTTATATTCACAGGATCCTGGTTTACAGCTGGAACGATATCCGGAAAGCTTTGTATCCGTATATCTCATTCTAGTTGTGTATTGTATTATTTTCCGCTGCTATGTATTTAAATGTAATTTAAATCTCTGGTATTTCCGTGTAATATTCATTTATACTCTGTATATTCTTGTAATCTGATGCACTGTTGTAATATATAGTGAAATGTTCTTCTGTATGCGTTCTGTTTTGTCCTGTTCTCAAAACGATAGGGCGTTTCGAACGGCCTGGATCGGTTTAGCGACTGGTTCGGACCGAGCGAAATTCCTTGCCGTCACAGTTGGTATCAGAGCTTTGGTTTACAAAGCTCAGAGAACAAGGCACATTAGAACCTTACGAAAGAATTCATCAGATATTGGATTAGAAATATCCGATGGGAATGACTCGTTAGAGATGGGATCAGTAGTATCCTAGAACGAGTGTGAAGAGTATATTTTTCAAATGAAAACAATTTTTGTTTTGAAAATTAAAAATCAATTATTCGTATTTGATTATTTATTTATATTGATGTGGACAATCCAGTATATATAGATTTTGCGTATATGTTTGATCCGCGTGTATTCGAAGTTTTAATATATTGGATAGATATAGAGTCGCACTCTAGTCGCCCGGACATGGTCCTGATGATGAAGTATACCATCACCAGCATTTATTTTCGAGTAACGAAAGTGTGATATCTATATATTTCCATTAGACTGGTGTGAGAACCAAATCTTATATAGCTAGAACACTTTGTTGCGAATTGGCATCAAAAACAAGATTTTCAGTATATATATCAAAGTTATCAATTTGAAACGTTAAATTCACTAATTGATTGATGTTTGTGTTGTTTGTTTATTTGTTTGCAAATTTTGAACCATTATGCCTAATATAACCAAATATTGAATTGTATTGGAATTTGGTTGCATTTTCTTGCATATACATGTATATCATTGAACAGGTCATAGCAAGGAGGCTAGAGCCAGAGAATAAAATTTGTTTGCCCGACAAATAGGTACATGTTTACTACATAATTTCCTGTTTTGTTTGGGTGATGATGATTTTGTGAGCCTATTGGCTAGCCGCTTGGCTTTTTCTTTTTCTTTTTGAGATCTGAAGGACCGGGGAAGCTATTTGAAATTCCCCGATGCTCCCGGTGCAGGGGAGGTTATGGCGAAATTTTTCGGAAATTTAGGGTGTTAGCCAAATTTTTGAAATTTTGAAAATTCTCAGAAACTGAAAAGTTGGAGAATGGAAGCCTGATCGAGCGTAGAGTTGATTAATCAAACCACTTTCGACTTTGTTCCTTTTCGGGGACGAAAAGTTTTAAGTGGGGGAGATTGTAACAACCCGTAAAATCTGGGCCAGTTTAAAATTTTTATTTTGGCAATTTTAGCGAATTTTGATTATTTAAAATGAATTATTTTAAATAATATCGACGAGAAAATTTATTTTGAATATAATTCGAACGTATATATTATACGCGGCGTCGTTAGAATATAAATATTTATATATAATTATAAATAGAATTGAAAATGGCGCGGTAGTTCGATAATTCGATTTCAAACTTCAATTGAATGTACCGGGTGCAAAACAATCCGGATTTTAGTGAAACCAAAAATAATGGAATCTAATAGTGAATATCTTTCCAACGAATCCGAAAAATCAAAAGTTCGTAGCGGGAATCAAAAGATATGTCCAGTTGAAAATTCTGAATAGTCGCTATGGAATTCAGGCCCTTAAAAATGGACATTTTGCAAATGACCTCGGATTTCGACGAAACCACTTTTGTTGGATCCGCAGTGTCAAGTTATTGCTAGGTTTCAAATTTCATAATTTTTCGAATCAATATGTGAGCGTGGCGAAGGAAAACGTGTTTTGACCATTTCAGTTGAATTTAATCGACTGGAAATTGGCCATTTTTCCAACGGTCTCAGAATTCGACGAAACTAGTTTTGTTAGGACCGTATCGTCAATACGAAGCTAGAAAATATTTTTCTGGAATTTTTCTAGTTAGTATGTGACCCCGGTAATTTGAAATGTACGTTTAAAATTCAATATAAGGATTTAATTGTAAATTCAACGGAAACTGATTGTAACGATCAAACCAGCTTACGATACATATCCCATTGTGTTCGGAATGGGGGTAAAACGCTATGGACGACAGGCGGTGGGCCTCGTTTCGAGGTCATATGTAAAAGTCAAACCTTGTGCAAAATTTAATAATTAAATAATGAAATAAATAAAATAAAAAAAGGATCTACCTTCCCTCCTTTTCTTCTGCCTTGGCCCCCCCCCCCCCGATCATTTATCAGAAAGTGAAAAAAAAAAAAACCCTAGAAACTAAATCGCGCCGCCGAACCCTTCGACGAAGCCCACCGCCAGATCGCCGAAGCCCGCCTCGTCTTCCCTCCTCCCTCCAGGCACCGCACGAGCCATCGAGCAGAAGCAACCTCCGAACCTCGACGCGACACCCCCCCCCCCCCCCCTGAACCACCGACCACCAACCCTGCTGCCGACGCCTCCTCCACTTCGAAACGGTGAGTTTTTTTAAGTTAATTTATTTTTATTTTTATTTCTGAGTTATAAAACTGTATTTTTAATAAATTTAAAAACTGATTTCTTTTAGAAAAGTAAAAATCATATTTTTATATGTTGAAAGTCGAAGTAAAAATCATATTTTTATATGTTGAAAGTCGAAGTAAAAATCATATTTTTATATGTTGAAAGTCGAAGTAAAAATCATATTTTTATATGTTGAAAGTCGAAGTAAAAATCATATTTTTATATGTTGAAAGTCGAAGTAAAAGTCATATTTTTATATGTTGAAAGTCGAAGTAAAAATCATATTTTTATATGTTGAAAGTCGAAGTAAAAATCATATTTTTATATGTTGAAAGTCGAAGTAAAAATCATATTTTTATATGTTGAAAGTCGAAGTAAAATTCATATTTTTATATGTTGAAAGTCGAAGTAAAAATCATATTTTTATATGTTGAAAGTCGAAGTAAAAATCAAATTTTTATATATTGAACTTCGATAGAAAAATAGAATTTTTATATATTGAACTTCGATAGAAAAATAGAATTTTTATATATTGAACTTCGATAGAAAAATAGAATTTTTATATATTGAACTTCGATAGAAAAATAGAATTTTTATATATTGAACTTCGATAGAAAAATAGAATTTTTATATATTGAACTTCGAAGTAAAAATTCGATTTTTATATATTGAATAGCGAAGTAAAAATGTGATTTTTACGTATGTAGTGAAAGCAGCAACGAAGGTGACAAAAAGGCGAAACGACGAAGACTTCTGCAAAAGAAGAGCCGTAGAGCTAGGATAGCTATAGGTGAGAACTTCTCACTCAAATTCTATTTTTCTAGTTATATATATATACTAGGATGCAGACGGTGCTTATTAGAAGCACCCGACACCCGTCCACATACCATGGACTTGTTTGTTTGGTTGTGTAGTTGGTTAGATTATTTGATTTGGATTTGATTGATTGGTTGAATTGGAAATTGATTAAAATTGATATGTGAATGGCGTGGGCCTTCACTAGACCGGGGATAAGGCTAGGCCTTGTCCCGTTTCTAGTATCGTGCCGTTATGCCGCCGAAATTTTCTAAAATATGTTAGAAAATAAAAATATCATTTTATTGTGTAAATGAATTGAATAGAAATTCATAGGTTGAAATAAAATGTTTTATCGTTAAAAATATAATTTTTAACGTGAATGTGAATAAATGAATAGTTATAAACAAATCGGCCGATTTGTTTGTATATACACTGATTTGACTGATATTGATTGGGTCGATAAATTTTACACATCGCCCAACAGCACAAATAAAATAGGTGTTTGATTGTTTGAAACCCCACACGGGTGTTGGGATGAAATTTGAAGTTCACTCATCCTGATTGATTAAATATGTCGATCGATTGATTGACAGGCTGTTATAAGCGTTGAATATCTATATTTGATGCTTATACAGTGTAGTGCACTTTGGTTGATGGTTGATTATTTTTCCATGCTATTATACATGTGTTGTATGAAAATCCATATAATTAACTTTATATGGTAATTGATTGGGCCTCATTCCAATTTGAAAAATAAAGAATATTATAAAATAAAAGTTCATGTGTTGACAGTACTCATCCATTGAGATTGGTCATGTGTTGAACGAAATATTTTAGTAATAAAATTTACATCTTTATCAATATAAAATAAAGGTTCATGTGTTGACAGTACTCATCCATTGAGATTGGTCATGTGTTGAACGAAATATTTTGATAATAACAACTATTTTTGAAAAAGAAATATTTGAAATAGAATATTTGAAAATAGAAATTTATGAAGCCGTGTTGATTAGATTGACGCTATTTTGACGTGATCGATATTTATATCGATTTTGAAAACGATTTCGAAATGAATTGAATTGAAAACGATTTCGAAATGAATTGAATTGAAAACGATTTCGAAATGAATTGAATTGAAAACGATTTCGAAATGAATTGAATTGAAAACGATTTCGAAATGAATTGAATTGAAAACGATTTCGAAATGAATTGAATTGAAAACGATTTCGAAATGAATTGAATTGAAAACGATTTCGAAATGAATTGAATTGAAAACGATTTCGAAATGAATTGAATTGAAAACGATGAAAACAATTTCGAAATGAATTGAATTGAAAACGAATTCAAATTGAATTGAAAGCGAATTGAAATGAATTCAAATTGAATTGAAATTGGAATTGAATAGAAATGAATTTTAAGACGAATTTATTAAGAAGAATTCAATTTTGATTTGAATTGAAAAGAAAGTTGAAATTGCTTTTGAAACGAATTTAAAACTATTTATATAATTCGTTTTAAATAGTAATCGACGAAATATATATTATATATATTATATATATAATATAATGGCCTGAATAGAACGCGCCGCGCCGCGGCAGTTCGCGAATTTCGACCATTTATTTCAAACGGACATTACGGGAGATCCGACCGTCGGATTCTCCTAAAACCAGAACCGTTGGGTTCGTATCGAAAAGAGCTTTCTAACGAATATTAGAAATTTGAAATCTAACGGTTGGATTTGGAGATACGACCAAATCAAATTCGAAAAAGGTCGTTGTAAGTGCAGTTCGATGGCCATTGATGGAAATCGACTGTACAGGCCTTGATAAAATTATTAAAAATAGTAATAATTTGTGTAAAATCATAAGAAATGATTTGAGATGAATTGGGATGAAAAAACTCCATATTTGAAAAGATAAAAATAGATTTTTATCGAATTGAACTAGTTTTGAACTAGAATTATAATTCTATTTATTTTTAAATAAATAAATTGAATTTGAAAAGGGTTTTGAAAATAACCAAAATTTCCAATGATTGCATTGGAGTGGATTTGAATCGAAATTGTCTTCGGAATATTTCGATGTTGGAATTTGTGATTATACGGATGTTGTTACGGAAATTTGAAAGATATATATTTATATCGTTATTTCCAATACGACGTTTGTTAATCGTAGAATTTGATATTGAATATAAGCCGATATATTTTCTATTCAGAGCCTTATATTGAATATCAAATGTGATTTGGGTTTGTCGTGAATGGTGTCTTCACTAACACTGTTCTTGAACCCAGTTGAGGAAAGATTAAATCTTTTTATTTAGATTTAATGAAGTGTACCAATTAAATAATATTTAATTGGAATTGAATTGATATTGATTTTTGGGTTTATCGTGAACAGTGTTTTAAATAACACTTGTTCTTTAACCCGATAATTAATGAATGTGATTTGGGTTTGTCGTGAATGGTGTCTTCACTAACACTGTTCTTGAACCCAGTTGAGAAAAGATTAAATCTTTTTATTTAGATTTAATGAAGTGTACCAATTAAATAATATTTAATTGGAATTGAATTGATATTGATTTTTGGGTTTATCGTGAACAGTGTTTTAAATAACACTTGTTCTTTAACCCGATAATTAATGAATGTGATTTGGGTTTGTCGTGAATGGTGTCTTCACTAACACTGTTCTTGAACCCAGTTGAGAAAAGATTAAATCTTTTTATTTAGATTTAATGAAGTGTACCAATTAAATAATATTTAATTGGAATTGAATCGATATTGATTTTTGGGTTTATCGTGAACAGTGTTTTAAATAACACTCGTTCTTTAACCCGATAATTAATGAATGTGATTTTGGGTTTATCGTGAACCGTGTTTTAAATGACACTGATTCTTTAACCCAGTCGAAGATTAAAACTAAGTGGAGTTTTAATGAATCTTTAGTTAGATTGAAATGATCGAGAATGGAGTATCACCAATTTTGCTCCAGGCGATAGTTAAATCTTTAATTAGATTTGAACGTGAAATGGTAATTGAATTTACCGATAACACCGTGGTGTTAGATATGAAGTATTACCAGTTTTACTTCATGGGATGAATAGGTTGGGATTGGGAAATTAAAACAAATGATTACTTCGGTAAGGTTCGCTAATCCCGACTAGTTTGAATTGATATTCAAAAGTAGATTAAAGCATAAATTCAAGGATTTATCTTTGATAAAATTAATGGGAACCTTTCCCTATGAATGTGAAATTTAGAAACTAACTGTCGGTTAGCTAAGCAGATTGATTTTCTGGATATTGATCTGATGTTGGTTTCGGCCTTCGGGGTTAATATTTGGGGAATTATTCTCTTGATTAATTTACGGTTAGTGACTGATGAATTGGAATGAGGCGTATGTTGTGTTTGTGTAACACTTATTTAAAATATACGCGAGTTATTCGGAAAGACCGGGTTTATCCCATTCTGAATAACTGATACGACGATAAGTCGAAGATGAAGACAATGGTCGAAGACCGGAGGTCTTCACGTCGTTTGGGTAATTACTGATGATCTTGATTGGGCTGTACACCCAAGAAGATGGAAACAGTTGGTGATCGTCCAGACGTACTTGGAGATCGATGGATATGCGGGGTACTAGGTGCCTCCGGTTTCGTTCAGACCCAGAACGGACTTGTAAATGGACTGTGTGTCTGACATTGGATTTTAGTCCGTGTGATTGATCTCTATTAAATATATATCTGTTTGGCGGCGGAGAATTTATTCTCTTGCTTAACGCCCTTCTCTGAGACGTACGAGCTCAGGGGTTATATATTGATGGATATCAAACGCATGGAGTGAATTGCCTGTGTGGCATGCATAAGTGGCAATTGATCGAGGCTTCTGTTGAAAAGCAAAGTCTTGTGGTGATGATCAAAGCACGGCCTTTGTGGCGTAGCTTTGTGTAACGTTTACCTCGCGTGTTTCACACCCGGTATGAACCAAAAACGGGAGAGGACGTCAGGGAGGGCATGCGTTTCTTTCTAGCTAGAAGTGGCGTCAGTGGTTTTACACGCCCTGACGAGTTTGACTTATGTGGTTGTTGCTGTTGCGAGGCGCCTCGGATTGATCGGTCGTTCTCGAACCGATGGAGTCATTTAGTTGGCTCGTTTACGCCCCATAGGGCGGGGAAACGCATGTTCAGGCATTTTAATCCACTCCGTGTGGACCGGCCCTGAGGATCCAAAGGCTTGACAGAGTACTTGCCTGAGGCTCGGGCTAGACAGTCTCGAATCGGTTGAGGACTATCTTTTGCCTCGGTTCATAGACGGAAATCCAATTTCCAAATACGTGACATTTGCGGTTTTAATTGTAATCCTATATATGGCGACATAGTGGGATGGGGCGCTTATGCCGCCTATGATTGATACTTATGATTTGAAGTTGTTTTCTACACTTATAATAGTATCAAATGATTTGTTTTAAACGTATCAAGCATTCTTTGGCTGTTATAAGGGAAAACCCTATCCTCGACTGCGTTGCATTGTGTGATGGGACCTGGGTCTTATAACAGCTTCATTTTTCTTTATTTAGCATTGCGCTGTTTGTTTTATGCACTGGTATTCTTGGGAGGAAACCCGTTCCGTGTTATACGGCGTGGTCCCTTGATTTACCTAACTTTAAAATAAAGATTAACTGTTTTAGTTCTCACACCAGTCACATGACTGACCTGGAGTTTATTGTTTTAACCTAAACTCTGGGTGCCCCTATTTTTGACACGGGCAGCTAGTAGTTTTGGTTTTGCAGATTTATATTCACAGGATCCTGGTTTACAGCTGGAACGATATCCGGAAAGCTTTGTATCCGTATATCTCATTCTAGTTGTGTATTGTATTATTTTCCGCTGCTATGTATTTAAATGTAATTTAAATCTCTGGTATTTCCGTGTAATATTCATTTATACTCTGTATATTCTTGTAATCTGATGCACTGTTGTAATATATAGTGAAATGTTCTTCTGTATGCGTTCTGTTTTGTCCTGTTCTCAAAACGATAGGGCGTTTCGAACGGCCTGGATCGGTTTAGCGACTGGTTCGGACCGAGCGAAATTCCTTGCCGTCACAGTTGGTATCAGAGCTTTGGTTTACAAAGCTCAGAGAACAAGGCACATTAGAACCTTACGAAAGAATTCATCAGATATTGGATTAGAAATATCCGATGGGAATGACTCGTTAGAGATGGGATCAGTAGTATCCTAGAACGAGTGTGAAGAGTATATTTTTCAAATGAAAACAATTTTTGTTTTGAAAATTAAAAATCAATTATTCGTATTTGATTATTTATTTATATTGATGTGGACAATCCAGTATATATAGATTTTGCGTATATGTTTGATCCGCGTGTATTCGAAGTTTTAATATATTGGATAGATATAGAGTCGCACTCTAGTCGCCCGGACATGGTCCTGATGATGAAGTATACCATCACCAGCATTTATTTTCGAGTAACGAAAGTGTGATATCTATATATTTCCATTAGACTGGTGTGAGAACCAAATCTTATATAGCTAGAACACTTTGTTGCGAATTGGCATCAAAAACAAGATTTTCAGTATATATATCAAAGTTATCAATTTGAAACGTTAAATTCACTAATTGATTGATGTTTGTGTTGTTTGTTTATTTGTTTGCAAATTTTGAACCATTATGCCTAATATAACCAAATATTGAATTGTATTGGAATTTGGTTGCATTTTCTTGCATATACATGTATATCATTGAACAGGTCATAGCAAGGAGGCTAGAGCCAGAGAATAAAATTTGTTTGCCCGACAAATAGGTACATGTTTACTACATAATTTCCTGTTTTGTTTGGGTGATGATGATTTTGTGAGCCTATTGGCTAGCCGCTTGGCTTTTTCTTTTTCTTTTTGAGATCTGAAGGACCGGGGAAGCTATTTGAAATTCCCCGATGCTCCCGGTGCAGGGGAGGTTATGGCGAAATTTTTCGGAAATTTAGGGTGTTAGCCAAATTTTTGAAATTTTGAAAATTCTCAGAAACTGAAAAGTTGGAGAATGGAAGCCTGATCGAGCGTAGAGTTGATTAATCAAACCACTTTCGACTTTGTTCCTTTTCGGGGACGAAAAGTTTTAAGTGGGGGAGATTGTAACAACCCGTAAAATCTGGGCCAGTTTAAAATTTTTATTTTGGCAATTTTAGCGAATTTTGATTATTTAAAATGAATTATTTTAAATAATATCGACGAGAAAATTTATTTTGAATATAATTCGAACGTATATATTATACGCGGCGTCGTTAGAATATAAATATTTATATATAATTATAAATAGAATTGAAAATGGCGCGGTAGTTCGATAATTCGATTTCAAACTTCAATTGAATGTACCGGGTGCAAAACAATCCGGATTTTAGTGAAACCAAAAATAATGGAATCTAATAGTGAATATCTTTCCAACGAATCCGAAAAATCAAAAGTTCGTAGCGGGAATCAAAAGATATGTCCAGTTGAAAATTCTGAATAGTCGCTATGGAATTCAGGCCCTTAAAAATGGACATTTTGCAAATGACCTCGGATTTCGACGAAACCACTTTTGTTGGATCCGCAGTGTCAAGTTATTGCTAGGTTTCAAATTTCATAATTTTTCGAATCAATATGTGAGCGAGGCGAAAGAAAACGTGTTTTGACCATTTCAGTTGAATTTAATCGACTGGAAATTGGCCATTTTTCCAACGGTCTCAGAATTCGACGAAACTAGTTTTGTTAGGACCGTATCGTCAATACGAAGCTAGAAAATATTTTTCTGGAATTTTTCTAGTTAGTATGTGACCCCGGTAATTTGAAATGTACGTTTAAAATTCAATATAAGGATTTAATTGTAAATTCAACGGAAACTGATTGTAACGATCAAACCAGCTTACGATACATATCCCATTGTGTTCGGAATGGGGGTAAAACGCTATGGACGACAGGCGGTGGGCCTCGTTTCGAGGTCATATGTAAAAGTCAAACCTTGTGCAAAATTTAATAATTAAATAATGAAATAAATAAATAAAAAAAAAGGATCTACCTTCCCTCCTTTTCTTCTGCCTTGCCCCCCCCCCCGATCATTTATCAGAAAGTGAAAAAAAAAAAAAACCTAGAAACTAAATCGCGCCGCCGAACCCTTCGACGAAGCCCACCGCCAGATCGCCGAAGCCCGCCTCGTCTTCCCTCCTCCCTCCAGGCACCGCACGAGCCATCGAGCAGAAGCAACCTCCGAACCTCGACGCGACACCCCCCCCCCCTGAACCACCGACCACCAACCCTGCTGCCGACGCCTCCTCCACTTCGAAACGGTGAGTTTTTTTAAGTTAATTTATTTTTATTTTTATTTCTGAGTTATAAAACTGTATTTTTAATAAATTTAAAAACTGATTTCTTTTAGAAAAGTAAAAATCATATTTTTATATGTTGAAAGTCGAAGTAAAAATCATATTTTTATATGTTGAAAGTCGAAGTAAAAATCATATTTTTATATGTTGAAAGTCGAAGTAAAAATCATATTTTTATATGTTGAAAGTCGAAGTAAAAATCATATTTTTATATGTTGAAAGTCGAAGTAAAAGTCATATTTTTATATGTTGAAAGTCGAAGTAAAAATCATATTTTTATATGTTGAAAGTCGAAGTAAAAATCATATTTTTATATGTTGAAAGTCGAAGTAAAAATCATATTTTTATATGTTGAAAGTCGAAGTAAAATTCATATTTTTATATGTTGAAAGTCGAAGTAAAAATCATATTTTTATATGTTGAAAGTCGAAGTAAAAATCAAATTTTTATATATTGAACTTCGATAGAAAAATAGAATTTTTATATATTGAACTTCGATAGAAAAATAGAATTTTTATATATTGAACTTCGATAGAAAAATAGAATTTTTATATATTGAACTTCGATAGAAAAATAGAATTTTTATATATTGAACTTCGAAGTAAAAATTCGATTTTTATATATTGAATAGCGAAGTAAAAATGTGATTTTTACGTATGTAGTGAAAGCAGCAACGAAGGTGACAAAAAGGCGAAACGACGAAGACTTCTGCAAAAGAAGAGCCGTAGAGCTAGGATAGCTATAGGTGAGAACTTCTCACTCAAATTCTATTTTTCTAGTTATATATATATACTAGGATGCAGACGGTGCTTATTAGAAGCACCCGACACCCGTCCACATACCATGGACTTGTTTGTTTGGTTGTGTAGTTGGTTAGATTATTTGATTTGGATTTGATTGATTGGTTGAATTGGAAATTGATTAAAATTGATATGTGAATGGCGTGGGCCTTCACTAGACCGGGGATAAGGCTAGGCCTTGTCCCGTTTCTAGTATCGTGCCGTTATGCCGCCGAAATTTTCTAAAATATGTTAGAAAATAAAAATATCATTTTATTGTGTAAATGAATTGAATAGAAATTCATAGGTTGAAATAAAATGTTTTATCGTTAAAAATATAATTTTTAACGTGAATGTGAATAAATGAATAGTTATAAACAAATCGGCCGATTTGTTTGTATATACACTGATTTGACTGATATTGATTGGGTCGATAAATTTTACACATCGCCCAACAGCACAAATAAAATAGGTGTTTGATTGTTTGAAACCCCACACGGGTGTTGGGATGAAATTTGAAGTTCACTCATCCTGATTGATTAAATATGTCGATCGATTGATTGACAGGCTGTTATAAGCGTTGAATATCTATATTTGATGCTTATACAGTGTAGTGCACTTTGGTTGATGGTTGATTATTTTTCCATGCTATTATACATGTGTTGTATGAAAATCCATATAATTAACTTTATATGGTAATTGATTGGGCCTCATTCCAATTTGAAAAATAAAGAATATTATAAAATAAAAGTTCATGTGTTGACAGTACTCATCCATTGAGATTGGTCATGTGTTGAACGAAATATTTTAGTAATAAAATTTACATCTTTATCAATATAAAATAAAGGTTCATGTGTTGACAGTACTCATCCATTGAGATTGGTCATGTGTTGAACGAAATATTTTGATAATAACAACTATTTTTGAAAAAGAAATATTTGAAATAGAATATTTGAAAATAGAAATTTATGAAGCCGTGTTGATTAGATTGACGCTATTTTGACGTGATCGATATTTATATCGATTTTGAAAACGATTTCGAAATGAATTGAATTGAAAACGATTTCGAAATGAATTGAATTGAAAACGATTTCGAAATGAATTGAATTGAAAACGATTTCGAAATGAATTGAATTGAAAACGATTTCGAAATGAATTGAATTGAAAACGATTTCGAAATGAATTGAATTGAAAACGATTTCGAAATGAATTGAATTGAAAACGATTTCGAAATGAATTGAATTGAAAACGATTTCGAAATGAATTGAATTGAAAACGATGAAAACGATTTCGAAATGAATTGAATTGAAAACGAATTCAAATTGAATTGAAAGCGAATTGAAATGAATTCAAATTGAATTGAAATTGGAATTGAATAGAAATGAATTTTAAGACGAATTTATTAAGAAGAATTCAATTTTGATTTGAATTGAAAAGAAAGTTGAAATTGCTTTTGAAACGAATTTAAAACTATTTATATAATTCGTTTTAAATAGTAATCGACGAAATATATATTATATATATAATATAATGGCCTGAATAGAACGCGCCGCGCCGCGGCAGTTCGCGAATTTCGACCATTTATTTCAAACGGACATTACGGGAGATCCGACCGTCGGATTCTCCTAAAACCGGAACCGTTGGGTTCGTATCGAAAAGAGCTTTCTAACGAATATTAGAAATTTGAAATCTAACGGTTGGATTTGGAGATACGTCCAAATCAAATTCGAAAAAGGTCGCTGTAAGTGCAGTTCGATGGCCATTGATGGAAATCGACTGTACAGGCCTTGATAAAATTATTAAAAATAGTAATAATTTGTGTAAAATCATAAGAAATGATTTGAGATGAATTGGGATGAAAAAACTCCATATTTGAAAAGATAAAAATAGATTTTTATCGAATTGAACTAGTTTTGAACTAGAATTATAATTCTATTTATTTTTAAATAAATAAATTGAATTTGAAAAGGGTTTTGAAAATAACCAAAATTTCCAATGATTGCATTGGAGTGGATTTGAATCGAAATTGTCTTCGGAATATTTCGATGTTGGAATTTGTGATTATACGGATGTTGTTACGGAAATTTGAAAGATATATATTTATATCGTTATTTCCAATACGACGTTTGTTAATCGTAGAATTTGATATTGAATATAAGCCGATATATTTTCTATTCAGAGCCTTATATTGAATATCAAATGTGATTTGGGTTTGTCGTGAATGGTGTCTTCACTAACACTGTTCTTGAACCCAGTTGAGGAAAGATTAAATCTTTTTATTTAGATTTAATGAAGTGTACCAATTAAATAATATTTAATTGGAATTGAATTGATATTGATTTTTGGGTTTATCGTGAACAGTGTTTTAAATAACACTTGTTCTTTAACCCGATAATTAATGAATGTGATTTGGGTTTGTCGTGAATGGTGTCTTCACTAACACTGTTCTTGAACCCAGTTGAGAAAAGATTAAATCTTTTTATTTAGATTTAATGAAGTGTACCAATTAAATAATATTTAATTGGAATTGAATTGATATTGATTTTTGGGTTTATCGTGAACAGTGTTTTAAATAACACTTGTTCTTTAACCCGATAATTAATGAATGTGATTTGGGTTTGTCGTGAATGGTGTCTTCACTAACACTGTTCTTGAACCCAGTTGAGAAAAGATTAAATCTTTTTATTTAGATTTAATGAAGTGTACCAATTAAATAATATTTAATTGGAATTGAATCGATATTGATTTTTGGGTTTATCGTGAACAGTGTTTTAAATAACACTCATTCTTTAACCCGATAATTAATGAATGTGATTTTGGGTTTATCGTGAACCGTGTTTTAAATGACACTGATTCTTTAACCCAGTCGAAGATTAAAACTAAGTGGAGTTTTAATGAATCTTTAGTTAGATTGAAATGATCGAGAATGGAGTATCACCAGTTTTGCTCTAGGCGATAGTTAAATCTTTAATTAGATTTGAACGTGAAATGGTAATTGAATTTACCGATAACACCGTGGTGTTAGATATGAAGTATTACCAGTTTTACTTCATGGGATGAATAGGTTGGGATTGGGAAATTAAAACAAATGATTACTTCGGTAAGGTTCGCTAATCCCGACTAGTTTGAATTGATATTCAAAAGTAGATTAAAGCATAAATTCAAGGATTTATCTTTGATAAAATTAATGGGAACCTTTCCCTATGAATGTGAAATTTAGAAACTAACTGTCGGTTAGCTAAGCAGAATGATTTTCTGGATATTGATCTGATGTTGGTTTCGGCCTTCGGGGTTAATATTTGGGGAATTATTCTCTTGATTAATTTACGGTTAGTGACTGATGAATTGGAATGAGGCGTATGTTGTGTTTGTGTAACACTTATTTAAAATATACGCGAGTTATTCGGAAAGACCGGGTTTATCCCATTCTGAATAACTGATACGACGATAAGTCGAAGATGAAGACGATGGTCGAAGACCGGAGGTCTTCACGTCGTTTGGGTAATTACTGATGATCTTGATTGGGCTGTACACCCAAGAAGATGGAAACAGTTGGTGATCGTCCAGACGTACTTGGAGATCGATGGATATGCGGGGTACTAGGTGCCTCCGGTTTCGTTCAGACCCAGAACGGACTTGTAAATGGACTGTGTGTCTGACATTGGATTTTAGTCCGTGTGATTGATCTCTATTAAATATATATCTGTTTGGCGGCGGAGAATTTATTCTCTTGCTTAACGCCCTTCTCTGAGACGTACGAGCTCAGGGGTTATATATTGATGGATATCAAACGCATGGAGTGAATTGCCTGTGTGGCATGCATAAGTGGCAATTGATCGAGGCTTCTGTTGAAAAGCAAAGTCTTGTGGTGATGATCAAAGCACGGCCTTTGTGGCGTAGCTTTGTGTAACGTTTACCTCGCGTGTTTCACACCCGGTATGAACCAAAAACGGGAGAGGACGTCAGGGAGGGCATGCGTTTCTTTCTAGCTAGAAGTGGCGTCAGTGGTTTTACACGCCCTGACGAGTTTGACTTATGTGGTTGTTGCTGTTGCGAGGCGCCTCGGATTGATCGGTCGTTCTCGAACCGATGGAGTCATTTAGTTGGCTCGTTTACGCCCCATAGGGCGGGGAAACGCATGTTCAGGCATTTTAATCCACTCCGTGTGGACCGGGCCTGAGGATCCAAAGGCTTGACAGAGTACTTGCCTGAGGCTCGGGCTAGACAGTCTCGAATCGGTTGAGGACTATCTTTTGCCTCGGTTCATAGACGGAAATCCAATTTCCAAATACGTGACATTTGCGGTTTTAATTGTAATCCTATATATGGCGACATAGTGGGATGGGGCGCTTATGCCGCCTATGATTGATACTTATGATTTGAAGTTGTTTTCTACACTTATAATAGTATCAAATGATTTGTTTTAAACGTATCAAGCATTCTTTGGCTGTTATAAGGGAAAACCCTATCCTCGACTGCGTTGCATTGTGTGATGGGACCTGGGTCTTATAACAGCTTCATTTTTCTTTATTTAGCATTGCGCTGTTTGTTTTATGCACTGGTATTCTTGGGAGGAAACCCGTTCCGTGTTATACGGCGTGGTCCCTTGATTTACCTAACTTTAAAATAAAGATTAACTGTTTTAGTTCTCACACCAGTCACATGACTGACCTGGAGTTTATTGTTTTAACCTAAACTCTGGGTGCCCCTATTTTTGACACGGGCAGCTAGTAGTTTTGGTTTTGCAGATTTATATTCACAGGATCCTGGTTTACAGCTGGAACGATATCCGGAAAGCTTTGTATCCGTATATCTCATTCTAGTTGTGTATTGTATTATTTTCCGCTGCTATGTATTTAAATGTAATTTAAATCTCTGGTATTTCCGTGTAATATTCATTTATACTCTGTATATTCTTGTAATCTGATGCACTGTTGTAATATATAGTGAAATGTTCTTCTGTATGCGTTCTGTTTTGTCCTGTTCTCAAAACGATAGGGCGTTTCGAACGGCCTGGATCGGTTTAGCGACTGGTTCGGACCGAGCGAAATTCCTTGCCGTCACATAAGTATGCATAAAAACATAAGCTTGGGAATTTACCTATTAAGTTAGGTCTACCCTTTGGGAAATTACCTATTAAGTTAGGTCTACCCAAATGCTTGAAAACTTGTAACATGTTTTGGGAAACATGATGGACATGACATTTAGATAATATAAGTGTGGCCAACTCGAGGTTGGGTTGAGTTTGCAACGTAAAACTACCCGGAACCGACCGGCCTAACTAGTAGTTGCAAACAATAGGACCCAATGTGAGAAGTTGGTCATGTTGTGCTTGAACCCGAGGTTAGACCAAGTTGTGGTGTAAAGCTACCCGGAACCGACCGGCTTAACTAGTAACCACAACAAAGTCTAATGTGAGAGGTGAAGGTGCATTAAGTAATTAATGCCACATGATAGGGTTAAGTTAATTTGATTAATGACTCTTAACCAAATATGACATGGACAAATGGGTTAAGTAATTTGGTTAGGCTAATGATACTTAACAAAACATGACAAGGTTGGGTAGGTTAAGTAACTTGATTTGCCTAATGACACTTAACCATTTTTATATGACTAGTGGATGGGGTTAAGTTAACCAACACTTAATCAATCCAACGCGATAACTTGGTAAGGTTAAGTAAGTTTTCTTAATGACGCTTAACCGAAAAATACGGTTAACGAATGGGGTTAAGATTAGACTCAACTAGTCTAAACATGGAAATCAGATGGGGTTAAGTTAGCCTAGACTTAATTAATCCCACTTGGTAGTTTAATGGGGTTAAGTTAAACACTTAACCAATCTAACTCGTTAATTTGATGTGGTTAAGTGACCTATACTTAATCAATCTAACCCGTTAATTTGATGTGGTTAAGTGACCTATACTTAACCAATCTAACTCGTGAATTTATTAAGGTTAAGTTAACACATACTTAACCAATATAACGTGAAAACATGATAAGGCTAAGTCATGAATCGCTTGAATACAGTTGACCGGTTTGACTAAGTAATTTCATAGGGTCAAGTTAATATATACTTAACCAACTTGAGCATGGTTTGTAGGGTTAAGTCTTGAACTTGGATACTTAGCCAATTTTGACATGATTTGTAGACGGGGTTAAGTCTTGAACTTGGATACTTAGCCAATTTTGACATGATTTGTAGATGGGGTTAAGTCTTGAACTTGGATACTTAGCCAATTTTGACATGATTTGTAGACGGGGTTAAGTCATGAACTTAAGTGACACTTAATCTGTTATATAAACCCTAATTCGGAGAATTAGGTGGGTAACCATAATTAACAAGGGTAACGGGAATAAGGCTAAGTGGTAAACCTTAGTTGAAGGATAACTAAGTAATGATTCTTAGTCAAGGAAATTTAGACCAGTTCATAGATAGATGAGTAACCTGATACGGTAGGTCATCGTTTAAGTATACGAGTGGGAGCAAGCATCTGATTTAGATAAAGGCTCCAGCGAACTGGGTAACGAAGCAGCGGCTTCGGGGAACGTGAGGATATTCTTGGGATCCCTCTGTGGGCTGCCAGGTAATTATACTAGGCTCATGAGAGGTTAAGGTCTGCGTTAGAAGAACCAAGAGTATGCCTTGGTTGCTATACGAGCGACCTAAAGACGGGGATGGATAGGGCATAGTCGACGAGACACGGTCGTACCCTAGATAGCATTTTCTCGTCAGACTACCTTCCATTTTTGGTCAAGCGTGTACGTACGGAAAGGCAGAGAACACCCAATAGACCATAATTGCTATCTAATTATGGGTGCGGTAAGGCTCGGATTGGGGGTTGGCCAGTAGTGTGTTCTCGTACAGGATTTATCCTGTCTTGTCTTTCGCTAGTTGAGGGAGGGGTCGCGTGGGACCATAGCCACGTATAGAAAAACAGACCTTAGCATCTACATCGGCAGATAAATTGTAAGCTCCCGACCGAGTCCTGTATTTCTTGGTCTGCCCTGTGACAGGACTCGGATGGCACGATGTGATACATGTGCATACAGTCATGGAAAACGATTCACGATGAATGCGTGGGAAAAAGGGCGCGGTTGGCGGTTAGCGTAATCCCTAGTGGCCCTAGGTGGTTGAACCCAAACCGAGATACGAAAACGTGCAATAGGTAAGCGTAATCCCTAGTAGCCCTAGGTAGCGTAAGTCCAAGTTGTACAAACGATAATTCATGTTGGAAGACCCTAGCTAGGTTTAGGGTAACAGTCCAAACCGATCTTAAGGATCATAGAACTATGTTAAAGTAATATAGAATCTCATGGGAAAGCCCGTATGGTCTACGGCAAGGGACTGAACATTTACATGTAATAAAACATATGAGTTGAGTAACCTATATATGCGGCATATTAGGTTGACATGGACCATTACACGACTTTTGAGTAAGGGTCATTCGCGGATAACACATGATACTGTTGGGATACTAGTACGGTAGGTGCAGAGCAGACGTACATGATAGATACATGGGACGTTATACGTGATAGATATCTTGGGGATATTATACTTGATAGAAACCTGACGATGTGATACCTTGTTTTATCTTGACATCGTAATTTATCATGACACCTTAGTTTAGCTGAGTTCAGTAGTTCATCCTGTTATTTTGATTTAGCTTATCTATCTTGTTATCATGCTTATGTTCATCCCAGTTTCTCATGACAGTTAACTTTACTAGTTTTTATACTAATAGTAGATAGGGCTTACTCAGTCTTTTTGACTGACCCGTTTTGTTTCGCCTCTTTTCTTCCGTTTCCCCCCCAGGTTACAGGGAGGAAATACTGTTGTTTAGTTCGGACTTCTTCTACTTGAAGGTCATCATGGATGGCTTGGACTTTTCTTGGCTATGGCTACTTTACTGTTTTTACTTGGGGATTAATTTATGAAAAAGTCTTTATGCTTCTTTACTATTGCAAGACAGGTTTTGATGTACTCTGATGTAAAAGGCTTTAGACCTTATTTATTCATGTTATGAAAGTTCGATTTTACTTCCGCTATTTTATATGTTCTGTCTTGTGATATTTCTGTGCATGTTTACCAATAATGCCCCTCTAAAGCTAGTGCATTCCTTTGCGAGTGACCCTAGCGGAGGCGGGGTGTTACAATAGTAGTGCTAGTGCAATGCAAATTCATCCTTAATATACTAATCGTATATATATAGCTTTTGAAAACCAAAATATCACAAATACGCGCTCTCATATATGTATACAATCTCTCCCTGGTATCTTCCCTAGGTTACTACGCAACCTAGTGCTCTGATACCAAATGTGACGGCTTACCCCGCATCAGCTGTAACACCCCACGCCCGCTATGGTCACTCACTAAGGGAATGCCATAGCATCGGTGGAGTATTTTAGTGAATATAGAACAGAAAAATTACAACAAGACAGATATAATTAGTACTTGAAATTTAAAAATATCATCTCACAACAGCGGAAATAAACATGTCTGGTTACATCATAAAACCACGATAAAAGTCAAGTACAATATCCATCAAAATAAAGAAGTACATAATCCCACTCTCTCATACAATAGCCATAATAAAAGAAAAGATAACTGGATAACTGGAGCTTTACATCTACCCAAGCTCCTAAAGACTGGAACAGCAATCCGATCAAGCTCTACTACCGCTAGGATCCACCGTAGGACCTGAGGGTTGGGAAAAAGATAAAAACAACGGGGTCAGACATAAGTCTGAGTGAGTCCTATAACTTTAACAATACAATCATTAAAGTAACCAGAGAAGACATAAACTTGACCTACGATAATATCTGGGGATGAATGGCTACACTAAGCAGCTTGGTAGACTTAGGATAAACTAAGATAACCATAAGGACGCATCTACCCACCCAAGGATAATTACTAACTGCACCACACCAGTCATTCCTACTTAAAGGTTGATCCCTTCCAAGGACTTAGAAAATTTCCCCAGTAGTCTCGTGTACCCCTAGCCCACTACATAGGTGTCGTCTGCCCCTATCTCCACTAGGTGTACTCAGTAATTCTTACCCAGTAGTTTCGTGTACCCCTACATAGGTGCCGTCTGCCCCTATCTTTATTAGGTGTACCCACTACTCCCCATCGATCGGCTCCCTACCGTAGATACCCGTGCTGGTCCCACAGTGGGGTGTATCACTCCCCTAAAGTGGCTACCCAATACTATCAACGGTGCACGGCTTTATATCTACACGATGCAACAACGGCTTATCTACCAGCCCGGGCCCACACACGCATATGAAACCCGTTGGACTTGCGTTGCCACCGCTAACCCGTTTTGGCCTCTTATAATCAAGCCCAATATGCGTGTCCCGTCACTCGACATGGGTCGAGCCCACAAAGATACGTTTGGGATATTGGTTGAAATGGGCCCCCAACAAGCTACCCACCTAAGCTTGTCATATATCTAGTGTATCCCACTTAACCCTTTAATCATGTTTAATTACATGTTTCCACTTGGTTAAGTATTCTAATCGTATTTTCTATTGCCACCCAAGGCAACCCACTAGATTCCACATGCCACCCAAGGCAACCATTAAATTTCCACATGCCACCCAAGGCACCCACTTAACCCCTCATGTCCCACCACATGCTAATATGGTTAAGTGTTTCTTAATTAATTAAGACCTTGATCCCCCATAAAGACCTCCCACATTAGACTGGCTGTTATGACCGCCTGGTTAAGCCGGTAGAGTCCGGGCAGTCTTACGTCATAACAGAGCCTAACCTCGTGTCCTTACTTTAATCACGTATTTAATTCATGGCTAAGACCTCTCACATTGGGCTGACATTTGTAGCAACTGGTTAAGCCGGTCGGGTCCGGGCAGTTTTACACTACAAATGAGTCCAACCTCGTGTCTTAGTCGATTAATTACACCTAATTAATCACCCCCATATTAATTATCCCTAATTAATATCAAGTTTTCCATAACATGGGTAGACCTAACTCAATAGGTAAATTCCCATGGGGTAGACCTAACTCAATAGGTAAATTCCCACTTATGGTAATTTATTTTTATGGTATGCTTAATCATACCCAATCATTCATTTATTAACATATTTACCAACCCCATCGTTCCCCACGTAAATCGTTCTCATTTCATGACATAAATAAGGGGAAGATCATCACAAATATCATGGGTTTGGCATACAACTTTGTCATGGGTTAAGAGGATGTCAACTTGCATATATGAGCATATATTAACCCAACTACATATAACCCAAACTTGCATATTATCATACACATGATTTGCATAACATGTTGCATATGAGCTTGCATATTATCATACACATATCTTGCATAACATGTTGAACTTGCATATAGGCATTCTCATAACTTGCATAACATGTTAAACATGCATTTAAGCATACTCATAACTTGCATAAGCATTCACATACTTGCATAAGCATCCACATACTTGCATAAGCATTCACATACTTGCATAAGCATCCACATACTTGCATAAACATGCATAACTTGCATATCATGTCATTTAAGCATATACATATCTTGCATAAGCATTCATATACTCGCATAAGCGTGCATAACTTGCATATCACATAAATCTTGCATTTAAACATATACATGACTTGCATAACTCACTTTGTTAAACATGCATAATTCCACTCGTTAAATATGCATAAATCAACTTATTAAGCATGCATAAACCAACTTGTCAAACATGCATAAACATAGAACAACATAGAGTAACATATCATTATAAATGATTCAAACTCACTAATCCGCATTTAAGACCATAAGTCTCATTACACCCAATCTACTTACTTTAACAATTGATGTTAAAGTGATAGAAACTCACCAAACCCAAAATTAACCAACTTATGAAGAGGGATTAGTTGCTAATTATGAAGATGGTGATGATTAGAGAATGATATGAGAGGGATTAGCTTGAAACTTCCTTCTTAGATTAATGGAGACTCCTTCTAGGATTTAATTTGGCGGCATGAGGCCTTCATTTCTATTTTTAGTATGGATTAAGGTAGGTTTAGGGTGTATTTATAGATTAAGAGAGTGTTTTAGGCCCTTAGATTAACCCTAGATTAATTTAGGTCCGTTAGATTTAGGAAATCTCTAGAACCAAGCCCAGCCCTAGCCAGAAAACCAGATCTGGTGCACCCAAGCACCCTGGTTCGACACGCCGTGTCGACAGGCAAGTCGACAGGCAAGTCGACACCCCTGTCGACAGCCCTGTCGACATGCTTAGGGCGGGAATCTTCCCGCCTGGCCCCGCTGGTTCTAATTTAAAATCTAAATTTAAATTCCTAAATCTGTTTTTAGCTCTAATTTTTCTGCAAACTTCTTTGGGCCATAACCGGGCCATACGGACTCCGATTCTCGAAAACTCGGACTCTATTTCGCGTATTTTTCCGAGACGAACGCAATAACGTAGCCCGTTACCCCCAATTCCCACGTCTGAGATTATTTATCCTGTCATTAGTGAATTTTAGTATTAACTAAAATTCGGGGTGTTACATTCTCCCCTCCTTAAAGGATTTCGTCCCCGAAATCTCTAAGCTAAGGAGAATGCATATCCTATCATCCAAACAACCATCTACTCAAATAATCAACCACGGGCATCCATTGTCCTTAAACAGTTTCTAATGATGTATGAGCATATGCAAACAGTGTGTGTATATGTTCCCTATCTAATGTATGAACATATGCAAACCATGATAGTGCCATGCATCCATTATGTATGCGAGAAAACCCTATCGACACATACAATATCTACATGAGTGCACAATCATTCATCAAAATGCATCATCCATGTGATAACACAACCATTATACATCCATAAATATATTTTCCTACACACAATTTTATGCAATATGCAATATGAAGTGACTGAGCCGATCTAGTGCCTAGAGTGTGTGTATATGCATCCACGAGCAACCACTAGCAAACACTTGCATCCACTTGCATCCATCAACCATAACATGTCTCAAACACATGTTTCAACCATAGGTTTACCCTATCTAAAGGTCAAAGGTACTAACGAGAGGACATACCAAAGATAAGATAAGTACTAGACAAGCGATAAAGGAGAAAGTAAAGACATACCCTCAAAAAGAAATGGGTACAATGAACGCATCTTCGCTTCCGTCTCCCAAGTTGCGTTGCTCTCATCTTCTCCCCATTGCACCTTGACTAGTTGAACCTCTCTGTTTCTCAACTTCCTAGTCTCTGACCCAAGGATGCGAGTAGGAGCTCGTCGAATAGTCGCATCACGCTCTACCTCTACATCTCTAAGGAAGCTTGGCTCTACCACCTCTGCCGTCTCATGTAAGCACTTCCTCAGATGTGATACATGGAATACATCATGAACACCACTAAGTATGTCGGGCAACTCCACCCTATATGCCATCCGTCCAATCCTTTCCTTGATAGGAAACGGCCCAACAAACCTCGGTGCTAACTTCCCAACGGATCCGAAGCGAACAACATTTCTCAATGGAGATACCTTAACAAAAACCATATCCCCAACCTCAAACTCAAGATCCGTCCTTCTCTTGTCCGCATAAGATTTTTGCCTATCCTGCGCTGCTTTCATCCTTCTTCGAATCAAGTCAATCTTCTCAGAAGTCTCCCTAACCATATCGGGCCCAAGCAAGATCTTATCCGTAGATTCCCACCAACATGTAGGTGATCGACAAGGCCTTCCATAGAGAGCTTCGAAAGGAGCCATACCAATACTGGACTGAAAGCTGTTATTATATGCGAACTCCACCAATGGAAGATGCTCTTCCCATGTACCTCCAAAATCTAAGATACAAAGCCTCAAAAGGTCTTCTAGAACACGATTCACCCTCTCAGTCTGGCCGTCCGTCTGAGGATGATATGCAGTGCTCAGACACAATTGAGTCCCCACTGCTTCTTGCAAACTTCTCCAGAACTCGCTAGTGAAGATAGGATCTCGATCACTTACTATGCTAGAGGGTACCCCATGTAATCGAACTATCTCTCGAAGATATACTGAAGCTAGCCATGGAGCAGTCCTCTTACTCTTCACAGGTATGAAATGGGCGCTCTTAGTAAGTCTGTCTACCACCACCCAAATTCCTGTATTACCCTTCCTCGATCTGGGTAACCCATCAATAAAATCCATCGAGACGCTATCCCACTTCCATTGCGGAACCTCCAATGGGTGAAGCAACCCACCTGGTTTCCTTTGCTCCGCCTTCACTTGCTGGCACACCAAACATCGAGCGACATACTCGGCCACATCTTTCTTCATACCGGCCCAGAAGAAAATCCTCTTCATGTCTTGGTACATCTTGTCCCCACCGGGATGAATGGTCATCCTAGAACAGTGTGCGTCATCAAGAATAGCCTTCCTCAAACCCTCGTCTTGCGGTACGCAAAGTCTACCGTCTCTACGCAAGCACCCCCTATCGTCTATGGTGTACCTACTCAAATGGCTGGACGACTCCCCCATCATGAGCTTCTCTACTAACTCAACCAACTGTGGGTCGCCCCTCTGTGCTTCTCCAATCCGCCCCAAAAGAGTAGGCCTAACTTCCAAGGAAGCTAGCAAACCGGGTACATAATCAATGGAAGGTCTGAAATCAAACATCGAGATAAATTCCAAGTTTCGTCGTTCCACGAACAATGGACTCAAGGACAACCTCTTCCTACTCAAGGCGTCCGCCACCACGTTACCCTTGCCAGGGGTATACGCTATCTCGAAATCATAAGATGCTAAGAACTCCATCCACCTTTGCTGTCTTAAGTTTAGATCCTTCTGAGAGAACAAGTACTTCAAAGATTTATGGTCAGTGAACAACTCGAAGCTCTCACCAAGAAGATAATGGCGCCAAATCTTAAGCGCAAAAACAATAGCGGCCAGCTCTAGATCATGGGTAGGGTAATTTTTCTCATGTGCCCTCAACTGCCTTCCACCATAGGCTATTACCCTTCCCTCTTGCATTAAGACTGCGCCAAGTCCTGTCCCACAGGCATCGGTATAGACAACAAATGGCTTGCTCCCATCTGGCAACACTAAAACTGGAGCCGTGGTTAAAGCTCTCTTTAACCGTCGGAACGCATCATCACAATCTACATCCCATGCAAAAACAAGATTCTTCTTTGTTAAGCGGGTTAATGGGGCTGATATCTTCGCGAAGTCTTTAATAAACTTCCTATAATAACCCGCCAACCCCAAGAAACTTCTTACTTCGGTAGCATTCTTCGGAACCTTCCAATCCTGAATTGATACTACCTTCGCGGGATCCACAGCTATCCCTTCCTTGGAGACCACGTGCCCCAAGAACCGTACTTCCTTCCTCCAGAAGTGACATTTAGAGAATTTAGCCTTAAGGCTATGTGCTCGAAGAGTCTTCAACACTTCCCCAAGATGTAGGGCATGCTCTTCTTCACTCTTAGAAAATACTAAGATATCATCCACAAAGACCACCACGAATTTATTAAGGAACTCCCTGAACACCCTACTCATCAAATCAACAAAGTATGCAGGGGCGTTCGTCAACCCAAATGGCATCACCAGCCACTCATAGAAACCATCCGGAGTTCTAAAGGCAGTCTTGTCTATGCTATCCTCAGCCACCCTCAACTGATGAAACCCCGTGGCCAAGTCCAACTGAGAAAATACTGAAGCGCCAACCAACTGATCGAAAAGATCATCTATTCTCGGCAATGGGTGTCTATTCTTCTTTGTGAGCTTGTTGAGTTCTCTATAGTCTACACAAAGTCTGAGGGACCCATCCGCCTTCGTAGCAAATACTACTGGAGCACCCCACTCCGATATGCTCCGTCTTATGAACCCCTTCTCAAGTAACTCCCCTACTTGCTTATGGAGTTCCCTCCTCTCACGAGGAGCCATGTGGTGCACTGGTAAAGATACCGGTTTAGCATTATCCACCAAATATATTCGGAAGTCAATCTCCCGCTTCGGAGGTAAGCCCTTCACCTCCTCAAACACATCCGGATATTCCCGGACCACTCTAACAGATTGCAAACTCTCGACCGAAGCGTCAAGCGATTCAAGATAACTTAGCATAACAGAGTCCATGGGATTACAAGAAATCTCGAGAGTGTTACCCAAGCGGATCATGAGCCTAACAACTCTCCTTTCGCAATCAAGAACGGCACCATTACTGGATAACCAGTCCATGACCAAAATCAACCCATAGCCCGTGAAGCCCAATACAAAAGCATCACATCTAAACTCAATGCTAAGTATAGAAATCTTCAAACCCAAACATATCATGGACAAATAAGTGGAGCCCCCAATTGGATTTGAAACAACCAAGGGATCATCTACCAGACTGGTGTCTAAGTGCAGTAACTCAACTAATGATGATGAAATAAACGAATGCGATGCGCCTGAATCAAACAATGTACGGACAGGATGGTCAAATAGAAAAACCAGACTTTCAACGGAAATAGTTCTACCTCTCTCCTGAATCGGTGGAACCGCGAGAGCCTGTACTTGCCCCCTAGCCTGACTCGGTGCCATAAGAGCTTGCACCTGTCCTCCTGAGGTAGATCCCGTCCTTTGCCCCTTCTTAGGGCAATCCTTCACTAAATGCCCTGCTTCGCCACAGTGGAAGCAGCCGGTCTTCTTCTTCTTGCGACAATCCTTGCTTAGGTGGCCAGGTGTCCCACAATTGAAACACTTCTTCTTCTTGCTCTTGCCACCGTTGCCTTTCCCACCTTTGCTTTGTTGTTGTTGCTGAGGTCTCTTTTGATCTCCCTTCTTCTCGGGTGCCTGATTAGCATTAGGACCCTTCTATTCCTCATACATGAGTGCCATGTCAACTAGCTTCTCAAAGGTGGCCCCCATAGGGATATGAGTCATAGCCAACCCATACATAGGTTCATTCAAGCCTTTCACGAACCGCAAAGCCTTCTTCTCCGGTGTATTCACCATATCTAGGCCAAACCTTGCCAATTGATTAAACTTGTTAACATATTCCTTCACCGAAAGATTTCCTTACTTTAGAGTCAAGAATCTTTCCATATACAAGTTTTCCTCCGCCCTTGAGAGAAACTTTGCCACAAATCTTTGCCTAAAATCCGCCCAAGAGTCAACGGGGCGTTCTCTATTAGTGACCTCCCACCAGAATGAGGCCTCTCCCTTCATTAACCAAGCAGCCAACTTGACTTTCTTCCCTTCTTCCATCTCAAAGATATCTATCAACTCTTCCACCTCCTTAAGCCAATCTCTAGCTTCCACAAAAGTTTCAGATCCTTGGAAAGGTTTCCCTCCCATAGCTTTAAATTCCTTGCAAGTCTTAGCAAAAGTATCCGTGCGAGGAGTAGGGGGAGGAGGAAGATCGGGTGCTACGGTTGGTGGAGGAACATTTGCTGGACCCGTAGTGGTGGCCCTAGCCTCCATCAATCTCCTATACCATACTGGTACCGTCACACCCTCCGGAAGATTAAGATTCTCGGCCATGCTGAAACGAAAAAGGAAAGATTCAAAACGGAGAATTCGAAGGATATAGATATGGCTATTGGGGATTATGCTTTTCTTTCAAAAACTTTTCTCTTAAAAGACATGTTTTTGAAAATATCTTTTCCAAAAATGTTTTAGAAAAATAGTTTTCTAAAAATTTTATCTGTTCCGGTAACCTTTGCTCTGATACCACGTGTAACACCCCACGCCCGCTATGGTCACTCACTAAGGGAATGCCATAGCATCGGTGGAGTATTTTAGTGAATATAGAACAGAAAAATTACAACAAGACAGATATAATTAGTACTTGAAATTTAAAAATATCATCTCACAACAGCGGAAATAAACATGTCTGGTTACATCATAAAACCACGATAAAAGTCAAGTACAATATCCATCAAAATAAAGAAGTACATAATCCCACTCTCTCATACAATAGCCATAATAAAAGAAAAGATAACTGGATAACTGGAGCTTTACATCTACCCAAGCTCCTAAAGACTGGAACAGCAATCCGATCAAGCTCTACTACCGCTAGGATCCACCGTAGGACCTGAGGGTTGGGAAAAAGATAAAAACAACGGGGTCAGACATAAGTCTGAGTGAGTCCTATAACTTTAACAATACAATCATTAAAGTAACCAGAGAAGACATAAACTTGACCTACGGTAATATCTGGGGATGAATGGCTACACTAAGCAGCTTGGTAGACTTAGGATAAACTAAGATAACCATAAGGACGCATCTACCCACCCAAGGATAATTACTAACTGCACCACACCAGTCATTCCTACTTAAAGGTTGATCCCTTCCAAGGACTTAGAAAATTTCCCCAGTAGTCTCGTGTACCCCTAGCCCACTACATAGGTGCCGTCTGTCCCTATCTCCACTAGGTGTACTCAGTAATTCTTACCCAGTAGTTTCGTGTACCCCTACATAGGTGCCGTCTGCCCCTATCTTTATTAGGTGTACCCACTACTCCCCATCGATCGGCTCCCTACCGTAGATACCCGTGCTGGTCCCACAGTGGGGTGTATCACTCCCCTAAAGTGGATACCCAATACTATCAACGGTGCACGGCTTTATATCTACACGATGCAACAACGGCTTATCTACCAGCCCGGGCCCACACACGCATATGAAACCCGTTGGACTTGCGTTGCCACCGCTAACCCGTTTTGGCCTCTTATAATCAAGCCCAATATGCGTGTCCCGTCACTCGACATGGGTCGAGCCCACAAAGATACGTTTGGGATATTGGTTGAAATGGGCCCCCAACAAGCTACCCACCTAAGCTTGTCATATATCTAGTGTATCCCACTTAACCCTTTAATCATGTTTAATTACATGTTTCCACTTGGTTAAGTATTCTAATCGTATTTTCTATTGCCACCCAAGGCAACCCACTAGATTCCACATGCCACCCAAGGCAACCATTAAATTTCCACATGCCACCCAAGGCACCCACTTAACCCCTCATGTCCCACCACATGCTAATATGGTTAAGTGTTTCTTAATTAATTAAGACCTTGATCCCCCATAAAGACCTCCCACATTAGACTGGCTGTTATGACCGCCTGGTTAAGCCGGTAGAGTCCGGGCAGTCTTACGTCATAACAGAGCCTAACCTCGTGTCTTTACTTTAATCACGTATTTAATTCATGGCTAAGACCTCTCACATTGGGCTGACATTTGTAGCAACTGGTTAAGCCGGTCGGGTCCGGGCAGTTTTACACTACAAATGAGTCCAACCTCGTGTCTTAGTCGATTAATTACACCTAATTAATCACCCCCATATTAATTATCCCTAATTAATATCAAGTTTTCCATAACATGGGTAGACCTAACTCAATAGGTAAATTCCCATGGGGTAGACCTAACTCAATAGGTAAATTCCCACTTATGGTAATTTATTTTTATGGTATGCTTAATCATACCCAATCATTCATTTATTAACATATTTACCAACCCCATCGTTCCCCACGTAAATCGTTCTCATTTCATGAGATAAATAAGGGGAAGATCATCACAAATATCATGGGTTTAGCATACAACTTTGTCATGGGTTAAGAGGATGTCAACTTGCATATATGAGCATATATTAACCCAACTACATATAACCCAAACTTGCATATTATCATACACATGATTTGCATAACATGTTGCATATGAGCTTGCATATTGTCATACACATATCTTGCATAACATGTTGAACTTGCATATAGGCATTCTCATAACTTGCATAACATGTTAAACATGCATTTAAGCATACTCATAACTTGCATAAGCATTCACATACTTGCATAAGCATCCACATACTTGCATAAGCATTCACATACTTGCATAAGCATCCACATACTTGCATAAGCATTCACATACTTGCATAAACATGCATAACTTGCATATCATGTCATTTAAGCATATACATATCTTGCATAAGCATTCATATACTCGCATAAGCATGCATAACTTGCATATCACATAAATCTTGCATTTAAACATATACATGACTTGCATAACTCACTTTGTTAAACATGCATAATTCCACTCGTTAAATATGCATAAATCAACTTATTAAGCATGCATAAACCAACTTGTCAAACATGCATAAACATAGAACAACATAGAGTAACATATCATTATAAATGATTCAAACTCACTAATCCGCATTTAAGACCATAAGTCTCATTACACCCAATCTACTTACTTTAACAATTGATGTTAAAGTGATAGAAACTCACCAAACCCAAAATTAACCAACTTATGAAGAGGGATTAGTTGCTAATTATGAAGATGGTGATGATTAGAGAATGATATGAGAGGGATTAGCTTGAAACTTCCTTCTTAGATTAATGGAGACTCCTTCTAGGATTTAATTTGGCGGCATGAGGCCTTCATTTCTATTTTTAGTATGGATTAAGGTAGGTTTAGGGTGTATTTATAGATTAAGAGAGTGTTTTAGGCCCTTAGATTAACCCTAGATTAATTTAGGTCCGTTAGATTTAGGAAATCTCTAGAACCAAGCCCAGCCCTAGCCAGAAAACCAGATCTGGTGCACCCAAGCACCCTGGTTCGACACGCCGTGTCGACAGGCAAGTCGACAGGCAAGTCGACACCCCTGTCGACAGGCCTGTCGACAGCCCTGTCGACATGCTTAGGGCGGGAATCTTCCCGCCTGGCCCCGCTGGTTCTAATTTAAAATCTAAATTTAAATTCCTAAATCTGTTTTTAGCTCTAATTTTTCTGCAAACTTCTTTGGGCCATAACCGGGCCATACGGACTCCGATTCTCGAAAACTCGGACTCTATTTCGCGTATTTTTCCGAGACGAACGCAATAACGTAGCCCGTTACCCCCAATTCCCACGTCTGAGATTATTTATCCTGTCATTAGTGAATTTTAGTATTAACTAAAATTCGGGGTGTTACATCAGCCGACATTTCCAATGAAATGCGCTGCACCAATGTCCAACCAACATGGGACGGTCGTCAAAGGAAAAGGAATTTGAAGCAATGAACTAACAAAGAACCTGTAGTATATCTCACATCGCATGGAATAAAATATAATAGCAACATATCTTGACATAAAACAGGCGAGACAGTGTATAAGCTGAAAACTAAACCATCATAGCAGCGGAAATCCAAATACAACTTATGTTCCACATCATCATTATTACAACTTTATAACTGTCTCTAAAGCAAAAGAAAGGAAAGGTACACTACTAATGCCCAAAGTAGTGACTAGCAGCGACACAGGGAGAATATATAGGAATAATACATGTAAGCCTCCTGCTCGTCTCCGGACAGCTACTTGTGCACAACCAGCTAACCTGTCTCTAGTTTGCCTGTTTAAGAGCACCCAGAGTAATAAGAAGAGACATAAAACTCTGGGTCAGACAAAAGTCTGGTATGAGCGATAAGCAGCAAAACAAAACAATAACATGTATACTAAACCATACCTGAGCCGGGACCTGCAACCAAAGAGTCAACACAACAAGATGTACAATACTCTAAGGTAACACTAACATATGGTGTCAAGATAACGGGGGAGGGGTGTGCATGTCATAGTGATGGCAAACAATCAAGCATAGAAACCATCCTCACATCTCTCACTCAGTGCGTAAAGCATACGATATCCACCGCTTTGACCACCCAAATCCTTTGCTATGATCACTCTGCCCCAGGGAGTCCTGACGACTCCACTGCACTGATCCATAGCCACTAGTCCTTGCTACGTCCACTCTGCCCCATGAAGTCATGACAACTTCACTGCACTGGCTCATAGCCATACTATGATCACTCTGCCCCCATGGAGTAATGACTACCCCGCTGCATTGATCCATAGCCTAACATTCGTCTCTCGGTGGTGAATCAAAGCTATAGACGTCGACAACTCCTTAGCACACGTCCCGCAGGAAAGCCCAATCATGAAGTTAACTCGTTGGTTCCCATTTGGATCCTGAGTACAAACTTCTCATTTGGACTACCTTTGCATCTCGGGTTTTGGTCTCCTCCAGATCGGTTCGGTTCTTCATTTCACTTCACTTTGGATCGTTCTCCCCAAGGTGGTTCGATTCGTGAGCCACATTGCTCACCGGTTCGGTTTGGCGCATCATCGGTTCGTGGTCAAGCTCCGGGTCATGGTCCACACCCCTTGGTGGTTCGGTTCATGACGAGCTCCTCCGGTTTGGTCCTCCTTCCCAAGCACTCCGGGTTGGGTCAAGTTCCTCAAATCCATTCTTGGTACATCGGTTCGGGTCGTGGCTCCATCAGCGGTTCGTGGAAGGGGTTCGGGTCGGGAGTTAAACTCGTGAGTCTCCGGTTGGTTCGTGGCGTAATCCAAGCCAGGTCACGATACCAAAATCTCGAGTGGTCAGTTCGGTGCCACCAGTCACGAGCGGGTCGGTTTGGTGGGGGAGTGGCGATCCGATCCGGTCCCTGTACAATTTTCCTGCAACTCTTCCAACGACTGTTTTTATGCCATACGACGGTGTTTTCGACCATTCTAACTGTTCTAATCAATCACAAAGCATACCATACAGTCATACCAACATGTATAATCATCCACAAACACCAAAACCACAATTTAACATGTATATAAAGTTCAAACATACCCAAAAACCCATGTTTTCATCTTAATCATATTTAAGCATAACTAATGATAGGATTAACAAAACTTAACCAAATTAACCCAAATTTCTAACAGAGGCCTAAAATAATATTTCAGATTTTCTAAATAATTTTCCAGAATTTAATAATGCTTAATTTCTCTAATTATCACTAATCAACCCTAATTAGCAGTAATTAGTGAAAACAATTGCAAATCACTCACCTTAGCTACAAATAAAATATCAAATCTGAAAACTCCACTGTTTGGGTCGAATTCTAATGCCTAACAGCAACTCCAACTCTGATTTGGCGTTGATTAGCCTTGATTTGATGTAATTTAGCCTAATCCTTGATTAAACGGTGATTAGAGATGATTCTAGAAAGTGGAGGCCATTGCTAGGGTTGAAAGGATGTTAGTGGCGGCTGAAAAATGACAAAGAAAAGGTTTCCCTAACCCTAATCAGCCCTTATAAAGCTCTAATCTCGAAATCCCCCAATGGGCCTAGCTGCTAATTACCCAATTAAGCCCGGTTAAGCTGTTTTTCACCTTCTATACCTTGTTTCAGCCATATCTCCCAAACAGTGAATCCGTTTGGCTAATGTGACCACTCTATGGAAAGGTAAACCATCATCTGAGTCCAATGGAAGTGGTTTCAGGTTAAAACTCCTTACCAATCAAAAATTATGGCCGAAACAAGATCAGCTAGTGGCAAAATGGTCATATAAATATCGACAAAAATCATGAACATGGGAAATGGCCCCAATAGTCGTTCCCTAAAGTTACATGACCATACAACCTCATATGACAATGAAATAAATATTCTACGATACCTTGATGCGTAGAATGCAGGTCGTTACACATTGTAAGCTGAGAGCTCAACCACCAAGACGAAGGTCTGCATCATCGCCACTTTCTACGCTCCATCCCCGAGCTCCACGAGCAAGTCAATCACACCGATTGGCTGCTTCGGTTCACTAGTGAACCCATGTATCTTGTTTTTGCATGCTCGCACATCTGACATGGAAATCATCATTCTATTGAATGTATTCCTTAAGAGCACATTGACGGAAGCCCCACAGTCAACCAAAACCCTCTTCACGATAGTCGGGCCAATGACAATTGTGACAACCATAGGATTGACCATTGGAGTGATCACTCCGTCAGAATCACTATCTCTAAACACCACATCTTCATATGAAGTCTTCGTCATCTTCACCGAAAATGTGTTACTTAGAACAAAGCATTTTTCTTCCTTTGAAGCATTTTTCAACACACCAGCATACCTCTCGTTGTCTCCCTGGTTTTTCCCAGCTGTGTGAGGTCCTCCTGAGATAGTATTGATAACTGGCCTCGAGTTGACGGGTGCTGGAGCTTTCTCTCCTGATCCAGACTGATTTCCAAATGCATTCTGCCCCTAGGCAGCTTAGGTATTCTACTGATTTCTCACATACGGCTGAAGCTTATTTTTCCTAATTAGCTCTTTAATCAGGCTTTTTTAAGTGTCTGCACTCAATGGTATTATGCCCCGATTGATTATGGACGCGACATAATTTCCCGAAATTAGCATTCTACTCTGTGACATTCTGTGGCTTCACTTCGGGAAAGATACCTGAGTCCTTTGTAGCAAATTAGATCTTTTCTGGAGTTTCATTCAGAGGGGTCAACTCCGAATGCTTGAAGAATCGCATCTTCTTATAAGATTTGTTGTCCTTCCCCTCATTGCCTCTTTTCTGTTTAGAATTATTCTTCGGCTCAGCTTGGACTTCACTACTTCTCCCTTCATCGGTAGCACTACTTTTCGCAATATTTCGCACAAGAGGAGGGTCATCCTCCACACTCATGTATTCTTATGCATTATAGAATTTCTTCAGAGTCTTGGGCTTCTTCATCTTGACCCACCTTCTGAACTCTATCCTTTTATCTATAGCACGCTTCAGCTTTATCAGTATAAAATGAGGTTCCGAATCTATAACCTCTGCTGCTACAACATGAAATCGTGTGAGAAAAGCCTTGACTGTTTCTTTGGGATTTTTCTCCATATCGTTGAGTGACATTACATCCCTCACTTTTGTAGATTGCATTCGGAACTATTCTTGGAACTTCTTTGCGAAGTCAGCAAATTGGTCCATAGCCCTTGGTGGAAGTCTAGTGAACCATAATGAAGCTACACCCTCCATGCATACAGGGAAGTACAAGAACTTTATTTCATCAGTGGCTCTAGCTCCGTTCATATGCTGATCGTACTTGAACAAAAAAATATTCGGGCCTCCAGTCCCTCCATAAGCTGCTATCGTTGGAGGTGTGAATTTCTTAGGGAATTTTGCCTGACGAATTCTTTCTATGAATCGATTCTTACTTGGAGAAAATTCCCATTCTCTTTCATCATCTTCACGAGCCATGCTTGCTTTCATTATTCCCTCGACCATGTCTAAGACATACTGCTTGTCACTGGTTCGTTCGACGGAGCAGGTGCCAGTCCTCTAACCGGATTGATCACGGTTTGAGTTCCGGTGCCCCGGACTTCTGGGAGGTTCCCCTTTGGTAGGACTAGCAGTGCTCCAAGTAGTATGCTTCTCGACATGTTGTCGTTAACTTTGGAGTCTTCAACCCCCTCATCATTCCTTCGATCCTTGACTTCCACTTCAAAATGAGAATGACTAGGGCTCGAGGCAGAAGAGTCCTTTTCTTGTCAACGTTAACTACAACCTTTGGAGGCGTGGGATTAGCTTGAGCACTGAGCACAACATCAAGCTTCTCCATCAACATCTTAGTTGTAGCATCCATTCTTTCATTTAAGCCAGTTACGACCACATTCAATTCTTCTCGAGTTATAGCCGGTCTTGAGGATGGACCAACCCCCTGGTTCAAGGTTTGTGGTGTAACCGCGCCATTATTAGAACTTGCAGAAGCTCTAATAGACTTGCTATTCTTCTTAGAAGCAACCATTATTTCTGACAACTTCTTAAACTTTGAAGCAAATTCTTCAATGGGCCCACTCATTAGACTTCGGGAGCCTATCGTCGAAAGTAGGCTTTCGCAAAATACTTTAGCAAACCCTCACCAAGGCTCTTAACCTTGTGGTCATAGGTTCGAGCTCCACGATGGGCACTAAAAATGTTAATGCAAAAGGTGGCATTAATACCCCAAAATGCTTATTAACACTTCAAAATGTAATCAAACATAAAATTAAGAATGAATAAGGCGAGGAAAAGTAAAGTGCAAGCGATTTAGAGCGGTTCGGCCAAAAAATGGCCTACGTCCACTATAGAACTTTCATTATCATTGCGGAGATTACAAAGTACATGATTCTCTCAACTTTATACATTTTACTCTAATTTCTCTGATCTCTCAAACTTGATATGAAAATGCTTTTCGATCTCTGGAGCTATGAATATTAATGGGATGAATCTTCCATAATTTGCATTCGGATGATCTTGCAGATTCCATGTTGAATGAGATTGCAGATTGAAGCTTGAATGAACTCTAATGAAGGTTAGAATGGCTTAGAACGGTTAAGAAAACAAATGGGCAGCCCTTCGTGGAGCAAGGAATCGATCCCCCAAAATATGGAAACCATGGGGTATTTATAGGTGGAGCTTGAATGAAGTGGTGAGTTGAATCTCATATATGTAGGCTATGGGTCGTTCATGCCATAATTACGGAAATGCCATTATGCCAGCAGTATGCGAGCTGTCTGGTCGATCCTTCCTTGTGCACGACCATGCTTGTGACCGACCAGAATGCACGACCCATACAGATGCTCGACCAGGATTGTGCTCGACGCATTATGGCGCTCGACCAGGATTGTGCTCGACCCATACTAGTGCATGAGCCTTGCTTGTGCTTGATTCATGCTACTGCACGAGCCTTCTTATGCTTAACCCATTCTAGTGCTCGACCCATGTTAGTGCTCGACCCATTATAGTGCTCAATCCATATAATACTCGACCTACCGTTCTGGTATATATTCAATCTATCAACAAATGCATGATTTTTAGTGAATAAACAATATGCCTTATTTGTCTTGGCTAGTAAGAATAGTTTCCTTTATTGGTAGATGTGCGTACAGTCATTGTAAATGTATAGCCAAATCGTATGGGAAAGGGTAACCTGGACTGCATAGGATTATGTGACATACTTTATTGAGAAATGTGACATATATTTTAGGCTATATAATCTAGTGCAACTTATGCTTCCATAAACACATCAACATGGCATCCAAATCATGGACTGCATCGGATTACATAGTTTTGATACAGGCTTACATTCAAGCAGATATACTACATACCGAAGAAGAAGTGGATCAATATTTTTGGGTAACCCTCAATGAAAAGAACAACAGTCTTCCTAGTTGTAGAATTATGAGAACAAATTTAGCCACAAGAAGTGCATTCTGCTTGTTTAGTAGAGATTGTGCAAATTACCGGAAAGTAATAGATGAGGTGATCAAGTATGATCTTTTCAAACTGGCATGCTCGACGTACAACTCACTTTACCATTTCAAAAGTCGTTTAGACTTCGTCGATCACGAAGCTTACGAGTCATGGTACAACCATATTATACAGTTTGAGTAACATCAATAAATTGTGTGCTGGCACTATTATGTATCTCTCATTATTTGTTTTCGGAATGTCGGAATGTATCCTTATAGTAATATTTTAGAGTCATCGCTACCCGTAGAGTAATTTATCAATATATAAATCATTTCTTCTGAAATAACAAACTAAATTATAGAAAATAAGATACAATTGGAAACAAAGACGAAACACTATATTAACTTTTCCTCCTAATGTTAATCCCATGAAGTTGGTTTTAAAGTCTTTTAATTTCATTTTGCCATCTAACAGATTGAGTTTGCAATGTTATTAGTTGATACTGTAATTCATTTGCATAGTCAGCAGGACGATCAGGAAACGGCTCATCAATCCACCGCCAAAAAGTACACCATGTTGGATAAAAATGACATCGGAGATAACGACGACAAATGTTAACCCTCAGTGAAATTACGTCTTCAACTGCGGCATACCCACATTCAAAAATTATAATTGTTGAGTCAACTTCTTGTTCGTTTCCCACTTGATTGTCTTGTTGCTGCCGATGCACGGTAGCACGTCTTTGTTGTCGTTAGTCTTTATGCACGTCGTTTTTCCTTTTGGTTTATCTTTGGAGTTCTGCTTGTTCTCGTTCATGCTCGCGCAAATCTTCATAGTGTCTCTTGTAGTTCAATTAATAAGTCTATATCAGTTTATGGTGGCGGTGGGTTTAATGGTTGTGGATAATCTATGATATATCATAGGAGTATGATGCAGGAAGAGAAATAAGCATTGTTTTAATACTGCGAAACCTAAGTTACCCAATCTTCTATAAATAGGTGGAAATCCATAAATTCAATGAATAATATAATTATTGTTTACATGAGTATTCATTGCGAATGTTAAAAGATGTGTTGACTTGAATAGTGGGTCTCAGGCCGACAATAATTAATTTTATCTTACAACAATTAAAAGATGCACTGACATGACTAGTTATTGTCATACTGGCAATAATTAAAGTTGTATATGAATATTAAAAGAAGAGCTGACCTGAGTAGTCAATATCATGTTTACATTTATTATACTGCCAAATGAATAATAATAGTTGTGTTAATATGAGTAGTCAATTCTGTCAATCCTTGGATTGTTTTGAATCTGGGTCGTCACCTAGTCAATTTGGGTTGTCACCTACTCAATTGTCATTATTTACTACATTTGTTTTTATTGAATGAGTTAGAAAAGTAGGGTCGTCCTCTTTTAAATTGTAAATATGTACTAGAACAAAAATAGGTAGCACAAAACAACAATCAAGTAATACATCAAAAAATGGTAACAAAATATTTTTAATTAAGCATACATAAACATTAGGCAATGATCGTTGCTTTTCTATGAGTTAGAAAAGCGAGAAATTAAATACTGCAAGCACACAGGTCGCGTAATATGCAGGTCGAATCACAGGGAGGTGTTTAAATCTTATTATTTATCTATTCTTAGGCGAGTTAGACAAATTTTGGAGAAGTTTTTGTTTGAATTAATATTATTGAAACTAATACGAATCTAAATCTAATCAGACCGATGTCAAATTCAACAACTGAAAAGAAAGGAACCAATTACTAGAAAAAGACGATAACAACTAGAACAATAACAGAAAATTAAAAGCAGAATGTGCCGTTGAATCTAATCAACGGACAGTCACTAACATGCAGTAATGAAAGAAAATAACAATATGTGTTCTACCAAAACTAATTGATTAGACACACAAATCGTTATAAAAGAAAAAGACAGTCAACTAACATGAAGAAAAACTTTTTATTAATAAACGAGAATACAGAATACTGGAGAGAAAAAGGGAATGCCCTTTTCAATGATACAGTGGTCTTTTTATACAGGATGTAGCCTTCTCTTTCTATTTGAATACAAGGCCCACAAAATAAATATATGAAAATATCCTTTCCAAAATTGAAGGAATATTCCTTGCTTGATTGAAGAATTGTAATTAATGTCCTTCCTTTTGATGCATTGCATGGTCAGTGAGAAGATAAGGATGTGTTTAATTGAAGAAGTGTAATTAAAACCTTCCCCTTCTTTTTGCATGACAATCAAATGTGATTGATTGGACTTGAATTCTTGGAGAGGATTGCGCCAAATTAAATGCGAACTACAACTCTCTTTTGCAAATTGATGGCTTTGATATTGGGAAGTAGCTTTTTTTCCTTGTAATTGGCCTATAATTTGAAATGAAGGAAGCATCACTTGAAATCTGTAAAAACACATAAAAATACCCAAAGTATCATTTATTTATTTATAAAAGATAAAGTATAAGAGCATTAAATAAACATATTTCTATGTTATTCAAATACCCCCACACTTATCTTTTACTTGTCCTCGAGTAAAACAAAAATTAAAAACTAACTAGATAGGTCACACTTTCGTAGGAAACACGATTGCACTGAGCATATGCAACAAGTCGTTAAACCTCTAGGTGTCCCTAGTAGGACGAGTGATGTCTCGTGAGGGTTTTCAACGTATACTACCCACAAAATCCAAATGCAGTATGCTATGGCTCTAATGTAACTACATGAATGAAGCAGACATATGCAAATAAAATTGAAAACACGACTTTTTTTTAGGAAAGTGGTATAACAAATTAAGTTGACAATTTCTAATCAGTTGATTTTATTTTAGATACCTTAACTTGTCACAAATTTTCAACATAAATCAAGTTTTCAAATGTTAAATTCCAGTTTGGCCAGTTGGTTCGGTCGACAACATAGTGCAGCCATGAAATAAATTCTTAGTTTGCTTGTCACAGTTTGTAAAGTGGTATTCTAATTTCCTTGTTTATGGCAAGTCGAATCAATAAGGTCAAGAAATGTTTGGGCATCATCGCTTATTCTCTATATATAAAAGTTAAAATTTATGACTAGTTATATACACCTAACTTAAAAGACCAAGGTATACCACCCATACACTGCCTTGCGGACTGACGGAGAGTTGGGACAGAGCTTGGCGGATTGTGCAGACCGACGCTGACTTTGTCAACAACATGTCGGTAATCCTTAGGCGTCCAATCTCATAAAATGAGACCAAGATATTCCAACGCTGACTTTGTCAACAACATGTCGGATAGATCTTGGCGGGTTTGCACACCAACGCTAGATATACAAGCAATGTTGGATACCCTTGGATTACTATTATTATTATATGAAAATATAAGCACAAAAGAGAGTTACGCGAATTCAACTTAACATAACTTAGTTTTAAAGATTCGAAAAGCCAATATAAGTATTTTAAGTCCTCCACTTATTTAAACAAAGACTACAATATAGAATAGATTTCATGGCCATCACCTAAGAATCTCCCTATGTACCGATTACACTATTATTCCTCAAAATTAAACTTTTCATTATATTTCTTATTCGATCAAAGTTGAGAGAAAAAAATACTATCAACTGACTAAAAATTGTAAACTTATTTAGCTGTATCAATCTAAAATGAGTCATGTTTTCTTTTTAAAAGGAAAAAATTTTTGGCATGTTATTATGACCTAAAATGCATGATTGTCTAATCTAAATGCATGAAAAGGAAAAGAAATTAAAGAAAAATGAAAAGAATGCAATGCAGACTCCCCCCACACTTGGACTAAACAGTGTCCACATGGTAAACACGTTTCCTAAATGTGAAAGATAAAATCCAAAGATGGATTAAATGCAAATTGATTTGTAAAATAAAATGCAATTTAGCAACTATATGTGTGTAAAAATCATATGCAAGATGAAATCTATAAAGATGATAAATGGTTTGTGAAGAATGAAATTTCCTTTTCCCCTCACACTTGTTCTTATCGAAAATGTTAAGTGATGGTTTCTTACCTCCAAATTCGTAAGGTATCATAGGCATGTCAATAGATTCTGGAATCAAAATCTTCCCCATGAAAAGTTTGTTGTGACAATGATTTGTGTTATTCAGCAGAAGATTATCAAAATCCCATAAATTTGAGCGTTTAACCACAATTTCTTTTGATGATATGGAATTACGATTATCTTTGAGATGTTCCATATATTCATCCTCGTCATTTAAAAGTTTAAGTTCGTCTTCAAAAATTTCTTCAAAAGACATAGTGGATATGTTTATTGAGGCAAGAGAAATTTCTTGAAGGGCTAAATCTGATGTGTCTTCTTCAACTGTTTCAATCACGTCAACTTCTCCTATTTCAAAATATTTGGGTTGATGAAAAATATTCAATTCAATGGTAAAGTGCCCAAACGATAGTCGAAGTTGGCCGCTCCTACAATTTATGATAGCGTTTGTGGTGGCTAAGAGGGGACGTCCCAAAATCAATGGAATTTGACTACCATGACTCAAAACAGGCTCGGTTTCTAGAACTATGAAATCGACAGGGAAGTAAAATTGTTCAATTTGAATCAAAACGTCTTCAATTATACCCAATGGTTTTTAAAAGATCGATCAGCTAACTGAAGAGTGATGTTTGTTGGTTTAATCTCCCCTAATCCAAGTTGACGATAAACAGTGTAAGGAAGAAGATTTACACTGGCACCAAGATCAAGTAGGGCACGAGATAAGTGAATGTTTCCTATTTTGCAATCAATTGTAGGGCAACCAGGGTCTTTGTACTTGACTGGGGTAGGATTCGAAAGAATGGAGCTTGTATTCGCAGTCAAAAAGCAGTTTTAGGAACATTAGTGGCTCATTTTCGGGTGCATATCTCTTTGAGACACTTGGCATATTGAGGAATTTGTTCGATGGTGTCTAAGAGTGGAATATTGACACGGACTTGTTTGAAGACTTCAAGAATTTTTTCAAAATTCGCATCCTTCTTCTTATTGTTAAGTCTATGAGGATAAGGGGCTATTGGTTTATAGACTCTTTCAGAATTTTGATCGTTCAAAGAAGAAGGTTTCGATGTGGAAAGTGACTGAGGTACAGGAATAGAAGGTGAGATGATGGGATTGCCAACATTAGAGGAGGAGATATTGTCGGGGTTGCCGACATTAGAAGAAGAGATGTTGGGATTGCCAACATTCGAAAAAGATGGGGTTTCATAAGGTTCCAAGGAGTTGGCATTGGTTGTCATCGCAAGAGTGTCAAGCTTTTCAATTGGGGTTGAAATCGAATGGTTGTCGGGATTGCCAACATTATTGTCAATCATTTTTCTAGACCTCAGGGTGGTGACAACGTTAACCGAATTATTTCCATCCTCACAAGAATTCACAGTACGAGAGTTATATTTTGGATTCGCCTCGGGTTGACTAGGTAACTTTCCTTTCTCATTACTTTTCATTAGTTCCTTCATCATATTCATCATTTGTTCGAGTTTAACATCTTGATTATTTATTTGTTTTTCTAATCGAACAATATCTTGTGATGGTTGAGAAGATTGAGATGATTGGTTTGATGATTGAAAATTGGGGTGCCTATAAGGTTGTTTGGATTGAGGTGCAGCTTGAGAGGTTTGAGACTTGGGAGATGAAGCTTGGTAATTCGGGTTGGGGATAAAGGGTTGCACATGAGATGGGTTTGCCGAATTATTATGGTTTGACCAGGAAAAATTTGGGTGGTTTCTCCAACCAGGATTGTATATGGATGAGTAAGGATTATTTTGAGCTATAGCATTGGCTTGGTCTTGAGGGTAATAGTAGGGTAGCCCTTCTCCGACTTGAGGAGTTTGATTTTCTAAGGAAATTTGATTTGGGTCCACGACATGCACTCCTCTAGTAGAAGTACGAACAGGAACACGAATTGATTCCCATTGCATGTCCTTTTTAGAATAATCTTCTAAGAATTGCCAAGCTTCATCGGCCATCTTAGACATAAAGTCTCCTCCACACATTGATTCTAGTTGAGTTCTAGACTGATAGTTTATCCCTTCATACGCAATTTGACATAAGTGATCTTTTAGAATTCCATGATGAGGGCAACTATACAATAGTTGGTTGAATCTCTCAAAATATTTTGAAAAATTTTCCCCCTCATTCTGACAAAACTGATTTATTTTAGTTCGAATTTTGAGAGTTTTATGGAAAGGGAAAAACTTTTTCAAGAATATAGTGACAAATTCATCCCAACTTCTTACGGAATGTTTCGGAAGAGAATTTAGCCATCTTTTAGCGCTTTCAAGTAATGCAAATGGAATTAGCCTTAGCTTGATCGATTCGTTAGACAATTGTTGCATTTTTGTTGTGGATGCATACAATTCAAATTCACTTAGAAATTCATAAGCATTTTCAGACCCAGTAAATTTTGGTACCCCTTGAATGAAAGAATGTTTAAGTTCAAAATTGTTTCCTTTAGCTGGTGGGAATACGATGACAGAGGGTTGAACGGTCCTAGTTGGATAACATCGGTCACGAAGAGATAAGGGTCTATCCATATTGAGATTATGCAAGTTTTGATTTGTTTGATTTTGATCCATCCCAGTATCAAAATTTTGATTTATTTGAGAACCCCTAGGAGAATTATTTTGGCTAACACTTTTTTCACTCATTGTTGTTAGACGCACGCACAGAAATTAACTACAATGAAATTTTCTGTCCTTAATGGCTCCTAACCCAAAATTATAAAGTGACACGTTTGATTACTTAGATCAAAAGATTTCTCAGCCAGTTAACGGACAGGAGTTATCGGTGCACCAGGAATCACCCTAGCAATGCAGCCGAAGGTTTAAGTACCTTCAGAGTAACAATCGATATAATATTTACGAATCACCGTAATATTTATAAACGATTATTTCTCTGCCGTAGTCTAGACACCAAGAAATAATTCGTTCCAAATGAATCAACTATCACAACACAATTAAGCCCTAGATGAGCCCGTGACTCCCTTAAGTCCAACGTCTAACCGTTATTATTAGTCAGATTCTACAATGAAATGCAATTTGTGGGCTAAGGAAAGGGTGATGAAATCCCTCACCTTACGTAAATTGGGTTATTGCCCTTAACAGAATGAATAAAAAATGCAGAAATAACAACAATCACACAAAATAATTGCAGAAATTAAAAATTGTATATTCAAGCCGCTGCCCCTGTAGAATTTTTTTACAACAATTGTCTATATTTTTTTCCTTTTTGCAGCAGAGAACCTGTAGAGCTTTTAAAAATTTATCACCTTGATCGGCAGTCCGTCCAGTGAATTTGGGTAGCGCTAGCGCGTTCACACCCCACTTGGTGTGCAACCGCTCCAACAATTCAACTTCTGTTGTTTGCTTTGCTTAACTGAAGTTTCTGTTTCTTTGCTTGACTTTTGAATTTCTTATTTGATTTGCTTGCCTCTTTCTTCCTTTGCTTTACCCTTGATTTTTTTTTTTTTGGAAGCAAATAAAAAAAATCTAAACTGAACTGAACACTAACAAAAGAAAAGAAAAAAAATAGAAAATTTGGACTCAACAACAATCAAAACTCAACTTATTACAAAAATAACTAAGTGGACACAAAACAAGAAAATAAAATAACTAGGCAGAACTAAATGCGTGCAGTCAAGATGCCAAGGCACCGTTCAAACTAAAGCCACAAATTCCCAGAAGGAAACTCACGCTACTCTTCAATTCCCAAAAGAATGCAATCCCACTTCCAAATACCCTCAAAATAATTTAACAGCCGCCTTCTGTATTTCTAAAGAAAAAAAATCGATTTTTTTTTCTTTTCCTTTTCGATCCTAATAAAATCACCCAAATCGAGTTCTAGGGCTTTAAATCTAATTGAGGTCTGTGCGTGGTGCCTTGCTGCTGAAATTGAAGCGGTGGAAAGATAATCGGAATTTGCGAGGCCGAAGGGGGATGGTATATTGTGATAAGGTTCGGGATTGTTGACAGGTGATGGGGAAAGTTTGTTGAAGAGGATCTGAAGTGTTTTGGGAAGGAGGGCTTTCGGTCGTTCGGTAGTGTATTGAATGGCTGAGAGGGGTTGAGTTATGATGAAATGGTGTTGGTGGTGGCGAGAGCAGGGAAGTTGTTCGGGTTAAAATTATGTTGGTAGGGTGATGAAAGAGATGCGGTTTGTTCTATTGGTGGTTTGCAGAAGAGAATACTAATCAGAGAAAGAAGAAGAGAAAAGAAAAAATGGCAAGAAGGATACTTTGTATTTTTTAGAATGTAGAAGAAGCACGGGAATGGAAAAGTTGAGAGGTGAATTATGGTGAGGATGATGGAATGATGTTATTATGTAGATGATGAAAGATTTGTGGAAACAAAAGGCAAGAAATCAAACAGGGAAAGAAATAAAAAGAAATAATTGCAGAAGAAGAAATTTTTATCTTTTTTTTTTAAAAAGGGTAAGAGATTTGCAACAGAAGGAGATTTGTGAGAAGAAATTATAAGAAAATGGCAAGAATTTGTACAATGGGGAAGAATTTAATGACAAAAATTTTCTTTTTTTCTGATTTGTAAAAGAAGAAAGAGAACGTAGAAGATTGGGAAAAGAAATAAAGCAAAAATTGAAAGGTTTTTTTTTCCTTTAGAATTGAAAAGAAGGAAGAATTTATAAAAGAAAAGAAGGAGATTGAGAAATAAAAAGGAAATAAATAAATGAATGAAAAAAAGGAAATAAGGTCAAGAAAATTTGGCAAGTTCTTATTTTTTTTTATTTGCCTAAAGTAGGAATAAATTCGCAAGAGGGAACAAACAAATGTAAAAATTGGGAAGGAAGGAATATATGAGATTAAAGAAAAGAAACTAAGAGACAAAAGTGGCAAGAATTTTTTTTCTCTTCTCTTGTTTAGATGATTCTAGCACCAATGTTTGATACAAAATCAACTAATAAAGAGTTTTTTTTAGCAAAACAAAAACAAAAATAAAAACTAACACGAATCAGATATTAAATAAACAATAAAATTTAATCGTTACCTCCCCGGCAACGGTGTCAAAAACTTGATCGCTGCTTTTCTATGAATTACAAAAGCGCGAAATTAAATACTGCAAGTGCACAGGTCGCGTAATATGCAGGTCGAATCACAGGGAGGTGTTTAAATCTTATTATTTATCTATTCTTAGGCGAGTTAGACAAATTTTGGAGAAGTTTTTGTTTGAATTAATATTATTGAAACTAATATGAATCTGACTCTAATCAACCGATATCAAATTCAACAACTGAAAAGAAAGGAACCAATTACTAGAAAAAGATAATAACAACTAGAACAATAACAGAAAATTAAAAGCAGAATGTGCCGTTGAATCTAATCAACGGACAATCACTAACATGTAGTAATGAAAGAAAATAACAATATGTGTTCTACCAAAACTAATTGAGTAGACACACAAATCATTATAAAAGAAAAAGACAGTCAACTAACATGAAGAAAAACTTTTTATTAATAAACGAGAATACAGAATACTGGAGAGAAAAATGGAATGCCCTTTTCAATGATACAGTGGTCTTTTTATACAGGATGTAGCCTTCTCTTCCTATTTGAATACAAGTCCCACAAAATAAATATATGAAAATATCATTTCCAAAATTGAAGGAATATTCCTTGCTTGATTGAAGAATTGTAATTAATGTCCTTCCTTTTGATGCATTGCACGGTCAGTGAGAAGATAAGGATGTGTTTAATTGAAGATGTGTAATTAAAACCTTCCCCTTCTTTTTGCATGACAATCAAATGTGATTGATTGGACTTGAATTCTTGGAGAGGATTGCGCCAAATTAAATGCGAGCTACAACTCTCTTTTGCAAATTGATGGCTTTGATATTGGGAAGTAGCTTTTTTTTTCCTTGTAGTTGGCCTTTAATTTGAAATGAAGGAAGCATCACTTGAAATCTGTAAAAACACATAAAAATACCTAAATTATCATTTTTTTATTTATAAAAGATAAAGTATAAGAGCATTAAATAAACATATTTCTATGTTAATCAGGCAACAATAATCAAGTACTACAAAAAAATATAGTTCAACTAAAGCATAAATTACATCTGAGCGTTCCATTTAAGATGCCAAAAATGTTCAACCAGATCATCTAGGAGATTTTGCTCTAGATCTTATTTTATGCAACCGGCCAAGGAAGACCTCAATAGTAGATGGATTTATATCAACGATAATTGTTGCGATGTTATCTTGATCGTAACCCAAATAAGATGGGAATTTTCCTCTTTCTTCTTCAGTGATAATATTATGTAGTATAATACATGCTCGCGTTATGTTGTTCAAAACCTTAGGCTTAAACAGTTTGATAGGGTTTTAACAATGGAAAACATTACTTGCAAAACCCCAAAAGAACGTTCTACGTCTTTTCGTGCTGCATCCTAACTTTTAGCATAATATTTTTCTTTTTCTGTTTCTGGGGCTGGAATAGTTTAGATGACGGTACCCCACGAAGGATATATGCCATCTGCTAAATAGTACCCTATGTCATATGTATTTCCCACAATATTAAAATCGCATGCAAGTGCTTTTCCATGTGTAAGGTTTTTAAACAAATGTAATTGGTGCAGCATGTAAATATCGTTCATGTAACAACCCACCCGGAATGGGCCTAAATTTTGACCTATAAATGACCAATCGAAACTAAGAACCATTCTAAATGGGTCATTGGTTCTTGTAAGGATTTCATTTGTGCATAATATATATACACAAATACTTCAAATGGAAATCTCATACAGCGGAAGGAGAAAATATAATACTCGAATAAGATGTATCATTATTTAAAAACCACATAAATACAACAGTCACAGTTACATATGTTTAATTGGTACATCAAATAGTTTGTTCCCATAAGTTTCCAAAAGAAGTAAAGCAATAACTGCTAATAATAACATAACAACTTCATCTTCTTCATCAGCTTCAATCATAACTTTATCCATGGCTTTTACCCCATCTACTGACCTGTTGGATATGTTAAGAAGAGGGATCAGAACAAAGTTCCGTGTGACTGAAATATAGTGTTACTCAATGTCCATACCCTATATTTTTGCAGGTTACATATATCAAGGTATGTCTACGCAGCACACAAGATTCATACGAACATAAGTATCTAACCAATGGGGTGGATATCCAAGTCAATCGCCCATTAGTGTTTTTAGGGTAAAGACCCAACGATGTGACATTCTCGGTCACTTAGCCCTATTAAAGGTGGATTCTTACGGTCTCTTATAACCCTGAGGCGGACCCCTAGCCCTTTAAGACACCGTCCTAGTATGTTAACGTTCTTAAGTCTGTTCTCTCATTTTAATATGAGAAATAGTATTGCGAACATTACTACTTAACTGATATTACCTAGTAGGACACCTTTGTTGCTTAAGTCTTCCCTTAGACAGTTGGTGAGCATGCAATGGCCACATATCATTCAATTACCAATATTTCTCTAGTTGAGCTCTTACAAGCTTCTAGATGAAGTGGACATCTCTGTGAACTACCCTACTCCGTTACCGTTTTATGCCTAACCACTTTTAGAGGAGGACCCAAAGACTTACTTCAAATCTAATAATGGTGGGTCCCATGAATTTGGTTCCTCTCTATGGAATAAACCTTCAGAGGAATCCTAGTCTTAACCACTTAAGACCCAAACAAGATAAAAAGAGATTCAGCCACTTAAGACCTTCTCAAGGCGTAGTAAACCATCCTATTATCACACAATAGACTTATATATATAGTTATATGTATACACACACACTAGACCTCTCACAATTAAACCATATATCTGTAGATGCCAGATATGCCGGTCGGTTCTGGGCAGACTTCTACTACAAGTTGGTTTAACCTCGTGTCTAGTGTACTAAGTTTTTGAATGGCTCATGACACCTAAACATCTCACATTAGTTGGACCCACTTGTGGTTGCTGGATTTGCCGGTCAGTTCCGGGCAGACTTCTGCCACAAATGGCAACCAACCTCGGGTCTAGGTGTCACTATTTATATATATTTAAAGTCATTCTGTATATGCACGCACAACATATAAGTTTATTTATTATGGCGACATTTCAAATTCAAATTCTAACCTAATCGCCTTTAATACACTAATACAACGTTAATTACATTGATTATGTTTATATAAGTATAATAATAATAGCGCCTAATTAACATAAACATTCATATAAATGGGAAACGTTCTAATGAGGTAGTAATTGTCAATTTGTCCAAATCAAGGCATATAAGTTAGATTTTCCATATTTTTACTGCTACAACTTAGGCATGATGGCATAATGATAATATAACAAATAGTAGTGAATGGAAAATATACATACATAACAATTTCAACTTGCATCCTAGGCTTGTTGGAATGATTTCAATATTAGATTAAAAATAAAGTATTATGTGCACTTATACTTGTATGTTTATAATTCCTATTTCACCTAATTCACCCCTTTTGACGTTATGCACATAAAAATGCTTACATTTGACCTATTTCAATTATGAATGCATTTGGATTCAAAATAGGATCCAAACCCAAACCAAATCATGAAATAATTAAATCTAAACCTTTTTAGGTTACACTCCATTAGTAAATAAAGGTGAATTACATAAAATAGAAATAATAGTAGAAACACCCTTTTTTATCTTTAATCCAATATTAAAACCAAAAATCCACAAAACCCAAATAATCATGACAATTCATACGCGATTATAAGATAGAGGATTTTGGGTGTTTTAATGTTTATATCATCGAGTTTCCAAATCTTCCCAGGCATATCTATTCACATGGCAATCTATTAAAAATATGAATGTGCCTTAAGTTAACCATATTCCACTCACAGATCTAGGCAGAATAGAGATAAATTTGTGGTAGATCTAAATCTGCACTAATTCTTTGCGCTCAAGCATTTAATCCTCTTAGTTATATACATATAAGATACATGCATTAGAATCTCATACACATATGTTTATGCCAAATTCCAAAATACTAAACTCATGTAAATTAGAATAGAGAGAGATTAAGAATAGAGTTATAAAAATAGAAGAAAACCTTAACCTATTCTTTTATTTTTCTCTAGAATTTAACAATGGTGGAGAGGTAGCATGGAGGCAGGGATGAAGAATGGTTTGGGTTTTCATAGCGTGATAGGAGGGCTATATATAGTTGCTCGTGTGAGCATAGACCCTTGGATTACTTAGAATTAATCCAAGCCTTTAATGTTTATATATCCTCATTGAAAACCCTAACCAGCTGGCTTTATTGGGTTGCGTTGCTGAGTTGTATATTTTATTTAATACGTTCCTTAATCACTTAATCTTATTCCATATATGCAATATAATTTGTCCCCCCGGTCTTATCTTAATTCAAAATTTAAATCTTCCTCTTTATTTTATTTTAATTTTTTTATAATTTGGACACACATATAATTATATATAATATATACATATACTGTGTTCACTGTCCAAATTCATTTGTTCATAACTTCTTCATACATTGGCCATTTTCAGCATATTATATATGAAAACGATGTAAAATTTCACCACGAATCCGAATAAAAGAATTTCATAGCCAAATTCCTAAAGCTGCAAAATCTCATTTTCCCGCTATATTATTTAATTGCTTATTTTTATTTATTTATTTATTATTAATACTTGTGAATTTTATAGGGCGTTACACTCTCCTCCCTTAAAATAGATTTCGTCTCGAAATCGGTTTAAGGGCGAAAAATACAACTCGCTCGAAACATCCATGTTGTACACCCATGTTATTTGTAATTATTCCATAAACATCTATAACTCGCAGTGATTATGAACTGCAGATTTACTAAAGTGAGCTAAATCCTAGCATGTATGTATAATAAGTGATGCAATATGTATGCAAAACACTTAACATGCATATATCTCTACATGAGTGAGCTTTTGCAATTGTGTTGCATCCATCTCCTGCCATCCAATCTAGCAACCATAATGCAACCAAAAATCCTAAATTTTCGATGAGGCTATAATTTTTTTTTTTTAAAAAAAAATTCATGCCTTCTCTCGAATTTTCTCTTTACCGTACCCAAACAAATCTATCTGAAAAATGCAGAGTCTCGAAATCCTATGCTCCAAAATATCCATGGTGGCACAAGACTTCCGAGGTTGCGTCTTTGTCCCTGTTTCTTGATTAGGCCCTACCAATATATATATATATATATATATATATATATATATATATATATATATTTTAAAGCGACTAAGGCCTAGTTAATGGCGACTGGTGAGATTTCACCAGTTTTCGCCATGCGTGAGTGTCCTACCTACGTTTCTTCACCTCATTTCGTCTGATTTATTACAAATGTATTCCTCCAACAACCTTCAACGATTATTTCGTTGATAATCCTTTTTGTTTTTCACCTGTTTTCCACAACTTATTCTAGATCTGAAATTTGTATTCCACCTTTTAACCCTAATTTTGTGCTTACCTTCCGTTATTTGAATTCTTATAATCGTTCTTCTTTTAACCCTAGTTCCACATAGTCCAGATCTGTTACCAATATATCTACATGCCGGCTCGATTTCCATCTTTCCAATCCTTACGAATCTAATTAGCTTGAATATAGATTATCAAGACATCATTAATTTGGGTTTCGGCATTGCCGGCGCAACTGATTTTCAGTTCTAAGTTGTCCAACCGATCTTCCGTAGTCTGAACTAGTTTGGGTTAACTTGTTTTTGGGTAAGATTATTTTGGATCTAGATCTTGGTTTAATGGTTTCTGAGTTTTTTAAGCTACCGGTTGATGATAGTATTTTTGGGTTCGAAGTCGAGTTAGATGATATGGTTTCAATAAAACTTCATTACAAATTTCTTTCAGATCCAGATATGTTAGGAATTTATACGTACTGATTTGAAGCAGATTTTTACCATTTGTTACACAAATAGCATATACCAATACTGGTCTGGTTTCGAGTAAGCATAACAGGGTATACATGTTGGAAGTTGCTCAATGTTTATATGAAGTCTACAGTTCGTATTGTTGTTCCTGACACTAAGATAGATTCACATGTGTTTGGGAATCATCAACCAGATTTAGTGTTTGGTATTTGAATACTCTTTGGGATTTCTCTTCTCCTATATCCTGTTTGCTATGCGTATTGTTTGGATAGAACACAGTGTCAGATTTAGTGTTTGGTATTTGAATACTCTCTGGGATTTCTCGTCTCCTATATCCAGTTTGCTATGCGTATTGTTTGGATAGAACATAGTGTTTGATGACACCTTGTATTTCAATTTGGGACTTTAACAATACAATAGTGGATTTAAATGTATTGGTTAGTGTACACTTTTCAGTTTCTGATGAACTTTAGAGCAGTAGGCGTTCACCTGCTTCTAGAAACGGTTAGTTTAGTGGGTTTTGGGTTGCTGAAAGTGGAACTAGCAGTGGTTGAAGCATGAAGAGATTTTTGAATAGCGTAGGACAACATTATCAGTTCGGCTTTATCAAGAGTTGCCAAACGTTTGAACCACTATATAGCAACCAATGGAACTCATTATCAGTTCGGGTTTTTTATGGAAATTGATGAGGTGTTTTTCTGCTTCAAAACTTGCACTATAACAAGAAATTTCTAAAATGGATTCTGGAGTTCTCTATATTGGAGTATCTTTTATTTGAGATGATCGGCTGATGATCATGTTTCAAGAGGAGTTTTAGTCTCATGTGAGGTGCAGAATGTTTGCACAACAGTGGGATGATAGCCTTATGTTTGGGCTATGTTAGTTTGGTTATATTTTACTTGTACATTCAATTTTTGCATTTTATGGTTTTTGTTGTAATGGTTAGTATGCTAACCTGTCTCTTGTACTTTTTTTTAAGTAGATAATAAAGTGAACCAATTTTCAATATATATATATATATATATATATATATATATATATATATATATTGTATCGTGGAAGTTTCTTATCAAACATAAAACTTTTATGGGTTCTTATTCACAACAGCATATATCTCCTTAACTTAGAAAAACCCAAATTGTAATATCAACTCATTATCCTCCGCATTTTGCCTAATCAAATTAGACTTTTTCTAAAGTCTAACCACCAACTTAGTTTGAGTAGAAATTTGTCAATGGTTATTCCATCAACATTTTGGTAATTTATGTGGCCTCCTTGAAGTTCTTCAAGAGTGCCCACTAATTACCAAAAGATAATTACTCTATCCTATAAATATTACTATTATCTAATAAACTAACTCTACATATCCTTACTTTTATTCCGAAAGCTTTGGTTGTCTTCATTTTGTTCTCCAATCTTCAAGTGAAACTTGATCAAAAAGAATTTCCTAAATTAAAGCTCTAGATCTAACTAATTAATGTCTAATCTATACTAAGTAGAATATTTTCCCATTCTCCAATCTGAGTAAAGTCTTTTGTTTTAATTTCCATATATTTGCCCAAATATCATTGACATATTTAAAATTATAAGGAATGGGTATTGTTTTATTTTGGATGGATAGTGTAATTTATGCAAATGAAAAATTACACCTCACATCCTTTTCATTTAGAGCATATTCCTCATAAATTTTAAACATAGTCCCTTTTTTTGAATAATGACAAAAGGGATGTCTTATAAAAACTAAACAAATACCTTTAAACAGACCAAAACATGGTCATATTCAGACCAAAAAGGAGAATGCAATTCCAATGTCTCAAATTTTATGCCCTTACTCTTGAGAATGACATTCCATGAAGCTAAATTTCCAAAACCGTAAGACCAATACACTTCCTCTGTGTAGGTTATGAATCCAATTTCGTTATCAACTTCCAAATTCTATATATATATATATATATATATATATATATATATATATATATATATATATATAAGTCGCTAGGTTGAATATCCCCATGAGGTTATTTCTCTGCTTACGCATTTGTCTTAAGAATTTAACTAGGCTTTTAAATTCCAACATCTCACGCATAACAGGAATTTTTACTTTCATCACGGTTATACCCTTATCTGGTCAATATAGGGGAGCAGCTAATGATAACAGCCTAAATGTTATAAAATAAAATAGAACATATAATAAACAAGAAGCCATTAGAGAGAACAGAAAGATGGGGAGGGAAGAGACTTTTATTGTAGTGTCACGATTTTTAGTGATTTTTTTTAATGATAAATATTGATTTATTTATAAGTTAATTAAATAAAGTGGAATAAATTAGATGATTAAAGTAAAATTTAATTAAATAACAAACTTGTGTAAATATATATGGATGAACACGAGATGTATGGTAAAATGCCTAAGTAAAATATAAAGGGAAATTGCATGAAACAAACAAAAAGCAAACAGCCGAAGTCAAACATCTTTAATCTGATTAAACACCCAAAATAGTAGAGCTAAAACTAGGAAGCACCATCCCTTAAAAACCAGCAAGACAAGTTTGCTAGTATAAAAATCTTTAAGCAAAATATCATACCATAACAAAGCTGTTTTATATAGTCCAAAATCCAAGAATGCTTCGATGCATTTAAATGTAGTCATGACTTGAGTGTGAAGTATTTCTAGAAGCATCAATAAGGACAGGAGCATATAAATATCTGGTATAAAGTATTCTTATGCACCTTATCTCTAGCGAATAGGAAGTGAAAGCCTAACACTAATATATGCTGTAGCATGAAGGTATTTTATAAAGAAAGGCCTACAACCTTAAAAAAAAACAAATAAAAATTTGAATTGTTTATTACGAAAACTCAGTTATAAATAAACACCTGAACTTCATATTTCTCCTCACAAAAACATAAAACCAGTAAAGACTCATAAACAAGAAGAAGTAGATTTTAAGAGCTGGAGTAAACAAGAGTGGAGCTAAGATATTGTGAGTAAACTATTTTCTAATTATGTTATGATATAACCATATATATGTGTATTTGTGTAGGTAGTTTAATACTTCATATCTAAAACAGAACTAAAACCTGGAAACCTGAAAATGGGTATATATATGAATGAACTCCCCTTTAGATTACTGATTTTGATAAATGTATGCACATATAAATGGGTTGATTTGATCTTGAAATGGAATAAAGACCAGTAGAGACATGAGTGAGTAAACTTTTCCCATGTATTACTTGTTATTTTATGCAAAATACTTGTATGCTACTTGGATGATTCAGTCATGTTAAAAAAAAACCTGGAAATAACAGGGGATTTTTAAGTAAGCAAGCTTTTCCCCTTTTTCTTATTTCAGCTGTCTGATAAGTGTGTTACGGACAGACATACATATAGATATATATGTTTTACATTGGATTTTCAGCTTGTTAGAATTGCATGACAAAACTTATACAAAACAATATTTTAAATGCAAATAAAAAGAGTACTGCAGCATATGAAAAATGGGTAATGTCTGGAAACTAAGCAGTGTTTACTTTCGTAAAACAATCATGCAAAATATACTTCTTGATGATACTGCAAAACAATCCTTGGATAACATGCCAGCTTATCGTATTTGTTTTGAACATTTTTATACAATGGTAAACAATTTCCTAATTGTATTTGAAACAAAACCAACGCCTTTGTTAGAATGACATTATGGAAGGAACGAAGCCATCACTTATCCAATCTGTTATTACGTTTTACACCTACATGTCTGTGTGTTTATGATGTGTTAACATATGTGGCCTTTCACCTTTGTATAAGTAAACTGTGTATACATCATTTGGTTTGGGCGTGTGTGTATGCGGGGAGGATATAAGTTAAATAACAGAGGATATAGAAGTTAAATAACAGAAAACAGAAGGAAAACCAAAGTAAAGATAGAAGGATAGGAAACAGAGAAAGGAAAAGAAAGTGAGGAAACTTATAACTGTGTATCCATCATTAAGGAAAATAAGAGCATCAACCGTTTTTTTCCAACCTGACAAGCGATAGGCACTGTCCCATTTTTATTTGTGCATATCCAATATTCCACATTTAACGGCAGTGGGGGAGCAACGGTACTAGTTCTTCCTATACTCATTAATACAAGAACAATGAAAAATCTTTCATTTAAAGGAGACACAGTAAAACGAGAGGAGAGATGGGCTCGATCTCTTGATCGTGTCATATGAATGGCTCGCAGCGAGGATGGACTGTGCCGATAAGGCGAGGGGGTGAAGTGTCACGTACAAGAGTGTTCGTGGGGGTTGTCGGTCGAATAGATGAAGTGTGCACGTGCACACCTATGCACAGCAATACTTAAAGGGAGAAGGAAACAGAACATAAGAGAGAAGAAGAGGAGGCATTAGCAGGACAGAAACGAAATATATATATAATAAAAATACAAAATATATATAATGTAAGAACTAAATAGAAATAAAATATAATAAGGAGCATTGAGGAAACAGTGAACAGAAGAAGGGAAGCTGCGGCTATATGAACAGTACGCAAAGAAGAGTTGGGGAGGAGAAAACTTGTTGCTTGCGGTATACTGTGGAAGTGGAAGAACATGCGGTTTAACGTGATGATGGCAACTGAAAAAGGGGACGTGTATTATGGGATGCCAGTATGTGTGTGCGGCTACATGAAGAAGAGGACGTGTATTATGGGATGCCAGTATGTGCGGTTACATGTTGAGGAGAAAGGTGTAAAACAATAAAAGAATTGTTAAAAGAAGAAGAAAATTTGAAGCACAGCAGGTGCTAATAGAGAGTAGTAGGGACGTCGAGCAAAAGAAGGGAGCAGGTGTGAGGGGATTGTTCATGTTACATGAAATAAATGGGGAACAACTAATGCAGGAAATACGTACTCCTTGGTCCTTGGGTACGAAATGCCTTTACAAGGGAACAACCGAAGAGAATGGGTAGCTAAGACCAACCCAACGCGGGGTTGGTTAGTGGGCAACTGACCCCCCTTAGCCGGCTTTAAATTAGCCGGCAAAGATAGCAACGGCTAATTTAGCAGCCGTTGCTCCCTTCCCGCTCCTCTCTCTCCTATACCCTTTCATCTTTAAATACAACCTATTTTTCACTTTCAAAACACACGAAATTCTCTCATTTTACTCAACCATCAAAGTAGTATAATTTACAGCATCCAACTGCAATGTCGAAGAAAACAAACAGCAAGAATACAAAAGGAAAAGCGACGATGCCTACCCAAAGCTTTCCGAATCCGTTTGATTATGTTCATGATCAGCAAGAGTTTCCATCCCCAAATTCGTAGCAGCGCAACGAACATTTTAACTCAGATACAATGCAAAACACCTCAAATTGTTATCTTCCACAGCACAATCCTAACCTGTACCAGTCACAGCAAAATTCTAATCATTTTCAAAACACTCAAGTTTCCACCTATGGTCGTAACCCTTCTGTCCAACAATCTTATATCAGTCAACCCTATTCATCCCCAAACAGCCAACATCAATCGACATTTCCGGATACCTCTCTCAATCTGTCCAGGAATTTGAACATGTTATTCGGGGATAATGGTCTTGAAAACGACGAAATGGGAAACGATAGCAATGAGATTTATGAATCTGCTGGGATTCAGCCTCCTGTGAAGAAGCAGGTAAAATGGTCACCTGATGAACAAGCCGAACTAGCATATTGTTGGGTTCAGTGTTCCAAAGATAACGTGAAAGGCACAAGCCAAACTGAAAGCTCATTTTGGAATTCGGTTTGTAAATTATTCAACGGTCGAAGTCCACATAATCATGCACGCTCGGTTGACTCGTTGAAGCAGTCATGGAAGAGAATCAATGCTTGCTGCCAACTTTGGAATGGGATAATGAGTGGGTTGGCTAGTAGACAGCAAAGTGGAGCAAACGACATGGACTTGGTAATAAATTATAACAAGCTTGTTTTGTTTGATGCTTATTTAGATTATTTCTTTTATGTTAAGTAATGTTACGCAGCATAGCGAAGCAAATGCTGTGTATATGGCCAAATCAAAAAACCAACCATTTAATATGCAAAAATGCTATGACATACTATGTCGAGAAGATAAATGGAGCAATGTGCGACATGAACATACCACGCAACGATTTATGCCGTTGAGACCGACCAAAGATGTTAGCCCTGGAAGCACAAATCCATTTGAAGACACATCATTCGCAACAAGTTCCGGTGGACGACCCCCTGGCAGATATAAAGCGAACAAGAAACCGACGAAAGATTACAGTCAGTATTACGAGCAACTCGATGGACGTATGGCAGTTGCAGAGGAATCGAATAGGGAGTATATGGAAGCGAAGGAAGTAGCTAGGAGAGAGAGAAGAGAGAGAGGGGAGGGAAGGCAACGAAGACACGAAGAGATGCAGCAAACAAGAATAAATGAATTGGAGTTACGAAAAGCGGAGGTCGCTCGACAACAAAATGCAGATGATTTCGCTCTTATGAGTGTCAAGCTGGATGATCTAAATCCCATACAGAAGAGGTACATGGAAAAACGTCTTGAAGAGTACCAAAGACGTAACGTAGATTAGTCCGTTTCCTTTGTAGAGTATGTTGTAGTTTCTTTTTAGTACCGGTTGCAGACCTTGTTGTACTTTAAGTAATTCAGTTACGTTCTTGTATTTTATGGATGTTATTTAGATGTATTAAATATTCGTAGAGCAAAGCATACAACCATTAATTTAAAACGAAATATTACACTATAGTACGTGCTGGCATATAAACGTAGATAATAAAGATATGAATCGAAACATTAAGCAGTTAATTAACTATTGGTTTCCCGCAAACTCCCAGTAGTGCTCAACTAGCTCTTCACGTAATTCTAAATGAGCTTGTGGATCTCGGACTTCTTCCAGTCGTTGCAAGTATTCTGCAAACGTATTTGGGTCTTTATACGGTTTTTTCCTAAATTCCACTGCAATGTCCGGGTAGTTACGAAGCTGGAGTTCATATCCTCCTCGTTCCTCCTCGACAATCATATTATGTAAAATAATGCAACAATACATTATGTCGGCTACAACTGCTTTATCATGGTAGTGAACTTCGTTTCGAAGTATATGAAATCTACCTTGGAGTACTCCAAAAGCTCGTTCAATATCTTTTCTAAGACTCTCTTGCTGTTTCGTGAATAAGGCTTCTTTTGCATTGTTCGGTTTTCTGTATGCTTGCACCAGCGTCTTCCATTTTGGATAAATTCCATCCACGAGATAATAACCAAAAGAATGTTCTTTGTCACCGATTTTGTAGTTGCAAGGAGGTGAAAGGTCATTATATAAATCGTTAAATAAATAAGACTGACGTAGAACATTAATATCGTTTAGAGAACCAGGAACGCCAAAAAAAGCATGCCATATGTAAAGGTCAAATGAAGCAACAACTTCTAACACCATTGTAGCTTTTTTCATATGGCCTTTATATTGGCCTTGCAGTGCTACTGGACAGTTTTTCCATCTCCAGTGCATACAACCCAAGCTACCCATCATACCTGGAAAACCGCGTTGATCTCCCATTGCTAATAACCTCGTAGTGTCATGAGGGGTTGGAGATCGCAGATACACTTCACCGAACTCTCGTACGACGGTTTTACAAAATTGTTTCATACATTCCACCGTAGTTGACTCCCCAATTCTAGTTTTGTTGTCGAGAGAGTCAGCAGAACTTGCATAACAAATCATACGTAGTGCAGCAGTAACCTTTTGAAGCGGTGAGATGCCAAGTTCGTTGATTGCATTTCTTCTATGTGTGAAATATACGTTGTTCGCGGACACTTTAGTTAGTACTCGAGCAAACACCCTTTTTCACATACGAAATTTTCGACGGAAATATACCTCTCCGTATACTGGGTTTGCGACGAAGTAGTCCTTGACTAGTTGATTGTGACCAGAGGGGTAGTCGCGTCCATATCGCATTTCTTTTCTACCGACGGCGCTTCCACCTTGGGTTGACGCTGAGCTTTCAGCAATATCACGTTCTATCGCGTATCTTGTTTCTTCTTGAAATGCCTGTTGTTGTTTGTTACAGCGGTCAATATACTCGTCAGATGATGAAGAGGATGAAGAGCTTGAAGACCAACACCATAACCTTTTTAACGCAATCATCGGTTTAGTAGTTGTAAAATAGTTTGTGTTTGAATGAACCAAGGGCACCTCTATGTATAGCAATTAAATTGTATCTCGTGCTATGATTAACAATTCACTGTTTCCTCCTTAATTAGAGTTTCCGTCCTTTAGTGTTATTTGTTACTTTACGTAACATGCTGTCCATGATAATAAGGGATAGATTCCTTTACTTTATGTCACGTAGGACCTTTAGTTCTTTACCCATTCTGTAACACCCCACATCCGTTAGTGTCACTCACAAAGGGAATGCACTAAGTTCTGTGGAGCATTCAGGGTAAAAGATGCAGATAAATTACAAGACAGACAGAAATTAAACAGCGGAAGATAAAACTTTGCTTTATTGATAAAATAATTTGTACAATGATTTCTTTACAATATCAGAGTATCATCTGTCTTACAAAATAAAGAAGCATAAAACAACATTTATATTCCCCAATTTTTGCATGAGCTAGCCATAGCATCTGATAAGAGAATCCAAGCAGACTTCGATAAATCTTCAAGCTGGGAAAGAGTGACAGTCCAACTTAACCTGAGCTATACTACTCCCTCCTCTACTACCTGGGGGGGAACGGAAGAAAAGAAGACGAAAGAAAAACAGAGTCAGACATAAAGCCCGAGTAAGTTAGTAACTTCTAGCATGTGAACATGGAAAACAAAACGACATGAATTAACTGAATACAAGATTACACCATGACGATAGGGTCAACAAGATTGGACAAGGTAATCACAAGATATGCTAAGATAAGATAAACTGGATACGCTCTAATACTTTCGCCGCTTCGCTCTAATACTTCGCCGCTTCGCTATTTCCTTGTTATACTGATTTCTATATCTCTGCACCACCTACCTAGTGTCCCAACTAGTAACGATAACGTGATCCCAATCCCTGTATTTTCCATTGCCTTCCGGCATACATTCATTATTTATTACCTAGATCAAATCTAGGGTTTTCTATCAAGTGCTTTCTAGATTTAACTAGAGTTTACGCTATCTGCTGAACGCTTCTCGGATTTATGCCACCTAGTCCAACTAGGGATTACGCTACCTGTCGAACGATGCCCCCAAGTCTAGGACACACTACCTAGAGTGGTATATGTTCCTATACTTCCCCACGCATGTATCGCGAATCGTTATCGCTTTTCTAGATGCACATGTCCTGTAATGTGCGGTCCGAGTCCTGTGACAGGGCAAATCAAGGAATACAGAACTCGATCGGGAGCTTTCAGATATCTGCCGATGCAGATGCTAAGGTCTGTTTTTATTCCAGTGGCTATGGTCCCACTTGACCCCTCCCTCAACTAATGAAAGGCACCCTTTGTAAAATGAGAACTATACGCCGGCCCCCGGTGCCCCACTATCCTATGGCCATCCTCACCCATAACTAGATAGCAATTATGGTCTTTTGGAGTTCTCCGCCTTTCCGCTTCACGTATCTCGACTGACTCAAGATGGATGGTAGACGACGAGTTGCTATCACAGGGCTACCGTTTTCTCGCCGAATCACGCCGGTCCATCCTAGTCTTTAGGTTGCCATATATATTGCAACCAAGGCATACCTCTGGTTCTTCTACGCAGACCTTAACCTCTGTGGGCCCAGGCGGATCATCTGCAGCCTCACAGAGGGATACCAAGAGTACCCTCACGTCCCCTCGAAGCCTCGGGCTTCGTAACCCAATTCGTTGGAGCTTTCTCGGACGGACATTCGCTCCTTCCCGTGTTATACTAAGAATTACTACTTAGTTCTCTTTCCCGTCAATTTGGGTTGGTTAAGTGTCATTAGTCAATTCAAGCTAACTTAACCCTCTTTATTTATCCTGATAAACTGGTTAAGTGTTATCCCTTTATGCTTTTTACTTAACCCTATTCATTTATCATATTCTGATGGTTAAGCGTTCAAGTTTACTTAACCCTATGGTCTAGTCCAGCTAACATATTAATTTGGCTAAGTGTATTACTTAACCCCAACCTCTAGTCTAATTAACATGTTAAATTGGCTAAGTGTATTAACTTTACTTAACCCCACCTTCTAGTCTAGTCAACATGTTAATTTGGCTAAGTATTCCCATGGACTTAACCCTCCCATTCTAGCTTTAACTGTGCTAAGTTGGTTAAGTGTTCCTTAACCTTCCCATTCTAGCTTAACTGTGTTAGGTTGGTTAAGTGTTCCTATGGACTTAACCTTCCCATTCTAGCTTAACTTTGTTAAGTTGGTTAAGTGTTTCTATGGACTTAACTCTCCCATTCTTGTTCTAGCTTTAATTAATAAATTAAAGCAGCAACCTCTCACATTAGACAGATATTGTTGCGGTTACTGGATGTGCCGGTCGGTTCCGGGCAGGTTTACACCGCAGCTCAGTCTAACCTCGGGTTAGGCATATTCATGTTTTCTAAGTTCAAAGGGTTTTTGATTAATTTCCAAATCTGGTTTTGAAAACAACCATCCCGTCCTTCGGATCAGTTAGGGATAGCCAGGGAGGGAAGGAAACTTGTATTTTCCAAACCCAAGCCTAGACACTATCCTCTCTGTCACCCTAGAACTTTCAGGTGTATGTGTTATTCAAAGAGAAAACCTTTCTTTTGTCCATATATAAATTGTCAATAATTTATCTTCAAAGTCCATTTTCCCTTTTTAAATAAACTTGGCCTATACCATTTTCATTTTGTCCTGCCCACTAGTATACTTATATTCTAGGCCCAAGTCCTAACCCAACTTGCAGTTCAGGCCATTTCCTATTTCATTGCCAAAACTAGATTAAATATCCTAGTTTATAATTTATGGCCGAAACTTTACCTACATGCAAGTTACATATTTTGTGGTAAATGAACAATTTATCATTTATGACAAATTCTATAAGTAAATTTACTCCTAATTTACTTATTTCATTATTACACTTTTAATGTACATTGTCACATTTATTATTATGGCCCGTTCCCTCTTATTTATCATTTATACTTTTTGGTATGTAAATTATACCAAATTAAGTGTCACCAACCATAATTTATTCTAAACATGACAATTTCTCACAATTATGGCTAAATTCAAAATTGTGCTAATATACTTATTCCAAATCTTTAATTAACACAATTTTGATTTAACATTCCTAATTCACAGTTTATGGTAAGACTAGAATTATTATTCTAGTTTACATTTCATGCCTAAAATTTAGCTTACTTGCTAATACTAAATTTAATATGTCAAACTTATCCAATTTGCATTCCTATGAACATGCCATAATACATATTCCCAATTTATGCCAATTTCCAAGCTTATAACTACATTTATGTTCATTTTCATATTTTCCCCAAATTGCATTCCCACCGTTCGTATAATCGTGATTTAACCTAGATTGTAAATAAATCTAGATTCGTAGAAAATAGGGAATGAACCAAAGATGCTATGAAAAGGGATAATAACCGGCATAAAAGGTTTGGATAACGACGTAGGTTCAAGAATATGGGTAGACCTAACTTAATAGGTAAATTCCACGGTCTAAAACCAATAGATAGAATAGGTTCAAGAACATAGGTAGACCTAACTGAATAGGTAAATTCCCACAGTCTAAAACCAAAGAAAAACAAGGAACATATAAAATAGATAATCGGGTTTAGACCCAATTTCATAGCCACAAAACTTAAGAAACAATTTTCCTAATTATGAATCATAGGCAAAGTTCATAGTTATAGGCAATGTTCATAGTCCAAAAGGGAAAATAATTCCCATAGTCATAAGTCATTGTCATAGGCAATGTCATAGTCATATGTTGTATGTCCCAAATCAAGGTTCATGTTCGTAATTCAAAGGCAATAGGTTCATGGTCATAGTTCTCATAATCATGATCATAGGCATAGGCATATCCTCTTTGTTCAATAGTTATAGGCCGTCAATCAAAGTCATAGTATGTTCTGGGCCATAGTCAAGAATTAGATCCAAAAACTTAAATAAACACAGATCCAAGTGAAGAGATTAGGCATTTTTCTTATATCCTTTTAATTTCATGTCACAAATAAAAATAAAACGTTCAAGTCTAGAAATAACCAACTTACAGAAATTAGATCTAGAATAGAAGAACGGCGATGCTAAGATTCGTATGTCGTTGCTCGAGGTTTGTTGATTTAGCCTTTGAATTCTTCACTTTGATTTGAATCTTCTCTTGAACAGATTTGAGCAGCATCTCCATGTCTTGAATTTATATTTTATTTTAATTATTTAAGAAAATTTAGAGGAGGGGAAGAAGCCATGAATCTTAGCAGCATAAGGATAGAAGAGAATTGGTGCAAAGAGAATGAAGACTAGGGCTGTTTATATAGCTGCTCAAGACCTTATCGTACACGCAGCGCTGAGTCAGCATTGAACCCAGTTAAGAAAATAGTCCAGGTACGTAGATGAATCTAGCCAAACCTTATCATACACGCAGTGCTGAGTCAGCATTGGGTCCCACAAGCTATTTTGGCGTAGAAATTTGAATTTCGAACTTTTGAATTTCTGGAATTTATTTAACTGTTTTATTCACATGAAATATTCTTATATGTATACAATTCCTCTAACGACCATTTTACGCGTATATATATACGCACAACTTTCATTTTATTTTCAAAATTCAAATGATGTTGCCATATTTCATTGACTGTAGCCTTATCTTAAATTTTATCTTTCGTATACATATATTTTTGCATATATATATATATATATATATATATATATTCTCATATGTATATATATATTTTCTTTATTTCCTTATATGTACGTTCTTATCCTTTCAAATTTTGAATTTGTATACGTACATATATTTGCATGTTCAGTTGGCCCTCTCTAAAACAAAGATAAAAAATTATGCCGCCGCCGGGGTTTGAACCCCCGACCTCCATGCTACAAATCCAATGCCTTAACCAACTGAGCTACAGAGGCTTTTGTTAATAAGTCTTAGAACAATAATAATTATTGTTCTCTCCTTACTTCTCTTTTTCATGTTAGTTACAATACTTAAATTAAACAACTACATGGATCTTTTTCTTTTAATTTTTCTTTTAAAAATTAATTATACTTTAATTTGAGAATCTTAATGTCACAGAATTACGGGGTGTTACATTCTCCCCCACTTAAAAGGATTTCGTCCCCGAAATCTTCAAGTTAGGAAGAATGTGTCCTACCATCCAATCACCCATCTACTCAACCATTCAATCACAGGCATTCATTGTCCTTAAAAGATTTCTAATGCTTTCATGTTCATATGCATAGTGTGTGTATATGTCTCTATCTAATGCAAAATCAGGCGGTCTACTGATTCAGTTGACCTCCTTAATGCAAATCATGTTAGTGCCGTGCGTCCAATCATGCATGCAAACATCCCTAGTCATGTAAATACTACATGCGTGCACAGCCATTCAACCATATGCAACGCCCATATGATATATATCAAGTTCAACTTATAAACAAATGCATATATGTAAATGCAATATGAGAGCGTCCGAACTTGATCTAGTGCCTAATACGTATGCATATGCATCCACGAGCAACCATTTGCAACCACTTGCAACCATTCAACCATAACATGTTTCAAATACATGTTTACATCCATTGGCTTCTACCTAAGGATCGCAGATACGACCTAGAGGATATACTTTGGAAAGAGAGAAACAACTACGCGTAAAGCTCCTAAACAGAGAAATCAAGGATGCACCCTTAAGGAAAAAGGGCATGTTGCTAGTATCTAGCCTTCTTGAGCTTTACTCCACTGTATCTTAACCAATTTATCTTCACGATTGTGAAGTTCCTAACCTCCATTTCCAAAATAAACAGATGTCAATCACGGTACCAAGTGTATGATTAGAGGTCTCTCCCTTATCCACCATGCCATAACTATAAGGGTTGAAAGATCACTACGCGCTTTTTAGAGCGCCTGTCACAACTATTCATCTCTCATGCAAACCATCCTAGTCGAACTCGACATTCCTCAAGTACAAGCCCCAAAGGCCTAAACCAATATCAGACAAGCATCCAAGGCTCCGAATTTAGACGATCTACGTGATATGATATAAACAAACTCGATAACTATTCTCAAACCCCTACTATCCAAAAATAAACGGGTCGAACCACCCACTGGGTTTGAGACTGATTGGGATCTTCTTACTATACAAGTACTAAGGTGCAGAGACTTAACTATGGAAGCAAATATGAACAGATGCGAAGCGCTAAAACCGAAGGAAAGAGTATGAACAGAAAACTAGATTCTTTCCAACAGAAACTTTCACCACCTATCTCCTAGGTATGCTTAGCATGTACTTGTCCTTCTAAAAATCTTGTCCCTCGTCCTTGCCCTTGTCTTTAATTATATGCCCTATCATACTCTAGTAAGGATACTTCCTCTTTTATAATTTCTTCCTCCTTCGTGAGCTAACCTATCTCCATGCATTCCTCATCCTAGGGTTTTGTCCCTTTTGCCAAACTCCTCATCCCTTTCCATGTATTGCTATGTTGGCAAATCTCTCGAAAACTGCTTCCATCATACAGAAAAACCTTATAAACTTGAAAGAAGACTGGCCGTAAGTGGAACGAATACGGCTATAGATGGAGGACGGGCACTACTTTGCCCATCGATGAGGTTACCTCCCAGAAAGCCAGGAGCCCCAGAGACTAAAGAAAGAAGGAGACAAGAATTCAAACAGAGGAAGAGAAGACAGTGCATATGGCTGTGGGGAATATTCCTTTAAAACAAAACTTTTCTTTTGAAAATGCTTCTTTAAAAACCATTTTGAAAAATAATTTTTCAAATCCTTTATCTGATCCGGTAACCTTCAGCTCTGATACCACGTGTAACACCCCACATCCGTTAGTGTCACTCACAAAGGGAATGCACTAAGTTCTGTGGAGCATTCAGGGTAAAAGATGCAGATAAATTACAAGACAGACAGAAATTAAACAGCGGAAGATAAAACTTTGCTTTATTGATAAAATAATTTGTACAATGATTTCTTTACAATATCAGAGTATCATCTGTCTTACAAAATAAAGAAGCATAAAACAACATTTATATTCCCCAATTTTTGCATGAGCTAGCCATAACATCTGATAAGAGAATCCAAGCAGACTTCGATAAATCTTCAAGCTGGGAAAGAGTGACAGTCCAACTTAACCTGAGCTATACTACTCCCTCCTCTACTACCTGGGGGGGGGGAACGGAAGAAAAGAAGACGAAAGAAAAACAGAGTCAGACATAAAGCCCGAGTAAGTTCAGTAACTTCTAGCATGTGAACATGGAAAACAAAACGACATGAATTAACTGAATACAAGATTACACCATGACGATAGGGTCAACAAGATTGGACAAGGTAATCACAAGATATGCTAAGATAAGATAAACTGGATACGCTCTAATACTTTCGCCGCTTCGCTCTAATACTTCGCCGCTTCGCTATTTCCTTGTTATACTGATTTCTATATCTCTGCACCACCTACCTAGTGTCCCAACTAGTAACGATAACGTGATCTCAATCCCTGTATTTTCCATTGCCTTCCGGCATACATTCATTATTTATTACCTAGATCAAATCTAGGGTTTTCTATCAAGTGCTTTCTAGATTTAACTAGAGTTTACGCTATCTGCTGAACGCTTCTCGGATTTATGCCACCTAGTCCAACTAGGGATTACGCTACCTGTCGAACGATGCCCCCAAGTCTAGGACACACTACCTAGAGTGGTATATGTTCCTATACTTCCCCACGCATGTATCGCGAATCGTTATCGCTTTTCTAGATGCACATGTCCTGTAATGTGCGGTCCGAGTCCTGTGACAGGGCAAATCAAGGAATACAGAACTCGATCGGGAGCTTTCAGATATCTGCCGATGCAAATGCTAAGGTCTGTTTTTATTCCAGTGGCTATGGTCCCACTTGACCCCTCCCTCAACTAATGAAAGGCACCCTTTGTAAAATGAGAACTATACGCCGGCCCCCGGTGCCCCACTATCCTATGGCCATCCTCACCCATAACTAGATAGCAATTATGGTCTTTTGGAGTTCTCCGCCTTTCCGCTTCACGTATCTCGACTGACTCAAGATGGATGGTAGACGACGAGTTGCTATCACAGGGCTACCGTTTTCTCGCCGAATCACGCCGGTCCATCCTAGTCTTTAGGTTGCCATATATATTGCAACCAAGGCATACCCCTGGTTCTTCTACGCAGACCTTAACCTCTGTGGGCCCAGGCGGATCATCTGCAGCCTCACAGAGGGATACCAAGAGTACCCTCACGTCCCCTCGAAGCCTCGGGCTTCGTAACCCAATTCGTTGGAGCTTTCTCGGACGGACATTCGCTCCTTCCCGTGTTATACTAAGAATTACTACTTAGTTCTCTTTCCCGTCAATTTGGGTTGGTTAAGTGTCATTAGTCAATTCAAGCTAACTTAACCCTCTTTATTTATCCTGATAAACTGGTTAAGTGTTATCCCTGTATGCTTTTTACTTAACCCTATTCATTTATCATATTCTGATGGTTAAGCGTTCAAGTTTACTTAACCCTATGGTCTAGTCCAGCTAACATATTAATTTGGCTAAGTGTATTACTTAACCCCAACCTCTAGTCTAATTAACATGTTAAATTGGCTAAGTGTATTAACTTTACTTAACCCTACCTTCTAGTCTAGTCAACATGTTAATTTGGCTAAGTATTCCCATGGACTTAACCCTCCCATTCTAGCTTTAACTGTGCTAAGTTGGTTAAGTGTTCCTTAACCTTCCCATTCTAGCTTAACTGTGTTAGGTTGGTTAAGTGTTCCTATGGACTTAACCTTCCCATTCTAGCTTAACTTTGTTAAGTTGGTTAAGTGTTTCTATGGACTTAACTCTCCCATTCTTGTTCTAGCTTTAATTAATAAATTAAAGCCGCAACCTCTCACATTAGACAGATATTGTTGCGGTTACTGGATGTGCCGGTCGGTTCCGGGCAGGTTTACACCGCAGCTCAGTCTAACCTCGGGTTAGGCATATTCATGTTTTCTAAGTTCAAAGGGTTTTTGATTAATTTCCAAATCTGGTTTTGAAAACAACCATCCCGTCCTTCGGATCAGTTAGGGATAGCCAGGGAGGGCAGGAAACTTGTATTTTCCAAACCCAAGCCTAGACACTATCCTCTCTGTCACCCTAGAACTTTCAGGTGTATGTGTTATTCAAAGAGAAAACCTTTCTTTTGTCCATATATAAATTGTCAATAATTTATCTTCAAAGTCCATTTTCCCTTTTTAAATAAACTTGGCCTATACCATTTTCATTTTGTCCTGCCCACTAGTATACTTATATTCTAGGCCCAAGTCCTAACCCAACTTGCAGTTCAGGCCATTTCCTATTTCATTGCCAAAACTAGATTAAATATCCTAGTTTATAATTTATGGCCAAAACTTTACCTACATGCAAGTTACATATTTTGTGGTAAATGAACAATTTATCATTTATGACAAATTCTATAAGTAAATTTACTCCTAATTTACTTATTTCATTATTACACTTTTAATGTACATTGTCACATTTATTATTATGGCCCGTTCCCTCTTATTTATCATTTATACTTTTTGGTATGTAAATTATACCAAATTAAGTGTCACTAACCATAATTTATTCTAAACATGACAATTTCTCACAATTATGGCTAAATTCAAAATTGTGCTAATATACTTATTCCAAATCTTTAATTAACACAATTTTGATTTAACATTCCTAATTCACAGTTTATGGTAAGACTAGAATTATTATTCTAGTTTACATTTCATGCCTAAAATTTAGCTTACTTGCTAATACTAAATTTAATATGTCAAACTTATCCAATTTGCATTCCTATGAACATGCCATAATACATATTCCCAATTTATGCCAATTTCCAAGCTTATAACTACATTTATGTTCATTTTCATATTTTCCCCAAATTGCAATCCCACCGTTCGTATAATCGTGATTTAACCTAGATTGTAAATAAATCTAGATTCGTAGCAAATAGGGAATGAACCAAAGATGCTATGAAAATGGATAATAACCGGCATAAAAGGTTTGGATAACGACGTAGGTTCAAGAATATGGGTAGACCTAACTTAATAGGTAAATTCCCACGGTCTAAAACCAATAGATAGAATAGGTTCAAGAACATAGGTAGACCTAACTGAATAGGTAAATTCCCACAGTCTAAAACCAAAGAAAAACAAGGAACAGATAAAATAGATAATCGGGTTTAGACCCAATTTCATAGCCACAAAACTTAAGAAACAATTTTCCTAATTATGAATCATAGGCAAAGTTCATAGTTATAGGCAATGTTCATAGTCCAAAAGGGAAAATAATTCCCATAGTCATAAGTCATTGTCATAGGCAATGTCATAGTCATATGTTGTATGTCCCAAATCAAGGTTCATGTTCGTAATTCAAAGGCAATAGGTTCATGGTCATAGTTCTCATAATCATGATCATAGGCATAGGCATATCCTCTTTGTTCAATAGTTATAGGCCGTCAATCAAAGTCATAGTATGTTCTGGGCCATAGTCAAGAATTAGATCCAACAACTTAAATAAACACAGATCCAAGTGAAGAGATTAGGCATTTTTCTTATATCCTTTTAATTTCATGTCACAAATAAAAATAAAACGTTCAAGTCTAGAAATAACCAACTTACAGAAATTAGATCTAGAATAGAAGAACGGCGATGCTAAGATTCGTATGTCGTTGCTCGAGGTTTGTTGATTTAGCCTTTGAATTCTTCACTTTGATTTGAATCTTCTCTTGAACAGATTTGAGCAGCATCTCCATGTCTTGAATTTATATTTTATTTTAATTATTTAAGAAAATTTAGAGGAGGGGAAGAAGCCATGAATCTTAGCAGCATAAGGATAGAAGAGAATTGGTGCAAAGAGAATGAAGACTAGGGCTGTTTATATAGCTGCTCAAGACCTTATCGTACACGCAGCGCTGAGTCAGCATTGAACCCAGTTAAGAAAATAGTCCAGGTACGTAGATGAATCTAGCCAAACCTTATCATACACGCAGTGCTGAGTCAGCATTGGGTCCCACAAGCTATTTTGGCGTAGAAATTTGAATTTCGAACTTTTGAATTTCTGGAATTTATTTAACTGTTTTATTCACATGAAATATTCTTATATGTATACAATTCCTCTAACGACCATTTTACGCGTATATATATACGCACAACTTTCATTTTATTTTCAAAATTCAAATGATGTTGCCATATTTCATTGACTGTAGCCTTATCTTAAATTTTATCTTTCGTATACATATATTTTGCATATATATATATATATATATTCTCATATGTATATATATATTTTCTTTATTTCCTTATATGTACGTTCTTATCCTTTCAAATTTTGAATTTGTATACGTACATATATTTGCATGTTCAGTTGGCCCTCTCTAAAACAAAGATAAAAAATTATGCCGCCGCCGGGGTTTGAACCCCCGACCTCCATGCTACAAATCCAATGCCTTAACCAACTGAGCTACAGAGGCTTTTGTTAATAAGTCTTAGAACAATAATAATTATTGTTCTCTCCTTACTTCTCTTTTTCATGTTAGTTACAATACTTAAATTAAACAACTACATGGATCTTTTTCTTTTAATTTTTCTTTTAAAAATTAATTATACTTTAATTTGAGAATCTTAATGTCACAGAATTACGGGGTGTTACATTCTCCCCCACTTAAAAGGATTTCGTCCCCGAAATCTTCAAGTTAGGAAGAATGTGTCCTACCATCCAATCACCCATCTACTCAACCATTCAATCACAGGCATTCATTGTCCTTAAAAGATTTCTAATGCTTTCATGTTCATATGCATAGTGTGTGTATATGTCTCTATCTAATGCAAAATCAGGCGGTCTACTGATTCAGTTGACCTCCTTAATGCAAATCATGTTAGTGCCGTGCGTCCAATCATGCATGCAAACATCCCTAGTCATGTAAATACTACATGCGTGCACAGCCATTCAACCATATGCAACGCCCATATGATATATATCAAGTTCAACTTATAAACAAATGCATATATGTAAATGCAATATGAGAGCGTCCGAACTTGATCTAGTGCCTAATACGTATGCATATGCATCCACGAGCAACCATTTGCAACCACTTGCAACCATTCAACCATAACATGTTTCAAATACATGTTTACATCCATTGGCTTCTACCTAAGGATCGCAGATACGACCTAGAGGATATACTTTGGAAAGAGAGAAACAACTACGCGTAAAGCTCCTAAACAGAGAAATCAAGGATGCACCCTTAAGGAAAAAGGGCATGTTGCTAGTATCTAGCCTTCTTGAGCTTTACTCCACTGTATCTTAACCAATTTATCTTCACGATTGTGAAGTTCCTAACCTCCATTTCCAAAATAAACAGATGTCAATCACGGTACCAAGTGTATGATTAGAGGTCTCTCCCTTATCCACCATGCCATAACTATAAGGGTTGAAAGATCACTACGCGCTTTTTAGAGCGCCTGTCACAACTATTCATCTCTCATGCAAACCATCCTAGTCGAACTCGACATTCCTCAAGTACAAGCCCCAAAGGCCTAAACCAATATCAGACAAGCATCCAAGGCTCCGAATTTAGACGATCTACGTGATATGATATAAACAAACTCGATAACTATTCTCAAACCCCTACTATCCAAAAATAAACGGGTCGAACCACCCACTGGGTTTGAGACTGATTGGGATCTTCTTACTATACAAGTACTAAGGTGCAGAGACTTAACTATGGAAGCAAATATGAACAGATGCGAAGCGCTAAAACCGAAGGAAAGAGTATGAACAGAAAACTAGATTCTTTCCAACAGAAACTTTCACCACCTATCTCCTAGGTATGCTTAGCATGTACTTGTCCTTCTAAAAATCTTGTCCCTCGTCCTTGCCCTTGTCTTTAATTATATGCCCTATCATACTCTAGTAAGGATACTTCCTCTTTTATAATTTCTTCCTCCTTCGTGAGCTAACCTATCTCCATGCATTCCTCATCCTAGGGTTTTGTCCCTTTTGCCAAACTCCTCATCCCTTTCCATGTATTGCTATGTTGGCAAATCTCTCGAAAACTGCTTCCATCATACAGAAAAACCTTATAAACTTGAAAGAAGACTGGCCGTAAGTGGAACGAATACGGCTATAGATGGAGGACGGGCACTACTTTGCCCTTCGATGAGGTTACCTCCCAGAAAGCCAGGAGCCCCAGAGACTAAAGAAAGAAGGAGACAAGAATTCAAACAGAGGAAGAGAAGACAGTGCATATGGCTGTGGGGAATATTCCTTTAAAACAAAACTTTTCTTTTGAAAATGCTTCTTTAAAAACCATTTTGAAAAATAATTTTTCAAATCCTTTATCTGATCCGGTAACCTTCAGCTCTGATACCACGTGTAACACCCCACATCCGTTAGTGTCACTCACAAAGGGAATGCACTAAGTTCTGTGGAGCATTCAGGGTAAAAGATGCAGATAAATTACAAGACAGACAGAAATTAAACAGCGGAAGATAAAACTTTGCTTTATTGATAAAATAATTTGTACAATGATTTCTTTACAATATCAGAGTATCATCTGTCTTACAAAATAAAGAAGCATAAAACAACATTTATATTCCCCAATTTTTGCATGAGCTAGCCATAACATCTGATAAGAGAATCCAAGCAGACTTCGATAAATCTTCAAGCTGGGAAAGAGTGACAGTCCAACTTAACCTGAGCTATACTACTCCCTCCTCTACTACCTGGGGGGGGGGGGAACGGAAGAAAAGAAGACGAAAGAAAAACAGAGTCAGACATAAAGCCCGAGTAAGTTCAGTAACTTCTAGCATGTGAACATGGAAAACAAAACGACATGAATTAACTGAATACAAGATTACACCATGACGATAGGGTCAACAAGATTGGACAAGGTAATCACAAGATATGCTAAGATAAGATAAACTGGATACGCTCTAATACTTTCGCCGCTTCGCTCTAATACTTCGCCGCTTCGCTATTTCCTTGTTATACTGATTTCTATATCTCTGCACCACCTACCTAGTGTCCCAACTAGTAACGATAACGTGATCTCAATCCCTGTATTTTCCATTGCCTTCCGGCATACATTCATTATTTATTACCTAGATCAAATCTAGGGTTTTCTATCAAGTGCTTTCTAGATTTAACTAGAGTTTACGCTATCTGCTGAACGCTTCTCGGATTTATGCCACCTAGTCCAACTAGGGATTACGCTACCTGTCGAACGATGCCCCCAAGTCTAGGACACACTACCTAGAGTGGTATATGTTCCTATACTTCCCCACGCATGTATCGCGAATCGTTATCGCTTTTCTAGATGCACATGTCCTGTAATGTGCGGTCCGAGTCCTGTGACAGGGCAAATCAAGGAATACAGAACTCGATCGGGAGCTTTCAGATATCTGCCGATGCAAATGCTAAGGTCTGTTTTTATTCCAGTGGCTATGGTCCCACTTGACCCCTCCCTCAACTAATGAAAGGCACCCTTTGTAAAATGAGAACTATACGCCGGCCCCCGGTGCCCCACTATCCTATGGCCATCCTCACCCATAACTAGATAGCAATTATGGTCTTTTGGAGTTCTCCGCCTTTCCGCTTCACGTATCTCGACTGACTCAAGATGGATGGTAGACGACGAGTTGCTATCACAGGGCTACCGTTTTCTCGCCGAATCACGCCGGTCCATCCTAGTCTTTAGGTTGCCATATATATTGCAACCAAGGCATACCCCTGGTTCTTCTACGCAGACCTTAACCTCTGTGGGCCCAGGCGGATCATCTGCAGCCTCACAGAGGGATACCAAGAGTACCCTCACGTCCCCTCGAAGCCTCGGGCTTCATAACCCAATTCGTTGGAGCTTTCTCGGACGGACATTCGCTCTTTCCCGTGTTATACTAAGAATTACTACTTAGTTCTCTTTCCCGTCAATTTGGGTTGGTTAAGTGTCATTAGTCAATTCAAGCTAACTTAACCCTCTTTATTTATCCTGATAAACTGGTTAAGTGTTATCCCTGTATGCTTTTTACTTAACCCTATTCATTTATCATATTCTGATGGTTAAGCGTTCAAGTTTACTTAACCCTATGGTCTAGTCCAGCTAACATATTAATTTGGCTAAGTGTATTACTTAACCCCAACCTCTAGTCTAATTAACATGTTAAATTGGCTAAGTGTATTAACTTTACTTAACCCTACCTTCTAGTCTAGTCAACATGTTAATTTGGCTAAGTATTCCCATGGACTTAACCCTCCCATTCTAGCTTTAACTGTGCTAAGTTGGTTAAGTGTTCCTTAACCTTCCCATTCTAGCTTAACTGTGTTAGGTTGGTTAAGTGTTCCTATGGACTTAACCTTCCCATTCTAGCTTAACTTTGTTAAGTTGGTTAAGTGTTTCTATGGACTTAACTCTCCCATTCTTGTTCTAGCTTTAATTAATAAATTAAAGCCGCAACCTCTCACATTAGACAGATATTGTTGCGGTTACTGGATGTGCCGGTCGGTTCCGGGCAGGTTTACACCGCAGCTCAGTCTAACCTCGGGTTAGGCATATTCATGTTTTCTAAGTTCAAAGGGTTTTTGATTAATTTCCAAATCTGGTTTTGAAAACAACCATCCCGTCCTTCGGATCAGTTAGGGATAGCCAGGGAGGGCAGGAAACTTGTATTTTCCAAACCCAAGCCTAGACACTATCCTCTCTGTCACCCTAGAACTTTCAGGTGTATGTGTTATTCAAAGAGAAAACCTTTCTTTTGTCCATATATAAATTGTCAATAATTTATCTTCAAAGTCCATTTTCCCTTTTTAAATAAACTTGGCCTATACCATTTTCATTTTGTCCTGCCCACTAGTATACTTATATTCTAGGCCCAAGTCCTAACCCAACTTGCAGTTCAGGCCATTTCCTATTTCATTGCCAAAACTAGATTAAATATCCTAGTTTATAATTTATGGCCAAAACTTTACCTACATGCAAGTTACATATTTTGTGGTAAATGAACAATTTATCATTTATGACAAATTCTATAAGTAAATTTACTCCTAATTTACTTATTTCATTATTACACTTTTAATGTACATTGTCACATTTATTATTATGGCCCGTTCCCTCTTATTTATCATTTATACTTTTTGGTATGTAAATTATACCAAATTAAGTGTCACTAACCATAATTTATTCTAAACATGACAATTTCTCACAATTATGGCTAAATTCAAAATTGTGCTAATATACTTATTCCAAATCTTTAATTAACACAATTTTGATTTAACATTCCTAATTCACAGTTTATGGTAAGACTAGAATTATTATTCTAGTTTACATTTCATGCCTAAAATTTAGCTTACTTGCTAATACTAAATTTAATATGTCAAACTTATCCAATTTGCATTCCTATGAACATGCCATAATACATATTCCCAATTTATGCCAATTTCCAAGCTTATAACTACATTTATGTTCATTTTCATATTTTCCCCAAATTGCATTCCCACCGTTCGTATAATCGTGATTTAACCTAGATTGTAAATAAAGCTAGATTCGTAGAAAATAGGGAATGAACCAAAGATGCTATGAAAATGGATAATAACCGGCATAAAAGGTTTGGATAACGACGTAGGTTCAAGAATATGGGTAGACCTAACTTAATAGGTAAATTCCACGGTCTAAAACCAATAGATAGAATAGGTTCAAGAACATAGGTAGACCTAACTGAATAGGTAAATTCCCACAGTCTAAAACCAAAGAAAAACAAGGAACAGATAAAATAGATAATCGGGTTTAGACCCAATTTCATAGCCACAAAACTTAAGAAACAATTTTCCTAATTATGAATCATAGGCAAAGTTCATAGTTATAGGCAATGTTCATAGTCCAAAAGGGAAAATAATTCCCATAGTCATAAGTCATTGTCATAGGCAATGTCATAGTCATATGTTGTATGTCCCAAATCAAGGTTCATGTTCGTAATTCAAAGGCAATAGGTTCATGGTCATAGTTCTCATAATCATGATCATAGGCATAGGCATATCCTCTTTGTTCAATAGTTATAGGCCGTCAATCAAAGTCATAGTATGTTCTGGGCCATAGTCAAGAATTAGATCCAACAACTTAAATAAACACAGATCCAAGTGAAGAGATTAGGCATTTTTCTTATATCCTTTTAATTTCATGTCACAAATAAAAATAAAACGTTCAAGTCTAGAAATAACCAACTTACAGAAATTAGATCTAGAATAGAAGAACGGCGATGCTAAGATTCGTATGTCGTTGCTCGAGGTTTGTTGATTTAGCCTTTGAATTCTTCACTTTGATTTGAATCTTCTCTTGAACAGATTTGAGCAGCATCTCCATGTCTTGAATTTATATTTTATTTTAATTATTTAAGAAAATTTAGAGGAGGGGAAGAAGCCATGAATCTTAGCAGCATAAGGATAGAAGAGAATTGGTGCAAAGAGAATGAAGACTAGGGCTGTTTATATAGCTGCTCAAGACCTTATCGTACACGCAGCGCTGAGTCAGCATTGAACCCAGTTAAGAAAATAGTCCAGGTACGTAGATGAATCTAGCCAAACCTTATCATACACGCAGTGCTGAGTCAGCATTGGGTCCCACAAGCTATTTTGGCGTAGAAATTTGAATTTCGAACTTTTGAATTTCTGGAATTTATTTAACTGTTTTATTCACATTAAATATTCTTATATGTATACAATTCCTCTAACGACCATTTTACGCGTATATATATACGCACAACTTTCATTTTATTTTCAAAATTCAAATGATGTTGCCATATTTCATTGACTGTAGCCTTATCTTAAATTTTATCTTTCGTATACATATATTTTTGCATATATATATATATATATATATATATTCTCATATATATATATATATTTTCTTTATTTCCTTATATGTACGTTCTTATCCTTTCAAATTTTGAATTTGTATACGTACATATATTTGCATGTTCAGTTGGCCCTCTCTAAAACAAAGATAAAAAATTATGCCGCCGCCGGGGTTCGAACCCCCGACCTCCATGCTACAAATCCAATGCCTTAACCAACTGAGCTACAGAGGCTTTTGTTAATAAGTCTTAGAACAATAATAATTATTGTTCTCTCCTTACTTCTCTTTTTCATGTTAGTTACAATACTTAAATTAAACAACTACATGGATCTTTTTCTTTTAATTTTTCTTTTAAAAATTAATTATACTTTAATTTGAGAATCTTAATGTCACAGAATTACGGGGTGTTACACATTCATTTGAAACCGTAGCCAAATAAGCTTTCCAACTACTGTCTTGAAGCGCATTATCGTGTCTGCTGGAATAATGTGATTGAGATGAGAGGTCGCGTCGCTTTTACAGGCTTTAATTGATTCGGGAGACATAACTTTTTTCATCACTGTAACACATTTGAATTTTAATGCTCTACTACTCATCCCGTGAAAGCATAGTTGTCTGGCAATAATGTGTCCATCTTGTTCACAAATAGGTATATAAATATGCCATATTTTCATCCTATAAACAACCAACACTTCATACCGTATTAAAGTTTATCTTTTTACCCTCAACTCGTATCGGATTCAGCAATGGCAAACTAGGATATTGATGATGAAGAGATGAACAAATGCTACGACGCGTTTGAACTGTCACGGCAAGGCCTACGTAGTAAGAAGGGTAAGGAAAAAGTTGTTCAAGATAATGAGGAAACTTCCGATCCGCCGAAGACGAAAAAGGTTTCGCTCACTGCTCGTTTACGCGCAGTTGTTGAAAATCGAACGCCTGGTAAACAGATATTATACGAAGGACGTGTTGTCGAGCCCCTACACCCCATTGGGCCCACAATACCGGGTGGAGAGTACCCAATTTGTCGTTGTGGAGACGAATCGGTCGTGGTTGTAGCTAAAACGGAACAAAATGCTGGTCGTCGTTTTTTCAGTTGCGCTTCTTTCGAGGACCACCGGTATTACCCGAACGAAGTCCAATATTGTAATTTTATGCAGTGGCTTGACCCGCCAATGTGCGAACGAGGACTGCAGTACGCCTTGGAATTGCAAGCGGAAATAAGGCGCTTGCAGAAGATAGTTGCTGAGGCAACTAGACTTGGGTTTGTCAGAAATTCGTAGTGTCGTCGGTTACTAACTAAGTTCCTATTTATTGTTGTTGTACTTCGTAATTGTTGGTTGTTTGTTTTCGCATTTGCTTATTTACTAGGTTCCAGTTCTATGTTGTTTAGGTGTTTCTAGTTTGGATGAATGAAGTACTTACCACCAGAAGTTCAAGTGCCCCAATTTCAATCTTCACACGACCAGACGGTCCCATATGTAACGACGTATGCAAACGAACTTGAACAAGAGATTAGACGTCTCGAAAATGAACTTGAGCGCTTGCGATTTAATTGAGCCTGCCTTCAGTTTCTACGTAATATTCACTATGTTTCCTTCTTTTATGTTTTAGTTAGCATCATGTAACTGTACGGCTTGTATCTTTTGTGGGTTTGTGTTTAATTTTTAATGTTGTTCGTCTTCTGATACCGGTGTTTACTTTATAAGAAACGATAATATAATCGTTAACAAGACGATAATTTATGAATCATTGTTAGTCCGAGCTTAAGAATAAAGTACAATGAGACCGGACGCGACTACTCAATAATCGAACCCAGTACAGATTCGTGATATTAAGTGTCTACAGTGGACGGGACTCGACTACTCAATAATCGTACACAGTGCAGATTCGTGATATTAAGTGTATACAGTGGACCGGACGCGACTACTCAATAATCGTGCTACGGAACCCACTTTAATTGAAACCATAGGTCGGCCCCATCACTGAACCCTGTTCAAGCGTGACGCATATGTCAAATAGCAAAGTAGTCACATCTCCCATTTACTCATCGTTTACAAATTGAGCTATGGATAAATGGGAGAATAATGATGGGGGTTACGGTAATCAACGGCCTGGAAAAGAAATAGTACTTGAAGGGAAAGTTTCCGAACCACTGCGGACTATTGGATCCAACCCTATCTGCCTATGTGGTCAAGAATCGGTGGTAGCTGTCTCTGAGACTGAAAAAGATATCGGTCGTCGTTATTTTTGTTGTGAAGCGTACGAGGCCCACAGGGTTTTCCTAGATGAAATTGAATGTTGTTACTTTACCCAGTGGATTGACCCTCCCATGTGCGAACGTGGACGTCTGTATGCACTGGAATCGCAAGCCGAAATAAAACGTTTGAAGAAGGTGGATGCCGATAAAACTACAGTTGGACCTTTCCCAAGGCCGTGGTAGGTTTCTGTGTTTACTATAATTTTAGGTTATATTGTAATTTGTATTTGATGTTTCCTAAGTCTGGATTTATGTTTTACCGGACACGTACTATTATAAGGTGTTGTACGTATATGGTTGTAGTGTTGATTTTTAATATTCGTATTGTATGTTGTATTGTATCATAACGTGTTGTACCTTTGTGATTGTATTGAAGATTTATAAATTTGTTATGTTCTATTGTATCGTTATGGTTGCAACATGTGTAGTTAAAGCAATGTCAACCGTACGACCGTTTCAACTAATGTGATATGACATGTCAGTGGCCGCGGGATGACCCAAGGTCTTGGCTTTGATTCAGTAAAGGTCGACACGTCCCCTTGATTTCGGCTTTGTTTTATTAAAGCAGTCGTCAACTCATCTTTAATCGGTACGAGTTGTCACATCATGTTGTTTCTATTCATTGAACAATCTATAACACGTTACCCTAGTGGTGCTGAGTGTTGTCTTGTCATATGTTTGTATCCTACAGCTCAATTAACGATGGTAGATCTTTACCACAAAGCAACCCCCTTGTTTAAATAGTGTACACTTCTTCCTTCCACACATACCTACAAAATTGTGAGTTCTCCGTCAACCACGACGATAAGGTGAGAAACTAGTTTTTTTTTTCCGTGGTTACGTACTTCTTTGTGTACATAATATGTTTCTTGTTTATGTGTAGCTTAAATGGACGATTGGGTAATAAGTGATGATCTCGTGGATAGAATATTTGATGAGTACGAACGGAATAAGGAGGACGAAAAAGGTGGTGGTTTCGTTCTAGATACACGAGCAGAAGAGGCGGAAGAAGCAGGTCAACATGAAATTGTTCGTGGTACTCAACATATAGTTGAAGTACAAAAACCGAAACAACGTCCTCGCAAAAACAAAACAAGGGCAGTGGAAAACCGTAATCGTCCCAACCAAAGTCATGCCAGCTCCAGTGGTACTACAGCAGAACTCTCTTCTCACGACTTACTTTTAATCATGAAATTCTATGTTGAAGTTGATAAAAGAGAATTGCTGCTCTTGCAAAAAGGTGGAGGGGTTACCCATGAAGAATTTTGGTCCATGGTAACAAGATTGCATAACAATCATCGTAACGACACCACTACAAGAACTTCTGCCGAACTTCATATCGCTCATCGGCGTTTCGTTAATACTTGTGAAAGATACCAGAAGATTATACAAACAGTTGAAGATGAAAACATATTTCAAACGAATCGGGCTACTTATGACTCCCGTTACCTTGCAGAGTACGGGACTGATTTTGTTGGGTACGAAGCCTACAAACTACGTTATAGTTGGATAACCCAAACACGGGGTTGAATAAGCAAATGATTTTGTTTCTTGCTTGTATGTGCATCGTAATTTTTAGTACTTATTTCATTGTTATCTCTGGTAAGCAGTATTAAGACTCGTTAAATATTTCAGTCAGTGATTAAAATAAACCACGCGGATTCGTTTAACAAACACGTACGCACGATCATGCGGATTACATATAACGCACAAATAGATAACATAAGAAAACACAACGGTTACACCTAAGGATGTACAAGCAGAGTACACCTACCGGATAATACAAATACGAAACATACGGTTGAATAACCTACTACAAAGGGACAGCACACTAAAACAAATATACAGACAAATACAACATGAACGTCTACTAAATAAGATACAACTAATCATCATCTAGATCCGCAGGCTCCATCTCCACATCCTCAACATCATCTGCGGTCCTCAACTCGTTCGTACGAGCAGTCAACTCATCATACATTACCTGTCGCAGACCAAGCGTCATCTGATAAAGATCCTGATAAGAAAAAACAGCTGGATCTGGATACTCCGTCACTTCTGGCCGTGGTATATCAACATACCTATCAGATCCGTATGTAGTTGGTACTGCAACAGTCCAACCGTAGTCTGGCACCTGGGAAGCGCGTGGAGGAGGTGGATCCTGGGGAACATGGTAAACCTGTGTGGACTGTGAAATATCAGCAATGAAAGGGGGCTCAAGGCCAGTACGGAGCGCAGAAGGCCCAACCAAGTCAACGGATGCAGCATGCACAAAACTCCCAGTCTGAGGTGGTGAATAATACTGACGCCAGAAAGAAATATAATCCCTACCGGTAAGAATGAAATCACTGGATGGCCACCAATCGTCTGCGTGCTCCTGTAAAGCACTAGCAGTATAAACCTTGGGAGTAGCTATATGTGGGTGTGGATCATCAGGAACAGCATCCTCAACATATATCTGTCTCCAACATCTTCCCCTAAGTACCAGAAGCAACCTAAACTCGGGGGAGATGATACTAGTGGAAAGTGCTTCGTCGATAGATGAAGAGCATGCACCGAGGAGGGCTGAGCAAGAAACTGTGAACCATCAAAGGTGTAACAACCCGAATTTTAAACAACGTGATAAGACAAGAATCAAGGCAGAATTAAATGTTAAAATCTGAATCAGGATAAACGGGTTGTGCCATTGCGTTCATCTCGGAAAAATACGCGAGATAGAGTCCGAAATTTCGTAAATTGGAGTCCGTATGACCGAGATATGGCCTCGTGAAGTTTGACGAAAAATTCAAATTCAAAACAGATTCAAATTTCAGAATTCAGAAGAGGCGGGAAAATTTCCCGCCAGACCAGGGGAGGTCGACTGGGGAGTCGACCCCCTGCCAACCAGGTCGACTGGGGAGTCGACCCTAGGGTCGACCTAGGGGTCGACCTGCCTGGTCGGACCTAGGCAACCTGGTGCACCTGTTTTGCTGTTTGGCTCGGTTTTGGAGGCTTGTGACGATTTTTGAGGGCTTGGATCTATCCTAGGGTTAATCTAACGGCCTAAACTACTCCTAATCTCTATAAAAAGACCCCTAACCTAGCCTAAAACCCTCATTTATTGATCCTACAACTAAACTATGCCAAAATTTCTAATGATCATGGCCTCCACTCAAAACCCTAGCCTCCATCCTCTTGTCATAAATTCTATCTTCATTCTCTTGAGAGATTAGATGATCATTTGAGTGTTTCTAAGTTACATGAGAGTTGCTAAGCTCGATTCAAGGCCAAAGTTGCAACCTTTATACTTCAAAGCAAGGATCTTTCTTATTATTTTCTCAAGGGTTTTATTGGAGCTTATTGATTTGGGGTTTTTTTGCTAGTGTGGCTTCGTCTCAATCTTTTTATATATTGATTTGTGCCTTCATAGCATTGTAAGCCCCCTCCTACTATTAGATATTAACTATGAAGTTAAATGAATGTTGCAAGTTGGGTTTGAACATTAAGTATCATACATGCTATCATGTTATGTATCCCATCATGTTTGTAAAGACACCATCTTGATCTTATGGGCTAAAAGCTATAAGCATTATGTTGAATGTTGCATTATGCAACATGAGAGCTATCATATCCCTTATGATAACTTGTATGTAATGTTATATGTGAACTTCTAGGCATCTTTCTATGTCACCTATCATCATGATTCACCTATGTGCTAAGTTTGGGGTTATGCATGTTTTTGAGGCTTGATAACATGCAAGTTAATGAACACATTTACGCCTCATATGCCACCATGATTAACTTGTGGCCTTATACCCTTTTTGTCATGCCTTTGCCAAGTTCCTTCTTTAATCCATTATGCGTTGTTGTGAATGTATATGCGAGTTTAAAAGCGTTGGGGTTATGTTATGGGGAAACTGACATGAAACATGATTTGGGTAAATTGGTATAAACGTGACAACATGTAACTTTGGCTATGAGCATGGGACTTGAAAACTTGACACGTATGGGTTGTAAGTGTAACAAGACACTAGACCAAATATGAAAATGGCCAACTCGAGGTTGGGTTGAGTTTGAAGCATAAATCTACCCGGACCCGCCCGGCTTAACTAGTGGCTACAAACAATAAGATCCAATGTGAGAAGTTGGTCATGTCGCGCTTAAGACCCGAGGTTAGACTAGTTTGTGGTGTAAAACTACCCGGACCCGCCCGGCTTAACTAGTAACCACAACAAGGTCTAATGTGAGAGGTTGAGAGTGCATTAATTAAATTAGTGCCACATGATAAGGTTAAGTAAAGTTGACTAATGACACTTAACCGATATGACACGAATGGGTAGGTTAAGTGGGACCGAGCTTGATTTCTTAACGACACTTAACCATACAAGACAATTAGGGGATGGGGTTAAGTAATTTTCGCTTAACTAATCCGACTTGGTAATTAGATGGGGTTAAGTAATTAAGACTTAACTAATCTAAACACGGTAATTAGATGGGGTTAAGTAATTAAGACTTAACTAATCTAAACACGGTAATTAGATGGGGTTAAGTAACCTATACTTAACTAATCTAAACACGGTAATTCGACGGGGTTAAGTTAAACACTTAACCAATCTAAACTGGGTAATCCAATTAGGTTAAGTAACCAATACTTAACTAATTTAATATGATAATTTAATGGGGTTAAGTAACTTATACTTAACCAATTATACGTGATGATTTGATGAGGTTAAGTAACCTACACTTAACCAATCTAATACGTGGGTCTGGTAGGGTTAAGTCACAAGACCTTTTAAATTAGGCTTAACCAGTGTAATACGATTAGTGGATGGGGTTAAGTTAACCTACACTTAACCAATCCGACTCGACAATCTGATGGGATTAAGATAATCTATGCTTAATCAATCTAACATGATAATTTGATAGGGTTAAGACAAATAAATACTTAACCAATTTGACTTGATAGGGTTAAGTCATGAGCTTCTTGGTACACTTAACCAACCTGTAGGGCTAAGCCTTGAACTTGAGTACTTAGCCAATCTTGACATGATTCGTAGGCGGGTTAAGTCATGAACTTGGATAACAAAACTTAACCCATTTGACAAAACCCTAGCTCAGGGGATTAGGTTGGAAATCGTAGTTAACAAGGATAGCGGAAAGAGGAGCTAAGTGGTAAACCTTAGTTAAGGGTAACTAAGTAATAATTCTTAGCTAAGGACATGAGACTAGTTCATAAAGAGATGAGAAACTTGGTACGGTAGGTCATCGCTTATTATACGAGGAGGAGCAAGTTATCTGACTTGGATAAAAGCTCCAGCGAACTGGGTGACGAAGCGGAAGCTTGGGGAACGTGAGGGTACTCTTGGTATCCGTCTGTGAGGTGGCAAGTGGTCCATGAAACCCGGCTTCGCAGAGGTTAAGGTCTGCGGTAGAAGAGCCAAGAGTATGCCTTGGTTGCTATGCGAGCGACCTAAAGACTGGGATGGATTAGCGTGGAGTCGACGATACTTGATTTTGCCCCAGGATAGCATGTCGCCGACTACCTACCATATTTAGTCAATCATGTACGTATGGAAAGGCAGGGAACTCCCAACAGACCATATACTAGCTATCGAGTTATGGGTGAGGTTGGCTATCTGGAAGTGGGCATCGATGGGCCGTAGTGCAGTTCTCATACATGATTTTTCTTGGATTGCCTTTCAGTAGTTGAGGGAGGGGTCACGTGCGACCATAGCCACGGGTACAAAAACAGACCTTGATATATGCATCAGCAGACGACTTAAAGCTCCCGACCGAGTTCCGTATTTCTTGGTTTGCCCTGGCACGGAACTCGGATGGCACATTGAGGAACATGTGCGTCTAGACATGGAAAACGATTCACGATACATACGTGGGATAAAGGGCGCGGTTGACGGGTGGCATAATCCCTAGTGGCCCTAGGTGGCTGAACCCAAACCGAGACACGGAAACGTTCATTAGGTAGCATAATCCCTAGTGGTCCTAGGTGGCATAAATCCTAAGTGGACGCGCGATAGTTCATGGTAATGAAACATAACTAGATCAAAGGTAGCAGTCCAAAATAACCTCAAGGATAAAACGTTTACATGGGAAAGCCCGTATGGCCTACGGCAAAGGACTGAACTTTTACATTGAAAGAAGCATACGAGTTGGGAAAACCTACATATGCTATATATTAGGTTGACATGGACCATTACATGACATTGGGCAAGGGACATTCATAGTTAACACATGACGCGGGTTGGGATACTAGTACGAGAGGTGCAGAGAAAATATACATGTTAGAACCAGGAGAAATATACATGATAGATACCGTGGGATGTTATGCAGGATAGATACCTTGGGATAGTATACTTGATAGAAACCTGACAATGTGATACCTTGATTTATCTTGACACCGTAGTTTATCATGACACACTCGTGTATCTTGGTACAGTAGTCATCCTGTTATTTTGGTTTAGCTTATCTATCTTATCATCATACTTATGTTCATCTCAGTTCCTCATGCCAGTTAACTTTACTAGTTTATATACTGATAGTAGATAGGGCTTACCAGTCTTTATGACTGACCCCGTTTTGTTTCGCCTCTTGTCTTCCGTTCCGCCCCCCCAGGTTACAGGGAGGAAATGCTATTGTTAGTTTGGACTTCTTCTGTTTGAAGGTCATCACGCATGGCTTGGACTTTTCTTGGCTATGGCTACTTTACTGTTTTACTTGGGGAATAATTTATGAAATGGTTTAATGCTTCTTTATTATTGCAAGACAGGTTTTGATGTATTCTGATGTAAATGGCTTTAGACCTTATTTTATAAGGTAATGAAATTTGTTTTACTTCCGCTGTTTTATATATATATATGTTCTGTGTTGTAATATTTCTGTGCAAGTTTACCTCGATAATGCTTCACCAAACCTAGTGCATTCCCTTTGTGAGTGACCCTAGCGGAGGTGGGGTGTTACAAAAGGGATGCCAGATAACTGCATCACGCGTCCTCCGCAACTCAATCTGATTGCGAGCTATGGCAAAAACATGTTGTGCCTGTCCTCCAGGCAACGGTCTACGGTTACCCAAACTCCACGCTCGTACTCTAGGATAGAAAGTGTGTAATGTTGGATCAACGGTGGGAAAAGACAAATTGTGGAAGTACTCGAAGTACCAATACTGTAAAATATCATAAAAACCAGTAATTGAACCCACCCTGGTCCTAACGACACACTGAAGATCCAATGACCTATACAGGTATGCTAAAATAGGTGTTCCCCAATCATACTCAGTCGGACTGCTATCAAATGAAAACGGTTCAACTACCGCCACATAACCGCACAGCAAACTGCTCGAAGCATTTGTGAAAAATAAATTTCCCATCATATACAAAACAAATAATCGTGCAATCTCCAAATGATGAACCTTAGGCTGATTATTACTAGATAATTCCTGTATTGCTAGTTTAATTTGAGAGCATTTAATCTGGAAATTACTGGTGATGGCATTCTCTAAATCAAGATTTGGAAATAAAGTACGCAGAGTACCGTAGTTCTGGTACACCTCATCATACGACAACGTTGCCCCTTGTCCTATGGAAAGCCCGGTGAGCATAGAAAAGTCCAGTGGAGTGATGCCCATCTCCCCAAAACCAAAGTGGAATGTATGAGTTGTTTTCCACCAACAAGCAGCCAATGCACCACATAATTGAACATCATTATTTAAAAGATGTTCGATATCTATGTAACGAATAATTATTTAGCTACAGCGAATGTAATAACAAAGGAAATAATAAGTACATACGACGAGAATACGTACTCAAAAAGTGGCCTAAACCAATACTACTCAGAAATGTCTGAATAATAGCCTCTGTATCATACTCACGGATCTGACTATACAGACGAACAACACCAGCCCAAGACCACGTGTTCGCTCGCTTCGAGCCTAATAATACGAATGAGAATTACATATTTTATGTCCGACATTACGAAGGTAATATTTAATAAATAAAACGTACCGATGTGTCAACTAACGTGCCGACGTGCTGCTCTTCAGCGGCCAACTTACGAAAATCGGCCAATTGCTTATCCAGTCCTAGATTTGGGTCCCGGTGCGACTCCAAAACGTCGGTTCTCCTAGAAATCCGTCTTCTTCTAACAAACGGTGTCTCACGGTCTTCCGTACCATCAGTCGGTACGTTCTGTTCTACCGGTTCGTGCTCGTCACTCGGATCTACATTCCGGCTACGGCTTCCGCTACCTCGAAGTGCCCGCATAACACGTTTCATTTTTTTTAGGCGGTATACGAAACAATGGCGGGAGTAAGTAATGGCGGACGAGAGGAGAGGAGAGGAAGGAGAGAAAACTTGTGGCGGCGAGGGGATTTTTTTTATAGGGTTCTTATCCGGCTTTTAAAAAGCCGGATAAGAGGTGTGGTGTGGATTAATCTCCACACCACACCACGGATTGCAATCGGACGGTTGTCCGATTGCAATCCACGTCATACCTTATCCGGCTTTATAAAAGCCGGATAAGGTTTTGAAAGCAACTCACCCGTTGGGGTGAGTTGCTTTGCTGGTTGGATGGATTTGACAAATCAATCCAACCAGCGTTGGGGATGCTCTAATGGGATGAAAGAAGGGATGGTGACGGCAGCAAACAGAAAAAAGGATGGCAAATAGTAGAAAACATAGTAAGGAAAAGGGAGAGCTGGGTTTATGCGCAAGTAAATGAGTGGGCAGTAGGGTCCGGGCTTGGCCCGTTTCTTAATATAAAAGTAATTAGAATAAAACAAAAGGAATAAGAGAAGGTAGACGGACCTGGAAACATTGGCTAATGGGCGGATGGGCTAAGATGATTAGAAGGAAATAACAAGCAAATAAATACAAAGAAAAAGGAAATGAGATGAATGACGGACAATCAATTCATAGAAATAAAATTCTAGAAAATAAATTAAAAGGGGCTTTCTTTTTAAAAGTATAGATTTTCTTTTATGTTCATCTAAAAAGAAAATTTAAAGAGAAGAAAGGATAAATACAAACAGGAAAAAAGAATACAAGAAAAATAAATGAAGAATATATTAGACATTGCGATATGCCAGGGAAACAATTATCATTAGTTTAGTATGCAATATTATAACATACAGATAGTAGATATAAGGCATATCACACTAATGACCTACTTAAGTGAAACAAGGAAAAGGTAGAAGGAAATATAAGTTTAGATGAACCTCAGCAATTATGCGCAATGCATACTCCATTATTTAACAGCGAATATTAGGAATTATTGAATTTGACATCGTTTACGTAGGCTAAACCATATTAAGTTGGGTCGAAGTGAAAGATCAAAAATAACAAAAGAAAGGAAATATATAAAAGAAAGGAAATATATAAAAGAAAGGAAAGTTAAAAGGAAAATTAAAGTAAAATAGACATTTATATAACTCTAATTATTAACGTTGTTAGAGATAAAACGATAATTTACAATGGTGTTAAATGCAAATACTTATCATATAAACAACTTGACATTTTTGAACAAAGTACCGTGTGCGATGCACACACATTAGTTGTTCATTTATAAATGATAAGTCAAAATTGAATAAAACACCGTGTGCGACGCACACGCTTTAATCGTTCAGTTATAAAAGACAAGTCGAGTGTCTGGATTTAAACAACACAGATATATACAATTTTGTTTGGTCGAGGATTATAAACTAAAGAGTTTATGAAATGAATTATATTTAATCCAGTTCATTAAGCTGATAGAAATGTTTAAGATCAAAGGAATAAAACAGTTCTTAAGTATCAACTGATAGTAAAAGACATTACGTAAATCGTTCGAAGAGTCCAGGATTAATATCCCACTTCGATTCGATTTATACGTCGCGTGTCAGAGATTATTGAAGATAATTGAAGAAGGGAATATGAAAGGGCTATTTTTTACAAAATAGTGCCTTCGGTTTGTCCAGTCCCAAGACAACTTGTATGAACGAATGTCTGACAGAATAATTTCAAAGGGATCACGTACGTTGTTTTCTTCATACGTACCAGTTGCTGGTACAGAAGGGAAACTTCTTTAGCCTGACCACTAGAGTATTTTTGTGGAAATCAATTAGTGATTTTCGATGGATTTGACGATGTGGCATTCAAAGTGAATGGTGGACAGGTGTTCTAGAAAATAACGTAACCTCTAGCCTCACAACCAGGAAATGACAAAAATCGGGCTAGGCAACATGGCTAGTTGGGTCATACCCAAGCAGGGCGTATTATCACAATCTAGAGAAATTCCTTTTGTTTCCTCATCTCTTTTTCACTGCTACAGCATTCGGTAGCGGTTGTTGATCCCAACCGTGGAGGTGGTAATATATTCGTTATACTCAAGCTAAATGAGTGGACGATCATGTGAGGCCGGGTTGCAAGACGTTCTTGTTGAACCCCAGTGTATCCTCTCTAGAGTACATTGATCGACAGATGCTCCCCTACCTTGTCTATTGGAATCCAATCTCCAATAAGCGCTCTGCGGTTTTAGATTTTATACTATATACGTGAACGTGAGATGCAAGCATTTCACTAGATGATTATTTATTTGATAAAAACTATTATAATATCAAATGTTTTGATATAAAATAATTGGGTCATCATCCATATATTAGTTATGGATTGGTCTAAAAATTTCTATAGTAAATGAATATGTCCAATGTGGAAAAACCTTATTCCCTGTTTACAATCTTTTTAACTGTGTTTACTCACACCAGTCCCTTGACTGACCCAGAGTTTATTTTTCTGTGTTTCCTAAACTCTTGGGTACTCATAACACTTGTTATGGGTAGACAAATGATCCAGGTGATAAGTGCAGATCTTTTGAAGTATTTTGGCGAGGAGTTCTGGAGTCAGCTTATCTATATCTAAGTATCAAGTATATGTTGGGCCCGTAATCATGTAAAATGTATTATGACAATGTTTTATGATGTAACAGACTCTGATATGTAATATATTATGTGATAATATATTTTGTTAAAGTCCCCTGTGAGATTCTGATGTTCTTGATTCTTATTCTTCTATTCTATTAGTTCTATCTTATCTTTTTCATCCTCTAATTTCTTTCTATTAACAGTCAGAGTTCGATACTTGGATTTTTGACGAGTAATACATGATTTCGTGTTACTGTTGAAAATTCGAGGGTCGAATTCTTCTGGCCGTTACATTTATTTCTGTTGCTTCAAGTATGTGCAATTTCTATTACATTGGCTCCTTTATATATATGCTATGGAGCTGATGTTAGACTTATTCCCATGATGTGGGACTAAATAGAATATGGCAAGAGCATATTCACTCATATATATTATAACACTCCCCTTTGAATATGCATCTTCAAAATCTTGAATGCTCTGTTAACTTGAAGTTGTTCCTTTTAAAACATATATGATGATTGCTTCCCCTTATAATTATCCGTTCAGTCGATACAACTATTGTTTGTTGCCTTCAAAACTCTATCAAGAAAACCCAACGGGAAAAACCTTGAACGAAAAAAAGAGTACAGCGTTTGACATTATGAATATCATATTAAAATGATATTCCTTAAAAGAGTTTGATTCTTCAGGATCAAAGCAATGCCTCATTAAAATTTTTTTTATGAAAAACCCTGTGGTAAAAATCATAAACAAGGAAAAGAGTGCAAATTCATTTCATCTTTAGGTAACATGTTTTACAATGTTACAGTAAGGGTTGATACTTCAGGATCAAGATAATGCCTTATTAAAAACCTTACTAACAAAAACCCAGTGAGAAAAATATTAGTGAAGGAAAAGAGTACATTATAGCATACTTTTATATGCTCCTCCTTATTTATAACTCATTATTCAATTAGTTTATTGATGTGGTCGACGCATGCCAATTTTGTACATCATCTTCTGGAATGTTGATTTTGAAATCGCTTTTGAGAACAGATCTACCCGCTCTTCTTGAGCTGAATTTGTTTCTCCTCATTCTTGTTATCCTTTCGTTCATGGGTGAAGAGAAATTTAGAAGAAATTTGCTCCATCCTATCAGCCTTGATATAATTCACTTTAATCTGAGCCATGCAAATTGCCTTGTCTTCTTCATAAATAATAGTTTACTGCATCAAAAGATGTTTGATACTTCTGGATCAAAATGTTCCTCGTCAAAACCTTACTAAGAAAAACCCAACGGGAAAAGTCTTAGTGAAGGAAAAAGAGTACAATATAAAACGTCATATTTACTACGTCAAAAGTAGTATGATACTTCTGGATCAATGTAATGCCTCTTTAAAACCTTAATAAGAAAAACCCAGTGGGAAAAAATCTTAAATAAGGAAAAAGAGTACAATATAACTTATTTTTGTATGTTACTTTTGGGTTGATACTTCTGGATCATGACTTATGCCTCATTAAAACCTTACTAAGAATACCCATTGGGGGAAAAACTTAGTTAAGGAAAAAGAGTGCATTATATCATACTTATGGATGCTCCCCCTGATTTAAAATTTTCGTCTGAATTCGTATTCTTCTTTCAATAACTCAAATTACTTACAAATACTTCTTAATGAATTTTTTCTTTTAAAACTTCATGTGCATTTCCATGCTTCAGGCATGTTTTCTTATTTAAGACGCCTTCCTTTTGTGATTTGTATGTTACTAATATTCATTTGTGAATACACTTCAGGTGCTTATAATTTACTGTATCAATCGGACTTGCATGTTGCAATACATTTTTGATGAATAAGACAACTTTCATTACTGAGCAGGAAGTAATCTACTCATCTTAAAGTATATCAAGATTTTCATTACAACAATACTTAGAAGAATGAAGTATATCAAGATTTTTATTACAACAACACTAAGCAGGAAGTAATCTACTCACCTTGAAGTATATCAAGGTTTTCATTACAACAATACTTAGAAGAATGTTGTAATCTATCATCCATGTTCTTGGTATTCTTTATAATAACAAATGTTATTTATGTTCTTCAAGAACTTATATATTATAATAATTTTTTCATATCGCAACTACCACTTCAATGGATATTAAGAGTTTCATTACAACAATTCTTGAAAGCAGGAAGTGATCTACTCATCATGAATTATTTCAAGATTTTCATCACAACAATACTTAAAAGAATGTTGTAATCTACTTTTCTTGCTCTTTATCACCACCAAAGTTATTTAAATTATTCTGGAATTTGTATACTTTCATCGTTTTATACCTTCTGGGTATTATAGGTGTTTTAAACACTTTCACCAATTTAATCAATTCAATTATCTCTGAAAATACAATGCTCATGGCACTTAACATGTTGTTGAAACTCTATGGTGCTTCAGTCACTGCCATGTGCTTTTGTCATTATATATATTTCTATTTTTATCTTATGAATTATAGGTTCATATCTTATGGACTACAGGTCCATATATCTTATTTAGGAGAATTTCAAGATAGCCAATCATGTTTCTCTCTAATATGGGATTTTTAATCCATTTATAAATATAAGCGCTTTATTATTTATTAATTTATCATCGATGATTATTTCTTGTCAGTTCTATACATTATTTATTGAGATCTCAAAACTTATCATGCTTAGGTACCTAAACCACTTCTGGGGTTATTTTGACAATCATGTCATGGGTTTCTTTCAAAACACCTTTAAGTGTTTCTTCAGGAACACTCACCTCCTTTATTTTGCATCTTTATGACTTACTCCAAAGATATTTTGAACTGACTTTTATACCACATTTCCAGCTGTGATTTACACCTTTTTATCCTTCGGGGATTCAAATATATATTGGGGAAAGTCTATTAGGGACATAATTGATAATTTATGCAAGTTACTTAATACTTTGCATAATTCTATATGTTAGCAAATATTTAACGTTCATGATTCTTTTATCCTCCCCCTCAATGTTGACAAACATTGTCACTTTAAATAATAAACCTTCTTTGGATTCTAATTTTTGATCCATTATAGCATTATAGCTAGCAAATAATTTCAATTGTAGGAGGATAATGCTCTTATTAGTTGATAAGATGCATTCATATTGTATTGCTTATTCCCTTTCATTGATCTAATGACTTGGAGGAATTTTCTATCATTTGAATATGTACATAACTTCAGGTCATTTAATATTGATGTCAATCGACTTTCTAAAATACAAAATAATATATGCATAAATTATAATATGAGATCATAACAACTTCAGGTTGTTAATTAAATATCGCATATTTGTGTATATACGTGCATCCACGTATTACATATGTAATTGATTTGCATATTCTTTCTCATTCAAGTTATTGATTTTAGAACAAATTGTTTATAATGTTCCAATCATTAATTTTTGCTTATCAAGCAAGCTCAACGTGAATCTCAAAGATCGTTTCATAATATCTAAAATATCTAATTTGGCAGTGTATTGAACTTCTGGTTCAAATGAAATATATGAACAACTTCGAGTTGTTAATCCATATTGAACTTCTGGTTCAAATAATATATAAACAATTTCAAGTTTGTTAAACTGTATTGAACTTCTAGTTCAACTATATTGAACTTCTGGTTCCACTGCATTGAACTTCTGGTTCAAATAATATATAAACAATTTCAAGTTTGTTAAACTGTATTGAACTTCTGGTTCAAATAAAATATATAAACAACTTCAAGTTGTTAAAATTTATTCTTCAATACAATATGTAAATGTAAATATATAAGCAAGATATAGCTCATTTTGAAAATTGTGCAATCTTTGGATGCATTATCATTGTCGCATATGATGTAACTTTTTTGAGAAGTATAATGTTATTATTTTACACAGTTTCAATAAAGCTTCAGGCTTTTAAATTATGAAGTATTTCAAGTTCATTGATTAAGGAACTTCAAGTTCCTATGCATATATATAAACATACGTATTATATCTAGTTTATTAATTTATGACGAACTTCTGGTTCTCAATCTTTTAACATACTTCTAATTTAGAAGCTTTTACATTCTTGCTAATTTTCAAGATTTCAAACTTGTAAACTTCATCAAAAGGTTTCTTTTTTCATAATCCAAGACTTCAGGTCTCAGATCTGAGTTATACAACTTTTTCCATTACATTAGATATTAGTTGCCAAATACATTGACTAATAATACACATGTCTATTCTTATTCCAAACACAAACATAACTTACAATATCCAATGCTTTTAATACATTTATAATAATATGGTAATATAATATATATTACCATAACGATACATATAATGCATTTATTATAAAAATAACGGAAATAACCATTATACGGTCTAAATATATGAATCAAATAAATAAGTTTTACATAAATCAACATAATAAAATTTGGATCTAGCTACAATATTGATCAACGATATAACTGAAATAAACAACTTATAGTTGTACTGCATTCCCAATAATCATATTTTCTAAAATACCATATACATGCATAATATCTGATCCAAAATTGAGTAGAAATGCATAATTATAGAACCGAGATTTTACATTCTTTAATATGAATGATTCGAAAAACTTGCAGATCCACCGCCAGCTATCCCTCCTACCTCAGCAAATCTGCAGGCGCCATCCTCTAACCACCCAGAGGCAATTGTTTCTGCGTCATTTCCTCAAGCACTTCCTGCGCCTATGGGTCAACGTCACATGTCTTCTCTATTTCACCATCTACCGCGTAATGCTGGAAGATATGTTCCGGTTGACATGATTCCAACGTTTTCTAATGGAGCAATGGATCATATTCCTCAAATCGTTCAAGCAGGTGAACAAGTTTGGGGTAAAACTCTAGTGGATTTCTTTCTTGATGAACCTCTCTCTTACACTGTGGTCACCACCAAAGTTAACAATCACTGGAACCTCAATGGATCTATGACTGTTAAATCCGATGGTGTTCTTTTTCTTTTTCAATTCACTAATGAAGAAGACAGAACTAATGTCTTAGCTAGTGACCCGTTAATCATGAAAAACAAACTATTCATTGTGAAACCATATGACTCGCAAGTAAGTAATATTTGTGGATCCGTCAAAGCTGTGCCAGTATGGGTTCAATTCTCGAACATTCCCATGTTTGCATGGTCGCACCCAGGTATTAACTGACTTTCCTATAGACTTGGCAAGCTAATTTGTTTAGACGAGATGACTAAAAAGCTTAAGAGGTTATATTACGCCAAATGTCTGACTGAAGTCAGACCTGATCAAGAACTGGTTGATAACTTCTGGGTTAAAACTCCAAATGGTGGTACTTAGAATTTTTTTGTCAATTACCTATGGAAGCCTTTTGTTTGTACCAACTATAAAGTGTTTGGACACAACGATGCTAACTGCGAAGGAAGTGAAGCTATGAAGGACAAACAAGCTGAAGCAACAAAGAGAAGAATGATCAACCAGGAAGCAAATCGAGTTGGTAATCAAACTTTTAAACCAAATGCTAGTACTCTAGTTGAACCAATAACTAACAACCATGAGAAAAGAATCAAACACGTTAGCCAGAGGAAAGTACTGGCTCCTAAAACAAACCCATGGCAAAAAGTTGAAAAACATAAAAAGTCAGTCTCTTTTAAATACCAAAGAACCAAACCTACTTTTGGAGACTATTGGGCTAAAGCTAACAAATCACAATGGCAAAAGAGAAATGCGGTAGATACCGGGCAAGTTGAGGTTATAAATGAAGAAGGTGAGATTCACATTGACACTCTAACGGGTAAGAATACACAGCAAACTGCTAATAAACATGCGAGAGATGAACGTAGAAGTAATTCCCTCGGCTCAACTTGGTTGATTTTGAGAACTTATAATAAATTTGGAAGCCTGCAGGGAGAACACACTGAAGACCAAAATTTACAAACTGGAGTCAGCAAAAAGAGTAATGTCGAAACAGACGATCTAACTAATGGAAACACTAAAGCAACCAACGCTGGAGAGTTCAATAATAAAGCAATTGGAAGTAATGAAGAGATTAACAAGGATGGAATTAATGATGCTAACGCCAATGATGGTTTTCAAAATGTTGAATCCTCTGACATGCAAAATAAGAGTGTAACCGAGGATATAGAAAGGAGCAATAATCAAGTTGTGCTATCTACGACAAAAGGTGTTCTAGTGAAAAATCAGAATTGTACTTCTTCTAATCTGGACCCTACTACTATAGTTAATGTTGATATTTCTTATCAACCTAATGATCTAGTGTCCCCTGAATTCGAACCAAGCATGCAAGTTATTTTCCCGGCCTGCTGTGATATAACAGTTAACTCTCTTGATAATCAGTATGCTAAAGAACTCCTGATTAATGCTGTTAATAATGCTAAAGATCTTACAAACTCTGACTCTGGTGTGAAGGCCACTCCAATTACTAGTGTGGGGAGTAAAGATCAATCTTACAACAATATATCTCCGCCACCAGGTCAAAAACCAGCTAGTGACTCAAACCGCTACGACATTGCCAAAGCGATCAAAGAAAAGATTGGGGGAAAATGCCAAGAAATGGTAAGCTAAGTAATGATCGATCACCTCTTTTGAAAGCGAACCAATATGGTACTGATTCTTTCGGGGTCTTGACTAGATCCAAAGCGAGTGGTATGTCTCTAATCATAGAGTTTAATGATGATACAAAAAATAGGTGTCTGGAATATTAGAGGGGATCACCTCGACATCAAGTTAGACGAATGTAAGCACTTAATATGGAAGCACGGCCTCTCTATTTTAGCTATTTCGGAAGCCAAACTGGATGAAGCTTTAACTTTGAGAGCCACAAGGTACATAAATTCGAATTGGCAACTTATTCATAATTTACACAATGCTAATTATGGTAGGATTATGATTATTTTTGATCCTGCTATACACAATCCCGCAATAACTTCTTCTAACTAGTTTATTCACTGCAACAATAATCACATGCCCTCTTCTTCATCTTATTATGTTACTTTTGTTTATGCACTTAATGTTGCTCAAGCTAGAACCAAATTGTATCAGGACATGCTTAATTTCAGACAATGCACTCACCCTTGGCTAGTTTGTGGAGACATTAACTCGCCTTTAAATACCTATAATAGAGTAGGTGAAACACCCCACCTCCGTTAGGGTCACTCTCAAAGGGAATGCCCTAATTTTGGTGGAGGTTTATAAGTACAAGTCACAGATATACAAGACAGATATAAGAACACATATTTGTAAACAGCGGAAGAACAACAAACTTTATTTCATAAAGTCAAATACGTGTTACAACAACATCCTTTCCAAAAACATAGCATAACACTTCATAATCTGTCTTGAGTACATTATTTTTAAAGAAGCATAAATAAAACATAGATAAACTGCCAAAGCCCCATAGTGGATTGTCCAAAGCCATAGTTCAAAACAGGAAAGTCCAAGCAATACATTTCTCTTCTTCAAGCTGGATGTTGAGGTAGGTCAAGCTGCTGTGTTCCCTCCCTGAGGACCTGGGGGGGGGGGGAGAAACGGAAGAAAGAAGACGAAAGAAAATAGAGTCAGACATAAAGCCTGAGTAAGTCTAGTACTACTTTGTCTATGAATAAAGAACTGGGTATGATAAGTAAAACAGGAAGTGGGCAACATTATAAACTTGGTTAAGTTATCTAGGGTCGAATATACTATCGTACCCCATGTTAATCTCTGAACCCATATAAACTAGTTTCCAATTTGCACCCCAAAATCAGGGTGATGTGATCCATTCTACGATGATCGGCTCCTACTCGCATAGTTACATGTGTCTTACGGCCCCCGATGTCTGTAGTTACCTATGCTGGTCCCACCATGGGGTGTATCAAGTCCCATAGTGGCAACCCGACACAACCTTAGAGTGCAAAGGTATGCTACTGGTGTCCAGTGCTTTATTTTTCTGCGCCGGAGTGCGTGCACGCCCGCACACCGTTAGAACCTACACTGCTACACCACCGCCGTCGATTTTTGACCTCTTACAATCAGCCCAGTAATCATGCCCCACCCTGCCTAGTTTCAGGGTATCATGATACACCGTGTAGGGTTGCTGCTGAAAAGGGTCCCCCGTTACTAGGTTTTCTATCTCTAGCCAACATGCTAAGTTGGTTAAGTGTTTTCTAACCTAACCCCCACCAGTCCGTTTAGTTTAGCATGTTCCATTTTGATTAAGTCTTAAGTCCACTTAATCCTAACAATCCTGACTCAGCTTTAATTGTCTTATTAAAGCCTTGACCTCTCACATTAGACAGGTATTGTTGTGGCTGCCTGTTGCCGGTTGGTTCCGGGCAGTCTTACGCCACAACTCAGTCTAACCTCGGGTCCTTATTGGGCTCCATGTTTAACCTCTCACATTGGATAGGTATTGTTGTGACTACTGGACAACCGGGCGGTTCCGGGCAGGTTTACATCACAACTCAATCCAACCTCGGGTTAAACACATCGTATTTTCTACATTTACATATCTTGTCATTCTTCTTTATTTATATGTAAATATTTGCGGCCCATTATTAAGTTAATGGTGTAAAGGTTACACCAATCATGGGCCCAACCGATACTTGAATTTGGGCCCTTCTATTTTATATTTTCATTCATTAATTCATTTTAACCCAACGTTGTTTTCCCCCGTTTTACACGTCCGTTCATATATATTGGGCTTAGCCTTTTAAAGCCCAATTTAGCCATGCGAAAAGGGGGGCTTATGGCGTATACACAAAGAGGGGAAAGTGAGCGCATGAACTTGCATATGACGTTGGAAAATACATAATAGAAATTGGTGTACTTGCATAGTGGTAACATAGGTGACATGAATCAAAGCATGTGAACTTGCATAGGTTTAACTACAACATGAACCTATATTCTTGTTTAGGCATAATGTCAAACATAAGCATGGCCTAAATACTTCTAGCATAAACATGGCATATTGTCAAACATAAGCATGGCATAAATACTTCTAGCATGAACATAGCATAATTCAATTTAATCATGATTTAAGCCTAATCACATAACGATGGTATAAACATACTTATGCATAAATATTCCTAATCATGGTGTTTTGCTTTAAACTTGCAAAAAGGGGATTTTTGAGTCCAACCTAGCCATGTCATCATATAATCCTTTAAAACAAGATAGACTTAATCACGGGTTTCAATTATGCCAAATATCATTCCTAGCCATATTCATAAGTTTGCAAAAGCATGACTTAATACATGGATTATGGTGTCAAAATTCCACATAGTTTCACATGAACTATAATAACCAAACTTGTTTCAATTACTTGCAAAATGATTTATGCACAAAAACATACATCACAATGGCATAATAACAAAGCCCCAAACTTACATGTAGCCTCAACATAGATTACACAATTTGCGCAATATTCCAAACGTATATTTGCATAGAACTACCGCATGTAGTCCTTTATAATGAATACATAATTTTGCACAAATATGAATTACTTCCATTGCCACAATCCAAGCATACACATCAACACAGTTGTTTATTATACCAAAGTAATACTCTACTTACAATGGTTTGATGAATTCTCTAGTTTAGGGATTGAAGACGCAAATTCCTTTGTTGAATTGATTAGCTTTAGGTTGCTTTGAATTGCTTTAGGCCTTAGAACTTTCTTCCTAATCCTCTCTTTAGTTGGCGGCTATTCTTTGTCGTTCCTCAGCAACATGGCGGCTATAATCTTATTTTGAATGAATAGATTAGGGTTTAGTCTAGGGTTGTTTATATAGAGGTTAGGAATTGATTAGGACCCTTGATGTTGCTAGGATAGATCATAGCCATACATTAGGAAGAGAGACCAATAAAAACCCGCCACCTAGCCCTAATGACAAAGCAGACCACTGAAATTCGACCAAACACAGACCTGGCCAGCCAGGTTGACTGGGCTCGACCAGGTCGACACCCCTGTCGACAGGGCTGTCGACAGCCCTGTCGACATGGGTAGCCCAGGTCGACAGCCCAGTCGACCTGGGTGGCTAGGCGGGTGTTTTATCCGCCTGGCCCATTGGGCCCCATTTCAAATTATTATTTTATTCTGTTTGAATTTTAAATTTAATTCAAAACTTCCGAAGGCCATATCTTCTTCATACGGACTCCGTTTTTCGAAAACTCGGACTCTATTTCGCGTATTTTTCCGAGACGAACGCAATGGCGTATCCCGTTTCCCTTAGTTCTTTGATTTGAATTTGATTATACTTTAATTCATGAATTTCACAGTTATAGAATTTTCGGGGTGTTACATTCTCCCCCACTTAAAAGGATTTCGTCCCCGAAATCTTCAAGTTAGGAGGAATGTAAATCCTAACATCCAATAATCCATCTACTCATCCATCAAACACGAGCATCCATAGTCCTTAAAAGACTTCTAATGCTTCATGGTCATATGCAAAGTGTGTGTGTACATGTACTTATCTAATGCAAAATCAGGCGGTCTACTGATTCAGTTGACCTCCTTAATGCGAATAATGTAAGTGCCATGTATCCATTATGTATGCAGATTTTTCCTATTCATGATTCTACATGGGTGCACAATCTTTCATACAAATGCAACATCCATATGACAACACATTACAATTCAACCATATACGAGTGCAAACATATATGCATATGCAATATGAAGTGACTGAGCCGATCTAAAACCTAGATTGTGTGTGTATATGCAGCCACGAGCAACTACTAGCAATCACTTGCAACCACTTGCAACCATCATACATAACATGTTTCAATTACATGTTTTCATCCAAAAGGTTTCAATCTAAAAGATAAGGTCGAGGAGATATTCCTAAAAAGATAGATAAAAGCGCAACTTAAGGAAAAAGAAAGATCAAGGACGTACCCTCGAAAAGAAAAGGGTAAGCAGTGCGTATTCTAGCTTCAGTTTCCCAAGTCGCGTCTCCCTCGGCGTCGCTCCACTGAACTTTGACGAGTTTGACTTCGCGGTTGCGTAGCTTCTTCACTTCCGTTCCTAGTATGCGGGTTGGAACTTTTCTTATGGTTGCTTCGCGTTCCACTTCGGCCTCTTCGAGGATATTTGGCTCTACCACTTCAGCAGACTCATGTAGACATTTTCGGAGATGTGAAACGTGAAAAACGTTGTGGACTCCGTCCAATTTCTCGGGTAGCTCTAATCTATAGGTCATTTTCCAAATTTTCTCAATGATAGGAAATGGTCCTACCTAAAGGTATAGTCGAATGATAGAAGCAAGTAAAAATTTTGTGCCCATTAGGCAATGTCAAAACTGGAAATCTATGCCACATATATATTGATTAGGAGAAGAACTCTCTAAGCATCAGCCCCGAAGACCGAAATCAACATCAGACTGACACCCAAAGAATTAATCAACCCAACCACCACATATGATTCTAGGAAACTAAGCATGATGGACTCCTTTTAGGTCACAAGGGAGTCCCTTCCTAAGTCCAACTATGTTGCCAAATGTACTTACTAAGGTGATTCTTTACAACTCATGCATAAGTGAAATGAACCTTCATCCTTAGTGGCGAACACTCCTAGAGTGCCCTATTCTGAAATGCTCCACCTAATGAACCCCTTCTCTAGAAGCTCTTTAATCTGTTTACTGAGCTCTTTTCTTTCTCGTGGAGCCATGTGTCTAACGGGCAACGCAACGGGCTTTGCATTATCTACAAGATATATGTGGAAGTCTATTTCCTGCTTCGGAGGCAAGCCCTTCACCTCTTCGAAGATATCCGGATATTCCCGGACCACTCTAACTGATTGCAAATTTTCAACAGAGGCATCTAGCGACTCAAGATAACTAAGCATAACCGCATACGAGGGATTACAAGAAATTTCCAAAGTATTACCGAGCTGGGTTAGGAGCCTAACAACCCTTTTCTCACAATCAAGGATGGCCCCATTACTGGATAGCCAATCCATACCCAAAATCAAACCATACCCCGAAAAGCCCAAAACAAAGGCACTACATTGAAATTCAACACTTAGGATAGAAATTTTCAATCCCAAACAGATCATAGACAAATGAACTGGGCCCCCCGATTGGGTTTCAAACAATTAAGGGGTCCTCTACCATACTAGTTTTTAGGTGCAGAGATTCTACTAAAGCAGACGAGATAAAGGAGTGTGATGCGCCAGAATCAAATAAAGTGCGAACGGGGTGATCATAAAGATAAACTACACTTTCTACAGAAGTGTTTGTACCTCATTGTTGCAAAGGTGGCGCTTCCAGCACATGAACCTGTGCCCCTGGAGTGGATCCAGACCCCTGCCCCTGCCCTCGTTTCTTTGGGCAGTCCTTCGCCCTGTGGCCCGTCTCACCGCAAGAAAAGCACCCACCATTTTCCTTGGCCTTCTTTTTCCGGCAATCCTTTACTAAGTGCCCCACTTTGCCACAGAAATTGCACTTTCTCTTCTCTTTGTTGCCTTTCCCGCCTTCCTTAAAGTCTGTCTTCTTAGGCTGCAAACCCTCTTTCTTCCCTTGAGAGCTTTCTGCCTTTGTCCCCTTCTTGCCCTTATCCTCTTCATTCAGCAATGCCATTTGCACCAATCTTTCATACGTGGCTCCCATGGGTATATGGGTCATGGCCAAACTGTGTAATGGCTCATTTAACCCTTTGACGAAACGGAGAGCCTTCTTGTGCGGGGTGTTGACTAGGTCAAGCCCAAACCTAGCCAGCTCATCAAACTGATTCACATACTCTCTAACAGTCTTGTCTCCTTGCTTAAGAAATAAGAATTTCTCCAACTGCAAACTTCTTTCCGCATCTGAGAGAAATTTGGTCTCAAACCTTGCCTTAAAGTCCTCCCATGTTTCTACTGGTCTTTCAGCATTAGTGACTTCCCACCAGTAGGAAGCCTCGCCCTTCAATAGCCACACCGCCAATTGTACTTTTTGTCTGTCCTCTACCTCAAAGATGATGAATAGATCCTCAGTTTCCTTCAGCCAATTTCTAGCTGCTACGAAGGACTCAGTTCCATGGAAATCCCTTCCTCCCATAGATTTAAAATCCTTACATATCTTAGCAAACGCGTTTCCTCGTGGAGGAGGTGGAGGAAGAGGTGCTGCTGCAGCTGGATGATTTCCTGCAGCTGGGGGAGGAGGAACGGTAGGACCTGGCTGAGTGGCCCTTGCTTCTAAGAACCGTCTAAACCAACCAGGTATTGGTACTCCTTCCGGCAAGTTAAGATCTTCGGACATGCTGAAACAAAAGGGATAGATTCAAAACGAAGGATAAGAGATAGTACCTACGGCTTTGGGGAGTGGACTTTGCCTTTTTAAAATAAAATAATATTTTTATCTTTTAAAAATGCTTCTTTAAATTTCCTTTTTGAAAATAAATTTCCAAAACTTTTTATCTTATCTGGTAAACCTATGCTCTGATACCAAGTGAAACACCCCACCTCCGTTAGGGTCACTCTCAAAGGGAATGCCCTAATTTTGGTGGAGGTTTATAAGTACAAGTCACAGATATACAAGACAGATATAAGAACACATATTTGTAAACAGCGGAAGAACAACAAACTTTATTTCATAAAGTCAAATACGTGTTACAACAACATCCTTTCCAAAAACATAGCATAACACTTCATAATCTGTCTTGAGTACATTATTTTTAAAGAAGCATAAATAAAACATAGATAAACTGCCAAAGCCCCATAGTGGATTGTCCAAAGCCATAGTTCAAAACAGGAAAGTCCAAGCAATACATTTCTCTTCTTCAAGCTGGATGTTGAGGTAGGTCAAGCTGCTGTGTTCCCTCCCTGAGGACCTGGGGGGGGGGGGAGAAACGGAAGAAAGAAGACGAAAGAAAATAGAGTCAGACATAAAGCCTGAGTAAGTCTAGTACTACTTTGTCTATGAATAAAGAACTGGGTATGATAAGTAAAACAGGAAGTGGGCAACATTATAAACTTGGTTAAGTTATCTAGGGTCGAATATACTATCGTACCCCATGTTAATCTCTGAACCCATATAAACTAGTTTCCAATTTGCACCCCAAAATCAGGGTGATGTGATCCATTCTACGATGATCGGCTCCTACTCGCATAGTTACATGTGTCTTACGGCCCCCGATGTCTGTAGTTACCTATGCTGGTCCCACCATGGGGTGTATCAAGTCCCATAGTGGCAACCCGACACAACCTTAGAGTGCAAAGGTATGCTACTGGTGTCCAGTGCTTTATTTTTCTGCGCCGGAGTGCGTGCACGCCCGCACACCGTTAGAACCTACACTGCTACACCACCGCCGTCGATTTTTGACCTCTTACAATCAGCCCAGTAATCGTGCCCCACCCTGCCTAGTTTCAGGGTATCATGATACACCGTGTAGGGTTGCTGCTGAAAAGGGTCCCCCGTTACTAGGTTTTCTATCTCTAGCCAACATGCTAAGTTGGTTAAGTGTTTTCTAACCTAACCCCCACCAGTCCGTTTAGTTTAGCATGTTCCATTTTGATTAAGTCTTAAGTCCACTTAATCCTAACAATCCTGACTCAGCTTTAATTGTCTTATTAAAGCCTTGACCTCTCACATTAGACAGGTATTGTTGTGGCTGCCTGTTGCCGGTTGGTTCCGGGCAGTCTTACGCCACAACTCAGTCTAACCTCGGGTCCTTATTGGGCTCCATGTTTAACCTCTCACATTGGATAGGTATTGTTGTGACTACTGGACAGCCGGGCGGTTCCGGGCAGGTTTACATCACAACTCAATCCAACCTCGGGTTAAACACATCGTATTTTCTACATTTACATATCTTGTCATTCTTCTTTATTTATATGTAAATATTTGCGGCCCATTATTAAGTTAATGGTGTAAAGGTTACACCAATCATGGGCCCAACCCATACTTGAATTTGGGCCCTTCTATTTTATATTTTCATTCATTAATTCATTTTAACCCAACGTTGTTTTCCCCCGTTTTACACGTCCGTTCATATATATTGGGCTTAGCCTTTTAAAGCCCAATTTAGCCATGCGAAAAGGGGGGCTTATGGCGTATACACAAAGAGGGGAAAGTGAGCGCATGAACTTGCATATGACGTTGGAAAATACATAATAGAAATTGGTGTACTTGCATAGTGGTAACATAGGTGACATGAATCAAAGCATGTGAACTTGCATAGGTTTAACTACAACATGAACCTATATTCTTGTTTAGGCATAATGTCAAACATAAGCATGGCCTAAATACTTCTAGCATAAACATGGCATATTGTCAAACATAAGCATGGCATAAATACTTCTAGCATGAACATAGCATAATTCAATTTAATCATGATTTAAGCCTAATCACATAACGATGGTATAAACATACTTATGCATAAATATTCCTAATCATGGTGTTTTGCTTTAAACTTGCAAAAAGGGGATTTTTGAGTCCAACCTAGCCATGTCATCATATAATCCTTTAAAACAAGATAGACTTAATCACGGGTTTCAATTATGCCAAATATCATTCCTAGCCATATTCATAAGTTTGCAAAAGCATGACTTAATACATGGATTATGGTGTCAAAATTCCACATAGTTTCACATGAACTATAATAACCAAACTTGTTTCAATTACTTGCAAAATGATTTATGCACAAAAACATACATCACAATGGCATAATAACAAAGCCCCAAACTTACATGTAGCCTCAACATAGATTACACAATTTGCGCAATATTCCAAACGTATATTTGCATAGAACTACCGCATGTAGTCCTTTATAATGAATACATAATTTTGCACAAATATGAATTACTTCCATTGCCACAATCCAAGCATACACATCAACACAGTTGTTTATTATACCAAAGTAATACTCTACTTACAATGGTTTGATGAATTCTCTAGTTTAGGGATTGAAGACGCAAATTCCTTTGTTGAATTGATTAGCTTTAGGTTGCTTTGAATTGCTTTAGGCCTTAGAACTTTCTTCCTAATCCTCTCTTTAGTTGGCGGCTATTCTTTGTCGTTCCTCAGCAACATGGCGGCTATAATCTTATTTTGAATGAATAGATTAGGGTTTAGTCTAGGGTTGTTTATATAGAGGTTAGGAATTGATTAGGACCCTTGATGTTGCTAGGATAGATCATAGCCATACATTAGGAAGAGAGACCAATAAAAACCCGCCACCTAGCCCTAATGACAAAGCAGACCACTGAAATTCGACCAAACACAGACCTGGCCAGCCAGGTTGACTGGGCTCGACCAGGTCGACACCCCTGTCGACAGGGCTGTCGACAGCCCTGTCGACATGGGTAGCCCAGGTCGACAGCCCAGTCGACCTGGGTGGCTAGGCGGGTGTTTTATCCGCCTGGCCCATTGGGCCCCATTTCAAATTATTATTTTATTCTGTTTGAATTTTAAATTTAATTCAAAACTTCCGAAGGCCATATCTTCTTCATACGGACTCCGTTTTTCGAAAACTCGGACTCTATTTCGCGTATTTTTCCGAGACGAACGCAATGGCGTATCCCGTTTCCCTTAGTTCTTTGATTTGAATTTGATTATACTTTAATTCATGAATTTCACAGTTATAGAATTTTCGGGGTGTTACAGTAGGTGGGTCTCCGGTCAGCCTGAATGAAATTGCGCCTTTAAATTTAGCTTTAAATGATAATGATCTCCTTGTTATTAATTCCTTTGGCGCTGAATTTACTTGGAATAACAGTAAACGAGAGAGGCCTCACACTTACACTAGAATAGATCATGCTTTCTGTAATTATGTTGCTCTAGATAAGTGGCCTACCCTGTGTAATGAAATACCCCCATGTGTTGTCTGATCATTCCCCGCAAGTCCTGCACCTAGGTAGTAGTGAGGTTCAACGTAGGCCTAGTTTCAAGTTTTTCAATGTTTGGTGTGAGGATCCAAACTTCATGAACACTGTTAAAATGGAATGGGAAGTCAGCTGTTTTGGTAATCCCATGTTTGTGTTACATAAAAAATTAAAGTCTCTTAAGTATATGCTAAAAACTAGGGCTCATAGTTAACATGGTAATGGTAATGCCCAGTCATTTCATTGGCGTACATTACTGGAACAAATTAACATGCAAATGCAATCTGACCCCCATAACCCTAACTTAGCAAGCATAGAAGTAGAATTATGAAATAAACACAGGGATGCTCTTATTGTGGAGTCCAACATGAGGAAGTAGAAGGCTAGAATGACCTGGTTCGGGGAAGGGGATCGTAATTCGGCTTACTTTCACTCGGCGTTAAAGGCCAGGCAGAACAAGCATATCATTCACTCTATTTTTGATGCGCATGGCCAGGTACACTCTTCTACCTTAGACATTCAGAATGCTTTTGTTTCTCATTTTGCCGATTTATTTGGGAATGTTGAAAACTTTAAACCACACATAGATGAAATTGATCACATTTTACTCCCCTCTATAAGTCCACTTCAACGATATAATTTAGGAACTACTATTAGTGTTAATGAGATCAAGGAAGCTATGCATTCCCTAAATCGTAACTCATGTGGTGGCCTCGATGGGTTTAACGCCTATTTTTATAAAAAATACTGGAAAATTGTCGAGCCTGACGTTAACAAAGCAGTGCAACAATTCTTTAAAAATGGCAAGATGATGCATTCTTTTAATAATACTACTATTGCGCTAATCCCGAAAGTCCAAAACGCTGATAATGTTAACCAATTCAGGCCTATATCGTGTTACAATACTATTTATAAATGCATTGCCAAAATTCTTCCTAATAGGTTCAAGTCCGTGCTTCCATCTATCATATATTCTAATCAATCTGCTTTTCTTCCTAAAAGAAACATTCTTGACAATGTGCTTTTGGCTCATGAACTGTTAAAAGGGTACAAAACTACTAACATTTCCCTAAGGCTTATAATGAAACTTGATATTAGAAAAGCCTTTGACACAATCCAATGGGAATCTATAACTAGATTGCTTAGTTTAATGAATTTCCCGACTTGTTTCAATGCTTGGATTTACGCGTGTATCAGTATAGCTAATTTTTCTGTCAATGTGAATGGTAATCCTGCTGGTTTTTTCTCTAGTAAACAGGGTATTCGTCAGGGTGATCCTATTTCGGCATATATTTTTATTACTATTATGGAGCTTCTTACTAGAATGTTAGATAATCTTGTTGATAGTAATTAGTACGATCTTCACCCTAAATGCAAAAATCCTAGAATAACTTCCCTTATGTTTGCTGACGACCTTATTATTTTCTACAAACCAACCGCTAGTACGCTCACTAACATAATGAACACGCTTGACAATTTTTATTTTATGGCTGGTTTAAGAATTAACAAGGATAAATCAGAATTTATGGCAGCTGGCGTGCCTATGGATGTTGTGAACCAGATTCACCACCTTACTAATCTAAAGCATAGCGCCTCTACAATTAATTATCTGGGAGTACCTCTTGCCACGTCAAGAATTACCACCTTGCAATGTACCCCCCTTTACACCAAAATTGCAGACAAACTTAATTGCTGGTCTACTAGACACTTAAGTCAAGCCGGTAGATTAGTTTTGATAAAACTCGTTGTATGTGCCATGCATGTTTACTGGGGTCGCGCCTTCATCCTCCCTCAAAAATTATTATCCATGATAAAGACGACCTTCATGAGATATTTCTAGAAAGGGAATATTCATCAGAAATGCATTTCTCCTATCGCTTTTAATACGGTCGAAAAGCCCATCATTTATGGAGGCTTGGGTATAATTAACAATGCTATTTGGAATCGTGCTGCTTTGGCAAAACATATTGCTGCCATTCTTATGTAGGTTGATAGTTTATGGGTGAGTTGGTCTATTAAGCATGTACTTAAGAATAAAAGCTACTGGACTGTGAATGTTTTACAATCCCGTAGCCGGGTTTGGAGATCCATGATTAAACTAAGACCCCTAATTCTTCCGCACTTTAAACATGGGATGACGGCTTTTCAAAGGCTAAACTTCTGGACGGAGCCTTGGTTAGACTTTGGAGAATTTTCGCCCATGAACTCACATATCAAGAAATGGTGCAAAGTGGCATTGGCCAAAACTGCAGGGTATCTTCTGTTTTTCTCGGCAATAGTTTTGTTCTCCCCGCAACGTCAAATGAACATACCAAAATTCTCTGGGATAGAATTCAGAACTACGCCACCATTAATGGTAACAGCTCGTGTGCCATATGGAAATGGAAAGGTAATTCTTTCTCCATTAAAGCTCTGTATTTTCAGTTCTTGGGTGTTACAACTATGCAAATTTGCAGGTGGCATAAATGTGTTTAGAGGAATGATAACTGTGCTAAGGAGAACGTATGCATGTGGAAAATATTGAACAGCACGGTGCATACTAAGGACAAAATGGTAGCTTATGGCATGGTGGTGGACCAACTCTGTCCACTGTGTAACAGGGGGAACAAGACCATTCAACATCTGTTCTTCGGATGTGCAGTCACCAACAAGCTGTGGGCTGATGCGCAAGAGCTTCTCAATGGTAGCATGATCGGGGCCAGCACTCATTTCACCTGGAAGGACATCCGAAAGAAGGCTAGAGGGAAGGATAAGAGAGCAAGAGTCTTTAACCTTGTTTTAAAAAAGATTGTCAGCAACATTTGGAACGAAAGATGCAGGAGAGTCTTTGATCCTGAACGCAACCTCAACTTTGACCAATGGAAACAGCTTGTTTGGCAAGACATCCGGGAGGGCCTCAAATACATAAAATTTACCTTTGATCCCGGAATTTTTGGCTAGTTTGTTTCTCTTTTCTTTGTTTTTTCCTCTTTAGCTTCGTGTAGGCATTGATATACCTTGTCTCTGCGTTTTCTTTTGTTGTGTTTCCTCTTTGTTTCTATGTACTCGTCTTATGGTATATCAATAAAGTGGAAGGGGACCAGTCAACCCCGTCGGCTTTGCCAAAAAAAATACATGTTTCAAATTATACTATCCATATATAGATCTTTCTTTTTGTATCAAAATTACTTCTTACCATCATAGAAACTGCAGGTTCTAAGTTTTCCATTTTTATAACAAAAATTACTTTTGCATTCACTTCCGGTGTGCAAAATTAAGATCAATATTTAGATCTTAACTTAATATAATCTTCGAGATGCATATTTTCTTTAGTCATTAAATTTGTATCATCATCTTTGATATTTGAAAATATTTCGATGAAAGTTCTTTTATAGACATATCAGAATATAGTATCGCTTTAGGGATATTCCATAAACACCATTTATGGAGTTTAATACTTTTTTTTAGAGGGGAGATGTATGAACTTTATCTACAAATATTTTATCACCTTTAATTGTAGAAGTCTCTTCTAGAGATATTTTATTATTTTCAAATATACAAATATCCTCTAAAGATATTTTGTTATCACCACTTTTGGGATGAACTTATCTCCTCCAGAGATAAATATATACAAACTATTGAAATGCCATATCACTATACAAAAATACATATCAAACCTTAAATGCATTAACAAAATTAGGTGCATTAAATAAAAATAAGATTCAAGAGAGAAAAGAAATCACTACTTCTGGAGTGTATGATATTCCTTCAGGGAACATATCTTTTATTTATGTAATTGCATGCAACAAAAAAAATCTCTAACATCTCTTCTAGGATGTTGGATTTGCTACATAAAATTAAATCCCTAAAACATCTCTTCGAGAGATTAATAAGCATACTATATCTTCAGGATATTCGGTTAATATAAAATGTACATGAAAGATGTTAGTCAGATGAAACCTGTTTAGAGATTTTCTATTGAATCTAATGTTTTTGTCACATATTATAATGTGTGTGTCTCTATTAACTTCTTCTAGAAGTACAATCTTTTTTATGTCACAACTTTTAAGAAAGCTTCGGGCTTTTGTTTCATCTTTCTCATTCGCATATGAACTTTAGGTTCTTCATTTGCATACGAACTTCGGGTTTCTCATTTGCATATGAACTTTAGGTTCCTTACTTGCATATGAACTTCAAGTTCCTTATTTGAAAAAAATTTGTATATGAACTTCGTGTCATATGAACTTCAGGTCATTTACATATGAACTTCAGGTTCCTAATTGGTTTACATCATGAGTTTTCAATCTCACTTCTAGTGATGAATAAACATTGCTATTAACTTAAATGTTATATCATTATATTTATACCCATAATTCTGTTAGATAAAAAAAACATTTTTTTCAAGAGATATTTTGTCTTTATTCTATCCAAAAGATTTACATACGAAAAGTAATAGTGGATCGGAAAGGATAAAATTAGATCTACTCTGCATCATCAATAATGTAAACAATACATATATAATCAAATCTCCATTTGGATTTGAAAACTCAAAATTAGATCCGCAAAGAATTGAAAGAATATATCTACACATATTTAGGATCAATATAGATAATTAGATCTAAAAAGTTAGATCCACTAAAATAGAATCTAGATCTAAAAAACTAAAAAAGAAAAGAAATCTAGAAGTATGAATCACATCTAAGCAGAAGATACAACAAATTCATAGATGTAGATCCATATGATTTCAAAACATATAAAAAAATAGCTCTAGTGGAATCTCGTGCTGATAATGTGTTACAAAATAGAACAGAACATATAATAAACAAGATGCCATTAGAGAGAACAGAAAGATAGGGGAGAGACTTTTATTTCTGTTGCTTCAAGTATGTACAATTTCTATTACATTGGCTCCTTTATATATAGGCTCTGGAGATGATGTTAGATTATTCCCATGATGTGGGACTAAATAGAATATGACAAGAGAATATTCACTCATATATATTACAACACTAAAATTATTTTTGAAAGTTTTCTCTTACAATTAAATGATCCAAATACTACTGAGGTCTTAATACTTTCAATCCTAATCCCTAAGATGCCAATTCCTTACCTTTAAATTTTCCAGCTTTGTCCTCTTTATAAATGTGGTCCATTCAAATATGTATATATGCCACTAGACTATTTCCTGAATACTTATTTAATTCCCTCAAGATTCTTTAGACTTGAAATATATCCACTTACTCCAAACCAACTTGTCTTTTTAAATTAATTCCAAAAATGTCCCTTTTTAATCTTATTAACTACAAATTCGCCCATTAAATTTGCAATTAATAGTCATGAATTCAATTCCTCGAAATCACGAATTATGTTACTTATATTCTACCTATATCTTTGTATTTGTATATATTACTAACTGTTAGATACGGTTATTAATGCCTTAATTCCTGACTAACATCATAGGAAATATTGTTTACAACCAAGTCTATAAAATTTACTAATTCTTCAAATTTAATTGTACAGTCATCTATTCCTTATGTAACAACATCATTCTCAGTGATATTAAGTAATATTCAATCGTCATGTTATTTTCGTTTGCCTGCATATATATATATCTGTACCCTATTGTGACAACGTTTTAATAAGTTTTCTAAAATTTTGCATTAATTGCCTCTTTTAAATATTGCAGCATAAAAAGTACGAACTTCCACTTTTTAAAATATAATTCTATTATTCCTTATGAATCAATGTTTAATGTCTTTTTTTTAAGATTTCAAAAATGTTGCACTAAGAAATTGGGTGCTCCTTTTTCCTTTTATATTTCATGATATGTTGCATGCCTATGATAAACGTTTAAGGTTTTGCAAGCAAACAAATGCTACTTTAAAAACAAAACCTTAATTGAATGTCAAAAACATAATTGGCGATATTAAGTTTTCTAAACCTGTCTAATTGACATTCATTATAATATTTTAAAACACCTTTCAAACATTACCCAATAAAGCAACAATGATCTCTTTATATTTAGTAAAATGTTCCAAATGAATATTTCGTTCTTTAATGTTTTAAAAACATTTACTATATGCCCAAAATCCCTTCATTAATAATAAAATATCTTTTCACATTCAAACACTCATCTTTTATTTGCATACCAAACGTTCAGTCTTCAATGACTTTCAAAGATGAAGAAAAAAATGTTTTGAAAGGAATCTTCATCTCTATTTGCAAATAAGACCTAATTTAATTAATTAACGATTAATTCTCCTATTCATGTCCATACTTTTAATTTACCTCTTTTTTTCTCAAATGTATTTTGAAACATTATACTACATTCCTTGTTAGCACAAAAGCCCTCATATATATACACACACACAAAAATATATATATATATACCTTCAAAAGATAATTGATCCCCAAAAATGGCGGACTCTGTCCCGCCAGGTTCTAATTCGATTCCTAATTCAAATCCTCATTCTAATCAATCGAATTCTTCTAAAAATGATTCACATCCTCAGAATTCATCAACTGAAGATGACTTCGGTTCTCTTCACTTTTTTCAACCTTCTGAGAATGGTGTTTTTCTTACTGAAGAGTCTTTTAATGCTTCAGCTGAATCATGGAGGAATACTATGGTTCTTCACCCGGGGGATTTCTAGTTAACTGTCGTTAAGCTCAGAGATTAAATAGTGAAGTTGTGGAAACCTAAAGGTATTTTTAGAATTCATATTGCTCCTGGTTTCAATTACACGGTTCAGTTTGATGAAGTGTTTGATGTATTGTCTGTACTTAAAACTTCAATGTATTCTTTCTTTGGGCGATTATTGATGGTATACAAATGGTTCCCTAGATATAGATTTGAGGATTTTAATGCTTCTAGAGTTCAGATCTGGATCAGATTATCGAATCTAGACATGGAAATGAGGACTAATTCAGGGTTTTCTAGGATTGCAAGTTTTATTGGAGATCCAATTAGAGCTGATGATAATACTATCAATAAAAGGATTACAAAGTATGCTAGAATTCTTGTTGGGATTGATTTGGACTCTATACTTGTAGATAAAATTCCTGTCATATTTCATAGTGGATTTAAGAAAGATATAAGTGTTGAATATAAATATATACCGCACAGATGTGTAGAAAGTTTGGTCATAGATCTATAATTCATGGGTCTTCTAATAAACATTCATGGACTTCTGACATGGCAAGCTCTTCTACAAACACAGATATTTCTAATAATACTTTTACTCAAACTTACTTGAATAATGATGATCTAAATAATGAGGATGTTGATAAGGATGATGATTTGAATACTGAAAGTGTTGATAAAGATGATATGAACTCTGAGTGTGTTGATAAGAGTTGTTCGGTTGATCTGGATTTTCTTGATTCTGACTTGCCTAAAGATGTTCTTCCTGATTTATTGAACCAAGTAGCAGATAATGTGAGTGATGTGCCACCTTCTGATGAAATAATGATGTTTCAGCTAATATTACTAAGAATGAAGATTATCTTGCTAATATTAAGGGTAAGAGGAAAGTTTCTTTTGTAGCTCCTTCTAAAAGACCACTCAGGAGCAATGCTTCTATTATATGACGATTATGGTATGGAATGTCAGGGGGTTAAATACATTAGATCGTATGTCTGATGTTTTTCCCCTGCTGACAAAATGCCAACCAACTATTGTTGGTTTGGTAGAGAACAAAATGAATCAAAATAATCTGTATAGGTTCAAGAGACGTTTAAATAGTGGGTGGAATCTTATACCTAATGTGAATACTCCGTATTCTGGTAGAATAATGTTGTTGTGGGATTCTAACATATGGTCAATCCATGAATTATTCTCTTTATTTCAACACTTAACTGTGCAAGCTACAAATGCTGGTGGTCTTAGTTTCTTGCTTTCTATAATGTATGCTAGTAACAATTTTAATGATAGGCAAGTTCTTTGGCAGCAGATCATTCAAGAATCTTCTTGTATTAATGGTGAATGGGTATTCATGGGTGATTTTAACAACTCAACTTCACATTTGGATAAGAAAGGTGGTTTGCCAACACCATTTCAACACATTCGAGCTCTTAATAATTGCCTTACTCAAGCTGGTTTATTTGAGATCAAAGCTATTGGTTTTAATTTCACTTGGAGACGTCGAGGAATTGCTAGCAACATTGACAAAAATTTTGTAAATCATTCTTGCCTTCAAAAGTTCACAGATATGAATGCACTTGCTCTATCTTATATGTCAAGTGATCACAACCCTCTCCTGTTAGACCTGATTATTCCCAATAAATCCAAAGGTTATCCTTTCAGGTATTCAAATGAATGGCATATGAAAGAAGGTTATATGGAGTGTGTCAACAGAGGTCTTCATATCAATGTAAGTGGTTTTGCCAGTTATGTACTTTTGCAGAAATTATATGCATGCAAAGCAAAATTGAAGAAATGGAATAAAGTAAGACCAAATGACAATGCTTTTCTTTTAGAATCAGAAGCCTTATTCAAAGAGAGAGAACCAGCTAGTGATTTAGATCCAGAGAATGTATCCCTATTTGAAAGCATGCTTGAAGCTAAACAGGCTTTATATATGCAGAAACACATTAAGATTTGGAGTTTAAAACAGAAAGCTAAGGTTTTCTGGATTCAAGATGGCGACACTAACTCAAAAAAATTTCATTCTAAAACGTATTCTCGCAGGCATGTGAATAACTTGAAAGCTTTGGTCAAATCTGATGGTTCTCTTTTATACAAACCTGAAGAAGTTGCAATGGAAGCTATAGATTATTTTAGCAATTTATCCAATGGTGATGATATTCGAGAATTCCCTTTATTTCAACCAATTGCTGCCATTAATTCTCAAGGCCAGCAGTATCTCCTACAGAATATATCTTTAGAAGAAGTTAAAAAAGCTGTTCACTCTGTTCACATTGATTCAAGCCCTAGGCCTGATGGACTCAATTCCAAATTCTTCATTCTACATTGGGGGTTAATCAAATTTGAACTCCTAGCTGTTATGCAAGATATTTTTGACTCTGGAAAATTTCCTAAGGGTAGCAACCATACATTTATCACCATGATTCCTAAAGTATAAAGACCTACTGAAATTGCACAGTACAGACCCATATCATGTTGCAATATGTTTTACAAAATTTTTAGTAAAATATTAGGTAGTAGGATAAAATGGTATATGCCTTTTGTTATTTCTTCAAATCATTGTGCATATATTCCAAATCGTCATATAGGTGAAAATATCTTGCTAGCACATGAATTGTTAAGGGATTTTAAGAAGAGGGGTGTTAGTAAATTTTGTGTGAAAGGTGATTTACACAACGCTTATGACATGATTAATAGGAGATTAATGTCATATTATGTTAATGATGGGTTCTCCAGTTCACCTTATTAACATCATCTATGAGTGAATTTCATCTCCAACTTTCTCAATCTTGATATAAGGGACTCCTCATGGATTTATATCATCAAATCGAGGTCTTAGACAAGGTGATCCCCTCTCTCCTTATCTCTTTTCTATAGCTATGGAGTACTTTTCCTATTGCATGAATAAAATTGTTGCTATGAAGAAATTCCTACCAGTTCATAATTTTGAGCCAGTTGTTTCCCATCTCATGTATGTTGACGATTTGATGATATTTGGCAAATGCTCTCGCATATGTGCTAGTTCTTTACATGATTGCTTTGAGAAATTGAAGAAATTCTGTGGTCTTTCTATTAGTGTTCTCAAGTTGAAAATTTATTTTAGCCTGCATGCAAACACTACAACAAAATGACTAATTACATCGTCAATTTTACAACGGGCAATAGTGGCCCGTTGTAATAGAAGAATATTACAACGGCCAATTATTGACCGTTGTAATAGGTATCATATAATACCCTTTTTACAACGGGCAATGACGGCCCGTTGTAATAGAATGCTATTACAACGGTCATTCGTCGCCCGTTGCAACAGAAGCCAATTTTACAACGTCTATAAAATGCCCATTATAATAGATTCCACATTTACAACGGTCACAAAATGCCTCTCATAATGCCCATTGTAATAGGTGCCATTTTACAACAGGCTAAAAATGCCCATTGTAATAGGAGAAAATTAATAATTGACAATCAAAATGCTTTCTTAATACTAATACTTATTATTTATTAATATTTTATAATAAATCTTTAATAATATAATATTAATCGTTTGTTACTAATTACTAATTATAATATTATGTTACTAGTTAGTAATTATAATATTATATTACAAATTATTATTCATTAATAATATTATATTATTTATTATAATATTTAATAATTAATCATTAATAATATCATATTAATCATTTATAATTTTTTTATAGCAAAATGATTAATTATTTATAACTTATAATAATTAATGATTATTAATAAATAATCACTAGTTACTAATTGTTATATATAATCAGAATTCCAACAGATTTGATTTTACTTCTAAGTTACTAGTAAGGAAAATCGAGTAATTAATATTAAATATGTAATAATTTATAATTAATAATATATTAATATTTTATGACTAATAAGTGCTATTAAAAATTGAAAATTAATAATACATACATATTAGCTCTTAACAGTTAATAATTAACATTAAATTATAATTAATAAATATAAAGTAATATTTGACAGTTAATTTTTACTAATTAATAATTACAATTAAATAATTAAGAAAAACGAATAAATAATAATGTATACTTATTACCGAGGAAAGGGGATTCAGAATACTTATTTTTTTAGTTGTCAAGACATATTTGCATAATGAATTAATCACAATAATAAGCAATGCTAAGCAAAAAATGTGTTATCAAAAATATATTTTTACACTTTCTTTCTTGCAACACAGATATGGTTTGGATGGTCCGGGTAAACTGAAATTAACAAATGTTTTGGGACAAAAAAGTAAATGAGCATCCGTTTATCAGCAATAGCCCTAACCCTATTTCATTCAGCCGCCTCATTAAAAAAGAAGAAACTTTCGACGTTAGGCGATTCTGCCTCGGCTTCGACTTCAGCCGATTCTGCCTCAGCCTCTTCTTCGACTTCAGCCGAATCGGCTAAGACTTCTGGCGATTAGATTTCAACCCTGAACTTCGGTGATTTCGGGACTCGTCTTCGGACTGTTTCAGGTATTCATTCCCTTTGAATTATCCTAATTATTTGATGGTATACTACTATCAATTTTCTCCTTTGCAATTTCAAAACTCTGTTACTTTGTTTTGATTGTAGTTAATTGTTGTTTTCCATGCGTTATACTGTTTAACTCTGTACCCGTTTTTTCGAATATGACTGCCGCCTTGGCTGGCTGGAGCATGCGTGGCAGCTTCGTCCATCAGTGTCGTCTGTTCTTCTCTTATGTTGCAATGGCATAGAAAACCTTTTCACTTGGAGGTGTCTAACGGAATGTCCAAGAGGAGGTTGTAGAATTTGTATGAGTTTATGTAATCCCCATTTATGAATATAAATGTGAGCAATATTTATAGTTTTGGTGTATACTATACCTATAGGCAGAATGTTCCTTTTCTTTCTTGCAATTGCAAACTTGGAATGATTTTCATGTTTAGTTTAGTATGACTGCTGCTAATACGATTATGTACCTACGACCTTTTCAATCTATAGCCTGTTGCAAGGGATTTGATTATGGAGTAGGGGCCTGGAATTCTGGCTAGTATTTTTGTATGTGTATTGGATATTTGAGGTTCTCTTTTATATTTAGTGATACTTCACTGTGACTCCTATATCTGTGATCCATTTTATGACTATTTAAGTTCATTAAAAGTAACAATAGAAAGTAAATTTTTGGCACCATAGGCTAAGGGATTGGGAGTCATGACAGCAAGCATGGCACAGGCAAATGCAAATTTTTTGTTCTTATTCTTGTAGAGTTCCATCTATGCCTAATTAAGAAAAGTTGTGTTTTCTTTACATCAATTTGAAGAAAAGATTTTATTCAACATTTCATAAAGGTATACATGCTAATGTGCTTTTTATCCAGGTTTTTCCTTCAAAACTCCTGTCAGTATACATGCTAGATGTTCATATGGCGGTACAAACTAATGTGCTTTTTATCCAGGTTTTTCCTTCAAAACTCCTGTCAGTATGGTATTGTATCTTGTTCTCTTTCTAGAGAACCCTTTACTAGATGTAAATTATATGACAATTCAAATAGAACTTTGTCTTGAATGCTACTGAAATTTATTGTTTTGACGGGGTTTTTACCTTATTGTGAAGTTTTTTTTTTTCAGGTTTCCTGCGTCATATATTTTATAGTAATTTCATGAAGCCAAAGTCATGTATATAATTTATAATTGCTAATGAATTTATGAATGGAGTACCTGGTTTTGAATTTATATTTTAAGAAAAGAGAGCATCTATTTTTCATTTTCTTCGTTAGCCAAAAACATGTTTATCTCATTTTATTCACATTCATTAGCATTTGTACATCTTAGCCTTAAACATAAATGGTGTTCTAACACATAAAAGTTTAACTGCTTTACTATTTTTTAAATCAGGTATAGCTATACTTCCTGTATTGGAATGCAAATTGGAAAATATGCTATGATCAAATCAAAGAAACAAATCAAATGAGGCGAGGGTAGTGGCAGAAGGTACAATAATTCTATACTTTATGTTTACATTGATGCTAGTAGCATTTGTAACACCATGAACGTAAGTCCATATTATCAGTGGTCATGTCAGCTAAATTGTTTGTTTTGCATTTTCAGTATGCAGAATTATGCATTTATCACTTGCTCCTTCATTTTCAGTATGTTAGTCTCTGTTTGTTTCAACATAAAGAAAATTTATTCTAATACCGTTGCTATGTCTGTGCTTCCTTATTTTTTTCTTCCACTGCCATCATTCGAAGCAGCCAGTGGCAAACTTATATCCGAAAATGCAGTTTTTATCCCGTTTAAAAAGAAACAAGTGACCATTGTTTCAAAGAATTCTTGTATGATGATTTGATAGATAAAAATAAATGCTGCCATTCGAGCTTGCAGAGAAATTGGTTTATCGTCTTGAAACAAGAAAGCTGCAAGAGGCCTAGGGGCACCACTGCAAAGGCAGGGGAAATACAAGGAGGCAATCAAGTACTATTCTAGAGTTCTAGAAATAGCAAAGCGTGCAGGCGAGGAGTCTGGCACAATAGAAGCCTACGGTGCAATAACTGATTGTTACACAAAGCTCGGAGATCTCGAAAAAGCTGGAAAATTCTATGACAAATACATAGCAAGACTGGAATGACTGGTCTGTATCCTAGGATCTTACCGCTTTGTTTTTGGGAGTTGTTAGTTTAAACTTTTACACTGAGTTTCAGTTAGTCTGCTATTGTTTGGTGTTTGCGTATAATATGACTTCTGTATTACTGAGCCTTTCAAAAAAAAAATTCTAAAAGATTATCCTATGTAAGAAGTGATTTAGTGCCACAATAATTTTTTTTTTCACTTGCAGAGTTTGGACATGGTAGAAGCTAAGCATTCAAATTGTTTGTTATTCTAATAAATCATCATATGTTTATTATGGCCTGCCACAACTACATGTTTGCCCAGAAAAAGGAAGTGAGTAATTTGACACATTTTTACTACTTGATGTACTTAAAGCTGAGTGAGGACTAAATATACAACCTTACAATTTCATGGTTGTGACTTCATGCAATTGCCTTTATGCAATCGTTTACTGCTTCCATTTAAAATTCACTCCATATGTTTATAGTTTGCAACTTGGAGAACCAGGTTTTTCCCTTCATGTTCATGTCATCCTTTTATTGTATTTATTAGCACATTTTTTTTCTTTTCAAATTCAGATTTATATTGTTAGCATCATTATGTCGCTATTACATATATGGATGGTATATCAATTGATACAGTGAATATGGCCTCATGCAGTAGTCATTCGATTTGGATGCCACAGAGCTTTCTCATTTTACCACTTACAGAAGAGCAGAAATTGTGAGGTGCGGTGGTTGAAGTGCAATAGGAGATCGCAGTTGAAGTTCAAGGTGTTATTAGGGTATTGTGAGGTGGTAAATTGTTGAGGTATGTGTGGTTAATACAATTTGTCGTGGCTGACCGATTATTGCGATGTCTCATAGGGATAGGGCTTCAGTCTATATCTTTAGGTTGTTTGATGTTGAATAGTGAAGTGATAGTTTTGATGTACGATGTAGTGTGGTTGGAAGTTAGTTTAAGTATGATTGAGGAAGAGACTGATTGTTTAAGTATAGTAAGTGAATGCACAATTCTGTTTTATATTTGTAGTCTTATACTAGGAGTTTGTCATGTGTAAGAATTATGTCAATGTAAACTTATCAAACTTTTTGGAATATGGAAATTTTATGACTCTAGCTTATAGTCTTTTTGGTTGTTTTATGATAATACTTATTACTCGTTAAATTAATTTTTTATTCGTATGGATGTAATGCATGGATGCTGCTGCTATTTCCTTTTTTAGTTTGCATTTATGTTACAAGGGTCAGCGTATGTTGTTATAAGATTTTTTTACATAGGTTTAGTATATTACAACGGTTGACAACTGTTGTAATATAGTGTGTTACAACGGGCAAAAGCCGCTTGTAATTTATTAGCTATTACAACGGGTTTATAGCCATTGTCATAGATTCGCTGCACGTGACAGAGAAAGTTATTACAACGGTCATTTACAACAGTCACTGACCGTTGTAAAATAGTCATGACCTATTACGACAACGCATTTTAGGATGGGTGTGTGCCCGTTGTTAAAAGCGTATAACAACGGTCTTTGCCCGTTGTAAAAGGGCTGTTTTGTTGTAGTGTAAATTTACACATGAGATCACTTCAGTCTTGGGTTTCCAGGTGGATTTCTTACCTGTTAGGTACTTGGGTGTCCCACTTTCTTCTAATTATATTCATTATCGAGAATGTCAATCTTTGCATCAGAAAATTCAACAGAAGATCCAATCATGGGATGCTATTTTTCTTAGTTACGCTGGTAGGGCTGAATTAATACAGTCTGTTATAAACCCTACTATTTTGTATTGGCTCTCTGTTTATCAACTACCTGAGCATATTATATCTAAATTGAATTCATTGTACTCTGATTTTTTTTTTGGGGAGGTTCATCTCATAAGGTTAGCTGGGATCAATTATGTCGGCCTAAATCTGAAGGAGGCATTGGTATTAAAGCTCTATCTGATTTGAAGAAAGCTTCATGTGTAAAGCTAATATGGAAGTACTTAGAAGGTTCTTCTATGTCGAGCCAATGGATGAATAAGAAGTATTGTGATGTGAAGAAATTTTGGAGTATGCATGCTGACAATAATTCTTCTTGTACCTGGAAATCCATCTTGAGACTAAGAACCAGGGGTATGCAATTATTTTGTAGAGTGATCACTAATGGAAATCAATCTTCACTCTGGTTTGAACTTTGGATCAATTCAAAATGTTTAGTTGATATTTTGGGCTTTTCTAGATTTAATAGTATTGGTAGAAGTGATGAGCTTGTTTCTTCTTTAATTGTTGAAGGCAGAATTTCTGGTAGTATTCATCCGGCTACTAGAGAAATACAAAATGAAGTTGACTCTATTTTCTTGGATCATGAAGCTTGCGAGGGTTATTATGCATGGAAAGATGGTGGCAATTTTTCTTTTTATAAGGCCTGGAATCATGTCAGATCAAAGCATCATGTAAAACCATGTTTTAAGGTGATATGGCACTCAAAAAATGCTAAACGTATGTCATTAATATCATACTTAGTTGTTCTTGATAGACTCTCTACCAAAGAAAGGCTTATGAGGTTTGGTATGAGGAATGAAAAAGCTTGTGTTTTATGCAATGGTGGTGATGAAACCGTGGATCATCTTTTTTTTTTTTTGTGAATATTAAAGTTACATTTGGAAATCCATTTCTTTGAAACTGGGTCTTCCAATTAATACTTTGGGTTCTTTGGAGTTTGAGATTGGCAAAATTTTGCAATTGTTCAAGGAGAATGATCAAACTATGGATTTGGCATGTGCGGCTCTCACTGCTATAGTATATCATTTATGGCAAGAAAGAAATTTAAGAATTTTTAATGATAGAAGAATTGCTAAGGAGATTAAAGTGAAGTTGATTGAACGTGAGGTGGTTTGGTTGGTAAAGAACAATGGCAATACTTTTAATCCAGTTCAGAAGAATCTTGATTTGATGAAGATGTGGGGTATTGATTTGCATGATTCTGGCTAATGTTTGTTTATGTATCTTGAGTCTGTTTGTGCGGTGTTTGTGAGAGAGAGGTTTGTTTGTTGTACGGTATTTCATATTTGTGTTGTATTGTCAATATATGGATTTTATATGTGCTCTTTTCCCTTATGTGGTACCCATCAGGGGAGGGGGGCACAAGGTTTTGATGAAGCATATACATGAAGTATATGGTTGGTATAGCAATAAAGAATACCAATTTTCAAAAAAAAAAAATATATTGAAATTCCTTAACGAACATAACCATTCATTACTTTTTATTTGCACAATGGGGGTCTCTCAAAAATTAGATTGAATGGTCATAAATACATTCCAATTTACTAAATAACTTCCTTGGAATAATCTTTCATCCTTTATATTAACCCTTAGCACTCTTATCTTCTCACATGCTCCTTATTTTATAATGGTTCTATCATTTCAACTCTACCGAATTTTTAATAAATTTGTTATCTTCTCTCTTCTAGTAGGGTATGTTAATGACACTTATTTTTCCAAGCTTTTATGTCTTGTCTTCTTTCTCTTGTTTTTCTTTTTTAAACGCCAATTTACTATCACCATCTAGAAAAGAACATTTTTCAATTCCAAACTTTTAAAATTTTGTTTCATCAAGACCATGAAAATTTCAAATTAACTATTTGAATTATGTAGTGCTTGTTTCTTTAAATTCTTTTCCATTAAAGCTCTTATTCGGAAACATTTACGATTAGCCTTTCCATCTTTTGTCTTTGCTAAAAATCATATTTAATTTACTATTTTAATTGAAGAACTAATGAACATTTATAACTCCATTTTTTTCTTTTCAATTGGAATTATTATGTAGTTCAACTCCATATTCAAGAGGTTAACAGTTCTTCAAAAATTTCCTCTTTCAAATATCTTTTGTATTATGTCAAAAATTCATTTTGATCGTTTCTAACTATTCTTGGTCTTTTATTTAAATTTTCTGACACCCTATTCTATGGAAGTGTATTTTCTAAAATTTCTATTTTTCAAAATAAATTGATGGTATGTCAAAAGTCATATTTGTAGGTATTACATTTCCTTGTCAATTAGGAAAACATGCTTATCTTTTTAACGTTTCCTACCGCTCCTACAATGTTTTCAATAAAGGTTGATATCTTTATTTGTGGAAGCATATATCTTGTCTCAATCCTTTTTCTTCCGTATTTTTTTTCTATCGCTACACATTCCTAATATATGTCCATTATGTCCATTTAAACCATTTCAAATATTGCTTATTCTTATGGACACTTTTAACACCTCACCCAAATATTCATACTTATAAATGGTCTTTAAATAATCCATTAATATTTTCCTTTCTGACCATTTAACATTCCTTTGGAAGCTTAGACGTTCATAACTCAATTTTGTCAAAGATGTCTCTTAGTAAAATTGGACATAATTTTCAAATTGGTCCATATTAATTGTTCACCTAATGGACACTTATTTAAATGTTTTTCTCATCATGATAGATAATTCATTCGATTAACTTCCGTTTATCACTTGCTGAATTAGGAGGTTTCAATCCTTTCTATATTCCAAATTCTATAACCCTCCAATGCTCAGAGGTCTCTAAATTGTCAAGGAGGTTGCTATAATACTATATGGCTTCTAGACTATTTCTAGAATGTAATTCCAAACCTTCCCAAAAAAGACCTACATATGCTCCTTTCTAAAGATATGTGTACTTTGAAAATATATATACCTTTATATATAGTAAAAATTCTGAAAACCCCTTTTCAAAATAACAAGTACGCCTCTCATATTTATATATTTCCCCGTAATTGGGTAACATATGCTCTGAGGCCAAATGCAACAACCTGCTCGGAATGAGCCTAAATTTCGATCCAGAAATGGCCCATCGAAATACAACACTCACAGTTATGTTTGCTCAATTGGTACATAAAATAGTTCGTTCTCACAAGTTTCCAAAAGAAGTAAAGCAATAACTACTAATAATAACATAACAACTTCGCCTTCTTCATCAGCTTCAATCATAACTTCATCCATAGCTTTTACTCCATCTACTGACTTGTTGGATATGTTAAGGAGAGAGGTCAGAACATATAGTTCTGTGTGAATAAAATATAGTGTTACTTAATGTCCATACCCTATATTTTTAGCAGGTTACATAGTCAAGGTATGTCTACGCAGCACATAAGATTCATACAAACATAAGTATCTAACCAATGGGGGTGGATGTCCAAGTCAATCGCCCATTAGTGTTTTTAGGGTAAAGACCCAACAAGATGGCATTCTCGGTCACTTATGGCCATATTAAAGGTAGATTCTTACAGTCTCTTATAACCCTGAGGCGGACCCCTAGCCCTTTAAGACCCCATCCTAGTACGTTAACGTTCTTAAGTCTATTCTCTCATTTGTAATATGAGAAGTAGTATTGCGAACATTACTACTTAACTGATATTACCTGTTAGGACACCTATGTCGCTTAAGACTTCTCTTAGATAGTTGGTGAGCATGCAATGGTCACGTATCTTTCAATTACCAATATGTCTCTAGTTGAGCCCTTACAAGCTTCTAGAGGAAGTGGACATCCCCATGAACTATCCTACTTTATTACTGTATTATGCCTAACCACTTTTAGAGAAGAAGGACCTGAAGACTTACTTCAAATCTAATAAGAGTGAGTCCCATGACTTTTGGTTCCTCTCCAAGGAATAAACCTTCGGAGTGATCCTAGTCCTAACCACTTAAGACCCAAACTAGATAAAAAGAGATTCAACCACTTAATACCATTTAAAGGTGTAGTAAACCCGCCTATTTTCACACAATAGACTTATATATATATATATATATATATATATATATATATATATATATATATATATATATATAAACACACTAGACCTCTCACATTAAACCGTATACATGTAGATGCTGGATATGTCGGTCCGTTCCGGGCAGACTTCTACTATAAGTTGGTTTAACCTCATGTCTAGTGTACTAAGTTTTTGAATGTCCCATGCACTTAGACATCTCACATTAGTTGGACCCACTTGTAGTTGCTAGATTTGCTGGTCGGTTTCGGACAGACTTCTACCACAAATGGCAACTAACCCCGTGTCTATGTGTCACTGTTTATTTATATTTAAAGCCATTCTATATACGCACACACAAACATACAAATATATTTATTATGGGGACATTTCAAATTCAAATTCTAACCTAACCACCTTTATTACGCTAATATAATGTTAATTACGTTTATATAAGTACAATAATAATAGCGTATAATTAACGTAAACATTCGTATATATAGGGAAACATTCTAACGAGGTGGCAATTGTCAATTTGTCCAAATCAAGCATACAAGTTGGATTTCCATACTTTTACCGCTACAACTTAGGCATGATGACATAATGACAATATAACAAATAACAGTGAATGGAAAATATACAAACACAACAATTTTAACTTGCATCCTAGGCTTGTTGGAATGATTTCAATATTAGATTAAAAATAGAGTATTACGTACACTTATACTTGTATGTTTATAAATCCTATTTCACCTAATTCACGATTTTTAGCGTTATGCACATTAAAATGCTTATATTTGACCTATTCCAATTTTGAATGCTTTTGGATTCAAAATAGAATCCAAACCCGTACCAAATCATGAAATAATTAAACCTAAACCTTTTTAGGTTACACTCAATTAGTAAATAAAAGTGAATTTCATAAAAAAGAAATAATAATAACAATACCCTTTTTCATCTTTAATCCAATATTAAAAACAAAAATCCGCAAAATCCAAATAATCATGACAACTCATACACAATTACAAGATAGAGGATTTGGAGGTTTTAATGTTTATATTATCGAATTTTCAAATTCTCCTAGGCATATATATTCACATGACAATCTATTAAAAACATGAATATGCCTTAAGTTAATCATATTCCACTCACAGATCTTGGCGAAATAGAGAGAAATCTGTGGTAGATCTAGATCTGCACAAATTCTTTGCGTTCAAGCATGCTCCAATAATCCTCCTAGTTATATACATATAAGAGACATGCATTAGAATTTTATACATATATGTTTATGCCAAATTCCAAAATACTAAACTCATGTACATTAGAATAGAGAGAGATTAAGAATAGAGTTAGAGAAACAGAAGAAATCCTTGATCTATTCTTTTATTTTTCTCTGGAATTTAACAATGGTGGAGAGGCAGCATGGAGAATGATTAGGGTTTTCATAGCATGGTAGGAGGGCTATATATAGTTGTCCGTGTGAGCATAGACCGTTTTGGCTGATGTAATCCGAACCATCAAGCGACGCATCTGATTCATAAAATTCATCGTTGCTAAAAACATTATGAGACATTTTTGTAAGGTCTATATCTATTTTTATTGCTGCTTCAAACTAAAGTTACAGCGGCTATAAAGTGTATGTTATATTTTTATAATCTTTAGCAGCTATAAATTTATATTATATTTTAATATCAGTAAACGGCTATACGTATGTAAATTTTATTATTATATTTATCAACGGCTTTAAGTATATATTATATATTTATATTCATTAACGGCTGTAAATATAAATTATATTTTAATATTCGTCAACATCTATAAGTATATATTATATTTGTATATTCGTTATCAACGGCTTTAAGTATATATTATATTTGATTATTCATTCCTACGGGTATGGATGTCAACATGTTAAAATATAACGGTGTAAACCCAATCTCCGTACTAGGAAATAAAAAAGTATGCGTAGTCGTCCACCAACGCTCGACTATAACATGTATGCATATGCTATCAGAGTTTTTCAATTCAATTTCCATAAATTTTCCAAATATTTTCACAATCATATCTCTTATTTCAGGATAAACATTTAATTTCCTCCACCATTTCAACATTGTCGTGAATGCTTCATGGCATGTCATGTTATCATGATGTTATTTATAGAATTAAATCGTGTAAACAATCTTTTCATATACCACAATTTATATTTTACCACTTAGAACCAAAATAATAATATCGTAAGCTCTTTTCCTTTGTTGAAAATATGTCGAACTCCATCTTCTAGACTTGTGATCGACCTAAATGGAAATGTTGGCTCAATCATTGTGTCCTTCCTTACTCCGTAGTTGCCTTCTTCGCCTTCAATCGTTTTCCGATTCCGTCGTGAGACTTTTCGTCTATAGATGCAAGTCGCAGCGCTAGACCCTTCTATATACATAATAATTTTACTTTGTCTAAATGGTTTTCAGAAAACTGTTTAGTGGACCTATTTTTTTTTTTTTTTTTTTTTTTTTTTTTTTAAAAAAAAAAAACCTTCGTGTGCTCCCATCTATTGTTGGGACGGTGGGAGTGGTAATTCAAATACAACGTTTTTTCCTATTCAAACTTACGCTTTGTGCCGGGAATGCTCTAAGGTATTAGACCATACCATGCAGAAAGAAATTAGAAAATTACCATTGTAAAAGACAATGAGAGAGAGATGTTAAACAGACCGAAGCTTGTTCGATCAAAAAGTACAGCAGGAGAGAAATCACGTAAATCAGGGGGGTATACTTGTAATTTGGTATGGTTGGTTGAGGGTTCCTCCGCAATTTCTGTTTCTAATCGCATAAATCGACATAAACCTCTTCGGTCTGAATAGCTTTTTCCAATGACAATTCATTCCAGGTAGCATAAAAAAAATGACAGGTAATCTTTTTATTCTTTCAAAAACGATATTTGTATGTTTACCACGGTAAACATTGGTTGAAAAAGAAAAAGTTGGAAGATATATTGGTACACAGCAATTGTTTATGGTATAAAATTAGTCTCACCCATGCTGTGAAATACAGCTTTCGCTGCTTCCAAAGCAGAAGACAATCGGATTATCAATTGTTCGTACTTCTTTTCAGTAGCTTCATCTTCTTTATGAAACAGCAAACCCAAGCTTTCTTTCTTCTCTTATTTCATTGCTTCATCTTTTTCAAAAAAATAAAAAAAAATACCTTCATCTGCAATGGCAACGGTTTTTGATGTTATAAATGAAGCAGAAGACAATCGGTTTTTGGAAAGTATAATAAATCTTTGTGCCATCTTATTCAAGTAAGTAAAATCATATTCATAGTTAAAGGGTACAGTGCACCACCTTTGTTGCATTCTGCACCTGCACCTCTGTAAAAAGATTTTTGATGTTATAAATGAAGCTGTCATGAAGTCCAAAAGAGAACGAAGATAACTGGGTCATTCTTTTTGTGCTGGCATGTTCGTGTATTAGTAGCAATGTATGACGTGTATGCAACCCACATAGGGCCAAAGCCCCACCTCGTTTTTTGATTTTACCTTAGAAATGTATGGCTTAACACGTTTTCAGCCCTACCTAAAAAAATACTAGGAGTATGTGTTTTTGACTTTTCCTACTTTTGTTTGTTCCCATTCCCCTGCTATCAGCGAGCAGCAGCTTTTCCTTCAGACCATTTTATTATTTCCTTTTTTTGGAAGCTTAGAAACCGAAGCCGCAACAAGTCTCCATAATTCAATTGTCCAAACCTCTGATCTGTGTAAGTTTCTGCTTTTGATTATGTTGGAAATATTAATATGCAAACATTTTGCATGATTAATTGTTTTCCGCAAATTTCTAAATTTCAAGTTCTGACCAATTTATCAATTACAAATATAATTTGATTTTCAATCTGATTTCATATGTTTTATTTGAACTTTGCAGGATAACTGTTAGTTGAAGGCAAAATACTGCAGTGCATTGATTCGCTTTGATATGAAGAAATATTTCGCAATAATCCCAAGTAAGCAAAATAACTAACGCACATAAACTATTTGGTTTAATTCTAATGTATGTTAATGTCATCATCTTTATTTTGGCAAAATCAAATACCATTTTGTTCATAATGTAATATAATATGGAGCTAGTATTTGGGATTAGTATTGTTTATGAAGTTTATGACATGAATATTTATAACTATCTGTAGACACTGCTGCTAGCCGCATATTTCCGATTCATATCATCGGCTTTATTTATTTGTTACCTTTTACTTCTCACCTCTTCTGGTTTTGGCAGGTGAGCTGTTTGCTAGTTTTTTTAATAGACCCAGTGGACTGCTTGGAGCAGAAAAGGTGCTAAATACTGAAGTGAACAAGGCAAAACATACAAAAACCATGCATAGTTCGGGCTAGAAATACCAAATGTCAAAACCCGCTCGCTCTATAAATATACACAACACAATAGAAAGCTGCCATCTCAAGGCTTCATCAAGTTTCAGCAATGGATGCTCCTGAAGATATTATATTTGAGGTTTTCTCAAAGCTCCCAACCAAACAAATTTTGCAAGCAACCACTGTCTCCAAGATCTTAAACCAAGTTGTCCACAATGACTACTTCCATCAAGTTCACTCAAAAAACCTTCCTTTTAATTCGGACAAACTAAAGTTAGTGAGAATGATCCACCTTTACTGAGTTAAGATTTTAAAGTTTTATTATTTCAATGTTTGTTAATGTTTCAAGGTAAAATAATGGGCTAAGATATTTTAAAGCATTGTTTGAACCTTATACATTTAGATTTATTAACATTTTATCTTGACCATGCATAAACTTCAATCAATATTATCCATGTATAATGTATTATAAACTTAGACTTTTATCAATTCATTAAGGTCGGGCTGCATTTGCAGGATAACAACACACATACATCATTAATACCACAATCTCCATTACATTAGTTGTTAATCCATGTGGGAAAAAAAGCTTTAATCAAATTCAAATAAAGAAGGGTATACCCAAATCGATGGACGTTGATCCATTCAGTGTCTTTGAGTTATTACTTTCCAAATTCCTCCTAATGTCCTGTAGGATCTTGATCGTAGCTTCAACTCTAAATGATTTTCTGAATGTAAAACAAGCAGTTTTAGCAAAGAATGAAATACAAACGATAATACTAAAAAAAATAGTACCTTTATTTGGTATATTATATATCTCTCTCCAAATGCTAATTGTCATCCGTTTCGTCTATAGAGCCTGTTACACTCCAAACTCAGATGCAGGAAAAAAAAAGTAGGAGAGTAGTGATATTGGGAAGGAGGAGGAGAGGTTGGTTTGAATCAGAGAAGGGAGAGGTCAGTGCAGAAGTTCAGGAAGAAGAGAATGGGAGATAAAGAAGAATAGAACAGAAGCACAGGAAATAAATAATAGGGAAGTTAGATAGATTTCTTGAATTAAGGTAGGGGGTTTATGAAGGGAGAAGGAATCATATGAACTGAGAGATGATCAAAGAAAGGAGGATGAAGTAGGAGGTGCAGCGGGTGAACATAGAAACAAGGAGAAGAAGGGAGAGCAGCAGAATTAACAGAGAAGTAAAGATAAGTTTTGCATTAATTTCTTCACACCGATTACATGAATTATAGCACCGTATATAGTGGTGCATCACAACAGCCATTTTATCACTCTAATTACAATTATACCCCTAATTTCATTTAAACACAGATCAGGCCTGTTTGTTGCATGTGCATGCCAATGTATATGCACTTGCGCAGCTAATACATCCACTAGCAGATCTGGGCGTAACATTTCCCCACCCCTTAAAAACAACCTTGTCCTCAAGGTTGAGCCAATGCTTCTTCGACAATTTCATCATCTTCGCATCATTCATTGCGGTAATACCTGGATCAAATATAAATATCTTCTTTTCAGTGGCTTCAACATTCCTTACAGTAGAGTCACCTGATGCACCTACAAAATAAGCATTATCGCTTTATACAGCTATGTCATTTACAGCTGAGTTGTGTTCATGAAGATGAGCTAATAGGACTCTTCCAGGTTTCCAACCGATATCAAAAACTGTAGTTTGTTTATTTTTATCTGGCTGTGATGCAAGAGATGAGCTACCCTTTATCGCATTAGACATGATAATAATGTCTGGAGCTTTGTTTTTTATCAAAAGTCTCAAAAGCAGTTGTGGAGCTATTGCTGATGTCGTAAAAAGGCCTGAAAAAACTTTGGTGGCATCAAATTAGATTCTAACGACTTGTTTGAACTTCCCGACCAAGGCATGGATGATGAATAAACTCCAATGAAGTTCCAGTGCATCAACGAATCGGGACCAGCAATACATTTTTCAGAGCAAAAAGAATACACAGGCATGCCTTCAGATGGTCCATAACAGATGAAACTATTCCCTACAGTTGCATGTTTCCCATTTTGCTTGCTGAGCTCTTTATTTTCTTCATTTGTGTTCTTGTGTATTCTACAGGGGAAACGTTCACTAAACCATTCTCCATGTTGATCATTAAAATTTTCTATTCCACTGTCATGAAAAAATCTTGGGGAATGATTATCATATCCAAAGTCAATGCATCTAACACATCCAACGTCATCAATTTCTGAAACAAGACCCTTATCTTTTACTTTAAGCTTATCACTCTTAACCACAAATTCAATAATTGAAGGATTGAAAATTCTTGGGTCTGAAAGATGAACCGTGGGTGTATGAACTGAAATGCTAGAGGTATACGCAGGGTTATTAGAGTATTCAGTAGTCTGGTTCTTTATTTGCGCGGAATCTTGGACATAAGGTGAAACAGGCTTGACATTGGCATCGCAAGAAGTAACATCTCTTGTAGTCTTACTAGAATTATCATCCCTACATGAATTCTTCAATAGATCATCCAAGACAATAGCGAAGAATCCAAATTCATCGATTTCCGGATCATAACCTGTAGGATAATGATTTGTCAATTCAATGCAAATATTCCAAATCTTACAAGGAAGCTTGGCAATTCTTTCTTTCTCTAACTTCATAAGATCCGCTGCTAACAGTTTGTTTTGAAGGGAAATGATAGTTTCAGCAATCATTTTGTTAATAGATTGAATGAACACGATTATGGTGCTTAACTCCATTGATTCCAAGACTTCGACTGAATGCTCTAATTCATGTATCATCCACGTCAACAATTCAAAATCTTCTGTTTGAGGGATGTTGAGGGTAGTGTTAAGAAACGTGGGTGAGAACGTGGTGGTAGAAACTGATGGGAAACGTGTATATCTTAAAAAGACAAATGAACCCTCGTTGATAAATTTCTCTCTAGAGCAAAGTAAGTTGTAGTTTTGGAAGTTTGAAAAAGGCTTCAAAGAGATAAGTGTGTGTGTGTGTGTGTATATATGGCAAACGTTCGGTTGCACTCCAAAATTGGAGCACCCCAAATGCCCCTTGATTTTCACCACACGTTTATATTAAAGAATGTGAGTGGGAAGTGAGAGAGTGAGTGGAATGAGAGAGAAGGGGAAATACTTGATGGAAATTGAGGGTCATTTGGGGTGTTTCACTGTTTAGGATGCTCTCGAACCTGCCTATATATATGTATATATATATATATATAACTAAATTTTCAAAATCAACGATGCTACTATGCCCGAATTATCGTTTGTCATTTTCTGCGAAAGCTATATTAACCACAAGATTTCTGCTGACCCCCTGATGAATTACGGTTTTACCCCCATGAATTACACTGGGTATGCTATTTCGCAGGTTTTGACAAAAATTAATTCGGTCGTAGTAGCAAAGTCCTTTCAATATATATATATATATATATATATATATATATATATATATATACACACACACATATACATAACTAAATTTGACTATGTTAAAGGGCTTGGCACATATTATAGTACTGTGTAAAGTCCGACTTACATTATATATACTGGGTTAACGCATATTAAAACATAATTACGCGTGAATTATTCTGTCCCCATCCCTTGTGTGCCCCGTGTGCCCACCCAATCACAGCTCTCTGATTTCCACATTTTGCATATAAATCCCTCAATTGTTGTGGGACTTAATTGCAAAAGATGGAAATCAGAGAAATGTAGGCCGTTGGACACACGAGGACAGGGTAAATGGGGACAGAAGAATTGGCCTCGCACCTTGAAATTATACCAGGCCATTTTAAACTTCTTCTTCCCTAAAAAATATTCAAACCCTGTTGTTTCATTCGAAGACTTCCCCTGTTTCCACGCAGTCACCCACGTCACTTCCATGCACACTCCCCACCAAACAGCCTGTGTCCACCATTGAACACGCAAACCCATAAACTTGCACATCCCTTCCTTCCGCCGCATCGCCTGACGTCCATCAATGCGCTGACGCCCTTGTTAATATGCTTCTCGCTAATCAACTTTTTTTATATTTACTTGAAATTACAGTTGCTTCTATACTCCCTCACTATTGTAGCTTCCTTCACTTATAATATTTTTGAAACCATGCATGCCATGTTCATATCTCCTTTCAGACACCCCCGTACTCGCACCCCTCTCCATGAACTCCTGGCCTGGCTTATACTCTACCATTTTGTTTCAAAACCAACTGCTGACCTAAATGAACCCATACCTCACACAGTTTAAAACTTACGCCGCTACTCCACCCTCCCCTTGCCGAAGTACGATCAGACCATGCCAATACGAGCGCCTCGCCCAGCTTGATCCTCAATCGAAGAGCCGCCCCGCCTAGCTTTCGCAATCGTCGGCAAAACCCTCAAAAACCCAGCACTTCTCGAGCTTGACGCCGTTAAACCAGATCACCAGAAGCCGAGCGCTTTTGGCTATGAGAAGATCTCGCAAAGACGAACAAACTTTGTTCATATGCCACCACGAATCGATGAACAGTGGAGGAGATCTAGGTTGAAAAAGTTGGAGAGGTGAGGGTCGTTCAACTTATCCGAGTGGGGACGTTGACTTGTTCTAAAAAATAAAACGAAAGAAAACGCAGTTTCATTTGATTTGTACTGAGTTTTGTGGGGCACGGGTTGTACGCTGGATGTGTTGGAAGAAGGACCGACAAGTTAAGACCTGCGAGCACGTGGAATCAGCTCGTTCCTTCGATGAAAAGATTAGCGATATTTTTTTCAACAAGACAGTAGGGTTCCTTCAGACTTGGCCGGCATGCTTAGTAAATGTTGAAAAGAAAAGATATAGGGTGCGTTCGCAGCCATTTTTTGGCACGCTTAAACTTTTGGTGACGGACGCCAATAACTTTTCACCTTCTAGATGCACCGATTTGGGAACTTTGGAAAAGCAGTCGTTGGCGTCTGACGCGTCGGATGCCAACGACTACTTTTCCAACGTATCCTTTCAGCCACTATAAAACCACCTCCACCCTCCCATTCTCCTCCAACAAACCCGAACTCACCCCTCTTTAGCTAAAAAAAAAAACGATTTTTTCGAGCCATTTCAAGATGCAAAAAAGTTTTTTTTATATCTTTATGTTTATTTTTCAATTTTCTATAACATATGTTTTTTTGAATTTTTCTGAATTTTTTTTTAGGTTATGCAGATGTCGACCTCTTCTACCTCTGCTACTTCCCAGCCATTTGCAAACTGGATGGACGACCAGGAGTCCGCTTTTAAAGATATTTGCATAGAGTTTATAGCTGAGCGCGATGCTGGTGTCAGCCACTTCTACTCAAAAGTCGCGACAACAATGATCGACCGCTATAATCTGGATTTCACAGAAACCCAGATTATAAATAAATGAGATAACATGAGGTGCTCATTTCGCGATTGGGACAAACTGCTAAAAACACATGGCTGTGTACGGAATGCAGAGTTCGATTTTCTGGACGGTTCTGATGATATTTGGAGTAGTGCCGGTGGCAGACAATACAGACGATTCAAGAGGAACTCACCGTTGAAGTTTCGAGAGCAGGACATTATGTTCGAGGGTTGTTTGCGCAAAGCTGCTTGTGCGTACCCGATTCCTGATGTTGCGCCTCCTACTGCACCTCCACCTCCACCTCCACCATCGCCTATGCCAGCTGCTTCTTTCACCGCTGCCGAAGCTGGTTACTATACTGGTTGGATAGCTTCGTGTAACACCCCCACCTCCGCCAGGGTGGCTCTTGCAAGCACTCTGACTTTGGAGGGGTGTTTGAATCAGGTAAACATGCATAATGATATATCAAGGCAGAACAAGAACATATGTATATATGTAAACAGAGTAAATAAGATAAGTAAAACAGCGGAAGATTTCAAACTATTTCAAAACAAGTCTGGTACAACATAATGTCAACTTTCCAGATACACAAGTCTAGATAAAAACAACATCACTGAAAAACTGAAATACATAAGTACTATCCCCAAAATAAGTGATAACCATAGCTAGCTTCATGTCGAAATCGTACATGAGCTGAAATCCCACAGGCAAGCAATCAGAAATCCAAGCTAAGCTCCAACGTTCCCACCCTGAGAACCTGGGGGGGGGGGGGGGGGGGAACGGAAGAAAAGAGGCGAAAGAAAAACAGGTCAGTCAAAAAGACTGAGTAAGCCCTACTACAATCAATGTAAACTGATAAAGTTATCTGGCATGAGAAGCAGGGATGAACATAAGGATAACAACATACTAGCATGATGATTAACTAACAAGGTAGATAAAGGTGTCATTGCATAATCAGGTTTAAGGTTTTTGCACCACAGGTGTGCTAGCAAGCTAACATGACTTGAATAAACAAGTATTGATCCCTTGGCCCAAGCTTTGGCCCAATAACATGAAATGACCCTAATACGAGGTCCAACCAAACGGTCTAATCGATCGGCTCCCTAAGCCTAACTCGTCACGTGTTGGTGTCAATACGGCCCAAACATAATTGTAGTCGGACTGTGCCGGGTCTACCGTCGGGTGTATCAAGCCCTAGGGTGTCAACCCCTGGACACCATAAACATAAGTGCACAGTCTCGATCTACTGGTACCCATGCTTGACTTCTCCAAATACGGACTACGTGCACGACCATAGTCCATCCGGAACTACATCGGCGTACCACTCGACCGTCGTTTTGGTCACTTATACCAGTTCAGTAATCGCGCCCCCACCCTAGCCTAGTCCCTAGGGTCTTAATGATAAAACTTGGGGTTACTGCTGGAGTGGACCCCCATTGCTAGGATTTTCTAGTGGGTTAAGTACGGTTTAACCCTTTTACTAATCATGGATTAACTTGGTTAAGTGTAACGATGAGTTCACGACTTAACCCTGATTAATCTACCAAGCCCAAATTGGTTAAGTATTAAGTGGACCATGACTTAACCCTAATCATGAGGCATTAACTAATTTAACGTGCCTTAACCTCTCACATTAGACCTTGTTGTGGTTACTAGTTAAGCCGGGCGGGTCCGGGTAGCTTTACACCACAACTTGGTCTAACCTCGGGTTCAAGGTACAACATGACCAACTTCTCACATTGGGTACTATTGTTTGTAGCAACTAGTTAAGCCGGTCGGTTCCGGGTAGTTTTACGCTACAAACTCAACCCAACCTCGAGTTGGTCACACTTATATTTTCTAAGTGTCATGTCCATCATGTTTCCAAAACATATTACAAGTTTTCAAGAATTTGGGTAGACCTAACTTAATAGGTAAATTCCCAATGGGTAGACCTAACTTAATAGGTAAATTCCCAATCTTATGTTTCCATGTCTTTTAAGTTTACCCAACCCCAAACGCAATCCCATCGCTTACATATCGCAATAGCGCATAAAGAATAGAAAGAGGGAACTTGGCATAATCATGACATAATGGTGTTGAAGCCACAAGTTTAACATGGTGGCATATGAAATGTACATATGTTCATATACTTGCATATTACATTTTTAGGCCTCAAAAGCATGCATAAAACCAAACTTGGCATATTGGTGATACATGGTGATAAATGACATGTAGAAGTTGCCATAAGTTCGCATTTAGCCTCACATGCAAGTTATCATAAAGGATATGATAACTTACATGTTGCCAAAATGCAACCTTTAGCATAAAGCTTGAAGCTTTAAGCTCATAAACCCAAGATAAGCTTGCATAATATGATAACATGAGCAAAATGATCAACCCAAACTTGCATAACATAACATGCATATCATATGGCAAACTTGCATATCATAACATAGCAAACTTGCATAACATAACATGATAAACTTGCATATCATAACATGGCAAACTTGCATAACATAACATGATAAACTTGCATATCATAACATGGCAAACTTGCATAGCATAACATGGTAAACTTGCATATCATAACATGGCAAACTTGCATAGCATAGCATGGTAAACTTGCATATCATAACATGGCATACTTGCATAACATGACATAGTAAACTTGCATATCATGGCAAACTTGCATATCATAATGATCAACCAAACTTGCATCATTCATTTAACTTTAGAGTTTAAATATGAAAGTAGAAAAGGGCTTACAATGCTTATGAAGACACAAAAATATATATAGATTGAGACAAAGCCCTTATGCAATCAAATAAACCCAAAATGCAAGCTCCAATAGAAAAACCCTTGAGCCAAAATGATCAAAACCCTTGCTTTATGATGTAAATATGGAAACTTGACTTGAATGCAAGCTAATGACACTCATACAAGCTTGAAAACACTTTTATGCATGGAAAATCTCTCATAGAAATAACTTAGAATTTTATGAAGAGAGTGGAGGCCATGAGAGGAATGATTTTGCCATAGTTTAGTTACTTGAATGAATAATGATGATTTAGCTTTAGGTTAGGGGCTTATTTATAGAGATTAGGACTAGTTTCAACCTTAGGATTAAACCCTAATTCCAATCTCAGCCCTTAAAACCGAATCTGGCCCCAAAACCTAACCAAAACCCCAAAATGGGGCACCAGGCAAAACTGCCCGGCTGAACCAAGTCGACAGCCAAGTCGACAGGGCTGTCGACTTGGGTCCAACCAAGTCGACTGCCAAGTCGACAGGCCTGTCGACTTGGTTGGCTTGGCGGGAAATTTCCCGCCTAGCCTTCCAGGCCCGAAATTCGAAATTTGAACTTGAAATTCAAATCTGTTTTGAACTTGAAATTTTCTGAAAACTTCATTGGGCCTTAATCGGGTCATACAGACTCCGATTTTCGAAAACTCGGACTCTATTTCGCGTTTTTTCCGAGACGAACGCAATGGAATAGCCCTTTTCCCTTGATTCAGATTTATAAATTAAGTTCTGCCTCGATTTATGTTATAACAGATTATTGAAAATACGGGTTGTTACACTTCGGGCGATCCCCCTTCTGGTCAGCCCTCTGGGCGCAGACACGTAGAACGCGCCAGCTCGTTTATGACCGACCATGTGAGACAGCTTGCTGCTTGTTGCTTGGCGATTGTTCAGGGATCGGCGCGTGTCGAGCTTTGGGAGATTCTGACAATTTTCCGCCATGATCAGCGGAATGTGGAGATTGTTCAGGAGCTTATCGATGAGGGCATACGTGGTTTTATTTTAGCGGAGTTGAGCGCATTACCACATTGTCTTTTATTTTAGATATTCATGTATTTCTTTTAATTTTAGTCTTGTTGTGTTCTTTATGTTTGTATTTCTGATCGTGTAATGAAAATGTAGTCGCTTTGTTTAATGCAATTAGTATTTAATTAATTCAAAACAATTAATTTAACAATTAAATACTACGTTCAAATACCCCGTTCATGGCTAAAAACATATACCTTGTTCGCTACAGTACCCCACTCAAATGCCACGCTCAAGTACCCCATTCTCGTTCGTTAAGAACGCACCCATAGGTTTGTAAGTGTGAAGGGTGGTTGGGCTGCGACACGTTTCACGTTTGTTTTGTACAAATTTGTTTAGAATTTACTTAGGGTAGGTTATACTCTCTGATAGCTTTGCATGGATGCAACAGTTAAAATATTATTATAATTTATACGGTTACTGTTATTTAACGTGGTACATTAAATTTATAACGATACACACGAATTCCAAACGTCACGAAATTGGGCAAACCGCTACGTCTTAACGTTCTGGTCCCGATGGAATTTGTTTCGTTGAAAATGGACTCCATTTGCACAACGACGTTATTTTAATTTATCGGTTTGCCTTTAAATTGTACGTGCAAATAAAACAACTTTAATTGTCTCCAAACTGGAAATATATCAATAATTAGTTACAAGTATTCCAATAAAACTTGTTCCGTCGAAAACGGAGATCGCTTGAAAAAATGATTATTTTTAAAGCTTATATAATATCGATAAAATAATACTAAATTCCTAAACAGTTCAATTTAACAATAATAAATTAATATCATCGTATATATATTCAAATGGAATCTTATACGGCTTCAGACTCCACCAATATAGATTTTAAAACTCAATATTTAGGAATTTGGTTTTAACGGTATCCAAAAATATATAAATTCCTTTATATTTATTAGTTAAATCGTTATAATTTATTAACGACTCCATAGCGACTATTTCAGAATTTGATTTGGACATAACTTGCAATCTATACGATGAAATCTTGATTTTTTCTCTTTCATTAGAAAATTATTATCAAATAGATTCAAACGTTTCTTGTTTCAAAGAATTCTGACTTATATCGGATACTGTATATTCAATTGAAGTTTAAATCGTAAATTACAAACTACCACGACTTTTCGAGCTCGTTTTAATTATATTATAAATTTAAACGTTCAACCTCCATTTCGTTAAATAAATTCGATATAAAAATCCATTAATATCACCAAATCAATATTTAAAACAGATTTAAATATTCATAATTAACGTTCAAAAATCTGGGATGTTACGAAATATGTGTGTCCACATTTTCAAAATTTCTTCATAGTTACACTACACTAAAGCCATCATATAGCAACGACTTTGAGTTGTTGCATATGAATTTAGCAATGGCTTTTAGCCGTTGTTAACATCTGGGTTGCTAAATGTAGCAACGGTCCAAGCCCATTGCTAAATTTATTTTTGCAAAGGCTCAGACCGTTGTGAAATATTAATTTGCAACGGCTTTTATCCATTGCAGAATAAATTTTGCAACGGCTTCTCTCCATTGCTATATGGTCTACTAATGTGAAATTGTTTACTTTAGCCACGGCTATGGACCGTTGCTATTTTATTTAGCAATGATTTATGACCGCTGCTGAATTGAAAGTTTTCTAAAAGAAAATTATTTTTTTGACCATTTCCAGCATTTCATATACAGCAGAAATCTTTGCATATCTGATATAAATACCACAACAGTTCATAATATTACGATATTTTCAATACATTCAACATCAGTAACCAAAATAATATTACGATATTACACTGCATTTTGACCTCACCAAATCAATATTACAGCACGTATACCTTCATAAAGTACAAATACTACACACATACGTCACAATTGAAATAACATACTACAAACACTACATTTGAACTGCACCATTGTTTAATAGACAAGCAAAGGCATAATAAACCATAGTTTCTGGAAAAAGCATCCTACACCATAGATTAATAGTTCCTAGAAAGAAAAGCATAACAAAATATGTTAAATATGCCCAGATTAATTCTCATACAAAAATATTTGCGAATTTGGGGATCGGGTTAATTCACATACTACGTTAAGAGGAAAAAGAAATCAAAACACAAAATACATATTGAAAAATAAGTAAATAATCAACATATACCATAATCCGACCATCAACTACATATAAACTCCAATAACTCCCCGTTTGAATCATCACCAGACCCCAAAGTCTATTCACCATCTCAACATAATCACACCATAAACAACCAAACCTCCCAGCCACATCTTTTAGCTTATTTGCCCATGTCAGTACTGTTTGTTTCATTCTGACATTTAATTGTACTTGATCATACTCGTTTACCTGATTACTTACACATATCTGGATATTTTCATGCCTGCGAAGTTGCCAGAAGCTTAAAAATCCATTCAAAATGCGATTTAAAATAAAATGCGATTTAAAATATGATTTTGAATGCCATAAAGAATTTGTAAATGAACACATTATGTGTGCCAATACTTTTCAGTTTGCACCCCAAAATTATACATCAGTAATAAAAATAATGTTTGCTGATTGATGGTAAAAGTTACAGGCACTGGAATTAACTTTTACCAAGTTTGTTAGGTGGTTTAGCATACATACGGTCTCACCATCAGTCGAGACAATATCCCTTAAGCAGATTCATGTCCTCGTTATGAATATGTTATGCATCTACAAAATTGTTATGTAACTTATGGCGTTAAATTTGCTTCTTATTTTTTAACTTGTATTTCGCAGGCGATATGGGCGCGATGCTCTCCAGTCGTGTCAATGATTGTATCAAATGTCGACGTAAATGCTACTGCCATACTTACAATTGGCAGCAAGACATTTGAAGTTCGAATTAAAAAAAATCACTGCTTGAGTTATTATAAATATAAAATAATGATTCAAATAGTGAGAAAATTAAATTTTTAGTTGGCTAATCATGAATTTAGTGCTCAGTACCGTTGCTGACGTCTGCGAAATTCAAGTGAGGTGACTTTTGACATTAGTTAGCAATTTACAACACCTGAGGTGAATGTGATTCTTTGAAAAAGAATTTAGCGGTTTTCATTGCCATTATGCTTCCATAGAGGTAGTAATGGTGAACAAGGATTTGTATTTGTGATCTTATTTTGATGTCATATCATAATATCTAACATGTCTTTATTTTAATGGCGAGCAGGGATTTGCATTTGTAATGCTTCCTTCACAAACAACATCACCAATCACAACCCCTAACAACCACCTTCAATTATATCAACCACCTCTACAATCGCCTTACTACTAGAAACCAAATAGAAGAACCACCCCCCATCAACCACCACCCACCACATCTTTAAAACTAACCGATTTAACTCCGACTAATCACAACTGAACTCACAACATCAATTAATTTTAACAGGGAAACGCCTTTAATTCGAATAAAAGAACCCGAAAGTCAATTCGAAGAACCCAAATCCAAAAATGAATTCAATCCAAATTTCAAACATGCCTTTCGGTCAAGCAATCCGCGCCAGTTATCCTTCTTTTTACCCTTTAACTTTCTCTTTTATTTTGCATTTTATTTTATTTTATTTTTCAATTTTAGTTTGCATTTTTAACAGGGAAGATGGGAGGGATTGAGCATTAGTTTTGGGTTTGCTGGCCCTTGCTTGTGGGCAACCTTTTATTTTTCTTAATACAAACCCAATTGTTAAAAAAAATCCTGGGTTTTTTTTTTGATTATTTTTGTTTGCATTTACAAATACCTTAAAAACGTATGTTGTATTCAATTTTCCTTTTATAGGCAGTACCCTTCTCTCTTTCTCTCTCTATTTTTTTACATACTACAATTATATTTGGTCTCGACTAACATCAAATTTAAGCTCAACGATCATATACATGGCCAAAAGAAAATGCACAACATCAAGCCATCTAAGCCAAGACGTAATGCACGGAAAATTCAGCACAAACTCAGGTATACAGCACAAGAAAGTGTGCGGAGCAAACAACAGAAGTCAGAAAAGGATTATAATAGCTACAACAGCTTTTATTAAAATAGAATATTATGCTATTTGTTTAATAACATTACACTTAATCTTGAAATAAACATCTATTGGATGTGTATGGATTTAGAAGTGTATTGACACAAGCATGAACCAAATACAAAATTCGAGATTGCTCCATCAATACTTAATTGAAAAGAAATAATGGGTCAAATGATGAAACATAATACAAATACTATAGAACAATGGAAACGAGATATATTAATAATTGACAAAAATTTAGGGTTGCAACTGTCCTAAGCGAAGTCTGTATCTGAACTTCTAGCTACAAACACACACATAATAACATTACGTATATACTTTTGCAAAAATTTGTGATATATCATTTGTCCTCTTTATCTTTACATAAACAATCATAATTCTTATTATCACGATTTCACTTATATGCACAATGAAAAATGTTACAATTAAACCTTTATGATACTCTGAAAGCATGTGTCCTTAAAAGTGCATATTAATATGCTGCTCTGAAAGTATATTAATATGATACTCTGAAAGCATCACGTCCCATTGTACTTCATAAATACATATATGCTATGGAATCAGAAAATATCAAAAGAAGATGAATGAGGATACATACATGTGCTCCCGCATCTACAGATATCCAATAAAACCCTTCGAATGGCGCACAAAACCTCCAACTCCAACTTCTTCAGAAGTCGTAGCAAGAGGATGGTTTTACTTGGCTTTGCTTTCATCTGGAAGCAGTATGTTGCCCACAACCAACTTGTCATGTGTTGGCAGTACAACATTTCCATGTATAACTAAACCCATCGAACCTTTGCATACTGAACCTGTCACAATGACCTTTAGATTAAAGTTTAAGATTTCACACTTCAAACTTACCGAATCGGAAGAATTATGTGGATTGTCAATGTAATTGTCAGACACTCTTTCAATAACATTGTGACATGCATTACTTCCTCCTTCATTCAAAGCATTGTCCGTTGTTTGCTTCTCATATTATCACTTAACCAATTCCACTAAAGTCTTAAATGTACCCTATACATTGAGCATCATATCCTCCATGTTTTTCGACCCTTGTTGAGAAATTTTAAGTTGTTAGCGTGCAATATTAAAGGCCTTAACTTGGGTCCTTGGTGTCTAGGTTCCAATACTACGAGTCCAGACTCTTTTATCCTTTTTAAAAACTTGTGACAGGATGTCTTCATCCAGCGGCAACTCCTCTTCCTCACAGTCTTTGATTACTTCCTTTACCTTCACAATTTTACCCTAAGCATGAAGCATAAATATATATAGTTAGAATGAATTTTGAAATTGCAAACACAAAAAAGACAACCACACACAAGTTAATGATTATACAAATTAAAATAGTGAATAATTCAAATAAGCAATTATTTGGCTAACTTAAAAAGTATGGAGAAGTCGAATCGGATATGCTTCCAACCTTTTTTGTATGAGTTTTCTCCCATACTTCACGACGTGTTATTTCTTTTTTCGGATTTTCAATGGCCTGCAATAAAACAGGAAATACTAAATCTGCATTACTTATCCACCACTTATAAAAGCATAGGTAATAAGTTCATTTTAGATCATGTCCACCATATCAGCCTGATAAAGCAATTTATACCAATTAACTTTCGGATTACAACAACATATTTTTGTTCATTTCTTGTTGTACATTGTAAAATTTTCAAAAACGAGATAAATAATGTTGATGCAATCTTAAACTAAACCAGAAAGAATTGCTAAATTTACCTCAACATATCAAACAAAATCGTATATGTCTACAAAAGAAATATTTCAACGGAATAGTCGAAGTTTTAGATGTTAGATAATAAATCATATGCTTGCATATGGATAAATCACAACACATCAAACATAGACTTAAATCACGTGTTTAACCAAGTCATCAATGAACTTCAACGTCAACATTTGATTTTCTGCGGTTTACTGGGTAGAAAAGTAAAGCATTCATTAGAAACTCACATTACAACATGACCATTAGATCTATCAAAATATCCATAAATGCATCATATAATTCATGATCGAAAATTGGAGATTACAAGTACTAGCTTAGAGAAAATAGAATATATAAAAAAACTTCAGCTGCTACAATTGGCAGATGAATGTAATACTGTGGCACTACGAACATCCACAACGTTGTAAGAAAGAAGACAATTCATAAAAGCACACTTCCTTAATTTCTAACCTCTAACTGGCCTAGGTTTGATCCTACTTACTTTGAATTTATGACATATGTAGTCATTACTTAAATGGTTCAAAAAGAATACAACACTTTTTATCCAAATTTGTTTACATATATAACTAGCAATTTGATGTGAAGTCGACATTTTTAAAATCAATGTATTATTAAAGAAATCATATAATAGAGCATATGCTTAAAGGTGCATATATCTTTTAGTAAAACAAAAGTCCATTTCCAATTTTAGTCAACAGAAAATGCACTGGTTCAGGGGAGAAATGCACTGATTCTACGTGTGACAACATCTGATTGAGGGTTATTGATTTTTGTGAATTTGTATCAATTGGACGGTTATAAAAAGTGTTGTATGTTTTTCAAAAATATTTGAACTAGAGATAATGAAAACTAAAAGTGAAAAACATACCATACCTGTTGATTTTATGCGATTCAAATATTTGTTTAAGAGGGAAAGAAATTAGCTAATTGATTCAACTAATCAGTTATGTTATATGTGGGAATATTTGATAGGATATTTTGATAGGTAATAAATTGATAGCATAATCAATCAATCAATCAATGGATTTATAAATGGGGAAAGATGTATGTTCATTAAATTTGGAATATGAAGGGATAAATGATTAGCTTGGAGAATCATGCAAGGAAGGAAATGTGTGGAAACCAAGACCATTACTTTCCATTTACACAACAATTAAATCATGGACATTTGGAAAGGTTTCAAGACAATCTAGAAATTAATTTCTTCATGGGTATTGTTATATACACTCCAAATATTGTTAAGAGGAGACCAATTTTTTATTTTTTTAAAAATTGTTAAGGGGAGTACCAATGAAGAAAGTAGCCCCTTAACAAATAAAGGTAATTTTACCTTATTACCCATTTAGCCCCTTAAAAATAAAGGTAATTTTACCTTAACAAATATTGCAAGGGCCATAGTATTTTATTTTTTCAATTCGCATATATCGTTTTCTTAAACCCTAAAGGATAAGCGTTTTCAGAGAAATAGGATCGAACTATTTTTTTTGGTCGACATAAATATGCTAAATTTTATAATTACGAAGGCAATGCACCGAAATGATTATTAATTTTTGACATATCACTGTCGAATACATACATAATTGATTACGTGCTACATTCAGTGCAGTGGTGAGGAACTGCTTATTTTAATTCGGTTTCCCTTGTCGAATAAGTTTTTTTTAATCTAATTTGAAGGGGCAATCCAGGAATATTGAGTAGTGTGAAATAATATGTTTGCGTATCCCCTTAACAATTTTTCAAAGAGTGAAGTGTTCTTAAAAAATGACCCCCCTTAACAATTGTTGGAGTGTTAATAACAACACCCTTCTTCATCTCCAAACAACCTTTCATCCTGAAGCCTATTTAAATCTTCATATTTGTGGAGTATGAATGTGAAAGAACACTCAACGTTACCCTCTTCTTCGACATACCCTAATTTTTATAGTCAATCAATTAAGGGTTTTAAGCGCGTACAAGTCTTTGTTGAAATTGACTATTCAATTTGTAATTATAGGTTAGTCTCTCTATCTACTACCTATAATTTTATAATATCTCTCTTGTATTTTCTTTGTACTTTTTCAGTGAAATAAAGAATAGTTGTTGGGTTCGTGGACGTAGGCATAGCCGAACCACATTAAACCTTTGTGTCTTCTTCTATTTTGTATTGTTTGGTGATTGTTTTTCACCGAGTTTACGGTTGTTAATTAGTCGACAAGCTTAATCCTCTCACTACAAGAAATTTGGCCTTTACCTACCAATAAATATGGGTAGGTAAAGAGAACTTTTATCTACCAATATTTAATGGTAAAATCTATTGGTAGGTAAATATTGTCAATGTTATAAGATTTTTGAAGGATGATTATCTACCAATAACTATAGGTAGGTAAAATGTATTATCTACACATATACATGAGGAGAAATTTTTGGCAATTAACCCTTACATTTTTCTCATATCATTTTAAACTTTCATTAAAAATAATGCTGAGTTGTGTGATGATGTGTCAAAAAAAACATTCTAGCAATTTTTTTGAATTGAAGATTTCGTTTACAAATCCTGGCAATGTTTTTTTTATAAAATCATTTATTTATTAATTATTAATAATTATTTTGAAATATGAAATAATTAACAGTTAATGAATTGATAAACAATAATTAAATTGTAAATAATTAATATTAAATAATCATTCGTTAATAACTTATCATACATTGTTAGTTTTTTAAAAACAATTGACTACTGAAGTTTTAGCTTTAATTTTTTCTAAAATATTTCACAATTTCACAGTATTATGTCATTATCTCAAATGACTAAAACATATTTTCTCTAGTTTATTACAGAGCTGCAATCCATACCATCCTCCGTTGAATTATATTAACGAATATAGTATATAAATGACAGTTGAACGTATAATTATATTATAATTAAAAACGAGCTCGAAATGGCGCTGCAGTTCATAATTTGGCGAATTGAACTTCAACTGAATATACAGAAGCCGTTTTAAATCCAATTTCCGTGAAACAAGAAATGTACGGAGCTGGTGAAGTAAAATTTTCTAATGGAACAGAAAAATCAGAATTTCGTCGTGTAGATTTTGATTTATGTCCAAATCAAATTTTAGAAAAGTCGCTAAAAACCGGGTCGTTACAGTTGGTAGTGACCCGACGATCCGGTCCAATTTGAGTTGACTAAATAACACAAGTCCAACCCAAATTGCACTGGGAACCAGGAAACTAATAGAAAGAAGTTAGAGGGTGAGAATATACAAGATAGAAACTTATGGAATATAAGAAGCAGAAGAACATCATCATCAGAGTAAACACGAATCTCACAGCGGAACGAATAAAATATAACATAACTTTTGAAATAGAAACAGTATATGTATATAATAACATTGCAGAGTACAACACTTACAACAACAGCGGAAATAAACAATAGCTATATAACCTGAAGCCTCCTGCTCCCAGCTCTCCAAGTATATCTGTAAAATCCCGTCTACTTGACTGCCCGTACAAATTAGGCACCCAAGAGTTTAGGGAAAACAACAAAATAAACTCCGGGTCAGTCATGGGACTGATGTGAATAAATCTCCAAACACTTGGCTTAAATAAAGGATATCTCATAAGACCACGCCATGAAAACGGAACTGGTCTCTCCATATTTACAATGTTAAAATGGTCAAAACTTTGATAGTCGGTGATTTAACTATCAAATGAAAAACGCGTGTGCAAACAATGATATTATTTCCAGATGGAAATTATATCGATCAATCATCATTTAACATGTATCTCTTTAGTTCATTAATTTACTTATCTCCTATTTTCCTATATTTTAAATTCTTATTTTCTATTATCAGAAAACATTTCTGTTTTCTTATTTGGAAAACATTTCCAAAACTCCTTCACAGGATTTAGACTGATGTTTAAATCAAACATCGCCATGCCAACTCAAGCCATTTGCTAAATTCACTTAACCATCATTCACTATCAAACCTTACCATTCCTTAGTTAAGGAGGAAGTCAATCAAGTTGGGGTATAATTACCTCTCAGACCTTAACTGAACAGCGTTTTAACTTCGAAATAGTCAAAGTTTATCTTTTAAATCTTTAACAAACTTCCTTACGTAACTCTCGGATTCTATTTACGTATCCACTTCTTTATTGAAAACATTTGATTATAACGATAACGTTATAATCCCTACTTCTGGAATGTCTAACTTAAAATCTAACCTTTATTTCTTACTTTGAATAATTAACCCAACAACTAGTTTATTTATAAATAAATAAATCTTGATTTCAAATAGGAAAGTAAATAGTACTTTTCTCGAATTCGATATAATCGAATTCGACGTATAACTCCCTTTCGAGTAATCTCTATTCGATTAACTCTCCTTCGAATAACTAATATTTGATTAACTCTCTTCGAATAACTTATATTCAATTAACTCTTTTCGATTAACCCTCTTGATTTAATTCTATTTAATTAACTCTAATCGATCAACTCTATTCGATTTACTTCTAATTGTTAACTCTTTTCGATTTACTTCTAATTGGTTAACTCTATTCGACTAACTTCTATTCAAATAACTAAATTCGAATAACTCCTTTTGATTAACTCCTATCCGATTAACTAACAGTCGACTAATTCTTATTGATTAACTACTATTTGATTAACTTTTATTTCATTAACTCTATTCGATTTAACTCCATTCGCTTGACTCTAGATCGCAGCGATCATAATGGTTACGCCTGATTCTCTCAGGAAACATCCGACCGCCGTAGGCTATCTGCAGCCCTGCGAATTACGCTAGTAGTCGTGCGAAATGGCAACTCATCCTGAATAACTATGTTTGACTAACTCTATCTCAAATAACTATATTCGATCAACCCTAATTGAATAACTAATATTCAGTTACTCCTAATTCGATTAACTGCGTTCAATTAACTCTATCTGGCTAACTCTAACTGATTAACTCTAGTCGACTAACTCTATTCGATTACAAATACTTCCTTTTCTATTTGTCTATATTTATTTCATATAAATATTTCCTTTATATAATTTTATTTATTTTCTCAAATAATTCCTCTTTTATCTTTATTTATTTTCTAAATAAATAATTCTTTTTCAATACTATTTGTAAATGTTTTACAAATATTTCTCTTTCGATTTCATTTGTAAATGTTTTACAAATATTCCCTTTTTATCTTTATTTATTTAACAAATAATTATTTCCTTTATCTTTCTATTTACAAGTGTTTTACAAATATCTGCTTTTCGATTTCATTTGTAAAGGTTTTACAAATATTTCTCTTTCGGTTTCATTTGTAAAGGTTTTACAAATATTTCTCTCTCTATTTCTGTTTCACAAATATGTCCTTGTATATTTGTTTTCACAAATATTTCCTTGCATATCTTTATTTATTTTCTAAATAAATAATTCGTTTATGATATCCTATTTATTTACTAAATAAATAATCCGTTTAATATCTCCTATTTATTTAACAAATAAATAGCTCCTTTATAAAATCTTATGATTTTATAAATATTTCCTTTTTATCTTGCCAATTTTCCTTTTTATAAATATTTAATTTATAAAGATTTCCCTTTATTATAATTCCATTTATAAATATTCTCTTTTATAAAATCTTATGATTTTATAAGCATTTCCCTTTTTATAAAATCTTTTGGTTTAATAAATAAATTCCTTCTTTAAAAGCTTTGGATTTTTAAAATAAATCCCTTTAATAAAATCTTCTTTGATTTTATAAATATTTTCTCTTTTATAAAATCCTTTGATTTTATAAATAATTTATTTTCAATATTCACTTTGAAAATTCCCTTTTTAACGTTCCAGTATGTTAGGGTATTTAACAAATCAAATCATGTTGACCAATATCGTCCAAACACACATAATCGACAACATATTATATATCACATCATATATTACAATATATGAACATAACAGTATTATAAATATTGAGGAACCCAGTTAGCTCCCTCCAACCTGTTTCCCTGCATCACAGATGTTAAACAACACATATATACAATATTCTGTTAAACAGAATCAATATTCGATTAACGATTTATATATATATACACATATCGTTATCTATGATTTCAATCAATACACAAACAATTCAACCAAACAGTTAACACACAGCAATCACTCATCATTTATTAGTTCTAAATATACGTTATAAAAATAGAACTGTTCAGAGTTGGTGAGTTTTACTCACATTGGACGATCGTCGTTAATAACGATAACCCTCGCTTGATTCAAACAGACAATTTATTTTGCAATAAATTTTGATGAGCTCGAATTCACTCCCAGTAAGTTCCATTTGGTAGCCACCATCCATACAATCCCAACGGATCTTGTTTCGCTGAAATCCGATCATGTATGACAAAGATATGAATTTTACATGTTATACGAATAATTTAAATTTAAATAAAAACCTAACTTTTTATTTAAAACAAAAGAATGAGCCTTCACCTTTGAACATGGCCCAACCAAACTCCAACATACCAACCCGATTACTACTCCCCTTCTTCCTCTAATACTGTTGTGGCCTCCCTGTACTCCACACCATCACCGTACATCCCAAGCTCCATCACCCCTCAAATTCTTCACCGAACAGGAAACCACGGCCACCATTCGACTTCTCTTCAATCTCTCTACACTCTCATACCCCTATTGTATAGATCGTCGCCTTCACTTGATTTCCACCCTCGACCCCAAAACCCACGGCTTCAGCAAAAGTGCCGAACTTTTCCATCACCATTTTTCTCAAAAAAATCCACTCGAGCTCCTTATCCCTCGAGAAACCCAAATCTAACGTTTAAAACTTGAATTGTTGTTTCAAATTTCCAAATCATTCATCCTTAGGCTACTGCTGCAAATATCGAACTCTAGAAGCAGTAATCGAAATCAACAAAACATATACCATGGTGAAGGGCTCGATCTCAGGAGCGCAGAAATACATATTATGAGATTTTTAAGTATGTATTTCGTTTGATTTTGATTTTTGTTTCTCACGAAACTGTTTTCCTGAAGAACACAATGTGACGCGGTTTATATAATGGGGATGGAATTGTTGTGTGGCTGAAAAGAATTGGGTATGTGGCCTTTGTTTTGACCTCTCAATGAGTTTAGATATTTTCTTTTATTATTTTATATTCGTTTTAGCCTTTTAAAAATCCGTGCGATCACACACGATATTCAAAAATCATGGAAATTGACATGCAGCTAGAGTTTGACATTACGAACCCAACGAAACTGGTTTCGTCGAATTCCGACTCCGTTTGCTCACACAACGTATTTTTAAAGGTCAATTTATCGAATGTTTTTCACTCTAAAAATCCATACAGCCACATACTGACTCTAAAAATCACGAAACTTGGAATCTAATAATAATTTACATTTCGGATCCAAGAAAATTAGTTTCGTCGAATTCTGAGGTCGTTTGTAAAACTGGCTATTTTTAAAGCCCTAATTAACCCTTTTAAATATATAAATATATTTAAAAACAATTAAATTAAATATTTAAAAATAAATATTATCGTATATATTCACATACGATATCATATAGCTCCACAATATTCCTATATGGATTTCTAACTCGATATTTCAAATCCCGATTAAATCGATATTTGATTTATAATGAAATTCCTTTTATAAATATAAATAATCCCTGTATACATTATAAAGGAATTCCACAGCGACTTTTCTAAAATTTGATTTAGACATAAATCAAAATCTACACGAAGAAATCTCGATTTTTCTCTTCCACTAGAAAAATATACTTCACCAGCTCCTAACGTTTCTAGTTTCACAGAAATCCGATTTAAAACGGCTTCTGTATATTCGTTTAAAGTTAGAATCACCAAATTACGAACTGCAGCACCATTTCAAGCTCGATTATAATTATAATATAATTATACGTTCAACTGTCATTCAAATAATATATTCGTTATTCAAATTCACTTCTAAACTGAATTAAATATCACAGATGATCCAATTCACACCTTATTGTGAATACCACTATTTTTGACTATTTCAGAAATTCAATATATTATTATATTATTTATTTTAATTAAATATTCAATATTATTTAATTCTGGTCATTTTAAATAACCAAACCATTTTTTAAATAATTAAATAAATTATTTATATACTGTAAAAATACGGGTCGTTACATTCTTTCTCCCTTAAAATAATTTCGTCCTCGAAATTGCTAAGGTAGAAAACAACCATATTAACTGATTAGAACTTATTTGTTCACTTCTTAACTTCAGTTTCAACTGCTCCAATTTAATTTCAATAAAATATTTATTTATTCCTACTAACGAAAATTCCCAAAAATCCTGAAATTTTTCTAACACCTTAACTTTTCGAAAAATTTCGCCAGCACCTCCTTTGTACTGGTCAATAGCTCAAACTCCAACTCGCCTCTCTAGGCCTTCTCCAACCCAAAAGAAAATCAAACAGCCAAGCGGCTTGCCAAATTGGCTCATAAAAAGCTCATACCCAATATGAAATATAAACTAGTACCTTTTTGTTGGCATACCATTATATCTTTTCCTTTCGTTACCAACAATTCAGCATATACCCATGCACTCCAATCAATCCCTAATCGATTTATCCACAGATCTAATAATTCGCTTATATCCAAGCCAAATTTCATTCAAACTCCAACATCAAATTTCAAACTCGTAACTCGTCAACTCAATCCATTTAACTTCATACGTTAGATTTAAATTCCAGAATTTAAATTCCTAGGCTTATTTCATATCAATTTGAAATCATAGTACCAATTCAAAACCTTTGACTTTCTAAACAACTTGTTTCCTCAAAGCAATTTAAAACAAAACCTTTTGTAGTAATCCGTCACTTAGAACTCGAAAATGAACACCGATGATGCACCATCGGAATTTATTTTCCAGATATCGAAGTGAGTTCAATACTATATTTCTTTCAAAAACATTCTTAAACATTTCCATTTTGAAATCAGTTCAAAATATCCTTCCAATGTTTGTAAACAATTTAAAATCTCCCAGGATTTTAAAATTCTCATATATTATACTTATATGAATTCTAATTGGTTATTTATAACCATTTCACGTTTTATAATCTTATTCGATTATAAAAACAACCAACATATCCAATATATTTCCAAGATATATATTTCCTTAATAACAAAATATAGTTCGGGTAAAATTATTTCATTTGCCTTCTTTCAAAACATACCATGTTGGTTCAACGTATTCAAGTGTTTAGAAATCCCTACCGATACAGTGGATCAAACTGATCGACCAGAATTCATAAGCCACTCAACCAATGAATCTCCAAAATATAAAACAAATTTTTATATCAAATAACAAATACGTTCACTCGTATATATACACTCAACTCAATCTAGGGTTTTACTAACCCCATCTCTACTGAGTCACGCCACAGAGCCAAGGTAATAACTTAACCTTAAGCTCTGATACCAACTGTAGTGACCCGACGATCCGGTCCAATTTGAGCTGACTAAATAACACAAGTCCAACCCAAATTGCATTGGAAACCAAGAAACTAATATAAAGAAGTTAGAGGGTGAGAATAGATAAGATAGAAACTTATAGAATAGAAGAAGTAGAAGAACATCATCATCAGAGTAAACACGAATCTCACAGCGGAACGAATAAAGTATAACGTAACTTTTGAAATACAAACAGTATATGTATACAATAACATTGCAGAGTACAACACTTACAACAACAACGGAAATAAACAATAGCTATATAATCCTGAAGCCTCCTGCTCCCAGCTCTCCAAGTACATCTGTAAAATCCCATTTACTTGACTTCCCATACAAATTAGGCACCCAAGAGTTTAGGGAAAACAACAAAATAAACTCCGGGTCAGTCATGGGACTGGTGTGAATAAAACTCCAAACACTTGGTTTAAATAAAGGATATCTCATAAGACCACGCCGTGAAAACGGAACGGGTTTTCCCTTATAAAAATCCAAACATCTTTGAAAGGAAATATCATTCTGATATTATAATAATGTCTAAATACAAATAGATATCAATCTAGTAGAACGCTTTCATCTCACGTTCCACATATATAATGTAAAATCATAAACTACAGGCGCTTATTGGATGATTGGATTTCCAACTATGACAAGGTATGGAACCACCTTCCGATCAGTGTACTTTAGGAATGATACACTGGAGTTCAACAAGAACATCTTGCAACTCAGCCACGCATGACCGACCACTCATTTCTCTTGAGTGTATCGAATGTATATCACCAATGGTTGGGATCAGCAACCGTTTCCCGTATATATATATATATATATATATATATATATATATGGGACAACATTGATAGATTAAAGAAGAAAATGAATATTCTCTAGATAGTTGATTATACACCCTACTTCGGAGCGACCGACTTAGCCATGCTGCCTGCCCGATTTTTGTCATTTACCGGATGTGAGGATAGAAGCTACGCTTATCTTTTTCATATCACGTCTTCATTTACTTGGAATACCACATCGTCATACCCGCCAAATCATTATCGATTTCCCTAACGGTATCACGGGTATGAAGCTAAGAGAAACGAATTCCTCCGCCACCAAACGTAATAAGTTTGAAGAGATCTACATATATGATTCGTTAGGAATACTCTGTCAGACATTCGTCCATACAAGTTGTCCTGGGACTGGACAAACCGAAGGCACTATTTAGTACATCCATCTTAGGCAATCGTTATCTAAGATTTATACAACATCTCTTGCACTTTACTCCGTCTTCAATATATTCAGCATACTTGATTCGCAATGCTTATGCCAATACGGAGTGGTTCTTCGGATAATAATACAACCGGTCTCTCCATATATACAATGTTAAAATGGTCAAAACTTTGATAGTCGGTGATTTAACTATCAAATGAAAAACACGTGTGCAAACAATGATATTATTTCCATATGGAAATTATATCGATCAATCATCATTTAACATTTATCTCTTTAGTTCATTATTTTACTTATATCCTGTTTCCCTATATTTTAAATTCTTATTTTCTATTATCAGAAAACATTTCTGATTTCTTATTTGGAAAACATTTCCAAAACTCGTTCACTGGATTTAGACTGATGTTTAAATCAAATATCGCCATGCCAACTCAAGCCATTTGCTAAATTCACTTAACCATCATTCACTATCAAACCTTACCATTCCTTAGTTAAGAAGGAAGTCAATCAAGTTGGGGTATAATTACCTCTCAAACCTTAACTGAACAACGTTTTAACTTCGAAATAGTCAAAGTTTATCTTTTAAATCTTTAACAAACTTTCTTACGTAACTCTCGGATTCTATTTATGTATCCACTTCTTTATTGAAAACATTTTATTATAACGATAACGTTATAATCCCTACTTCTGGAATGTCTAACTTAAAATCTAACCTTTATTTCTTACTTTGAATAATTAACCTAACAACTAGTTTATTTATAAATAAATAAATCTTGATTTCAAAACGGAAGGTAAATAGTACTTTCCTCGAATCCGATATAATCGAATTCGATGTATAACTCCCTTTCGAGTAATCTCTATTCGATTAACTCTCCTTCGAATAAGTAATATTCGATCAACTCACTTCGAATAACTTATATTCAGTTAACTCTTTTCTACTAACCCTCTTGATTTAATTCTATTTAAGTAACTCTAATCGATCAACTCTATTCGATTTACTTCTAATTGGTTAACTCTATTCGATTTACTTCTAATTGGTTATATCAATTCAACTAACTTCTATTCAAATAACTAAATTCGAATAACTCCTTTTGATTAACTCCTTCAAATAACTGATTTCGAATAACTCCTTTTGATTAACTCCTTTTGATTAACTCCTATCCGATTAACTAATAGTCGACTAATTCTTATTGATTAACTACTATTTGATTAACTTTTATTTCATTAACTCAATTCGATTTAACTCCATTCGCTTAACTCTAGATCGCAGCGATCACAATGGTTACGCCTGATTCCCTCAGGAAACATCCGACCGCCGTAGGCTCCCTGCAGCCCTGCGAATTACGCTAGCAGTCGTGCGAAATGGCAACTCATCCTGAATAACTATGTTTGACTAACTCTATCTTAAATAACTATATTCGATCAACCCTAATTGAATAACTAATATTCAATTACTCCTAATTCGATTAACTGCGTTCAATTAACTCTATCCGGTTAACTCTAACTGATTAACTCTAGTCGACTAACTCTATTCGATTACAAATACTTCCTTTTCTATTTGTTTATATTTATTTCATATAAATATTTCCTTTATATTATCTTATTTATTTTCTCTGATAATTCCCCTTTTATCTTTATTTATTTTCTAAATAAATAATTCTTTTTCAATACTATTTGTAAATGTTTTACAAATATTTCTCTTTCGATTTCATTTGTAAATGTTTTACAAATATTCCCTTTTTATCTTTATTTATTCAACAAATAATTATTTCCTTTATCTTTCTATTTATAAGTGTTTTACAAATATCTCCTTTTCGATTTCATTTGTAAAGGTTTTACAAATATTTCTCTTTCGATTTCATTTGTAAAGGTTTTACAAATATTTCTCTTTCTATTTCTGCTTCACAAATTTGTATATTTGTTTTCACAAAAATTTCCTTGCATATCTTTATTTATTTTCTAAATAAATAATTCGTTTATGATATCCTATTTATTTACTAAATAAATAATCCGTTTAATGTCTCCTATTTATTTAACAAATAAATATCTCCTTTATAAAATCTTATGAATTTATAAATATTTCCTTTTTATCTTGCCAATTTTCCTTTTTATAAATATTTCATTTATAAAGATTTCCCTTTATTATAATTACATTTATAAATATTCTCTTTTATAAAATCTTATGATTTTATAAGCATTTCCCTTTCTATAAATCTTTTGGTTTTATTAATAAATTCCTTCTTTAAAAGCTTTGGATTTTTAAAATAATCCCTTTTATAAAATCTTCTTTGATTTTATAAATATTTTCTCTTTTATAAAATCCTTTGATTTTATAAATAATTCATTTTCAATATTCACTTTGAAAATTCCCTTTTTAACATTCCGGTATGTTAGGGTATTTAACATATCAAATCATGTTGACCAATATCGTCCAAACACACATAATCGACAACAGATTATATATCACATCATATATTACAATATATGAACAGAACAATATTATAAATATTAAGGAACCCAGTTGGGTCCCTCCAACCTGTTTCCCTGCATCGCAGATGTTAAACAACACGAATATAAAATATTCTGTTAAACAGAATCAATATTCGATTAACGATTTATATATACATACATATATATATATATATCGTTATCGATGATTTCAATCAATACACAAACAATTCAACCAAACAGTTAATACACAGCAATCAGTCATCATTTATCAGATCTAAATATACGTTATAAAAATAGAACTGTTCAGAGTTGGTGAGTTTTACTCACATTGGACGATCATCGTTAATAACGATAACCATCGCTTGATTCAAACAGACAAATTATTTTGCAATAAATTTTAATGAGTTCGAATTCACTCCCAGTCAGTTCCATTTGGTAGCCACCGTCCATAAAATCCCAACGGATCTTGTTTCGTTGAAATCCGATCACGTATGACAAAGATATGAATTTTACAAGTTATACGAATAATTTAAATTTAAATAAAAACCTAACTTATTATTTAAAACTAAAGAATGGGCCTTCACCTTTGAACATGGTCCAACCAAACTCCAACATACCCAACCCAATTACTACTCCCTTTCTTCCTCAAAACACTGCCGTGGCCTCCCTGTACTCCACACCATAACCGTAAATCCCAAGCTCCATCACCCCTCAAATTCTTCACCGAATAGGAAACCATGGCCACCATTCGACTTCTCTTCAATCTCTCTACACTCTCATACCCCTATTGTACAGCTCGTCGCCTTCACTTGATTTCCGCACTCGACCCCAAAACCCACGACTTCAGCAAAAGTGCCGAACTTTTCCATCACCATTTTTCTCAAAAAAATCCACTCGAGCTCCTTATCCCTCGAGAAATCCAAATCTAACGTCTAAAACTTGAATTGTTGTTTCAAATTTCCAAATCATTCAGCCCTAGGCTACTGCTGTAAATGTCGAACTCCAGAAGCAGCAATCGAAATCAACAAAACATATACCATGGTGAAGGGCTCGACCTCAGGAGCGCAGAAATACATATTACGAGATTTTTATGTATGTATTTCGTTTGATTTTGATTTTTGTTTCTCACGAAAATGTTTCCCTGAAGAATATAATGTGACGTGGTTTATATAATAGGGTCGGAATTGTTGTGTGGCTGAAAAGAATTGGGTGTGTGGCCTTTGTTTTGACCTCTCAATGAGTTTAGATATTTTCTTTTATTATTTTATATTCGTTTTAGCCTTCTAAAAATCTGTGTGATCACACACAATATTCAAAAATCGTGGAAATTGACATGCAGCTAGAGTTTGACATTACGAACCCAACGAATCTGGTTTCGTCGAATTCCGACTCCGTTTGCTCACACAGCGTATTTTTAAAGGTCAATATATAGACTGTTTTTCACTCTAAAAATCCGTACAGCCACATACTGACTCTAAAAATCACGAAACTTGGAATCTAACAATAATTTGACATTGTGGATCCAACAAGATTAGTTTCGTCGAATTCTGAGGTTGTTTGCAAAACTGGCTATTTTGAAAGCCCTAATTAACCCTTTTAAATATATAAATATATTTAAAAACTGTTAAATTAAATATTTAAAAATAAATATTATCATATATACTCACATACGATATCATATAGCTCCACAATATTCCTATATGAATTTCTAATTTGATATTTCAAATCCCGATTAAATCGATATTCGATTTATAATGAAATTCCTTTAATAAATATAAATAATCCCTTTATAAATTATAAAGGAATTCCACAGCGACTTTTCTAAAATTTGATTTGGACATAAATCAAAATCTACACGTTGAAATCTCGATTTTTCTCTTCCACTAGAAAAATATACTTCACCAGCTCCTAACATTTCTTGTTTCACAGAAATCCGATTTAAAACGGCTTCTGTATATTCGTTTAAAGTTCGAATCGCCAAATTACGAACTGCAGCGCCATTTCAAGCTCGATTATAATTATAATATAATTATATGTTCAACTATCGTTCAAATAATATATTCGTTATTCAAATTCAATTCTAAACTGAATTAAATATCACAGATGATCCAATTCCCACCATATTGTGAATTCCACTATTTCTGATTATTTCAAAAATTCAATATATTATTATATTATTTATTTTAATTAAATATTCAATATTATTTAATTCTAGTCATTTTTAATAACCAAACCATTATTTGAATAATTAAATAAATTATTTATATACCGTAAAAATACGGATAAATTTAACAGCTTATTTTAAATCAAATCTAATGGTACAAATCTCAATCTACGTGATCTCCTTTGTGGCCTCAATACGCGTTGTCTCGTTTGATTGGCCACCTTCAAAATAGGATATTAAAAGCAAAGATGGCATAAAATTGCATTAATAATGAAAAATCAAATTTGGGCATAAAGTGGGTTTCAGTCGTTTTAATTTTTAGTAGATAAATTCTATTTGTACATTGTAAATTGCCTTACATACCCTATTTTTTTCCTTAAATTACATACACCACCTTTTGCTTAGTATATACATCATACGTATTACTAAACTATCCTCAGGTTAGTACAAAATAAAATAATTGTCTCATTTCAGTATCTTTCTCTAATGCGTTGATCGAACGAAGGAACCTTGATTTCTAAAATGAGTGAATTCACTTTTGCAATTCACATTCAATTCCTTACTTGAAGTTGTATTTATTCAGTTATTCATATATCAAAATTTAACTTTAAATTTTGAATAATAGAATGTTAAAATATTTAAATTTTGATTATAAATTAAAAATTAATTTAAATATTGTAAAAAATAAAAATTGTACTCCATGAACCATATTAACTTTAGTACTTAATTTGAAAATTTATTTTATCAAATTGAAATGCAAAACATAAAAACTAAGTATATATAAATATAATAAAAAAGAATATGAATAAAATTTTATGCTTCGATGGAAAGTAAATTAAATTCAATTGATAACACATAGAAATTTCAGTTATTTTATGTACGAAATTTTGCCAATTATATATAATGTGGATGTATCAAATTTTCATTCTTTAATTTTAATTATTTTTTAATAATTGTATGTCTATCTTTAGTTTAATAAGGGTGTTTTTTCATTTAATTGTATTAATTTTTTTACGGTGTAGGTAAAGCAATTAATGGTATATGCACTAATTTGCCTTTTTAGTATTCAAAAAAATGGAATATTGCAATCGTTTTCTTTGTGTTCAAAGTATTTGTGAACGTTTTTTTAAGTATCACAGTCTGTCAGCTTTATATATGATAAATAAATATTTATTGCCTAATAAGTATTACAGACTGTCAGTCTTGTATATGATAAGTAAATATTTATTGCATAATAATAATGCTTACAGTAACATATTAACACAAGTAAATCATCCGATAAAATCTGCAGTAAATCTATACTAATTATCCCTGGATTAATGCACATAATTACATATACACTAATACACAAACAAATTCAAAGTAAAAATATGAAGAAAATGAAGGTCTATGAAGGTCTCCACTCTCAACAATGGGAACCTGGTTTACTCTCTTCTCAGCCGCCACAACTCTTTATGATGTTTTCTCTTTTTCATCCTCTTACCTTCACTTCATTCTCCTTCCTTACCTCAAATCTAGCTTATCCTGTCATCGTCGTGCCCTTCTCCAAATCCAATTTAATTTGCTTTACCCCTTTCAGATACCATCTTCCTTGCGCCTTAGAAGATTTTGGTCTTTTATCTTGGGTAATGGCGTAGTCAATCTTCTGGCAGTCCTTTTCTCTTCTTAAAGCTCTTACCTTTCTACGTAATCTACTTGTCTGCCGTAAACTCCTGTAAAAATCGTTCTACATGACTGTTACATCTCTAGTCATACAAAACTTTGTTGTTGATCAGGAAATCTGAACTCGATAAAGTTATCCTTCTTTGGTAAGAGAAAGAAGTGGGATTTGATCATAAAATGGTGAGCGATAGAGTCCAAACAAAGCTCCTATCAGAAATGGGAGTTCGATTAAACAAGAATTCAAATTTCAATTCCGAAGATACGGGATTTCTTAATCGCGATCAAGAACTTAACTTCATCAGAAGCGGTTCTTGTCCGCAGACGGTGGAAGGATCTCTGAATGCAAGCAGAACATTTTTGAATGATGAAGGTTTTAGGTTTTCGATCCGATCCTAATATCCCTACATATTATTTTGATCACGTGAAAATGAATCCGAGATTGTTGCCGCCTGAGATGTCGAGAGAGGACTAGAGGTCAGTAGGGAGCTCAAAAATTGGAGGTATAAATGGCACTAGGGTGAATTTGTAAAATATGAAGAATGAGGAAAAATTGGAATGGGTTGATAAAGAAGGCGATGGTTTAATCGGGTTATCTTTAGGGAGGTAGAAGAGTTTTGCGGAAATTTTCCAGCTGAGTTTTATTTTCATCCACCACCACTTCTATTAGTTAATCCACTGTTTTATTTTAATTAGTTGATCCACAACTATTTTTTAAGTTAATCCACAAGTGAATTAACTTAAAGATTTTTTTTGGTCTATGTCTTTTTACCGTAACAGATGAAAAAAGCAATTCCTAATAAGAAGCTGCATACTAATTACATTCCTTTATTCCCTTCCTTTCATTTGCTGCATATGCTTTCACCATATAAATCAAATATTTCATCCCTTCTTCAACTTTCCCATATGTTATTCTACATAATTAACTAACATGAATGGAAAACACAGGCGGTCTACTGTATTTCAATGAACGGAACAATATGCAGTATGTTTCTGCAGCTTCATTTCTCTTAGCCGTATACTCTGATTACCCTTCCATGGCTAAAGCCAGTCTGCACTGCCCTGATGGAGAAATTGAACCTTTAGCTCTTCTTAAGTTTGCACAGTCCCAGGTACATTATATTATATTTTTCAAGCTATCTGCGCTTATTATATCAAAAACTAGATGGCAATTTTGTACGATGCAGGGTGAGTACATGCTAGGAAAGAACCCTAAATCAATGAGTTACTTGGTATGGTACGGATAGAAGTACCCTACACAAGTTCATGGTCCGTTTCTGTCCAGATATTTCAGAGTATTCAGTATAGCAAACAAGCATGATATTTAGAATAACAAACGCTTTATGCTCGACGTATCTTTAGCACATGTACACTACATGTGTATTATCAAGTGCTCCAAGATAATGTTCCAAGAACTTAGATGTTTGATATTTTAGGTGGATTTAGATGTCGGATTTAGGAAAGAAGAATAAACATACGAAGGAGAACAAGAAGAAAGGAAGTTATTTGATATTTTAAGTGGATAAACTAACTAAAATCTACATGTTATTAAAAGTCAAAGATCCTATAAATAGGGTGAATTAACTAACTAAAAAGGTGTATTAGAATAAAATTTACCTATTTTTAATTAACTTTAGTATTTTTATTTGTCTTCTTTTTATGACAAAATGAATAAATAAATAAATCAGTTATATGAAGAAGAAGAAAAAAATACTATTGAGCCTTCCTTATCATCGAATCATCTCACTCTGTTTTGGGTATGATTATATGGTACGACTTGTTCGACATCAATATGTTTTGATTTGTTGCTCTTTATTCTGTCTTGCTTTCTGGTTTAGGTTATATATAGCTGAACGTTGAAGCTTGAGGTTTCTTCACTGCTAGTTGTTGATCTAGGTGATTTAATTTGTCACTTTGCCTTATGCATATCTTGGTGATTTTGGGACTGCTTTGCAGCTGCTCATGCAACTTTTTTGATTCATCTCCTGTGTCAATTTGGTTTATAGTAGTTTGGTGTATCTAATGCAGTTGGAAATGTCTATTCTCAATCTATATGTTATAAAATGAGGTTCTTTTAAAACTTATACTTTTAACCACTTCTTATAGCTTCAAAGGCAGTCTAGGTATAAATTTCCACTGAGGGAAAAGCTCTTCGGCAGAGACCATCAAAGGTTGCAAAAACTTATTCAATACGGCTGGTAACCGTAATTTGGCAGAAACTGCCGTTGTTCGAGTGTGTGTGTATATATATATAAATATATACACACACACTCGTTTAGCCACATCTAGAAAAGTGATGAGAAACAACCAACTTATTGATTTAAATAAAATTTAAATCAAAATTATATTTGTGAATTAAATTGTTTCCTTTTCAGTTTACTGTGCTATTTTATTATGACAAGTACGACTGGACAAATTCTGGAGCAAGAAGCCGATGACTAAAACTAGAGTGAGAGTGTGAGTGACTGTGTACATGTATATGAGTGAATGGGAATGTAGTAAGGAGCCAATGTACCCGAATAAAATGTAGCGTGGAAGTGTATGTATAAGTGATTGTGTAATAGTGAGGAAACCGTATGTGTACTATTCGAAAGTGTAATAAATATTCGTTTTGAATAAATATTTGTTATTCGTTTAAAAATAATTTCTGTGTACATATTCAATTCTGTAAATATTTATTTATAGTAAATATTGTCATGTGGCCTAAAAAATGATGTCATATGCACTAATCAAATGATGACACATGGGCAAATTATTATTTGACACATGAACCAACCATTAGATGCCAAGTGTCGGCATTAATATATGCCATGTCATACTACTACTGCAACCATATCAATAGCCATGTAGGATGACAAATCATCAAACACATCAGCTGATGACTCATTATTTGAGTCATAACGTAGTGGGGTCCATTGATTCTTTTATCTACAAATATAAATAAGTGTAGGTAAAACTCTTTCTCTACTAAGCTTTACCTACCAATTTCTACCAATTCAATATTAGTAGCTAAAATATATTACCCACCGTTATGTTAGTTTTACCTACGCTTACAATTGATAGGTAAAGACCTCATTTTCTTGTAGTGTCTTTTTTATTGCTTCTGCGCCTTTTGTGTTGCTCCTACTCCTTTTGTATTCCGTTGTGCAGTTTTGAAGTTTGCGAAAATCAAATCAATATTTGCACAACATATTGGGTGGAGCAATTTGTGCAATTATTCACACAACAGTTTGGCAACAAAGCTAGTTGTCTTGTCCTAAATTAGTTACCACTGGCTAATTCTTTTAGTAGTGGCACGAAAAATTATGGCATCACCAAATTTGTTAGAAGAGAAGTTTTTGGGACATGGAAGATCAAAGTGAAGATTAATGACGATGTTCTTCAACAACAACTTCATTCACTTAAAGGAAGAGATAAGATGCAGAAGCGCCTTAGAGAAGATATGCATGGATCCCACATCATGGGCTTTAGAAGAAGTGCTTGCTATTATTGTAAGAAGTAGGGACATTTCATATGGAATTGTTCAGCTCTAAGAAAGAAGAGAGAGAAGAAAGAGAAAGCTTCAATTTTGGTAGCAGTTAGATCAGATGCAAATAGATGTGATGGTGATACATCATTATTTTCATCCAACATTTCACCTTTAGAGATTACAAGTTGGGTGACTAATTCTGGAGCCTCTTCTCATACGACACCAGATAGGAGTTGTTTTGTCATTTATGAGAAGATTGATGGCGAAGCAGTTGATTTGGAGAATGACATATATTGTCATGTTGTGGGTGTTGGAAGTGTTAGGTTTAAGATGCATGATGGTGTTATTAGAACTATCACGGATGTTAGACATGTTCCGATGCTGCATAAGATTTTGTTGTCAGTTGGATCTTTGAGTAGACTTGGTATAAGGATAATAATAGATGGAGAGAATTTAAGGGTAGCGAAGAGTTCCTCAGTAGTGATGACAGGGGTGCGGTTCGATGATATTTATATGCTTCATGAAGTGACAGTCTTGGGAGATTCAATAGTTTTTACTGATTCTAGTGTTCCAAATTCTACTCAATTATGACACCTTCGTTTAGGTCATGTTGATGAGGACTGCCTGGAAGTATTGAAGAAGCGTAGGTTGATTGCTGTTGGTTCTCAATTAAGTCTAGCTCTTTTGGAGATTGTTCTTTTGGAAAGAAGAAGAATGTCACGTTTGATGTTGGAAGACCCGGAGCTATAGAGTTTCCAGAATATGTTCATTCTAATATGTGGGGGCCCACCCCAATTGCATCTTTTGGTGGAGCCAATTTCTCCATCTTATTTGTTGATGATTTCTCAAGGAAGGTCTGTAAAATGACCCAAACTTCCCCATAAAGGAAAGCCCGAATTGAATTGAGAACACGACAAATCAGAATACAAACAGAAGAACATTTCATTGCTTATTACAACAATTTACATCAGAGTACAAGAATATAACAGAGTATGAATAAATATTATACATTCGATAAAAATCAGAGGTTTTAAATTATACTGCAGTGGAAAAATAATACATAACACGACCGAAAGAAATACATAGATACAGAGCTTTCCGAATATAACCTCAGCTGTAAATCCAGGATCTTCTAAGAATAAATCTGCAAAACCAAAACTACTAGCTGCCCGTGAGAAAAATAAGGGCACCTAGAGTTTAGGTTAAAACAATAAACTCCAGGTCAGTCATGTGACTGGTGTGAGAACTAAAATAGTTATTAGCTTGATTTTAAAGTTAGATAAATCAAGGGACCACGCCGTATAACACGGAATGGGTTTTAACCCCAAGAATACCAGTGCATATAACTAACAGCGCAATGCTAAATAAAGAAAATGAAGCTATTATCAGACTCAGGTCCCATCACACAATGCAACACAAGCCAGAGGATAGAGTTTTTACCTTATAATAGCCAAAAATGCTTGGTACGTGAAATTTCATATTTTATTATTACTGTAAGTGTATATTGTCAAAAACAACTTCAAATATAAATGTATCAATCATAGACGGCATGAGCGCCCCATCCCACTATGTCATCCTACTAAGGTCTACAATCAAAACCGAATGATGTCGTATTGGAAATTGGATTCCATCTGTGAACCAAGGCAAAGAGATCATCCTGTGCTAATTCGAGACACTCTAGCCTGTGCCTCAGGTCTCAGCCGCAACTGCACCCGGATCGTCAGGGCCGACCCACACTTAGCGGGTTATAAATACCATAAACTATATGCTAGTCTGCCCTATGAGGTATAAATGAGCCAGATGACTCAATATCCATCGGCTCCGTAGTAACCGATATATCTGAGGCGCCTCTCTATCCATCAAGTAATAATAAGCAACATCCACATGAGTAAAATGTCCGGGCTTGCAAAACCCTGACACCCCTCCTAGCTAGAAACCAGCGTATGTCCATTTCCCTGAAGTCCCTCCCGTTTCTGGTTCACACCGGGGTGTGAGGCTCGCGAATTAATGCTATACACAAAGAGGTGCTATATTAAAGCTATGCTTTGATCATCAACCACAAGGAACTGCTTTTCAATAAAATCCTTGATCATTTGCCACTCAGGCATGCCACACAGGCAATTTACGCTATGTGACTGATGTCTATCGATATACAACCTCTAAGCTCATACGTCTCAGAGAAGGGTGTTAAGAAAGAGAATAAATTCTCCGCCACCAAACAGATGTATATTAGATAGAGATCAATCAACACAGAATAAAATCCAATGTCAGGCACGCAGTCCATTTACAAGTCCGTTCTGGGTCTGAACGAAACCGGAGGCACCTTATTCCTCGTCTCATATGTCCAATACATGAGAGAGGTCCTCGCATATCCGGTCGATCTCCAAGTACGTATGGACGATCATCTCTTATTACCTTGTCTTGGGTATACATCCCAATCAAGACATCAGTAAACATCCAAACAATGTGAAGACCTCCGGTCTTCAACCACTGTCTTCATCGTCGACTTATCATCGTATCAGTTATTCAAAATGGGTATGAACCCGACCTTTCTGAATAACTCGTGTATATTATAAACAAGTGCTACATAAACACAACATACGCCTTATTCCAATCCAAAATATTCTTGTATTAAAATATTCACATTTTTAGGGAAAGGTTCCCATTAATTTTATCAAAGATAAATTCTTTAAATTTATTCTTTAATCTTCCTTTGGATATCAATTCAAATCATATTAAGGTATATCCATACTAGTCGGGATTAGCGAACCACACCGAAGTAATCGTTTATTTTATTTCTCAATCCCAACCTATTCATCCCATGGAGAAAAATTGGTGATACTCCATACCTAACACCACTGTGTTATCGGTAAATATTAATTACCATTTCACGTTCAAATCTAATTAAAGATTTAGCTATCGCTTGGAGCAAAAATGGTGATACTCCATTCTCGATAATTTCATAAATTTGATAATTTAAATTATCAAATTCTCATTTCAATCTAATTAAAGATTCATTAAAACTCTAATTCAGTTTTAATCTCGAAAATCATTTCTTAATGATTATTCAACTTTAGGAAAATAAATCCTGTCTTTAACTGGGTTAAAGAACCAATGTCATTTAAGACATAGTTCACGATAAACCCAAAATCACATCCCATTAATTATGGAATCTTCACGGAAAATAGATCAATATATAATCAATATCAATTTCCGTATGCGACTAATAATGTAAATGGAATAACGACGAAGCCTTTTAAATTCCATATATATTAACAGTCTTTCTCCACAGAAGCTCGCTTCGATGATTACCAAAATCAAATTCCATTCCATTCCAATTAAATATTAATTAATTGGAAAACTTTAATTTGAAAAAAACCATTAAATCTTAATATAAGATTTATATATTCCAAATCACATTTCCCTGTTAATCGGGTTAAAGAATGAATGTCGTTAAAACACAGTTCACATAAACCCAATTCACATTCCATTTCAATTCCAATTAAATGTTAATTAATTGGTAATTCTTCTTTAAATCTTAATTAAAGGATTTATTCTTTTCACACGGGGTTTAAGAACATGTTAATGAAGACACCATTCACGATAAACCCAAAATCCAATTCTTTTATTCAATTCCAATTAAATATTAATTAATTGGAAAATTCCACTAAATCTTAATTAAAAGATTTATTCTTTTCTCAACTGGGTTTAAAAACAGTGTTATTTAAGACACCATTCACGAGAAACCCAAAATCCAATTTGATATTAAATACAAGGCTCTGAATTGAAATTATATCGGCTTATATTCAATATCAAATTCTGAAACCAATAAATATCGTATTGGAAATAACGATATATATATCTTCCAAATTTCCGTAACAATATCCGTATAATCACGGAATCCAATATCGAAATATTCCGAAGATTATTTGCATTCCAAACCATTCCAATTTATTTATTGGAAAATTCTGATTATTTTAAACCCATTCTCAATCCAATTTATTTATTTAAAAATAATTGGATTATTATTCTAGTTATAAACTAGTTCATTTCGATAAAAATATATTTTAATCTTTACAAACGTGGAATTTTTCATCCAAATTCTTTCCAAGTCATTTGTTATGATTTTACACAAATTATTAATATTTTTAATAATTTAACAAGGCCCGTTCAATCAATTTCTATAAACGGTCATCGAACTGCACTTACAATGACCTTTTCCAAATTTGATTTGGACATAATTCCAAATCCAACCATTAGATTTCAAATCTCATATTCGTTGGAAAGTTCTTTTAAATACGAACCCAACGGTTCCGGTTTTAGGAGAATCCGACGGTCGGATCTCCCTTAATGTCAATTCGAAGTCAATGGTCGAAATTCGCGAACGGTCGCGGCGCGGCGCGTTCTATTCAGGCCATTAATATATTATATATATATATATATTATATTTTGTCGATTTCCATTTAAAACGTATATTTTCTAATCGTTTTAAATTCATTTTAAAAACGATTTCAACTTCGTTTTCCATTTTAAATCAAAATTGAATATTTCTTATCATTAATATATAAATGATAATATTTTCAAAATATTATATTTTGAATTCATTTCCTTTTCGATATTCATTATAAAAATGAATAAAATCGATATAAATATCGCTCCCGTCAAAATGGCGCATTTCTAATCAACACGACTTCAAATATTTTAATATTTCCATGTCCATCCAAAATCGGACATCAAAATCACATTTTGATTATTTACTGAATATTATTTTAAAATATTCCTTATTTTAAAATATTCGTTATTTCAAAATAATCATTCATTCTGAATTGGAATCAGACCTAGTCAATTACCATATAATGTTATTTATATGGATTTCATACAACACATGTATATCACAAAAATGATAAATAATCAACCATCATCCAGAGGGCATCATACAACTACATATGCGTTAAATATAAATAATTAACACTTACAACAGTCTGTCAACCAATCGATCGACATACAACTAAACAATTGGGATTAGTGTACATCAAATATCATCCCAATACTCGTGTGGGGTTTCAATCAACAAACACAGATTTTATTTGTGCAGTTGGGCGATGTGTAAAATTTATCGTCCCAATCAATGTCAGTCAAATGGGTGTACATAAACAAATCGTCCGATTTGTAAATGAATATTTATTTTATTCATATACACATTGAAAATTATATTTTTAACGATAAAATATTTTATTTCAACACATGATTATTTTTATTTTCATTCCACATCACAATCACAATCAATGTTCACAACACATTACAATCAAACAAGCCGTCCATGGTCTGTGGACGACGGGGAGCAGTTCATATATGCAGTTAAAATAAATAACTATACAAGAAATTATAGTGAGAAGTTCTCACCTTGGGTTTCCACTCCGCCAGTCTTTAATTTGACGATTTGGATTCCGTTCTGATTTCAGTCCGTTCCATCGCCATCTGTTTCACGAGGTATATGTTAAAAATCATATTTTTAACAACACTTTCCATATAATAAAATCATATTTTTATTTAAAACTATTTATATATAAAAATCACATTTTTATTCATTGATATATATATTTAAAAATCACCTTTAAAAACAATGTTATATAAATAAAAATTCATTTTTAAACAATGTTATACATAAATAAAAAATCATATTTTAAATATAATTTTTTTCTATTGTTAAAAACCATATTTTGGAAACAATGTTTTTACTATTAAAAATTTTATTTTGAAAACAATGTTTACACATATATAAAATTCATATTTGAAAATTCACATTTTTACGCAAAGTTATTTTTCATAAAAATCACCTTTTTATTTATGGTATAAATAATTTTAATCACGTTTATTGTATAATAAAATAAACTAAATTTAATTAAAGATTTATAATTAACCTTAATAACATAATTATAAACTAATTAAACATTACTTAATTTATCTTTCCCCTAAACCTCACTGTCTTCTTCACCAATTCGTCGTTCACCTTCCTGGAGCCGCAAAATCCACTGTCGAAAATTTGGTTTCCCCCTTGCCATCACCACCATGCGCCGAACCCCCATTGTCGGTCCTCATTCGAACGCCACAACCGCCCTCCACCCTTGCCTACGGTGGTGCGAAAATCAAGGCCCCCAGGACCTCAGAAAACAGCTGCGAACGGTGGGCGTATGAAGGCGAATTCCGGTGATTTTACTCCGTTGTTCTTGATCTCCACCGTTGGCGAAGAAGAGCTCGAGTAGCTGAGTGGTTTTCATTTTACAAGTATTGATTATCATTTAGGGATTGGGGGATAATTCAACGACAAGCGTTGAAGGATGCCGGCCATCGACTAAAGATGGAGCGGCTTTAGCTGCTGTTGACCACGGGTAAAATTCTTTTGGGGTTTGACCAATTTAGGGACATATATACTAAGTTATATAATATTTAATTCATTTAATACTTGTCTAACGCTCCAAACTCCAAAGCAAACTCAACGACTGTCGCCCCTAACTAAATACCCCCATTCCGGACATAATGGGATATGTTTCGTAACCCAATTCGGCTGTTACGATCAGTTTTTCTATAAATTAAAATATAAGTCAATGTAAATTGAATTCAAACGTGCATTTTAATTTACCGGGGCCACATACTGACTCCAAAAATTCCCGAAAAATAAATCAATCTATGTTTTGATGATACGGTCCTAACAAAACTAATTTCGTCAAATTTGGAGATCGTTTGAAAAATGGCCATTTTCTGGTCGATCCAATTCGACTGAAATTGACAAAACACGTTTTCTTTTGCTACACTTACATATTGATTCCAAAATTATGAAAATTGGAATCAAGCAACAATTTGACATTTCGGATCCAACAAAAGTGGTTCCATCGAAAATGGAGGTCGTTTGCAAAATGGCTATTTTTAAGGGCTATATATATATATATATATTCCGTAACGACTTTTCTGAATTTTAATTTAGCCATAACTTACAACTTATAAAACGAAATCTCAGTTTCTTACATCTCTTAGAAAGATATGATTAAACAGATTCAAATATTTCTTGTTTCTTCCAATTCTGACCTATATTGAATTCTGTATGTTCGATTGAAATTTGAAATCGAATTTTCGAACTGCCGCGCCATTTCAGGCTCGCTTTATAATTAAAATAAATTTATTCATTCTAACTTCATCGAAAATAAATTTTAAGTCGTCGTTACTGTTTAAAATAATTCATTTTAAAAATTCAAAATCCATTAAAACTGCTAAAATAATTTTTTTAAATTGGTTTTGATTTTCCGGGTTGTTACAGTCTGGGTCTATTTCATGAAGACTAGATCCGAAATATTTTCCCAATTTCGGAAGTGGAAGACCTTAGTTGAAATGAAGTTGGGAAAGCAATTGAGAGTTCTTAGAGTTGGCAATAGTAGTAAATTTGCGTCACAAGAATTTACTAACTATTATGCGTCCGAGCATGTATTTATAGATTTTTCTGCTAAGTCGCATTCTTTCGGAATGGCAGAGAGCATGTGTCGGATCTTACAGGAAAGAGCTACAAGCTTTAGAATGACTACTGGTCTAGAAGGGGGATTTTGAGAAGTGATATCTATGACTGTATTTCTCATCAACTGTACACATTCTACTGCCATAGATATGAAGATCCTAGATGAAGTATGGAAAAAGGAGCCTGTTGATTATTCATTCCTTAAAGTGTTTGGTTGCTCAACTTATTTAGAATATGAGAGACATGATAAGCTAAAGCCAAGAAGAAGTAATCACATTTTGTTAGGCTATGGGGATGGAATGAAGAAGTATAGGTTGTGGTGCAAAACAACTAAGATAATTGTTACTAGCAGGCATGCGCTATTTGATGAGAGGTCTTTATTGAAATTGGAGCCTCTATCAAGTGATGACGTTAGGAGGACACAAAATTTCCAAAAACATTTGGAGTCATCAAATTATCCATATTCGGAGAGAAAGAGGTATTTTCGATGGTACCATGGTTGATGAGAAGATTTCATAGGTTTAGACACTAAGTGGAGCTCAGTTGTAGAAAAGGCCTTTTAGTTCAGTTGGCACTATTGGTAAGCATATTTGTAATGATGATTCTTCATCTTATTGTTTGAATGTTGCAAAGCTTGGTGGTGATTCAGTTGGTATTGAAAAAGTAAATTCTAGCGAAATTCTTGTGAAGGAGATTAGAGTAGATAATATTGAGTATGTCCTCACTCAATTTGGAACGGAGAAGGTGAAGCGTGTAGTTGAATCTCCATTGGTCTCTGAAAGCATGGTTTCTACATGTTTATCTCCTACATCCTATATATTGAAGAGTTTTGTTATTCGCACATATGCGTTTTGTCTGGTTATGTGCTTACTACCTTTCTTATGCTTAAGAAAGATTTTGAAGCTCTGTTTAGGCAATAGTGCCCAAAATAGTTCATATTGAGCAACATGGTATAGACCCAACAATTCGTTGAGATGTGATAAAGAGAGACTATTATATTTGAATCAAGGTGGAGTGTTTATTTTATGTGATTCAAATATTTGTTTAAGAGGGAAAGAAATTGCTAATTGATTCAATCAATCAATTATGTTATGTGTGGAAATATTTGTGAGTATATTTTGGTATGGAATAAATTGATTATATAATCAATTAATGGATTTATAAATGGGGATTGATTTTGTAATATGAAGAGATAAATGATTGGCTTGGAAAATCATGCAAGAAAGGAAATGTATGGAAACAAGATCATTACTTTCCATTTACAATGCAATTAAATCATGGACATTTGGAAAGGTTTCAAGAAAATTAAAAAATTAATTTCTTCATCTACAAGAAATATTTCATTCTGTAGCCTATTTATATCTTTATATTTGTGGAGCATGAACGTGAGAGAGAACCCATCATTATCCTCTTCTTCAACATACCCTAATTTCTATAGTAAACCATTTAGGGGTTTTGAGTGCATACAAGTCTTTTTTGAAATTGAAAATTAAATTTGTAATTAAAGGTTAATCTCTCCATCTACTACTTATAATTTTGTATTCTTTTCTCTTGTGTTCTCTTTTGTACTCTCTTCAGTGAATAAAGAATAGTTGTTGGATATGTGGACGTAGGCATAACCGAACCACGTTAAATCTTTGTGTCTTCTTCTATTTTGTTTTGTTTGGTGATTATTTTTCAATTAGTTGGCGGTTTCTAATTAATCGACATGCTAGATCCACTTTTTTGTATTGCTCCTGTGTCTTTTGTATTCCGCTATGCAGTTTTGAAGTTTGTGCAAATCAAATCAATATTTTGCACAACAAATTAGGTATTGGAGCAATTAGTGCAATTATTCGCACAACAATATCATGTTCTACGATATCATGACTTGTTCGACCGATGTGGTGGCCATAGATATATACTGATCTATTCTTTTTTTGCCTAGCTCTCTTCGCTTTCTCACATCGGGTTTCTCTTCGTTCTTCAAAAATTCCTCATAGTCGTGTTGACTAACAGAAGGTGGACAAATTTTCAATTTTTCATCATAATTATTGAATTTATCATAGTATTTTGTCCTCAACTCACTCTTATGTCTCTTAAAAGACTCACACAATTTTTTTGAAATAAAATTCTTTTGTGTTTGGATCAAGTTCAAAACGTTTTTGCAAAAATTACGAATTACTTACTTAAAAGGGCATTGTGATAAAAATATACTTACACATAAAAACAGATAATTGAATAATTCTGCTTACTGATAATGCAACCAACAAGTCATTTTTAATTTTTGAGGTACTTTATCCCAGCTTTCGTAGGAGATCGACACATGAGTCTGCACAGGTTTACCAATTTGGCTACCTATTTTTTCCGCATTTTTTGAGATGGGAACTCCATATGCATTTATGTCAACCTTCTCACGTTGTGTAGCTTATGATTGCATAGAATGGGTTGAAGCTTCTCAGGCTTCTAACACTTTCTTTGAAAACACTGGTAATCTGCACATATTTTATATTAAAACATAGTAAAATAATAAAGAATTTAATGGTAAGTCATTCAAATGTACAAAGGAATATGAACTAAAGAAGCAAGAATAAGAAAGAAAAGATTAAAATTAAAGTAAAAAATGAATAAACATGAGTTGCCCGTAATCCACAATATGAGAGGTCCCTCAAAATAGAGAAGGGTGGCATCCTCCCCCCTCTTCCAGGTCAATATAGATGGGAGGGGCCAACATAACCAGCCTCTTTGTATGTACACCTTTGTTTCAGGGTGGGATCGTCCGCATGCTAATCCGACCATTTTCGAACCCACCCGGTACTTCTAAATTCTTTCTCTTCCTGGCCCGGTGTGAAGCGTGGTTATGTTTATGTTCCGACTCGCCGGTCATTCATTAAAGATCTAGTGGCATGGCGAGGCGAAGGGATTGGATTTCACCTATGATCAGACCTATAATATACTAGGGGCAACCAACGTGTACTTTTTCGTGTTGTTGACATTGACTTTCAAACTCAATCAGCCCACCTCGTTTTCGTCTCTTTCTTATATAGAAACTTGAGGGGCTCTCTTCCAGCTCTAGTGTGCCTCGGACCTCGAAGTAAGAAGAAGTCAAAGAAGAGAAATAACTCAAAGAAAGCCTGCTGGTACGATACTACTCCAATCTCCTAGGGAGCTTCTTCAATTACTAGTCTGGCTTGGGGTACGCAAGCACCTTGTTCCAGCCTTCAGATTCGCTACGCACCTATTGCTCGATGATTTTCTGGTTGAACCCTTCTCACCGTAGTTCGTTTTTTCCTAAAGCGAGTTCCCCACCAACTTTAGTCGCCCCGTCTGCTAAAATTTGCCCCTTTTTTATACATTTATGGCCGTTGTTGGGGAAGAAAATCAATATATTACTTATATAGCTTATCCTTTAGACCTTTTTGAAGAAGGTTCTATTACTAGCATGTTTACTTCCATTGTGGGTAATGTATTTGGTTTCAAAGCCCTGCGAGCTCTACGTTTAGAGGATCTTCGAATTCCCCCTGCTTATTCCAAAACTTTCCATGGCCCACCTCACGGCATCCAAGTTGAAAGAGATAAATTGAACAAGTATGGACGTCCCCTATTGGGATGTACTATTAAACCAAAATTGGGATTATCTGCAAAAACATATGGTAGAGCAGTTTACGAAACTTAAAAAAGAATAAACCTCAATTTCAAGAAATTATATCTTCTACCAAGACATTTACCGAGGAAGCGGAAACCTTTTTGAAGGAAGCTATTCAGGAGCACACTGAATTGTTCCAATGCCAAAAATATTTACCATGTTTAGTAGTTTCTCGATGGCTTCTCTTGCATTGCCGGGAATGAGTGGTTTTGTTGCAGAGTTAGTAGTATTTTTTGGGCTAATTATCTGTCCAAAATATCTTTTAATGCCAAAAATATTAGTTATGCTGAAACCGGATTGAGCGAACGAGTTCCACGACTATTGGTTTGGTAGAGAAGAAACGAAACAGACTAAGCAATAACATGCATGGGCGAAGCAAGAAAGTCCTATCTGGCCAATTTACTATCCCTTAGTCATTTTAGTAATTGATGTCTCGGTATTCTTCCGTAGTCGAGTGATATCTATTCAATTAACTCATGAATGGAGAAACGGGGTCTTTTGAACCAGCGTGGACAAGTGGTAAGGCAAGAAATCTTTCATTTCAGGGAACAAGGTATAGGTATAGATGGAGCTAGAAGAGGACATCCTGTTAGGCTATGTTATTTATCTGGACGTCGTGCTAGGGGGCGATCCAACCGAAGTCAATTCTCATAAGCCATGCGCTTGTCAGAAGAAAGGAGCGTAGCGGCAAAGAAAGATAAGCAAACAACCATATCATAAGGAAAGAACTGGCCTAGTAACACTATGAGCAACGTGAGTGGATCTAAGAGATCTACCGGGATTTGAAAAAGTTATAAATTGTTGCTAAAATGCTTTGTCCAAATAGCTCGATATAGAGTAATTTTTTAGTTATTAATTTTTTAACTAAAATATTATTCAGTTCTGAAGTAAAAAAAATATTTTTTTATAAAAAAAAGATATCATATTAAAAAAATTTGCTACTAGACTAGAATTGTATTCCAGTAATATATCCTTGGGGATCTATAGAAAATCCACTTTATGAAATGTCTGAGAGATCAAAAGAGGCACAGATAATTTATTTATCACCAAATAGAGATGAATATTATATGGTAGCCGCAGGAAATTCTTTGTCCCTGAATTGGGGTGTTCAAGAGGAATAAGTTGTTCCGACTCGATACCGTCAAGAATTTTTGACTATTGCATGGGACAGATTCGTTTTAGAAGTATTTTTCCTTTCCAATATTTTTCTATTGGAGATTCCCTCATTCTGTTTATTGAGCAAAATGATGCGAATCAGGCTTTAATGAGTTCTAATATGTAGCGCCAAGCAATTCCTCTTTCTCGATCCGAGCCACGGCGAGCCCACGCAAAGGGTTTGGTTAAGATATGCCAAATTCCACCAAGTATACAAATGGAACCTAACCATACATGCCCTCCAATTATATCTTCGTTGAGGCATAGCAGTTGACTGGACATCTAGGGGTAAAGCACTGTTTCGGTGCGGGCCGCGAGAGCGGTACCAAATCGAGGCAAATTCTAAATACTAGATATGACCCCAAAATGCGTGCTGATAGGATGAGATGGGATGGTCTCGTGGATCACACGTGGAGAGGAGAGCCTCATCCAACGTTGGGAGTTATCAGTCACGCTTAACAGTAACGCTAAGGCCCAGGTCCGTCACGCTATCTGGAAAACGAATAGTTGCTATTAGGTAAGGTGCGTAGCAGCGAAGAGTAGTGATGAAATCTTAGGCCTAGTACTAGAAGCGAACGCGAACAGTTTCTATTGCTTTTCACTTCAACAGTGGCTATCAGTGAAAGCCAAATCGCTTACCTGATCTTTAAATGGCAAAGACTTCCTTCTTCTTTCATTTCTAGTTAAGAAAGAAGAGATAGAGGTAAACTGCAGTTTTTTAGTAATAAATCTTTATTCAAAATTATTCCATTCAGAATTTTTTTCTTTATCAAAACGCCAGACTTCTAAATTTTCACAAGGTTTACTCTTGGAGGCAGATTTACTGTGTTTCCTTATGCCACTCGCAAGAAAACTATCTATGGGAGGCTTTGATCATTCAAATTGACTCGGGTGCCATTAAATCAATGATTCGGTCTGCCTTCTTTCAAACTGTCCCAATGATAGGTTCGGTAATCGAACCATGGACGCCAGGCGGCACAAATGAAAGGACGTTGCACTTCGAATACGAACCTTTCCAGGCAAGGAAATGCCTTCGAGGCCAACCTCGATAGAAGCACCAACCAACGCAAATGTATAAATTTTTCTTTTTCTTGATTTTTAGAGAAATCCCGAGCCTCTCAACTCCAGCCTCACTTCGCTCGCCTAGAGGTCGATAGACAACATGTTGAGAACTGGTAGAAATTCCACTAAGTAAGAAGAAATGCATTCCAACAGTATAAGAAATAGCAGCTAGTTTATACAGTCATAAAATGTGCATAAATTTATAAAGAATATTTTTAAAATGTGCATAAATTTAATATACAGATGTCTATGGTAAACGGTTAAATCCATGTAGGTTTGCATTTTCAAACAGAAGGTGTTCCACCTCTTATACTTGACAATGCTAACAATACATCAATCACAAGATAAAAATACATATACTTGTCAATCATGTAACATATTTTTACAAATTATTTGTATAGCGGTATTATGTAAGTCGTCCCTATGAAAAGTTTGACAATATGATGTCTGGCATGTGATACGTTGGAAAGTAAAAATTATGTAAATCTTTTTTTTTTGAAATTGGGAAAATTTGATTGTTAAAGAATAAAAGGAAAAGGAATAAAACAAATGGGGTTAAAACATGGCTAAAATTTGGTCATACTCATAGAACCATATATTCAAAATTCAAATTATCCAACAATATCCACCTTGCTAGTTATACAGATAAATAAATTTTTAAAAAAATACACTGTTGATTAATCTATCTTATACCCTAATAAAATCTCCTTACTTAAAACTTGAAAAGCAATACTGAGTGCCACACATCGGTTTCACATGGTACTGCACAATGAGAATGTTAGCATATCTACAGAAGTGGATGTATACACAAACAGACACGCTACATATTTACACACACCCACATCAATTTACTAAGAATTTTTTTATTTACGTGCACTAGGGAAGTCAAAACAGATAGTTAGAGGTACATTAGTAACAAATTATTTAGGAAAATGTTACATTAAATTTTATAGATAAATGGGAACCGCATAGAATTTGATATATTAATGAATAACATGCTAACCTTTCCAACTGAAAAATAGAGGAGACGAAAACCTGAAAAAAAAAATTATCTTATAAAATGTACAATGATATATGCATAGACATGGAGTTACGGACACCAGTGTGCCAACCGTTTACCTTTGGTATAGTGTTTCCCAAATAAACAAACAAAGTAAATTTTATTTCAATGTATGACTAAATACAAATGCTAAACTCTTTCTGTTTTCCCTAAAATTAGGCCAAACACCAAAATATGAAGAAATGAAAAGAGTGGAGCCACACAACAATTGAAATGCAAGTAGAAAACACAGAATTTTATAATGGTTCAATCCAATAAGGATCTACATCCACTCTCATAAGAAATTCCATTATCAATATGCAAATTACAAGATTGATTTCTCTTACAACATTTTCATCACTCTCTTACACATGAATAACGTTTAAATCTATTAAGGATGATAGAGAAGTGTACCAATCAGTGGAGATATGATGTAGATGTGATTGAATTGGAAGAATTCCTTCTTGTACATAAGCTTGTTTAATCAATCTTCGACCCTTGAATCATTTGGATGTATTTGATAAAGATCATGATCCATGGATTAATCTTCAATTTATGATGTTAGATAAGTGTTGGAATTGTTGTAGAATATTTTCAGCAGCACTTCGTGGTCGCAAGACTCGATCCCCTCAAATGAAGAAGTGAGGGGGTATTTATAGGAGATTTCCAGACCAGGTGGCAGTTCTGTAATTATGCAGAAAAACGTTATGACTCATGTCGCCACCGACATGACGTGGATCTTCACTACAACTCATGTCGCCAATGACATGACTCATGTTGTATGGCGGGTTAGCCTTTGGCGCCTTGAGCTTGCGACACGATATGACTCTCCTCGACATGGTTCATGTCGTTCGGATGATAGTTGGATGCAGCATGGGTAGGTCACGACATGGTTCATCTCGAGACCTTAAGTAGCACCGTGCACTTCATGTCGCTGAACGACATAGGGGCAGGACGGCCTGGCGTGTTTCCTGAGTCTGACTTAGCTCTCGCGACATGGTTTAACTTCAGATCTTAAATAGCGACTTACCCTTTTATGACGTAAAGTGATATGGAGGCAGAGCGGCCTGACTCATGTCGTATGACCCTATGCTTCTTAGCGCCTTGAGCTTATGGCGCGTCATGGCACCATGTCGCATGACGATTTAACTTAGCTTTGATGCTATAAGTGGGGCACAACATGAGTTCAAAACGACTTAACTCATATTGCTGAGCGACATAGAACGCAACGGCATGATTCTTGCCTTACTCTTTAGAGTTTCAGCGACATGGTCTTCATTATATGAACAGGTGATGCTATGGCGACTTGTGACATGAAGAGAACTCCGTCATGACAATAGAACGGCATGATTGGTGGATGCTTTAGCCTTGCTTGCATGACATGGAAGGGTGCGACATGACTGTGAGCGACCTGGTGTGGTATGGATGAACTTCCTCCCTTACGACATGACTTCTAACGACTTGGCTTTTTGTCATGGTCTTCAAACAACTTGGCTAAAACGACATGGACTTCACACCCTTATTTTATGGGTTAACATTTGCCCCTCGAAGTTTGTGTTATTAATAATAATAATAATGCTAACTTCGACTCTTATATATGCATTTCATGAGTGTTAAGTCGTTGAATGCTTTCACGATGTGGGTCAAGTCGTTCCCTGGCTCATGTCGCAAGTCGTATATGCTATATTCATACTGAACGTTTTCATGTCGCTATGGGCTTTTAAATGAATTCCTATTCGGCCCGGTCCATTTCAACGCCTTTATATCATCTTTAAGTCGCATAACCTTTCATATATCCTCTCCATCCGAAACCTTGTTAATGGAGGCTATTTTCTGAGAGGAAAACATTGCCTCTCCCTTGAGCGCTTTTCCGATTTATTTCTGACGCCGTCGATCAAATTCCAGCTTTACAAAACTCAATCAAGCAGGCATCCAAGGTTGCTTCGCCTCAACTCAGCATTCACATATTCAAATCTGAAGTGCTTCTTTATCATCAGGCATTCTCTGGTCATTGCGAAGCATCCCTCTTAACACCAGGTTTAAGCCCTATAATTTTTTTTTGAATTTGCGGTTTTTAAATGGAATTTGGGAGCTTTCGAATACACTTGAGCTGGCTATGATGACTTGAACTGATTCGGTTATTCATGGTATTGATACATTTGTAATTTATGTTTGAATCATGATTGTAACAAGATGATTGTGTATGATAGTTGCAAAAATGCTTTGTACTCCTTTAAGCGTAATTTTCTTAAATGCATACGACATGGATGCATATTTTCTTTGTTTCATTGCCACAATTTTGAGTTGCTGACATGGTTTTAATCCCCAAATCATGTGGAAGATATGATATCCGTAAGACGCAATAGCAGTATGAATCTTAACTTGTGATAGTGTTTGATCGCCCCCTTTTAATGCCAGAACCCTTGTGTTGACGTTGAGTTGCCTTCAAGATTTCCAGCTGAGGACCGACATGGGACTCAGGTCGTGGACCGACGTGAGACTCAAGTCATGGACCGACATGAGTCTCATGTCGTGGATCGACATGAGTCTCATGTTGTGAACCGACATGAGTTCCAGACCGTGGCAGCGACATAAGCAAGTCGTCATGTCGCTGCTATGGCATGAGTGACCATGCCATTATGACTTGACCCTAATGTCAACAAGTGCCTTACTTCAATGTTTTTCATCTTTGATTTAATGCTTTGATGTGTTTTCGCACTTTTATCCGTTGAATCTTGCTGCTAGAAAACTGAAATGTATTCAAGTATATTTGTGTAGAATGACCACCAAAAAGCAAGTTCTCCCTTAAAATGAAGAGACTTCTTTGGCTCAAACCGATCCCTCTTTAAACACGGCTTCCGAAACTGAAACAACCATAACCTCTAGCCAAGTTTCTGTCTCCCTTCCTTTGGAACTTCACCCGATTAAAGCTAGGGATCAAGAGAGACAGTCTACCGCACTAACTCAGGAGCAATATGAACTGTTGTGTGGTCAATACAGAATCCCTCTTACAGATGCAATATTACCAAAAGAAGGTGTTTTTGCTGACGACCCTCCTGCTGGATATGTTGTTGTAAACAAACAAATGCTAGCAGCTGGTGCTATCCCCCCATTTAATCCTTTTTAGGGCGAACCTTAAACTGTTTGGCCATTTCCCCTTTCCAACTCCATCCTAATGGTTACACCGTTTTACTGGGCCTTTATGTTCTTTTATGGACACGAAAAAGCGAGAGCCTTCTTTCCAGGAACTTCGTTATTTTGTTCTTTTAAGAGCAGGAAGGAAACCCCCTCTATTATGCATGTTGAAGGTGCCAGAAATCAGAAGCTCGTTCTTGAATTACCGGACAGTGTTTCAGGATTTTTAAGCCAATTCTTCTTTGTTAGATGCCCTGAACCATTTCGACAGCAGTGGACAGACGGAGGTATGCACAGTCTACTGGATAGCTTTGACTTTATTTTTCTCTGAATTATACGTTCTTACATTTTTTTTTTGAAAATGCAGTACTCCCTGCCTCGGTTAAGGACAACAAAGCATCCTCTTCTCTTAAGGCCACATACGAAACACTGAAAGCTATTGACGAGGCGAAGAGAAGCAGAAAGCTTTTAATTATAGAAAATACTCTTCGCCAATATGAACTACTTCATCCCTTGAGGAAATTTTTATGTAACGCTGGACCTTCCACTCCTAAGCCCAACCTTGCAGAGTCGGGCACTGGAAGTTCTGATGACAGAAATGTAACCCGAGCCGATCAAGACCCTACTATCGACCCTTCCTTAAAAAGATGTTCAGGACCTGCTAGTGAAAGAACGTTGCCCTCGTCAATGACTTTGAACAAGGATGAAGATCCTAACTGTCGTAAGGGCAAGGATCCTACAACATCGATCGAACTGGCTGAAAAAGAGAACACTTCCCCACATTCTGAGTTAGAATCAGATTCCGAACAGTTGAGAAAGACAATAGCGAAGTAAATCTGTAATGACCCGCATTGTCAGGGGTATTATAATTAATTTATTTAATTATATATATCGTGATGTAGTGAATTAAATGGAGGTTTAATTAAATAATATGGAATATTTAATTAAATTAAATAATTAAATAATATATTTAATTCAGAAATAATCAAAAATATTGGAAATCACAATATTCGGTGAACGGGGTTGTCCCTTAGATTTAATTTAGCTTAGAGTTGAATTATATTGACGAATATATTCAATCGACGTCAGTTTGAACTTATTATTATAATATAATTAAAATCGAGCTCGGAATCGCGTGGCAGTTCGCGATTTGGCGATTCAGACTTCAACTGAATGTACAAGATTCGATTTAAGCCGGATTTCAGTTAAACAAAAAAACGTATGGAGCTGGTGGAGAATATCTTTCTAGTGGAAGAGAAAGATCGGGATTTCATCGTGTAGATTTTGATGTACGTCCAAATCAAATTTCAGAAAAGTCGCTGTGGAAATTCCTTTATAATTCGTAAGGCTTTATATACGTTATAAAAGGATTTTTCAATGTAAATTGAATATCGAGATAATCTGGAATCTGAAATACCAAACTGTAAATTCTGATACGATATTCTGGAGCTGTACGATATCATATGTGAAGATATACGATAATATAAATTTATTTATATTTAATTTAATAATATTTAAATATATTTATATATTTAAATGGGTCAACCAGAGCTTTAAAAATTGTCGGTTTTGCAAACGAAGTCGGAATTCGACGAAACTAGTATTGTTGGATCCGCGGTGTTGGATAGTTGTTGGATTTCAAGTTTTGTTATTTTTAGAGTCACTGTGTGGTCGTACGGATTTTCAGAGTGAGAAACAGTCAGTATTTTGACAGTTAAAAATATGTTGTGTGAGCAAACGGAGTCGGAATTCGACGAAACCAGTTTCGTTGGGATCGTAATGTCGAACTGTTGCTGCATGTCCAGTTTCATGATTTTTGGGTATCGTGTGTAATCACAGGAATTTCAGAGGAAAAAAATAAACAACGTTGGATTTAAAATGGATATTATAATGGGAAAATTTCTAACTAAAATTTCTAAAATTCCCAACCCTATAAATAAACATCCACCAAGTCCTTAAGACCTAAATTCTCATTCTTCAGCGTGATAAAACAAGCCGCCACTCAGTTCAAAAACCAAACGTGAATATGCCCTCTTCCAAAAATCAAAACAAATGGGATAAAATTCCTTAAATCTCCTAACAACTTTGTTTGAATTCGTGGGTTCAAGGGCTCCTTCCTCATACCAATTTTAAGGGATGTGATTCAGATTTTGTGGGGTTGCGATATTTGTACAGTGAGAGTTCGTGAGCTAGGGCTCGACCTTTTGGGCGATGGGAGGAGAATTAGTTGTGTTCGAGTCCCTTTTTATGACCTACAGGAAAATCTGCACCTGATGTGAAAGTCGGGAAGAATTCCGTGTTGATATATGTCGATACTGACATGATGTCGACGGTGTTGAGGCTGAGAATGGAAGTCATGGGTGTTGTGCGAGTTTGAGTTAGAGGCTATGGGGAGGAGGAGTACGGGAAGAGGATTTGAATGGTGCTATCGGTTTGGAGATTCGTGAAGAGACAAAGGAGAAGTGGTGTGGGAAAGTTCGGTTATGGCCATTTCGAAAGCTTCAGGTGCGGTTTAAAGATAAGGAGAAGAAATGTGTGGATGGTGGGCTGGTAACGTGGGAGTAATTTGGGCCAAGAAAGTGGGTGAGCCCAAAGTTTGCTAAGTAAATGAAAATTAATAATTTAAATGCTTATTTAAATTTGTAAATTCAATAACTGGCTCATACGTAATCAGAATTCCGCGAAACAAGTTGCGTTAAGACCGTATGGAAGAGAGCTTCACAATGAAGCTGACTGGAAGTGGATTTGAGCTTGTATGAATTTATGGCGAAATAAACTGTTTGATTCAAATCAAATAACAGTTTATCGTTCTTTAATGGTGAACTGCAAGTGTGAGTAAAACTCACCAACTCTGAATAGTTATATTTTTATAATGTATTTTTAGAACTGTTAATCATCTGTTGATTGCTACGTGTTGGTTGATTGATTGAACTGCTAGTCAGTTAGTTGAAATTATATATATATATATATAAACCGTTAAATATTTATATATTGATTCTGCTATCAGAATAATTTATATTGAACTGAAAGTGATGATAATCATATTATGTAACATCTGTGGATGCAGGGAAACAGGTTGGAGGAATCCGACTGGATTCCTCAACAGTTATTTTATTGTTTTTTCATATATTATGATATATGATGTAGTTAAAACCTGTGGTTGATTATATGGATTTGAATGAGACTGGTCATCGTGATTTGAGGTGTTAAGTACCATAAAATATCGAAAGGAAAAAAAAGGAGATTTTCAAAGTGATATTGAAAACCGAATATTTATAAACTGGAATATTTATAAATAAGAAATATTTATAAATTTGAATATTTATAAATAGGAGATATTCAAAAAGGATATAATTTCAAAACCATTTTCTTTTTGAATGGAAAGGTCTGTGTGGTGGGTTTGGGGATTTTCCCGATGCTCCCGATACAAAGGTGGTTATGGAAAATTTTCCCGAAAATTTAAGGAGTTAGAATATTTCAAGAATAAATCTGAAAAGGAAATATTTGTGAACCATTTACAAATAGAATTAAAAATGAAACGTTATAAAAAGGGAAAATGTTATAAAGCAGAAACCGCTATAAAGAGCAAAACGTGGTAAAAAGGAAATCAATTTTAAAGTGTAGAACCTTTATTTAAAAGTAAATCTTTTCAAATGAATAAAATGTTGTTAAAAGAAAATCTTTATAAAGTGAAAAGAGTTAGTCGAATATAGTATTTGAGAAGAGTTAACCAGTTTAGTAGAGTTAACCAGTTCAGTAGAGTTAACCAATTCAGTAGAGTTAACCAGTTTGGTTAAGTAAGTCTAGTTAACCAGTTTGGTTAAGTAAGTCCAGTTAACCAGTTTGGTTAAGTAAGTCCAGTTAACTAGTTTGGTTAAGTAAGTCCAGTTAACCAGTTGGGTTAAGTAAGTCGAGTTAACCTGTTGGGTTAAGTCAGTTAGAGTTAACCAGTTAGAGTTAACCAGTTAGAGTTAATCAGTTAGAATTAATCAGGTAGGTAAATCAGTTAGAGTAAATCGATTAGAGTTAAAATGAACTTGAGTTAATCAAATATAGTTATTTGAGACAGAGTTAGTCAAACATATTATTCAGGGTAAGTTGTCATCTCGTACGACTGCTAGCGAAATTCGCAGGGCTACAGATAGCCTAAGGCGGTCGGATGTTTCCTGAGGGAATCAGGTGTAACCATTTGTGATCGCTGCGATCTAGAGTCAAACAAATGGAGTTAAATTGAATATTATTTATTCGATAGGAGTTAATCAAGTTGAGTTAAATAAACCAAGTTAGTTGAGTCTAGTTAATCGAATCGAATTGGTCGAACCAAGTAAGTCGAGTTAGTCAAGTCAAGTTAAGTTAGTCGAGTTAAGTTCGTCGAGTTAAATTAATCGATGTTAGTTTCATCGAAAGGAGTTATCGATGTTAGTTTCATCGAAGGGAGTTATCGATTATAGTTTGATCGAAGTGAGATTTATCGAATAAGAGTTATTCGAAAAGAGATTATCGAATATAGTTTATTCGAAAGTGAGATTTTCAAATATGAGATATTTGAAAAGAAAGAGTTATCGAATATTAGTTATTCGAAGAGAGATTATCGAGTGTCGTTTATTCGAGAAGGAGTAATCAAATATAGTATATTCGAAAAGAAGGAGTTAGTCGAATATAGGTTATTCGAAGAAGAGTTAATCAAATAGAGATTTCTCGAAGAGAGTTAGTCGGCGAATTCGATTATATCGAATTCGGGAAAGTACTTATACTTTCCAGTGTTTAAATAGAGATTTTTTTATTTATAAATAAATAAGTGTTAGGTTAATTATTCACTAATAAGAATAGAAGTTATAATTAAAGTTAGATAATTCGAAAGTAGGGATTATAACATTATCATTATAATCAATGTTTTAAATATAGAAGTGGATTCGTAAAATTGAATCCGAGAAAAACGTAAAGAAGTTGTTAAAGATTAAAAGATAAACTTTGACCATTTCGAAGTTATAACGTTGTTCAGTTAAGGTCTGAGAGGTAATTATACCCAAACTTGAGTGACTTCCTTCTTGACTAAGAAGTGGTATGGTTCGATCGTAAAGGAGTTTTGGAAATGTTTTCCAAACGAGAATCAAAAATGTTTTCTGATAAAAGAAAATAAGAATTTAGAATATATGAAAACAAAAGATAAGTAAATTAATGAACTAATGAGATAAGATTTAAATGATGTTTGATTGATATTATTTCCACCTGGAAATAATATCATTGTTTGCACACTTGTTTTTCTTTAATAGTTAACTCACAGACTATCGAAGTTTTGACCATTTTAACGTTGTTAATATGGAGAGACCGGTTGGATTATTATCCAAAGAACCACTCTGTATTGGCATAAGCATTGCGAATCATATATACCAAAGATAATTGAAGACGGAGTAAAATTGCAAGGGCTATTGTATAAGTCTTAGATAACAGTGCCTAAGATGGATATACAGAATAGTGCCTTCGGTTTGTCCAATCCCACGACAACTTGTATGGACGAAGGTCTGACAAAGTATATCCAATGGATCGCGTAAGTTGATCTGTTCAAGCGTATTCACGTTTGGTGGCGGAGGAATTCGTTTCTCTAAGCTGTATACCCGTGTTATTTTTGGATAAATCAATTTGTGATTTGGCGGGTATGATGATGTGACATTCTAAGTGAATGAGGATGACTTGTGTTGATGAATGTCTGACAGAGTATTTCCAGAAAGGTCATGTACATTGATTTTTTCAACCGTACCAAGAGTGGAAGCGGAGAAGGAAACTTCTTTAGCTAACGCGTAATGTACTGTTGTAGACGTCAATTAGTTATTTTCGATGGATCTGACAATGTGGCATTCGAAGTGAATCTGATGTGATGATAAAGCGTAGCTTCTAGCCTCATCATCTGGTAAATGACAGAAATCGGGCAGGCAGCACGGCTAAGTCGGTCGCAATGAAGTAGGGTTTATAATCACCTATCTAGAGAATATTCATTTGTTTCTTAAATTTATCAATGTTGTCCCATATATATACGGGAGCGGTTGCTGATCCCAACCGTTGGTGATGTATATTCGATACACTCAAGCAAAATGAGTGGTCGGTCATGTGTGGTTGAGTTACAAGATGTTCTTGTTGAACTCCAGTGTATCGTTCCTAGAGTACACTGATCGGAAGGTGGTTCCATACCATATATGTAGAACGTGAGATGAAAGCGTTTCTACTAGATTTATATCTATTTGTACATGGACACTATTATAATATCAAAAGGTTTTTAATATAAAGATATTTTGGATTTTCATAAGGGAAAAACTCGTTCCGTTCTGCGGCGTGGTCTTATGAGATATCATTTACTTGTTCATATACCCGTCTAAGCTGTTTTACTCATACCAGTCCCATGACTGACCCGGAGTTTATTTTGTTTTTTTCTACCTAAACTCTTGGGTGCCTAAATTTGTACGGGCAGTCAAGTAGTTCAGGATTTTTCAGATCTATCTAAAGGAACTTGGAGCAGGAAGATTCAGCGTTAGTTATATAGAGTTTTGTTCCGCTGTGTTGTAAGTAATGTACTCTGATAAGTGCTATTGTATACGTAACTGTTATATTTCAAAGTTATGTTATCTATTATATGTTATTCGTTCCGCTGTGAGGTTCGTGTTACTCTGATGTTGTGTTCTTCTTCTTCTTCTATTCTAAATTTCTATCTTATCTATTCTCACCCTCTAATTTCTTTCATTAATTTCCGGGATTTTTCGATGTTTTGGTTATCGACATCGAGCTTATGTCGATAACCAAAGTCGCCAAAAATCCGGGTCGTTACAGTTGGTATCAGAGCTTAAGTTAAGAATTGCCTTGGCTCTGTGGCGTGGCTCGGTAGAGATAGGGTTAGTAATATCCTAGATTGAGTTTGAGTGTATATATACGAGAGCATATTTGTTATTCAATATAAAGTGATTTATATTGTGGGGATTTATTGATTGAGTTGTTTATGGGTTCTGGTCGATCAGTTTGATCCAATGTATCGGTACGAGTTTATAAACACTCGAATACGATGGGTCGACACGATATGTTTTGAAAAGAGGGTAAATGAAATAAGTTTACCCGAAGTACATATATTGGAATTATTATAATGTGTTGGTAGTTATTATAATCGAGTAAGATTATAAAAGTGAAACGGTTATGAAAATGACTAATCAAATTTCGTATATGTATTACGAAGTGAATTAAATCTGAAATTAAAGTCAGAATTGAAATTAAAAACTGGAAATTCAGATAAGTGTTTGTAATTGAATCTGAATTAGATATAGGTGAATTTTAAAATCCTGGGAGGTTTTAAATTTGTTTTAATAAGGATATTTTGAACTGATTCAAGATGGAAGTGTTTAAATTGGAGTTTTGAAAATGAATATAGTATTGAACTCACTTTGATCGCTGGAAAATAATTATGATGATGGTGTACACATCATCAGTGTGATTTTCGAGTTATAAGTAACGGATTACTACCAAGGTTTTGTTTTCAAATTGTTTGCGAAAACAAGGTGTTCAGGAATTCAAAAGTTTTGAATCGCTATTATGATTTCAAGTTGATTTGAAAAACCCAGGAATTTAAATTCTAGAATTTAAATGTAACTCGTGGAGTTAAGTAAAACTGAAATGGATTTGAAAATAATCTGGATTGGAATTGAGTTGATGGGTTAAGAGTTTGAAATCTGATATTGGAGTTTGAATAGAATTTGACTTGAATAAAACCAAATGTTTGAGTTGAGGGTTGGATTAAGATGATATGGGTATACGTGAATTGGTAACAGGTGCAAAGGGTATAATGATATACCAACAAAAAGGTACAAGTTTATTTATATATGAGTCTGGTGATTTATGAGCCTGATTGGCAAGCCGCTTGGCTGTTTGATTTTCTTTTGGGTTGAAGATGGCACAGAGAGGCGAGTTGGAGTTTGACCTATTGACCAGTACAAAGGAAGTACTGGTGAAATTTTACGAAAATTTAAAGTGTTAGAAAATTTTCAAAATTTTTGAAAATTTTAGTTAGTCGGAAAGAAATAAATATTTTAGTCGATATTAATTGGTTCAGTTGAAATCAGAAATAAGGGGTAAACAAATCTTAGGAATTTCAATAGATAGGGTCGTCCTCCAAATTAGCAATTTCGAGGACGAAATTATTTTAAGTGGGGAAGAATGTAATGACCCGCATTGTCAGGGGTATTATAAATAATTTATTTCATTATATATATCATGATGTAGTGAATTAAATAGAGGTTTAATTAAATAATATGGAATATTTAATTAAATTAAATAATTAAATAATATATTTAATTCATAAATAATCAAAAATATTGGAAATCACAATATTCGGTGAACGGGGTCGTCCCTAAGATTTAATTTAGCTTAGAGTTGAATTATATCGACGAATATATTCAATCGACGTCAGTTTGAACTTATTATTATAATACAATTAAAATCGAGCTCGAAATGGCGCGGTAGTTCGCGATTTGGCGATTCAGACTTCAACTGATTGTACAAGATTCGTTTTAAGCCGGATTTCTGTGAAACAAGAAACATGTGGAGCTGGTGGAGTATATCTTTCTAGTGGAAGAGAAAGATCGGGATTTCATCGTGTAGATTTTGATGTACGTCCAAATCAAATTTCAGAAAAGTCGCTGTGGAAATTCCTTTATAATTCGTAACGCTTTACATACGTTATAAAAGGATTTTTCAATGTAAATTGAATATCGAGATAATCTGAAATACCAAACTGTAAATTCTGATATGATATTCTGGAGCTGTACGATATCATATGTGAGATATACGATAATATAAATTTATTTATATTTAATTTAATAATATTTAAATATATTTATATATTTAAATGGGTCATCTAGAGCTTTAAAAATAGTCGGTTTTGCAAACAAAGTCGGAATTCGACGAAACTAGTTTTGTTGGATCCACAGTGTTGGATAGTTGTTAGATTTTCAGTTTCGTGATTTTAGAGTCACTGTGTGGTCATACAGATATTTAGAGTGATAAACAGTCAGTATTTTGACAGTTAAAAATATGTTGTGTGAGCAAACGGAGTCGGAATTTGACGAAACCAGTTTCGTTGGGATCGTAATGTCGAACTGTTGCTGCATGTCCAGTTTCGTGATTTTTGGGTATCGTGTGTAATCATAGGAATTTTAGAGGACAAAAATAAACAACGTTGGATCTAAAATGGATATTATAATGGGAAAATATCTAACTAAAATATCTAAAATTCCCAACCCTATAAATAAACATCAACCAAGTCCTTAAGACCTAAATTCTCATTCTTCGGCATGATAAAACAAGCCGCCACTCAGTTCAAAAACCAAACGTGAATATACCCTCTTCCAAAAATCAAAACAAATGGGATAAAATTCCTTAAATCTCCTAACAACTTTGTTTGAATTCGTGGGTTCAAGGGCTCCTTCCTCATACCAATTTTAAGGGATGCGATTCAGATTTTGTGGGGTTGCGATATTTGTACAGTGAGAGTTCGTGAGCTAGGGCTCGACCTTTTGGGCGATTGGAGGAGAATTAGTTGGGTTCGAGTCCCTTTTTGTGACCTGCAGGAAAATCTGCACTTCATGTGAAAGTCGGGAAGAATTCCATGTTGATATATGTCGATACTGACATGATGTCGATGGTGTTGAGGCTGAGAACGGAAGTCATGGGTGTTGTGCGAGTTTGAGTTAGAGGCTATGGGGAGGAGGAGTACGGGAAGAGGATTTGAATGGTGCTATCGGTTTGGAGATTCGTGAAGAGACAAAGGAGAAGTGGTGTGGGAAAGTTCAGTTATGGTCATTTCGAAAGCTTCAGGTGCGGTTTAAAGATAAGGAGAAAAAAGGTGCGGATGGTGGGCTGGTAACGTGGGAGTAATTTGGGCCAAGGAAGTGGGTGAGCCCAAAGTTTGCTAAGTAAATGAAAATTAATAATTTAAATGCTTATTTAAATTTGTAAATTCAATAACTGGCTCATACGTAATCAGAATTCCGCGAAACAAGTTGCGTTAGGACCGTATGGAAGAGAGCTTCACAATGAAGCTGACTAGAAGTGGATTTGAGCTCGTATGAATTTATTGCGAAATAAACTGTTTGATTCAAATCAAATAACAGTTTATCATTCTTTAACGGTGAACTTCCAATGTGAGTAAAACTCACCAACTCTGAACAGTTATATTTTTATAATGTATTTTTAGATCTGTTAATCATCTGTTGATTGCTGCGTGTTGGTTGATTGATTGAACTGCTAGTCAGTTAGTGGAAATTATATATATATATACCATTAAATATTTATATATTGATTCTGCTATCAGAATAATTTATATTGAACTGAAAGTGATGATAATCATATTATGTAACATCTGTGGATGCTGGGAAACAGGTTGGAGGAATCCGACTGGATTCCTCGACAGTTATTTTATTGTTTTTTTCATATATTATGATATATGATGTAGTTAAAATCTGTGGTTGATTATATGGGTTTGAATGAGATTGGTCATCGTTATTTGAGGTGTTAAGTACCATAAAATATCGAAAGGGGAAAAAAGGAGATTTTCAAAGTGATATTGAAAACCGAATATTTATAAACTGGAATATTTATAAATAAGAAATATTTATAAATTTGAATATTTATAAATAGGAGATATTCAAAAAGGATATAATTTCGAAACCATTTTCTTTTTTAATGGAAAGCCCTATGTGGCAGGTTTGGGGATTTTCCCGATGCTCCCGATACAAAGGTGGTTATGGCAAATTTTCCCAAAAATTTAAGGAGTTAGAATATTTCAAGAATAAATCTGAAAAGGAAATAATTGTGAACCATTTACAAATAGAATTAAAAAGGAAACGTTATAAAAAGGGAAAACGTTATAAAGCAGAAACCGTTATAAGAGCAAAACGTGGTAAAAAGGAAATCATTTTTAAAGTGTAGAACCGTTATTTAAAAGTAAATCTTTTCAAATGAATAAAACGTTGTTAAAAGGAAATATTTATAAAGTGAAAAGAGTTAGTCGAATATAGTATTCGAGAAGAGTTAACCAGTTTAGTGGAGTTAACCAGTTCAGTAGAGTTAACCAGTTCAGTAGAGTTAACCAGTTTGGTTAAGTAAGTCTAGTTAACCAGTTTGGTTAAGTAAGTCCAGTTAACCAGTTTGGTTAAGTAAGTCCAGTTAACCAGTTTGGTTAAGTAAGTCCAGTTAACCAGTTGGGTTAAGTAAGTCGAGTTAACCAGTTGGGTTAAGTCAGTCAAGTTAACCAGTTAGAGTTAACCAGTTAGAGTTAACTAGTTAGAGTTAATCAGTTAGAGTTAATGAGGTAGGTAAATCAGTTCGAGTAAATCGATTAGAGTTAAAACGAACTAGAGTTAATCAAATATAGTTATTTGAGACAGAGTTAGTCAAACATAGTATTCAGGGTAAGTTGTCGTCTCGTACGACTGCTAGCGAAATTCGCAGGGCTACAGATAGCCTAAGGCGGTCGGATGTTTCCTGAGGGAATCAGGTGTAACCATTTGTGATCGCTGCGATCTAGAGTCAAACGAATGGAGTTAAATCGAATATTAGTTATTTGATAGGAGTTAATCAAGTTGAGTTAAATAAACCAAGTTAGCCGAGCCTAGTTAATCGAATCGAATTGGTCGAACCAAGTAAGTCGAGTTAGTCGAGTCAAGTTAAGTTAGTCGAGTTAAGTTCGTCGAGTTAAATTAATCGATGTTAGTTTCATCGAAAGGAGTTATCGATGTTAGTTTCATCGAAGGGAGTTATCGATTATAGTTTGATCGAAGTGAGATTTATCGAATAAGAGTTATTCGAAAAGAGATTATCGAATATAGTTTATTCGAAAGTGAGATTTTCAAATATGAGATATTTGAAAAGAAAGAGTTATCGAATATTAGTTATTCGAAGAGAGATTATCGAGTGTCGTTTATTCGAGAAGGAGTAATCAAATATAGTATATTCGAAAAGAAGGAGTTAGTCGAATATAGGTTATTCGAAGAAGAGTTAATCAAATAGAGATTTCTCGAAGAGAGTTAGTCGGCGAATTCGATTATATCGAATTCGGGAAAGTACTTATACTTTCCAGTGTTTAAATAGAGATTTTTTTATTTATAAATAAATAAGTGTTAGGTTAATTATTCACTAATAAGAATAGAAGTTATAATTAAAGTTAGATAATTCGAAAGTAGGGATTATAACATTATCATTATAATCAATGTTTTAAATATAGAAGTGGATTCGTAAAATTGAATCCGAGAAAAACGTAAAGAAGTTGTTAAAGATTAAAAGATAAACTTTGACCATTTCGAAGTTATAACGTTGTTCAGTTAAGGTCTGAGAGGTAATTATACCCAAACTTGAGTGACTTCCTTCTTGACTAAGAAGTGGTATGGTTCGATCGTAAAGGAGTTTTGGAAATGTTTTCCAAACGAGAATCAAAAATGTTTTCTGATAAAAGAAAATAAGAATTTAGAATATATGAAAACAAAAGATAAGTAAATTAATGAACTAATGAGATAAGATTTAAATGATGTTTGATTGATATTATTTCCACCTAGAAATAATATCATTGTTTGCACACTTGTTTTTCTTTAATAGTTAACTCACAGACTATCGTAGTTTTGACCATTTTAACGTTGTTAATATGGAGAGAACGGTTGGATTATTATCCAAAGAACCACTCTGTATTGGCATAAGCGTTGCGAATCATATATACCAAAGATAATTGAAGACGGAGTAAAATTGCAAGGGCTATTGTATAAGTCTTAGATAACAGTGCCTAAGATGGATATACGGAATAGTGCCTTCGGTTTGTCCAGTCCCAGGACAACTTGTATGGACGAAGGTCTGACAAAGTATATCCAATGGATCGCGTAAGTTGATCTGTTCAAATGTATTCACGTTTGGTGGCAGAGGAATTCGTTTCTCTAAGCTGTATACCCGTGTTATTTTTGGATAAATCAATTTGTGATTTGGCGGGTATGACGATGTGACATTCTAAGTAAATGAGGATGACTTGTGTTGATGAATGTATGACAGAGTATTTCAAGAAAGGTCACGTACATTGATTTCTTCAACCGTACCAAGAGTGGAAGCGGAGAAGGAAACTTCTTTAGCAAACGCGTACTGTTGTAGACGTCAATTAGTGATTTTCGATGGATCTGACAATGTGGCATTCGAAGTGAATCTGATGTGATGATAAAGCGTAGCTTCTAGCCTCATCATCTGGTAAATGACAGAAATTGGGCAGGCAGCATGGCTAAGTCGGTCGCACCGAAGTAGGGTGTATAATCACCTATCTAGAGAATATTCATTTGTTTCTTAAATCTATCAATGTTGTCCCATATATATACGGGAACGGTTGCTGATCCCAACCGTTGGTGATGTACATTCGATACACTCAAGCAAAATGAGTGGTCGGTCATGTGTGGTTGAGTTACAAGATGTTCTTGTTGAAATCCAGTGTATCGTTCGTAGAGTACACTGATCGGAAGGTGGTTCCATACCATGTCATAGTTGGAAATACATTACCCAATACGTGCTTGCGGTTTTGATTGTATACCATATATATAGAACGTGAGATGAAAGCGGTTCTGCTAGATTTATATCTATTTGTACATAGACATTATTATAATATCAAAAGGTTTTTAATATAAAGATATTTTGGATTTTCATAAGGGAAAAACCCGTTCCGTTCTACGGCGTGGTCTTATGAGATATCGTTTACTTGTTCATATACCCGTCTAAGTTGTTTTACTCATACCAGTCCCATGACTGACCCAGAGTTTATTTTGTTTTGTTATACCTAAACTCTTGGGTGCCTAAATTTGTACGGGCAGTCAAGTAGTTCAGGATTTTTCAGATCTATCTAAAGGAGCTTGGAGCAGGAGGCTTCAGCGTTAGTTATATAGAGTTTTGTTCCGCTGTGTTGTAAGTGTTGTACTCTGATAAGTGCTATTGTATACATAACTGTTATATTTCAAAGTTATGTTATCTATTATATGTTATTCGTTCCGCTGTGAGGTTCGTGTTACTCTGATGTTGTGTTTTTCTTCTTGTTTTATTCTAAATTTCTATCTTATCTATTCTCACCCTCTAATTTCTTTCATTAATTACCGGGATTTTTCGATGTTTTGGTTATCGACATCGAGCTTATGTCGATAACCAAAGTCGCCAAAAATCCGGGTCGTTACAGAATCCTTCTGAATCCGAGCGTGGGACTGAATATGTTGAGGAAGATGTAGTTTCATTAGAAAACGATCCAAATATCAGGACTATAAATGATGACCCTCTTACTGAAAATGCAGCTAAGGAAGACTCTGCAAGTACATTTGACAATTTGAGTGATCTCAACTCTGCTAAGTATCTTAGTCAGGATGGTGCGGTTACTCAGCCTTTCAACCCTCAAACCATAGAAACTGGACTTAGGGATGCAGCCACAACCGAGTCAGGAGAGCATCTTGAATCTTTAGGAATTCCCTTAGACCCAGGGGAAAAAGCCGGTCAGTCAATAACAGCGTCTTTTAAAGAAATACATCTCGTGCATTTTGATTCTTTTTCTGTCCTTGTTTCTTGCTTTAGCATTTTTAGATACTTTGTAGTTTCAAGTACCGAAAACTCATCCATATCTTATTTCAGGTTTAGACATGCACGAGAGACACTCGTCAGGAATTAGATTGGATTTCAGTAAGAAGAGCAAAGCTATCGATCCAAAGCTCTTATTACGATCCAAGTTTCAGCAATCATCGCATCACCATAAACAGCTCCGTCCTCCTCCGCCCTTGAAATCCTATCCTCAGTCTTTACATACATCGGAATCTGACCTGACTGAGGAATAGAGGAAGAAGATACGTGAGGAAGAGGAGGAAGAGGCTAGAAGGCGCTGTTGGCTAAGAGAAGACACTCCCGATGAAGGGGACCGAGGGAAGAAACGAGAAAGGGACGGCTCTTATAAGCAATCCCAAGCAGGAAAGCTGCCCATTAGGCACCGACTTCCTCCATCCTCTGGCCCTCCCGGTCCCTCAGCCGAGACCCATTCGATCATTAATAAACCTCGCCATAACCTTGGTTCAACGAATCTTTATCTTTCCGAAAGGCTTCCATGTTGGAACTTGAAAGGGCACTCATTTGATCGTGGAGTAAGTATCACCGACGCCGATAATTTTCTTAAGGAGGTGGATGCGGTTACTCTAATGAAATGGGTTATGTGATGAAAGTGTTGAATTTAAAGTGTTCTGCTTTTATCAAATTATTTACTATCATTGTTGTTAGATAACTATGTGTGTTTCTATATAGCCGAGCCAATCAATAACAAAAAGTATCTGGCCATCTCAAATCATAAAAATATGATAACGTATTCTTGTGTGTTAATATATAATTCTCAAATCTATGCCAAAGAGACCACTACTTCTCCCAGTGTTTAATAATACCACAATTTGATATATTTTTAGCCAAACATGTTTAAATTGTGTTAAATTCATTATTGTTGTGGATTGTGAATGGTTAGTTGCTGATCACTTCGAAGAATTGAAAGTGATTAATGATTTTAACATTCAAACATTTTGCTTGTTGGTTGTTATGTCATCCCATCTAACACAATTGGTGTAATACATTGGCTCAATACCTTAAAGTGCTATCCTACATTCAGGATACTTGATTTCTACTCTCAGGTCTGTATTTACCTCTTTACGTAGTAAGGAATCCATGTTCAGGTCCAACCTTGGCTTTAGAGTGAGCAAGCTTCATCGACAAAAGCTGCATGTTGATATAATTTTAAAAAAGAATGGTAAAATCATCCTTCGGCTCCTTTCTTTTTGGAAAAAATAAAATAAAAATCTCGAATAAAAATGTTGTGGGGATGGTAGTATATAGAGAGAATGTGATGTATGTGTATCAAGAATGTAAGATTATTCATTTAGATGTTTTGATCGTTGCTTTCGTTTAGCAACAGGGGAAGTATAAAAGATTAGGATGTAACTAGCTAGTCAATGTAAATACCTCGACTTGCTTTTATAGGGATTGAACATAGTTGATGATTTCATCTGGCATGCCAGCTTTTCCAGTGATCCTGTCACAACCAGGCACTAGAGCTTACAAATATTGCATCCTCTCACTTATCTTCTTCCTTCTTATCTACCGCATTTTTTTCATTTAGTTGCTTTATTGATCCTAGTTATCTAAAATATGTTACTGTTACTTCGATAAATATTGTTGATGGATTCTCTTTACTTACTCTCTCAGCCAAACTATGATTGTTTGTTGCTTGCCCTCGTCTAGCTCTTACATGAACATAGTCAGGCTTCTTATTCTTGCCATTGTTGTTGATTTTATCCTTCGAGCTGCTTTCTCTTGAATCCTCAGTCGTATTTCCTTTATCTTCATTGCCTGTGACCTGTTTATGTAAATCCTTTTAGCTGGCGATGTTTTAATGTTAACTTTGTTTCTACCAGTGGATGCATGCCAGTCTTTCCCTTCTTAGAGCTTGAGTTCTGTTGGGAAAATTTAAGTGAAGTTGAGTCAGATGCTGTTGTTGTACAAGTAGCAGCAGCTGCAGCGATAACGTCATTGTTTGTGGCAATAATAATAGACCAACAATCACCTAAGCGTTCACCGTGAAATGAGAACAGGTTGTCCATAAAGAAATTGTTTTTACCTTGAGTATGCTGCTGCCATTGCAGTTGAGCTCTTTGCCTCTCCAGAACAGAAAGATTATGGCACTGCGCATGTTTTGCTTTCTTCCTTGTGTTTGTGTTATTTGAAGTTGGTTTATTTTATTTGTGCTATATTTTGTTATATGTTGTCTACCTCTTAACGAGAGAATTATATAGAAGAGTGAAGGAGAAGGGATAGAGGATGACAGTCAATAACCTTTCTATCATATTGGATAACATTTCTGAATTGTTTGCATCCTGTATAAGAGCAACTCCAACAGAGGACCATTCGTGTTTGTAATGGGGAATTTTTGGCTAATTTTATCCCCAACAGATATTACTTCATGTAATATTTAGTGAAATGTTACGCGACCAATTCAGGATTCTGAACTGGCCTCGTGCGCCGATTTTTTCGGCTTGTGACGTTGCGAGCCGATTTAGTCCGCACGCCGATAAAACCGGCTTGGAACGTCATGAGCCAATAAAACCCGGCTCCTCGCATACTTAGATTTTAAATATTTGTTTTCCTATCCTAGCTTATATTTTACTATGACAAAATATAATAGCTATTATTTTCGTACACAATAGTTATGTTTAGGAATACTGAAATAAACTAATTTAGATTCAGAACTTAATAATAGCTGGTTAATAACCCACAGAAATACAGTAAAACGTGATTGGTAAAATAAAAAACTGCAACATCATTAGTGCATAAATGTTCCACATGCTCAGACCATCATAAAAATTGTAGACATCTTTTTCCTAGACCACAGTCTAGTTCATAGTGTGTAGGGTCGTCCACGTGATAACTATTTAGGAATTTATGTGTGCAGGGTTGTCCAGGCAATGTACCCATGGAATTTAACAAGTTGGGTCGTCCATGTAGTAACTCGTGTTGAACGCATATTGTAGATTCTCTATCATGGCATTCATAGTGTCAAGTGCTAGCGTATAGTGTAGATTCTCTTTCATGGATACAGTGGACAATGACTAGTGCATAGTTAAGACTCTCTATCACTGACGTTACGACCATTGGACTTTAAATAAGAATCATTTATTTTATTTATATAAACATTATAATTTATAAAGGAATTCCACAACAACTATTTGAAATTTTGATTTGGACATAAAACAAAATCTATAACATGAAAAAACTATTTTTCTCTTCCATTAGAAAAATACTATCGATTTGATTCGAACATTTTTTGTTTCGGATAAATCCGACTTATATTGGATCATGTACAGTCAATTAATGTTCAAAACGTTATATTACGAACTACCGCGCCGTTGCGGTTCGTTTTATATTTATATTATAAATAAAATGATTCCAACATCGTTTTATACTTAAACGTTTCAAACATCATTTGAGCATTACACTACGCCTCACAGAATATAGATAATAAAGGGTCCAATACACACAACATCATAACATATAGGTGTCGACTGTAATACACATAAAATGTAGATAATATAGTACAACAGAACATCATAACATATAGGTGTCAAGAAAGAATAACGTAAAGTCCACTACATTGGGCCGTAAACATATATACATCATGATAACAAAAAAATAATATCATCAGCACTATCCTCATGAAAGTCAATCAAAATTCATAGCATCATCGTCATGATCGTGCTCAAACTCCTCACCATCCTCCTCCATGTCCTCTGCGCTATCTGAACCCTCATAATAAGGTAAATCCTCTTTGTCACTACCTGAACCTCCACCCCCACCGACACTTGTATCACCACTTAATCCTCCACCTCCTCCATGTCCTCCACCACCACCGATTCCTCCTCCACCACCTAATCCTCCATCGCCACCACCTCCCTGTCCTGCACCACCACTGACTCCTCCATCATCACCATCACCGCCACCACCACTGACTCCTCCATCACCATCACCACCACCACCACCATACAACCTTACAACCGTACCTGAACCTACTGTATCGCCACCCCCTTCTGCCACTAGTCTGGCTTGTAACTCCTCGATCTGCTCCTGCAATCCCTGCACTATCGGCTGGTGCTTCTGGTATAAGGACTAAGCATGTAGCCGGGCCATATCCTGAATAGCGGCAATATGTATCCTGTGCTGGTCTAGCCGGGGCGCATACTGCAAGTATACAACATATAAAATCAGTTTCTACTACTTAGAACGTACAAGGTAATAAATCCACAACTATGTAGAATACCTCATGTGCCGGATATAATCCAAGGGTAGGGACACCTGCTACCATGTGAGCAAGTAGGTAGATAATAAGAACGGACACCGGTGTGCCGCTGAGATCAAATGTCTGAAATGTATCGGCCAGAGCGAACTCCATAGGTTGGTCGGAGATCCGTGTTGGGGTCAGGTCAAAAGTGAAGGGTGGAGGATGAACTCTACCAGTAGCCAATCGGCGACCAATGTGATCGGAGTTCACACCCCGTGCGTAATCCGGCAACAAGTACAGCCTAGGAGCTACCTGAACCCAATAAGTGTCAAAATCTACATCGGGTATGAAAAAATCGGTCGTATCAACCCAACCTCCCTGCCTTATAGCCTGTATGTATTGTCTCCTTATAGAATGACGAGGCCCGAACATATAATTGGGAAGAGGTGGATCTCCGGGCATGTGCATCTGGCCGGAGCCTTGATAATAACAGCGATCGCTCAAGTACCAAATAGGAAGGTGGGTCGGTGGGAGCAAGAGGACACGACGAATAGATAAACGACATGCAATGACGAGCGCGTGGTCATCAGGAAGCGGGCCACCTGCTGTAAGTAACATCCAATAAGTGTTCCAAGGTGCTCGTAATATGTTGCCCCTCTCCCTCATATCTAACTGACTACGGGCCTCCATCAAATCGTGTCTCACACCAGCAGGAGCACGCCGGACTAGGCGACTACTCTCCCATTTACGCATACGTGGGAAAAAGGATTCGACGGTATGACTGGCGATGGGTGTAACACCCCGAATTTCGGTTAATGCTAAAATTCACAAATTAAAGAATAACTAATCCCGGATGTGGGAATTAGGGGAAACGGGTTGCACCATTGCGTTCGTCTCGGAAAAATACGCGAAATAGAGTCTGAGTTTTTGAAAATCGGAGTCCGTATGAAGAAGATATGGACGAACGAAGTTAGGCAGAAAAACCGAAAACAAGCAAGAATGCACTGGCGCACTTGTGAAGTGCGCCAACACAAAAATGCACTGGCGCACTTGTGAAGTGCGCCAACACATTTTTACACTGGCGCACTTGGGAAGTGCGCCCGTGTCGGGACATGAAACCTGCACAGTTTCTAGAGAGTTCTGTGGTTAGGTGCACCAGTTTGGGGTTTGGGCTTGGTCTTAGGGCTGGTTTCTGGAAGGTTCCGAAATCTAAGGGTCCTAATCTAATTTAGGGTTAATCTAATGGCCTAAAACACTTGCCTAATCCTATAAATAAGACCCTAAGCTAGCCCTAAATAGTCATAATCCTATCTCCTAACTAAACTATGCCAAAATTTTCTATGATCATGGCCTCCACTCAAAACCCTAGCCTCCATCATATTTCTAAACTATTTCTATGAAGGCTTTCATGTGCATACAAGCATCTTTGAGTTCTATGAGTGATCATTGGCTTGCATTCATCATCAAGTTGCAAGCTTTATGTTCAAGGCTAGAGTTTTTGGGTGATTTGTGGCAAGGGTTTGCTTATTGGAGTTTAGTGGTGAGTTTCTATAGACTTAACAATCAATTGTTAAATTGATTATGATAGGATATGATAAGATATGGCTATGTTTGTGGAATCAATGTGTTTATGCAAGTTTAGTATAGTGTATGTTGTGTGCTATATGCAAGTTTAATGCTATGTTTTATGATGCAAAACACTATGTTGAACATTGATTCATATGTAACATGTTATGCAAGCTATATGGGAGATTATATGCAAGTCTATATGTAACATGTTATGCAAGTTATGTATTTGGTTTTATGCATGCTAAGTATTTGGTTTTATGCATGCTATGTATGTGGTTTTATGCATGCTAAGTATTTGGTTTTATGCATGCTAAGTGTTTGGTTTTATGCAAGTTTGTCTCTTTTTATGATATGCATAATATATGCAAGTTTGTCTCTAAGTATGGCATGTTATGCAAGTTCATATGCAAGTTATGATACATGTTCATATGCAAGTTATGATGCAAGTTCATATGCAAGTTATGATGCAAGTTCATATGCAAGTTATGATGCAAGTTCATATGCAAGTTATGATGCAAGTTCATATGCAAGTTATGATGCAAGTTCATATGCAAGTTATGATGCAAGTTCATATGCAAGTTATGATACATGTTCATATGCAAGTTATGATGCAAGTTCATATGCAAGTTATGATGCAAGTTCATATGCAAGTTTATGTGTAAGTTCATATGCAAGTTGTCTCTTTTATGATATGCATAATGCAAGTTTGGGTTAAATACTAGTTGGGTTTAATGTATGTTCATATATGCAAGTTGACACCTTTTGAACCCATGATAAAGTTACATGCTATGTTGGCTAAACCCATGACCTTTATGATGAATCTTCCCTTTATTATGTCGTGTTATGAGAACGAACTACGTGGGGAACGATGGGGTTAATATGCATGTTAATAAAATAATGTGAAATGGGTATGATTAATCATACCACAAATTAAATTGACGTAATTGGGAATTTACCTATTAAGTTAGGTCTACCCATATTATGGAGTTGGGAATTTACCTATTAAGTTAGGTCTACCCATACTATGGAATTGGGAATTTACCTATTGAGTTAGGTCTACCCATATTCTTAAAAATGTGTAATTAATTAGGCATAATTAATTCAAATTATGGGGGTGATTAATTAGGTGTAATTGATCAACTAAGACACGAGGTTGGACCCTTTTGTAGCGGAAGTCTGCCCGGAACCGACCGGCCATCCAGCAGCTACAAATGATTGGCCCAATGTGAGAGGTCTTAGTCATAAATTAAATACGTGATTAAATTAATGACACGAGGTTAGACCTTTTTATGACAGAAGTGTGCCCGGAACCAACCGGCATATCCAGCAGTCATAAAAGATGGTCTAATGTGAGAGGTCTTTATGAGGTCATGATCTTAATTAATAAAGAAACACTTAACCATATTAGCATGTAGAGGGACATGAGGGGTTAAGTGGGTGCCTTGGGTGGCATGTGGAAATCTAGTGGGTTGCCTTGGGTGGCAATAGAAAATACGATTAGAATACTTAACCAAAGAGGAACATGTAATTAAACATGGGTAAAGGGTTAAGTAAGTGCTTTGGGTGGCATGTGGAAATCTAGTGGGTGCCTTAAGTGGCAATTGATATATGATTAGATGACTTAACCAAACCTTAACATGTAGGTGGGCATGATTATAAAAGGGGTTAAGTGGGATACACTAGATAAAATAACAAGCTTAGGTGGTAGCTTGTGGGGGCCCATTTCAACCAATATCTCAAACGTATCTTAGTGGGCTCGACTCTAGTCGAGTGACGGGACACGCATATTGGGCTTGACTATAAGAGGCCAAAATGGGTTAGCGGTGGCAACGCATGACCAACGGGTTTCATATGCGTGTGTGGACCCGGGCTGGTAAAATAAGACATTGTTGCATCGTGTAGATATAAGTCGTGCACCGTTAGTTTTATCAGGTTGCCACGTTTGGGAATGGTACACCCCACGGTGGGGCCAGCACGGGTATCTACGTTAGGGAGCCGATCGAATGGGGAGTAGTGTGTACAACTAGTGGATTGTAGGGCCCCGTGGCGTCTACTTAGTCACCTAGGGGTACGCGAGAACTATTAAGTTAATTTTATAAGTCCAGGGGTGGGATCAACCTTTAAGTTAGGAATGACTGGTGTGGTGCAGTGTAGGAATTACCCTTGGGTGGGTAGATCTGGGGTGGTGTAATCCAGTAATTATCCTTGGGTGGATAAATGCGTCTTTTCGGTTATCTTAGTACATCCTGTGTTTAGTTGGCTACTTAGTGTAGTCATTATCCCCAGAGGTACCGTACCTTGTTTATATCATACCCTAATTACTTTAATGATTGTATTGTTAGGGTTATAGGACTCACTCAGACTTATGTCTGACCCCGTTGTTTCTTTATCTTTTTCCCAACCCTCAGGTTTTCAGAGTGGGCCTACCACTAGTGGGCTTTGATCAGACTGCTTTATCTATCTTTTGGAGCTTGGACCGTGGATGTAAAGCTCAGTTTATCTTTTCTATTATGGCTATTAGGTTATGTAGTGGGATTATGTACTTTCATTTTTATCAGGATGGATATTATGTACTTGACTCTTATTTATGGTTTTGGTGTAACCAAACATGTTTTACTTTCCGCTGAAATGAAATGATGTTTTAAATTCTCAGGTAATACTTATATCTGTCTTGTTGTAATTTTTCTGTTCTATATTCACTTAAAATACTCCACCGATGTTATGGCATTCCCATAGTGAGTGACCGTAGCGGGTGTGGGGTGTTACACGTGGTATCAGAGCTTAAGGTTACCAGAACAGATAAATTTTTTAGAAAAACTATTTTCTAAGAATATTTTTGAAAGGAGTATTTTCAAAAACATGTCTTTTAAAAGAAAAGTTTTTGAAAGAAAAGCATAATCCCCAATAGCCATATCTATATCTTTCGAATTCTCCGTTTTGAATCTCTTCCTCTCTCGTTTTGAGTTTCCCCTCCGCGTATAGATGACCTTTCTAAGATAGATAAGAATGGAAAACCACTTCAAGGGACTTAGACGTTAGTCAGATTAGAAATTGGTTCAAGAAGGAGGAGGACTGGTAGGTATCTATTGGATAGACGATGGGAGGAAGGCTCAAATAGTTGTTTGGTTAATGAAGGATGAAACCTCATTGGTGGGAGGTTACGAGTGGAGAATGGGATGAAGAAGGCGAGTAGTTATCCTTTTGGGAGGAATAGGACACCTTATTAGGATTGTCCAAAGAGGCAAGGGCAAGGTACGGAATCTCCTAGAGGGTAGTTGTATTCCCTCACGACTAGGGTACCAAATGGGGATAGACCGTCTAGGTTGGAATTTGGATTTCTTTATTATCCGATTCGAACTTTATTTAATTCTGACGCATCGAGTTCGTTTATCTCATCATTGTTAGTTGAGTCACTACACTTAGACACCAGTTAGTAGATGATCCCTTAGTTGTTTCAAACCCAATTGGGGCTCCATGAAGTGTTTGGGTTTGAAAGTTGCTATACTTAGCATTGAGAGTAGATGTGATGCTTTTTGGGCTTCACGAGCTATGGGTTAGTTTTGGGCATGGACCGGTTATCCAGTAGGGGTGCCGTTCTTGATTTTGAAGGGAGAGTTGTTAGGCTTATGACCCGCTTGGGTAACACTCTCGAGATCTCTTGTAATCCCATGGAATCTGTTATGCTAAGTTATCTAGAATCGCTTGACACGTCGGTCGAGAGTATGCGATCTGTTAGAGTGGTCCGGGAATACTCGGATGTGTTTGAGGAGGTGAAGGGCTTACCTCTGGAGCGGGAGATTGACTTCCGAATATATCTGGTAGACAATGCTAAACCTGTATCTTTACCAGTGCGCCACATGGCTCCTCGCGAGAGGAGGGAACTCCATAAGCAAGTAGGGGAGTTGCTTGAGAAGGGGTCCATAAGACAAAGTATATCGGAGTGGGGTGCTCCAGTAGTTTTTGCTACGAAGGCGGATGGGTCCCTCAGATTTTGTGTAGGCTAAAGAGAACTAAATAAACTCACAAAGAAGAATAGACACCCATTGCCGAGGATTGATGATCTCTTTGATCAGTTGGTTGGCGCCTCAGTATTTTCGCAGTTGGACTCAGCCACGGGGTTTCGTCAGTTGAGAATGGCTGAGGATAGTATAGAGAAGATTGCCTTTAGGACTCCGGATGGTTTTATGAGTGGCTGGTGATGCCATTTGGTTAGACGAACGCCTCCGCATACTTTGTTGATTTGATGAGAAGGGTGTTCAGGGAGTACCTGAATAAGTTTGTGATGGTCTTTTCTAGGAGCAAAATAAGTTTTCGTATATGCTCAATAGGTTGAGCAAAGCCAGTTATGGAATAAACGGTGGTTTTGGAGCGAGACTGGCAAGGACATCCAGAGTTGGACAAGGGCTTAATTATTTAGCCGTTTTTACTAGTATCATCTCACGTAGGTCGTCTGAATTCGAAGGAGGTATCCCTTGGGTGTTTGTCTGATATTGGTTTAGGCCTTTGGGGCCTGCATTTGGGGGATGTCGAGTTCGACTAAGGTGGTCTGCGTGAGAGATGGATAGTTGTGACGATTTTGCATGAGAGAATATCCTAATTTTCTCTAGAAGTGGAGAAAAGCATGCCCTACATCTTAGGGAAGTGTTGGAGACTCTTTGAGCGCATTGTCTTAAAACAACAAAGGTGGATAGAATTCTTAGCATCCTATGAGTTTGAGATAGCGTATACCCCTGGCAAGGGTAACGTGGTGGCAGACGCCTTGAGCAGAAAAAGGCTGTCTTTGAGTCCATTGTTCGTGGAATGGCGAAGCTTGGAGTTTAATTCTATGATTAACTTTAGACCTTCCGTTGACTTTTACCCGGTTTGCTAGCCTCCTTGGAGGTTAGGCCTACTCTTTTGGGACGGATTGGCGAGGCACAGCGAGACGACCCACAGTTGGTTGAGTTGGTAGAGAAGCTTATAAGGGGGGGAGTCGTCCAGCCATTTGGGTAGATACACCATAGATGATAGGGGATGGTTGCATAGAGACGGTAGACTTTGTGTACCGCAAGATGAGGGTTTGAAGAAGGCTATTTTGGATGATGCACATCGTTCAAGAATGACTATTCATCCCGGTGGAGACAAAATGTACTAAGACATGAAGAGAGTTTTCTTCTGGGCCGGTATGAAGAAAGATGTGACCGAGTATGTGGCTAGATGCTTAGTGTGCCAACAAGTTAAAGCGGAGCAAAGGAAACCCGGTGGGTTGCTACACCCATTGGAAGTTCCGCAATGGAAGTGGGATAGTGTCTCGATGGATTTCATCGATGGGTTACCGAGATCGAGGAAGGGCAATACGGGAATTTGGGTTGTGGTAGACAGACTTACCAAGAGTGCCCATTTTATACCCGTGAAGAGTAAGAGGACCGCTCCATGGCTTGCTTCAGTCTATGTTAGAGAGATTGTTAGATTGCATGGCGTACCATCCAACATTGTGAGTGATCGAGATCCTATCTTCACTAGTGAGTTTTGGAGAAGTTTGCAAGAGGCGGTAGGGACTCAGTTGTGTTTGAGCACCGCATATCATCCTCAGATGGACGGTCAGACCGAGAGGGTGAACCGTATCTTAGAAGATCTCTTGAGGCTTTGTATCTTGGATTTTGGAGGTACATGGGAAGAACATCTTCCTTTGGTGGAGTTCGCATACAATAACAGCTTTCAGTCTAGTATTGGCATGGCACCTTTCGAAGCTCTTTATGGAAGGCCTTGTCGATCTCCTACATGTTGGTGGGAATCTACGGATAAGATCTTGCTTGGGCCAAATATGGTTAGAGAGACTTCAGAGAAGATTGATTTGATTCGAAGAAGGATGAAGGCAGCGCAAGATAGACAGAAATCTTATGCGGATTGGAGAAGGACGGATCTTGAGTTTGAGGTTGAGGACATGGTTTTTGTCAAAGTATCTCCGTTGAGAAATGTTGTTCGCTTTGGGTCCATTGGGAAGTTAGCACCGAGGTTTGTTGGGCCTTTTCCTATTAAGGAAAGGATTGGACGGATGGCATATAGGGTGGAGTTGCCTGACAGACATAGTGGTGTTCATGATGTATTCCATGTATCACATTTGAGGAAGTGCTTACATGAGACCGCAGAGGTGGTAGAGCCGAGCTTGCTTAGAGATGTAGAGGTAGAGCGTGATGCGACGATTCGACGAGCTCCTACTCGCATCCTTGGGTCAGAAACTAGGAAGTTTAGGAACAGAGAAGTTCAGCTAGTTAAAGTGCAATGGGGAGATGACTAAAGCAATGCTACTTGGGAGACGGAAGCGAAGATGCGTTCTTTGTATCCATTTCTTTTTGAGAGTATGTCTTTTAACTTCTCCTTTATCGCTTGTCTAGTACTTATCTTATCTTTAGTATATCCTCTCGCCAGTACCTATGACCTTTAGATAGGGTAAATCTATGGTTGAAACATGTGTTTGAGACATGTTATGTTTGATGGATGCGTGTGGATGCAAGTGGTTGCTCGTGGATGCATGTATACACACTCTAGGCACTAGATCGGCTCAATCACTTCATATTGCATATTGCATAAAATTGTGTGTAGGAAGCTATATTTATGGATGTATAATGATTGTGTTATCATATGGATGATGCATTTTGGTGAATGATTGTGCACTCATGTAGATATTGTATGTGTCGATAGGGTTCTCTCGCATACATAATGGATGCATGGCACTATCATGGTTTGCATATGTTCATACATTAGATAGGGAACATATACACACACTTTTTGCATATGCTCATACATCATTAGAAACTGTTTTAAGGACAATGGATGCCCGTGTTTGATGGATTGAGTAGATGGTTGTTTGGATGGTAGGATATGCATTCTCCTTAGCTTAGAGATTTCGGGGACGAAATCCTTTAAGGAGGGGAGAATGTAACACCCCGAATTTCGGTTAATGCTAAAATTCACAAATTAAAGAATAACTAATCCCGGATGTGGGAATTAGGAGAAACGGGTTGCACCATTGCGTTCGTCTCGGAAAAATACGCGAAATAGAGTCTGAGTTTTCGAAAATCGGAGTCCGTATGAAGAAGATATGGACGAACGAAGTTAGGCAGAAAAACCGAAAACAAGCAAGAATGCACTGGCGCACTTGTGAAGTGCGCCAACACAAAAATGCACTGGCGCACTTGTGAAGTGCGCCAACACATTTTTACACTGGCGCACTTGGGAAGTGCGCCCGTGTCGGGACAGGAAACCTGCACATTTTCTAGAGAGTTCTGTGGTTGGGTGCACCAGTTTGGGGTTTGGGCTTGGTCTTAGGGCTGGTTTCTGGAAGGTTCCGAAATCTAAGGGTCCTAATCTAATTTAGGGTTAATCTAATGGCCTAAAACACTTGCCTAATCCTATAAATAAGACCCTAAGCTAGCCCTAAATAGTCATAATCCTATCTCCTAACTAAACTATGCCAAAATTTTCTATGATCATGGCCTCCACTCAAAACCCTAGCCTCCATCCTATTTCTAAACTATTTCTATGAAGGCTTTCATGTGCATACAAGCATCTTTGAGTTGTATGAGTGATCATTGGCTTGCATTCATCATCAAGTTGCAAGCTTTATGTTCAAGGCTAGAGTTTTTGGGTGATTTGTGGCAAGGGTTTGCTTATTGGAGTTTAGTGGTGAGTTTCTATAGACTTAACAATCAATTGTTAAATTGATTATGATAGGATATGATAAGATATGGCTATGTTTGTGGAATCAATGTGTTTATGCAAGTTTAGTATAGTGTATGTTGTGTGCTATATGCAAGTTTAATGCTATGTTTTATGATGCAAAACACTATGTTGAACATTGATTCATATGTAACATGTTATGCAAGCTATATGGGAGATTATATGCAAGTCTATATGTAACATGTTATGCAAGTTATGTATTTGGTTTTATGCATGCTAAGTATTTGGTTTTATGCATGCTATGTATGTGGTTTTATGCATGCTAAGTATTTGGTTTTATGCATGCTAAGTGTTTGGTTTTATGCAAGTTTGTCTCTTTTTATGATATGCATAATATACGCAAGTTTGTCTCTAAGTATGGCATGTTATGCAAGTTCATATGCAAGTTATGATACATATTCATATGCAAGTTATAATACATGTTCATATGCAAGTTATGATGCAAGTTCATATGCAAGTTATGATGCAAGTTCATATGCAAGTTATGATGCAAGTTCATATGCAAGTTATGATGCAAGTTCATATGCAAGTTATGATGCAAGTTCATATGCAAGTTTATGTGCAAGTTCATATGCAAGTTGTCTCTTTTATGATATGCATAATGCAAGTTTGGGTTAAATACTAGTTGGGTTTAATGTATGTTCATACATGCAAGTTGACACCTTTTGAACCCATGATAAAGTTACATGCTATGTTGGCTAAACCCATGACCTTTGTGATGAATCTTCCCTTTATTATGTCGTGTTATGAGAACGAACTACGTGGGGAACGATGGGGTTAATATGCATGTTAATAAAATGATGTGAAATGGGTATGATTAATCATACCACAAATTAAATTGACGTAATTGGGAATTTACCTATTAAGTTAGGTCTACCCATATTATGGAGTTGGGAATTTATCTATTAAGTTAGCTCTACCCATACTATGGAATTGGGAATTTACCTATTGAGTTAGGTCTACCCATATTCTTAAAAATGTGTAATTAATTAGGCATAATTAATTCAAATTATGGGGGTGATTAATTAGGTGTAATTAATCAACTAAGACACGAGGTTGGACCCTTTTGTAGCGGAAGTCTGCCCAGAACCGACCGGCCATCCAGCAGCTACAAATGATTGGCCCAATGTGAGAGGTCTTAGTCATAAATTAAGTACGTGATTAAAGTAAAGACACGAGGTTAGACCTTTTTATGACAGAAGTGTGCCCGGAACCAACCGGCATATCCAGCAGTCATAAAAGATGGTCTAATGTGAGAGGTCTTTATGAGGTCATGATCTTAATTAATAAAGAAACACTTAACCATATTAGCATGTAGAGGGACATGAGGGGTTAAGTGGGTGCCTTGGGTGGCATGTGGAAATCTAGTGGGTTGCCTTGGGTGGCAATAGAAAATACGATTAGAATACTTAACCAAAGAGGAACATGTAATTAAACATGGGTAAAGGGTTAAGTAAGTGCTTTGGGTGGCATGTGGAAATCTAGTGGGTGCCTTAAGTGGCAATTGATATATGATTAGATGACTTAACCAAACCTTAACATGTAGGTGGGCATGATTATAAAAGGGGTTAAGTGGGATACACTAGATAAAATAACAAGCTTAGGTGGTAGCTTGTGGGGGGCCATTTCAACCAATATCCCAAACGTATCTTAGTGGGCTCGACTCTAGTCGAGTGACGGGACACGCATATTGGGCTTGACTATAAGAGGCCAAAATGGGTTAGCGGTGGCAACGCATGACCAACGGGTTTCATATGCGTGTGTGGACCCGGGCTGGTAAATAAGACGTTGTTGCATCGTGTAGATATAAGCCGTGCACCGTTAGTTTTATCAGGTTGCCACATTGGGGAATGGTACACCCCACGGTGGGGCCAGCACGGGTATCTACGTTAGGGAGCCGATCGAATGGGGAGTAGTGTGTACACCTAGTGGATTGTAGGGCCCCGTGGCGTCTACTTAGTCACCTAGGGGTACGCGAGAACTATTAAGTTAATTTTATAAGTCCAGGGGTGGGATCAACCTTTAAGTTAGGAATGACTGGTGTGGTGCAGTGTAGGAATTACCCTTGGGTGGGTAGATCTGGGGTGGTGTAATCCAGTAATTATCCTTGGGTGGATAAATGCGTCTTTTCGGTTATCTTAGTACATCCTGTGTTTAGTTGGCTACTTAGTGTAGTCATTATCCCCAGAGGTACCGTACCTTGTTTATATCATACCCTAATTACTTTAATGATTGTATTGTTAGGGTTATAGGACTCACTCAGACTTATGTCTGACCCCGTTGTTTCTTTATCTTTTTCCCAACCCTCAGGTTTTCAGAGTGGGCCTAGCACTAGTGGGCTTTGATCAGACTGCTTTATCTATCTTTTGGAGCTTGGACCGTGGATGTAAAGCTCAGTTTATCTTTTCTATTATGGCTATTAGGTTATGTAGTGGGATTATGTACTTTCATTTTTATCAGGATGGATATTATGTACTTGACTCTTATTTATGGTTTTGGTGTAACCAAACATGTTTTACTTTCCGCTGAAATGAAATGATGTTTTAAATTCTCAGGTATTACTTATATCTGTCTTGTTGTAATTTTTCTGTTCTATATTCACTTAAAATACTCCACCGATGTTATGGCATTCCCTTAGTGAGTGACCGTAGCGGGTGTGGGGTGTTACAATGGGCAACATGCGTGGATGCATGTTGGCCGTGTACTCGTAGTACCAACACGACAACATGTACCAAAAGCCAAACATCAGCTGAACCGATCCAAAGACATAAGAGTCAAGAGCAGAGTATAAATATCCCAAGATGGCAGAGCCCCAATCAATCATATGCAGCTGATCTAAATGGACTAATGCTACTAGATAACCCAATCTAATCGAACTCCGTTGGTTCGAAAAGAATGTCGAACCAAGGAGATGTAAAATGGTGGCCTGATAGACTACGTCATGGAAATCCGCTGCATCGAGATGCGCTCTAATGTACTCAAGTAAATATGTGACTGACACGGCACCATGCGAGATATGAGCCACAGCCAAATCTGGCAAATACTGCAGGTACATCTCGGGAGACTCGAACGAGGTATCGAATGGGCATGGGACTCTGTCGAGGCGGCCAATCTCAATCCCAGAAAGCATGTAAAACTCTGCTGGGGTGATACCTAACTCAAAATCAGGAAAGTGAAATGTGTGTGTCGTCGGCCACCATCTCTCTAACAATGCCTCTACTAAAGATTGATCGAAGGACTGCGGAGGTACAATCTGTAAAAATAGTCCGAACGGACTAGCCACTAGCCTCTCTCGAATTTGTAACGGTAAAAAGTCAAGGGCCTGTGTGCTAAGCTTCGCCCAACTACCGCGAACGTAGATGTAAGTGTCCTAAACGTTAAAATTATTACAGTTCAATATCTATATAATCCACAGTTTATACTACTGAAAATTATAACGTAAATGAACTAAAATATAACTATAAAACCAACAGGTCAAGCTCTCTATGTAAATGAACTAAACTATAAAAGTCCTTGCATAATCTAGTAAATTATTCACCCGTACAGTAAATGTAAATGTTAAAATCATAACAGTTCAATATCTATATAATCAACAGTTCAATTTCCGTGTACTAAACTATAACTCTAAAACCAACAGATCATGCTCTCTACGTAATATAGTAAACTTTTCAGCATTCTAATAATTATAAATGATAAAATAAGAATTTATACCGGAACGGTGTCGAGCGCGGTAAACGAGCGGTGCGTGTACCCCTCGGGCAACTCACGAAGGATCCGCAAGTCCTCAATCGTCGTCTCAGCTGGTGGAGGAAGGTACGTGCTGGACCAAATGCGTCGTCCGGCTGAACTGGAACTGTACGTCTACCCAACTTTGTTACGCGTGGCGGCATACCGGCTTCCAGACCAATAAAAAAAAAATTAAAAATGAGAAAATAAGGAAAGTTATACAAACCAAGCGCGCCCCCCCTCTCCCGCGCCATTTATAGGCGCGGGGCCGCGCGCGCCGATTTCATCGGCGCGCAAGCTTGCGAGCCGATAAAATCGCGCGCGGCTGTTGGGAGATATCACAGATATCTCCCAAGATGTTACGGGTCGTAATGTTACGATCCGTAACTCTATTGGAGTTGCTCTAATATTTCAGTATGCATCAAGGATAACCTTTTGAATTTTTGCAGAAAAAAATTTGATATGCCTAGGTGGAAAATTCCCTGCGAAGGATACACTCTACAAGTCAAAGTTCCATTATATTGTTAGTCTATGTTTATGTGCGTCCATATGTTTGTTAAAGCAAGATGGAGTTTGTTTGTTTTTAGCCTGTACAATGCTTTGTTAATTCAGCCAGTAGGAGAATAGTAAGATGATAGTATTACCTGTACTTTAATTCAAAGTTTGTACTTGGAAGATATTGGTGCATATTACTTAAAATGTTTGTACATCTTTGGCTTTATTCTGTTACAGCAGTTTGTATGAAAAGAGAATTAGTGTGTTCAGCTTTTTTCTTTTTGTCTTTTTTTTCTTTGGGCTCAGCAAGTACGTACATAATTTAATTTATATTTTTCTTTGGGCGGTTTTATATTTGCTTCCGCCTTTAAAAATAAGGAGGGACGCTTTTTTTGGGGCAACTTTTATTCTATCTCTCATTCTTATAGGTGTGCTTTTGTTGAATTTTAGCCCCTATTTGTTTTTCTAAGGGCGAATACATGCGTCATTACAACTTCAATTTTTAGTGTCAAATGAGTTTACTTGGTATAACTTTATGAAAACAACAAAGTAACTTGTTATTTTCATGTGTGGAAATTGTAGTAAGTTGCCAATATAGAATTATCGATGGTTATTAAAGAAGAAAATATATAAAGCTCATTCATCATGGCTTTTGTCTTAACCAATAGTTGACGTATTTGTACAGTCTTTATAGACGCACCAATTCTTCTGTGCTTAAATTAGATGTGTTCGGTGTCCCCAACCAATCACAGCCCTCTGATTTCGACTTTTTGCAGTTAAACCCTTTAATTGTCCAAGGGCTAAAATGTAAAAAAAATCGAAATGAGGAGATTTGCTTGGAGGGGCCATGGAAGATAGGGAAATTGGGTACAGAAGAATTGGTATCATAGACGCACTAATTCTTATCCAATCGTCACATCAATGTTATTGCTATTCATATCCAATCGTCACATCAATGGGGAAATTGGGTATAAAGGATGGAGGTTGAGTTTGTTCACACCACAGTTTGTGGTGTGACGCTCATCTCGGTCAGTGATTGGTTGAATTCAAGAATTCCATATGGGTCCCCCTGATTTCAACCAATCAGGACTGGAGGTGACCCTCACATCGCAAATTGTGGTGTGAACAAACTACAAACTAGTAGTGTAAAATATCATGGAGATGGTTAGAATATATTGCTATTCATATCCAATCGTCACATCAACGTTGTTCATGGAACAAAAGAAGTAAACAAAACAAATATATTTGGCTCTCTATTTCTCATAAAGAAAACTAAAATAATTTTAAAGTATTCATTGCAAATGATAACCATGTTCAGCTAAAGAATAATAACTGACGATCCATATAACAGTTTACAAATTTGTCTTAGAAGTTAGAACTAACATGCATGGAGAAATTTGGAGTCACTAACTCATCTCTAAGAACATGATAACCAATAACCATGCTTCTGGATGATTATCTTGGGCCAATGCAGTCTTGATCTTTTATATTTGCTAATGATAAATTGCCATGCATATCCAGAACAATTAACATAGCCTGCAAACATATATAATATATAAAAAAGAACTAACTTCAGAAGCTAATTTGATGAAAGGAATAAATGACCTTATTAGTTGGAACATCAGTGATCACTATTCAGACCAGGCTAAACAATCAAATATTTGACTAAAGGAAGCGAACAACTGCGTATGAAGCGATAGAGATAAGCGGCGTTTGATTTCACAAAATTAAATGCAAACTTACTAATCATCACCACCATCCTCATCAGAAATTCCATAATCAAACAGGTCTCCCCATGTACGTCTGAAACAGGGCAACATGTTGCATCTTTTCTTAATGTCTTCATCAATTAGCCTCAAATTATAACAGCCACAGATATTCAAAGTCCTCAGGTTTTTGCACTTGGTCATTATAGCTTTCAATCCAATCTCGCTGAACAGACCATAAGCAAGCCGAAGGTGTTCAACAGAAGGCATTGTGTTTGCCACGGCAAGTGCTTCTGATTCATCCACTTCATTAACATAATCCATGTATGGCCTTATAAAATCACGTGGGGGTGGCTTCATATTTCTTCTGAAACAAACAAGGAATTTGCAGCTTTTGCCTATGAGTTCTATGCCTTTGAATGTAATTTGACGGCAGCCGCTAATGTCGAGTGTAGTTATAAAGCAAAGTGAATTTTTATGAGTTGACACTGTTTCATCTAACACACCGCTCAATGGGATCTTCAGGACGTTCAGGAATTCCGTGCTACATAGAAAAACAACACGAAGATCAGTACCCTATTAGGGCCTGGGACTAACAAGCAGGAAATGGAGTCTGCTTTTGACATATAAAATTCATCCAACAAAATTCAGCAAATAAATAATATAAATAAATAAAAAGGCATTCATCCAGCGACATGTTTTTGATTTAATTTTTGTAAATAAAATGATCACGTACGATGCAGCTACTAAAGCAAAGTCATGATCGCTAAGCTTATAAGCAGAGAGCGTCTTCAAGTTACCGGCGCTCCGATTAACCACATAGCGAATCGCGAGATCAACTTTGCAGGCGCAGCTGACACGTCGGCACCACCGATTGAGGTTGCAGGTGCAGCTGACACGTCGGCCCCACCCATTGCTCTCACAGGCGCAGCTGACACGTCGGCACCACTGCTTGATGTCAACGTCAGACCAACAGTGGGGACTGCGTACAATGTCACGCCAAGCCTTGCAAACAAAGGGCACCGCCCTGAGCATTTCGTCCGTTGGAGATATTTTGATGAAGATCGTAGCCATTATATCTTGGCTCAGCCTTTCCCATTCTGATTTTGATGAAGCTTCAATTTCTTTTGAGGACATTTTAGTGGAAGGAGAAGAAAAGGCGGCAGTGTGATTTGGAAGTGATTTTGATGAAGCTTCAATTTCTTTTGAGGACATTTTAGTGGAAGGAGAAGAAAAGGACATTTTAGTGGAAGGAGGAGAAAAGGCGGCAGTGTGATTTGGAAGTGATTTTGATGAAGCTTCAATTTCTTTTGAGGACATTTTAGTGGAAGGAGAAGAAAAGGCGGCAGTGTGATTTGGAAGGCGGTGCAGAGTGGTGAAGACCTTTTTATTGTTGGTTTAAGCAGTTCAAACTCTCCACCTACTTTATTGGAAACTGTCAGCAGTGTGATTTGGAAGGCGGTGCAGAGTGGTGAAGACCTTTTTATTGTTGGTTTAAGCAGTTCAAACTCTCCACCTATTTTATTGGAAACTGTCAGCAGTGTGATTTGGAAGGCGGTGCAGAGTGGTGAAGACCTTTTTATTGTTGGTTTAAGCAGTTCAAACTCTCCATCTACTTTATTGGAAACTGTCTGCCCGAAAATACCCATATCCGATACCCCAACCCGTACCGTAGCATGGTTCAATTTAAATCTTATCGTGTGGTTTTATTATGCATCATACAGTATATATGTTTTATTGGACATCAACCACTTCTTTTGGTTTAGTATTTAACTACTGCTACCAACTTTATTATGTCAGTATGTAGGATTTGGCAATCAGTCTTTGAACATCGTCTTGTTATGCTTATCTTCAGTTTTTGTGTCCAGAGTCCAGACTTCTTTGTTTTAATGGTGGATTGTAAAAATGAATTTAACGTTATATTATGGTTTTGATATTTTAACGGTGTTTTCTTGTCCTGATTTTGTTCCTTTGGCCTACTCCTGAAGAGTGAAGACTATACTCTGACATTAAATTGTTTAACCAAGACATTAAGAGCTTTCTGCTTTGGAAGAAAGCATGTCTCTTGATTTTGTTTAGAAGTTGTTTGATTCTATTTTTAAAAGAATACGAAACATTGTGACATAAAATTCTTTATTGGAAAAATAAGTAAATCCATGGGTACGCTTTCTAGGAAACCATTTTAATTTGATGCTAGGATGGTTCTTTTAAGGGTGCGCGTTTGATTTTGAACAAAAAAGCTTATTTGGAAGGGGTATTTGAAGGGGAATTGTTACGGACGGCGAATGTGTTTTATTTACGAAAGGGGCAAATTGAAAGAGGCAAATTTAATATTTTATTGTTTTTGTATTTATTATTTTATTGTTTGTTTTTATGTTTGTGTTTTTGTGTGTATACTGTCGAACATGATAGAAGAATGCAGAATACAAATTGCATAATAAAAAAAATACTGAATTGAAATACGCATTACAACACAACCACTACAACACACTCAGCACAACACATCACAACAAGACAACCACAAACAAAAACACAATCATAACACAACCACAAAATAAAACATCACATCTGTCCAGCCCTCAGCTTCCTACCAAAATGAATAACACAACTCCCAAGCTGTGCGGGCTTGTCAAGCAAAGAATAAAAAGGATTGTGGCCCAATCTGTCATGTTCTGACAGAATAACCGCCACCTCCCACTCCTGATAGTCATCATCCTGATGGCGTACTGACATGCATAGCTCTACAAGCTCGCCTCGGTCCATGCGTAAAGGAGCTGAACGAGAAGGGCCAGCACCGGACTTGACCTGCCTACGATTCGGACGACTCGAGATCTCAGCAGTATCGCCCCGAATAAAATCGCCAAACAACTGAGCCTCCTGCAGATCAACTGGTGGGCGGCTGGAACTAAGTATTAACATTTGTTAGAACGAATGCAGCCTGCAAACATTGAGTCCAACTCTCTGAATCGTGCTGGAGACCCACTCTTGTATTTGCACGAAGGGGCTGGCACCGTCGAGCACCACTCGTCCGAACCATGGACGGTATCCAGCTGATTGTCCCAAGGCCCTCCCCAATCATTAGCAGTCTGTTCCATAGAGCCCAATCCTTTTTCATGTTATCGAACTTGTTTTTCATCTGACCAGCGTTGTACTCCAATCTGTTGCGCTCTTTGAACGCCGTTGCTATGAGCTGGTACCATTCTCCAACGTTATGTGCACGAGAATTCAGATGTTCCATGCACACGTCTATGAAAGCGTTGGTCGTGTCGTTGTTCCATTCGGCAATGGAACGGATAAAAGAGGACCGAGATGCTACCATTCTGAAAAAAAACCGAAAATTACGAAATAAATATATGTGGAATATACGAAGCTAAAGAATACAAATACAAAAGCAGAAACCTGAAAAAATCAACGAGTTGACGACGATTGGAGCTTGAAATTTTGGATTTGGTGTGATATTTTGTGATGGAAATGGAGTGTTATGAGGTGAATATATAGCTGAATGGAGAAGGATCGGCATTTCCAGAATTTTCTTGGCGTCTGACGTGCGTCGAACGCCAAAACCACCTTTTCAACCGTTCGTCTCGAAGGGGCAAACGTGTGGGTCCCACCTTTGACGCGTCTGACGCGTCAGACGTAGACCCGAACTTCGACTGCCCAATTGGAAAATCAAACGCTACCTGTCCGTTGCAGGAGATGAAAATTGATTATTTTAGGCTTATCTAGCAATGTTGAGAAATTCATTTAGGCTTATCTTTCAGGCAATGTTTTCATATCCCAACCCCGCCGTGGTCCGATCTCGAATAACCCTGAACCTTGGATCATCACGGCGTGAAACTCAATCAGACCTCATTCATGTATGAACCTTGGTCGGACCTTTAAACCATTGGTCCAACCTTCAATTTTACAGGGTTAAACCACGGTTTTTTGTTTTTCCCTACTTCTTATTGTGTATACTGGAACCCAATTGTTTGCTTATAATTATTCATGGTACGTTTGATAATAATAAACTTAGAGCGTGCTAAGCAAAGGCTTAGAATATGTGTATATCAATGTTTCAGCACGTGTAAAAGAAGATGCAAGCATGTATGACATTTGTAAAACTTTGATATCTTATGAAAATTTTGTTACGCTACAATTATTGTATTATGTGATTCTGGGTGTATTTTATATTTAAACTCGGTAAGCTAAATAACGGTTCGCCGTTTTGAACGTCTGGAGTCGGTTCAATTACCAATTCGATTCAAGACGTTAAAAATAGCGGTCGTTCTAGTTTTGCTTCAGAATTCATCCACTCGTCTGTCGTACCTGCCAAATTAGAATAATGCATTAGACTGAAAAAGAAATAATTTAATTTGAAAATTTATATTTATATTTATTTTTGCCAAAGTTATTTGGGTTGTTTTTCATCATTTTCTAGACAGGGATAGATATGCGTATATATGTACTCAAACAATGTATAATATTCACAGTGGTACACTGTAATCCCATAGACAACTACAAAAGTCAATTCTAATGATTCAACTCAGTGAAGTGTAATGGCCTACAGTTATTTTTGGCCTTGACAGAAACTTATAGTCAAGTTTTCATATCATCCATAAGAGGAGCTCACAAATACATTTCAGTGTTCAAATCAAAATATACAAGTGCATGGGCAGCAAAACAGGTCAGACTACATGGCCGACAGCTAGAAAAGTACATGGCAAGGCAATATGCAAAAGTGCTAAAATTTCAAGGACCAACTCAAATCAGGCTGATCAGGTCAACAAATTTATGGACATGGCACAACAAATGTTCAAAGGCTAAACCAAGATTTTCAGGTCAGGCATTTCAAGATAGTAAACAATCCAAGTCATCACGTGTAAGCTGATACCAATACAATCAACAAGTGCTGCAGACAATCAAGTTCAGGTGCAACAACCAGTAAAACGAGTACATAGAAAATTCAAAACAACTCAGGTGAAACCAAGCGCTGCAGACAATCAAGTTCAGGTGCAACAACTAGTAAAAGGAATACATACAAAATTCCAAACAACTGAGGTGCAAGTAACAAGTGCTAATATACTCAGAGAAGTATAACATCAAGACAATACAATCAAATACTAAGTATTTCAAACCAGTGAAGAAAATAACGACCAACAAACACTATAACTTCAAATAGGCCAACACACTAAACACCAAAACAAATACACAAGTAAACAAGCATGAGCAGCAAGGTCAATATGAGATCGGCATGCAGCTGTACACATTGTAGGAAGCAATGCAAATGCATAAGTATAACATCAATCAAATTGTATAGGAGAACAAAGCATAAGGCACAAAGACAAAACCATAATGGATACTGATCAACTCAACAGACATAAGGGCAACAAATCAAGGAGAAATGCTTAAGACATCAATGCACAAGGTTCAACACAAATTCAAATGTAAATAACTTTGCAAAATATGTTCAAGACCAATACAAACTGGTGCAACAATGAAACAAACAAGCATAGGTTCACAAGATAATAGAGCAAAACAGGTTCAAGTTTGACAAAACATGATATAGCTGTGTCCATTCAGACTCACAAGTTAAATTTGAGATGCCCACATATTTTCTACCATTAATTGTGGTTGCCAACATTCATAGCATGCTGCCCACAACTTGAATATAAACCGATCAATCAATTCTCAATGTTGACATCAGCTTGTTATGTGATGTTTTTGTAACCAAACTTGAATATAAACTCAGTTTACCAAGTACCAAGCAACTAATAAATCGTTACTTTTATTCTGTTATTTTTCAATATATATATATATATATATATTGTTGTTGTTGTTAAATTCGTTTTTAAAACTGGTCATTTTCTATAATATACATGTCTGTGAGCAGCTTTGCATAAGTCAAAACTCAAAACTGAAAATGATGGACCAACCAATGCCTATAATTTAATTCTAAAAACTGAATAAACTTTATGCCAACATTGATATTCACACTTAAATGCATAAATGCAGAACTATGTACTTCCACATTAGTGCAGAAGAATAACCAAAATACTGAGCATAAACTTTATAAGCATGTCTTGAATGCTTAACCAGGAAAAGTAACCGGTGAAACTGCAATTCATGAATTTATAAATTGATGAATGCATCGCTCAAAATACTAAAATCACGATGAATACTGTGGTCGAATGGAAATGCAAACTTGAATAACTAAGGCATTGTTAAGAAGTAACTATAACCATTTATAGCTGTCGATGCCTCAGTTTTGATTAACTCCCTATGTGGTGTTTAATCAAACTATATTTGCAATAGCTAGGGCTAGGACAATGTCTGTAGCAGATAAGTGTAAAACACCCAAATTTTTAATCAATAATAATTATATAAAGAACATTAATAAATCGAATATTAAATAACAAAATATTCAGAATTGGACAAAATAGACTCTATCATTGTGTTCGTTACGAAATTTTGATTCAGATAGACTTTTGATTTGCGTTAATTAGACTAAGTATGAACAAGTTATGATCAAACGAAGTTTAAATTAAATAATTTAATTAATAAATTCAGGAAGATGCAACGGTGATTGGGAGATCCAGACCTTATGTGGGTCGACACTAGTGTCGACCCAAATAGGAGGTAGGTTGGTCTGACTAGCTTGTTTCTAAAGAATTCTTTTGCTGACTCATCATGAGGTGTATTCTATGGTTTGGATTGAAACCCTAAGATCCTATGGCCTAGCCTATCCTATCACACTTATAAATAGACTAGCTACCCTCACTATTTTCCTACACCAAAATTTCTTCATCTTCTTCCTCCATTTTATTATGTTCTGAAATATAATTAGGAAAAGGGTTACGGTGCTGTAAAAATAACGATTAAAAGGATATTTCTTCTTCCACTTCAGTTTCAAGAGCCTTTCCTTGATATATTACAAATCCATGTGAGTTCTATGTTATTTTTAGATTAGCAATTTAAATAAAAAGGGATTTTTGGCAATAAAATATATTGGAATTGAAAGTATCAGTGTTTATAAGTTTATTCTTATATGTTATTGTTTATTTTAATTATTGTCAATTACATATTCGTTTTTTCAGTTATTATTTGTTTATATGTAAATTCTTCTTCCTTTTCCCCTTTCTGTCATTGTTTTATTTACAGTCTTATTATGCCTATTTATTCAGTTGCTCTTTTATGAGTATGGATCTGTTTCTCCTTTTTCTTTTGTTTTGGGCTGAGACTAGGCTAACGAGAGCCTAGGCCTTTTTCGTTTGAGTTGCACCAAATTGGAATAATCTGTAATAACAATGAAAAAGGAGATTTGGGCATATTGGAATTTTTGAACCATGGGTAAAGTTTGGATAGTTATAAAGGAAGAATATGCAAACATGTAAATTTGAATAGGTTGGACATAATTTTATATTAAGTAAACATGTCACGGGAAGATATGTGAATCAGATGTATATTAAGAAAAACATGTTACTGTAGCTTGTAACTTGTAATCTATATCTGTAAACTTCCAAGCAGGCGCCTGTCAGATTTGGGGAAGGGTTGAGTAAAGAAATATATTTAATAAGAAATGTTATTTACAACATTGGAATATAACATAGGGTTATATTAAGCTTATTAATGAACTTAAGCATGATAAGTTAAACCTGTCTGATTACTAAGCTAAGACGTTCATTTTGCTAGTAAAATATGTGGGGGGCCCCTTAAAATCTTAGTTAACTTGGGGGCCAAGCCTAGGGGTGGCTTGTGTCAATTTGTTGTTTGTTTATCTGCCTGGAACCCATATCAATCAGTACCCTCCTATTATCAAACGAGTCTCGCACTAGGTAGAGACTAGGGCATGCTTTACCGATGGATGGTTGTAAGAGATTAAAATTATGGAGGTGGGTTGTAACACCCCATAAAAATATATATAAGAAAATTAATAATAATAAATAATGAAAAATTTATGATAAAGTAATAACATATTAATGGGCTGAAAAATGGAATTTTGCAGCATTATAAATTTGGCCATGAAAATATCTTAGTTGTATTTGTGGTGAGATTCCGATCAATTTTCATACATAATATGTCACAATCCGAACCCATACGAAAGAATTACATTTAAAAGAAGTTGTACATTAAATATATATACAACAGTGTTTGAAATTCAAACTGTAATATAAATATATGGAATAGAATATGACCGATAAATGAATGATTGGAATATTCCATTCAATTTAAAATTGTGTGTATATATAAGTATACAACATGTGACAACAATAACGATTAAAAGGCAAGATATAATTGAAAACAAATAACGTAATATAAATTATCTTCCCAGTCTTAAACACAGGCCACTAGCTAATATTACCACAGGAGGTCGGCTGCCCCTTGAGAAGGGGTGTCGACCGCCCTCCTAGGGGAGTGGTCGACTGCCTGGTGCAGCTAGAGCCTAATGAGGCTTGTTTGAAGGTGTTTTAGGTTGGTTTTTTTATAAAATGGATAACCTAGATTAAACCTATGTTAATCTAACGGTTTCTATTCATCTACACACCTATAAATACTATCTAACTCATCTCACAAATCTTTAAATCCTCATTCTTTATGCCTCCATTATGCTGTTGTCATTCCAGAAAATTAGGTTTTTCTTCTATCCTTAACCTATTTTCATTTCTAATCTAATCCTATCAAGATTATATCCTGGAACTCTATATAATTTATATATGAGATTCAAATCTATTTGATTCTCCTTTATAGATCATAAATGTTTACATTGTTGATTAAATGTCATGGGTTTGGTCCCTAAGATCAATACTTGTTGGTAGTAATGAATCATGTCAAAAAAGGAGTAGTCCCGTAATTATAACACAACTATAGTGCAACTCCATCTCCTAAAACTATATATCTAAATATTTCTTTTTCAAACCCTAATTCCATATTCTAGACTCCATAACGTTAATCCCGAGATCTTTGTAGTTTTGAAAAACCATGGATTGTTTACTTATGATGTTCCAGCTGTCCCAACATTGAATTCTTCAACTAATGAAGGTTCTTCTTAGAATTTGTTTTGCTGCTGAATTTTCCTTTTAAATTTTGTTTAATTTGGTCATTGAAACCTTATTTACAAATGAGCGCTTTTGACAAGGAACGTCGTTCCACCCTCTTTCGCCGTATTCCCTGTTTCATCCGTTGGCATATTTTGTGCGCACGTAACAATGCGGTTTATGTTTCGGCAGGGCTGCCACCCTCAACTTTGCGGACTCCCCTCGCATCCTCCCCGTTGCCAAGAGCTCCTGCCCTAGAGACATCCAATGTGCCGCTGCCCTCGCCGCCGAGATGTTTCGGCCCAGCAAAGAAGCGGTCGGGGCCTTGGCCGATTACAGTTTTAGCGAAGTTGACGTCGTCGGTTGTGAAAATGACATCTTACAGTTTCTGAACGACGACGATTCGGGGTTGGGAATGGAAAGCTACTTTATGGATGAGGGTTTGAAGAAGGCTATTTTGGATGATGCACATCGTTCAAGAATGACTATTCATCCCGGTGGAGACAAAATGTACTAAGATATGAAGAGAGTTTTCTTCTGGGCCGGTATGAAGAAAGATGTGACCGAGTATGTGGCTAGATGCTTAGTGTGCCAACAAGTTAAAGCGGAGCAAAGGAAACCCGGTGGGTTGCTACACCCATTGGAAGTTCCGCAATGGAAGTGGGATAGTGTCTCGATGGATTTCATCGATGGGTTACCGAGATCGAGGAAGGGCAATACGGGAATTTGGGTTGTGGTAGACAGACTTACCAAGAGTGCCCATTTTATACCCGTGAAGAGTAAGAGGACCGCTCCATGGCTTGCTTCAGTCTATGTTAGAGAGATTGTTAGATTGGATGGCGTACCATCCAACATTGTGAGTGATCGAGATCCTATCTTCACTAGTGAGTTTTGGAGAAGTTTGCAAGAGGCGGTAGGGACTCAGTTGTGTTTGAGCACCGCATATCATCCTAAGACGGACGGTCAGACCGAGAGGGTGAACCGTATCTTAGAAGATCTCTTGAGGCTTTGTATCTTGGATTTTGGAGGTACATGGGAAGAACATCTTCCTTTGGTGGAGTTCGCATACAATAACAGCTTTCAGTCTAGTATTGGCATGGCACCTTTCGAAGCTCTTTATGGAAGGCCTTGTCGATCTCCTACATGTTGGTGGGAATCTACGGATAAGATCTTGCTTGGGCCAGATATGGTTAGAGAGACTTCAGAGAAGATTGATTTGATTCGAAGAAGGATGAAGGCAGCGCAAGATAGACAGAAATCTTATGCGGATCGGAGAAGGACGGATCTTGAGTTTGAGGCTGGGGACATGGTTTTTGTCAAAGTATCTCCGTTGAGAAATGTTGTTCGCTTTGGGTCCGTTGGGAAGTTAGCACCGAGGTTTGTTGGGCCTTTTCCTATTAAGGAAAGGATTGGACGGATGGCATATAGGGTGGAGTTGCCCGACAGACTTAGTGGTGTTCATGATGTATTCCATGTATCACATTTGAGGAAGTGCTTACATGAGACCGCAGAGGTGGTAGAGCCGAGCTTGCTTAGAGATGTAGAGGTAGAGCGTGATGCGACGAGCTCCTACTCGCATCCTTGGGTCAGAAACTAGGAAGTTTAGGAACAGAGAAGTTCAGCTAGTTAAAGTGCAATGGGGAGATGACTAAAGCAATGCTACTTGGGAGACGGAAGCGAAGATGCGTTCTTTGTATCCATTTCTTTTTGAGAGTATGTCTTTTAACTTCTCCTTTATCGCTTGTCTAGTACTTATCTTATCTTTAGTATATCCTCTCGCTAGTACCTATGACCTTTAGATAGGGTAAATCTATGGTTGAAACATGTGTTTGAGACATGTTATGTTTGATGGATGCGTGTGGATGCAAGTGGTTGCTCGTGGATGCATGTATACACACTCTAGGCACTAGATCGGCTCAATCACTTCATATTGCATATTGCATAAAATTGTGTGTAGGAAGCTATATTTATGGATGTATAATGATTGTGTTATCATATGGATGATGCATTTTGGTGAATGATTGTGCACTCATGTAGATATTGTATGTGTCGATAGGGTTCTCTCGCATACATAATGGATGCATGGCACTATCATGGTTTGCATATGTTCATACATTAGATAGGGAACATATACACACACTTTTTGCATATGCTCATACATCATTAGAAACTGTTTTAAGGACAATGGATGCCCGTGTTTGATGGATTGAGTAGATGGTTGTTTGGATGGTAGGATATGCATTCTCCTTAGCTTAGAGATTTCGGGGACGAAATCCTTTAAGGAGGGGAGAATGTAACACCCCGAATTTCGGTTAATGCTAAAATTCACAAATTAAAGAATAACTAATCCCGGATGTGGGAATTAGGGGAAACGGGTTGCACCATTGCGTTCGTCTCGGAAAAATACGCGAAATAGAGTCTGAGTTTTCGAAAATCGGAGTCCGTATGAAGAAGATATGGACGAACGATGTTAGGCAGAAAAACCGAAAACAAGCAAGAATGCACTGGCGCACTTGTGAAGTGCGCCAACACAAAAATGCACTGGCGCACTTGTGAAGTGCGCCAACACATTTTTACACTGGCGCACTTGGGAAGTGCGCCCGTGTCGGGACAGGAAACCTGCACAGTTTCTAGAGAGTTCTGTGGTTGGGTGCACCAGTTTGGGGTTTGGGCTTGGTCTTAGGGCTGGTTTCTGGAAGGTTCCGAAATCTAAGGGTCCTAATCTAATTTAGGGTTAATCTAATGGCCTAAAACACTTGCCTAATCCTATAAATAAGACCCTAAGCTAGCCCTAAATAGTCATAATCCTATCTCCTAACTAAACTATGCCAAAATTTTCTATGATCATGGCCTCCACTCAAAACCCTAGCCTCCATCCTATTTCTAAACTATTTCTATGAAGGCTTTCATGTGCATACAAGCATCTTTGAGTTGTATGAGTGATCATTGGCTTGCATTCATCATCAAGTTGCAAGCTTTATGTTCAAGGCTAGAGTTTTTGGGTGATTTGTGGCAAGGGTTTGCTTATTGGAGTTTAGTGGTGAGTTTCTATAGACTTAACAATCAATTGTTAAATTGATTATGATAGGATATGATAAGATATGGCTATGTTTGTGGAATCAATGTGTTTATGCAAGTTTAGTATAGTGTATGTTGTGTGCTATATGCAAGTTTAATGCTATGTTTTATGATGCAAAACACTATGTTGAACATTGATTCATATGTAACATGTTATGCAAGCTATATGGGAGATTATATGCAAGTCTATATGTAACATGTTATGCAAGTTATGTATTTGGTTTTATGCATGCTAAGTATTTGGTTTTATGCATGCTATGTATGTGGTTTTATGCATGCTAAGTATTTGGTTTTATGCATGCTAAGTGTTTGGTTTTATGCAAGTTTGTCTCTTTTTATGATATGCATAATATACGCAAGTTTGTCTCTAAGTATGGCATGTTATGCAAGTTCATATGCAAGTTATGATACATATTCATATGCAAGTTATAATACATGTTCATATGCAAGTTATGATGCAAGTTCATATGCAAGTTATGATGCAAGTTCATATGCAAGTTATGATGCAAGTTCATATGCAAGTTATGATGCAAGTTCATATGCAAGTTATGATACATGTTCATATGCAAGTTATGATGCAAGTTCATATGCAAGTTATGATGCAAGTTCATATGCAAGTTTATGTGCAAGTTCATATGCAAGTTGTCTCTTTTATGATATGCATAATGCAAGTTTGGGTTAAATACTAGTTGGGTTTAATGTATGTTCATACATGCAAGTTGACACCTTTTGAACCCATGATAAAGTTACATGCTATGTTGGCTAAACCCATGACCTTTGTGATGAATCTTCCCTTTATTATGTCGTGTTATGAGAACGAACTACGTGGGGAACGATGGGGTTAATATGCATGTTAATAAAATGATGTGAAATGGGTATGATTAATCATACCACAAATTAAATTGACGTAATTGGGAATTTACCTATTAAGTTAGGTCTACCCATACTATGGAATTGGGAATTTACCTATTGAGTTAGGTCTACCCATATTCTTAAAAATGTGTAATTAATTAGGCATAATTAATTCAAATTATGGGGGTGATTAATTAGGTGTAATTAATCAACTAAGACACGAGGTTGGACCCTTTTGTAGCGGAAGTATGCCCGGAACCGACCGGCCATCCAGCAGCTACAAATGATTGGCCCAATGTGAGAGGTCTTAGTCATAAATTAAGTACGTGATTAAAGTAAAGACACGAGGTTAGACCTTTTTATGACAGAAGTCTGCCCGGAACCAACTGGCATATCCAGCAGTCATAAAAGATGGTCTAATGTGAGAGGTCTTTATGAGGTCATGATCTTAATTAATAAAGAAACACTTAACCATATTAGCATGTAGAGGGACATGAGGGGTTAAGTGGGTGCCTTGGGTGGCATGTGGAAATCTAGTGGGTTGCCTTGGGTGGCAATAGAAAATACGATTAGAATACTTAACCAAAGAGGAACATGTAATTAAACATGGGTAAAGGGTTAAGTAAGTGCTTTGGGTGGCATGTGGAAATCTAGTGGGTGCCTTAAGTGGCAATTGATATATGATTAGATGACTTAACCAAACCTTAACATGTAGGTGGGCATGATTATAAAAGGGGTTAAGTGGGATACACTAGATAAAATAACAAGCTTAGGTGGTAGCTTGTGGGGGGCCATTTCAACCAATATCCCAAACGTATCTTAGTGGGCTCGACTCTAGTCGAGTGACGGGACACGCATATTGGGCTTGACTATAAGAGGCCAAAATGGGTTAGCGGTGGCAATGCATGACCAACGGGTTTCATATGCGTGTGTGGACCCGGGCTGGTAAATAAGACGTTGTTGCATCGTGTAGATAAAAGCCGTGCACCGTTAGTTTTATCAGGTTGCCACGTTGGGGAATGGTACACCCCACGGTGGGGCCAGCACGGGTATCTACGTTAGGGAGCCGATCGAATGGGGAGTAGTGTGTACACCTAGTGGATTGTAGGGCCCCGTGGCGTCTACTTAGTCACCTAGGGGTACGCGAGAACTATTAAGTTAATTTTATAAGTCCAGGGGTGGGATCAACCTTTAAGTTAGGAATGACTGGTGTGGTGCAGTGTAGGAATTACCCTTGGGTGGGTAGATCTGGGGTGGTGTAATCCAGTAATTATCCTTGGGTGGATAAATGCGTCTTTTCGGTTATCTTAGTACATCCTGTGTTTAGTTGGCTACTTAGTGTAGTCATTATCCCCAGAGGTACCGTACCTTGTTTATATCATACCCTAATTACTTTAATGATTGTATTGTTAGGGTTATAGGACTCACTCAGACTTATGTCTGACCCCGTTGTTTCTTTATCTTTTTCCCAACCCTCAGGTTTTCAGAGTGGGCCTAGCACTAGTGGGCTTTGATCAGACTGCTTTATCTATCTTTTGGAGCTTGGACCGTGGATGTAAAGCTCAGTTTATCTTTTCTATTATGGCTATTAGGTTATGTAGTGGGATTATGTACTTTCATTTTTATCAGGATGGATATTATGTACTTGACTCTTATTTATGGTTTTGGTGTAACCAAACATGTTTTACTTTCCGCTGAAATGAAATGATGTTTTAAATTCTCAGGTATTACTTATATCTGTCTTGTTGTAATTTTTCTGTTCTATATTCACTTAAAATACTCCACCGATGTTATGGCATTACCTTAGTGAGTGACCGTAGCGGGTGTGGGGTGTTACAATGGGCAACATGCGTGGATGCATGTTGGCCGTGTACTCGTAGTACCAACACGACAACATGTACCAAAAGCCAAACATCAGCTGAACCGATCCAAAGACATAAGAGTCAAGAGCAGAGTATAAATATCCCAAGATGGCAGAGCCCCAATCAATCATATGCAGCTGATCTAAATGGACTAATGCTACTAGATAACCCAATCTAATCGAACTCCGTTGGTTCGAAAAGAATGTCGAACCAAGGAGATGTAAAATGGTGGCCCAATAGACTACGTCATGGAAATCCGCTGCATCGAGATGCGCTCTAATGTACTCAAGTAAATATGTGACTGACACGACACCATGCGAGATATGAGCCACAGCCAAATCTGGCAAATACTGCAGGTACATCTCGGGAGACTCGAACGAGGTATCGAATGGGCATGGGACTCTGTCGAGGCGGCCAATCTCAATCCCAGAAAGCATGTAAAACTCTGCTGGGGTGATACCTAACTCAAAATCAGGAAAGTGAAATGTGTGTGTCGTCGGCCACCATCTCTCTAACAATGCCTCTACTAAAGATTGATCGAAGGACTGCGGAGGTACAATCTGTAAAAATAGTCCGAACGGACTAGCCACTAGCCTCTCTCGAATATGTAACGGTAAAAAGTCAAGGGCATGTGTGCTAAGCTTCGCCCAACTACCGCGAACGTAGATGTAAGTGTCCTAAACGTTAAAATTATTACAGTTCAATATCTATATAATCCACAGTTTATACTACTGAAAATTATAACGTAAATGAACTAAAATATAACTATAAAACCAACAGGTCAAGCTCTCTATGTAAATGAACTAAACTATAAAAGTCCTTGCATAATCTAGTAAATTATTCACCCGTACAGTAAATGTAAATGTTAAAATCATAACAGTTCAATATCTATATAATCAACAGTTCAATTTCCGTGTACTAAACTATAACTCTAAATCATCTCTAAGAACATGATAACCAATAACCATGCTTCTGGATGATTATCTTGGGCCAATGCAGTCTTGATCTTTTATATTTGCTAATGATAAATTGCCATGCATATCCAGAACAATTAACATAGCCTGCAAACATATATAATATATAAAAAAGAACTAACTTCAGAAGCTAATTTGATGAAAGGAATAAATGACCTTATTAGTTGGAACATCAGTGATCACTATTCAGACCAGGCTAAACAATCAAATATTTGACTAAAGGAAGCGAACAACTGCGTATGAAGCGATAGAGATAAGCGGCGTTTGATTTCACAAAATTAAATGCAAACTTACTAATCATCACCACCATCCTCATCAGAAATTCCATAATCAAACAGGTCTCCCCATGTACGTCTGAAACAGGGCAACATGCTGCATCTTTTCTTAATGTCTTCATCAATTAGCCTCAAATTATAACAGCCACAGATATTCAAAGTCCTCAGGTTTTTGCACTTGGTCATTATAGCTTTCAATCCAATCTCGCTGAACAGACCATAAGCAAGCCGAAGGTGTTCAACAGAAGGCATTGTGTTTGCCACGGCAAGTGCTTCTGATTCATCCACTTCATTAACATAATCCATGTATGGCCTTATAAAATCACGTGGGGGTGGCTTCATATTTCTTCTGAAACAAACAAGGAATTTGCAGCTTTTGCCTATGAGTTCTATGCCTTTGAATGTAATTTGACGGCAGCCGCTAATGTCGAGTGTAGTTATAAAGCAAAGTGATTTGGATGAAGCTTCAATTTCTTTTGAGGACATTTTAGTGGAAGGAGAAGAAAAGGCGGCAGTGTGATTTGGAAGTGATTTTGATGAAGCTTCAATTTCTTTTGAGGACATTTTAGTGGAAGGAGAAGAAAAGGACATTTTAGTGGAAGGAGAAGAAAAGGCGGCAGTGTGATTTGGAAGTGATTTTGATGAAGCTTCAATTTCTTTTGAGGACATTTTAGTGGAAGGAGAAGAAAAGGCGGCAGTGTGATTTGGAAGGCGGTGCAGAGTGGTGAAGACCTTTTTATTGTTGGTTTAAGCAGTTCAAACTCTCCACCTACTTTATTGGAAACTGTCAGCAGTGTGATTTGGAAGGCGGTGCAGAGTGGTGAAGACCTTTTTATTGTTGGTTTAAGCAGTTCAAACTCTCCACCTATTTTATTGGAAACTGTCAGCAGTGTGATTTGGAAGGCGGTGCAGAGTGGTGAAGACCTTTTTATTGTTGGTTTAAGCAGTTCAAACTCTCCATCTACTTTATTGGAAACTGTCTGCCCGAAAATACCCATATCCGATACCCCAACCCGTACCGTAGCATGGTTCAATTTAAATCTTATCGTGTGGTTTTATTATGCATCATACAGTATATATGTTTTGTTGGACATCAACCACTTCTTTTGGTTTAGTATTTAACTACTGCTACCAACTTTATTATGTCAGTATGTAGGATTTGGCAATCAGTCTTTGAACATCGTCTTGTTATGCTTATCTTCAGTTTTTGTGTCCAGAGTCCAGACTTCTTTGTTTTAATGGTGGATTGTAAAAATGAATTTAACGTTATATTATGGTTTTGATATTTTAACGGTGTTTTCTTGTCCTGATTTTGTTCCTTTGGCCTACTCCTGAAGAGTGAAGACTATACTCTGACATTAAATTGTTTAACCAAGACATTAAGAGCTTTCTGCTTTGGAAGAAAGCATGTCTCTTGATTTTGTTTAGAAGTTGTTTGATTCTATTTTTAAAAGAATACGAAACATTGTGACATAAAATTCTTTATTGGAAAAATAAGTAAATCCATGGGTACGCTTTCTAGGAAACCATTTTAATTTGATGCTAGGATGGTTCTTTTAAGGGTGCGCGTTTGATTTTGAACAAAAAAGCTTATTTGGAAGGGGTATTTGAAGGGGAATTGTTACGGACGGCGAATGTGTTTTATTTACGAAAGGGGCAAATTGAAAGAGGCAAATTTAATATTTTATTGTTTTTGTATTTATTATTTTATTGTTTGTTTTTATGTTTGTGTTTTTGTGTGTATACTGTCGAACATGATAGAAGAATGCAGAATACAAATTGCATAATAAAAAAAATACTGAATTGAAATACGCATTACAACACAACCACTACAACACACTCAGCACAACACATCACAACAAGACAACCACAAACAAAAACACAATCATAACACAACCACAAAATAAAACATCACATCTGTCCAGCCCTCAGCTTCCTACCAAAATGAATAACACAACTCCCAAGCTGTGCGGGCTTGTCAAGCAAAGAATAAAAAGGATTGTGGCCCAATCTGTCATGTTCTGACAGAATAACCGCCACCTCCCACTCCTGATAGTCATCATCCTGATGGCGTACTGACATGCATAGCTCTACAAGCTCGCCTCGGTCCATGCGTAAAGGAGCTGAACGAGAAGGGCCAGCACCGGACTTGACCTGCCTACGATTCAGACGACTCGAGATCTCAGCAGTATCGCCCCGAATAAAATCGCCAAACAACTGAGCCTCCTGCAGATCAACTGGTGGGCGGCTGGAACTAAGTATTAACATTTATTAGAACGAATGCAGCCTGCAAACATTGAGTCCAACTCTCTGAATCGTGCTGGAGACCCACTCTTGTATTTGCACGAAGGGGCTGGCACCGTCGAGCACCACTCGTCCGAACCATGGACGGTATCCAGCTGATTGTCCCAAGGCCCTCCCCAATCATTAGCAGTCTGTTCCATAGAGCCCAATCCTTTTTCATGTTATCGAACTTGTTTTTCATCTGACCAGCGTTGTACTCCAATCTGTTGCGCTCTTTGAACGCCGTTGCTATGAGCTGGTACCATTCTCCAACGTTATGTGCACGAGAATTCAGATGTTCCATGCACACGTCTATGAAAGCGTTGGTCGTGTCGTTGTTCCATTCGGCAATGGAACGGATAAAAGAGGACCGAGATGCTACCATTCTGAAAAAAAACCGAAAATTACGAAATAAATATATGTGGAATATACGAAGCTAAAGAATACAAATACAAAAGCAGAAACCTGAAAAAATCAACGAGTTGACGACGATTGGAGCTTGAAATTTTGGATTTGGTGTGATATTTGGTGATGGAAATGGAGTGTTATGAGGTGAATATATAGCTGAATGGAGAAGGATCGGCATTTCCAGAATTTTCTTGGCGTCTGACGTGCGTCGAACGCCAAAACCACCTTTTCAACCGTTCGTCTCGAAGGGGCAAACGTGTGGGTCCCACCTTTGACGCGTCTGACGCGTCAGACGTAGACCCGAACTTCGACTGCCCAATTGGAAAATCAAACGCTACCTGTCCGTTGCAGGAGATGAAAATTGATTATTTTAGGCTTATCTAGCAATGTTGAGAAATTCATTTAGGCTTATCTTTCAGGCAATGTTTTCATATCCCAACCCCCGCCGTGGTCCGATCTCGAATAACCCTGAACCTTGGATCATCACGGCGTGAAACTCAATCAGACCTCATTCATGTATGAACCTTGGTCGGACCTTTAAACCATTGGTCCAACCTTCAATTTTACAGGGTTAAACCACGGTTTTTTGTTTTTCCCTACTTCTTATTGTGTATACTGGAACCCAATTGTTTGCTTATAATTATTCATGGTACGTTTGATAATAATAAACTTAGAGCGTGCTAAGCAAAGGCTTAGAATATGTGTATATCAATGTTTCAGCACGTGTAAAAGAAGATGCAAGCATGTATGACATTTGTAAAACTTTGATATCTTATGAAAATTTTGTTACGCTACAATTATTGTATTATGTGATTCTGGGTGTATTTTATATTTAAACTCGGTAAGCTAAATAACGGTTCGCCGTTTTGAACGTCTGGAGTCGGTTCAATTACCAATTCGATTCAAGACGTTAAAAATAGCGGTCGTTCTAGTTTTGCTTCAGAATTCATCCACTCGTCTGTCGTACCTGCCAAATTAGAATAATGCATTAAACTGAAAAAGAAATAATTTAATTTGAAAATTTATATTTATATTTATTTTTGCCAAAGTTATTTGGGTTGTTTTTCATCATTTTCTAGACAGGGATAGATATGCGTATATATGTACTCAAACAATGTATAATATTCACAGTGGTACACTGTAATCCCATAGACAACTACAAAAGTCAATTCTAATGATTCAACTCAGTGAAGTGTAATGGCCTACGGTTATTTTTGGCCTTGACAGAAACTTATAGTCAAGTTTTCATATCATCCATAAGAGGAGCTCACAAATACATTTCAGTGTTCAAATCAAAATATACAAGTGCATGGGCAGCAAAACAGGTCAGACTACATGGCCGACAGCTAGAAAAGTACATGGCAAGGCAATATGCAAAAGTGCTAAAATTTCAAGGACCAACTCAAATCAGGCTGATCAGGTCAACAAATTTATGGACATGGCACAACAAATGTTCAAAGGCTAAACCAAGATTTTCAGGTCAGGCATTTCAAGATAGTAAACAATCCAAGTCATCACGTGTAAGCTGATACCAATACAATCAACAAGTGCTGCAGACAATCAAGTTCAGGTGCAACAACCAGTAAAACGAGTACATAGAAAATTCAAAACAACTCAGGTGAAACCAAGCGCTGCAGACAATCAAGTTCAGGTGCAACAACTAGTAAAAGGAATACATACAAAATTCCAAACAACTGAGGTGCAAGTAACAAGTGCTAATATACTCAGAGAAGTATAACATCAAGACAATACAATCAAATACTAAGTATTTCAAACCAGTGAAGAAAATAACGACCAACAAACACTATAACTTCAAATAGGCCAACACACTAAACACCAAAACAAATACACAAGTAAACAAGCATGAGCAGCAAGGTCAATATGAGATCAGCATGCAGCTGTACACATTGTAGGAAGCAATGCAAATGCATAAGTATAACATCAATCAAATTGTATAGGAGAACAAAGCATAAGGCACAAAGACAAAACCATAATGGATACTGATCAACTCAACAGACATAAGGGCAACAAATCAAGGAGAAATGCTTAAGACATCAATGCACAAGGTTCAACACAAATTCAAATGTAAATAACTTTGCAAAATATGTTCAAGACCAATACAAACTGGTGCAACAATGAAACAAACAAGCATAGGTTCACAAGATAATAGAGCAAAACAGGTTCAAGTTTGACAAAACATGATATAGCCGTGTCCATTCAGACTCACAAGTTAAATTTGAGATGCCCACAGATTTTCTACCATTAATTGTGGTTGCCAACATTCATAGCATGCTGCCCACAACTTGAATATAAACCGATCAATCAATTCTCAATGTTGACATCAGCTTGTTATGTGATGTTTTTGTAACCAAACTTGAATATAAACTCAGTTTACCAAGTACCAAGCAACTAATAAATCGTTACTTTTATTCTGTTATTTTTCAATATATATATATATATATATATTGTTGTTGTTGTTAAATTCGTTTTTAAAACTGGTCATTTTCTATAATATACATGTCTGTGAGCAGCTTTGCATAAGTCAAAACTCAAAACTGAAAATGATGGACCAACCAATGCCTATAATTTAATTCTAAAAACTGAATAAACTTTATGCCAACATTGATATTCACACTTAAATGCATAAATGCAGAACTATGTACTTCCACATTAGTGCAGAAGAATAACCAAAATACTGAGCATAAACTTTATAAGCATGTCTTGAATGCTTAACCAGGAAAAGTAACCGGTGAAACTGCAATTCATGAATTTATAAATTGATGAATGCATCGCTCAAAATACTAAAATCACGATGAATACTGTGGTCGAATGGAAATGCAAACTTGAATAACTAAGGCATTGTTAAGAAGTAACTATAACCATTTATAGCTGTCGATGCCTCAGTTTTGATTAACTCCCTATGTGGTGTTTAATCAAACTATATTTGCAATAGCTAGGGCTAGGACAATGTCTGTAGCAGATAAGTGTAAAACACCCAAATTTTTAATCAATAATAATTATATAAAGAACATTAATAAATCGAATATTAAATAACAAAATATTCAGAATTGGACAAAATAGACTCTATCATTGTGTTCGTTACGAAATTTTGATTCAGATAGACTTTTGATTTGCGTTAATTAGACTAAGTATGAACAAGTTATGATCAAATGAAGTTTAAATTAAATAATTTAATTAATAAATTCAGGAAGATGCAACGGTGATTGGGAGATCCAGACCTTATGTGGGTCGACACTAGTGTCGACCCAAATAGGAGGTAGGTTGGTCTGACTAGCTTGTTTCTAAAGAATTCTTTTGCTGACTCATCATGAGGTGTATTCTATGGTTTGGATTGAAACCCTAAGATCCTATGGCCTATCCTATCACACTTATAAATAGACTAGCTACCCTCACTATTTTCCTACACCAAAATTTCTTCATCTTCTTCCTCCATTTTATTATGTTCTGAAATATAATTAGGAAAAGGGTTACGGTGCTGTAAAAATATCGATTAAAAGGATATTTCTTCTTCCACTTCAGTTTCAAGAGCCTTTCCTTGATATATTACAAATCCATGTGAGTTCTATGTTATTTTTAGATTAGCAATTTAAATAAAAAGGGATTTTTGGCAATAAAATATATTGGAATTGAAAGTATCAGTGTTTATAAGTTTATTCTTATATGTTATTGTTTATTTTAATTATTGTCAATTACATATTCGTTTTTTCAGTTATTATTTGTTTATATGTAAATTCTTCTTCCTTTTCCCCTTTCTGTCATTGTTTTATTTACAGTCTTATTATGCCTATTTATTCAGTTGTTCTTTTATGAGTATGGATCTGTTTCTTCTTTTTCTTTTGTTTTGGGCTGAGACTAGGCTAACGAGAGCCTAGGCCTTTTTCGTTTGAGTTGCACCAAATTGGAATAATCTGTAATAACAATGAAAAAGGAGATTTGGGCATATTGGAATTTTTGAACCATGGGTAAAGTTTGGATAGTTATAAAGGAAGAATATGCAAACATGTAAATTTGAATAGGTTGGACATAATTTTATATTAAGTAAACATGTCACGGGAAGATATGTGAATCAGATGTATATTAAGAAAAACATGTTACTGTAGCTTGTAACTTGTAATCTATATCTGTAAACTTCCAAGCAGGCGCCTGTCAGATTTGGGGAAGGGTTGAGTAAAGAAATATATTTAATAAGAAATGTTATTTACAACATTGGAATATAACATAGGGTTATATTAAGCTTATTAATGAACTTAAGCATGATAAGTTAAACCTGTCTGATTACTAAGCTAAGACGTTCATTTTGCTAGTAAAATATGTGGGGGGGCCCTTAAAATCTTAGTTAACTTGGGGGCCAAGCCTAGGGGTGGCTTGTGTCAATTTGTTGTTTGTTTATCTGCCTGGAACCCATATCAATCAGTACCCTCCTATTATCAAACGAGTCTCGCACTAGGTAGAGACTAGGGCATGCTTTACCGATGGATGGTTGTAAGAGATTAAAATTATGGAGGTGGGTTGTAACACCCCATAAAAATATATATAATAAAATTAATAATAATAAATAATGAAAAATTTATGATAAAGTAATAACATATTAATGGGCTGAAAAATGGAATTTTGCAGCATTATAAATTTGGCCATGAAAATATCTTAGTTGTATTTGTAGTGAGATTCCGATCAATTTTCATACATAATATGTCACAATCCGAACCCATACGAAAGAATTACATTTAAAAGAAGTTGTACATTAAATATATATACAACAGTGTTTGAAATTCAAACTGTAATATAAATATATGGAATAGAATATGACCGATAAATGAATGATTGGAATATTCCATTCAATTTAAAATTGTGTGTATATATAAGTATACAACATGTGACAACAATAACGATTAAAAGGCAAGATATAATTGAAAACAAATAACGTAATATAAATTATCTTCCCAGTCTTAAACACAGGCCACTAGCCAATATTACCACAGGAGGTCGGCTGCCCCTTGAGAAGGGGTGTCGACCGCCCTCCTAGGGGAGTGGTCGACTGCCTGGTGCAGCTAGAGCCTAATGAGGCTTGTTTGAAGGTGTTTTAGGTTGGTTTTTTTATAAAATGGATAACCTAGATTAAACCTATGTTAATCTAACGGTTTCTATTCATCTACACACCTATAAATACTATCTAACTCATCTCACAAATCTTTAAATCCTCATTCTTTATGCCTCCATTATGCTGTTGTCATTCCAGAAAATTAGGTTTTTCTTCTATCCTTAACCTATTTTCATTTCTAATCTAATCCTATCAAGATTATATCCTGGAACTCTATATAATTTATATATGAGATTCAAATCTATTTGATTCTCCTTTATAAATCTACAGTAGAATCGAAGAACGCAGATTCCAGCAACTCAAATCAGTATTATTTCTTCTCCAAAATCATTATGAGTGGAAATAATAATTGTTTAGGTATATTCTACATAGATTTTTATATTGATTAGTATGCCAAGGGAGATTTGGATTCACGATAATATCAAATTGTAAAACCCCCAAATATCATATTTATATATATGTTTCACAAAGTTGTTAATCAAATATTGGGTTTTTGAATTTGTTTGGGTTATGTATAAAGAACATTTTGGGTGATTTATTTTTGTTTAATTTGATTTATTAATTTTTATTCAAAGTGTTTGTGATGTAAAAAGATTTGGATTTGATTTTGTTTTATTATTTAAATATGTTTGGATTTCCATTCTAAATGGATAAATTGAACGTATTCAGATTTGAAACAAATCAAATGTCAATGTTGTTATGTACAACACAGAAAAGTGTAAATTGGATTAAATAGAGGTTTATGTATATATGTATGTGTATATATATACGTATGTATATATGTATACATGTTGTATGAAATTTACACCTTGTTCTTAATTCACTACCTGAATTGCTCTAAAAAACCTAGGATGCAAGTTTTGATAGTTATGTTGTTATCCTTTCCACTACTGATATCATTAATTTTGCCATTATGTCATTTATTTAGCAGTTTGATGTGGGAATTAACTTGTAAGCCTTTAATGTGGACCTAATTGACAATTTACACCATTAATCCTCATTCGAACGAGAATTAGCATTTATTATACATATTAAATATTATATTTATATACGTAATCAATGTAATTTAATGTATAATGAATACATTAGAATCAGATTAGAAATTTGAAATGTCCCCATATAAATTGTTGTTTGTGTGTGCATATAAAATGGCTTACTTCTATATTAAATAACGAATACAAACATGAGGTTAGTCGTCATTTGTGGTAGAAGTCTGCTCGGAACCAACTGGCAAATCCAGCAACTACAAGTGGGTTCGTCTAATGTGAGAGGTCTAGGTGCCATAGTCCATTTAGTTTAGTACACTATGACACATGGTTAAGCTCACTTGTAATAGAAGTCTACCCGGAACCGCACAAGTATATGGTTTGATGTGAGAGGTATATTGTACATATATACCAATCATGTATGTAAATAGATAAACTTGCTACGCCTTAAGAAGGCCTTAAGTGGCTGACTTTCTTCTTATCTAGTTTGGGTCTTAAGTGGTTATGATGCAACAAACCATAGAAGATGCTTGCATGTGAGCTATCGGCCGTTCAGTGACTTAAGACAGTCGTTCAGTAACCTAAAACGAGAAGGAAAGAAGAACGGATCATCCTTGAAACTGAGGCTTGAAGAAGCGGAGAACCGGTCGTTCAATGATTCAATAGCGTCGCTCTATGAGACAATGAAACATGAAAAGAAACCGCAAGATCAAAAGGGGTCGTTCTCCAACTTGAAGAGTAAGGGCGAGCTTGAGGACAGTGTTAACTCGTACAAGGACTGGGTCGCTCGATCTTGGATCACTCGCATCAGGACCGATTAAGCGTGGATCGCTCGCGTATGAGTCGTTCGCTCTTGGATCACTCACTCTGGAATCGTTTGACATCGGACCGATCACCCTTAAGCCGCTACTAGAGGAAGTTAATGAGAGCTGTTAAACATAAGATATTATCTGGGGCGTTCGCTCCTTTGTATGTAAACGAGTCGCTCGTTCTGTTGTTGTATCTTAATGAGTAGACCATTTGTCTTGGGTCGTTTGTTTGTATTAGAGTCGTCCGTTTGGGCAAGGCGTGCGTAAACCCTATAAATACGGGTGTGGTGTGAATGGTAAGGGTTGTTGATTTTTTGATTAAATTTGTGTGAGCTTTGTGCCACCTCTCAAATTGGAAGTTGAGTTTATCTCCTTTCTCCATTTTCGGATAATTGGGTGTGCTCAAATCAATGAATTTGAAGCCGATTCACGGTATCACTTGAGAGTGATCAATGTTCGAAGAATCGTAGATCATCAACGCGGTATCTTGCAAGATCAACTTGTTGAATATAGCGATATTTCGGCATCGAAAGATCAACGGAGTTGAGCACCTACCTCATCCTTGATCGTATTTCTGTGAATACATCAATTCATGTGGAGTTTGATCCTGGACGCTGCGCCAGTTTGGTATCAGAGCGTGATTTCCATCTTTTGGTTACATCGCCTGAGCCTTGATCACCATTGTGGTTGGATAGCCGATGCTAGATCGCCATTACTTGGTTGTATCTCTGGAGCCTTGATCACCGTCTTGGTTGGATCGCCAACGCGAGATTTCCATCACTTGGTTGGATCGCCAGAAACCATTCAGGTTTATCACCATCGGCACCGACATTACCCATTTCATTTCCACCATAACAATATCCAAGTCATACCACCACTGGTTAGACTGCCGGAGCTGTTTAGATCACCAGATCTTGTTCAGCGGCATCTGTCAATCAGTCGCCACCACCTACACGATCGCCGGAGCTAGTTAGATCACTAAATTTAATTTAGTCGCAATCATCGTTTCCTATATCGCCAGATATATACCATTTCCATTCAGACCGTTATTTCATTTAGACACCAGTGTTTGAAGTTTATTTTACTTTGTTTGAAAAGTGATTATGCCGCCAAGACGTGCTAATCATCATCAGAATTTGGAAGAAATGTATCAGAGAGATGAAGCTGAACAAATGGAGAAAAGAATCAATGATAAATTTGATGAAGGAATTGGAAGATTAGAAAAACTCATGATAGAAATGAATCAAACTAGACGAAGAGTATCACTCGATTCAAATCATGGTGGACATCCAATTCGGAAAGACAATGAAGATCACCACCATCGGATCGAGAGAGAAGAAATCGTGATGATTATTCTCGTGAACCATTCTGTAGAAGTGAAAGACATGAAGATGCTCATAGTCGATATCATCATCAGTCAGTTAGTGAAGATGAAAGAAGTAGCGGTCGTTACCATTCTCCAAGAAGAGATCAAAATCCATTTCATCAACCAGAAGGTCATCATAATTGGGAATCAGGGATGAAAACAGACATTCCAGAATTCAAAGGAGGAATGTCCACAGAAGAGTTCCTAGATTGGTTGTCGAATGTAGAGGAAATTATGGAAATTCAAGAATGTGCCAGAAAATAGAAGAGTGAAATTACTAGCTACTCATTTGAGAGGAAGAGCTATTTCATGGTGGCAACAAACTAAGCTAACTCGTGAAAGAATGGGAAAGCTGAAGGTTGTCACATGGGAAAAGATGAAAAGGATGATGCAAGCTACTTTCTTACCTCACAATTATCAATCTCTTATGTATCAACATTTACAAAACCTAAGGCAAGGAACCAAACCTGTGAGTGAATATACCGATGAGTTCTATCAACTGATCGCTCGTAATGACATCATGGAAACGGAGGAATTGTTGATTGCTAGATATGTGGGAGGATTGAGAGGCCAAATTCAGGATATGGTGAATATGTTCCATCCAATGTCTGTTGCTGAAGCGCACCAGAAAGCTCTATCTAGGGAGAAGCAAGGGAGACGAGGAGGAGGAGTGTTCACGAATTGTAACACCCCACGTCCATTAATGTCACTCTCAAAGGGAATGCATTAACTTCCATGGAGCATTTTTAAGTGAGTATAGAACAGAAAATCATAACAAGACAGATATAAAGCAGTACTTAGAAATTCAAAAACTTTATTTATTGCAGCAGAAAGCAAATATGTTTGATTACATCATCAAAAACCATAAATTAGAGTCAAGTGATGGTCATTAATGATTTTAACAATATTGAGACTTTAGTGGCTAGCACTTTGAATTGTTCGATTATGAAATTTCCTTTTGATTATTTAGGTTTTAAGATAAGACCTTCAAAACTTAAGAAGGAAGATTGGATAGTCATCATTGATAAGATTAATAATAAATTATCTAACTGGAATAATAGATTTCTGTCCAGAGCAGGAAGGTTAGTACTTGTCAATTCGGTCCTATCAGCTATTCCTTCTTATTGGATGGCTGTACATCGTTTCCCTAAATGGGTTATCGAGAAGATCGATAGAATTAGGCGAAACTTCCTTTGGAATGGGGATACTAGTTGTAGTACTTATAAATGTCTAGTTAATTGGGACATGTGTTGTAAACCAAAGTTGGAGGGAGGTCTAGGGATTATAAATCTATATAATTTTAACTCTGCTATGCTCGCTAGATGGTTATGGAAATATAGATGCCCAGAAGTGAAGACTTCTTGGAAGTCTATCGTTTCCAAATCTTATTATTCAAGAGGAGAGTTTTTTGTAGGAAATAATGGTGGGTGGGTAAATAGATTATCTCACTTTTGGAAGTCTGTTTTGGATTGTTTCGACTTTTTTAACGTAGGATGTAAAATGTTAGTTCATTCTGGAAATCTTACTTATTTTTGGCACGATGCTTGGATATCTATAGTGCCTTTAAAAATTGAATTTAGTGAACTTTTTAACATTAGTAGATTTAAGAATGCTTTAATTAAGGATGTTTACAAAGCAGAATTATACCCTCCATGGGAGTTTTCCTTTGATAATATTTTAGAGGAAGATTTATTAAGACAATTGGCCTTACTTAAAGCTAAGTTAGCATTGTATCACTTGGACGAAAATGGAGATTCTATTAGCTGGGGTATGGATAAGAGTTTAGTTTACACTGTTCATTCTATGTATAGTTTTATTAATTTTTCTGGTATTTCATTACATCCCTTTAAATTTTTATGGAAATCGAATACTACACCTAAAGCTAAGTTCCTAATGTGGTTGATCATTCATAAGAAGCTTAATACTATTGAATTATTAAAAAGAAAAAAAGGTTATTTTTGATGTAAAATGTTGTTTTTGTAATACTGGTGAGGAGGAAGTAGACCATTTGTTTTTCTCTTGTTATTTTACATTTTCTGTTTTTAATATGATTATTAGGATTTTTACTTTTGATGGGTTTAATTCCTTTAGAAGTTGTATCGATTATTGGAATTGTTATAGGTTACGATTCAATTCCAGACAGAAGTACATATTGGATTCCTTAGTAATGTTCATAAGTTGGGGCATTTGGGTTGAGAGGAACCAGAGAATCTTTCATTCAACCTCTATCTCTAAGGATAAATTAATTATCAATTTAGTAAATTTCTGTTTGTTTTGGATGTCTAATTCGCACAATAAATTAATTGGTGATTTGCAATTTGGGAGTTTTCTACTTAAGGTTAGATTAAACCTAAGTTTATTCATTCGTATTAATATCTATTTTAGATGTAATAGTCCTCGTCTGGGTTGCTGATTCCTTTTTACTTAGGCTGACACATTTCTATTGTTTGGTTGTTTTTATGCTTTTTCTCTCTATACATATATATATGAATATATGTCTATATATATATATGTATTTATACATATATATATATATATATATTGGCATTTATTCATATATATGTGTAAGTTACTGATGATCTTGTTTCAATTTTCTCAGATTACAGGTTGTAGAAGTATTTATGGAGATATTGGAGTTGCTGCTTGGCTGGAGTATTTTTTATTTGAGTTGGATATATCTATGAGGTGTGGGTTTGTTTGTATTTTTGGTGATTTGTTGCTCCTCTTGTTATTTGCACGTAGTTTGTTATATGTATGGGTATAGATATATACTTCTTATCGGGTGGTGGCCTTGCCGGAATTCGATAATGAAGTATGATGAGTGGTGGCCTTGCCGGAACTCATCTATCTATTTACCCCGTACATTACTATGTGAGACTCTGGTTTTGGGTCTGTATTTGGATCATTGTATTACTTTATACTACTTTTTATTATATATGTGTGCTCTCTTCCTTTTGGAAGATCACACATTTTTTGCTCAAAAAAATAAACTAGAGTCAAGTACATGATATCCATCTTGATAAAACAAAAATACATAATCCCACTACTACAAATAACCATAAAGAAAACGATAAGCTGAACTTTAGTTCAACGGTCCAAGCTTTTCCAAAAGAGATATAAAGCAATCCAATCAAACTCCACTAGTGCTAGGTCCACCTTGAGGACCTGAGGGGGAAAAAGATGGAAACAGAGGGGGTTAGACATAAGTCTGAGCGAGTGCGATAACTTTAACAATACAATTATTAAAGTAACTAGGATAAGACATAAACTTGTTAAATAAGGAAATGACTGCGAATAAATGGCTACACTAAGCAACTAACTAGAATTGGATGAACGAAGATAACATTTAAAGATGCACCTAACTACTAAAGAATAATTACTACACTGCACCACACCAGTCACCCCTAAAGGTTGATCCCACTAATGAACTTAGAAATCTTATTGGTAGTTTCGTGTACCCCTAGATGACTACATAGGTGCCGCCTGCCCCTATCTCCACTAAGTGTACCCACTACCCCCAAGCGATCGGCTCCCTAAACGTAGATACTCGTGCTGGCCCCACAGTGGGGTGTATCATTCCCCAAAGTGGCAACCCGATACCACAAACGATGCACGGCTTATACCTACACGATGCAACAAAGTCTTACCTACCAGCCCGGGGCTACACACGCATATGAACCCGTTGGACTTGCGTTGCCACCGCTAACCCGTTTTGGCCTCTTACAGTCAAGCCCAGTATGCGTGTCCCATCCTCGACTTGGGTTGAGCCCACAAAGATACGTATGGGTTACTAGTTGAAATGGGCCTCCATTACTTGGCACAGGTTATCCGCCTAAGCTTGGCCCCCTCTAGTATATCCCACTTAACCCTTTTATTTGTCATGTTCACTTACATGTTTCAATTTTGGTTAAGTGTTCTAATCGTATTTTCAAATGCCACCCAAGGCACCCACTAGATTCCCCATGCCGCCCAAGGCACTCACTTAACCCCTCATTCCCCACTACATGTTTATCTGGTTAAGTGTTTCTTAATTTATTAAGACCGTATCTTTATAAAGACCTCTCACATTAGACTGGTATTTATGGCAGCTGGATTTGCCGGGCGGGTCCGGGCAGTCTTACGCCATAAAAGAGCCTAACCTCGTGTCTTTACAACCGTTATGTATTTAGTTTATGCCTAAGACCTCTCACGTTAGAATGGCATTTGTAGCAGCTGGATTTGTCGGGCGGGTCCGGGCAGTCTTACGCTACAAAAGAGTCTAACCTCGTGTCTTAGACGATTAATTACACCTAATTATTCATCCCCCAAATTTGAATTAATTTTCCCTATTCAATGTATTAATTAATTCCAAATTTAAAGATGTCCATAATTGACTCTATTATGTTCATCAATTTATGGTATGTAAGATCATACCAATTTCACCATAATTTATTATATGCCAAATCTTAATATGTATATATTCAATTTTATCCCCATCGTCTCCACGTAATACGTTCTCTTAACATGACATATATGTATATATACTAGACTAGCAATTAGTCTAACATATAAAAGGGAAGATATATCACAAATTAATACACATAATAGATCTAACTTAAATAAAAATCTCAACATTAACTGGCATAACTTTTGCATTATCATAGATCTAAAAAGTGTAAACTTGCACGTATGATTATAGTTTTAAACCCAACTAGCATAGGCAATAATCACAAACTTGCATAAATCATATATGTCATAGATCTAAATAAAAGGGTAACTTTCATAAGTTATACATGTCATAGATCTAATCAAAAAGGGGTAAACTTGCATAAGTTGTACATGTCATAGATCTAATCTAAAAGGGTTAAACTTGCATAAGTTAAACATGTAACAACCCGAATTTTAATAACGTGTTAAGACAAGAATCAAGGAATAATTAAATTGTAAATCTGAATCAGTGAAAATAGTCTACGCCATCGCGTTCGTCTCGGAAAAATACACGAAATAGAGTCCGAAATTTTATAAATCGGAGTCCGTATGACCGAGATATGGCCTCGCGAAGTTTCACGAAAATTTCAAGTTCAAAAATAGTTCAAAATTCAAATCTGGAGCCAAACAGACTAGGCGGGAAAATTTCCCACCCAGCCCCAAGTCGATTGGGGAGTCGACTTGGGAGTCGACACCCCCAGCCCCAAGTCGACTGCCCAGTCGACTTGGGTGGCGACCTGGGTGGTCCGTCCAGGTTGGCCCGGTGCACCTGTTTTGGCTCTTGGGTCTTGTTTTGTTGGCTTGTGACGAGATTTGATGGCTCAGATCTAAACTAGGGTTAATCCTATGGCCTAAACTAACCTAAACTTCTATATAAGCACCCTTAGACCTACCTTAAACCCTCATAAATCATTCTTGCAACGAAGTGCTGCCCAAATCTCTCTTGATCATGGCCTCCATCCTCAACTTCAAAAGCTTATGCATGCAAAATAGATTCAATGCAAAGGAGCAAGCTTTCTACATCAAAACAAGGGTGTTGATCATCATCTCAACATGGATCCTACGACAAAACTATAGCTCCTAATCCTCTAGCCTCGATTTGTAAGTTCTAGCTACTTGTAGATCTAAACGGTAGTTCTAATGTTGACATGGAATAAAATGAAATGAAACACAAGTATGTTAGCCTATGTGAACCTAGTTTTGCCCTTTCCTTGAACCTATGACTTTGGGCTATGTTTTAGTGACTAAATCATGCTACTTATGTTGTGTTGGACTTAGTTTATCATGCAAGTTTGAATCTTTACTTGTGGAATGTTAGCATGAACCTTTGGGAACCCATTTTGACTTGTGAAACATTTGCATGAACTTGACTTGGGGCTTATGCATGTAAAAGAACCTAAACCCCTTATGACCATTTACATGCCTATGATATTGAGCCTAGTATTATGTTATCATACATGTTAGAGACCATGTTACCCTTTATGATATCATGCATGTTTGAGGCCAATTCCTTTATGCTATCATATATGTTTGAAACCAATATGCTATATGCAAGTTATGATGAACACCTTTACCTCAAATATCACCATGTTTGACTTGCGATTCACCTTTGCCATCTTATACCCATCTTTGTCATATTATTCCTACTATGTTGACTCGCTTTCACTTGCGTTGGGAATACGCCTTGGGTAGTTTAGGAAAACTTGAGATGGGCTATGAAACTTAACACGAATTAAGTAATGGGACAATGGGCATAAGTGGAAAACGTGGACTTTGGCGTAGCATAAATTTGACATGAACATGACACTAAGGTAAACATGAAAGTGACCAACTCGAGGTTGGGTTGAGTTTGTAGCATAAATCTGCCCGGACCCGCCCGACAAATCCAGTAGCTACAAACAATAGGACCCAATGTGAGTAGTTGGTCATATCGCGCTTGAAACCCGAGGTTAGACTAGGTTGTGGTGTAAACCTGCCCGGACCAGCCCGGCGTAACCAGTAACCACAACAACGTCTAATGTGAGAGGTTGAGAGTGCATTAATTTACTTAGTGCCACATGATAAGGTTAAGTAAATTTGGCTAGTGACACTTAACCGATATAACATGAATGGGTAGGTTAAGTAAGACCGGACTTGATTACTTAAAGACACTTAACCATGTAACATGATTAGTGAATGGGTTAGTTTAACCTAAATGGGTTGATAACACTCGACCGGGATAACGTGAGGCGTGGTAGGGTTAAGTAAACACACGAGGGGAAAATACTTAACCATTATAAATATGATTAGTGGATGAGGTTAAGTTAACTAACACTTAACCAATCTAAACTTGATAACTTGATGAGGTTAAGTTAACCAACACTTAACCAATCTAACGTGATAACTTGATGAGGTTAAGTTAAACTAACACTTAACCAATCTAAACTTGATAACTTGATGAGGTTAAGTTAAACTAACACTTAACCAATCTAAAGTTGATAATTTGATGAGGTTAAGTTAACCAATACTTAACTAATTATACACGATGATTTAATGGGGTTAAGTCAACCTATATTTAACCAACCTGGCACGGAAATTTGATTGGGTTAAGACATGAACTTCTTGATATACTTAACCAACTTGACACATGGTTTGTAGGGCAAAGTCTTGAACTTGAATACTTAGCAAATTTTGACATGATTCGTAGACGGGTTAAGTCATGAGCTTGAGTGACACTTAACCCATTAGAAAAAACCCTAGTTCAGGAAATTAAGAGGATAATTGTAGTTAAAAAGGATAACATGAAAAGGAACTAAGTGATAAGCCTTAGTTAAGGATAACAAAGTAATAATTCTTAGTCAAGGAAATTGGACCAGTTCACAGACAGATGAGTAACCGGATACGGTAGGTCATCGCTTGAACACACGAGGAGGAGCGAATTATCTGACTTAGATAAAGGCTCCAGCGAACTGGGTGACGAAACGTTAGCTTCGGGGGACGTGAGGGTACTCTTGGTATCTCTCTGTGAGGATTCAGATGATCCTCTTGGGCTCACAGAGGTTAAGGTCTGCGGTAGTAGAACCAAGGGTATGCCTTGGTTGCTGTGCGAGCAACCTTAAGACTGGGGTGGTTTAGCGTGGAGTCGGCGATACATGATTTTTGCCCTAGATAGCACGTCGTCGACTACCTACCATCTTTATTCAATCGTGTACGCATGCGGAAAGGCAGAGAACTCCCAACAGACCATATACTTGCTATCTAGTTATGGGTGAGGATGGCCAATAGGAAAGTGGGGCATAGGTGGCCGGAGTATAGTTCTCGTGCATGATTTTTCTTGGATTGCCTTTCAGTAGTTGAGGGAGGGGTCACGTGGGACCATAACCACCGGTAGAAAAACATACCTTGATATCTGCATTGGCAGGTAACTTAAAGCTCCCGACCGTGTTCCGTATTTCTTGATTTGCCCTGTCACGGGACTCGGATGGCACATTGAGATATATGTGCATTTAGACATGGAAAAACGATTCATGATACATACGTGGGAAAAAGGGCGCGGTTGACGGGTAGAATAATTCCTAGTGGCCCTAGGTGGCTTGAACCCAAACCGAGATACGAAAACGTTCATTAAGTAGCATAATCCCTAGAGATCCTAGGTGGCATAAATCCTAGTTGAACACGCGATAATTCATGATGAGAAAATCTAGCCAGATCAAGGGTGACAGTCCAAAAGATTTCAAGGATAAAAGGGTACTACGTTGGAGTAGTATAGAATTATGAAAGAAAGCCCGTACGATTTACGACAAGGACTGAACATAAACATGGAAGAAAATACGAGTTGAGAAAACCTACATATGCGATATATTAGGTTGACATGGAACATTTCATGACATTGGGCAAGGGACATCTTATAGTTAACACATGACACAGGTTGGGATAATAGTACGGAAAGTGCAGAGCAAATATACATGATAGATACCACGGGATGTTATACATGATTGATACCTTGGGATAGTATACTTGATAGAAACCCGACGATGTGATACCTTGATTTATCTTGACACCGTAGTTTATCATGATACCTTAGTTTATCTTGATACAGTAGTTCATCCTGTTATCTTGGTTTAGCTTATCTATCTTGTCATCATCCTTATGTTTACTTTCAGTTTATGCATGTCATGTTACCCTTACCTGTTTTTATGCTGGAAGTAGATAGGACTTACCAGTCTTTATTGACTGACCACGTTTTCTTTCGCCTCTTTGTCTTCCGTTCCCCCCACCCCCAGGTTTTCAGGGAGGAAATACTGTTGTTTAGTTCGGACCTCTTCTGCTTGAAGGTCATCATGTATGGCTTGGGATTCCCTTGGCTATGGCTGCTTTACCGTTTTATTTTGGGGAATAATTTATGAAAAGGTGTTATGCTTCTTTACTATTGCAAGACAGGTTCCAATGTAATGGCCTTAATGGCATTTTGATGTAAAAGGTTTTAGACCTTGCTATTTTATAAGGTAATGAAATTTGTTTGTCTTCCGCTGTTTTATATATGTTCTGTCTTGTAATATTTCTGCGCATGCTTACCTCGATAATGCTTCACCAAACCTAGTGCATTCCCTTTGTGAGTGACACTAGCGGAGGTGGGGTGTTACATTTGGTATCAGAGCAGAAGGTTACCAGACTGGGCAAGAGTTTTAAAAACCTTCTGAAAGCTATTTTATAAACCGTTTACAAAGAGGCATTTTTCAAGAAAAGTTTTATTTTTAAAGGATATTCCCCAAGGGCCATTAGCACTATCCTTGTTTCCTTGATTGAATCTCTTTTCCTTTCTTTCCTCCATCTGTAGTCACAGCAGTTCTAACTGCGACTAATCCTGATCTAACTACATAAGTGTTTTCCGTACGATGGAGGGAGTTCTCGAGAGACCTGTTACCATGTTGAAAGAAAGGATAGTAAGAAAGAGGATAAAGGATACAAGCTTAAGGATAAGCAACTTGTTGGTATGGCTTAATCCATAATGGAAGAAAAGGGGAAGATAGTTAAGTGTTATGGGACAAGGACAAGATCATCGAGAAGGCAATTGTATGCCCTCACTAGCGTACCTCGGAAGGATGGTACCATTTCTGGGAAAAGGTTTAGCCTTTCTTTTCTGTCATCTCGTCAGGACTTTGTTTTGATCAGCGCATCATTTAAGTCTGCTTCGATAGTTGAGTCTCTGCACCTTAGTACTAGCGTAGTAAGAGGATCCCGTTTTGTCTCAAATCTGGTTGGGGAATCAGTTCATATATTCATGACTTGTTTGGATTTGAGAATGTCCATGCCAAGTGTTGGGTCCGGAAGTAATGCTTTTGGATGGATTCTAGGGATGAAATGGTCATCCAGTAAGGGGTGCCATTCATAGTTTTGAAAGGAGGGTAGTTAGACTCTCGACTCGGCTTGGTAATACCCTCAAAGTCTCGTGTAACCTTTTTGGTTCTGTCAGGATTAGTTACCTAGAATCTCTTGATGCATTTGTTGGTAATCCGTTCGAGTAGAGTTCGCCACTAAGGCAGATGGTTCATTTTGCTTAAGCATGAGTTATAGAAATCATCCTAGTAGGTACACTTGGTAACATGGTTGGCATTCGTCTACTTTCAAAAGAAAGTTCTTCTGCGTGGAATACCTCCTAGTAGGTAAATGAGATCCAAGATTCACTATTGAATTTTTGGAAAGCTTGCATGAAACCATGAGTACGCAGTTATGGTTGAGCCAAGTATTCTAGAAAAGAATAAGTGAAAGCGGAACGAGGGGCGACAGTGAAATGAGTTCCAACTCATATTTTGGAGACAGGAATTAAGAAGCTACGAAATCATGAAGTTAAAAGATAGTCAAGGCACAATGGAATTAATCTCAAGGAAAGGCAACTTAGAAGGTTGAAGGCTAGATACGCGTATCATATCTCTTTTTAAGAGTATATCCTTGATCTCTGTTTTCCTGTAGAGCTTATTTGTATGCTATCTTTTATGGATATCCTCTCGGTCTTATTTTCAATCCTATTTCTGTTGCAAACCCCATAAGGAGTTTGTCTTGTTTATCTTCTCGATCCTATTTTGGGAACCCTAAGTAGAACCCTATGGATGTAAACATGTATTTGAAACATGTTATGATTGATATGGTTGCAAGTGGTTGCTCGTGGATGCTTGAATGTACATTAGACATTAGATCGGCTCAGTCACATTTCATATTGCATATGTGTTTACGCTTGTTTATGGATGAAATTGAATATGTTATCATGTGGATGTTGCATATGGATGAATGTATGTGCACGCATATAGTGTTTACGTGACTAGGACTATTTGCATACATGTTGGATTCATGGCACTAAACATACTTTGCATTAGAAAGATCATTCAGGCCTGATCATTTGCATTAGATAAGGAACATATACACACACTTTCTGCATATGTTCATAAAGCATTAGAAATCCTTTAAAGACAATAGTTTCCTGTGGATGATGGTTTGAGTAGATGGATGATGGATGGTAGGATACATTCTTCCTAACTTGGAGATTTCGGGGACGAAATCCTTAAAGGAGGGGAGAATGTAACAACCCGAATTTTAATAACGTGTTAAGACAAGAATCAAGGCAGAATTAAATCGTAAAATCTGAATCAGGGAAAACTGGCTACGCCATCGCGTTCGTCTCGGAAAAATACGCGAAATAGAGTCTGAAATTTTGTAAATCGGAGTCCGTATGACCGAGATATGGCCTCGCGAAGTTTCACGAAAATTTCAAGTTCAAAAACAGTTCAAAATTCAAATCTGGAGCCAAACAGACTTGGCGGGAAAATTTCCCGCCCAGCCCCAAGTTGACTGGGGAGTCGACTTGGGAGTCGACACCCCCAGCCCCAAGTCGACTGCCCAATCGACTTGGGTGTCGACCTGGGTGGTCCGGCCAAGTTGGCCTGGTGCACCTGTTTTGGTTCTTGGGTCTTGTTTTGTAGGCTTGTGACGAGATTTGATGGCTCAGATCTAAACTAGGGTTAATCCTATGGCCTAAACTAACCTAAACTTCTATATAAGCACCCTTAGACCTACCTTAAACCCTCATAAATCATTCTTGCAACGAAGTGCTGCCCAAATCTCTCTTGATCATGGCCTCCATCTTCAACTTCAAAAGCTTATGCATGCAAAATAGATTCAAGGCAAAGGAGCAAGCTTTCTACATCAAAACAAGGGTGTTGATCATCATCTCAACATGGATCCTACGACAAAACTCTAGCTCCTAATCCTCTAGCCTCGATTTGTAAGTTCTAGCTACTTGTTGATCTAAACGGTAGTTCTAATGTTGACATGGAATAAAATGAAATGAAACACAAGTATGTTAGTCTATGTGAACCTAGTTTTGCCTCTTCCTTGAACCTATGAATTTGGGCTATGTTTTAGTGACTAAATCATGCTACTTATGTTGGGTTGGACTTAGTTTATCATGCAAGTTTGAATCTTTACTTGTGGAATGTTAGCATGAACCTTTGGGAACCCATTTTGACTTGTGAAACATTTGCATGAACTTGACTTGGGGCTTATGCATGTAAAAGAACCTAAACCCCTTATGACCATTTACATGCCTATGATATTGAGCCTAGTATTATGTTATCATACATGTTAGAGACCATGTTACCCTTTATGATATCATGCATGTTTGAGGCCAATCCCTTTATGCTATCATATATGTTTGAAACCAATATGCTATATGCAAGTTATGATGAACACCTTTACCTCAATATCACCATGTTTGACTTGTGATTCACCTTTGCCATCTTATACCCATCTTTGTCATATTATTCCTACTATGTTGACTCGCTTTCACTTGCGTTGGGAATACGCCTTGGGTAGTTTAGGCAAACTTGAGATGGGCTATGAAACTTAACACGAATTAAGTAATGGGACAATGGGCATAAGTGGAAAACGTGGACTTTGTCGTAGCCTATATTTGACATGAACATGACACTAAGGTAAACATGAAAGTGACCAACTCGAGGTCGGGTTGAGTTTGTAGCATAAATCTGCCGGACCCGCCCGGCAAATCCAGTAGCTACAAACAGTAGGACCCAATGTGAGTAGTTGGTCATATCGCGCTTGAAACCCGAGGTTAGACTAGGTTGTGGTGTAAACCTGCCCGGACCAGCCCGGCGTAACCAGTAACCACAACAACGTCTAATGCGAGAGGTTGAGAGTGCATTAATTTACTTAATTCCACATGATAAGGTTAAGTAAATTTGGCTAGTGACACTTAACCGATATGACATGAATGGGTAGGTTAAGTAAGACCGAACTTGATTACTTAAAGACACTTAACCATGTAACACGATTAGTGAATGAGTTAGTATAACCTAAATGGGTTGATAACACCCGACCGGGATAACGCGAGGCGTGGTAGGGTTAAGTGAACACACGAGGGGAAAATACTTAACCATTATAAATATGATTAGTGGATGAGGTTAAGTTAACTAACACTTAACCAATCTAAACTTGATAACTTGATGACGTTATGTTAACCAACACTTAACCAATCTAACGTGATAACTTGATGAGGTTAAGTTAAACTAACACTTAACCAATCTAAACTTGATAACTTGATGAGGTTAAGTTAAACTAACACTTAACCAATCTAAACTTGATAATTTGATGAGGTTAATTTAACCAATACTTAACCAAATATACACGATGATTTAATGGGGTTAAGTCAAGCTATATTTAACCAACCTGGCCCGGAAATTTGATAGGGTTAAGACATGAACTTCTTGATATACTTAACCAACTTGACACATGGTTTGTAGGGCTAAGTCTTGAACTTGAATACTTAGCAAATTTTGACATGATTCGTAGACGGGTTAAGTCATGAGCTTGAGTGACACTTAACCCATTAGACAAAACCCTAGTTCAGGAAATTAAGAGGATAATTGTAGTTAAAAAGGATAACATGAAAAGGAACTAAGTGATAATCCTTAGTTAAGGATAACAAAGTAATAATTCTTAGTCAAGGAAATTGGACCAGTTCACAGACAGATGAGTAACCCGATACGGTAGGTCATCGCTTGAACACACGAGGAGGAGCGAATTATCTGACTTAGATAAAGGCTCCAGCGAACTGGGTGACGAAACGTTAGCTTCGGGGGACGTGAGGGTACTCTTGGTATCCCTCTGTGAGGTTTCAGATGATCCTCTTGGGCTCACAGAGGTTAAGGTCTGCGGTAGTAGAACCAAGGGTATGCCTTGGTTGCTGTGCGAGCAACCTTAAGACTGGGGTGGTTTAGCGTGGAGTCGGCGATACATGATTTTTGCCCTAGATAGCACGTCGTCGACTACCTACCATCTTTATTCAATCGTGTACGCATGCGGAAAGGCAGAGAACTCCCAACAGACCATATACTTGCTATCTAGTTATGGGTGAGGCTGGCCAATAGGAAAGTGGGGGCATAGGTGGCCGGAGTATAGTTCTCGTGCATGATTTTTCTTGGATTGCCTTTCAGTAGTTGAGGGAGGGGTCACGTGGGACCATAACCACCGGTAGAAAAACAGACCTTGATATCTGCATTGGCAGGTAACTTAAAGCTCCCGACCGAGTTCCGTATTTCTTTATTTGCCCTGTCACGGGACTCAGATGGCACATTGAGATATATGTGCATTTAGACATGGAAAAACGATTCACGATACATACGTGGGAAAAAGGGCGCGGTTGACGGGTAGAATAATTCCTAGTGGCCCTAGGTGGCTTGAACCCAAACCGAGATACGAAAACGTTCATTAAGTAGCATAATCCCTAGAGGTCCTAGGTGGCATAAATCCTAGTTGAACACGCGATAATTCATGATGAGAAAATCTTGCCAGATCAAGGGTGACAGTCCAAAAGATTTCAAGGATAAAAGGGTACTACGTTGGAGTAGTATAGAATTACGAAAGAAAGCCCGTACGATTTACGACAAGGACTGAACATATACATGGAAGAAAATACGAGTTGAGAAAACCTACATATGCAATATATTAGGTTGACATGGACCATTTCATGACATTGGGCAAGGGACATCTTATAGTTAACACATGACACGGGTTGGGATAATAGTACGGAAGGTGCAGAGCAAATATGCATGATAGATACCACGGGATGTTATACATGATAGATACCTTGGGATAGTATACTTGATAGAAACCCGACGATGTGATACCTTGATTTATCTTGACACCGTAGTTTATCATGATACCTTAGTTTATGTTGATACAGTAGTTCATCCTGTTATCTTGGTTTAGCTTATCTATCTTGTCATCATCCTTATGTTTACTTTCAGTTTATGCATGTCATGTTACCCTTCCCTGTTTTTATGCTGGAAGTAGATAGGACTTACCAGTCTTTATTGACTGACCACGTTTTCTTTCGCCTCTTTGTCTTCCGTTCCCCCCACCCCCAGGTTTTCAGGGAGGAAATACTGTTGTTTAGTTCGGACCTCTTCTGCTTGAAGGTCATCATGTATGGCTTGGGCTTCCCTTGGCTATGGCTGCTTTACCGTTTTATTTTGGGGAATAATTTATGAAAAGGTGTTATGCTTCTTTACTATTGCAAGACAGGTTCCAATGTAATGGCCTTAATGGCATTTTGATGTAAAAGGTTTTAGACCTTGCTACTTTATAAGGTAATGAAATTTGTTTGTCTTCCGCTGTTTTATATATGTTCTGTCTTGTAATATTTCTGCGCATGCTTACCTCGATAATGCTTCACCAAACCTAGTGCATTCCCTTTGTGAGTGACACTAGCGGAGGTGGGGTGTTACATTTGGTATCAGAGCAGAAGGTTACCAGACTGGGCAAAAGTTTTAAAAACCTTCTGAAAGCTATTTTACAAACCGTTTACAAAGAGGCATTTTTCAAGAAAAGTTTTATTTTTAAAGGATATTCCCCAAGGGCCATTAGCACTATCCTTGTTTCCTTGATTGAATCTCTTTTCCTTTCTTTCCTCCATCTGTAGTCACAGCAGTTCTAACTGCGACTAATCCTGATCTAACTACATAAGTGTTTTCCGTACGATGGAGGGAGTTCTCGAGAGACCTGTTACCGTGTTGAAATAAAGGATAGTAAGAAAGAGGATAAAGGATACAAGCTTAAGGATAAGCAACTTGTTGGTATGGCTTAATCCATAATGGAAGAAAAGGGGAAGATAGTTAAGTGTTATGGGACAAGGACAAGATCATCGAGAAGGCAATTGTATGCCCTCACTAGCGTACCTCGGAAGGATGGTACCATTTCTGGGAAAAGGTTTAGCCTTTCTTTTCTGTCATCTCGTCAGGACTTTGTTTTGATCAGCGCATCATTTAAGTCTGCTTCGATAGTTGAGTCTCTGCACCTTAGTACTAGCGTAGTAAGAGGATCCCGTTTTGTCTCAAATCTGGTTGGGGAATCAGTTCATATATTCATGACTTGTTTGGATTTGAGAATGTCTATGCCAAGTGTTGGGTCCGGAAGTAATGCTTTTGGATGGATTCTAGGGATGAAGTGGTCATCCAGTAAGGGGTGCCATTCACAGTTTTGAAAGGAGGGTAGTTAGACTCTCGACTCGCCTTGGTAATACCCTCAAAGTCTCGTGTAACCTTTTTGGTTCTGTCAGGATTAGTTACCTAGAATCTCTTGATGCATTTGTTGGTAATCCGTTCGAGTAGAGTTCACCACTAAGGCAGATGGTTCATTTCGCTTAAGCATGAGTTATAGAAATCATCCTAGTAGGTACACTTGGTAACATGGTTGGCATTCGTCTACTTTCAAAAGAAAGTTCTTCTGCGTGGAATACCTCCTAGTAGGTAAATGAGATCCAAGATTCACTATTGAATTTTTGGAAAGCTTGCATGAAACCATGAGTACGCAGTTATGGTTGAGCCAAGTATTCTAGAAAAGAATAAGTGAAAGCGGAACGAGGGGCGACAGTGAAATGAGTTCCAACTCATATTTTGGAGACAGGAATTAAGAAGCTACGAAATCATGAAGTTAAAAGATAGTCAAGGCACAATGGAATTAATCTCAAGGAAAGGCAACTTAGAAGGTTGAAGGCTAGATACGCGTATCATATCTCTTTTTAAGAGTATATCCTTGATCTCTGTTTTCCTGTAGAGCTTATTTGTATGCTATCTTTTATGGATATCCTCTCGGTCTTATTTTCAATCCTATTTCTGTTGCAAACCCCATAAGGAGTTTGTCTTGTTTATCTTCTCGATCCTATTTTGGGAACCCTAGGTAGAACCCTATGGATGTAAACATGTATTTGAAACATGTTATGATTGATATGGTTGCAAGTGGTTGCTCGTGGATGCTTGAATGTACATTAGACATTAGATCGGCTCAGTCACATTTCATATTGCATATGTGTTTACGCTTGTTTATGGATGAAATTGAATATGTTATCATGTGGATGTTGCATATGGATGAATGTATGTGCACGCATATAGTGTTTACGTGACTAGGACTATTTGCATACATGTTGGATTCATGGCACTAAACATACTTTGCATTAGAAAGATCATTCAGGCCTGATCATTTGCATTAGATAAGGAACATATACACACACTTTCTGCATATGTTCATAAAGCATTAGAAATCGTTTAAAGACAATGGTTTCCTGTGGATGATGGTTTGAGTAGATGGATGATGGATGGTAGGATACATTCTTCCTAACTTGGAGATTTCGGGGACGAAATCCTTAAAGGAGGGGAGAATGTAACAACCCGAATTTTAATAACGTGTTAAGACAAGAATCAAGGCAGAATTAAATCGTAAAATCTGAATCAGGGAAAACTGGCTGCGCCATCGCGTTCGTCTCAGAAAAATACGCGAAATAGAGTCTGAAATTTTGTAAATCGGAGTCCGTATGACCGAGATATGGCCTCGCGAAGTTTCACGAAAATTTCAAGTTCAAAAACAGTTCAAAATTCAAATCTGGAGCCAAACAGACTAGGCGGGAAAATTTCCCGCCCAGCCCCAAGTTGACTGGGGAGTCGACTTGGGAGTCGACATCCCCAGCCCCAAGTCGACTGCCCAGTCGACTTGGGTGTCGACCTGGGTGGTCCGACCAAGTTGGCCTGGTGCACCTGTTTTGGTTCTTGGGTCTTGTTTTGTAGGCTTGTGACGAGATTTGATGGCTCAGATCTAAACTAGGGTTAATCCTATGGCCTAAACTAACCTAAACTTCTATATAAGCACCCTTAAACCTACCTTAAACCCTCATAAATCATTCTTGCAACGAAGTGCTGCCCAAATCTCTCTTGATCATGGCCTCCATCTTCAACTTCAAAAGCTTATGCATGCAAACTAGATTCAAGGCAAAGGAGCAAGCTTTCTACATCAAAACAAGGGTGTTGATCATCATCTCAACATGGATCCTACGACAAAACTCTAGCTCCTAATCCTCTAGCCTCGATTTGTAAGTTCTAGCTACTTGTTGATCTAAACGGTAGTTCTAATGTTGACATGGAATAAAATGAAATGAAACACAAGTATGTTAGTCTATGTGAACCTAGTTTTGCCTCTTCCTTGAACCTATGAATTTGGGCTATGTTTTAGTGACTAAATCATGCTACTTATGTTGGGTTGGACTTAGTTTATCATGCAAGTTTGAATCTTTACTTGTGGAATGTTAGCATGAACCTTTGGGAACCCATTTTGACTTGTGAAACATTTGCATGAACTTGACTTGGGGCTTATGCATGTAAAAGAACCTAAACCCCTTATGACCATTTACATGCCTATGATATTGAGCCTAGTATTATGTTATCATACATGTTAGAGACCATGTTACCCTTTATGATATCATGCATGTTTGAGGCCAATCCCTTTATGCTATCATATATGTTTGAAACCAATATGCTATATGCAAGTTATGATGAACACCTTTACCTCAATATCACCATGTTTGACTTGTGATTCACCTTTGCCATCTTATACCCATCTTTGTCATATTATTCCTACTATGTTGACTCGCTTTCACTTGCGTTGGGAATACGCCTTGGGTATTTTAGGCAAACTTGAGATGGGCTATGAAACTTAACACGAATTAAGTAATGGGACAATGGGCATAAGTGGAAAACGTGGACTTTGTCGTAGCCTATATTTGACATGAACATGACACTAAGGTAAACATGAAAGTGACCAACTCGAGGTCGGGTTGAGTTTGTAGCATAAATCTGCCGGACCCGCCCGGCAAATCCAGTAGCTACAAACAGTAGGACCCAATGTGAGTAGTTGGTCATATCGCGCTTGAAACCCGAGGTTAGACTAGGTTGTGGTGTAAACCTGCCCGGACCAGCCCGGCGTAACCAGTAACCACAACAACGTCTAATGCGAGAGGTTGAGAGTGCATTAATTTACTTAATTCCACATGATAAGGTTAAGTAAATTTGGCTAGTGACACTTAACCGATATGACATGAATGGGTAGGTTAAGTAAGACCGAACTTGATTACTTAAAGACACTTAACCATGTAACACGATTAGTGAATGAGTTAGTATAACCTAAATGGGTTGATAACACCCGACCGGGATAACGCGAGGCGTGGTAGGGTTAAGTGAACACACGAGGGGAAAATACTTAACCATTATAAATATGATTAGTGGATGAGGTTAAGTTAACTAACACTTAACCAATCTAAACTTGATAACTTGATGACGTTATGTTAACCAACACTTAACAAATCTAACGTGATAACTTGATGAGGTTAAGTTAAACTAACACTTAACCAATCTAAACTTGATAACTTGATGAGGTTAAGTTAAACTAACACTTAACCAATCTAAACTTGATAATTTGATGAGGTTAATTTAACCAATACTTAACCAAATATACACGATGATTTAATGGGGTTAAGTCAACCTATATTTAACCAACCTGGCCCGGAAATTTGATAGGGTTAAGACATGAACTTCTTGATATACTTAACCAACTTGACACATGGTTTGTAGGGCTAAGTCTTGAACTTGAATACTTAGCAAATTTTGACATGATTCGTAGACGGCTTAAGTCATGAGCTTGAGTGACACTTAACCCATTAGACAAAACCCTAGTTCAGGAAATTAAGAGGATAATTGTAGTTAAAAAGGATAACATGAAAAGGAACTAAGTGATAAGCCTTAGTTAAGGATAACAAAGTAATAATTCTTAGTCAAGGAAATTGGACCAGTTCACAGACAGATGAGTAACCCGATACGGTAGGTCATCGCTTGAACACACGAGGAGAAGCGAATTATCTGACTTAGATAAAGGCTCCAGCGAACTGGGTGATGAAACGTTAGCTTCGGGGGACGTGAGGGTACTCTTGGTATCCCTCTGTGAGGTTTCAGATGATCCTCTTGGGCTCACAGAGGTTAAGGTCTGCGGTAGTAGAACCAAGGGTATGCCTTGGTTGCTGTGCGAGCAACCTAAAGACTGGGGTGGTTTAGCGTGGAGTCGGCGATACATGATTTTTGCCCTAGATAGCACGTCGTCGACTACCTACCATCTTTATTCAATCGTGTACGCATGCGGAAAGGCAGAGAACTCCCAACAGACCATATACTTGCTATCTAGTTATGGGTGAGGATGGCCAATAGGAAAGTGGGGCATAGGTGGCCGGAGTATAGTTCTCGTGCATGATTTTTCTTGGATTGCCTTTCAGTAGTTGAGGGAGGGGTCACGTGGGACTATAACCACCGGTAGAAAAACAGACCTTGATATCTGCATTGGCAGGTAACTTAAAGCTCCCGACCGAGTTCCGTATTTCTTGATTTGCCCTGTCACGGGACTCGGATGGCACATTGAGATATATGTGCATTTAGACATGGAAAAACGATTCACGATACATACGTGGGAAACAGGGCGCGGTTGACGGGTAGAATAATTCCTAGTGGCCCTAGGTGGCTTGAACCCAAACCGAGATACAGAAACATTCATTAAGTAGCATAATCCCTAGAGGTCCTAGGTGGCATAAATCCTAGTTGAACACGCGATAATTCATGATGAGAAAATCTAGCCAGATCAAGGGTGTCAGTCCAAAAGATTTCAAGGATAAAAGGGTACTACATTGGAGTAGTATAGAATTACGAGAGAAAGCCCGTACGATTTACGGGAAGGACTGAACATATACATGGAAGAAAGATACGAGTTGAGAAAACCTACATATGCGATATATTAGGTTGACATGGACCATTTCATGACATTGGGCAAGGGACATCTTATAGTTAACACATGACACGGGTTGGGATACTAGTACGGGAGGTGCAGAGCAAATATACATGATAGATACCATGGGATGTTATACATGATAGATACCTTGGGATAGTATACTTGATAGAAACCTGACGATGTGATACCTTGATTTATCTTGACACCGTAGTTTATCATGATACCTTAGTTTATCTCGATACAGTAGTTCATCCTGTTATCTTGGTTTAGCTTATCTATCTTGTCATCATCCTTATGTTTACTTTCAGTTTATGCATGTCATGTTACCCTTACCTATTTTTATTCTGGAAGTAGATAGGACTTACCAGTCTTTATTGACTGACCCCTCTTTCTTTCCCCTCTTTGTCTTCCGTCCCCCCCCCCCAGGTTTTCAGGGAGGAAATACTGTTGTTTAGTTCGGACCTCTTCTGCTTGAAGGTCATCATGTATGGCTTGGGCTTCCCTTGGCTATGGCTGCTTTACCGTTCTATTTTGGGGAATAATTTATGAAAAGGTGTTATGCTTCTTTACTATTGCAAGACAGGTTCCAATGTAATGGCCTTAATGGCATTTTGATGTAAAAGGTTTTAGACCTTGCTATTCTATAAGGTAATGAAATTTGTTTTTCTTCCACTGTTTTATATACGTTCTGTCTTGTAATATTTCTGCGCATGTTTACCTCGATAATGCTTCACCAAACCTAGTGCATTCCCTTTGTGAGTGACCCTTGCGGAGGTGGGGTGTTACAAAACATGTCATAGATCTAATCTAAAAGGTATAAACTTGCATAAGTTTTCATAGATCTAAACTCAAGGGTGAAGAACTTGCATAAATCATGTTATTTAATTCACATGTAATCTTATGAACAATTCTCATAAAAACTAGCATATAATCTAACACCCAAACTTGCATCAAACATGATGTCATAATGGATCAATGTTGAACATAGTGATTGGCATATAAAAAGGGATTCACAGCAAAGCTATCATCATGAACAAATAGCATAAATTCACAAATTACAACATATTTTCCATTGATCCACAAACATAACCATATAACCTCAATTATATCCTATCATAATTAAATTATTAATTGGCTTATTAAAGAAATCGAACTCACAACTCAAAGCAGGTCTTGAGTTCTGATTTCTGAGTTCTGAAGTTGTATTAGCGCTCCCTTGAAGAAGATTCGTTGTTAAAGTTGAAAAGAATTAGATTTGATTAGCTTTCTTCCTCTCTAATTGGCGGCGGCTATTCTAAGTTTCCAGGTGACGGCATGACGGCCGTGGTTCCAATTTTATTAGATTTTAGATTGTGAGTCTACCCATGTATTTATAGAATTTAGTATTAGTTTAGGCCGTCTGATCAACCAAGAATTAATCTCAGCCAACCAGAGCAGGTCAGAACCCTGATGAGTCAGCATACAGTCACAAAACAGCCCCAAAAGAAAAACTAATCGGGGAAGGCAGGTCGACAGCCAATTCGACCCCCAGGTCGACTCTATGGCGACCTGGTTGGGGCAGGTCGACTGCCAAGTCGACCCTAGGGTTGACCTGGCCCTGGCGGGAATTTTCCCGCCTAGCCTGTTTGACTCTAAATTTTCGAATTTTAAATTTTCTGAAATCTGTTTTGAATTTTCTGAAACTTCCGATGGCCATAACTTCTTAATACGAAGTCCAATTCAGCAAACTCGGATCTATCTCAATCAGAATTCCGAGACGAACACAATGGCGCAACCCATTTCCCTTAATTCTCACATCTGAAATTAGTTATTCTTTAATTTGTGAATATTATTATTAACAGAAATACGGGGTGTTACATTCTCCCCTCCTTAAAGGATTTCGCCCCCGAAATCTCCAAGTTAAGGAGAATGCATATCCTAACATCCAAACAACCATCTACTCAACCATCAAACACTGGCATCCATTGTCCTTATGAAATTTCTAATGTTGTATGAACATATGCAAGAAGTGTGTGTATATGTTCTCTATCTAATGCAAAATCAGGTGGTCTACTGATTCAGTTGACCTCCTTAATGCAAACCATGATAGTGCCATGCATCCATTATGTATGCGAAAGAATCCTATCGATACATATTATTTCTACATGTGTGCACAACCATTCACCAAAATGCAGCATCCATATGATAGCACAACCATTATACATCCATTAACTTAATTATGTACACACATTTATATGCAATATGCAATATGAAGTGACTGAGCCGATCTAGTGCCTAAAATGTGTGTATATGCATCCACGAGCAACCACTAGCAAACACTTGCATCCATAGGAATCCATCATACATAACATGTCTCAAACACATGTTTCAACCATAGGATTACCCTATCTAAAGGTCAAAGATACTAGCGAGAGGATATTCTAAAGGTAAGATAAGTACAAGATAAGTGATAAAGGAGAAATAAAAAGACATACCCTCAAAAAGAAAAGGGTACAATGAACGCATCTTCTCTTCCGTCTCCCAAGTAGTGTCGCTCTCATCATCTCCCCATTGCACTTTGACTAGTCTGACCTCTCGATTTCTCAACTTCTTAATCTCTGACCCAAGAATGCGCGTAGGAGCTCGTCGGATCGTCGCATCACGCTCTATCTCCACCTCTCTAAGCAAGCTCGGCTCTACTACCTCCGTAGTTTCGTGTAGGCACTTCCTCAAATGTGACATATGGAATACGTTGTGTACACCACTAAGTCTCTCGGGCAACTGCACTCTATATGTTATCTGTCCAATCCTGTCCTTAATAGGAAACGGTCCTATGAACCTTGGTGCTAACTTCCCAACGGACCCAAAGTGAACAACATTCCGTAATGGAGATACCTTGATAAAGACCATGTCACCAACATCAAACTCAAGATATGTCCTCCTCTTGTCTGCATAAGATTTTTGCCTATCTTGCGCTGCTTTCATCCTTCTTCGAATTAAAGCGATCTTTTCCGAAGTCTCTCTAATCATATCGGGCCCAAGCAAGATCTTATCCGTAGATTCCCACCAACACGTAGGTGAACGACAAGGCCTTCCATAAAGAGCTTCGAAAGGTGCCATGCCAATGCTAGACTGAAAGCTATTATTATATGCGAACTCCACCAACGGAAGATGCTCTTCCCATGTACCTCCAATGTCCAAGACACATAGCCTCAAAAGGTCCTCTAGAATATGATTCATCCACTCGGTCTGGCCGTCCGTCTGAGGATGATATGCGGTGGTCAAACATAACTGAGTCCCTACCGCCTCTTGCAAGCTCTTCCAAAACTCGCTAGTAAAGATAGGATCTCGATCGCTCACTATGCTAGAAGGAACACCGTGCAACCGAACTATCTCTCGAAGGTATATGGAAGCTAACCATGGAGCAGTCCTCTTACTTTTCACGGGAATGAAATGGGCGCTCTTAGTAAGTTTGTCTACCACAACCCAAATCCCCATATTACCCTTCCTCGATCTCGGTAACCCATCGACAAAATCCATCGAGACGCTATCCTACTTCCATTGCGGAACCTCCAATGGGTGAAGCAACCCACCGGGTTTCTTTTGCTCCGCTTTTACTTGTTGGTACACCAAGCATCTAGCGACATACTCGGCCACATCCCTTTTCATACCGGCCCAAAAGAAAACTCGCTTCATGTCTTTGTACATCTTGTCCCCGCAGGGATGAATGGTCATCTTCGAATGATGTGCATCATCAAGAATAGTCTTCCTCAAACTCTCGTCTTGTGGTACACAAAGTCTACCGTCCCTACGTATCCAACCCTTATCATCTAGGTTATACCTACGGAGATGGCTAGACGACTCCCCCCTTATGAGCTTTTCTACTAACTCAACTAACTGTGGGTCATCTCGCTATGCCTCACCAATCCGTCCCAAAAGTGTAGGCCTGACCTCTAAGGATGTTAGCAAACCGGGTACAAAGTCAATGGAAGGTCTAAAGTCAAACATCGAAATAAATTCTAAGCTTCGCCGCTCAACAAACAATGGACTCAAGGACAACCTTTTCCTACTTAAGGCGTCTGTCACCACGTTACCCTTGCCAAGGGTATATGCTATTTCGAAATCGTAGGATGCTCATAATTCCATCCACCTTTGCTGCCTTAAGTTCAAGTCCTTCTGAGAGAACAAGTATTTTAATGATTTGTGGTCAGTGAACAATTCGAATTTCTCGCCAAGAAGATAATGACGCCAAGACTTAAGCGCGAAAACAATAGCGGCCAACTCTAGGTCATGTGTAGGGTAATTTTTCTCATGCGCTCTCAACTGCCTTCCCCCGTAGGCTATAACCCTTCCCTCTTGCATTAAGACTGCGCCTAGTCCTGTCCCACAAGCATCAGTATAAACAGTAAATGACTTACTCCCATCTGGCAGCACTATGACTGGAGCAGTGGTCAAAGCTCTCTTTAAACATTGGAACGCATCATCACAATCTACGTCCATGTGAAAACTAGATTCTTCTTCGTCAAGCATGTTAATGGAGCTGATATCTTTGCGAAGTCTTTGATGAACTTCCTATAGTAGCCAGCCAACCCTAAGAAACTCCTCACCTTGCTAGCATTTTTAGGGACCTTCCAATCTTGGATGGCCACTACCTTCGCGGGATCCACAGCTATCCCTTCTTTGGAAACCACGTGCCCTAAGAATCGCACTTCCTTCCTCCAAAAGTGACATTTAGAGAATTTAGCTTTAAGGTTATGCGCTCGAAGGGTCTCCAACACTTCCCTAAGATGTAGGGCATGTTCTTCTTCGCCCTTAGAAAAGACCAAGATGTCATCCACAAAGACCACCACGAATTTATTAAGGTACTCCCTAAACACCCTACTCATCAAGTCAACAAAGTATGCGGGGGCGTTTGTCAAACCGAAGGGCATCACAAGCCACTCATAAAAACCGTCCGGAGTCCTAAATGCAGACTTGTCTATGCTACCCTCAGCCACTCTCAACTGATGGAACCCAGTGGCTAAGTCCAACTGCGAAAACACTGAGGCGCCAACTAACTGATCGAAGAGATCGTCAATCCTTGGCAGTGGGTGTCTATTTTTCTTTGTAAGTTTATTAAGTTCTCTGTAGTCCACAAAAAGTCTAAGGGACCCATCCGCCTTTGTGGCAAATACTACTGGAGCACCCCACTCCGATATACTACGTTTTATGAACCCCTTCTCAAGCAACTCCCCTACTTGCTTATTAAGTTCTTTCCTCTCACGAGGAGCCATGTGGCGCACTGGCAAAGATACTGGTTTTGCATTGTCTACAAGATATATTCGAAAGTCTATCTCCCGCTTCGGAGGTAAGCCCTTCACCTCCTCAAACACATCCGAGTATTCCCGGACCACTCTAACAGACCGCAAACTCTCGACCGATGCATCAAGCGATTCTAGATAACTTAGCACAACAGAATTCATGGGATTATAAGAGATTTCGAGAGTGTTACCTAGACGGGTCATGAGCCTAACTACTCTCCTTTCACAATCAAGAACGACACCATTACTGGATAACCAGTCCATTCCTAAAATTAACCCATAGCCCGTGAAGCCCAAAACGTAAGCATCATATCTAAACTCAACGCTAGTATAGAAATCTTCAAACCCAAACACATCATGGACAAATAAGCTGAGCCCCCAATTGGATTTGAAACAACCAAGGGATCCTCTACTAAATTGGTGTCTAAGTGTAGTGATTCAACTAATGATGTAGAGATAAACGAATGCGATGCGCCAGAATCGAATAAAGTACGGACATGATGATCAAACAGAAAGACTAAACTTTCAACGGAAATTGTTCTACCTCTTTCTTGCAGCAGTGGGACCACGAGAGCATGAACTTGTCCCCTTGCCTGCCCTGGTGCCATAAGAGCCTGCACCTGTCCTCCCGAGGTAGACCCTGCCCTCTGCCCCTTCATTGGGCAGTCCTTGACCAGATGTCCCGCTTCGCCACAGTGGAAACAACCAGTCTTCTTTTTCTTCCTGCAATCTTTGCTTAGATGGTCTGGTGTCCCACAGTTAAAGCATTTCTTCTTTCCCTTGCCATTGTTGCCTTTTCCACCCTTGTTCTGCTGTTGCTGTTGTGGTTTCTTCTGATCCCCTTTCTTCTTGGGTGCCTTATTAGCATTAGTGCCTTTCTCTTCCTCGTGCATGAGTGCCGTGTCTACTAGCTTCTCAAAGGTGGCCCCCATAGGGATGTGGGTCATAGAAAACCCATGCATCGGCTCATTCAAGCCTTTAACGAACCTCAGAGCCTTCTTCTCTGGCGTGTTCACCAAATCTATGCCAAACCTTGCCAATTGGTTGAATTTGTTGACGTACTCTTTCACTGATAGATTTCCCTGCTTCAATGTCAGGAACCTTTCCATATATAGATTTTCTTCAGCCCGTGAGAGATACTTCGCCTCAAACCTACGCCTGAAATCCGCCCAAGAGTCAACAGGACGCTCCCCATTAGTGACCTCCCACCAAAACGAGGCCTCTCCCTTCATTAACCAAGCGGCTAATTTGACTTTCTTTCCTTCTTCTACTTCAAAAATTTCTAGCAATTCTTCCACCTCCTTAAGCCAATATCTAGCTTCCACAAACGTTACTGACCCTTGATAAGGTTTTCCACCCATAGCCTTAAATTCCTTGCATGTCTTTGCAAAAGTATCAGCGCGAGGAGGAGGAGGAGAGGGTGCGGCTGGTGGTGGAGGAACATTGGCTGGACCTGCAGTGGCGGCCCTAGCCTCTAATAACCTCCTATACCATCTTGGTATCGTTACACCCTCCGAAAGGTTAAGATCTTCAGCCATGCTGAAACGAAATAGGAAGGATTCAAAATGGAGAATTCGAAAGATAAAGATATGGCTATTGGGGATTATGTTTCTCTCAAAAACTTTTCTCTTAAAAGGACATGTTTTTGAAAATACTCCTTCCAAAAATGTTCTTAGAAAAATAGTTTTTCTAAAAAAATTATCTGTTCTGGTAACCTCGCTCTGATACCACGTGTAACACCCCACGTCCATTAATGTCACTCTCAAAGGGAATGCATTAACTTCCATGGATCATTTTTAAGTGAATATAGAATAGAAAATCACAACAAGACAAATATAAAGCAGTACTTGGAAATTCAAAAACTTTATTTATTACAGAAGAAAGCAAATATGTTTGATTACATCTTCAAAAACCATAAACTAGAGTCAAGTACATAATATCCATCTTGATAAAACAAAAATACATAATACCACTACTACAAATAGCCATAAAGAAAATGATAAGCTAAACTTTACTTCAGCGGTACAAGCTTTTCAAAAAGAGAGATAAAGCAATCCGATCAAACTCCACTAGTGCTAGGTCCACCCTGAGGACCTAAGGGGGAAAAAGATGGAAACAGAGGGGGTCAGACATAAGTCTGAGCGAATGCGATAACTTTAACAATACAATTATTAAAGTAACTAGGATAAGACATAAACTTGGTAAATAAGGAAATGACTACGAATAAATGGCTACACCAAGCTACTAACTAGAAGTAGGATGAACGAAGATAACGTTTAAAGACGCACCTAACTACTAAAGAATAATTATTACACTACACCACACCAGTCACCCCTAAAGGTTGATCCCACTAATGAACTTAGAAATTTTATTGGTAGTTTTGTGTACCCTTAGCTGACTACATAGGTGCCGCCTGCCCCTATCTCCACTAGGTGTACCCACTGCCCCCATGTGATCGGCTCCCTAAACGTAGATACCCGTGCTGGCCCCACAGTGGGGTGTATCATTCCCCAAAGTGGCAACCCGATACTACAAACGATGCACGGCTTATACCTACATGATGCTGCAATGTCTTACCTACCAGCCCGGGGCCACACACGCATATGAACCCGTTGGACTTGCGTTGCCACCGCTATCCCATTTTGGCCTCTTACAATCAAGCCCAGTATGCGTGTCTCGTCCTCGACTTGGGTCGAGCCCACAAAGATACGTATGGGTTACTGGTTGAAATGGGCCCCCATTACTTGGCACAAGCTATCCGCCTAAGCTTGGCCCCCTCTAGTATATCCCATTTAACCCTTTTGTTTGTCATGTTCACTTACATGTTTCAATTTTGGTTAAGTGTTCTAATCGTATTTTCAAATGCCACCCAAGGCACCCACTAGATTCCCCATGCCACCCAAGGCACTCACTTAACCCCTCATGCCCCCACTACATGTTTATCTGGTTAAGTGTTTCTTAATTTATTAAGACCGTAACTTTATAAAGACCTCTAACATTAGACTGGTATTTATGGCAGCTGGATTTGCCGGGCGGGTCCGGGCAGTCTTACGCCATAAAAGAGCCTAACCTCGTGTCTTTACAACTGTTACGTATTTAGTTTATGCCTAAGACCTCTCACATTAGACTGGCATTTGTAGCAACTGGATTTGCCGGGCGGGTCCGGGCAGTCTTACGCTACAAAAGAGTCTAACCTCGTGTCTTAGACGATTAATTACACCTAATTAATCATCCTCCAAATTTGAATTAATTTTCCCTATTCAATGTATTAATTAATTCCAAATTTAACGATGTCCATAATTGACTCAATTATGTCCATCAATTTATGGTATGTAAGATCATACCAATTTCACCATAATTTATTATATGCCAAATCTTAATATGTGTATATTCAATATTATTCCCATCGTCTCCACGTAATACGACTCTTAACATGACATATATGTATATATATTAGACTAGCAATTAGTCTAACATATAAAAGGGAAGATATATCACAAATTAATACACACAATAGATCTAACTTAAATAAAAATCTCAACATTAACTGGCATAACTTTTGCATTATCATAGATCTAAAAAGTGTAAACTTGCATGTATGATTATAGTTTTAAACCCAACTAGCATAGGCAATAATCACAAACTTGCATAAATCATATATGTCATAGATCTAAATAAAAGGGTAACTTTCATAAGTTATATATGTCATAGATCTAATCAAAAAGGGGTAAACTTGCATAAGTTGTACATGTCATAGATCTAATCTAAAAGGGTTAAACTTGCATAAGTTAAACATGTCATAGATCTAATCTAAAAGGTATAAACTTGCATAAGTTATCATAGATCTAAACTCAAGGGTGAAGAACTTGCATAAATCATGTTATTTAATTCACATGTAATCTTATGAACAATTCTCATAAAAACTAGCATATAATCTAACACCCAAACTTGCATCAAACATGATGTCATAATGGATCAATGTTGAACATAGTGATTGTCATATTAAAAGGGATTCACAGTAAAACTATCATCCTGAACAAATAGAATAAATACAAAAATTACAACATATTTTCCATTGATCCACAAACGTAACCATATAACCTCAATTATATCCTATCATAATTAAATTATTAATTGGCTTATTAAAGAAATCGAACTCACAACTCAAAGAAGGTCTTGAGTTCTGAATTTTGAGTTCTGAAGTTGTATTAGCGCTCCCTTGAAGAAGATTCATTGTTAGAGTTGAAAAGAATTAGATTTGATTAGCTTTCTTCCTCTCTAATTGGTGGCGGCTATTCTAAGTTGTAAGGCGACGGCATGACGGCCATGGTTCCAATTTTATTAGATTTTAGATTGTGAGTCTACCCATGTATTTATAGAATTTAGGATTAGTTTAGGCTGTCTGATCAACCCAGAATTAATCTCAGCCAACCAGGGCAGGTCAGAACCCTAATGAGTCAGCATACAGTCACAAAATAGGCCCAAAAGAAAAACTGCTCGGGGGAGGTAGGTCGACTGCCAAGTCGACCCCCAGGTCAACTCTGTGGTCGACCTGGTTGGGGCAAGTCGACTGCCAAGTCGACCCTAGGGTCAACCTGGCCCGAGCGAGAATTTTTCCGCCTAGCCTGTCTGACTCTAAATTTTCGAATTTTAAATTTTCTGAAATCTGTTTTGAATTTTCTAAAACTTCCGATGGCCATAACTTCTTCATACGAAGTCCAATTCACGCAAACTCGGACTCTATCTCAACCAGAATTCCGAGACGAACACAATGGCGCAACCCGTTTCCCTTAATTCTCACATTTGAGATTAGTTATTCTTTAATTTCTGAATATTATTATTAACAAAAATACGGGGTGTTACGCGAATTCTAACAGTCAAAGCAAAGGAGTTAACAGCAGTGCCAATGTTACTAAACCAGCCGCTAAACTGTTAACATTGAAGTTGCTAAACCAAAAGTCAATTCAACCATCAGATGCTTTAATTGTTAAGAAATTGGTCATAAAAGTAATGAATGTCCTAAGCTAAAGAGGAGAGCAATGATAGCTGAAGATGTAGAAGCTGATGTAGACTATTCTCTACCACTAAAATTCGACGATTAAGTTGAAAAGGATGCATAGGAAGTAGAGTCAGGAGACGAGGGAAATAGTTTAATGATGAGAAGATCATGTATAATGCCAAAACACGAAGATGATTCCAATTGGTTGGGAAGCAATATTTTCCAGTCTACTTGCACTATTCTGGGGAAGATTTGTCGCTTTGTTATTGACGCCGGGAGTTGTGACAACATGATTTCTGAAGAAGCTATTAAGAAGCTTGGATTAAAGACCGAGAAACATCCTAGACCTTACAAGCTTGCTTGGTTAAAGAAAGGAGGAGAAGTCACCATGGAAAGAAGAGCGTATGTGTCATTTTCCATTGGGCTGAAGTACAAAGATAATATTTGGTGTGATGTAGTTCACATGGATGTATGCCACTTACTTTTGGGAAGACCATGGCAGTATGGTAGAACTGTACATCACGATGGTCGAACCAACAGCTATAGTTTCATGTTTGAAGGTTCTAAAATCATGTTAGTTCCTAAGAAGCGTCAACAAAATGAAGTTAAAGAAGAGAAGAAGATGAACCCGACTAGTATTGTATCCTTGAAGGAATTTGTTGAAGAAGTAGAAGAGAATCATGAAGTGTTTATGTTGATTGGATTTGAATCTCATGAAGAGTCTGATATTCCTGCTGAAGCTAAACCTATATTGAAAGAGTTTGAAGACGTATGTCCTGACAAATTGCCAAAGGAACTACCGCCGCTCTGAGACATACAACATCAGATTGAATTAGTGCTAGAAGCAGTATTACCACACCGACTACATTATCGAATGAGTCCAAAGGAGCATGAAGAGTTAAGGAGACAATTTGAAGAGCTACTTGAACAAGGAAGAATACGAGAAAGTCTCAGTCCTTATGCCGTACCTGCCTTGTTAGTTCCAAAGAAAGATGGTACATGGAGAATGTGTACGGATAGTAGAGCTCTCAAAAAGATCACTTTCAGATACAGATTTCCTATGCCTAGACTTGATGATCTATTAGATCAAATTAGTGGAACTGTTATTTTTTCGAATATTGATTTAAAGAGTGGTTATCATCAGATTCGAATTAGACCGGGAGATGAGTGGAAGACAACCTTTAAGACTCGTGAAGGGTTGTACGAATGGTTGGTTATGCCATTTGGTCTATCGAATGTGCCAAGTACTTTCATGAGAGTGATGAACCAAATTTTCAGACCATACATTGGAAAGTTTGTTGTAGTTTACTTTGATGATATCTTGATCTACAGTGCTAGCATAGAGGAGCATGTACAACATTTGAAAGCCGTGTTACTGATTCTCCGTCAAGAACAATTCTATGCTGAAACAAAGAAGTGCGTGTTCATTACACGAAGAGTTTTATTCTTGGGATACATTGTATCTGAGGAAGGGTTGTAGGTAGACCAGAATAAAGTCAATGCAATCAAAAATTGGCCTCAACCTAAAACCATAACAGAAGTCAGAAGCTTCCATGCTTTGGCATCGTTCTATCGAAGGTTTATTCCACACTTCAGTAGTGTGATAGCCCCTGTTACGGATTGCATGAAATGAAAACAGTTCGTATGGACGAATGACGCTCAGTTGTCGTTTGAAAAGACCAAAGAACTTTTAACGACCACACCAGTTCTCGTGTTACCAGATTTTCAATTGTTATTTGAGTCACATACAGACGCCTCAAAATTTGGAATTGGAGGAGTGCTTAGTTAGAAGGGTCGTCCTATTGCATACTTCAGTGAGAAATTATCTGGAGCAAAGATGAGATACAATACTTATGACGTGGAATTCTATGCTATTGTACAAGCTGTAAAGCATTGGAGACATTATTTGTTTCATAAGGAGTTTGTTCCATATACGGATCATGAAGCATTGAAACATCTGTAAGGGAAAGATAAAATTGCTGCAAGACATGCATCGTGGATTGCTTATCTGCAACAGTTTACTTTTGTCGTGAAGCATAAATCGGGAGTAAGAAATTGCGTAGCTGATGCTTTAAGTCGAAGGATTCATATACTTACGACTATAAGAGTCTAGGTAGTTGGTTTTGAAGTACTACCAGAGTTACTAACGAATGATTCGTATTTCTCGCAGATCATTGACAGGGTCAAGGAAGGACATATCCAAGGATATATGCTAAACAATGTTTTTCTATTCAAAGGAAATCAATTATGCATTCCGGATTGTAGTTAAAGAATGAAGATTGTCAAAGAATTGCATGAGGAAGGACACGTGGGCTGTGACCGTACTTTGAAGCTGATATCTAACTCTTACTTTTGGCCATCTATGAGGAAAGAGGTCGAGAAGTTTGTGCAAAGATGTCACGTTTTCCAAGTATCTAAAGGAACTGCCACTAATGATGGATTGTATTTACCATTGCCTATACCTACTAAGCCATGGGTAGATATTAGTATGGATTTTTTCTTGGGATTGCCGAGGACACAACGAGGCAATGATTCTATATATGTGGTAGTAGATCGTTTTTCAAAAATGGTTCATTTTATTGCTTGCAAGAAGACGACGGACGCTCTGAATGTTGCTCAGTTATTCTTCAAAGAGATATATCATCTTGATGGATTACCTGAATCCATTGTCTCAGACAAAGATACCCATTTTCTAAGTCATGTTTGGATTAGTTTGTGGAAAATGATTGGAACGAAGCTAAAATTTAGCAGTGCTTATCATCCGCAAACAGATGGGCAGATATAAGTAGTCAACAGATCTTTGGGAAATTTGTTGAGATGCCTGGTAAAAGATAATTTGAAGAGTTGGGATGCGAAATTGTGTCAAGCTGAGTTCACACACAATCATGTTGTCAATCGAAGTACTGATTTTAGTCAATTTCAAATTGTTTATTCAATTATACCAAGAGGACCATTAGACTTGTCTATGGTAACACCGCTGAAAGGGATTGTTAAACGAGCCAATGATTTTGTTAACGAACTGCAAAATTGTCATAAAGTTGTGCAGGAGAGATTGTTTAAGTCAAATATGAAGTATAGGAAATTTACAGATTCAAAGTGATGAATTGTTAATTTCAAAGAAGGAGATTTTGTTTATGCAGTGTTAACGAAAGATCGTTTCCCTGTTGGAACTTACAACAAGTTGAAGGCTCGGAAGATTGATACCATAAAAATTGTGAAGAAAATCAATAATAATGCTTATCAATTGAAGCTGCCAGAAGGTATGTATAATTCGGATGTATTCAATGTCAAATATCTAATTCCATATTATGAAGGTGAGCTTATGAACGAAGAGGAATATGTGAATTCGAGAACGAATTTTGGTCAACCAGGGGAGGATGATGCAGCGCACCATAGGAGATGCTTGCAAGCGAGCTATCGGTCGTTCAGTGACTTAAGACAGTCGTCCAGTAACCAAGAACGAGAAGGAAAGAAGAACAGATCATCCTTGAAACTGAGGCTTGAAGAAGCGGAGAACCGGTCGTTCAATGATTCAATAGGGGCGCTCTGCGAGACAATGAAACATGAAAAGAAACCGCAAGATCAAAAGGGGTTGTTCTCCAACTTGAAGAGTAAGGGAGAGCTTGAGGAGACAGTGTTAACTCGTACAAGGACTTGGTTGTTTGATCTTGGATCACTCGCTTCAGGACCGATTAAGCGTGGATCATTCGCGTATGAGTCGTTCGCTCTTTGATCACTCACTCTGGAATCGTTTGACATTGGACCGATCACCCTTAAGCCGCTACTAGCAGAAATTAATAAGAACCGTCAAACATAAGATCTTATCTGGGTCGTTCGCTCCTTTGTATGTAAACGAGTCGCTCATTCTGTTGTTGTATCTTAATGAGTAGACAATTTATCTTGGGTCATTTGTTTGTACTAGAGTCGTCCGTTTGGGCAAGGCGTGTTTAAACCCTATAAATAGGGGTGTGGTGTGAGTTGTAAGGATTGTTGATTTTTTGATTAAATTTGTGTGAGCTTTGTGCCAGCCCTCAAATTGGAAGTTGAATTTATCTCCTTTCTTCATTTTCGGATATTTGAGTGCGCTCAAATCAACGAATTTGAAGCCGATTCATGGTATCACTTGTGAGTGATCAACGTTCGAAGAATTGTAGATCATCAACGCGTATCTTGCGAGATCAACGTGTTGAAGATAGTGAGATTCCGGCATCGAAAGATCAACGGAGTTGAGAACCTACCTCATCCTTGATCGTATTTCCGTGAATACATCAATTCGTGTGGAGTTTGACCCTAGACGCTGCACCAGGTTAGGACTAGGACCATTCTGAAGGTTTATTCCTTGGATTTGGACCAAAGATATAGGACCCTTCCTTATTAGATTTGAAGTTAGTCTATAGGTCCTTTATCTCTAAAAGTGGTTTTGTCATGGCAATAACGGAGTAGGGTAGTTTACCAGAATGCCCACTTCCTCTAGGAGCTTTGTGAGGGCCAACCTAGGGACGACAGATTTGGTATCCATGGGACATGACATGTTATTTAATTCACCAATTGTCTAAGGTAAGTCTAAAGTGGCATAGGTGTTCTACCATACTATCAGTTAAGTAGTAAAATGCAGCGTCCTCCAAAGGGGTCTTAAATGGCTATATGCAGGCCTACCCTAAACCGATACAAAGCGGCGAGGTACTACTTCTCATACTACTTATGAGAATATATATATATTTAAGAACATTGACCTACTAGGATAGGGTCTTAAGTGGCTAGGGTCCGCCTAAGGGTCTTAAGAGATCATGAGAATATACCCTCAATAAATATGTTAGAATGGGCTTTTAATGACTGAGAATTTCCACCTCAATAGATCTTCACTCTAAATGCATCAATAGAGGTCCTAATAGATTGATTCGGATATCCACCTCATGAATTAAAATATTTATTTGCATGTGTGTAATTATGTGTTTCGTAGACATACCTTGATATATATATATATGTATATATATAACTTGCTAAATCTAGGGTATAGTCTTTAAACAAATATTATTTTCAATCACACAGCACTTTATGTTCTGACCCCTCTCCTTAACATATCTAACTGGTCAATAGGTGGGCTAGCGACTCAATGGACGAAATGATGATGGAGCCTAAAGAAGGCGATGAGACTATTATGTTATTATTAGCTATCTTGGCTTTTTGCTTATGGAAACTCTAGATTATGAACAATGGCGATGTACCATTTTGAATAATTGTATTTGAATTTGTGGCTTTTAATAAATGTTGCATCTTATTTTGGTATTGCACTTTTTTGTTCCGCTGTGTGAGATTCCATAACGCTGTATTATCTATTATTCTGTGCAAATGTAATTCCTTATAGGAACTAACAATCTGTTTAGAGTGGCTCCAAGTTTTGATGGGCTTTTTCTAGGTCGAAATTTAGGCCCACTCCGGGAGGGTTGTTACATTTGGTATCAGAGCATAGGTTACCCGATTGTAGGGAAATTATACGTATGAGAGGCGTATTTGTATTTTGATTAAGATTTTCAAGCCATATTATATATATATACACACCCAATAAGCATATGCAGCTATGCTAGGCAACTTTATCGCTTTATTCCCTTTTCAACTAAAATACTCTCTCAGGAGTATCCACTGAAGAATTCTTTCTTTTCTTTTTCAGATAGTAGAATGGTTGATAATCCTTCCGGACAGAGAAACCAGGCAAGGCCTCGGTATTTACCAAAATGGTTCTAATAGTATCTATGTACTGTGGAGCAAGTCCCTATTGCTAATCCCGCCCAGTAGTGCCTACATATCCTACCGCTAAGGTAGCCATTGATTTTCCTTGATTTTATAAGAATTTCGTAAGCCTTGGTAGAAAATCATTCTTAGGAATAGAAGGTTTTGTTAGTGCTCAGCCTGGATAATGGACTACAAGAGGATTTTTGAGGCCACGGTATAGTCGGACGAAGTTAAGAGAAGAGTTGCAGCCTGACATTTAAAAGGAGAATATTTTGAATGGTGGAACCTAGTATCCGTAGAGAATCTGAGCCGAGTATTTACATGGGCTGAACTCAAGACCCACTTAGAAACCAAGTTTCTACCAAAGGCTGAGATGTCGATCCAGTTAGAGAAGTTTATCCATCTCAAACAAGGAAGTTTGAGTCTACAAGAGTATGTAGCTAAATTCACCGAGTTAGTAAGGGTTTGGTGGATACCCCAATGAGCAAAGCTTTAAGGTTCGTTAAAGAGTTGAAATCCCCATTGAAAGACTCCTAGTTGGCCCAAGTAACGTTCAGAGCAACCATTGAAACACTAATGGATACGACCATTTTATGCACAGTTGAAGGATCTAAGGAGAATAAGAATGGGGAGAAGGGAGAAGGAAATTATTGTTATAATAAGAATAAGAACAAAGAGTGGTGGAGGAATAAGAAGAAAGGTGGTAAGTTTTAGAAAGAAGTCAAGACTTTTACGAGGTGCAATCGTAGAGGCCATGAGGCCAAAGACCACATGACTGCCTTAACAAAGGAGTTCAAAGTAAAGTACTATAATTGCCATGAGGAAGGACACTCGTCAATAGAATGCCCAAAGCCTAGGGTTATTCAGTGCAGTCGGAATTATGCGTTGGTGGCAGCACCAATACAGAACCGACCCCCAAGAGATCAAGGTCAACCGACATTCGAAGGTATAACTTCTATTTTAGGAATTTCTGTATACACCTTATTTGACTCCGGAGTGACCCATTATTTTATATCTAAGAGGCTAGATGATTTGTCGAACCTTTCCTTTTCTATCACTAGTAATCCGATAGAGCTGGCCAACCCTATCGGAGGAGCTAAGCATCTTGAGTTGATATGTAAAGACCTAGCATTGGATATCGAAGATGTCGAGTTCCCTTGTGAAGCGTATGCGTTGGATTTTATAGGGTATGACCTTATCTTAGGTACAAAATGGCTATCATTTTATGGGGCCATCTTATATTACGACAAGAGAATTGTTCATCTTAGGAGCCGAGGAGGACATAACTTGAAAATCCCTTGTGACATTAGAAATGTCACAAGGATAAATCCTTATTATATACCTTATCTCCTAGTTTAGAAGGGACATCTTCAGTTCATATAGTATGTGTATTCTTGGACATCTTTGAGGAAGTCATGGGACTTCCATCCGATAGAGAAATCTCTTTTTATATTAACCTAGTGAAGGATGTTAGACCAGTAGCTTTACCCTTAATGCATATGGCGCCAAAATAAAGGAGAGAGTTGGATAAGCAGATTTTAGAATTGCTACAAAAAGGCTTCATTCGATGAAGTACGTCTGAATGGGGTGCACCTATTTTGTTTTATACCAAAGAGGGTGGATCTCTAAGACTTTGTGTGGATAATACAGTGCTTAATAAGCTAACAAAAAAGAATAGGTTCCCCTTACCTAGAATTGATGGTTTATTGACCAATTGGGAGGAGCCCGAGTATTTCTCAAATGGACCTTGCAACTGGATTTCACTGACTAAGAATTTCGAAGGATAGTAAGGATAAAACCGTGTTTAGGATGTCGGATGTATTGTACGAATGGGAAGTTATGCCCTTTGGACTGAAAAATGCACTCGCTTTCTTTGTTGACCTCATGAGTAGAGTGTTTAGGGGCATTCTTAGATCATGGTAGTCTTCGTAAACGATATCCTTATGTTTTCTAAGTACCATAAGCAACATTAAAGTCACTTAAGACAGCTCCAAGGGAAATTAAGAGAGAACCATTTGAAAGCTAATTTTTTGAAGTGTCATTTCTAGAGAGAAGAAGGTAGATTTTTGGCACATATCGTGTCAAGCAAAGGCTTGGCAGTTGACCCTGCGAAGGTCGAGGCAATTAAGGAATGGAGAGCACCTCGAAGTGCTACGAAGGAGTGAAGCTTCCTTGGATTGGTTGGATGCTACAGAAAGTTTATTAAATACTTTGCAAAGGTTGCTACTCCTTTAACTCAACTAACAGAGAAGAATTTGGTATTTTCTTAGAGTAATAATTGCAATGTTCCCTTTAAGAAACTAAAGGAAGTATTGACTAGTGCACCAGTACTTATTTACATTAATGCATGCGGAAGTGGCTTAGGAGCGGTTCTTATGCAAGAAGGAAGAGTTGTTGCTTATGCCAGTAGACAACTCAAGGACTCCGAGAAGAGATGTCTTGTTCATGACCTAGAGTTAATCGCAGTAGTGTTCGCCTTAAAGATGTGGAGGCACTATCTTTTAGGGGAAAATTTTGAACTTTTATACTGACCACAAATCCCTAAAGTATTTATTCTCTCAACGTGGCCTGAATCTAAGACAACAACGATGTATGGAGTACATTGCCTCTTTTGATTTTATGATCCAGTATACCACATAAAAAGGGAACGTCGTGGCAGATGCATTGAGGATAAAGCGTGCATCTTGAATTCGGTTTTTAAATGGAAACAGTTGTAGTTTCTCTCTAAATTTAATTTGCAGCCCCGCCAGTAGATTCTAGTGGTTTTCTTGGAGTTATTCTTGTTAGAGCCACTCTAAGAAAAAGGATTTGGAGTATTGAAGACCTTGATGAAGAAATAAGAATCTTGAAGGAGAAAGTGGGGAAGAAGGAGACCTTTTGCCCATTCAATCAGATATTCACTGGGCGACGACAGAAGTTTGCATAAGGATGGACGACTCTGCACCCCTAAAGATGAGGAGTTAAGAAAGGAGAGGAGTGACATTGGTCGAGGATGACATACACCCCGGTGGAGCCAAAATTTAAAAGATACGAAGAGGAATCTCCATTAGAAAGGGATGAAAAGGGAGATAACTAAGTTCATAGCCAAGTGTTTAATATGCCAAAAAGTAAAAGTGTAACACACCGTAATTTTATAACATTAAAATTCACAAATTAAAGTATACTTAATTTTTAGAAAAGAATTAAGTGAAATGGGTTGCGCAGAGAAATATATATATATATATATATATATATATAAATTAAAATTTAAATAAATAAATATGCAAAAAGTTCAAAACAGCGAATTGGTGGGCGGGGGGAATGACCAAACCGGCCCATTTTTGAGGTCGACCCAAGCTCTGTTGGGTCGACTAGGGGTTAATCCAGGGTGTTTGGCTGTCAACCCGTGGGCCGATTCGCTCAAATGCAGATTTTGCATTTGGTTGGTTCTCATGGTTCAGGGTTAATCTAATGGTCCTAAATAACTTACTACACCTATAAATACATCCGAATGCTAACCCTAAACCTAATTAAAATTGAAACTAAAGCCGTTATGCCGTCGCCATGGAACTCAGTGTAGCCGCCGCCAACTAAAGAGGAAGATAGCTAATCAATTCAACCTAATTCAAGCTTAGAGCTTCAACAACGAATCAACTAACGTCGCTACAACAAGTCTGCATCAAGTTTGATCAATTGTTCATAATTCTTTAACCACGAAAGGCAAGTTCGATTTCTCTAATCAAGATAATTGTTAAATTAAGTAAGATTAGATATAATTGTGGATTATATGGATATGATGTGAATTATTGACCGTATGATATGATTATGTTGTTAAATTGTGATGTTATCATACATGTTGTAAAGTTATGATCTATGTTGTAATTCTATGATTGGCTTATGTATAATCAAATCATCATGTTGTTTAAATGCTAGTTTGGTTATGTTGATTCATATGATAGATCATATGTATGTATGCAAGTTTAGATGTTGGTTTAGACATAAATCACATGCAAGTTAGTAAAGATTATGACATCTATTTTAGATCAAAAGTTAGGCTATGACATGTATGAGTTATATGCTAAATCTTTACATGCTAGTTTATATGTTTAGAGGTAAATTTACACCATTGTTATGTTGCATAAATCGCATATGCAAGTTTATATAAAAATATGAGTTTGGAATATGAATCATGTTATGCAAGTTTGTGGTTATTGCCTATGTAAATTTTGTGATGAAAATCTTATTCATAACATGCAGGTTCATACCTTTTAGGCCTATGTTTAGATCTATGAATTTATGCAAGTTATGTGGTAAATTCTCATATGCAAGTTAGGCCTATTTTGTATGTTATGTGAATATGTGGTGTTTTTCCCTTTTTCATGTGTTAGACTATTTCTTAGTCTGTCATATATTCTATGCGAACGGACGCCGCGGGGGTTATGGGAAAAATATTGATTATGTTAATAAATGTGAATTGGCATGTAATAGCCTTAAAAGAGGCATATATGTAAATTGAGATGTTAAATGGCAAAGTGATATATGGACATAATTAATGTGAATTATGGTCACAAAAATAATTGGAATTTTATTAACATATTTGATTAGGAATAATTAATCCAAATATGGGAAGAAAATATTGATTATGTTAATAAATGTGAATTGGCATATAAATGAGGCATATAACAAATTTGAGATATTAATTAAGGTGAATTGCCTTAAAAGGCGAAAAATTTAATGAAGGCATTAATTGGAAAATTAATGTGTAGTAATGGACATAGTTTAATTATGGACATAGATTAATTTGAATTTGAATAGGGATATTAAATATTGGGAATTGGCACAAATGCCTAAAAAGGCATGAAATTAATTTGAGATGTAAATTGGTACAATTTATGTACCATAAATAGTGGACATAATTAAGGTGACATATTTATACATAAATAAATATGGAAATGATTTGTAATTTGAATAGGGAAAGTAATTCAAATATTGGGGGAAATTAATTATGTATAATTAATTGCCTAAGACACGAGGTTGGACTCATTTGTGGTGTAAGACTGCCCGGACCCGCCCGGCAAATCCAGCAGCCACAAATGGTAGCCTAATGTGAGAGGTCAAAGGCCCAAACTAAATGCGTAACAATTGTATGGACACGAGGTTAGGCTCGTTTGTGGTGTAAGACTGCCCGGACCCGCCCGGCAAATCCAGCAGCCACAAATGTCTGTCTAATGTGAGAGGTCCTGCAGGGGTTACGATAGTAATAAATTAAGAAACACTTAACCCGAAGTAAATATGTAGTGGGACATGAGGGGGTTAAGTGGGTGCCTTGGGTGGCATGAGGAATCTAGTGGGTGACATGTGGGTGACATGAGGATGTCATGAGAAATACGATTAGAAAAATGGAGTAATTTGAATATAAACAATTATGACATGTAATTAAAATTATTGGATAAAATAGGTATTGACACCTATGAAGGGAAAGGTTTTAATTAATTGATTAATTAATTAAAAATGGACATGGTAAATGAAATGGACTACTTAACCAAATCTGATCCCTAGCGATTGTAAGAACTTAAGTTTATGTTGGGGGTTAAGTAAACTGGGTTATACGGAATGAGTGGGTTAAGTAAATCTTGGGTAGGTGGGTAATATTAGTACATATAGGCCCACAAACTTAACCGTAAATTAATATGTCTGAACCAGTGAGAGGGTTAAGTAAATCTTGGGTAGGTGGGTAATATTTGTGCATATAGGCCCATAGACTTAACCAATACAACCTGTTAATTAAACAAAAGGGTGAGACTAGGTTAAATTAGAAAACACTTAACCAAATTTATACATGTAAGTGGACATGGGGTTAAGTGGGATGTATTAGAGGGGACAAAGCCTAGGTAGGAAGCTTGGTGGGGGCCCTTTTCAGTCCAGTAGCCCATTAAGTATCTTTGTGAGCTCGACCCAAGTCGAGGACAGGACACGCCTACTGGGCCTGATTGTTAGAGGCCAAAATGGGTTAGCGGTGGCAACATAAGTCCAAGGGGTCATGTGCGTGCGTGGGCCCGGGCTGGTAGGTAAGACGTTGTTGCATCGTGTAGGTATAAGCCGTGCATCCTTAAGTTGTATTGGGTTGCCACTTTAGGGGAGTGATACACCCCACTGTGGGACCATCACGGGTATCTACGAGTTAGGGAGCCAATCGAATGGGGCAGGGTAGTGGGTACATCTAGTGGAGATAGGAGCAGACGGCACCTATGTAGTCAGCTAGGGGTACACGAAGCTACCATTATTAATTAATCATTAAAGGGGTACATCTAGTCGAGATAGGAGCTGGCGGCACCTATGACGTCAGCTAGGAGTACATGGAATTACCATTGAAGGGGTACATCTAGTGGGGATAGTGGGTACATCTAGTAGTACACGAAGCTATCATCATTCTATTTAGTCAAGAGGGATCAAGATTCTAGAGTGACTAGTATGGGTGCAGTTAGTGTTAGTACAGTACAGTACGGTACAGTACGATAGAGTATAGCAATTACCCTATATTGATTAGGAAGCGCCTTTAACGTTATCTTTGCTCATCCTATTATTTTTGGTTGCTTGGTCTTGCCATTAATTCACAGTCATTTCCTTATTTACCAAGCTTATGTCTTATCCTAGTTACTTTGATAATTATATTGTTGGAGTTATCGGACTTGCCATACTTTATGTCTGACCCCCTTTGTTTCCACCTCTTTTCTTCCTCCCCCCCCCAGGTTCTTAGGGTGGGAAGCTTGATTTGGATCTCTTTGGGAGCACTTGGATTTGGATTGCTGAAGTAAAGCTCAACCTATCTCTTTTATGGCTATTTATGGGATTATGCTTTTTATATTATGTACTCTGATTTTGTCAAGATGGATATTATGTACTTGACATTAGTCTTTGGGTTTTGGTGATTTAACCAAACATATTTACCTTCCATTGCAATAAATAAAGTTTTAAATTTTCAAGTACTATTTCATTTCTGTCTTGTTGTGATTTTCTGTTCTATATTCACTTAAAACGCTCTATAGAAGTTAATGCATTCCCTTTTGTGAGTGACATTAATGGACATGGGGTGTTACAAAAAGCGGCGCAAGGAAGGCCCAGAGGATTACTATTACCTTTAGAAGTTCCCATGTGGAAGTAGGAATATATTACCATGGATTTCTTGGATGGGATTCCAAGAAGTCAGAAGGGAAATATGGCTATTTGGGTTGTAGTTGACCATTGACCAAGAGTGTTTACTTTATACCGATCAAAAGGAACATGACTACAGCTTCCGTGGCCCAGTTGTATGACAGAGAGACAATCAAATTGCACGGTATCCCATCTAGTATAGCGAGAGATTAGGACCCCTTATTCAAGAGTGAATTTTGGAGAAGTTTACAAGTAGCATTGGGAACAACCCTCAACCTAAATACAAATTATCACCTACAAACCGATGGCCAAACGAACAGAGTAAATCGGATCCTAGAAGACTTGCTTAGGGCTTGCATTATTGAGTTTGGAGGAGTTTTGGAGCAGCACTTACTGCTTGTGGAATTTACCTATAACAATAATTTTCAAGCGACGATTATTATGGCCCCTTTTGAAGTGCTTTATGGTAGGCCATGCAAATTGCTAACTTGTTGGCGGAAAACTATGGACAAGGTTCTACTCGGACCAGACTTTGTTCATGATTCCACGTAGAAGATTTCTTTGATTAGGCAGAGAATGAAGGAAGCCCAAAACCGCCAGAAATTGTATGCGGATAAGAGGAAGAAGGAACTTGACTTCGATATAAAAGACTTGGTATTTATAAAGTTTCTCCTCTCAAGTAGACTGTTCGATTTGGGAAGACTAGGAAGTTGCCTCCTAAATTTGTTGGGCATTTTCGATCATCGAGAGGATATGATCTTTGGCATATCGAGTGGATCTCCCAGAATGCATGTCGGGAATCCATAACGTTTTTCATTTATCACATCTAAGAAATGCCTTCAAGATTCTACTATCAGGCTCGAGCTTGATGAAATTGAGGAAATAGGAAAACTCGAGTTGGAGTTCAGGGTTCCCCATGCTACTACGAAGATTGTAGAGAAAAGAATCAAAAGACTCCGCAATAAAACCATTCTCCTCGTCCAAGTACAATGGGGGAATGATCCTGCGGAAATCACATGGGAGACTGAGGATAAGATGATACAGACCTACCTAGGGCATTTCTCGGGTAATTTTCCTCTTAAATACGTTTATGGATGCATTATGGTTGCTAGATTAGATGTTAGTGAAATGGATGCAACACAATAGCGCAAATAACTCATATAGAAATATATGCATAATAGAATGTCTTGAATACATATTGCATCACTTATCTCACATACACACTAAGACTGAGCTCAACTTAGTAAATTTGCAATTCATAGTCACTACAAGTCATGGTTTCCTATAGATGAATTAAAAATAACATAGGTGTAAAACATGGATGTTTAGAGAGAGTTGTGTTTTTTGCCCCTTCAAACAGATTTTGGGACGAAATCTATTTTAATGGTAGGAGAATGTAACACCCGTAAAGATATACCCGAGCAAATTAATAATAATAAATAATGAAAATTTACGATAAAGTAATAATATATTAATTAGTCGAAAAATGGAATTTTGCAGCATCATAAATTTAGCCATGAAAATATCATAGTTGTATTCGTGGCGAGATTCTGATCAATTTTATATATATTATGTCAGAATCTGAGCCTAGACGAATGAATTACATTTAAAAGAAGTTTTACGTTAAATATATATGCAACAATGTCTGAAATTCAAGCTGTAATATAAATATACATAATAAAATATGACCAATAAATGAGTGATTGGAATATTCCATTCAATTTGAAATTGTGTGTATATATAAATATACAATATGGTACAACAATAACATTTAAAAGGCAAGATATAATTGAAAATAAATAATGTAATATAAATTATCTTCCCAGCCTTAAACGCAGGCAACTGGGCAATATTACGACCAGAAGGTCGAACACCACCTAGGAGGGGTGTCGACCACTGGTCGACCGCCCTCCTAAGGGAGCGGTTGACCGCTTGGTGCGGCTAGAGCCCAATGGGGCTGGTTTGAGAGGTGTTTTAGGTCGGTTTTTATAAAATGGATAACCCAGATTAAACCTATGTTAATCTAGCGGTTTACATTCATCTGTACACCTACATATACTATGTAACTCATCTCACAAATCTCTAAATCCTCATTCTCTGTGCCTCCATTCTGCTGTTGTCATTCCAACAAATTAGGTTTTCTTCTACCCCTAACCTATTTTCATTTCTAATCTAATCCTATCTAGAATATATTATGGAGTTATACATAATTTATATATGAGATTCAAATCTATTTGATTCTCCTATATAGATCTGCAGTAGAATCAAAGAACGCCGATTCCAACATCTCAAATCAGTTTATCTCTTCTCCAAAATCACTGTGAGTGGAAATAAAAATTGTTTAGGCATATTCTACTTTTTGTAGATTTTTATATTTATTAGTATGCTTGGGAGATTTGGATTCACAATAATATCAAATTATAAATCCGCCAAATCTCTTATTTTTATATATGTTTTACAAAGTTGTTAATCAAATGTTGGGTTTGCGAATTTGTTTGGTTATGTATAAAGAACATTTTGGGTGATTTACTTTTGTTTAATTTGATTTATGTATTTTTATTCAAAGTGTTTGTGATGTAAAAAGATTTGGATTTGATTTCGTTTATTATTTGAATAGGTTTGGATATCCATTCTTAATGGATAAATTGAACGTATTTAGATTTGAAACAAATCAAATGTCAATGTTTTTATGTACAACATAGAAAAAGTTAATTGGATTAAATAGAGGTTTATGTATATATATGTGTATATATTTATATATATTTATATATATTGTATGAAATTTACACCTTGTTCTTAATTCATTACCTAAATTGTTCTAACAAACCTAGGATGCAAATTTTGATAGTTATGTTGTTATCCTTCCTATTACTACTACCATTAATTTTGCAATTATAACCATGTATTTAGCGGTTTGATGTGGAAATTAACTTGTATGCCTTCAATGTAGACCGAATTGACAACTTACACCATTAAAACGGTTTTTCATTTGAATGGAAGTTAGCGTTTATCATAAGTGTTAAATATTATATTTATATAGTGTAATCAACATAATTCAATATAATAATGACGTAATATATACGTTAGAATAAGGTTAGGAAATTGAAATGTCCCCACATAAATTGTAGTTTGTGTGTGCATATAAAAGGGCTCATTTATATATTAAATAATGAGACACACACAAGGTTAGTCGTGATTTGTTGTAGAATCCTGCCCAGAACTAACCGGCAAATCTAGCAACCACAAGTGGGTTCGGCTAATGTGAGAGGTCTGGGTGTCATGGGCCATTTAGTTAGTACACTATGACACATGGTTAAGCCCACTTGTAGTTGAAGTCTGTCTGGAATCGCCAGACATATCAGCATCTACAGGTAGATGGTTTAATGTGAGAGGTCTAATGTGTATTTATATATACCTATTATATGTGTAAATAGGAAGGGTTACTACGCCTTGAGAAGGTCTTAAGTGACTAACTTTCTTCTTATCTACTTTTGGGTATTAAGTGGTTAGGATTAGGACCATTTCGAAGGTTTATTCCTTCGATTTGGACCAAAGTCATGGGATGCTCCCTTATTAGATTTGAAGTTGGTCTATGGGTCCTCCTCTAAAAGTGGTTTAGTCATGGCAATAACAGAGTAGTGTAGTTTACCGGAATGTCCACTTCCTCTAGGATCTTTATGAGGGCCAACCTAGGGACATATTTGGTATACGTAGGACGTAGCATGCTATTTAGTTCACCAACTATCTAAGGGAAGTCTTAAGCAGTATAGGTGTTCTACCGTAATATCAGTTAAGTAGTGACATGAGGCGTCTGCCGAAGGGGTATTAAATGGCTATAAGCGGTCCTACCCTAAATCGGTACTAAGCAAGGAGGTACTACTTCTCATATTACTTGTGAGAATATATATTTAATAACATTGACGTACTAGAGCGAGGTCTCAAGTGGCTAGGGTCCGCCTTAGGGTCATAAGAGAACATGAGAATCTACCCCTAATAAATATGTTATAATGGGCATTAAGTGACTGAGAATGTCCACGTCATTGGGTTTTCACCATAAATGCATCAATAGAGGTCCTAAGAGATTGATTCAGATATCCACCTTATTAATTAAAATATTTCTTTGTATGTGTGTACTTATGTGTTTCCTAGACATACCTTGTCATATATAACCTACCAAATCGAGGGTGCAGTCTTTAAACAAATATTATTTTCAATTACACAGTAATTTATGTTCTGACCCCTCTCCTTAACATATATAACAAGCTGGGGTAGCGACTCAATGGACAAAACATTGATGGATCCTGAAGAAGGAGATGAGACTATAGTGTTACTATTAGCTATTATTGTTATTTTTCTTATGAAAACTCTATATTATGAACAATGATGATGTACCTTTTGAGTAATTGTATTTGACGATTTGTATTTGAGGTATGGCTTTTAATAAATGGCGCATCTTATTTTTGTATTATGCTTTTTCGTTCCGCTGTGTGAGATTCCATAACGTTATATTATTTGTTACTCTGAGCAAATTAATTCCTTATAGGAACCAACGATCCATTTAGAGTGGCTCTATGTTTCGATGGGCCATTTCTAAGTCAAAATTTTGGCCCAATTCGGGCGGGTTGCTACATTGTTACGGGTGCGTTCCGGTGGAACCATGAGTGTGCATTGTCCCGATTGGGGAAGATAAGACACTGTAACAATAGTTCATAAGGCCGTGTCTTTTTGTTGATGGGTTCGGGACTGATATCCCCAAATACCATAGTTGGCACATGTTATTAGTGTCTTTTTAGGAAGCCGATCACTGGGCATAAATTAGGTAAAACCTGATCCTAATATTCTGATAGTTGGTACAGAAATTCTATTTTGGGATATGAATGAGAAGCTTATCTTACCTTACCTTGTTTTATTCCATACTTCTATACTTTACTTTATTTTCATATCCAGTACTATTGATCTATCCAATACTTCCTTATCTCATGCTTGTGCTAAAAATTACTGTAACTCGCCAAACTTTATGTCAAACCTATCTTGTTTTCTCTTCTCTCTCTTCCTTTCACATCCCTAACCAGCTTTCATAGTGGAGGATAGCAGCAGTGACCCTGGCTTTTTGATTCAGCTTGGACTAGGACCATTTCTTACTCCATGTATTGTTTTGATTTATGTTCTTTGCCTATTGTTATGACTCATGAGGGATATGATTTTTATGGTTTTGTACTTGTACTCAGGTGACTTACTTTCCACGAGATAATTTTTTTATGATTATGACTCTATGATATTTGAAACTGTAATGTTGTGATGCTGGCTTAATAATAATAAATATTTTAAAAGTTTTCCGCTGCATTTTATATTATATCTTATGAAATTTGGCCTTTGTATTATTACTTTGTACCTATTGCGCTTCACAAAACTTAATGCATCCTCATGTGGGTGACATTAAGGGGTGTGGGGTGTCACATTTAGTATAAGAGCCGGGTTACAAGATCAGAGAAAAAGTTTTTGAAGATGTGTTTTCAATACAAAGAAAGTAAAACCTATTTTTAAAAAATATATCCCCTCAAAGTCAATTGCAATATTCTTTTGAACTCTTTTTGAATTTTTGTCTCATCTCTTTTTAGCATGCCTGGGGTCCCTAATTCCCCTATGGGAAATCCCATTCCGACATGGTTCCGTAGATATGTTGTGACAACCCGGAAAATCAGAACCAATTTAAAATTTTTATTTTTGCTATTTTAATGGATTTTGAATATTTAAAATGGTTTATTTTAAATAATAACAATTAAAAATTTATTTTCGGCGAAGTTAGAACGAATAAATTTATTTTAATTATATTACGAGCCGGAAATGGCGCGGTAGTTTGAAAATTCGATTTCTGATTTCAAATAATTATATAGAATTCAATATAAGTCAAAATTGGACGAAACAAGAAATATTAGAATCTGTTTAAGAATATCTTTCTAACGAAGTTAAGAAACTGAGATTTCACTTTATAAACGATAAGGTACGTCCAGTTTAAAATATAGAAAACTCGCTATGGAAATTATATATATATTATATAATATATAACCCTTAAAATAGCCATTTTGCAAACGACCTCCGTTTACGATGAAACCATTTTTGTTGGATCCGAAATGTCAAGTTATTGCTAGATTCCAATTTTAATAATTTTTGGAGTCAATATGTGAGCGTGACGCACTTAAACGCGTTTGACCAGTTTTAGTTGAATTTAATCGACTGGAAAATGACTATTTTTCAGACGGTCTCCAAATTTGACGAAATTAGTTTTGTTAGGACCGTATCATCAAAACATAGCTAGATTTATTTTTCTAGAATTTTAGGAGTCAGTATGTGGCCCCGTAAATTAAAATGTACATTGAAATCAATTTTGAACGTTATATTAATTTATATTTTAATTTTTATGAAAACTGATCGAAACAGTCGAATTGGCTTGCGGGACATATCCCATTATGTTCGGAATGGGGGTAATTACCTAAGGACGACAGTCGGTGGGTTCGATTTTGAGTTCGAAAGAAAAGGTTACTTTTTGAAATTGAAAAATAAAATAAATATATAAAAGTATATATTCCCCTACCCCTTCCCTTTTTCAATCGGTCAACGCCCCTAAACAAAAAAAACCTGATCTTCAATGTTCCCGTTGCCCCCTTCACCACACGCCTTCCCCTGTGCCCCACCACCACGCCGGAGGATCGCCACCGCCAGTCCGCGATCACCCTCGACCCCCTTCTCCTTCCTCCGCCTTTTCTCATCCTGAAACAGCCGATCCCCGAACTCCCACGCCTCAAAACGAGTGAAGCCGCCTAACCCTCCATCTCCAGCTAATGAAGACCGCCCTCCCCCCGCCCTACAGAGCCACCGTATGCCCCCACCACCTCAAACCGCGCAAGCTTCGACCAACAAGCTCTCCGGCGACCAAAACCCTAAGATTTTGTGAGTTAGTTTCCCTTTTCTTTCTGATTTTATTTATAGTAAAAAGGGGAGATTTTTATGTTAATGAAGATTCGATTTTTTTTTAGTGTCATAAAAATCAGATTTTTAATTTATAAAGATTCAATTTTTAGTGTTATAAAAATCCGATTTTTAATTTATAAATATTTGATTTTTATTATGAAGTTAGCTAAGTAAAAATATGATTTTTATTATCTAGATAATGGGATAAAAATGTGATCTTTTTTATATATGTAGCACTATAATAATGTGATCTTTTTTATATGTGTAGCGCTATAAAAATGCGATCTTTTTTTGTATATGTAGCGCTATAAAAATGTGATCTTTTTTATATGTGTAGCGCTATAAAAATGTGATCTTTTTTCATATATGTAGCGAAATAAAAATGTGATTTTTAAATATATGAAGCATTATTAAAAATGTGATTTTTAATGTAAATTTTGTGAAACAGACAGCGTTGGAAACACGACGAAGATTTTCTACATATGAAGAGACGCGGCGTTTGGTTTAGCTTCTTGGTGAGAACTTCTCACTTTAAAGTTTATTTTCTAGTTAAATATATACTAGGATGCAGACGGTGCTTAGTAGCACCCGACACCCGTCGTCTACAAACCATGGACGACTTGTTTGCTTGTTTGGCTTGATTGTTTGGTTGATTGGGTTATTTGGTTGAGTTTGATTTGGAAAATGAAACGAATTGAGGTAATTTGGTTTGTGTATGACGTGCGCCATTATGAGGCGAGGGATAAGCCTAGACCTTATCCTGATTCTAGTATCGCACCGTTATGCCGCCGAAATTTCCTAAAATAAGTTAGAAAAAAATAAAGATATCATTTTTATTGAAATGAACTAAATAAAATATTTTATCGTTAAAAATATAATTTTTAACGTGTATTTGAATAAAATAAATATTCATTTACAAATCGGATGGTTTGTTTATGTACACCTATTTGACTGATATGGATTGGGACGATAAATTTTACATGTCGCCCAACTGCACAAATAAAATACGTGTTTGTTGATTTGAAACCCCACACGGGTATTGGAATGATATTTGACGTACACTAATCCCAATAATTAGTGGTATGTTAATTGATGAGTTAACAGGCTGTGATGAGCATTAATTATTTATTTTTAAGGCTTATACAGTTGTAATTTGCACTCTGGAAGATGGTTGATTATTTATGATTGTTGTTATATACATGTGTTGTATGAAATCCATATATCACATTATATGGTAATTTATGGTGTCTGATTCTAATTCAGAAGTAAAGAATATTTTAAAATCAAGAATATTATAAAATAAGGAATATTTTGAAATAATATTCAATAAAGGATTAAAATCTGATTTTAATGTCCGATTTTGGATGGACGCGAAATTATTGAAATATATAAAGCCGTTTTGGATAGATATGCGCCATTTTGACGTGAATGATATTTATATCGATTTTATTCATATTTATAATGAATAGCGAAAAGGAATTGATTTCAAAATCAGATATTTTGAAAATATTATCATTTATATAGTAATGATAAAGAATATTCAGTTTTGATTTAAAATTGAAAATGAAGTTGGAATAGTTTTTAAAACAAAATTAAAACGATTTATAAAATACGTTTGAATGGAAATCGATGAAATATATATATATATATATATATATATATATATATATATATACATATATATATTAATGGCCTGAATAGAACGCGCCGCACAGCGACCATTCGCGAATTTCGACCATTGATTTCGAACTGCGATTACGGGAGATCCGACCGTCGGATTATCCTAAAACTGGAACCATTGGGTTCGTATCGGAAAGAGCTTTCCAACGAATATGATAGATTTAAAATCTAACGGTTGGATTTGGAATTATGTCCAAATCAAATTTGGAAAAGGTCGCCACAAGTGCAGTTCGACGACCGTTTATGGAAATCGACTGTACGGGCCTTAATAAAATTATTAAAAATATTAATAATTTGTGTAAAATTATAAGAAATGATTTGGAAAGAATTGGGATGAAAAATTCCACATTTGAAAAGGTAAAAATATATTTTTATCAAAATAAACTAGTTATTGACTAGTTTGGATAATCCAATAATTTTTAAATAAATAACTTGGATTTGAGAATGGTTTTAAAATAACCGGAATTTTCCAATACATAAATTGGAATGGTTTGGAATGGTAATAATATTCGGAATATTTCGGTATTGGATTCCGTGATTATACGGATATCGTTATGGGAATTTGGAAGATACAGATATCGTTATTCCCAATACGATATTTGTTGGTTTCAGAATTCGATATTGAATATAAGCCGATATAATTTCTATTCAGAGTCTTGTATTAATATCGAATTGGATTTCGGGTTTGTCATGAATGATATCTTTGATAATGCTGTTCTTAAACCCAATGGAGTTAAGAAAATTAGAAACTAACTGGAGATCAGCTAAGTTGAATGGTTTCCTGGGTATTGATCTGATGTTGGTTTGAGCCTTCAGGATTAATATTTAGGGAATTGTTCTCTTACTATTATATGGTCAGAGACTGATAGAATGGAATGTAATTCTGGGTTTATCGTGAACAGTGTTTTAAATAACACCGGTTCTTTAACCTGATTTACAGTGAATGTGATTTGGAATATATAAATCTTTTATTAAGATTTAATGGGGTTTTTCCAAAGTAAAATTTTTCAATTTAATAAAATAAATTGGAATGGAATGAAATTCGATTTGTAATAATCGAAGTGAGCTTCCATGAAGGAAGACCGTTACTATATATGGAATTTAAAAGGCTTTGCCGTTATTCCATTTATATTATTGGTTGGATATGGAAGTTTATATCGATTATATATATTGATCTGTTTTCCGTGTAGATTCCATACTTAATGGAATGTGATTTTGGGTTTATCGTGAACTGTTTTTTAAATGACATTTGTTCTTTAACCCAGGTAAAGATAAGATTAATTTCTTAAATTTGAATAATCATTAATTAATGATTATTGAGATTAAAATTGAATTAGAGTTTTAATGAATCTTTAATTAGATTGGAAAGTGAATGTGATAACTAAAATTATCAATTCAAGAAAATGATCGAGAATGGAGTACCACCATTTTTACTCCAGGTGATAGTTAAATCTTTAATTAGATTTGAACGTGAAATGGTAATTAATATTTACCAATAACACTGTGGTGTTAGATATAGAGTATTACCAGTTTTTCTCCATGGGATGAATAGGTTGGGATTGGGAAATATAATAAATGATTACTTCGGTAGGGTTCGCTAATCCCGACTAGTTTGGATAAACCTTAATATGGTTTGATTCGATATCCAAAGGAAGATTAAAGAATAAATTTAAAAGAATTTATCTTTGATAAAATTAATGGGAACCTTTCCCTAAGAATGTGAAATTTAGAAACTAACTGAAGATTAGCTAAGATGAATGGTTTCCTGGGTATTGATCTGATGTTGGTTTCGGCCTTCGGGGTTAATATTTAGGGAATTGTTCTCTTAATAATTTACGGTTAGTGACTGATGGATTGGAATGAGGCGTATGTTGTGTTTGTGTAGCACTTGTTTATAATATGCGCGAGTTATTCGGAAAGGCCGGGTTTATACCCATTCTGGATAACTGATATGACAATAAGTCGAAGATGAAGACGGTGGTTGAAGACCGGAGATCTTCACATCGTTTAGATGATTACTGATGTCTTGATTAGGCTGTACACCCAAGACAGGGTAATAAGTAGTGATCGTCTAGACGTACTTGGAGATCGACGGATATGCGAGGGCCTCTCTCCTGTATTGGACATATGGGACGAGGAATAAGGTGCCTCCGGTTTCGTTCAGACCCAGAACGAACTTGTAAATGGACTGTGTGTCTGACATTGGATATCATTCTGTGTGATTAATGGATATCGGTTGCATGGAATGGTTTGCCTGTGTGGCATGCTAAGATGCAAATGATCAAGGCTTCTGTTGAAAACCAAAGTCTTGTGGCTGATGATCAAAGCACGACATGTGTGACATAGCTTTGTGTAGCGTTAATTCGCGGGCCTCACATCCCGGTGTGAACCAAAAACCGGAGAGGACCTCAGGGAGGACATGCGTTTCTTTCTAGCTAGGAGTAGTGTCAGCATTTAGCACACCCTGGCATTTTACTTATGTGGATGATGGATAGCGTGGCGCCTCGGTTATATCGGTCAATCCGGGGTCGATGAATGGATATGGTCGACGTACTGACCGGGCTTACGCCCCATAGGCCGGGGAAACGCAATGCTCAGGCATTTTAATCCACTCCGTATGGACCGGCCCTGACGATCCAAGGCTTGCCTGCGTGCTTGCCCGAGACTTGGGCTAGACAGTCTCGAAGCGGTAAGAACGATCCCTTGCCTTGGTTCACAAATGGAATCCAACTTCCAATACAACATTGTGCGGTTTTGATTGTAAACCTATATTTGGTGACATGATAAATGGTACCCATGCCGTCTATGATTGATATTATGATTGAAATTGTTTTTGAAACACTATACACTTATAATAATATCAAACTTTGTTTTAAACGTATCAAGCATGCTTTGGCTATTATAAGGTAAAACCCTATCCTCCGGCTTGCGTTGCATTGTGTGATGGGACCTGGGTCTTATAATAGCTTCATTGTTCTTTATTTAGCATTGTGCTATTTGTTTTATGCACTGGTATCGTTGGGAGGAAACCCATTCCTTGTTATACGGCGTGGTCCCTTGATTTACTTTATTTCTAAAGTAAAGCTTTAAATAACTGTTTTAGTTCTCACACCAGTAACATGACTGACCTGGAGTTTATTGTTTTAACCTAAATTCTGGGTGCCCTTATTTTCCACACGGGAAGCTAGTAGTTGGGTTTTGCAGATATTATATTTACAGTATCCTGGTTTATAGTTGAAGTGATATTCAAAAAGCTCCGTATCCGTGTATTCCTTTCAGTTATGTTTTGTATTATTTTTCCGCTGCAGTAATGTATTTAAAACTCTGATATTTATCAATTGTATATTATTTATTCATACTCTGTATATTCTTGTACTCTGATGTAATTGTTGTAATAACAATGAAATGTTCTTCTGTTTGTGTTCTGATTAGTCTTGTCCTCAAATCAATCCGGGCTTTCCTTCACGGGGAAGTTCGAGTCGTCATATATGTAGAGGCTATGGAACTTGCCGAAGTGCAAGAAAATGTCCCACCCCCAGCTACAGCCACAATAGTTCTTCCCAATCTAGTAGTTAACTTCTCTAAGCTCTGTAAAGGACTTTTATGCGATGGGCGGTAAACCATTTTGTAGGACAGAGAGTTACATGGAGGCTTATAATTGGCTTAAGGAGCTAGAGAATGTGTTTGGTTTATTGGAACTAGACGAAAGGAGGAAGATTCAGTTGGTCGCTTGGCAGCTGAAAGACGAAGCATCATATTGGTGGGAGATACCTTTGGCCGGGCAGATGGTGGCCACATGGGATGAGTTTTAAGAATAGGTTTGAAATGAAGTTATTTTCACAAGCTGAGGAAGGAATGCAAATGGAGAAGTTCTTAAGTCTGAAGAAAGGAAGTATGACGAAAAAAGAATATGTCAATAGCTTTAATTAATTTGTAATATTTGGCTTGAATTTAGTAAACACTCCTCACAAGATGGCTTTGAGATTCACGAGAGGGTTGAATCAACCTCTCTAAGATGTGGCAATGACACATGTCCCTATGGGAGCTACATTTGAGAAGCTAGTGGATATAGCTTTGATGCATGAGGATGAGAAAGAGGATAAGCAAGAAGCTAAGACTGAAGAGGCCAAGCCCAAGACTGAAAAGAAAAGGTGATGTCCCAAGAAGGGGGCAATAAAGAAGGGAGGAAAACCTAATTAGGCAAAAATCAAGACAGAAGTTAAGTGTCATGGCTATGGAAGTATGGAGAACTTTGTCAAAGACTGTAGGAAGACTAAGAATGCTTGTTTTAATTATGGACAAATTGGATATTACACCAGGCAGTGCCCTAACAAGTAGGTTCAAAAGGAGGGATCATCTGGAGCACAAGTCATGCGCTAGAGGCAGCTCAGAGTAGCGGTTCAGACCAAGGTAGGAAAGTCACCGTAGAAGGTTTGATTTCTCTTTTTGACTCTCTCGTTAGGACTTTGTTCAATTTCAGTGCTTCTTATTCTTTCATATCCAATTTTGTTGTTGATAGTCTGCACCTAGATACTTGTACAGCTTCTAATCCGGTAGTGATATCAAACCCCATAGGAGGTACGACTCGCCTATCTACGATATGTAGGGGTTTGAGAATTTATGTTCTTGGCATCGAGTTTGAGTGTGATGCATATGTTCTGGGCTTTATAGTTTATAGGCTTATTCTAGGAATGGATTGGCTATCCATGTATAGTGCCATCCTTGGTTGTGAGAGGAGAGTTGTTAGACTTCTGAAATTCCATGATAGAACTCTCGAGATTTCTTGTAACCCAAGAGGGTCAGTTATGCTCAGTTTCCTAGATTCCCTTGATGCTTCTATTGACGATCTTAGTTTAGTACCCATAGTCAGGGACTTTCTGAAAGTGTTCGATGAGGTGAGAGAATTGCCTCCCAGACGAGAGATAGATTTCTGGATATACCTGGTGGAGAATGCAAAGCCTGTAAATCAGTGCGCCACATGGCTCCCAGAGAGAAGAGGGAGCTCAGCAAGCAAGTGGGTGAGTTATTCTTGAAGGGATTCATCAGATGGTGCATTTCTGAATGGGGAGCACCAGTCGTCTTTGCGACCAAGGCAAACGGCTCTCTCTGTCTATGCATGGACTATAAGGAGTTGAATAAGATCACGAAGAAGAATAGACACCCACCCCCAAGGATTGATGACTTCTTTGACTAGTTAGTGGGCGCTTTGTTTTTTTCACAGTTGGGTCTAGCAGATTAGGGTGGCAGATGATAGTATAGAAAAGACTGCTTTCAGGACTCACGATGGATTCTTTGAGTGGCTGGTCATGTCTTTTGGGATGACTAATGCACCCACGTACTTTGTGGATGTAATGAGTCAGGTATTTTGGGAGTTCCTGAATAAGTTTGTAGTGGTATTGTGGATGATATTTTGGTTTTCTCGAGGAGCAAGGAAGAACATGCCAACATGTAGGAGAGGTTCTTCGCACTCCCAAATCGCATCAGCTAAAGGCTAAGTTTTCTAGGTGTCATTTCTGGCGGAAGGAAGTAAGGTTCCTAGGGCATGTTGTCACCAAGGATGGAATAACGGTGGACCCCGCTAAGGTTGTCACAGTTTAAGATTAGAATGAGCCTAATAATGTGACAGAGCATCGGAGTTTCTCAGGATTGGCAGGTTACTGTAGAAAGTTCATTAAGAACTTAGCATGGATGCCAGGTCGGCTTACCCGCTTGACGAAGAAGAATCTAATTTTTGCGTGGGATATAGATTGCAAGGATGCATTCCTGAGATTAAAGAAGGATTTTACGTCAGCTCTAGTTTGACTCTTCCTGATGGTACTAAGATTTTCCATCTACATGGATGCTTGTGGCACATGTTTGGGTGAAGTATTGATGCAGGAAGGTATAGGAGTAGACAGTTGAGGATACATGAGAAGAACTACACTATTCACGATTTGGAGTTGGAGGTAATAGTGTTTGCACTCAAGTCTTGGAGGCACTACTTACTTGGTGAGAGGTTCAAGCTTTACGTAGATCACAAGTTGCTCAAGTACTTGCTCCTATAGAAAGAACTCAATTTGCGACAGCAGCTTTGGATGGAGTTCCTTGCACCCTATGATTTTGAGATAACGTATACCCAAGGGAAGGGGAATGTGGTTGAAGACGCATTGAGTAGACAAAGAATGGCCTTGATTCCATTATTCGTAGAGTGTCAGAGTTTGGAGTTCACCGCATCTTTTGTTTTTAGACCATCTACGGATATTGCACCCAGTTTGTTGGCATCATTGGATGTACGCCCTACTCTTTTGGAGCGCATTGGATTGAATTAGCACGATGATCAGCAGTTAGTGGGCATCTTGGATCGACTCAGTGGAGGAGGGACTCTAGCCACCTTGACAGATATTCTATGGAAGAGAAGGGGTGGCTATGTCGAGATGGAAGATTATGTATTCCCAGAGTCGGTGATTTGTTGAGATTAATTTTAGAGGAGGTTCATCATTCCCAGATGATTATCTATCTTGATGGTAATAAGATGTACCGAGATATGAAGAGAGTTTTCCATTGGACTAGTATGAAGAAGGACGTGACAGAGTATATGGCCCGATGTTTGAATTTCTAGCAAGAAAAATCTCAACAAAGAAAATCTGATAGATTGCTTCAACCTCTAGGCATAAGATAGTGGAAGTGGGACAACATCTTTATGGATTTTTGAAGGTTTGACCAGATCGATGAAGGGCAATACAAGTATTTGGGTTATAGTTGATAGAATGGCTAAGAGCTCTAACTTTATCCTTGTCAAGAGAAAAAGGGCAGCAGCTTGGTTAGGATCGATATATCTTAAAGAGATCGTCTGACTTCATGGGGTACCCTCCAGGATTGTTAGCGACTGTGACCCCATCTTTACAAGTGAATTTTAGAGGAGCTTGCAAGAGGCACTAAGGACACAGTTACGACTTAGCACTGCCTACCACCCTTAGATGGATGGACAAACTGAGAGGGTCAATAGGGTTTTGGAGGATTTATTGAGACTTTGTATCCTAGACTTCGGAGGGACTTGGGAGGAGCATCTCTCATTGGTAGCGTTTGCCTACAATAATAGTTATTAACGAGTATTGGTATGGCTCCCTTCGAGGTACTTTATGGATGACCATGTACATCAACTACATGTTGGTGGGAATCTATGGATAGACTTCTACTTGGTCCTGAGATGGTTAGAGAAACTTCAGAGAAGATAGATTTGATATGGAGGTGGATGAAAGTAGCTCAAAACAGGCAGAAGTCGTATGCCAATCGGAGTAGAACTTACTTCGAGTTCGAGGTAGGAGACATGGTCTTTATCAAGGTATCACATTTGAGGAACGTTGTTTGCTTTAACTCGATAGGGAAGTTGGCGCCAAGGTTTGTAAGGCCATTCTGCATAGTGGAGAGGATAGGTCAGATGGCCTACAGAGTCAGATTATCAGAGAGACTGGCGGGAGTTCGCGATGTGTTCCATTTTCCCACAAAGGAAGTGTCTACATGATTCCATAAAGGTAATAGATCCAAGTACATTTGAGGATATTAAGGTTGAAAAGGAGGCATCCATCAGAAAATTCCTACCTGTATACTTGATCGAAATTTAAGAAGCAACGAAATAAGGAGATCAAGTTGGTGATGGTACAACGGGGAGTAGATCGTGACGATGCGACTTGGGAACCCAAAGATAAGATTCAAGCTTCTTGCCTGTTTCTCTTTGAGAATATTCTCTTAATTCCTTTTCAGCTTTTGAATTCGAATCCTCTTTTTCCTATCATTTGAATCTCAATTTTTAGGTAGAAACCTATGGATTATAGTAATGATTGAAAACATGTGTTTGAGACATGTCATGTTTGATGGTTGCAAATGGATGCAGGTGTTTTCTAGTGGATGCAGTGGATGCATATACACACACTAGGCACTAAATTAAGGATCGACTTAACAAAAGCACTTACGTGTTGCATACGGATGTATGTGGATTTTAATTTTTTAATGGAAGAAATGGTCGAATCATCACTTGGATGTTGCATTTTAGTGTATGGTTGTTGCACACATATAGAAATTATATTTACTATTAGGATTCTTTTGCATACATATTGGATACATGGCACAAACATAAATTGCATTAAGGAGGCCAATTAAATCAGTAGACCAATTGATTTTCGCATTAATTTAGGGACATATACACAACGCCTTTACATATGTTCATACAAAGCATTAAAAAATTTAAGGACAATGGATGCCAATGGCTAATGGATGAGTAGATGGGGATACATGATGGTTGATAACATTAATAACATTCTTCTTAACTTGGAAATTTCAGGGGTGAAATCCTTTAAGGAGGGGAGAATGTAACACCCCCAAATTTTTAATCAATAATAATTATACAAAGAAGATTAATAAATCGAATATTAAATAATAAAACATTTAGAACTAGATAAAATGGACTTTGTCATTGCGTTCATTACGAAATTATGATTCAGATAGACTTTTGGTTTGCGTAAATCAGACTGAGTATGAACAAGTTATAAATAAATGAAGTTTGAATTAAATTAAATAATAAATTAATAAATTCAAGAAGATGTAATAGTCATTGTGCGACCCAGAGCTTACATGGGTCGACACTTGTGTCGACCCATGGGTCTACACTATTGTCGACCCACATAGGAGGTGGGTTGACCCACTCAAAGCCAGGCACGGGCATATACCTGGTCTGATTAGCTTGTTTCTAGAGAATTCTTTTGATGACTCGGCATGAGGTGTTTTCTATGGTTTGGATTGAAACCCTAAGATCCTAAGGCCTAGACTTTCCCATCACACCTATAAATTGACTAGCAACCCTTACTATTTTCCTATACCAAATATTTCTTCATCTTCTTCCTCCATTCTATTCTGTTCCGAAATAAAATTAGGAAAAAGGGTTAGGGTGCTGTCAAAATATAGATTGAAAAGTTATTTTTTTTCTTCTACTTCAGTTTCAAAGACCTTTTCTAGATCTATTACAAATCCATATGAGTTCTACGTTATTTTTAGATCAGCAATTTAAAAGGATTTTTGATAGAAAAATATATTGGATTAGAAAGTATCAGTGTTTATAAGTTTATTCTTATGTTATTGTTCATTTTAATTACCATCAATTACCTATTCCTTTTCACTTATTATTTTTTTATATGTACATTCTTCTTCCTTTTCACCTTTCTGTCATTTTTTATTTACAGTTTCATTATGCCTATTTATTCATCTTGTTATTTTCTAAGTATGGATATATTTCTCCATTTTCTTTTGTTTTGCGCTGAGCCTAGGCCAACAAAATCCTAAGCCTTTTCCGTTTGAGTTTCACAAAATTGGATTAATCTATAATAATGATAAAAAGGAGATTTGGGAAAACTGGAATTTATGAACCATGGATTATAAAATTTGGATTGTTATAAAGGAAGAATATGCAAACATGTAAATCTGAATAGGTTGAACTTAATTTTATATTAAGTAAGCATGTCATGGGAAAATATGTGAATCAGATGTATATTAAGAAAACATGTTACTGTGGCTAGTAACTTATAATCTATATCTATAAACATCTGAGCAGGGGCCTGTCTGACTTAGGTAAGGTTGTGTAAAGAATTGCATTTAATAAGAAATTTCATTTACAACCTTGGAATATAACATAAGGTTATATTAAGCTTATTAATGAACTTAAACCTGCTAAGTTAAATCTATTTGATTAATAAGCTAAGATGTCCATTCTGCTAGTAAAATATGTGAGGATTCTTAAAATCCTAATTAACTGGGGAGGTCAAGCCTAGGGGTGGCTTATGTCAATATATTGTTTGTTTATCTGTCTGGAACCTATATCAATTAGTACCCTTCTGTTATCAAACAAGTCTCGCACTAGTTAGAGACCAGGCCACACTTCACTAATGGATTGTTGTAAGAGGTTCAAATTCTGGAGGTAGGTACGAGTGTTCCAATGGAACCATGAGCGTGCATTTTTATGAATTGGGAAGATAATACGCTGTAACACCAACAGATAAGGATGTTTCTTTTAGTTGATAGGTTCGGACCGATATCCCCGATTACCATAGTTGGTGCAGGTTATTCGTGTCCGTATAGGGAGCCGACCACTAGGTAGAAATTAGGTAAAACCTAATCCTGATATTCTGATAGTTGGTAAAGAATTTTTTTTCTGGGATATGAGTGAGAAGCTTATCCAACTTTACCTTATTTTATTCCATACTTTTAGACTTTATTGTAATTTCATATCCAGTATTATTGATTCGTCTGATACTTCCTTCTCTCATGTTTGTCCTAAAACTCACTAGAACTCGCCAAACTTTATGTCTGAACTATTTTGTATTTCCTTCTCTCTTCCTTTCCCCTCAGGCTTTCATAGTGTAGGATTGCAGCAGTGACAGTGGCTCTTTGATTCAACTTGAACTTGGACCATTTCTTACTCCATGTATTGTTTTGATTTCTATTCTTTGGCTATTGTTATGACTCATGAGGGATATGATTTTTATGGTTTTGTACTTGTACTCTGATGAATTTCTTTCCATGAGACATATATTTTATAATTATGACTCTATGATATTTGAAACTACAATGTTGTGATGCTGGTTTAATTGTAATGAACGTTTTAAAAATTTCCGCTGCATTTTTTATTCTGTCATGTGAATTTTAGCCTTTGTATTATTACTTTATACCTATTGCGCTTTACAAAACTTATTGCTTCCTTATATGAGTGACATTAAGGGATGTGGGGTGTCACAATAAGCGTTCTTCTTATCTCATATATTGTTGTACTTATTATTGGTTGTCATGAGAAGAGTGTTACCGATCACTATAAGAACCTATTGGCCTTGCTAAAAAATATAAAGATGACAGAAAATAAATGGAAATTATCAACTTCAAAACAAGTTGAAACTATCAACAATTTCAAGCTAAAGACATCACAAAAGCAATGTCAAAATTAACACAAAGGTCGAACAGATAAGACCGATTTTTTCAAGAACAGATCAAACTAGAAGCAGAGATAAACACGGTTTGATTATCCTATCTATACCCAATTTCATCATCGGTAGTAAGAATGAAATCAACAGAGGTCGAGCAAGTATTAATCGTAAAGAGGGTAGAAATCACTTAAAATTTATTTGTAGAAATTTCATATCGAGCCAAGTAAGCAACTACAAGCATATCAAAAGCAAGAAATCAACAAAGCCAATCAGATTATATTTCAAAATTGATCAAAGTATATAAGATAACATCAGATTTGATCAGTCATATAAACACTAATTTTTGTTTTTAGAGGAAACGAGACAGTGGAAATAAGACGGGGCCGACCGAATTGGTAAGGAAACCAAGCATATATAGAAGTCGTCCTACTTTATTAATCTGACTTGTTATTACATACTAGGTTTAAGTTTATGTTTAGGCTAAGAATTATCTTTTTAAATTTTCATTATATTGTTTGATTTCAGACAACCCCTAGTTTTTTATTAACTAGGCAGCAAACTACGGGATTTGTACTTTGAGCATTCGCAGCTCAGGTAACTGAGTTGTGGTAGGGTTTTGAGCAAGGATTAGAACAATTAGAAGAATGATAGTTGTGAATTTACCGGATTATGTAAGCATTGTATTATTTAACTCCTAGTAGAATCTTTGAGATATAATTTTTAAGCATAGAGTTAGAACAATCAAGCGAGGGAGAGTCGCAAATTTACAATGGTTGTAAGCGAAAAATTATTTAATTCCTAGTAGAAACCTTGGAGGCAACAGTAAGCAGGTTTTGCTGAAGTTGGGTACGTTAGCGTATTACTTTTCGCATTTACTCTAATTATTATCTATTTTGCTTATTATTAATCATTAATCTATGAGAAATTAGTATAAACCCTATTCACCACCTTCTAAGGTTAATTAAATCCTACAAGTGGTATCAAGGCATGTTTTTAGACTCTAGGGTCACGAATTTCTCAAATAATGCGTTTCTCAAGGGTCAGCCAATAGTTAGGCCACCCATATTTAATGGGACTGATTGTTCTTATTGGAAAGCTAAGATGAAAAATTATTTAATTTTCGTTGATTATGATGTGTAGAAAATCGTTGAAACATATTATACTTCACATACAACAATAATCAATAGAGTGGTTAAAGACAAATGGGACACATCAGATAAGAAATTATTTTCTATTGATGCTAAAGCAGTGAATGCTCTAATTTGTGCACTTGATAAAACTAAATATAATCTAATATTTCATTGTTTGACTGCACTAGAAATTTGGTAAACTTTAGAAGTCACTCAAGAAGGAACATCACAAATTAATGAATCATTTTTCTTACCTCATTATTGAATATGAAAAAAAATTCAATGTAAAAAGATGAGGATATAATGGAGATGTGTGGTCAATTCTCAATACTAGTTTATAAAGTAAGAGTTCATGGAAAAGTCTATACGAAAGTCAAGTTAATTCAAAAAATATTAAGAGTGCTACTAATTAATTTTAAAGCAAAAGTGATGGTCATTCAAGAGTCAAAAGATCTTTATAAATTGAGCATCGAAGAATTAATAGGAAATCCGATGACTTGTGAAATGGACCACAAAGCTAGAGAAGAACGTAACAATTCAGAATAAAAGAAAAAGTCAATTACTCTAATTAGTCCTCTTGAAAGTGATAAAGATGATGACCTAGCTGAAGAATTTGCCATGATAATGAATCATCTTAAAATATGGTCGAATAAGGCTCCAATTAAAAAGAAATGTCAAAGAGAATATTTAGATGAATCAAGCGACTCCAAAGATGAAGAAATCATTTGTTAAAAGTGTAAGAAACAAGATTACATCAAGCTAAATTGCCAACGGAATAAATTCAACATACAAAAGATAGGGGAAAAGCCTTTGCAACAACATAAGATGAAGAAGAAGAAGTTGATTGCTCTGATATTGGAAGCGTAAAACTAATATGTTCATTATGGCTCAATCAAGTTATGACAATAGCGACGACGATTCTAGTAAGGTACCAAATTACAATTTTAAAAATTATTTTTATTTTTCATGATCTCACTAAAAGAATTGATAGTCCAGATTAGAAAATTGAAAAATTAAAATCTCAAAGAGCTGAACTACTTTTCATAAATAATAAATTAGATTACAAACTTGAAAAAGATAAAAATTCTTAGAATATAGAATATTGAAAGTGTTAGCCTTTAAATGATGAATTATTGGAATTTAAGACTATTTTTGAATCGCTTGAAAAGGAAAACGTGATTTTGAAAAATAGAAAATCTAACATTGCTCAAATAAATCACGATTTTGAAAAAGAGATTGAAAAGTTTAAGGATTTTAAAAAATATGAATTTGAAAAGTGTAAACAAATCAAAACTAAGTTGTCCGATATCAAAACTATTGACACGTTTTTTGGTACAAGCCGTCACACGTGAAATTTCAAGTTGGCAACACGCTCAGGCATTGAGAACATCGTCAGAGGACATAAAGCGATTTAGTTGAAGTCGCATTGCAAACATAGAATGACTCGAAAGTCCTAATAGATGACCTCTTTCAGGCCTGAAAACATTGATTACCGTGCTTTGCACTGTAACCCTTGTAGCCCCTTGAGTTATCTTTAGCTACAGCTTTTGTTCGGCCCAATCGGCCATAGCTTTGGAAGTTACGTCCGTTTCGTAAACGCGTGTAGAAGTATAAACTAGCATTGATCGGTAATCGCCTGGATTAAGTGTCAAAGTTTTGGAGTTCACATACTTGGATTGCATGACCCCCCAGATTGGGCCGCTCCCCTTCGGATTTCATGAAGTGGGTCGCGTAGTTGGGGACCCGACCCCATGAAACATTGCGGCATGACTTGATGTTGGAGCTCTTGACGTCGGTTCGGGTCGGAGTGGAAGAACCCGATCCGGATAGCCACATTGGTTTGACACCTGGACTTCTGGCATGTGATCACCTTCGGCTCGAGTCGAGCTAAACCAACTCGACCCCTCTCAATCTAAAGCGTCTCCATTGCGCAAGCGTTACACCGGTTGGAGTCGATCTAGGGGAACCGATCCGCCTGTAGTAAGCCATGCACATCATCTTTGACCTATTCTTAAGGCATCTTCCACTCCTATTAACTCGGATCGAGTTACACTTGGCATAACATGATCAATAGAGGATTTCTTCACGTTTTCCACCTCATTTCGAGACTCAATGGATGTGCACCACGTGGCACGCAGTCCGCTACCCGCCTATAACTATAAATACACCATTTGAAGGCATTTTGAGGGGAACTTGGTCACTTACTCCTCACAGCCATTGCACAACATAGAAGCCAAACTCCACATTATAACGAGGATTTCATGTATAATCTTTTGATTTATTACTTCTCCTCATGGTATACACGAGGACTTCGTATATAAATATGAGTGAATTGTACCTATAACTTCTTAGGATTTAAGAAAATATATAGTGGACATAGGCTTGGTTTGAGCCCATCCACTATAAAAACCTTGTGTGTCTCTTTTTATTTGTTGTTTTCTGCATTTTGTGATTTGTGATTGTGAGGACTTTACACTGCATTTGGGTGTTAGTACTAAATTTTGGTCTAACATTTTGGCATGCCCGGAGTGAGGGCACACGTTACTACTTCAATTTCTAGCTTGTAAGGAAACAAATTGCTTGTATGTTGGATCAATGGTTAAACAAAAGATTCCTCTTACTGAGGACGAAGGCACGAGAAATGAGGCAAGCAAGGAGGCTTCCTCTCATGGAGATCCATCGGCGTATCTTACTAGAGATGAAATGGATGGAGTTATTGCTGAATCGAGAAGCCGGATGGCAAGGCAAGAAGATCTCCTCTGCAAGCAACATGAGATGATGGATGAATTCTTCACTCGGATGGATGGAAGGCCGAGAAGAAATGTTCAACTAACAGGAAATAATGCCGAACGGATTGAGGCGGCACCTGACTTGGCCCTAGCAAAAGCACTTAACCGGGTCAGGTCTGGCCCGATCCAATACACAGAACTTGGTGGAACTGGGGGCAATCGCCTCCTATATGGAAATGAACAGTGTAAAATCTCAAGTCTTGGATGGAAACACTGGTAATACCGAGATTCAAGGCTCGAGTCGAGCATGACCCACATCAGCTCCAGTTCAGTTGGATACTCGAGCATAGGGATTCACACAAGTTTAGCACAAATTAACTCAGATCAGTACCCGAGCACCGGGTCGGGTCGAGCCATGCAGCCCGCAACCCAGGGGCAGCTTTGACCCCAATATTGAAATTCAACATGCACATACTTCTTCTATAGGACTCAATGCTGGGGACAACACCTCTAATCTTTGCAATTTGTAAATTTTTCGATGGCGATCGGATTGAAAATCTGATTCAACGCCTCTCAAGAGGCTGCAATTATCAGAACGACGTGGATGATGTCAATCACACTCCATTCACCTAGGAAATCAGGAATTCCCACAATCCCCCAAATTTCAAATTTCCAGTTCGTGGGCCTTACAACGGCAGAACATATCCTACCATGCACCTGATGCGATACAAACGACATATGGAAGTTCTGTCAGCATCGGAAAAAATCATAGCTAAATGCTTCCCTCTCTTCTTGACTGATATAGTTGCTATGTGGATTCGGCATTTGTATTCCGAATCGATCAACATCAGGAACGTGTTGATCACCCTCTTCATTGAACAATTTCGGGTCCATATTGCATGATCCAAGAATGTCATATCGCTCACTTCAATCAAGTAGAGGTATGGAGAAACTCCGCATTAATTTCTGGAAAGATTCAACGTTGCAGCAGCATTAGTCGATCGACCTGAACCATCCATGGTATTGATGGCGGTAGTATCCATCATTCTGGACAAGACGGAGTTCAAAAAATCATTGCACCGAGACCCACCACGAGATCTCGACGAATTATACCTTGAAGCAGATAGATTTCTACGTGAGTAAGATGCAACCTCCGAGAAGGACATTCTCTATGTCAACATGCTCAAAGGCGGAGAACCATCTGATTTTGGAAATGGCAAGAGAACAGCCACCATAAAGAATGACCGCAGCATTCAGCCCCAGAGAGGGCCTAAATATGAAAAGTACACTGAACTCAGTGCCCCACTGATTGACATTTACATGGTCACAAACAGTGCTATCTCATATTCAAAGCCTCCCACGATGGAGCCATCACAATAGGAACATGATTCTGGAAAACATTGTATATTTCATGACATAGATGGCCATGACACGAATGGCTGCAGGCATCTACGAGATTTGATTGAGGAATGGGTTGGACGTGGAGAGCTGCCTGAGTATGTAAAAAAACCAACAACGCCCATACCCGCAATGCTGCCACTCCTCCCCAAAGAGGGAATGATCCTGGATTGAGCTCTCGTGGGATCATCATCAGCTGATCTGGATTGGATCACTCTACTTTATCTGCATTTCTTAGGATTTAAGATGTGTTTTTGCTTTCTTTAGGTTTTTCGATTGGCTAAATCGGAGTACACACTTATAGGGTTAGGATTTATCCCCATGGAATGCTCTAGACTCGATGATAAACCAATCAGGATTTGCTTTGGTTTTGTATTTTAAATTGAATAAGGAAGGACTTCCCCGCATGGATTATGTTTGGTGAATTTAAGTAACTTGTCAGGTTGTGGTAGTATTCTCAATCTTAACTAAAGTATGACTTATACTTATCTCGAAACTCTAGGTATTGCTTGTGCCTAAGGATGAACTATCTTGTCAGGCTGTGGCAAGTACAGCTCTATCTCTGTAACACCCCGTAATTTGAATAACACTAAAGAGGATAAATTAAAGAATAATTAATTTAATATTTAGAATTAAGGGAAATGGATTGCGCCATTACTTCCGTCTCGAAATTCAGGTCAAGATAGACATTTCGTTTGCATAAAACGGATACCGTATGAAGAAGTTATGAAGGTTTGAAGTTTGTATACGTGCAAGAAAATTATATAAATATATATATAATTTAGAAAATCATAAAATCGTTCAAATTTCAAAAAGTAAGAGGCATTAAATTTCCCGCCCCAGGGGAGTCGACCCCCTAGGGTTGACGTGGCAGGTCTGTTCTGGGGGCTGGCAGCTATAAATTCGGCTCCATTTCTCCTGTTTTCTTCACTGAAAAAAATGGAGGCCTAAATGTTGTCGGTGCCTGGACTGAATCAAATCCTTTCCTTCTTCTGCAATCAAGTTTGGAGATTCAAGTGTATATCTATGATTCATCAACTACTTTTCTTCTTTTATCTTTATAAGATCCAAAACACTGTGAGTTTTAAGTTACTTTTAGATTTAAATAAATCGAAAGTAAACGTGATATGAATGTAATTTGGATCTATACGTGTGAATCCTTGAATCATTTCTGATATGTAATAATTTGTGAATCTATGATATTCTGACATACTATGACTTGGATCTTAACCTTTATCATATCAGATCTACCTTTGATTATGGATCTAACTCAGTGTTTAGATCACCTTGTACCTATCATGTTGTGGTTAAATAGGATCTGAACTAGTTGGACATCTAAATTGTTATTTAGATCTTATCATGCCTATTATGACATCCCTGCTATGTTAGAAACAATTCTATTATCTTATGTTCAACAGATCTATTCTCATATGTCCGTTTAATCAATATGCCACTCTATGTTTATGTCAATTTTGTTAGTATGGTTTTTTTCTATTGTCTTCCCTTCATCCTTTCCCTTTTTATTTTATATAGCTAGGCTACTTTCGAGCCTAGGCATGCCGCTGAAATATGCGAATGCGTTATATCGGAAACGAGGGGGAAAACATTGAAATTGGGCATACCTTGTAAAATAGGGAATTTGGCATAACTTTAATAATGTTTATGAATATGAATTTGGACATATAATTCATAATGAACATAATTGGGGAAAAAGGGGCATGAAACCTATAATGACATAGGTAAGAATTGGCTAATAATGAAATGCCTAGGATTACAGTAATTAGAAACTGTAACTGCGCCTAGACACGACGTTAGATTACACTTGTGGCGGAAGTCTGCCCGGAACCGCCCGACATATCCAGCGACCGCAAGTGGTGAATCTAATGTGAGGGGCCTAGGTGCACAAATACGAGACGTGTTAAGACACGAGGTTAAGCCCGACTTATGGAAGAAGTCTACCTGGAACCGACCGGCATAACCAGCATCCACAAGTGGTTGGCTTAATGTGGGAGGTCCAGCGCACTATAACCATAAATGGACATGGTAATGAATTGGAATACTTAACCTAGTTGAATCCATAGGGATTGTATGAACATGAACTTGAATAGGGGTTAAGTAAATATGCTTGAACAATGGGTGTGTTAAGTAAATCCGAAGGGGGTGGGTAATATTTATATATAGGCCCACAAACTCAACCTTGGTGGGGGGGGGGGGGTTATGTAATTAAAGACAACTAGTGGTAAGCATAACATGTAGGAATGTTGGAGTTTTGTATTTAAAGACACCTTTAGGTAAACATAACCTGTGGAAATGTTATGTAATTAAAGACATCTTTAGGTAAGCATAACTGGTAGAAATCCTAGTGGGGATACAAGACAAAGGTAAGAGCTTGTATCGTATTGTGTGTGGGACCCGTTTCAGTCCGTGACCCATATAACGGTATCGAACGAGGTCTCCTCCCTAGGTCGGAGTCGGGGCACACTTTCTGGGTTGACTGTATGAGATCCAAATGAGGAGGACGGTGTGGGCGGCGCAAACCGGCAGGGGACATGTGCGTGCATGGGTCGGGTAGAGGGGGCTAAGACGACCATGACACCAGTAGATATGGTTGTGCACATCAATGAAGGGTTACCACTTTAGGAAATGATACCTCCTATTGTGGGGCCGACACTGGGTATCTACGAAGTAGGGGGCCAATCGATTAGGGTAATAGTTGGGGTACATCCGGACGTTTGCCTAAGTCTATCATCTGATAGTTGTTGGGATCATCTCATTCTGGTTATACTAGTATCAGTGCAGAGAATAAGAGTAATCCTTAGAGAAGCGTATACACTCTATCATGTTTACCTTGTCATACCTACCTTTAATGGTGTTATATTTCTTATCCACTTTATATTTTTGTCATGCTGCTTTTACTTATTTGCTGGCTAAAAGTAACTGGACTCGCCAGACTTTATGTCTGACCCTTTTTGTTTCCTTTTCTTTCTTTCGTTTCCCCCAGGTTCTCAGGGTGGGAATAATCAAGCTTGATTGGGATTCTGCTATCTTTTGGCTGGAGCTGCTTAGTTGCTCAAGCTCCTATCGTTACTATGGCTATGTTTTTATTTAGGGATTTTGCTTCTTTTATTTTGTACTCTGATGTTTAAGTGCAGGACAGAAGTTTTTATGATGTATTGGTTTTTATGTAATTCAGACATATGATGTTTTGAACCACGATGCTTTATGATTAATAAAGTTTGTTTTTCCGCTGCTATTACTTTTATATCTGTCTTGTAATGTTTCTGTTCGTGTTTACCTATAACGCTTCACGAAACTTAATTCATTATCTTAATGAGTGACATTAATGGACGTGGGGTGTCACACTTGGTATTAGAGATGAAGGTTACCTGATTAGATAAAAGTTTTTGAAAATTAATTTCAAAAACGTTTAAAAGAAAGCATTTTTCAGAAAGGAAAGTCTGTTTTGAAAATCATAGTCCCTAAAGCCATATGTAATATCTTTCGATCCTTTGTCTGAATCTCTTTCCTTTTCTTTTCAACATGTATGGAGAACCTAATATTCCAGTGGGCGTTACGATACCAGGCTGGTTCCGTAGGTATCTAGAGGCCACGGTGCCTGCCGGTGGTCAAGCTGACGTTCCTCCCCTAGCCGCACCCATCGTTCCTCCTCCTCCTCCTCCTCCGAGAGCAGATGATTTCGCTAAGATCTGCAAAGATTTTTGTGCAATGGGAGGGAAGCCATTCCGTGGAACCGAAACGTTCGAAGAGGCAAGGAATTGGCTCAAGGAGACCGAGTACTTGTTTGGAATTTTCGAAGTTGATGATCGAAGGAAGATTTGGTTAGTTGTTTGGCCACTGAAAGACGAAGCATCATTTTGGTTAAGGTTCTTTCTCAAGCAGAGAAAAGCATGCAAATGGAGAGGTTCTTTCCGCTCAAACAAGGAAACATGTCGGTTAAAGAATATGTGAACAAATTTAACTAGTTAACGAAATTTGGATTGGATCTAGTGGACACTCCGCATAAGAAAGCTTTGCGGTTTGTTAAAGGACTGAACGAACCCCTTCATGGGTTAGCTATGTCCCATATTCCAATGGGAGCTACTTTTGAAAGGCTTGTTGATATGGCCTTGATGCATGAGGAAGACAAAGGAAAGAATAAGGAAGTTAAGGTTGAGGAAACGCAGAATAAGAAGGTATGGCCCAGGAAACAAGGACAACAACAACAACAGAAGAAGGGCGGAAAGAATGACAAAGCTAACGATAAGATAAAGTGTCATAGTTGTGGACGAGAGGGTCACTGTAACACGCCACCTCCGTTAAGGTCACTCACAAAGGGAATGCCTTAACTTTGGTGGAGCATTTTAGTAAACAGAACAGAAACTTACAAGACAGATAAAACAGTACTTGAAAATTTTTAACTTTATTACAGTAGAAACAGAAATCAATATGGTTACATCCTTTCAAATCTCAGAATTCAAGTACAAATATCAGTCTTGTACAAAAGCCTTCAAAATGCATGTTTAAAATCATAATCCCCATGGAACGGAAGCTATACAGAGCCAAGCCATACTTTAAGCACTTCAAGCAAAGAGAAATCCGGATCAAGCTAAAGTATTTCCCTCCTTGGATAACCTGGGGGGGAAACGGAAGAAAGGAGGCGAAACAACAAGGGTCAGACAAAAAGTCTGGCAAGTCCAGTGACTTTCAGCATATGAACAGATAATAATAATATGATATGAACATAAAACTGGATGTGTGATAACTGTAACAGGTGTAGCAGATATAACAGAAAAACAGAATGATATAAACTATTGTTTTACACTTCTCTGCACTAATACTAGTATAGCAGAATTAGGTGTCACCCTAATGTCTAAATTGAAGCAGGAACGGGTACAGAATACTTTAACAGAAACAGAATGCTAATAATGGGCCTTTACTACCCGATCAGAAACAGACAGAAGCAGAAACAGATTTATCCCTATGGAAACAGAATGTAGAATTAGGTGTACGCTAGTAATGGGCCTTTACCACCCGAACAGACGGTACCACGCAGAAACAGACAGGTGTTACCACCCAACAGAAACAGACGGTACCAACAGAAACAGACAGAACTAAGTGTACCCTAAAACCCTACCCTAAGCGATCGGCTCCCTAATACATAAATATCCTGTGTCGGCCCCACAATAGGGTGTATCACTCCCTAAAGTGACAACCAATTGGCACAGACCTATTTACAGATGTCACGGCGTCTTACATCCTCAGAGGCAGACCGGGATCCATGCACGCACATGACCCGGTTGGAACGCACCATCAACACCCCTCGCCATTATCAGAATGAACCACTTATAATTAGTACAGTAAGCATGCCCGGACCCTACCTACTGTTGGGTCAAAGTTTTGATACCAGAAAGGGTTACTGACTAATATGGGTCCCAAACTACAGATGACACAAGTAATTCCCCTCCTAACCTTGTGTCCCCAGACTAACAGATCTCAGATTAACTTGTTTACAAGTTCAGACATACAGAATTCAGATTTACTAGTTCACAGATTAAGTTAACAAGTTTTCAGACTAACGGATCAGATGTACAGATTTTTCAGATTTGTCTAACTTTGTATTGGGCCTACAGATTCATGGACGGGTTTACTACACCTATTAATCCAGTTGGTTTAACCCTATTTTCCCCCAATACGTTTTAGACGTCATTCTTATCTTAGATTTGCATTAATTAATTATTAATGCCCAGACCTCTCACATTAGGTCGCTAGCTTGTGGCCGCTGGATGGGCCGGGCGGTTCCGGGCAGACTTCTGCCACAAGCCAGACCTAACCTCGTGTCTTAAGCAGGTTATGACTAACTTCTCACATTAGAACCTATTGTTTGCGGCCACTGGATGTGCCGGGCGGTTCCGGGCAGAATTACGCCGCAAACTCATTCTAACCTCGAGTTAGTCACGTTTATCTTTGCGGCCAATTAATTAATAATTTACCGTTTATGCGCACGCCCAATATATATGCCAATTCAGGTTATATCAATAACAGGATGATTATATCAACACAGCAGATAACAGATTTTAGCAGATAACAGATTTTATATGACTTAACGGATTTAACAGATTTAGCAACTTAGCAAATTTTGGCATATAACAGGTTAGGCATCTCATCAGACAAATTTAACAGATTTTGCATTTCAATCTAATTAGCAGCCTAGGCAATATAACAGAACTAGCAGTTTTAGGCAACTTAGCAAATTAGCAAAATAGGCATTTTCAACGGATTCAGTAGATGACAGATTTAGCAGGTTTAATATTTCTAAATGTTCTATTTACATGCCTTGCCTAAACATAAATTAGGCCTAAATTCATATGCCTAAATAATTGTCATGATTCACAATATGATCATATACTTCCATGTTTGCATACATTTACAAAGCGCAGAATATGGACATAATTTACCCTATAACATATGTTCCAATTTTTGTTAAACTAGCATTTTATAGCAGATTCACATATAAATTATCATTAATTTCAATGCACGCCATATATCCAAAAATCCCTATTTAGGTGTAATCACAATAATAGATATCCTAATTAATGTAAATCTTTACACCTAATTCCATATCTTCTTCTTTTTAAGTCATGAATCATTATGCAAACTATACCCAACAATCTAAATCTTTAAATCATATCTTCTAAAAATCAGATCTTGACTTTTATATGCATTTTGTCCAAAGTCTCAAATCATATGTAATCTTACAATGGTTCCTCTTCTTCTTTTATCACAGAATATGCATAGGTCTAAAACTAGTTTACAACATATGCTCATTTTTCTAATTAATTACAGATCTAAATAACATATGTTCATTTCTCTAATTAGTTACAAATCTAAATTACAACATACTCTATGCATGCAATATATAAATTACATGTTCATAGTCAAATTTATGCATCCAATCCCAAGTCACATGTCCAATATATTTTATGCTTCAGATCTAAAGTCATACGTTCAATTCAGTCTTGTCAAATTTCGCATCATTCATTAATTGTCCCAAATTTTGCGTTCATACGTTAATCTCTTTATGAGATTGGGCACAGGCTCGTGGTAGCCTGGCTATAGAAACAGAAAAGAAGAAAGGAATACAGAACAGTCACAGAAAACAAATCTAACAGAAGAGAATATATATACAACCTCAAACTCAGATTTAAATGCATATCAAAATTATAATTAACGTTTATAGCGGAAAATAACTGTACTTGCCTTGATTGGATTAAAGAAAGAACTTTAGTTGTTACAGAATTGCTGCAGAAGCTTTTATCTCAAATTTGAATTTAGGATGATGTTGATTGACCTCTAGTTTTGATTCTAGCAGAGTAGCGACGCCATTTTTTATTTTTAATTAGAAGAAGAGAGCAATGGAGGCTAGAGAATTGTGTTAGAGACTTAGGTTAGGTAGAGTCTAGGGTCATTTTTATAGGGTTTATGAACTGATTAGAACCATTGATGTTGCTTGGATTGATCGTAGCCATTCATTCGAAAGAGAGACCAATTAGAGCCTGCCACCTAGCCCTAATGACAAAGCAAGCTTCTGAAAATCGACCAAACCCAGACCTGGCCAGCCAGGGCTAGACCAGACCTGGCCAGCAGGTCATTTTTGACCTGGGCGCACTTGGCAGGTGCGCCAGGTCAAAAATGTACTGGCGCACTTCACAGGTGCGCCAGTTCATTTTTGTTCTGGCGCACTTCCCAAGTGCGCCAGTGCATTCTGACCCTTCTCCGGTTTTTCGCCCAACTTCGTTCGTCCATAAATTCTTCATACGATATCCGTTTTTCGAAAACTCGGACTCTATTTCGCGTATTTTTCCGAGACGAACGCAATGGCGTATCCCGTTTCCCTTAGTTCTTTGATTTGAAATTAATTATACTTTAATTTGTGAATTTCACAGTTATAGAATACACGGGGTGTTACATTCTCCCCCACTTAAAAGGATTTCGTCCCCGAAATCTTCAAGTTAAGAAGAATGTGTCCTACCATCCAATCACCCATCTACTCAACCATCATCCACAAGCATCCATTGTCCTTAGAAAACTTCTAATGTTGTATGAACATATGCAAAAGTGTGTGTATGTGTTCCTTATCTAATGCAAAGATCAGGCGGTCTACTGATTCAGTTGACCTCCTTAATGCGAATTATGTCAGTGCCATGAGTCCAACATGTATGCAATATATATTATTTCTATATGAGTGCACAATCATTCACTCAAATGCAACATCCATGTGCTGAATCAATCATTTTGCATCCACAAGAATTGAAAAATGCTCACACATCCATATGCAGTATGAGAGTGTTTTCGAGCCGATCTAGTGCCTAGTGTGTGTATATGCATCCACAGGCAACCACTAGCAACCACTTGCATCCACTTGCAACCATCAAACATAACATGTCTCAAACACATGTTTACACCCATTAGTTTCTACCTAAAGTTCGAAGATTCGATCGATAGGATACAGTCGAATGATGGAAGCGAGTACAGATAGAACGGAAATTTGGTTCCCATTAGACATGGGTCCTAAGTATCGACCCCAAAGACCGAAACCAACATCAAATTGACACCCAGAGGATTACCTTCTTTAGACAATGTCAAAACTGGAAATCCTATCAAAAGTATTTAGATATTTACAGACTACTGGTACAGATCAGGTTCCCTAATGATTCTTAGGAAGCTAAGCATGATAAAATCATACCCCACGAAAACTCAGAATGTTTGCGTCATACTTGACGCCTAACACAGATATCCCTCAAACCCTAATCTCAAACAGATGACCCATAACCCTTATGGGTCTGAGTCTACAGCGGAATTCAGAAATAATACTAGTATTAAAGTGCAGAGTATCGATTACAAAATCAAAATACCAGAATCAGAAAAAGTCTTAACTCCATAATCAGATAAAGAAATTAAACCTACTATAGAAATTTATCCTAATCCTATCCACTAGCCTCGAAAGTGTTCGCCTTCCCTCCAGCAGTTGGTCCTTCCCTCTTCCCTTGTCCTCGTTTCTTCGGGCAGTCCCTAGTGAAGTGTCCTATCTCACCACAGTTGAAGCAAGTGCCCTTCTTTGGATCCACTTTCTTATCGTGTGTCCTATCCATGTCTCCCATGTACGTTCTCCATTCGTGACCTTCCACCAAAATGAAGCTTCATCCTTCATTAACCAAGCAGCTGGTTGAACCTTCCTCCCATCATCTATCTCAAAGGTACCAACAAGTCCTCCACTTCGTTCAGCCAACTTCTAGCCTCGACAACGTCTCAGTCCCATAAAGCGGTTTTCCTCCCATCGCACGGAAGTCCTTACATATCTTAGAAAAAGCATCTATACGCGGAGGAAGAGATTCAAAAAGGGAAAGAGGAAGGAACTCGAAACAAAGAATCGAAAGAAAGATATATGGCTTTTAGGGATTATTTATTTTATTTTTCAAAAATAAGCTTTACCTTTGAAAATACTTCCTTTTTAAATCCTTTTTGAAAATAGTTTTCAAAACTTTTTATCAAATCTGGTAACCTTCAGCTCTGATACCAAGTGTAACACCCCACCTCCGTTAAGGTCACTCACAAAGGGAATGCCTTAACTTTGGTGGAGCATTTTAGTAAATAGAACAGAAACTTACAAGACAGATAAAACAGTACTTGAAAAATTTTAACTTTATTACAGTAGAAACATAAATCAATATGGTTACATCCTTTCAAATCTCAGAATTCAAGTACAAATATCAGTCTTGTACAAAAGCCTTCAAAATGCATGTTTAAAATCATAATCCCCATGGAACGGAAGCTATACAGAGCCAAGCCATACTTTAAGCACTTCAAGCAAAGAGAAATCCGGATCAAGCTAAAGTATTTCCCTTCTTGGATAACCTGGGGGGGAAACGGAAGAAAGGAGGCGAAACAACATGGGTCAGACAAAAAGTCTGGCAAGTCCAGTGACTTTCAGCATATGAACAGATAATAATAATATGATATGAACATAAAACTGGATGTGAGATAACTGTAACAGGTGTAGCAGATATAACAGAAAAACAGAATGATATAAACTATTGTTTTACACTTCTCTGCACTAATACTAGTATAGCAGAATTAGGTGTCACCCTAATGTCTAAATTGAAGCAGGAACGGGTACAGAATACTTTAACAGAAACAGAATGCTAATAATGGGCCTTTACTACCCGATCAGAAACAGACAGAAGCAGAAACAGATTTATCCCTACGGAAACAGAATGTAGAATTAGGTGTACACTAGTAATGGGCCTTTACCACCCGAACAGACGGTACCACGCAGAAACAGACAGGTGTTACCACCCAACAGAAACAGACGGTACCAACAGAAACAGACAGAACTAAGTGTACCCTAAAACCCTACCCCAAGCGATCGGCTCCCTAATACATAAATATCCTGTGTCGGCCCCACAATAGGGTGTATCACTCCCTAAAGTGACAACCAATTGGCACAGACCTATTTACAGATGTCACGGCGTCTTACATCCTCAGAGGCAGACCGGGATCCATGCACGCACATGACCCGGTTGGAACGCACCATCAACACCCCTCGCCATTATCAGAATGAACCACTTATAATTAGTTCAGTAAGCGTGCCCGGACCCTACCTACTGTTGGGTCAAAGTTTTGATACCAGAAAGGGTTACTGACTAATATGGGTCCCAAACTACAGATGACACAAGTAATTCCCCTCCTAACCTTGTGTCCCCAGACTAACAGATCTCAGATTAACTTGTTTACAAGTTCAGACATACAGAATTCAGATTTACTAGTTCACAGATTAAGTTAACAAGTTTTCAGACTAACGGATCAGATGTACAGATTTTTCAGATTTGTCTAACTTTGTATTGGGCCTACAGATTCATGGACGGGTTTACTACACCTATTAATCCAGTTGGTTTAACCCTATTTTCCCCCAATACGTTTTAGACGTCATTCTTATCTTAGATTTGCATTAATTAATTATTAATGCCCAGACCTCTCACATTAGGTCGCTAGCTTGTGGCCGCTGGATGGGCCGGGCGGTTCCGGGAAGACTTCTGCCACAAGCCAGACCTAACCTCGTGTCTTAAGCAGGTTATGACTAACTTCTCACATTAGAACCTATTGTTTGCGGCCACTGGATGTGCCGGGCGGTTCCGGGCAGAATTACGCCGCAAACTCATTCTAACCTCGAGTTAGTCACGTTTATCTTTGCGGCCAATTAATTAATAATTTACCGTTTATGCGCACGCCCAATATATATGCCAATTCAGGTTATATCAATAACAGGATGATTATATCAACACAGCAGATAACAGATTTTAGCAGATAACAGATTTTATATGACTTAACGGATTTAACAGATTTAGCAACTTAGCAAATTTTGGCATATAACAGGTTAGGCATCTCATCAGACAAATTTAACAGATTTGGCATTTCAATCTAATTAGCAGCCTAGGCAATATAACAGAACTAGTAGTTTTAGGCAACTTAGCAAATTAGCAAAATAGGCATTTTCAACGGATTCAGTAGATGACAGATTTAGCAGGTTTAATATTTCTAAATGTTCTATTTACATGCCTTGCCTAAACATAAATTAGGCCTAAATTCATATGCCTAAATAATTGTCATGATTCACAATATGATCATATACTTCCATGTTTGCATACATTTACAAAGCGCAGAATATGGACATAATTTACCCTATAACATATGTTCCAATTTTTGTTAAACTAGCATTTTATAGCAGATTCACATATAAATTATCATTAATTTCAATGCACGCCATATATCCAAAAATCCCTATTTAGGTGTAATCACAATAATAGATATCCTAATTGATGTAAATCTTTACACCTAATTCCATATCTTCTTCTTTTTAAGTCATGAATCATTATGCAAACTATACCCAACAATCTAAATCTTTAAATCATATCTTCTAAAAATCAGATCTTGACTTTTATATGCATTTTGTCCAAAGTCTCAAATCATATGTAATCTTACAATGGTTCCTCTTCTTCTTTTATCACAGAATATGCACAGGTCTAAAACTAGTTTACAACATATGCTCATTTTTCTAATTAATTACAGATCTAAATAACATATGTTCATTTCTCTAATTAGTTACAAATCTAAATTACAACATACTCTATGCATGCAATATATAAATTACATGTTCATAGTCAAATTTATGCATCCAATCCCAAGTCACATGTCCAATATATTTTATGCTTCAGATCTAAAGTCATACGTTCAATTCAGTCTTGTCAAATTTCGCATCATTCATTAATTGTCCCAAATTTTGCGTTCATACGTTAATCTCTTTATGAGATTGGGCACAGGCTCGTGGTAGCCTGGCTATAGAAACAGAAAAGAAGAAAGGAATACAGAACAGTCACAGAAAACAAATCTAACAGAAGAGAATATATATACAACCTCAAACTCAGATTTAAATGCATATCAAAATTATAATTAACGTTTATAGCGGAAAATAACTGTACTTGCCTTGATTGGATTAAAGAAAGAACTTTAGTTGTTACAGAATTGCTGCAGAAGCTTTTATCTCAAATTTGAATTTAGGATGATGTTGATTGACCTCTAGTTTTGATTCTAGCAGAGTAGCGACGCCATTTTTTATTTTTAATTAGAAGAAGAGAGCAATGGAGGCTAGAGAATTGTGTTAGAGACTTAGGTTAGGTAGAGTCTAGGGTCATTTTTATAGGGTTTATGAACTGATTAGAACCATTGATGTTGCTTGGATTGATCGTAGCCATTCATTCGAAAGAGAGACCAATTAGAGCCTGCCACCTAGCCCTAATGACAAAGCAAGCTTCTGAAAATCGACCAAACCCAGACCTGGCCAGCCAGGGCTAGACCAGACCTGGCCAGCAGGTCATTTTTGACCTGGGCGCACTTGGCAGGTGCGCCAGGTCAAAAATGTACTGGCGCACTTCACAGGTGCGCCAGTTCATTTTTGTTCTGGCGCACTTCCCAAGTGCGCCAGTGCATTCTGACCCTTCTCCGGTTTTTCGCCCAACTTCGTTCGTCCATAACTTCTTCATACGATATCCGTTTTTCAAAAACTCGGACTCTATTTCGCGTATTTTTCCGAGACGAACGCAATGGCGTATCCCGTTTCCCTTAGTTCTTTGATTTGAAATTAATTATACTTTAATTTGTGAATTTCACAGTTATAGAATACACGGGGTGTTACAGTCACTTGGTCAAGGACTGCAAGAGAAGGAAGAATACTTGCTTCAATTGTGGAGAGGTCTAACACTTTGCTTGGGAGTGCTCCAAGAAACAAGGACCACATGGACAAGGTCAAAGGGCAGGAGTTTCTGGAGGGCAGGTGCCTGCTCTCGCGACCAGTGCTCTTGATAGAGGTAGGAAAATTTCTATTGAAGGTTTGATTTCTCTTTCCAATCACCCTATTAGAACTCTTTTTGATTCTGGCGCTTGACATTCATTTATATCTAGTTCTGTGGTTGAATCTCTGCACTTAAATACTACTATGGTAGTGGATCCCATTATTATCTCAAACCCCATTGGTGTTTCGGCTCATTTGTATATGATTTGTTCGGGTTTGAGAACATCTGTTTTAGGCGTCGAGTTTGAGTGCAACGCATATGTGCTCGGGTTTATGGGCTATGGGTTGATTCTAGGGATGGATTGGATAACCATGTACGGTGCCATTTTGGATTGTGAGAGGAGGGTCATTAGGCTTCTGACATATCATGGGAGGACCCTCAAGATTTCTTGTGACCCGCAAAGGTTTGTTATGCTTAGTTTTCTAGAGTCTCTTGATGATCTATCAATGATCCGCAATCTGTTCCAGTAGTCCAAGATTTTTCTGATATTTTTGATGAGGTATGGGGCTTACCTCCGAGGAGTGAGATCAAATTTCGTACATATTTGGTGGACAATGCAAAGCCAGTTGCATTACCGGTGCGCTATATGGCTTCAAGGGAAAGGAGGGAGCTTAGTAAACAAGTAGGGGAGCTACTTGAAAAAGGATTCATTAGGCGAAGCATATCTGAATGGGGTGCTCCAGTAGTATTTGCAACTAAGGCGGATGGTTCGCCTCACTTATGTGTAGACTATAAGGAGTTGAATAAACTCACTAAGAAAAACAAGCACCCACTCCCAAGGATAGATGACTTGTTTGACCAGCTTGTTGGGGGCATCAGTATTCTCTTAATAAGACTTTGCCACGGGATTTCATCAGTTGAGGGTGGTTGAGGACAGTATAGATAAGACCGCTTTTAGGACTCCAGATGGTTTCTTTGAATGGCTCGTTATGCCTTTTGGGTTGACGAATGCACCTGCCTATTTTGTTGATCTGGTGATTAGGGTGTTTCGGGAGTTTCTAAATAAATTTGTCGTGGTCTTTCTTGATGATATCTTGGTCATCTCGAAGAGCGAGAAAGAGCATGCCTTACATATAAGGGAGGTTTTGAAAACTCTGTGTGCGCATCAGCTTAAGGCAAAGTTCTCCAAATGCCCTTTTTGGAGAAAAGAGGTGAGATTTTAAGGGCACGTTGTTTCTAAAGAAGGGATAGCGGTAGATCCCGCAAAGGTGGTTGCAGTTCAGGATTGGAAAATCCAAAAGAATGCAACAAAGGTGAGAAGTTTTCTGGGATTAGCAGGCTATTATAGAAAGTTCATTAAGGACTTCGCAAAGATATCTGCCCCACTCACCAGGCTAATATAGAAGTACTTGGCGTTTTCATGGAACATAGATTGTGATGTTGCTTTCCAACGATTGAAGAGGGCTTTAACAACAACCCAGTTTTAACCTTGCCCAATGGAAATAAAGTGTTTACAGTATACACTGACACATATGGTGCAGGGCGTGGTGCGGTTCTGATGCAAGAGGGAAGGGTAGTATACTATGGTGGCAGACAACTAAGAGTTCATGAGAAGAACTACCCTACCCACGACTTATAGCTAGTTGCCATAGTATTCGCGCTTAAGACATGGCATCAATATTTACTTGGAGAGAATTTCGAGTTGTACACTGATCAGAAATCTCTCAAGTACTTTTTCTCGCAAATGGATCTTAATTTAAGGCAGCAGAGGTGGATGGAGTTCCTAGCATCTTACGATTTCAAGATCTCTTATACCCTTGGCAAGGGTAATGTGGTGACAGACACACTTAGTAGGCAGAGGATGACCTTAAGTCCCTTGTTTATGGAAAGGAAGAGTTTGGAGTTTATAACGAATATTGACTTTAGACCCTCCACCGAGCTTTTACCTGGTTTGCTTGCATCGCTAGAAATACGACCTACTCTTATGGATCAAATAGGAGCTTCGCAGCAAGATGATCCAACAGATTTCAGACATCTTGGATAGAATCAGTAAAGGGGAGACTTCTAGTCATCTCAATAGATATTCCATAGACGATAAAGGGTGGTTGCGACGAGATGGAAGGCTTTGTGTTCCTCAAACTGGAAGTTTGATAAAAGCAGTCCTAGAAGAAGCTCATTTTTCTAAGATGACTATTCATCCAGGTGGCGATAAGATGTATAAGGATATGAGAAGGGTTTTCTTTTGGGCTGGGATGAAGAAAGATGTGGCAGAGTTTGTTTCTCAATGTTTGGTTTGTCAGCAAGTCAAAGCTGAGCAAAAGAAGCCCGATTGCTTCATCATTTAGAGGTTCCACAATGGAAGTAAGAGAGCGTCTCTATGGATTTCATAGATGGGTTGCCTAGATCAAAGAAAGGCAACACCAGTATTTGGGTGGTAGTAGATAGACTTACTAAGAGCGCCCATTTCATTCCAGTTAAGAGTAAATGGACGGCAGCATGGTTGGCAGCAGTTTATGTTCGTGAGATAGTCTGTCTTCATGGAGTACCTTCCAGCATCGTAAGCGATCGTGACCCCATCTTTACTAGTGAATTTTGGAGGATCTTGCAAGAAGCATTAGGTACACAGTTATGTTTGAGCACCGCTTATCATCCTCAGACCTATGGATAGACGGGGAGGGTGAACAGAGTTCTAGAGGATCATTTGAGGTTTTGAATCCTAGACTTCTGAGGGACTTGGGAAGAGTATCTTCCTTTTTTGTATAGTTCGCGTACTACAATAGTTATAAAGCTAGCATTGGCATGGCACCCTTCGAAGCATTATACAAACGACCCTATAGGCCACCAAATTGTTGGTGGGAGTCTACAGAAAGGCTATTACTTGGACCAGATATGGTTAGGGAAACATCCGAGAAAATTGAACTTATCCGACGACGAATGAAGACCGCTTGTAACACCCCGTGTATTCTATAGCTGTGAAATTAACAAATTAAAGTATAATTAATTCGAAATCAAAGAACTAAGGGAAACAGGTTACGCCATTGCGTTCTTCTTGAAATTCTGCTTGAGATAGAGTCTGAGTTTGCGTAAATTGGACTCCGTATGAAAAAGATATCCTTAAATTAAAAATTGCAGCAAAACATGGAAAAAGAGGAATGAGAAAAGAATAATGTTTAGCATTGTTCTAACTTTTGTAAGCAAAAGACTTAGTAGCTCATTTGGTTGGAACACATGACTTGCATACAAGAGGTACAGAGTTCGATCCCCGCCAGCGCCTTATTTTTGTTTTAGGGGAATGGCTTAAAATAGCCTAGTGTGAATGCAGTTCAAAAAGTGGTTTACTGTGAAAATGGGTAATTGGGAAGATAGATAAAAAAAAAAAAAAAAAAAATAAGTGGCCTTCTCTAATTGGATTCATGACAAATTAAAGGAAAGAAATATTTAACATATTCGTACATATGTGCATTTATGTCATAAACATACAAATTAAATAAAGATGTGTGGATGCAAGCAGTGAAAAGAAAGGTTTATGCATAATATTTGTATGCAGTAAATGGGGATTTTCAAAGAGGAAGAATATGAATAGGTTAGACTTAATTTTCTATTAATAGGAATGTCATTTATAAACCTGCAATTGACATCAATGTGGCACTGAATAAGAAAAATATGGTATGTGATATTATTTTGTGAACATAACATGCAAGCATATTAATATGACGAATATTTATCTGGCATTTAATTTAAAGATATGTCAATAGGGCATTGATTTGAAAACATGCTATTAACATTTATCTGTACATGTTAATTTGAGAAATATATAAATATGTTGAGAAATATATAAATATGCTAATTTACAATGAAAAGGATACATTAATATTGTCATTCTTGTTAATTGACATGTATATATGAATAATTAATGTATACGGTAAAAGGAAAGATGTATCTATTAAATACGTATTTATGTTTGATGGATTGGCAATAAATAATGAATGTTGATAATGTACATTAAGGGAGTAATTATGGCATAAGTGTGTTAGGAATTATTTATATATAGAATTTGTCCTAAATGAGAAATGTGTACATTGTAGGAAATATATATATATGCTAAAACATGGAATTGCATGTAATTGGCCTCTTTTGAAATTTATGGCCTTGATTTACCCTAGCATCATCGGACGGCTCAAATTAACTTGCAACTCTATAAAAATGACCCTAGACTCTACCTAGGTTTCTTACACAATTCTCTAGCCTCCATTGCTCTCTTCTTCTAATAAAAATAAAAATAAAAATGGCGTCGCTGCTCTGCTGGAATTAAAACTAGAAGATAATCAACATCAACCTAAGCAACTCAATTCAAACTAGAGATTAAAGTTTCTGCAAAGATTCTACAACAAGTTAAAGTTCTTTCTTTAATCCAATCAAGGCAAGTACAGTTATTCTCCGCTATAAACGTTAATTATAATTTTGATATGCATTTAAATCTGAGTTTGAGGTTGTATTCTCTTCTGTTAGATCTGTTTTCTGTGACTGTTCTATATTCCTTTCTTCTTTTCTGTTTCTATAGCCAGGCTACCACGAGCCTGTGCCTAATCTCATAAGAGATGAACGTATGAACGCAAGTTTTGGGATGAATGATGAGAAATTTGACAAAACCAAATTGAATGTATGACTTTAGGACTGAGGCATAAAATATATTGGACATATGACTTGGGATTGGATGCATAAATTTGACTATGAACATAAAATTTATGCATGTTGTATGCATAGTTATGTTGTAATTTAGACCTGTAATTAATTAGAAAAAAATAAGCATATGTTATAAACTAGTTTTAGACCTATGCATATTTTGTGATAAAAGAAGAAGAGGAACCACTGTAAAGATTACATATGATTTGAGGCTTTGGACAAAATGCATATAAAAAGGCAAGATCTGATTTTTAGAGGATATGGTTTAAAGATTTATATTATTGGGGATAGTTTGCATAATGATTCATGACATGAAAAGAAGGAAGATATGGAAACTTAAGATTTACTTTAATTAGGATATCTATTATTGTAATTACACCTAAATAGGGATTTTTGGATATATGACATGCATTGAAATTAATGGTTATATTTGGTATAATTTATATGTGAATCTGCTGTAAAATGCTAGTTTAACAAAAATTGGAACATATGTTATATGGCAAATTATGTCCATATTCTGCGAGTATATGTTGTGAATCATGACAATTATGTAGGCATATGAATTTAGGCTAATTTATGACTAGGCAAGGCATGTAAATAGAACCTTTGGAAATATTAAATTTGCTAAATCTGCTAATTTGCCAAGTTGCCTAAACTGCTAGTTTTGTTATATTGCCTAGACTGCTAATTAGATTGAAATGCCTAATCTGTTAAATTTGTCGGTTGAAATGCCTAACCTGTTATATGCAAAATTCTGCTAAGTTGCTAAATCTGTAAAATCCGTTAATTCATATAAAATCTGTTATCTGCTATGTTGATATAATCATTCTGTTATTGATATAATCTGAATTGGCATATATATTGGACGTGCGCATAAACGGTAAATAATTAATTAATTGGCCGCAAAGATGAACATGGCTAACTCGAGGTTAGAATGAGTTTGCGGCGTAAATCTGCCCGGAACCGCCCGGCACATCCAGTGGCCGCAAACAATAGGTTCTAATGTGAGAAGTTAGTCATAACATGCGTAAGACACGAGGTTAGGTCTGGCTTGTGGCAGAAGTCTGCCCGGAACTGCCCGGCATATCCAGCGGCCACAAGCTACCGACCTAATGTGAGAGGTCTGTGCATTAATAATTAATTAATGCAAATCTAAGATAAGAATGACGTCTAAAACGTATTGGGGAAAATAGGGTTAAACCAATGGGGTTAATAGATGTAGTAAAACCCGTCCATGAATCTGTAGGCCCAATACAAAGTTAGACAAATCTGAAAAGTCTGTACATCTGACCCGTTAGTCTGAAAACTTGTTAACTAAATTTGTGAATTAGTAAATCTGAATTCTGTATGTCTGAACTTGTAAACAAGTTAATCTGAAATCTGTTAGTCTGGGGACACAAGGTTAGGAGGGGAATTACTTGTGTCATCTGTTGTTTGGGACCCATATTAGTCAGTAACCCTTTCTGGTATCAAAACTTTGACCCAACAGTAGGTAGGGTCCGGGCACGCTTACTGAACTAATTATAAGTGGTTCATTCTGATAATGGCGAGGGGTGTTGATGGTGCGTTCCAACCGGGTCATGTGCGTGCATGGATCCCGGTCTGCCTCTGAGGATGTAAGACGCCGTGACATCTGTAAATAGGTCTGTGCCAATTGGTTGTCACTTTAGGGAGTGATACACCCTACTGTGGGGCCGACACAGGATATTTATGTATTAGGGAGCCGATCGCTTGGGGTAGGGTTTTAGGGTACGCTTAGTTCTGTCTGTTTCTGTTGGTACCGTCTGTTTCTGTTGGGTGGTAACACCTGTCTGTTTCTGTGTAGTACCGTCTGTTCGGGTGGTAAAGGCCCATTACTAGTGTACACCTAATTCCACATTCTGTTTCCATAGGGATAAATCTGTTTCTTCTTCTGTCTGTTTCTGATCGGGTAGTAAAGGCCCATTATTAGCATTCTGTTTCTGTTAAAGTATTCTGTACCCGTTCCTGCTTCAATTTAGACATTAGGGTGACACCTAATCCTGTTATACTAGTATTAGTGCAGGGAAGTGTAAAACAATAGTTTATATCATTCTGTTTTTCTGTTATATCTGCTACACCTGTTATAGTTATCTCACATCCAGTTTTATGTTCATATCATATTATTATTATCTGTTCATATGCTGAAAATCACTGGACTTGCCAGACTTTTTGTCTGACCCTTGTTGTTTCGCCTTCTTTCTTCCGTTTCCCCCCCCAGGTTATCCAAGGAGGGAAATACTTTAGCTTGATCTGGATTTCTCTTTGCTTGAAGTGCTTAAAGTATGGCTTGGCTCTGTATAGCTTCCGTTCCATGGGGATTATGATTTTAAACTATGCATTTTGAAGGCTTTTGTACAAGACTGATATTTTGTACTTGAATTCTGAAATTGAAAGGATGTAACCATACTAATTTCTGTTTCCGCTGTAATAAAGTTAAAAATTTTCAAGTACTGTTTTATCTGTCTTGTAAGTTTCTGTTCTGTTTACTAAAATGCTCCACCAAAGTTAAGGCATTCCCTTTGTGAGTGACCTTAACGGAGGTGGGGTGTTACACTTGGTATCAGAGCAAAAGGTTACCGGATTTGATAAAGAATTTTTGAAAACTATTTTCAAAAAGGTTTTGAAAAGGAAGTATTTTCAAAAGTAAAGCTTATTTTGAAAAACATAGTCCCCTAAGCCATATATCTATCTTTTGATCCTCTGCTTGAATCCTTGTTTCCTTCTTTCTTGAGTCTCTGGGGCTCCCGGTTTTCTGGGAGGTAACCTCATCGAAGGGCAAAGTAGTGCCCGACTTCCATCAATAGCTGTAGTAGTTTCACCTGCGGCTAGTTTTCTTTAGAGCTTTGAAGGATTTTTCCGGGCGATGGAGGCAGCTTTCGAGGGATTGGTCAGCATGTTACACAAGGATAGTAAAGATGAGAATGATGAGGTTTGGCTAAGGAGCACAACCCAAAGGTGAGAAACTCATATAGACTTAGTTCACAATGGAGGCAAAAGGGAAACACAAAAGAAGGAAGGAAAGTTTGAAGATAAGGAGGAGGAAAGTGTTTTACTTATGGAAGCTCGACTCATCTGAATAAGGATTACCGAAAGAGGAAGGGGAGGGCGCTTGCTTCAACTGTGGGGAGATGGGATACTTCACTAGGGACTGCCCGAAGAGACGAGGACAAGGAGGGCAGGCGAACACTCTTGAGGCTAGTGGCTAGGATAGAAATAGGAAAATTTCTATAGTAGGTTTAATTTCTTTATCTGATTATGGAGTTAAGACTTTTTCTGATTCTGGTATTTTGATTTTGTAATCGATACTCTGCACTTTAATACTAGTATTATTTCTGAATTCCGCTGTAGACTCAGACCCATAAGGGTTATGGATCATCTGTTTGGGACTGGGGTTTGAGGGATATCTGTGTTAGGCGTCAAGTATGACGCATACATTCTGAGTTTTCGTGGGGTATGATTTTATCATGCTTAGCTTCCTAAGAATCATTAGGGAACCCGATCTGTGCCAGTAGTCTGTAAATATCTAAATACTTTTTATAGGATTTCCAGTTTCGACGTTGTCTAAAGAAGGTACTCCTCTGGGTGTCAATTTGATGTTGGTTTCGGTCTTTGGGGCCGATACTTAGGACCCATGTCTAATGGGAACCAAATTTTCGTTCTATCTGTACTCGCTTCCATCATTCGACTGTATCCTATCGATCGAATATTTGAACTTTAGGTAGAAACTAATGGGTGTAAACATGTGTTTGAGACATGTTATGTTTGATGGTTGCAAGTGGATGCAAGTGGTTGCTAGTGGTTGCTCGTGGATGCATATACACACACTAGGCACTAGATCGGTTCGAAAGCACTTTCATACTGCATATGGATGTGTGAGCATTTTTAAATTTTTATGGATGCAAAATGGTTGAATCAGCATATGGATGTTGCATATGAATGAGCAGTTGTGCACTCATATAGAAATGATATGTCTCAAGTAGGAAAATTTGCATACATATTGGACTCATGGCACTAACATGATTTGCATTAAGGAGGTCGACTGAATCAGTGGGCCGCCTGATTTTGCATTAGATACGGACATGAACACACACTGTGCATTTAAACATGAAAGCATTAGAAGTCTATAAGGACAATGGATGCTTGTGGATGATGGTTGAGTAGATGGGTGATTGGATGGTAGGACACATTCTTCTTAACTTGAAGATTTCGGGGACGAAATCCTTTTAAGTGGGGGAGAATGTAACACCCCGTGTATTCTATAGCTGTGAAATTAACAAATTAAAGTATAATTAATTCGAAATCAAAGAACTAAGGGAAACAGGTTACGCCATTGCGTTCTTCTTGAAATTCTGCTTGAGATAGAGTCTGAGTTTGCGTAAATTGGACTCCGTATGAAAAAGATATCCTTAAATTAAAAATTGCAGCAAAACATGGAAAAAGAGGAATGAGAAAAGAATAATGTTTAGCATTGTTCTAACTTTTGTAAGCAAAAGACTTAGTAGCTCATTTGGTTGGAACACATGACTTGCATACAAGAGGTACAGAGTTCGATCCCCGCCAGCGCCTTATTTTTGTTTTAGGGGAATGGCTTAAAATAGCCTAGTGTGAATGCAGTTCAAAAAGTGGTTTACTGTGAAAATGGGTAATTGGGAAGATAGATAAAAAAAAAAAAAAAAAAATAAGTGGCCTTCTCTAATTGGATTCATGACAAATTAAAGGAAAGAAATATTTAACATATTCGTACATATGTGCATTTATGTCATAAACATACAAATTAAATAAAGATGTGTGGATGCAAGCAGTGAAAAGAAAGGTTTATGCATAATATTTGTATGCAGTAAATGGGGATTTTCAAAGAGGAAGAATATGAATAGGTTAGACTTAATTTTCTATTAATAGGAATGTCATTTATAAACCTGCAATTGACATCAATGTGGCACTGAATAAGAAAAATATGGTATGTGATATTATTTTGTGAACATAACATGCAAGCATATTAATATGACGAATATTTATCTGGCATTTAATTTAAAGATATGTCAATAGGGCATTGATTTGAAAACATGCTATTAACATTTATCTGTACATGTTAATTTGAGAAATATATAAATATGTTGAGAAATATATAAATATGCTAATTTACAATGAAAAGGATACATTAATATTGTCATTCTTGTTAATTGACATGTATATATGAATAATTAATGTATACGGTAAAAGGAAAGATGTATCTATTAAATACGTATTTATGTTTGATGGATTGGCAATAAATAATGAATGTTGATAATGTACATTAAGGGAGTAATTATGGCATAAGTGTGTTAGGAATTATTTATATATAGAATTTGTCCTAAATGAGAAATGTGTACATTGTAGGAAATATATATATATGCTAAAACATGGAATTGCATGTAATTGGCCTCTTTTGAAATTTATGGCCTTGATTTACCCTAGCATCATCGGACGGCTCAAATTAACTTGCAACTCTATAAAAATGACCCTAGACTCTACCTAGGTTTCTTACACAATTCTCTAGCCTCCATTGCTCTCTTCTTCTAATAAAAATAAAAATAAAAATGGCGTCGCTGCTCTGCTGGAATTAAAACTAGAAGATAATCAACATCAACCTAAGCAACTCAATTCAAACTAGAGATTAAAGTTTCTGCAAAGATTCTACAACAAGTTAAAGTTCTTTCTTTAATCCAATCAAGGCAAGTACAGTTATTCTCCGCTATAAACGTTAATTATAATTTTGATATGCATTTAAATCTGAGTTTGAGGTTGTATTCTCTTCTGTTAGATCTGTTTTCTGTGACTGTTCTATATTCCTTTCTTCTTTTCTGTTTCTATAGCCAGGCTACCACGAGCCTGTGCCTAATCTCATAAGAGATGAACGTATGAACGCAAGTTTTGGGATGAATGATGAGAAATTTGACAAAACCAAATTGAATGTATGACTTTAGGACTGAGGCATAAAATATATTGGACATATGACTTGGGATTGGATGCATAAATTTGACTATGAACATAAAATTTATGCATGTTGTATGCATAGTTATGTTGTAATTTAGACCTGTAATTAATTAGAAAAAAATAAGCATATGTTATAAACTAGTTTTAGACCTATGCATATTTTGTGATAAAAGAAGAAGAGGAACCACTGTAAAGATTACATATGATTTGAGGCTTTGGACAAAATGCATATAAAAAGGCAAGATCTGATTTTTAGAGGATATGGTTTAAAGATTTATATTATTGGGGATAGTTTGCATAATGATTCATGACATGAAAAGAAGGAAGATATGGAAACTTAAGATTTACTTTAATTAGGATATCTATTATTGTAATTACACCTAAATAGGGATTTTTGGATATATGACATGCATTGAAATTAATGGTTATATTTGGTATAATTTATATGTGAATCTGCTGTAAAATGCTAGTTTAACAAAAATTGGAACATATGTTATATGGCAAATTATGTCCATATTCTGCGAGTATATGTTGTGAATCATGACAATTATGTAGGCATATGAATTTAGGCTAATTTATGACTAGGCAAGGCATGTAAATAGAACCTTTGGAAATATTAAATTTGCTAAATCTGCTAATTTGCCAAGTTGCCTAAACTGCTAGTTTTGTTATATTGCCTAGACTGCTAATTAGATTGAAATGCCTAATCTGTTAAATTTGTCGGTTGAAATGCCTAACCTGTTATATGCAAAATTCTGCTAAGTTGCTAAATCTGTAAAATCCGTTAATTCATATAAAATCTGTTATCTGCTATGTTGATATAATCATTCTGTTATTGATATAATCTGAATTGGCATATATATTGGACGTGCGCATAAACGGTAAATAATTAATTAATTGGCCGCAAAGATGAACATGGCTAACTCGAGGTTAGAATGAGTTTGCGGCGTAAATCTGCCCGGAACCGCCCGGCACATCCAGTGGCCGCAAACAATAGGTTCTAATGTGAGAAGTTAGTCATAACATGCGTAAGACACGAGGTTAGGTCTGGCTTGTGGCAGAAGTCTGCCCGGAACCGCCCGGCATATCCAGCGGCCACAAGCTACCGACCTAATGTGAGAGGTCTGTGCATTAATAATTAATTAATGCAAATCTAAGATAAGAATGACGTCTAAAACGTATTGGGGAAAATAGGGTTAAACCAATGGGGTTAATAGATGTAGTAAAACCCGTCCATGAATCTGTAGGCCCAATACAAAGTTAGACAAATCTGAAAAGTCTGTACATCTGACCCGTTAGTCTGAAAACTTGTTAACTAAATTTGTGAATTAGTAAATCTGAATTCTGTATGTCTGAACTTGTAAACAAGTTAATCTGAAATCTGTTAGTCTGGGGACACAAGGTTAGGAGGGGAATTACTTGTGTCATCTGTTGTTTGGGACCCATATTAGTCAGTAACCCTTTCTGGTATCAAAACTTTGACCCAACAGTAGGTAGGGTCCGGGCACGCTTACTGAACTAATTATAAGTGGTTCATTCTGATAATGGCGAGGGGTGTTGATGGTGCGTTCCAACCGGGTCATGTGCGTGCATGGATCCCGGTCTGCCTCTGAGGATGTAAGACGCCGTGACATCTGTAAATAGGTCTGTGCCAATTGGTTGTCACTTTAGGGAGTGATACACCCTACTGTGGGGCCGACACAGGATATTTATGTATTAGGGAGCCGATCGCTTGGGGTAGGGTTTTAGGGTACGCTTAGTTCTGTCTGTTTCTGTTGGTACCGTCTGTTTCTGTTGGGTGGTAACACCTGTCTGTTTCTGTGTAGTACCGTCTGTTCGGGTGGTAAAGGCCCATTACTAGTGTACACCTAATTCCACATTCTGTTTCCATAGGGATAAATCTGTTTCTTCTTCTGTCTGTTTCTGATCGGGTAGTAAAGGCCCATTATTAGCATTCTGTTTCTGTTAAAGTATTCTGTACCCGTTCCTGCTTCAATTTAGACATTAGGGTGACACCTAATCCTGTTATACTAGTATTAGTGCAGGGAAGTGTAAAACAATAGTTTATATCATTCTGTTTTTCTGTTATATCTGCTACACCTGTTATAGTTATCTCACATCCAGTTTTATGTTCATATCATATTATTATTATCTGTTCATATGCTGAAAATCACTGGACTTGCCAGACTTTTTGTCTGACCCTTGTTGTTTCGCCTTCTTTCTTCCGTTTCCCCCCCCAGGTTATCCAAGGAGGGAAATACTTTAGCTTGATCTGGATTTCTCTTTGCTTGAAGTGCTTAAAGTATGGCTTGGCTCTGTATAGCTTCCGTTCCATGGGGATTATGATTTTAAACTATGCATTTTGAAGGCTTTTGTACAAGACTGATATTTTGTACTTGAATTCTGAAATTGAAAGGATGTAACCATACTAATTTCTGTTTCCGCTGTAATAAAGTTAAAAATTTTCAAGTACTGTTTTATCTGTCTTGTAAGTTTCTGTTCTGTTTACTAAAATGCTCCACCAAAGTTAAGGCATTCCCTTTGTGAGTGACCTTAACGGAGGTGGGGTGTTACACCGCTCAAGACAGGCAGAAATCCTATGCTGACAAGAGAAGGACTAACATTGAATTTGAAGTAGGAGATATGGTTTTCATTAAGGTATATCGATTGAGAAATGTGGTTCGGTTTGGATCTATAGGACTGGCACCAAGATTTGTAGGGACATTTCCCATAACAGGAAGGATTGGCCAAATGGACTACAGAGTAAAACTACCAGAGAGACTATCCGGCGTTCATGATGTTTTCCATGTTTCTCATTTGCGGAAGTGCTTGCATGATACCACAGAAGTAGTTGAGCCAAGTATATTGGAGGAAGTAGAGGTGGAACAGGAGGCGACAATCAGACGAGTTCCTTCCCGTATTCTTGGATCAGAAGTTAAGAAGCTACACAATAGAGAAGTAAAGTTAATGAAAGTTCAGTGGGGAGATAACCCAGACGATGCGACTTGGGAGAACGAAGACAAGATTCGTGCTTTGTACCCTTTTCTTTTCGAGGGTATGTTCTTAACTCCTTTTCCAAAGTTTTGTCTATGCTTGTTTCTATCATTTAAGTATGTCCTATCGATCGAATCTTTGACTTTTACGTAGGAATCCTATGGATGTAAACATGTGTTTGAGACATGTTATGTTTGATGGATGCAAGTGGTTGCTAATGGTTTCCTGTGGATGCATATACACACACATTAGGCACTAGATCGTCTCAATCACTTTCATACTGCAATGGATGTGTGTGCATTTTTCTTCTTTTAGTGGATGAAATGGATGTATCATTATATGGATGTTGCATTTGGACGGATGTTTGTGCTCACATATAGAACTTACATGTTATTATAGGTTTGTTGCATACATGTTGGATTCATGGCATTAACATACATTGCATTAAGGAGGTCGATTTAATCAGTAGACCGCCTGATCTTCGCATTTGCGTTGCGACATATAGACACACCTTTTCATATTTTCATATAAGCATTAGAAAACTTTTAAGGACAATGGATGCCAGTGATTGGTGGATGAGTAGATGGATGTGGAAGGTAGGATATACATTCTTCTTAACTTGAAAATTTCGGGGACGAAATCCTTTGAGTAGGGGTAATGTAACACCATGTAATTTTAATAACACTAAAGAGGATAAATTAAAGGATAATTAATTTAATATTCAGAAATAAGGGAAACAGACTACGCCATTGCGTCTGTCTCGAAATTCTGGTCAAGATAGACATTTGGTTTACGTAAAACAGACATCGTATGAAGAAGTTATGAAGGTTTGAAGTTCATATACGCGCAAGAAAATTATATATATATATATATAATTAATTAATTAATTCAGAAAATCGTTCAAAATCTGAAAAGTAAGAGGCATCAAATTTCCTGCCCCGGGGGAGTCGACCCCTCAAGGGAGGTGTTGATCCATGGGTCGACCCCCTAAGGGGGGTCGACCCCCTAGGGCTGACGTGGCAGGTCTGTTCTGAGGGCTGGCAGCTATAAATACGGCTCCATTTCTCCAGTTTTCCTCACTGAAAAAAATGGAGGCCTAAATGCTGTCGGTGCCTGGACTTAACCAAATCCTTTTCTTCTTCTGCAATCAAGTTTAAAGATTCAAGTGCAGATCTGTGATTCATCAGCTGCTTTTCTTTTTCTATCTTTCTAAGATCCAAATACTGTGAGTTTTAAGTTACTTTCAGATTTAAATTAATAAAAAGAAAACATGATATGACTGTAACTTGGATCTATGCCTGTGAATCCTTGAATCATTTCAGATCTGTAATAACTTGTGAATCTATAATATTCTGGCATACTATGACTTGGATCTTAACCTTTATCATGTGAGATCTACTTTTGATTATAAATCTAACTCACTAGTTAGATCACCTTGTACCTATCATGTTGTGGTTAAATTGATCTGAACAAGTTGGATATCTAAATTGTTATTTAGATCTTATCATGCCTATTATGACATCCCTGTTATGTTAGAAACAATTCTATTATCTTATGTTCACCAGATCTATTCTCATATGTCCATCTAATCAATATGCCACTATATGTTTATGTCAATTTTGTTAGTATGATCCTTTCTATCGTCTTCCCATCATCCTTTCCCTTTTTATTTTATATAGCCAGGATACTTTCTAGCCTAGGCATGCCGCTCAAATATGCGAATGCGTTATACGGGGAACGAGGGGAAAAACATTGAAATTGGGCATAACTTGTAAAATAGGGAATTTGGCATAACTTGAATAATGTTTACGAATATGAATTTGGACATATAATTCATAGTGAACATAATTGGGGAAAAGGGGCATGAAACCTATAAAGACATAGGTAAGAATTCGCTAATAATGAAATGCCTAGGATTACAGTAATTAAAAACTGTAACTGCGCCTAGACTCAAGGTTAGATTACACTTGTGGTGGAAGTATGCTCGGAACTGCCCGACATACCCAGCGACCACAAGTGGTGAATCTAATGTGAGGGGTCTAGGTGCACAAATACGATACATGCTAACACACGAGGTTAAGCCCGACTTGTGGAAGAAGTCTGCTCGGAACCGACTGACATATCCAGCATCTACAAGTAACAGGCTTAATATGGGAGGTCTAGCATATTATAACCATAATTGGACATGGTAATGAATTGGAATACTTTACCTAGTTGAATCCATAGGGATTGTATGAACATGAACTTGAATAGGGGTTAAATAAATATGTTTGAATAGTGGGTGGGTTAAGTAAATCTAAGGGGGGTTGGGTAATATTTATATGTAGGCCCACAAACTTAACCTGAGGGGGGTTATGTAATTAAAGACACCTAGTGGTAAGCATAACCTGTAGGAACCTTGGAGTTATGTAATTAAAGACACCTTTAGGTAAGCATAACTGGTAGAAATACTAGTGGGGATACAAGACAAAGGGGAGAACTTGTATCGTACTGTGTGTGGGACCCGTTTCAGTTAGTCACCCATATAATGGTATCAAATGAGGACTCCACCCTAGGTCGGAGTCGGGGCACGCTTACTGGGCTGACTGTAAGAGATCCAAATGAGGAGGACGGTGTGGGCGGCGCAAACCGACCGGGGTCATGTGCGTGCATGAGCCGAGTAAAGGGGGCTAAGACGACCGTGACACCAGTAGATATGGTTGTGCACATCAATAAAGGTTTGCCACTTTAGGAAGTGATACCTCCTACTATGGGGCCGAAACAGGGTAACTACGGAGTAGGAAGCCGATCGATTAGGGTAGTAGTTAGGGTACATCCGGACGTATGCCTAATTCTACGATCTGATAGTTGTTGGGATCATCTCATTCTGGTTATACTAGTATCAGTGAAGGGAATAAGAGTAATCCTTAGAGAAGCATATACACTCTATCTTGTTTATCTTGTCATACCTGCCTTTATTGTTGTTATCTTTCTTATCCACTTTATGTGCCTGTCATGCTACTTTTATTCATTTACTTGCTAAAAGTAACTAGACTCGCCATACTCTACGTCTGACCCTTTTTGTTTCCTCTTCTTTCTTCCCTTTCCCCCCAGGTTCTCGTGGTGGGAATACTCAAGCTTGATCGGGATTCTGCTATCTTCTGGCTGGAGCTACTTAGTTGCTCAAGCTCTATCTTTACTATGGCTATGTTTTTATTTGGAGATTTTGCAGCTTTTATTTTATGCTCTGATGTTCAAGTGCAAGACATAAGTTTTTATGATGTACTGGTTTTTATGTAATTCAGACATATGGTGTTTTGAACCACGATTCTTTAAGATTAATAAAGTTTTTTTCCGCTGCTATTATTTTTATATATGTCTTGTAATGTTTCTGTTTACCTATAACGCTTCACGAAACTTAATGCATTCCCTTAATGGGTGACATTAACGGATGTGGGGGTTTCGCAATCTCAGTATGAGTATGTTTTGTACTCAAGTGGATCCTAAGTATGGATTATACGCAGGAACATCAAATTGTCTTGTTAGGATCTGACAAAGGCACCCAATAAAACCCGAGCATGGCTTATGCTCAGTTTGAACTTCCTAGTATGGATTATGCCAAAAGGTTAAGTCCCTCGCCAGGACTTGGTAGGATGATTTGAACATCCCTAGAGTATGGTATATGCTCGACTGGGCACCTAAGCATGGTTTATGCTCGAAGGGATAAGTAGTGTTGCTAGGTTTTAACACATCTATTTTCCTTCTTTTCTTTGCAGGTATGGATTACACTTGCAGCCGGCTGGCCCGGCGTGGCCTTGGTTCTCCTGGATTTCTTCCGGCCTTAATACGATCCCAAACCATCATCGGTTTTCTGGCCTTAATACGATCTAGCACGATCGTGGCATTCTGGACTTCTATGAATTATGGATTTCTCGCATTATCTAGAAGACATCTTTCTTCAACCAGCAAGATATGTTCTATGGGGAAAACTTGTTAACACACTTTTGGTCAAAGCCGTAACACGTGAAATTTCTGGTTGGCAATGCTCTCAGGCATTGAGAACATCGTCAGAGGACATAGAGCGATTTGATTGCAGTTGCATCGCAAACATAGAATGGCCCGAAAGTCCTAACAGATGACCTCTTTTAGGCCCAAAAACATCGATTACGGTGCTTTGCACCATTACCCTTATATCCCCCTGAGTTTACTTCAAGTACAACTATCATTTGGCCCAATCGACCTTACGGTCTGAAGCGTCCCGACCCCTCTCAATCAGAAGCGTCTCCAATACGGGGGTGTCACACTGTCTTGGGTCGAGCTAAGGGACCCGATCCGCCTGTAGCGATCTATACACTGCATTTTTAACCTATTCTCAAGGCAACTTCCACTCCTATCAACTCGAATCGAGTTACACTTATCATAAGAGAGGATTTCTCCATGTTGGCGTGGCACACGACCCTCTACTCGCCTACAACCATAAATAAACCATTTGAAGGCATTTTGAGGGGACCTTGGGCACTTACTCTTCATGGCTTCCACTATTGTTCCATGCAAGAACGTTGCACAACATAGAAGTCGAACTCCACATTGTAACACGAGGATTTTGTGTATAATCTTCTGATTTCTTACTTCTTTTCATTGTAAAACGCGAGGACTTCGTACAAAATTTGAGTGAATTGTACTTGTAACTTCTTAGGATTTAAGAAGATATAAAGTGGATGTAGGCTTGGTTTGAGCCGAACCAATATAAAAAATCCCGTGTTCCCCGTGTTATTTACTGTTTCTTACATTATGTGATTTGTGATTGTGAGGACTTCACACTGCATTTGGGTGTTAGTACCAAATTTTGGTCTAACAAAGACCAAAATAAAGTTACTTGAAAACAAATATATGATTTTGGTGAACAAAATGATTCTGAAAAGAGAAAGTCACTATTAACCGATGCTCCAAATGGATGAATAAAATAGTGATCTTAAATCTAAAATTTAAAATCTAAAATACAACAATTTCAATCAACATTGGCTAAATTTTTAAATGGAGAAAAATCATTGAATATATTGTTGAAAAACTAAATATTTATTAAAACTAGAAAGGGAATTGGTTTTGATAAAATTAATCAATTGAAAGGATGAATTCATATAATTTCAACGAAGTTTCCAAACGCGTGTTTTGTGGAAAATTTGGTTATAAACATAATGTATGCTTGTTTAACAATAAAAATAGTCCAATTAAGCAAATTTGATCCAAAATGGTAATTAAAAAAATTAATTAATTTCAAATGAGTGTGGGTTCCTAAAGGTACTTTAATGAATATGGATGGATTTTTACATCAAAAAGTTTGGATTCCAAAACATTGTATTAAAGTTAAGAGTGGTACAATATCTTTTGTTGGACCACTTGATTTTGTACATATTTAGGTACCAAGGATGGCTAAGGAACAACTTTGAGAAAGATAGAATTCATGTTGTTCCATATCGTTGTTGAAATATATTTCATGTTCCTTAGCCTCGGAATGAAGAGTATGAGATTCATAAGCTCACAATGTCATTTGTAAGTCGAGTATGATCTCTAAACTGACGTTTATATTCTTTTGTTATGACATTTTGTTTTTGACACTACTGTAGTATTTCTATAATATCTTGGACTTTCTAACTTCAAATTGCAAAATTAAAGATGTTTTGGAAAATAGATTGTATTGCCTGTAATATTAATTTTTTGGGTATTTCTTGATTCTAAACTTAAACTGATGAAAAAGATGCAATATGTTTGAAGTATATGTTATAAGATATTCTGAGAATTTTTGACAGTACTGTAGTTTTCCGATCACATCTTGAGTTCCATTATCTGGAATTCCAAAATTCTTGAAATTATGGAAACTAACAAAATTTCACATAAGTTTTACGTTTTGTGTTTTTGCTAACTCGTTTTGGAAAGCCTTCAAAATCTGCACTCAATATAGCGTATTACTCAAAAACTATTTTAGAAGGTTGTGATAATCTCGTATAGTTTTTTTATTTGACTTACCTATGCGACTTAGAAATCATTTAATATTCGGTGATATGTGGAATTTCAACACAAACATGTTTTTAAATCATTTTGATATTTGAAAATTAATATTTTCCATCAAGTGATTTCAAACATTTTAATGATCAACGTTCTTTTGCTTTATAGAATTGTGTGAGAAATTCACTTATAAGTCTTGACTTGTTTTGAAATTGAAAAATATTTCTTTCTTTGATTGAATTTGGATTTGGTTGGATTTCTTGAGTTAACATGATAAATTGCACAATACATTGACAGAAAAATCAGTATCAAAGTTTCATTTAATATTAGAAGCAATCAATTCAAGTAATATTAGATAGTATCACATTAACTGATTAATGCATGAAATTTATTTTCAACTTGCATAATTTTTATCAAAAATCCACTTTACAGAAAATTGGTCTAAACATATTTCAGTTGTTAAAAGTATTTATGATTATTTGCTCAAAAATTAAATTATTGACCAATTAAACCAGTTTTTTGAAAACTTACCAAAATAATTTATATTTTGAACTATGATGAGTAGTCACTACACTATATTTCATGACAAAAGAAAATATTATTTTTTAAAATCTCATGAAAATTAAACATATTTTATAATATTTTCAGTTTGATACTAATTTCATGATCATTTCTTTTTCTACCTTCATTCAGTCATTCGCCTCGGTTTTATATAATGTGAACAGTTTGATTTTCTTATTGTGCTAAGGTATTCACACTCATTTGAAGTTACTCGCAGTTATGCATGGATGAATAACCTAAATTTCTGTCTGTTGTGATTTCATTTCATGTAAAAGTCATCATGGATATGCAGATTATTCTTTTTACCAAACATATGCGAATCAAATCACGATCTTTTATTCTAATCTAATCTTTTATTCTAATCTAATAAGAACAAGAGACCTTTCTCGATCAATCTTGATGGAACATGTTAAAATCTAAGTGTTATCTTAATCTTATTTAAAAGTCCTTATGATTATGCATGATTAGAAAACAATTGGAATTTTTGAGTTGCTACTAATCCCATTTAAAAGTCCTAACGATTATGCATGGTTAGAAAGTGCTTAAAAATATTGTAACACCCCACCTCCGTTAAGGTCACTCACAAAGGGAATGCCTTGACTTTGGTGGAGGGTTATAGTTACAAGACACAGATAAAACACAAGACATATATAAACACATATATATAAGCAGCGGAAAACAAACAGACTTTCATATCATAAATACATGTTCATACAAAACATTTCCATAATTGTCTCAAAACAAACTTCCAATTATTACAATCATGTCTTGATTTAAAACTTAAAGAAGCATGAAACATAAATAAAGCAACAAAAATCCCCATAATGATATCCAAAGCCGTAGCCCAAACGAAAAAGATCCGAGCAATACATTCTCTCTCTTCAAGCTGGATGAAAAATCTGACTAAGCTGAGGTGTTTCTTCCCTGTGGACCTGGGGGGGAAACGGAAGAAAAGAAAGCGAAAAGAAAATGGGTCAGACATTAGTCTGGTAAGTCTAGTTATTTTCTAGCATGAGAACAATAAAAAACCATGACTTGCATAAACTGAGAACAGGACAATACTAGAATATAAGACAAGATATGGCAGGAAATACTAACTATACTAAACGCACTCACTATTACTTCTCTGCACCTACTTGTATTTGTTCCAACTAGCACCCCATGATTGGGGTGAAGTGATTCCCTTTCTAAGATCGGCTCCTACTCGCGTAATCATATGTGTCATACGCCCCCCAAGGATTGTAGATACCTATGTTCGTCCCACCATGGGGTGTATCAAGTCCCATGGTTGCGGCCCGACACAATTCTAGAATGCATAGTGTATACTACTAGTGCCCAGTGCCCTGTTTGTCTGCTTCGAAGTGTGTGCACGCCCGCACTCCATTAGAACCTACACTGCTGCACCACTCGACGTCGCTTTTGACCGCCTACAGTCAGCCCAGTAATCGTGCCCCACCCTGCCTAGTTTCAAGGTACCATGATACCTAATTGGGTTACTACTGAAATGGGTCCCCGTTACTAGGGTTTTCTAGTCAAACATATTAAGTGGTTAGGTGTTCAAATTAACCTGACCCTACCCATCAGATATAGTTAACATGTTGAGTTGGTTAAGTGTTTTAGTGAACTTAACCCTACCATCCTTATCTAGCTTTAATTTAATCATTAAAGCACCGACCACTCACGTTAGACAGGTATTGTTGCAGTTACTGGACAGCCGGTCGGTTTCGGGCAGGTTCACACCGCAACTCAGTCTAACCTCAGGTCCTTATTGGGCTTAATGCCTTAACCTCCCACATTGGATAGGTATTGTTGTGATTACTGGACAGTCGCGCGGGTCCGGGCAGGTTTACATCACAATTCAATCCAACCTCGGGTTAAGCATATTTGTATTTTCTAATCTACCTTTTAATTTATGTATATTATCCAGTATTCATGTCATTGCCCAAATTTGTTTCTAATCAAGTTCATTAATTTAGGTATATAATTTATACCGTTTCATGCCATAAATCACCTATGTGATTTTTAACGAATTTATGTCAAGTTTTCTATAAATACCAATTTTACCCAACGTTACCCCGTCTAAATATTAGGCTAACAATCTTAGCCTAATTTTCCGTCCGCATGATTTTGACATATAATATTAGGCTAAAAACTTAGCCTAATTTAGCGTACACGAAATTGGCATAAAAATAATTTATTAACATAAACATGACATAAATGTAAACTTGGCATTTTCGGCATAGTCAATATGAACATCATAGGTGTGAACTTGCAAAATAGTCAACATGAATATCATAGGTGTGAACTTGCAAAATAACCAACATGAATATCATAGGTGTGAACTTGCAACGTAGACTAAATCAACATACATATGTGTGAACTTGCAAATCAATCACGAACATATGGATAAGTGTGAACTTGAAATATGACATAGGTTTAACACATACACCTAAACATGTAGATCTAACCTTTTTTTCACATATGTGATATGATTTTACAACCTAAAACTTGCATAACATGATAATCTACACAACTTGTCATAACAAGTTATACTCCAAGTTCATATACATATGAATAGGCTTATCCATTAATTCCCAATTCATTATGATAATAAAATAGAACCACAGACATAGATCAATATCATCCAATTTCACATATAACATAATGAACATCATTCTATTATCATTTTATTTTAAGGCATGATATTAATTTTGATTTGCATCCCAAAACATAACTAAACTTACAACAATCGATGAATCTTGAGTTCTGGTTTCTGAGTTCTGAAATTAAGATGATTTCCTTTGGGTAGATAAACGTTGTTTTGATTTTATTTTTGAATTAGATTTGAATTAGCTTTGTTCGTCTCTTAAGCGGTGGCTACTCCAAGTTTCCTCCTGATAGCATGGCGGCTCTGGTCCTAATTTTTGTGTGAATTTAGGTTAGAGATTTAGGTTGTTTATATAGAGTTTCAAACTAATTAGAGTCGTCCGATGAAGCCAGAGTTAATCAAGACCATCCATCCCAAAAGAAGCCAATCAAATAGTGACAAGTCAGCCCTAATGACACAGCCAAGCCCCAGAAACCGAACCAGGACCCAACCAGGCAGGTCAGGCCGACCAAGCAGGTCGACCTATAGGTTGACCCCCAGGTCGACCCCCTGGTCGACCTGGGTACTTAGTTCGACCCCCAGGTCGACCTCCTTGTCGACCTGGGTCTTGGGCGGGAATTTTCCCGCCCAGCCCAATTTGGATCTGTTTTTGAATTTTGAACTGAATTCTACACTATTTGAACTTTAAATTGAATTCTGAAACTTCGGAAGGTCATAACTCCTTCATACGGAGTCCGATTTACGCAAACTCGGACTATATCTCAAGCAGAATTCCAAGACGAACGCAATGGCGTAACCCGTTTCCCTTAATTCCCACATTCAAAATTAATTATACTTTAATTTGTTAATTTAATGTTTAACTGAAAATTCGGGGTGTTACTTTCTCCCCTCCTTAAAGGATTTCGTCCCCGAAATCTTCAAGTCGAGGAGAATATACCCTACCATCCAATCGTCAATCTACTCAACCATCACACATAGGCATCCATTGTCCTTAAAAAGACTTCTAATGCTTCATGATCATATGCACAGTGTGTGTACATGTCCTTATCTAATGCAAAAATCAGGCGGTCTACTGATTCATTTGACCTCCTTAATGCAAATCATGTAAGTGTCATGAATCCATTATGTATGCAAATTTTTCCTACTCATAATTCTACTTGAGTGCACAACCATTCATACAAATGCGACACCCATATGACATCAAGTCAAGTTTCAACCATATACAAATATAAATACATATATGCATATGCAATATGAAAGTGACTGAGCCGATCTAATACCTAGTGTGTGTGTGTGTGTATATGCATCCACGAGCAACCAGTAGCAATCACTTGCAACCACTTGGAACCATCAATCATAACATGTTTCAATTACATGTTTACATCCAAATGGGTTTCTACCTAAGGATAAAGGATAAGATCGAGGAGATTTACCTATAAAGATATGTATACAAGTATAAGCTTAAGGAAAAAGAGATCAAAGGATAAACTAAACTCTCTACAGAAATATGACTACCTCGTTCCTGCAAAGGTGCCATCAGCGCGTAAACCTGTACCCCTGAAGTGTATCCGGTCCTCTGCCCCTGCCCTTGCTTTCTTGGACATTCCTTAGCCATGTGTCCAGTCTCGCCGCAATGGAAACAACAAGCACTCATCTTCCTCTTCTTCTTTCTGCAGTCTTTCACCACATGTCCAAGAATGCCATAGAAATAACATTTCCTTTTCTCACATGTCTTGTTATTATTGTTGTACCCTTTCCTTCTTGATTATTATCCGTCTTCTTGTTCTGTGATTCTTCCGCTTGTTGGTTCACGTAGAGGAGGAGGAGGAGGAGGAGTAAAAGCGTCTGCAGCTGGGGAGTAAGGTCCCCAGACATGCTGAAATGAGAAAGGAAAGATAGATTCAAAACAAAAGGCTAGAAAGATAGTGCATATGGCTTTAGGGAATTATGCCTTTTAAAATAAAACAACACTTTTTTTTGAAAAAAAAATGCTTCTTTAAACTTCTTTTTGAAATTAGTTACAAAAACTTTTATCTGATCTGGTAAACCTATGCTCTGATACCAAGTGTAACACCCTACCTCCGTTAAGGTCACTCACAAGGGGAATGACTTAACTTTGGTGGAGGGTTATAGGTACAAGACACAGATAAAACACAAGACATATATAAACACATATATATATGTATAAGCAGCGAAAAACAAACAGACTTTCATATCATAAATACGTGTTCATACAAAACATTTCCATAATTGTCTCAAAACAAACTTCCAATTATTACAATCATAAAACTGTCTTGATTTAAAACTTAAAGAAGCATGAAACATAAATAAAGCAACAAAAATCCCCATAATGATATCCAAAGCCATAGCCCAAACGAAAAAGATCCAAGCAATACATTCTCTCTCTTCAAGCTGGATGAAAAATCTGACTAAGCTGAGGTGTTTCCTCCCTGTGGACCTGAGGGGGGAAATGGAAGAAAAGAAAGCGAAAGGAAAATGGGTCAGACATAAGTCTAGTAAATCTAGTTATTTTCTAGCATGAGAATAATAAAAAGATCATGACTTGCTTAAACTGAGAACAGGACAATACTAGAATATAAGACAAGATACGGCAGGAAATACTAACTATACTAAATGCACTCACTATTACCTCTCCGCACCTACTTCTATTTGTTCCAACTGGCACCCCATGATTGGGGTGAAGTGATCCCCTTTCTAAGATCAGCTCCTACTCGCGTAATCATATCTGTCATACAGCCCCTAAGGATTGTAGATACCTATGCTGGTCCCACCATGGGGTGTATCAAATCCCATGGTGGCGGCCCGACACAATTCTAGAATGCATAGTGTATACTAATGGTGCCTAGTGCCCTGTTTGTCTACTCCGAAGTGTGTGCATGCCGCACTCCGTTAGAACCTACACTGCTGCACCAGTCGCCGTCGCTTTTGACCACTTACAATCAGCCCAGTAATCGTGCCTCACCCTGCCTAGTTTCAGGGTACCATGATACCTAATTGGGTTACTGCTGAAATGGGTCCCCGTTACTAGGGTTTTCTAGTCAAACATGTTAAGTGGTTAGGTGTTCAGATTAACCTAACCCTACCCATCATATTTAGTTAACATGTTGAGTTGGTTAAGTGTTTTAGTTAACTTAACCCTACCATCCTTATCTAGCTTTAATTTATTCATTAAAGCATCGACCACTCACATCAGACAGGTATTGTTGCGGTCACTGGACAGCCGGTTGGTTCCGGGCAGGTTTACACCACAACTCAGTCTAACCTCGGGTCCTTATTGGGCTTATTGCCTTAACCACCCACATTGGATAGGTATTGTTGTGATTACTGGACAGCCGGGTGGGTCCGGGCAGGTTTACATCGCAACTCAATCCAACCTCGGGTTAAGCATATTCGTATTTTCTAATATACTTTTAATTTATGTATATTATCCAGAATTCATGTCATTTCCCAAATTTGTTTCTAATCAAGTTCATTAATTTAGGTATATAATTTAAACCGTTTCATGCCATAAATCACCTATGTGATTTTTAACCAATTTATGTCAAGTTTCCTATAATTACCAATTTTACCCAACGTTACCCCGTCTAAATATTAGGCTAACAATCTTAGCCTAATTTTCCATCCGCATGATTTTGACATATAATATTAGGCTAAAAACTTAGCCTAATTTAGCGTACACAAAATGGGCATAAAAATAATTCATTAACATAAACATGACATAGGTGTAAACTTGGTATTTTCGGCATAGTCAATATGAACATCATAGGTGTGAACTTGCAAAATAGTCAACATGAATATCATAGGTGTGAACTTGCAAAATAACCAACATGAATATCATAGGTGTGAACTTGCAACGTAGACTAAATCAACATACATATGTGTGAACTTGCAAATCAATCACGAACATATGGATAAGTGTAAACTTGAAATATGACATAGGTTTAACATATACACCTAAACATGTAGATCTAACATTTTTTTCACATATGTGATATGATTTTACAACCTAAAACTTGCATAACCTGATAATCTACACAACTTGTCATAACAGGTTATACTCCAAGTTCATATACATATGAATAGGCTTATCCATTAATTCCCAATTCAATATGATAATAAAATAGAACCACAGACATAGATCAATATCATCCAATTTCACATATAACATAATAAACATCGTTCTTTTATCATTTTATTTCAAGGCATGGTATTAATTTTGATTCGCATCCCAAAACATAACTAAACTTACAACAATCGATGAATCTTGAGTTCTGGTTTCTGAGTTCTGAAATTGAGATGCTTTCCTTTGGGTAGATAAACATTGTTTTGATTTTATTTCTGAATTAGATTTGAATTAGCTTTGTTCGTCTCTTAAGCGGTGGCTACTCCAAGTTTCCTCCAAACAGCATGGCAGCTCTGGTCCTAATTTTTGTGTGAATTTAGGTTGGAGACTTAGGTTGTTTATATAGAGTTTCAAACTAATTAGAGCCGTCCGATGAAGCCAGAGTTAATTAAGACCATCCATCCCAAAAGAAGCGAATCTAATAGTGATAAGTCAGCCCTAATGACACAGCCAAGCCCCAGAAACCGAATCAGGACCCAACGAGGCAGGTCAGGCCGACCAAGCAGGTCGACCTACAGGTCAACCCCCTGGTCGACCTGGGTACCTAGGTCGACCCCCAGGTCGACCTCCTGGTCGACCTGGGTCCTGGGCGGGAATTTTCCCACCCAGCCCAATTTGGGTCTGTTTTGAATTTTGAACTGAATTCTGCACTGTTTGAACTTTAAATTGAATTCTGAAACTTCGGAAGGTCATAACTCCTTCATATGGAGTCCGATTTACGCGAACTCGGACTCTATCTCAAGCAGAATTCCGAGACAAACTCAATGGCGTAACCCGTTTCCCTTAATTCCCACAATCAGGATTAATTATACTTTAATTTGTTAATTTAATGTTTAGCTGAAAATTCGGGGTGTTACAAATATTGTGCTTAAATGTGTTTATTTTTGGAATTTCAAAAACTGAATTTCTTTTTTTTGAAATTTTGTAAACTCTCTTCATTATACAAAATTGATCATCAATCCATCATTTTGAAAAGTGAAATTTGTTTCTAAATTGTGAAATATTCTGATTTGTTTTTATTAATTGAGTTTTTGCAATATATGATTTCTTCTTGATTTGGATTTATATATTCAGTCAAAATTCATCTTTATTTTGATTTATGTTATCACATTGATGATAACACAAAGGGATAAAGGTTAATATTTTATAGATGCGTAAGTAGTTAAGAATGATTTCAATATTTGAAATTTAAAATGACAAATTTTTTGTTCTCGAATATATGTATTTGTACGCGGGGTTTAGTTGTAGGGGGCATATAAATTGGAGAAGCATGAATGGATCCCGATTAGCTGATCATGTCATGAATAAACATATTTACATGTACTTCAAAATCCGAACATATGCTTGTCATCATAAAAAATGGGAGATTGTTGAATAAATTAATATGTTTTTTCTTCTGCTAATAAGGCTTTAAATAAAAAACTTGCTAAATGCATGGGCGTGAGTCTGCATGATACACACTATTCTGCCATGCAAACCCTAGAACAGCAGCGTACTAACCAAATTAAATGAAGATTGTATCTTGGAACATTCGTGGGTCAGGGGACCCTACAAAAAATCGTGTTGTCAATCTAATCATTTCCCCTCTTCGTATTGATATCTTATTTATACAAGAATCTAAAGTCTCTAATCCACCCAACGCTCTTATTCGTCAACTCTGCGGCCCCCATCTCTCTGGCTGGTCCCACGTTGATGCAGTTGACTCACGTGGTGGACTTATTACTATGTGGAACGAAAGTATCTGGAGGCTTTGTCACACCTCGTATCACCCTTCTGTTTTGCACGTGATCCTCCTCCACATCCCCTCCAACACTTTCTTTCATTTCACCAATGTTTACGCTCCCAATGACCCTCACCTTAGATCAGAAGTTTGGCAATTCTGCCTCGACTTATCTCATAATATTAATGGCCCATGGATCATTGGTGGTGACTTCAACACTACTAGATTTTCCTTTGAACGTAATTCAGGAACCCCCTCCGTTGATTCCGACTCTTTTAACTTCCTCATCAATTCATGCCAACTCATTGATCCACCCATTAATAATCGTAGATTCACTTGGTCCAGCAGAAGAGACAATCCTTCCTTATCAAAAATTGATAGATTTTTCTTTAATTTAGCTTGGGAAGATCTGTTTCCCCTCTCCTTGGTCAATGGCCTCGCCACAACTATCTCTGACCACTGTCCTATTGTCCTTGACACTCAGGATAATGCTACGATTAAGAGACCTTTTAGATATGAGAGATTGTGGACACTTGAACCCTCCTTCGAAGATTTCATCAAACACATTTGGTCTCAACCTTTGAATTGTAATTCTGCAACAACCAGAGTGGTTTATAAGCTTCGCTCTCTTCGCAAATTAATTCACCCTTGGGCTAAGAACATTTGGAATTCTTTGAAATCCAGAATCTCATCCACTCAAGATGCCATTTTAAACCTAAATATCATTGAGGAGAGCCGTCCATTAACTGACCTGGAGAAAATCATCTTGAAAAACCATGAATTGGAACTAGAGAGACTTATCAAACAGGAAGAAATTGGATGGAAACAACGATCCAAAGCTAGATGGATCAATGAAGGGGATAAAAAACGGCATACTTTCACCGTTTAGCTAATGGTCACCGACGAGCTTCATTCATTTCTGAAATAATTCACAACAATAACTCATTTTTTGATCCTAAAGAAATTTGCTCCTTGTTCACACAATTTTATAGAAGTATTCTGGGTTCACAACCCCCTATATCCCCTTTGATTGATTGGCACAAACTTTATCCTAACCCTAAGCATATTGCCATTGATCACCCATTCACAGAAGAAGAGATTTGGGCCGCAATCAATGACATGGCAGCAGACAAGGCTCCTGGGCCTGATGGCTTTGGCCCATGTTTTTTCAAACATTTTTGGCCCACCATCAAATTTGACATTATTGATATGTGCACTGAATTCTTCATTGACCCATCTTCTATTGCTAAACTTAACTATGCTAATATAATCCTCATTCCTAAATTCCCTGGAGCTAACTCCCTCCCAGCATTTAGACCCATTAGCCTCCTCAATACTACTTTCAAAATCATCACCAAAATATTAGCTAACAGACTTCAAAACCATATCTCTGAGTTAGTAGGTATTGAACAATCCGCCTTCATTCTGGGAAGAAATATATTAGACTGTGTTGCTGCTACACAGGAGATTATCTCCTTCTGCCACACCATGAACTCCCCTGGAGTGCTTCTCAAACTTGATTTCTCTAAAGCCTTTGATTCGGTTAACTGGTTTTTCATCCTGGAGCTTATGTCTCACAGAGGCTTTCCCATGCAATGGTGCAACTGGATCAAACATATCCTATTCACTAGCTATTCAACGATCAATATCAATGGGGAAATTGGCGGCAAAATTAAATCTAAAAGAGGCTTACGACAAGGGGATCCACTTTCACCTTTGCTTTTTGTCTTGATTGCTGATGTCTTCAATCAGATGGTGAAACTCTCATTAACTCACAACATCCTCTCTGGCATTTCTCTTCCTAACTCCAATCTCTCCACAACCAACTTACAATTTGCCGATGACACAATTCTCTTTACAGTTCCTTCACCCCAAAACATCCACAGCCTTAAAGTTCTCCTTTACACGTTCGAACTCATCTCTGGTCTTTCCATCAATTTCAATAAAAGTTCTGTTATTATGTTGGGAAATTGTTCTTCTCTTGGTGCCCCTATCGCCAAATGTCTAAATTGCAAAGTTGGTTCTTTCCCCATTTCTTACCTTGGCATACCCCTTCGCCCTACCAAACTTCATAAATCAGATTGGATTCCTCTTATTTCAAAGATTGAATCTAGACTTTCATCTTGGAAGGCAAATTCCTTGTCCTCTGCCGGTCGCCTTGTGCTCCTCAAGCATGTCCTCTCCTCAATACCAATGTACTGGATGTCGTTCCACAAATTACCCATCTGGGTTATCAACAAGATTGACTCTATTCGAAGTTCTTTTCTTTGGAATGGTGATAACCTCAAAAGGCTAGTCAACTGGCATACAGTCTGTCTCCCTTACTCTCATGGGGGACTTAATGTCCCTCAGCTTGCCTCCTTCAACCAAGCTCTGTTGGCTAAATGGATTTGGCGTGCTCTTTCCCCTTCTCATTTCATATGGAAAGACTGGATCTTAATGCGGCTTTACAATGCAAACCCAGCTTTCATCCTTCACTTCAGCCCTGCCTCTAACCCATCTCCGTTCTGGAGGGGAGTTTTATCCACCCTCGCGAGGATTAAATCGCTTTTCCATGTTAAAGTAAATAATGGCGAATCATGTTTGTTCTGGCAAGATATTTGGTTCAGAGAACTTCCTCTTTCCTCCTCCTTAACCAATCTTGGATCTATTTACATTCCTAACCCTCAGACAGTTGCTGAAGCCTTTAATTTGGGCCCATCGGGTTTGTTTCCCAGTTCCATATTTGGGCTGTCCAGTTTACAAGAGTTGGCTAAGATAGAAATACTCTTTAATTCTTTTCATCTCTCGCAAGAGCCTGACTCTTTTTATTGGGCTTTGGGCTCCTCCCGAAAATTCTCAGTCAAGTCTTGTTATAATTATTTGATCCATCCTGGTCGATGCTACTCTTTCTCCAGAGTCTGGAACTGTCATCTCTCCCCTCGAATCATTTTCTTTCAATGGCTCTTAATTCACAATCGCCTCAACTCAAAAGATAGACTCTGCCGATTTGGGATCGATGTCAACCCCATTTGCGTCCTCTGCAACCTGAGTAATGAATCCCTTACCCATCTTTTCTTCGATTGCGACTTTTCTTTTGCGGTTTGGGCCGCGGTTAGCTCATTCATTCTCGGGTTCGTCCCTTCTTTCTGCTCCTTCTTCGATTACTGGCAGTACAACCCCCTGACCCCTCGATTGACTCTCTGGTAGCGATCTTCTCCTGGTGTATCTGGTTAGAACGAAATGCATGCGTATTCGGAAGACCCAAAAAGTTATTCTGGGGAACTTGTTTTCATATTCTGCATCTCTTCGAATTATGGACAGGCTCGGCCAGGCACGCTCGTTTCAGACTCTCCCTCCCCCAGCCCCACTCGCCTGGATCTGAAGAAAGCAGCTCGCTATTTCCTCTGTGATCTGGTTGGAACGAAGTTTAAGTATGTAGCTCTATTTTGGTAGTATACTTATCACTTAGCAGTGTTGTGGCTGCATTATGTACATCTTAATAGTACTCTTTAGACTGTACTTTAAATGACCATCTTGGTCTGTTCTTAGATTGCTACTGGTTGGGCCTGTCAACCAGATATTATTACTAACTATTTTGCATCTACGCGTAACCGGGTGTGTAGTGCCCGCTACACACCCATTTTCCTCAAAAAATTAATATGTTTTTTGTTTGATGATAACAAACATATATTTTACTCAATAAATGTGTTTATATATATTTACTATCTCATACACATAGATAATAGATCATTATTTGCACGAATTAAAATATCTAACTCAAAATTTGCATAAGTTTTTGAACAAATATTTTTTGCAAACTAATACTTATTTATTTTATAATTAAGTAGCAAAAATTTCGTCATCACTATTCTCACTCTATTCGTTGCGGACACTATACATTGCACACTCAGTTTGTACAAATGCGCTCATTACATATACACAGTTACTTAAACTCACTATTTTATCCTTATCTTTAGTGTTGCTCCAAAATTTGTCCAGTCGTCCGTCGTGCCTTTCAAATTAGAATAACGTAGTAAACTGAAAAATGAAAATTTTAATTTTAAATATAAATATAAATTTTATTTGCATTGGTTATTTGAGTTGTTTCTAATCATTATTTAGAGAGGGATAGATATGCGTATATATGTACTCGAATAATATATAATATTCATAGTGATACAATGTAAATATTACAGTTTTCAAGCAAGTTTTGTTTTTTCCCATGGACAACGACAAAGATCAAATCTAATTATTCGGCTCTGTGTAGTGTAACACCCCACAATTATTTTTTGGTCTCGTCAGAAACTTGTAGTAAAGTTTTCATGTCTGTTATAAGAAGAGCTCAGAAATACATTCCAGCATTCAAATCAGTAACGCACAAACACAATACATACATACATACATACATACATATATGTATATATATATATATATGCACACACATATAAATAATCCAAATATGCAAGTACATGTGCAACATAACAGGTCTGACAGCATGGCCTAGAGCTCGAAAAGTACACATTAAGGCAATATGCAAAAGTGCTAAATTTTCCGGGTCCATCTCAAATTAGGCTAATCAGGTTAGCAAATTTGTGGACATGGAACAACAAATGTTCAAAGGCTAAACCAAGTTTTTCAGATCTGGCATTTCAAAATAGTAAACAATTCAAGGTCATCAGATGCAAGTTGATACCAATACAAGCAACAAGTGTTGCAGACAATCAAGTTCAAGTGCAGCAACAAATAAAACAGTACATACAAAATTCCAAACAACTCAAGTAAAACCAACTACTACGGACAATCAAGTTCAGGTGTAGTAACCAGTAAAAAGAGTATATACAAAATTAAAAACAACTTAGGTGAAAGAAGCTACAAGTAACAAGGGTTGCAGTACTCGGTGAAGTATAGCATCAAGACAATACAATTAAATACTACACATTTCAAATTAGTGAAGAAAATAACAGACAGCAAACATTATATCTTCAAACAGACCAGCATACTAAACGCGAAAACAAATACACAAGTGCCTAAGCATATGTAGCAAGGTGAGCATGCAGCGATACATATTGTAGGTAGCAATGCAAATGGCATAAGTATAATACAATTGAATAGTATAGGTGAATAAGGCAGAGTGCTCAAAGACAAAATCATCGTGGATACTGATCAATTCAACAGACACAAGTGCAACAACTTAAGGAGCAATGCTCAAGGAAGCAATGCACAAAGTTCAACACAAACTAAAGTGCAAACAACTTTGCAAAACATGTACAAGACCAGGTACAAATAGGTGCAACAATGGAACAAGATTACATATGCTCACAAGGCAATAGAGAAAAAATGGTTCAAGTTTGACACAGTAGGAAAAAGATTTGAGCATGGTGATTGTATGCAGTCTAGTGCAACTAAAGATGCTACACAAGGAACAGAATAGCAAGGAAGTTCAAATGAGGTATCCTTTTGTGTTCATGCAAAATCAATAGTGAATATAAGTTCAGTGTTAATGTTTATCACTGAATAAAAGACTGAGCCATTCAACCTTAAGCAAAGTTATTTTTTTTGGTAGAAAGAATATAAAGGTGACAAAAAATAAATGGAAATTACCAACTTCAAAAACATGTTGAAAGTGTCAACAATTTCAAGCCAAAAGTATCACAAAAGCAAAGTTAAAATCCTTACAAATGTCTATCAGATAAGGCAGATTTTTATCAAGTGTTAAAGTTTATGACACTATATAGGCTAGAATTGAGAGTGCCGGAAGTAGCTTCGTAATAGAGAAGACGACTCGCAAATCGGAATTCGTAGGAGGAAGTTATAGGTGAAAAGGCAGAGTAGAGCTCTTCATTTCAACTCAGACGTATGACCACATGTGTCAGATGTATGACCGGGCCTACTTTGCAACCCAAGAGTTGCAACAGATGTCTGAGTTTTCTACATAGATGCTTGTGCTGAAACAACATAGGCAGACATACATTTGAGTTAGAGGTTAAACGTCTGAATTATCAGTGAAAATTTTCCCTAGTGTTGGGACAGATGATGCGGCTTCAGGAGATTTTCAAGCATTTGTCTTATCAGCTAAATTGTGAAGATTCAAGGGGCAGTTTGGGAAATTATTAAATACAAGTCTCTCCGTATATAAGCTATTTTCATAATCAAAAGAAAATTAAGGGATTAATCAAGAGATTGACCTAGGTTTATACTAATTAGGGTTTTGGCAATCCTAATCTTCTTCAATTCTTATCTACACAAAATCAATTTTTCTTGTGATTTTGATCATTGTATTCAGTCTCTTGAACTCTTCTATTGATATATAATATAGATTCTCTCTCAAAGTGGGCGTACACTTACAAGACGTTAGTCGAACCACTATAAATCACTATGTTTGGGGGTTTTGATTTGAGCGGTCTTGATTCAAAATTCTCCATAACGTTTGGTATCAGAGCATTGGTGTTGTTAGATAGTTGTAGAAATGCCGGAAGCAGATTCAAATAGTGCCTCAACCTGTATATGGTTTGTATTTAGCTTCTAGGTCATAATTGGTTATTGACAAGTGGAATGACAATAATGATTTTGGAAAATGGTAATGGAAGATGAAAGTGGTTCTTAGGTGGAATTGGGTACATTAGATAGTGTTTGATACACATTTATTGCCATGAGACATGATAAAGAAAATGGAAGAGTAGACATTCACTACACTTCAACTTGCTACGGAAGAGAATTTTGTCTCCAAAATTAGCGGTGAGACGATAGATAAGGGCGTTTGGAATGAGCTAGAGGAGTTGTACATGAAGAAGTCACTCACAAGTCGATTGATCTTGTTGCGAGCTTTCTGTCCTACAAGATGAAGGAAGGTACTCCGCAAAAGGCATACTCTGATGTGTTTGATGATTTGCTAATGAAGATAAAGGTGGTAGATTTGAAGATTGAGGAAGAGCAGAAGGAGATGATATTGTTATGTTCGTTGCCGGATCGTTATACGGGTTCCTCGAATAGTTTGATATATGGCCAAGATACACTGACTCTTGATAATGTCAAGACAAGTCTTCTTAGTGAGGAATTGCAAACTCAGATGAAGGAGATGAGTGATGGAAGTAGTGGTGCAGACAATGGTCACAGTTTAATTGTGGAAAAGGAGAAATATGAAAAGAAGGGAAGCCGAGGGCGCTTTAAGTATAGAAAGCCTGGTTGGAGAGGAAGGCCAAAAGTCAGAAATAACAAGTGCTTAACTTGGTCATTGGAAGAATGAATGTCCAAACAAGGAGAAGGGAAAGAAGGAAGTAGCAACTTCATCATTTGCGATGGAGATAGGACTTGGTGAGGGAGATTTAGATATTTTATTGGCAGTAACATCAGATGTTTAGGGCAACGAATGAGTGCTTGATTCAGGGGCTTTTTGTCATATGGTGTGTAACAGCCCGCATTTTACATATCGAAAGATCGTAAAATATTTTTATTTTATTCCTTGAGGGTTGGATCATTCTCATCTTTAAATATATTGCTTATGGGGATGTAAGACATGACCATATTTTTTACCGTTTTTGTTTGTGACCATTTTGCCCCTATCAGTCTTGTACAGGGCATAACTTTTGACTCAGGTCAAATCAAAGGGGGAGACATGTGCCATTGGAAAGGAATTGATGTTTGCCTTTTCATAGAGTGGTTACATTAAAGAATTGGCCCAGTGGTTTGTAAGGAATCGTTGTTTTAAGTTTTTTCAGTTGGCTGTTCAGGTTTGGAGAGCCTAATGGGCTGAATTAGGGAAGCCCATTAGTGGGTTGATGGAAATTATAAATAGGGAATGAGGGGTATGGAGAATAGGTTACTTCTCCCATTCTCTCATTTGGAGGCCTAGTTCTTCTTCTTTCTCTAACACCTTTCCGCCATTAAAAATCCAAATCCTAGGAGGGAAATCGAAGATCTACACCATTGGAGGCTAGATCTACATCATTTCAAGGGCGAATTCATCGGATCTAGGAGTTGGGTTCGAATTGCTCGTTGTCAGGATTCATAACGGTGAGTTATTTACATCTCTCACATGGATTCAATGAAGTGTATGAGTGTTTGATTATGTTTTTCATCATATTGAATCATTTTCCCATAGATCTATGCCATATTAAGTCAATTTTTATATGAATCACCCTATGATCTAATTTAGCATGTTTAAACCGTTAATCCAATGCCATTTCATTTGTTTATGTAAGTTAGATCTCTCATTTTGATCATATGTTCATTTTAAGGGTTGTTAGTGAAATTTACATCATTTTAGTGATAATCATCATATTCATGTTGTTAGCAATGTTATGACATGTTTATGGATGCATTTGGTGAATTGGTTGAGTTAGTTTCGTCGAATTTGTCGTTCAGTGAAGTTTTGGTCGAAATCGGAGTTGAAATTGCAATACGCGGGTTTTGGGTCGGTTAGAAGTGGGTCAGGTAGGTTCAAAACTTGTCTTGAGGAACAACTCAGAAGCAATTCCTGGTCAGGTCGGTCATTTTGGATCGGATCGGTCATTTTGGATCGATCACGAAGTGGGTCGGGTCGATCAAAGGGAGATGCTGTTGATCAGGCTGTGACTTTTTGGGTCGGGTCGGTCATGTTGGTGCAACCGGATCGGGTCAGTCATGTTCCAAAGAGGAGTGATCGGGTCGGGTCGGTTATGTTGGTGTAGCCGGGTCGGGTCGGTTATGTTGGTGTAGCCGGGTCGGGTCGGTCATGTTCAAGAGAGGGGTGATCGAGTTGGGTCGATCATGTTGGTTGTAATACGAATGTAAGGAGTTTGGTCGGCCGTAGAAGTGGGTCGGTCGGCCTAGAGTGGGTCGGTTGGTCGAGTTCTCTGGAGTGGATCGGTCAATTCCACAGTTTTCAGCAGTGCTTGTGTAACGAACCCGGAATTTAGAAAGAACAAAATGTTGTGTTAATTGTTTAAAACATTAAAAAGAAATAAAATAATAAATGAACGGCGTTAATATTGAAACGAATTTTATTTTATTTAACAGCGCATAAACATTTCTTGTTAATAAAATTTAAATCATACCACGCATAATTGAACTGTGCGCAAAACAGTTTAATGTTCGCACATTCTCTACGTTGACCGTTCATGCTTACTCGAACAAATGATGAAAATAATAAATAAAAGAAAATTTTTAATTTTAATTTCCTAAACCGTGCCAACGAATAATTAAGGAAACGAACGTTAAACGCAAATTTGAACGGTGTAATAACAGTAGGAAGTTTCAACCCATTTATGACATTCATTACAATTAAATAAGGTCCCTCTTTCCTTAAAAATAGCTTCACACGTTAATTTCAAATCTCCTTGATTTGTGGTAGACATCAATATCTTACCATGTCAGAGCAAATATTTCCAAGCATTGTTCAGGATTTGAAAATATCTCTCCCCTCTGAAACAAATATTTACCTGTTAGTGGAAAATATACACACACTTTTCATGAACAGATGCTTCACTGTGCGCTCAGAATTAAATAATGCGAACTGCACAGATAAATGCCGCTCTTCCTTCCTCGCGTGGACTACTCCATCTCCTGCTCATTTCTTCTCAACGCAAGACAATTTCTTCTCAACGCAAGACATGTGTGGTTTATTGTCGATTTGAATGGTTCAAAATAGTGGGTCGTTACAGCTTGCTACGGTGGATGGCTTAAATGTTGTGGTTTGTTTCCTTTAGCAAATTGATTTGATGCTATGGATCATTGTGAACCTCATAATTGATGTTTTCTTTGGTTCGAAAATAGTGATAACTTCGAAGTGAATTTTTCCATGGAGGAATGACGAAGTGAGATGAATTATTCGTCGGATGTGGCGAATGTGGAAACAACTTAAGGATGTATTGAGTTCGTGTAAAGAGATAGCTCTAAAGCGTTTCGAGCTAGTTGACAGTGGTAACTGATAACGACTGGAGATGTGAAGGCCAAGGAATTTTCGTTGTTGTAGGTTCTAGCGGACTCAAAGCAGGGGTACAATTGAAGACCAATTGTAGGTCGAGTGCCCTGGGCGTCGTGTATGGCCTAAACACGTGTTGAGTATAACGTGTAACACGTGTTGAGTATAGCATCTGCAATTTTGGTAGAACCGGGGCGTCATGTACGATCCTTGCCAGTTGACAGCAAATTGTTAGCCAGTCATATGATAATGAAGTTTCCAAAGCAAGGTTGGCGGTGATAGCTAGAGTCAGTCATGGACGTTTGAATGCATGTTGTGATCATGATTGAGTTGATTTGCCATATACGAATGGGTGCATTAATTGCCGTGATTGAATTGTAATTCCTTTGGGTATATGGATTGTAAAGGCTATCACTGTCATGTAGTGGGGAAGGCAATTGAGAGTTCTTCTCTGGAGCTAGATAGATTAGTTGATTATTTACCCATTCTCATAAGCTTTATTGATGAAGTTTGTTAGCTGTTTTATCGCTCACTAAGACTGTTATCTGACTCAAGGTTTTATGTTTTCTCTTATTACCTTGGGTTGTTCATTCGGTTGTGGATGAGCAGACTGAGTAGTAGGTGACATGTGATGCTTTAATGAGGACGATGATGCTGATCGATGGCGAGCAGGAGGCTCACGTACCAGTTTTATTACTATCTAGTATTTGTTTCCACTGATTGCTATTTCTCTGAGTGTTGTAGTGAGGCAAATTGTACAAACACTATCGTTGTTATCCACATGTATGGGAATACTTTCTAGTTGTTATGAAAGTTTAGTGTTTCAGCTTCACTATTACTTCCTGTTGTATATGTTCTATTATATTTTATCCTTGCGCGGTGAGTTTACGATAGGCTTCGTTTATCTACCATACGTTGATGATCGTCCATAGCTGCCTGTCACACCTTTCATCGCATTATTCCTCTTGTATAGTGCGGGGGCTGTGGGCGGTCATCACATTTGGTATCAGAGCTCTGGTTAACGATTTTAGCCAAAGTTCAAGGATGTAATCACCTATGAGAGACGTACTTGTAGATTTCAGTTGGATGTTTACTATATTTATTAGCGTATATAGTAGTAACGGTAGTTTTCCTTTAGCAGTTTTTCTTGGAAGCGGCTAATTATTCTAAATTGCAGTAGGCGACCATCAAGACACGCTGCTAGTGCTGCAGGGCACAAAACTACCTGGCCATATTTGAAGCTATGATTGAAGCATACCTTCGAAGGATCCCTGCTCCAGTAGTAGCTACGGTTGATGTTGAAGTTCCAGTGCCTAAAGCTGTAGAATTTGTAAAGCTATGCAAAGACTTTTCTTCATTGGGAGGAAAACAATTCAAGGGCACTGAACCAGTTGAGGAAGTCCATAGATGGATGGATACTTGTGTTAGGATCTTCAAGGACATGGGCATTGATGATGCAACAAAGAGGAAGCTTGCATCAAGGCAGTTAGTGGGCAGAGCAATGGACTGGTGGAACTCTGTCACAATTGAGACCCCTGAAGAGGATATTCCATGGGAGTTGTTCCAAGCTAAGTTCGAAGCAAAGTTTATCTCCACCGTGCAAAAGTCTATTCTGTTTAAGATATTTGTGGAGCTTAAACAGAATGGTCTTCCAGTTCTTAACTATATTTCTGACTTCGAGGCTTCGTCGAAGTATGCTCGTTCATATGTGGATACTCCTTATCAAAAGAGTGAGAAGTTTGTCTTGGGATTGGATGAATATCTTAGGGATCAACTTGTGGATAATCTCAATGATAGCTTTGAGAAGATCATCGAGAAGGCTTTAAGGCATGAAAGTCTGTTCCCTAAGAAGATGTCAGTTGTTGCACCTAAGGAGGAACATAAGCCACAACATGGTGGTAATAATAAGAAAAGGAAGCAACAACAACAGAAAGGAAAGGATGACCAAAAGAAGCAGAAGGGAGAAGTGATTTGCTTTAATTATTGGCAGAAGGGCCATTTTTCTAGTGAATGCAAGAATCCTAAAGCTGAGAAGAAGCGATTCAAGTGTGGGAAGCCAGGACATGAGAAGAAAGATTGTCCAGAATCAGCCAAAGGGAAGCAAGTGGTTAAGGCTTAAGCTTTGGGGGCAGTGCCATCATCTTCGAGGGCACCTACTGCAGAGGAGAAGGGAAAGGGTGTCATGGTGCAAGGTACTCTTTTTGTTTATGGTGTTTCAGTTCGAGTTTTTTTTGATGCTAGAGCATCGCATTCATTCATTTGCATTAAGGGGTTTTTTACTATAAGGGCTTATTTACCTTATAAAATTAATTTGTAGGACACATCATTTCAATAAATTTTTCCAGGACAGTATTTAGTGAGCTAGTTTGTACACGACACGTCATTTTTCCGCCATTTTTCAATTTCGCATCTCGATTAAAAACCTATTACCGCCATTTTTCATTCAAACATTCGAAATAATCGTAAATTAGGTTTTAATCAAAATCGATCCATTTTCATTAAATTTTTGTCTTGATGATTTTTAATACAATAATCTGATCGATTTTACAATTTTTATTCAATCTTATTCTAATCATTTTCTACTTAATTTAGGGTTTAATTTGGATCTGCTAATCTTCTACAACATTGCTTGGTAGACGACATTATCTTCTTCAATCGATTAGCAAACGAGCAAGTTTCCTAATACCTAGGATTTACTATATTTAAAATTTATTTTTAAGTTTTGTTATATGCTGTCAGTTAAGTGATTAAAAAGATATTCAATAATATCTTTTTATTTTATATTATGCAACTCGTTGTTATGTTAACTGATTATTTAATTATATGGCCTTCTGAAATTTAAAGTGTGCTACGCTGAATATTTATTTGATTATTTCTTTTTTTCAACATCAAAGGCTTGAAAAGATAATAGTATTTATATTTTCATGTAAACACAATATTATAATTTTTTATATGTACAAAATGTAATAGGATGACGTCGTTTGAGTACATATGTTATAAAAAGAATTTTTCTTTTGAATAAATTAGTAAATTGTTGAACAATGCTCCACTGTTAAATTATTATATTATGCGGTTTACGGGATGAAAAAGATAAACATCATTATCTTTTTATTAATATACTCTGATCTTTTTTCGAATTTTTATTACTATCCTCTGATATGTGTTCGAGTTTTTATTCAATCTTATTCTAATCGTTTTCTGCCTTATTTAGGGTTTAATTTGGATCTGCTTATCTTCTACAACATTGCTTGGTGGACGACATAATCTTCTTCAATCAACTAGCAAATGAGTTAGTTTTCTAATATCTAAGATTTACGATATTTTAACTTTTTTTTACGTTTTGTTATATGATGTCAGTTCAGTGATTAAAAAGATATTCAATTATATCTTTTTAATATATATTATGCAACTCATTGTTATGTTAAATGACTATTTAGTTATATGGCCATGTAAAATTTAAACTGTGTTATGTTGAATAATTAATTGACTATATCTTTTTTTCGAAATCAAAGGTTTAAAAAGATATTTCTGTTTATATTTTCATGTAAACACAATAAAATAAGTTTGTTATATGTACAAAATTTAATAGGTTGATGTCGTTTAAGTATGTATGTTATATAAAGATTTTTTTTATGAATAAATTAGTAAGTTTTTGAACAATGCTTCACTGTTAAATTATTATATTATGTGGTTTACGGGATGAAAAAGATAAATATCATTATCTTTTTAAATTATATTATGCTAGTAATAGTTCTGAAATAATAATTACTATAATTTAGGATTATCTTTTTAGATGTAGTTACATATACCGGGTAATTTTATCTGTGAAAAAACAATGTTTTGTAATTCCTAGGATTTACTGTTTGTATATTATATTGATTTAAAAAAAAATTAAAGTACTAACTGTATGTACATGATTACTAACATATAAGTATATGTATCTTTCTTATGCTGGATATAAAATGAAACCAAAAAAAACCTCTAGCTTGTTTAGGAAACATCCAGTATGCATTTTTTTCAATGACAGAGTACATCAATGCATAAATTTCAGACATATGTCCAGTCCATATTGTGAAGAGCATAGCCAATCCACAGTGTTATCAATAACTCCATTGGTAATATTTTCTTTCTATATTTTTTATTATCATAACTATAATAAATTTATTTTTATTATATTATATTTAAATCATGTAAATTTTCCAACAATTTTAATATGTACCTCTTTTTTACTAAAAAGATATGTATTTTTATCTTTTTCAAAAATAATGAGAATGGTGTAAATATATATTTAAAAAACATCATTATCTGTATATCAGGCCTTATTTAAAAAAAATTACCAATAAGTGTTGCATGACAGATTCAATTTTAACACACCTATTAAAAAATATAAATAGACTTATAATTATAAGTTTTTGCATAATAAACATTACAGGAAAGTTCTGAACCAACAAACAATTTATCAACTAGTGGAACAGAAGATAACAACAGAGAATATGCTGATGAAAAAAGTAAGAGAGACAAGTATATGACGGAGAAACTACTGATACAGATGAAGCAAATTACTTTAAAATTCAACAAATTCCAAAGAAGACAATAAAAATTCAATACTCATGGACTTACAAATGTAATTTAGATGCTGTTTTCAAAATAATGAAAACAATTAAGAAAGAAAAAATCCTCTCTGCTAACGCAAAAAGATACTTGGAAAATTCACCTTTCAATCTCTTTTTCAAAGTTTTTCTCGAAGGTTCTATATCAAGGCAAGATTTGAGAAAAAGTGCAGCAAATTTGGATGACATAATTACCTCCTATGATACTACAGAACAAGCTTTTAGATTTGGTGACAAGTTGATTAAATTGAAACCAGAAGAAGTAAGTCTTATATTTGGAATGCCATTGCATGGAGAAGATTTATTTCCTATACGTGTATCAAATAAAGCTACAGCAGTGGAAAATTTCTCAAAATTTTGGACAAATAACTTTGAAGAAGAAGGAGACATTATAAGTCAAAAAGCTATGACAAAAAGATTGAATAAAATGATTGAAAAAAAAGATGGTAGCGTTGATTTAGTAAAACTATTATTTCTGCTATTCATCATAACATTCTTAATTCCGAACAATCAAAGCTACTTGCAGTGGGGATTTCTTCCAAAAATCCTCAATTTGAAAAATTCAGTTATATTTCTTGGCCAAGAGCAGTATGTGAGAATGTTTGCAAAAATGTTCAAAAACATCATACTGATCGAAGAAACACACCTGGTTGCACTATGGTTTTACTTGTAAGATTTCTTACACTTTTCTACTATTTCATTATTACAAAAGTATAAATGTATATATCTTTATATTACAGTATTGGTTTTGTGAGAAGACAAAAGTAATTCGAGAAAAAGAATATCTGAAGAAAAATTTCCCAAGGATGATAAAGTGGGACTTGTCAAAATTGAAGGACATGGATCTTACAGCAATTGACAGCAATAAGGTATAAAAGTATTAATTTACTTTTTATTTAATTTAAAAGATATATCTTTTTATCTTTTCAAGTTTACAATGCATATTTATGATTGCTTACAAAATACTTACTACAAGTATTAATACTTCTGAAATAAGTTATAATCATGATAGTATAATAGACATAAAGCAAATTAAGTTCAATATGTAAATAGATCATTTACCTTAAAATATAAATACATTTATGGTTTTAAATTATTCAATCAAATATATTTATAACATTGAATTGACTGTAGAAATATTTATTTTCATGATTAAAATATTAAGTACCCTGATAATTTACAGCATTTAAGTACAATAAGGTAAAAATGTATAACTTTACTATTTAATTTATTGAAAAGATATATGAATGTATCTTTTTAAATTAACAAGTAAAAAATTGATTAAATTGAAAGCTGCTTACACAATACATAACATTAGTAATAAGTCTTATAAAATAAGTTATAATTATTATATCATAATAAACATAAAAAGAATTAACTTCACTATGTCAATATATAATTTAACTTAAAAAATATATACATTTATATTTTTAAACTATACAGTCAAATATGTATATAACATTGAATTGATTGTAGGATTACTTAATGATATGTAACTATATTAAATTAAAAATTTCATTCATGCAGATTACGACAAAATTTTCAAATATAACATCAAAGGAGAGTTTCTTTCAAAAATAATTAATACATCCACTCCAAGAAGATGAAAGACCAAAGAAAATTAAATTAACTGAAAATGCAGAATCAGAAAGACTGAAAGAGTTAGAGACAAAAGTCAGATTTTTGAGTAGTGAAATGATTAGTGTTGTAAAACAACTGGAAGAAGAGAAGATTTTAAGACAAAAGTCTGACCAAAGACTCAAAGAAATTGAAATGATACTTCAAAAAGTGTATACTTCAGAAGATCAAATTGTGGCCAATACCACTGAACCTGAAAAACATATCAAGCAAGGGAAAATAGTCGGTACGGTACATAAAAATAGTTCTGCTAATTTTCCTTGTTTTGATTTGTTTGAAACTCAAGATTTAATAATAGATAATCGAGAAAGTTCAAAATCCGAAGATATCGAAGAATTTACAGAAGAACATGCTGTTCAGAATCCTATTTGTGTTGAAGATGTCATAGATAAAGAACCAAAAAAAGGAAGAGTAACAAAAATATTGAAAAATGCCAACTCCTGAAGCATTTAACAGAGAAACAGCAAGAAGATGTCAAAGTTTTTTTTCAAGGTTGTTGGAGATAACAAGTAAGTAATGAAACATTACCTTTTTCCAAAAAAAAAAAACAATATAGTTCAGCTGACTTTTATACTTATTACTTTGTTATGATAGGTTGTGTGGTATTATATAAAATTATGCAACTTTATATGCTATGGTTTACAAGATTAAAAAGATATTCAACTTTTATCTTTTTATGTAAAATTATGCAACTGATTCTTTTTTTTTTAATGATTATTTCCTATATGGCTTTCTGAAATATATGCTATGTTATTTTCAATAGTAATATTTCATAATAAAATATTTTCACCATTAAAAGTTATAAAAGATAAACACATTTATCTTTTCATATATCACTTAGTTATTTTAAGATAACAGAATAAGTTCTCTAAAATAATTGCTATTTTAGTAATTATATTTACATACATAAAAGATATTTACATATTATATCTGTATAAACAAAAGATTTAATAAATACAAACATCTTATTTTTCAGCGACGAAGCATTTAGTCGTGATGATGAAAACAATATCACCATAACAAAAGACATGATAGAAGATGTCCTATTTGAACAGAATACTTTTGGCCAAGTAAGTATTAAAAACAAAACTTATCTTTAGTATAAATTGTTTACTTTACTAATATTATTTTTAAATTGCAGATCATTGATTGGTTTTGGTTTCGAAAAGCAAAGAAAATAGATGAAAGCAATAGTGTTGTGTACATTTACACAACAATGACAGTAATTGAATTATATTCTCAAATTAACTTATTTTAATACAAAATACATTTTCTAATCCGTTTTTTTAACAAACAAGTGCAGCAAATGGAAACTGGGAAAATATATTGACAAAAAAGTCCAACCCTTTTATCAAAAAATTACTTTTAGATCCATTAGGTTTCAACATCTTATTCCCAATACATGGAAATGACCATTGGAGCCTCCTTGAACTAGATGTCATAGAGTGCACTTGGAAACACTACGACTCACTATACTTAACCACAAGATCTAAATCCCGCAGAAGTGGACATACAAAATTTGTCATTAATGTGGTAAATATATATTCTAAAAAATTATATTTAATATGTTTGTTCATATTTATTCTAAAAACACTGTTTTTTTTTGCAGAAAACAACAGTGAATAACCTAAATGACCAGCTAAAACAAGAAGGTCACAAAACAATTATTAAAAAGAAGACATAGCTTGTAAATGTTGACTGTGCTCAACAAACCAATGGGTAATTATTCAAATATATAACATTCTAATATATAATTTCGTGATACACATTAAAATATAGAAGAAACATATTACAATTCATTATTACAATAAAAAAAGATAATATGCTACTTCTTTAGATGCAAAGTACTAAATTTCATAATTGTAGGTACGATTGCGGCATTTATGTGACGATGTTCATGCAAAATATTGCGCATGGAATGGAGAGTACGTCAAATATTACTACTACAGAAGCTACTTCATTTAGAGTAAAGATAGCTGCAGATATTCTCAGTGATGAACCATATTTTTACTACTGTATTTAAAAAGATAAATCCTTTTATCTTCTGTTTATCATTTACACTTCCTTTGTAATATGTTTTCTAATTCCATTTCTTTTATACAGAAAACAAATGCAATATGGGCAACTTTTCCTAGACAAGAAGAAGCTTTAATATTTGTCCAAACACATGCAAACACTAACATTTTTTGCTACCAATATCATTTAACTGGACAAAGAAGGTTCCTAGTTTCTACATATGATGAGTTTTGGAAAAGGTACAATAGCATGAATCCTAAGCTACGCCACCATTACGAGATTATTCAAGTTGGACTGCCTTGCCACTTATACTATGATCTGGAGTTCAACAAAAATATTAACAGTATACGAAATGGAGATGAAATGGTAAATCTTTTGATTTCAACCACTTTCAAAACTCTAAATGACATATACAAAATAAAGGGAAATGAAGATTGGGTTATAGAACTTGATTCATCTAATGAAGACAAGTTCTCTCGACATTTGATAATTCGTATCCCAAATATTACATTCAAAGACAACTTGCATGTTGGGGGATTCATCTCTAAGATATGTTCAAGTATTAAAAACTCAAGATTAAGTGATTCACACTTTGAAAAACTTTACATCAAGAAAGAGTTAAGCTCATCAGAAATTACAGAGAGTATATTCATTGATACTGGAGTTTATACCCGTAATCGTTGTTTTCGTCTTCCATTCTCAACAAAAGCAGGGAAAAATTCTATACTACTGCCAAGCGGACGCTTTGGATGTAAAAATCTTACTGATGAACAAGTGTTTACAAAATCACTTATTTGCAACGTAGAAGATAATTTAGATAAGCTATTAGAGTGTGAAATGGATTTGACATCGTACAAAAAGATTCAATTTAAAAATGAGGAGAATGATAACAATAGATACATCCAAATTGAAAATCCAATAAATGATTACTCTTACAATATACCTAAGTCCTTTAATTCAGGAAAATCTCCCTTTCCAGATTTAGATGAAAAAAATTCATTATTTGCATCTTATGGAAATGTTTTGGGTACAATCAGAAAGTGGTACTGGTTTTCTAAACATGGCTATATAATTTATAGCATGTCCAAAAGTCGATATTGTGAACGAACTGGAAGAGAACATAAAATTAATCATGTTATGTACATTGTTGATTTCCAAAGGGGTGCCTACTATCAGAAATGCTACGATCCTGATTGTAAAGGTTATCGATCTCCTGTGCGACAATTACCTTGGAATGTATTGTAAACATGTTATGATCTAGTGAAACAAGAAGGCAAAACTATGTGGAAGCAATGCTTGTATAAATTTTTTTTATCAAGTACATATTGAAAGTATTGATTGTGGTAACTTTGTTTGTATTCTTGATAACAAGAAGAGATACAAAGTAAACAACATGTACAATTTTTTTTCCTTTAAACATAATTTGTTCTTCTCTCTAAAATAACTAAAAATTAGTATGTAACAACAAAAATATTGAATAAACTGTGTTTTGCTAAAAATGTAAAACCATATATCTTTTTCAAATATATCGTATAATATTTGTAAAGCTGTTATGATTATGTTGCTGGATATGTGTAATTGCTGGATTTTGTTAGTGTGTATGATTCATTCATATCAGATTTGTAAATCATATGCATAATTATTTCAATACTGTTATTAGCAAATCTTAAACTAAAAAGATAAATATTTTATCTTTTTCAAATATATCGTATAAAATTTGTATATCTGTTATGTTTATGTTGATGAACATGATTAATTGCTGGATTTTGTTAGTGTGTATGATTAATTCATATCAGATGTGTAATTATATAAATAATTATTTCACTACTGTTATTAGCAAAACATAAACTAAAAAGATAAAAGGTTATATATTTTTGATCTTCAAACCACATAATATAATAATTTAACAATAAAATAATTATGCAGTTATTTTCTAAAGCACTGAAACATATTTTCCTTATAGAACATACATACTCAGACAACATCTACCCATTACATTTAATACATACAACAAACTTAAAAAATTGCCTTTACATGAAAATATAAATACAAATATCTTTTCAAACCTTTGTTGTCGAAAAAACAAAATAATCCAATAATCATTTTACATAAAATAACATAAATGATTATTTAGCTTCAACTTAAACCATACAACCATTATAGATATATTTGACCTTCAATTGAAAACTTAAATAAGTAAATAACTATACAATTTTAACCTTTTTTTAAGACATTACACCTAAAGATATAATCAGTTACCTTTTTGAGTCATGTTATGATATCGAATAAAATACAAAATTATCCAATAATTTTTTAAATACTTACTAGTTATCTTTTTCACTCCTGTTATTTGCCATTGAAGCCCACATAACCATTTATCTTTTGTTTTTTTAAATACAATTTGTATAAAAGATAAAACCAGTTAAAGCAAGACAATCATAAAAAAAAATCGAACTTAATTTTTAATATTTTGATTACGTCTTGTGGCTAAGTATAGTGGTTCATAATGTTTCCAAGTACGCTGTACGACATTTAGTTCAACGATGTTTGAACTTTCATTTCCATGTATTTGGAATAAGATGTTGATACATAATGGATCTAAAATTAATTTCATGATAAAACATTTTAACTGTTTTGTCAATATATTAACCTTTTCCATCTGCCACAATTGTCTTATTAAAAAATGATTTAGAAATTGTATTTTGTAATAAAATAAGTTAAATAACAACAGTTATACAACTCCGACAGAGAAAATTGATTATCCTATCCAGATAAACAAAATCGCTTCACGATTTCCACAATTAAAGTCTAATTTGATTTCTGAATATAATAATGCCTAATTTTTTCCCAAAAATTAAACGATCGATATCATTGCACAAAAAACTACGACTTAATTTTCACGTAATAGCCGCAAGTACCTGATTTCTGAAATTGGTTGTTTTAGAAGATGACGAAAAGCGCTTAGACATTTTGTCCTGGAAAAAAATTATTTCAATCCCGTGTCCTACAAAATAAAAGTAACGAACAAGTAACCCCTTGCCGCTAATTTCCACTTAAGCTTGTGTGTCGCTTGGGTTTGAAACCCGAGATTTGTGATAGACCATTGATCGTGACTAATCCAGTTATGGGTTCGTCCAGTTTGTGCATGTTGTGCCGTGGTCTAGTGTTGCCGAGTCATGGTTGCTCTTTTGTGTGTGATTGCTTTGTTCTTAATTTTGCTGGGTTTGGGATCATCTTGGGCATGGATTGGCTCAAGAGGCATGTGGCAAGGGTGAATTGCGAGAAGCTAGAGGTCAGAGTCGGGGATGTGGAAGGGTGAAAGGTGTTGATAAAGTGTAAGCGCGAAGAGGGTGTCTTCGTTAGCTATCTATATTCTCTTGTGATTCCACAAGAAGACTTTCCACATGTACTGATTGCTAATGAGTATGAGGATTTCTTTGACGAGGTCAAAGGGTTGCCGCCGCATTGAGAGATCGAGCTTAGGACCGATTTGGTCGAGGGTGCTAGACCAATCGTTATGTCTCTTAGGCGGATGACGCCTAAGGAACAACAAGATTTGGAGGTGCAAGTTCGTGACCTCCTAAGGAAGGGATTCACTCGGAGAAGTGTTTCCGAATGGGGTGCACCAGTTGTGTTTGCTACCAAGGCAGATGGCTCGTTAAGATTGTATGTGGACTATCATGAGCTGAACAAGGTGACTAAGAAGAACAAGTATCCGTTGCCAAGGATAGATGACTTTTTCGATCAGCTTCACGAAGCCAAAGTGTTTTCTCAGATGGATTTGGCAATGGGGTTTCACCAGTTGAGGGTGGCCAAGGATAATGTACCAAAGACTGCTTTTAGGACACCATCTCGTTTCTTCAAATGGTTGGTGATGCCATTCGGGTTGACTAACGCACCAGCGTATTTCATGGATCTTATGAATAGAGTGTTCAGAGGTCAGCTGAATAAGTTTGTTCTTGCGTTCGTGGATGATATTCTGGTTTACTCCAGCAATCAGGAAGAACACAAGACACACTTGAGAGTTGTGTTAGAGATCTTGCGAAAGCATCAGCTGAAAGCTAAGTTCTCGAAGTGTCACTTCTGGAAGGAAGAAGTGAGGTTCTTAGGTCATGTTGTTTCAGGAAATGGGATATCGGTTGACCGCGCTAAAGTGGCAGCAATCCAGGACTGGGATAGACTTAAGAATACGACGGATGTATGAAGTTTCCTTAGGTTGGTTGGTTATTACCGACAGTTTATCAAGGATTTCTCCAAGATAGCTGCACCGTTGACAGGATTAACGAAGAAGAGCCAAGTGTTCAGATGGGATGCGAAGTGTGAACAAGCGTTCGAAATCCCGAAGGAGATATTGATGAGTGCACTTGTGTTGACCATTCCAAGTGGGAATGAATGGATGGTAGTATACACCGTGGTACTGGACTTGGAACAGTGCTAATGCAGAAGGATAAGGTTGTGGCCTACACGAGTCGACAGCTAAAGCCACATGAAAAGAATTACCCATCTCATGATTTGGAGTTGGCGGTGATTGTGTTTGCTCTGAAGATGTGGAGACATTACCTGTTGGGAGTTCGATTCGAGTTGTTTACGGATCACAAATCGTTGAAGTATCTTTTCTCCCAAAAGGATTTGAATCTTCGACAGCAACAATGGCTAGAGTTTCTGGCATTGTATGATTTTGATATAGTTATACTCCTGGTAAAGGTAACGCAGTTGCAGATGCGTTAAGTCGAAGACACAGGAGTTTGGGAGCGATGTTTTGTCAAAACCCGGAAATGGGAAAGAAAGAGAGGACGCCGCCGCCGCCCAAGACCACCATCGCACCCTCTCTCCTTCGTCGCCTCCCTCTTCTCTCGCTCCCCCTTTCTCCAGTTGAACCCCTCGCGCCAAACCCTAAACCCGCATCACCGATCCGCCAGCCTCCGACCGCGCCGCCTCCACCATCACCTCCCCCTGCTGCGATTCTCTCTCCTCCTTTGATAACCGCTTCAGCCCAAAACCGCAACCCCCTTTTTCCTTTTTTCCATTCACGAACGCGAGCCCCAAATCCCATACCACCCTCCAGCGTGAAAAATGAGGCCCCCGCCGACGTTGATTGAAGCCCCTTCCCTCCGACGCAGCACCAAACCCCCCTTCGCTGTAAGATTTTTGCCTATACCTTTTTGTATTTATTTTATTTATTGTGTTAGACTTTGTTTTTTTAAACGCTATAAAAATTCTGAAAATTTAATGAAGTTAACAATGAAAAGGTTGAATTTTTAAACAAAGGAAAGGTTGAACTTTTAACATAGGAAAAGGCGAGATTTTTAAAGTGTTAAAGACGAAATTTTTATAGTGTTAAAGACGAGATTTTTAAAGTCCTAAAGACGAGATTTTTAAAGTGTTAAAGACAAGATTTTTAAAGTGTTAAAGATGAGATTTTTAAAGTGTTAAAGACGAGATTTTTATTCGTATAAAGTTGGGATTTTTATTCGGATGAGGCTATGGTTTTATTCGTATGGAAAAGGGATTTTTATCCATATAAAAATGGGATTTTTATATGAATAACATGATAAAAATATGATTTTTATTATATGAGAAGTAAAATAAAAATACGATTTTTATTAGATATGAAGATTAAAAATATAATTCTTATATAATGTAGATACTAAAAATATGATTTTTACTTAGGTAGAGGATTAAAAATATGGTTTTTATTAAAGTAGAAATATAAAAATATAATTTTTATATAGGTATAACAATAAAAATTCGATCATTATATAAGAAGTAGAAATATAAAAAAAAAAATTATATAGAAAGAAGCGTTGTAAATATATGAAGTGAAATAAAAATCTAAACTTTATTTTATCGTGAAGTAGAGAGAATATAAAATATGTGATTCTTATATATGTAGTGAATACGGGCAACGAAAGTGACAAAAGGCGGGAACCATAAGATTTCCTACATATGAAGAGTCGTGGCGTTTGGTTTAGCTCTTGGTGAGAACTTCTCTAAATTTCTTTTTCTAGTTAAAAATATATATTAGTATGCAGACGGTGTTTAGTAGGACCTGACACCATCGTCCACAGACCATGGACTTGTTTGTTTGGTTGTTTAGTGATTGATTAGAATATTTGTTGGAATTTTGTGGTGTGAATAATAAAATTGATTTGATTGATATGTGTATGGCGTTGGTCATTATTAGACCGGGGACGAGGCTAGGCCTTGTCCCGTTTCTAGTATCGTGCCGTTATGCCGCCGATTTTTTTTAAAATAAGTTAGAAAAATAAAAATATCATTTTTATTGTGTAAATGAACTGAATAGAAATTCATGTGTTGAAATAAAATATTTTATCGTTAAAAATATAATTGTTAACGTGGAAGTGAATAAAATAAAATATTCATTTACAAACCAAATGGTTTGTTTATGTACACTGATTTGACTGAACTTGATTGGGACGATAAATTTTACACATCGCCCAACTGCACAAATAAAATCTGTGTTTGTTGATGTGAAACCCCACACGGGTATTGGGATGTACACTAGTCCCAATAATTAGTTGTGTGTCGATCGATAGGTTGACAGACAGTCATGTTGTGCACTTTGGATGATGGTTGATTATTTATCGTTGCTGTTATATACATGTGTTGTATGGAATCCATATAATTAACATTATATGGTAATTGATTGGGCCTCATTCCAGTTTAGAAAATAAAGAATATTGAGAAATATATATTCATGTGTTGAAAATAAAAAATATATTCACGTGTTGAAAATAAAATATATATTCATGTGTTGAAAATAAAATATATATTCATGTGTTGAAAGTAATATATATTCATGTGTTGAAGCAAAATATATATTCATGTGTTGAAAGTACTCATGTGTTGAGAATATTCATGTGTTGAAAAATTTATATATTCATGTGTCGAAGAAAATATTCATTTGTTGAATAAAATAAAGAAGTTACTGAAATATATAAAGCCGTGTTGATTAGAATTGCGCCATTTTGACGCGAATGATATTTATATCGATTTTATTCGAATATCGAAAACGATGTGATTTCAAAATATAACGTTTGGAAAATATCATCATTTATATATATATATATATCGATGATGTGGAATATTCAATTTTGATTTAAAATTGAATATGAAGTTGAAATCGTTTTGAAAACGAATTTAAAACGATTTGTAAAATACGTTCAGAATTGAAATCGATAAAATATATATAATATATTATTATATATATATATATATATATATTAAATGTTCTGAATAGAACTCGCCGCGCCATGGCAGTTCGTGAATTTCGACCATTGACTTCGAATTGACGTTACGGGAGATCCGACCGTTGGATTATCCTGAAACCGGAACCGTTGGGTTCGTATCAAAAAGATCTTTCCAACGAATATTTGAAATTTGAAATCTAATGGATGGATTTGTAGATACCGCCAAATCAAATTTAGAAAAGGTCGCTGTAAGTGCAGTTCGATGACCGTTATTGGAAATCGACTGTACGGGCCTTGATAAAATTATTAAAAATATCTATAATTTGTGTAAAATCAAAATATATGATTTGGAAAGAACTGGGGTGAAAAATTCCCTATTTGGAAGGATAAAAATATATTTTTATCGAAATGAACTAGTTATGAACTAGAATTAAAATCCAATATTTTTAAATAAATGAATTGGATTTGAAGTGGTTTTAAAAATATTCAGAATTTGATATTGAATATAAGCCAATATATTTTCTATTCAGAGCCTTGTATTTAATATCAAATGGGATTTTTGGTTTGTCGTGAAACGTGTTTTAAATGACGTTGGTTCTTTAACCCAGTTAAAGATTAAAACTAAGTGGAGTTTTAATGAATCTTTAATTAGATTGAAATGATCGAGAATGGAGTATCACCAGTTTTGCTCCAAAGCGATAGTTAAATATTTCATTAGATTTGAACGTGAAATGGTAATTAGTTTTACTGATAACACCGTGCTGTTAGATATGGAGTTTTACCAGTTTTGCTCCATGGGATAAATAGGATGGGATTGGGGAATAAAATAAATAATTACTTCGGTGTGGTTCGCTAATCCCGACTAGTTTGAAATGATATCCAAAGGAAGATTAAAAAATAAATTTAGAAGAATTTATCTTTGATAAAATTAATGGGAACCTTTCCCTAGGAATATTCTGAATTGGAATGAGGCGTACGATGTGTTTGTGTAACATTTGTTTATTATATACGTGGGTTATTCGGAAAGGCCGGGTTTATACCCATTCTGAATAACCGATTCGACGATAAGTCGAAGGTGAAGACGGTGGTTGAAGACCGAGGGTCTTCACATCGTTTGGGTGATTACTGATGATCTTGATTGGGCTGTACAACCAAAAGGAGGGAATCAGTTGTTGATCGTCCAGACGTACTTGGAGATCGACAGATATGCGAGGAAAGTGCCTCTGGTTTCGTTCAGACCCAGAACGAACTTGTAAATGGACTGTGTGTCTGACATTGGATTTTATTCTGTGTGATTGATTTCTATTAAATATATATCTGTTTGGCGGCGGAGAATTTATTCTCTTGCTAAACGCCCTTCTCTGAGACGTCTGAGCTCAGAGGTTATATATCGATAGATATCAATCGCATGGCGTGAATTGCCTGTGTGGCATGCCTAAGTGGCAATTGATCAAGGCTTTGTTGAAAAGCAAAGTCTTGTGGTTGATGATCAAAGCACGGCCTACGTGGCCTAGCTTTGTGTATAGCGTGGATTCGCGAGCCTCACACCTCGGTATGAGTCAAAAAGGGGAAACAGACCGTTGGGAGAACACGGCGTTTCTTTCTAGCTATGGGTGGTGTCAGTGCTTAAACTGGCTGACATTTATATACTTTTCACCTGTGTGGTTGTTGGAATGAGGTGCCTCGATATTAGGTCTGTTAGGACCGGGAAACGTGTGTTTAGGAATTGCCAATCCTCAAAAGTAAGAGAGGACCAGCCCAAACGATTCCAAGGATCATAGTGGGGTCCTGAGACATTTGCTAGAGTGTCTCGAAACGGAGAGGAGCTTGCCCCTTGCCTCGACTCATGATGGAATCCAATATCCAATACGTGTCATTCAGTGTTATTTGTAGAGCCTAGTATGGCGACATAGTAGATGGTAGGTATGTCGTCTATGATTTATATATTATGATTGAAATTGTTTTCTTCACTTATAGTGATAATAAAAGATTAAATTTCATGTATCAAGCATTATTTGGCTGTTATAAGGTAAAACCCTATCCTTTGTTTGCGTTGCATTGTGTGATGGGACCTGGGTCTTATAACAGCTTCATTGATCTTTATTTAGCATTGTGCTGTTTGTTTATGCACTGGTATTCTTGGGGTAAAAACCCGTTCCGTGTTATACGGCGTGGTCCCTTGATTTACCGAACTTTAAAATAAATATTTATAACTGTTTAGTTCTCACACCAGTCACATGACTGACCTGGAGTTTATTGTTTTGACCTAAACTCTGGGTGCCCTTATTTTCCGCACGGGCAGCTAGTAGTTGGGTTTTTCCAGATTTATATTCACAGGATCTTGGTTTATAGCTGAAGTGATATTTGGAAAGCTCTGTATCCGTGTATTCCTTTAAGTTATGCTTTATATTATTTTTCCGCTGCAGTATTGTATTTAAATCTATGATATTCTCTGTTGTATAATATTTATTTATACTCTGTATATTCTTGTATTCTGGTGGAATTGTTGTAATAAACAATGAAATGTTCTTATGTCTGCGTTCTGGTTTTTCGTGTTCTCAAACGATCAGGGGTTATCGAACGGTCTTGTCGGTTTAACGATCGATTCGGATCAAGCAAAATTCTTGTTTGTCACATGTTTTCAGAATGGAAAAGCCTCACGTATTTGGCAAGGTTTGATTTCAGGCCAAGGTGCGAGTTCGAACCTGAAATGTTGGCAAGCTTATCGATAAGACCTACTCCCATCGAAAGGATTGGCGAGAGCCAAAAGCGATATGCAAAGCTTGTCGATTTTATCCAGAAGCTGGGACCAGAGAATAAAGAGTTCGAAGTCGATGAAGAAGGTTGGCTTCGAAAGCAAGGGCGATTAGTTGTTCCTGATATCGATGGATTGAGAGATGAGGTTCTGAGAGAATGTCATCACTCGAAGTTGACGATCCATCCCAGTGGTAATAAGATGTATCATGACATGAATAGAATTTACTACTGGGAGGGGATGATGCGAGATATTGGAAAGTTCATTTCCAAATGCATGAACTGTTAGTTGGTGAAAGCTAAATAGAAGAAGCCGAGTGGCCATTGGAGGTTCCTATATGGAAGCGGGAGCAAGTATCGATGGATTTTATCGATGGATTACCTAGAACTAGGGCAGAAAATGAAGGGAATTGGGTCATTGTGGATCGTTTGACCAAAAGTGCGTGATTCATTCCTGTCAAGTTGACTAGGATGGCGTCGAAGTTGGCTGAACTTTATGTGAAATGGATAGTTAGATTCCATGAAGTCCCAAAGAGTATAGTGAGTGACCGAGATCCATTGTTTACGAGTGGATTTTGGAAGAGTTTGAAAGAAGCTTTAGCAACCGAATTGTGCTTGATTATGGCATATCATCCCCAAACTGATGGTCAGACCGAGAGAGTCAATCGAGTTTTGGAAGATCTCCTAAGAGCTTGTGTGTTGGATTTTGGGGTATCATGGGAGAATCATCTACATCTAGTTGAGTTTGCATATAATAATAGCTACCAGTCGAGCATTGGGATGGCACCATACGAGGCGTTGTATGGGAGGCCGTGTAATTCTCCAGCTTGTTGGTTGGAAACTGGAGATAAGTTGGTACTTGGGCCAGAAATGATAAGGGAGACCTCAGATTGTATCGAGATCGTTCGACAACGAATGAAGCCAGCCCAAGACCGTCAAAAGAGCTATGCTGATAGGCATCGAAAAGATTTGGAATTCGACATTGGTGACATGGTTTTCAGGAAGATTTCGCCGTTGAAGCATGTGGTTCGATTTGGGAGCAAAGGAAAGTTGGCTCCTAGGTTTGTTGGACCATTTCCAATAGTCGAGCGAATTGGAAAGCTCGCATATCGATTGGAGTTACCCGAGAAGATGTCGAGTGTGCATAATGTTTTCCATGTGTTGTTTTTATGTAAGTTCGTGCATGATTCGAATGTGGTGGTATCTCCAGAGCATTACGAAGACCTAGAAGTAGAGACCGCAGTGGCGAAACATCGTAAGCCGCTTCGTGTTGTGGGGAATGACACAAAACAACTTAGGAGGAAGAAGGTTAAGCTCGTCAAGGTACAATGGAGTGAAGATGGTGACGATTGTACATTGGAGACGGAAGAGAGCATGAAGGAGACTCATCCAAAACCCTATGTCGGTAGGACCCTTTGATATCATATCATCGTTATATCGTTGTATCTTGTTGCTATTTGGTAGAATTCCACGTGCTAGGATAAGGATATGGATTTATGGCTTGATGATTGCTAGTTTGGATGATAGAATTGGCTTCTCATGAATGATAGGCAAGCGGAATTGTTGTGATTGCTTGTGTTTGCTTGGAATTTCGGGGGAGAAATTCTAAAGAAGGGGGAGAACGTAATAGCTTGCATTTTACGTATCGAAAGATCGTAAAATATTTTTATTTTATTCTTGAGGGTTGGATCATTCTCATCTTTTAATATGTTGCTTATGGGGATGTGAGGCATGTCCATAATTTTTACCGTATTTGTTTATGACCATTTTTCCTCTATCAGCCTTGTACATGGCATAACTTTTGACTCAGATCAAATCAAAGGGGGAGACCTGTGCCACTGGAAAGGAATTGATGTTTGCCTTTCCATAGAGTTGTTACATTAAAGATTTTCTCAGCGGTTTGGGAGGAATCGCTGTTTTAAGGTTTTTCAGTTGGCTGTTCAGGTTTGGAGATCCTAATGGGCTGAATTAGGGAGGCCCATTAGTGGGTTGGTGGAAACTATAAATAGGGGATGAGGGTATGGAGAAAAGGTTACTTCTCCCATTCTCTCATTTGGAGGCCTTGTGCTTCTTCTTCCTCTAACACCTTTCCACCATTAAAAATCCAAATCCTAGGAGGGAAATTGAAGATCTAAACCATTGGAGGCTAGATCTACATCATTTCAGGGGCAAATTCACTGGATTGAGGAGTTGGGTTTGAATTGCTCGCTGTCCGGATTCATAATTCTATCATTTTATCTTGTATTGGAGAATCGGTTAGTGATTTACATCTCTCACATGGATTCAATGAAGTGTATGAGTGTTTGATTATGTTTTTCGTCATATTCAATCATTTTCCCATAGATCAATGCCAAATTAAGTCCATTTTCAAATGAATCACGCTATGATCTAATTTAGCAAGTTTGAACCATTAATCCTATGCCATTTTCATATGTTTATGTAAGAGGTTTTGGTGAAATTTACATCATTTTAGTAATAATCATCATATTCATGTTGTTAACAATGTTATGACATGTTTATGGATGCATTTGGTGAATTGGTTGAGTTAGTTTCGTCGAATTTATCGTTTGGCGAAGTTTTGGTCAAAAACGGAGTTGAAATTGCAATATGCAGGTTTTAGGTCGGTCAGAAGTGGGTCGGGTCGGTTCAAATCTTGTCTTGGGGAACAAGTCAGAAGCAATTCCTAGTCGGTCGGTCATTTTGGATCGGGTAGGTCACGAAGTGGGTTGGGTCGGTCAAAGGGAGATGGAGGCTGGTTATCAGGCCATGACTTTTTGGGTCGGGTCGGTCATGTTGGTGCAACCAGATCGGGTCTGTGAAGACCCGTTATTTTTAACGGCCCAAAATCAATTATAAACGTCATCAAACACGCTTACAACTAATTTTAGATATTAAAAGTAGCGGACCTTAAGTAAAAAAAAAATACTAAAGACGATTACTAATACGAAAGATCTCATGATGTAATAAAATAAATAGTTACATAATTATAACATCATAATCCATTTTATTACATTAAACATCCGTAAAACAAATAGCAGCGAAACAATAAGAAGAAACTTTAAATAACAACCTCTAGATCCAACATGCAGGCTAGGCTCCTTTCTTCTTTATTTTTTTACCTTTCTGCCCTCATATCTTCCAACTTTACAAATTCTGTTCAAAGAGGAAAAAGAGTTTCAACTATGTTTGGACTACGCCTAACCCTATACACCCCGACCCAATCTAAAGGTTCCGGTGGCTATTGCATAGGAAAAGACTGCCTACGTACCCTTGTTTAGGGATCAAGCCCACGTAGTTCTATTTCCCGCTCATCTCTTGAAACACCCCACCTCCGTTAGGGTCACTCTCAAAGGGAATGCCCTAATTTTGGTGGAGGTTTATATGTATAAGTCACAGATACACAAGACAGATATAAATACACATATTTTTGAACAGCGGAAAACAACAACAACTTTTATTTCATTAAAATACGTGTTACACAAACCATGCCATAATTTGTCTTACAATACTTCCAAAAACATAACATCTTCATAACTGTCTTGATTACATTATTTAAAGAAGCATAAAAACATAAGTAAACTGCATAAGTCCCATAATTGCGGTCCAAAGCCATAGTCCAAAACGAAAAAGATCCAAGCAATACATTCTTTCTCTTCAAGATGGATGTGAAAACTGGTCAAGCTGCAGTATTCCCTCCCTGTGGACCTGGGGGGGGGGGGGGGGGAGGGAACGAAAGAAAAGGAAACGAAAGAAAAGTAGAGTCAGACATAAAGCCTGAGTAAGTCTAGGACTATTCAGTCTATGAATAAAGAATTGGACATGATAAGTATAAACTGGAAATGGGAAAGCACTATGAACTAAGCTAAGTTGTCTAGAGTCGAATATACTATCGTACCCCATATTAATCTCTGCACCCATATAAACTAGTTCCCAATAGACACCCCATAATCAGGGTGAAGTGATCCATTTCTAATGATCGGCTCCTACTCGCATAGTTACATGTGTCTTACGGCCCCCGATGTTGTAGCTACCTATGCTGGTCCCACCATGGGGTGTATCAAGTCCCATGGTGGCAGCCCGACACAATTCTAGAATGCACAGGTATACTACTGGTGCCCAGTGCCTAATTTTTCTGCGCCGGAGTGTGTGCACGCCCGCACCCCTTTAGAACCTACACTACTGCACCACCGCCGTCGATTTGACCTCTTACAGTCAGCCCAGTAATCGTGCCCCACCCTGCCTAGTTCAGGGTATCCTGATACACCTTGTAGGGTTACTACTGAAAAGGGTCCCCCGCTACTAGGTTTTCTATTTCTAGTCAACATGCTAAGTTGGTTAAGTGTTCTGTAAACCTAACCCCCAATTAGTCTGTATAGTTTAGCATGTTCAATTTGATTAAGCATTAATTCAATTTACTTAATCCTATCAATCCTGACTCAGCCTTAATTATCTTATTAAAGCCTTGACCTCTCACATTAGACAGGTATTGTTGTGGCTGCCTGTTGCCGGTTGGGTCCGGGCAGTCTTACGCAACAACTCAGTCTAACCTCGGGTCCTTATTGGGCTCCGTGTTTAACCACCCACATTGGATAGGTATTGTTGTGACTACTAGACAGCCGGGCGGTTCCGGGCAGGTTTACATCACAACTCAATCCAACCTCAGGTTAAACACATCGTATTTTCTAAATTTACATATTTTGTCTCTTTTCTTTTTATATGTAAATATTTGCGGCCCATTATTCAAATTCATCTTTATTGGGTAAAATTAATTTATGCCATTTTTTTTAAATGTTGTTGGCATGCGTCAAACATGCCAACACATATGTTCTATATTTTAACCCAATCGTCATTACCCCCGTTTTATATGTTTGCTACAATATAACATATGTTGGGTTTAACATTTAAACCCAACTTAGCCACATGAAAAAGGGGAGGCTTAGAACATGGTTTTTATTATTCTAAGTAACATAAAAAGGGGAGTGTGAACGCATGAACTTGCAACATAACGAACTAATTAACATGAATTAGGCGCATGTGAACTTGCATTGTAATAGCATATAATCATGGCATAAACATACTTAAACATGAATCATTCTATTCATATAATCATGGCAGAAACATACCTAAACATGAACCATTCTATTCATATAATCATGGCATAAACATACCTAAACATGGATCATGGTTTTTAATCTATTCATGTAAACTGGCAATTGGAATGTAAATCTAACTTAATTATGTATCACATATATCACCATATGATTTTGATAACAACATAGGCCAAAAATATGTTTTCAACTAGGCATAACACCAAACATAGTTTAATCATGTTCATAAAGATGCTTACTTTTGTCTCTAATACAAAAGTATGGTTTTACACTTGAATCATGATGCCAATTCCAACATAAATTCATATAAGCCATAATACTTAGTGGAATCCAATTACACACTAAAAGTGATCATAAAAGTATGTACATCATATTGGCATAATGGTGAATCATATACTTGCATGAATCTCAAATAAACTACCACAACATATGGTCATTAACATGAATCATATACTTGCAAATATCCAATCGTTATACCACAACATTTCCAAATCGTTTAGAATCAAAACATCATACAAATATAGATTATTATCACCACAAATCGAATACAATTCTATTTCTCATTTTACACAAATCAAAACACAATTATTTATTCACATCGGAATAGCACTCTACTTACAACGTATGGCGAATCTTCAATTTAAGAATCTGAATTCTGAATTTGGAGATGCTATCCTTTGTTGTAGGCGTTGTTTTGATTTAATTGACGTTGCTTTAAGCTTTCGAATTGTCTCCTAATTGTCTCTCAATTTCTGACGGCTATTCCTAGTCTTTCCTCAGCAGCATGACGGTCTCATCTCCATTTTTGTTTGTGTGAATTAGGGTGACTCTTAGGTCCTTTTTATAGAGTTTGTGAGTTGATTAGGACCGTCGATGGAGCTTGGTTTAATAATAGCCGTTCGTTTGAAGGAGAGACCAATCAGGAGCTGACACCTAGCCCTAGTGACAAGGCAAGGCTCAGAAAATCGACCAAACACAGACCAGGCCAGCCAGGGGGGCTGGGTTCGACCTGGCTCAGGGGCCAGGTCGACCCCCCAGTCGACCCCCAGGTCGACTATATAGTCGACCTGGGTGCCCCAGGTCGACTACCCAGTCGACCTGGGTGCCCCAGGTCGACTACCCAGTCGACCTGGGTGCCTTGGGCGGGAAAATTCCCGCCTCGGCCAAACTGGCCCGATTTTTGAAATTTAAACTTGTTTTCTAAGCTGTTTTGGTCTGTTTGAATTTTAAACTGAATTCTGAAACTTCCGGAGGCCATATCTCCCTCATACGGAGTCCGTTTTACGCAAACTCGGACTCTATCTCAAGCAGAATTCCGAGACGAACGCAATGGCGTATCCCGTTTCCCTTAATTCTTTGATTTGAAGTAAGTTATACTTTATTTTGTGAATTTCACTGTTATAGAATACACGGGGTGTTACATTCTCCCCCACTTAATAGGATTTCGTCCCCGAAATCTTCAAGTTTAGGAAGAATGTACGTCCTAACATCCAAACATCCATCTACTCATCCATCAAACATGAGCATCCATTGTCCTTAAAAGACTTCTACTGCTTCATGATCATATGCGAAGTGTGTGTACATGTACTTATCTAATGCAAAAATCAGTCGATCTACTGATTCAGTTGACCTCCTTAATGCAAATTATGTAAGTGCCATGAATCCATTATGTATGCAAATTCTCCTATTCATGATTCTACATGAGTGCACAATCATTCATATAAATGCAACATCCATATGACAACACATTAAACTTCAACCATATACGAATATAAATACATTTATGCATATGCAGTATGAAGTGACTGAGCCGATCTAAAACCTAGATTGTGTGTGTATATGCAACCACGAGCAACCACTAGCAATCACTTGCAGCCACTTGCAACCATCATCCATAACATGTTTCAATTACATGTTTTCATCCAAAGGGTTTCTTCCTAAAAGATAAGGTCGAGGAGATATACCTAAAAAGATAGATAAAAGCGCAACTTAAGGAAAAAGAAAGATCAAAGATGTACCCTCGAAAAGATAAGGATAGGCTGCGCGTATTCTAGCTTCAGTTTCCCAAGTTGCGTCTCCCTCGGCGTCGCTCCACTGAACTTTGACGATCTTGACTTCGTGGTTGCGTAGCTTTTTCACTTCCGTTCCTTATATGCGGGTTGGAATTTTCCTCACGGTTGCTTCGCGTTCCACTTCAGCTTCTTCTGGGATATTTGGGTCTACCACTTCAGCAGATTCATGTAGACATTTTCGGAGGTGCAAAACATGGAAAATGTTGTGAACTCCGGCCAATTTTTCGGGTAGCTCTAATCTATAGGCCATTTTTCCAATTTTCTCGATGATAGGAAATGGCCCTACGAACCTTGGTGCTAGCTTTCCTGTGGTTCCAAAACGAACAACGTTCCTTAGCGGAGATACCTTGAGAAAAACTCTGTCCCCAACCTCAAATTCAAGGTCGGTCCTCCTCTTGTCGGCGTAGGATTTTTGTCTGTCTTGGGCTGTCTTCATCCTTCTCCGTATTAAGTCTACTTTTTCTGAAGTCTCTCGGATCATATCCGGTCCAAGTATGAGCTTGTCAGTAGACTCCCACCAACAAGTGGGCGATCAGCACGGTCTTCCATATAAAGCTTCGAAGGGCGCCATTCCGATGGTTGCTTGGTAGCTGTTGTTGTAGGCAAATTCCACCAAAGGAAGATGGTCTTCCCACGTCCCTCCGAAGTCAAGGACGCACAGTCTTAAAAGGTCCTCCAAAACTCTGTTCACTCTTTCTGTCTGGCCGTCGGTTTGGGGATGATAGGTTGTGCTTAAGCAAAACTGTGTGCCTACCGCTTCTTGCAGACTCCACCAAAACTCACTTGGGAAGATAGGGTCTCGGTCACTAACAATGCTGGATGGTATTCCATGGAGTCGAAAAATTTCCTTGAGGTAAAGAGATGCTAGGGATGAGGCAGTTCTTTTACTCTTGACAGGTAAGAAGTGGGCTCTTTTAGTAAGCCTATCCACTATTACCCAAATGCTAGTGTTGCCTCTTCTAGACCTAGGCAGCCCATCAATGAAGTCCATTGAGATGCTATCCCACTTCCACTGCGGGACCTCTAGAGGATGGAGCAGACCGCCAGGTTTTTTTTGTTCCGCCTTAACCTGTTGGCACACCATACACTTAGAAACGAAATCTGCCACGTCCTTCTTCATGCCGTTCCAAAAGAAAGTTCTCTTTATGTCATTGTACATTTTATCCCAGCCTGGATGTATCGTCATCTTGGAGTGATGTGCTTCCTCGAGAACCTTCTTTACTAAATCCCTTATCTGTGGGACGCATAGTCTTCCGTCTCGCCTTAGCCAACCCTTGTCGTCGATCGAGTATCTGCTGAGATGACTTGAAGTATCACCCATAATGAGCCTATCAATCGTCTCCACAAGCTGAGAGTCTTCGCGTTGTGTTGTCCCTATTGCGTCCACTAAAGTCGGGCGTACTTCGAGAGATGCTAGCAAACCCGGTACAAAATCAGAGGAAGGCCTAAAGTCAAAGCTGGCTATAAACTCTAGGCTTTGTCTTTCAACAAACAGCGGGCTTAGGGTTAGTTTCTTTCGGCTCAACGCGTCTGCCACTACGTTGCCTTTGCCCGGAGTGTAGGAGATCTCGAAATCGTACGAGGCAAGAAACTCCATCCATCTCTGTTGCCTCAAGTTAAGATCTTTCTACGAGAAAAGATATTTCAACAATTTATGGTCAGTGTAAAGTTCGAACTTTTCACCTAGGAGATAGTGTCGCCAAGACTTGAGTGCAAAGACGATGGCAGCTAACTCAAGATCGTGGGCCGGGTAGTTCTTTTCATGCACTTTCAATTGCCTTCCACCATAAGCTACTACCCTTCCTTCTTGCATTAAGACAGCGCCTAGCCCTGTCCTACATGCATCTGTATAAACTGTGAACATCTTGCCTCCATCTGGCAACGTCAAAACTGGGACTGTTGTAAGAGCCATTTTTAGTCGTTGGAAAGAAAATTCGCAATCCAAGTCCCAAATGAACAATAGATTCTTCTTGGTCAGCTTTGTGAGCGGAGTTGATATCTTTGCAAAGTCTCTGATGAATTTCCGATAGAAGCCTGCTAGCCCGAGAAAGCTTCGGACCTCTGTTGCGTTCTTTGGTGTCTTCCAGTCCTGCACCGCTACTAACTTAGCCAGGTCTACTGCTAACCCTTCTTTGGATACTATGTGCCCTCCTCTCTCCAAAAGTGGCATTTGGAGAATTTGGCTTTTAGTTGATGGACTCGCAGGGTTTCCATGATTTCCCTTAGGTGCTGAGCATGCTCTTGTTCACTCTTTGAGAAGATCAAGATATCGTCTACGAAGACCACTACGAACTTGTTGAGGAATTCTCTGAACACCCTACTGATAAGGTCCACGAAGTAAGCGGGTGCATTTGTCAAGCCAAAAGGCATGACAAGCTATTCAAAGAAGCCGTTTGGGGTTCTGAATGTTGTCTTATCGATACTATCTTCAGCCACCCTTAGCTGATGAAATCCGGTTGCTAAATCGAGTTGGGTGAAAACAGACGCTCCTACAAGCTGATCAAACAGATCGTCAATTCTGGGGAGAGGGTGCCTATTTTTTTTCGTTAGTTTGTTGAGCTCCCTATAGTCAACACATAGACGGAGTGAACCATCCGCCTTTGTAGCGAACACCACTGGAGCGCCCCATTCTGAAATACTCCTTCTAATGAACCCCTTTTCTAGAAGCTCTTTAATCTGTTTACTGAGCTCTTTCCTTTCCCGTGGAGCCATGTGTCTAACGGGCAACGCAACGGGCTTTGCATTATCTACAATATATATGCGGAAGTCTATTTCCCGCTTCGGAGGTAAGCCCTTCACCTCTTCGAAGACATTCGGATATTCCCGGACCACTCTAACCGATTGAAAACTCTCAACAGAAGCATCTAGCGATTCAAGATAACTAAGCATAACCGCATACGAGGGATTACAAGTAATTTCCAGAGTGTTACCGAGTTGGGTCAGAAGCCTAACAACCCTTTTCTCACAATCCAGGATGGCACCATTACTGGATAGCCAATCCATGCCAAAATCAAACCATATCCCGAAAAGTCCAAAACAAAGGCACTACATTTAAATTCTACGCTTAGAATAGAAATTTTCAATCCCACACAGATCATAAATAAATAAGCTGGGCCCCCAATTGGATTTGAAACAATTACGGGGTCCTCTACCATTCTAGTTTCTAGGTGCAGAGATTCTACTAAAGCAGATGAGATAAAGGAGTGTGATGCGCCAAAATCGAATAAAGTGCGAACTGGGTGATCATAAAGATAAACTACACTTTCTACAGAAGTATTTATACCTCGCTGCTGCAGAGGTGGCGCTTCTAGCGCATGAACTTGTGCCCTTGAGGTGGATCCAGCCCTCTGCCCCTGCCCTCGCTTCTTTGGACAATCCTTAGCCAAGTGGTCTGTCTCACCATAAGAAAAGCACTCACCATTCATCTTGGCCTTCTTTTTCCGGCAATATTTCACTAAGTGCCCCACTTTGCCATAGAAATTACACTTCCTCTTCTCTTTGTTGTCTTTCCCGCCCTTCTTAATGTCTGTCTTCTTAGGCTGTAAACCCTCTTTCTTCCCTTGAGAGCTTTCTGCCTTTGACTCCTTCTTTCCCTTATCCTCTTCGTTCAGCAATGCCATATGCACCAACCTTTCATACGTAGCTCCCATGGGTATATGGGTCATGGCCAAACTGTGTAATGGCTCATTCAACCCCTTGACAAAGCGGAGAGCCTTCTTGTGCGGGGTGTTGACTAGGTCCAGTCCGAACCTAGCCAGCTGATCGAACTGGTTTACATACTCTTTGACTGTCATATTCCCTTGCTTAAGAAATAAGAATTTTTCCAACTGAAGACTCCTTTCAGCTTCTGAGAGAAATTTAGCCTCAAACCTTGCCCTAAAGTCCTCCCATGTTTCCACTGGTCTTTCTGCATTAGTGACTTCCCACTAGTAGGAAGCCTCGCCTTTAAGTAGCCATACTGCCAGTTGTACCTTCTGCCTATCTTCTACCTCAAAGATGACGAATAAGTCATCGGTTTCTTTCAGCCAATTCCTGGCTACTACGAAGGACTCAGTTCCATGAAAGTCCTTTCCTCCCATAGCTTTAAAATCTTTACATATCTTAGCAAAAGTATTTCCCCGCGGAGGAGGTGGAGGAAGAGGTGCTGCTGCAGCTGGATGATTTCCTGCAGCTGGAAGAGGACGAACGGTAGGACCTGTCTGAGTGGCCCTTGCTTCTAAGAATCGTCTAAACCAACCAGATATTGGTATACCCTCTGGCAAGTTAAGTTCTTCGGACATGCTGAAACAAAAAGGATAGATTCAAAACGAAGGATAAAAGATAGTACCTATGGCTTTGGGGGACTATGCCTTTTTAAAATAAAATAATATTTTATCTTTAAAAATGCTTCTTTAAATTTTCTTTTGAAAATAAATTTTCAAAACTTTTATCTTATCTGGTAAACCTATGCTCTGATACCAAGTGAAACACCCCACCTCCGTTAGGGTCACTTTCAAAGGGAATGCCCTAATTTTGGTGGAGGTTTATAAGTATAAGTCACAGATACACAAGACAGATATAAATACACATATTTTTGAGCAGCGGAAAACAACAGCAACTTTTATTTCATTAAAATACGTGTTACACAAACCATGCCATAATTTGTCTTACAATACTTCCAAAAACATAACATCTTCATAACTGTCTTGATTACATTATTTAAAGAAGCATAAAAACATAAGTAAACTGCATAAGTCCCATAATTGCGGTCCAAAGCCATAGTCCAAAACGAAAAAGATCCAAGCAATACATTCTTTCTCTTCAAGCTGGATGTGAAAACTGGTCAAGCTGCAGTATTCCCTCCCTGTGGACCCAGGGGGGGAAACGAAAGAAAAGAAGACGAAAGAAAAGTAGTGTCAGTCATAAAGCCTGAGTAAGTCTAGGACTATTCAGTCTATGAATAAAGAATTGGGCATGATAAGTATAAACTGGAAATGGGAAAGCACTATAAACTAAGTTAAGTTGTCTAGAGTCGAATATACTATCGTATCCCATATTAATCTCTGCACCCATATAAACTAGTTCCCAACAGGCACCCCATAATCAGGGTGAAGTGATCCATTTCTAATGATCGACTCCTACTCGCATAGTTACATGTGTCTTACGGCCCCCGATGTTGTAGCTACCTATGCTGGTCCCACCATGGGGTGTATCAAGTCCCATGGTGGCGGCCCGACACAATTCTATAATGCACAGGTATACTACTGGTGCCCAGTGCCTAATTTTTCTACGTCAGAGTGTGTGCATGCCCACACCCCGTTAGACCTACACTGCTGCACCACCGGCGTTGATTTGACCTCTTACAGTCAGCCTAGTAATAGTGCCCCACCCTGCCTAGTTCAGGGTATCCTGATACACCTTGTAGGGTTACTGCTGAAAAGGGTCCCCCGCTACTAGGTTTTCTATTTCTAGTCAACATGCTAAGTTGGTTAAGTGTTCTGTAAACCTAACCCCCAATCAGTCTGTATAGTTTAGCATGTTCAATTTGATTAAGTATTAATTCAATTTACTTAATCCTATCAATCCTGACTTAGCCTTAATTATCTTATTAAAGCCTTAACCTCTCACATTAGACAGGTATTGTTGTGACTGCCTGTTGCCGGTTGGGTCCGGGCAGTCTTACGCCACAACTCAGTCTAACCTCAGGTCCTTATTGGGCTCCGTGTTTAACCACCCACATTGGATAGGTATTGTTGTGACTACTGGACAGTCGGGCGGTTCCGGGCAGGTTTACATCACAACTCAATCCAACCTCGGGTTAAACACATCGTATTTTCTAAATTTACATATTTGTCTCTTTTCTTTTTATATGTAAATATTTGTGGCCCATTATTCAAATTCATCTTTATTGGGTAAAATTAATTTATGCCATTCAATTGTTTTTCAAGGTTGTCGGCATGCGTCAAATATGCCAACACATATGTTCTATATTTTAACTCAATCTTCATTACCCCCGTTTTATACGTTCGCTACAATATAACATATGTTGGGTTTAACATTTAAACCCAACTTAGCCACATGAAAAAGGGGAGGCTTAGAACATGGTGTTTATTATTCTAAGTAACATAAAAAGGGGAGTGTAAACGCGTGAACTTGCAACATAACGAACTAATTAACATGAATTAGGCACATGTGAACTTGCATTGTAATAGCATATAATCATGGCATAAACATACTTAAACATGAATCATTCTATTCATATAATCATGGCAGAAACATACCTAAACATGAACCATTCTGTTCATATAATCATGGCATAAACATACCTAAACATGGATCATGGTTTTTAATCTATTCATGTAAACTGGCAACTGGAATGTAAATCTAACTTAATTATGTATCACATATATCACCATATGATTTTGATAACAACATAGGCCTAAAATATGTTTTCAACTAGGCATAACACCAAACATAGTTTAATCATGTTCATAAAGATGCTTACTTTTGTCTCTAATACAAAAGTAAGGTTTTACACTTGAATCATGATGCCAATTCCAACATAAATTCATATAAGCCATAGTACTTAGTGGAATCCAATTACACACTAAAAGTGATCATAAAAGTATGTACATCATATTGGCATAATGGTGAATCATATACTTGCATGAATCTCAAATAAACTACCACAACATATGGTCGTTAACATGAATCATATACTTGCAAATATCCAATCGTTATACCGCAACATTTCCAAATCGCTTAGAATCAAAACATCATACAAATATAGATTATTATCACCAAAAATCGAATACAATTCTATTTCTCATTTTACAAAAATCAAAACACAATTATTTATTCACATCGGAATAGCACTCTACTTACAATGTTTGACGAATCTTCAATTCTGGAATCTGAATTCTGAATTTGGAGATGCTATCCTTTGTTGTAGGCATTGTTTTGATTTAATTGACATTGCTTTAAGCTTTCGAATTGTCTCCTAATTGTCTCTCAATTTCTGACGGCTATTCCTAGTCTTTCCTCAGCAGCATGACGGTCTCATCTCCATTTTTGTTTGTGTGAATTAGGGTGAGTCTTAGGTCCTTTTTATAGAGTTTGTGAGTTGATTAGGACCGTCGATGGAGCTTGGTTTAATAATAGTCGTTCGTTTGAAGGAGAGACCAATCAGGAGCTGACACCTAGCCCTAGCGACAAGGCAAAGCTCAGAAAATCGACCAAACACAGACCAGGCCAGCCAGGGGGGCTGGGTTCGACCTGGCTCAGGGGCCAGGTCGACCCCCCAATCGACCCCCAGGTCGACTATGTAGTCGACCTGGGTGCCCCAGGTCAACTACCCAGTCGACCTGGGTAGCCCAGGTCGACTACCCCGTCGACCTGGGTGCCTTGGGCGGGAAAATTCCCGCCTTGGCCCATCTGGCCCGATTTTTGAAATTTAAACTTGTTTTCTAAGCTGTTTTGGTCTGTTTGAATTTTAAACTGAATTCTGAAACTTTCGGAGGCCGTATCTCCCTCATACGGAGTCCGTTTTACGCAAACTCGGACTCTTCTCAAGCAGAATTCCGAGACGAACGCAATGGAGTATCCCGTTTCCCTTAATTCTTTGATTTGAAATAAGTTATACTTTATTTTGTGAATTTCACTGTTATAGAATACACGGGGTGTTACATCTCCTGCATCCAAATACTCGTTGGTACATTACAACAATTGCATTCATTCAGCCATTCCATCCATTCAACCATTGAAATCAATATAATTTAGTTCAATCAATGTGAACATTGAAATTGATGCAAACAACAAAATTAATACAACTACTGCTCTAACACGGTCAATTTAGAGCAGAAAATAGTGTCGTACACGTCTGTCACAACATAGCAGCAGATGAACCGAACAAAAGAATGTATACATGCAATCTTTAAATACCAACAACATCCAATGACATTTCCAACTTATAAAATAAGATGGTAACAATATTAATATACTTACAGGTTATTATTCATCAATCAATAATTGTACGCCATCATGCAAGCATAAACCATTTTGTGTATACCCATCATTCCAAAAGAGTAACACGGTCACCAACGTATAATAATCCAATCAATATCGGTTATACAACATTCATCACTAAATAACCATAACTAACTACACATCAATTTGTAGTAATCAATGGTAAAACATCGCATAAACATCCTTAATGCGATACATTAACATGAAATAAAACATAACGTATTAGAACCAATCACATTTACCACAATTGTTTTATTTCAAGTATAAGATTATCATGTTATTGTTCTTTATAAAGGAAACTTTCTTATTTCATTTAGTTTTGGAATTTCCATTGTTCCTTATCTTTCAAAAACTTTATATTCTTATTAAAACATAACATGTCGATAACTTTACAAACCAACTACATTATAGTCTTACATAAAAAAACAATAACAATACTTTTAACACACTAGAAAGTTGTTTTATTGCATTTACTCCAAAGGAATGCAAATTTCATTCAAACTGGAAAACTATTTACAAAATCTTATTTTGTTGAATAACAATAAGCATTCTTTGTTACTATTCATGAATATTTAAAAAAAATTATAAATAATAATAAACATATCAAAACACCCCAAATTAATTTTATCATTTCTTTTTACAAAAACGATTATTTATAATCAACACATACCAACTATGGGTGATCACACTTTTCCTTATTTATCCTATTTTAATGCCATTACTAAACTTTATTCATTTTATTTTGATGAATAACTCATATATTCAAATCCATCATTTATTTCAATTAAAATTCTGATAGCGCAAAGATCAGTAAAGAAAATAATAAACTAAGACTCGATGCATCCAAAATGTTTCAAATATCATATTATTGTCAACATATCATGCTATAAATTAGTAATCATAAGTGTTCTTCGAGAGACACTAAAATTTAAAATTTAAATTCAATTAAAGAACTCATACCAATGCTTTTGCGAATAGTCTTCAATCTTACACAAGCGATACACGTGTTTTCTTTCCCTTTTATTTGACACATAATCTCCTTCACAGTAGCAAATTGGTTGTCAGCCTTCCATAAGCTTTCTTCCTATTTCTCTTTTGTTTTGATCCTCTTTCCATTCTTTAATTTAGCATGTAATCTTCTAATTATTTATATTAAGGAAAATTCGGAGAAGAAAATTAGATGCGCCATGGAATTTTTCAGAAGGGAAGAAGAAAACTAAATAAGAAGAGGGTCTTATAATGCATCTTTTGTTATTTTCATCCAATACATAACAAAAGATTTGAATATACCATTTAAGAATATAATAAATGAACATTTTAGAAATTTACCTTTTTTACAGAAGAATTATTTCCTAAAACTATAGGAAACAAATGTATATTCAAACATATTAATGACCTATTTGTCAACCAATGTTTTAATTTTACAACATGCACAATTACACCTTTCCTATATATATAATTAAAATATTTTCATATATACACATATAGGATAATCCAACTCCATACCGGTTAATTACAAGAATATGAAATTAACTTTCCCTCTATACTATCTGAAGCCAACAAAAATAGAAATCAATCAATATTAAATAGAATATATGGACAATTAATGCATAATTGATTGCTAACCTATCCAATTATTTCTCAAAAACGGAAACATTAAATACATATTTTGAATCTTATTTTCTAGTTTCTCATAACATATAAAATCAATGCATAATTAATTGCATATGTATGTGTATATAAACCCAATATTTGCGAAACATGACAATCAACATGCGATTAATTCATAATATATGGAATCATGGCACAATTAACTCACAATATGTAAATCAATACATTACAACAATATGCATTATATGCAAATGCATAGATCTTAATTTCCTATAGAACATTTTTACCATATCTATTTCTCAATTATGTATCCGTATGCAGACGCACCTACTTACTGCTTGAAACATGTAACTTTTTCATTGTTAACATATCTACAAAAGTAGAAATCAAGCATATAATTTTAATTCTTTTTTTTCTTTACTTTCCCATACAAAATTAATGCATAATCAATTTATATACATGCACATATATATTTATACACACAAATACATACACATAGGATTTGAGTAACATTAATGTGCAATTAATTCACAAACTATGAAATCAATGTATTATAATTTGGAAACAACACGCGCCCTATATATATGTGTACATACATACAAATATATATACACGTTACATATAAAATCTTTACTTATATGCAACTTTTAATCTTATATATCTCTCATATATGCCTCCATACACACGTACTTTTACTTGGAACAGATATCTCTTTTTTTTGTTTTACTTATAATTCAAAAATACGTCAATGACGGGAGTCGAACTCAAGACTTCATGTATCAAAGTCCACTTACTTAACAACTACACCAAACACATTTTCTTATTCTTAAAATTTGAAAACTAAAAATTAATGGTTTCATGTGCGCATCTTTCATTCTAAAAAAAGAAATATCATGTAAATGATAATTTCAAATATATCAAAATTATATATCAAACTAATCGCGGAAAGACCTCCGCAATAGTAATAAATGCGACATCCGATTTATCTTTTAGTAATAATTAATTCTTAATTACTTAACTTTTAGAACTGTAAAAGTTGTGGGATGTTACATTCTTCCCTCTTTAAAAGAATTGCGCCCTCGCAATTCCCCAAATATAAAACCCGTTCAAAATAATAAATCTTTCATTAGGATTTTAAAATTAAAATCATCCGTCATAAGTTAACTTCCCATATGTAATAACCATAGTTTCTTGCCAATCACAACACACTACACACTATAATAAAATATGTATTTTTTGTCATTCTATGGAACATGCGGTATGTAAAAATAAAAATCCATCAACAAACAATAGTTATTATAACATCCTCATACAAAGAAAAGAACACTCATAAATTAACAATCAACGTGGCTCACAAGAGTAAACCAAAAGAACAATTAACACATCATCAAACTAACAATGAACACATGTATGTTCATTAATGTGCTAACAATATAATCATCCTAATGTGATGAAATTTCTTAAAGCCAGAGCTGGTCCTAGATGTTTTGATACCTAAAGCGAAATACAAAAAATGATGCCCTCATAAAAGGACTAGTATATTATCGATCAAAACTTTTTAACTTCAACATCCTATGAAAACAAAGTATTTATCGACAAATTATACATTAATTAACCTTTTTCAAAATTCAGTGACTACTACTAAAATAAATCATTGTTATAAAATTGTCAACTATGTCAGATATGAACTATAATATATCAACTATGACTCAAATGGTATGCTTAAAACTACAAAATAATCTTTAAATTAATATATGACGACTAACCTAAAATTTAAATATAAGATCAAAATTGGATTTGCAATCTTTTTCAAACCATAAAAAAAATGTTTGCAACTGCACTGTAGCATAGATGTTGATAATTTTATTTCACAAATCACTACATCAATTTACAAGGATTTTTTTTTTAAAATAAAAAGGGTACTTAATTAAAACAAAATAAGTTACATGGATTTTGAGTTGGCTTCATCAAATACTATACGGTCACTAATAAAAAGCCAGCTCAAAATAAAGCAAAACACTACAAATACTACAGACAAGCCACAACAAATTACTGAATACAATACAGCCTGACTAACCGTAAAATTAAAAGCTCCAAATCAGGTACACTTCGGAATAACACTTAAGCCCAGACCCTCAGCAACAAAGAACAGCAAACCCACTCCAAAAAGGATACATCGAGCCAATCACCAAACTGATCACCTGTGCCAAACTGATCTCCAGTAACAGTGTCACATGCACAACATAAAATTAAATAGTTTACAAGGAAAATTTGGTACAACTTCTTATACTCAGCATCTAAACCAACGCAGTAGGAAACAATTAAATATTTGAACATACAAAATCCAGAATAATACCTTCAAACCCCAGCTTCAACTGAAACTGAGTTTATGCCTTTCAGACTTCAGCAATTGTTTTTCTCGTGACAGTTCGTGTTCGTAAATCAGATCGGAGATGGAGACCGTAAGTTTGAAATACCTTCTACCGAAAGTCGATGCTCCCTTACCGCCTAATGAAGAATGGAGCGTTGCAGTTGATAGCTGAATCGTGGATCGGTTCATTTGCAGTTTGGTTATCGTTTGCTCGTCGTTCGAGAAACGCGATTTGGTAATCGCGATTGTTTCATTCTTTTTCCACCAGGTTACGGATAAATTTTGATGCCCTGAGTTATTTGAGGCCCTAAGCGGGTGCTTTACCTGCTTTGGCAAAGGGTCGGGCTTGCTTAAAGCCTCACATTTGTAATAATGATGTGTCCTTTCTTTCTTTCCTCTTTAAGAATATCTTATACACCCACTTATGGTCATTCCTTCAAAATAATAAGTGCACATTCATAAATTTATAAATCTTTATAATGGTTAGTACGACATCTCCTTCTATTACTACTATCAATTATTCATTATGACATTTACTTACTCAGCGCGTAAAGCGTATGGAATTCGCTATTTTCGGCTATCCACTCAATTCTGGTATAGCGAATGCCCCCAAGCACACGACAGATAGAATAATTCCTAACACAGTGGAACCAATATTTGGAACCCCTCACATGGTGGAGTCCCCTACCTTCCCTGTACCAACCTCTCAAGGATGCACCAAAGTCTCAAACGCCAACTGCCCCTTTAAATGTCCTGCGGCAAAACCCAAATTTGAAGTTGACACATTGGTTCATACTTGAACCCTTAGTTCCCACTTCAATCAACAAGTTGACACATTGGTTCCTACTTGAATCGTTGGTTCCCACTTGAACCCCTTGATTCCATCTTGAATCCCTTGGTCCCCACTTGGACCATTAAAGACAACTTCCTTCTTGAGGTACCTTTGCATATCGGATTTTAATCGATTGGAGTTTATCTTCAAAAGTGTTCTTCGTCGTTGCATTGGAGTAGTGATAATCCATATATAGCAAGTTCTTTCATTTTCTAATAAAGTTAAACCGTCCAAGATACCAAAGAGGGATCCACTAGATAGGAGTGCTTCATATGCCTTTTAAAAAATTTAAGATTTTTCTTTTGAATCAAAACTTCCATCTATGTTTAAAATAACAATCCTTTGGAAAAATTCTCAAGTTCATAAAAAACTTCAATTTTTTTTTTAAGTTATGAAAGCTGGTAATTATTTGAAAAACATTAAATATGCATTTTGAATCACTCCAACTTTCATAAGTATTCCTAAGTGGTAAACATTAAGTCTTTAATCAATAAAATTCTCCATTTTACACTTCACACCTACAAGGAACATCTCCAAAACTTTTAGTCATTCCAAATACTAGTCTTCTTTAGTTTAGAAAACAACATATTCACACTATGCCTAAACTAATCATGTCCCCATTCAATCCTTTTGTTTCTCGAGTGTAGATTCAATCAATAGTCAACACTAGCTTACTATCTAATCATACAATTAACATAAACAACAAGCAAACAAATAACATACAAGCAAACTAAACATATCAAATAAGAAAACAATAATCAATTCAAATAAAAGAATTAATCCAAACAATCATTACATGAACTAATAAGCAAACATCAAGCAAAGAGTGTAAAGTGGAAGTGTGCATGTCATGGTGCTAGCAAACATCAAACATAGCAATCATCCTCACATCTCTCACTCAGTGCGCAAAGTATACGATATCTACCGCTTTGACCACCCAAATCCTTTGCTATGATCACTCTGCCCCATAGAGTTATGACGACTCCACTGCACTGATCCATAACCACTAGTCCTTTGCTATGTCCACTCTGCCCCATGAAGTCACGACGACTCCACTGCACTGGCTCATAGCCATGCTACGATCACTCTGCCCCATGGAGTAATGACTACTCCACTGCACTGATCTGTAGCCTTACATTCATCTCTCGGTGGTGAGTCAAAGTTATAGATGTCGATAACCCTTTAGCACACGTCCCGTAGCAAAGCCTAACTCATGAAGTTAACTCATTGGTTCCCAATTGGATCCTAAGTACAAACTCCCCATTTGGATTGCCTTTGCATCTCGGGTTTTGGTCATCATCTCCGTTCGTGATTTGGTTTCCATTCGTGATCTTCCTCATCGGTTCATGATTCCTCCAAGTACAGCTCGTGACTCTCCTTGCTCTGACTCGTGATAGTTCAATCCGGCTCGTGGGATTGGCTAGTGACACCCATGTGGACCTGGCTCGTGACTCGTCCTCCAACATCGGCTCGTGGCATCCTTCTTGGTTCGGTTTGGTATTCTTGTTCGGCTTGCCCATTTCGGTTCGGTTCGGTGCTCCACTCCAACTCAACCCTATGCAAGTGGCCCTCCTTTTTGCCATGTTCCAGTTCGGTTCGGTTCGTCTTATCCGATCCGATCCGGATCCTTGCATAATTTCTAGCAAGCTATTTTTCGCCGAACGATGGTGTTTTCAACCATTCTAACTTTTCTATGCAACCATAAAACATACCAAATAGCAGTAACAACATATAGGTTCAATCAAAAAGATCAAACCAACATTCATGTTCATAGAATGGGACTAATTAACCCTAATTACTCTTAATCCCCTAATTAGTACTAACATGAAAATCACTCACAAATGATCATTTTCTATTAACTAAGGAGATAACTTTAAAATAAAGGATATATGTTAAAAACAATAATTCTAGACCATTGTTGTTCTGTTAAAACGATTTTATCTTTACTAAGCTTGGGTTTAAATTGCAACCTAATCACCATATGAATGTCATTTAGGTTATAACCAAACACATAACTTGCCCCATAAGTGTTTATATTGCCTCACTCTTGTTTTCTTTATCCTCCACAAAAGGTTTCTCATAAATAAGCAACATTGTAAAGTGAGGTAATAACGACCAAACAAACAGTACACACACTTCAAGCATGCAATTATAAATAAAAACACTTTCTCTCATATTTAAACTAACCTTAAGGTGCAAATTATTAATGACATAATGGTTAAACCTACCCAAGGCTCAGGTAATGGCCAAACTTGGCTCAGATACCAAATGTGAAGACCTGTTATTTTTAACAGTCCAAAATCAATTATAAACGTCATCAAACACGCTTACAACTAATTTTAGATATTAAAAGTAGCGGACCTTAAGTAAAAAAAATACTAGAGACGATTACTAATATGGAAGATCTCATGATGTAATAAAATAAATAATTACATAATTAAAACATCATAATCCATTTTATTACATTAAACATCCACAAAACAAATAGCAGCGAAACAATAAGAAGAAACTTTAAATAACAACCTCTAGATCCAATATGCAGGACAGGCTCCTTTCTTCTTCATTTTTTTTCTTTTTGCCCTCATATCTTCTAACTTTACAAATTTTGTTCAAAGAGGAAAAAGAGTTTCAACTATGTTTGGACTGCGCCTAACCCATACACCCCGACCCAATCTAAGGGTTCCGGTGGCTATTGCATAGGAAAAGACTGCCTACGTACCCTTGTTTAGGGACCCACGTAGTTCTATTTCCTGCTCTTCTCCTGCATCCAAATACTCGTTAGTACATTACAACCATTACATTCATTCAACCATTTCATCCATTCAACCATTGAAATCAATATAATTTAGTACAATCAATGTGAACAATGAAATTGATGAAACAACAAAATTAATATAACTACCGCACTAATGCGGTCAATTTAGAGCAGAAAATAGTGTCGTACACATCTATCACAACATAGCAGCAGATGAACCGAACAAAAGAAAGTATACATGCAATCTTTAAATACCAACAACATCCAATGACAATTCCAACTTATAAAATAAGAACAATATTACTATACTTACAGATTATTATTCATCGATCAATAATTGTACGCCATCATGCAAGCATAAACCATTTTTTGTATACTCATTATTCCAAAAGAGTAACACGGTCACCAACGTATAATAATCCAATCAATATTGGTTATACAACATTCATCATTAAATAACCATAACTAACTACATATCAATTTGTAGCAATCAATGGTAAAACATCGCATAAACATCCTTAATGCGATACATCAACGTGAAATAAAACATAATGTATTAGAACCAATCACATTTACCACAATTGTTTTATTTCATGTATAGGATTATCATATTATTGTTCTTTGTAAATGAAACTTTCTTATTTCATTCAGTTTTGGAATTTCCATTGTTCCTTATCTTTCAAAAACTTTATATTCTTATCAAAACATAACATGTCGATAACTTTACAAACCCACAATATTACTGTCTTACATAAAAAACAATAACAATACTTTTAACACACTAGAAAGTTATTTTATTGCACTTACTCCAAAGGAATGCAAATTTCATTCAAATACAAAATCTTATTTTGTTGAATAACAATAAGCATTCGTTGTTACTATTCGTGAATATTTCAAAATAATAATAATAATAATAAACATATCAAAACACCCCAAATTAATTTTATCATTTCTTTTTACAAAAACGATTATTTATAATCAACACATACCAACTATGGGTGATCACACTTTTCCCTATTTATCCTATTTTAATGCCATTACTAAACTTTATTCATTTTATTTTGATGAATAACTCATCTATTCAAATCCATCATTTATTTCAATTTAAATTCTGGTAGCGCAAAGATCAGTAAAGAAAATAATAAACTTAGGCTCGATGCATCCAAAATGTCTCAAATATCATATTATTGTCAACATATCATGCTATAAATTAATAATCATAAGTGTTCTTCGAGAGACACTAAATTTTATAATTTAAATTCAATTAAAGAACTCAGACCAATGCTTTTGCAAATAGTCTTCAACCTTATACAAGCCATACACGTGTTTTCCCTCCCTTTTATTTAACACATATTCTCCTTCGCTATAGCAAATTGGTTGTCAGCCTTCCATAAGCTTTCTCTCTATTTCTCATTTGTTTTAATCCTCTTTCCATTCTTTAATTTAGCATGTAATCTTCTAATTATTTATATTAAGGAAAATTTAGAGAAGAAAATTAGATGTGCCATGGAGTTTTTCAGAAGGGAAGAAGAAAACTAAAGAAGGAGAGGATGTTATAATGCATCTTTTGTTATTTTCATCCAATACATAACAAAAGATTTGAATATACCATTTAAGAATATAATAAATGAACATTTTAGAAATTTACCCTTTTTACAAAAGAATTATTTCCTAAAACTATAGGAAACAAATGTATATTAAAACATATTAATTACCTATTTGTCAACCAATGTTTTAATTTTACAACATGCACAATTACACCTTTCCTGTATATAAAATTAAAATATTTTCATATATACACATATAGGATAATCCAACTCCATACCGGTTAATTACAAGAATATGAAATTAACTTTCCCTCTATACTATATGAAGCCAACAAAAATAGAAATTATCAATATTAAGTAGAATATATGGACAATTAATGCATAATTAATTGCTATCCTATCCAATTTGTAAGGACCCGTAACTTCCCCGGTAAGGAAAGAGCGGATACTTTGAGAACAACACACAAATGAGCGCATATGGAAGAACATTTCATTGTTATTACAACAATTCCATCAGATACAAGAATATACAGAGTATAAATGAAAAAAATTACATTCGATAAATATTAGAGATTACAATAAATTACATAGCAGCGGAAAATAATACAAAACACAACTGAAAGTAATGCACGGATACAGAGCTTTCCGAGCATCGTTCCAGCTGTAAATCAGGACCCTGTGAATATAAATCTGCAAAACCAAAACTACTAGCTGCCCGTGTGGAAAATAGGGGCACCCAGAGTTTAGGTTAAAACAATAAACTCCAGGTCAGTCATGTGACTGGTGTGAGAACTAAAACAGTTATTTAAAACTTTGCTTTAAAAGATAGTAATTCAAGGGACCACGCCGTATAACACGGAACGGGTTTCCTCCCAAGAATACCAGTGCATAAAACAAACAGCGCAATGCTAAATAAAGAAAAATGAAGCTGTTATAAGACCCAGGTCCCATCACACAATGCAACGCAAGCCGGAGGATAGGGTTTTCCCTTATAACAGCCAAAGCATGCTTGATACGTTTAAAACACATTCTTTGATACTATTATAGGTGTATAGTGTCAAAACAATTTCAATCATAAATATCAATCATAGACGGCATGGGTACCATATATCATGTCGCCATACTAGTTCTACAATTAAAACCGCAATACACGTATTGGAAATTGGATTCCATCATGAGTCGAGGCAAGGGGCAAGCTCCTCTCCGCGTTCAAGACACTCTAGCAAATGCCTCAGGACCCCACTATGATCCTTGGAATCGGCTGGGCCGGTCCTCTCTTGCTTTTGAGGATTGGCAATTCCTGAACACATGTTTCCCGGTCCTTACAGACCTATATCCGAGGCGCCTCGCATTCCAACAACCAAACAGGTGAAAAGTATATAAATGTCAGGGCTGGTAGGTCACTGACACCACCCTAGCTAGAAAGAAACGTCGTGCTCTCCCAGCGGTCCGTCTCCCGTTTTTGACTCATACCGAGGTGTGAGGCTCGCGAATTCACGTTATACACAAAGCTACGCCACACAGGCCGTGCTTTGATCATCAACCACAAGACTTTGCTTTTCAACAGAAGCCTTGATCAATCGCCACTTACGCATGCCACATTGGCAATTCACTCCATGCGACTGATGTCCATCGATATACAACCTCTGAGCTCGTATGTCTCAGAGAAGGGCGTTAAGCAAGAGAATAAATTCTCCGCCGCCAAACAGATGTATATTTAATAGAGATCAATCAACACAGAATAAAATCCAATGTCAGACACACAATCCATTTACAAGTTCGTTCTGGGTCTGAACGAAACCGGAGGCACTTTCCTCGCATATCCATCCATCTCCAAGTACGTCTGGACGATCACCAACTGTTTCCCTCATCTTGGGTGTACAGCCCAATCAAGATCATCAGTAATCACCCAAACGATGTGAAGACTTCCGGTCTTCAACCACCGTCTTCATCTTCGACATCTCGTCGAATCGGTTATTCAGAATGGGTATAACCCGGCCTTCCTGAATAACCCACGTATGTGATAAACAAATGTTACACAAACACAACGAACGCCTCATTCCAATTCAGAATATTCTTTTATTCACAAAATCACATTCTTAGGGAAAGGTTCCCATTAATTTTATCCAAGATAAATTCTTCCAAATTTATCCTATAATCTTCCTTTGGATATCATTTCAAACTAGTCGGGATTAACGAACCACACCGAAGTAATTATTTATTTTATTTCCCAATCCCAACCTATATATCCCATGGAGCAAAACTGGTAATACTCCATATCTAACACCACGGTGTTATCGGTAAAATTAATTACCATTTCACGTTCAAATCTAATTAAAGATTTAACTATCGCTTTGGAGAAAAACTGGTGATACTCCACTCTCGATCACTTTTCAGATTTGATAATTTAAATTATCAATTCACCTTTTTAATCTAATTAAAGATTCATTAAAACTACACTTAGTCTTAATTCTTTCAAAAATCAATATCTTTCCTTTAACTGGGTTAAAGAACCAATGTCATCTAAACCACGATTCACGACAAACCCAAATCACATTTGATATTAAATACAAGGCTCTGAATAGAAAATATATCGGCTTATATTCAATATCAAATTCTGAAACCAACAAATATCGTATTGGAAATAACGATATAAAATATATCTTTCAAATCCCCATAGCAATATTTGTATAGTCACGAAATCCAACAACGAAATATCCCAAAGATAATTTCGATTCAACTCCAGTCCAATCCACGTGTTGGGAATATTGATTACTTTTAAAATCACTTTCAAATTCAATTTATTTATTTCAAAAATAAATTGATTTTAATTCCAGCTCAAAACTAGTTCATTTCGATAAAAATCTATTTTTATCCTTTCAAATGTGGAATTCTTCAGCTCAATTTTTCCCAAATCATATATTATGATTTTACACAAATTATAGATATTTTTAATAATTTTATCAAGGCCCGTACAGTCGATTTCCATCTACGGCCGTCGAACTGCACTTACAGCGACCTTTTCTGAAATTGATTTGGACATAATTCCAAATCCAAACGTTAGATTTCAAATTTCTAATATTCATTGGAAAGCTCTTTTCGATACGAACCCAACGGTTCCGGTTTTAGGAGAATCCGACGGTCGGATCTCCCGTAATGTCCGTTTGAAATAAATGGTCGAAATTCACGAACTACCGCGGTGCGTTCTATTCAGGCCATTATATTATATATATAATATATATTTCGTCGATTTCTATTTAAAACGAATTTTATAAATCGTTTTAAATTCGTTTATAAAACAATTCAACTTCTATATTCAATTTCAAATCGATTTGATTTCAATTCAACTCGAATTCATTTCAATTTTATTTAATTCGAATTCAAATTCGTTTCAATTCAATTCAAATTCAATTTCGTTTCAATTCAAATTGATTTCAATTTAATTTCGATTCGAATTCAATTAAATTTCAGTTCGTTTTCAATTCAACTTGAATTTGTTTTATATTCAATTCCATTCGAAGTCCTTTTATATTCAATTCAAATTCGTTTTCTTTTCAATTCGAATTCGCTCTAATATTCATTTCAATTTGAATAAAATCGATATAAATATCGTTCACGTCAAAATGGCGCAAAACTAATCAACACGACTTTATATTTTTCACAACTTCTTTATTCGATTCAACAAATGAATATTTATCCCATTCAACACATGAATCTATATTTCTTTCAACACACGACTAATCTCAACACATGAGTACTGTCAACACATCACTATTTTTGTTATGTAAAATATTTTATAAAACTATGGTATCTATCGTTTGATTTTAATTAGACTCCACCGTGAAGTAGATTCTAATTGTAAATATGATAAAGATGTAATTTATTTTATTTAAAATATTTCACTCAACACATGAATAGTTTCAACCCATAATCATCGTCAACACATGACTATTTTTATATTCAACACATGAATTTTCTTTTATAATATTCATTATTTTCCAGATTGGAATGAGGCCCAATCAATCACCATATAATGTTAATTATATGGATTTTCATACATCACATGTATATAATAGCATTGAAAAATAATCAACCATCAACCAAAGTGCACTACACTGTATAAGCATCAAATATAGATGTCCAACGCTTATAACAGCATGTCAATCAATCGATCGACATATTTAATCAATCAGGATGAGTGAACTTCAAATTTCATCCCAACACCCGTGTGAGGTTTCAAACAATCAAACACAGATTTTAGTTGTGCAGTTGGGCGACGTGTAAAATTTATCGACCCAATCGATATCAGTCAAATCAGTGTATATAAACAAATCGGCCGATTTGTTTATAAATATTCATTTATCCACTTTCACGTTAAAAATTATATTTTTAACAATAAACATTTTATTTTAACACTTGAATTTCTATTCAATTCATTTATTCAATAAAATGATATTTTTATTTTTCTAACATATTTTAGAAAATTTCGGCGGCATAACGGCACGATACTAGAAACGGGACGAGGCCTAGCCTTATCCCCGGTCTAGTGAAGGCCCACGCCATTCACACATCAATCAAATCCATTCAATTCACCAAACAATTCAATTCAAACCAAATAATCTAACCAACTACACAACCAAACAATTAAACAAACAAGCCATCCATGGTCTGTGGATGACGGGTGTCGGGTGCTACTAAGCACCGTCTGCATCCTAGTATATATATATATTACTAGAAAAAGAAGTTGAAGAGTGAGAAGTTCTCACCGAAAGCTATCCAATCATCTTGACACTTCTTTGACAGAAATCTTCGTCGCTATTGCATCTTTTGTTACTCTCGTCGCCCGTATACACTGTATATATAAAAATCACATTTTTATATTCTCTATTATATAAAAATCATATTTTTATCGCTAACTCCATATTGTGAAAATAGAATTTTCATCTCTATTTCTATAATGTAAAAATAGAAATTTCCTCGCTATTTCATATTTGTAAAAATAGAATTTTCATCGCTATTTCTATAGAGAAAAATTCTATTTTTATACCGTTACTATCTATATAAAGATTATACCTTTTTAATTATAGAAATCATATTTTCTATTCAACTTCGTATAAGGAAAAATCATATTTTTACTATTCAACTTCTTATAAGGAAAATCATATTTTTACTATTCAACTTCTTATAAGGAAAATCATATTTTTACTATTCAACTTCTTATAAGGAAAATCATATTTTTTACTATTCAACTTCTTATAAGGAAAATCATATTTTTACTTCGCTTTTCAATATAGAAAAATCGAATTTTTACTTCGCTATTCAGATAAAAAAAAATTATATTTTTATCATGTTATTTTCCATATAAAGATTTTGCCTTTTCAATAATATAAAAATTATATTTTTCTCGAAGTAAAAATCATATTTTTACTTCACTACTCATACCAAAATATAGCCTTTTCACTTTTAAAAATATCGTCTTTTCACTTTTAAAAATATCAACTTTTCACTTTTAAAAATATCGTCTTTTCACTTTTAAAAATATCGCCTTATCATATTTTATCTTTCTACAATATAAAAGATTATATTTTTACTACTTTAAAAATATAAAAATCATATTTTTATAATTGCTATATAGTAAAGACTATATTTTTAATACTTTAAAAAAAATATAAAAATCATACCTTTTAACAAATAAAAATCAAATTTTGCCTTTAAAAATCAAACTTGATTATTTATAAACAAAATAAATCAGAATTTATATATATAAAAAAAAAAATATATATAATAAAAAGGAGGACTTACAGTCACGGTGAAAAGGGGGGAAGAACTGTCGGAGGGGTGCTCGATGGGGAGAGGGCGGTCGCGGCTTCAGGGGGCTCGTCCACGTCATCGCAGGGGGTAGGGGAAAGGGGGCGTCGGTTCTTCGATTGGGGGGGGGGGGTGGATGTCGCGATCGTCGCGCCGCTGGGGGGGCTCTCGCGCCTCGCCTCTGGCGCCTTGGGGGGGGGGGGGGGTCTTCGCGTGGCGGCGATCGACTGGGGAAGGGGCGGCGGGTTTTCGTTTTCTTCTTTTTTTTTATTTGTGAAATCGATTTCCTATTTTGAAAAATAAGAGGGGGGGGGGGGGGGCAGAAGATAAGGGAAAAAAAGGGGGTTTTTATTTTATTTAATTATTATTTATTTAATTAATTCAACCTAAAGTTGACTTTTACATAGGACCTCTAAACGAGGCCCACCGCCTGTCGTCCCTAGCATTTTACCCCTATTTCGAACACAATGGGATATGTATCGTAGGCTGATTCGGCCGTTTCGACCAGTTTCTGTTGAATTTACATTTAAATCATTATATTGAATTTTAAACGCGCATTTCAAATTACCGGGGTCACATAACAACTCTATAAATTCCATAAAAATATTTTCTAGCTTCGTATTGACGATACGGTCCTAACAAAACTAATCTCGTCAAATTCTGAGACCGTTAGAAAAATGGCCATTTTCCAGTCGATTAAAATCAACTGAAACTGGTCAAACGCGTTTTCCTTTGCCACGCTCACATATTGATTCGAAAAATTATGAAATTTGGAATCCAACAATAATTTGACATCACGGATCCAACAGAACTGGTTTCGTCGAAATCCGAGGTCATTTGCAAAATGTCCATTTTTAAGGGCCTGAATTCCATAGCGACTATTCAGAATTTTCAACTGGACATACCTTTTTATTCCCGCTATGAAATTTTGATTTTTCGTATTCGTTGGAAAGATATTCTCTATTAGATCCTATTATTTTTGGTTTCACTAAAATCCGGATTGTTTTGCACCCGGTACATTCAATTGAAGTTTGAAATCGAATTATCGAACTACCGCGCCATTTTCAATTCTATTATAATTATGTATAATTATTTATATTCTAACGACGACGTATATAAATATATACGTTCGAAATATATTCATAATAAATTTCTCATCGATTTTATTTAAAATAATTCATTTTAAATGTTCAAAATTCACTAAAATTGCCAAAATAAAAATTTTAAACTGGCCCAGATTTTCGGGTTATTACAATCTCTCCCACTTAAAACTTTTCATCCCCAAAAAGGAACAAAGTCGAAAGTGGTTTGATTATTCAACTCTACGTTCGATTTGGCTTCCATTCTCCAACTTTTCAGTTTCTGAGAATTTTCAAATTTTCAAAAATTTGGCTAACACCCTAAATTTTCGAAAAATTTCGCCATAACCTCCCCTGCACCGGGAGCATCGGGGAATTTCAAATAGCTTCCCCGGTCCTTCAGATCTCAAAAAGAAAAAGAAAAAGCCAAGCGGCTAGCCAATAGGCTCATAAAATCATCATCTCCCAAACAAAACAGTAAATTATGTAGTAAACATGTACCTATTTGTCGGGCAAACAAATTTTATTCTCTGCTCTAGCCTCCTTGCTATGACCTGTCCAATGTAAGTATATGTATATGCAAGCAAATGCGACCAATTTTCAATATAGTTCAATATTTGGTTCAATTAGGCAAAATGGTTAAAAATTAGCAAACAAATAAACAAACAACACAAACATCAATCAATTAGTGAATTAACGTTGCAAATTCATAATTTTGATATATATACAGAAATCATGTTTTGATGCCAATTCACAACAATGTGTTCAAGCTATATTAGTTTTGGTTCTCACACCAGTCTAATGGAAATATATAGAAATCACACCTTCGAAACACGAAGATAAATACTGATTATGTGGCCACATCATCAGAATTATCCCCGGGTGTCTAGAATGTGATTTTATATCTATCCAGTATATTAAAACTTCGACTATACGTTCATGACGCGTATACGCGAAATCTATATATATATATACTCGATTGTCCATATTCAAAATAAATAAATATTCATATACGTATAAAGCGATTTAAATTTTCAAAACAAAATTGTTTTCATTTGAAAAATATACTCTTCACACTCGTTCTAGGATACTACTGATCCTATCTCTAACGAGTCATTCTAATTGGATATTGCTAATCCAATATCTGATGAATTTTTTCATATGGTTCTAATGTGTCTTGTTCTCGAGCTCTGTAAACCAAAGCTCTGATACCACTGTAAGGACCCGTAACTTCCCCGGTAAGGAAAGAGCGGATACTTTGAGAACAACACACAAATGAGCGCATATGGAAGAACATTTCATTGTTATTACAACAATTCCATCAGATACAAGAATATACAGAGTATAAATGAAAAAAATTACATTCGATAAATATCAGAGATTACAATAAATTACATAGCAGCGGAAAATAATACAAAACACAACTGAAAGTAATGCACGGATACAGAGCTTTCCGAGCATCGTTCCAGCTGTAAATCAGGACCCTGTGAATATAAATCTGCAAAACCAAAACTACTAGCTGCCCGTGTGGAAAATAGGGGCACCCAGAGTTTAGGTTAAAACAATAAACTCCAGGTCAGTCATGTGACTGGTGTGAGAACTAAAACAGTTATTTAAAACTTTGCTTTAAAAGATAGTAATTCAAGGGACCACGCCGTATAACACGGAACGGGTTTCCTCCCAAGAATACCAGTGCATAAAACAAACAGCGCAATGCTAAATAAAGAAAAATGAAGCTGTTATAAGACCCAGGTCCCATCACACAATGCAACGCAAGCCGGAGGATAGGGTTTTCCCTTATAACAGCCAAAGCATGCTTGATACGTTTAAAACACATTCTTTGATACTATTATAGGTGTATAGTGTCAAAACAATTTCAATCATAAATATCAATCATAGACGGCATGGGTACCATTTATCATGTCGCCATACTAGTTCTACAATTAAAACCGCAATACACGTATTGGAAATTGGATTCCATCATGAGTCGAGGCAAGGGGCAAGCTCCTCTCCGCGTTCAAGACACTCTAGCAAATGCCTCAGGACCCCACTATGATCCTTGGAATCGGCTGGGCCGGTCCTCTCTTGCTTTTGAGGATTGGCAATTCCTGAACACATGTTTCCCGATCCTTACAGACCTATATCCGAGGCGCCTCGCATTCCAACAACCAAACAGGTGAAAAGTATATAAATGTCAGGGCTGGTAGGTCACTGACACCACCCTAGCTAGAAAGAAACGTCGTGCTCTCCCAGCGGTCCGTCTCCCGTTTTTGACTCATACCGAGGTGTGAGGCTCGCGAATTCACGTTATACACAAAGCTACGCCACACAGGCCGTGCTTTGATCATCAACCACAAGACTTTGCTTTTCAACAGAAGCCTTGATCAATCGCCACTTACGCATGCCACATTGGCAATTCACTCCATGCGACTGATGTCCATCGATATACAACCTCTGAGCTCGTATGTCTCAGAGAAGGGCGTTAAGCAAGAGAATAAATTCTCCGCCGCCAAACAGATGTATATTTAATAGAGATCAATCAACACAGAATAAAATCCAATGTCAGACACACAATCCATTTACAAGTTCGTTCTGGGTCTGAACGAAACCGGAGGCACTTTCCTCGCATATCCATCCATCTCCAAGTACGTCTGGACGATCACCAACTGTTTCCCTCATCTTGGGTGTACAACCGAATCAAGATCATCAGTAATCACCCAAACGATGTGAAGACTTCCGGTCTTCAACCACCGTCTTCATCTTCGACATCTCGTCGAATCGGTTATTAAGAATGGGTATAATCCGGCCTTCCTGAATAACCCACGTATATGATAAACAAATGTTACACAAGCACAACGAACGCCTCATTCCAATTCAGAATATTCTTTTATTCACAAAATCACATTCTTAGGGAAAGGTTCCCATTAATTTTATCCAAGATAAATTCTTCCAAATCTATCCTATAATCTTCCTTTGGATATCATTTCAAACTAGTCGGGATTAACGAACCACACCGAAGTAATTATTTATTTTATTTCCCAATCCCAACCTATATATCCCATGGAGCAAAACTGGTAATACTCCATATCTAACACCACGGTGTTATCAGTAAAATTAATTACCATTTCACGTTCAAATCTAATTAAAGATTTAACTATCGCTTTGGAGAAAAACTGGTGATACTCCACTCTCGATCACTTTTCAGATTTGATAATTTAAATTATCAATTCACCTTTTTAATCTAATTAAAGATTCATTAAAACTACACTTAGTCTTAATTCTTTCAAAAATCAATATCTTGCCTTTAACTGGGTTAAAGAACCAATGTCATCTAAAACACGATTCACGACAAACCCAAATCACATTTGATATTAAATACAAGGCTCTGAATAGAAAATATATCGGCTTATATTCAATATCAAATTCTGAAACCAACAAATATCGTATTGGAAATAATGATATAAAATATATCTTTCAAATCCCCATAGCAATATTTGTATAGTCACGAAATCCAACATCGAAATATCCCGAAGATAATTTCGATTCAACTCCAGTCCAATCCACGTGTTGGGAATATTGATTACTTTTAAAATCACTTTCAAATTCAATTTATTTATTTCAAAAATAAATTGATTTTAATTCCAGCTCAAAACTAGTTCATTTCGATAAAAATCTATTTTTATCCTTTCAAATGTGGAATTCTTCAGCTCAATTTTTCCCAAATCACATATTATGATTTTACACAAATTATAGATATTTTTAATAATTTTATCAAGACCCGTACAGTCGATTTCCATCTACGGCCGTCGAACTGCACTTACAGCGACCTTTTCTGAAATTGATTTGGACATAATTCCAAATCCAACCGTTAGATTTCAAATTTCTAATATTCATTGGAAAGCTCTTTTCGATACGAACCCAACGGTTCCGGTTTTAGGAGAATCCGACGGTCGGATCTCCCGTAATGTCCGTTTGAAATAAATGGTCGAAATTCACGAACTGCCGCGGCGCGTTCTATTCAGGCCATTATATTATATATATAATATATATTTCGTCGATTTCTATTTAAAACAAATTTTATAAATCGTTTTAAATTCGTTTCTAAAACAATTCAACTTCTATATTCAATTTCAAATCGATTTGATTTCAATTCAACTCGAATTCATTTCAATTTTATTTAATTCGAATTCAAATTCGTTTCAATTCAAATTCAAATTCATTTCAATTCAAATTGATTTCAATTTAATTTCGATTCGAATTCAATTAAATTTCAGTTCGTTTTCAATTCAACTTGAATTTGTTTTATATTCAATTCCATTCGAAGTCCTTTTATATTCAATTCAAATTCGTTTTCTTTTCAATTCGAATTCGCTATAATATTCATTTCAATTTGAATAAAATCGATATAAATATCGTTCACGTCAAAATGGCGCAAAACTAATCAACACGGCTTTATATTTTTCACAACTTCTTTATTCGATTCAACAAATGAATATTTATCCCATTCAACACATGAATCTATATTTCTTTCAACACACGACTAATCTCAACACATGAGTACTGTCAACACATCACTATTTTTGTTATGTAAAATATTTTATAAAACTATGGTATCTATCGTTTGATTTTAATTAGACTCCACCGTGAAGTAGATTCTAATTGTAAATATGATAAAGATGTAATTTATTTTATTTAAAATATTTCACTCAACACATGAATAGTTTCAACCCATAATCATCGTCAACACATGACTATTTTTATATTCAACACATGAATTTTCTTTTATAATATTCATTATTTTCCCGATTGGAATGAGGCCCAATCTATCACCATATAATGTTAATTATATGGATTTTCATACATCACATGTATATAATAGCATTGAAAAATAATCAACCATCAACCAAAGTGCACTACACTGTATAAGCATCAAATATAGATGTCCAACGCTTATAACAGCATGTCAATCAATCGATCGACATATTTAATCAATCAGGATGAGTGAACTTCAAATTTCATCCCAACACCCGTGTGGGGTTTCAAACAATCAAACACAGATTTTAGTTGTGCAGTTGGGCGACGTGTAAAATTTATCGACCCAATCGATATCAGTCAAATCAGTGTATATAAACAAATCGGCCGATTTGTTTATAAATATTCATTTATCCACTTTCACGTTAAAAATTATTTTTTTAACAATAAACATTTTATTTTAACACTTGAATTTCTATTCAATTCATTTACTCAATAAAATGATATTTTTATTTTTCTAACATATTTTAGAAAATTTCGGCGGCATAACGGCACGATACTAGAAACGGGACGAGGCCTAGCCTTATCCCCGGTCTAGTGAAGGCCCACGCCATTCACACATCAATCAAATCCATTCAATTCATCAAACAATTCAATTCAAACCAAATAATCTAACCAACTACACAACCAAACAATTAAACAAACAAGCCATCCATGGTCTGTGGATGACGGGTGTCGGATGCTACTAAGCACCGTCTGCATCCTAGTATATATATATATATATATATATATATATATATATTACTAGAAAAAGAAGTTGAAGAGTGAGAAGTTCTCACCGAAAGCTATCCAATCATCTTGACTCTTCTTCGACAGAAATCTTCGTCGCTGTTGCATCTTTTGTTACTCTCGTCGCCCGTATACACTGTATATATAAAAATCACATTTTTATATTCTCTATTATATAAAAATCATATTTTTATCGCTAACTCCATATTGTGAAAATAGAATTTTCATCGCTATTTCTATAATGTAAAAATAGAAATTTCCTCGCTATTTCATATTTGTAAAAATAGAATTTTCATCGCTATTTCTATAGAGAAAAATTCTATTTTTATACCGTTACTATCTATATAAAGATTATACCTTTTTAATTATAGAAGTCATATTTTCTATTCAACTTCGTATAAGGAAAAATCATATTTTTACTATTCAACTTCTTATAAGGAAAATCATATTTTTACTATTCAACTTCTTATAAGGAAACTCATATTTTTACTATTCAACTTCTTATAAGGAAAATCATATTTTTACTATTCAACTTCTTATAAGGAAAATCATATTTTTACTTCACTTTTCAATATGGAAAAATCGAATTTTTACTTCGCTATTCAGATAAAAAAAACTATATTTTTATCACGTTATTTTCCATATAAAGATTTTGCCTTTTCTATAATATAAAAATTATATTTTTCTCGAAGTAAAAATCATATTTTTACTTCACTACTCATACCAAAATATCGCCTTTTCACTTTTAAAAATATCGTCTTTTCACTTTTAAAAATATCGTCTTTTCACTTTTAAAAATATCGTCTTTTCACTTTTAAAAATATCGCCTTATCATATTTTATCTTTCTACAATATAAAAGATTATATTTTTACTACTTTAAAAATATAAAAATCATATTTTTATAATTGCTATATAGTAAAGACTATATTTTTAATACTTTAAAAAAAATATAAAAATCATACCTTTTAACAAATAAAAATCAACTTTTGCCTTTAAAAATCAAACTTGATTATTTATAAACAAAATAAATCAGAATTTATATATAAATATATATATATATATATATATATATATATATAATAAAAAGGAGGACTTACAGTCACGGTGAAAAGGGGGGAAGAATTGTCGGAGGGGTGCTCGATGGGGAGAGGGCGGTCGCGGCTTCAGGGGGGCTCGTCCACGTCATCGCAGGGGGTAGGGAAAGGGGGCGTCGGTTCTTCGATTGGGGGGGGGGATGTCGCGATCGTCGCGCCGCCGGGGGGGCTCTCGCACGTCGCCTCTGGCGCCGGGGGGGGGGGAGGGGGGTCTTCGCGTGGCGGCGATCGACTGGGGAAGGGGCGGCGGGTTTTCGTTTTCTTTTTTTTTTTGTGAAATCGATTTCCTGTTTTGAAAAATAAGAGGGGGGGCCAGAAGATAAGGAAAAAAAGGGGGTTTTTATTTTATTTAATTATTATTTATTTAATTAATTCAACCTAAAGTTGACCTTTACATAGGACCTCTAAACGAGGCCCACCGCCTGTCGTCCCTAGCATTTTACCCCCACTCCGAACACAATGGGATATGTATCATAGGCTGATTCGGCCGTTTCGATCAGTTTCCGTTGAATTTACATTTAAATCATTATATTGAATTTTAAACGCGTATTTCAAATTACCGGGGTCACATAACAACTCTATAAATTCCATAAAAATATTTTCTAGCTTCGTATTGACGATACGGTCCTAACAAAACTAATCTCGTCAAATTCTGAGACCGTTAGAATAATGGCCATTTTCCAGTCGATTAAAATCAACTGAAACTGGTCAAACGCGTTTTCCTTTGCCACGCTCACATATTGATTCGAAAAATTATGAAATTTGGAATCCAACAATAATTTGACATCACGGATCCAACAGAACTGGTTTCGTCGAAATCCGAGGTCATTTGCAAAATGTCCATTTTTAAGGGCCTGAATTCCATAGCGACTATTCAGAATTTTCAACTGGACATACCTTTTGATTCCCGCTATGAAATTTTGATTTTTCGGATTCGTTGGAAAGATATTCTCTATTAGATCCTATTATTTTTGGTTTCACTAAAATCCGGATTGTTTTGCACCCGGTACATTCAATTGAAGTTTGAAATCGAATTATCGAACTACCGCGCCATTTTCAATTCTATTTATAATTATATATAATTATTTATATTCTAACGACGACGTATATAAATATATACGTTCGAAATATATTCAAAATAAATTTCTCGTCGATTTTATTTAAAATAATTCATTTTAAATGTTCAAAATTCACTAAAATTGCCAAAATAAAAATTTTAAACTGGCCCAGATTTTTGGGTTATTACACAATTATTTTTCACAAACAGAAACATTAAATACATATTTTGAATCTTATTTGCTAATTTCTCATAACATATAAAATCAATGCATAATTAATTGCATACGTATGTGTATGTAAGCTCAATATTTGCGAAACACGACAATCAATATGCGATTAATTCATAATATATGGAATCATGGCACAATTAACTCACAATATATAAATCAATACATTACAATAATATGCACTATTTGTAATTGCATACATCTTAATTTCCTATAGAACATTTTTACCATATCTATTTCTCATTTATGTATCCATATGTAGACACACCCACTTACTACTTGAAACATGTAACATTTTGATTGTTAACATATCTTCAAAAGTGGAAATCAAGCATATAATTTTAATTCTTTTTTTCTCTACTTTCCCATGCAAATTTAATGCATAATCAATTTATATACATGCATATATATGTATATATTTATATTTATACACACAAATACATACACATAGGATCTGAATAACATTAATGTGCAATTAATTCACAACCTATGAAATTAATGTATTATAATTTGGAAACAACATGCGCCCTATATATATGTGTACATACATACAAATATACATACACGTTACATATAAAATCTTTACTTATATGCAACTTTTAATCTTATATATCTCTTATATATGCCTCCATACACACATACTTCTTACTTGGAACAAATATGAAACACCCCACATCTGTTAGTGTCACTCACAAAGGGAATCCACTAAGTTCTGTGGAGCATTGTAGGTAAACAGACATGGAATAATTACGAGACAGATATAAGTAAAGATAACAGTAAGGATAACCGCAGAAAATTTCATAACTTCATACTTAAATCATATCCAGTGGTTCATAATAGCATAAGTCAAAACACCATTACATCAAAATACTCTGTCTTGCATAACAAAAATAAAGAAGCATTAAAAGCAATAGTGATATTCCCCAAATAAGCCTGAGCTAGCCATAGCAGTGAAAATGAGAGAGTCCAAAGCAATACGTTGACAATCTTCAAGCTTGGAAAGGAGAATGAGCTAAGCGGAAGTATTCCCTCCTTGCGGACCGGGGGGAGGGGGGAGGACGGAAGAAAAAAGACGAAAGAAAATGGGGTCAGACATAATGTCTCAGTAAGTTCAGTGATTACTAGCATTTAAACAAGGAAAGGGATCATGACGAGAATTAACTGAACATAGGACAATACCCTAGCATAAGACAATATAAGTTGGACATGTTATCGCTTCCATTAATATAATCTCTGCACCTACTAATATTTATTCCAACTAGCACCACGTGTTCATGGTGAATTGATCCCCTTTATCAATCGGCTCCTACTCGCATGCATTTATCACGTGTTTCATTCGGCCCCCGCTTGATTGCAGATACCTGTGTTGGTCCCACCATGGGGTGTTTCAGTCCTTATGGTGGCAACCCGACACGAATCAAGATGCACAGTGTATACTACTGATGCCTAGTGCCTACTTTTTTCACTTCGGAGTACGTGCACGCCCGTACTCTGTCGGAACCTACACTGACGCACCAACCGCTGCTATTTTGACTGCTTATAGTCAGCCTAGTAATCGTGCCCCACCCTGCCTAGTTCAGGGTACCATGATACATCTGTATGGGTTACTGCTGAAATGGGTCCCCGTTACTAGGGTTTCCTAGACAACATGTTATATGGTTAAGTGTCCCCCAGTTTAACCTAACCCCATCCATATGTTTAATTAACATGTTGTATTTGGTTAAGTGTTGCCTTGATTAACTTAACCCTACCATTCTTATCATGTCTTGTTTATTTGGCATTAATTGATTAATGCCCCAACCACTCACATTAGATAGGTGTTGTTGTGGTTACTGGATGTGCCGGGCGGTTCCGGGCAGTTTTACACCACAACTCAATCTAACCTTGGGTCTTTCTTGGGCATGATGCACTAACCACTCACATTAGATAGGTATTGTTGTGGTTACTGGATGTGCCGGACAGTTCCGGGCAGTTTTACACCACAACTCAATCTAACCTCGGGTTACACATATTCGTCTTTCCATCAATTTACATATTTTCTATATATGTCCAATCCTATATGTAAATTAATCTTAATTTAATTTGTGTCATAATTACTATTTAAATCATGCTCACAATTTATGGTATGTCAAATATACCATTTCATGTTTCAAGATTATGCCGTGTAATTTCATATTTTCCCAATGATACCCCCATTATACGTTCGCATAATTTATATAGAATGTTGGGCTAATAAATTTGCCCAACTCATACACAAAAGGGAAAAATGAAAATGGAACTTACAATGTTCCACAAGCATACAATAACATATGTGTCTAACTAATCATGGGTGGTTTGACATAGAACATCATCAACTTAATTAAACACATAAAGGTGATCTTTTGACTAAGTTGGATCTAAATATCATGTGAACTTGGTATAGATCTAACATGTAAACATGAAGGTTTAAAACATAAACATATTTGAATCATGACTAGCATATTAACTTGCATATGTTAGAACATATAAGAACCACAAATCTAACTTGCAACATAATAGGTTCCAATTAACATAGATCTAAACATAAACCACAAATCTAATTTGCAACATAATAGGTTCCAATTAACATAGACCTAAACATGAACTTGCAACATAATAGGTTCCAATAATCATAGATCTAAACATGAACTTGCAACATAATAGGTTCCAATAATCATAGATCTAAACATGAACCACAAATCTAACTTGCAACATAATAGGTTCCGATTAACATAGATCTAAACATGAACTTGCAACATAATAGGTTCCAATAATCATAGATCTAAACATGAGCCACAAATCTAACTTGCAACATACAATACAATAAGTTCATCACAGAATCATGATAGATTTATCACTAATAATATACACAATATGGTATGTTCATCACCACAATCTTATAGGCATGATCAATCGTAATAGTAAATTAAGATAAGTAAGAATAAGTTTTTAATTATCTTATACATAGGCGTCGTTCTAGATTCAAGTTATAACATGTCATGATTTCATTTAAGACACATGTTTAAATCTACTAATAACCGCACTTACAAACAGAAGCAGATCTTGAGTTCTGGGATCTGAATTCTGAAACCGAATAGCTTTCCTTTGATGTAGACTAATTGTTCTTTTAAGTTTAGATTTGATTCGTAGTTTCAAACTTGCTTTCTAGTTGAAGGAGAATGGCGGCTACTCTAGGTTCACCATTGACGGCATGGCGGCTCTTGGTATGAATTAGTGTGATTTAGGGTTGAGGGTTAGGAGTGTTTTTATAAAAGTTTGAATTAATAAGAGCCGTCGTATCAACCTAGAAATAACCAGAACCATTCAGATAGCCATCTAAGCCCTAGTGACTCAGCAACAGGTCAAAAATCATCAAATTTCAGATCTGCCCAAGGGGGTAGGTCGACCCCCAGGTCGATCCCCTGGTCGACCTGTATGGGGGAGGTCGACCCCCTGGTCGACCTGGGTCCTGGGCGGGAAATTTCCCGCCCAGCCCGCTTCTGCTTCTGATTTGAATTTTGAATTCTTTTCTAAGCTGTTTGAATTTTATTTAAATTCTGAAACTTCTGAAGGCCATAACTTCTTCGTACGGAATCCGATTTATGCAAACTCGGACTTTATCTCAAGCAGAATTCCGAGACAAACGCAATGGTGTAAACCGTTTCTCCTAATTCTCACATTTAGAATTAAGTATACTTTAATTTGTGACTTTAATGTTTACAAAAAATACAGGGTGTTACAAAATATCTCTTTTTTTTACTTAAAATTCAAAAATATATCAATGACGGGAATCGAACTCATGACTTCATGTATCAAAGTCCACTAACTTAACAACTACACCAAACACATTTTCTTGTTCTTAAAATTAGAACACTAAAAATTAATGGTTTCATGTGTGCGTCTTTCATTCTAAAAAAAGAAATATCATGTAAATGATAATTTCAAATATATCAAAATTATACATCAAACTGATCGTCTCGGAAAGACCTCCGCAATGGTAATAAATACGACATCCGGTTTATCTTTTAGTAATAATTAATTCTTAATTACTTAACTTTTAGAACCGTAAAAGTTGCGGGATGTTACAGGGTCGACCATGTTCTAGAGAGGATTGATCGGGTCGGTCATGTTCCAGAGAGGGGTGATCGGGTCGGGTTGGTCATGTTGGTGTAGCCGGGTCGGGTCGGTCATTTTCCAAAGAGGGGTGATCGGGTCGGGTCAGTCGTGTTGGTTGTTATATGAATGTGAGGAGTAGGGTTAGCCGTAGAAGTGGGTCGGTCCATCGTGGGTCAGTCGGTCGAGTTCTTTGGAGTGGGTCGGTCAATTCCAGGGTTTTCAGCAGCGCTTCTAAACGCTGCGGTGGATGGCTTAAGTGTTGTGGTTTGTTTTTTTTAGCAAATTGATATGATGCTATGGATCATTGTGAACCTCATAATTGATGTTTTCTTTGGTCCGAAAATAGTGATAACTTCGAAGTGAATTTTTCCATGGAGGAATGATGAAGTGTAACGAATTATTCATCGGATGTGGCGAATGTGAAAATGACTTAAGTATGTATTGAGTTCGTGTAAAGAGATAGCTTTAAAGTGTTCCGAGATAGTTGACGGTCGTAATTAATAACAACTAGAGATGTGAAGGCCAAGGAATTTTCGTTGTCGTAGGTTCTAGCAGACTCAAAGTAGGGGTACAATTGAAGACCAATTATAGGTCGAGTGCCCTGGGCGTCGTGTAAGGCCTAGACACATGTTGAGTATAGCGTGTAACACGTATTGAGTGTAGTGTGTGCAATTTTGCTAGAATCGGGGCGTCATGTATGCTCCTTGATAGTCGATGGCAAGTTGTTAGCCAGTCATATGATAACGAAGTTTCCAAAGCAAGGTTGGCGGTGATAGCCAGAGTCAGTAATGGACGTTTGAATGGATGTTGTGATCATGATTGAGTTGCTTTGCCATATATGAATGGGTGCGTTAATTGCCGTGATTGAATTGTTATTCCTTTGGGTATATGGATTGTAAAGGCTATCACTGTCATGTAGTGGGTAAGGCAATTGAGAGTTCTTCTCTGGAGCTGGGTAGATTACTTGATTATTTACCCATTCTCATATACTTTATTGATGAAGTTTGTTAGCTGTTTTATCGCTCACTAAGACTGTTGTCTGACTCAAGGATTTATGTTTCCCTCTTATTACCTTGGGCTGTTCATCCTGTTGTGGATGGACAGACTGAGTAGCAGGTGACAGGTGATGCTTTAGTGAGGACGATGATGATGATCGATGGCGAGCAGGAGGCTCACGTACCAGTTTTATTACTATCTAGTATTTGTTTCCGCTGATTGCTATTTCTCTGAGTGTTGTAGTGAGGAAAATTGTACAAACACTATCGTTCTTATCTACGTGTATGGGAAATACTTTCTAGTTGTTATGAAAGTTTAGTGTTTCAGATTCACTATTGCTTCCTGTTGTATATGTTCTATTATATTTTATCCTTGCACGGTGAGTTTACGACATGTTTCGTTTATCTACCATACCTTGATGATCGTCCATAGCTGTCTGGCACACCTTTCAGTGCATTATTCCTTTTGTATAGCGCGGGGGTTGTGGGCGGTCGTCACGTGTTGCCAATATGAATTATTTCTCTTCTTATGCTGATAAAGAAGGAAATTCAATTGTTATCAGGAATGGTGCTATATGAAAGTCGAAGGGCATTTGTTCCATGCAAGTTCGGATATTTGACGGCGTGGTTCGTACTCTCACTAATATGCACTATGTTCCCGGGCTACAGAAGTAACTTATCTCTTTAGGATATTTGAATTTTTTAGGAAGCAAAGATCATTATTGAAAGTGATAGCTTAACAGTTTCTAAGGGTACGCTTGTGGTTATGAAGGATGCTAGGACTCCTCGTGTTTATTTGCTTCAAGAAATGACCGTAAAAGGTGAAACTTCATAGGTGCTGATAGTTTTTGTGACTTAGATACGAGACGGATGTAGCATTTAATATTGGGTCATGTCTTAGAGAAGAGTTTGGATGTTCTTCGTAGAAGGAAGATATGATTGATGGTGAGTGTTGACCTACCTTTTGGCAAGGGTCATGTCTTAGAAAAGAGTTTGGATGTTCTTCATAGAAGGAAGATATGATTGATGGTGAGTGTTGACCTGCCTTTTGGCAAAGCCATCACAAGATCAGATATTAACTTCCAGAAGTCTTCAAGCCTCGAAGTTATGCTAAACTACATATTGGCTCCCGGTTCAGAATAGCTCGTGTCAAAGAAATATGGCACACACCATTCCCTAGCTCCAGGTCGAATAAAGTCATTCCCCAGGATCAGAAGCTCTCGGTTCGAACGAAGACCAGATTGAATATTTGCTCCAGATCTTATCCGATTTGAAAAGGATGGTTTCACTCCTTCCACTATCAGCACTTCTCCTACTATCTCCTAGTACCCTGGATCTCACACCATGCATACACCATCAAACCGGCGCGTCTCAAACCGGTACAGCATCTTCCCGAAGTGGTCTAGCAACCGCTCTATAATCGCCTCCACTACCTCCTATAAATCAAGTTCGAAGGCCCCATATGCGGAGGGAAACTAAGCTAGAGTCGACCCTGTAAATATAGCATTTCTAGGGGATTTCAAGGATATTGGCATTTCGAACACTCACATTCTTCACCATAAGTAATTCTCTGATTCGATTATTACATTTCAAGAGATTTGAATCATTGTAATTAGATTGTTTGAGGATTATAAGCATTGTATTTGTAAGTTCATAGTTAATCAAGAAATTATCAAGTGGACATGGGCTCGTTAACACCCAACCACTCTAAATTGTGTGTGATTATTATTTTTCCTTGTTTCCATTTATTTTTCTTTGTTTATTTCTCCATAAATTCTCTATTTTTGGTGTTTGTGTCATTTTTGGTCAAATATTTGGTGCTTTCACTGAGAAGAACTTGAATTCCTAACCTTTTGGATTGGCTACCTATTGTTCAGATCGTAAAGTCCAAAGGAGTAATCCCCGGTTTCACCACTTTCGACAACCATGGTTTCCAAAAGAGGCAAATCTCAAGAAGCGGCTATTAGAGTGTCATCTAGCTACGCGCAACATATAGCATCACAGCCAGCTGAAACCCAGGTGGCTCCCAGATCGAACGCTCTCGGTTCGAATGTTCCCGAATCGAATTTCATCCGAGACGGGACCAACAACATTCCTGCTGCTATAATGAATGATCAAGCCCTTCTTTTAGCATTTTTTACGCACAACAACTTTCCACTTTTTCTTAGTAAGTTAGACGAGACCACCCTTGCTTTGAATGCCTAGAGGTGAGACAATGCCAAGATGAGGCATTGTATAGATGCGCTAATGAGGTAGTGGTGAGATTTCCAAAGTCAGCATGCCACATCTCCTTCTCGATACCAAGATGACGAAGCATCTTTATCATCATGAAGGAGTGGAGAGGACCAACAACGCCAATTTCAGCAAGATCGTAATGTTGATGAGATACAGTTTGGAACGATCTCGGCTCCAATAGGGCAACCATCTCAGATCGTAAATTTCGATCGGGAGCACCTCGAGCCAGTCAATGCCACAAATCAGAATCTCTCTCTCCCAAAGGAATGCAACACTTACCAAGCTACTCATTCACTCGTGCTTCCACTCACTCGTCATATGATTAAGCGGGGCAACAAGGGCAAGGAAGTACCTCCCAGATGGTGCTAAAGTGACGTTGCCTGAAGAGGGAGCATGGGAAGCTAATCAAGACAAAAGTGCTGAGCCTGAGCATGCGCTAACCAATGCTAATGTAGAAGCGGTGGTGAAAAAAATGAACAATAACATAGGGTCTACTAATGATGATTAGGGTTTGGACCGTAGCCACACTCCTTTCACTGATGTCAATGAGAAGCCCAATTCCCAAATGATTCAATCTACCCACGATAAACCATTATTCAGGTAGAACGGACCCATAACAACATTTGATGCATTATTCATGGTACATGAATGCAGCCACATCTCCAGATGCCATCATATGCAAGGCCTTACCAATATATCTAGATGGGGTTGCATTAGTGTGGTATACCAAACTTCCTCCCAAATCCGTTCCAAGCTTTAAGGATCTATACGAGAAGTTTTTGACTCAGTTTCGACTTTATATGTTCAAATCGAAGCACGTAGTGGAACTTTCCGCAGTTAAACAAGCCCTTGAAGAGATTTTGAGGGGATATCTCAACCGTTTCTACATTGGCTATTAATGAATTAAGCAATCCTAACTTGGAAACAGTACTAATGGCAATGGTCGATGGTGTTGACAAGGAAACAAAATTTGAGAGATATTTGATTGGAAAGTGTAATAACCCATATTATTTGTCACTTTAAAATATGGATTTTAAAGATATTTAAAAGGATTTTGAAATGGATAAGTCTAGTTGGATTTAAAATTTATTAAATGTTGGATTTTTATATTTGAAAAATAATATTTTAAATGTGTAATATAAGGGTCAAATATATGAAGAAAAAATATTGGAATTGATTTGGAAAACATTGAATAAATCAATAAACTTGTCAGCTTGTTATGTTAAATTAAAATAGCAGTTTAATTAATAGATTTGGTCTGGATTTATTTTGCTTTGGAAATATTGATAAAATAGGTTTGATATGGTTTAAAACTAATTTATATGATAATGAACCTATTTATAAATTTAATAGTTCATTTATATCAATAGAAAATACTAGTATTATTTATACTTGTATTATTTATACTAGTTTTAAATTGTAAATTTAAATTGTTTGGGGAATAATATTTTTTAATAGCTATTTAAAAACCTCCATCAGTATTTTGAATCACTAATAGCATCTTAATTTAACATGTTGACATATATTTAAGGTTTCATGTAGCTTAATAATTCAAGGTAATGGCAGTGCCTTCGTATGCAAGCTTTGGCCATAATAAATTAAAAAGAAAAACAACCCTTAAGGCACAAATTCCCTAACCTCCTCTCCATTAGACAACTCACCCTCTCTCTCATACACTTGTCACCTTCTTCCATGTTACTTTCTCCTTAAGTACTTTAGCATAAGGAGAGAAATCATTTCATTTCACTTTTTCATTTTCATTTTTATTCTTCTTCTTCCTCTCTAAAAAAGCTCCACCTCCCTTGCTCCTACCACCGCTAGCCACCACCATCACAGCCCCCATATCCCTATGCCAGCACCTAGCAGCCCCCTCCTCCTTGCCGTGGGCCCTTTGGCCAAAAACGCCTCCTTCCCTCCTTAAAGCCCAAAGCTTCCACCTTCAATCCATTTTTGCACCATCCAAACACTTCCACCTCTTCCTAATACCACTACACCTCCCCTTGGACCCTACCACTGTGCGCTTCACCCCACCTACCCCCTTACCCAAACCATGGGTCTTCCTTCCTTTGGACAAGCCTAAACAGTCTTAAAAAATCCACCATTCCAATTCTAAATGCAAACTAATGTACATATAACAATATATCTCGAGTTAGTAGCGATGTTGAGTTAAAAAACCTACCGGTTTGGTTGCAAAGTGAAATTCAAGGATGTAATGAAGCTAAAGAAGTCCTACGCTAAAAGTTTGATGGAGTGGAGAAGAAATGGTGAGAAACTTGATTTTTAATTAATATAGTATTGAGAAAACTCTATTTGTATATACATATTTGGTTAGCATATATATATATATATATATATATATATATATATATAGTTGTGAGAAATATTATTTAACAATATCTTGAGTTGTAAACATATATAATTAGCGGTAAACTTGATTTGGAAGTGAATATATTAGTGGAAAACCCAATATTTATATATAAACATATATATATATATATAAGTGAAAACATTTGTATACATATATATGTGGTTAAGAAATATATAAATAATTATGGTGGATGGTTATGGTTAACTAATGATTGTATAATTGTGGTTAATTAGTTGATAGATAAAAATATAAGCGTTAATTGTCTAATGCTTATACGGTATGAATTATGCCATGATATGTTTATATACATACACCATGTGTGTGTGTGTGTGTGTGTGTGTGTATATATATACATGTATATATGCATGTGTGAATGGATGATTTAATTATGGAAAATGTTATTTAAAATTAATAGTTATTATGGGTTCACTACACACACATATGTGGAAGATACCGGGATCAATTAAGTCTCATTTCATTTGGATGATTTAATTGAATATTATATTCAATTAAATAAGCGAAGAAAAATAAAAAATTGAATTTTTGATCCGAAATGATTCGAAAATGTAAATTATGTGATAATGAATAGTTTTCATAAAAAGTAGAAAACTTATTTGAAAAAGTTTTCAACTAAATATGACATGTTCAAATTTAAATTTAACTGTGAATAGTAACTTTAAAAAGTAAAGTTCCGTTTGGATATATAGAAAGTGTTTTAACTAAATTTTAATATCCAAACCATATTACATCATTTTTAATGGGATTTAGGAAAGTTTGGGTTCATACGGATAAATTTTGAAAAATAATATTATTTTAATAATAAATTAAAATAATATTATAATATTCACTAAATAGGAATATTGAATTTTAAAGGTAAAATTTGAAATATTGTTTTCAAATAAGTATATATGTGTTTTATAATGATTTATAAACTATTTCAAAGTAAACAAGATTTATTTTAATATAAAATTATAATATAATCTTAATAGGACTAGTCGCGCAGCGGTAGTTCGCGAATTTTGACTATAAACTTTAAACACTCATAACTGAACCAAATTTAATCGTATTTCTTCGAAACGAAAATCGTTCGATTTCTAATGATAATAATTTTCAAAGAAAAGAGGAATTTTCAAAATATTATATGTAGATTTCAAGTTATGTGAAAACCATTTTTGAAAAGGTTATTATAAGTGCACTTCATTGACCGTAACGGAAAACAACTATCTTAAAATAAATAAAAATATCAATTTTTTTTGTCAAATAGTTATGAATCTTTTATAAGTGATTTGAATTGATAAAGTGAATTTTTAGATAATATAAAAGTTGTTTTGACTAAACTAGCTTATGTAAGCTTATAGTATCACTTTTTGTAATTCTTTTACAACATTTTTCGAAACTGATTTATTTAAAAGTTTAAACTCATTTGGTTTCATGTATAACTTGAGTGTAACAACCCTATTTTGTCTAAATTCTATGTGTGTTTAATTAAAATAAAAGCGATGAATTTGATGACGACGATTTACTAATTGAATAAAAAGATTAAATTAAACAAAAATTTGAATGTGATATTAAGTAATTATGTTTGTATATATTGTTGAAATATGTGGAAATATATTTATCTATCGCAAATGTTGGATTATTTAATAAATTACTGAGCATTGTATTAAATAAGTTGTTGTGATCAATAAATAGAATATCAAATGTGTGGTAAATCGAATTATACATATATAAAACCGCTTTGAAATTGTTAAATAATTTTATTTAATAAAATAACAAGATAATAAATATTTTATTTCATTGAACGTTGAGTCAATAAAATAAACGATTGTCGTATTAAACAAAATAGTCAATTGTTAAGATATAATTTGTACGATACGTTGCGAATCCTCTTATATTAGAAATGCAATTTATTTCATCATAGAAATGATAATTTGCAATATAATAGGATTGATTAAAAATTGGATTGTAATAATAATTGGGTTCGATGAAATTAAGCCTAAATTGCTAAAGCCCAAAATGTATTATTCATTCCCCTCTTTCTCTGGAAGCATCCTTGGCCGACAAAACCTCACTCACGAACAGGCAAACTGGTTTTTCCCATATCCGTTTTTCCCCTAACCCTAATATATCGGTTGAGAAAAAAATAGTGTCGTTCCTGGATTCGCGTGCGTGAAGAGGGAAGGCGGCTTCGTGTGTGAACCTGGAGTGATGTAGGCGACGTGAGGGGGAGGCGTGATCGGTTTTGTTGTGTACGGTGACCTCATGAAGGTGGTGGAGTGAAAGCGATTGATGTTGAGGATCGCCGATGGTTTGAGCTATCGAGATGGTGATGGAAAACAGCGACAATGATAAGAACCACTGATTTGGATTTTCATGCTTTGCTTGGCGAGTTTGCCCCTCACTCACATCTATGTCTTCTTCCATTATAGTTAAATTTATATCTTCATCAGTTAATGATTGAATTGTTGGGATAGTTAGATTGTTGAATTAAAATAGGTCGAATTGATTGGTTTAGTTGTCATAAGATCAATTAAATTGTTGTGCAATTAATTTTGAATCATGATGATGAATGAAATTTAGGTTTATAGGCTGTTTGACATATTGAAGGGATGTTGATTGTTACTATTTTTGAATGAGATTTATATAATTTGACAATTTGTCCATTTTGACGTCTGATTAATTTAATAGCCCTATATAATTTGAGGAAGCTTATATACATGATAAAATTTTGACGTTCTAGATTATGAATTATAAATTAATGGTTACATAAGTAAACTTCAAGTATGTTGATTAGTAGTTCAAATTTAACTATATGTGTGTTTTAATTAAACATTAGTCTTATAATTTATATTATGGTTAATTTTGTTAATATGATAACACAATTTAATTATATGTATTTTATCAAGTATACACTTTTAATTAAATATCTTATCTTAGAATAATTCTACTTGGGTTGCTTGGCTATCTAAAATATTTTGTAATTACTTGGAATAAATTATATGCATAGTTTCCATTTTCTTATACTATGAGATGATTTTGACAATATTTGGCTTGTTGTCATACTTATTTTATTACATTGAATATTTCATTGAGTTATACGCGATGAATGTTTATGCGTTCTATATACTTGATAGTTTTTTAGTGTTATTATTTTACTTTGACCCGTTTGCGATTTATGTTGAAATTTTATGTTTTCTTTGTGTAATTTTTGAATTTGTTTCCTACTCGTAAAATGTCTGACTCTTCATTTCGTGTGATCTTTTATATATTGAATGATTCACTGTTGGTTTAATTTGATTGCTGATTTGATAATGATACAATGATGACGTCCTTTATGTGATTTTATGATATTTACGTTCAATGTAACGAGAAAGTTAAGTAAACGGTTTGGTGAAACCGTCTGGTATGGGACTTTCGGTATCACCTTTCTGGTTATTCACAAGACATGTTATATAGAGACCGGGAGGAGGCAAAACAACAATGATGGAATTTGAGGCGTCGGCGCCCAAAGTTGGCTGGCTACTTGATTGACCATCGATCACATCGTCTTTTGCAATACTGTATTCCCCTTCGGCAACGAATTTGCCATTGAGCCTAAGGCGTTCGTCATCCACCTCCTCTTTCAACAGCTTACTACCTTCGGAGAGCACTTGTGGCTCATTACCTCTCAAAAAGATCTCCTCTAACTTGGCATCATCGACTGTTCCACCTTCCAAGGCATCTCTCTCTTCCTATAACAAGAATTTCCATGTTTCCGCCAAAGTCTACGAATAGTTTTAACCCATGATAGATCTTGGTGCCGAAGGATTCGTACATAAAAGGTCAATATTTGGATGCTAAGGTTTTCTTGCATTTCACCAGCTTCTACCACTTTTGCTTTCAATCCTTAAGCCTCTTCGTCATGTTTGGCTCGGGTGGTGGATACAGATTCAAGAGTAGCTTTGACATTAGCCTTTGCCTCACCTTTATCCTTCTCAGAAGCGGCTAATTGGGCCTTAAGCTTGGCATTTTCTTCGGCCAATTCCTCCTTTTCCTTCTCACTTTTTATAGTTGCTAGCTCAACAATCAAAACCATATTCGACTCCTCCACCAGTTCTAAGTCATCCATGATTGATATGGTCAACAGCGACCATGCTCTTAGCTCGGTATTTAGTCTGATATGTACATTATTGAGCTCCACCTTAATGCAGTCATATCACTCCTTCATCTGCGCAATCTGAGTCTCACAATCGGCTAAGTCTTTCTTGGTATGTCCAAGGACACTTTTGTGATAATCCCATTTCCTCGTTCATATTAGCGACCTCGAGATCAAGTTTTCAGATGGCCTTAGACAACCTCCTTGCGTAACATACATCTCTCGATATTGTGAAATGAGGAAGTCTGCACCAGATCTGAATCTATCTTTGAAAGACTTTGTCGCATGTTTCAAGAAAGGCAAGGATTGAATATGATCAAAACAAAAGTCTATGAATACTTTTACCAGTTGCTTCTTCCTCCCGTTGACGAATAGCTCTTGACCCCAAGGGGGTGCACCCTGAGTTTCTTTCCCTTTTCGTACGAATGACGAAGCAAAGCCTACATGCTGTGGAGGGATCCATTCAGAATGAGATTGGGGAGCTGGAGGAAGTTTGGACTAAGATGAATCCTTGGTGAAAGAGTGCTCACTAGGGGTTTTATCCATAGAACCCCGTCCAAAATTATTATGAGAACGACGACTGGAATTGTGATGGCACTTCTCTCTGTCGAGTTCTTTTTTTTGCCCCCATTCCTTATCAAGTTGTTGAAGCGATAACTCCTTCTCTACCTACTACTCTCTTTCCTTCTCTTGGGTTCTCTACCACTCTGGTTCTTCACGACCACGTTGGTATAAGCGATCGCGCAAATCCCTGTGTGAGGACCCAGTGGTCGGGCCTACGGTTAGGGAGCCATTAATTGAATTGTTGGGTATACTTATTTCACCTAGTCATCACACCTGCAATTTGGACAAAATATTTTGAACCATAACTAATGAGACATACGATGAAAAAGGTTCAATGACATGCAATGCTTGTGTTGTGTGTGTGTTCTAGTGACTCCCCAACGGACCGGAGCTTGGAGTATGGCTGGTTGGTGTGATCAGCCTCGCCTTTGTGGGTGTGATTTCCTCTTATGAGGCTGGAAAAACGTGTCAGAGCCAAGATCTTAAGAGGAATAAATAGTCTCTGGTAAGGGCAGATTTCCTAAGCCTTGGAACAGTGACATAGATTCCTCTTGTCGAGAATCGTGGACAAGAGATTTGGATAGAGATGGAGTTTTGGGAGGAGACTACTCCTCTGTAACCATGGTATCCCTTATAGGAGAATCCTTGTGTCCTTCCCCAGCCATCTTTTCTGCGGATTCCTTTACAACGTATCCTAAGGTGGAGGGCTCCTGGCTCCTTCATTGGTTATTCTTTCCAGGGACTTCTCCTTCTCTACTAGCTGAGGTTCCTAATTGGAACCAATAATGTCTTTGCTCTTTTTGGCCCACTAAACCTTGATCTTTACATTGGTCACGTCTGTTGCTTGCTCCTCGACTGGAGGCACGCCTCTGAGCCCCACGGACACCGAGGATATGATGGCTGGGGGCACGTCGACAGGAGCTCGACCTCCGCTTGCCCCTATACTTCGCTGAGAACTGAGCAAATGACACCGAAGAAGGAACAAATTGGTAAGGCAATACTTGACGCTTACAGAAGCAATTGGAGAATTTAACAGTGCGGTCAAGCAGTTCTAATAAGTCGAGCTTTGTGTTTTCTTTGGGGTCAGACCTGGAAATAAAGAGAAATATCAAAAATACTTCAAGTAAGGCTAAAAAATTTGAATTGAAACTCGAAACTTACTGGACTGGAGCCATCTCCTAGCGCAACCTTCTTGATGGCGAACATAAAAGTAGTTTGGACTTATGTCACCAACGTTTTTAAATCTCTTGGTAATGATCCTCCCATTGGGCGCAGATCCAAAGTAAAGGAACGATGGGGTGAATTATTGGCGATGCTTGAAATTATAAAGGAAAACAATTTTTTCGTAGGTGGGCTCCTGACCCAGGAACTCCATATAGACCATGAACAGAGAATAGATGTAAGAATATGTCGTAGGGTGAATTTGCATAGGCGCTATATTCACCCGTCGAAGGAAATCAATGGAGAAAAGGTGATAAGGAGGAATGCTCCCAACAGAGTACATTTGTCGACTGATTGCCATATAGCCTTTTGGATGTTTATGGGGTCTATTTAGAAAGTTAGGAATTTGAATGTAAACCCAAGAAAACCCATGTTTCAAACTAGCCATCGTAATATTGCTTCATCCGTATACGATACCCAGTAGCCATGAGGACTTTTGTAATAATCCAAGATTTTCAACATTTTTTAAAATATGAAATTTAGATGAAGTGGTATTTAAGAAAATTGATATATGTTTAAAATTTTAGAATTTTGCTTATTTTAAATTGGTTTTAATTTAACATAAGACATGTAATATGAAATTTATACATTGCACTTATATAATCGTATACTTAAGTTTAAAAATTAATATTTTCATGTAGAAGTGATTTAAACGATTTTATATTGAGAACGTCAAAAAATTCGTCGTTTCATTTGAATCAATTTTTGACGATTATTAGTGGTAGCGGCAACCGATATAGCTTAAATAATAATAATAAAATGTAATATTAAAACAAAATTTTGATTTTTTTTTTGAGATGCGTCTAATTAAACATAGCGTAGGGATAAATTTCGTAGAAAAATAAGCAAGTTTGCTCCGTTCGCGCTAATTAAATTAAAGGTTTAATAAAATTGCAACGAACGGAACATTGTCAGAACTTGAACGAACTTGAACTGAAACTACTAGACTAAATTCTGAAGAGAATGTCATTTTTCATTTCGTGAAATTCGGACAGTCAGGCTACTGTATGGACCACCGTAAGTAGAATTTTGCAAATGCAAATAAATTAAGCATATAACGTTATTTATGTTTACCTTGTATGCAACCATTCCTTTGTTCATTTCAGTACATGCTTAACCAAAAGTCACGTTCAAAGAAAAAAAAAGGAGAAATTTAAAATGAACACACATTAACAATTGCAAATATACATGTTTCTAAAACCATTCCACATGCAAGCATTTTTAAACCAACCTTTACCTGTAGCCTTTTGTTCCAACGCAGGGCATTTTTTCATGCATTCCCAACGTATCTCCTTGCCATTTATCCACATGCGCATCAAAGGAAAAAAGCATAGAGAAATTTTAGTTACACTACATGGAAAAGTGTAAACCAATGGAAAAAAGCATAAAGAAATTTTAATTACACTACATAAGAGAATAGCAGCTGATATTCAATGTTTTCATAACCGGACCGTGAGTAAAACCGTGAGGACTCAGGGTCCAAGGTTCTGAAGGTCCGACCGGTCGAACCGTCAAGAACCGCACATGTTTTTTAATAATGAAAATATGAATAATCAAGATTTATGTGTACTTAAACAAATGAATAATAAAGCTTGAAAGTCATATATTTGTTCACCGACATTAATATATTGCATGATACAATTAAATAGCAAGAACACAAACAAACACATGTTTTTTAGAACGAAATGGTAAAGTTTACGGTGTAGATGTTGGAACAGTTATGATTTTTTGAAATATTTCAGTTGTTATTTTCAAAATAATACAAAAGATGAAATGATCTGAGTGAATTACACAATAAAAAGTAGGGTAAACAAAAAACCGTGGTTTAACCCTGTAAAATTGAAGGTTGAACCGCGGGTTTAAAGGTCCGACCAAGGTTCATGCATGAATGAGGTCTGATTGAGTTCCGCGCCGCGACGGTCCAAGGTTCAATGTAATTCGAGGTCGGACAGCGGCAGGGCCGGGTTATGAAAACACTAGCTGATATACTCTCTTTTATTCCACTTTATGGGTTGTACACGTCATCAGGATTTATTGTATATTGGGCTGTACATTTAGCTCACTTAGTCTTTACAACAGTAGCTCGTGTATTATAAATACACGTTATCAATTACAAATCTATCATCTGGATACAATACAATTCACTTTTTCTCTGCAATTACATTCATAATCACCATTACATTTTCAGAATTCATTTCTCTGACATTTCGATCATTGGTATCAGAGATATATTCATCGCCTAACGACTTAGTGTCTCGATCCATTCTCCTCAACATTGGTGATGAAATTTGTTCTTCTCCTTAGTCCATTTTCATCATCAGAGAAGAAGTTGTATCTGTGATTCGTGCCCTTCCATAACCTCGCACACGGTTGCGGCTGTGTGCCATCCTCTATGCGAAGTGGCTGCAACTTCATCAGCAAACACTGCTTGGCCTAAAAAGATCAAGAATTCAGTCAAGAAAATCACATTACAAGAGAAATAGTAGTTCCTGGCCGTTGGAAACGCCGTTGAAGGCCGTTGGTCAACCCGTTGGTATACGGATCAACGATTTCCAACGACTTCCAATGCTAACAATGTCCATTTTCCAACGGCTTCCAACTGGAAGATATGGCCACGTGTCCCCTTTTTCTGATCAAAGGGACGTTGGAAAATGATGAAAACCGTTGCAAATTAGTTGCTTATCGCCGTTGGAAACCGTTGAAATAGGATGACACGTAAGTCATTGCTACCCATCGCCCGCCGTTGGAAATCTGGGTGTTTTTTTTTCAGATTTCAGATTTGCCACTTTAAGCCACACACTACACATACAACCATCGAAACTGCTCCATTTTGAGCATATAACTCACAATCTCAACCACATATACACCCAAACAAACTATAAAATAAAAATCAAACACAAAAGACATTAATTAACCAATATTTACATAACATGCATAGCCAAAACATCATAACCCATGTCCAAACGTAGCCAAAACAACACAAGCATGTCCAAACATCATAACCAACACACCATACCATCACCAAAGCATCATAACATGTCCAAACCATCAATATATACAACAACCCTCAAAACACAAACACAACCATGCCCAAACGCTAACCTAATCAACTCTCTCCACCAGAAGATGAAGTTGGCGTACCGTACTGGGCAATGAACTCCGCTAGCTTCTGATTAAGCAACTCTATCTGCTGGTCATGGCATTGCTCACGCTCACGAAGCTCTGCAATTTCTGCGTTTAGCTGTGCGATTTCTTCCTTGTCTTGAGCCCTTTGATACGTCTGCTGAGATGATCTAACCTGTATCATTTACGAGTACGTATATAATATATCAATCAGGGTTAATATACTTTGAATTTTGATTTTTTTTTTAAAACTTGCACTTTCTATTAGAAAACTATAAGCTAATTTTGCGTTTTCTAATTTATAAAAATATCGATCTAATTTACTTTATAGTTGTCAAAGCGCTTTTGCAGATTGATACACCTTTAGTAAACTTCCTAGGGACAATACCAAGTGATCTAACATGTATATAATTTCAATATTTGATAGTAGCATTTGGAGTAAATTTGAGTTTTTATTATAAATTTGAGTATTACCTCTAGATTTCCATAACCGTATCATCTGTTCCGGGTGGGCTTATCCATGACAGCATCAAATATCATGTCCTCGTCATCCTTGGTCGACTCAGTCCTCCCAGTAGATTCCAGTAACTGCGCCCTATGTGCTTGAAATTTTTCCTGTTAAACATAAAACAAATGAAATTAGATAACACTATTGTAATTAAATTATAACTATAGATTAATTATTCTATACTTACATATCTCTCACGTGCCTTATCATCATGGTCCCAACTGTATGAAACTGAGCCTGTATCGTCAGTCTGACTCAATGCATGAGTATCCTCGAAAACATCCCAGTACGACACAGGAGCCATACGAGCTCTCTCCTGAAATAAGCATGCATATATTACTATTAAATTAAAACTTTAAGTTAAGTCAACTATTAAATTTAAACGATGCAATTACTAAATATACCCGATCCTCATGATGGTACTGAAACGACTTCGACCCACCTCGATGCGTAATACGATTCTTGCTCCTATTAGTTGCATTTCTCTCAGACGAGGCCTATACATTTAAATTTTAAAAAAATGTATTATTCCAAATCACATATTACTTGAATAGAATAATTAAATTAAACATGCAGTAAATTTACCAGAAAATCCTCATTATTGTTCCAATAAGCAAGCAAATCATCCCACACTGATTTGCCCATCCCATTCGGTTTTTTCCCAATTGATTTCAAATTGTTCATTGTCTCCCTGTAATTTTTTGCCACCTTAGAATTCCAGTGCGCTTGATGACATCCAAATCTGTCTCCTGCAGATCCACCGAACCCTGCATTTTTAAATAAAATAGCATATATATATATATATGAACTTATCAAATAAGAGCATGACTACTTAACATAATAAATGTTATATCACATGTACCAGAAAATCCTGCTATATAGTCTCCTTCACAATGTCGGGTACCGACGTCCATGTGGGCCAACATGCAGTCGTGCGAGCCTGATATGTGCGTTTAGATATCCTCAAGACTGCGTTGGACGGCTCCAACTCAAACCCCCTGTGTTAAACGAAAAAAAAATTATATAATTATTAAATTGTACTTGAATTAAAATTATACTAAAAACTTAGTATTTACCCTTTGCTGGCTTTTGGCTTAAGCCAGACCACAGAACGAGATAAGTCTGACGGACCACCCTCATCACCACCTTGTGACATCACCTATTACAGATAACAACGTAACATATATAGCATAAACATAAAAGAGCTATGTAAAAACAAGGTATGAGATAACATGAGTAGGAAATGCTATGATTCTATATGATACTTGTTAATAGATATGTCTACTTAACATATGAGTTACTTGTACATAGATAACATAAATAATACCTACTAAATATGAATTTGATTCATACTAAGTAAAAATAAACATAAAATTACCTTTTTTAAATGAGGATTATTGGTTAGTCGTCCTCATCAGTTTCATATTCCAACTCCATTTCCTCCTCCATAGTTGGTTCATTTGTAGTCTCAAATACATCAATTAATGTGTTCGATTCATCGGTTAGAGGTCCAAAATCTGTTTGATCATCGGTTATTACTATTTATGGATTTTCGTCGACATCTGCTTGATAAGCTTGGTTGTCGAGAATATTACGTCCGTCAAAAGTAAACCTTGCCTTTGTTTTGAAAACAGCCCACCAATCTATTTTGTCTCTTCTCATAGATGGATAAGGAGCATAATAAACTTGAAGAGCTTGTTTGGCAAGTACAAAAGGATCGTACTTATAATAACGGGAAGTATGTCTCACTTCAATAAGATTATATTTTGGGTGCACGTTTATTCTAGAATCTGAAACGTTGCTGAACCAGTTGCATTTAAACAAAAATACTTCTTCCGCGGGTCATGTGAAATAGGTCAATTGCAGAATCTGGTTTAGCATGCCATAAAAATCATGATATGGTCGTTTGGATCATCACTACTTTTAACAAATACACCGCTATTGTTAGTTAATTTTTCAACACCGTACTCTTTAGTGCTAAATTTATATCCATTAACAAAGAAAATTGGATATGTCTTGACATTTCTTTTTGGTCCCATTGCCAAATGTTTCAATCCATCGTCCACAACACAATTTGTTGGATCAAAAACATAATTAGTAAACCAATTAGCGAATTCTTTGCTGATATCGCCGTTTAGATACTATGATTCATAAATGCTGCAATTATAGGGCAAATGTTACATTTATGATTAAATATTTAGTACATGTATACATAGATGTATAAGTTCATTACCTAAGGAACGGTGCAACTTCAGTGCAATTGAGAAGAATATATGTGTGTGATGCATTATAATCTTTATCATTCAGCCATTCTTCTACACATCTACTAGAAGGCCGTCCATGTTTTTTAAAAATTGATAAAGTCGTTGGACAATCATCTTGATCAATGCCTTCGACATTACGCGCAGTACTTGCAAATGATATGTTCACATGATCTCTAAAATAATGGGAGAAAAAAATGAATCTTCTTCTTCGATGTATGATTTGCAAATAGAGCCTTCAACTCGAGATTTCTGCCTCACTTTTTTCTTTAGATGATTTAAATGCCTATTTATAATTAATGTAAATTATTTTTATTAATATACCTTTCAAATTTAAATTAAATAAATATTAATATACCTTTCAAATGGATATATCCATCCATATTGCACAGGCCCTCGAAGGCGTGCTTCTGACGGAAGATGAATAGGTAAATGCTCCATAACATTGAAAAAACCCAAAGGAATTTTTTTTTTCAATTTGCAGAGTAATATAGGGATTTATTCCTCTAGTTTACGTAGACGATCAAGTTTTAATGTAGTAGAAAAAAGCTCTTTATAGAACAAACTAAGCTCCGTTACAACAGTCCAAACTTTTACGGGCAAAAGTTCTTTGAAAGCGACAGGCAATAAATTATCCATCATAACATGACAGTAATGACTTTTCATCCCGCTAAGTTTGCTGTTTTTATAGTCGACGCATCTACGAAGATTGGAAGACATACTATCTGGGAATCTTAATCCTTCCATCCATTTTAAAAATATTTTAACTTGGTTATTGTCCAGTTCATAGCACGCTTTCGGTTTTTTGGTGTCATTTGGCTTTATATGAAGCTCCGGACGATTACATATTACTTCGATATCGCGTCTTGATTTCAAATCATCTTTCGTCTTTCCTTTGACATTCAAAATTGTATTAATTACATTATCAAAAACGTTTTTCTCACTATGCATCACATCAATATTATGACGAATCAGAAGATCTTTCCAATAAGGAAACTCCCAAAATATGCTTTGTTTCCACCAATTATGAGTCGTTGATTTACCTTGAATTTCTGTCATTACTCCGGTTTCATGAATCTTGGGAAGATCTTTTACAAGTTCAAAAATTTCTTCACTTGTCCATACTTTAGGTAGTCGCAAAGTTTCATGCCTATTGACTGTAAAAAAATTTCTTATCTCTTCTAAAAGGATGATTAATTTGAAGGAAACACTTATGACAATCAAACCATGAAATTTTCTTTCCGATAGGTAAAAAAATGCTCTTGTTTCTTGCATGCAGTGTGGACAAGCTAGACGACCAGTCGTACTCCAACCTGAAAGCATTGCATAAGCAGGAAAATCTTTAATTGTCCACAACAGAGAAGCATGCATACAAAAGTTTTTTTTGCGAAATATCATATGTTTCTACCCCTTCATACCACAAAAATTTTAATTCTTCAATCAACGGTTGTAAATACACATCGATTCCTTGCGTCGGATCATCAGGACCAGGGACGACAACTGTGAGAAACATATAAGGCGTTTTCATACACATTCACGGAGGTAAATTATTAGGTGTTACAATTATAGGCCAGGATGAATATTTAGAACCAAATTGAGAAAATGGTGAAAACCCATCCGTACATAAACCAAGTCTAACATTACGACTCTCAGATGCAAAATTGGGATACTTTTGATCAAAATGCTTCCATGCTTCTCCATCGGATGGGTGTATTAACGTACCTTCTTCCTGTGTTCTCACCTTGTGCTATCTCATATGTTGCACGGTTACAGAAGATGCATATAACCTTTCAAGTCTAGGAATAATAGATAAATAATGCATACGTTTATACGGGACTTCCTTTCCCTTTTTCCTTCTTGGTTTATATCTTTCTTCATTACATATTCTACATTTCTTAAGGTTGATATCTTCCTTCCAAAATAGCATGCAACCCTTTAGACATGTATCTGTTTTTTGATACGGTAAACCAAAGGCCGACATCATTTTTTTAACTTCATAATGATTTTCACACATCAAATTATTAAGAGGCATATGCCGCTTCGCAGCTTGCACAACAGCTGAAAATCCAGCTTCTGTGAGGTTGTATTTTGATTTCATAGCAATGTATTCAGCAGTTACTGATAACTGAGTTCCACTTTCATAGCCTTCCCAAAGGGGTTTTTTCGCTGCATCTAACAAATCATATATTTTTTTGGATTGAATATTTGGTTCTTCTTCATCATTACCATCGTCATCATTACCATCATTATCATTAAATTGTTGAACCGGAAACATTGAACGTGCAGCATCTTCAACCATTTGTTCTACGACATTCGTCGTAGAAATTTCATTATTCACTACCTCCTCAGCTTGTGTAGAATTAGATGCTAATGGTTCTCCATGACGATCCCAAACTGAATAATTCGGCACAAAACCATACTGACGCAAATGAACTCTAACCATTTGTGGTATCAAATGCTTCAATAACTTGCATCTACTACATGGACAACGAATTTTGACATCGTTTTCGTTATTACTTAACGCGAAATCAATGAACACGCTGACACCATTAATAAATTGTTTGTTTATTGTGCCATCAGTTTCTCTTCGTTTGTACATCCAGCTTCGATCATTAAAATGATCGTGATCCATTTCTCCTAAGTACATATAAAATTAGAATGAATGTTTGTTTATAACATCAAATAGTTGAAATAAATTAACAATTTTTGTGTTCATCACTAAATTCTCAAAATTCCCTTATAATTGATACATGCATGTTATGTTGAAATATATTCACAATTTTATTACCAAATGCATGTTAGGTTAATCGATCATTTACTGGTGGGTCATCCTACCTCCCATTACAAATACAATAACGTAATTAAATCACGTAAATCTTTTCAATTTAAATGATTCAACAAAATTTCGGCAGCACTTCCCTTTAGTTCCCTGAACAGTACACAATTGCATGTACACAGGAAACATAAAGGAAATACTTTCGAAATTTTGAGAACCGTTTAAAATGAAATATTTTCCGAGATTTAATTTCGTTATTGTGTTCGTAACTTGTCCAATATAAAGGACAAATCCAACAAACATTGTATATGATGAATATAAATGTCCGTTTTGTTAATAAAACGAACATTCACATAACGATTATATACAATACTTATCAGATGGGGCCAAAAAAACTCTCTAAGGCTTTATGAATATAACATATTACGATTTGGTTTTTTTTGTGAATGAAGTGTTTTTTTTCAACTTTGATTTCAAAATTTCAACTTAAATTTTTTTAAAATCATAGTCGCAGGTTTACGATCATTTGCAGGACTCAAAAAAAGGCCAAAGCTCAAGCCGTGCGCGTTTGTGCGCTTTAGCGCCTTAATTAACTACTATGAATTGTACGTATATGAATTCTATCACATATACGTATATTTTCAACATTAAATCGAACTGTATAGTCGTACATTCTATACAAAATCAAATGTTGTTTTCGCTAAATTTTTATAAAACATAAACATAAATATTTCTATTTCCACCACATATTTTCAACAAATTAGATATCTTTTTCAATGCATAAATCACTATATATATGCATATATACATATTCAACTTGAACTAATTAAACCCTAGATTAGCAACATAATCAAATAAATCTATAACTACAAACTTACTAACAACAACTAAATAAACTAACTAAAACCCTAGATTAATTAACAACTACATAATTTATAAATAAAAACCCCAGATTAGCAACTTAAATGATTAAACCTTACATTACCAACTAATTAACAGCATCATACACACAAACATACACTAATTAACAAAATTAGGGTTAATACACACAAACACACCTTCAAATTGGAGAGAACCCGAGATTAGAGAGGAGAAGAGAGTGCCTTGACCAACTTGGAGAGATCCTAGGTGGATGGGGGCGCGGAATAGGGTGATTTCAGAATTAAAGGGAGGAAATTTTGGGTTTCTAAAAAGGATTTCGTGGGTGAAGCAAATGGGGAAGAAGGAGGAAGCCTCGGGCTACTTTTCTGCTCGCCCGTGTAACGGGTCCCAACGGCCACCATCGGTTTTATAACCGACGGCCTCCAACGATTTCCAACGGCGTATATCTGTATTCCGTAAGAAAATACCAACTTTTGTCCTCCGTTGGAAGCCGTTGGTCAACCGCCGTTGGCGGCCGTTGGAACTCACCGACGCTATACTGTACACTTCTTGTAGTGTCAAGAAATCAACTAAAACCTTACAGAGCCGTCCGGAGATCCAATCAACATCCTACGCATCATTTTGGATCTATTAGTTGCTTTCTGGAAGTTTTAAGTAGACATTCTTGATTTTCTTAACCTTATTTCTCAACCTTTCTTCGGCTTTATTCTAATCTTGATTGTTCATCATGTCGAACAACAATTCAGAAGGTACTTCAGATGCATCTACGAACTCAAACACGACAAACACCCCTGCAGACAATTTGATCAAGACAATTGTTAACCCACAATCTCAATTAATAGCAGTTCAACTCGATGATAACAACTATATGTTCTGGAAACTTCAGATAGAAACAGCAATACAAGGTTATGGGCCCAAAAGTTTCATAATGGGCACCATCAACATCCCACGTAAATTCATTACAGATCCTCCGAACATTGTTGTTCTCAATGATGAATTCGGTAAATACCACAGGCATGAAAGACTCATCAGTGCGTGGTTGCTATCATCCATTAGTGAATTTTTTTTACCCTAAGTTATAGGTTGCAAAACTGCAAGTGAAATTTGGCATGGTATTGAAAAATCTTTCAATAATCCATCCTATGCCAAGGTCATGTTCTACAAAAGACAACTTCACAAGGTCAAGAATTAAAACACCAGTTTGAGAGAATATCTAAACAAGATTAAATAAATATGTGATATGCTGGAGGCTGCTGGGCATAAATTACCAAACTCTGAGCAGGTTCTTGTTATACTAAACGGGCTAACTGAAGAACATGAAGCCGTGGAAGCAATTATAGCCTCACAAAAGGAAATTTCATCCACAGATGACGTTCATTCTTTTCTATATTCTAATGAAGAAAGAATTGAGAGTAAATGATCACAAGATGGTGGCATTAATGTCAACTATGCCGTAAGCAGCAATAAGAACAAAAATCAGAATGTTAAAAAAGAGCACACCTTTCAGAGAGATGGTCAACCATCAAGGGGTAGAGGAAGGTGTAATAATAGAAATCGACCGAAATGCCAGATTTGCGAAAAAGTAGGTCACACAACCCTCAGCAGCTTCTTTAGATTTAATGCAAACTATGTTGTGAACCAAAATTCAGGCAACCAGAAGAGGACGAACCCCAGTGCTAATCTGGCATAGGCTCAAAATGATACCGCTCCACCTGAATTATCAAGAAATAAAAGTGAAAGTTCAAAAATTGATCACATTAATGACGACAGTTGGTATCCAGACTCTAGATCTACAAATCATCTCACAAATAATCTTGAGAATCTCAATCGCAGCAACAGAGATTACAATGGTAACAACTCAGTTTGCATTGGAAATGGTAAGCATATAAATATTTCTCATATAGGTAAAGGCAGTATAAATGGCAAAAGACAATTATATTTACATACCTTATTAAGGTTGCCTGAGATCAAGAAGAATTTGATAAGCGTATCTCAATTTTCTCGTGGTAACAATGTATATTTTGAATTTTTTCCCTAACTACTGTACTGTTAGAGACATTCTAACTAAAATTGTTTTATTGCAGGGTGATGCAGTAAAAGGATTACATAAGTTCAATTTGCAAAGTTGCAATAAGTCTGATAGTAATGCATCTTACTGCAATACATGTGATGTAAACTGTAGTAGCATTTGTAGAAATGTAACCGATGATAACAGTAATAGCAGAAAGACAGTTGATGATAACAATACTAGTATTAGCAATAGGAAAGTTTTTGACTATTGGCATTTTAAGCTTGGTCATCCCAGTGTTAATATAGTTAGAAAAATTCGTCTTGATAACAAGATACCCTATGATAATGTTCAATTGCCATATATTTGTGAATATTTCCAAATGGGAAAAAGTCACAAACTGCCTTTCTCAGATTTTATGACTGTATATCAATATGAGTTAAACCACCACTGACTTATGGTGTCCTGCACGCATTAGCTCAGATTTTGGCTTCAAATACTACATTTCTTTTATCGATGCCTATTCAAGGTTTACATGGTTGTATTTACTTAAGTCTAAATCTGATGCTACAAATGCTACCCTAAATTTTATTAAAATGGTAGAAAATCAGTTTAACTCCAATGTAAAAAAAGTCAATCTGATGGAGGAACTGAGCATAAACCTCTTTGCAAAAAAATTCAAGAAAAGGGGTTTATTCATAGGATTACTTGTCCTTATACTTCAGATCATAATGGGCTGATTGAAAGAAAACACAGACACATTGTTGAAACAGGTTTAACCCTATTAGTTCAAGCAACTCAAGTCAGAAGCTTTTAATTCAGCTGTATTTTGATTAACAAAATGCCAACCAAAACTCTAAATGGTATGAGCCCCTTAGAAAAAACTTTTTGGAATTAAACCTGATTATAATAGCTTAAAAGTCTTTGGATTTTTGTGTTACCCATAATTAAGACCATACAACACAAACAAACTCGACTTTAGATCTAGATAGTGTACATTTATTGGTTATTGAACAAATCAGAAAGGATATAAGTGCACCAATTCAAAAGGTAAAATAATAGTATGTAGGCATGTTATCTTTGATGGGAATATTTTCCCATACAAGCAGCAGGATATAAAAACAACCATGACAGTCTATAAACAAAAGACTGATGTACCTGAACTGCCTATCCTCAATGAAGTATGGGAGAAGACCAGTAACACTAAGGCTGTTGAACCTCAAAATGATCATCAGAATATTTCGGATGGTCACAGTAAGCCATCCAGCCTCGCCAATCAGCAACCTAAGGAAAGCAGTAACAACAGATGTCAAGTTAGAAATGATCAAAGTACAGAGGATGTTAATAACAACATTGACAATGATAATAGTGCTGAAGCAACTCAAAGAGAATAGATGAATGTATCAGTCAATACTCATCAAGATCAACCCAGATATCATACGATAGCCAGGGCTAAAATTGGCATCTTTAGGCCAAAAACGTACCGAGCCATCACAAATACTGATGAACGTGACAATTATAATCATGCTGCTAAAGACAAAAACTAGTGTGCTGCCATGAAGGAAGAATACAATGTTCTCATTAGAAGCAGTATATGGGAATTAGTCAATCCACAAAAAATAAAAATATAATTGGCTGTAGGCGGACATTTAAGTTAAAGAGAAATGCAGATGGAACAATCAATAGATACAAAGCCGGACTCGCTGCAAAGGGATTTACACAAGAATATGGCTTTGATTTCAAGGAAACTTTTTCATCACTTACGAATCCATCAACTATGAGGCTAATTCTATCCATTGCTTCAAGTAATTATTGGATTATAAACCACTTAGATGTAAATAATGCCTTCTTAAATGGTTATTTGCAGGAGGAAATTTACATGCAGCAACCACCAGGATTTGTCCAAAACAAAAATCAAGTTTGCAAATTAAGAAGGTCAATCTATGGTCTCAAACAGGCTCTAAGAGTGTGGTTTGACAAACTCAAAACCACACTCAACTCTGTGGGCTACTACGCAACAAAACCCGACACTTTCTCTTTATAAAAGTCAACAATTTACCTACAATTTATATACTAATTTATGTTGATGACCTTATTGTTATAGGAAATAATGGTGAGGAGATCAGAAAGTTTACTGAATATCTAAATGATAGATTTTCTATAAAGAATCTAGGATGTGCTTCTTATTTTCTTGGCATTGGAATAAAAAGACATTCATCTACAGAAATGCATTTAAATCAGAAGAAATACATCTCAGAGTTACTTACTAGAGCTAACATGCATGAAGCAAAGCCCCAGCCTACATCTATGATATCAAATTAGCACAATAGTAAAAACAGGGGAGAAGCCATAGACAATATTAAATAATATAAAAGTGTGGTGGAAGCATTACAATATGCAACCATCACACGACTAGATATTTCATTTAGTGTTAACAAAGTGTCTCAATTTTTACAAAATCCACTTGATAAGCATTGGAAAGCTGTCAAAAGAATTCTAAGATATCTAAAGGGAAATATCAACTGTGGATTATCTCTTAAAGCCTGTAACAACTACAATATAACTTCATACAGTGACGCTGATTGGGCAACAAACAGTGTTGACAGAAGATCAATAATTGGATATTGCATATATGTTGGTGACAATCTAATATCATTGTGTTCAAGGAAGCAGACTACCATCTCAAGATCCAGCACTGAAGTTGAATATAGGAGTGTAACCAGCAGCACTGCGAAAATCTTATGGCCACAATCATTGCTAAAAGAGCTGAACACGTCTAACAGAAAGCCTATTCTATGGTGTGACAACTAAAGCACAATATACATGACTGCAGACCGTATTCAACATGAACGAACAAAACACATTGAAATTGGCTTTTACTTTGTGCGTGAATAAGTGCAAAAGAAGAATTTGCAAGTGAACTACATTCCTACATATCATCAAAGAGCCAACATCTTTACTAAAGCCCTATCTAGTAGAAATTTTACCAGACTACGAAGTAACCTCAAAGTAATGGAGAAATACAAACTGTTGAAGGCTCAAGAAATCGATGAAAGCAAGCAATCATCAAATCTAGAAGATAAAGGTAAAATCAGCTCAAATCCGTGTTGGATCATGCTTGCTGGATGATAATCGTCATATTTGTCCTCTTCTCGCTACCATCAAGCTATCGATAGTCAGATCTATCCTCAGGATGCTCAAAGACAAGCTGATGGAGGCTGTTATTCTATGACTCATGAAGAAAATTAGGGTTTGCTTCCAAACCCCAACCTTAATTTGAGCAAGGGAATTAGAAAAATTGGTACATAAGAGAATAGCAGCCGATATACTTTCTTTTATTCCACTTTATGCGTTGTATACGTCATTAGGGTTTATTGTATATTGGGCTGTACATTTGGCCCACTTAGTCTTTATAACAAAAGCTCATGTATTATAAATACACGTTATCAATGCACAAATCTATCATCTGGATATAATATAATTCACTTTTCTCTGCAATTACATTCTCAAACACCATTACATTTTCAAAATTCATTTCTCTAAAATTTCTATCTCTCACCCACCACCGCAAGCCATCGTCAGATACCGCCAGTTACCAAACAACCGCACCCTGAACTGTTGCAACCCCACCCTCCCTCTCTCTCCTTAAAAGCAATTTGGGCCTTGTTTTGCTCACAGCTGTCCCCTTTGTACACTCCACCACCCGCGACTGCATCACCTCCAGTCAGCACATCCACTTGCCGCCACCGCCCAGCATCTCCCCGCAGACCCGATGCCCTCTCACGTGGCTAACTCTTCTCTTCTTTCCAATTATAGAACCATCGGCCTCCATAAAAAAAAGGGTTAGAAGAGAGTTCTTGTTTGGTGTATAGGTATGGGTGCGTGTAGGTAGTCATGATGGAAGGGAAGAGTAATGATGGAAGGGAAGACTCACGAGTTGTGTGGATGGCATGTGGTCTTTGCATTTGCATTGTGAGGACTGTACTCTGAAGTATTAGTAATTAGTTTAAAATTTGCTAATATCAAATTTATGGAAGATAAAATTTGATTTAGATGTGTCTAACTAGGAATTTATTACTGTTTTAGTATTTGAAGTAAATTGGGTTTATCGCAAAATCCATTCTAAGTGTTAGCCTATTTGTAGTTGTTTCGGGGTGCTTATGGATTTCCGTTTTGGTATATGTGCATGTATACATACATATGTATGGGTATATGTGCTTAAACTGGTTTGACATATATTCGTCAAAATCTCGCCTCTTGTCGTGTCAAATTTTGCTACTTTCAACTTCTTCTAATTGCCTCGAAAGGTGAGAAAATTTAATTTATTTTAAAGGAAAATTTGCTGGTTTAGGCCTGTTTTGATAACTTATAACGAAAATAGGCTAGTATTAAAACTAACTACAAATTTGGACCCGTTTTCATATACTAGCGTTATCTGTGATGACGCTAGTTCACATTTTTTACTTTTTACGATAGCATAATCCGAGATAAGGCGCAGAAGGGTATAAACCCTTCTAGACATTTTTTCTCTCGTCATTTCCACATTCCATCCCCTTTTTCCAACAACGAAAAATTTCTCCCCCCTTTCAGATCTGGGCCAAAAATTGAATTTTTCCTTTCAATTGTACTTCCATGGCCTCTTCTATTCTCTACCGCCTTCTATTTGTAAGTTTTCCTACCTATATTGTTTAAATTTTGTAATTTATCAAATTTATGTTTAATGTTCAGGGATTTGTACTGTAATCCCTTGGTTTGTGCAATAGATGTTTTTGTAAGTTATAGTTTACATCAATAATTTCATGATTTTTGGTTTAGTATGTGTTTGTTTAGAGTTAAATTAGTGTTTAAAGTTCAAATATATATTTAGTATGTGTATTAGTATGTGTATGTGCACGGTCATATGTATGTTCATGATTATGTTTAATATTTGACGCAAGAAAATGTGGTCAAAAGTTAGTTGTGTACTTGTTGATTGAGTAATGTACTAATGCATGCTTCTTATTTGTTTATAGATCATGAAGAGATGAGAGTTGTATCACTAGCTCGAACCTGGCCTGGATGATCCAAGGTATTTGAAGCCTCACAAAGCCGAAGATTTTATTTTACTTTCTAGTTAAGAATTACTGGGAGACCTACCAGGTGGATGCATTGTAGCTCACACGCAGGTTTAGGTCCTCATGCTAATTTGGTCTAATAAATTTAATAAGTAAAAAGACCTGAACCAGGTGCGTGAGCTACAATGCATCCACCTGGTGGGTCTCCCAGTAAATTCTTAACTAGAAAGTAAGATAAAATCTTTAGCTCATTATGTAATTTGGGTATCTTATTACAATGTTCGATATGTAATTCAGGTATGTTGTTGCTATGTTCGTTATGTAATTCAGATATGTAATTCAGATATGTAATTTGGATATGTTATTTGGATATGCTATTTACCTGTTGTTCATTATGTAATTAGGATATGGTATTGTCCTGTTGATTGCATAATTCGCTAAATGAGGAGTATGCTCACTGCCTCATTTTGAAGGCTGTGGGAATTTTTTGAAGTGTTATCTGGGATAACGCTAGTTATCGTTATCCCAGATAACGCTACAAAAAATTCCCACTACTTCTAGTTGAGACAGTAGGAAATTTTTGCAGCGTTATTTGGGATAACGATAACTAGCATTATCCCAGATAACGCTATGTTAAATTGGTTATAGCAGTTGTTATCATCTACTTTTCCACCCACTTTCATTATTTCCTTTCAATCTTGTGCTTTTTCAAAACTCAAAAAATGACAACCTAGTTTTCATCATCTTCTCTATTTAAAATTCCAACCAATTTGTAGCTAAGTATTTGCGATTGAGCTGTAAATCAGGCCAGATTTTACATTCAGGTTCTTTAATTTGATAGGTTAAAGATTTTTTTCCGTTGCTATTCCCTGTACTTCTACTACATAGCTATTATATCATTGTTGTAGGTTAAAAAATGGGTAATTGGGAAATTGATGATGAGACAATGATGAAATTTTTTGACAACTTTGAAAAAAAAATCATATTTGTGGGGAGGTGGAAGTTGGTTTAACGAACGACGTTAATTTTGTTCCTGAGACACAACTTGAAGTTGTGCAGCTAGATCCGTAGATATAGAATTTTGACGATGCAGTGATTGAGGTTCGTCCAGGATGAAGGTTACCGGGTAGAGTGATGGATGCAATAATGTCGTATCGCAGCATACACGCGCTTAATAGTTTACAACTGCCTTGAGTGTATTGTATTTATAGTGTAGAATACGATATAGTCGTTTGCAAAAATGACAAGAACGCAAGACGTTATTTCTACCGCTGCGTATATTATGAGGATCATAAAATTCGTCCTAAACAAATAAAAAGTTGTAATTTTTTCAAATGGTTGGATCCTGAGATGTGTCCTAGAGGTGTTGAATATGCATTGGAGATGCAAGTGGGGAACAAACAATTGCAGAAACAAAATTTACAGTATCGGAACACGTTGATGAATCGAGGGTACAACTTTACAAAGTACCTTCCTGGTGGATCAGGCGCTGGACCGAGTAATAGGAAGTAGTTATATTATGCATGCAATGTAACTCTATTAATTATTAACTTTATGTAATATACTGAAGAATTATGTACTGCCTTATGTCGTTTGGTTGTGAATGCAACTCAGATTATTTATATAATATTGAAAAGTTACAAGTACTACAAAGATAATACAAATACACAAATTTATATATCTTAAGTACATCGAGTCTTCTTATTACCAATAACCTGGCATTTACAACACTTGTTTCTTTTTGAAGTCCGACCTTCATCATTGTATCGGACATCATGTTGCAGCTTGTACCCAGTGGAAATCCTAAGGATGTAATATTAAAGTTCGAAGGACTAAAGCTCGCAATACATTTCGATGACTAATTCTATCTTCAATATTTTGACATTCAATGCTATCATCAATGGAACCTGTTTCTTTTGCTACTTGAACCCGTTTGCTTTTTAAAGCATAAAGCTATATGGATTTCATTGTCGATGAAAACATTACATCCACATCATCATCATCGACTATTTTAATGGCTTTCGATCTAGCATCCATAGGCCAGTTACAAGCCAAATCAATGTCAAATTCTTCAGATTTAATCTTAGTCGATTTATAAACTGAATCTTTCAACGGAACCAAGTTACATCCGCGAAGTACTTTTGCAGGTTTATGCATCCCTCCAACATATTTGCCAAAGTTATCATCGTCTACCACCAATTCACCATCATAATAACATATGGTAGGAGTACATTTAGGAGCCATTCATACCAGCAACGATTTAACTATCTATAACGAACTAAAAATTCAAAGGTCAATACACATACCTTCAACACAAAATGAGATGAATTACTTGTCGATTGATGAGGAGATCTTCCAAAAAAGGTATGATTCTAATATTGTACGCTTGTTATACAAAAGGGGGAATTTTTTTTCCCATAAATTGAGTTGTGAAGTAATAAAGGAAGGAGGAAATGAGAAAGGAAGGAAGGGAGTTATTGGCATCTGGGCGTTATCACAAATAACACTTTCAAAAAATTAGAAGAAAAGGATAAGGGCTCATGTGTTGTTCTCCTACTAGCGTTATCTTGGATAACGCTTTCAGAAAATAAAAAAATTACACTAGCATTTTCTGGGATAACGCTTGTGTAAATAAAGGTGGCCTATTTCTATAATTAGTTTTGAAACTGGCCTATACTTGTTATAAGTTTTCAAAAGTGGCCCAAATAAAAAAAAAATCCTATTTTAAATAGTTAATTATAATTACCCGAGAATTATAATTAGTTACCGTTAATTTATGGCTCGTGGATGTTAATGGTTGCATGTTATGTTTGGATGGATATCTATGTTGTTTAAACACATTGGACACAAAGCGTTATTGAACATGATGCTTGCGCACAATTAATGGTTGTTCAAATTGTTGTAATGTGAATGGATGAATTCATGTTTAGACGATTGATTATTGATTAATTAGGGTTGTAACACATATATACCGCCGTTGTGGAGTTATGTGGACAATCCATTAAATCTCCTTTCTATGACGATTTTATTATTTTAGTTATGAAGAATAGAAATTGGAAATTTGGTTTTGAATTTTGATTTTCAACTGATTTGGAAACCTAAGTTACAAATGATAAAAGATCTTTGAAAAGGACGGAAATAATTTCAAAATATTTTCAATTTAGTTCTAGACTCTCAAGTTGAACAAGCTTTGGAAATCTAAAGTAGAAAGTGATTTTTGAGTTACATTGGTTTTATGGATTCAAATTATTAATATAACATTTATCTGTAAGCCTTGAAATAACTGAATAAGTTGGAAAAATATTTTATTAAGTTTTGATTAAATTAAAACGGTGCTTTGGAAGTATTTACAATTATTGGAAGTTATTTCCGTTGAATCGAGCTTTGAAACTAAGTTCGAAGTAAATAACTTGAGTTATTAATCAAAAATTGATTTTTCAATGGGTTTTATTAATGGTATACAAATTCGCTATAAGTTTAAAAACGATTTAACAAGCTTTGGAGAAAACAAGTGTTGCCATATTTAAATTAAATATAGCAAGGAGAATTGGGAATTCGGGATATGATTTTGAATAAAAGTTATGAAAATTTAAGTTATTTTGAAAAGGATTTAGGCCATTTAGATTTAAATCATTATATGACTTGAATTGAACACATACATAGCGACCGTTCGTGAATATCGAATTTTTCTTTTCAAATTGCTATAACTTGAATGTTTTGAATCATATTGACGTGAAACAAGAAATTTTGTATTTATATTAATGATAACCTTTGAGTAGAAAAGAAATTTTCAAATTATAATGTATGGTTTTCAAGTTATTATTAAAACAAAATCGGAAAAGGTCGTTATATGTGCAGTTTCGGCGACCGTAATGAAAAATCGAATAAAACGGGTTTATAAAAATTATCAAAATTTTGGAAAAATTATGATTAATCTTATTTATTATTTAAAAATGTTTTGAATAGAAATATTTGAACATCGAATGATTTTGAATCAATTTGATTTAAATGACTATTTTATTTCATTTTTGGTAACGTTGTTAAATGTTAATTATAACGTTCTTCGAAAAACAATTGGGTTTTGAACTTATAAACCATAAACTTTTTTTTAAACCGTGAAAAGGTTTTGTTAAATGTTTGGAAGAATTTAAAAAACTTAAAATATTTCGCATAGAATTTATTAATATGGAAAGTTCAAAATTTAAAGGAAATGAGTTTGCGTAGACCTAGTCTTCCGATATTCGATATGGAATTCCGTTATTGGATGACTACTTTCTGAGCAAACTCGAAAAATATTATATCGAGTTTCCGCTTATAGTATTCGCCAATTTTGTGAATTGGTATCAAATATAAGTCGATTAAACTCTATATAAAATTATGTTTGAATATTAATTGATTTTGGATTATCGTAAATGGTATTTAAATCCAAGTAAAGATGAAGTGGAGTTTGGAAATTTGGAAATTTAAGACAAGGTTATTGGAAAGGGGAAATTTTGTTTCGGAAGATATTGGTTAATAAAGCGAGTAGTCTTGATCTGAAGTTTTAATTGGGTTCTCAAAGGACGGGTTCAAATTGTAAACGAACTTCAGAAACGTTAAAGGAATTGAACTTTGTTTTGTAAACTATAATTCAAGAATGAATTGATGACTACTCGGGAGGAGATTTGAATTGAAATCGTGTGTAATCCATAACTGTTTAAAAATGCACTAATTGGTTGGTAAGGCCGGGATCGAATACATATTCGAAAACAACTCCAAGTAATAATGCGACGTAATAAGGAAACTAAAGATTTGGAAATCGATAAAGTGAAGACCGAGAATCTTCGAATCGTTTGGATTGATTGCTAATGTCTCGGATCAGGCCATACACCCGGGACGAGGTTATAAGTGGCATGAGATCTGAATATATTTGGAGATTTTCGAATTGTTGTTCCGTTCAAACCCAGAACGAACTTGCATGGATTGTGTGTCTGGCGTTGAAATTAACTGCGTAGCACTGATATCAGATTTGTGGCATTAAATTATTCTCGTCTCTAGGACATACAAACTTAGAGGTTATGTATTGATAGAAATCAGTGACATGTCGTGAATTGTCAATGTGGCATACTCAAGTTATGAAATGAGCTAGTGATGATCAAAGCTTGGCTTATTAAAGCATAGCTTTGTGTATATCGTGACATCATCGAACCTCACACCCGGATTGATGGTAAACTGACGGTTAGGTTGTACACATAATCTCTAGTGAAAATCGAAAGCTGTGGCGGTATATCTACCTCGAAACCTGAGGAAATCAAGTATATACGGTGTCCGATATCTAGATGAAAACGGGATATATACTTCGCGCTGTGTATTCGATGTCCGTGTCTGGGTGTCAACCGGGAGATACTCAGTTTCGTGTCCTCGATTGATCTTTCGTGCCAGGAACCATCATATTGGAAAACCCAACAACCAATACGAGCCTTTCGTTTTGTTTGTAAACTATGTATGTGGGCATAGTTTCTATTCTCGCTAAGATTAATATATTTATTTATGAAATGGTTTCAGCACTATGCATTGATTATAGTATTAAAAGAGGAGTTTTCACATATTAAAGCATTATTGGCTATCATAAGACAAAACTCGCCCATCTGGTGTGCGCTTGCATTGTGTGATATGGGACGAGCTTGTGATAGCTTCATTTTCCAAAGTCATTGCGGATTTTTGTGCACGGGAATTCACATGGAGTTAACTTGTTTCGCGTTAGCTGCGTGGTCCGGTGAATTTTCCCAACTTTAAAATAAACCTTAGGTAATAACTATTTTGAGTTCTCACACCAGTCCCATGAATGACCTGAATTTTATTGTTCCCATACCTAAACTCGGTGCCCATATTTTTGTACGGGCAGCTAGTAGTTTAGTTTGCCTTTAGAGCTAGATTCAGATTCGAAGCTAGCATTTTGTTTTGGTTTTACTTCTTTCTATGAGAGCAAATTCGTTTCCGCTGAGTTTGTATTGTACTCTATTTATTTTGTAACTCTAATGTAAAGAAATTTGTAACAAAATAAAAGTTTTATTACTTGTGTTCAAATATGTTAGTACCCATAATCATCCGTCATTATGGATGATCTAAGTTGGTTTAGTTACGGGCGAGAATCGAGCAAAAAGGCGGGTTGTTACCTCCCACTCCTCCTGCTTCCTCATCCAAAGAGGTCCTCTCTTCAGAAGACTCTATAACCTCGTAGGCAATGATTTCCAAATTGAGGATCATCATTTTTAGAGTTAGGATCTGGTGTGCAGACTTGGGGGTCAGTTTCTGCCTTGGGAGCCTTGCCCTTTTTAGCTGTAGGGAATCTAGTCGAATATGTTCTAGACATGCTTACTGTACTACCAAGAAATAGTGATGGGTAGAGTAAAATATCATGCACTCCTTGTGTGTGCAAATACGTGCAGTGCAAGTGTGTTTGAATAACAACGTAAAGTAGCATTTAAAGCGTGCAACAATTCGACTCAGAAGATCATTGTTCCCAACCATCTAACTGAATCCCACTTGCCACTTGATATGCGTCATAATGTTATAAAGAATTATGTATTAATTTCCAAAGTCTTTGAAGTCATGTGTTATGCAACTGAAAGGATCTATCCTAGCTATTAGAGAGTGCTTATTCAATGTCAAGTTTTCCATCATTTTAATGTCATGTAGAGTTGTTTTGAATATTTGATTGGAAGGAAGTGTTAGAAGGATTTGTCTCAAATGTCTAAGTCCTAGATCGAGAGACTCCGGCTTGAACTCTCCCGTTAAAGAGATTCCGAATCGAACCCTCGCGGTTTAAAAGATTGCGGATCGAGTAATAATGAATTGGAAGACTTCTGGTTAATAACCCTTGCATAGGGATCCACGGTTCAAATTTCTCAGATCAAGTGACTCTTTTCGATCCAAACGCATATGACTTCTCCGGGAAATCATGTATCCTCCTCCCAGTCCTTCAAGCCCACTTAGTATCTTCACCGCCATGTCTTCAAGTAAAGACTTCGATCAAAGCCTCAGATTCGTCCTCTACCTTCTTCTTCCCCCCATTAATTCCTCTCGAATCTCCATCGCTCAATGACAATGCAGATTTCCCTTTTCCATGAATGGCACTTTCAAACCACCAAGAATGATTCCATCCTACCAAGGAAAAGCCACGACCACCATCAGTGACAGCCCTAGCATTATGAACGACGGCGATGGGCCCTGAGACATGGGACATCCATTCCATTCTGAATCAAGATAACCCATGTGGATTCAAAGCGTAAGTCGAATAGATTAACAAATGAAAACATGAATTACATGAATTTAAACCTAACTTTGATTTGAATTAAAAAGGATTAAGGCAAAATGGGATTTAAAGTTCTTTTTTTCTAAATTCAAAATTACTAGCAGTAACTAAAGAGGGTAAAGAATAAAAGAAGAAAAGTGGGCCAACTTACATAGCAGTAAAGGAACGACTATTTAGCTCATTGCAAAAGTGACATATTGACCATTTCATTCGTCTTCGAATCGAGTCAAAGTATATGAATTGGTCTTGGATCGAATCGTTCGGTCGAAAATAAAAAAACAAAATTTATAGACTAAAATTAAGTATTAGCATCGATTTGAATAGAAAATGAAGGGAACATAAATACTTCTCCTGTCACATCAAGTTCTTGATGACTTGTATGTGTATATTCATATGTAAGAAATTATGACCCAACACAATTCAAAATGGGTAAATTCGACCTTTTTTACTTGACAAAGCTTGAATGATTTATCTGTTTGTTGCAACTACTCCAGTCAAAGAATTTGGCTTGCTGAGTATTGACGAGTGTATATGATTTGCTATTTATACAATAGCAGGAGAAATCAAGAGTTACAACTTTACCAAAGGATGCAGTTGTTCACCATTACTTGCTTAGGAATGGACAACACCTTAGGGAAGGATACCTCAACATATTCAAAGCACATCCCATCCGTGATATGATGTACTTTGGAGGGCAAAGTATTGTCCTGTCTTACGGGAAGGACACCACAAGATCAAATATTAACTTTCAGTAGTCCTCAAGCCTCAAAGTTATGCCAAACTACGGGTTGACTCCCAGTTCAAAATAGCTCTGGTCAACGATATATAGCTCGCACCATTCCCTAGCTTTGATTTGAATTAATTCATGGCCCAGGATCAGAGGCTCTCAGTTCGAACGAAGCGCAAATTGAATATTCAATCTAGATCTTATCCGATCCAAAAAGGATGGTTTCACTTCTCCAACTATTAGCACTTCTTCCATTATCTCCTGCTACCTCGGATCTCACACCATGTATCCATCATCGAACCGACGCATCTTGAACCAATATAGCAATTTCACAAAGTGGTCGAGCAACTGCTCCATAACCGCCTCCGCTATCTCCTATAAATCCGGCTCGAAGGCCATGTATGTAGAGGAAAACCATGTCAGAACCAACCCTATTTTTGACACCAAAAAATGGTACAGCACCCAAGAAATGGAAATGTAGAGAATTAAAATGAAGATAAATAAATGAAAAATGAAGAAAAAAGCAGTCATATACAATTTTATAGTGGCCTGGCGATAATGAGCCTACGTCCACTTTATAATCTCTTATTTATGGAGTATTCTACTACAAAGTTCTATCACAATAGAAGAGAGATAAGAGATTCACCTAAAAAGCCTCTTCGTTAGAGTCAAAAGGTCTATTTATAGATGCTACGGTACTCAGATTGTTTGGGACAAGTGTCTCTCATTCCCGGACCATAGGAAAATATGGAGAAGCATTCTTTTCGTATAGAAAGACATGATCCACCCATATAATGACAAGTGGTAGCTGATCCGATATCCATAGGTAGTTGGAAGCAGTCAAGTAGGAGCAAGTATTCAGGAAAATATCTCACGTAGGAGCAGGTTCGGATCCTCTCTATCGAACCAAAAGGCATTCGATCCAACAGGTTTACATACTGGACTTCTTCTAACAAAGTAGGCTTTGGGTTCGAGTCAAACCATTTATTAATCGACTCGATCATTTATCGGGCCGAACAAAGATAACCTAATGCCTAACAACCTTGTTATCAACTACGTGGGTCGGCCGTTACCTTAGTCGAGATTATATGGCCCTTCATGCTAATTCTACCGGGATCCATGATGCTAATGCATTCTTGACGGCCTTGCCAAAAGGCCGGTCAACATTTATAAATACAGTATCTAAAGGACATTTCAAGGACTTTTGGCATTTCAAACACTTACGCACTCTTCATCAACAAAGGATCAAGTTATTCTCTGATTCTATTATTACATTTTGGGAGAATTAATCATTGTATTCAAGTGTTTGAGGATTATAAGCATTGTATTTGTAAGTTCTCAGTGAATCAAGAAATTATCAAGTGGACTGAGGCTCGCCAAGCTGAACCACTCTAAATTTGTGTGATTGTTATTTTTCCTTATTTTCATTTATATTTATTTATTTATTTCTCCATAAATTCTATACTTTTGGTGCTTGTGCCATTTTCTGGTCGAATAGTGAGAGTTTCATCAACAAGCTGGAGTTTTGCGAGGCAACTGTCATGGGAAAGCAAAGTAGATTATCATTTAGTGAAGGAAAACATGATTCAAGAGGGATTCTTGAATATGCGCACATGAATGTTTGGGGACCAGCACCTGTAGCTTCATTAGGAGGAGAAAGATATTATATTTCTTTCATTGATGTTTTTTCTCGAAAAGTTCAAGTGTATGTAATGAAGGCTGCGTCAGAAGCATTTGCCAGGTTTAAAGAATGGAAGGCTCTTGTTGAGAATGAGAGTGGAAAAACTTTGGAGGTTCTTAGGTCCAACAATAGCGGAGAGTATGTTTCCAGAGATTTTCTAGAATTTTGCAATCATCATGGCATTCGGAGGCATTTTACTTCACTTGGGGATCCACAATCTAATAGAGTAGCAGAAAGAATGAACCGAACTCTAATAGAAAAAGCTTGATACTTAAGATTGACATAGTGTTTTCTAAGAGATTTTAGGCTGACGCTTTGTCAACCACAGTGCATATTATTAATCGAATTCCATGCTTGGATATTGATAACAAAATTCCATAGGAAGTACGGAAGAGGAAGAGCATTGACTTGAGGTATGTTCACGTATTTAGCAGTCTAGTTTTTGTGCATGATCCGGGTGTGATAAGATTGCAACTAGAGTTTTCAAGGGGATTTGTTTGGCTATACGAATGGGGTTAAAGGCTATTGGAATTGGAATATGGAAACGAAGAAGATTGTGAATTCTCGTCATGTTACTTTTGATGAGTCAGTTATATTCATGGAGAACGAGGGCTCATCGGATGTTTCGGATTTGGTTCAAGGTGTATCAAAGGAAAAGGAAATTATTTCCACTTTCTGGCCTAGAAAGAATAAATTAGTTGGTGAAGTTTCTTGTGAGGTGAATATGGTTGATGGTACATCACACAATCCATAGGGTTGCTCTTGTAGTGTTGGTGATGTGCACAATTATAGAGAAGATTCAGTTTAGGGTGGAGCTGAAGGAAGATAAGCTGAAAATATTGCTACTCGGGTTGGTCGTTGTGCTGTAAGGCCATCCGAAAGATATGGTGACTGGAATAATCTTAGCTTTTGCGAGTACTTAGACCATGCTCTTCATGTTGTCCAAAATGAGCTGATGGACCTTGATGACATCATGCATTCGAGTGATAGCTCGAAGTGGATTTGCACCATGGAGGAAGGGACGCAATCATTCATAAAGAACTAGACTCAGGAGTTGGTTCCACTTCCTAAAGGAAACCATGCTATTGGGTGTAAATGAATGTACAAGGTGAAGGACAATGGAAGATATAAAGCTAGGCTAGTGGCTAAGGGGTTTACATAAAGGAAGGGAAAAGAGTATGATGAATCTTTGTACCGGTTGTGAGACATAATTATATCTGTATATTACTTGCTTTAGTTTCTATTCACGACTTAGGGTTGAAGCAACTAAATATGAAAACCACCTTCTTGCATAGTGACTTGGATGAAGACATCTACATGGAGCAACCTAAAGGGTTTGCGGTAGATGGTAAGTCTAAATTGGTCTGTAAGTTGAAGAAATATCTATGTGGTTTGAAGCAATCATCTAGGTAATGGTACAAGATGTTTGATCATTTAATGCTTGAAACTGGCTTTGATAAAAACATTAAGGATGCTAGTGTTTATTTCAAGAAGTTGAAAAATGATTGTTAGGTGTATTTACTCTTGTATATGATCGATATTATCATTGCTTCTAAGGACAAAGAAGAAATAAATAAGCTGAAAATGAGATTAAAAGCGGAATTTGAAATGAAAGATCTTGGAGAAGCAAAGAAGATTTTGGACATAGAAATTGTTATGGATCGAAAGCGTTTTGAGTTGAAATTGACACAAAAGGAATATATTAGAAAAGTTCTTTTCCAGCTTAGCATGGATGATGCTAAGGCGTCAAATACAACTTTAACTTTGCATGTAAAGCTTTCGAGTAACGAATCACCTATCTAGGTGAAGGATAACGCTTATATGGAAAAGGTTCCATATGCTTGTGTAGTTGGTAGTTTGATGTATGCCATGGCGTGTACAAGACCCAATATTGCATATGCCGTCAGAATGGTTAATTGATTTATGGCTTATCCGAGGAAATCGCATTGGGAAGCAGTGAAGCTTATTTTGAGATAGTTAAAAGGCACAACATATCATGCTCTTGTTTTTAGGGTAGAAAGGAGAAGAATCTCATGTTGGTAGGTTATTATGTTTCAAACTACGCTGGTGATTGGGATCAGAGAACTTCAACTTATAGATACGTCTTCACCCTTAGTGGTATTGCTATAAGTTGGGGGTCCAGATTGCAAACCGTACTTTCTTTATCCACTACGGAGGTAGAGTTGATAGCCGCGGTGGAAGCAACGAATGAAAGACTCTATTTGAAGTGATTGTTGTGTGACTTGGGTTTTGACCATTATAGCGTTGATGTTCAATGTGACAGCCAAAGTGATATTCATTTGCTAGATAATTTGGTATTTAGCTCACGGACCAAGCATATTGAAGTGAGAGGGTCATTTCTAGTAGCCATGGATGAAACCAAGCAAGTATGCCTTCTGAAAGTGCACATGAAGGATAACGCAATGGATATGCTCACTAAGGCATGGTCGGTTGGAAAATCTGAGCATTGCTCGAAATCAATTAGCTTGGAGAGTTGTTGGATGTCACAGGGCAGTGCGGTCGAGGGAGAATGTGACACTCCACATCCGCTAATGTCACTCACTAAGGGAATGCGTTAAGATTTGTGAAGCGTTATAGGTAAACAGGCACAGAATATTACAAGACAAATATAAAAGTAACAGCGGAATTTCAAACTTTTATTTCAAACATAAATCATAACATCGTGGTCCAAAATAACATAAGCCACAAAAACCATTACAATAATATAACTTCTGTCTTGTACCATCAGAGTACATAAATATATAAAAAGCGTAATTCCCCAAAAAGAGCCAATCCATAGTAGAGATAAGAACTTGAGCTATACTTCAAAAGCAGATCCAACAAGATGACAACCGAGTCTTGACTAAGCCTGAGAATTCTCTCCCTGCAAACCTTAGGGGGGGACGAAAGAAAGAAGAGGAAACAAAACGGCTCAGACATAAAGTCTGGTGAGTCCAGTTACTTTTAGCAAGTAAATATGTAAAAGTAACATGACAGGCATATAAGATGGATAAGAAGGATAACACATGAAAGGTAAGCTTGACAAGGTAAACATGATGGAGTATATACGCTTCACAATTGATTTCTCTACGCTGATACTAGTATAACAAGAATGAGATGATCCCAACAACTATCAAACGGTAGGCTTAGGCATACGTCCAGATATATCCTAACTACTACCCCAATCGATCGGCTCCCTAATCCATGTAGATACTTTGTGCCGGCCCCACAGTAGGAGGTATCACTTCCTGAAGTGGCAACCCCTCGTCTTAATAATGTGCATAGCCATATCTACAGGTGTCACGGTCGTCTTATCCCTCTCTGTCCAGCTCATGCATGTACATGGCCCGGTCAGTTTGCGCCGCCCACACCGTCCTCCACGTTTGGATCTCTTACAATCAGTCCAGTAAGCGTGCCCCTTCTCCGACCTAGTTCAGAGTATATTTTTGATACCTACTGCGGGTTACTCGCTGAAACGGGTCCTACACAATATGATACAAGCTCTCCCCTTTGTCTTGTATTCCCCACTAGGTTTTCATTTGGCTATGTATACCACTAGGTGTCTTTAATTACATAAACCTACCATTTCTACAAGTTATGCCTACCCTAAAAGGTGTCTTTAATTACATAACTTTATTATTTCCACCGGTTATGTATACCACTAGGTGTCTTTAATTACATAACCATATCGAGTTAAGTTTGTGGGCCTATATGTAAATATTACCCACCCCCTCAGATTTACTTAACCCACCCTCTCTGTTCAACCAAGTTTACTTAACCCCAACTTAAGTTTAAGTTCACACAATCCCTTTGAATTCAACTAGGTTAAGTATTTCAATTTGTTAACATGTCCATTTATGGTTATAATGGGCTATACCTCCCACATTAGGCCTACAACTTGTGGATGTTGGATATGCCAGTCAGGTCCGGGCAGAATTCTTTCATAAGTTAGGCCTAACCTCGTGACTAAACCCGTCTCATATTTGTACACTTGGACCTCTCACATTAGGTTCAACACTTGTTGTTGCTGGATATGTCGGTCGGGTCCAAGCAAACTTCTACCGCAAGTAAAATCTAACCTCGTGTCATAATTGTAGTTACAGTGCTAATTATTGTAATCCTAGCCATTCATTATTATCCATTTTTACCTATGTCTTTATAGGTGATTATGCCCTTTTCCCCCATATTGAATTATATGTCCAATTCATATAAACATCATTTAAATTATGCCAATTCTACTCCTTTTCCCCCGTTTCGTAACTAGAACATTCACATAACTCGCGGCATGCCTAGGTTAGATAATAGCCTAGTCATAAACGATAAAAAGGGGAAATTGACGGGAATATGACAAAGGTTGTTGTTCTAACATTACTGACATAAACATAAACTAGCATGGTGATAAGGTGGACATATATGCATAAATCTGATGAACTTGTGGCAGTTAACTAGTCCTAACACAGCAAAGATGTTAAGATAAGCATGACAAGATCTAAATATTAATTTAGATGTCCAACAGGTTTAGATCTAATATGATAAATACAAGGAGATCTAAATGATAAACTAGATCTGATTAATAATTTGGATCCAATAGTTAAAAGTAGATCTGACACAAATAAGGTTAAAGATTCACATCATGGAATGTCATAGAAGTTACAATAGATCCGACTAAATAGAGATTTAGATCCAAATCCTAACCAATTCAGAATGTAATATAATCACAATTTACAATGGATCTGATATAATCTAGGCATATGAACAAATCTAAATCATAGTCGTGTCATGTTTACTTTTAAATATTCAAATCTAAAAGTAACTAAGGACTCAAAGTGTTTAGAAAAATAGAACAAGAAAGTAAGCTTGTTGAGATGCGGATCTACACTCGAATGATTAGCCTTATTTGATTGTTGCAGAAGATAAATGATTCGGTTCAGTTCAGTCACCGGCAGAGTTTGGCCCCCATGGATTCTCAATGTAGAAAACAAGAGAAATGGACCACTATACATAGCTGTCAGCCTCTGGAAATCGACTACCACCTCAACCCCAGGGGTGTCGAAACCCCCGTAGGGGGGTCGACCCCGGTGTCGACACCCCTTAAGGGGGTCGAGCCGGTGTCGACGCTCCTCTAGCGGGGTCGACCCCCTAGAGCGGGGAAACTGCCGCCTTATTTTTTTTCAATTTTGAATGGTTCTGGATAAGGTTCTGACTCATATGTATATATATATTTCTTCTGTGCGTATACAAACTTTAAACTCTCATAACTTCTTCATACGGTGTCTGTTTTACGCAAAACAAATGTCTATCTTGACCAGAATTTCGAGACGGACGCAATGGTGCAATATGTTTCCCTTAATTCTGAATATCAAATTAATTATTATTTAATTTATCCTTTTTTAATGTTGATTAAAATACGGGGTGTTACATTCTCCCCTACTTAAAGGATTTCGTCCCCGAAATCTCTAAGTTAAGAAGAATGTATACTACCATCCACATCCATCTAATCATCCACTAACCACAAGCATCCATTGTCCTTAAAGACTTCTAATTCTTATATGAACATATGCAAAGGTGTGTGTATATATATCGATACTAATGCAAAAATCAAGCGGTCCACTGATTCAGTTGATCTCCTTAATGCAATATATGTTAGTGCCATGAATCCAACATGTTTGCAAATAATCCTAACATATAAGTTCTATATGTGTGCACAATCATTCATCCAAATGCAACATCTATATGATGATACATCCATTTACATCCATTAAAAGAAAGAAAAATGCATACACATCCATATGCAGTATGAGAGTGATTGAGCCGATCTAGTGCTTAATGTGTGTGTATATGCATCCACAAGCAACCACTAGCAACCACTTGCATCCATCAAACATATCATGTTTCAAACACATGTTTGCAATCATGGGACTCTTATCTAAAGGTCGAAGATTCGATCGATAGGACATAATTAGATGATAGAAATAAGCACAGATAAAGGCTTTGGAAAAGGAGTTAAGAACATATCCTTGAAAAGAAAAGGGTACGAAGAACGAATCTTAACCCCGGTATTCCAAGTTGCATCCTTTGAGTTGTCTCCCTACTGAACCTTCATTAACTTGATCTCCTTATTGCATAGGTTCTTAACTTCTGATCCAAGAATACGGGTAGGAACTCGTCTAACTGTTGCCTCCCATTCTGCCTCCACCTCTTCTAGTATACTTAGCTCAACCACTTCTGCGGTATCATGTAAGCACCTCCGCAGATGAGAAACATGAAAAACATCGTGAATGCCAGATAATCTCTCGGGTAGCTTCACTCTATAGGCTATTTGGATAATCCTTTTTGTTATAGGAGACGGCCCTACAAATTTTGGAGCTAATTTCCCTACAGATTCAAAGCGTACCAAATTTCATAAGGGTGATACCTTAATACAAACCATGTCCCCTACTTCAAATTCGATGTTAGTCCTTCTTTTGTCCGTATAGGATTTCTTCCTATCCTGAGCGGTCTTCATTCGTCGTCTTATGAGATCAATCTTCTTAGATGTTTCTCTAACCATGTTGGGCCCAAGCAATAGTCTTTCTGTAGAATCCCACCAACAAGTTGGTGATCTACAGGGTCATTCGTATAAGGCTTCAAAAGGTGCCATGCCAATGCTAGCTTGGTAACTATTGTTGTAAGCGAACTCCACTAAAGGAAGATGCTCTTCCTAAGTACTACCAAAGTCTAGAATACACAGCCTCAAAAGATCCTCTATAACTCTGTTCACCCTCTATGTCTGTCCATCGGTCTGAGGATGATAAGCGATGCTTAGACATAACTGTGTACCTAGAGCTTCTTGCAAGATCCTGCAAAATTCGCTAGTAATGATGGGGTCACGATCACTTACGATGCTGGAAGGTATTCCATGAAGATGAACTATCCCACGAACATAAAGTGCTGCCAACCATGATGCTGTCCTCTTACTCTTAACTGGAATGAAATGGGCACTCATAGTAAGTCTATCTACCACCACCCAAATATTGGTGTTGCCTTTCTTCGATCTAGGCAAACCGTATATGAAATCCATAAAGACACTCTCCCATTTCCACTGTGGAACCTCCAAAGGATGAAATAAACCAACGGGCTTCTTCTGCTCAGCTTTAACTTGCTGGCAAACTAAACATTGAGAAACAAACTTCGGCACATCTCTCTTCATCCCAGCCCAAAAGAAAGCCCGCTTCATCTCCTTGTACATCTTATCGCCACGTGGATGAATGGTCATCTTAGAATGATGGGCCTCTTCTAGGACTGTCTTTATCAAACTCCCAATTCGAGGAAAACAGAGCCTTCCATCTCGTCGCAACCACCCTTTATCATCGATGGAATATCTATTGAGGTGACTAGAAGTCTCCCCTTTACTGATCCTATCCAAGATGTCTGAAATCTGTGGATTGTTTTGCTGCGAAGCTCCTGCCTGATCCATAAGAGTAAGTCGTTTCTCCATCAATGCAAACAAACCAGGCAAAAGTTTGGTGGAGGGCCTAAAGTGAAAAGCCGATATAAACTCCAAGAATTTTCTTTCCATAAACAAAGGACTTAAGACCATCCTTTGTCTACTCAGTGCGTCTGGCACTACTTTACTCTTGCCAGGGGTATAAGCAATCTTGAAGTCGTATGATGCTAAGAATTCCATCCATCTTTGCTGCCTCGAATTCAGATCATTTTGTGAAAACAAGTACTTGAGAGATTTATGATCAGTGTACAACTCGAACTTCTCTCCAAGAAAATAATGATGCCATATCTTAAGCGCGAACATGATGACAGCTAGCTCTAAATCATGGGTAGGGTAGTTCTTTTCATGAATTCTTAGTTGTCTCCCTCCATAATATACTACCTTTCCCTCTTGCATCAGAACCGCACCAAGCCCTGTACCACACACGTCGGTGTATACTATGAATACTTTATTTCCATTGGGCAAGGTCAAGACTAGGGCTCTTGTCAGATCCCTCTTCAGTCTTTGGAAAACAATGTCACAATCTATATCCCACGCAAACTTCAGATTCTTCTTTGTCAGCCCGGTAAGTGGGGCTGATATCTTCGCGAAGTCCTTAGTGAACTTCCTATAATATCCTGTTAACCTCCAAAAGCTTCTCACCTCCGTTGCATTCTTTGAGATCTGACAATATTGCACTACAACGACCTTCGCGGGATCTATGGTTATCCCTTCTTTAGAAACTACGTCCCCTAGAACTCACTTCCTTCCTCCAAAAATGGCATTTGGAGAACTTAGCCTTAAGCTGATGCGCACGTAGAATCATCAAAACTTCCCTTATATGCAAGGCATGCTCTTTCTCACTCTCTGAGAAGATCAAGATATCGTCAATGAAGACCACGACAAATTTATTTAGAAACTCCCGAAACACCCTACTCATTAGATCAACAAAATAGGCGGGTGCATTCGTCAACCCAAAAGGCATTACAAGCCATTCAAAGAAACCATCTGGAGTCCTGAAAGCGGTCTTATTTATACTATATTCAGCCACCCTCAGCTAATGGAACCCCGTGGCCAAATCCAACTGAGAAAATACTGATGCACCAACAAGCTGGTCAAACAAGTCATCTATCTGTGGAAGTGTGTGCTTGTTCTTCCTAATGAGTTTATTCAACTCCCTATAGTCTACACACAAGTGAAGCGAACCATCCGCCTTGGTCATGAACACCATCGGAGCACCCCATTCAGATATGCTTCGCCTAATAAATCCTTTTTCAAGTGGCTCCCCTACTTGTTTACTAAGCTCCCTCCTTTCTCTTGGAGCCATATGGCACACAGGTAATGCAACTGGCTTTGCATTATCTACCAAATATATGTGAAAGTCGATCTTGCGCCTTGGGGGTAAACCCCTAACCTCATCAAAGACATCACGATAATCTCGGACTATTGGAACAGATTGCATATCATCAATAGATGCATCAAGAGACTTTAGGAAACTATGCATGGCAGATCCTTGCGGGTCACAAGAAATCTCAAGGGTCCTCTCATGACAGGTCAAAAGCCTGACGACCCTCCTCTCGCAACCTAGAATGGCACCATACGTGGTTAGCTAGTCCATTCCTAGAATCAACCCATAGCCCATGAACCCAAGCACATACGCGTCGCATTCGAATTTGACGCCTAATACTGATATTCTCAAACCCCGACAAATCATAGATAAATGAGCTGAACCACCTATGGGGTTTGAGACAACTACGGGATCCACTACCATACTAGTATTTAAGTGCAGAGATTCTACCATAGAACTAGATATAAATGAATGTAAAGCACCAGAGTCAAAAAGAGTTCTAATAGGGTGACTGGAAAGAGAAATCAAACCTTCCACGGAAACGTTTCTACCTCTGTCTGGAGCATTAGTCGCGAGAACATTCTTTTGGCCTCTAGAAGTCCCTGCCCTTTGACCTTGTCCCCGTTTCTTCGGGAACTCTCTAGAAAATTGTCTGACTTCCCCATAGTTAAAGCTAGTATTCTTCTTTTTCTTGCAGTCCTTTACCAAGTGACCCTCACGTCCACCACTGTGACACTTCCTCTTTTCCTTGCTCTTGTCATTCTTTCCACCTTTCTTTTGTTGCCATTATTTTGTCCCTTACTAGGCCATACCTTCTTATTCTGCGTTGTTTCCCCAACCTTAGCTTCCTTCCTCTCCCCTTTCTCTTCCTTATACATCAAGGCCATATCAACAAGCCTTTCAAAAGTGGCTCCTATTGTAATATGGGACATAGCTAACCCATGAAGGGGTTCATTCAGCCCTTTAACAAACTGCAAAGCCTTCTTATGCGGAGTGTCTACCAATTCTAATCCAAATCTCGCCAGTAGGTTGAATTTTTCACGTATTCTTTAATAGTCATGTTTCCTTGTTTGAGCATCAAAAATCTTTCCATTTGCATGCTTTTCTCAGCTTGAGACAGAAACTTCATTTCAAACCTCATCCTAAAGTCATCCCATGTCTCCATCGAATGTCCAACTTGGGTAACTTCCCACCAAAACGAGGCTTCATCCTTCAGTAGCCAAGCAGCTAACTAAATCTTCCTTCTGTCTTCCACTTCAAAGATTACAAACAAGTCCTCAGTCTCCTTGAGCCAATTCCTTGCCTCTATGAATGTTTCGGTTCCACGGAATGGCTTCCCTCCCATGGCATAGAAATCTTTGCAGATCTTAGCGAAATTATCTGCTCTTCGAGGAGGAGGAAGAGGAGGAACGACAGGTGCAGCTGAGGGAGGAACGTCAGCTTGACCTCCGGCAGGAGTCGTGGCCTCTAGATACCTACAGAAATAGCCTGGTATCATAATGCCCTCTGGGATATTCGGTTCCCTAGACATGCTTAAAAGAAAAGGAAAGAGATTTAGACAAAGGCCCGAAGGATACTACATATGGATTTGGGGAAATATGTTTTTCAAAACAGACTTTCCTTTTTGAAAAATGCTTTCTAAAAATTCTTTTGATAATAATTTTAATTTTTTATTTAATCTAGAAACCTTCAGCTCTGATACCAAGTGTGACACCCCAAATCCATTAATGTCACTCACTAAGGGAATGCATTAAGTTTCCTGAAGCGTTATAGGTAAACAGACACAGAATATTACAAGATAGATATAAAAGCAACAGCGGAATTTCAAACTTTTATTTCAAACTTAAATCATAACATCATGGTCCGAAATACCATAAGTCACAAAAACCATTACAATAATATACTTCTGTCTTGTACATCAGAGTACATAAATATATAAAAAGCATAATTCCCCAAAAAGAGCTAAGCCATAATAGAGATAAGAACTTAAGCTATACTTCAAAAGCAGCTCCAACAAGATGACAACCGAGTTTTGACTAAGCCTGAGAATTCCCTCCTTGCAAACCTGGGGGAAATGAAAGAAAGAAGAGGAAACAAAATGGGTCAGACATAAAGTCTGGCAAGTCCAGTTACTTTTAGCAAGTAAATAAGTAAAAGTAGCATGACAGACATATAAGATGGATAAGAAGGATAACATTATGAAAGGTAAGCTTGACAAGGTAAACATGATGGAGTATGTACGCTTCACCAATGATTTCTCTCCACTTATACTAGTATAACAAGAATGAGATGATCCCAACAACTATCAAACGGTAGGCTTAGGCATACGTCCAGATGTATCCTAACTACAACCGCAATCGATCGGCTCCCTAATCCGCGTAGATACTTTGTGCTGGCCCCACAGTAGGAGGTATCACTTCCTAAAGTGGCATCCCCTCATCTTAATAATGTGCACAACCATATCTATAGGTGTCACGGTCGTCTTATCCCCCTCTTCCCGGCTCGTGCACGCACATGGCTCGGTCGGTTTGCGCCGCCCATACCGTCCTCCACGTTTGGATCTCTTACAATCAGTCCAGTAAGCGTGCCCCTTCTCCGACCAAGTTCAAAGTACATGTTTGATACCTAATCCGGGTTACTAGCTGAAACAGGTCCCACACAATATGATACAAGCTCTCCCCTTTGTCTTGTATCCCCACTAGGATTTCATTTGGCTATGTATACCACTAGGTGTCTTTAATTACATAAACCTGTCATTTCTACAAGTTATGCTTAACCCTAAAAGGTGTCTTTAATTACATAACTTTATTATTTCCACCGGTTATGTATACCACTAGGTGTCTTAATTACATAACCTTATCGGGTTAAGTTTGTGGGCCTATATGTAAATATCACCCACCCCCTCAGATTTACTTAACCCACCATCTTTGTTCAACCCAGTTTACTTAGCCCCAACTTAAGTTTAAGTTCACACAATCCCTATGGATTCAACTAGGTTAAGTACTTCAATTTTTACCATGTCCATTTATGGTTATAATGGGCTAGACCTCCCATATTAGGCCTACAACTTGTGGATGCTGGATATGCCTGTCGGGTCCGGGCATACCTCTTCCACATGTTGGGCCTAACCTCGTGTCTTAGCCCGTCTCGTATTTGTACACTTAGACCTCTCACATTAGGTTCAACAATTGTGGTTGCTGGATATGCCGGGCGGGTCCGGGCGGACTTCTACTGTAAGTACAACCTAACCTCGTGTCATCAGTGTAGTTATAGTGTCTAATTATTGTAATCCTAGCCATTCAGTATTATCCATTTTTACCTATGTCTTTATAGGTGAATATGCCCCTTTTTCCCATATTTAATTATATGTCCAATTCATATAAACATCATTTAAATTATGCCAATTCTACTCCTTTTCCCCCGTTCCGTAACTAGCGCATTCACATAACTCGCGGCATGCCTAGGTTAGATAATAGCCTAGTCATAAACGATAAAAAGGGAAAAGTGACGGGAATATGACAAAGGTGGTTGTTCTAACATTACTGACATAAACATAAACTAGCATGGTGATAAGGTGGACATATATGCATAAATATGATGAACTTGTGGCAGTTAACTAGTCCTAACACAGCAAAGATGTTAAGATAAGCATGACAAGATCTAAATATTAATTTAGATGTCCAACAGGTTTAGATCTAATATGATAAATACAAGGAGATCTAAATGATAAACTAGATCTGATTAGTAATTTAGATGTCCACATAATTTGGATCCAATAGTTAAAAGTAGATCTGACACAAATAAGGTTTAAGATTCACATCATGGAATGTCACAGAAATTACAATAGATCCGACTAGATAGACATTTAGATCCAAATCCTAACCAATTCAGAATGTCGTATTATCACAATTTACAATGGATCTGATATAATCTAGGCATATGAACAAATCCAAATCATAGTCGTGTCATGTTTATGTAACAACCCGTATTTTCAACAACCTGTAATAAGGAAAATCGAGGCAGAATTTAATTATAAATTGTGAATCAAGGGAAACGGGCTATGCCATTGCGTTCGTCGCGGAAAAATACGCGAAATAGAGTCCGAGTTTTCGAAAATCGGAGTCCGTATGACCCAGTTAAGGCCCATTGAAGTTTTCAGAAAATTCCTAAGTAAAAACAGATTTAAATTTTAAATTAAGAAACTAGGGTTAGGGCAAACTGGGCAGGCGGGAAAAATTCCCGCCCAGGACCCCATGTCGACAGGCCTGTCGACAGGGGTCTTAGCATGTCGACTGCCCTGTCGACAGCCCTGTCGACAGGGGGTAGCCAGGCAATGTTGCCTGGCGCACCATTTTGGTTTGGGCTTGGTCTTGTGACTTGGTTCTAGAGAATTCCGAGATCTGACGGGCCAAAACTAACCTAGGGTTAATCCTAGGGCTAAAAACACTCTAATCTTCTATAAATAAGACCCTAACCTACCCTAAATCACTCATTATTCAATCTAGCAACTAAACTATGCCAAAATCCATCCTCTCATGGCCTCCACCCTCTTCATACAATTCCTAAACAAATCCCTAAGAGATTTCCATGCATACAAGGGTATTTAGGCTTGTATGATCCTCCTTAGTTTGCATTAAAGGCTTGTTTCTCTATTGGCATCATAAAGGAGGAGTCTTGATCAAGTTTGCTTGCATTTGGGGGTTTAAATTAGTTGCATAAGGGGTTCCTTACATTTTCTATACTCAATTGAGTCCGCATAAGCATAGTAAGCCCTCTTACCTTCATTTTAGAAACTCTAAAGTTAATGTGTGATGAAAGTTGGGGTTTATGCATGTTTGATAAGTTATGCATGTTTATGCAAGTTTGCTAAGCCATGATTTGTATGTTTATTGAGTTATGCATGTTTATGCAAGTTTGCTAAGCCATGATTTGCAAGTTAATTGAGTTATGCATGTATACTAAGCCATGATTTGCAAGTTTAATAAGTTATGCATGTTTATGCAAGTTTGCTAAGCCATGATTTGTATGTTTATTGAGTTATGCATGTTTATGCAAGTTTGCTAAGCCATGATTTGCAAGTTAATTGAGTTATGCATGTATACTAAGCCATGATTTGCAAGTTTAACAAGTTATGCATGTTTATGCAAGTTTACTAAGCCATGATTTGCAAGTTTAACAAGTTATGCATATTTATGCAAGTTTAAAATGACAAGTTGTGCATGTTTGACAAGTTGTGCATGTTTGACAAGTTATGCATGTTTATGCAAGTTCACTATGCCATGTTATGCATGTTTAATAAGTTATGCATGCTCATGCAAGTTTAAAATGACAAGTTGTGCATGTTTGACAAGTTATGCATGTTTATGCAAGTTCCCTATGCCATGTTAGGCAAGTTTAACATGTTATGCATGTTTATGGCAATATGCAAGTTCACTATGCTAAGTTACGCAAGTTTAACATGTTATGCACGTTTATGGTAATATGCAAGTTCACGATGCTAAGTTGTGCAAGTCTAACATGTTATGTGTGTTTGTTGTGATATGCAAGTCCATCATGTATGTTGTGCCAAGTTCCCTCTTACTATCCTTTATGCGTTATTACGAATATGTAAGCGATAGAATGACGTTGGGGGGTTTGGGTAAACTTAAAATACATGAAAATATAAGATTGGGAATTTACCTATTAAGTTAGGTCTACCCCTTGGGAATTTACCTATTAAGTTAGGTCTACCCAAGTAATTGTTGACTTGTAATTATGTTTTGAAATAAAGTGGACATGACACTTAGAAAACATAAGTGCGGCCAACTCGAGGTTGGGTTGAGTTTGTAGCGTAATTCTACCCGGAACCGACCGGCTTAACTAGTGGCTACAAACAATAGGACCCAATGTGAGAAGTTGGTCATGGGGTGCCAAGACCCGAGGTTAGACCAAGTTGTGGTGTTAAGCTACCCGGACCCGCCCGGCCTAACTAGTAACCACAACAAGGTCTAATGTGAGAGGTTAAGGTGCATTAAATTAATTAATGCCTCATGATTAGGGTTAAGTCAGGGTCCACTAATACTTAACCAACTTGGGGATTAGAGGGATTGAAATGGGGTTAAGTGTGAACTATTGGTTACACTTAACCAGTTTAATCAAATTGGGGGTTCGAGGGATTAGAATGGGGTTAAGTTACACTTAACCAATTTAATCCGTGATTAGTGAAGGGTTAAATCGCACTTAACCCTCTTAGAAAACCCTAGCAGCGGGTCTGTTCCGGCAGTAATCCCAGTTTGGTATCATCACAACCCTAGAAGACTAGGCTAGGGCGGGGCACGATTACTGGACGGATGTAAGCGACCAAAAGGCGATGGCTGAGTGGTACAGCGGTGCGGGTCCAGGCGGGCTACGGACGTGCACGTAGTCCGGTGTTGGACAAACTCGAGGCACGGGTACCAGTAGATTAGGGCTGTGCATTATTGCTTAAGTGTCTGGGGTTGACACCCGAGGGCTTGATACACCCAAAGGTGGACCCAGCACAGTCTAACTACAACCATATGTGGGCCATATGGACACCAACACTTGACGTGTTAGGTTTATAGGGAGCCGATCGACTAGACCGTTGGGCTGGACCTTATATTAAGGTCACTTCATGTTATTGGGTTAAAAGCTTGGGCCAAGGGATCAATACCTGTTATGTTGGTTTGCTAGTACACCGTGGTGCAAAACTTAATCTTGTTTATGCGATGACACCTCTATCTATCTTGTAGTTAATTTACCATGCCAGTATGTTGTTATCTATGATCATCTCAGTTTCCATCATGATGTTAACTTTATTAGTTTATAGACTGATCGTAGCAGGGCTTACTCAGTCTTTTTGACTGACCTGTTTTCTTTCGCCTCTTTTCTTCCGTTTCCCCCCCAGGTTCTCAGGGAGGGAATACAGGAGCCTAGCTTGGATCTTAGCTGCTTTCTTGGATAGCTCATGTATGCTTTGGACTTGAGCTCGCTATGGTTTTTCTTCCACTTTGGGGATAGCTACTTTTATGTTTTCCTTTTCAGTTTCAGATGATGTTATTTTATGTACTAGACTTGTTCACTTGGGAAATTGACATTATGATGTAGCAGACTTGTTTTTGAAATGGTTTAAAATTCTTCCGCTGTTTTATCTATCTACTTACTCTGTTTATTTACATATATATATATGTCATGTCCTACCTTGCTATATCATTATGCATGTTTACCTTGTTTTAAAAACGCCCCACCAAAGTCAGAGTTGCTCGAAAGAGCCACCCTGGCGGAGGTGGGGTGTTACATTTGGTATCAGAGCATATGGTTTACGAGAAGGGATAAAAAGGTTTTTAAAACTTTTGAAAAAAAAACTATTTTCAAAACCAAGTATTAAGTATTTTCCAAAGAAAAGTCTAGTTATTTTTAAAAGGCTATTCCCCAAAAGCCATCAGCACTATCCTTTGACTCCTCGTTTGAACTCTTTTCTTTTCGTTTCCAGCATGTCTGATAATCTCATCTTGCCCGAAGTAGTAACAATACCCGATTGGTTTCGTCGGTACTTGGAAGTCACGGCACCGGTCCCGGGTGTCTCTAATGATGTCTTTCCAGTCGAGGCCGCTGTTCCTCCTCCTCCTCCCGTAGCTGATGTTCCTCTTCCCCCTCAGCCTCCACAAGCGGATTTTGCGGAAACTTGTAAGAACTTTAAGAGGATGGGTGGCAAGAATTTTAATGGAACAGAGACTTTTGTAGAAGCAGGGAATTGGTTGAAAGAGACCGAAGATCTTTTAGCCACCTTTGATATAGGTGACCGCAGGAAGGTTTTATTGGTAGTATGGTTGCTAAAGGAAGAAGCTGCACGTTGGTGGGTAGTCACCACCGCTACTAGGCCAATTGAGACTTGGGATGATTTTAGAGGAAGGTTTGGACTGAGGTTCTTATCACTGAAGCAAGGGGACATGACTATTAGGGAATACATAGATAAGTTTAATCAACTGGCTCGGGTCGATTTAGACTCGGTTAATACAGCTCAGAAGAAGGCCCTACACTTTGCTCTAGGATTAAACGAGCCATTACATGGTTTGGCCATGTCTCATATACCCTTGGGGGCGACTTTCGAGAGTTTGGTGAATATGGCCCTACTTCAAGAAGAAGATAACAATGACAAGAAAGAGGTCAAGGCGAATGAGTCTCAAGGCAAGAGGGTAAATTCCGGGAAACGAGGCAAAAATAACAACAACCGCAAGGACAAGCCAAGAGAGAATAGGAAATGTAACTTCTGTGGTAAAGTTGGACATATAGCCAGGGAATGTAGGAAGAAGGAAAAGAGAAAGCGGGGCGAATGCTTTCATTGTGGTGAGTTTGGACATCTCAGCAAGGATTGCCCGAGGAAACAAGGGCAAGGTCAGACTCAGTGTGCAGGTCTATCTGGAGGGCGAGTTCATCCCCTCAATACCGTTCGTCCAGCTTATGATAGAGGTAGTGTTTCTGTTGAAAGTCTTGTTTACACTTTCTGATTTTCCCTGTTCGTACTTTGTTTGATTCTGGCACATCGCATAGTTTTATTTCATCTGATCTAGTTGAAAGTTTGCACCTAAGTACTAGTCTAGCTGATGATCCCGTGTGTGTTTTAAATCCAATTGGGGGTTCTGCCCGTTTGTCTGTGGTCTGAGTGGATTTGAAAATTTCTATCTTGAGTATAGAATTCTCGTGGGATGTTTATATTCTCGGTTTCCGGGGATATGGGTTGGTTTTGGGCATGGAATGGTTGTCCTGTTTTGGAGCCATCCTGGGTTTTTGTATATAGGGTTGTGAGGCTCATGACTCGCCTCGGTAATACCCTAGAAATTTCTAGCAACCCTATGGGTCCCGTCATGTTATGTTATCTTGAATCCCTCAACTCGTCTATCGATAGTTGGCAATCTGTGAGGGTGGTCCGAGAATATCCTGATATCTTGGGGGAAGTGAAGGGGTTACCCTTAGACGTGGGATAGATTTCCGCATTATCTGGTTGGTAATACCAAGCCAATTTCGTGGCCGGTTAGGCACATGACCCCACGAGATGAGAGTTAAGAAAGTAAGTCAAGGAGTTGCTTGAGAAGAACTTCCTGGGACGAGGCATTTTCGAGTAGGGTGCTCCAGTAGTATTCGTTACTGATGTGGACAGTTTGTTTCGCTTATGTGTTGATTATCATGAGAAGAATAGACAACCGTTACCAAGGATCGATGATTTGTTCGATCAGCTTGTAGGAGCATCTGTTTTCTTTTGATCTAGCTACCGGATTCCATCAGCTTAGGATGGCTGAGGATGGAACTGACAAGACTGCGTTTAGGACTCTAGAAGGGTTTTAGAATGGCTAGTCATACTATTTGGTTTGACTAATGCACCCATGTATTACGTAAGCTTGATGGGTAGGGTGTTTAGGGAGTCCTTGAACAAGTTTGTCGTGGTCGTCGTAGACGATATTTTGATCTCCTTAAAAGAACGAGGGAAAGCATGCTAGACATCTCAAGGAGGTGATGGATACGCTTAGAGCCACCGGTTGAAGGTCAAGTTCTCCAAATGCCACTTTGGAGGAAAGAAGTTGGATTTCTTGGGCACATAGTTCCTAAGTAAGGCTTAGCGGTGGATTCCGCTAAAGTGGTTGCGGTTTAAGACCGGAAGACCCTGAGGAGGGCAATTGAAGTAAGAAGCTTTCTCCGTTTGGCTAGTTAGTTAGCATTCCCTGAGCTTAGACTTACTCTTCTGGATCAAGAAGGGGGTTTCATAGGAAGAAAGACCTGCAGTTAGTCAAGAACATGGACCAGTTAATTCGAGGCGAGATGTTAAGTCACCTCGCTAGATATATTATAGATGACAAGGGATGACTAAGGCGCGAGGAGAGATTATGTGTTCCTCGAGTGGAAGACTTGGTAAAGAAGGTTCTTGAAGATGCGCATCACTCGAGGAGGTGGCCGAGTTGGTCTCAGAATGCATGTTGTGCCACCAGGTTAAGGCCAAGTCATAGAAGCCCAGCGGGCCATTACCTTCATTGGAGGTTTCGCAAGGGAAGTGTGAAAACATCTCGATAGATTATGTGGATAGACTACCTAGATCAAAGAGAGGGAATACGGGTATGTGGGTCATAATAGGTAGACTCACGAAGAGTGCTCATTTCAGTCCGGTGAAGAGCGAGAGGACTACGTCATGGTTAGCAACGGTTTACCCTCAAGAAGTTGGCCAGTTTTGAAATAGCCTACAGGAAGCCATGGGTAGGCAACTGAATCTAGGTATGGCCTATAGGCGGATGGTTCATTTCGATTAAGCCTGAGTTATAGGGCAATTGACAACGTAGATTGGTATTTTCAAGAAAAGTTCTGCTTCATGGAATACTTTATAGTAAGTAGACGAGATCCATGATTCACTAGTGAATTTTGGAGAGCTTGCATGAAATCATGAGGTTATAGTATGTTTAAGCCAAGTATACAGAAGGAAGAATAAGTGGAAAAGAAAGACGAGAGGCGATAATGAAATGAGTTCCAACTCGAATTTGGGAAATAGGAGTTAGGAAGCCAAGAAATCATGAAGTAAAAGACGGTCAAAGCACAGTGGAGTTAAGCTCAAGGAAACGTGACTAAGAAGAGTGAAGACTAGATATACGCATCATATCTCTTTGTAAGAGTGCATCCTTGATCCTTGTTTTCCTGGGGAGCTTGCTTGCAAATTATCTTTTGTATATATATCCTCTCGGTCCCATTCTCGATCTTATTTCTGTTGTAAACTCCATAAGGGGGTTATGACTCATCGGTTAGTACTATATGTCAGAGTTTGAATGGATGCATATTTCTCTGTCCATGTTTATCTAGTTTATCGTGTTTTGTCATAAGAACCTTAGGTAGAAACCCTTTTGGTTGAAACATGTGTTTGAAACATGTTATGCTTGATGGTTGCAAGTGGTTGCAAGTGTTTGCAAGTGGTTGCTCGTGGATGCATTATACACGATTAGGCACTAGATCGGCTCGCACACTCCTCATATTGCATATGCATGAGTGTTTATGCTTATTCATGGATGGAAATTGTGTGTTATCACATGGATGTTGCATATGGGTGAATGTTATGTGCACTCATATAGATACTATGAATTTAGGAATTTGCATACATATGGATTCATTTCACTAACATACATATGCATTAAGGAGGTTTACTGTATCAGTAACCGCCTGATCTTTGCATTAGATAAGTACATATACACACACTTTTGCATATGTTCATACCACATTTAGAATCCTTTAAGGACAACGATTGCTCGTGGATGATGCTTTGAGTAGATGGATGATTGGATGGTAGGATATGTTCTTCCTAACTTAAAGATTTCGGGGACGAAATCCTTTAAGGAGGGGAGAATGTAACAACCCGTATTTTCAACAACCTGTAATAAGGAAAATCGAGGCAGAATTTAATTATAAATTGTGAATCAAGGGAAACGGGCTATGCCATTGCGTTCGTCGCGGAAAAATACGCGAAATAGAGTCCGAGTTTTCGAAAATCGGAGTCCGTATGACCCAGTTAAGGCCCATTGAAGTTTTCAGAAAATTCCTAAGTAAAAACAGATTTAAATTTTAAATTAAGAAACTAGGGTTAAGGCAAACTGGGCAGGCGGGAAAAATTCCCGCCCAGGACCCCATGTCGACAGGCCTGTCGACAGGGGTCTTAGCATGTCGACTGCCCTGTCGACAGCCCTGTCGACAGGGGGTAGCCAGGCAATGTTGCCTGGCGCACCATTTTGGTTTGGGCTTGGTCTTGTGACTTGGTTCTAGAGAATTCCGAGATCTGACGGGCCAAAACTAACCTAGGGTTAATCCTAGGGCTAAAAACACTCTAATCTTCTATAAATAAGACCCTAACCTACCCTAAATCACTCATTATTCAATTTAGCAACTAAACTATGCCAAAATCCATCCTCTCATGGCCTCCACCCTCTTCATACAATTCCTAAACAAATCCCTAAGAGATTTCCATGCATACAAGGGTATTTAGGCTTGTATGATCCTCCTTAGTTTGCATTAAAGGCTTGTTTCTCTATTGGCATCATAAAGGAGGAGTCTTGATCAAGTTTGCTTGCATTTGGGGGTTTTAAATTAGTTGCATAAGGGGTTCCTTACATTTTCTATACTCAATTGAGTCCGCATAAGCATAGTAAGCCCTCTTACCTTCATTTTAGAAACTCTAAAGTTAATGTTTGATGAAAGTTGGGGTTTATGCATGTTTGATAAGTTATGCATGTTTATGCAAGTTTGCTAAGCCATGATTTGTATGTTTATTGAGTTATGCATGTTTATGCAAGTTTGCTAAGCCATGATTTGCAAGTTAATTGAGTTATGCATGTATACTAAGCCATGATTTGCAAGTTTAATAAGTTATGCATGTTTATGCAAGTTTGCTAAGCCATGATTTGTATGTTTATTGAGTTATGCATGTTTATGCAAGTTTGCTAAGCCATGATTTGCAAGTTAATTGAGTTATGCATGTATACTAAGCCATGATTTGCAAGTTTAACAAGTTATGCATGTTTATGCAAGTTTACTAAGCCATGATTTGCAAGTTTAACAAGTTATGCATATTTATGCAAGTTTAAAATGACAAGTTGTGCATGTTTGACAAGTTGTGCATGTTTGACAAGTTATGCATGTTTATGCAAGTTCACTATGCCATGTTATGCATGTTTAATAAGTTATGCATGCTCATGCAAGTTTAAAATGACAAGTTGTGCATGTTTGACAAGTTATGCATGTTTATGCAAGTTCCCTATGCCATGTTAGGCAAGTTTAACATGTTATGCATGTTTATGGCAATATGCAAGTTCACTATGCTAAGTTACGCAAGTTTAACATGTTATGCACGTTTATGGTAATATGCAAGTTCACGATGCTAAGTTGTGCAAGTCTAACATGTTATGTGTGTTTGTTGTGATATGCAAGTCCATCATGTATGTTGTGCCAAGTTCCCTCTTACTATCCTTTATGCGTTATTACGAATATGTAAGCGATAGAATGACGTTGGGGGGTTTGGGTAAACTTAAAATACATGAAAATATAAGATTGGGAATTTACCTATTAAGTTAGGTCTACCCCTTGGGAATTTACCTATTAAGTTAGGTCTACCCAAGTAATTGTTGACTTGTAATTATGTTTTGAAATAAAGTGGACATGACACTTAGAAAACATAAGTGCGGCCAACTCGAGGTTGGGTTGAGTTTGTAGCGTAATTCTACCCGGAACCGACCGGCTTAACTAGTGGCTACAAACAATAGGACCCAATGTGAGAAGTTGGTCATGGGGTGCCAAGACCCGAGGTTAGACCAAGTTGTGGTGTAAAGCTACCCGGACCCGCCCGGCCTAACTAGTAACCACAACAAGGTCTAATGTGAGAGGTTAAGGTGCATTAAATTAATTAATGCCTCATGATTAGGGTTAAGTCAGGGTCCACTAATACTTAACCAACTTGGGGATTAGAGGGATTGAAATGGGGTTAAGTGTGAACTATTGGTTACACATAACCAGTTTAATCCAATTGGGGGTTCGAGGGATTAGAATGGGGTTAAGTTACACTTAACCAATTTAATCCGTGATTAGTGAAGGGTTAAATCGCACTTAACCCTCTTAGAAAACCCTAGCAGCGGGTCTGTTCCGGCAGTAATCCCAGTTTGGTATCATCACAACCCTAGAAGACTAGGCTAGGGCGGGGCACGATTACTGGACGGATGTAAGCGACCAAAAGGCGATGGCTGAGTGGTACAGCGGTGCGGGTCCAGGCGGGCTACGGACGTGCGCGTAGTCCGGTGTTGGACAAACTCGAGGCACGGGTACCAGTAGATTAGGGCTGTGCATTATTGCTTAAGTGTCTGGGGTTGACACCCGAGGGCTTGATACACCCAAAGGTGGACCCAGCACAGTCTAACTACAACCATATGTGGGCCATATGGACACCAACACTTGACGTGTTAGGTTTATAGGGAGCCGATCGACTAGACCGTTGGGCTGGACCTTATATTAAGGTCACTTCATGTTATTGGGTTAAAAGCTTGGGCCAAGGGATCAATACCTATTATGTTGGTTTGCTAGTACACCGTGGTGCAAAACTTAATCTTGTTTATGCGATGACACCTCTATCTATCTTGTAGTTAATTTACCATGCCAGTATGTTGTTATCTATGATCATCTCAGTTTCCATCATGATGTTAACTTTATTAGTTTATAGACTGATCGTAGCAGGGCTTACTCAGTCTTTTTGACTGACCTGTTTTCTTTCGCCTCTTTTCTTCCGTTTCCCCCCCAGGTTCTCAGGGAGGGAATACAGGAGCCTAGCTTGGATCTTAGCTGCTTTCTTGGATAGCTCATGTATGCTTTGGACTTGAGCTCGCTATGGTTTTTCTTCCACTTTGGGGATAGCTACTTTTATGTTTTCCTTTTCAGTTTCAGATGATGTTATTTTATGTACTAGACTTGTTCACTTGGGAAATTGACATTATGATGTAGCAGACTTGTTTTTGAAATGGTTTAAAATTCTTCCGCTGTTTTATCTATCTACTTACTCTGTTTATTTACATATATATATATGTCATGTCCTACCTTGCTATATCATTATGCATGTTTACCTTGTTTTAAAAACGCCCCACCAAAGTCAGAGTTGCTCGAAAGAGCCACCCTGGCGGAGGTGGGGTGTTACATTTGGTATCAGAGCATATGGTTTACGAGAAGGGATAAAAAGGTTTTTAAAACTTTTGAAAAAAAAAAAACTATTTTCAAAACCAAGTATTAAGTATTTTCCAAAGAAAAGTCTAGTTATTTTTAAAAGGCTATTCCCCAAAAGCCATCAGCACTATCCTTTGACTCCTCGTTTGAACTCTTTTCTTTTCGTTTCCAGCATGTCTGATAATCTCATCTTGCCCGAAGGAGTAACAATACCCGATTGGTTTCGTCGGTACTTGGAAGTCACGGCACCGGTCCCGGGTGTCTCTAATGATGTCTTTCCAGTCGAGGCCGCTGTTCCTCCTCCTCCTCCCGTAGCTGATGTTCCTCTTCCCCCTCAGCCTCCACAAGCGGATTTTGCGGAAACTTGTAAGAACTTTAAGAGGATGGGTGGCAAGAATTTTAATGGAACAGAGACTTTTGTAGAAGCAGGGAATTGGTTGAAAGAGACCGAAGATCTTTTAGCCACCTTTGATATAGGTGACCGCAGGAAGGATTTATTGGTAGTATGGTTGCTAAAGGAAGAAGCTGCACGTTGGTGGGTAGTCACCACCGCTACTAGGCCAATTGAGACTTGGGATGATTTTAGAGGAAGGTTTGGACTGAGGTTCTTATCACTGAAGCAAGGGGACATGACTATTAGGGAATACATAGATAAGTTTAATCAACTGGCTCGGGTCGATTTAGACTCGGTTAATACAGCTCAGAAGAAGGCCCTACACTTTGCTCTAGGATTAAACGAGCCATTACATGGTTTGGCCATGTCTCATATACCCTTGGGGGCGACTTTCGAGAGTTTGGTGAATATGGCCCTACTTCAAGAAGAAGATAACAATGACAAGAAAGAGGTCAAGGCGAATGAGTCTCAAGGCAAGAGGGTAAATTCCGGGAAACGAGGCAAAAATAACAACAACCGCAAGGACAAGCCAAGAGAGAATAGGAAATGTAACTTCTGTGGTAAAGTTGGACATATAGCCAGGGAATGTAGGAAGAAGGAAAAGAGAAAGCGGGGCCAATGCTTTCATTGTGGTGAGTTTGGACATCTCAGCAAGAATTGCCCGAGGAAACAAGGGCAAGGTCAGACTCAGTGTGCAGGTCTATCTGGAGGGCGAGTTCATCCCCTCAATACCGTTCGTCCAGCTTATGATAGAGGTAGTGTTTCTGTTGAAAGTCTTGTTTACACTTTCTGATTTTCCCTGTTCGTACTTTGTTTGATTCTGGCACATCGCATAGTTTTATTTCATCTGATCTAGTTGAAAGTTTGCACCTAAGTACTAGTCTAGCTGATGATCCCGTGTGTGTTTCAAATCCAATTGGGGGTTCTGCCCGTTTGTTTGTGGTCTGAGTGGATTTGAAAATTTCTATCTTGAGTATAGAATTCTCGTGGGATGTTTATATTCTCGGTTTCCGGGGATATGGGTTGGTTTTGGGCATGGAATGGTTGTCCTGTTTTGGAGCCATCCTGGGTTTTTGTATATAGGGTTGTGAGGCTCATGACTCGCCTCGGTAATACCCTAGAAATTTCTAGCAACCCTATGGGTCCCGTCATGTTATGTTATCTTGAATCCCTCAACTCGTCTATCGATAGTTGGCAATCTGTGAGGGTGGTCCGAGAATATCCTGATATCTTGGGGGAAGTGAAGGGGTTACCCTTAGACGTGGGATAGATTTCCGCATTATCTGGTTGGTAATACCAAGCCAATTTCGTGGCCGGTTAGGCACATGACCCCACGAGATGAGAGTTAAGAAAGTAAGTCAAGGAGTTGCTTGAGAAGAACTTCCTGGGACGAGGCATTTTCGAGTAGGGTGCTCCAGTAGTATTCGTTTCTGATGTGGACAGTTTGTTTCGCTTATGTGTTGATTATCATGAGAAGAATAGACAACCGTTACCAAGGATCGATGATTTGTTCGATCAGCTTGTAGGAGCATCTGTTTTCTTTTGATCTAGCTACCGGATTCCATCAGCTTAGGATGGCTGAGGATGGAACTGACAAGACTGCGTTTAGGACTCTAGAAGGGTTTTAGAATGGCTAGTCATACTATTTGGTTTGACTAATGCACCCGTGTATTACGTAAGCTTGATGGGTAGGGTGTTTAGGGAGTCCTTGAACAAATTTGTCGTGGTCGTCGTAGACGATATTTTGATCTCCTTAAAAGAACGAGGGAAAGCATGCTAGACATCTCAAGGAGGTGATGGATACGCTTAGAGCCACCGGTTAAAGGTCAAGTTCTCCAAATGCCACTTTGGAGGAAAGAAGTTGGATTTCTTGGGCACATAGTTCCTAAGTAAGGCTTAGCGGTGGATTCCGCTAAAGTGGTTGCGGTTTAAGACCGGAAGACCCTGAGGAGGGCAATTGAAGTAAGAAGCTTTCTCCGTTTGGCTAGTTAGTTAGCATTCCCTGAGCTTAGACTTACTCTTCTGGATCAAGAAGGGGGTTTAACAGGAAGAAAGACCTGCAGTTAGTCAAGAACATGGACCAGTTAATTCGAGGCGAGATGTTAAGTCACCTCGCTAGATATATTATAGATGACAAGGGATGACTAAGGCGCGAGGAGAGATTATGTGTTCCTCGAGTGGAAGACTTGGTAAAGAAGGTTCTTGAAGATGCGCATCACTCGAGGAGGTGGCCGAGTTGGTCTCAGAATGCATGTTGTGCCACCAGGTTAAGGCCAAGTCATAGAAGCCCAGCGGGCCATTACCTTCATTGGAGGTTTCGCAAGGGAAGTGTGAAAACATATCGATAGATTATGTGGATAGACTACCTAGATCAAAGAGAGGGAATACGGGTATGTGGGTCATAATAGGTAGACTCACGAAGAGTGCTCATTTCAGTCCGGTGAAGAGCGAGAGGACTACGTCATGGTTAGCAACGGTTTACCCTCAAGAAGTTGGCCAGTTTTGAAATAGCCTACAGGAAGCCATGGGTAGGCAACTGAATCTAGGTATGGCCTATAGGCGGATGGTTCATTTCGATTAAGCCTGAGTTATAGGGCAATTGACAACGTAGATTGGTATTTTCAAGAAAAGTTCTGCTTCATGGAATACTTTATAGTAAGTAGACGAGATCCAGGATTCACTAGTGAATTTTGGAGAGCTTGCATGAAATCATGAGGTTATAGTATGTTTAAGCCAAGTATACAGAAGGAAGAATAAGTGGAAAAGAAAGACGAGAGGCGATAATGAAATGAGTTCCAACTCGAATTTGGGAAATAGGAGTTAGGAAGCCAAGAAATCATGAAGTAAAAGACGGTCAAAGCACAGTGGAGTTAAGCTCAAGGAAACGTGACTAAGAAGAGTGAAGACTAGATATACGCATCATATCTCTTTGTAAGAGTGCATCCTTGATCCTTGTTTTCCTGGGGAGCTTGCTTGCAAATTATCTTTTGTATATATATCCTCTCGGTCCCATTCTCGATCTTATTTCTGTTGTAAACTCCATAAGGGGGTTATGACTCATCGGTTAGTACTATATGTCAGAGTTTGAATGGATGCATATTTCTCTGTCCATGTTTATCTAGTTTATCGTGTTTTGTCATAAGAACCTTAGGTAGAAACCCTTTTGGTTGAAACATGTGTTTGAAACATGTTATGCTTGATGGTTGCAAGTGGTTGCAAGTGTTTGCAAGTGGTTGCTCGTGGATGCATTATACACGATTAGGCACTAGATCGGCTCGCACACTCCTCATATTGCATATGCATGAGTGTTTATGCTTATTCATGGATGGAAATTGTGTGTTATCACATGGATGTTGCATATGGGTGAATGTTATGTGCACTCATATAGATACTATGAATTTAGGAATTTGCATACATATGGATTCATTTCACTAACATACATATGCATTAAGGAGGTTTACTGTATCAGTAACCGCCTGATCTTTGCATTAGATAAGTACATATACACACACTTTTGCATATGTTCATACCACATTTAGAATCCTTTAAGGACAACGATTGCTCGTGGATGATGCTTTGAGTAGATGGATGATTGGATGGTAGGATATGTTCTTCCTAACTTAAAGATTTCGGGGACGAAATCCTTTAAGGAGGGGAGAATGTAACAACCCGTATTTTCAACAACCTGTAATAAGGAAAATCGAGGCAGAATTTAATTATAAATTGTGAATCAAGGGAAACGGGCTATGCCATTGCGTTCGTCGCGGAAAAATACGCGAAATAGAGTCCGAGTTTTCGAAAATCGGAGTCCGTATGACCCAGTTAAGGCCCATTGAAGTTTTCAGAAAATTCCTAAGTAAAAACAGATTTAAATTTTAAATTAAGAAACTAGGGTTAGGGCAAACTGGGCAGGCGGGAAAAATTCCCGCCCAGGACCCCATGTCGACAGGCCTGTCGACAGGGGTCTTAGCATGTCGACTGCCCTGTCGACAGCCCTGTCGACAGGGGGTAGCCAGGCAATGTTGCCTGGCGCACCATTTTGGTTTGGGCTTGGTCTTGTGACTTGGTTCTAGAGAATTCCGAGATCTGACGGGCCAAAACTAACCTAGGGTTAATCCTAGGGCTAAAAACACTCTAATCTTCTATAAATAAGACCCTAACCTACCCTAAATCACTCATTATTCAATCTAGCAACTAAACTATGCCAAAATCCATCCTCTCATGGCCTCCACCCTCTTCATACAATTCCTAAACAAATCCCTAAGAGATTTCCATGCATACAAGGGTATTTAGGCTTGTATGATCCTCCTTAGTTTGCATTAAAGGCTTGTTTCTCTATTGGCATCATAAAGGAGGAGTCTTGATCAAGTTTGCTTGCATTTGGGGGTTTAAATTAGTTGCATAAGGGGTTCCTTACATTTTCTATACTCAATTGAGTCCGCATAAGCATAGTAAGCCCTCTTACCTTCATTTTAGAAACTCTAAAGTTAATGTGTGATGAAAGTTGGGGTTTATGCATGTTTGATAAGTTATGCATGTTTATGCAAGTTTGCTAAGCCATGATTTGTATGTTTATTGAGTTATGCATGTTTATGCAAGTTTGCTAAGCCATGATTTGCAAGTTAATTGAGTTATGCATGTATACTAAGCCATGATTTGCAAGTTTAATAAGTTATGCATGTTTATGCAAGTTTGCTAAGCCATGATTTGTATGTTTATTGAGTTATGCATGTTTATGCAAGTTTGCTAAGCCATGATTTGCAAGTTAATTGAGTTATGCATGTATACTAAGCCATGATTTGCAAGTTTAACAAGTTATGCATGTTTATGCAAGTTTACTAAGCCATGATTTGCAAGTTTAACAAGTTATGCATATTTATGCAAGTTTAAAATGACAAGTTGTGCATGTTTGACAAGTTGTGCATGTTTGACAAGTTATGCATGTTTATGCAAGTTCACTATGCCATGTTATGCATGTTTAATAAGTTATGCATGCTCATGCAAGTTTAAAATGACAAGTTGTGCATGTTTGACAAGTTATGCATGTTTATGCAAGTTCCCTATGCCATGTTAGGCAAGTTTAACATGTTATGCATGTTTATGGCAATATGCAAGTTCACTATGCTAAGTTACGCAAGTTTAACATGTTATGCACGTTTATGGTAATATGCAAGTTCACGATGCTAAGTTGTGCAAGTCTAACATGTTATGTGTGTTTGTTGTGATATGCAAGTCCATCATGTATGTTGTGCCAAGTTCCCTCTTACTATCCTTTATGCGTTATTACGAATATGTAAGCGATAGAATGACGTTGGGGGGTTTGGGTAAACTTAAAATACATGAAAATATAAGATTGGGAATTTACCTATTAAGTTAGGTCTACCCCTTGGGAATTTACCTATTAAGTTAGGTCTACCCAAGTAATTGTTGACTTGTAATTATGTTTTGAAATAAAGTGGACATGACACTTAGAAAACATAAGTGCGGCCAACTCGAGGTTGGGTTGAGTTTGTAGCGTAATTCTACCCGGAACCGACCGGCTTAACTAGTGGCTACAAACAATAGGACCCAATGTGAGAAGTTGGTCATGGGGTGCCAAGACCCGAGGTTAGACCAAGTTGTGGTGTTAAGCTACCCGGACCCGCCCGGCCTAACTAGTAACCACAACAAGGTCTAATGTGAGAGGTTAAGGTGCATTAAATTAATTAATGCCTCATGATTAGGGTTAAGTCAGGGTCCACTAATACTTAACCAACTTGGGGATTAGAGGGATTGAAATGGGGTTAAGTGTGAACTATTGGTTACACTTAACCAGTTTAATCAAATTGGGGGTTCGAGGGATTAGAATGGGGTTAAGTTACACTTAACCAATTTAATCCGTGATTAGTGAAGGGTTAAATCGCACTTAACCCTCTTAGAAAACCCTAGCAGCGGGTCTGTTCCGGCAGTAATCCCAGTTTGGTATCATCACAACCCTAGAAGACTAGGCTAGGGCGGGGCACGATTACTGGACGGATGTAAGCGACCAAAAGGCGATGGCTGAGTGGTACAGCGGTGCGGGTCCAGGCGGGCTACGGACGTGCACGTAGTCCGGTGTTGGACAAACTCGAGGCACGGGTACCAGTAGATTAGGGCTGTGCATTATTGCTTAAGTGTCTGGGGTTGACACCCGAGGGCTTGATACACCCAAAGGTGGACCCAGCACAGTCTAACTACAACCATATGTGGGCCATATTGACACCAACACTTGACGTGTTAGGTTTATAGGGAGCCGATCGACTAGACCGTTGGGCTGGACCTTATATTAAGGTCACTTCATGTTATTGGGTTAAAAGCTTGGGCCAAGGGATCAATACCTGTTATGTTGGTTTGCTAGTACACCGTGGTGCAAAACTTAATCTTGTTTATGCGATGACACCTCTATCTATCTTGTAGTTAATTTACCATGCCAGTATGTTGTTATCTATGATCATCTCAGTTTCCATCATGATGTTAACTTTATTAGTTTATAGACTGATCGTAGCAGGGCTTACTCAGTCTTTTTGACTGACCTGTTTTCTTTCGCCTCTTTTCTTCCGTTTCCCCCCCAGGTTCTCAGGGAGGGAATACAGGAGCCTAGCTTGGATCTTAGCTGCTTTCTTGGATAGCTCATGTATGCTTTGGACTTGAGCTCGCTATGGTTTTTCTTCCACTTTGGGGATAGCTACTTTTATGTTTTCCTTTTCAGTTTCAGATGATGTTATTTTATGTACTAGACTTGTTCACTTGGGAAATTGACATTATGATGTAGCAGACTTGTTTTTGAAATGGTTTAAAATTCTTCCGTTGTTTTATCTATCTACTTACTCTGTTTATTTACATATATATATGTCATGTCCTACCTTGCTATATCATTATGCATGTTTACCTTGTTTTAAAAACGCCCCACCAAAGTCAGAGTTGCTCGAAAGAGCCACCCTGGCGGAGGTGGGGTGTTACAGTTTACTTTTAAATATTCAAATCTAAAAGCAACTTTGGACTCACAGTGTTTAGAAAAATAGAACAAGAAAAGAAACTTGTTGAGATGCGGATCTACACTTGAATGATTGGCCTTATTTGTTCGTTGCAGAAGATAAATGATTCGGTTTAGTTCAATCACTGGCAGAGTTTGGCCTCCATGGATTCTCAATGAAGAAAACAAGAGAAATGGACCGCTATATTTAGCTGTCAGCCTCCAGAAATCGACTGCTACCTCAGGCCCAGGGGTGTCGACACCCCTGTAGGGGGGTCAACCCCAGTGTCGACACCCCTTAAGGGGGTCGACCCCTAGAGCGGGAAAACTGCTGCCTTAATTTTTTTCAATTTTGAATGGTTTTGGATAAGGTTCTGACTCCTATGTATATATATTTCTTCTACGCATATACAAGCTTTAAACTCTCATAACTTCTTCATACGGTGTTCGTTTTACGCAAACCAAATATCTATCTTGACGAGAATTTTGAGACGGACGTAATGGTGCAGTCTGTTCCCCTTAATTTTGAATATCAAATTAATTATTATTTAATTTATCCTCTTTTAATGTTGCTTAAAATATGGGGTGTTACATAGAAGCTAGGTTATGGATGGTGAAGAGTATGGTAAGAGGTTGGAGTTTTATCTTCTTGGTATATACTCGATTCACTACAGAGTATGTTTGTCTTATGGTGAGCTTGATTTAGGTGATGGGTGTTTTCAACACTTCATTGGTGGGTGAGGGCTTTTCCTGAACTCGATGGTAAAGTGTAATAGGCGGTGGCTATGACGGAGTTCATGGGGAAAACATTAAAGCTTGTTTGGTAGGATGTAGAAGATAGTATGGTACCATTAGTGTGGGTGTTAGAGATTTATATAGCATTAAGGTGGAGTATTAAAGTTTATGACAGTATATAGGCTAGAATTGAAGTGGTCGAAAGTAGCTTCATAACGAAGAAGATGGTTCGCAAATCAAAGCTCGTAGGAGGAGGTTGAAAGTGAAAAGGTAGAGTGGAGCTCTTCAATTTAGCTCAGATGTCTAACCACATGGTCAAAAGTCTGTACCCGAGAGTTGCAATAGAGGTCAGAGTATTTACTCATATGTCTGTGCTGAAATATCATAGGCAGATAGACTTTTGAGCTGGATGTCAGATGTCTGAGTTATTGGGGAAATTTTTCCTAAATGTTGGGATAGACATCAAACGTCTGTGGTGGCTTTAGTAGATTTATAGGCATTTGGCTTATCAGACTGATTTGTGAAAATTCAAGAGGTATTTTGGGAAATTGTTTAATACTGGTCTCTTCCTATATAAGTTACTCCTAGATTCACAAGGCAACTAAAGGATTAATCAAGAGATTGATATAGGTTTATTGTAATTAGGGTTTTGGTTGTATTAATCTTCTTCAATTCTTATCTCTATAAAATCAAAATTTTCTTAAGAATTTGATTATTGTATTCAAATCTCTTGTACTCTTCTACTGATATATAATAAAGGTTCTCTCTCAAAACGAACGTACAGTAACAAGATGTTAGTGGAACCACTAAAGAATTATTTATAATACTTTGAAGGCTAAATTATGTCAATGATAAGCCAATTCAAATATCTATTTTGCTCTTAGTTTAGTGAAATTTTAGTTATTTTCATATGGAATAATCATATGTTATTTTCATTTGCTTTGGTGATGTCTTGCACAAGTACATATTACTTGTAAATTAGTTTGCATAGATTTTCTAGCACTAATATATACACATATATATATATATATATATAGTATTCCTAATAAAATTGTGTTCAAAGAAATAAACTCCAAAACATTTCTAATCATTTTATTAAATTTTTTCGCAAACCAAGTATTTTCTATATATGAAACTGCATGATTTTGCACATTAAGCAGGCGAGGTTGAGATTAAACGGTTTGGTAAATCTCGTGGTATGGAACATGAAGAAATATCATATCCATTAATTATAGAATCAATGATCAAAGCCAGTATGACTCTTTGTTTGTTTTGTAGTGTGGAATTTATTGTTGGTTAGTAAATCGATAAGTGAGAACGTGCGGCGTGGAGAACAGTGTTACCACTAATTGGGTTATTATTTGGGAGTTTGTGACACATCTTGTGGATAATTGGCTAAATTGCCCGTAGGGATGTAAGTGACCTTGTCGGGGGACAAAACTGCTCGTAGATGTGGAAAAGTCTAGCTTTGACTGACCAAACTGCTTGTGCGGTGTTAGCAATCTTGTTTCTTAAGGCGAGACTGGCAAGAAGGTATTAATAAGCTTATCATTTATGACAAAACTACTAAGGAGGTGTTAGCAACCTCACTACTTGAGGAAAAACCTCTAAGGAGGTGTTAATGACCATGTCGTGGCCATTATGACTCCCCAGAATTTGGCATGGATTAAATTAGTTATTTAATTAAGATCTAAAAATGAAATTTGAGCAAACAATGGAATTTGACCATGAAGCTTGCACCATTTCATTCATAATAGAATTTCAGTCAAATTTCATTTCGTGAGACTCTGAATTAAGTCTGGTTGAGAGTATACGTATTAGATTCCTATTCTATGGGTGAAGCCTTTAAGATGGTACATCTTTTGATTGCATATGAAAAAAGGAAACGAGACGGAATAAACCCAGTGCAAACCCCATAAGAGGTGAGGTATCTTGAGCTTTGTTTGTTGTTCTATCTCCATCCAGTATTCCCTTCGCGAAGCAATATGTGTGTAAGGAATAGGAATTTGGCAACATAGTAGAAAGCCAATTCTTTTCTACTGGCTTATCCCCTTGGTGTTTTCAGGGTAATCCTTCCTTAATAATCTTGGATGTGCACATACATCTTTTATAAGGAAGTGTTTGCAATGTTTGTATTTAGTGCATGTGTTCATTGTGTACTTAAGATTTTTTGCATGATGAATATTTGGTGCATCCCTAAGTGTTTTTCTTCGAAGTGAAACACCTTCGAAGAAAATTTGGTGGGTTTCCCTTATCGCTACTTGTACTAGTATCTAGTTATCAGTGTCTCGTATGTGTTGAATTCCAATTATCTACACTTTTGAGATTAGAGATGAGAAATTCCAAATTCATTCACATCTCGTTGGTTGTTTATTTCGTGTATTGATGTTACGGATTAAGCTGTACACGACTTATCATCAAGGAAATGGGTAGGATGCAACTTTTTGTAAGGCAGAGTCTGTAACAGCCTGAGTTTTGGTGATTGCCTGCTTTAATTATTAATAACTTATAAATAAATATTATGGTGAAAATAAAGTTGAAACTACTAATTCAATAGATAATTTTAGCTTAATCACTTAAGTTGGTGTTTTAAAATATGTATCTAGGGATTCATTATGGTAAAATAATTAATAAATCAATTTTGATGATTAATTTTAGGCTTGGAGGTTATTAACTTGGGTAAGTGTGGTTCTTTCTTGAATACCAATGCGAATTAGTGAATACTGAGGAAAACTGAAGGTTGGGTTGCTAGCAAATCAATTTTGTAGGACTCAAGACCTGTTTCTAATACTATAAGGTAGGAGTAATTTGATCTTACAAATTGGTATAATAACAAGTTTAACATTTTGTAAATTTAAAATAAAGATTTGAAAATGTAATGTTGAGTAAAATATAATTTAAAATGGTCATTTTGGAATTTTTGCTCTAAATGTATATGGGTTAATAATTAACAGTAAATACAGTATTTTTTGTTGTTAAAATGTAATTTCTGTTGAAAATATCAATAAATTGTAGAAAAATGTAAATTTGATATTGGGTGATTTGTGTATTAAAATTTGGATAATGACGTATTTAATTTATGGGTTGTCTAAAAAATTACTCAAGTTACGTTAAAATGTTTATATTTTGAGTAGCTACTTGCTACGATATTTATTCAACGCCAAATTCCTCGTAATTTCCCCCGACATAGCCTCAAACTCTACATCTGTCCCGCCTACCTCTCTACCCCGCTCTCTACTCTAATATTTCCTTACATACCAACTAATGGCGAGAAATCATAAACTGAATCCTCGCTTGTGAAAAGCACCACCAGATCTGGACGAATTTACTCTCATTTCCGTTTGAACTTAGGGAAACTACAACAAAGAGTTGATGTAACACCACATAATTTCATAACACATTAAAATGATTAACTAAGGAATTTTTCATTAAATATTGGGAATTAAGTAAAACGGACTATGCCATTGCATTCGTCTCGGAATTCTGCTTGAGATAGACTCCGAGTTTGCGTAAAACAGACATCGTATGAAAAAGCTATTACGGTTTGAAATTTACACATATATACGCTAATTATATATATATATAATAAACGTTTCACAAATTCAAAATCAGTTCGAAAATCGTTAGCGGGACAACCGAAAATCAGGCCCGTTGGGGGTTGACCCATGCCCTAGGGGTATCGACTCATGGGTTGACACCATAAGGGGGGTGTCGAAACCCATGTTTTCAACACCTAGGTCGACACCCCCAGATCCGAGCTTGATACATTCCTGTGTATGTGGACTTGTTTTCTAACCAGATTCGTTGACTCTATGTTATATAAATAGGACCCTATACCCATTGTTTTATTCATTCAAAAACAATGGAGAACTAGATGCTGCCCCTGCCCAGATTGAAACAGCCTATTCTTTTTCTGCCACAAAAGTTAGACAATTTCAGAGATATGTGCTACGTCATCTACATATTATTCTCCTGTTTCTTAGATCCAATCACATTGAGTCTGTAACACCCCACGTCCGTTAATGTCACTCACTAAGGGAATGCATTAACTTTCATGGAGTGATATAAGAGTATAGAATAGAACATCACAAGATAGATATATAAAATGGTACTTTAAAATTCAAACTTTAATCATTGCAGCAGAAAAGCAAAACATGTCTGGTTACAATATCAAAACCAAGAACACAAATATCCATCTTGAACAATTATTATCAGAGTACATAAAAGTAAAACCATAGTCCTACTCCTTAAAGCCATAATGAAAAAGAGATAAAGCTGAGCATTACTTTCAACGCTTCCAAGCACTTCAAGAAGAAAGAGAGAAATCGAAGTCAAGCTCCGCTAATCCCACCCTGAGGACCTGGGGGGGGTGAAGGAAATAAAAGTGGCGAAACAAAAAGGTCAGACGTAAAGTCTGGCGAGTCCAGTTATTTTTAGCAAGAAAATAAGTAAAGTATTTATGACAGGAATAAACGGGATGAAAGATATAACCATGACATAAGATAAAGCAGGATAATAGGACGAATATAAAGAAATGTCTAGTGCGCTTCCCAGATTTCTTACTTAGTTTAATTCTCTGCACCACCTACTAGAAATTCTTATCGAAATGATCCCACTTCCACAATTGGTGGCCCTCAGGCGTAACATCTAGTAAGAGGTATCCACCCCATACAATCCTTGACCGCCTACTTGCCCATAATAGATACTAGATGTCCCCACACTACCCCTAATCGCTTAATCGATCGGCTCCTTTACTCGTAGATACCTGTGTGGGTCCCAGCTCAGGGTGTATCACTCCATAAGTGGCAACCCTTGGTTGCACAGCTTTATACCTACTGGTGTACAATGGCTAAATCTTCCAATGTCGGGAACACCTTTTTGCACGCTTAATGAACCCTTCAGAACCTCCACTACTACACCCTCGCTCTTATTTGACCGCTTATAATCAGCCCAGTAAGCGTGCCCCAGCCTTGCCTAGCTCAGGGTTACCGATACCTCTAAGTGGGTTACTGTCTGAAAAGGGTCCCTACCGATACTAGGTTTTACCCCAGGGTTTATCCTAACCCGACTTATATTGGTTAAGTGTTGTCTATCCGCCCAATTGACTTAACCCCATCCACTTATCAAATCAATATGTATTATTGGTTAAGCTTGCCTTAACGCTATCCACTTTGTTCATGTAATATTGGTTAAGTTGTCATCTCACACATGTTAACTTAACCCCACCCACCTAACATGTTTTAGGTATCATATTCATCTTTGATCAGCATTAATTAGTTATTAATGCACAGGCCTCTCACATTAGGTCGATTGGTTGTGGCCGTTGGATGTGCCGGGCGGTTCCGAGCAGACTTCTGTCACAAGCCAAACCTAACCTAGTGTCTAAGCATCTTTTAGTTATGCCTACGACCTCTCACATTAGACTGACACTTTGCAGTTGCTGGTTAGGCCGGTTGGTTCCGGGCAGGCTTCTACCGCAAATGGAGTCTAACCTCGTGTCTCAACATGCTTATCTTAGCCAATTTATTCATTTGCAATTTATGCCAATTTCAGGCTAATTATGTCAATTACCCAAAATGCCCAATTTCATATCATGCCCAACAATTAACATATATTATGCCAAATTAAATATTTGTCATGCCCAAATCAACCCAACGTATATTATGCCAAATTTCCCAACTTTCCCTAAATTACCGTTCGTACATTCATCTTTATGAGATTTGGCCTAGGCTCGCAGTAGCCCGGCTATAAAAACAAAAAGGGAAGGAGGAAGGGACAAGATAAAGAACAGGCATAATAATAACAATAAAATAGGCATAAGTATGAACTGATCATAAAGATATGATAAAACTGATAAAACTGATGATAATATCAACATGGGCATATAGGAATCACAGATCGGATGTATAGGCTAAGATAGAATTGATTAGATTCAATCTTATTATAAGATATGATAAAACTGATAAACTGATTATAATATCACAGATCTGATGTATAGGCTAAGATAGAATTGATTATATTCAATCTTACTATCATGTATTATTCCCAAATCTAATTTACAACATGTCATAATTACTTTAGCATTATTTTAATCTAAAAATAATCAGTGAACTCACAAAGATTGGATTAAGGAAGAGAATTAGGCGTTGTAGTTGTTGTAGATCCGTTCCCTTTTACACAGTTCCTTTACTTTGATTTGTTGAAGAAGAGAGACTAGTTTTAGTTTAGGTTGCAGCAGCATGGAGGCTCCATGGATGAAATGAATTTAGACTAGGGTTAGATTAGATGTTTATTTATAGGAGATTTAGGTGTATAAGAACCCTTAGATCTGATTAGGAACCATCTGAACCATCCAGGCCAGAAAAACACATCACCCAGCAAATCAGAAGCAGCCATGTACACAAAATTCGTCACATAACACATCAGGCCAGATCTGGGCCGATGGGTTCGACTCCCTATAGGTGGTTTGACACCTATGTCGATACCCCTATAGGGGGTCGACATCTATGAGCGGGAATTTTCCCGCTCATCCCGCTTTGGTCGATTTTTGGTTTTGAACTAGTTTTGGTTATTAATTATTATTTAATTAAATTCTGCTTTAAACTGAAATCTTCTAAGCTTCATAACTTCTTTATACGATATCCGATTTACGCAAACTCGAACTCTATCCCAAGTAGAATTCCGAGACGAACGCAATGGAGTAACCTGTTTCCCTTAATTCTTATTCTAAAAAATAAGTATTCTTTAATTTGTTAATTTTAACATTTTAAAATTACGGGGTGTTACATTCTCCCCTCCTTAAAGGATTTCGTCCCCCGAAATCTCCAAGTTAAGAAGAATGTATATCCTACCATCCAAACATCCATCTACTCATCTATCATCCGCAATCATCCATTGTCCTTAAAAGATTTCTAATGCTATATGGACATATGCAAAAGTGTGTGTATATGTTCCTTATCTAATGCAAAGATCAGGCGGTCTACAGATTCAGTTGACCTCCTTAATGCAAATTATGTTAGCGCCATGAGGCCAATCATGTATGCAAATATTCCTAATGCACTTTATAACTTCTATATGAGTGCACAATCATTCACCCAAATGCAACATCCACATGATAACACATCAAATTTCAATCAACATAAAAATATATGCATTCATATGCAATATGCAATATGAAAGTGACTGAGCCGATCTTAGTGCCTATAGTGTGTATAAATGCATCCACGAGCAACCACTTGCATCCAACAAACATAACATGTCTCAAATACATGTTTATATCCATAGGATTTTCTACCAAAAGATCGAAGACATAATCGAGAGGATATACTAAACGATAGAACAAGTATAAACAAAGCGGTAGAAAAAGGAGAAGTTAAGAACATACCCTCAAAAAGGAAAGGGTACGATGCATGTATCTTGTCTTCACTCTCCTAAGTCGCGTCTCCTTGATCATCTCCCCATTGGACTTTAACCAACTTGACCAATCGGTTGCTGTAACACCCCACGTCCATTAATGTCACTCACAAAGGGAATGCATTAACTTCCATGGAGCATTTTTAAGTGAGTATAGAACAGAAAATCACAACAAGACAGATATAAAGCAGTACTTGGAAAATTAAAAACTGTATTTATTGCAGTAGAAAGCAAATATGTTTGGTTACATCATCAAAAACCATAAAATAGAGTCAAGTACATAATATCCATCTTGATAAAACAATACATAATCCCACTACTACAAATAGCCATAAAGAAAAAAGATAAGCTGAAATTTACTTCAGCGGTCCAAGCTTGTCCAAAAGAGAGATAAGCAATCCGATCAAACTCCACTAGTGCTAGGTCCACCCTGAGGACCTTAGGGGGATAAAAAAAAGATGGAAACAAAGGGGGTCAGATATAAGTCTAAGCAAGTGCGATAACTTTAACAATACAATTATTAAAGTAACTAGGATAAGACATAAACTTGGTAAATAAGGAAATGACTGCGAATTAATGGCTACACTAAGCAACTAACTAGAAATAGGATGAACGAAGATAACGATTAAAGACGCACCTAACTACCAAAGAATAATTACTACACTGCACCACACCAGTCACCCCTAAAGGTTGTTCCCACTAATGAACTTAGAAATTTTATTGGTAGTTTCGTGTACCCCTAGCTGACTACATAGGTGCCGCCTGCTCCTATCTCCACTAGGTGTACCCATCACCCTATGCGATCGGCTCCCTAAACGTAGATACCCGTGATGGCCCCACAGAGGGGTGTATCATTCCCCAAAGTGGCAACCGCTAACCCATTGGACTTGCGTCATACCTACATGATGCAACAACGTCTTACCTACCGGCCCGGGCCCACACACGCATATTAACCCGTTGGACTTGCGTTGCCACCGCTAACCCGTTTTGGCCTCTTACAGTCAAACCCAGTATGCGTGTCCCATCCTCGACTTGGGTCGAGCCCACAAAGATACATATGGGTTACTGGTTGAAATGGGCCCCCATTATTTAGCACAAGCTATCCACCTAAGCTTGGCCCCCTCTAGTGTATCCCACTTAACCCTCTTCTTAGACATGTTCACTTACATGTTTCAATTTTGGTTAAATGTTCTAATTGTATTTCAATTTACCACCCAAGGCACCTACTATATTCCACATGCCACCCAACGCACCCACTTAAGCCCTCATGCCCCACTACATGTTTATATGGTTAAGTGTTTCTTAATTCATTAAGACCGTAACCTTATAAAGACCTCCCACATTAGAATGGCATTTATGGCATCTAGATTTGCCGGGCGGGTCCAGGCAGTCTTACGCCATAAAAGATCCTAACCTCGTGTCTTTACAACTGTTATGTATTTAGTTTATGCCTAAGAGCTCTCATATTAGACTGGCATTTGTAGCAGCTGGATTTGCCGGGCGGGTCCAGGCAGTCTTACGCTACAAAAGAGTCTAACCTCGGGTCTTAGACGATTAATTACACCTAATTAATCATTCCCCAAATTTGAGTTAATTATCCCTATTCAATTTATTAATTAATTCCAAATTTAACGATGTCCATAATTGACTCAATTATGTCCATCCATTTATGGTATGCAAAATCATACCAATTTCACCATAATTTATTATGCCAAATCTTAATATGTGAATATTCAATGTTATCCCCATCGTCCCCACGTAATACGTTCTCTTAACATGACATATATGTATATATATTAGACTATTAATTAGTCTAACATATAAAAAGGAAGATACATCACAAATTAACACACAATAGATCTAACTTAAATAAAAATCTCAACATTAACTGGCATAACTTTAGCATTATCATAGATCTAAAAAGTGTAATCTTGCATGTATGATTATAGTTTTAAATCCAACTTGCATAGGCAATAATCACAAACTTGCATGAATCATATATGTCATAGATCTAAATAAAAGGGGTAACTTTCATAAGTTTACATGTCATAGATCTAATCTAAAGGGGTAAACTTGCATAAGTTATACATGACATAGATCTAATCTAAAAGGTATAAACTTGCATACATATCATAGATCTAGACTAAAGGGTGAAAAACTTGCATAAATCATGTTGTTTAATTCACATGAACAATCCTCATAAAAACTAGCATATAATCTAAACCCCAAACTTGCATCAAATATGAGATCATAATGAATCAACGTTGATCATAGTGATTGGCATATAAAAAGGGATCCACATCAAAATTATCATCATGAACAAATAGCATAAATTCACAAATTACAACATATTTTCCATTGATCCACAAACATAACCATATAACCTCAATTATATCCTATCTTAATTAAATTAAGAATTGTCTTATTAAAGAAATCGTACTCACAACTCAAAGAAGGTCTTGAGTTCTGAAGTTGTATTAGCGCTCCCTTGAAGAAGATTCGTTGTTAGAGTTGAAAAGAATTAGATTTGATTAGCATTCTTCCCCTCTAATTAGTGGCGGCTATTCTGAGTTGCAAGGTGAGGGCATGACGGCCATGGTTCCAATTTTATTAGATTTTAGATTGTGAGTCTACCCATGTATTTATAGAATTTAGGATTAGTTTAGGCCGTCTGATCAACCTAGAATTAATCTTAGCCAACCAGAGCAGGTCAGGACCTCAATGGGTCATCACATGGTCAAAAACAGGCCCAACAGAAAAACTGCTCGGGGGAGGCAGGTCGACTGCCCAGTCAACCCCCAGGTCGACTCTATGGTCGACCTGGTTGGGGCAGGTCGACTACCATGTAGACCATAGGGTCGACCTGGCCCTGGCGGGAATTTTCCCGCCTAAACTGTTTTGACTCTGATTTTCGTATTTTAAATTTTCTGAAATCTGTTTTGAATTTTCTGAAACATCTGATGGCCATAACTTCTTCATACGAAGTCCAATTCACGCAAACTCGGACTCTATTTCAACCAGAATTCCGAGACGAACACAATGGAGCAACCCGTTTCCCTTAATTCTCACATCTGAATTTAGTTATTCTTTAATTTGTGAATATTATTATTAATAGAAATACGGGGTGTTACATTCTCCACTCCTTAAAGGATTTCGCCCCCGAAATCTCCAAGTTAAGGAGAATGCATATCCTAACATCCAAACAACCATCTACTCAACCATCAAACACTGGCATCCATTGTCCTTATAAAATTTCTAATGTTGTATGAACATATGAAAGAAATGTGTGTATATGTTCTCTATCAAATGCAAAATCAGGCGGTCTACTGACTCAGTTGACCTCCTTAATGCAAACCATGATAGTGCCATGCGTCCATTATGTATGCGAAAGAATCCTTATCGATACATATTATTTCTACATGTGTGCTCAACCATTCACCAAAATGCAGCATCCATATGATAGCACAACCATTATACATCCATTAACTTAACTATGCACACATATTTATATGCAATATGCAATATGAAGTGACTGAGCTGATCTAGTGCCTAAAGTGTGTGTATATGCATCCACGAGAAACCACCAGCAAACACTTGCATCCATACGCATCCATCATACATAACATGTCTCAAACACATGTTTCAACCATAGGATTACCCTATTCTAAAGGTCAAAGATTCTAGCGAGAGGATACTCTAAAGGTAAGATAAGTACAAGATAAGCAATACAGAAGAAATTAAAGGACATACCCTAAAAAAGAAAAGGGTACAATGAACGCATCTTCTCTTCCGTCTCCCAAGTAGCGTCGCTCTCATCATCTCCCCATTGCACTTTGACTAATCGGACCTCTCGATTTCTCAACTTCTTAATCTCTGACCCAAGAATGCGTGTAGGAGCTCGTCGAATCGTCGCATTACGCTCTATCTCCACCTCTCTAAGCAAGCTCGGCTCTACCACCTCCGCGGTCTCGTGTAGGCCCTTCCTCAAATGTGATACATGGAATATGTCGTGTACACCACTAAGTCTCTCTGGAACTCCACTCTATAAGCCATCTGTCCAATCCTCTCCTTAATAGGAAACGACCCTACGAACCTTGGTGCTAACTTCCCAACGGACCCAAAACGAACAACATTCCGTAATGGAGACACCTTGATAAAGACCATGTCCCCAACATCAAACTCAAGATCTGTCCTCCTCTTGTCCGCATAAGATTTCTGCCTATCTTGCGCTGCTTTCATCCTCCTTCGAATTAAATCGATCTTTTCTGAAGTCTCTCTAATCATATCGGGCCCAAGCAAGATCTTATCTGTAGATTCCCACCAATATGTAGGTTAACGACAAGGCCTTTCATAGAGAGCTTCGAAAGGTGCCATGCCAATGCTAGACTGAAAGCTATTATTATACGCGAACTCTACCAACGGAAGATGCTCTTCCCATGTATGTAACACCCCGTATTTCAGTTAATGCTAAAATTCACTAATTGCAGAATAAATAATCTCAGATGTGAGTATTGGGGGAAACGGGCTGCGTCATTGCGTTCGTCTCGGAAAAATACGCGAAATAGAGTCCGAGTTTTCGAAAATCGGAGTCCGTATGGCCCGGTTATGGCCCAATGAAGTTTACAGAAAATTCAAAGTTCAAAACAGATTTAAAATTCAGGTTCAGATTTCAAAATTGGGGCCATTGGGCGCAGGCGGGAAAATTCCCGCCTAGCTACCCAAGTCGACAGGCCTGTCGACTGGGCAGTCGACTTGGCTAGGACCAAGTCGACAGCCCTGTCGACTTGGGTGTCGACAGGGGGTGCTCGTCAGGTTTAACCTGGTGCACCATTCTAAGGGATTGGCTGTGTTTTGGGCTGTTCTCTAGAAGCTTCCGAGATCTGAGGGTCCTAATCTAACCTAGGGTTGATCTAAGGGCCTAAAACACTTGCCTAATCCTATAAATAAGACCCTAAGCTAGCCCTAAATGATCATAATCCTATCTCCTAACAAAACTATGCCAAAATTTTCTATGATCATGGCCTTCACCCAAAACCCTAGCCTCCATCCTATTTCTAAACTATTTCTATGAAGGCTTTCATGTGCATACAAGCATTTTTGAGTTGTATAAGTGATCATTAGCTTGCATTCATCATCAAGTTGCAAGCTTTATGTTCAAGGCTAGAGTTTTTGGGTAATTTGTGGCAAGGGTTTGCTTATGGGAGCTTAGTGGTGAGTTCCTATAGCTTTAATAATCAATTGTTAAATTGATTATGGTAGGATGTGATAAGATATGGCTATGTTTGTGGAATCAATGTGTTTATGCAAGTTTAGTATAGTGTATGATTGTGTGTTTTGCAAGTTTCATGCTATATGCAAGTTTAATGCTATGTTTTATGATGCAAAACACTATGTAGAACATTGATTCATATGTAACATGTTATGCAAGCTATATGTGAGATTATATGCAAGTTTATAAGTAACATGTTATGCGAGTTATGTATTTGGTTTTATGCATGCTAAGTATTTGGTTTTATGCATGCTAAGTATTTGGTTTTATGCATGCTAAGTATTTGGTTGTATGCATGCTAAGTGTTTGGCCATATGCAAGTTATGATGCAAGTTCATATGCAAGTTATGATGCAAGTTCATATGCAAGTTATGATGCAAGTTCATATGCAAGTTATGATGCAAGTTCATATGCAAGTTATGATGCAAGTTCATATACAAGTTTGCCTCTATGTATGACATAAGTCCATGTGCAAGTTCATCCTTTTTAGACCTATGACATGTATGCAAGTTGACACCTTTATGATAGGCCTATGACATGAACATTTAAGCAAGTTACCATCCTTATGACATATGTGATTCATGCAAGTTGGGTTGGTTATTTATGCAAGTTGGGTTTATAGTCATATATACAAGTTAACACCTTTTAAACCCATGATAATGCTAATGATATGCTAAGTTGAACCCATTGTGTGTATGATGAATCTTCTCTTTTGAAGTATGTCATGTTAACGTATTTACGTGGGAACGATGGGGTAAAAATAAATGAACACATAAAATTATGTGAAGTGGGTATGATTAAACATACCGTAAAGTGGATGGACATAATTGGGAATTTACCTATTAAGTTAGGTCTACCCATATTATGGAATTGGGAATTTACCTATTGAGTTAGGTCTACCCATATTCATAAATATTTGTAATTAATTAGGGATAATTAATACAAATTTTGGGGGTGATTAATTAGGTGTAATTAATCTACTAAGACACGAGGTTGGACCCTTTTGGAGCATAAGACTGCCCGGAACCGACCGGCAAATCCAGCGGCTACAAATGATTGGCCCAATGTGAGAGGTCTTAGTCATAAACTAAATACGTGACAAGTGTAAAGACACGAGGTTAGACTCTGTTATGGTGTAAGGCTGCCCGGAACCAACCGGCATATCCAGCTGCCATAAAAGACAGTCTAATGTGAGAGGTCTTTACAAAGGTCACGATCTTAATTAATTAAGAAACACTTAACCAAATTAGCATGTAGAGGGGCATGAGGGGTTAAGTGGGTGCCTTGGGTGGCATGTAGTAACTAGTGGGGGTGCCTTGGGTGGCATGAGGAAACTAGTGGGTTGCCTTGGGTGGCAATAGAAAATACGATTAGAATACTTAACCAAAGTGGAACATGTAATTAAACATGATTAAAGGGTTAAGTAAGTGCCTTGGGTGGCATGTGGGAATCAAGTGAGTGCCTTGGGTGGCATGTGGAAATCTAGTGGGTGCCTTAAGTGGCAATTGAAATATAATTAAATAACAAGCTTAAGTAGTAGCTTGTGGGGGCCTTAAGTGGCAATTGAAATATAATTAAATGACAAGCTTAAGTAGTAGCTTGTGGGGGGGGGGGGGGTTTAAGTGGCAATTGAAATATAATGACAAGCTTCGGTAGTAGCTTGTGGGGGCCTTAAGTGGCAACTAAAATATAATTAAAAGACTTAACCAAAAATTTGTAACATGTAGGTGGACATGGTTAACGGGTTAAGTAGATAAAATGGCAAGCTTAAGTAGTAGCTTGTGGGGGCCCATTTCAACCAATATCCCAAACGTATCTTTGTGGGCTCGACCCAGGTCGAGGACGGGACACGCATATTGGGCTTGACTATAAGAGGCCAAAACGGGGTAGCGGTGGCAACGCGAGTCCAACGGGTTTCATATGCGTGTGTGGACCCGGGCTGGTAGGTAAGACGTTGTTGCATCGTGTAGGTATAAGCCGTCCACCAGTGATTATCGGGTTGCCACTTTGGGGAGTGATACACCCCACTGTGGGGCCAGCACGGGTATCTACGGTGGGGAGCCGATCGCTTGGGGGTAGTGGGTACACCTAGTGGGGATAGGGGCAGACAGCACCTATGTAGTCAGCTAGGGGTGCAAGAAACTACTGGGTAAAATTATTAAGTACACTTAGTGGGATCAACCTTTAAGTAGGAATTACCCTTGGGTGGGTAGAACTGGTGTGGTGTAGTGTAGGAATTACCCTTGGGTGGGTAGATTTGGGGTGGTGCAACCTAGTAATTATCCTTGGGTGGATAAATGCGTCTTTTCGGTTATCTCAGTACATCCTGTGTTTAGTTGGCTACTTAGTGTAGTCATTATCCCCAGAGGTACCGTACCTTGTTTATATCATACCCTAATTACTTTAATGATTGTATTGTTAGGGTTATTGGACTCACTCAGACTTATGTCTGACCCCGTTGTTTCTTTATCTTTTTCCCAACCCTTAGGTTTTCAGAGTGGGCCTAGCACTAGTGGGCTTTGATCAGACTACTTTATCTACCTTTTGGAGCTTGGACCATGGATGTAAAGCTTAGTTTATCTTTTCTACTATGGCTATTAGGTTATGTAGTGGGATTATGTACTTTTGTTTTTATCAGGATGGATATTATGTACTTGACTCTTATTTATGGTTTTGGTGTAACCAAACATGTTTTACTTTCCGCTGGAATGAAATGATGTTTTAAATTCTCAAGTATTACTTATATCTGTCTTGTTGTAATTTTTCTGTTCTATATTCACTTAAAATACTCCACCGATGTTATGGCATTCCCTTAGTGAGTGACCGTAGCGGGTGTGAGGTGTTACAATGTACCTCCAAAGTCTAAGACACATAGCCTAAAAAGGTCCTCTAGAATACGATCCACCCTCTCGGTCTGGCCGTCCGTTTGAGGATGATATGCGGTGCTCAAACATAATTGAGTTCCTACCGCCTCTTGCAAGCTCTTTCAAAACTCGCTAGTAAAGATAGGATCTCGATCGCTCACTATGCTAGAAGGAACACCGTGCAACCGAACTATCTCTCGAATGTATACGGAAGCTAACCATGGAGCAGTCCTCTTACTTTTCACGGGAATGAAATGGGTGTTCTTAGTAAGTCTGTCTACCATAACCCAAATCCCCGTATTACCCTTCCTCGATCTCGGTAACCCATCGACAAAATCCATCGAGACGCTATCCCACTTCCATTGCGGAACCTCCAATGGGTGAAGCAACCCACCGGGTTTCTTTTGCTCTGCTTTTACTTGTTGGCACACCAAGAATCTAGCGACATACTCGGCCACATCCTTCTTCATACCGGCCCAAAAGAAAACTCGCTTCATGTCTTTGTACATCTTGTCCCCGCCGGGATGAATGGTCATCTTCGAACGATGTGCATCATCAAGAATAGTCTTCCTCAAACTCTCGTCTTGTGGTACACACATTCTACCGTCCCTACGTAACCAACCCTTATCATCTAGGTTATACCTACTGAGATGGCTAGACGACTCCCACTTATGAGCTTTTCTACTAGCTCAACCAACTGTGGGTCATCTCGCTATGCCTCACCAATCCGTCCCAAAAGTGTAGCTCTGACTTCTAAGGATGCTAGCAAACCGGGTACAAAGTCAACGGAAGGTCTAAAGTCAAACATAGAGATGAATTCTAAGCTTCATCGTTTAACAAACAATGGACTCAAGGACAACCTTTTCCTACTTAAGGCGTCTGCCACCACGTTACTCTTGCCAGGGGTATATGCTATTTCAAAGTCGTAGGACGCTAAGAATTCCATCCACCTTTGCTGTCTTAAGTTCAAGTCCTTCTGAGAGAACAAGTATTTAACGATTTGTAGTCAGTGAACAATTCGAATTTCTTGCCAAGAAGATAATGACGCTAAGACTTAAGCGCGAAAACAATAGCGGCCAACTCTAGGTCATGCGTAGGGTAATTTTTCTCATGCGCTCTCAACTGCCTTCCCCCATAGGCTATTACCCTTCCCTCTTGCATTCAGACTGCGCCTAGTCCTGTCCCACAAGCATCGGTATAAACAGTAAATGGCTTACTCCCATCTGGCAGCACTAAGACTGGGGTTGTGGTCAAAGCTCTCTTTAGACGTTGGAACGCATCATCACAATCCACGTCCCACGTGAAAACTAGGTTCTTCTTCGTCAAGCATGTTAATGGGGATGATATCTTCGCGAAGTCTTTGATAAACTTCCTATAGTAGCCCGCCAACCCTAAGAAACTCCTTACATCGGTAGCATTTTTAGGGACCTTCCAATCCTGGATGGCCACTACCTTCGTGGGATCCACAGCTATCCCTTCTTTGGAAACCACGTGCCCTAAGAATCGCACTTCCTTCCTCCAAAAGTGACATTTAGAAAATTTAGCTTTAAGTTTATGCGCTCGAAGGGTCTCCAACACCTCCCTAAGATGTAGGGCATGTTCTTCTTCGCTCTTAGAAACGACCAAGATGTCATCCACAAAGACTACCACGAATTTGTTAAGGTACTCCCTAAACACCATACTCATCAAGTCAACAAAGTATGCGGGGGCGTTTGTCAAACCGAAGGGCATCACAAGCCACTCATAAAAACCATCCGGAGTCCTAAAGGCAGTCTTGTCTATGCTATCCTCAGCCACTCTCAACTGATGGAACCCAGCGGCTAAGTCCTACTGCGAAAACACTGAGGCGCCAACTAATTGATCGAAGAGATCGTCAATCCTTGGCAGTGGGTATCTATTCTTCTTTGTAAGTTTATTAAGTTCTCTATAATCCACACAAAGTCTAAGGGACCCATCTGCCTTCGTGGCAAATACTACTGGAGCACCCCACTCCGATATACTACGTCTTATGAACCCCTTCTCAAGTAACTCCCCCACTTGCTTATTGAGTTCCTTCCTCTCACGAGGAGCCATGTGGTGCACTGGCAAAGATACTGGTTTTGCATTGTCTACAAGATACATTCGAAATTCTATCTCTCGCTTCGGAGGTAAGCCCTTCACCTCCTCAAACACATCCGAGTATTCCCGGATCACTCTAACAGAACGCAAACTCTCAACAGACGCGTCAAGCGATTCTAGATAACTTAGCATAACGGAATTCATGGGATTACAAGAGATTTCAAGAGTGTTACCAAGGCAGGTCATGAGCCTAACTACTCTCCATTCACAATCAAGAACGGCACCATTACTGGATAACCAGTCTATTCCTAAAATTAACCCATAGCCCGTGAAGCCCAAAACATAAGCATCACATCTAAACTCAATGCTAAGTATAGAAATCTTCAAACCTAAACACATCATGGAAAAATAAGCTGAGCCCACAATTGGATTTGAAACAACCAAGGGATCCTCTACTAAACTGGTATCTAAGTGTAGTGATTCAACTAATGATGTAGAGGTAAACGAATGCGATGCGCCAGAATCGAATAAAGTACGGACATGATGATCAAACAGAAAGACTAAACTTTCAACAGAAATTGTTCTACCTCTTTCTTGCAGCGGTGGGACCACGAGAGCCTGAACTTGTCCCCTTGCCTGCCCTGGTGCCATAATAGCCTGCACCTGTCCTCCCGAGGTAGACCCTGCCTTCTGCCCCTTCTTTGGGCAGTCCTTGACCAGATGTCCCGCTTCGCCACAGCGGAAACAGCCAGTCTTCTTTTTCTTCCTGCAATCTTTGCTTAGATGGCCTGCTGTCCCACAGTTAAAGCATCTCTTCTTTCACTTGCCATTGTTGCCTTTTCCACCCTTGTTCTGCTGTTGCTGTTGTGGTTTCTTCTGATCCCCTTTCTTCTCGGGTGCCTTATTAGCATTAGTGCCTTTCTCTTCCTCGTGCATACGTGCCATGTCTACTAGCTTCTCAAAGGTGGCCCCCATTGGGATGTGGGTCATAGACAACCCATGCATCGGCTCATTCAAGCCTTTAACGAACCTTAGAGCCTTCTTCTCCGGCGTGTTCACCAAATCTATGCCAAACCTTGCCAATTGGTTGAATTTGTTGACGTACTCTTTTACTGATAGATTTCCTTGCTTCAACGTCTAGAACCTTTCCATATATAGATTTTCTTCCGCCTGTGAGAGAAACTTCGCCTCAAACCTACGCCTGAAATCCGCCCCAGAGTCAACAGGACGTTCCCCATTAGTGACGTCCCACCAGAACGAGGCCTCACCCTTCATTAACCAAGCGGCTAATCTGACTTTCCTTCCTTCTTCTACTTCAAAGATTTCTAGCAATTCTTCCACCTCCTTAAGCCAATCTCTAGCTTCCACAAACGTTTCTGACCCTTGAAAAGGTTTTCCACCCATAGCCTTAAATTCCTTGCATGTCTTTGCAAAAATATCAGCGCCGAGGAGGGGGAGGAGGAGGAGGAGGGGGCGGGTGCAGCTGGTGGTGGAGGAACATTGGCTGGACCTGCAGCAGCCCTAGCCTCTAATAACCTCCTATACCATCCTGGTATCGTCACACCCTCCGGAAGGTTAAGATCTTCAGCCATGTTGAAACGAAAAAGGAAAGATTCAAAATGGAGAATTCGAAAGACAAAGATATTGGTATTGGGGATTATGTTTTTCTCAAAAACTTTTCTCTTAAAAAGACATGTTTTTGAAAATACTCTTTCCAAAAAATGTTCTTAGAAAAATAATTTTTCTAAAAATTTTATCTGTTCTGGTAACCTTCATCTCTGATACCATGTGTAACACCCCACGTCCATTAATGTCACTCACAAAGGGAATGCATTAACTTCCATGGAACATTTTTAAGTGAGTATAGAACAGAAAATCACAACAAGACAGATATAAAGCAGTACTTGGAAAAATAAAAACTTTATTTATTGCAGCAAAAAGCAAATATGTTTGGTTACATCATCAAAAACCATAAACTAGAGTCAAGTACATAATATCCATCTTGATAAAGCAAAAATACATAATCCCACTACTACATATAGCCATAAAGAAAAAAGACAAGCTGAACTTTACTTTAGCGGTCTAAGCTTTTCCAAAAGAGAGATAAGCAATCTGATCAAACTCCACTAGTGCAAGGTCCACCCTAAGGACCTGAGGGGGATAAAAAAAGATGGAAACAGAGGGGGTCAGACATAAGTCCGCGCGAGTGCGATAACTTTAACAATACAATTATTAAAGTAACTAGGATAAGACATAAACTTGGTAAATAAGGAAATGACTGCGAATTAATAGCTACACTAAGCAACTAACTTGAAATAGGACGAACGAAGATAACGATTAAAGACGCACCTAACTACTAAAGAATAATTACTACATTGCACCACACCAGTCACCCCTAAAGGTTGATCACACTAATGAAGTTAGAAATCTTATTGGTAGTTTCGTGTACCCCTAGCTGACTACATAGGTGCCGCCTGCTCCTATCTCCACTAGGTGTACCCACCACCCCCATGCGATCGGCTCCCTAAACGTAGATACCCGTGCTGGCCCCATAGTGGGGTGTATCATTCCCAAAAGTGGCAACCCGATACCACCAACGATGCACGGCTTATACCTACACAATGCAACAAAGTCTTACCTACCAGCCCGGGCCCACACACGCATATGAACCCGTTGGACTTGCGTTGCCACCGCTAACCCGTTTTGGCCTCTTACAGTCAAACCCAGTATGCGTGTCCCGTCCCCGACTTGGGTCGAGCCCACAAAGATAAGTATGGGTTACTTGTTGAAATGGCCCCCCATTACTTGGCACAAGCTATCCACCTAAGCTTGGCCCCTTCTAGTGTATCCCACTTAACCCTCTTCTTAGTCATGTTCACTTACATGTTTCAATTTTGGTTAAGTGTTCTAATCGTATTTCAATTTGCCACCCAAGGAACCCACTAGATTCCACATGCCACCCAAGGCATCCACTTAACCCCTCATGCCCCACTACATGTTTATCTAGTTAACTGTTTCTTAATTCATTAAGACCGTAACCTTATAAAGACCTCCCACATTAGACTGGCATTTATGGTAGCTGGCTTTGTCGGGCGGGTCCGGGCAGTCTTACGCCATAAAAGAGCCTAACCTCGTGTCTTTACAACTGTTATGTATTTAGTTTATGCCTAAGAGCTCTCACATTAGACTGGCATTTGTAGCAGCTGGATTTGTCGGGCAGGTCCGGGCAGTCTTGCGCTACAAAAGAGTCTAACTTCGGGTCTTAGACGATTAATTACAGCTAATTAATCATTCCCCAAATTTGAGTTAATTTTCCCTATTCAATTTATTAATTAATTCCAAATTTAACGATGTCCATAATTGACTCAATTATGTCCATCCATTTATGGTATGCAAAATCATACCAATTTCACCACAATTTATTATGCCAAATCTTAATATGTGAATATTCAATATTATCCCCATCGTCCCCACGTAATACGTTTTCTTAACATGACATATATGTATATATATTAGACTATTAATTAGTCTAACATATAAAAGGGAAGATACATCACAAATTAACACACAATAGATCTAACTTAAATAAAAATCTCAATATTAACTAGAATAACTTTAGCATTATCATAGATCTAAAAAGTGTAATCTTGCATGTATGATTATAGTTTTAAATCCAACTTGCATAGGCAATAATCACAAACTTGCATGAATCATATATGTCATAGATCTAAATAAAAGGGGTAACTTTCATAAGTTTACATGTCATAGATCTAATCTAAAGGGGTAAACTTGCATAAGTTATACATGACATAGATCTAATCTAAAAGGTATAAACTTGCATACATATCTCAGATCTAGACTAAAGGGTGAAAAACTTGCATAAATCATGTTGTTTAATTCACATGAACAATCCTCATAAAAACTAGCATATAATCTAAACCCCAAATTTGCATCAGATATGAGATCATAATGAATCAACGTTGATCATAGTGATTGGCATATAAAAAGGGATCCACATCAAAATTATCATCATGAACAAATAGCATAAATTCACAAATTACAACATATTTTCCATTGATCCACAAACATAACCATATAACCTTAATTATATCCTATCTTAATTAAATTAAGAACTGTCTTATTAAAGAAATCGTACTCACAACTCAAAGAAGGTCTTGAGTTCTGAATTCTGAGTTCTGAAGTTGTATTAGCGCTCCCTTGAAGAAGATTCATTGTTAGATTTGAAAAGTATTAGATTTGATTAGCTTTCTTCCTCTCTAATTGGTGGTGGCTATTCTGAGTTGCAAGGTGACGGCATGACGGCCATGGTTCCAATTTTATTAGATTTTAGATTGTGAGTCTACCCATGTATTTATAGAATTTAGGATTAGTTTAGGCCGTCTGATCAACCCGGAATTAATCTCAGCAAACCAGAGCAGGTCAGGACCTCAATGCGTCATCACACGGTCAAAAACAGGCCAAGCAAAAAAACTGCTCGGGGGAGGCAGGTCGACTGCCAAGTCGACCCCCAGGTCGACTGCTAAGTCGATCCCCAGGTCGACTCTATTGTCGACCTGGTTGGGGCAGGTCGACTGCCAAGTCGACCCAAGGGTCGACCTGGCCCTGGCGTGAATTTTCCCGCCTAGCCTGTTTTGACTCTGATTTTCGTATTTTAAATTTTCTGAAATCTGTTTTGAATTTTCTGAAACTTCTGATGGCCATAACTTCTTCATACGAAGTCTGATTTACGCAAACTCGAACTCTATTTCAACTAGAATTCCGAGATGAACACAATGGCGCAACCCGTTTCCCTTAATTCTCACATCTGAATTTAGTTATTCTTTAATTTGTGAACATTATTATTAACAGAAATACGGGGTGTTACAGTTGCGTAACTTCTTGACCTCTGATCCAAGGATGCATGTAGGAGCTCGTCCAATCGTGGCATCTCGCTCCACTTCCACTTCTCTAAGCATGCTCGGCTCCACTACTTCCGCAGTATCATGTAAACACTTCCTCAAATGCGATACGTGAAATACGTCATGAACACCACTAAGCATCTTAGGCAATTTCACTCTGTAGGCCATCTGTCCAATTCTTTCTGTAATAGGGAATGGCCCTACGAACCTTGGTGCCAATTTCCCTGCAGATCCAAAGTGAACTACGTTCCTTAATGGTAACACTTTGATAAAAACCATGTATCCAACATCAAACTCAAGATCGGTTCGTCTCTTATTAGCGTATGACTTTTGTCGGTCTTGTGTCGTCTTCATGCGTCTTCGAATCAAGTCTATCTTCTCTGAAGTTTCCCTAACCATCTCTGGCTCAAGCAAAATCTTATATGTAGATTCCCACCAACAAGTCAGTGATCGGCAAGGTCGTCCATATAGAGCTTCAAAAGGAGTCATGCCAATACTAGTCTGACAGCTGTTGTTGTAGGTGAGCTCTACTAATGGAAGATGTTCCTCCCATGTCCCTCCAAAGTCCAAGATACATAACCTCAAAAGATCTTCTAGAATCCGATTCACTCTTTCTGTTTGGCCGTCCGTCTGAGGGTGGTAAGCGGTGCTCAAGCACAATTGCGTTCCTACCACCTCTTGCAAGCTCTTCCAAAACTCACTAGTGAAAATGGGATCTCGATCGCTTACGATACTAGAAGGTATGCCGTGTAAACGAACTATCTCTCGGAGATAAACAGATGCTAACCATGCCGCTGTCCTCTTACTCTTAACGGGAATGAAATGGGCACTCTTGGTAAGTCTATCTACTACTACCCAAATCTCCGTATTACCCCTCTTTGACCTTGGCAACCCGTCGACGAAATCCATGGAAACATTTTCCCATTTCCACTGTGGAACCTCTAAAGGGTGAAGCAAACCACCAGGCTTCCTTTGCTTAGCCTTGACTTACAGGCACACTAAGCATCTAGAAACGAACTCAGCCACATCCTTCTTCATTCCGGCCCAAAAGAAAACTCGCTTCATGTCCCTATACATCTTGTCACCACCGGGATGTATGGTCATCTTAGAACGATGTGCGTCTTCAAGGATTGTCTTCCTCAAGCTCTCGTCTCGAGATACGTAAAGTCTCCCATCCCTACGCAACCAACCTTTGTCATCTATGGTATGCCTACTAAGATGGCTCGAAGACTCCCCTCTTATGAGCATGTCTACTATCTCCATCAACTATGGGTCATCTCGCTATGTTGCTCCTACCTGTCCCAAAAGCGTAGGTCGCACCTCTAACGATGCCAACAAACCGGGTACATAATCGATAGAGGGTCTAGAATCAAAGGTAAATATGTACTCTAAACTCTGCCCTCGACAAACAAAGGACTCAAAGTCAACCTATTTCTACTCAAGGCATCAGCCACGACGTTACCCTTGCCAGGGGTATACGCAATCTCAAAATCGAAGGATGCTAAGAACTCCGTCCACCTCTGTTTTCTTAAGTTTAGATCCTTTTGAGAGAACAAGTATTTTAGTGACTTATGGTCTATATATAACTCAAACCTCTCACCAAGCAAATAGTGACGCCAAGACTTAAGCGCAAAAACTATGGCAGCTAACTCTAAGTCATGGGTAGGGTAATTCTTCTCATGAACTTTCAACTGCCTTCCACCATAGCATATCACCCTTCCCTCTTGCATCAAAACTGTGCCAAGCCCTGTCTCGCAAGCATCTGTATACACTGTGAACGGTTTACTCCCATCCGGCGAAACTAAAACTGGAGCTGTTGTAAAAGCCCTCTTCAAATGTCAGAAAGCATCGTCACAGTCAACATCCCAAGAAAAGGTCAAGTTTTTCTTTGTCAACCATGTAAGTGGGGCTGATATCTTCGTGAAGTCCTTAACGAACTTCCAATAATAGCCCGCCAACCCTAGAAAACTTCTTACTTCCATAGCATTTCTAGGAATCTTCCAATCTTGGATTGCTACCGCCTTCGCGGGATCTACTACTACCCCTTCCTTAGAGACCACGTGTCCTAAGAACCTCACTTCCTTCCTCCAAAAATGACATTTGGAGAACTTAGCTTTGAGTTGATGTACTCGAAGGGTCTCTAAGACTTCCCTAAGATGTAGGGCATGTTCTTCCTCGCTTCTAGAGAAGATCAAGATATCATCCACAAAGACTACCACAAACTTGTTTAGAAACTCCCTAAACACCCTACTCATCAAGTCTACGAAACATGTGGGTTCATTCGTCAAACCAAAAGGCATGACGAGCCACTCGAAGAAACCGTCGGGAGTCCTAAAAGGAGTCTTATCTATACTATCCTCAGCTACCCTCAACTGATGAAATCCTGTAGCTAAGTCCAAATGCGAGAAAACTGAAGCACCAACCAACTGATCGAACAAATCATCTATCCTTGACAATGGGTGTCTGTTCTTCTTCGTGATCTTATTCGGCTCTATATAGTCCACGCACAATCTAAGCGAACCATCAGCCTTCGTGGTAAAAATGACTGGAGCACCCCACTTCGAGATACTTCTTCTTGTAAACCCTTTCTCAAGCAACTCTTTCACTTGCTTACTAAGCTCCCTTCTTTCTCTTGGGGCCATGTGGCGCATAGGCAATGCAACTGGCTTTGCATTGTCCACCAAGTATATAGGGAAGTCTATCTCGCGTTTTGGAGGGAAGCCCCTAACCTCCTCAAAGACATCTGCATACCCACGGACTGCTCGAACAGATTGCGGATCATCAATAGATGTGTCAAGAGATTCTAGGAAGCTAAGCATAACAGAACCATTAGGGTCGCATGAGATATCGAGAGTATTACCAAAACTAGTCAACAGTCTAACTACCCTCTTTTCACAATCAAGAATGGTACCATACCTGACTAACCAATCCAACCCTAGAATCAACCCATGGCCCGTGATACCAAGAACATAAGCATTGCATTCGAACTCAACGCCATACACAAATATTCTCAAATCCCGACATAACATAGACAGATGAGTCATACCCCCAATAGAATTTGAGACAGCAACGAGATCCACTACTATACTAGTATCTAGGTGCAGAGACTCAACAACAGAAGCAGATACGAAAGAATGTGAAGCTCCAGAATCAAACAAAGTACGTACAGGATGATCGAAAAGGAAAATCAAACTTTCAACAGAAATGTTTCTACCTCTCTCTTGCGTAGCTACCATGAGAGCATGAACCTGCCCTCCAGAAGTAGATCCTCTCCTCTATCCTTCCTTGCCTTCTGGGGCAATCCTTGATCAGATGTCCTGTCTCACCGCACTGAAAACAACCAATCTTCTTCACCTTCTTCTTTCTACAATCTTTAGCTAAATGACCTGGTATACCACAGAAATGGCACTTCCTTTTATCTCGGGGTTTCCCACTCTTCTTAGGATCCACTCTCTTGTTCTGTGATCGTTCAGCCTTCACCTCTTTCTTATCTTGTGCCTTATCAACATTAGCACCTTTCTCCTCTTCATATATCAACTCCATGTCAAGCAGTTTCTCGAAGGTAGCCCCTATAGGAATGTGGGACATCGTCAATCTGTGTAGCGGCTCATTCAAACCCTTAGCAAATCTTAGGGCCTTCTTATGAGGTGTATTCACCAACTCTAAGCCGAATCTCCCTAATTGGATAAACTTGTTAACGTACTCCTTCATAGACAAACTCCCTAGTTTCAGAGCCAAGAACCTCTCCATGTATAAACTCTCCTCTACTTGTGAAAGAAACTTCAACTCGAACCTTTGTCTAAAATCCATCCACGTCTCCATTGCACGTCCTTCATTAGTTACTTCCCACCAAAATGAAGCATCATCCTTCATCAACCAAGCAACTAGCTGAACCTTCCTTCCATCGTCTATATCAAAGATACCAAACAAGTCCTCCACTTCCTTGAGCCAATTCCGAGCCTCAACAAACGTCTCAGTTCCATGAAACGGTTTTCCGCCCATCGCAAAGAAGTCTTTTCATATCTTCAAAAACGTCTACACGGGGAGGAGGAGGAGGAGCGGCTGCAGCTAGGGGAAAAGGAACGTCTGCTGGGCTTGCGGCGGTAGCCCTAACCTCCAGATAACTTCTGAACCAGGCTGGTATCTGTACGCCCTCGGGTATATCGGGTTCCCCGGACATACTAGAAGGAAAAGGATAAGATTCAAAATAGAGAATAGAAAGATAGATATATGGCTTTTAGAGATAATTTTTTTCATAATAAACGTTCCTCTTGAAAACATTCTCTTTAAAACATGTTTTTGAAAATACTTCTTTATAAAAATGCTTTTGAAAATGGTTTTCAAAACCTTTTATCTGTTCTGGTAAACTTCAGCTCTGATACCACGTGTAACACCCTACGTTCTTTAATGTCACTCACTAAGGGAATGCATTAAGTTTCATGGAGCAATATAAGAGTATAGAACAGAACATCACAAGATAGATATATAAAATGGTACTTTAAAATTCAAACTTTAATCATTGCAGTGGAAAAGCAAAACATGTTTGGTTACAATATCAAAACTAAGTACACAAATATCCATTTTGAACAATTATTATCAGAGTACATAAAAGTAAAACCATAGTCCCACTCCTTAAAGCCATAATGAAAAAGAAATAAAGCTGAACATTACTTTCAACACTTCCAAGCACTTCAAGAAGAAAGAGAGAAATCCAAGTCAAGCTGCGCTAATCCCACCCTGAGGACCTGGAGGGAAAAGGAAAGAAAGTGGCGAAACAAAAAGGTCAGGCATAAAGTCTGGCGAGTCCAATTATTTTTAGCAAGAAAATAAGTAAAGCATTTATGATAGGAATAAACTGATGAAAGATATAACCATAACATAAGGTAAAGTAGGATAACATGATGAATATAAAGGAATGTCTAGTGTGCTTCCCAGATTTCTTACTTAGTTTAATTCTCTGCACCACCTACTAGTAATTCTTATCGAAATGATCCCACTTCCGCAATTGGTAGCCCTCGGGCGTAACATCTTGTAAGAGGTATCCACCCCATACAATCCTTGATAGCCTACTTTCCCATAATAGATACTAGATGTCCCCACACTACCCCTAATCGCTTAATCGATCGGCTCCTTAACTCTAGATACCTGTGCGGGTCCCAGATCAGGGTTTATCACTCCCTAAGTGGCAACCCTTGGTTGCACAGCTTTATACCTACTGGTGTACAGTGGCTAAATCTTCCAATGCCGAGAACACCTTTTTTCACGCTTAACAAACCCGTCGGAACCTGCACTGCTACACCCTCGCTCCTATTTGACCGCTTATAATCAGCCCAGTAAGCGTGCCCCAACCCTGCCTAGCTCAGGGTTACCGATACCTCTAAGTGGGTTACTATCTGAAAAGGGTCCCTACCGCTACTAGGTTTTTCCCCAGGGTTTATCCTAATCTGACTTATATTGGTTAAGTGTTGTCTATCCGCCCAGTTGACTTGATCCCATCCACTTATCAAATCGATATGTGTTATTGGTTAAGCTTGCCTTAACACTATCCACTTTGTTCATGTAATATTGGTTAAGTTGTCATCTCACACAGGTTAACTTAACCCCACCCACCTAACATATTTTAGGTATCATATTAATCTTTGATCAACATTAATTAGTTATTAATGCATAGACCACTCGCATTAGGTCGATTGCTTGTTGCCGTTGGATGTGTCGGGTGGTTCTGGGCAAACTTCTGCCACAAGATAGACCTTACCTCGTGTCTAATCATCTTTTACTTATGCCTATGACCGCTCACATTAGACTGGAAGTTTGCGGTTGCTGGTGAAGCCGGTTGGTTCCGGGAAGGCTTCTACCGCAAATGGAGTCTAACCTCGTGTCTCAGCATGCTTATCTTAGCCAATTTATTCATTTGCAATTTATGCCAATTTCAGGCTAATTATGTCAATTACCCAAAATCCCCAATTTCATATCATGCCCAACAATTAACATATATTATGCCAAATTTAATATTTGTCATGCCCAAATCAACCCAATTTATATTATGCCAAATTTAATATTTGTCATGCCCAAATCAACCCAACGTATATTATGCCAAATTTCCCAATGTTCCCTAAATTATCGTTCGTACGTTCATCTTTATGAAATTTCGCCTAGGCTCGCAGCAACCCGGCTATAAAAACAAAAAGGGAAGGAGGAAGGGACATGATAAAGAACATGCATAATAATAACAATAAAATAGGCATAAGTATGAACTGATCATAAAGTTATGATAAAACTGATAAAATTGATGATAATATCAATATGGGCATATAAGAATCACAGATTTGATGTATATGCTAAGATATAATTGATTAGATTCAATCTTATTATAAGATATGATAAAACTGATAAATTGATGATAATATCACAGATTTGATGTACAGGCTAAGATAGAATTGATTAGATTCAATCTTACTATCATGTATTATTCCCAAATCCAATTTACAACATGTCAGGATTACTTTAGGATTATTTTAATCTAAAAATAATCAATGAACTCACAAAGAGGATTAAGGAAGGGAATTAGGTGTTGTAGTTGTTGTAGATCCGTTCCCCTTTACACAATTCCTTTCCTTTGATTTGTTGAAGAAGAGAGACTAGTTTTAGTTTAGGTTGCAGTAGCATGGAGGCGCCATGGATGAAATGAATTTAGATTAGGGTTAGATTAGATGTTTATTTATAGGAGAATTAGGTGTATAAGAACCCTTAGATCTGATTAGGAACCATCTGAACCATCCAGGCCAGAAAAACACATCACCCAGCCAACTAGAAGCTGCCACGTACACAAAATTCGTCACAGAACACGTCAGGCCAGATCTGGGCCGATGGGGTTGACTCCCTATAGGGGGGTCGACACCTATGAGTGGGAATTTTCCCGCTCAGCCTGCTTTGGTCGATTTTTGATTTTGAACTGGTTTTGGTTATTAATTATTATTTAATTAATTTCTGCTTTAAACTAAAATCTTCTAAGCTTCATAACTTCTTCATATGATATCTGATTTACGCAAACTCGGACTCTATCCCAAGCAGAATTCCGAGGTGAACGCAATGGCACAACACATTTCCCTTAATTCTTCTTTTAAAAATTAGGTATTCTTTTTTTGTTAATTTTAATATTTTAAAATTATGGGGTGTTACAGAGTCTATGTTATTTTTAGATAGAAATAATTAAAATGTAATCTTGACATGCCTATAAGTTGGATCTAAGCCTATGCCTATTTATCATGTCAGATCTGTCATTATTTATATATATAATTTATTGATTAGATCTCATCATGCCTGTTTATGATCTTGATGTTATACCAATCAGTTCCATAATCAGATGTTCATCGGTTCTCTCCCTATATGCCTATCTTGTCATTATGCCCAATTTTGTCATTATATGTTTATTAGTTGATATGCCTATTTCTGCCATCATATGTCAATCTTGTTATTATGATTATTTATGTTCCCTTCCCTTCTTCTTTCCCTTTTATTTTATGTAGCCAGGCTACCTTCGAGCCTAGGCATACCACTGAAATATGCGAACGCGTGAAATTGTGAACGAGGGGAAAACGTTAGAATTGGGACATAACTTGTATTGGGAAATTTGGGCATAACTTGAATTTAATACATAAATATGGATTTGGGGCATAAATCAAATTGTGAATTAAAGACCTTAATTTTGGGCATATAATACACAATGAACATGAGTTGGGAAAGGGGCATGAAAACCTATAATGAAATAGGAATAATTGTTAAAGAATGAATATGCCAAATTTACAGTAATTAGAAACTGTAATGGCGCTTAGACACGAGGTTAGATTACACTTGTGGTAGAAGCTACCTGGAACAACCCGGCATATCCAGCAACCACAAGTGGGAAATCTAATGTGAGGGGTCTAAGTGCATAAACGAATGCTTAACGATGCTAAGACACGAGGTTAAGACCGACTTGTGGAAGAAGCCTGCCCGGAACCGACCGGCATATCCAGCATCGACAAGTGGTAGACGTAATGTGAGAGGTCTAGCGTATTAATGACCATTAATTAATAAATGGTAATAAATACTTAACCTGTATGAATCCATAGGGATTACATGAACATGTTAACTTGAGTAGGGGTTAAATAAACTTGCTTGAAATAGTGGGTAGGTTAAGAAAATCTTATGGCAGTGAGTAATATTTATATATATAGCCATACAAACTTAACCTAGGGTTATGCAATCTTGTTTAACCATTGGGCACAACCTATTGAAATCCTAGTAGTGGGGATGCAAGACAAAAGGGAGAGCTTGCATCATCTGTAGATGGGATAAGTATCAGTCAGTAACCCATCTAGATATCCAACGGAACACCCCGAACTAGCTTGGGGCCTGGGCATGCTTATTGGGCTGGTTGTAAGAGGTCACTTGGGAAGAAGGTGTATGACGACGCGTTCCATCAGGGTCATGTGCGTGCATGGCTCCGCCTTCTCGGGAAAATAATACATTGTGACATCTGTAGATATGGTTGTGCACATCCTGAAAATAAAGGGTTTCCACTTTAGGAAGTGATACATCCTACTGTGGGGCCAACACAGGGTATCTACGGGTTAGGAAGCCGATCGATTGGGGTAGTAATTAGGGTACAGCTACTCTAGCCTGTTTAGGGTCGCGTTCTTATTGTTGGGGGTTAATACCTGTCAGTTCTGTTGGGCTACCTATTGATTGTATGAGGTGAAAACCTCTCATTAAAAGTACACCTAAGTATACTATCTTGTAGTCGTTGGGATCACCTTGTTCTTGTTATACTAGTAGTGGTGCAGAGTCAAACATTTGAGAAGCGTAATATATCATGTTCGGTTTATCTTGCTTATCCTACTCAGTCTGATATACCTGCCTTATATCCTATTATCGTGTTCATATAGTTTTTATGCTTGTCATGATGCTTTGACTTATTTATATGCTAAAAGTAACTAGACTAGCCAGACTTATGTATGACCTATTTTGTTTCCATTTCTTTCTCTTCCATTCCCCCCGGTTTCTCAGGGTGGGAATACTCAAGCTTGATCATGATTCTTCTTCATTCTGCTTAGAGCTGCTTAGATGTAATGCTTGATTTCAGATCTTCTCTACTATGGCTATGTTTTTGGGATTATGCTCTTTTCATGTTTATTGTACTATGATGATTTAAGTACAAGATAGAAGTTTTGAATTGATATACTGGGTTTTATGCATTTCAGACTTATGATGTAACTATGTTTTGAACCACTATGTTTTCTACTAAATAAAGTTTAAAATTCCGCTGTTATTTTATATCTGTCTTGTAATATTTCTGTTTTTGTTTACCTATAACGCTTCATGAAACTTAATGCATTCTCTTAATGAGTGACATTAATGGACGTGGGATGTCATAGTTGGACATCCAAAATTGTGAAATCCATACACGATTTTGCGTCCAACAGTGGTTCAATTCTCTCTATAGTGTGGATTTAGGGTGAAAAAGGTTCGGAATGTGTAAACTGCCGAAGCGCTTGTAGAACAAATGTTTCGTAAGAGGTGGTTGTTGACCAAGCACTCAGAGGCTAGCGTATGTTCAACAAATGCTAGACTCCAGGCATTTGTTCAACATGTGCGTGGAATCCAATGGATTTAATATTTGTAGCAGCTATTAAAAAAAGCCTGGAGGCCAACAGCTATATTTACAACGGCTTAATTTTGTAACGGCTATTTTCCAAACACTCCTATAGATATACCACTCCTGTATTATCTTCAACATCAAATCTTCTTCCACAAATCTAAAATTATAAACTAAAATGATTAGTGATTTTGATGTCGATGCAGTAAGAATTAGCTTCGAATCTTTTGATTTACAAGATCTTAGACAATCGATTGGTGGAATGGTAACTACTGCAAGTTGGAGTGCTACGGAAGACTATGACATCTACTGCTCACTTTCGCTAGATCCTGTTCATGGTGCCGATAAAAATGGAGAAACATTTTGGGGTCGAATCACTAATGCGTACAATATGAAGAACATGGATCGGAATAGAAATTTAGCTTCCATCAAAGGTCGTTTTTGTAAAATTAATCGTCAAACCCAATGTTTTGATTCACAGATGTTCAAGCTGAAGCAGAGTAACCTGAACAGTTTTGGTATTGATACTCATAAGGTAATAATTGTTTACTTTTTATTTTTATACTCTAAGTCATAGAGGTGTGCTAAAATTTGCATATTATTAAATCAGAGACTTGCCACAAACAAGTTATTCAAACAAATCTATAAACCATATAGTAAACAAGGACCTCATTTCTACTAGTTCATGCATGTGCATGACCCACTGGTTAATCACGTGAAATGGAAATCATCACTTCAGAAAACAGTCCAAGACGTCTAATCAAGTAGTAGTCGAGGGAAAGCTCCTAGTTTTGTGATAGTTCTAGTCTGAGAGAATCATAGGATAGTTTTGTTTTTGGATCAGAAGAAGACCCAACCATTAATGATGACCTGTATGTTAGGCACAAAGGAACCAAGGTGGAAAATAAAAAGATAGTTACAGGAGAAAATGAAGGAGAAATCAGAAAACTTTTGAAGGAGTCTAACGATATGTATTCGAGCACACTCGAGAGCAGAGCAAGTCCCCATCAAGAAAGGATTGATGCAATTCATCAACTTGTTGAGGTTAAGCGACGCAAAGAGGAAGATGCAGTCATGTTTATGGATACTTCGCAAATGGATGATCTGCAACGCGAGTATACCGAGTCCTATAGATTGGAGATAGTGAGGCGAAGAAGAGAAGAAGGTTTTTGAGTGTAGGTAACTACGTAACGTCATTTTGGTGTAAACTTTAGTTCGCTATGTAAGCGCCGATATGGTTTTAGATGCTATTTGTGTATGTAGCGTATGTATACTTAAAAGTTGAGTTGTCTATGTAGCGTATGTATGGTTAAAAGTTGAGTTATCTATGTAACGTATGTAAGTGGTTATTTATCTATGTAAGCGGTTACTCAAGGAATCCCAATTTAGTTTTATTTAATTTAGTAAATCATATTATTATTTACAAATAAATCCATAGCGACTATTTAAAAAGTTTAAAAAATGCACATTTGAACACAAAACCAAGATTTCTCACTGCCGTTGCAAAGTTTTAACTCTATGGTTCCCAACGTGACTCATTGAACATAACTCGGGTTTATTACAAAACCAGTACATTCAATCGAAGTTCGAATCAGAAATCGACGAAATACCACGATGTTACCAGCTTATTTTCGAACTATTTATAAGTCGTTTTTAACGATATTTAATGAATCATTGAGTTCGTGTAACGATGGGTTAATAAATCGGGTCGTCCAAGGCTTTCGTAACTTATGAATTGGTAATGGAAGCAGTTTGGAAATTTGTTTGTTCATTTTGAATTCACTTCTATTTATTTAATTTAGTAAATCGCATTATTATTTAAAAACGAATCCATAGCGACTATTTAAAAAGTTTAATTTGGCCGCAAATTGCAAATTTGAACACGAAACCAAGATTTCTCACTACCGTTGCAAAGTTTTAACTCTATGGTTCCCAACGTGACTCATTTAACATAAATCGGGTTTATTACGAAACCGTAATCGAACTTCGAATCGGAAATCGACGAACTAACACGACGTTACGAGCTCGTTTTTGAACCGTTTATAAGTCATTATTAACGATATTTGACAAATCATTAAGTTCGTGTAACGATGAGTTAATAAATCGGGTTGTCCAAGGCTTACGTAACTAATGAATAGTAAATCGGAAATAGTAAATAGTAATGTCACAACACAAAAAGAGAAATATTGGTGTCACAACACAGAAAATAAATTAAAAAAATTTAAAAACAACACATGAAATATAAAACATCACAGAAACAGTAATACCATCATCAGCTTACCGGCCTAAACAAAATCATACACTAATGTCACAACACATAAAATACCAAAATCACAGAATCAATCCTGCCATCACTACATGTACCATAATATGTAATATAAAACACGCCAGATATAACAAAAACATACACCAATGTCACTACATGTAGCATCGGTCAATAGGCATAGCATCGCCACCAGACCCATCGGAACCGTCATCATCAGTGTCATCAAAATCATCGGGTGGAGGTGAATCAGCACCAGGGCCCTGCTGCAGGATTTGGGCTTGTAACGAAGATATATGGGCCTCGTAATGATGAAGATGCTCGGCTAAAGCTGTATGTATACTCTGGTACATCACCTGTGTGTACTCCAGCGTCGTATGCTCAAATGCAGCCGAAGACCGTCTATCGTGGTCCGTATAAAGTGAGTACTGATAATGTAACAATTTATTACACGAATGCAGCTTTTACAATAAAAACATAAACCAATGTATTTTATAATTCTTTCGTACCTGATGTGAATGGTACAAACCGACTGAAAGTACACCGGAAGGGTCAACGGGTGGATACTGAAATGGAATCTCTACTATTTGACCCTGCACATCATATGTCGTAAAAGTGTGCAGAGGGGGGGGTCCAATACTCCACTCTGTGTGTACGACAACGATACAGGCTCAAAGGTAGTGGGATGCACCGAGACTCTACCTGGTACTGTAGACGACCCAATATGGTTGGAGTTCAAACCCCGAGTATAGTTTGGTAAAAGCATAAGTGTGGTGCAACTCGAACCCCGTAGGATTCAAAATGTATGGGCATTGTAAAAGGCTCACCATCCACCCATCCTGCAGCACCCATACCCTCAATATATGACGATCCTATTTATACATTGCCGAACATCTCATCCCATACGAGTAGACCGGAAGGAATCCGTACTGTACCACGTAGTTGTAACCAACAGTGCTCCACCAAATACCAAACGAATGGGCATGTAGGTACTTGAAAGCATACCTTGCGCCTCGAAAGACTGTACTGGAACATGACAGGATGGTCCTACTGAGGTGCTAAAACTCTATGTACTGCTGCCATGGACGCGCAATAATCCCATCCCTCTTCCTCATATCCATGTACGTGCACGCCTCGATAAGCTCGTTATGCATACCATGTGCAGAACGAGCAAGATGCATTATGGAACCCCAATGGCGTAGTCTCGGAAAGTATATATAAGGTGTACTAATGGCCTCAGGGACAAGTCTGGGGGTGCATGTTCACCATGTACACGTAATAACCAAATGGGAGAATGTACCACATGCCGTACATCTGCTTGGAGCACTATACTACGTAAATATCCAAAGCTACATACAAAAACCCCAATATCGTTGTACCCCAATCAAATGTATGCAGCTGCTTAATGTCTACAAGGCTAGCCAAAAAACCAAGTCTAATAGTCCCCTTGTTGTTGCTAAAAAAGATAGTGCCAAAAAGGTATAATAAAAAGGCCTTGATAACTGGAGTGTGCATAGCCTTAGTGGTCTGATGGGAAGCTATATAGTCCTACATAGTAGGTAGGGTAAGGACACCTGAAACAACGGTCTGAGGGTCTAACCCGGTAACAAATCTAAAAAACTATCAACCTCCTCAAATGATCCATCAAAGGGGACGGGGACGCGTTCAAGACGACCAACCTCGATGTCTATGAGCATGTAAAAATCTAAAGGAGTGATCCCTAACTCAAAATCAGGGAAGTGAAAAGTGTGTGTTCTAGGCCATCAATGCTCAGTAAGAGCCTCAACTAGGAAGCGGGTCAACATGAGCAAACCTAGATAAATTTAAAAACTCCCCAAATGGTGTGGCACGTAGTCTAACCCGTATCGGCCCAGGTAACTAATCAAAATGTGTCATACAACGCGCCCAACTACCTCGCATAGCAATATGTCTAACCTAAATGTATGAATATTTATTGTAAACATAAACTATAAATAACATTTGTGTACAGTAAAAAGGTTGTTGGTCTACGGAATAAAAATAAAATATTATACTTAAGGCGTCGCAATAGCAACAGACACTCGATGTGTAATAGTCTCAGGTAGGTCGTGCAATACTTGTAGACTATTTGCAATCACCGTGGGATCTGTTGCGACATGTGTTGGTCCGACATTTGGATCTGTCGGATATTGGATGACGCGTCTACCGGTCTTAACTTGACGTGGTGACATATGGACATAGTGATTAATTTATAAAAATTAAAAAGGAAATTTAGTTTCATTTGAAATGAAATTGTGGCTAGTTGCGCCTGATATAGGCATAAATTCCAGGTGCTTGTTCAATAAACGTATGGTCAATAGGCGTTTGTTAAACAAACGCACATTCTTTTATATGAAGCCGGTTTTAACAAAATCAAGGCGCTTGTTCAACAAACGCTAGGATCCAGGCGTTTGTTGAACAAGTGTCTGATCTCAAAAACTATTGGACTTCCCTGCCTTTCAGGGTGTGGAAATCGATGCTCCAGTCTGCCCGATGTCGATGCTGAATTTTGTTAAAGAGGTAAATACAACTCCTAAATCACCTCTGTAAAACCTCTGAAAATGCCACTCTATACCATGCTACCCAGAGGCTCTTCCACTGATGAACGCTAATCCGATGTTGAAACACCAAAAGTAATTAGATCTATAAAAGCGTCATTTAAACCAGGTGACACTTATGAAAAATGTACTTTTAAAAATGAAGTTGGAGGATTGAATTATGACTTAAATGCTATAAAGTGAAAAATTGACAATGTGGATAAATCAGAAGAAGTTAATGATAGATTGTTGGCCTCCAAACCTACGAATGGCACAGTATTCTCCCTATCTTCAAAATGCACACAAATTGTATGCAAGAATATTCCTCATAAAATTGTAGTGAATACATCTACTCTGCCTATAATTGATAAGGAGGCAACTGTTATCCCTTGCTTTCAAAATGAAATGGCATGTATACCTGATAATACCGCCATAGATGAGGCTGAGATATTACCTAAGGTCACAAGGAGATGTGTTGTGCCTACAGGGGCTGGTACCAATAACATAAAATATTCATCTCTCTTCTGAGAAATCACCAGGAAACATGGGTTTATATGTGCCCTAATATTTTGAACACTCAATGACCGATGGCACTACCTTCAAAGGTGATTAATGCTAAAGTTGAAGTTTGGACTGATTGTTTGGTCGGTTTTTTCCCTCGACTTTCCTCCTCCATACTTGGTATTAAAGGAACATTGTAGAAAAGCGTGGAAACTTCGTGGTGGATTGCTCAATGTTTTCATGAAATTTTCTCTATTGAAAGAGCGTCTTTGAGTCCTAAGTGTTGAGCGTACTATTATTAGAGCAAAGCCATTTGTTATTATTCCATGAAATCCATTAGTTGACAGAGCTAGAGAATAGGTTCTCTCCATCTTGGCACAAACTTATTTCTCTCACACCCTCTTGGTCTAGCAATCGCTAATAGGTCTAAACTTTTTATCATATTCTATAAGAAAGCTTAGGCGTTTTGATGCAAGCACTGTAGCTAGAGAAAAAATATATTATGCCAAAGTGCTGATAGAAATAACCCCTGATATACTTCTCCTGGAGATGATAAAAGTCATAATAACTGATGATTATGTAGCAGCAGTGCGAGTTCGTTATGGTTGGATGTTGGATATTTGTACTCTGTGCCACTCTTTTGGACATTTATACTTACCCCGCTCTTGGAAACCTACAGTGTCGGCACCTGTTCCAATTCCCCTTGCTAATTGCATTCCTCTTCCTATCGCTCCTATCGTAAAGTGGGTGGAAAAAATACATTAGTCTGTCGCTACTTACTCAGCGTGATGAAGTGTTTTAGAGGAGTCTACCCCAATTTTTGATGATCAACTAGATGTAGAGGATCTTCCTTCAGATGTGGAATCGATTTGTGATGATATTTATTGGTGCGCTTCCGACCACTTTCGGGTATATTAGACCTCAAGTATGAGATATGATCCTTCTGAAGAAATGTACTATAAATATATCAATGACATTAAATAAGACATGAGGAGACTGATATACCGAATTGTTGGAAATAGCTTTGAGCTTATTGAGGATAATGAGACTGGAGAGAAGAATAGGTCTTTATTCTATGACAATACATGGGTTAGGTATATGAATTTTGTAAACCTACCCGTATTTTGTACCTAACCTCGCTCTTCTAGTCATAGAGTACATCAACGTGATTAGATCAATTGTTGATTCAAGTGATGACCCAGTGATGATTTAAGTTGTCCCTCTTTTGTTGGGATTAACTGGGACTATTATAGTGCATTGTCACTTTAATCCAGCATTATAGTGTCCTAGCACTCAACCAATCCTTAGTAGTTTGGTGATTTGTCTAACACTTGTACTATATTGTAATCATTACTTATTATAGTGAAAAGTGGTTGTAGCCACCATAAAAACCGGCTGGCTTTGCCCCAAAAAAAAGCTTTAAAGTGTTTAAATAGTTATGTTAATAATTTCTATTGTGTTGTTAATGATAAAAACAAGGTTTAGTAAAACCTGGATTAATTAAGTTAAGTTAGTCTAACATAGCCTAAATATGTCTTTAAAGTCTTAATTACGAAGTTATATGCTTAATTATATTAACTTGAGCCGTTAGGGGTTAATTATGCAAAGAATCCTCCAAAGAATTTTTACGATACATAGCTTTCTTTATGTAGTTTTTCTTCCTCCCTTTGCCAAAAAAGATAAACCCAAAAAGAAAATTAAGAAACTTTACTGTGACGACCACCCATAACCCCTGCACTAAACAAGAGGAATAATGCACTGAAAGGTGTGCCAGGCAGCCATGGGCGATCGTTAGAGTAGGTAAACACAAGTGGAACCTGTCGTAGATCTTACATCGCAAGGATAAAATATAATAGAACTTATACAAAAGGTTATAGTAATGAAGCACCATATATCAAACTTTTCAAACTTTCACAACATCCTGAAAGGTTATCCAATTGATACCAAAGTTTGTACATAAGGCCTCACTACAACCCTCATAGAGCACCCAAACAGCGGAAACAGAAATACTAGATAGTAATAAAACTGGTACGTTAGCCTACTGCTTGAATCCACATAGCATCATCATCTTCACTAATCACCTGTAACCTGCTACTTAGTCTTCCCATCCACAACCGAATGAACAGCCAAGGTAATAAGAGGAGACATAAAACCTTGTGTCAGACAACAGTCTTAGTGTACGATAAAACAGCTAAAAAACTTCAACAATAAAGTATATGAGAATGGGTAAATAAACTGACTAATTTACCCACAACAACAGAGAAGAACACAACTCCCATCTTCCCCACATCGGACAGTGACAGCCTTTACAAAACATAACATCCAAGGTAACAACAATTCATCCATGGCAATCAGAACAACCATTGGTAACATTCATAGCGACCAGATTACTTATATTTCACATAGACAATCCTAATCGAGTTTAACAACCCTCAAGCACTCTCCCCAAAGGCCTAAACCAATATCAGTCAAGCACTAAAGGAACATCTCCCTCGACTTTGGATAATCCACGTGAGATGGTACAAACAGAACAACCAATCATCCATGACTGACTCTGGCTATCACTGCCAATCCTGCTTTGAAACCATCGTAATCATATGACTGGCCCATACTGCCATCCGTCAAGGGTTAATGGTAACCCCGGTTCTAGGAAAACCCCGTACACATTTGCATCAATGCATACCTAGGCCTTTTCAATGATACCCAGGGTACTTAACCTACATACAGTCTTTTAGGTGCCCCTAGTATACCCCTGCTTTGAGCCCGCTAGAACCTACGACGACGATAATTCCTCGACCTTCAATATCTCTAGTCATCTTCACTTGCGTCTATCAATAAGCTCAGAAAACTTTAGAGCAACATTACCTCATACAAGCTCCATACATCCTCGAGTCATTCTTTCACATGAACTCAATACATCCTTGAGTCATTTCCACATTCGTTGTATACAACAAACAACGAACAAATTACATCACTTCGAACATCCTCATATGGACTCTAGTCGAAGCCACCATCACCATCGAACTAAACAACTTCAATATAAGGTTCAATATAGTCTATAGCATTATTACCCCCACTCAGGACACCTTTGAGTTGTCAACCATTCGTTATTCTACACCGATCAACGAACATATTCAACACTTTGAATCTTCCTACTTGAATTTACTTCGAAGTCACACCATTACCGAGCCAAGTTACACCAATGCGCTGCGGCTTGAGTCGTACCCGAAAAATAAATTTTTAGAAAATCAACGCCGATCGACCCTGCATGTAACAACCTGTATTTTCAAAACCAATTTAAATTATTCATTTTAGCTATTTTAATGGATTTTGAATATTTAAAATGATTTATTTTAAATAATAACGACTATAAATTTATTTTGAATAGAATTAGAACATATAAATTTATTTTAACTATAAAACGAGCTTGAAATGGTGATGTAGTTTGAAAATTCGATTTTAAATTTCAATTGAATGTACAAGATTCAAAATAAATTGAATTTCAGTAAAAATAGAAACGTTAGAATCTGTTTAACTATATCTTTCTAAGGAATATAAGAAACTACGATTTCATAGTAAAAATTGAAAGTTATGTCCAGTTTAAAATTCAGAATAGTCGCTATAGAATTTACACATATTTTTATATAATATATAGCCCTTAAAAATAGCCATTTTGCAAACGACCTCCGTTTTCAATAAAACAACTTTTTTTGGATCCAAAATGTCAAATTATTGTTAGGTATAAAATTTTATAATTTTTGGAATTAATATGCGAGCGTAGTAAATTTAAACGCGTTTGGAAATTGCAGTTTGAATTTACTCGACTGGAAAATGACCATTTTTCAAATGGTCTCCAAATTCGATGAAATTAGTTTTGTTAGGACCGTATCATCAAAACATAGCTAGATTTATTTTTCTGTAATTTTTGGAGTTAGTATGTGGCCCTGGTAAATTAAAATGTACATTGAATTCAATTTAGAACGTTATGTTAATTTATATTTTAATTTATATGAAAACTGATCGAAACAGTCGAATCGGCTTGCAGGGCATATCCCATTGAGTTTGAAATAGGGGTATTTACCTAGGAATGACAGTCGTTGAGTTCGATTTGGAGTTCGGATGAAAAATCAACTTTTTGAAATTAAAAATAATATATATTTATATAAAAGGGTTAAAACACTAATCCCTCTTCACAACCATCTCCCTCCAACCCCCCCCCCCCCCCCTCCCAGCGATGACGCACCCCCTCCGACCACCCTCTCTCGCCTCTCCACCCTCCCCTCCTCTCTTCTCTCTACGTTTGCAGCCCAACGCCCAATTCCTCCAAACCGCCGCCGTGGGCCCCCTTCTGCTCCAGCGCCGCCAACTGCATCCCCTGCCACCTCCCCTCAGCCCTACACCACCTCCTCAGCCTCCACCGCCGATTACCGGCCCCCCCCTCCGTATAAAAATCCAATTTTTATAATTTTCAGTTTTGCGTTTTACCCCTTGACGATCTTCAACTCATATCTTCCAATTCGAGCTCCTATGGCCAAAACTCCAAAGTATAAAAATCGAAAATCACGATTTTCTCTTCGATTTGACTATATGGAAGCCTTATTTTGGACTGTGGAGTTGTTCAGAAAACGCATCCAATGTCTACTGTCCAAATACTATCTTTTCGCAAATTCAGGCGAATTGGAGCATTTTCGGAAGAAAGGCCACTACGCGAAAGTTGTCCGGAATGGCACGTTTAAGCTAGATAAAAAGATCGTGTGAAGATTGAAGCTCGTCTGCAAATTCTAGGATCATAACAACGAATCAAAACGTCATAAAAGCATGGCGAAGTGGATCCCAAGGTGAGAACACATTCTCACTCAAATTATTTTACAGTTAAAAATATACTAGGATGTAGACGGGGCTTAGTAGCTCCTGACACTATTTATTGTACAAACCATGGATGTTTGTTTGGATTGAACTATTGTGAAATTGACTATATTGTGGTGAAATGGATTGTATTGTGGTTTTGTGAATTGATTGATGATTGTGTATGGCGCGAGCTAGTATCAAGAGAGGGATAATGCTAGACATTATTCCGGTTCTAATATCGCGCCGTTATAATGCCGAAATTTTCTGAGATGAACTATATAAAATATCCATGTGTTGAATAAATTGTTTGAACAATAAAAATATCATTTTTATTGAATGTAAATGAACTACATAAATTATTCATGTGTTGAATAAATTGTTTGAACGATAAAAATATCATTTTTATTGAATGTATATGAACTATATAAAATATTCATATGTTGAATAAAATGTTTGAACAATAAAAATATTATTTTTATTGAATGTATGAACTATATAAAATAGTAAAGTGTTGAAATAAATACTTTATCGTTAAAAATATAATTTTTAACGTATGTACGAACGACATAAAATTCTCCTGAAATGAAAATAAATATTCATTTACAAATCGGACAATTTGTTTACATACACCCATTTAACTAACATTGATTGGGACGATAAATTTTTCACATCGCCCAACTGCACAAATAATATTCAGTATTTGTTGGTTGAAACCCCACATGGGTATGGGGATGATATTTGGCGTACACTAATCACAATTGTTTAGTTGTATGTCAATCGATTGGTTAACAAACTGTTATAAGCGTTAATTATTTATATATAATGCTTATGCAGTTGTGTAATGCACTCTAGATGATGGTTGACTGTGTATCATTATTGTTGTGTACATGTGTTGTATGAAATCCATATAAATAAATTATATGGTAATTGATTGGGTCTGATTCCAATTTAGAAAGAGTGAATATTTTAAAATAATATTCCGTAAAGGATTAAAATGTGAATTTGCTGTCCGATTTTGGATGGACACGAAATTATTGAAATATGTGAAGCCGTGTTGATTTGATATGCGTCATTTTAACAGGAATGATATTTATATCGATTTCATTCATTTTTATAATGAATATCAAAAAGGAAATGACTTCAAAATCTGATATCTTGAAAATAATATCATTTAAATATTATAATGATAAGGAGTATACAATTTTGATTTAAAATAGAAATGAAAGTGGGAATCGTTTTTAAAACAAATTTATAAAATACGTTTTGAACAAAAAATATTATATATATATATATATTAAAGGCTTGAATAGAACGCGCAGTGCTGCGACCGTTCGCGAATTTCAAGCACTGACTTCGAATTGACATTACGGGAGATCCGACCGTCGGATTCTCCTAGAACCGGAACCTTAGGTTCGTGTCGGAAAGAGCTTTCCAATGAATATAAGAGATTTGAAATCTAATGGTTGGATTTGGAATTATGTCCAAATCAAATTTGGAAAAGTTCGCTATGGATGCAGTTCCGTGGCCGTTATTGGAAACCGACTGTACGGGCCTTGATAAAATTATTAAAAGTATTAATTATTTTGTGTAAAATAATAATAAATGATTTGGAAAGAATTTGGATGAAAAATTCCACGTTTGTAAAGATAAAAATATATTTTTATCAAATGAACTAGTTATTAACTAGACAGATAAACCAACGTTCTTAAATAAATAAATTGGATTTGTGAATGGTTTTAATCTAACCATAATTTTCCAATGTATGAATTAGAATGGATTTGAATGGAAATCATCTTCGGGTACGGATATTGTGGAAGAATTTGGAAGATTGATATATATATCGCTATTCCCCATATGATATGTGTTGGTTTCAGAATTTGATATTGAATATAAGCCGACATAATTTCTGTTCAGAGCCTTATATTTAATATCAAAGTGGATTTTGGGTTTGTCGTGGATGGTGTTTTAAATAACACTATTCTTAAACCCCGTGGTGAAAAGAATAAATCTTTTAATTAAGATTATTAGAGTTTCCAATTATATTCGTGATTGGAATAAAATGGAATTTTTTTTGGGTTTATTATAAACAGTGTTTTTAACAACATTCGTTCTTTAACCCAATTAATAGTGAAATGTGATTTGGAATATATAAATCTTTTATTAAGATTTAATGGGGTTTTCCAAAGTAAAGTTTTCCAATTTAATAAAATAAATTGGAATGGAATGGAATTCGATTTGGTAAAACTCGAAGTGAGCTTCTGTGGAGGAAGAGTGTTACTATATATGGAATTTAAAAGGCTTTGTCGTTATTCCATTTATATTATTGGTTAGATACAGAAATTGATATTGATTATATATATTGATTTTTTACCGTGAGGATTCCATAATTAATGGAATGTGATTTTGGGTTTATCGTGAACTGTGTTTTAAATGACATTGGTTCTTTAACCCAGTTGAATACAGGATTACATGTCTAACATTGTATTTCGAACTATACTGTTGATCTCTGCTAAATATATACCTGTTGGCAGAGAATTTATTCTCTTGCTTAACACCTTTCTCTGAGACGTATGAGCTTAGAGGTTATACATTGGCAGAAATCAATGGTACGGTATAAATTGTCAATGCGGCATGTTTGATTTCCCAAAGTTAAATAATCATTAATAATGATTGTTGGAAGATTAAAACTAAGTAAAGTTTTAATGAATCTTTAATTGGATTGAAATGTGAATGTGATAATTCAAATTATCAAATTTGGGAAATGATTGAGAATGGAGTATCCCTAGTTTTGCTCCAAGCGATGGTTAAATCTTTAATTAGATTTGAACGTGAAATGGTAATTAATTTTTACCAATATCACAGTGGTGTTAGATACGAAGTACTACCAGTTTTGCTCCATGGGATGAATAGGTTGGGACTGGGATAATAAAAGAAATGATTATTTCGGTATGGTTCGATAATCCCGACTAGTTGATAAACCTTAATTTGGTTTAGAATTGTGAAATGATAAGATAAAATCTTTTGAAATGATATCCAGGGGAAGATTAAAGAATAAATTTAAAAGAATTTATCTTTGATAAAATTAATGGGAAATTTTCGCAAAAAATGTGAATCTTCGAATAAAAGAATATTCTGAATTTGAATGAGGCATATGCTGTGTTTTTATAGCACTTGATTATTGATTATAAAATATGCGAGTTATTTGGAAAGTCCGGGTTAAAGCCCATTCTGAATAATTGATTCAATGATGAAGAAGGGGTTGAAGACCGGAGTGTGATAACCCCAAACTCCCGAGACACAGAAGTAAGGATAATCATTGGAAAATAACACAAAAACAATAACAGCAGAACAGAAATATAGAATTACACCAGATAAAGTACATCAAAGTTACATTGGAAATAATGTATCATCAGAGTTACACTGCATAACAGGATCATACTTAGAATAAAATACAGTTTCATCTTAATATAAAATGTCTACAACGGAATCAAACATAATATACTAAATGATGTCTTAACAACATAATAGAAATGATAGGATCCATCTTCAGCTCCATAGCTATCCAGAATGAGTCTGCTAAACCTAAATACAAGGCTGCCCGTGTGGAAAAGAGGGCACCCGAGTTTGCAAAGTGAAACAAACTACGAGTCGGTCATGGGACTGGTATGAGAAATGTACTTAACTTATCTAATAATAAGGCTAATCACTGGACCACGCTGCTAACGTGGAACAGGTTTACTCCATTGGATTGCCAGTGCATAAATAAAGTAAATTATTAAAACAACGCGATGCTTTTTTAGAAAAATGAAACCATTATAAGACTCAAGTCCCATCACACAATGTAACGCAAACCGGAGGATAGAGTTTTACCTTATAATGGTCAAAATATGCTTGATACATATAAAATCATTTGATATTATTATTAGTGTTTATATGTTTCAAAAACAATTTAAATCATAATGTATCAATCATAGACGGCATGGGTACCATATCTCATGTCGCCATACTAGTTTTACAATCAAAACCGCATAGTGTCATATTGGAAGTTGGAATTCCATCATGAACCAAGGCAAGAGATAGTCCTTACCGAATTGGAGACACTCTAGCCCGTGCCTCAGGCTCAGCCGCAACTACACCTTGGATCTTCAGGGCCGGTCCACAAATACTTTAGTCGGTTAATAATGCTTGAACAATACGTTTCCCTACCCTATGGGGCATAAAATCTGAGCAACTAGGGACTCAATATTCGAGGCTCCTCATTCCATCATCCACATAAGTAAAAATGTCTGGGCTCCATACCATGACACCACTTCTAGCTAGAAAGAAACGTATGTCCTCCCTGCAGTCCTCTCCCTTTTCTGGTTCAAACCGGTGTGTAAGGCTCGCGAAGTAACCTATACACAAAGCTATGCCTAAATAAGCTGTGCTTTGTTCATCAACCACAAGGCTCTGCTTTTCAACAAAAGCCTTGATCATTTGCATTTTGGCATGCCACATTGGCAATCCACGCAATGCGACTGATATCTATCAATATATAACCTGTAAGCTTGTACGTCTTAGAGAAGGGTGTTAAGTAAGAGAATAAATTCTCCGCCACCAAATAGATATATATTAAATAGAAATCAATTCACATAGAACGAAATCCAATGCCAGACACACATCCATTTACAAGTCCGTTCTGGGTCTGAACGAAAACGGAGACACCTTATTTCTCGTCCCGTATGTCCAATACGAAAGAGAGGTTCTCGCATATCCGAACAATCAACAAGTAAGTCCGGACAACTACCACTTTAACCCTTTACTGGGAGCTAACCAATGCCGAGCATCAGTAGTCATCCATTCGATGTGAAGATCGCCGGTCTTCAATCACCGTCTTCAAATCTTTGACTTTAAATCATCGTATAATTATTTGAAATGAGAATGAACTCGGCCTTTTCAAATTATTCTCGTATATATATAATTCAAATCATTTCATATCGTTAATATTATTTTATAACGATTTATCGCTATTTTTTTTATAAAAAAATAGCCTATTTTAATTTAACGACGCTTCAGGTCGTTACACGGCCCTGGCGCTATTTTTACTAAAATTTGAATTACACATTCCTCAAAATCTGACCATTGGATCTTAGCAAATTTTATATCGTTGGAAAGATCATTCCAAAGCGAACCCAACGGTTCCAGTTTCGGGAAAATCCGACGGTCGGATCTCTCGGTATAATCGTTTAAAGTTACAATTTCAAATCGCGAACTACCGCGCGCGATTCGTTTTATTTTAGTTTATATATATATATATAAATTTAAATTTAATTTGTTCGATGATTTTAAAATCATTTATTCTCTAACCATGTAATTAACATTATTTTTAATGAATCACTACATGTTAAACAAATGAACATTTTTTCCTACCTCGATAACATGTTAATGTCAATATCTGGCAAATGAACACTTTTCTACTTCGCTAACATGTCCGTGTTAATATTTAACAAACGAACATTTTCTCCTCTCTAACATGTTAATGTTAAACAAATGAAAATTTTCTACTTCTAACATGTTAATGTTAAACAAATGAACATTTCCTACTTCTAACATGTTAACGTCAATATTAACCAAATGTACATTTCCTATAACATGTTAATGTTAATATTAAACAAAAGTACATTCCTACTGTTAAAACATTTTTATTATGTTAAAACATTTTATCAAACTTGAATCTTTTTAATCAACCATTTATACATTAAAAATGTGACTTTTAATGTAAACATACTCTAATCAAAGTTTAATCTGTTTAACGATTTCATCTTTTCATTGAAAATTTGATTTTTAATGTTAACATGTTTCAAGCTAGAATCTTTTTAAATGCATCATTCTACATTAAAAATGTAATTTTAAATGTAACAACATATTTCAACTAGAATCTTTTTAAATGATTCATTCTACATTAAAATGTAATTTTAAATGTAAAAAACATTTTCATCAAAAAATTGGTTTTTCTTTATTGAATCATTCTTACATTAAAAATGTTATTTTTTAAGTGACACAATTTTTATTATCATTACTCACATGCAATAAAAATGTAAATTTTTATTGTTAAAATTTTCTATTTTAAACCATGATCATTTTACATCATTTCTTATAAACAATAAAAATGTAAATTTTTATTGTTAACTTTCTTTTCTTCAAAACAGTGATCATTTTGAATCTACAATAAAAAGGTGAATTTTCATGTTAACATATTTCCATTCCAAATAGTGATCATTTTTAATATATAATAAAAATAAGAATTTTCATGTTAACATATTTCCTACATGTATTCTATATTCCATATGTATAAATAAAAAGGGAATTTTATTTATACAACAATTCTACATTTTATATGAAAAATAAAAAGAAGAATTTATCTTCATAATATTTCCTATGTTTCTAATGAAAAATAAAAAGAATGTTTTTATTTTCATAACATTTCCAATGTCTAACATGACAGATAAAAATGAATATTTTTATCTATATACAATTTCAATATTTAACATGACAAATAAAAATATGAATATTTTATTATGTATACAATTCCTACATTAACATGACAAATAAACATGATATTTTTATTTGTGTACAAATCTACTTTTAATATAACAAATAAAAGTGATACTTCTATTTTGTCGACAATTCTAATTCAACAAAAAAAATAAAAATGATATTTTGTTGACAATTCTATTTCACCAAACAAATAAAAGTGATATTTTTATTTTGTCGACAATTCTAATTCAACAAAACAAATAAAATTGATATTTTTGTTTTATCGACATTTCTAATTCAACAAAACAAATAAAAGTGATATTTTTGTCTTGTCGACAATTCTGGTTCAACAAAACAAATAAAAGTGATACTTTTGTTTTGTCGACAATTCTAATTCAACAAAACAAATAAAAGTGATATTTTTGTTTTGTCGACAATTCCAACTCTTAACATGTAACATAAAAATGATATTTTTATGCGTTTACAAATTTTACATTAACATAACAAATAAAAATAATATTTTTATTTTTTTACAAATCTCAATAATTCCATTATATAATTTAATCAAACAGATCATACAAAACAGCATCATTCAATCCAAATCACATCGCATATAACAACAAACTGAATTTAACAACGTATTTGCAGAAATTCCTAAACACAATAATAATTAATTGATTTTAATTATTTAAAAAGAAATCTCACAGTAATTCTGAATTCTGTATAATTCAGAATTGAATTTGCCCCAAATTCTAGTTTGCTCCAAATTTGTTCTAGTCTGTTCTTCCAGTATGTTCTGAAATGTAGACCTCGAATTTACGGTCCCAATGGTTCTGAAATGTTCCAATTCTGTATTCGTATGAATATGATATGAATTTATTTGTGTGAATAGTAATTTAAATTTAATTAGTTAATAATTAAACTGAAAATTATACCGTCCTCTTAGTTTAGAACCAAGGCCGACAGTGTTTCCCTTTCGTTCAGATTTAGGGCTCAACCTCCCGATCAAATTACCACGTTGGAGGAAGATCGGCCGTTCCACGCCGGGGAGGGGAGAGCGGCGTGCAAGGGTGGTACCACGGTGGTTAGTGTGATCTTCCCTAGGGGGTGCGGCGGCGCCTGAAACGACGGGTCTTTGGGGCTCTGGTGCGGTCAAAATACCCAATTTCAGGTGGTGTTTACCGTATGGATTTGAAGAATGCGAATAGTACTACAATATTGTCAAAAGAATGGAGGGATTCTACTGAGTGGATTGAGAGAAATTGGGGAAGAAAGATTTGAACATTTCAGGCCATTCACGATGAATATGGCGGCGGCTTACTGCATAGATTAGGGTTTAGTTTAATCACCTATTTATAATATAATATTATTAATCCCTTAATTTTTAGTTAAAGCCCGTTAACCCTTAATAGCTCTAAATTCAGCCCAACGAGAGTTGCCTCTAGCCAAATATCCCCCTTCTGGACACAATGGGCTAGGTCTCATCAGCCCATTCGATCATTTTCAGCTTGTTTTCTTCAAATTAAAATATAAATCATTTAATTATTTAATTTGATCGTACATTTAAATTTACCGGGGCCACATACAAACTCCAAAAATTCCCAAAAAATATACCTAGCTATGTTTTGATGATACGATCCTAAAAAAATCAATTTCATCGAATTTGGAGACCGTTTGAAAAATGGTCCTTTTAACGGTCGATCAGATTCAACAAAAACTATCGAACGCATTTTAATTTACCACGCTCACATATTAAGTTCAAAAACTATGGAAATTTAAATCTGTTAATGATTTGACATTCCGAATCCAACAAAAATGGTTTCATCAAAAATGGAGGTTGTTTGTAAAATGACTATTTTTAATAGCCTTAAATATGATTTAAAAATGGAATTTTTAAATTCTAACATATTTTCTGTCAAAATTTCTAAAAATAAAATTTTTAAATTGATTCTGATTTTCTGGTATACACGGAGTTCTTCACATCGTTTGGATGATTACTGATGTCTTGATTGGGTTGTACACCCAAGACGAGGTAATAAGTGGTGATCGTCCAAACGTACTTGGAGATCGATCGGTTATGCGAGGACCTCTCACCTGTATTGGACATATGGAACTAGGAATAAGGTGCCTCTGGTTTTGTTCAGACCCAGAACGGACTTGTAAATGGATGTGTGTCTGACATTGGATTTTATTCTATGTTGATTGATTTCTATTAAATATATATCTGTTTGGTGGCGGAGAATTTATTCTCTTGCTTAACACCCTTCTCTGAGACGTATGAGCTTAGAGGTTATATATTAATAGACGTCTGTCGCATGGCATGAATGGTCAGTGTGGCATGCTGAGATGCATGCGATCAAGGCTTTTGTTGGAAAGCAGAGGCTTTTGGTTGATGATCAAAGCACGACTTTAAATAGCATAGCTTTGTGTATAGCGTTAATTCGCGAGCCTCACACCCCGGTATGAGTCAAAAATGGGATGGGACAGCAGGGAGTGCATGTGTTTCTCTCTAGCTAGGGGTAGTGCCATGGTATGGAGCCCAGGCATATTTACTTATGTGGATGATGGATAGCGAGGCGCCTCTCATTTGAGTCCCTAGTGGCTCTTGATATGGTCGACGTACTGACCATTTTAGAGGTCCGATAGGATTGGGAAATGTGTGTTTAGGAATTTCCAATCCACAAGCGTAAGTGTGGACCGGCCTTGCAAGATCCAGGGGTTAACTACGGGGGATCCCGGGTCATTCCGCTAGAGATGGCCTGAATCAGTAAGGAACATCCTTTGCCTCGACTCATAGACGGAATCCAGTTTCCAATACATGACTTTTCGGTTTTAGTTGTAGAACTAGTATGGTGACATAGTATATGGTAGTTATGCCATCTAAGATTGATACATTTATATTTGAAGTTGTGTCGAAACTATGCACTAATTATAGTATCAAATGACTTTTGTTTTAAACGTACCAAGCATGTTTGGCTATTATAAGGTAACACTCTATCCCCCGGCTTGCGTTGCATTGTGTGATGGGAACTAAGTCTTATAATAGCTTCATTTTTCGAAAAGCATTGCGCTGTTTGTTTTATGTACTGGTATTCTTGGAAGAAAACCCGTTCCGTGTTATACGGCGTGGTCCCTTGATTTACCCAACTATAAAATAAAGTTTTAAATAACTGTTTTAGTTCTCACACCAGTCCCATGACTGACCTAGAGTTTATTGTTTTAACCTGAACTCTGGGTGCCCCTATTTTCCACATGGGCAGCAAGTAGTTTTGGTTTTGCAGATTTCTATTTTACAGGATCCTAGTTTACAGCTGGAGCAATATTCGGAAAGCTTTGTATCCATGTATTTCTTTCAGTTGTATTTGTTAATGTATTTCCGCTACGCATTGTATTAATTTTCCGCTGCTTTATAATTTAATCTCTGATATTTTTCTGATGTATATTATTTATTCATACTCTGTTATATTCTTATACTCTAATGTAATTATTGTAATAGCAATGAAATGTTCTATTATTTGTGTTCTGATTTGTCCTGTTTTCAACTCAATCCGGGCTTTCTCTTATGGGCGAATTTGGGTCGTTTCACCATGGTATCAGAGCTTTGGTTGACAGAACTCGAGAATAAGACATATTAGAACCGAACGAAATAATTCATCGGAGATTGGATTAGTAATATCCAATAAGAATGACTCGTTAGAGATAGGATCAGTAGTATCCTAAAACGAGTTGGAAGAGTGTTATTTTAAAATAAAAATGAAAATAAATTTAACTTTGAAAATTATATCATATTATACATATTTGGATATTTTATTTTAAATTGATTTGGACTATCGAGTATATGGAGATTTTAATATACGTCTGATCCACATGTATTTGAAGTCTCAAAAATACTGGATGAATATAGAATCACACTCTAGTCGCTCGGAGATGATTCTGATGATGGCATGTCATCATCAGCATTTATGTTTGAGTTTCGAAAGTGGGATATCTATATATTTCCAATTGGCTGGTGTGAGAACCAAAACTAGAAAGGGTTATTGTTGTGAGTTGGCATCAAAAACATGATTTTGAATATATATATATATATATATATATAGAAAGTTATATGTTTGAAAATTTAATCAACTAATTGATTGCTGGTTGTGATGGATGATTATTAATTCCACTAATAAAACCAGTATGACAATGAAAGGTAAATTGAGCCAAATTGAATTTATTATTGAACTGAATTGAAAATCGATAGCAATTGCATATATGTACATGTATATATAATGAACATGTTATAGCTTGGAAGCTAAGAAGAGGAATAAAATTGTATGTCCAACAAATAGGTACATATTTACTGTATTTCTTGGGTTTGATGATTTTATGAGCCGATTGGCTTTTTCTTTTTCTTTTGGATTGATAAGGTCCACGTGAGGCTAGTTGCGGTTTTACCGATCAGCCCGTACAAAGGAGGTTTTGGCCAATTTTTTCGAAAATTTAGGGTGTTAACCAAATTTTTGACAAATTAGAAAATTCTTAGAAACTGAAAAGTTGAAGAACGAAAGCCAGAATGAAAGTTGAGGTTGTTAGTTAAACAACTTTCAGCTCTATTCCTTTTCAAGGATGAAATGATTTTAAGTGGGGGAGATTGTAACAACCCGGATTTTCAGAACCAATTAAAAAATTTATTTTAGCTATTTTAATGGATTTTGAATAGTTAAAATGATTTATTTTAAATAATAATGACTATAAATTTATTTTGAATAGAATTAGAACGTATAAATTTATTTTAATTATAAAACAAGCCTGAAATGGCGAGGTAGTTTGAAAATTCGATTTTAAATTTCAATTGAATGTACATGATTCAAAATAAATCTGATTTCAGTAAAAATTGAAACGTTAGAATCTGCTTAACTATATCTTTCTAATGAATGTAAGAAACTGAGATTTCACTGTAAAAATTGAAAGTTATGTCCAGTTTAAATTTCAGAATAGTCATTATGGAATTTATATATATATATATTTTAATATAATATATAGCCCTTAAAATAGCCATTTTACAAATGACCTCCATTTTCGACAAAACCACTTTTACTGGATCCGGAATGTCATATTATTGCTAGGTTTCAAATTTCATAATTTTTGGAATTAATATGTGAGCGTGGTAAATTTAAACGCGTTTGGTAATTTCAGTTTGAATTTAATCGACTGGAAAATGACCATTTTTCAAACAGTCTCCAAATTCGAAGAAATTAGTTTTATTAGGACCGCTTCCTCAAAACATAGCTAGATTTATTTTTTTGTAATTTTTGAAGTTAGTATGTGGCCCTGGTAAATTAAAATGTACGTTGAATTCAATTTTGAACATTAGGTTAATTTATATTTTAATTTTGATGAAAACTTATCAAAATAGTCGAATCAGCTTGCAGGACATATCCCATTGTGTTCGAAATGGGGGTATTTACCTGGGAACGACAGTCGTTGTGTTCGATTTGGAGTTCGGATGAAAGGTTAAAACCCTAATCCCTCTTCACAACCACCAGCCACCATTTTTTTTTTTGAAAAAAAAAGAAGAACGACGGAACCGTCATTCTCCCTCCGACCGCTGCCCAGGCGATCGCCGCCCCCCAAGGCGACGGCGCACCCCCCCTTCGACCACCCTCTCTCCCCTCTCCTCCCTCCTCCTCTCTTCTCTCTCCGTTTGCAACCCAACGCCCAATTCCTCCAAACAACCGCTGTGGGGCCCCCATTGCTCCAGCGCCGCCAACTACACCCCCTGCCACCTCCCCTCAGCCCTGCGCCACCCCCTCAACCTCCACCACCGACCACGAGCCCCCCTCCATATAAAAATCCAGTTTTATAATTTTCAGTTTTGCGTTTTACCCCCTGGTGATCCTCAGCCCATATCTTCCATTTCGAGCCCCTAAGGCCAAAACTGCACAGTAACAAAATCAAAGAGCACAATTTTCTCTTCGATTTGACTATATGGAAACCACATTTTGGATTGCGGAGTTGTTCAGAAAACGCGTCCAAAGTCTAATGTCCAAATACTGTCTTTTCGCAAATTCTGGCGAATTGGAGCATTTTCGAAAGAAAGGCCACTACGCAAAAGCGGTCCAAAATGGCGCGTTTAAGCTAGAAAAAAAGATCGTGTGAAAATTGGAGCTTGTCTGCAAATTCTGGGATCAGAAGAGCGAATCAGAACGTCAGAAAAGCCTAGCGGAGTGGATCCCAAGGTGAGAACACCCTCTCACTCGAATTATTTTACAGTTAAAAATATGCTAGGATGTGGATGGGGCTTAGTAGCTCCTGACACTATTTATTGTATAAATCATGGATGTTTATTTGGATTGAATTGTTGTGAAGTTGACTGTATTGTGGTGAAATTGATTGTATTGTAGTTTTGTGAATTGGTTGATGATTGTGTATGGCGCGAGCCAGTATTAGGAGAGGGATAATGCTAGACATTATTCCGGTTCTAATATCGCGCCGTTATAATGCTGAAATTTTCTGAAATGAAATATATAAAATATTCATGTGTTGATAAATTGTTTGAACAATAAAAATATCATTTTATTGAATGTAAATGAACTATATAAAATATTCATGTGTTGAATAAATTGTTTGAACAATAAAAATATCATTTTTATTGAATGTATATGAACTATATAAAATATTCATGTGTTGAATAAAATGTTTGAACAATAAAAATATCATTTTTATTGAATGTATGAACTATATAAATAGTAAAGTGTTGAAATAAATATTTTATCGTTAAAAATATAATTTTGGACGTATATGTGAATGGTATAAAATTCTTCTGAAATGAAAATAAATATTCATTTACAAATCGGACGATTTGTTTATGTACACCCATTTAACTGACATTTATTGGGAGGATAAATTTTACATATCGCCCAACTGCACAAATAATATTCAGTATTTGTTGGTTGAAAACCCACGCGGGTATTGGGATGATATTTAGCGTACACTAATCCTAATAGTTTTGTTGTATGTCAATCGATTGGTTGACAGATTGTTGTAAGCATTAATTATTTATATTTAGTGCTTATGCAGTTGTGTAATGCACTCTAGATGATGGTTTACTGTGTATCGTTATCGTTGTGCACATGTGTTGTATGAAATCCATATAAATAAATTATATGGTAATTGATTGGGTCTGATTCTAGTTCAGAAAGAACGAATATTTTAAAATAATATTCCGTAAAGGATTAAAATGTGAATTTGATGTCCGATTTTGGGTGGACACGAAAATATTGAAATATGTGAAGCCGTGTTGATTTGATATGCTCCATTTTAACGCGTGCGATATTTATATCGATTTTATTCATTTTTATAATGAATATCGAAAAGGAAATGACTTCAAAATCTGATATTTTGAAAATATTATCATTTAAATATTATAATGATAAGGAGTATTAAATTTTAGTTAAAATTGAAATGAAAGTGGGAATCATTTTTAAAACAAATTTATAAAATATATTTTTAACGAAATATATATTATATATATATTACGTATATGTATTAATGGCTTGAATAGAACGCGTCGTGCTGCGACCGTTCGCGAATTTCAACCGTTGACTTCGAATTGACATTACGGGAGATCCGACCGTCGGCTTCTCCTAACACCGGAACCGTTAGGTTCATATCGGAAAGTGATTTCCAATGTAGGTAAGAGATTTTAAATCTAATGGTTGGATTAGGAATTATGTTCAAATTAAATTTTGAAAAGGTCGCTATGGATGCAGTTCGGTGGCCGTTATTGGAAACCGATTGTACGGTCCTTGATAAAATTATTAAAGATATTAATAATTTGTGTAAAATCATAATAAATGATTTGAAAAGAATTTAGATGAAAAATTCCGCGTTTGTAAAGTTAAAAATATATTTTTATCAAAATGAACTAGTTATTAACTAGAAAGATAATCTAACGTTTTAAATAAATAAATTGGATTTGTGGATGGTTTTAACCTAACCAGAATTTTCCAATGTATGAGTTGGAATGGATTTGAATGGGAATCATCTTCGACATATTTCAATATTGGATTCCGTGACTATACGGATATTGTGGAGGAATTTGAAAGATAGATATATACATATATATTGTTATTCCCCATACGATATGTGTTGGTTTCAGAATTTGATATTGAATATAAGCCAATATAATTTCTGTTCAGAGCCTTATATTTAATATCAAAGTGGATTTTGGGTTTGTCGTGGATAGTGCCTTAAGTAACACTGTTCTTAAACCCCGTGGTGAAAAGAATAAATCTTTTAATTAAGATTATTAGAGTTTCCAATTATATTCGTGATTGGAATAAAATGGAATGTGATTTTGGGTTTATTGTGAACTGTGTTTTTAATGACATCCGTTCTTTAACCCAGTTAACAGTGAAATGTGATTCGGAATATATAAATCCTTTATTAAGATTTAATGGATTTTTCCAAAGTAAAGTTTTCCAATTTAATCAAATAAATTGGAATGGAATGGAATTCGATTTGGTAATAATCGAAGTAAGCTTCTATGGAGGAAGACTGTTACTATATATGGAATTTAAAAGGCTTTGTCGTTATTCCATTTATATTATTGGTTGGATACGGTAATTGATATCGATTATATATATTGATCTGTTTTCCGTGAAGATTCCATAATTAATGGAATGCGATTTTGGCTTTATCGTGAACTTTGTTTTAAATGACATTGGTTCTTTAACCCAGTTAAAGACAGGATTACATGTCTAACATTGTATTTCGAACTATATTGTTGATCTCTGCTAAATATATATCTGTTTGGTAGCGAAGAATTTATTCTATTGCTTAACACCCTTCTTTGAGATGTATGAGCTTAGAGGTTACATATTGGTAGAAATCAATGATACAGTGTAAATTGTCGATGTGACATGTTTGATTTCCCAAAGTTAAATAATCATTAGTAATGATTGTTGGAAGATTAAAACTAAGTAAAGTTTTAATGAATCTTTAATTAGATTGAAATGTGAATGTGATAATTTAAGTTATCAAATTTGGGAAATGATCGAGAATGGAGTATCCCTAGTTTTGCTCCAAGCGATAGTTAAATCTTTAATTAGATTTGAACGTGAAATGGTAATTAATTTTTACTAATAACACAGTGGTGTTATATATGGAGTACTACCAGTTTTGCTCCATGGGATGAACAGGTTGGGATTTGGATAATAAAAGAAATGATTACTTCAGTATGGTTCGATAATCCCGACTATTTGATAAACCTTAATTTGATTTAGAATTGTGAAAAGATAAGATAAAATCTTTTGAAATGATATTCAGAGAAAGATTAAAGAATAAATTTAAAAGAATTTATCTTTGATAAAATTAATGGGAACCTTTCCCTAAAAATGTGAATCTTTGATTAAAAGAATATTCTGGATTCGAATGAGCCATATGATGTGTTTTTATTAAACTTGCTTATTGATTGTAAAATATGCGAGTTATTTGGGAAGTCCGAGTTTATGCCCATATTGAATAGCTGATTCGATGTTAAGTCGACGATGAAGATGGTGGTTGAAGAACGGAGTTCTTTACATCATTTGGATAGTTACTGATGTCTTGATTGGGCTGTACACCCAAGACGAGGTAATAAGCGGTGATCGTCCAGACGTACTTGGAGACCGACCGGATATGCGAGGACCTCTCTCTTGTATTGGACATATGGGACGAGGAATAAGGTGCCTCCAGTTTCGTTCAGACCCAGAACGGACTTGTAAATGGATGTGTGTCTGACATTGGATTTTATTCTATGTCGATTGATTTTTATTAAATATATATCTGTTTGGTGGTGGAGAATTTACTCTCTTGCTAAACACCCTTCTCTGAGACGTACGAGCTTAGAGGTTATATATTGATAGACATTAGTCGCATGGCGTGAATTGTCAGTGTGGCATGCTGAGATGCATGTGATCAAGCTTTTGTTGAAAAGCAGAGTCTTGTGGTCGATGATCAATGCACGACTTTAAATAGCATAACTTTGTGTATAGCGTTAATTCGTGGGCCTCACTCCCCGGTATGAGCCAAAAACGGGATGGGACAGCAGGGAGTGCATGTGTTTCTTTCTAGCTATAGGTAGTGCCATGGTATGGAGCCCAGGCATATTTACTTATGTGAATGATGACTAGCGATGCGCCTCAGATATGAGTCCCTAGTGGCTCTTGATATTGTCAATGTACTGACCATTTTAGAGGTCCGATAGGACCGGGAAACGTGTGTCTAAGAATTGTCAATTCACTAACGTAAGTGTGGACGGACCCTGCAAGATCCAAGGGTTCACTGCGGGGGATCCTGGGTCATTTTTCTAGAGATGGCCCAAATTGGAGAGGAACATCCTTTGCCTCAACTCATAGATGGAATCCAATTTCCAATACGTGACTTTTCGGTTTTAGTTGTAGAACTAGTATGGCGACATAGTATATGATAGCTATGCCGTCTATGATTGATACATTTATATTTGAAGTTATTTCCACACTATACACTTATAATAGTATCAAATGACTTTTGTTTTAAACGTACCAAGCATGTTTGGCTATTATAAGGTAAAACTCTATCCTCCGGCTTGCGTTGCATTGTGTGATGGGACCTGAGTCTGATAATAGCTTCATTTTTCGAAAAGCATTGCGTTGTTTGCGTAACACCCCACCTCTGCTAGGGTCACTCACCAAGGGAATGCACTAGGTTTGGTGAAGCATTATCGAGGTAAACATGCACAGAAATATTACAAGATAGACCATATATAAAACGGCGGAAGTAAAGCAAATTTCATTACCTTACCAAATAGTAAGGTCAAAAGCCTTTTACATCAGAATACATCAAAACCTGTCTTGCAATAGTAAAGAAGCATAAACCATTTCATAAATTATTCCCCAAGCAAAACAGTAAGGTAGCCATAGCCAAGAAGAGTCCAAGCCATGCATGATGACCTTCAAGCAGAGGAAGTCTGAACTAAATAACAGTGTTTCCTCCCTGAAAACCTGGGGGGGAAACGGAAGACAAAGAGGCGAAACAAAACGGGGTCAGTCATAAAGATTGGTAAGTCCTATCTACTTCCAGTACAAAAACAGGTAAAGGTAACATGACATGCATAAACTGAAAGTAAACATAAGGATAATGACAAGATGGATAAGCTAAACCAAGATAACTGGATGAACTACTGTAGCAAGATAAACTAAGGTATTATGATAAACTAAGGTGTCAAGATAAATCAAGGTATCACATCGTCAGGTTCCTATTAAGTACACTATCCCAAGGTATTTATCATGTATAACATCCCACGGTATCTATCATGTATAACATCCCAAGGTATTTATCATGTATATTCGCTCTGCACCTCTCGTACTAGTATCCCTACCCGCATCATGTGTTAACTATGAATGTCCCTTGCACAATGTCATGTAATGGTCCATGTCAACCTAATATATAGCATATGTAGGTTTCCCAACTCGTATGTTTCTTTCCATGTATAAGTTCAGTCCTTTGCCGCAGGCCGTACGGGCTTCCCCCATGTAAATCTATACCACCTCAACGTAGTACCATTTTATCCTTGAAGTTGTTTTGGATTGCTACCCTTGATCTGGTTATGTTTTCTGACCATGAACTATCGCGTGTTCACTTAGGATTTATGCCACCTAGGACCACTAGGGATTATGCTACCTAATGAACGTTTCTGTGTCTCGGTTTGGGTTCAAGCCACCTAGGGCCACTAGGGATTATGCCACCCGTCAACCACGCCCTTTATCCCACGTGTGTATCATGAATCGTTTTCCATGTCTAGACGCACATGTATCTCAATGTGCCAGCCGAGTTCCGCGCCAGGGCAAATCAAGAAATACGGAACTCGGTCGGGAGCTTTAAGTCATCTGGCGGTGCAGATATCAAGGTCTGTTTTAGTATCCGTGGCTATGGTCCCACGTGACCCCTCCCTCAACTACTGAAAGGCAATCCAAGAAAAATCATGTATGAGAACTACATCCCGGCCCCACTATAGCCCCACTTTCCTATGGGCCAACCTCACCCATGACTCGATAGCAAGAACATGGTCTGTTGGGAGTTCTATGCCTTTCTGTTCGCGCACGATTGACTAAAGATGGTAGGTAGTCGGCGACGTGCTATCCAGGGCAAAATCAAGTATCGTCGACTCCACGCTAATCCATCCCAGTCTTTAGGTCGCTCGCATAGCGACCAAGGCATACTCTTGGCTCTTCTACCACAGACCTTAACCTCTATGAGGCCGGGTTTCATGGACCATCTGCCACCTCACAGAGGGATACCAAGAGTACCCTCACGTCCCCTGAAGCTACCGCTTCGCCACCCAGTTCGCTGGAGCTTTTTTTTATCCAAGTCAGATAAGTTGCTCCTCCTCGTATACTAAGCGATGACCTACCGTATCAGGTTACTCATCTATTTATGAACTAGTCCCATGTCCTTGGCTAAGAATTATTACTTAGTTATTCTTAACTAAGGTTTACCACTTAGCTTCTTTTCCCGTTATCCTTGATTAACTACGATTTTCAACCTAGTCCCCTGAGCTAGGGTCTTGTCAAATGTGTTAAGTGTTGCCATTCAAGTTCATGACTTAACCCACCCACGAATCATTTCAAGGTTGGCTAAGTACTCAAGTTCAAGGCTTAGACCTACAAGTTGGTTAAGTGTACCAAGAAGCTCATGACTTAACCCTACCAAGTCAAATTGGTTAAGTATTTATTTGTCTTAACCCTATCCGATTATTGTGTTAGACTGATTAACCATAGATTATCTTAATCGCATCAGATCATTGAGCCGGATTGGTTAAGTATGGGTTAGCTTAACCTCATCCACTAATCATACTACAAGGGTTAAGTATATTCAAAAGGTCTTGTGACTTAACCCTATCAAGTTCACATGTTAGATTGGTTAAGTATAGGTTACTTAACCTCATCAAATCATCATGTATAACTGGTTAATTATAAGTTACTTAACCCCATTAAATTTATCATGTTAAGTTGGTTAAGTATTGGTTGCTTAACCTCATTAAATTACAAAGTTTAGATTGGTTAAGTGTTTAACTTAACCCCATCGAATTACCTTGTTTAGATTAGTTAAGTATAGGTTACATAACCCCATCTAATTTCCGTGTTTATATTAGTTAAGTCTAAATTACTTAACCCCATCTAATTACCAAGTCGGATTAGTTAAGTGTAAATTACTTAACCCCATCTAATTACCAAGTCGGATTAGTTAAGCGTAAATTACTTAACCCCATCCCCTAATTGTCTTGTATGGTTAAGTGTCATTAAGAAATCAAGCCCGGTCCCACTTAACCTACCCACTCGTGTCATATCGGTTAAGTGTCATTAGTCAAATTTACTTAACCTTATCATGTGGCATTAATTTAATTAATGCACTCTCAACCTCTCACATTAGACCTTGTTTTGGTTACAAGTTAAGCCGGGCGGGTCCGGGTAGTTTTACACCACAACCTAGTCTAACCTCGGGTCTTAAGCGCGACATGACCAACTTCTCACATTGGATCCTATTATTTGTAGCCACTAGTTAAGCCGGGCGGGTCCAGGTAGATTTATGCTACAAACTCAACCCAACCTCGAGTTGGCCACTTTCATGTTTGGTCTAGCGTCATATTACACTTACAACCCCCGTGTCTAGTTTCAAGTCCCATGTTTACCCCACATGTCATGTCCCCATTTAGGTGTATCATGAGTGTCATATTTTCATGAAATCCCATATCAAATTTTCATGTCATAATCACGCTCGTCTATCCTACCCAAATCGTGTTTCCAACCCAAGTAAAAGCGAGTCAACATAGTAAGGATACTATGCTACATATTGGCCTCAAAACATGCACGATGCCAAGAAGGGATTGGCCACAAACATGCATAGTATCATAAAGGGTTTGGCCTCAAAATATGCATAACATCATAAGGGGTTTTTGGCCACAAACATGCATAGTATCATAAGGGAATTTGGCCACAAACATGCATAGTATCATAAGAGAATTTGGCCACAAACATGCATAGTATCATAAGGGAATTTGGCCACAAACATGCATGATAACATAAGGGGTTTGGGTTCATTTACATGCATAAGCCCCAAAGTCAAATCTTTTCCAATGTTTCACAAGTCAAATGGTTCCCAAAGGTTCATGCTAGCATTCCATAGATAAAGATTCAAACTTGCAAGATAAACTAGGTTAATCATAACATGAATAACATGATCTAGTCACTAGCATAGCCAAAAGTCATAGGTTCAAGAAAAAGAGGCATGACAAGGTTCATATAGGCTAGCATACTTAGTTTAATCTCGTTTTATTCCATGCCATCATTAAGACTACCGTTTAGATCTAGAAGTAGCTAGAACTTACATAGCGAGGCTTAGGGAATGAGCATGATCCGTCTTGACGAAGAAAGGTGGCTCCTTTGTTGAAGAATCTTCATGAAACTTGCGTAGCAACGTTGATCCTTCCTCGATTTGGTGTAGGAAGCTTGCACCTTTTGATTTGAATCCGATTTGAATGCATAGTCTCTAGGAATTGGAGATGGAGGCCATGATCACTTGGCATTTGGGCAGCACTTCGTGGCATGAGTGATTTGTGAGGGTTTAAGCTAGGTCTAGGGGTCTTTTTATAGAGATTAGGAGTAGTTTAGGCCGTAGGATAAACCCTAGGATAGATCTGAACCCTCAAAAATCGTCACAAGCCTCCAAAACAAGACCCAGGAGCCAAAACAGGTGCACCAGGCCGACCTGGCCGACCAGGGAGGTCGACACCCAGGTCGACCCCCAGGTCGACTCTAGTGTCGACCTGGTTGCGGGGGAGGTCGACCCTAGTGTCGACCCCCCTATCGACCTGTCTGGGGGGGATCTTTCCTGCCTACCCTGAATTCGTAAAATTTGAATCTGTTTTCGAATTTGAATTTTTCGTGAAACTTTGCGAGCCCATATCTTGGTCATACGGACTCCGATTTACGAAATTTCGGACTCTATTTCGCGTATTTTTCCGAGACGAACGCAATGGCGTAACCCATTTTCCCTGATTAAGATTTTAACATTTAATTCTGCCTTGATTCTTGTCTTAACACGTTGTTAAAATTCGGGTTGTTACATTCTTCCCTCCTTTAAGGATTTCGTCCCCGAAATCTCCAAGTTAGGAAGAACGCATCCTACCATCCATCATCCATCTACTCAAAACATCATCCACAGGCAACCATTGTCCTTAGACGATTTCTAATGCCATATGAACATATGCAAAATGTGTGTATATGCTCCTTAGCTAATGCTAATGATCAGGCCTGAATGATCTTTCTAATGCAAAATATGTTTAGTGCCATGAGTCCAACATGTATGCAAATAGTCCTAGTCATATAAGTATTATATGCGTGCACAAACATTCATTCATATGCAACATCCGCATGATAACACATTCAATTTCATCCATAAACAAGTATAAATACTCGTGCATATGCAACATGAAACGTGATCGCGTCAATCTAGTATCTAATGTGTATTCGCGCATCCACGAGCAACCACTTGCAACCATTTGCAACCATATCAATCATAACATGTTTCAAATACATGTTTACATCCATAGAGTTCTATCTAAGGTTCCCAAGATAAGATCGAGGAGATAAACAAGACAAACTCCTTATGGGGTTTGTAACAGAAACAGGACCGAGAGGATATCCACCAAGCGATAGCATGCAAGTAAGCTCTACAGGTGAACCAAGGATCAAAGATATACTCTTAAAAAGAGACATAATGCGCGTGTCTAAGCCGCATTTCCATGAGCTTAATTCCATTTTGCCTTGACCGCCTTTGACTTCATGATTTCGTAGCTCCTTGATTCCTATTTCCAAGGTATGAGTTGGAACTCATTTCAATGTCGCTTCTCGTTTCACTTTCACTTATTCTTTCCCTAGTATGCTCGGCTCAAACATATCTACGTACTCATGCAAGCTCTCAAAAATTCACTAGTGAATTCTGGATTTCGTTTACCGATGCCAATCCATGTTACCACGTGCACTTACTAGGGTGATTCCTATAACCCATGCTCAAGCGGAATGAACCATCCGTCTTATTGGCAGACGTTACTCGATTGGATCGGAGATTTCCGATAAATGCATCAAGAGATTCTAGGTAACTAACCATGACAGAACCCAAAAGGTTACACGAGACTTCGAAGGTATTACCAAAGCAAGACAAGAGTCTGACTACCCTCTTTTCAAAACAAGAATGGTATCCCTTACTGGATAACCACTTTACCCCTAGAATCCATCCATAGCTCAACAATAGAAGCATTGCTTCTAATCTCAACACTTGGCATAGACGTTCTCAAATCCAACAAGTCATGAATAAATGGACCAACTCTCCAACCAGATTTGGGGACTAAAGTGGGATCTTCTACCATGCTAGTACTAAGGTGCAGAGACTTAACTATCGAGGCAGACTTAAATGATGCGATGATCAAAACAAAGTCTAGACGGGACGATAGAAAAGAAAGGCTAAGCCTTTAACAGAAACGGTACCATTCCTCTTAGGTATGCTAGAAATGAGAGCATACAATTGCCCTCTCGCTGATCTTGTCCTTATCTTCCTTTGTGGATCAAGCCATACCAACAAGTTGCTTATTCTTAAGCTCGTGTCCTTTATCCTTGCTCTTATTATCCCTTCTTATAACTTCGGTAACAGGTCTCTCGAGAACTTCCTCCATCGCACGGGAAAACACTTACGTAGCTAGACAAGGATTAGTCGCAGTTAAAACTACTGTGACTACAGATGGAGGAAAGAAAGGAAGAGGGGTTCAATCAAGGAAACAAAGGATGGTGCTAATGGCTTTTGGGGAATAGCCTTTAAAAACAAATTTTTCTTGAAAAATGCTTCTTTGTAAATGGTTTTTCAAATAGTTTTCAGAAGGTTTTAAAAACTTTTGCCCAGTCTGGTAACCTTCTGCTCTGATACCAAATGTAACACCCCACCTCCGCTAGGGTCACTCACAAAGGGAATGCACCAGGTTTGGTGAAGCATCGAGGTAAACATGCACAGAAATATTACAAGACAGAACATATATAAAACAGCGGAAGTAAAGCAAATTTCATTACCTTATAAAATAGTAAGGTCAAAAGCCTTTTACATCAGAATACATCAAAACCTGTCTTTCAATAGTAAAGAAGCATAAACCATTTCATTAATTATTCCCCAAGTAAAACAGTAAGGTAGCCATAGCCAAGAAGAGTCCAAGCCATGCATGATGACCTTCAAGCAGAGGAAGTCCGAACTAAATAACAGTGTTTCCTCCCTGAAAACCTTGGGGGAACGGAAGACAAAGAGGCGAAACAAAACGGGGTCAGTCATAAAGACTGGTAAGTCCTATCTACTTCCAGTATAAAAACAGGTAAAGGTAACATGACATGCATAAACTGAAAGTAAACATAAGGATGATGACAAGATAGATAAGCTAAACCAAGATAACTGGATGAACTGCTGTAGCAAGATAAACTAAGGTATCATGATAAACTACGGTGTCAAGATAAATCAAGGTATCGCATCGTCAGGTTCCTATCAAGTATACTATCCCAAGGTATCTATCATGTATAACATCCCACCGTATCTATCATGTATAACATCCCAAGGTATTTATCATGTATATTCGCTCTGCACCTCTCGTACTAGTATCCCTACCCGTGTCATGTGTTAACTATGAATATCCCTTGCACAATGTCATGTAATGGTCCATGCAACCTAATATATAGCATATGTAGGTTTCCCAACTCGTATGTTTCTTTCCATGTATAAGTTCTGTCCTTTGTCGTAGGCCGTACGGGCTTCCCCCATGTAAATCTATACCACCTCAACGTAGTACCATTTTATCCTTGAAGTTGTTTTGGACTGCTACCCTTGATCTGGTTATGTTTTCTTACCATGAACTATCGCGTGTTCACCTAGGATTTATGCCACCTAGGACCACTAGGGATTATGCTACCTAATGAACATTTCCCTGTCTCGGTTTGGGTTCAAGCCACCTAGGGCCACTAGGGATTATGCCACCCGTCAACCACGCCCTTTATCCCACTTGTGTATCGTGAATCGTTTTCCATGTCTAGACGGACATGTATCTCAATGTGCCATCCGAGTTTTGTGTCAGGGAAAATCAAGAAATACGGAACTCGGTCGAGAGCTTTAAGTCATCTACCGGTGCAGATATCAAGGTCTGTTTTTGTATCCGTGGCTATGGTCCCACGTGACCCCTCCCTCAACTACTGAAAGGCAATCCAAGAAAAATCATGTATGAGAACTACATCCCGGCCCCACTATAGCCCCACTTTCCTATGGGCCAACCTCACCCATGACTCGATAGCAAGAACATGGTCTGTTGGGAGTTCTCTGCCTTTCTGTTCGCGCACGATTGACTAAAGATGGTAGGTAGTCGGCGACGTGCTATCCAGGGCAAAATCAAGTATCGTCGACTCCACGCTAATCCATCCCAGTCTTTAGGTCGCTCGCCTAGCAACCAAGGCATACTCTTGGCTCTTTTACCGCAGACCTTAACCTTTGTGAGGCCGGGTTTCATGGACCATCTGCCACCTCACAGAGGGATACCAAGAGTACCCTCACGTCCCCTGAAGCTACCGCTTCGCCACACAGTTCGCTGGAGCTTTATTTTTATCCAAGTCAGATAAGTTGCTCCTCCTCGTATACTAAGCGATGACCTACCGTATCAGGTTACTCATCTATTTATGAACTAGTCCCATGTCCTTGGCTAAGAATTATTACTTAGTTATTCTTAACTTAGGTTTACCACTTAGCTTCTTTTCCCGTTATCCTTGATTAACTACGATTTTTAACCTAGTCCCCTGAGCTAGGGTCTTGTCAAATGGGTTAAGTGTTGCCATTCAAGTTCATGACTTAACCCACCCACGAATCATGTCAAGGTTGGCTAAGTACTCAAGTTCAAGGCTTAGCCCTACAAGTTGGTTAAGCGTACCAAGAAGCTCATGACTTAACCCTACCAAGTCAAATTGGTTAAGTATTTATTTGTCTTAACCCTATCCGATTATTGTGTTAGATTGATTAAGCATAGATTATCTTAATCGCATCAGATCATCGAGCCGGATTGGTTAAGTATGGGTTAGCTTAACCTCATCCACTAATCATACTACAAGGGTTAAGTATATTCAAAAGGTCTTGTGACTTAACCCTATCAAGTCCACATGTTAGATTGGTTAAGTATAGGTTACTTAACCTCATCAAATCATCATGTATAACTGGTTAATTATAAGTTACTTAACCCCATTAAATTTATCATGTTAATTTGGTTAAGTATTGGTTGCTTAACCTCATTGAATTTCCAAGTTTAGATTGGTTAAGTGTTTATCTTAACCCCATCGAATTACCGTGTTTAGATTAGTTAAGTATAGGTTACTTAACCCCATCTAAATCCCGTGTTTAGATTAGTTAAGTCTAAATTACTTAACCCCATCTAATTACCAAGTCGGATTAGTTAAGTGTAAATTACTTAACCCCATCTAATTACCAAGTCGGATTAGTTAAGCGTAAATTACTTAACCCCATCCCCTAATTGTCTTGTATGGTTAAGTGTCATTAAGAAATCAAGCCCGGTCCCACTTAACCTACCCATTCGTGTCATATCGATTAAGTGTCATTAGTCAAATTTACTTAACCTTATCATGTGGCATTAATTTAATTAATGCACTCTCAACCTCTCACATTAGACCTTGTTGTGGTTACTAGTTAAGCCGGGCGGGTCCGGGTAGTTTTACACCACAACCTAGTCTAACCTCGGGTCTTAAGCGCGACATGATCAACTTCTCACATTGGATCCTATTGTTTATAGCCACTAGTTAAGCCGGGTGGGTCCGGGTAGATTTATGCTACAAACTCAACCCAACCTCGAGTTGGCCACTTTCATGTTTGGTCTAGTGTCATATTACATTTACAACCCCCGTGTCTAGTTTCAAGTCCCATGTTTACCCCACATGTCATGTCCCCATTTAGGTGTATCATGAGTGTCATATTTTCATGAAATCCCATATCAAATTTTCATGTCATAATCACGCTCGTCTATCCTACCCAAATCGTGTTTCCAACCCAAGTAAAAGCGAGTCAACATAGTAAGGATACTATGCTACATATTGGCCTCAAAACATGCACGATGCCAAGAAGGGATTGGCCACAAACATGCATAGTATCATAAAGGGTTTGGCCTCAAAATATGCATAGCATCATAAGGGGTTTTTGGCCACAAACGTGCATAGTATCATAACGGAATTTGGCCACAAACATGCATAGTATCATAAGAGAATTTGGCCACAAACATGCATAGTATCATAAGGGAATTTGGCCACAAACATGCATGATAACATAAGGGGTTTGGGTTCATTTACATGCATAAGCCCCAAAGTCAAATCTTTGCCAATGTTTCACAAGTCAAATGGTTCCCAAAGGTTCATGCTAGCATTCCATAGATAAAGATTCAAACTTGCAAGATAAACTAGGTTAATCATAACATGAATAGCATGATTTAGTCACTAAGCATAGCCAAATGTCATAGGTTCAAGCAAAAGAGGCATGACAAGGTTCATATAGGCTAGCATACTTAGTTTAATCTCGTTTTATTCCATGCCATTATTAAGACTACCGTTTAGATCTAGAAGTAGCTAGAACTTACATAGCGAGGCTTAGGGAATGAGCATGATCCGTCTTGATGAAGAAAGGTGGCTCCTTTGTTGAAACATCTTCATGAAACTTGCGTAGCAACGTTGATCCTTCCTCGATTTGGTGTAGGAAGCCTTCACCTTTTGATTTGAATCCGATTTGAATGCATAGTCTCTAGGAATTGGAGATGGAGGCCATGATCACTTAGCATTTGGGCAGCACTTCGTGGCAAGAGTGATTTGTGAGGGTTTAAGCTAGGTCTAGGGGTCTTTTTATAGAGATTAGGAGTAGTTTAGGCCGTAGGATAAACCCTAGGATAGATCTGAACCCTCAAAAATCGTCACAAGCCTCCAAAACAAGACCTAGGAGCCAAAACAGGTGCACCAGGCCGACCTGGCCGACCAGGGAGGTCGACCCCCAGGTCGACTCTAGTGTCGACCTGGTTGGGTGGGGAGGTCGACCCTAGTGTCGACCCCCCTGTCGACCTGTCTGGGCGGGATCTTTCCCGCCTACCCTGAATTTTGAAAATTTGAATCTGTTTTCGAATATGAATTTTTCGTGAAACTTTGCGAGGCCATATCTTGGTCATACAGACTCCGATTTACGAAATTTCGGACTCTATTTCGCGTATTTTTCCGAGACGAACGCAATGGCGCAACCCATTTTCCCTGATTTAGATTTTAACATTTAATTCTGCCTTGATTCTTGTCTTAACACGTTGTTAAAATTCGGGTTGTTACAGTTTGTTTTTTGCACTTGTATTCTTTGGCGGAAACCCGTTCCGTGTTATACAGCGTGGTTCCTTGATTTACCCAGCTTTAAAATAATGTTTTAAATAATTGTTTTAGTTCTCACACCAGCCCCATGACTGACCTGGAGTTTATTGTTTTAACCTAAACTCTGGATACCCCTATTTTCCACACGGGCAGCTAGTAGTTTAGGTTTTGCATATTTCTATTTTACAGGATCCCGGTTTACAGCTGGAGATATATTCAGAAAGCTTTGTATCCGTTTATTTCTTTCAGTTGTATTTGTTAATGTATTTCTGCTACGCATTGTATTAATTTTCCGCTGCTTTGCAATTTAATCTCTGATATTTTTCTAATGTATATTATTTATTCATACTCTGTTATATTCTTGTACTCTGATGTAATTGTTGTAATAGCAATGAAATGTTCTATTATTTGTGTTCTGATTTGTCCTATTCTCGACTCAATCCGGGCTTTCCCTTACGGGCGAGTTTGGGTCGTTTCACTGCCGAAGCACCACCGATCGACCCTCTAGGACTACCACCGATCGGCCCATAAAGCACCTACCGATCGACCCATAAAACACCTACCGGTCGGTCTACAAAACACCTACCGATCGATTCACCAAACGCCTACCGATATGTTCTTCTGGAAGCACACCACCGATCGGTCTGAAGCACACCCACCAATCGGTCTCCAGAACACCACTTCTAAACCACCAACGATTGGTATCCTACTACATAGTACCAATTGCTTTCCCTAACATACAATACCGATCGGCCCTGACTTTTTTTCCAAGGCAAGTTTCAGCCGATCATCCCCTCCTTACCGATTGGTCATGACCGATCGGTTCCCTGTATAGATCAAAACTACCTCCGTTTTCGATCAAAACTTCGCCAAACGACAAATTCGGCGAAACTGACTCATCCAATACAATCATAAGCATGTTATGGAACCACTAACATCATGAAAATGATAATTACCATCAATTTATGCAAATTCACCAAAAATCACGATAAATGATCATGTGATCCAAACAATGGTTCTAACTTGCACATTCACATAAAATATCATAGAAATTACTTATCTAAACATGCTAAATCAGATCATAAGGTGATTAATATGAAAATGGACTCACCAATGCATTGATCTATGTAAAAACACTTGCCTATGATGAAAAACACGCACAACTAATCATATACTTCATTGAATCCATGTGAGAGATGTAAATGACTCATCGATTCTCCAAAACAAGCTAAAATTGATGAAATAAGAATCCGGACAACAAGCACCTCGCACCAAACACCTTCATTCGATGAACTCTTGCCTCAATTGATGTAGATCTAGCCTTCAATGGTGTAGATATATGATTTCCCTCCTTGGATTATGATTTCTAATGGTGGAAAGGTGTTTGAGGAAGGAGGAGCACAAGGCACCAATTAGGAGAATGGAAAATTCAAACCCTTTCTCATATACCTTGCCTCCTATTTATAGTTTCCACCAACCCCCTAATGGGTCTTCTCAGTTCAGCTAAATTTGGCTTACCAAACCCGAACAGCCAACTGAAAAAACTTAAACAACGATTTCTCCCAAACCGCTAAGCCAAATCTTTAATGTAACTACTCTACGGAAAGGCAATCATCAATTCCTTTCCAATGGCACTGGTCTTACCCTCTGGTTCAACCTGAGTCAAAAGTTATGCCGTGTACAAGGATGACAGGGGAAAAATGGTCACAAACAAAATTGGTAAAAATTATGGACATGTCTAACATCCCCATAAGCAACATATCAAAAGATGAGAATAATCCAACCCTCAGAAAATAAAATAAAAATATTTTATGATCTTCCAATCCGTAAAATGCGGGCTGTTACATTCTCCCCCGCCCTCAAGAATTTCTCCTTCGAAATTCCAAGCAATCATAATAATTCCACATGCCTATCATCCATGAGCATCCAATTCTATCTTCCAAACTAGCAACCATCAAACTATACATCCATAGCCTTATCCTAGCATGCAGAATTCTAACCATTGCAACAACAAAGATAATAACAAAATCAACAAGTAATAATGATGGCGCGATATCAATGAGTCATACAGATGAAAAGTTTTGGATGAGTCGTCTTTATACACTCCCCTGTCTCCTACATAACATCGTCGCCATCCCCACCCCATTGCACCTTAACTAAATTAAACGTCTTTTCCCTAAGTTGTTTCATGTCATTCGCCATAACACGAAGCGGCTTACGAGATTCCATAACTAGGAACTCAACTATAAGGTCAACGTACTACTCCGTAGGTACTATCACATCTGGACCATGCGAATATTTTCACAAAACGAATCACAAAAACATTGTGCATGCTATACAAATCTCACGTAAAATCAATCTATACGCGAGCTTTCCGATTTGGTCATCTATCGGAAACGGTCCAACAACCTAGGAGCTAACTTCTCTTTATTTCCAAATCAAACCACTTGCTTCAATGGCGAAATCTTCACAAAAACCATATTGCCGACGTCGAATTCCAAATCCTTATGACGTTTATCAGCCTAACTCTTCTGACGATCTTGGGCTACCTTTATTCGTTGCCAAATGATCTCAATACAATACGAGGTATCTCTTATCATCTCTGGCCCAAGTACCAGCTTATCTCCAGTTTCTAACTAACATGCTGGAGAATTACATGGCCTTCCACACAACGCCTCGTATGGTGCCATCCCAATGCTCGATTGGTTGCTATTGTTATATGCAAACTCAACTAGATGTAAATGGTCCTCGCATGGTCCATCGAAGTCTAACACACAAGCCCTCAGGAGATCTTCCAACATTTCAGGTTCCAACTTGCATCTTGGCCTGGAAGAAAACCTTGCCAAATACTCGAGGCTCTTCCATTCTGAAAACATCGCTCCCAAACTTGTGTGTCTTCTACTCAACGCATCTACAACCGCGTTTCCTTTGCCAGAGCATTGGTTATACCATAATCATACGATGCTAGAAACTCTAACCATCGTTGCTGCCGAAGATTCAAATCCTTTTGGAAGAAAAGATACTTCAATGACTTATGATCCGTAAACAACTCGAATCGAACTCCCAAATTGTAAGCTCAAAATTTATTAAACCCCGGTTCGATGACTTCTCTTTAGTTGCTACAGAAATTCAGTTCGATTTTGGGATCAATTGTAAGCTCAAAATTTTAAAATTAGCAACTCAAAATTTTGAAAAAACAAAATTTGTTTTTCCAAATCTGAAAGGTAATATAAAATTCTTTATGATTTGGTTTTCTGTGCTTAATCTGTGTCTCGTAATCCTTATGAGACTGATCCATTGGTCCATTATGGACCGGTTCATTTATTCGATGACTGCATATTTTCTGCACGCACATTTGGTAAGTCGCACTAACCCTTTTTTGTACATATGTAAATATTCTCTAAAATTTTTCCCTTTCACTAAGATATTTCTGATTAACGACTATGAGGACACAGTCACACTCAAGTGTTGGGGGGAATTTACTTTACATCAGCAATCAAATTTTATGAACTAGGTCATTCGTTGAACAAGGACTAACTTAAAATTCATAAATAACACCTTGGTTCTTGTTTGATAAGTTGAATTGCTGGGTGATGGAATGAACATTATTTATTCATTGAGTCATAATGTGTCTTTTTAAGATGCTAGCTTGAGACTGTGCAGACGTTAGTCGTGTTCTGGAGTAAGCGTGTCAACCCTTGTTATACATGTTAGAATGTGCAAGGAATAAAAATTAAATAATAATGATTTTGCACCTGCACTTGTTGGATTTTCTGAGTTCGTTTTCATGCATAATATTTTTTCTCACTCAAATTTTCAAAATCGTAAGTTCTAAAATCCACTTGGCTCAATTAAGGAGAAATGACTCATTGCTGCGTTCTTCTTCGATACCCCACATTATTCAAACCCAAGTTTTAGTCGAATTACGTCCATGTTTCGACAAGTTTTTCTTATATTGGTATACTTAAGAACATTGACAAGTTTTTCTTTTATTGGTATACTTAAGAACCTTGTACTGCTTTATTTTCAAAGGTTCAAAAACATCACTTTTTATACCAATATTACATTACCCACTCCGTACTTGTTTTAAGGTAGGATAACCATATACCACATCTTATTTTATATGGGTTATCTATCTTACGAAACTTTTCTTATCTTTCCTTTCATCTTTTTATATAACATAAATCCAGACTCGTGTGTTGAATTGGAGTTATAGAAGCAGAGTAACTAGAGCACAAAACTTTCCTTTCATGAAGTGTTGATTATGATTCGCTTAGTAGAGGAGGAATCAAATGAAATAATATACGTTATCATTCCATTCCATCTCCACTCACTATTAATCATAAAAAAAAGGAAAAAAAAAGAAGAAAGAAAAAAATGCAATGAAGAGAAAATATCTTAGAAAAAAAATAGTCATCCATCATTCTTGACTATAAAGCATTCATTTCCATTCCATCCACATCCATCATACCGTACTTAGAAGCGAGGATTGTAGTTGAGGAGATGAAAGGAAACAAAAATGTTCATATGTGCCCTAGTATTACTTTATCTTTTGTAGTTTGAAGTTCAACTAATACACTTGCCCTCTTATCTATAACATTTTTAGAACTTACAAAATTTTCCTTCATCTATGCATAACTCACATCCAATACATTACAGTTACATTGGTGTAAAATTATTTAAAAAAAGAATGAATAAATGATTGGGTGCACATTGTTGATGTGTATAACTTTGGTTGAAACCACGCTCTTAACCTTCAAGACAATTACAGTGTTATCAAGGAATTATGATTCAGCTTGAAATTTTTTATTCATTCTTGCACCAGTAATGGGATGGACAATTTGGGACTAAAACGTTATTATTGAAGTTAGGTAAAGTCCTTAGAATGCGAAAGACCATAAATATATTGTTTGATTAATTCGCGTACAAAAGACGTTATGGATTTTTTGGGTAGTATCCATTGAAAACCCTCACGAGACAACACTCGTCCTGCTGGGGACACCTAGGGGTTTAACGGCTTATTGCATATGTTAAATGCAATCGTGTTTCCTATGAAAGTGTGACATATCTTAGTTTATTTTATTCGAGGGCGAATAAAAAGATAAGTGTGGGGGTATTTGATATACAAGTAAATGTGTATATTTTATCCGCGTGTTTATCTTGTTTTCTCTTTAAAATAACCAATATTGTGTATTTATAGTTGTGTTTCTAGACTATTTATGATGAATGGATGAATGCACTTAATTGTTGAAAAGCTTGAGGAATTGGTGCAAGAAGAGTGTTGATTTTTAGAGCTGGATTAAAGCTTGAAGACCTAAAGAAATGTTGCTGTTCAATCACCTTCTGCTGCATATTTTAATGTCAAGATTCAATGCTTTTCAATGATGATCACTTGGACTTCTGATTCATTCTCAAGGCAATTGGAGTTGAGGCCCGCAACCTATTTTCTCTGCATGTGTTCACATTAGCTCATTTGCAAGGCCTCTCAATCTACAGCTGCGTTCACACTGGCTTATGTGTTATTTAAGATAAATCTTTTGTCCCACATTGTGTATTGAGTGTAATGTCCCGCATTTTTATCGGTTTGTATTTGAATATTTAAATCAGTTTAAGTATTGAAATCGTAATATAAGTGGATTTATATATTAATTAAAAAGAAGTTGAACATATAAAAATATATATTAAATATAGTCGAGCCTGTAATATCGCGGTAGTTCGTAATTTAACGTTCTGAACTTCAACTGAGTATATAAGATTCGTTATAAACCGGATTTCTGCGAAACAAGAAACGATGGAATATGTTAAACTATATCTTTCTAATGGTAGTGAAAAATCGAGATTTCAGATTATATATTGCAAGTTATGTCCAAATATAATATTCAGAAAAACAGCGGTATATTCGTTTTTGGCCATAACGGTTATTTAAATATATTTAAATATCGATCTTGAATTTAGACAAGATTCTTTTGAGACGTAGTGATAATTTAATTTTTAGAATTTACTATAATTTCTAATTAATTAAATACGCAACTTTTTATTTGGAGTATTTTGCACCCTATATCAATATTTTGGGGTTTCACAATATGAGTTAACCTACCGATATTATTATATTTTTGGGATCGTGGTACATCGCTCGACACGACCGTATGCTCATCTCTGTCCGTAACGGCTCATACATGAGTGAAATCTTATATAACATGGTACACTAAAATTTAACTTAACATGTTTAATAATAGTATAATAAAATTTGCTGTATAAAATAATAAACTAACATTGAAAATATTATGTATGTATCCATTTAGAACCGCGTACATACCCATGTATATGTGGTGTGTAACGAAATATCCATTCATTTTCGAAGTCCTCTCTTAAAATAGACATATAGACGCGACAAGAAAAATATAACAACTACGTGCAAACCATACTACCTCTTTCTTATCTACACGGAAGGAAGGATGATGTCCCATACCCTATTGGGTGAAAATTTACACCTAACTACACGAGAAGAAAGCGACTTTGATATTATCATATATTTTTTTCACTATATAAACACTACTGTCTTCATCCATCTTTCCAGCAAGAGAAAAACCATCCACTCTTATATAAACCAAAAACCGATAGCTCTCTAATTCCTCCGTAGTAGCAAATCATGAGCATTCATGAAGCAAAGAGAAGAGAGGAGTTGATGACCGGAACTGAACAGCCGCGGCTGTTGGTGACAGGCTTTCTGAGTGTTCCAAGTGGTGCGGTTCTATGTGCTTGTCAGTGAAGGTGGGTTCGAAATGTAAAACGCGTGGGTTTTGTTGAGTACAACCGTGTAATGATGTGGGTTTTTACATGGAATGGGAAGTATAACGTTGGAAGATGGTAGAAACGAGAGGGGAAGGACATCTTTGCGTGTGGAGAAGAATACATACAAATGGAGAAAGAGGACGACGTGTATAAGGGAGTTGCGATAATGAAGTTGCAGTTCCTAGTAGTGGCAGTGCGTACTGGAGGAAGGCGAGGCACGGGTAGGGTTGAACGAGCTGACGGTAGTCCAGTGAAGCGGGAAAGTATGTGTGGGGGAAAAGGATATTTGAAGCATGAAGAAGAGCAAGGGATGTAAACGTTGATTAGAAAACTTAAAATGGTGATTAGTGTTTAAACCATATTATATGAGGGAAGCGTGGTCTTTAAACAGTAAAGAAGGGCACACTGTAATGGTTGGTGGCCATTTTATGAAGTGGACAGACTGGAATCTAAACAAGGTAAAAAAAGGGACATGTTTTATAAACGGGGATCGATAAAAGAAGGTGATAAGAATGGAGCAGCGTTCGAAACGAAATAAAGAAGAAAGAGAAATTGTCTTGTATTTATTGGAGTGGGTCTTTCTAATGGTAGAAAGAAGTGTTGCATGAGTTTGGAAGGATAGGTGGACCGGACATTCGAATAGAGAAAGACGTGAGATGGAAGTGGGGTAAGTGGCAACGGGAAAGAAGAACGACAATTATAAAGCACCGTAATGGGTCGATATAAAGGAGTGGCGGACAGTCCGTCACTTTGGAATCACACAGAAGCTGGCGACGCTATGAAGTCGGTTTGGAGCAATTTGAAGCACGTTCGAATTTATGCCAGAACTGAACGCCTGGTTTAATCGACTGACGCAAATCGTTATTTAAAGGTTAACGCGCCAAGGTTAGTAAACTCACTAACTCTGATCTATTTTAAAATATTATATTATTGGTTGAATGTTGTGTGATGGTCGTTAGGTAAATTACAGTCAAATTGGTTGAAGATTCCATACATATATATCATTACATATATACACATCATTGATAGATACTGATCCCCTCGATTAAAATATTCCACCGTATGAAATTAGTGTTATTTGTGTTGACTAACATCTGTGGATGCAGGAAACCGGTTGGAGGAATCCAACCAGATTCCTCAATATTTATATGTACTGTTTGTTTGATATTATTTATATATGCACTGTTTGAACCCAAATGACATTGGAACACTATGTGAATATTGATGTTGAATAGAAATTCAACGTTATTTTGATAAACGATATCGATTAAGAAAGTTGCAACAGTCGACCATAAAACCATCTTTAAGTTAAGAAGTTGATTTGCCGTCAGGCAAGTCAACGAAGTTAAGTTATAAAAATTATATTTTTATAATTAAAGTGATATTTTTTTGATTAATTTTGTTAATCTAATGGCAAGGAGTAATTACGATCAGTTAACAAATTAACGGATGATTTGAAGTTGATTAAATCAACTGTTTTGTTAGAAATTGATTATTTGATTAATTAATCTTAAATTAATCAAATAAATAATGGTTTAAATAAATAGGATTCCTTAATTATTAATTACCCTTTTTAATTAATGAAGTTAAAGCGAAGAGTTAATGTTTAATACAAATAGTCATAAATAAAAGAGATTTCGAAGTGTGAATATGGTGTTATAAAACCATATTCCAAATAAAACAAGAAATACGGTTTGAGGGATACTATAAGTAATAAGGAGTTTAGTGTTACGGACGTATATCAATTCTGAGATAAGAACGTTGTCGATCAAGGCCTGAGAGGTAAATAAAATACCCCAACTTGAACGACTTCACTATTATCGAGGGATGGAATTAGTTTGTAACAGACAGAGATGTCGAGATTAGTTATAAAGGGGAATATGGAAGCGTATGGCATTAGTTACAAAAAGGTGGAATATTACAGCGTATTGCATTAGTTATAAACGGGGGAATATTACAACGTATTGCATTAGTTATAAAAGGGGGAATATTACAGCATATTGCAAGTTTTTAAAACTATAACGATAAATTAACGTTGTTAACCAAGCTTAAGCATGATTATTTTATATAACACTATTCACTAGAAAGGTTTGGAATTCACTTATCCCAAGTGATAAGAAAGTAATCATGTTTTCCCCGAAGAAGTGTAAATGAATTATACGAAGTTAGAAGTAGAAGTAATTTGATATATATTACCCGTACTGAAGGGAACTCTTTAAAATATAAGAATCATGAAAGCGTGAGATTGTTTTTCGAACATTAACAACATATATGCCTGGAATATGGGAGAATAAAGGATTATAATAGTTGGAAATGTGTTCCAAGAGATGTGAAGGGCTAAACGGGTTTGGGAAAATATCTAGGAAGATATAGGAAACTGGAAAATCAAGGTTAAAATAAAAAGGGCCAGTGATTGTGTGATGTTTAGTTATACATTAGAATAGATGTTTGTTTTTACTTCGATAGTTAAATAACCGACTATCGAAGTGTTTTGACCATCGTTGTCGATACGGAGAGACCGGTTGGATATATTATCTGAAAATCACTCCGTGTAGGCTTAAGCGCTGCGAATTAAACTATGCCGAAGAGAACTGAAGACGACGTGAAATGCAAGGGTTGTCTTGTTCCAGAATAGTGCTTTTTTTTTGTCCAGTCCCAGGTCAACTTGTATGGATGAGTGTCTGACAGAGTATATCTAATAAATCACGTATAGTTGATCTCTTAAGGGTATTACGTCTGGTGGCGGAGGAATTCGTTCCTCTTAGCTTTTTATACCCGTGATATTTTTGGAAATCGATTAGTGAATTGATGGGTTTGACGATGTGGCATTCAAAGTGAATGGTGATCAGATATTCTGAAGATAGACGTAGCCTCTAGCCTCACAACCAGGAAGTAACAAAATTTGGGCTATGCAGCATGGCTAGTTGAGTCATACCCAAGCAAGGTGTATTGTCACCGATCTAGAGAAAATTCATATTTATTCTTCTTTTCGATTCTATATCTTCGGATGACGGTTGGATGGTCAACAACTGTGGGTGACAATATATTCACTACACTCAAGCTAAATGAGTGGGCGGTCATGTGTGGCCGGGTTGCAAGACGTTCTTGTTGAACCCCAGTGTATACCCTCTAGAGTACGCTGATTGGAAGGTGCTCCCATACCTTGTCTGTTGGAATCCATTCTCCAATAAGCGCCCTGCGGTTTATGATTTTATACTATATATGTGGAGCGTGAGATGCAATCGTTCTGCTATTTGGTTATTTACTTGATTAGATATTATAATAATATCACTGGATTTTGATATCAAAGTATTTGGGTTATAGTAAGGTAAAAACCGTCCATGTTTATGTGTGGGCTGGTCTTACTATTATCCTTTTGTTTCAAAAAGGATTTTCAAAGTTAAACAATATGGTTGGAGTTTACTCACACCAGTCCCGTGAATGACCCAGAGTTTATTTGTTTGTGTTTTCCCTAAACTCTTGGAAGCCCAAATTTGTACGGGTAGTCAAGTGTTTCAGGCTTTACAGATTCACTTGGAGGAGCTCAAAGCAGGGGGCTTCAACTTTAGATATTTAGAGATTATTTCTGTTGTGATGTATATGAGTTATACTCTGATCTGGTGTATATATATATACAAAATCAGATTTTGTTTTTTCAAAGTTATGTTGTATAATACATTTTATTCGTTCCGCTGTGAGTTCGTGTTTACTCTGATTCTGTTCAGTTGAGATCTTCTTCTTCTATTCTATTAGTTCTATCTTATCTATCTCATCCTCTTATTTCTTTCTATTAAAGATATGTAATTTCGTACACTTTGGGTTGAATGTGTAGAATATTAGTCAGCTCATACTGGTACGGATTTATGGGCCTTTACAATGAGCCTCATAGTCTTGGCCAATGCAAATATAAATACATTGTATCTCATTCATTTAAAAACACACTTTGTTTTATTCTGTAATCCTTTGCTTGGAATAAAACTCTGCTTTCTTTTTCTATTTAGTTTTATTTACATGTTATTTTCTTTTCTGCAATTAGATTAGATTGTCCTTAATTGTATTTTTATTTTCTTTTTCTCTTTTTTTTGTTCTATGTTGCAATTTACGTTCGTTGTTACAATAATAAACATGAGAGGCTAATCCCTTTCAACTTAGGGGTAATGAAGCTCTCTTAATAATGTAGTTGTAACATAATTTATCTATTCATTCTCTCTTTTTGTGCTTCATGTTATGTTGATGTCATGCGGAGGTTGAAATAAAAAATTTGATGGTCTATAGTTCTAATTAATAGTTTAGAGGCTATGCTTAAAGTATATTTCAATTTTAACTTGTTCATTTTTCATTAGATCTAGTACAGTGATTTAGTGGATATGATATAGTTTGATAGTTTATGTTGTGCTAGTTAATAGTATAAATAAGCTATACTTATAATAATCATATCAATTATATTCACTAATGACCAAAATAAAAGAGAGATCATAATTTCATAACTTGTTGTAATACATGATCTAGAAAGTGGATTTATTCCTAAGTTGCCATTTATCTCGTAGTTTTTGTTAATTTTAGTTTACTAGTTTAGTTGTAGTTTTTATTAAATTTCAACCAATCAAACCTTAGGGATAATCTGATTGAATTTATTATTAAAATATTTTTTGGTCCCAGAGTTCGACACCCTCTACAATAACCCTTTTGTTGTTTAGGAAAGCCGAACGAATTAAATAGTTGTTCTCAATTGTTTAATTTGTTCGCAAACAAATTTTGGCGCCGTTGCCGGGGACCAAAATAATTTTTATTAGTAAATCCTTTAGGTTATATTTTTTATTATTTTTATTTTTCCTTTTGTTTTCTTTTATGTAATTTTTTTTTGTTTAATTGATTTTTATTTTTAATATTTTTAGTTTCCTTTTATTTTCTTTCATAAGAAGAAATTTCTTGTTTAAATTGATTTGGTATTACTTGTTGATTCCACAATCTCTATAACAAGAGAAAAAAAATTGTGTCAATTTCCATCGATTTCCTTCCGTTTTTAAATTTCCTTTCCGACTTCTTACATTTCTTCTTTTATAAGTCTCATAAAAAATTGCAATTTTTTTGCTTAATTTGTTTCCCATTACATTGCCTTTTCAATTTCTTTCCTTTTACAACAATTTCAAAAAAAAAGTTCCTTTCATAAATTTCTCTCTCCAATCTCCTGCCATTAAATACCCCCTTCATCTTGCAATAGTGCCAAATACCGTCATCTCCGCCCATACATCAACTCCTCCACACACAAACAACCACAAATCCCTGCACTGCAAACAAAATCTCCACCACTCCATTGACCACCTTACAGAACCGCCACAAACCCCATCTCATTACAGCTCTCCGACCGCGTCTCATCCCCTAGCCCGATACAACCATCTGCAAATAACTTTCAAAGTCATCACCTTCCTACTGCCATCACCTCGCAGGAAACATTCATTTTCATACACTGCAGCTATTCCCCTTATTTGACTTCACCCCCTTCCTTCTATTCTACACATACCATACAGACCATGTTTCCACAAATCTCCAACATATAACCAACAATTCACCTGATCCACGCATCTTCACCCCACATAACTGCCCAATTTTCATCAACCAACACCTTCAAACTCATAGCGTACCAAACAAGTCCAAACGCTGAAAACACTAAACCTCCATACACACTTTAACATCAGCCACCCTACTCCTCACAACTTCTAAACAAGATCATCCACCATCTTCAACTTCTGTCCAACCCTACCACAAAACCCCAAACCACCCAGAAATCCCTATCACCAAACCGATTCGAACTCCTCTGCTCCAATAAGCCTCTTCTGCCAATTGCCATAGCATACCCACCTCATCAACCAAAAACCATCGCTCCACCACTCTACACTCCAAATCAATCACACAAGACTGTGCTTTAATCACCAAGCAGCAATCATCACCAAAAACTCCACAGAACCACATCAACCAAATTGCAACAACACAACAAACCGCCTCTGTCACTAACTACGTTGCAAAACCGACGTACACTATTGTCGTGCATCACCATCAAAACTTCTCAGTGACCATACCAACTTTCAATTCCCCTTCTAAACCAACTACCATCATCCTTACCATTCACATTATCAAACAAATCCATCGCATACTCAAGTCAGCTGAATGCCCCATCTCCCTCTTCAATTTCCAGTCTAACCGCAACTAACCCCTTACCACAACCAAGCCCAAAGACAGTGCAACCATCAAACTTTCACCTACCATACCACCACCCCAAATTCGAAACCCACCAGATTCAAGTCGAATCCGAAAATCACAGGTTCGACCCCATCTCGACCCATGTACACACAAACCTTCTACCGATCCTCTATCACGAAACCTGCTTCGAACACTAGATCCGAACCCAATTCAAAGAATTGCTCAAAAACTGAAATCGCAACTCGATACCCGATAAACATTCACATCGAACAAACCCCAAAACCGAATCGCGAATCCAGAAATCGGATCCACCAATGGTTTGCAAACTCGCTCTCAACAAAGAGCTAATTTGTGAACCTAGAAAGTAAAAGGACCATATTTTAATTTTTCTTTCTTTTTCTTCTATCCTTTTCGTCTGGTAAATGCCGTATAAAACATGTTGAAGCGGTTTGGGTTTTGAATGTACTAAACCGATTTTAGTTTGGCTTGATTTGGTCTTGAGGGCTTTTCATTTGTAGGTCTCGAATTTTAGCATTTCAGTAGGCTAGTGGGCCGAGTTTGCTAGCCATTTATTTTAATTTTATTTTCATTTCTTTATTTATTTTCTCTATTTTTTTGGTTAGCTTTTGTTTTCAAAATTAAAGAAAAATCTCTCTTCCCTTTGTGTTCATTATGAGTTCATTTTTTCTAGGTCTTCTTTTGTTTCAATTTCACTCTCTTCTCCTAAAAAAAAATTCAAAGAGCAAAGTGAAACACCCCACCTCCGTTAGGGTCACTCTCAAAGGGAATGCCCTAATTTTGGTGGAGGTTTATAAGTATAAGTCACAGATATACAAGACAGATATAAGAACACATATTTGTAAACAACGGAAAAACAACAACTTTTATTTCATAAAAGCAAATACGTGTTACAACAACATCACCATAATTGTCTTACATCCTTTCCAAAAACATAACATAATACTTTCATAATCTGTCTTGATTACATTATTTAAAGAAGCATAAATAAAACATAGATAAACTGCAAAAGCCCCATAGTGGTTGTCCAAAGCCATAGTTCAAAACGAAAAGGTCCAAGCAATACATTTCTCCTCTTCAAGCTGGATGTTAAGGCTAGTCAAGCTGTTGTGTTCCCTCCCTGTGGACCTGGGGGGGGAAACGGAAGAAAAGAAGACGAAAGAAAAGTAGAGTCAGACATAAAGCCTGAGTAAGTCTAGTACTATTCTGTCTATGAATAAAGAACTGGGTATGATGAGTATAAACAAGAAGTGGGAAAGCACTATAAACTTGGTTAATTTGTCTAGGGTCGAATATACTATCGTACCCCATGGTAATCTCTGAACCCATATAAACTAGTTCCCAACTGGCACCCCATAATCAGGGTGATGTGATCCATTCTATGATGATCGGCTCCTACTCGCATAGTTACATGTGTCTTACGGCCCCCGATGTTGTAGTTACCTATGCTGGTCCCACCATGGGGTGTATCAAGTCCCATGGTGGCGGCCCGACACAATCCTAGAATGCACAGGTATGCTACTGGTGCCCAGTGCCTTATTTTTCTGCGCCGGAGTGTGTGCACGCCCGCACCCCGTTAGAACCTACACTGCTACACCACCGCCGTCGATTTGACCTCTTACAATCAGCCCAGTAATCGTGCCCCACCCTGCCTAGTTTCAGGGTATCCTGATACACCTTCTAGGGTTACTGCTGAAAAGGGTCCCCCGTTACTAGGTTTTCTATCTCTAGCCAACATGCTAAGTTGGTTAAGTGTTTTCTAACCTAACCCCCCACCAGTCCGTTTAGTTTAGCATGTTCCATTTTGATTAAGTCTTTAGTTCACTTAATCCTAACAATCCTGACTCAGCCTTAATTGTCTTATTAAGGACCTGACCTCTCACGTTAGACAGGTATTGTTGTGGCTGCCTGTTGCCGGTTGGTTCCGGGCAGTCTTACGCCACAACTCAGTCTAACCTCGGGTCCTTATTGGACTCCATGTTTAACCTCCCACATTGGATAGGTATTGTTGTGACTACTGGACAGCCGGGCGGTTCCGAGCAGGTTTACATCACAACTCAATCCAACCTCGGGTTAAACACATCGTATGTTCTACATTTACATATTTTGTCTTTCTTCTTTATTTTTCTTATATGTAAATATTTGCGGCCCATTATTAAGTTAATGGTGTAAAGGTTACACCAATCATGGGCCCAACCCATACTTGAATTTGGGCCCTTCTACTTTATATTTTCATTTATTAATAAATTTAACCCACCGTTATTTTCCCCTGTTTAACACGTCCGTTTATTATATATATGTTGGGCTTAGCCTTTTAAGCCCAACCTAGCCATGCGAAAAAGGGGAGGCTTAAAGCGTGATTACATACACAAAAAGGGGAATGTGAACGCATGAACTTGCAATGTGACGTTGGAACTACAAAATAGAAACTGGTGTACTTGCATAGTAGTAACATATACTTTGGTCATAAAGCATAAGTGACATGAATCAAACCATGTAAACTTGTAGTTAAGTTAAGAATATCACTATCGACACATAGGCTTAACTACAACATAAACCTATATTTTTATTCAGGCATAATGTCAAACATAAGCAAATCATGTTCATAAGACTACTACATGTTTACGAAGGTGCTTACTTTTGTGACTAATACAAAAGTATAGTTCAACTTAATCATGATTTTAAATCTATTCACATAACCATGGCATAAATATTTCTAACATGAAATCATGATTTTTACTTTAGTCATGCAAACTTGCAAATGGGATTTTGAATCTAACCTAGCTATGTACCTCATATGTCATCATATAATTCTTGTTAACAATATAGACCTATCATGGATTTCAATTATGCAAAATATCAATCATAGCCTAGTCATATTCATAAGTTTGCAAATAAGTTTTCTAGTACAAAAGCATGGCTTAATACATAGATCATGGTGCCAAAATTTCAACATAGTTTCATATGAACTATAATAACCCAAATTTGTTCCAATTATGTACAAAATGATTTTTGTACAAAAATATACATTATGATGGCATAGTAGCAAAACCCCAAACTTGCATGAATTTCAATTAATCAACCACATACATGTAGCTTCAACATGGATTACATAATTTGCGAATATTCCAAACGTATACTTGCATAAAACTACCGCATGTAGCTTTTTATAATGAATAACATAATTCGAGAATATCCAAACGTATACAATATTCCAAATCGATAAGAATCATAGTAACGCACAAATATGAATTACTTTATTGCCACAAATCAAGTATACAAACCAACACAATTATTTGTTCATACCAAAATAATACTCTACTTACAATTGTGTGGCGAATTCTCAAATTTAGGGATTTGGAGATGCGATTCCTTGTTGATTTGATTTGTTTAGGTTGCTTTATGCTTTAGAATTTGCCTCCTAATCCTCTCTCAAATTGGCGGCTACTCTTAGTCGTTCCTCAGCAACATGACGGCTTTGTTCTTATTTTTGAATGAATAGATTAGGGTGAGTCTAGGGTCATTTTTATAGGGTTTATGAACTGATTAGGACCATTGATGTTGCTTGGATTGATCGTAGCCATTCATTCGAAAGAGAGACCAATTAGAGCCTGCCACCTAGCCCTAATGACAAAGCAAGCTTCTGAAAATCGGCCAAACACAGACCTGGCCAGCCAGGGCTAGACCAGACCTGGCCAGCAGGTCATTTTTGACCTGGGCGCACTTGGCAGGTGCGCCAGGTCAAAAATGTACTGGCGCACTTCACAAGTGCGCCAGTTCATTTTTGTTCTGGCGCACTTCCCAAGTGCGCCAGTGCATTCTGACCCTTCTCCGGTTTTTCGCCCAACTTCGTTCGTCCATAACTTCTTCATACGATATCCGTTTTTCGAAAACTCGGACTCTATTTCGCGTATTTTTCCGAGACGAACGCAATGGCGTATCCCGTTTCCCTTAGTTCTTTGATTTGAAATTAATTATACTTTAATTTGTGAATTTCACAGTTATAGAATTCACGGGGTGTTACATTCTCCCCCACTTAAAAGGATTTCGTCCCCGAAATCTTCAAGTTAGGAGGAATGTATATCAAATCATCCATCTACTCATCCATCAAACACGAGCATCCATTGTCCTTAAAAGAATTCTAATGCTTCATGATCATATGCGAAGTGTGTGTGTGTACATGTACTTATCTAATGCAAAATCAGGCGGTCTACTGATTCAGTTGACCTCCTTAATGCGAATTATGTAAGTGCCATGAATCCATTATGTATGCAAATTTTCCTATTCATGATTCTACATGAGTGCACAATCATTCAATACAAATGCAACATCCACATGACAACACATTAAAGTTCGACCATATACGAATGCAAACATATATGCATATGCAATATGAAGTGACTGAGCCGATCTAAAACCTAGATTGTGTGTGTATATGCAACCACGAGCAACCACTAGCAATCACTTGCAACCACTTGCAACCATCATCCATAACATGTTTCAATTACATGTTTCCATCCAAAGGGTTTCTACCTAAAAGATAAGGTCGAGGAAATATACCTAAAAAGATAGATAAAAGCGCAACTTAAGGAAAAGGAAAGATCAAGGATGTACCCTCAAACAGAAAAGGGTAGGCAGTGCGTATTCTAGCTTCAGTTTCCCAAGTCGCGTCTCCCTCGGCGTCGCTCCACTGAACTTTGACGAGCTTGACTTCGCGGTTGCGTAGCTTCTTCACTTCCGTTCCTAATATGCGTGTTGGAACTTTTCTTATGGTTGCTTCGCGTTCCACTTCGGCCTCTTCGAGGATATTTGGCTCTACCACCTCAGCAGACTCATGTAGACATTTTCGGAGATGTGAAACGTGAAAAACGTTGTGGACTCCAGCCAACTTCTCGGGTAGCTCTAATCTATAGGCCATTTTCCCAATTTTCTCGATGATAGGGAATGGCCCTACGAACCTTGGTGCTAGCTTTCCTGTGGTTCCAAAACGAACAACGTTTCTTAGTGGTGATACCTTGAGAAAAACTCTGTCTCCAACCTCAAATTCAAGGTCGGTTCTCCTCTTGTCGGCGTAGGACTTTTGTCTGTCTTGGGCCGTCTTCATCCTTCTTCGTATTAAGTCTACTTTCTCTGAAGTCTCTCGGATCATATCTGGTCCAAGTATGAGCTTATCAGTAGACTCCCACCAACAAGTGGGCGATCGGCACGGTCTTCCATATAAAGCTTCGAAGGGTGCCATTCCGATGGTTGCTTGATAGCTGTTGTTGTAGGCAAATTCCACCAAAGGAAGGTGGTCTTCCCATGTCCCTCCGAAGTCGAGGACGCATAGCCTTAAAAGGTCTTCCAAAACTCTGTTCACTCTCTCTGTTTGGCCGTCGGTTTGGGGATGATAGGCTGTGCTCAAGCATAACTGCGTTCCTACTGCTTCTTGCAGACTCCGCCAAAACTCGCTGGTGAAGATGGGGTCTCGGTCACTAACAATGCTAGATGGTATTCCATGGAGTCGAACGATTTCCTTGAGGTAAAGTGATGCTAGGGATGAGGCAGTTCTTTTACTTTTGACAGGTAAAAAGTGGGCGCTTTTAGTAAGCCTATCCACTATTACCCAAATGCTAGTGTTGCCTCTCCTAGACCTAGGCAGCCCATCGATGAAGTCCATTAAAATGCTATCCCACTTCCACTGCGGGACCTCCAGAGGATGTAGCAGTCCGCCAGGCTTTTTCTGTTCCGCCTTAACCTGTTGGCACACCATGCACTTAGAAACGAATTCTGCCACGTCCTTTTTCATGCCGTTCCAGAAGAAAGTCCTTTTTATGTCTTTGTACATTTTATCTCCGCCTGGGTGTATCGTCATCTTGGAGTGATGTGCTTCCTCCAGAACCTTCTTTATTAAATCTTTTGTCTGTGGGATGCATAGTCTTCTGTCTCGCCTTAGCAAACCCTTATCGTCGATGGAGTATCTGTTGAGGTGACTTGAAGTTTCACCCCTAATTAGCCTATCAATTATTTCCACAAGCTGAGGGTCTTCGCGTTGTGCTGTCCCTACTGAATCCACTAAAGTTGGGCGCACTTCGAGAGATGCTAGCAAGCCTGGTACGAAATCGGAGGAAGGCCTAAAGTCGAAGCTGGCTATAAACTCTAGGCTTTGTCTTTCAACAAACAACGGGCTTAGGGTCAATTTCTTTCGGCTCAACGCGTCTGCCACTACGTTGCCTTTGCCCGGAGTGTAGGAGATTTCGAAATCGTACGAGGCAAGAAACTCCATCCATCTTTGTTGCCTTAAGTTAAGATCCTTCTGCGAGAAAAGATATTTCAACGATTTATGGTCAGTGTAAAGTTCGAACTTCTCACCTAGGAGATAGTGTCGCCAAGACTTGAGTGCAAAGACGATGGCGGCTAACTCAAGATCATGGGTTGGGTAGTTCTTTTCGTGCACTTTCAACTGCCTCCCGCCATAAGCTACTACCCTTCCCTCTTGCATTAAGACGGCGCCTAGCCCTGTCCCACATGCATCCGTATAAACAGTGAACATCTTGCTCCCATCTGGCAGCGTCAAAACTGGGGCTGTTGTAAGAGCCCTTTTCAGTCGTTGGAAAGCAAATTCGCAATCCAAATCCCAATTGAACACTAGATTCTTCTTAGTCAATTTCGTGAGTGGAGCTGAGATTTTCGCAAAATCCCTTATAAACTTTCGATAGAAACCTGCTAGTCCTAGAAAGCTTCGGACCTCAGTTGCATTCCTTGGTGTCTTCCAATCCTGTACCGCCACTACCTTAGCAGGGTCCACTGCTAACCCTTGTTTGGATACTATGTGCCCAAGGAACCTCACCTCTTCTCTCCAAAAGTGGCATTTGGAGAATTTGGCTTTTAGTTGATGGACTCGCAAAGTTTCCATGATTGCCCTTAAGTGTTGAGCATGTTCCTCTTCACTCTTTGAAAGGATAAGGATATCATCTACGAAGACCACTACGAATTTGTTGAGGAAATCTCTGAATACCCTTGTAACGACCCGGATTTTGAGCGACTTTGGTTATCGACATAAGCACGATGTCGATAACCAAAACACCGAAAAATCCTGGTAATTAGTGAAAGAAATTAGAGGGTGAGAAAAGATAAGATAGAAACTTAGAATAGAAGAAGAAGAAGAACACCATATCAGAGTAACACGAATCTCACAGCGGAACGAATAAATATATTTCATAACATAACTTTGAAATACAAATCTGTACTTGCATATACATATCATTATCAAAGTACAGCACTTACAACACAGCGGAAATAACTATAGCTATATGATCCTGAAGCCTCCTGCTCCAGCTCTTCAAGTGTATCTGTAAAATCCCGACTACTTGACTGCCCGTACAAATTTAGGCACCCAAGAGTTTAGGGAAAACAACAAAGTAAACTCCGGGTCAGTCATGGGACTGGTATGAGTAAAACAGTTTAAAACATTTGAACAAGTAAATGATATCTCATAAGACCACACCGCATAACGGAACGGGTTTTTCCCTTATGAGAATCCAAAATATCTTTATCAAAAACCCTTTTGATATTATAATAATGTCTATCAACCACAACTATAATAATCATCTAGCAGAAACGCTTTCATCTCACGTTCTACATATATAGTATACAATCAAAACCGCAAGCACGTATTGGGTAATGGGTTTCCAACTATGACAAGGTATGGATCCACCTTTCGCTCGTGTACCTCTAGAGAGGAATACACTGGGTTCAACAAGAACATCTTGCAACCCGGCCACACATGACCGACCACTCATTTCGCTTGAGCGTATCGAATGTATATCACCAACAGTTGGGATCAGCAACCGTTTCCCGAATGGGACAGCATCAACAATAGATTTTTAGAAATGAATGAAACTCTAGATCAGGTGATTATACACCCTACTTCGGTGCGACCGACTTAGCCATGCTGCCTGCCCGATTTCTGTCATTTACCGGATGATGAGGCTAGAAGCTATGCTTTATCATCATACCAGATTCACTTTGAAAGTCACATCATCAAATCCATCAAATCACCGATTGACGTCCCCAACAATACATTATGTGTTAGCTAAAAGAAGTTTCCTTCTCCGCTTCCACTCTTGGTACGGTTGGAGAAATCAATATACGTGATTGTTTGGAAATACTCTATCAAACATCCGTCCATACAAGTCATCCAGGAACAGGATGAACCGAAGGCACTATTCTGTAAACAGGATAGCCCTTGCATAACTCCGTCTTCAATTTCCTTTGGCATATATGATTCGCAATGCTTATGCCAATACAGAGTGGTTCTTTGGATAATAATCCAACCGGTCTCTCCATATTAACAACGTTAAAATGGACAAAACTTCGATAGTCTGTGATTTAACTATCGAATAAAAACAAGTGTGCAACCAATGATATTATTTCCAAATGGAAATTTATATCGATCAAACATCATTCAACATTTATCTCTAAATTTCATAAATTTACTTATCTCCTGTTTCCCTATATTCAATATTTCCTATTTTCTAAATTTGGAAAATATACGTTATTAACAATGGAAAACATTTCCATTTCCTTGTTTCTTTATTAGAAAACATTTCTGGTTTCTTATTTGGAAAACATTTCCAAAGCTTCTTTATTGGACTTAGACAGATGTTTAAACAAACCATCGCGATGCCAATTCAAACCATTTCCTTTACTACCGAACCTTAACTATTCCTTAGTTAAAAACGAAGCCAATCAAGTTGGGGTAGAACTACCTCTCAGACCTTAACTGAACAACATTTCTAACTTTGAAATTAGCAAAGTTCACTTTATATTCCTTTACAAACTTCCTTACTTAACCCTCCTTCGAATAGCTATATTCGATTGACTCTTTTCACTTAACTCTATTCGATTAACCCATATCAATTAACTCTATTGGACTAACACTATTGGATTAACTCTATTGGACTAACACTATTGATTTACTCATTTCACTTAACTCCTTTCGAATAAACTATATTCGATAACTCCTTTTACTTTCTTCGAATAAACAATATTCGATTAACTCATTCTACTTTATCTCTAATCGATTAACTAACATCGATTAGCTCCTTTCCTTTTACTCTAATCGACTAAACTAACATCGATTAGTTCCTTTCCTTTTACTCTAATCGACTAAACTAACATCGATTAGTTCCTTTTACTTTAACACTAATCGATTAAACTAACATCGATTAGTTCGTTTTACTTTAACACTAATCGATTACACTAACATCGATTAGTTCCTTTTATAAACTACGTTTCCCGTTACAACTATTCCCTTTTTATAACGTTTACTTACCGTTACAAATATATCCTATTTATAACTTCTATTTACCGTTACAAATATATCCTATTTATAACTTCTATTTACCGTTACAAATATATCCTATTTGTAACTTCTATTTATTTTCTAAATAAATATTCCTTTTCTATTTCTATTTATTTTCTAAACAAATATCCCTTTTATAAAACCGTGTTCGTTTTATAAATATTTCCTTTTATAAAATCCTGCTATTTTATAAAATTTCTTTATTTCAATATACATTGAAATAAATTCTTTTTACATCCCAGGGTCTGTTATGATATTTACAATATCGAATAACAATGATCAACATCATTCCAACACCCATAATCCATAACAGATTATATAACCCACCATATATCACAATATATGAAAACAGTAAAATAAATGTTGAGGAATCCAGTTGGATTCCTCCAACCTATTTCCCTGCATCACAGATGTTAAACAATATAGATAACATCACTTTTCAGTTCTATATGATATATTCTGTTAAACAGAATAAATATAGAAAATTTAACTAACTGACTAGCAGTTCAATCAAACAGTCAACATACAGTAAATCAGCCAATATCTAACAGTTCTAAAAATACAACATGAAATTATAAACTGTTCAGAGTTAGTGAGATTTACTCACATTTGCGCATTAGCCGTTAAATAACGGTTTGCGTTATTTGATTCAGTCGGACAATTTATTTCACCATAAATTGTAACTGTCTCCGATGGACTTCCCGTCAGTCTCATTGTGTTGCTCCCGTCCATACAATCCCAATGGATCTGACGGTTCGTGATTCTGATACCGTATGACCTCGATATTAAATTTACAAGTTTAGATACAAATTTTAAATCAAAAATAACTCAATTTAAATTATATGGCCCAACCTCTTTTCCCTCCGGCCCAATTTGCCTCAGCCCATTTAAATCATTACTGGCCCGCCCAACACCCCTTCTTCATCACTTCGAATGGCCGAACTTCAGTGAAGAAAACACGACCATTTCCTCCATCCTTATCTCCATCTCCCTCACATTAAAAATCCAACTAAAATTACAAATAGCTTCCTCTTCTCAAGCTCTTTCTTCTCCACCCCCTCACACTATACTCGAACTCCAGTTTCATAATTTATCGCACACTGCTCTGACGCGAGCACACTAGTCCTGGATCGAACAAAATCATCCCAGAAATCCTCAAAAATCCACCTCCCCACTCGGATTCACCTCCTAAACCCAGATACAACCATCCGAACTTTAATTGAAGCTTACAGATCCCAGAAATTTAAACCCTAACACATGCTGGTGGTTTTCAGTTCGCAATACTGTGCATCGAAGGGCACGAAACGACTGTGAGCTTAAAGCTCTCGCTTTGTTGAGTTAACCGAAATCAGTTTTAGATTTTTTTCATAACTGTTTTGATTTTAGAAGTTGAGGGTTTTGTTTATGTTTTCATTTTCTGAGTAAAAGAAGATGGCGGCTCAGTATTTTGCTTTTATAAGGGGGAGAGATTGTTGTGTGGCTGAGAATACATGTGTGTGGCCTTGTTTAGATCATAGGTAGGTTAGGATATTTTTTTAATTAATATTTTATAACTTAATTATCAAATATCTCATTTATTTATCTTGTAAAAATCCGTATGATCACACACGATATTCAAAAATCACGAAACTTGACATGTAGCTAGAGTTCGACATTACGGTCCTAACGAAACTGGTTTCGTCGAATTCCGACTCCGTATGCTCACACAGCGTATTTTTAACTGTCGAAATACTGACTATTTTACACTCTAAAAATCCGTACGGCCACACAGTGACTCTAAAAATCACGAAACTGGAAATCTAACAACTATTTGGTATTGCGGATCCAACAAAACTGGTTTCGTCGAATTCCGACTTCGTTTGCAAAACCGGCTATTTTTAAAGCTCTAAATGACCCATTTAAATATATAAATATATTTAAATATTATTAAATATAAATAAATTTATATTATCGTATATTTTCACATATGATATCGTACAGCTCCAGAATATCATATCAGAATATACAGCTTGGTATTTCAGATTCCAGGTTATCCCAGTATTCAGTTTATACTGAAAATCTCTTTTATAACGTATATAAACCGTCGCAAATTATAAAGGAATTCTACAGCGACTTTTCTGAAATTTGATTTGGACGTAAATCAAAATCTACACGACGAAATCCTGAATTTTCTCTTCCATTAGAAAGATATACTCCACCAGCTCCACACGTTTCTTGTATCACAAAAATCCGTTTTAAAACGAATCCTGTACATTCAGTTTAAGTTCGAATCGCCAAATAGCGAACTGCAGTGCCATTTCGAGCTCGTTTATAATTATATTATAAACTATACGTTCAACTGTCGACGATTGAATATATTCGTTATTCAAATTCAATTCTAAACTGAATTATAGATCACAGATGATCCGGCTCACACCATATCGTCATTTCAGCCAATTCTGTTTATTTCAGAATTAAATATATTATTTAATTTATTATTTTAATTAAATATTCACCATTATTTAATTCCACGATTATTAAATTCACTAAACCACCATTGATATAATTAAATAAATTAATCATAATACCTCTGCCAATGCGGGTCATTACAATCTTCCCCACTTAAAATAATTTCGTCCTCGAAATTGCTAAAAGGTAGAGGACGACCCTATCGACTGGTTAGAACATATTTGTTCACTTCTTAACTTCAGTTTTCAACTGAACCTATTTAATTTCAATTAAACTATTAATTAATTCCTATTATCGAAAATTTTCAAAAATCCTGAAAATTTTCTAACGCCTTAACTCTTCGAAATTTTTCGCCAGCACCTCCTTTGTACTAGTCAATCGGTCAAACTCCAACTCGCCTCTCTGGGCCATCTCCAACCCAAAAGAAAATCAAACAGCCAAGCGGCTTGCCAATTCGGCTCATAAATCTTATATCCAATAGAAATATAAACTTGTACCTTTTGTCGGTATATCATTTTATCCTGTCCACTTGTTATCAATTCAGCGGATACAAGGGTTATCCCAATCAAATTCCCATCTGCGTTTATCCATAACACAACCATTCGCTTATATCCGAGCTGCATATCATTTCAACTCGAGTTTCTCCTCGATTCCCAACTCTTAACTTGATTGTCCCATTCCACTTCAAATTTGAATCTCACAATCCAATTTGTCTTGATATTATTCTAATTCAATCTCAGTTACCACTTTACTGGCTTTACTTCAATTCAAATTTGCTTTCACAAATTTCTGTTTAATTTGTTTTTAATTCAAACAGTCTTTCCCTAGGAGTTTTCAAACAGTTTACTCTTTTCAAAAATCAAATTTCCTTCTTGAAATTCAACTGAGCCCATAATCAATATTCCATTAGTTAAATCACTTCTCTATTTCTTTATCAATATTTGTTAACAAAATATTTTCAATAACCATATTGGCCTTTTATGTTATTTGGAAAACATTTCCGAATATCGCCTTCTTTTATTTTCTAACCTTTTTGAAAATATATGCTATTTATAATTGGAAAATATTCCAATTACTAATCTCTTTTCTGATCTCTTTTATTTATATACTTAGGAAATATTCTTCATTATATTTCCAAGCTTACACTTATTTGGGTAAAAACGGATGTTGTGTAAAACATCGTTACGACCACCCAACTACTATATTCAACTAACTCTTATTCAACATTGATCTTCGAGCCTGAAATCTTACTATTTATTTGTTAATAATGAAATTAATCAAGTTGGGATATAACTACCTCTCAAACCTTGACTGAATAACATTTATAACGTCAAAACCGATATGACTACTTATTCGAAAAATCAATACCATACAACTACTTATTCACTTTTAAACATGTATACGCTTCCTCTTTCCATTCTTACTAGATTTTATTTCTAGTCTTCCTTTTTTTTATTATACTATTTTATTTTTAAGTTCATTCCCTTATCGACTTCTATATATATCGATACGTTGATTTCTAACTATCAAATTATCTTAAAAATATTCTAACTCCTTAAATTCCCGGAAAAATTCGCCATAGCCTCCTTTATACCAGGAGCATCGGGATATTTCAAATAGCCTCCCATGGCCCTCACCAATCCAAAAGAAAAAGAAAAAGCCAAGCGGCTTGCCGATACGGCGCATAAAATCTCATATATGAATTAAATACATACCTTTTCGTCGAGCATTCTATTTATATACTTTCATACCTTATCCATACATATCTCATGTATATTCATACACTTTTAATTCATTTCAACTTAATCCAATCATTTTAACTTATTTCGTTAAGTGATTTTCAAATTACTGGTTAGCCCATTTCACTTTCATATTTGAGTATAACATGTTCAAATATATGTTTAACTTGTTTATCAACTAATTGAATTCCATTTCAATTCTATTTGAATTTCTTATATTCAAATTACATTTCGATTCTCTTATTCAAATTCTATATTTGAATTTCGTTTCAATTTTCTTATTCAAACTCTTTATTACATTTTAATTCCCTTTGAATCTTCTATATTCAAATTTCAATTTCAATTCTATTTGAATCCTCTTTATTCAAATTTCATTTCACTTTCGATATTCAAATCCTATATTTGAAATCTCTTATATTTTCTATATCCAAACGCCATTTGAATTTCTATATTCAAATTCTATATCACTTCCATTGAATTTCATATATTCAAACTCCCTTTGAATTTCTATATTCAATTTCTATTTTTGAACTTCCTTTCTTCAAATTCCTTCTCAAACTTTCTTTATTCATTCTTTACATAAGTCTCGATTTCAATTCCTTTTGAAATCGATATTACTACCTTTGGAAGATAGATTCCCCTTTCAACTTCACACTTGTATTTTTATTTCTGAATTATCCAATGAAAATTCTTTTCACTTCATTTATAAACTTTGTTTATAAAGGAACTTCTTGTTTTTTTTTAAAACAAGTTAATATTTCAAATCTATTTGAAAATTTCAAATTCTATTATTCAAATCCCATTTTGAAATTCAACACACTTGTCTTTCCCAAAACAAATTCAAAACAGTATCTCTGGTAGTAATTCGTCACTTACAACTCGAAAATGAATACTGATGATGCAGCTGTCATCATCAGAATCTATTACCCAGCGATCGAAGTGAGTTCAATACTATAAAACCATTTCTAAACATTTCACTTTGAAATTCATTTCAAAATATAATTCACACTGCTTGTAAAACAATTTAAAATCTCCCAGGATCTTAAATTTTCCTTATTTTTAACCCAAATCCATTTACAAACACTTATCCAATTTTCCAGAGTTTTAATTCAATTTCTGGTTTAAATTTCAGATTTAAATCATCAGATTTCACATATTTCACTTATATGAATTCTGATTGGTTATTTACATAACCATTTAATTTATAATCTTACTCGATTATAATAACAACCAATATATATACTATATTAAAATTTTGATATATATATCTTCTCTATGTCCAGATATACCTTGGGTAAACTTATTTTAATTTACCCTCTTTTCAAAACATATCGTGTCGACCCATCGTATTCGAGTGTTTAGTAACTCCTACCGATACAGTGGATCAAACTGATCGACCAGAACTCATAAACGACTCAACCAATGAATCTCCACAATATAAAACAAATTTTTATATCAATAACAAATACGTTCACTCGTATATATACACTCAATCTCAGTCTAGGGTATTACTAACCCTATCTCTACCGAGTCACGCCACAGAGCCAAGAAATTCTTAACTTAAGCTCTGATACCAACTGTAACGACCCGGATTTTGAGCGACTTTGGTTATCGACATAAGCACGATGTCGATAACCAAAACACCGAAAAATCCTGGTAATTAGTGAAAGAAATTAGAGGGTGAGAAAAGATAAGATAGAAACTTAGAATAGAAGAAGAAGAAGAACACCATATCAGAGTAACACGAATCTCACAGCGGAACGAATAAATATATTTCATAACATAACTTTGAAATACAAATCTGTACTTGCATATACATATCATTATCAAAGTACAGCACTTACAACACAGCGGAAATAACTATAGCTATATGATCCTGAAGCCTCCTGCTCCAGCTCTTCAAGTGTATCTGTAAAATCCCGACTACTTGACTGCCCGTACAAATTTAGGCACCCAAGAGTTTAGGGAAAACAACAAAGTAAACTCCGGGTCAGTCATGGGACTGTTATGAGTAAAACAGTTTAAAACAGTTGAACAAGTAAATGATATCTCATAAGACCACACCGCATAACGGAACGGGTTTTTCCCTTATGAGAATCCAAAATATCTTTATCAAAAACCCTTTTGATATTATAATAATGTCTATCAACCACAACTATAATAATCATCTAGCAGAAACGCTTTCATCTCACGTTCTACATATATAGTATACAATCAAAACCGCAAGCACGTATTGGGTAATGGGTTTCCAACTATGACAAGGTATGGATCCACCTTTCGCTCGTGTACCTCTAGAGAGGAATACACTGGGTTCAACAAGAACATCTTGCAACCCGGCCACACATGACCGACCACTCATTTCGCTTGAGCGTATCGAATGTATATCACCAACAGTTGGGATCAGCAACCGTTTCCCGAATGGGACAGCATCAACAATAGATTTTTAGAAATGAATGAAACTCTAGATCAGGTGATTATACACCCTACTTCGGTGCGACCGACTTAGCCATGCTGCCTGCCCGATTTCTGTCATTTACCGGATGATGAGGCTAGAAGCTATGCTTTATCATCATACCAGATTCACTTTGAAAGTCACATCATCAAATCCATCAAATCACCGATTGACGTCCCCAACAATACATTATGTGTTAGCTAAAAGAAGTTTCCTTCTCCGCTTCCACTCTTGGTACGGTTGGAGAAATCAATATACGTGATTGTTTGGAAATACTCTGTCAAACATCCGTCCATACAAGTCATCCAGGAACAGGATGAACCGAAGGCACTATTCTGTAAACAGGATAGCCCTTGCATAACTCCGTCTTCAATTTCCTTTGGCATATATGATTCGCAATGCTTATGCCAATACAGAGTGGTTCTTTGGATAATAATCCAACCGGTCTCTCCATATTAACAACGTTAAAATGGACAAAACTTCGATAGTCTGTGATTTAACTATCGAATAAAAACAAGTGTGCAACCAATGATATTATTTCCAAATGGAAATTTATATCGATCAAACATCATTCAACATTTATCTCTAAATTTCATAAATTTACTTATCTCCTGTTTCCCTATATTCAATATTTCCTATTTTCTAAATTTGGAAAATATACGTTATTAACAATGGAAAACATTTCCATTTCCTTGTTTCTTTATTAGAAAACATTTCTGGTTTCTTATTTGGAAAACATTTCCAAAGCTTCTTTATTGGACTTAGACAGATGTTTAAACAAACCATCGCGATGCCAATTCAAACCATTTCCTTTACTACCGAACCTTAACTATTCCTTAGTTAAAAACGAAGCCAATCAAGTTGGGGTAGAACTACCTCTCAGACCTTAACTGAACAACATTTCTAACTTTGAAATTAGCAAAGTTCACTTTATATTCCTTTACAAACTTCCTTACTTAACCCTCCTTCGAATAGCTATATTCGATTGACTCTTTTCACTTAACTCTATTCGATTAACCCATATCAATTAACTCTATTGGACTAACACTATTGGATTAACTCTATTGGACTAACACTATTGATTTACTCATTTCACTTAACTCCTTTCGAATAAACTATATTCGATAACTCCTTTTACTTTCTTCGAATAAACTATATTCGATTAACTCATTCTACTTTATCTCTAATCGATTAACTAACATCGATTAGCTCCTTTCCTTTTACTCTAATCGACTAAACTAACATCGATTAGTTCCTTTCCTTTTACTCTAATCGACTAAACTAACATCGATTAGTTCCTTTTACTTTAACACTAATCGATTAAACTAACATCGATTAGTTCGTTTTACTTTAACACTAATCGATTACACTAACATCGATTAGTTCCTTTTATAAACTACGTTTCCCGTTACAACTATTCCCTTTTTATAACGTTTACTTACCGTTACAAATATATCCTATTTATAACTTCTATTTACCGTTACAAATATATCCTATTTATAACTTCTATTTACCGTTACAAATATATCCTATTTGTAACTTCTATTTATTTTCTAAATAAATATTCCTTTTCTATTTCTATTTATTTTCTAAACAAATATCCCTTTTATAAAACCGTGTTCGTTTTATAAATATTTCCTTTTATAAAATCCTGCTATTTTATAAAATTTCTTTATTTCAATATACATTGAAATAAATTCTTTTTACATCCCAGGGTCTGTTATGATATTTACAATATCGAATAACAATGATCAACATCATTCCAACACCCATAATCCATAACAGATTATATAACCCACCATATATCACAATATATGAAAACAGTAAAATAAATGTTGAGGAATCCAGTTGGATTCCTCCAACCTGTTTCCCTGCATCACAGATGTTAAACAATATAGATAACATCACTTTTCAGTTCTATATGATATATTCTGTTAAACAGAATAAATATAGAAAATTTAACTAACTGACTAGCAGTTCAATCAAACAGTCAACATACAGTAAATCAGCCAATATCTAACAGTTCTAAAAATACAACATGAAATTATAAACTGTTCAGAGTTAGTGAGATTTACTCACATTTGCGCATTAGCCGTTAAATAACGGTTTGCGTTATTTGATTCAGTCGGACAATTTATTTCACCATAAATTGTAACTGTCTCCGATGGACTTCCCGTCAGTCTCATTGTGTTGCTCCCGTCCATACAATCCCAATGGATCTGACGGTTCGTGATTCTGATACCGTATGACCTCGATATTAAATTTACAAGTTTAGATACAAATTTTAAATCAAAAATAACTCAATTTAAATTATATGGCCCAACCTCTTTTCCCTCCGGCCCAATTTGCCTCAGCCCATTTAAATCATTACTGGCCCGCCCAACACCCCTTCTTCATCACTTCGAATGGCCGAACTTCAGTGAAGAAAACACGACCATTTCCTCCATCCTTATCTCCATCTCCCTCACATTAAAAATCCAACTAAAATTACAAATAGCTTCCTCTTCTCAAGCTCTTTCTTCTCCACCCCCTCACACTATACTCGAACTCCAGTTTCATAATTTATCGCACACTGCTCTGACGCGAGCACACTAGTCCTGGATCGAACAAAATCATCCCAGAAATCCTCAAAAATCCACCTCCCCACTCGGATTCACCTCCTAAACCCAGATACAACCATCCGAACTTTAATTGAAGCTTACAGATCCCAGAAATTTAAACCCTAACACATGCTGGTGGTTTTCAGTTCGCAATACTGTGCATCGAAGGGCACGAAACGACTGTGAGCTTAAAGCTCTCGCTTTGTTGAGTTAACCGAAATCAGTTTTAGATTTTTTTCATAACTGTTTTGATTTTAGAAGTTGAGGGTTTTGTTTATGTTTTCATTTTCTGAGTAAAAGAAGATGGCGGCTCAGTATTTTGCTTTTATAAGGGGGAGAGATTGTTGTGTGGCTGAGAATACATGTGTGTGGCCTTGTTTAGATCATAGGTAGGTTAGGATATTTTTTTAATTAATATTTTATAACTTAATTATCAAATATCTCATTTATTTATCTTGTAAAAATCCGTATGATCACACACGATATTCAAAAATCACGAAACTTGACATGTAGCTAGAGTTCGACATTACGGTCCTAACGAAACTGGTTTCGTCGAATTCCGACTCCGTATGCTCACACAGCGTATTTTTAACTGTCGAAATACTGACTATTTTACACTCTAAAAATCCGTACGGCCACACAGTGACTCTAAAAATCACGAAACTGGAAATCTAACAACTATTTGGTATTGCGGATCCAACAAAACTGGTTTCGTCGAATTCCGACTTCGTTTGCAAAACCGGCTATTTTTAAAGCTCTAAATGACCCATTTAAATATATAAATATATTTAAATATTATTAAATATAAATAAATTTATATTATCGTATATTTTCACATATGATATCGTACAGCTCCAGAATATCATATCAGAATATACAGCTTGGTATTTCAGATTCCAGGTTATCCCAGTATTCAGTTTATACTGAAAATCTCTTTTATAACGTATATAAACCGTCGCAAATTATAAAGGAATTCTACAGCGACTTTTCTGAAATTTGATTTGGACGTAAATCAAAATCTACACGACGAAATCCTGAATTTTCTCTTCCATTAGAAAGATATACTCCACCAGCTCCACACGTTTCTTGTTTCACAAAAATCCGTTTTAAAACGAATCCTGTACATTCAGTTTAAGTTCGAATCGCCAAATAGCGAACTGCAGTGCCATTTCGAGCTCGTTTATAATTATATTATAAACTATACGTTCAACTGTCGACGATTGAATATATTCGTTATTCAAATTCAATTCTAAACTGAATTATAGATCACAGATGATCCGGCTCACACCATATCGTCATTTCAGCCAATTCTGTTTATTTCAGAATTAAATATATTATTTAATTTATTATTTTAATTAAATATTCACCATTATTTAATTCCACGATTATTAAATTCACTAAACCACCATTGATATAATTAAATAAATTAATCATAATACCTCTGCCAATGCGGGTCATTACAACCCTACTCATCAGGTCCACGAAGTAAGCAGGTGCATTTGTCAAGCCGAAAGGCATGACAAGCCATTCAAAGAAGCCGTCTGGGGTTCTGAACGCCGTTTTATCGATGCTATCTTCAGCCACCCTTAGCTGATGAAAACCGGTTGCTAGATCGAGTTGGGAGAAAACAGACGCTCCTACAAGCTGGTCAAATAAATCGTTAATTCTAGGGAGAGGGTGCCTATTCTTTTTCGTTAGCTTGTTGAGCTCCCTATAGTCAACACATAGACGGAGTGAACCATCCGCCTTTGTAGCGAACACCACTGGAGCGCCCCATTCTGAAATGCTCCTCCTAATGAACCCCTTTTCTAGAAGCTCTTTAATCTGTTTACTGAGCTCTTTCCTTTCTCGTGGAGCCATGTGTCTAACGGGTAACGCAACGGGCTTTGCATTATCCACAAGATATATGCGGAAGTCTATTTCCCGCTTCGGAGGCAAGCCCTTCACCTCTTCGAAGACATCCGGATATTCCCGGACCACTCTAACTGATTGCAAATTTTCAACAGAGGCATCTAGCGATTCAAGATAACTAAGCATAACCGCATACGAGGGATTACAAGAAATTTCCAAAGTATTACCGAGCTGGGTTAGGAGCCTAACAACCCTTTTCTCACAATCAAGGATGGCCCCATTACTGGATAGCCAATCCATACCCAAAATCAAGCCATACCCCCAAAAAGCCCAAAACAAAGGCACTACATTGAAATTCTACACTTAGAATAGAGATTTTCAATCCCAAACAGATCATAGATAAATGAGCTGAGCCCCCAATTGGGTTTGAAACAATTAAGGGGTCCTCTACCATACTAGTTTTTAGGTGCAGAGATTCTACTAAAGCAGACGAGATAAAGGAGTGTGATGCGCCAAAATCAAATAAAGTGCGAACGGGGTGATCATAAAGATAAACTATACTTTCTACAGAAGTATTTATACCTCGTTGTTGCAGAGGTGGCGCTTCTAGCACATGAACCTGTGCCCCTGGGGTGGATCCAGCCCTCTGCCCCTGTCCTCGTTTCTTTGGGCAGTCCTTAGCCCTGTGGCCCGTCTCACCGCAAGAAAAGCACCCACCATTCTCCTTGGCCTTCTTTTTCCGGCGGTCCTTTACTAAGTGCCCTTCCGTACCACAAAAATTGCATTTCCTTTTTTCTCGTTTCTTATTATTACTGTTACGATCCTTTCTTGTTTGACTATTATTCGTCTTTCTACTCTGGGACTCTTCCGCTTGCTAGTTCACGTGGAGGAGGAGGAGTGAAAGCGTCAGCAGCTGGGGAGTAAGGTCTCCAGACATGCTGAAACAGAAAGGATAGATTCAAAACGAAGGATAAGAGATAATACCTATGGCTTTGGGGAGTGGACTTTGCCTTTTAAAATAAAATAATATTTTATTTTTTTTAAAATGCTTCTTTAAATTTCCTTTTTGAAAATAATTTTTCAAAACTTTTTATCTTATCTGGTAAACTTATGCTCTGATACCAAGTGAAACACCCCACCTCCGTTAGGGTCACTCTCAAAGGGAATGCCCTAATTTTGGTGGAGGTTTATAAGTATAAGTCACAGATATACAAGACAGATATAAGAACACATATTTGTAAACAGCGGAAAAACAACAACTTTTATTTCATAAAAGCAAATACGTGTTACAACAACATCACCATAATTGTCTTACATCCTTTCCAAAAACATAACATAATACTTTCATAATCTGTCTTGATTACATTATTAAAAGAAGCATAAATAAAACATAGATAAACTGCAAAAGCCCCATAGTGGTTGTCCAAAGCCATAGTTCAAAACGAAAAGGTCCAAGCAATACATTTCTCCTCTTCAAGCTGGATGTTAAGGCTAGTCAAGCTGCTGTGTTCCCTCCCTGTGGACCTGGGGGGGGGGAACGGAAGAAAAGAAGACGAAAGAAAAGTAGAGTCAGACATAAAGCCTGAGTAAGTCTAGTACTATTCTGTCTATGAATAAAGAACTGGGTATGATGAGTATAAACAAGAAGTGGGAAAGCACTATAAACTTGGTTAAGTTGTCTAGGGTCGAATATACTATCGTACCCCATGGTAATCTCTGAACCCATATAAACTAGTTCCCAACTGGCACCCCATAATCAGGGTGATGTGATCCATTCTATGATGATCGGCTCCTACTCGCATAGTTACATGTGTCTTACGGCCCCCGATGTTGTAGTTACCTATGCTGGTCCCACCATGGGGTGTATCAAGTCCCATGGTGGCGGCCCGACACAATCCTAGAATGCACAGGTATGCTACTGGTGCCCAGTGCCTTATTTTTCTGTGCCGGAGTGTGTGCACGCCCGCACCCCGTTAGAACCTACACTGCTACACCACCGCCATCGATTTGACCTCTTACAATCAGCCCAGTAATCGTGCCCCACCCTGCCTAGTTTCAGGGTATCCTGATACACCTTCTAGGGTTACTGCTGAAAAGGGTCCCCCGTTACTAGGTTTTCTATCTCTAGCCAACATGCTAAGTTGGTTAAGTGTTTTCTAACCTAACCCCCCACCAGTCCGTTTAGTTTAGCATGTTCCATTTTGATTAAGTCTTTAGTTCACTTAATCCTAACAATCCTGACTCAGCCTTAATTGTCTTATTAAGGCCCTGACCTCTCACATTAGACAGGTATTGTTGTGGCTGCCTGTTGCCGGTTGGTTCCGGGCAGTCTTACGCCACAACTCAGTCTAACCTCGGGTCCTTATTGGGCTCCATGTTTAACCTCCCACATTGGATAGGTATTGCTGTGACTACTGGACAGCCGGGCGGTTCCGGGCAGGTTTACATCACAACTCAATCCAACCTCGGGTTAAACACATCGTATATTCTACATTTACATATTTTGTCTTTCTTCTTTATTTTTCTTATATGTAAATATTTGCGGCCCATTATTAAGTTAATGGTGTAAAGGTTACACCAATCATGGGCCCAACCCATACTTGAATTTGGGCCCTTCTACTTTATATTTTCATTTATTAATAAATTTAACCCAACGTTATTTTCCCCCGTTTAACACGTCCGTTTATTATATATATGTTGGGCTTAGCCTTTTAAGCCCAACCTAGCCATGCGAAAAAGGGGAGGCTTAAAGCGTGATTACATACACAAAAAGGGGAATGTGAACGCATGAACTTGCAATGTGACGTTGGAACTACAAAATAGAAACTGGTGTACTTGCATAGTAGTAACATATACTTTGGTCATAAAGCATAAGTGACATGAATCAAACCATGTAAACTTGTAGTTAAGTTAAGAATATCACTATCGACACATAGGCTTAACTACAACATAAACCTATATTTTTATTCAGGCATAATGTCAAACATAAGCAAATCATGTTCATAAGACTACTACATGTTTACGAAGGTGCTTACTTTTGTGACTAATACAAAAGTATAGTTCAACTTAATCATGATTTTAAATCTATTCACATAACCATGGCATAAATATTTCTAACATGAAATCATGATTTTTACTTTAGTCATGCAAACTTGCAAATGGGATTTTGAATCTAACCTAGCTATGTACCTCATATGTCATCATATAATTCTTGTTAACAATATAGACCTATCATGGATTTCAATTATGCAAAATATCAATCATAGCCTAGTCATATTCATAAGTTTGCAAATAAGTTTTCTAGTACAAAAGCATGGCTTAATACATAGATCATGGTGCCAAAATTTCAACATAGTTTCATATGAACTATAATAACCCAAATTTGTTCCAATTACGTACAAAATGATTTTTGTACAAAAATATACATTATGATGGCATAGTAGCAAAACCCCAAACTTGCATGAATTTCAATTAATCAACCACATACATGTAGCTTCAACATGGATTACATAATTTGCGAATATTCCAAACGTATACTTGCATAAAACTACCGCATGTAGTTTTTTTATAATGAATAACATAATTCGAGAATATCCAAACGTATACAATATTCCAAATCGATAAGAATCATAGTAACGCACAAATATGAATTACTTTATTGCCACAAATCAAGTATACAAACCAACACAATTATTTGTTCATACCAAAATAATACTCTACTTACAATTGTGTGGCGAATTCTCAAATTTAGGGATTTGGAGATGCGATTCCTTGTTGATTTGATTTGTTTAGGTTGCTTTATGCTTTAGAATTTGCCTCCTAATCCTCTATCAAATTGGCGGCTACTCTTAGTCGTTCCTCAGCAACATGACGGCTTTGTTCTTATTTTTGAATGAATAGATTAGGGTGAGTCTAGGGTCATTTTTATAGGGTTTATGAACTGATTAGGACCATTGATGTTGCTTGGATTGATCGTAGCCATTCATTCGAAAGAGAGACCAATTAGAGCCTGCCACCTAGCCCTAATGACAAAGCAAGCTTCTGAAAATCGGCCAAACACAGACCTGGCCAGCCAGGGCTAGACCAGACCTGGCCAGCAGGTCATTTTTGACCTGGGCGCACTTGGCAGGTGCGCCAGGTCAAAAATGTACTGGCGCACTTCACAAGTGCGCCAGTTCATTTTTGTTCTGGCGCACTTCCCAAGTGCGCCAGTGCATTCTGACCCTTCTCCGGTTTTTCGCCCAACTTCGTTCGTCCATAACTTCTTCATACGATATCCGTTTTTCGAAAACTCGGACTCTATTTCGCGTATTTTTCCGAGACGAACGCAATGGCGTATCCCGTTTCCCTTAGTTCTTTGATTTGAAATTAATTATACTTTAATTTGTGAATTTCACAGTTATAGAATTCGCGGGGTGTTACACAAAGCAAGAATAGAATTCGAGCAACAACTCAAAAATTCAAAGTTCAAGCAAATTGCAATCAGCGGATTTTGAATTGTTGGAGCGGTTGCACACCAAGTGGGGTGTGAACACGCTAGCGCTACTCAGTTGCATTGGGCGGACTGCCGATCTAGGTGGGAATCTTCTAAACTCTACAGGGACTGCTGCTGCTTAAAAAATAATATAGACATTGCTTGTAAAATCTTCTACATGGGCAGCGGCTTGCTTGTAAAAAAATTTATTTTTGCAATTATTGTTCTGTGACTGTCTGTGATGGATTATTTTGCCTGTTGATGTGTAGTTGAAAATTTTAAAACGAACGTGGAATAAATTATTTTTGAAATCAAATCGAGGATTCCCCAAAGCTCATAGGATAAAATATTTGTTAAATTAACAATTATGATTGATACTCTCTGAGGTCTCTAAGGAACGGTAGAGTCTAGAACTCAAACAGGTTCTTAAACCTTCAGTCGTGTTTCTACGGTGATTTGTGGCACACTGGTAACCCCTGTCCGAACCTGGCCTGGACTTGTATTCATATAATCCGAAGTTGTTAATTTTAACATAGTTTTAAGAGCTTCTTTAGAGCCACAAGTTTTGAAACTGATTTTTGGACAAAAAAAAACTCTTTTCCGGTACATGCGCGCTTGCCCCATGTACAACCCAAATTGAAATTCCTTTCAAAATTTAAATGATTTTGGTTACAATTCAAATCATAATGAATTTCAAGCTAAAAAAATTTCGAATAATTTCCATAATGCTCAGCAAATGGTTGCACCCCAATATGAAAACCACCTTTCTACGATTGAGGAGAATTTATCTGAGGTGCGTCAACTTTTAGCGCAAATGGCTAAGCAAAGTGATGAAAATCAAAACAATTTCAACATAGGTTTTAACGAAATTTTTGAAAACCAAACTGATTTCCATAATACGAGTGGATGCACAATGCTGGTTATCCAATATGAAAAATGTGTTGAGAACAAGCTAAATTTTTGGCGATGTTGGTTTTGGAAAATAAATTACGGACGACTTCTGAGAGACGAGGTTGATGAATTTTTAAGGTCAACCAGTGAGGAACACATAGGAACGACGGATCTAAAAACGGCATTTTGAAATCTGGTATGTCTACCAATTTGATTGAAGAGAGCCTGAGTGAAATTGATCAATTAATGCATGACATTAGGAATTGTCGCGAGGACATCAAGGAATGAGCGCAAACTTTAGATGAAAAACAAGCTTCTCAAAATAAAGATATCGAAAACACGCGTATCATTGAACAAATGGCTCAATACACTGTTGAATTTTGGCTAAATCTAGAAAAGTTATTACTTGAGGGAATTGATGATGTTGATGACTCTGAGGATTCCATGAAACTTGGCTTGACTTACATCGAAGAACTAGCTCAAAGAATGGACGATAGCGAACTAAGTGTATCTTATAGGATTGTTTATCAAATTTCTCTTCTTCAAACTGAAGTTACGAACTTATTCAACAACTATAAATCCCAATCTAGTAACAAACAAGTTTCTGCCAATGCTTCTTTTGAAAACAATGATCAGCCAGTAACTTCGTCACAACATTATATAATGATTATTGATGATTCTGACGATATGACTATTGATGAAAATGAAAGTTTTGAAAAATCTCTTGTGCAACACACTGATTTCTGTGAAACTGAAAATCAAACACAAACTGATGCTTCTGTTGAAAATTCAACTCTTACTGAAATCGAAAATTTTCAATTAACAACTTTTGAAATTGGTAAAAATCTTAATGAAGTTGTTGAAATCTCTGTAACTGATTTGAATTTAAATTCTCTTGAAAACGAAGACGTCAATCTTCAACTTGATCTTCCTCTCCCAAGTTCTGAAAATTTAGCAACTTTAGATTGTCAATCTGAAAGAAATGATGAAGTTGGTAACAACATTTTAAGTGAGGACGACTTTGATGAGCAAAAACTTATTGAACTGATTGACGATAATGTTGTTGGGTCTGAAACTGAAAATGAAACATTTGAAAGCTTAGAAATTATTGGGGATAAAAGCAACAAAACTGCTGAAAGTGATCTTAAACACAATGACGATTTTTCTGAAACTGTTGAATTCCCTTGCGACTTGATCGTTTCAACTGAATCTTACTTTGATCACTTGTTTTTCAATGATAAATTTCTGCAGCATATGAACTCTTTTTGGAACAACACTATTTTTGAGAAAACAAAATTTCGAAAATTTACTGAAAATTCATTTGTTTGGTTTTAACTTCAGGTTTACGAATGAACCTTTAGTCAACAACATTTCAAATATCAAAGCAAAACTGAACAATATTTCGCAAAACAAGTGTGGGGGTAAGAACGATGCACACGTCTCTCAATTTATACATCATCTGAACAAATCAAACTTTGTTTTTGAAACTTTTACTGAACCTCGGCTTGATGACTTCTCTTTAGTTGCTACAGAAATTCAATTCGATTTTAGGATCAATCGTAAGCTCAAAATTTTAAAATTAGCAACTTAAACTTTTGAAAAAACAAAATTTGTTTTTCCAAATCTAAAAGGTAATATAAATTTCTTTATGATTTGGTTTTCTATGCTTAATCTTTGTCTCATAATCCTTATGAGACTGATCCATTGGTCCATAATGGACCGGTTCATCTATTCGATGAATGCATATTTTCTGCACGAACATTTGGTAAGTCGCACTAACCCTCTTTTGTACATATGTAAATATTCTCTTATTTTTTTCCCTTTCACTAAGATATGTCTGATTAACGACTGTGACGACACAGTCACACTCAAGTGTGGGGGGAAATATACATTACATCTGCAATCAAATTTTATGAAATAGATCATTCGTTGAACAAGGACTAACTGAAAATTCATAAATAACACCTTGGTTCTTGTTTGATAAGTTGAACTGTTGGGTGATGGAAATGAACATTATTTATTCATTGAGTCGTAATGTGTCTTTTTAAGATGCTAGCTTGAGACTGTGCAGACGTTAGTCGTGTTCTGGAGTAAGCGTGCCAACCCTTGTTATACATGTTAGAATTTGCAAGTAAAAAAAAAATCAAATAATAATGATTTTGCACCTACATTTGTTGGATTTTTTGAGTACGCTTTCATGTATAATATTTTTTTCTCACTCAAAATTTCAAAATCGTAAGTTCTAAAATCCACTTGGCCCAATTAAAGAGAAATGACTCATTGCAGCGATCTTCTTCGATACCCCACAATATTCAAACCCAAGTTTTAGTCGAATTACGTCCATGTTTCGACAAGTTTTTCTTATATTGGTATACTAAAGAACATTGTACTGCTTTATTTTCAAAGGTTCAAAAACATCACTTTTTATGCCAATATTACATTACCCACTCCGTACTTGTTTTAAGGTAGGATAACCATATACCACATCTTATTTTATATAGGTTATCTATCTTACGAAACTTTGCTTATCTTTTCTTTCATCTTTTTATATAACATCAATCCAGACTTTTATGTTGAATTGGAGTTATAGAAGTAGAGTAACTAGGGCACAAAACTTTCCTTTCATGAAGTGTTGGTTATGATTCGCTTAGTAGAGGAGTAATCAAATGAAATAATATACGGTATCATTCCATTCCATCTCCACTCACCATTAATCATAAAAAAATGGAAAAAAAAGAAGAAAGAAAAAAATGCAATGAAGAGAAAATCTCTTAGAAAAAAAATAGTCATCCATCATTCTTGACTATAAAGCATTCATTTCCATTCCATCCACATCCATCATACCGTACTTAGAAGCGAGGATTGTAGTTGAGGAGATGAAAGGAAACAAAAATGTTCATTTGTGCCCTAGTATTACTTTATCTTTTGTAGCTTGAAGTTCAACTAATACACTTGCCCTCTTATTTATAACATTTTTAGAACTTACAAAATTTTCCTTCATCTATGCGTAAGTCACATCCAATACATTACAGTTACACTAGTGCAAGATTATTTTAAAAAAAAGAATGAATAAATGATTCGGTGCACATTGTTGATGTGTATAACTTTTGTTGACACCACGCTCTTAACCTTCAAGACAATTACAGTGTTATCAAGGAATTATGATTCAGCTTGAAATTTTTTATTCATTCTTGCACCGGTAATGGGATGGACAATTTGGGACTAAACCGTTATTATTGAAGTTAGGTAAAGTCCTTGGAATGCGAAAGACCTTAAATATATTGTTGGATTAATTCGCGTACATAAGACGCTTTGGATTTTGTGGGTAGTATCTGCTGAAAACCCTTACGAGACAACACTCGTCCTACTATGGACACCTAGGGGTTTAACTGCTTGTTGCATATGCTAAATGCAATCGTGTTTCCTACGAAAGTGTGACATATCTTAGTTTAGTTTATTCGAGGACGAATAAAAAGATAAGTGTGGGGGTATTTGATATACACATAAATGCGTATATTTTATCTGTGTATTTATCTTGTTTTCTCTTTAAAATAACCAATACTGTGTATTTATAGTTGTGTTTCCAGACTATTTATGATGAATGGATGAATGCACTTAATTGTTGAAAAGCTTTAAGAATTGGTGCAAGAAGAGTGTTGATTTTTAAAGCTGGATTAAAGCTTGAAGACCTAAAGAAATGTTGTTGTTCAATCACCTTCCACTTCATATTTTAATGTCAAGATTCAATGCTTTTCCATAGTGATCACTTGGACTTCTTATTCATTCTAAATGCAATTGGAGTTGAAGCCCACAACCTATTTTCTCTGCATGTGTTCACATTAGCTCATTTGCAAGGCCTCTCATTCTACAGCTGCGTTCACACTGGCTTATGTGTTAGTTAAGATAAATCTTTTGTCTCACATTGTGTAATAAGCCTTTTAGTCTTGGCCAATGCAAATATAAATACATTGTATCTCATTCATTTAAAAACACACTTAGTTTTATTTTGCAATCCTTTGCTTGGAATAAAACTTTTCTTTCTCTTTTCTGTTTAGTTTTATTTACATGTTATTTTCTTTTCTGCAATTAGATTAGATTGTCCTTAATTGTATTTTTATTTTCTTTTTCTCTTGTTTTTTGTTGTATGTTGCAATTTACGTTCGTTGTTAGAATAATAAACATGAGAGGCTAATCCCTTTCAGCTTAGGGGCAATGAAGCTCTCTTGATAATGTAGTTGCAGCATAATTTATCTGTTCATTCTCACTTTTTGTGTTTCATGTTATGTTGATGTCATGTGGAGGTTGAAATAAAAAATTTGATGGTCTGTATTTCTAATTAATAGTTCATAGTCCATGCTTAAAGTATATTTCAATTTCAACTTGTTCATTTTTCATTAGATCTAGTACGGTGATTTAGTGGATATGATATAGTTTGATAGTTTATGTTGTGCTAGTTAATAGTATAAATAAGCTAAACTTATAATAATCATATCAACTATATTCACTAATGACCAAAGGAAAAGAGAGATCGTAATTTCATAACTTGTTGTAATACATGATCTAGAAAGTGGATTTATTCCTAAGTTGCCATTTATCTCATAGCTTTTGTTAATTTTAGTTTACTAGTTTAGTTGTAGTTTTTATTAAATTTCAACCAATCAAACCTTAGGGATAATCTGATTGGATTTATTATTAAAATAATTTTTGGTTCCAGAGTTCGGCACCCTCTACAACAACCCTTTTGTTGTTTAGGAAAGCTGAACGAATCAAATAGTTGTTATCAATTGTTTAATTTGTTCGCAAACAAGCACCATATAGCAAACTTTTCAAACTTTCACAATATCCTGAAAGGTTGTCCTACTGATACCAAAGTTTGTACATAAGGCCTCACTACAACCCTCATAGAGCACCCAAACAGCGGAAACATAAATACTAGATAGTAATAAAACTAGTACGTCAGCCTCCTGCTCGCCTCCGCATAGCAGCATCGTCCTCACTAATCACCTGTAACCTGCTACTTAGTCAGCCCATTCACAACCGGATAAACAGTCTATGGTAATAAGAGAAGACATAAAACCTTGAGTCAGACAACAGTATTACTGAGCGATAAACAACTAACAAACTTCAATAATAAAGTATATGAGAATGGGTAAATAAACTAACTAATTTACCCACAACATCAGTCCCATCTTCCTCACATCGGACAGTGATAGCCTTTACATTACATAACATCCAAGGTAATGACAATTCATCCATGGCAATCAGAACAACCATCGATAACATTCATATCATCCAGATTACTTATGTTAGACAATCCTAATCGATTTTAACATCCCTCAAGCACTCTCCCCAAAGGCCTAAACCAATATCAGTCAAGCACTCAAGGAACATCTCCCTCGACTTTGGATAATCCACATGAGATGGTACAAACAGAACAACCAATCATTCATGACTGACTTTGGATATCACCGCCAATCCTGCTTTGAAACCACGTAATCATATGAATGGCCCATACTGCCATCCGTCAAGGGCTAATGGCAACCCTGGTTCTAGCAAAACCTCGTACGAATTAGCATCGATGTGTACCAATTCCTTTTCAATGATACCCAAGGTACTCGACCTACATCCGGTCTTTTAGGTGCCCCTATTGTACCCCTTCTTTGAGCCTGCTAGAACCTACGACAACAATAATTCATCGGCCTTCAAAATCTCTAGGCATTTTCACTTGCTTCTATCAATAAGCTCAGAAAACTTTAGAGCAACATTACCTCACACGAGCTCAATACATCCTTGACTCGTTCTTTCAAATGAACTCAATACACCCTTGAGTCATTTCCACCTTTGTTGTATACAACAAACAACGAACAAATTACATCACTTCGAACATCCTCATATGGACGCTCGTCGAAGCCACCATCACCATCGAACCAAACAACTTCAATATAAGGTTCAATATAGTCTATAGCACTATTACCCCACTCAAGACACCTTTGATTTGTCATACCATTCGTTGTTCTACACCGATCAACAAACACATTCAACACTTCGAACCTTCCTACTTGAATTTACTTCGAAGTCACACCACCACCGAGCCAAGTTACACCAATGCGCTGCAGCTTGAGTAGGGTTCTAGGGATTGCGCCCGAAAAATATTTTATTCAGACCTTTTGGCTCAAATCTGAGTCATACTCAAAAAATAAATTTTCAGAAAATCAACTCCAATCGACCCTGCAGAAGCACCACCGATTGACTTTCCAGGAGCACCACCGATCGACCCATAAAGCACCTACCGAACGGCCCAAAAAACACCTACCGGTCGGTCTACAAAACACCTACCGATCGGTTCACCAAATACATACCAATCTGTTCTTCTGGAAGCACACCACCGATCGACCTGAAGCACACCCACCGATCGGTCTCCAGAACACCACTTCTGAACCACCACCATCAGTCCCCTACCACATAGTACCAATCGGTTTCCCTACCATACAATACCGATCGGACCTGACTTGTTTTCCAAGACAAGTTTCAGTCGATCATCCCTTCCTTACCGATCGGTCATGACTGATCGGCTCCCTGTACAGATCAAAACTACCTCCAATTTCGATCAAAACTTCGCTAAACAACAAATTCGGTGAAACCGACTCATACAATGCATCCAAAATAATCGTAAGCATGTTATGGAACCACTAACATCATGAAAATGACAATTATCTTCAATTTATGCGAATTCACCAAATATCATGATAAATGATCATATGATCTATACAATGGATCTAACTTGCACATTCACATGAAATATTATAGACATTACTTATCTAAATTTGCTAAATCAGATCATAAGGTGATTAATATGAAAATGGACTTACCAATGCATTGATCTATGTAAAAACACTTGCATATGATGAAAAACATGCACAACTATTCATATACTTCATTGAATCCATGTGAGAGATGTAACTCACTCACCAATTCTCCAAAACAAGCTAAAATTGATGAAATAAGAATCCGGACAGCAAGCACCTTGCACCAAACACCTTCATCCAATGAACTCTTGTCTCAACTGACGTAGATCTAGCCTCCAATGGTGTATATCTATGATTTCCCTCCTTGGATTATGATTTCTAATGGTGGAAAGGTGTTAGAGGAAGGAGGAGCACAAGGCACCAAATGGGAGAATGGAAAATTCAAACCCTTTCTCATATCCCTTTCCCCCTATTTATAGTTTCCACCAACCCCCTAATGGGTCTTCTCAATTCAGCCCATTTTGGCTTAGCAAACCCGAATAGCCAACTGAAAAACCTTAAAACAGCGATTTCTCCTAAACCGCTGAGCTAAATCTTTAATGTAACTACTCTACGGAAAGGCAATCATCAATTCCTTTCCAATGGCACAAGTTTCACCCGCTGGTTCGACCTAAGTCAAAATTTATGCCATGTACAAGGCTGATAGGGGCAAAATGGTCCCAAACAAAATTGGTAAAAATTATGGACATGTCTCACACCCCCATAAGCAACATATCAAAAGATGAGAATAATCCAACCCTCAAAAAATAAAATAAAAATACTTTACGATCTTCCAATACGTAAAATGTGGGTTGTTAGATTTACTATAAATTGAAACCGAGCGTCTAATCCATCTCTAAATGAAAATTTGAAGTACTAAGCTTATTTCATAATATGTAACCTCTCTAAAGCTCAGATCAATCATTTTCTAGTTTGAATGTTGATTAACTGTTTAGTTCAATTGCATATTACATTGGTTAACTATACAGGGACAAAAGCTTCAATTTCTTAGCGTTTGAGCCTCCAAAAGATTCAATTCAACCTCATCCTTATTGTAAATCAAAGGTGAAGGTTCCTTTACTCTTCTAACTTGTTTCAGATAGCTTCTCATTGCAAATTTAAGCTGAAAAAGTGTAAGGTATATATAATTTGTTTCTGTGTTTCTGAGCAGTCAAACTCAAGGAAAGTATATGTTTGGAGCTTATTATCTTCTCTAATTCTTGATGAAATGGGGTGACATTTTTTCAGTGTGTTCTTAATGTCCTCTAGTTCATGCATGTCAATTTTAATATGATTCTCTATTGGTTAGATTGCTAACATTTTGCCTGAAAGTGGAGAATGCATCAGGATTAAAGCCTTGGCAACATTCTGTTGCTTGATTTGACTCAGAATGGAGCATAGGTTGACTCAGGTTTCATGGTGGGTCGACCCACCTAGGAAAAAAAAGCCTAGGTGCACCTTCCTCCTTTTGTTGTTTTCTTGTGATATTTTGTTGTGTTTCCTAGTTTATTTCTATGCAAATTTCTGAAGCTTATTTGTGAAATTCAAGTGCTATTTTTGACACTTACCAATTAAGTATATTTTCATGAATTCAAGTGTGGAATTTGTAGTAGTTTCAACAGTAATGGAGCCATGCTTCTTACTGATTTTTAATAGTTTTGATGACCGTGCATGTGTGCATTTTCAGTGATAATTCTATATTTCAATGACACGTGCACGACTTTTACAAGTTGTTTTCAAAATGTTTTTAAAACGAAATTTATAGATTTGACGCAAAAGTATTATTTTAAGCAAATTTTTATAAACATACTAAAATCTTATTTTAAACAAGGATTTTCAAACTATATGATTTCCAAATATTTTCTGATAAATTATATGATCTAAACTATTTTCTTGAGTATGTTTTAATACAAAAATCGCATGCATTCTCACATTTCGAGGAGACATATTTGTGATTGAATAATATGGTAAACTCCATGGTATAGGACACAAGGGTATACGATATCGATTTACCCCAAATCTGTTCCATCAAAGAAATAAATTCCAGTAATTTTCAGTAATCCTCGGAGGTTCTTTGTGATGTTCTGTTTTCCGGTGATTTTCTGTAGCTTTGGGTGTTTTCTAGTATGGAGCTGACTTACCGTGTATGAACCGCTAAGTGGGAACGTAAGGTATGGGGCACTCGATTACCACTTTCTGGGTAACTATCTAAGGGTCTATGATTGTGTGACCGCCAGTCCTTAGGGTCAATTCTATGTGAACTCTGTTTGGACCTTTAGGTCAATCTCGTGTGAACTGTATTAAGCTTTGGGTCATTCAAGTACCCTCCTATACGATATAGTATGGAATATGGCTTTAAGACATCCTGTGTGATGGATCCACTCTGTGATCAATTATACAGGATGTATTCGTGATTTTGTGTGATAGATCCATACTTGTAGACATAGCTTCATATTGTCACTCTGTGATGGATCCATACTTGGTTATTTTGTGTTCTGAGTTTATTATCAATTTCACCATAGTGATTATTAACATTGGTGATTTAATTAGTGATTTTAACACACTTTTCGGAGTTACGTGATTCTGTGAATCCACGATTTCTATGAATTTGCGATTTACGAGATTTTATGAATTTATCTTGTGGATTTCAAAGATGTACCTAAACCATTTTATTGGTTTAAACATTATGGTAAAATATGACACCTTATTCCTTTACAGTCTAAAGGAATGTTTCCCTTAGAGAATTATTCCTTATCACATTTATACTTATTTTGATTCAAGTTGGACTGAACCGTGTGTGTGTTTCTTAGGTCAGACCGAGTTGCAGGCTAAGATCTTTTACCTTATGCTTAGTTGTTTGCTTTCGATATCCTTCTTTTCTTTTGGGACAACATAGTTTTTGGTTTCCATCTTTTATTGTTTACCTTGGACATATTCAGGTGGTTGCTCCTAATAAACCTTATTCTCTATATTAGCAGATAGTATTACTAGTTAATACTCTTTGTTAATATGGGTCATGGGGTAGGGTGTCACACGATCAAAGAATTTGGTTAAGATTCATACTTAACCGAAAGCAATTCTAATGGAAGCGTGTATTCGACTACGTTAGGGACATCTTGGAACAATTTTTCGTGCAAGCCTCAAGTTCGTCATTAATGTAAATTGATTCATTTTCAATCTCCTCGTAAACGAAATTAATTTCCAACAAGTGGTCAAATGGTTCATTCGATTGATTTTCTAAATTGAAGATGTTAAGGTCATTTTTAAATGAAATTTTTGTCGAACCATTTCGAAAATTAATCAAAGCATTCGAGGTGGCTAAGAAAGGTCTTCCTAGAACGAAAGGAATTTGGCTCATTAAATTGTTTACGGGTTAAGTTTCAAGGACAATGAAATCGAAGGGGAATATGAATACCCCCACACTAGTGAGTACATCCTCGATTTCGCCTATCGGCTTCTTGACATAATGTTCAACCAATCGAAGGGTGACCATACTAGGTTATAGATCACCAAAACGTAGTTGATGATAAACTAAATGTAGGAGAAAGTTTACGCTAGCAACTAGGCCCAAAGGACATTTGTTAATTCTCTTATCCCCTATTGCACATGAAATTATGGGATAGTCAGGACCTTTGTATTTAACAGGAATTGATTAGGTCAGGAATTTTCTAATTCTAGCGGCTAAGAAGATTTTCCTAGTACATGAGTGTGTCATTTTTTTGGGCACACAAGTCTTTGAGAAGTTTAGTATAGGTAGGGACTTACTGAATATTGTCAAGAAGTAGGATGTTAACTTTAACTTGTTTAATAATTCTAACATCTTTTCCATTTGTTCAGAATTGTTAGGTTAAAGTTGATGTGGAAATGGAATTCAAAACTCCACAGGTTAAATATCTTATGTTAGAAAAGAGTTACACTCGGAATTTGGATCAGGATTGGACTCATCATTAGGATCGGGGTCATTTTTGGTTTTAGAAGTGCCGAGAGGAACATCTAGTAAGTTGTTTGGATTAACAACTTAATTATCCATTATTAAATCGCAAAGTCGTGATATCATTTATTTGAGTCAGATTGCTATCTTACACTACATGAGTTTGGTTCAAACTTGAATTTCTATTTCCAGGATTTGGAACTGGATGACTTGGGAATGACCTTCATTTTTGTTCGCTCATTAAGCAGGCTAATTGAGTCATTTGCAATCCGATTTTCATGATTTAATGACTCATATTTTTCATATATGAGGTTAGAAGGTTCTTTAAATTATTGTTCGACTGAAAATTTTTAGTGATTATTTTAGTAAGAGTTTCAAAACTTTTTTTAAGAGAGGTCATTCGTTTGTCATCTTGGGGAACAAACGATTGTTGTGCTTAGTTTTAAGAATGTGGTATGAAATTTTAAATTTGAATTTGTTGTAATGGAGGATTTGAAGAATTATTTGATAATGCTTGAAAATTGGGTTGACCAAATTCGAATATGAATTGTTTCGATTCCAAGAGAAATTAGGATGGTTTCTCCAACTAGGGTTTTACGTTGGACAAACAGTCATTCTTAACTTTATTAAAAGCATTGAGTTGTTCCATTGAGTGTGGGCATTGAACCGCGATGTGATTAGGATCATTACATTTGTAACACGCGACTTGAGAAGCTTGATTCATTTGAATACTTGAAGGAAGGTTATCGAATTTGGTTATCATCGTATTGATTTTCGCATTTAAGGCTAAAAAGCTATACAACCATTTTCAGCATAATATGTAAGTACAAATGGAGTTAACCTAAGTTTTATCCCATCATCACTTAATTGTGGAGGTTTTATGGTTCCACAAACTTGTTCAAATTTAGTTAGAAGAATGCATGGGTCATCACTTTCAAAATTCCGAATTTTGGAAGAGTGTTTATATGATTAGAATGAATTTCAAAGTGATACCCATTAGGGAGGGAAAGTTGTGCAAAAATGGATAGAAACTTAATTAGGAAAGATTCTATCCATAAGTGTTAGAGGGTAATTTTCTTCGGCCATGGTTGAGGGAGGGTTGTCTGAACTAAGCGATTCGTGGAAGAGTTACGAGTCCAAATACTCATGCTCTAGCGAGAAGAATAAGGAAGCAAAAAAAATTAACGAGTAAAAGCTAAGGTTGGAAAGAGAATTGACATGGAAAAAATTATTTTACAAAACAAGAATGGTTTTAAAAAATTTGTTTTTGCTTTTGAATTTGAATTATTTTTAAAGTGAAAAGAAAGTTAAATTTTGACATAAGGAAAATATTTTTGGTTTCTTATTTTTGATTTTGCTGTTATATTTTCGATAAGAAGAAAAATTCAGAAAATATTTTTTATACACAAAGGCGAAAGAACAAATTTTCCAAAAGAAATGTTCAAGTGAAATTTTTTGTTGTTTTTTCCTTTGAATAAAGGGAAGTGGATTTATCTTACAAATGCAAGTGTTTTTTTTAATATATGCATGGACCTAATGCTACTAAATGAATGCAAGGATTTAACTGCGAATTTTCTGTCTTTAGTGGCTCTTAACCCAAAATTATATAGTGATACATTTTACTAATTTCAACAAAAGATTTCTCAGCCAGGTAACGGACACGGGTTATCGGTTGTAACAACCTGAATGTTTTGGTACCTGAGCTAAACGGACTCAGTGTGTTTTCTATATTTTAAATCTATGGAGAATAAAATACGAGTTTGGAAGCGTAACTTTTATATTATTTAAGACAAGAAATAAGGAAATTAGGGTTTTTCATATTAGTGCTTGGAATAAATTATGTTTTCTTAATTTAATAAGTAATTTATTCCAGTATGTGTTATAAATCATATCTGGTTGATTAATGTGAATATTGAAAGTATGTAATATTGATTGGGAATCAATATTTAAGTGGAAAGTATATTGTCAATATTAATGGCAAATTTTTGGTTTGAGTTTTTAATGCAAGAATTTTTCTTGCCATAATAAAATAGGTGATTGTATTTTAGACTATGTTGGAAGATTTAAAATAATAATAGTAATGATGGATTTGTTGATCGTTATTAATAACTAAATACGTGGCTTTAATTATGATAATAATAATAATAACAACAATTAGTGATTTAGTTGGTTTGTTTTTATTATAAAAATATAAGAATCAATATTTGTAATATTTATTAGTGTTAATTGATTAAATTTATTTAAATCAATGAAGGATGTAAACGTTGTGTTAAAATATAGTTATGTTTCATAATATTATTGATAAAAACATTGGCGTTTTAATTATTTTATTATCGATTTAGAATATAATAATTGAGTATAAATCAATATTGGGGTTTTGAGATGCTTAATTATAGTTAGTTGATCTAAATTTGAAAAACAACGGAGATTATAAACCTTATTATAGAAATATAGAATATGTCTAAAAAGATAAGAGAATTATTTGATAAACATATTTATATTAATGTATTGTGACTAAATTAAAGTTAAATGTAGTTGTAGAGTTTTAAAAAGTTATTGTGGTGGATGTGTTGTGTTTCATAAATCAAGTACAGTCAAATTATTGTGATAAACATATATTATTGGTAGTTAATGTTAAAGTGAAATTTAAAAACATTCTCTAGAGTATTTTGAAGCTTATTATACTGCATGTTTGTGTTTTACATATTAAAACACAGTTTAATTAACGTTTTGTGTGTGTTAAGGGTGTTTAGTTGGTGTACTAACATGAGTTTTACGCTTAAAAGTGTGTAACTGGGTTTAGTTAACATATATAAGTTTAGTTTTGGAATTATTAGGAGGATTTGGCCCATTTCACTTCTTTACTTTGTTTCTGGTTGTAGCTGAGAAAAAGGTATGTTCTTTTCTCCTTCCCTCCACCTTCTTCTCCTGGAAAATATAGAAAATGGATTTATCCCCTTTCCTCCTCTCAATCTCCATGCATGTTTCAGTTTCAAGCATCATTATCATCAAGCTAGATCTATATTCATTGCTTGGCCTAAATCAAGCTCAAATCCATCTCCAATTACAAAAACCTGAGAATGTAAGTTACTTAAAATCTAGTGTCGTTGCATCTTAATGTTTCATGATTTTCAAAGTTCCTAGTGCTTAAATCCGCCTCTAAAAGGCTTAAATCATCCTAAAACTCAAGCAAGGTAAGTGCACGCACACATATTCCAGTTTAAAAGTTTCTAGTGTTCATCTATAGCCTTTCTGTGATAAAATATGATGATTTCTGTATTGTGTACTCACCTTGGTTTTTGTTGCTGAAGTCATAATGAAAGCTCCTATTTGAGCTGTTGTATCTTCTTCATTGTTTATGCAAAATTTCAACTCGACCTAATGTATTTAAGCTACTGGAATATAGCTTGGAAGTTGAGGTTTCTTCAATATTGCGTCCTGTAGCCCAGCCCGTAAAGTAGGTCGAACCACTATGCTCTTGGGATGATCCAAGGGTCGACACACTTGGAACGTGGGTTGACGTACCTTAAGCTTTGCATAGAGAATAATTTCTCTACTTCCTGTTGCTTTCCTGTGACCTTTTTGTGCCTAGATACTTGGTTTCCCAGTGTATTTCTAAGGTTGTATGTTACCGTCCTATTAACTTAAGAAACCAAGTACATCTCTTAACTAATCCGAACTCTAGATTTTGGTGAAATAATGTTGATTCATTGTTGAGGTTTTTGATGATATTGAGCACATGTTGCACGATTTGAACTAATTTCCGATATATAAATAAATATTGGATTTTTAATAGTTTTTGGGCTAAAATAAATTTTTGGTTTTGGTTTTTGGTTATGAAGTATAAATAGCTACAAAACAATAGTATAAAATCTAGTTTCATAATATATAAGGATTTTTGAAAGATTACCATTTATTTTGGGAAATCTGCTTATAAACTGGTTTTAAAAAATCAAGTATTTTCCTATATAAAACCACACTTTTCTGCACCCTTCGAGATAATGTTATGGATATTACACGATTTCGTAAACCCTGTGGTAAAGGACACAGTGGTGTAGAAATTGGTTAATTTCCAGTTTTGTCTGAGTGAAGCTACTGATTCGTTGATTGTTGATTCAATGATTTCTTGTTTTTTAGTGCAAACTTGACATGGGGATAGTAAACCAAGCAAGGAGAAGTGTGGTATGAGACCTACAGTTACCATTATTTGGGTTACTGACTGAGAGTCAGTGATGCGTATTGTGTTGTGTTATGCCAATACTTTCTTTGGGGCAAGTCAGGACTCGAGGAGTCACATACATGTACCCACCTGACCCGAAGCCTAAGATACGTATAAGTACTTGGCTATGCTAGGGGAGAAATATTGTATCTTGGGGTGCTACTCTATATTTTGAGGGCATGTGCATATTTATTTTGATGGATCCATAATTTAATGATGTTCACGATTTGGGATTTAATGTTTACGATCATATATTAAGATGATTATTAGGATTGGGAATCCATTTATAAATTATGGGATTATTATATAGGGATGTGGTGCTCCTTTTGATGGTGTTTACTCATGCGAGTTCTATGACGTTTGGATGATTTTTAGGGGATTTCGATCATATATGTGTATATGTTTCATGTTGTATCTAGCATTATGCTTGTAGGTGTAACGACCCAGATTTTTTCCATTTAATTATGTACATTTAAATTTTTTTAATTGTTGTGTTGGAATTATAAAAGGATTTTTATAACAAAATTATTATTAAAATAACTTTTAAACGTATAATTTATAACTATATTTAAAACGATCCCGAAATGTCGTTGTAGTTCATAATATTACGTTTTGAACTTCAATTAAATACACATGATCCAATATAAGTCGGATTTCTTTGAAATAAGAAACATTCGGTCTCGTCGAACTATATTTTTCTAATGGAAAAGGAAAATCGAGATTTCGTCTTATATATTGTGAGTTATGTCTAAATCAAATTTTTAAATAGTCGATATGTAATCGTTTATAAATTATAACAATTTATTTTATAAATAAATTGATTTTAAATAATCTGAATGTTGTTTTAACTTGAAATATCGAGTTGTAAATCCAGATATATTTACTTTGGAGCTATACGATATTCTATTCGGAAATTTACAATAATAATAATTTATTATTATTAAATTGACTTGTTATTGAATATATTTATATTTTAATTGACTTATCTAAGACTTAAAAATAGTCTTTTTGCAAACGACCTTCGTTTTCGACGAACCCAGTTCCATTGTGTTCGGAATATTTTATTATTGAAAGATATCAAGTTTCGACCCAATCGGAGTTGTTATGTGAGTGTGCGAAAATTAAACGTGAATCAATTGACGAATTTAATATTTAAAATTTTGCTATTTTTCCAACTGACTCCATTTTAAACGAAATAAGTTTTGTTAGGTCCAGAATGTCAAACTGTAATTAGAGATCCATTTTTATCGCGAATGAATATCATATGAAATCATACGAAATAATAAATGATAAAATAGAATTGCGATAGACATAAACCAATATAATGGAATAAAATATTTGAATTAAAAAATGATTAAATTACCCTACAAAACCACCCTTCAGAAATCCCTAATCCCACAATTCAATTCGATAGCCTCTCCTCGTTCCTTTTCTTTCCCAAAAATAATTCATGACTTATAAAATCATAACAAGATAAATACGTCACGAACTCGCTCCCTACTTGATTCGTTGCTCCTGTTTTTGTGGAAGCTTCAAGATAAAGTATCGTTTGCACAACTCGAACATGCTATCTTCTGTTCGGGTACTTTCAGCGCAACTTAGGGCGAACGATATCGGGTGATTTAAACATCAAGGTGAGATATCGATTGTTCTTTAGATTATGTAATGAAGAGGAGCTCGAGTTGTCATAGTCTGATAAAATTCTGTGAATAAAAGTTTTGCTGATTTATTGTGCATCGAAGGAAAGAGGCCGACTTCGGATTGCTACCTGGGTGTTCGAGCGAAGGAAGAAGGGGATGGGGTCCGAGTGCTCATGGAGCTGGAGAAGGTGGAAAGGTTTGATTGATTTTCGTGATGAAGAATGTGGTGAAGTAGGTGATATTGTAATGGATTTTTATTCGGGGTCAGTATTGGAGATAAGGAAGAAGGGTGTGGTTTGATTTTTTTGCGTATTGTTGAGAACGGTGGAAGGAGGGAGTATAAGAAGGTCTGAAGAAAAAAAAGGATAAAAAAATACCGTGAGCAAAAGAAGTGGTTACTGTAGGAGAAGGACGGGCTGAGGTGCTTTACGTTGGCATTTCCAGTTGAATTCATGAAGTAGAAGAGGAGTTGTGTGGGAAGAAGGTACGACATAGTAAGGGATGTACATGGAGCGGGAGTTAAACTGGAAAGAAGAAGGAATTGGAATTAATGGGGAAGTTAACCGTGTTTTAAACGACTAGTAAATTAATATAGTTGATAAAGGATAAATGATTTTTATTTTACATATACGGTTATACTATAACTTATAAAATTTATAATGACTATATAAGCTATGGGGATTGTTAAAGGGACTCCACATTTGGTTAAGGGGAGGACCAAATTTTATTTATTGTATAATTGTTATGGGGAGGACAAAATACATTAGCCTCCCTTTAAACATATAAATTTAAATTCCAATATTAGCCCCCTATAATCCTCATTAATATAAACCATATAACCTAAACCTTAATTAATGCTTACAATTTAATGTTGCACATAAAAATAAAAAGGTCAATTCTATTCATACACCCACAATATCTAAATATACCCCATAAAATAAAATAAACTACCATACATCAAAAATTACTTTATATACAACATCTTTTTTACAATACTGACCTTATTTTTTTTCTTCATCTTCCCTTTATAAAACTTTAAAGTTATTTATAGAAAATAGGAAATCTATAGCACTAAATAAAGTTTAAATTCAGTAAAATGTATTTTAATTTTTTGAATGTACGGTAATCAACTTATTATGCTACAAAAGATTCTTAATTTTAGCAAAAGTGGCCTGCTTTTGAATCAAATGACTCTAAATTTAAACAGTTATTTGTAAAAGTTCATGTAATTCAAAATTTATGTTTATGTTTAAAAATACATTATGTTCTTCAATTTTTTTTTACATATATTTAATTAAATATTGTTAGTTGTAATGTTTTAGTTTGATGAGTTATAATTAAAAAAGTAAAAATACAATAAAGAAGAAGGGTAATTTAGTAATGTATATTGTTAGCAAAATAGTGGTGTACATAAAGTAATTTTCGGTGTATGAATAGAATTTACCAAACAAAAAATGGTGTAGCTAATGTAATGGAGACATAAGAAAGTTTCATGGGTGATCAAAAGACATCAGATCTGGTAATTAATTATAATTTCATATTGGAATTGGCATGGTTAATTTGAAATAAATGCAAAAACGAAAATTTTGATATAATATGTTGTATCAAATTTGTGTAATTGAGATGTTTAGTAATTCGCACGTTTGTTACTTGTGTTGAATTTAGTAAGTTGGGGTTTAACATAAATGATGAGCCAGGGGGTAATTATGTCTCATTTTCTTTTTCTTTTAAAATATACCAGACCCTCCCTTAATAAAAATAAATAAATAAGCTGGAGTCCCCTTAAAATTATCTTCTCCTTAACCAAATGTGGAGTCCCTTTAACAACCACCTAAGCTATGGGTTTCGAATTGCTTTGATTGGGAAGATAACGAGAGCAGCTGGGTTAATTTTAAACCCCGTGATTTAGAACGTTATTATAATTATTAGTATATATATATACATATATATATATATATATCATATACGATGATAACAGTTATAACTTGGTCATATGTTAACAGAATCGGAAGAAATTAGTCACGTTGGAATCGTAATGACAAGATCTACATTGTAGTATTAGTATGGCGCAGAACTGAGCTTTTGGAAGTTCAACAAAAATCAGATGCATGCTTGATTTTATCGAAACAAAAAGCAGCATCGTCAACTGCAAACAATGTGAGTAAACTCACTAACTCTGGCTCATTTATATTTTTATATAAATGAGTTTTTAATTTATTTATAGTAATTTTACACTGTTTAATGGTTGTCTGGATGAATGGTTGATAAAAATTGGTTGAAATGGTTGGTATAGTTATATCGTTGATCGGTTATTAGTTCTATTTACTATGTTATTTCATATTGATGTGAAATTTATATTACTGATGTTGATTAACATCTGTGGATGCAGTAAAAGAGGTTGGAGGGATCCAACTGGATTCCTTAACATTTATTTTACTGTTTTTCATTGATTGTGATATATGACATGTTATATAATATGTGAGTGGATATGATGTATTATTGTTTTTCATTGATTGTGATACATTACTGTTTTTCATTGAAATGATGAAAATAGGGTCAAACAACCCATATACTCAACTGAATCCATGTGAGAGATTCTTATCACTCACCAAATTTTCAAAATAGCTTAAAATCAACTAATCTCTAATTCGAACAGCAAAGAACAATCTTCAAATCACCCAATTTGATGTGATTTACCTTCTCTTGATGTTGATCTAGCCTTCCTTGGCGTAGATCTTCAATCTTCTAATGTAGATCTATGAAATTAATGGAGTAGAGATATATTTGATTGAGCAAGGAGGATCATGAGCTCAACCAAGTTAGAGAAATGAAGAAACTATTCTCCATGCCTTTACTCTAATGGGTCGCACTAAATCAGCCCACTAATGACTAGTTAGCCTATCTAGAAATTGTGTAAGATTAAAACAGCGATTCCTCTTGAACTGCTGGACCAAATTTTTAATGTGCCCATTCTATGGAATTGGAAACATCATTTCCTTTCCAATGAAATCAATCCAAGCATATGATTCGATTCCAATCAAAATTTATGCCCTAAATAAAACAACAGGTGCAAAATGGTCACAAAAAAATTAGTAAAAATCATGGACATGTCTCACACCTCCCTGAAGAGCATATCAAAAGATGAGAATGATCAGACCCTCGGGCAAATAAATAGAAATATTTTACGACCCTCTGATATGTAAAATGTGGGTAATTAGATTCTCTCCTATTAGGAATTTCGCCCCTGAAATCTTAAGCAAACACAAGCAACCAAAACCATTTCACATGTTTATCATCCATGAATAGGCAATCTACCATCCAAATTAGCATCCATCAAGCCATGCATCCAAAGCCTTATCCTAGCACACAAAATTCTAACTAATAGTACGAGCTAAGAGTTACACGACATTAATGGGTCATACCAACAAAGAGTTATGGATGGAACGTCTTCATTTTCTCTTTCATTACCCATGTACAATAGTCATCATCCTTACTCCATTGTACCTTGACTAGTTTGACTGCCTCCCTCATAAGTTGTTTCATGTCATTCCCCACAACGCGAAGCGGCTTATGAGGTTTTGAAACTACGGACTCGAATTCTAGGTCTTCATACTAATCCGGGGATATCACCACATTCGAATTGTGCACACACTTCCGTAGAAAAGACATATAAAACACAATATGCACACTCGTCATCTTCTCTGGTAAATCCAATCTATACACGAGCTTTCCAATTTTCTCGATTATCAAAAACTACCCAACGAATCTTGGGGCTAACTTTCCTTTATTTCTGAATTGAATGACATTCTTCAAATGAGAAATCTTCATGAAAACCATATCGCCATCGTCGAATTCCAAATCCTTACGATGCTTATTGGTGTAACTCTTCTGATGATTCTAGGCTGCCTTTATTCATTGCCGAACGATCTCAATACAATCCGATGTTTCTCTTATCATCTCTAGCCCGAGTATCAGTTTATCTCTAGTTTCTAACCAACATGCCGGAGAATTACACGGTCTACTATACAATGCCTCGTATGGTTCCATTCCAATGCTCGACTGGTAGCTATTATTATGTGCAACTCAATTAGATGTAGATCGTCTTCCCATGATCCCCAAAAATCCAATACATAAGCTCTTAGGAGATCTTCCAAAACTCGGTTAACCCTCTCGGTTTGACCATCAATCTGGGGATGATAATCCGTACTCAAACAAAACTTGGTTCCCAAAGTCTCTTGAAAACTCTTCCAAAATCCACTTATGAATAATGGATCTCGATCACTTGCTATGCTTTTCGGGATACCATGGAACTGAACTATCCATTTCATATAAAGCTCAGCCAACTTTTATGTCATCCTATTCGATCTGACAGGAACAAACCTTGTGCTTTTGGTTCGGAGATCCACTATGACCTAAATCCCTTCATTTCTTGCCCTTATTCTGGGTAGTCCATCGATAAAATCAATTGATATTGTTCCCATTTCCACATAGGAATTTCTAATGGTTGAAGCAATCCACTCAGATTTTTCTGTTCAGCTTTCACTAACTAACATTTTATACATTTAGAAATAAATTTTCCAACATCCCTTTTCATTCCTTCACAGTAATATGCTCTTTTCATGTCATGATACATCTTGTTACCACCACGATGAATCGTCAACTTTGAGCAATAACATTCTCTCAGAACCTCATCTTTCAACCCATCGATATTAGGAACAACCAGTCATCCTTTCTTACGAAGCCAACCTTCTCCATCAACTTCGAAATCCTTATCTTCTGGTTCCAATTTCTAGATGATCTCGACAAGCCATTTGTCATGCTTTTGGCTTTCGCCAATCCTTTTGATGAGAGTAGGTCTCACATGCCAGCATTTGAGGTTCCAACTCACGCCTCGGGTTGAAATCAAATCCTGCCAAGAACTCGAGGTGCTTCCATTCCGAAAACATCGCTCCCAATCGTGTGTGTCTTCAACTTAACACGTCATCCATTGCGTTACCTTTACCAAGAGTATAGGCTATTCCAAAGTCATAAGACGCCAAAAACTTTAACCATCGTTACTGCCGAAGATTCAAATCCTTTTGGAAGAAAAGATACTTAAATGACTTGTGATCTGCAAACAGCTCGAATCAAACTCCCAACAAATAATGTCTCTACACCTTCACAGCAAACACGATCACCGCTAACTCTAAATCATGATTGGATAATTCCTTCCGTCCATTGTATTCTTAGGTCTATCTCAGTCCTGGATTGCTGCTACCATAGCGGGATCCACCGCTATTCCATTTCCAAAATCAATATGGCCTAAGATCCTCACTTCACTCTTCTAGAAGTGACACTTTGAAAACTTAGCCTCAGCTGATGCTTTTGCAATGTCTCCAAAACAACTCGCAAGTGCGTCTTATGTTCTTTCCCATTCCATGAGTAAACCAGGATATCGTCTATGAACAAAAGCACGAACTTGTTCAACTGATCTCTAAAACCCCTATTCATAAGATCCACAAAATATGCTGGTGCATTGGTCAATCCAAATGGCATCACCAGCCACTCAAAGAAACCAGATGGTGTCCTAAGAGTAGTCTTCAACACACTATCCCTTGCCAATCTTAACTGGCGAAATCACATTGCCAAATCCATCTAAAAAGACACCTTGGCTTCATGAACTGATCAAACAAGTCATCTATCCTTGGCAACGGATACTTGATTTTCTTGGTCACCTTGCTCCGCTCACGACATACATAATCATAAAGATCCATCGGCCTTGGTTGCAAATATAATTGGTGCACCCCATTCGGATACACTTCTCCAAATGATTCCTTTTCCCAAAAGGTCATGTACTTACACCTCTAAATCTCGCTGTTTCTTAGGCACCATTAGCCTAAGAGGCATAACAATAGGTCTAGCACCTTCGACCAAATTGAATCTAAACTCAATCTCGCAATGCGGCAACAAACCTTTGACCTCTTCAAATACATCATCGAACTCACTAGCAATTGGCACAGATGACAACTCTTCCTGTGGAATCATAGGTAAACACAAAATGCTTACGAAGATCCTGTCTTCAGCTTACATCGAATCACAACTACTCGCCCTTCCACATTCCCGACTGTCACCTCGAGCTTCTCTCAATCCACTTTTGCTGCATAATTCTTGATCTAGTCTATATCCAAAATGATCCTAAACCTAGCGAAATTCAACACAAAGCAATCACACACAAAAGAGCAACCATGACTCGATAATACAAGACCACAACAAAGCATACAAAGGATAGACGAACCCCAACTGGATTAGTCACAACCAAAGGTCTATCACATCTCTCGAGTTCCAAAGCCAAGTAGTTCACAAACTCATTGCAGATGAAAGAATGTTATACGCTAATACAAATAACACGCGAACCGTAACATCCTCAACAGAAAGCGTACCTTGAACAACAACCCTTTTCCCTTTCTCCTTTACCGTTGGAGCTCATGAAGAAGATGGCACGGCTTCCAAAGTATAAGCCTTCACAATCTGCTTTCCCTTAGCTGGGTCTGGACAATCCTTCTTGTTATGCTCAGGCCTATCATAGTTACAGCACTTCTTCTTGGCTTTTGTATTCTTGCAATCCTTAGAAAAATTGCCCTTCTATTGGAAGTTATAGCAAGTCACCTCACTTTTCGGTTTCTTCTGGTTGTTCTTTCAATTTTTCTGTTGTTGCTTCCTCTTTCCATTACCCTTATTGTTGTTATCACCTTGCTATGATTTCGGATCCTCTTTGATCACAACAACAACTTTTCCTTAGGAAACAGACTCTCGTGCCTTTACAGCTTTCTCGACAATCTTCTCATATGGGTCACTCAGGCAATCAACCAATGGCTTCCCAATATATGTATCCAAGCCCACTACGAACTTCTTGTTCTTCTGATAAGGGGTCTCAATATATAAGCGAGCATTCTTGGACAATGCTTCAAAATAAGAAACATATTCTAGCACTGGTCGACCATTCTGTTTTAGCTCAACAAACATCTTGACCGAATTGACTTCTGAGCAATAGAGATAAACTTCATCTCAAACTTGACTAGGAACTGACCCCAACTGATCTTATATTCTAAATTCTCTAGAGTGACAGAGTTCCACTAATCCATAGCTCTGCCCTGTAGTTGCTGGATACAAGCTTCTTCTTAGTTGTGCCCTCAATACCCAAGTCTCCAAAAATCTGAATGCAAGTATCTATCCACCCTTGAATCTCTTTAGTCGGACCTGTCCCTTTGAACGACTTTCCTCCAAGAGCAGTAAAGTCCTTACACAGCTTTGCAAAGTCCACAACCCTCGGTATCTGTACCTGAACCCCAACATCTACCGTGGCTACTCCTGAAGAAGGTACCAACCTCATGATCGCTGCCACCATAGCCTTGAACATAGCTGGGTAATCTGGTATACCGTCATCACGCCCTCCAGGAATAGTCTCCTCCCTAGCAGTGTGTCTCGGCGATCAAGGACTCATTCTAAATCTGAAAAATAGAATGATTAGCCCACACTTGAGAAAAACTGCAATGGAGTTCAAGCGCTATTATACTATAAACTAATATATAGTATGCATCCATCAAAAATCTACAAATATGTCTCTCATGCTTCATTACGTCTAAGAAATTTAGCTAAAATCGCTTAACTAGAGCTTTGATACCAAATGTGATGATTTCCCATAACTCCCGCACTTAGCAAGAGGAATAATGCGCTGAAAGATGTGCCAGACAGTTATGGCCGATCATCAAAGTAAGATAAACATAAGCGGAACCAATCGTATAAATCATAGTGTAGAGATAAAATATAATAGAACGTATATAACAGGTATTAATAGTGAAGCATAATTAGCAGAAACTTAAACTTTCATATCATATCCATACATCTTTTGGAATAGATTATAAGAGTCTGTACAAAATGCCTCATTATAAGTCACTCAGAGAAGAAAAACATCAAACATAATAGTAGAAACAAAAAGTAGATAGTAGTAAATAATACATAAGCCTCTTGCTCATCGTTACTCTACGACATCGTCTCATCAAGATCTATCACCTTTCACCTACTACCTAGTCTTCCCATCCATAACACAATGAATGAACAACCTAAGGTAATAAGAGGAAGCATAAAACCTTGAGTCAGACAACAGTCTTAATGAGCGATAAAACAGCTCTCTAATGTCATCAATAAAGTATATGAGAATAGGTAGATCAAAAATCTAATCTACCAACATCAACAAAGAAGAAACTCAAAACCATATTCCCCATATCCAACAGTGATAGACTTTACAAACAATCAGAATAGAAAGCATAATAGACATAGCAACCAGTTATCTAGCGTAGACCATCCTAATTAAGATCAATACCCCCAAGCACAAGCCCCGAAGGCATAACCAACATCAGACAAGCATACAAGTGATGTCTCCTTCGAGGTCGAACAATCTACACAGATACAAGCAAAGCAATCGACATCCATGACTCTGGCTATCGCCGCCTATCCTACCTTGAAACCATCGTTAATCATATGACTGGCCATATCATCATGTCATCACCAAAGTCTAATGGTAACCCCGATTCTAACAAAAACTCCATACGCCTTTTATCGATAAGTATTCTAGGCCTTCCATCGATACCCAAGGTACTCGATCATTCAATCGATCTTTTAGGCGTCCTTATTATACCCCCGCTTTGAGTCCACTAGAACCTGCGATAACGATAATTCCTCAGCCTTCAATAACTCTAGTCGTCATCACTGGTGACTATCCATAATATCGAACATTCATGAGAAGCCATTATATACAAACTCACATCTTTAAGTCGTCTTCACATTTATTTCATTTCAATGATCAAGAAGCACTCCACTACACTTCGAGCATTCCACCTTGAATTTATCTCGAAGCAATGTCCAACATCAAGCTAAAAATAAGCCTCACTTGGTCGATATTCGATGGGTCATCTTTGCATGTCATATGGATTACTCACTGATCCATACCCCCTTCCATATCGCTTCTTTTCTGAAATGTTATGGTCACTAGTCATCGATCCATCATGGATCAGTAATGTTTTGGTTTCCCGATCCATGCCAAAAAGTGTTGCCTATCCATGCCAAACGCTACCTTGACTGACCCAACTCACTTCGAGCGACCCAACTTTTGAGTGACCTAACTTTTGAGCGATCCAACTTTGAGAGAACCAACTTCGAGCGACCCTACTTTTGAATAATCCAACTTTTGAGCAACCCAACTTCAAGCGAACCAACTTTTGAGCAACCCAACTTCAAGCGACCCTAATATGCTTGAACGACCCAACCTTCATTTCTTGGTGCACAAGCCATACAACCCATCTCTAAAAATCTACCAATCCTTCCAAAATGTCAATGATCCATAATCGGAAACAAATCCCCTCCAAACTCGCATGATTAGGAATAACCATTCAAAAACCATTCAAGCAATCATCAATCAAATACTAAAACATTAAATATTCATCAATGACATATGAAATTCACCCAAATCATGATAAATCAATGAATAGACAAAATAGGGTATCAAAACTTGCGTAAACATATGAATTAACATAAAAATTACCCATTTAAGTTGCTAGATTAGATCCTATGGTGATTCGAATGGAAATATATTTACCATGATGTAGATCTAGGTGAAGATGACTAGAAATGATGAAAATAAGATCAAATAACCCATATACTTAATTGAATCTGTGTGAGAGATGCTTATCACTCACCAAATCTCCAAAACAGCTTGAAATCAACTAATCTCTGATCCAGACAGTGAAAAATGATCTTTAAATCGCCCAATTTGATGCGATCTACTCTCTCTTGATGTTGATCTAGCCTTTCTTAATATAGATCTTCAATCTTCTAATGTAGATCTATGAAATTAATGGAGTAGAGATGCATTTGATTTAGCAAAGAGGATCACGATCTCAACAAAATAAGGGAAATGAAGAAGCTAAACTATTATCAATGCCTCTACCCCCTATTTGTAACCATCCAACCAGCCCACTAATAGGCCACACCAAATTAGCCCACTAATGACTAGTTAGTCTGATCATAAATTATAACACTAAAACAACGATTTCTCCAAAATATCTGGACTAAAATTTTAATATGACCACTCTGCGGAATTGGAAACATCATTTCCTTTCCAATGAAACGGATCCCCGCGCCTGATTCGATTCTAGTCAAAAGTTATGCCCTAAACAAAAACAACAAGGGCAAAATGGTAACAAACAAAATTGGTAAACATCATGGACATATCTCACACCCTCATGAACAATATATCAATAGATGAGAATGATCCCAATGCTCGGGGAACTAAATAGAAATATTTTATGATCCTCTGATATGTAAAACGCGGGTCATTGCATATTTAAACTTGGATACGAATTTTTCTCCTCATTTTATTTTGCACCCCTGGGAGATAGAAAATCTCGAAGCCTAAACTCCCTCAGCGCTCCTCCTCGTGCGATCCCAGTATTTTCAAATTTCGAAGCGTCTATGATACTCAGGTGGGTTGACTACTAGTTGAAACATGGGTTTACTCGCGATGTTTTCCATCACCATGATAGAGGATCGAGGTGGAACATGAATGTGTTCGAGTTGGAAGGGACAAAGGGGTTATGGAGGAAGAGAGGATGACTGATACGAAATCCGATGGATTTCGCATCTCATGCGAGGTGGAACATGAATGTGTTCGAGTTGGAAGGGACGAAGGGGTTGTGGAGGAAGAGAGGATGACCGATACGAAATCCGATGGATTTCGCATCTCATGTTGTGGAGGTCAGGGATATGAAGTCATTGGGATTTTGCATCGTGGTGTGGGAAGGAGTTGGAGGTGAGGAGTAGAAGAGGAGAAGTGGAGACAGGGGATACGATATTAGTGGGATACGGGATACGAAATATGAATTGGATATCTAGTGATCTTTCCAAATTCCGCATACTAAAGGCCATGTTCGAGGGATATGAATTCCTAGGAGCCGAGGGGATACGAAATACAAATCTCACACCTGGACACTCCTAGATTTCCGCATCTCGGTGGAAAAACGAATAGGTTATGAAATTTTTGGACTTTGGCGGTGTACGAGGCACAAGCTTTGTATTCGGTTGTTACGAGAATGTTGTGTCTCTTCGTAAAGCGATTATAAGTTGAGACATCCAGAGTGGGGATTCTCCCGGGTTCGTGGAGATTTGAAATAAGATTTCGTCTCTCGAATCTTAGAGATATCCAATTTCGAAGTTTCAATTCTAGACACTTGGTAGACCTAAGTTGACTCGTGATGTCGCGTGATCGGGTTGAGTTTAAAACGAACGTTCCATCGCATGAAGCATTGATCAAGCTTTTTTGAAATGACGATTTGAATACGCACGTAGAATTAGATCATAGACTCGAACTATGGAAATAAGGTCGAATCGTAACTTATGTGAGTCGACTCTTAACTCGATCGTGTCATTGTCGCAGTTTGGCTTGGACTCTATCGATTTTTGGTCTGCGGAGATGATTGTTTAAGTTCATAGACTAGTGATCATCGTCGCGTTCCATAGGAGATTAGCACAATTGTATCAGCACGCACCATACTTGCATGTTTCACGTTAGTTTACACCGACACCAGGTGTTTGAGTGTTCGTGCATTAACTTATATGAATGCCTTGTAAAGTATAGTTTTCAATGACAAGGAGAAGTTTCATACGGGTTAAAGGCTTAGAAGCTGAGCCTATAGAAACTTTTCCAAGCTCCAATGAGTCTTAAAATCATTCTAGCTTGCCAGCGAGCGATAACGGGAAATCCGAAAATTCCACCTCATCTTTACTAGTAGGCCCATCTTGCATACAAGAACAAGGGGTACAACCTGGAGGATCTCAACACCTAAGTGTACACGTAAATGAACTGGTAGTTGAAGGCGAAGCAGAGGTTGCCAGAGAGAGCCCGATAGAAGGAGTGATGGCGGTGGTAAATGAACTGGGATGGGACGATAAGGTGCACGCTCCTTCGGATGGGTACACTACCTGGAAAAGGCATATGTGCGTCGTTGGATTCATGCCTCCATCTTGTCTGTATATCCAGGATATTTGATATTTCCTACGATTAGCACTGATGTAGCTTCACTCCAATGCATATGCCTTCCTATTTTAAACCTACATCCTATATGTTGAATGGTTGCAGATTTAATTGTTTGGGGAAGACATCAGGTACCTCTATTCTCTGAAGAGGAGAAACATTATATCTCCCTCCCTCGTATATAAGGAGCCACATCCTATCAGTCACTTTATTCTAAGGGCGTGGAACAAGCTCAGCTATTTTAAGGATGTTTGGTTTTATGGTCGAAGCCCTCCAGGATCCATGAGGAGGTGGCTTGTAGGCCATAAGTATCTGAAAATTCACCTTGTACCCCATGTTAATTAAGTCGTAAGCTTGAAACTAGCTTAGGGTTTCATGTAGCAGGAATTCCACCGATCTTGAAGAGAGGTATATATCTGTAATGAGTCCTAGCTTGAAGGGGCATTCCTAATGAGTATCGCAATGCCCAAACTCTGCTATCAGACTGTATTCTCCATCTTTTGGATTTTCTTCCGAAGGGTTGTTCGATCGGTCGCCCGGACCATGAGAAAATAGTGGAAGTGGTGGAAGTTGAGGGAGAAGAAACTTTTCGAGGCCCACAAAAGGGAATGGCCCATGTCATGCCTTCTGACGTGCCCCGGTTGGAGAGGAGGTGGCAAAGGCCAAAGAGGAAGTTGGTGGTGGCAATGGCGATGGGGAGGAGCTCATCAGAGGGCATGGTTCGCAACCCACTTTTCCCTCTCCTATCGAGGGGACAAGGCCTGGAGAGACCTTTGAATCAATTTTCCGGCTATGACCTCTCTGACCGCCGCGTCGTTGGAGGTTGGAGATCAGTTCAAGAATCTGAATAGGATCCCAATAGAAACATCTTCATTTAGGCTAAGCGGAATTGATGTTGAAAGCTTATTGCCCGGTGATGGGGCAGTCATCCCCTTAATCAAGCTTACAACTGGTCTGTGGGGGGGGATACTTAAGACATGCATACTCACAAACACTAAATAGCACAACACTTGATTCATTTGTGTTGGATGTTCGATTCTAATTCAAATATTCCTTGTGCAGGTGCCATGTCTCGGGAGAGAGACAAAGATAGTAGTCTGAAGCACTCCCATCAATCGAAGAAGAGCTTTATGGGTGAGTTGTTTGATAGTTCGAAGCTGTATTTGAAGAAGACAACCCACAAATCTGAAAGTAGCCATCATCGCTGGGAGCGCCTCCCATACATAGAATCTCTACCAACTGGTACGAGACCGGCGGACACCTGGAGAGAAAGAGAGACAATGGGAATGAGGCAGAAGACGATGACGATCCCATCATTATATTCACCATCGACTCCTTCCGTAGGCAGCAGCAGGTCTTGAGGAGGATCGGGATCGGGAGGAAGAGATGTGAGAAGTTGCGGCATAGTACTACCCGACATGTCAGAGTTCCCTCTGTTGAGTGCTAAGGAAAGGAAAGAGATATTGAAGCAACCATTCCCCAGCTTCTACTTGGAATAATTTGTGTGGTTACCAGACCTTAGTTTGATCCCTTACCAAGACGATGAAAACGAGTGGAAGCAGGTATGCACTGCCTACTACCAGTATCGAGAGGTGCACAAATATGCCAGAAAACTCTCGGGTTTGACATTCAAGACGAACATTGACATCCAAAATCTGCATGTTGATGTCAAACTTGAGCGGGAGAGTCTTGTGAATAGGGAGAAGTAGATGGATAAGACGTGATCCCAAGCTACATCTTCTTACACGCTTCGAGGAACACTTTTACATGCTTACCCTATTGTTGAAACATGTGCAATAAAACTGGAGCTGGAGGATATGAAGATGGCAATGGAAGTGGCTAGTAGACATTATAAAGACGTCAGCCTCTTCATTGACTCCAGTTATCAACTTGGAAAAGGAGAAAAAAGGTGCTAGAAAAGGAGAACTGCGGGCTGCAAGAGGAAAACAATATAGTGCAGCAGTCCAGGATGAAAAACTAGGTATTGTTGAGGAAAGTAAAAGGCTTTGAAAGGAGAATGAGGTGGCCCAACACCTAAAGAAAGAGAATAGGAAGTTCAGAAAGATGCTTGACAAGAGGAATGTCGAGTTTGAGTAGGCTAAGAAGGATAAGGAGGCGGAGGAAGCTTCAAATAAGGAGGTGCTCAGTCAAATAGATAGGATCAGAACTGAGCATGAGGCCAAGCTAGATGAGCTAGGGAGGCAAGCCAGAGAGGAAAGAGAGGAGGTGGAGAAGGAGGAGCTGATGGTCTGAGGTTTATATGTAAAAACACGACAAAACTGCAGGCTCTTGTCGGTTAAAAGCTATACTCGAAATTTGGCCTTGGCTTGGTAGAAGCTAGTGGAAGACAAAGTTATTGCTTCAGGATAATGCGGACGAGGCACAGTCGATGGATCGATGCCTGACGAAGGATGAGCATCGAGTGTTGGCGGAAGGGGGGAAGCTACTTGAGGAATATGTCGAGGTGGAGGAAGCGGAAAGACGTGTTGCTGAGAAAGGGAAAACACTCGTGACTAAGGGCATCATTGTGGCTTATGAGGTTGCTCCCCAAACGCAGCAGGCCATTCCTTCCTCTTCTGTTGGTTGTTCTTCTACACTAATTTCAAGCTTTCTTTTGCTATGTACCGAAGGTTTTGTGTCGGCGGGTACCACATAACAAGTGCCAGGAGGTATATTAGTTTGCTCGAGACAACTCAATAAGACGATAGCACGAAGCAAGAATAAACTGAATTGTTTACTTCCTGATGTGTGGGTACCACTGAGGAACGGAAGACGACCAAGATTTAAACGGCGACGGCCGAGTTGACCACTACACCAAAACAGGTGATTCCTAATGAGTATAAGTATCACAAACAATTTCAGCAACGCTTACAAGTATTGTTATAAAGTCGTCGACAATTATTACCAAGACTTATAAGCATTGGGACATTTTTATGTTCCAACGCTTATAAGCATGACACATTTTTATGTCTCAACGTTTATAAGCATTGGCACAATTTCTTTCCCAATGCTTATAAATGTTGGAGCATTTTCTGTTCCACCAGTTACAAGTGCTGCTAATTTAATCATGCTAAAATTTATAAGTGTCAGTAAAAACAAATTAGTAACATAAATTAACGTTGGTAATATACATAATAACTATTGCAACTGACATAACACATTATTATAATATAAACTATATTTAATATGAACTCAAAATATATTAATTTGAAAATATATAACTCAATCAATATTAACAAACTACATCTATAATCATGATAGCAACATAGAACATCAAGTAACAAAAAATCAAGTACCATATATAATTCAGTTACTAAATTCAGTACATAATTAAAAAATTTGTAATCATAACAAACTGAAATGCCAAAAGACAATATACTATACATAGTTTAGTATTACAAATACCAAATATGAAACTTGAACCATATAACGAAGCCTCCATCTGCAAATTCACATAACTAGTACATTCATGCATCTTCTTATGCCTACATGCATTCAATATCACAACGAATTAAAATTGTCAGTTAAAGCCAAGACATCGATGTTCAAAGAAATGATGCACAAGTTCAACATTCAAAAAGTTATTGTCATCAATTTACCTCCGATATAAATAAGTTTTATTTTGCTTTAATTTACAAAGATAGTTCAACATTCAATAGTTTCAAAACTCGTTTGCAAAACTCTAACATTCAATAGTTTCAAAACCCTGAATGGCCACTTCAGTAGGAATCTACTGAATTAATCAATTTATTTATTTTCTTTTATGTTATAAAATTTTTTCTGTATCAAGATTAGTGAATCTAGACCAAAGGTAACATTGGTGGCGAGAATGGTTGCTTCAGTGGGAAACTATGACCATATTCTTGATTGGGAATTCCAAGCAGATGGACTCACCAAGATCAAGGTACCATATGCCTATCAACTTTATAAAATGATTTGAAAAATCAATCTTGATATTTGGAGGCCAGTCAAGTGAGAATATACATTATTAAAATAACGAAAAAATTAACAAACTAAGCCAATTTAGATGAAAATTCTACCAGATGCACAACCAAATTCTTATATATGTGATATATTAATCATCTTTCTTTGGTAATATTCGAAAGTGGGTCAACTCTCTGATCAACATCATGTACCAAATAATAAGTAGTCTGGTCCTATCTACATCCTCTATAAAGTCTGATCACACATTCAATTAGCATCAAGACATTGGTTAATTTTATACAAATTATTTATACTAAAATGTCAGTATAAAACTGGCAGGTCAGTTTTTAAAGGGCATGTTAATGGTCAAAGGCACAATCTATAATAATACAAGTCATCAGTTTAAGTGACATGTTAATGGTCAAAAGCACAATCTATAAAAAAGACAAGTCAAATTTCCAAGTTAGAAGACATATACGGAACATTACTTGATGAAAGCCTCATTGGCTCATTGGAGTAATGCATGACCATTTTATCACATTTTACTTGGACATGGATATCGATGGGCCAAGTAACAATTCATTTGCTAAAATTCAAATGGTAAGGAAAAAAAAACATAAGAAGCAAATCCCCAAGAAAGAGTTTCATGAAAATTGTGAAGCAGATTACAAAAACAGAGAAGGAAACTCAAATTAAACTTATATTGCACAGTCCTTCGGAGTTTCGTATTATTAACAATCAACAGAAGTTGAACGTGGGAAATCCGACTGAATATAGAATAGTTCCTTCATCCACAGCTGCAAGCTTGCTTGATCTTGACGACCCATCACCACTTAGAGTTGCTTTCATTAATAATCAAGTAAATAGTATTTCATGGCTTTAAAATTATTAAACTAATAGAGATAATATCAAGTAAAGTATTTTTCTTTCTTGTAACATTTACACTTGTTAGATTTGGGTAACTCGATACATTCACGGCGAACAGTAGGGAACGAAATGAATTTAACAAGGTTAATAGATGGACAAGAAAAAAATTGCTATATTTTTCTCAATTTAAACCAAAATCATGATAAAATTTTCAATTCTTTGAAATCAAATGAAGTTTTGGAAAGCTCAAATGGACAAAACAAAAATCATAGTTTCTAAACAAAATCATAGTTTGGAAACTGAGTCGAAAGGCACAGTTTCGATTCTAAACATGTAAATAAATAAATAGTGAACTTGTAGGGATCAGAAACAAAACCAAAGTTTCTAAACAAAATCGTAGTTTCTAAAAAAAAATCATAGTCTGGAAACTGAGGCTGGCTCAGTTTCGGAACCGAGGCCGGCTCAATTTCGGAACTAAGCCTCAGCCTCAGTTTCTAAACTGAGGCAGCTCAGTTTCGAATCAAAACTGAACCTAGCTCAGTATAAACTGAGCCGAAAGGCTTCTATTTTTAATGTGTAAACAAATAAATAGTGCAGTGCAGGGATCAGAAACAAAACCGATGCAGACTTTAGTTTTGCATTAGGGTTATTGTTGAAAGTGGCTATGAATGGCCGCCAAAAATGTCAAAGATATGACCGAGGAAGAAAAAGAATCATTTACAAGTTTGAGACGGAAAGATGAGTCAGAACGTCGATGAAGTAGCATGGAATCATATTTATGGAGAATATACTGCAAAAGATTCATGGAATGTATTGAAAGAAATATATGGAAAGAATGACACAACTATAATAGAAGAAAACAAGAAGAATAGTGAACTGGAGACTGATATTGAAGCTGAAAAGTTGGGAGTAGAAGAGGAGAAGAAATTAGATAAAGAAGAAAGTATACTTGCAGAAGCTACTGATCCTGTTGAAAAAAGAGCAGTGCAAAACTACGAAGAAGAAGATGAAGCACCTACTAAAGGAAAAGTAATTGTTGAAGATATGCAAGTGACTGTAATGAAGAATATTGCAGGTTATGTTCGTGAGACGATAGTGCAGGTCAAAGGAGAAATTAACTTCAAAACTGGACAGGACAGTCCTAAAACTGTAACGGAGGAAATAAGTCTCTCAATTGGTGCAAAACACAATACAACGTCATGGAAAACGATGGATGCTTGGAAAAAAGAAAAAAGAAATTGGGAAGACAGAGTAAGATCTCCGATGCGTAGCTCTACCCGGTTCTCATATGCACCAGGTATAGCTAGAAAATGTACAGTGCATAAGCGTGCACTGCATAGTAAGTTTATGTCCCCACCAAGGAAGAAGACAAAAAAGAAAATCCAGATAATATCTCTATTTTTACCGAAACATGTAAAATATAAAAATATGATAGCAATATGAAAGAGTACAAGTACTGCAGGACAGAAGAGCAAGTTGCAGACATTTTCACAAAGGCATTGCCAAAAGCAAGATTTGAGCAACTTCGAACTATGCTTGGAGTATCCAAAATTTGCATCAAGGAGGAGTGTTGAAAGTGCTGCAAATTTCTAGAGAATTCTAAAGAATGAAGATGCAACAAATTTCTAGAGAATTCTAAAAATATTAATAATTTGTCTTATGTATTAAATATGTTACTTAATGTGTGTAGAATGTACTATCTAGAGAATTCTAATGATAAACATTTGTAATAAGGTTCTAGAGAATTCTAAACAATTGTAATGAGGTGCCTATAAATATGAGAATAGGCACATTGTAAGGGTGTAGCAAAAAATCTTCACATCAATAAAATTCTTCCATTACAAAATCTTTTCTCCATTTTCAACTATTTCAACTATTCAACTATTTCAACTATTCAACTATTTTCCCACCACAACAACTACTAACAAGTGGTATCAGAGCTACAACTACTAACAAGTGGTATCAACTACTAACAGTTATAAATAAGCAAAAGATTACTAAAGAAGTTGTGCTCATAGGAACTTCTATTTAGCGAAACATGTTAAATTAATCAATTAATGCGATATCTTGAGCAAAAGAGTACTAAAAAGTCATCTTTCTATAAATGTGTTCCACAAAAATGACCACTCATGTTAAATTAATCACCGAGCGTGTATGCAACTACAATATAGCTACTTGATGGTATTGATATGTTCCATGCCTACCTGCATTTTTAGTATTTCTACCACCTACTGAGAACCCGCCAATATCATTCATTCCACTGTTTGTCAGCTTGAGGCTTAAGCTCAAAAATTCAGTCCCCACAGTTCACCACTTTGTTAATAATATAAACTCTCTTGCATCCCCATATTCCTGTGAAATAGTACGTAAAAATTGTTACATTCGAGATAACAGGTGTTATTCACATTTGTGGAGCCGCAAATGTGTACGGTTTTCAACTGTTAATGACTCACATGATCCAAGTTTTTGTGCATGTATTGGAATTTAAGACATTTAAGTACCAGTATTTTTGAGGCACATTTAAGTACGTACCAATATTAATATAATATACAACGATGTACCAAAAGTTGAGTGCAGCCATAGGCCCATAGTTATGAATCAACCCTTGTCCAGATGATAGTGCGTGCCTAAGGCTTGAGCCATTAGCGATAGCGAGTGGTTGTAAACTAACCATGTTTGAAATTTTAAGTGGTTCATCCACATTTTCACTTATATATGAATATTTGATTGATCCAGCTTCCTTATCAAAGGTTGTGGTGATGGCTGCTACCAAGAGACATTCGTATTTTTCAGTCACATGATATCTGGACACGTAAATAAACTTTCAGTTAGGTGAAAAAATAACATGAAAATGTGTGGTTCTGTACCAGCTTGTGGGAATTATACTAGTTATGCTGATGATACGGAAGTATATTGCTCACAAGGATAATTTAGTGTGGAGTGGTTGAATGTAATGATCACATGATCAAGTACAACTGATAAAGAAACTGACAACTGCGGGATGTCCAAACATCAGTAGAGGTCTAATGTCTAGTATTCGTCCGAAAGTTTCAAATTGAACACTGATGATACGGAAGTATATTGCTCACAAGGATAATTTTGTAATTTATTAGTGTGGAGTGGTTGAGTGTAATGATCAAGTACAACTGAGAAAGAAACTGACAACTGCGGGATGTCCAAACATCAGTAGAGGTCTAACGTCTAGTATTCGTCAGAGAGTTTCAAATTGAAAGCATATCATGAATTTTGCTTTAAAATAAACATATCTTAACATTCTCATTTGGTCAGTTTGAAATGTCTAGCGCTCCATGACTTACAATAGGAATCATCTTCATGCCTACATTAACATAGGAATGGTATTTTAAAAATAAAAAAAAAATAAAAAAATTAATCAATTAAATTATTTTAAGGGGACAAGATGGATGCAATATTAGGAGGAAATATGTAGCTCGGTTGGTTGTACATTTTCCTCTGTTTGTTGTCCTGGAAGTTGGGTGTTCAAACCAGCATGGCTTCAAAGGATACAACATTGGAAAATAACAATAAATAGAAATGAGCATGCAAAGATAAAATGACACCTTCACTCACTTCTGCCTCCCCATACAGCTTCAACATTGTAGGCATCGATGGCCCATGTAACAACCTGACTTTTTAACCGCCCCAAATCGGTAATTAAGCCAACTCGAAACGTTCAAAACGACAGATTGCTATTGGCTTACAGGGTTTGAACAATATTAACACAATATCACAGACTACAATATTTTGCAGTGGAATAAATTTCATATAAAATATTAGAGTTTTATACAAATTATTTGTACAGCGGAAAAATATTATCAGGTGTACATAAATCTCTTGAAACAATTTTATTGTTCTGTCGAGCTTAGCATGCGTCTCTACGTGCCTTTCCTCTTCGTTGCGAGCTGAAATCTTTAAACCTGGAACACTTAGGCTTGACCCGAGCGTTCCATGCAAAAATATAAAATACCCAAGTCAGGATTAAACTTATTTCAAGTTGGTAAAATTTGATAAACACGTGAATATAATTAGTTTAAGCCTAACAAATTTATTTAAATAATTTGAGTATAAAATTTATGAACTACCGAAATATCATGGAGCATAACATAGCAAAGAAACATGCGGATGTGGCTACATGCCTGAGCAACAAACCAATACCATGTGATACTGCCAAAAATATGAATATGTAGAGGTAACGGAACAGCCCATATCGGTGTATATACTTCAACCACAAATTTTAAACAGTACCCATCACTTGGTTTAGGGCATAAATAAGTAAAAGGGTGTTTCGGGTCAATTAACATGGTCTTGGCATGGACCTATTAGGCAATTGAGTGTTCATATTGTCAAAAATTCAAAGCTGGGTGGAAATGGAAGCAGGTCCACCAGCAAGTTAAATCTTAAGTTGCAACAATAAATATAAAATGGACTAGACAGCAGCAATGTACGTAGGGAAAAAAACGACGGCAAGCATGAATAGTGACGACATGCAAGATGGGCACAAAATATGGGTGCAGTATGCATTTTGCGCCTTAACCAAGAATTTCCGGGTCTCAATAAGTACGAGGTAACAGTAACACTACACAACTCGAGCGATGATCGTGGCCATGACCAAGGCAAAGACAGGTTCAAGACCCAAAGTATAAACACATATGGAAATATGCAGGCACTCAATTTTATGGATTCAGTAGGCTAAGGGACTTTTAGTTAAATTTATACCGTCATGTAAACTGAGATCAAAGCCAAAGTGGACAACTAAGGAAATGCACCTCAAGTTGGTACCCATATACTATGGCAACGTAATACATATAGGGATTCAGCAATGGTAATTTGGAAATGAACAGTATAGCATGCAACCAAACCGTATGTATTCCACGCAAATACAAAGAGTAACAACGCACAGCTATTAGTGTAATAATGGCATGTATTAAAGATAAGCCATGTGAACTTGGTGAACCATGTACCTCTGATATTTAAAAGCTAACCCACTATAGTTCACTTATTAATGTATATAGGTCCATGCAAATAATGTTGCATCAGCTCAAGTTCAATTTATTAAAAACTCTCTGATATAAATTTATATTCTTATTACCAACATGTTAAGTATAAGGTGAACTGTAGTTTCAAGGCGAATTATACTGTCATGATAACATAATCTCTACCCATACCAGATTGGTGTAAACCCAAAATGAACATGCCAAAGGTTATAAATATCACTGAACAATTCGTGCATGTAAAGAAACAGGGTTCCAGAATGAAGTTCAACAGCAAGTGTAAAAGTTTGTGAATACTTGTCATTAGAACAAGGGTGCAGCGGCTAAACCTTATATACAACGATAGCATGAAGCCGCAAACAAACGCAATATGAACAGGCAACACAAATCACATGCAATAGAAAACAACCCACACTAAATATATGATACAATGGCATAATGAAGAATACTATTCCCATATTTCGGACTGCCTGGACCAAAGACATGCAAACATACTCACGTGGATCCGGCATCTTCACCTTGGTGAATATTAATATGAGAGATGGGAAGTGTTGTGATTTGTGACATGAAATCACATATGTTGATAGAGACGAGCCGTTGATGTGCTTGGCGGTAGAGGAGATTGTGCAGCAACAGAAAGAAGGTTAGAAGGAGCAGTTTGGTGTTTGAGCGGATTTATTGTTGGAATTTGACCTGGTCTTTCTGTGACTTATCTGCAAGTATTGAGGGGATATATTCTTAATATATCTCGAAGAGGAAAATTGGATATTTTTCCTAGGCCTTCTATTCCCCTATAAAAGCAGCACATTGGGTTGGATTAATGTATGACCGAATAGAGTGGCGGCTGCGTGCCTCTAGGGCTTGGTGCCCTAGAGAGGATTGGTGCCTCCCAATTAATCCAAGGGTTAGCCGTTGTTCTTCATTGTTCTCCTCCTCCAACAAGAGTTGTAGTCATCTATATATTCTTTCCCTTTCTCAATAAGGTTATTGATTCTTGTAGTTTGTTTATTGTTGATTGTTGAACCAGTGAGTGTAAACAAAATTTGTTTTTGAAAATCAATAAAGAGGGTGGTTGGGTGGAATGTTTTGTGTTTGTGCATGTGATTTCATATCTGTGTTTGTTTCCATAGAAATCATCTTTAAGTAATTGGGTGAATAAGATCCTGGACGCCTCCGCAAAGGCGCAGTTTCTACAACAGTTGGTATCAGAGCTAGATCATCGCAAAGCTTAGAGTGATTTTGGATTGGAAAAATTGATTTTTGTTCGGAAAAAAAATTTGATTTTTTGTTGAAAAAAATTGATTTTTTTTATGTCGGATATGATGGCGTTGTTGGTTATGACTAATTTTGATCGAGAATTTGAAGGCCTCGATATTTTGGTTGATGGAGTTGAAGAGAAGCCCTCCGACATGGATGAGGGAAGATGGAAGAAGACGAAGATGTTGGCAATTGGTTTGATTTGCCTATACCTTGGTGATTCGGTTCATGTTTTCGACAGAGGTCTTCACGTTGATGATGCTCGAGCGATCAGGAGTGGTCGAGGAAGAAGCTCAGGTCAAGTGGTAGACGGGTGTCGATGTGGCAAGCGAGTGACAGTTGAAGAACCTAGTCCACAGCAAGGTGGAGAGGTTAGTATGGTCACTGCTGATGGTCCTAAGGTGGAGGATCATGGTATCGACAAGGGTCTAGATGTTGATGATACTCGAGGGATCCCGGAGATGAAGAGATCATGTCAAACGGAAGACGGATGTCGAGTTTTGAAATCCACAATGACGATGGAGATCTTGTGGTATTGCAAGCATTTTTTAGACCGTTGGTGTATGCACGGTGCAGCTCAGATGGTAGATGCATCTTTTGCAGGCGGTGGGTTGTGCTTGTAATTGAGGTGTGGTCGTAGTCCTTTCAAATCGACTGGGTGTGATTGTTGCCCTGAAATCAATTGAGTCCCTGTACTCGGAACAGTGGGGTGTATCTCGTTGCCTGGAAATCGAGGTTGGTTTTAATTGAGAGAAGGTGTCGTTGAAAGAGCTACATGACTTGTTTGGTGATTGTTGGAGTGTTGATATGATTTCAAATTAAGGTGGAGCATTGTGATAGTGATTTCACGTCGAAGTCGGTTGACTTGTTGTTGATGTGATTTCATATCAAGGTGGAGTGTTGTGGTTTGTGACATGAAATCATATATGTTGATAGAGACGAGGCGTGGATGTGCTTGGCGGTAGAGGAGATGGTGCAGCAACAGAAAGAAGGTTAGAAGGAGCAGTTTGGTGTTTGAGCGGATTTATTGCTGGAATTTGACCTGGTCTTTCTGTGACTTATCTGCAAGTATTGAGGGGATATATTCCTAATATATCTCTAAAAGGAAAATTGGATATTTTTCCTAGGCCTTCTATTCCCCTATAAAAGCAGCACATTGGGTTGGATTAATGTATGACCGAATAGAGTGGCGGCTGCGTGCCTCTAGGGCTTGGTGCCCTAGAGAGGATTGGTACCTCCCAATTAATCCAAGGGTTAGCCATCGTTCTTCATTGTTCTCCTCCTCCAACAAGAGTTGTAGTCATCTAGATATTCTTTCCCTTTCTCAATAAGGTTATTGATTCTTGAAGTTTGTTTATAGTTGGTTGTTGAACCAGTGAGTGTAAACAAAATTTGTTTTTGAGAATCAATAAAGAGGGTGGTTGGGTGGAATATTTTGTGTTTGTGCATGTGATTTCATATCTGTGTTTGTTTCCATAGAAATCAGCTTTAAGTAATTGGGTGAATAAGATCCTGGACGCTTCCGCAAAGGCGCAGTTTCCACAACAGGGAAGGAAGTCATAGAACTTGAATACTCCAGGTAACTTCAACGAGCAGCTTGGCTCGGCCATCATTCATACACTACAAAGTTGGATCAGTATAACACGCAAGGAAGGGATATAAGGCATGTACAGTCACCTTAACAATGCATGCACGTGTCTCTATGTAAATGGATCAACCTCAAAGTCAAAAATACGTGCATACAAGCCGTGGAAAGTCACATGGATCAGTAGCATACTTGAACTTACATGATAATATATATACGTGAGTAAATGTCGACATATGACAAAAGATGGACCAGATGAACTTGTTTCAAGCTTAATGGCAAACGTGATGTAATGGTTGGACGCTTTGTCAACTATGGTTCGGTCATGAAGCCATCTCCTGTTCGGTCATGAAGTCTTGAACATGGGTCGGCCATAGTAGAATGAGTAATAGTAGTAGAGTAATTAGCATAGAACGCGCCACATGGCACAAGATTTGAAGAATAGCACAAATCGTTTATGGTATGTCAATGTGATCACATTATATGGCTTGAGTGTAGAATATGAAGTGCATGTCATGCCTCAGATGAGAGTACGATAGAATATGGTTCATGTATTTTGTTATAAAGCACGTTGTGTGGATATGGCACCATCTGGGCATTAATGAATTGGTATATGAACATGAACAAGTTTACATGAATTAAAACCTTATATTTAATAAAAGGACTACGGGTCGGTACATTGTTGCACAGCAATGGATAAGTAACAAAATTGATGGAGGAATGATGACATAATAATACGTGGACTAGTTAAGAAGAATTATCTGGATCAGCACTCAAGTAAAAGGCGGAGGCATAGCACAGAAAATTGGGTCGGTGCATTCAATTAAATTTGAGTTGGTGCTGCACATATAATGGGTCGGTACTTTATGTGAAAAGTGGGTCAGTCAATGAAGCTATTTTGGATCGGCCATATTCAATTTGCGGTGGTAGGACCTTAATTATGGAATGCGCCAGCTGTGTACAACTGTAAAGTCGAACAGTGACATTTCTGTAAATAAGTTTGTGGTCGACCCAAGTTCATGGCCGACCCAAGCTCTGCACACCATAGTTACAAGACTGCCACTACCGCCAAACCACACCTATAAATAGTTCATTTCTCCACATTTCAAGGGACCGATTCCACTACCCCGAAGGGCTACCAAAATCATTTCTCGACCATTCTAAATCTTCTCAAGCTCTGTTAATGGCCGCCAAAATTCTTTCCTTCTTCCTTCGACATGAAATGGATCTCATCTTCTCCGAGCACCATTAATTCGCACTCCGATCCACTCCAACTGGTCTCCATCCGCCATTGCTCCTCTTCAAAGCACGGATCTTACACCATTTTCATGATGGAACCGAGGAAAAGTATATAATTACATGATCCAATCCGTCTCTTCTCGAATTCAAGTGAGATCTAAAGCGGAAAGAGAGCAAAAAGTGGAAAATTATCGCAAAAGTGATCAAGTGTAATAAACGAGATGTATGAGATGATAAACTATGTAATTCTCTCCATAATGATGAAAAATACTTCAAAAGTGGATGTAGATCTACTATAGATCGAACCACTATAAAAATCCTGTGTCTTCCACTTGTTTTTCTCCGTTTATTTTGTGATTGCGGCTCTTTTAATTTCTAACCATAATTGGTGAAGTGTGATTTCACACCTTTGGTGTTTGAATCATTTTTGATTCAAACATTTGGCCCCCACCGTGGGGCCACGTTCGCATCTCCTTCCTTCACATTGAAGTTCAAAGCCTACTTCTACCATAAATTCCGCAAATCTGAGATTTAGGCCAATCGACGAACTCTCTTCCAAATTCAAAGCCTTATCTGAAGTAATGGCGAAATCTAAGAAGACTACAAGCAAAATCATTGAAGAAAATGAAAACATTGTTAACAACGAAACTACTCCACTTGCCAATCGCTTCGAAGTTGGAGAAAATTTAATATCCGGAGCTGGAGTGACTAAAGGTGAATTAGATGTCGTCGTCGCTAACTTGAGTCAACGCATGGAAGCCTCCAAAAAAGCTCTAATTAGTGCTAATAAAACTCTCATGGATGCCAATCAAGCTTTAATGGATAAAATGAATGTTCTCTTAAAAGATCAAGCAAATCCCGCTCCTCCTCCGAAAATCCATGTCAACCTTGAAGAGAATGCAAATTCATCGTCCTCTGATCCTCATAATGACGACGCTAATGTCGAAGGCTCAAAGTTGGAAGCTAAAAACCATTCCGATCGAAATAACTGACGAGTTGCAAGTCATGTTAAGGGGCACCTTCCCATAGTGGAAGAAAAAGACTTAGATCCTCTAAACGTGATCGCTCGCCACGAAGAGTATCCGGAAAAGAGATAGAAGTCCGCTCTCCGGAACAACACAACTCGAAGGAATATATCACGAATATGGTAAAGCAAATCATGAAAGACAACATGCCTCGCAAGGATAGCGAAAGGGAATGGGACTTTTCCCTGGGTAAAAATCCATTCACAAAGAGGATCCGCAAAGCTGAATTCCCCAAAAAGTTCACTCATCCTACTCTGCCTCAGTACAATAGGACTTTTGATCCGAATCACTTCCTATACAAATACGAATGATATATGAATGGAGCTAAAGTAACAGACGAGATAAAATGCCTATGCTTCCCTCTCTATCTAAAAGGTGTTGCATTGTCATGGTTCACAAGGCTCCCGCCTAAATCTATCAACCAATTTGATGATTTGATTCTAAAATTCAAAGAGCAGTTCAGGCTGCAAGCTACGAAGGAGAAGGACGTTATTTTTCTTACGTCAATGAAACAGAAACTAGGAGAATCTGTCAAAGCTTTCCTCAAAAGATTTGATGTTGTTGTATCTGAAGTAGGAAATCCCGAGCCCGGCGTGATTTTAATGTCTCTAATCGGCTCCGTAGATGAGAGTGGCAAATTTAGCAAATGGATCAAAATGTAAGAGCTAAGTACACTTGACAAATTCTACAAAAAGGCCGAGGAGTACATGAGATTGGAGAATAAGCCTGCGCCTCTTCTAACTACCAATTCAAACCAACCTCTTGAAGCTCCCGAAAACGCTACTACTCAGTACAATCAGAAAAATTCCCGAGGTCAGAAAAGGGGAAGCGACGGGAAAGACAATCGAGACAACAAGAAGCCTCGCTTTTCCAATCCTTCAGAGCTAACACCTTTAAATGATACTCCAGAAAACATCTTCGCTGCAACAAAAGACCTCGAAGATTATCCAATTCTAGAACCTCAGTGAGTAAGCGGCGAACAAGCGAACTCTGGAAAGTTCTGTCGATTCCATAATCAGCCAGGCCATAACACCAACGAGTGTAGGCATCTAAGGTCACTGATCGAAGAGCTGATTAAGAAGAATCATCGGCAACAATATGTGAAAAATCCACAATCCTCAAACGCTGTTCCGATTCCCCAAGGCCAAGAGGCAATAAGAAACGAAGCTCTTGTGCAAACCATGCCAAGGTTGATCATCAACTAGAAACCTTTGGTTGTACTCTAGTTTTAATGGATCAAAATAAGCAATCAACATCGCCACCGCTTTACTTCATGCTCTATTTCCTGCTTTACTTCGTGTTTTACTTTCTGTTATATTCGAAACTTCTTGTAAACAGTTTGTACTAATCTGCAAGTGATGCACTGAACATTAGCTCTACTACTAAGAGCATATCTATCTGAATGAATTTCTAGTCTGCAAAATTATATGTTAAATCAAAACTTGCTTAAAAAGATGATTTCTTATTATAGGCTATCTTTCGAGCGCTTGTTCCTTCAAAATCTGACAAAACATAGCGACCCCAACAACACTGACTCAAGTGCCAAAGGCTGTGAATATCAACATGCCCAAATGAAAAAATAGAAAAGCATCGCCCTGAGAAGTGAATGGAAGGAGTCGCAAAGATTCAAACAATGAATAAGCGCCAAGACAAACAAACAAAATTGTTGTAACTCTCATCGAAGGGGCACTCCCCTAAGTGAGAGTTTCAAAGCTCCATTTCCTAATCTGAGATAACCCGCCAAATCGAGCATCCGACAAAGGAATTGATACCAACCCTGAGCTGGAACGACCAGCACTGTGTCGGAAGGACCGACAAACTTGGTGATCAGAAGTACCGACATCAGGCCGGAAGGATCGGCAAACAAGCTGGAAGGACCAGCACAAACCAAAGTCCTCTCCGGGGGCACTTAATTGATCGTTAGAATCATGAAGCACCTAATGTGGTAACGACAAACATTGGGGTTCTAACCAAAGTCCTCTCCGGGGGCACCCAATTGATCGTCAGAATCAGGAAGCACCTGATGCGATAACGACAAACATTGGGGTTCTAACCAAAGTCCTCTCCGGGGGAACCCAACTGATCGTCAGAATCAGGAAGCACCTTATGTGATAATGACAAACAATGGGTTTCTAACTAAAGTCCACTCCGGGGGCACCCAATTGATCGTAAAAATCAGCAAGCACCTGATGTGATAACGACAAACATTGGGATTCTAACCAAAGTCCTCTCTGGGGGCAAACATTTGATCGTCAGAATCAGGAAGCTCCTGATGTGATAACGACAAACATTGGGATTCTAACCAAAGTCCTATCTCGGGGCACTCCCTCTAGACCTACCGACACTTGAATTAATCAGTATAATTGAGTGACGAAACTCTCCAATGTCTGAATTAACCAAGCTGGATGGTGGATAGAGTTCGAATTCGATCAATTAACTTGTGTAGTGTATGAAATTCTCAGATACGACAAGTGTTTGATTTTAGCCCAAACACGGGTTTGAAATCCAAAATACTTCCCTAGAGGAAGGCTGATAACGATCTCCTAAACTAGGGGCAAAATATCCAAGCCTTCTCCAAAAGGAAGTAGGACATGAATATGCATTTCTGAAAATATGAATTGCTGTCCACCATCGTATAACTCATTAGAACAATGATGTTCGAAATCCACATTCTAATTATCTCGACTAGTTGATCTTAAGCGCTGATGCGAATTCGAATTAGAATATCGTATTTGTGCAGGTAATATTTGACGAGTTATATACCATTGAGTAGAACAATTCTATGCAGACACTTTATTCAATTCAAAATAAAATTCGCTATATTTCACTTTTTAATGATTAACTAACCCACTATCGATATGGACAATCGATGGTGAAGTATAATTCCAAAATCATGCTAGTGCTTGTTTTGATTACAGAACGGGTGGTATGAAGTATACAAATTCAAAGTATGATTTGCCATAGCAGATGAAAAGCTATAACTGAATCTCAATGCAAAACATATCAACAATAATGTTCATTTCGAAGCCCACAGTTCTCGCAAACAAAAAATACAAGCTTCGAGGGGCAAATGTTAACCCTGTTAAAAACACCGGGTCGGCACTAACTGGATCGACACTAAACTGGGTCGGCACAAAGTGGGTTGGCACTAACTGGGTCAGCATTAAAGTGGGTCGGCACAAAGTGGGTCAGCACTAACTGGGTCGGTCATAGAGTGATATCATGTTGCCTGGTCGGTATAAAAAAGAACAGTGTGAGTCAGTTCTAAAAGTCTACAAATAATACAATGGCATAATGAAGAATACCATTCCCATATTTCGGACTGTCTAGACCAAAAACATGCAAACATACTCACGCAGATCCGGCATCTTCACCTTAGTAAATATTAATATAAGAGATGAGAAGGAAGTCATAGAACTTGAATACTCCATGTAACTTCAACGAGCAACTTGGCTCGGCCATCATTCGTACACTACAAAGTTGGATCGGTATAACACACAAGGAAGGGATATAAGGCACGTACAGTCACCTTAACAACGCATGCACGTGACTCTATGTAAATAGATCGACCTCAAAGTCAAAAATACATGCATACAAGGCATGGAAAGTCACATGGATCAGTAACATACTTAAACTTACATAATAATATATATACGTGAGTAATGTCGGCACATGACAAAAGATGGACCAGATGAACATGTTTCAAGCTTAATGGAAAACGTGATGTAATGGTTGGACGCTTTGTCAACTATGGTTCGGTCATGAAGCCGTCTCCTGGTCAGTCAAGAAGCCTTGAACATGGGTCGGCCATAGTAGAATGAGTAATAGCAGTAGAGTAATTAGCATAGAACGCGCCACATGGCACAAGATTTCAAGAATAGCACAAATCGTTTATAGTATGTCAATGTGATCACGTTATATGGCTTGAATGTAGAATATGAAGTGCAAGTCATGCCTCAGATGAGTGCACTATAGAATATGGTTCATGTATTTTGTTATTAAGCACGTTGTGTGGATATGGCACCATCTGGGCATTAATGATTGGTATATGAATGTGAACAAGTTTGCATGAATTGAAACCTTATATTTAATAAAAGGACTATGGGTCGATACATTGTTGCACATCAATGGATCAGTAACAAAATTGATGGAGGAATGATGACATAATAATACGTGGACCAGTCAAGAAGAATTATCTAGATCAGCACTCAAGTAAAAGGCGGAGGCACAACACAGTAAATTGGGTCGGTGCATTCAATTAAATTTGAGTCGGTGCGGTACATATAGCGGGTCGGTACTTTATGTGAAAAGTGGGTCGGTCAATGAAGCTATTTTGGATCGGCCATGTTCAATTTGCAGTGGCAGGATCGTAATTATGGAATTCGCCAGCTGTGTACAACTGTGAAGTGGACCAGTGACATTTCTGTAAATAAGTTTGAGGCCGACCCAAACTCTTCACACCATAATTACAAGATTGCCACTACCCCCAAATCACATCTATAAATAGCCCATTTCTCCACACTTCAAGGGACCGATTCCACTACCCCAAGGCAACCAAAATCATTTCTCGACTATTTTAAAGCTTCTCAAGCTCTATTAATGGCTGCCAAAATTCTCTCCTTCTTCCTTCGACATGAAATGGATCTCATCTTCTCCGAGCACCATTAATTCGCACTCCGATCCACTCCAAGTGATCTCTAACCGCTATTGCTCCTCTTCAAAGCACGGATCTTACACCATTTTCATGATGGAACCAAGGAAAAGTATATAATTACATGATCCAATCCGTCCCTTCTCGTATTCAAGTGAGATCTAAAGCGGAAAGAGAGCAAAAAGTGGAGAACTATCGCAAAAGTGAGCAAGTGTAATAAACGAGATGTCTGATATGACAAACTTTGTAATTCTCTCCATAATGATGAAAAATACTTCAAAAGTGGACGTAGATCTACTATAGATCGAACCATTATAAAAATCCTGTGTCTTTTACTTGTTTTTCTTCGTTTATTTTGCGATTGCGGCTCTTTTAATTTCTAACCATAATTGGTGAAGTGTGATTTCACACCTTTGGTGTTTGAATCATTTTTGATTCAAACACCAGGGATATTTATATAGGATATAGTCTCCTCTCTCTATGTGAATATAAGTCCTAAAAAATATATGAAAAAAAATTCTTTCCAAAGATGAAGGAATATTCCTTTCATGGCGCTTGATTGAAGATTGTAATCGAAGCCTTCCTTTTCTTTTTGCATGACCATTAAATATGATTGACTGGATTTGAATTCTTTGAGAGGATTATGCCAAATTTCTAAAATCCTTATTAAGTGCATATATATATATATATGCATAAATATGAATATATATATATATATAATATATCACTTAGTTCATTTATTCTTCAAAACACGTGAGGCGGGGTGTGAAGCATTCATGTTCCTTTCTTCATAAAAATAGTACTTGCCAAGGATCGAACTCAGTCCACTCTGTACACATTTCTATGCCTTTACCAGTTAGGTACAACTTCTTTTGCAATTGAGACAACGTTGATATGGGGAAGTAGCATTTTCTTTGTTGTTGTCCTTTATTTGAAATGAAGGAGACATTAATTGACAATCTGTAAAAACACACAAAAAATACCTAAAGTAATATTTATTTATTTACAAAAGATAAAATATAAGAGCATAAAATAAACACATTTCTATGTTAATCAAATACCCCCACACCAATTTTTACTCATCCTCGAGTAAAACAGGAATGAAAAACTAAACTAGTGATTGACTTAGAAATGTGTTTATTTTATGCTCTTATATCTTATCTTTTGTATATAAATAAATATTACTTGGGTATTATTTTGTCACTTTACAGATATGCCGATTAAGCCACATGCAGTCAAGAAAATGGAAAAATAAGGATCAAAATGATGTATAGTTATGTATGAAGACTTACAGATGAAGATTTCACATCAGATTGCTTTTTGGACAAGAAAATAATTAGTTGAAGGGCTATGCACATCACAAATCAATGAAGAAGTGTCAAGAAAGCAAGAGGAAAAGAGGAAAGGCCCAAATTTACTAGATTTCACTAAGGCCCATTTGTCATTGTATTAGGGTTAGGGTTGGCTATCTATCCTATAAATACCATTCTGTATCCTATTTTTCTATCTTAACCTCCATTAATAAAAGTTCTTCTTCTTCTTCTTTTATTTTCTAGCATTTTTCTATTTTCTTAGCGATTAATGTTGTCAACACGATTAGATTCGGTAGAGCACCAATTGTATTTTACACTTTTTTATTAGTGATTAGTCGTTTGATTAGTTTCAACGACAATCCTAATTTTACTTTTTGTTGTTCTTCTTTTTCTGCAATTTTAATTTCTGCATTTTATTTGTGTTTTGCATTTTATTTTCCAAGCAATTTGTGCCATCTATTCAATTAGATTTGATAGAGTTCAAGTTGTCTTTGCGATTTTATTTTCATTAGTGATTAATCGTTTGATTAGATTCAACGATAATCCTAATTTTGCAATTTCAATTTGTTTTTATTTCAACCAAATCTCCAAACTTCGTCTAACTCGCCCAAGAGATTAGATAAATAATTTGATTTTAATCTACCTCCATGTGTTCGACCTGCATACTACACATCTGTGCGCTTGCAGAAATTATTATACAATTCGCGCTTTTCTAGTTCTTAGGAAAGCGTCGAACAAGTTTTTTACACAATTAGTGTTGTCTACATAGAAATGGGGAAGATTGTTTGTGTATAAATAAATAGAAATGTATTTGTGGCTTGATTTAGAAGATGTTGAAGATTATTTGTGGCTTGATTTAGAAGATGTTGAACAATCAAATATTATAGAATTGGTGGAGAGGCAGCTTATGGGATGTTGAAGATTGTTTGTGGCTTGGAAGGGGCAGGAAGATGATGATGGTAGATATGAGTTACAGTGGTCTGTTTTGAGGATGGTAGATGATGAAGATGGGGATTTGTAAAAAGAATAAAAAGAAAAAATGGAAAGAAATAAGGCAAATAGGGAATCTCTTCTTCTTTTTTTTGAAAAGAAGAAAGGAAAGATTATGTACTGAAAAGAGGAAAGAAGGTTAAAAGGAAGTAAATCAAAGAAAATTGGCAGTTTTTTTTTCCTCTTGATTTAGAAGATTACGGTATCAATTTATAATACCAAATCAACCAGTCAAGAATTTTTTTTCTATATCTATACACAAGAAAACAAAAGGAAAATTAAAATAAAAACTAACACAAATCAGAAATTAAATAAATAATAAAATTTAATCGTTACCTCCCCGGCAACGGCGCCAAAAACTTGATCGACGCTTTCCTATGAATTAGAAAAGCGTAGATTTTGAAATAAATTCTGCAAGCGCACAGATCGTGTAGTATGCAGGTCGAATCACAGGGAGGTAAATTAAATTAAATTATTTATGTAATCTCTTGGGCGTGTTAGACAAATCTTCGAGGTTGGTTTTGAAAGCAACGAAATTGAAACTGCAATTAAACTATTATTGAATTGAATCAGATCTGAATCTAATGAAATCTGTATTCAATCCAATTGACCTAAGGAAGCAGTAAAAAGAACAGAATTGAAATTGCAGACTTTTAAATAACAAACAGTAAATAAAATTAGGATTACCACTGAATTTAATCAGACGATCAATCACTAAAGAAAATAAATGCAATATACAATAGTGTTCCACCAAATCTAATTGTGTAGACAACAGTTATTGCTAAGAAAATAAAAAAATGCAGAAAAGAGAAAAAGAAGAGAACTTTTTTAATTCAGGGATGATCTTTACAATGAGAATACAAGGATATTTATAGGATAGATAGCCAACCCTAACCCTAATAGAATGACAAATGGACCTTAGTGAAATCTAGTAAATTTGGGCCTTTCCTCTTTTCCTCTTGCTTCCTTGACACTTCTTCATTGATTTGTGATGTGCATAGCCCTTCAACCAATTATTTTCTTGTCCAAAAAGCAATCTGATGTGAAATCTTCATCTGCAAGTCTTCATACATAAATATACAACATTTTGATCCTTATTTTTCCATTTTCCTGACTGCATGTGGCTGAATCGGCATATCTGTAAAAGTGACAAAATAATACCCAAGTAATATTTATTTATATACAAAAGAAAAGATATAAGAGCAAAAAATAAAAACATTTCTATGTCAATCAACTAGATAGGTCACACTTTCGTTGGAAACACAATTGCATTGAGCATATGCAACAAGCCGTTAAACATCTAGGTGTCCCTAGTAGGACGAGTGGTATCTCGTGAGGATTTTCAGTGGATACTACCCACAAAATCCAAATGTAGTGTGCTATGATTCTAGTGCAACTACATGAATGCAATGGACACATGAAAACAAAAGCAAAAAAAAATGAAAACACGACTAGTTTTAGGAAGGTGGTATAGCAAATTAAGTTAAAAATTGTTTTTAGATACCTCAATTTGTCACAAACTTTCCACATAATTCAAGTTTTCAATGTTAAACTCTAGTTTGGCCAGTTGGTTCGATCAGTTGATAACATAGTGCATACATGAAATAAATTCTTAGTTTGCTTGTCACAATTTGCAAAGTGGTATTATTATTTCCTTGTGTATGGCTAGTCAAATCAATAAGGTCAAGAAATGCTTGGCATCATCGCTTATTCTCTATCTCTATAAAAATTAAAATTTATGATTAATTTCACACACCTAACTTAAAGGACCAAGTTATACCACCCATGCGCTGCCTCGTGGACTAATGGACGGTTGGGAAAGAGCTTCGCGGATTGTGCAGACCGACGCTGACTTTATCAACAAAATGTCGGTAATCCTTAGGTGTCCAACTCATAAAATGAGACCAAGATATACCGACGCTGACTTTGTCAACAACATGTCGGATAGAGCTTGACGGGTTTGCACACCAACGCTAGATTTACAAGCAATGTTGGATACCCTTGGATTATTATTATTATTATTATTATTATTGAATATAAGAAGAAGAAAGAGTTACGCAAATTCAGCTTAACACGACTTAGTTTTAAAGATTCGAAAAGCCAATATAAGTATTTTAAGTCCTCCACTCATTAAACAAAGAACACAATTTAGAATAGACTTCATGGTCATCACTTAAAATCTTCCTATGTACCGGTTACACTATTATCCCTCAAAATTCAACGTTTCATTATATTTCTTATTCGATCTTAGTTGAGAGAAAAAAATATTATCAACCGACTAACAATTGTTAACTTATTTTGTTGTATCATTCTAAAGTGAGTCACGTTTCACAAAAAATAAAATTGGCATGTTACTACGATCTAAAATGCATGGTGGTCAACGCATGAAAATGAAAAGGGAAAAAATAAAAAGGATGCAATGCAGACTTTCCCCCACACTTGGACAGAATAGTGTCCAGACTGTAAACACGTTTCTAGAATGTGAAAGATAGAATCCAAAGATGTATTAAATGCAAAATGATTTGTAAAATAAAATGCAATTTAGCAACTATATGTGTGTGAAAATCATGTGCAAGATGATAAATGGTTTGTGAAGAATGAAATTTTCTTTTTCCCCCACACTTGCTTTTATCGAAAATGATGCATGATGATTTCTTATCAGATTTGTAAGGTACAATAGGTATTTCAGTGAATTCTGAAATCAAAATCCTTCCAATGAAAATTTTGTCGTGCCAATGATTTATATCATTCAACTGAAGATTATCATAATCCCAATAAACTTTAGTTTTTAGCAACAATTTCATTCGATGGTATGGAACGAAGATTATCTTCGAGACATACTTCCAATTCGTCATTTAAAATTTTAAGCTCATCTTCAAGTAATTCTTCAAAAGACATAGTGGGCACATCTATTGAGGAAAGTGAAGCTTTTTGAGGAGATAAATTAGACGTGTCATCTAAAACTGTTTCTACTATGTCAACTTCTCCTATTTCCATCTCTTTAGGTTGATGAAAAATATTCAATTCAATGGTTAAGTACCCAAACGATAATTGAAGTTGGCTGCTCCTATAATTTATGATAACATTCGAGATGGCTAAGAAGGGACGACCCAAAATCAATGGAATTTGACTATTAGGATTCGAAATAGACTGGGTTTCTAGGACTATGAAATCCATGGGGAAACAGAATTATTCAATTTGAATCAAGACATCTTTAACATTGCCCAATGGCTTTTTAACAGATCGATCGGCCAGTTGAATTTTTATGTTCATGGGCTTCAATTCCCCTAGTCCAAGTTGACGATAAACGGTTTAAGGAAGAAGATTGACACTTGCACCAAGATCTAGTAAGGCATGACTAATGTGAGTATTTCCTATTTTACAACCGATTTTAGGGCAACCGGGGTCCTTATTGTTGGATCTAGATTAACCCTAGAGGGGAGGGGGGAGAATAGGGTTTATTACAGTTTTGAATTGTTATTAAAATAAATCGCAGCACAGATAATCAGCGGGAAAATAAATGCAGTAAATAAATAACACACAAATATACCCAGCTTCAGCAGCCTCTGCCTACTGCTGCATTCACTAAGGTTTCTACTAGGTGTTAATAACAGATCCGGCTTATAGACCCTGTAAACTCGCACTCTCTGCTCCTGTGCTAACCATACGCTCAAAACCCTAGACTGATCTAATCCACTAGATCATACTTCCCCGGATTACAACCCTGTAACCAGTAACCCTAGTTTTTATAGACTCTAGTAAACTGTCAGTTAATACCCTAACTGGTTCCCCTAGTTTTTTACAGAGATTAGAAAAAGTGTTCGAACAGTTTACAGAGAAAATTAAAATACAACACAAAAATACTTGAACAAATAAGAAAACCCTTATCCCTTTGACATGGAAAAATAGGCTTAGCCTTAGTCAAGTATGTCGGCCCATTTGTGTTGTCCTTATCTCTCTTCTATCTCAATAACAATGGCGACTGAGAAATTAAAATTAGGGTTCTCTTTGAATCTCCAAATCGTGATGGCTGAAAGATTATTCTTGGATTATATTCTCTGAGGCTTTGAATGAATGATGGAATTGATCGAATCCTTACGTCTGCTCCCTGTCACCGATTCGGGAAATTATTGCGATCGAAAAATTTGGTGAGTGAATTCTGAATCGATTTGATTTCTACTCTTTTTAAAATTGTAGGTTTTTGGTTTTCGATTTCACTTAGCCGATAATGAATAGGTGTAAATATATAGGATTATATAATCCTAGTAATGCTCTGATTTCAGTATATTGACTCAACTGATCTGTTGCGGTTTTCTCTTTTGCTTGAACTACCTCGGCTTTGATTTCCTCTGTAAATTTCCTTAATTAAAAATTGGAAAGTATTGATTTTGTTGTCTTGATTTTCTTGCTCGAAATGTTGCTGTGATTCCTCAATTTATTTGTTGCCTTTTGTAGCCTCAATTAATTGAATTCGGCCTTGAAAAATTACTGGAAATTTATTAACTTGCCAAGTATGAATATTTTGAATAACCTGTATTCCTGGAAAGAATTCTTGGCTTGAATCACATTAAAAAATTCCTTGATTTACACCGAAATCAAAATGTCTGCTATGAATTGTTTGAGTGATTCTTCCCATGCTGGAAATGCTGCTGTATTGATCATAATGACATGTTGTTGCCATGTATAGTGTGATTCCATCACTAGTGCCACATTTACTTTACTTTTCATTTCAGCAAAACCTGGAAATATGGAATATTAATTTTGTTGCCTAAATCATACTCAGCAAAATTTATTTCTTTGCAATATTTGCATTTTCCTACTTCACTTTTCATTTCTTGTTCACCCTTGTGCTCGACCAAGATTGTTGGGCCTTGATCACCATGCGTTTTGCTTCACCATAGTGTATGCACCCTCTTGATACTTGCATTTCCAGTTTGCTTGTCATTAATATGTGCACACTCTTTAATCGATACTGTCATGCTTCTAATGTTGACTGCATTGCTTGAGTATGAATCATGTTGCTGTGTCACTTCTGCACATTTCAAAAGTTTTGCTATAGCTCAATTATACACTTGTTGTTTTTGAAGCTGCCATGACAACTTAAACTGATTGTCTTGATCCATGTTTGTATGAACATACGTGGGCTGCCATGAACATAATGTGCACATGCACAATTACTATTGCTGCACCCATTTGCAATTGCACACCATTGTCACATATTGGCTGCACCTGCTTTATGAACATGAACTTGTATTTACCACTATGTGGTATATTTGCTTCTTGAGTCTTTTGAACCATGATGATATGTACTTATACATGAGCTCTTTGTAGTTGTCTTACCACTTTGGCATGCTGTGCTGAACCATTTGCTTGATCATTGTTGCATTTGTCATGCTGAGTTGCACTTGAAGATTTATGCAGTATACCCCACCATATGTTTGTTGTGTCACCCATATTTGCTTTTACACTTGATCAAAAACCTGCTGGGCGTACATGCTCGGCTCAGTCATGCAACAACTGTGCACATGCACTCTTACCATAATTCCTGAACTTAAAACATGCTGATGCCTTTATGTGTACACTTGTTGTTGCACACCATACTTGTATACTGCCATGCTATTGTTTCATTTTAACCATCCTGTAGCTACTTTGTCATATCTGACTTGCTTGGCTCGACACTTGACTTGTAGTCACTTCCGCACTCAGACTTTGGTGTTGCATTTGTGCTTTGCCACTATTCCATTTTGCTGTTTCCATTTGCATGTTGTCCCTTGTGCTAGACCATGATTATGTTGCTTGCCTTTGATGTATACACATATGTATATATATACGTATGTGTATATATATGTGTGTGTATATGTGCGGCTACATTGTTGTGTGTTCATGGATACTTGCGGCACATCTGTGTTGTCAAGCTTTACCTGACACATCATATTTGATATGTTTGTCCATGCACAGAAATATGTGTATATACATACACATGTATGTGTATAAATGTATAGTGCATGTGCAGATTATATATATATTTGAGCACTATAGATGATTTGACTACCTTGTGGTATTTACAGTGTATCACTGTGAATATCACAAGCTGTCTAGACACAGATGGATATATATAAATCAGATCAAGTCATGAAAAATATTGAGAAACACACCAAAATTCTAAGGCAAATAAAATTTCAAAAATAAATTTTATATTTGCTAGAATATGAAATTACTTCTGTTCCAGATACTGGTTGTGTGTTTCTGTATATGACAGGTATGAAGACTGGACTGACTGAAAACTGTGAAGACAGAAGACTGAAAGACAAAAGATTTAGCAGAGAATGTATATGTGCCAGTGTATATGAGTCAAAGTGAATGTATATATAAAATTGTATATGAGTAAGATTTGGCTACTTTATATGAAGTTGTATATGTATGAATTGAAATTGAAATGTGACATGTACAAATAGTGGAGTTACAAGAGTTGAACTGTTTGAATGTATGAAATAAAATATTTATATTTAACCAAAATACTGTTGAATATTTGAATTCTTGTGTAGTCGTATTCTATTTAAATTTAAATATTATATTCATGTCTGTGATGTATATATAAAACAGAACAGTAACAAACACATTTAATAATAAAATATATTTGTTTGTTATCATCAAACAAAAATAATACAATTGTGTATACAACTACGTTATATACAACAATCTCCCCCTTTTGATGATGACAAACAAATATGAAGATTTTGAATATAATAAATGTGTTTGACCGAGAAGAACATAACTCCCCCTATTTGAATGCTCCCCCTACAACAGAAGCCCCCCTATAACTGCGCATGAGTGAACGCCCCCTATAAATGTATATGAGTGAAAAAAAAATTGAAAATTGTAAGAAATTTTTAATAGTAAAATATTTAAAAAAAAATCACTTGTAAATCAAAATCTCCATCCATTCTCCCCCTTTTGTTATCATTAAAAGGATTCAGACTTTAAGATATAAATGAAAAAAATGACTAGAAAATATAATTTCAGCTTAAGAGGAAGAACGGTCATCATAAATCTCAACCAGGCAAACAAAAATCATAATATTCTGAGAACAAGTGGCATATTTCACATTTTAGAGAATGATGGATTTACGATGAACTTATAAAACTGGAGAGAGTTACAAAAATATGATTTCCAATTATTTTCAAAAGTAGTTTGTAAAATTGAGCACAAAAATAGCGATGGATTTGGACTATAGTTATAAATTCAACTTAAGTGACGCAATCAAATAGTCTCAAATCCCAGTAGCTATCAATCAACAAATCGTAATACGTCATAAGATTTCAACGCATTTCACAAATAGAAAAATGGATCGATAAGCTGGTTTTTACACACCAAGGAGAATTTCGGATTAATATCTATTTATAGCACATTATTTCATTTTCTTTTATTTTTATTTAAGAGCACACTGACCATGCATAACCAGAGCTTGGATTTTTAAATGAGGTCAGTCGCAGCTTAAATTATAAGTTGTCTCTTAACCATGAATGACCAGAGCTTGGATTTTTAAATGAGATTAGAGACACACTTATATATGTTATATTTATTATTTATCATTTTCAGTTTGAATAGAAAAACTCCTCAGTATATAAAACCAATATGGATGACAGAAATGTGATAGGTACAAAAATGGTTTGTGAAATGAATTTCTAAATTAATTATATTATGAATTTCTAAATTAATCATATTATGAATTATGATCAACTGTACCGAGGTCATTGAAAATTTTCAATTATCACTAATTCTGAATAATAATATAACCACAATTCCATCACAAATATTTTCACTGTTTATTCAAGATGATTTTTTTTTAAATATTAAACTCTCCACATTAATATAAAATTATCATGGATGGCAGTATGATGATAGATAAAGGAGATGGTCGTGAAATAATTGCCAATTCAAAGATATTATAATAAATGTTCAATGATCATGAAAATCTAAATAAAATCTCCTCTTGATGTGAAATATACTTTAGTCATAATTCATCACAATTTCAAAATCTAATAATAATTTTGATGAATTATAAATACAGTTCAATTTGGATATTGATTTCAATTTCTGAATGAATAATCAATAAATAATTTTAAAATTGAAAATCAATTACAAGAGGGATATGAAGATCTATACAAGTCATGAGAGATTAAGAAATATATACATTATGAGAATAAGAAAAAAATTCAGCACTTCTAAACTGGTACCACTTGATGTCTCTATTAATGAGGATTGTAACATGATACTGTAGACGAACAAGGATAAATCAGACAACAAATTTTTTATTCACAAAGCCCAAACTGACAAGATTAACCAATCAAGCATATTTATCAGATCAGCAGACAAGAGCAAGCAGTTATTTGAAAAACATTGTCAGAGCAGCAAACAGATCATAAACAAGCAATTTCCAAATTATTTTCAAAACAATATTAGAGCAGCACAAGAAAATAGTTCAAAGCAGACAAGTCAAGATGATGATCACAAAACATATTCCATGATCCAAGATTATAAAATATAGTTTATTTTAAATCATTTGAAGAGATGTGAAAATACCAGGATTCAATGAATCAATCACACCAAATTATAGATTTCAAATCCAAGATATGTGTGTGATTCAATAAATCAATAATTTCAAATGATTTTAAACAAAACAAATATTCAAATCAAATCATCATGAAATAGAAGTGTGTTTTAAGACCGAATTTTCAAAGACTTTTTCACAAGTATTTTCTTATAAGTATAAGAGAAATTTCAGATCATTTACATCTAGTTTGAGAGATATTCATGATCCAAAAAATTAAAAAATAATTTATTTGAAATCACTTGAATCAATGTCAAGTTTTTGGGATATAATGAATCAGTCACACAGGATTGATAATTTCAAATTTAAGAGGTGTATGATATTCAAAATATCAAGAATTTTAGATGATTTCAAACAAAACAATTTCAGTCAACATGATCATGAATAAAGATGATTTTCAAGATGTATCACTGAGATTTAAGACAAATCAAAATTTCCAAGCCAATATGAAAATCAATGAAATTATCACAACTAACAAATAGCAGAGTGCTGTAATGAGTATAAATATTTCTAGCCTTTCTAAAATGAATTAGAAGAAACTCAAAACAGCAGAGGTGTGTGAAATTTCAATTGATTATTCAGATCTTCAAAAATTTAGAATTCAAATTAACAGTGTTCAAGATATGACAAGAATACATCAACACTGTTACGAATTCACAAATCAGAAAATAAACTTCAAAAATAATTGCATATATTTACAAGTTTAAATACAAGATCTGGAAATGATTCAAAATATCAGATTTTCATTCAAGTAAACTAAATTTCCAGAAGATCAAGAGTTCTGCAACTGGGAGCTAAGGAAGCCCAAGAAGAAACAAAAAATATGGCAATGTCAAATCAAAAAGAAAAGAAAATGAAAAGGAACATATGAGGTAAAAGGAGGAAAAACAGATAAAAGAATAAAAGCAAAGAATAGACAAAAAAGTGAGTCTAGAGATCATACCTGAAATCCGTGTAAGCAAATGAATCTCTAACTCAATCAAGCTTGGCCAAGGAACTCTGAAAGATACAGAAAATATAGAACAGCTTGAAAACAATCTCTTTTCAACACAATAGTTCCTCAGCCATCCTTTGGTACCTATGAATTTATAGGATCGAGTGGTCTAACAAAATTAGTAAAACCACTCACGGTTTTGTTAACATCTTTTGGTACCCAAACTTGTTTGTATAACAATCCATTAAAAACTAACTTTGTGCCTTTGGGAACCCAAATCTGTTTAAACTTAGTCAGCATTGATTTTGTAGATTTAGGGTACTTCATTTGTTCAAATGGATTGTCATTAAACCATTATTTGTTTTTATTTTGGTTGGCCTTTCCACAATACAAGCAATTTGAGAATTTTTGAGAAATTTGTTTTTCAGTTGAAAAACCAACTCGAAGTCCATTCTTGTTTTCAAAAGAGAAATTATTTTTCAATAGAGAATTCAAAGAATTTTGACTATCTGAAAATTTCTTAAATTTCAGCTCGAAAACATTGGCTTTGGATTTTAACAAGTTATTCTCATTTATAAGCTTTTCAGTTTTTGCCTTAGACTCAGAAATCTCAGATTCAAATTGATTACTTTTCTCAATTTCAAGTTTTTCAAATCCCTTGAGTTTTTCAATTTCTTTTCCCAAATCAAAATTTATCTCAGAAATTTTGATCTTGTTGTTTTTCAAAGATATATTTTCATTTTCAAGGAACTTGGAAATCTATTTTATTTCAATTAATTCTTTTTGAAAGGATGTGCATTTATTGCATTTGAGATTTCTGATTCTATTAGCTTCAATCTTAAGCTCTTTCAGAATTGTTTCAGTTTTCAACAAAGTTCCTTTTTCAAAAAATATATGTTTGGAATTCTCAGTAGTCTTAATTTTATCCAACTCCTTCCGCAAAGTAATGTTTTTATGAATTAGCTCATCTTCACGATTTTTCAAAATCAAAATTTTATTTTCAAGCTGATTAAAATTTTCATTAAGACGAGCAAATTCTTTCTCTAAATTTAAATAATTTTTGCAATTGGAGTTTTCAAATCTCTTAACATTTTCCAATTTCAAAACATCAGTTTTTCTACTCAACTCAAGATTCTCATATTTAAGATGTTTATTTTTCAGTCTGAGACTCTCAACAGATTTTGTTAAATCAGTACGAAGATGAATTAAATCTTCCTGTGAAAAAATTCCTGTTGGGTCTCCATAATTATCATCATCTGTTGAATCTTCATCTGTGACTCCTGTTAAGCACACATCTGAGTTTGAGTTGGCGGTTGAGAGTTTTGAGCAGTTGTCTTCATTTCGTCCATACTTTGCATTGAGAGTAATCCAAATATCCTGCACAGTTAAACAGTGGGATATGAGATTAAGCTGATTATTATTAAGATAAGAATAGAGAATATGCATAAAACGAGCATTGGTAATTTTATTCTTCTTATTTGACAAATCTCCCAAATTTTCAATAATATTCCAATATTCTAAATTAACATATTTTAAATAGGAAACCATTTCTGATTTCCAAATTAAAAAATCTGTACCATTAAAAATAACTGGAATACGAATCGACTGACTCTCAGAAGGCTGACAACTAGGAATCACCATTTCTCTAGAGTTAATGAATACCAGGCTTTGATACCACTTGTAGTCGCCTTTATCGAGGATTTTAATCACACCCCGGTGGCCTACAAGCGTATCTCAGACACTGATTTTACGTCCTGCCTCTCGACACTGGACAACCCGATTGGGGCATGTAGGGGCAAGAGTCAATACTTCTCCACTTGATCATAGAGCGAGAACCACCTATCACGCTGTCACCTTATACCAGCTCTGATATCGATTGTTGGATCTAGATTAAACTTAAAGGGGGGTGAATAGGGTTTATTACAGTTTTGAATTGTTATTAAAATAAATCACAGCACAGATAATCTGCGGGAAAATAAATGCAATAAATAAATAATACACAAATATACCTAGCTTCGGCAGCCTCTGCCTACTGCTGCATTCACTAAGGTTTCTACTAGGTGTTAATAACAGATCCCGCTTACAGACCCTGTAAAATCGTACTCCCTGCTCCTGTCCTCAACCTACGATCAAAATCCTAGACTAATCTAATCCCCTAGATCAGACTTCCCCTGATTACAACCCCGTAACCAGTAACCCTAGTTTTTGCAGACTCTAGTAAACTGCTAGTTAATACCCTAACTGGTTCCTCTAGTTTTTTTTACAGAGACTAGAAAAACTATTCGGACGGTTTACAGAACAAATTAAAATACAACACAAAAAAACTTGAACAAATAAGAAAACCCTTATCCCTTTGACATAGAAAAATAGGCTTAGCCTAAGTCAAGTACGTCGGCCCATTTTTTTTGTCCCGATCTCTCTTCTATCTCAATAACAATGGCGGCTGAGAAATTAAAATTAGGGTTCTCTTTGAATCTCCAAATCGTGATTGCTGAAAGATTATTCTTTGATTATATTCTCTGAGGCTTTGAATGAATGATGGAATTGATCGAATCCTTGCGTTTGTTCCTTGTCACCGATTCGGGAAATTATTGCAATCGAAAACTTTGGTGAGTGTATTTTGAGTCGATTTGATTTTTGCTCTTTTTAAAATTGTGGGTTTTTGGTTTTCTATTTCACTTTGCTGATAATGAATAGGTGTTAATATATATGATTATATAATCATAGTAATGCTCTGATTTCAGTGTATTGACTCGACTAATTTGTTGCAGTTTTCTCTTTTGCTTGAATTACCTCGGCTTTGATTTCCTCTGTAAATTTCCTTGATTAAAAATTGGAAAGTATTGATTTTGTTGTCTTGATTTTCTTGCTCGAAATGTTGCTGTGATTCCTCGATTTATTTGTTGCCTTTTGTAGCCTCAACTAATTGAATTCGGCCTTGAAAAAATAATGGAAATTTATTAACTTGCCAAGTATGAATATTTTGAATAACCTGTATTCTTGGAAAGAATTCTTGGCTTGAATCACATTAAAAAATTCCCTGATTTACACCGAAATCAAAATGTATGCTATGAATTGTTTGAGTGATTCTTCCAATGCTGGAAATGCTGTTGTATTGATCATACTGACATGTTGTTGCCATGTATAGTGTGATTCCATCACTAGTGCCACATTTTCTTTACTTTTCATTTCAGCAAAACCTGGAAATATAGAATATTAATTTTGTTGCTTAAATCATACTCAGCAAAATTGATTTCTTAGCACCAATTTGCATTTTCCTGCTTCACTTTTCATTTCTTGTTCACCCTTGTGCTCGACCAAGATTGTTGGGCCTTGATCACCATGCGTTTTGCTTCACCATAGTGTATGCACCCTCTTGATACTTGCATTTCCAGTTTGCTTGTCATTAATATGTGCACACTCTTTAATCGATACTGTCTTGCTTCTAATGTTGACTGAATTGCTTGAGTATGAATCAGGTTGCTGTGTCACTTCTGAACATTTCAAAAGTTTTGCTGTAGCTCAATTGTACACTTGCTGTTTTTGAAGCTGCTATGACAACTTAAACTGATTGTCTTGATCCATGTTTGCATGAACATATGTGGGCTGCCATGAACATAATGTGCACATGCACAATTACTATTGCTGCACCCATTTGCAATTGCACACCATTGTCACATATTGGCTGCACCTGCTTTATGAACATGAACTTGTATTCACCACTGTGTAGTATATTTGCTTCTTAAGTCTTCTGAACCATGATGATATGTACTTATACATGAGCTCTTTGTAGTTGTCTTACCACTTTGGCATGTTGTGCTGAAACATTTGCCTGATCATTGTTGCATTTGTCATGCTGAGTTGCACTTGAAGATTTTTGCTATATACTCCACCATATGTTTGCTATGTCACCCATATTTGCTTCTACACTTAATCAAAAACCTGTTGGACGTACATGCTCGGCTCAGTCATGCAACAACTATGCACACACACTCTTACCATAATTCATGAACTTAGAACATGCTGCTGCCTTCATGTGTACACTTGCTGTTGCACACCATACTTGTATAATGCCATGCTATTGTTTCATTTTAACCATCCTGTAGCTGCTTAGTCATTTATGACTTGCTTGGCCCGACACTTGACTTGTATTCACTTCTGCACTCAGAACTTGGTGTTGTATTTGTGCTTTGCCACTATTCCATTTTGTTGTTTTCATTTGCTTGTTGTCCCTTGTGCTAGACCATGATTATGCTGCTTGCCTTTGATGTATACACATATGTATATATATATATATACGTATGTGTGTGTATATATATATGTGTGTGTGTATATGTGTGGCTACATTGTTGTGTGTTCATGGATACTTGCGGCACATCTGTGTTGTCTAGCTTTACCTGACACATCATATTTGATATGTTTTTCCCTACACAGAAATATGTGTATATACATACACATGTATGTGTATACATGTATAGTGCATGTGCAGATTATATATATTTGAGCACTACAGATGATTTGTCTACCTTGTGGTATTTACAGTGTATCACTGTGAATATCACAAGCTGTTTAGACACATATGGATATATATAAATTAGATCAAGTCATGAAAAATGATGAGAAACACACCGAAATTCCGAGGCAAATAAAATTTCCAAAATAAAATTTATATTTGCTAGAATATGAAATTACTTCTGTTCTATATACTGTGTGTGTGTTTCTGTATATGACGGGTATGAAGACTGGACTGACTGAAAACTGTGAAGACAGAAGACTGAAAGACAAAAGATTTAGCAGAGAATGTATATGTGCCAGTGTATATGAGTCAAAGTGAATTTATACATAAAATTGTATATGAGTAAGATTTGGCTACTTGATAAGAAGCTGTATATGTATGAAATGAAATTGAAATGTGAGATGTACAAATAGTGGAGTTACAAGAGTTGAACTATTTGAATGTATGAAATAAAATATTTATATTTAAACAAAATACTGTTGAATATTTGAATTCGCGTGTAGTCGTATTCTATTTAAATTTAAATATTATTTTTTTATCTGTGATGTATATATAAAATAGAACAGTAACAAACACATTTAATAATAAAATATATTTGTTTGTTATCATCAAACAAAAATCATATAATTCTGTATACAACTGCGTTATATACAACACTTATACTTGATGGGCGATGGACTTGCGAAAATGGAGCTAGTGTTCGCAGTCATGAAGATAGTTTTAGGAACATTAGTGGCTCATTTTCGGGTGCATAGCTCTTTGAGACACTTGGCATATTATGGAATTTGTTCGATGGTGTCTAAGAGTGGAATATTGATACGAACTTGTTTGAAGATTTCAAGATTTTTTTTTGAAATTCACATCCTACTTCATATTGTGAAGTCTATGAGGATATGGAGCTACTAGTTTATAGACTCTTTCAGAGTTTTGATCGTTTCAAGAAGAAGGTTTCGATATAGGAAGTGAAGGAGGTAAGGGAGTAGAGGATGTGATGTTGGGATTGCCAGCATTAGAGGAAGATATATTGTCTGGCTTGCCGACATTAGAAGAATAGATGTTGGGATTGCCAACATTCGAAGAAGATGGAGATTTGGAAGGTTCAGAAGAATCATGGTTTTAATCGTTTTTCCGAACTTAATGGTAGTGCTAGCATTAACCGAATTATTATTTTTGTCCTCACAAGAATGTCACATTATGAGAATTATATTTTGGGTTCACCTCAGGTTGACTTGGCAATTTCCCTTTCTCGTTACTTTTCATTAGTTCCTTCATCATTCATCATTTGTTCGAGTTTGGCATCCTGATCGTTTATTTCTTTCTCTAATTGAACAATTTCTTGAGAAGATTGAGGAGACTGAGTTGATGGCTGAAAGTTAACATGCCTATATGGTTGACTTGAAGGCTTAGATTGGGATGAAACTTGAGAAGTTTGAGGATTGGAAATTGGAAATTGGAACTTGGTAATTCAGATTCGAAATCATGTGTGATGGATTAGAAACATTATTGGGATTAGACCACGAGAAATTTGGATGATTTCTCCAACTAGGGTTATATGTCGATGAGTAAGAACCATTTTGAGCTATGACATTTGCTTGATCTTGAGGGTAATAATGAGGTTGTCCTTCTATGATTTGAGGAGTTTGAGATTATAAGGGAATTTGAAGTGGGTCCACAACATGCACTCCTCTAGTGGAAGTACGGATGGGAACACGGATTGATTCCCATTGCATGTCCTTTTCAGAATAATTTCTAAGAATTCCCAAGCTTCATCGGCTGTTTTAGACATAAATTCTCCTCCACACATTCATTCTAGTTGTGTGCGATTTTAATAGTTTAGCCCTTCATATTCAATTTGACATAAATTATGTTTTGGAATTGCATGATGAGGACAACTATATAGAAGTTGGATGAATCTATCAAAGTATTTTGAAAAAGTTTCCCCCTCGTTTTTGAGAAAATTGATTTATATCAATTCGGATTTTTAGAGTTTTATGGAAAGGGAAAAACTTCTTCAAGAACACGGTGAAAAATTCATCCCAGCTTCTTATGGAATGTTTCGAAAGAGAATTTAGCCATCGTTTTGAGCTTTCAAGTAATGCAAATGGAATTTTCCTTAGCTTGATTGATTCGTTAGCTAATTGTTGCATTCTAGTTGTGGATGAATACAATTCAAATTCACATAAAAATTCGTAAGCATTTTCAGAACCAGTAAAATTTGGTACCCCTTGAATAAAAGAATGTTTAAGCTCAAAATTTCCTTCGACTGGTGGAAATATGATAATTGAAGGTTGAACAGTCCTAGTGGGGTAACATTATTCTCGAAGAGATAAGGGTCTATCCATTCCAAGATTGAGATTTGGAAAGTTTTGAATAATTTGATTATAATCCATGTCGTTTGAAAATTTTTGGTTTATCTGAGAACCTTTAGGAGAATTTTGGTGGCTAACGCTTTTCTCACTCATCGTTATCAAATATGGAAAATTCAAAACTTAAATTTGACACAAGTGCCTGCTATTACAAAATAAATAACGTACTCAAATATATCTTATTAGTTGATAACCTCTATTTGAAGGGGGAAGAGGGTCGTATGGTCATTCATGTATAGTATAAATACTAAAGGATACGAATAATGTTTTACGGGTAGTATGCAACCTCTTTTGCTAGAAGTTCAATAAATTGAACTAATATATATCTGTGACCAAACCCTTGAGATAATCAATTTCATAAAATACACTATTGTAGTTAAAAATTTTGAAATATCTAATCAGATTTTATTGTTGAAACGATGAGAGTGATTGTTTTAATTATGGAAATTTCAGCCGAACTCAATAATCAGATAATAATAACTGCAGAAATTAAAAATTGGACAAGCAAGCCGTTGCCCCTATAGAAATTTTTTACAAGCAATTTCTATATATTTTCTTTGCAGTAGAGCACCTGTAGAGTTCAATTTTTTTTATAGTGGGGTAGGGCTATCCGTCCAGAAAATTTGAGTAGTGCTCATGTTTCAAACTACAGTGTTTGCAAATTGGTTGATCTCTGAATTTCTTGTTCGTTTGCTTGAATTCTTTCTCACTTTGATCTTTGATTTTGGTGTCCTTTTTTTGAAAATAAAATAAATCAAATGAAAAGAAAACTGAAACTGACACGATAAATAAAATAAAACAAGCAAAACTACTCAGCTAAAAAAATAAAAATTAAGCCTAAAAAGAAAAAAAAGTAAACTCACTCCTTTTTTTAGAGAATGAGACAAGTACGGACACAAGCGAAACCTCAACACTAAAATGAAATGGCAAAGTGAACCTATATAAAAAATAAACAAAACTCAAACTCATGCACTCAACTTAGTACCCATGCTACACAGACTTAAAAACAAAAACGAATCCTACCTGTTTTTCACGGAGATCAATATAAAACTAGTATGCCTAGCAAAAATGATAAAAGGCAACTGATCTTTCACCCTCTTTTCAGAAAAAAATCAAAATTTGATTCCCCTCAAAACAAATAAAATCGTCAGCCCTCATACTTGTCAAACAAAACACGCCTTACTCAAAACGCAACAACATGCACTACTTCTCCGTTTATTCTTTTTTATTTTACTCTTACGTATATAAAATACAAAGCTCTGAGAAAAACAAAGCGCACAAAAGGTGGATCTCACTTCCAAAATTAACCTACGCTCCTTTTATTCTCAGTAACAAAAACAATTTGGAGTCCCCTTTCCTTTCCTGTTTGTCATGCGCGGTTAACAAGCCAATAAAGGAATTGCTTTTTTTTTTAATTCAAAATCAATTTGGGAATTTGGTTGTGTTAAAGGTCCTCGAATTGGATGCCATTGGTTTTGATGTTCAGTGAGGGTGTTTGATGCAGTTGCGATTTGGGTTTGTTGTTCCGATGAGGCGATGTGGGTTGCCGGATGTTGAGGAATGTTGTCGAAATGTATAGCAGTTATGGGATAATCAGGTCCGGATGTAGAATTACTGTTTACAGATCTGGCCGGTTTTTTTGTTTGTATGGTTATGGAAGCAGCGGTTTGGTGGTTTTGTAATGGATAATGGTCGAATTGTGGTGGATGGTGTTGTGTAAGTGGAAGATGGAAAGGAATTGTGTAACACTCCGAATTTTCAGTTAACACTAAATTAAAAAATTAAAGTGTACTTAATTCAAAATGTGGGAATTGTCTACATCAAAGAGATGAACAATTCTAAATCAAAACTAAATCAAAACAGCAATTGTCTACATCAAAGGCGAGCATTTCAACTCCAGAATTCAGATTCCAGAAATCAAGATCGTCGTTTGTTGTAAGTGCTATTATCTTTTAGATGTAAATAAATTTAAGACGTGATTTGATATAAAGTGAAAAATGGAATTATACCATGTTGTATAATATTGATGATGCTAATTCATACTGGTGTATTGCGATGATTTTATCATGAATTGTATTGGAATGTTTGTGGTTTGTTGGGCTTGGTGTTGGATCTATTAAGCATTGAAAGTGAAACTATCAATATCCTATGCAGGTTATATGTTTCATGTTAGGATCTACATATATATGTTTATATGTTTATGCAAGTTGTATGTATTATGTTAGACCCAAGTCAAGATCTACATATATATGTTTTATGTTAGATCCATTATGCCTGCATGATTAAATCCATATATAAGTTCATATGTCCATATGCAAGTTATAAGTTTATGATTGCATCCATTCCAAGATCCATTTAGGTTCACATGATTAATACAAGTTTCATGTTAAATCTAAAACTAGATCTATATTTATATGCATGTTTGTAAAGTGGATTTATACAAGTTCACACGGTTAGATCTAGTTCACACCTATATGATAAAGTCAAAATTATACATACTTTAGAGATGGACATGTCATAATTATGTAATATGCTAGTTTATAATTGAAGTTATGTTCACACATGCCTAGATCTACATAGTAACATGTTTAGGCTTATGATTATTTAAGTATAAATTATATGCAAGTTCGTGTGACATGTTAAATTATATAAATGATGTTTTATGCCAAATTACATGATATGTGTTGATTTTAACCTAGGTTATGCATGTTCCTTTCTTTTATCTCTCGCTTATGAATTGGGCTAATATGCGGGCCCAATGACTTATGTGATTAATACGAACGAACAAACGGGGGTAACGTTGGGATTATTATTAAATCAAAACATGCAAATATGTAGGTGGGCCCAAAACCATGCAAATGGTTAAGGGCATGAATGTTATAATTTATATACCATTAGTCTTGAATTAAAACATGTGACATGAAAACACTTGTAGAAATTTACATATATATAAAATGTAAATTTAGAAAAGACGAATATGCCTAACCCGAAGTTAGATTGAGTTACGGTATAAGACTGCCCGGACCCGCCCGGCAAATCCAGCAACCGTAACAATACCTATCTAATGTGCGTGGTTAGAGCATTGAGCCCAAAAGGACCCGAGGTTAGACTGAGTTGCGGTGTAAACCTTCCCAGAACCGACCGGCACATCCAGTGGCCGCAACAATATCTATCTAATGTGAGTGGTTGGTGCTTTAATGAAAGAATTAAGGCTGAGTCAAGGTTGGTAGGGTTAAGTCAAATTAAGGAAACACTTAACCAAATTCAATATGTTAACTAAAATGATGGGCGGGGTTAGGTTAATATGAACACTTAACAAATTTAACATGTTGATTAAGAAACCCTAGTAACGGGGACCCATTTCAGCAGTAACCCACTTAGATGTATCATGGTACCCTGAACTAGGCAGGGTGGGGCACAATTACTGGGCTGATTATAAGCGGTCAAAACGACGGCGGTTGGTGCAACAATGTAGGTTCCGGCGGAGTACGGGCATGCACGTACTCCGAAGTGGAAAAAGCAGGCAATGGGCATTAGTAGTATACACTATGCACTTTTGAATCGTGTCGGGTTGCCACCATAGGACTTGATACACCCCATGGTGGGACCAACACAGGTGTCTACAATCAATCGGGGGCCGTATGACACACGTGACAAATGTATGTGAGTAGGAGCCGATCATTAAAAAGGGGGATCACATCACCATGAATATGGGGTGCCAGTTGGAACAAGTATGAATAGGTGCAGAGAAGTAAGAGTGGGTGCGATAGCTAAATCTAGTTAAATCTTACTTTACCTCATTTTAGGACTACCCTGTCCTTGTGGTATCATTCTAAGTGCAGTTTATTCATGTCATAGTCTTTTACTTGTTTGCATGCTATTAAATAACTGGACTTACCAGACTTATGTCTGACCCATTTTCCTTTCGCTTCTTTTCTTCCGCCCCCCCCCCCCAAGGTAGCCAAGGAGGGAATAGCTCAGCTTAATTTTGGACCGTTCATCTTTCCAAGCTTGAAGATTCTGTGATGTATTGCTTGGAATCTTTTATCTTTGGCTATGGCTTTGGACACACCACACTTGGGGATTTATGCAGTTTTAATTATGTTTTATGCTTCTTTATTTAATAATCAAGACAGAGATTATGACGTAATGTTTAGGAAGTAATTATGAGACAATTTACTGTAATGTTTTTTGTATTGAACTACGTATGAAATAAAAGTTTGTTTTCCGCTGCTTATATTTATATCTGTCTTGTAAATTTTCTTTGTCTTGTACCTATAACCCTCCACCAAAGTTAAGGCATTCCCTTTGTGAGTGACCTTAACGGAGGTGGGGTGTTTCACTTGGTATCAGAGCAGAAGGTTACTAGATCAGATAAAATTTATGAAATTATTTTCAAAAACCAGTTTTAAAGAAGCATTTTTCAAGAAAAAGTGTTATTTTATTTTAAAAAGGCATAATCCCCCAAAGCCATATGCACTATCTTTCTATCCTTAGTTTTGAATCTTTCCTTTCTGTTTCGGCATGTCTGGGGAACAAAATATCCCTGATATCCAAAAGGGCGTGCCGATACCTGGTTGGTTCAGGAGGTACCTAGAAGCTAGGTCCAATGGCGCGGGCCCAGCAAACATTCCTCCTCCCCAGGCCGCAACTCCTCCTCCTCCTCCAAGAGGGAATGCTTTCGCAAAAACGTGTAGAGACTTTCGGGTCATGGGTGGAAAGGATTTCAAAGGGACTGAGTCGTTCGTGGAAGCAAGGAACTAGCTCAAAGAAACTGAGGATTTGTTTGTTATCTTCGAGATAGAAGATAGGAAGAAGATACAGTTAGTGGTGTGGTTGCTTAAGGACGAAGCCTCCTTCTGTTGGGAGGTTACTAATGATGAGAGACCGGTTGAAACTTGGGAGGATTTCAGGATGAGATTTGAAATGAAATTCCTCTCACAAGCTGAAAGAAGTCTACAGATGGAGAAGTTCTTATTTCTTAAGCAAGGAAGTATGACGGTCAAAGTGTATGTCAACCAATTCAACCAGCTTGCTAGATTCGGACTGGATTTAGTCAACACTCCGCATAAGAAGGCTTTCCTTTTTGTCAAGGGATTGAATGAGCCATTGCACAGCCTAGCCATGACCCATGTACCCATGGGAGCGACTTATGAGAGGATAGTAGACATGGCACTCTTATACGAGGAAGATAAAGGCAAGAAAGAGACAAAGGTGGAAGTGCCTCAAGAAAAGAAAGCGGAGGGATCTCCGAACAAGAAAGCTGATTCAAAGAAAGGCGGGAAGAACAACAAACCCCGTGACAAGAGGAAATGTAATTTTTGTGGCATTCCTGGACATCTGGTGAAGGATTGCAGAAAGAAGAAGAGAAGATGAGTGGTGGTTGTTTTCATTGCGGTGAGACAGGACACATGGCTAAGGACTGCCCAAAGAAGAAAGGGCAAGGGCAAAGGACAGGATCCACTTCTAGAGGGCAGGTTCATGCTCTCATGGCACCTCAGCAAGTACGAGGTAGAAATATTTCAGTAGAAAGTTTAGTTTATCTTTATGATCATCCAGTTCGCACTCTCTTTGATTCTGGCGCATCGTACTCCTTTATTTCTACTGCTTTAGTTGAATCTCTACACCTAGACACCAGTATAGTAGAGGATCCCTTGGTTGTTTCAAATCCAATTGGGGGCTCAGCTTATTTGTCAATGGTTTGTTTGGATTTGAAAATTTCTATTCTAAGTGTTGAATTTAGATGTAATGCCTTTGTTTTGGGCTTCACGGGCTACGGTTTGATTCTAGGCATGGACTGGCTGTCCAGTAATGGTGTCGTCCTTGATTGTGAAAAGAGAGTGGTTAGACTCATGACTTGCCTCGGTAACACTCTCGAAATCTCTTGTAATCCCATGAACTCTGTTATGCTTAGTTATATAGAATCGCTTGATGCTTCTGTTGAGAACTTGCAGTCTGTTAGAGTAGCCCGTGAATACTTGGATGTGTTCGAGGAGGTGAAGGGCTTACCTCCGAAGCGGGAGATAGACATCCGTATATATCTCGTTGATAATGCAAAGCCCATTGCTCTACGCGCTAGACACATGGCTCCAAGAGAGAGAAAAGAACTCAGCAAGCAAGTTAAAAGAGTTACTTGAAAAAGGGTTTATAAGGCGGAGTATTTTGGAATGGGGTGCTCCAGTAGTATTCGCAACAAAAGCGGATGGTTCGCTTCGCCTATGCGTTGATTATAGGGAGCTAAACAAGCTGACTAAGAAGAATAGGCACCCGCTCCCTAGAATAAACGACTTGTTTGATCAGCTTGTAGGTGCATAGGTTTTCTCCCAACTAGATTTGGCTACCGGATTTCACCAGCCAAGGGTGGCTGAAGATAGCATTGATAAGACCGCATTTAGGACTCCAGACGGTTTCTTCGAATGGCTTGTCATGCTTTCGGCTTGACAAACGCACCTGCCTATTTCATAGACTTGATGAGTAGGGTGTTTAGGGAGTTCCTCAATAAATTCGTAGTGGTCTTCGTGGATGATATTTTGATCTTCTCAAAAAGTGAAGAAGAACATGCTCGGCATTTAAAAGTCACGGAGACTCTTCGTGCCCATCAGTTGAAAGCCAAATTCTCCAAATGTCATTTTTGGAAAGAAGAAGTGAGGTTTCTTGGACATGTGGTGTCCAAAGAGGGGTTAGCCGTGGACCCCGCAAAAGTAGTGGCGGTGCAAGACTGGAAAGTTCCAAAGAACGCCACTGAAATCCGAAGCTTTCTTGGACTAGCAGGCTTCTATCGAAAGTTCATTAAAGACTTTGCGAAAATCTCAGCTCCACTTACAAGGTTGACGAAGAAGAACCTAGTTTTCTCTTGGGATTTGGATTGCGATATTGCTTTCGAACGCTTGAAAAGGGCTCTTACAACAGCCCCAGTTCTGACATTGCCAGATGGAAGCAAAATATTTATAGTATACACAGATGCATGCGGGACGGGACTAGGCGCTGTCTTGATGCAAGAAGGGTAGGTAGTAGCTTATGGTGGAAGACAGTTGAAAGTACATGAGAAAAATTACCCTACCTACGATTTAGAGTTGGCTGCCATCGTTTTTGCGCTTAAGTCTTGGCGCCATTATCTCCGAGGTGAGAAGTTTGAATTGTATACTGACCATAAATCATTGAAGTACCTTTTCTCGCAGAAAGATCTTAACTTGAGGCAACAGAGGTGGATGGAGTTCCTCGCTTCATATGATTTTGAGATTTCCTATACTCCTGGCAAGGGCAACGTATTAGCAGACGCCGTGAGTAGAAAGAAGCTAACCTTAGGCCCTCTCTTTGTAGAAAGGAAAAGCTTGGAGTTCATAGCCAACTTTGACTTTAGACCCTCCTCATAATTTGTACCTAGCTTGTTAGCAACATTGGAACTGCGGCCTACGCTTTTGGACTCAATAGGGACCGCACAACGTGAAGACCCTCAGCTAGTTGATGTTATGGATAAGATAATTAAGGGTGAGACTTCTAGTCACCTCAGTAGATACTCCATCGATGATAAGGGTTGGCTGAGACGGGATGGAAGGCTATGCATCCCACAAACTAGGGATTTGGTGAAGATGGTTCTCGAAGAGGCATACCATTCTAAGTTGACCATACACCCAGGTGGGGAAAAATGTACAAAGACATAAAGAGAGTTTTCTTTTGGAATGGTATGAAGAGGGATGTAGCTGAATTCGTTTCTAAGTGCATGATATGCCAGCAAGTTAAGGCGGAACAAAAGAAGCCTGGTGGTTTGCTTCATCCTCTAGAGGTCCCACACTGGAAATGGGATAGCATTTCAATGGACTTCATTGATGGGTTGCCTAGGTCAAGAAGGGTCAATACTAGTATTTGGGTAATAGTGGACAGGCTCACAAAAAGCGCTCACTTTATACCTATCAAGAGTAGAAGGACTGCCTCGTCTCTAGCGTCCCTTTAACTCAACGAGATAGTTCGACTCCATGGGATACCCTCCAGTATAGTGAGTAATCGAGACCCTATCTTAATGAGCAAGTTTTGGAGGAGTTTGCAAGAGGCTGTAGGCACACAGCTATGTTTAAGAACGGCCTATCACCCTCAAACCAATGGTCAGACGGAAAGGGTGAACAGAGTATTGGAAGATCTTTTGAGACTTTGCATTCTTGACTTTGGAGGAACTTGGGAGGATCATCTCCCTTTGGTGGAATTCGCATACGACAATAGCTACTAAGCCACCATAGGTATGGCACCTTTTGAAGCTTTATACGGAAAGCCATGTCGATCTCCGACTTGTTGGTGGGAGTCCACAGACAAAGTCATACTTGGGCCAGACATGATTAGAGAAACTTCAGAGAAAGTAGAGTTGATATGAAGAAGAATGAAAACTGCCCAAGATAGGCAGAAGTCCTACGTAGACAAAAGAAGGACCGACCTTGAATTTGAGGTTAGGGACAGGGTTTTCCTCAAGGTATCTCCTTTAAGGAACGTCGTTCGCTTTGGATCCGCAGGAAAGCTAGCACCAAGATTTGTAGGACCATTTCCTATCATCGAGAAGATTGGGAAGATGGCTTATAGAGTACAGTTGCCCGAGAGGTTTGCTGGAGTTCATAATGTCTTTCATGTCTCTCACCTGCGGAAGTGCTTACATGAGTCTGCGGAAGTGGTGGAACCAAGCATGTTAGAAGAAGTAGAAGTTGAACGGGAAGCGACTGTAAGGAGAGTTCCAACTCGTATTTTAGGTACAGAAGTCAAATAGCTACGCGACCGTGAAGTCAAGCTTGTTAAAGTTCAATGGAGCAACGCCGAGGAAGACACGACTTGGAAAACTGAGAACAGAATACGTGCGGCCTAGCCTTTTCTTTTTTAGGGTACATCCTTGATCCCTTTTTCCTTAAGTTTATGCTTGAATCTATCTTTTTAGGTATATCTCCTCGATCTTATCCTTTATCCTTAGGTAGAAACTCATTTGGATGTAAACATGTAATTGAAACATGTTATGGTTGATTGTTGCCAAGTGGTTGCAAGTGGTTGCTAGTGGTTGCTCGTGGATGCATATACACACACATTAGGTGTTAGATCGGCTCGGTCACTTTCATCTTGCATATGCATATATGTATTTGTATATGGATTGAAACTTGATGTGTTATCATATGGACGTTGCATTTGTATGAATGATTGTGCACTTATGTAGAAAATCTTGAGTAGGAAAAATTGCATACATAATGAATTCATGGCACTTACATAATTTGCATTAAGGAGGTCAACTGAATCAGTAGACCGCCTGATTTTGCATTAGATAAGGACATGTACACACACTATGCATATGGTCATGAAGCATTAGAAGTCTTTTAAGGATAATGGACGCCTGTGTTTGATGGTCGAGTAGATGGACGATTGGATGGCAGAATTTACGTTCTTCTCGACTTGAAGATTTCGGGGATGAAATCCTTTAAGGTGGGGAGAATGTAACACTCCGAATTTTCAGTTAACACTAAATTAACAAATTAAAGTTTACTTAATTCAAAATGTGGGAATTAAGAGAAATGGGTTACGCCGTTGCGTTCGTCTCGGAATTCTGATTGAGATAGAGTCCGAGTTTGCGTGAATTGGACTTAGTATGAAGAAGTTATGGCCTTCAGAAGTTTCAGGAATTCAAATAATTTCAAACAGCTCGAAACAGAATTCAAAATTCGAAACAGAAGTCAGAAGCGGGCTAGGCCGGAAAATTCCCGCCCAGACCCTGGTCGACCAAGGGGTCGACCCTAGTGCCGACCTCCCCCCGTACAGGTCGACCTGGGGGTCGACCTGCCCCCTTGGCCAAATCTGAATTTGGATGACTTATGACCTATTGCTGAGTCACCGGGGTTTCTGGATAGTTCTAATCTGGTCTGAACGGTTGTGGTTATTTCTAGGTTCGTCCGACGGCTCTAATTAAACTGAAATTCTATATAAGCAACCTAAATCTAAACCCTAAATCATATTAAAAATTGAACCTATAGCCGTCATGCTGCCGTTACACGACCTAGAGTAGCCGCCACTTGAAGCAAACAAAGAGACGAACAAATCTAAATCAAAACTAAATCAAAACAGCAATTGTCTACATCAAAGGCGAGCATTTCAACTCCAGAATTCAGATTCCAGAAATCAAGATCGTCGTTTGTTGTAAGTGTGGTTATCTTTTAGATGTAAATAAATTTAAGACATGATTTGATATAAAGTGAAAAATGGAATTATACCATGTTGTATAATATTGACGATGCTAATTCATATTGGTGTATTGCGATGGTTTTATCATGAATTGTATCGGAATGTTTGAGGTTTGTTGGGCTTGGTGTTGGATCCATTAAGCATTGAAAATGGAACTATCAATATCCTGTGCAGGTTATATGTTTCATGTTAGGATCTACATATATATGTTTATGCAAGTTGCATGTATTGTGTTAGATCCAAGTCAAGATCTACATATATATGTTTTATGTTTGATCCATTATGCCTACATGTCCATATATATGATCATATGTCCATATGAAAGTTATAAGTTTATGATTGGATCCATGCCAAGATCCATTTAGGTTCACATGATTAATACAAGTTTCATGTTAAATCTAAAACTAGATCTATATTTATATGCATGTTTGTAAAGTGGATTTATACAAGTTCACATGGTTAGATCTAGTTCACACCTATATGATAATGTCAAAATTATACATACTTTGGAGATGGACATGTCATAATTATGTCATATGCTAGTTTATAATTAAAGTTATGTTCACACATGCCTAAATCTACATAGTAACATGTTTAGGCATATGATTATTTAAGTATAAATTATATGCAAGTTCATGTGACATGTTAAATTATATAAATGATGTTTTATGCCAAATTACATGATATGTGTTGATTTGAACCTAGGTTATGCATGTTCCTTTCTTTTATCTCTCGCTTATGAATTGGGCTAATATGCGGGCCCAATGACTTATGTGATTAATACGAACGAACAAACGGGGGTAACGTTGGGATTATTATTAAATCAAAACATGCAAATATGTAGGTGGGCCCAAAACCATGTAAATGGTTAAGGTCATGAATGGTATAATTTATAAACCATTAGTCTTGAATTAAAACATGTGACATGAAAACACTTGTAGAAATTTACATATATATAAAATGTAAATTTAGAAAAGACGAATATGCCTAGCCCGAGGTTAGATTGAGTTACGGTATAAGACTGCCCGGACCCTCCCGGCAAATCCAGCAACCGTAACAATACCTATCTATTGTGGATGGTTAGAGCATTGAGCCCAAAAGGACCCGAGGTTAGACTAAGTTGCGGTGTAAACCTGCCCAGAACCGACCGGCACATCCAGTGACCACAACAATATCTGTCTAATGTGAGTGGTTGTTGCGTTAATGAAAGAATTAAGGCTAAGTCAAGGTTGGTAGGGTTAAGTCAAATTAAGGAAACACTTAACCAAATTCAACATGTTAACTAAAATGATGGGTGGGGTTTGGTTAATATGAACACTTAACAAATTTAACAGGTTGATTAGGAAACCCTAGTAACGAGGACCCATTTCAGCAGTAACCCACTTAGATGTATCATGGTACCCTGAACTAGGCAGGGTGGGGCACGATTACTGGTATGATTATAAGTGGTCAAAACGACGGCGGTTGGCGCAGCAGTGTAGGTTCCGGTGGAGTACGGGCGTGCACGTACTCCTTAGTGGAAAAAGTAGGCACTGGGCATTAGTAGTATACACTGTGCACTCTATAATCATGTCGGGCTGCCACCATAGGACTTGATACACCCCATGGTGGGACCAGCACAGGTATCTACAATCAAGTGGGGGCAAGATGACACACGTGACAAATGTATGCGAGTAGGAGCCGATCATTAAAAAGGGGGATCACATCACCATGAATATGGGGTGCCAGTTGGAACAAGTATGAATAGGTGCAGAGAAGTAAGAGTGGGTGCGATTGCTAAATCTAGTTAAATCTTACTTTACCTCGTTTTAGGACTACCCTGTCCTTGTGGTATCATTCTAAGTTCAGATTATTCTTGTCATAGTCTTTTTCTTGTTTGCATGATATTAAATAACTGGACTTACCAGACTTATGTCTGACCCATTTTCCTTTCGCTTCTTTTCTTCCGCCCCCCCCCCCCCCCAGGTAGCCAGGGAGGGAATAACTCAGCTTAATTTTGGACCGTTCATCTTTCCAAGCTTGAAGACTCTGTGATGTATTGCTTGGAATCTTTTATCTTTGGCTATGGCTTTGGACACACCACATTTGGGGATTTATGCAGTTTTAATTATATTTCATGCTTCTTTATTTAATAATCAAGATAAAGATTATGATGTAATGTTTTGGAAGTTATTGTGAGACAATTTACTGTAATGTTTTTTGTATTGAACTACGTATGAAATAAATGTTTGTTTTCCGCTGCTTATATTTATATCTGTCTTGTAAATTTTCTGTGTCTTGTACCTATAACCCTCCACAAAGGTTAAGGCATTCCCATTGTGAGTGACCTTAACGAAGGTGGGGTATTTCAAATTGTATTGGAGAAAAGGACGGAAAGGTGTAATGAGAGGGGTGTTTGTGTGGAGATGGAAGAAGAAATATACAGCAAGGAGAAGAAATTTTGGAATGAGTATTTTTTTAAATTATGTTTTTGGTGAAACTTGGAAAAAAAAGGAAAGAAATTGTAAAAGAAAAGAAAATGATTGAAGAAAAAGTAATGTAATAAAACAAAAATTGATAAGTTTTTTTCTCTTGTTTAGAGGATTGATAGTACCAATGTAACTAATACACTAAATCACCAGTCAAGAATTTTTCTTTTATATAAAAGAAAAAAAACTAACACGAATCGGAAATTAAATAAATAATAAAATTTAATTGTTACCTCCCCTGTAACGGCGCCAAAAACTTGATTGACACTTTTCAATGAATTAAAAAAGTGTAGATTTATTTTAAATTGCAACCGCACAGAACGTGTAATATGCAGGTCGAACACAGGGAGGAATTTTAAATTTTATTATTTATATATTTCTTGGGCGAGTTAGACAATATTTGGAGATGGTTTTGAATTAATGCTATTGAATTTACTATGGATCCGAATCTAATTAGATCGATACCAAATTCAACAAGTAAAGCAAAAGGACAAATTACTAGAAAAGAAACAACAAACAAAAACAACAGAAAACTAAAGTTAGTATTGCCGTTGAATCTAATCGAACGGTCAATCCTAATATGCAATAAAAAATAACAATAACAATAGTGTTCTACCAAAAATAATTGATTAGAAAACACGTATTGTTATAAGGAAAATAATAAACTGGAATGAAGAAAACCTTTATTAAGATAAACAAGAATACAGAAAAAAAAATGGACTCCCATTTACAATGAACACCAGGGATATTTATATAGGATGTAGTCTCCCCTCTCTATGTGAATATAAGGCCTAAAAAATAAATGGAAAAAAAAATCTTTACAAAGATGAAGGAATATTCCTTTCATGGCGCTTGAATGAAGATTGTAATCAAAGCCTTCCCTTTCTTTTTGCATGGCAATTAAACGTGATTGATTGGATTTGAATTCTTTGAGAGGATTATGCCAAAATTTTAAAATCCTTATTAAGTGCATATTATATGTATATATAGATGCATAAATATGACTATATATATAATATATCACTTAGTCATTTATTCTTCAAAACACATGAGGAGGGGTGCGAAGCATTCGTGTTCCTTTCTTCATAAAAATAGTACTTGCCAAGGATTGAACTCAGGCCACTATGTACATATTTTTATGCCTTTACCAGTGAGGTGCAACTTCTTTTGTAATTGATATGGGGAAGTAGCTTTTTCTTTGCAGTTGGCCTTTATTTGAAATGAAGGAGACATTAATTGACAATCTGTAAAAACATACCAAAAATACCCAAAGTAATATTTATTTATTTACAAAAGATAAAATATAAGAGCATAAAATAAACACATTTTTATGTTAATCAAGATACCCAGTGTAAACCGAAGTAAATAACTTGCAGCCAGTTTAATCGTAAGTTAAACGTATATTTGGTTGATGACAGTAGCTTGCGCGAAACGTAGGCCATGGAGCGGGCTCGGCAACATACGGCGATGCTGAGAAGTGGGCGCGGCCTTGCGATGGTGGCAGCACCGGTATTGGGGTTACGAGGCCCTCCGGTGTTACAGATGTTGATAGAGAAGGGGGAACTCACACGTGGGTGGCTGGCAAAGGCAAGCGGCGATTTAGAGAGGGGGTCGGAGACGATGGCGTCGAGTGGTGGCACCTATTGCCTTAGGTTACGAGTCCAATTTCGATGGTGCTAACGGGTGGAGGTTTTGAATCGCACAGTTCGGCTGAAGGCGGAGGATGGAATTGAGGAAGGCGGCGCGAACGGTGGAGGAGGGAACAATGAAGAGGAAGCACCGATTTTATATTGGAGATCATGATTTTTCTCGAATTGAATTTCGATATAAATTTGAGGAAAGTGGAAAAGGCTAACAGCTAAAATGAAATAGAGAAGAGGGATGGAAACATTCTACTGTAAGAGCACTCCCAACGCAATCAGTTGTTGGAGGTCAAATCAAGCATGGTTGACCACCAACTTCCTCGAACGGGGGGAAGTTGGATTCCCCCTTAGCCGGCTTATTTTAAGACGGCTAAGGATCTTTGTTTTAAAAAAAACAATGCCTCTACAGGCTATTATTTAGCCTATTTAGGCAAAAAAGAATAATTCCATAGAGGTTAGCCGGCTTATTTAAAGCTGGCTAACTTTAGCCGTCTTTAAATAAGCCGGTTAGACCTCTTTCAAAAGCAACCAACCGGGTTGCTTTGGCAACCTCTAGGGTTGCCAAAGCAACCCGAATTCGGTTTACTGACCCCTCGTTAGGGGTCAGTTGCTCCCCAACCAACACTACATTGGGGATTCTCTAAAGGAAAAAGGGATACGCTAGTTTTATAACAAAAATAAACAAGGGAACCGGTAACAGAAGAGAGACAACACGTGGTAAACAAAATAGAGAGGCAAGGGCAAGTATTGATTTTTTCAGCTGAGTTTGGACAGGTGTTGGGTTAACAGCTAAATCTCTAAATGAAAAGTTATCAGATATTATTTAAGTGAACGTTGCATGTGAGAGAATATGTTAGGCCAAAACACATCTGAAATGGACAACATTGTTTCCTTTTTTTAACGAATTTAAATTTTAAAATTTTTTCCAACCAATAAATTAAATAAGTGTTAGCGCTTTAATTCAAGTTCACAGATAATTAAATTAACATGAACGCACTACTCACGTATTTTATTATGCAATTTATACTTAATGGTTTGAATAAATTTTCACATGAATTAATTGGAATTTTTTTCCAGTTTAAATTGCACCGTTATATTCCAAAATTTCATTCTTTGTTTTACTACGTTAACCGTATTGAAGTAAATATATACTTAACGTTTTATTCAAATAAAATCAACTAATAGTTTAGATTAAAATGTTCAAACTTTATATTCAAAGTCAAATTTTAAAACAATTTGGATTTCTACTTCAAAATTGACTTTTATTCACAATGATTAAATTTCGCATATTCGAAAAAATTAACAATGGTAATAAAGCCTGTTTTCTAAAACAACAAAAGAATTCCAATGCTAAATATTCAAATTAGTTAATAATACAAATCACATTTATTAGACGTCGTTCATATTAAAAAAAGAATTCGAAGCCAACAATGTAATTCTCGTTTACTTGACAATGTTGATTAAACTACGAAAGAATATCCCTTAAAAGTATATTCAACTATGTTCATAATAAATAAAATTTCAAATTCAATATCAAAACCTAACTATAATTATTTATTATAATGATAATTTCTTAATCTAACTTATATTCAAACGCCGAACACTCTGGGTCGTTACAGCCTATATATATCAGCATCCAGTAAACCAATCTTCAACTTATTTGTATGAGCAAGAGAAACAGCCAAGATGATTGCATATCTAGGTGAAAACAATATTGTTAGATGAACTGAAAAAAGGGTAACTGAATGCATGACGCTTCCCGTACGATAAGGGACTCTGGGGTGGTCGATAGTACGCAGCTTTTCCCTCGCGCTGCGAGGATGTTGTTTCTGGATCCGAACATGGATGCCCAAATGATGCAATATTGGCAAATGATAATAAATAGAAATGAACATACAGAGACAAAATGACACCTTCACTCACTTCTAGCTCCCCATGCAGCTTCATCATTGTAGGCATCGATGGCCCAAATATATCAGCATCCAGTAAACCAACCTTCAACTTATTTGTATGAGCAAGAGAAACAACCAGGTTGACTGCATATTTTGGTGAAAACAATATTGTTAGATGATCAAAAAAGGGCAACCCAATACACGAGGCTTCCCGTACGATAACGGGCTGTGGGGAGGTCGATAGAACGCAACCTTTCCCTCGTGCTGCGAGGAGCTGTTTCTGGATTCGAAACTGGACACCCAGGTCAATAGCCAGGTGGCCTTACCGTTGCGCCAAGGATGATAATATCAAGGTAGGCTTTTGCATTAAGTTCGACTAAATGTTTATCCATTGTGTTTTCACTTCAGCTCGGTTTCTAAACTGAGCCTGAGGTGTTGTGGTGTTGTAGATATGATTCTAGTACCTGTTATTTCAGGCAACAAGGCATTAACTTTCGAAGACTAAGATAAAGGGTATTACTCAATATTTTCCAAAAATAATTATTTAAATTCATTTGAAATCGTATTCCTTTCATTTCTATTTCACTACCTTTTCCTAACATTCCTAACTATATTGTTTCCCATCGGCTCAGCTAGCTGATTTCACTGATTGAATTTTTATTTACTGCGCTTACTGCAAATATCTACAGCTATTTATAAAATTCTTCCAAGTTCTTTTAACTACAACTACAAATAAATGTACATTGCATCAAGCAAAACAGAAGCAAACACAAATAACATTCCCAGACGCAAATACAAATTCGAAACTATGACAAGCAATAAACCCTACGATCCAAAACTAGATATACAATACTTACCAACCGCAGTAGATATTTTGATAAAATTGCAATAGATCTCATAATTACCGAGAAACAACAAAGCACCGAACCCAAACTCCAATTCGCTCGCTTGCTTGAAGGGACGCTGATTTTCCAGAATAATGTTGGGGATTTCGTGGTTTGAGACTATTGGAGGAAGAGGAAATGTCGTACTTCAGACTTCAAGGATCTATTTTATAGATTCTTATCGACTTTTAGGATTCAATAAAGCCTTGGAACAGCGAAATCGAATTCAAAGTTTGTACGACTTTGATCCGATCAAGAACACTCTATAATTTTGATTCTGATGATGAAAGAAAGCAATAAGAATGAAGAGGAGAAGAAGAAGATAAATCTGCAACGTTTTCTGGATTTTGCAACACCTTGTAGGAGTCACAAGTTTACATCGTTTGAAACGCTTTTATGGCGTTGCAGATTCTGGAGGAAGAAGAAGATTATGAAAAGTTGTTGAAATAGTTTTCCACGTGGCTAGTTATAGCAAAAAAGGGACACACCCGTTCATCAAACGCTGCAACAGTTTAAAGCGTTTCAAAGGAAACGCCATGCCTTTACAACATTTCAGAAACGTTGTCGATCCAGTTTGAATTTAAATGTTGCCGCCATCATTTAAATGCAGTTCTGGTTGGGCTGAATTTCGGCCCGTTACTGCTTGTAAATTCTATCCAAAAATAATATATATTGGATGAAGACCCGAACCCGAAACCTGTACTCGGCCCGGCCTGCTTCAATTCGGACGGACAGCGGCGACGCGTGTGTGGTCTAGATGCATGGTCTCCCTCCTCACAACAAAGAAAACATTTGGGATCCCCAAGGCCCCAACAATCCTTTGAGAAGCCTACTTAAGTACTTAACATACTTACATATCTTCCATAATGTGGGACAAATACATTTCCTCTTCCTTCATTCTTTCTTTCTCTTCAAAATGAACCGGTGACACCCCACGTCCGTTAATGTCATTCTTTATCAGAATGTATTAAGTTCCATGAAGCGTTATAGGTAAATAGGAACAAAATCATCATAAGATAAATTTAAAATAACAGCGGGATTTAAAACTTTATTTTTCAAACAGAAAACATCGTGGTCCAAAATCCAGTTACACATAAGTCTTAAGTACAGAAAACCCATTACATCAAATTTAAAATATATGCCTTGTACTAAAATCATCAGAGTTCAGTAATATAAATTCATAGTCCCCAAAAAGAGCCATATCAGAGTAGACACGTAATGAAAGAGGTACATCTAAGCAGCTCCAAGCAGAAACAGAAGAGAGAAACCTAATCAAGCCTGAGTATTACCACCCTGAGAACCTGGGGGGAAAGGAAGAGAGAGAAAAGGAAACAAAACGGGTCAGACATATAGTCTGGCGAGTCCAGTTACTTTTAGCATACAAATAAGTAAAAGCATCATGACGGGCACATAAACTGGATGAGAGAGATAACGGTATCATAAGACAGGTATAACAAATTGAGCAGGCTAAAAAGAATAAACAGAACAGAATAGATTACGCTTCCCAAATACTTTTCTCTACACCAATACTAGTATAACAAAACAGAATGATCCCAACAAAAACATAATGGTAGACTTTGGTGTACTTATAGTGATGGGTTTTACCCATAATGATAATAAAATGCAGCCCAACAAAAATAACGGGTGTTACCCCAAATGATAATAACGCGCACTCAAAAAAGCAGGACTAGATGTACCCTAATTACTACCCCAATCGATTGGCTCCCTATCCTGTAGATACCCTATGCTGGCCCCAAAGTAGGATGTATCACTTCCTAAAGTGGCGACCCTTTTTCCCGATTGGCATAGCCATATCTACTGGTGTTATAGCGTCTTATTTTCCTGAGCAAGCGGATCCATGCACGCACATGACTCCGTTGGAACGCGCCATCAGACATCTCCACCCAGATGAACCTCTTATAATCAGCTCAGTAAGCATGCCCTGACCCCTACCTAGTTTGAGGTCCCCCTTTAGATACCAGTGTGGGTTACTGACTGATACGGGTCCTATATAACAAATGATGCAGGCCACCCCTAGGCTTGCATCCCCACTACTAGGATTTTGACAGGTTATGCCTAACAGATTAACAAGCTGCATAACCCCAACATATAAAACAGGTTAAGTTTATCGGGTATATATAACCCCCCGTGGGTTTAAACACATTAAGTATTATAGGTTAAAGGTTATTATCATTTCCCTTTCATATATGTTAATGCACCAGACCTCTCACATTAAGTCGACCACTTGTGGATGTTGGATATGCCAGGCGGTTCCGGGCAAACTTCTACCATAAGTCGGACTTAACCTTGTGTCTCAGCACCATTACTTGTACTTTTACGCATTAGACCCCTCACATTAAATTAACCACTTGGGGATGCTGGATTTGTCGGGTAGTTCCGAGCAGACTTCTACCACAGGTGTAATCTAACATCGTGACTAAGTGCGCTTACAGTTTCTATTTACTATAAATTTAGGCATATTCATTCTTAAACAATTATTCATGTTCATCATAGGATTTTCACACCCCTACCTTCAAACCATAAATCATCATGTATGATACAACCCAAATTAAAGTCTTAGACCATGGTATAGGTTATGCCCCCAAATCCCGGTCATGTTTCACGATACAAATTATGCCCTAATTTATTTTTCCCAACCGTTCCCAATTTCGTCCATTCGCATATTTCAGCGATAGGCCTAGGGTCGAAGGTAGCAAGTCTATAAAAATAAAAAGTGAAGGAGGGAGAGAAGTGAACGGAAATAGGCATAATGACAGAATAGGCATATGATAACAGAAATGGGCTTAATAACAGAATAGGCATATGATAACAGAAATGGGCGTAATAGAGATAGGCATGAAAGGACTGAATAGTAGATCATGTGTACAAGTAATGACAGATCTATATAGTTATGATTCAGGTTATTAACGACGTAGGTTTAGATCCAAACTTATAAACATGTCAGGATTACTTATTAAATGTTTACATCTAAAAGCAACATAAACTCACAGGGACCGGATCTAGAGAACTGACAAAAGAGTGTTGATGTTGTAGCAGAGATTTTTGTATATGTATAAGTCTTTGTTGCAGAAGAATAGGCTAATTCAATTTGAGCTGGGGCAGGATCTCGTTGTCTCCATTGTTTTGGGCGAATAAAACAATAGAAATGAGGTCCTATTTATAGCCTCAAGCCAACGAATCAGGTCAAGAAACAAGTCCAGGTTCAGAGAGTGGATCTGCCCCAGATCTGGGTGGGGTCGACCCCAGGGTCGACCCTAGGGTCGACACCCTCTTGTGTGGGTCGACCCAAGGGCCAACCCCTATGGGGCATGGGGTTGACCCCTAACGGGTCGATTTCCCGCTCTTCCCGCTCTTCGATTTTGATTTTCTGGACTGGTTGGTTAATATATATTTTGCATATATGTATACAAACTTCAAACCTTAATATCTTCTTCATACGATGTCTGTTTTATGCAAACTCAGAGTCTATCTCAAGAAGAATTCCGAGACGAACACAATGGCGCAGTCCGTTTTACTTAATTTCCAATTTTCAATTAAGTATTCTTTAATTTATCATTATAATGTTCTTTAAAATTACTGGGTGTTACATTCTCCCCTACTTAAAGGATTTCATCCCCGAAATCTCCAAGTTAAGAAGAATGTATATCCTAACATCCATCATCCATCTACTCATCCACCAATCATGGGCATCCATTGTCCTTAAAAGATTTCTAATGCTTATTTGAACGTATGCAAAGGTGTGTGTAGATGTCCCAATACTAATGTGAAAGATCAGGTGGTCTACTGATTCAGACGTCCTCCTTAATGCAATGTATGCCAATGTCATGTATCCAACATGTATGCAAATAGTCCTAGTATATCATGTAAATACTACATGTGTGCATAATCACCCATCTAAATGCAACATTTACGTGATTATACACCCATTTCCATCAATAAAAAGAAAAATATGCACACGCATCCATATACAGTATGAGAGTGATTAAGCCGATCTAGTGCCTAGTGTGTGTGTACATGAATCCACGAGCAAACACTTGCATCAACTTGTTTCCATCAAACACAACATGTCTCAAACACATGTTAACATCCATTGGTTCCCTACCTAAAGTCAAAGATTCGATCTATAGGATATACTTAAATGACAAAAGCAAGTACGAATAAGAGCTTTGGAAAAAGAAGTTAAGAACATACCCTTGAAAAGAAAAGGGTACGAAGCGTGAATCTTGTCCTTAATCTCCCAAGTTGCATCCTCATGGTCTTCTCCCCATTGAACTTTCATCAAATTGAACTCTCGGTTGTGTAGCTTCTTAACCTTTGATTCAAGAATACGTGTAGGAACTCGTCTAACTGTCGCCTCCTATTCTACCTCTACTTCCTTGAGCATACTCTGCTCAACTACCTCTGTTGCGTCGTGCAAACATTTCCGCAAATGAGAAACGTGGAAAACATCATGAACACCCGCTAATCTCTCTGGTAGCTTCACCCTATAAGCCATTTGGCCAATCCTTTCTGTTATGGGAAATGGCCCTACAAACCTTGGCGCCAATTTCCCTATAGATCCAAAGCGAATCACATTCCTCAAAGGTGATACCTTGATGAAAACCATGTCTCCCACCTCAAACTCAATATCAATCCTTCTCTTATCTGCGTAAGACTTCTGCCTGAGCTGTCTTCATGCGTCTGCGGATAAGATCAATCTTCTCTGATGTTTCTCTAATCATCCCAGGTCCAAATAGAAGCCTATCTGTATACTCCCACCAACAAGTCGGTGATTTAAATGGTTGTCCATACAATGCCTCGAAGGATGCCAAGCCGATACTAGCCTGATACCTATTGTTGTAGGCGAACTCTACCAAAGGAAGATGCTCCTCCCATGTCCCTGCAAAGTCTAGGATACACAGTCATAAAAGATCCTCACGAACTCTATTCACCCTCTCCGTCTTCCCATTGGTCTGAGGGTGATAAGCGGTTCTCAAACACAACTGTGTACCTAATGCCTCCTACAAGCTCCTCCAAAACTCACTAGTGAATATGGGATTACGATCACTCACTATACTGGAAGGTACTGCATGTAGATGGACTATCTCATGAAGATAAACTGCCGCCAACCATGATGCCGTTCTCTTACTCTTAACAGGAATGAAATGAGCGCTCTTAGTAAGCCTGTCAACTATAACCCAAATACTGGCATTGCCTTTCCTCGATATAGGAAAACCATCAATGAAATCCATAGAGACGCCCTCCCACTTCCGCTGTGGGACCTCCAAAGGATAAAGTAAACCACCGGGCTTCCTTTGCTCAGCTTTGACTTGCTGGCAAATCAAACATCAAGAAACAAACTCCGCTACGTCTTTCTTGATCCCAGCCCAAAAGAAAACCCTCTTCATATCTCAATACATCTTATCACCGCCTGGATGGATAGTCATCCTAGAATTATGGACTTCCTCAAGGACTATCCTCAACAGACTCCCAACTCAGGGATCACAAAGCCTTCCATCTCGTCGCAACTACCCTCTATCATCCGTGGAATATCTACTAAGGTGAGTAGAAATCTCCTTCTATTGCGCCTATCCAAGATGTCTGCTATCTGTGGTTCCTCTCGCTGCGAAGTTCCTATCTGATCCAAAAGAGTAGGTCGCACCTCTAACGATGCCAATAACCCAGGTGTAAACTCAGTAGAGGGCCTAAAATCGGAGGTCGATATATAATCCAAGCTCCGCCTCTCTATGAATAGAGGACTCAAGGTCATCCTCTGCTTACTTAGTACATCCGCCACTACATTACCCTTGCCAGGGGTATAAGCAATCTCAAAGTCATAGGACGCTAGGAACTCCATCCATCTCTGTTGCCTCAAATTGAGAACCTTCTGCGAAAACAAATACTTGAGAGATTTACGATCAGTATATAACTCGAACTTCTCTCCAAGTAGATAATGACGCCAAGTCTTAAGCGCGAATACTATGGCAGCCAACTCGAAGTCATGGGTAGGGTAGTTCTTCTCATGAACTCTTAACTGTCGACCACCGTAACATACTACCTTTCCCTCCTGCATCAAAACAACACCAAGCCCTGTACCACATGCATCAGTGTATACTGTGAACACCTTGTTCCCATCAGGAAAAGTTAAAACTAGGGTTGTTGTCAGAGCCGTCTTCAATCGTTGAAAAACATCCTCACAATCAATATCCCAAGAAAAGGTCAGATTCTTCTTTGTTGGTCTGGTGAGTGGGGCTGATATCTTTGCGAAGTCCTTAATGAACTTCCTATAATTGCCCACTAAACTAAGAAAACTCCTCACCTCTGTTGCATTCTTTGGGGTCTTCCAATCTTGAACTGCAACTACTTTCATGGGATTCACTGATATCCCATCCTTAGAGACCACATGCCCTAGAAATCTCATTTCCTTTCTCCAAAAATGATATTTGGAGAATTTTGCCTTAAGCTGATGCGCTCGGAGAGTCTTCAAAACCTCCATTAAATGTAAGGTATGCTCTTCCTCATTCTTCGAGAAAATCAAGGTGTCATCAACAAAGACCACAACGAATTTATTCAGAAACACCCTACTCGTCAGTTCCACAAAATAGGTGTGTGCATTCATCAACCAAAAAGGCATGACGAGCCACTCAAAGAAACCATCTGGAGTTCTAAAAGCAGTCTTGTCTATACTGTCCTCACCCACCCTCAACTGATGAAACACCAAGGTCAAGTCTAACTGGGAGAAACAAATGCACCAACAAGATGGTCAAACAGATCATCTATCCTCGGAAGTGGGTTCCTATTTTTCTTAGTGAGCTTAATCGTCTTCAAGTAATCCACACATAAGCGAAGCGAGCCATCTACCTTAGTCACGGAAATGATTGGAGCACCCCATTCCGATATGCTTCGCCTAATAAACCCTTTCTCAAGTAGCTCCCCTACTTGCTTGCTGAGCTTCCTCCTTTCTCTCAGAGCCATATGGCGCACAACCAATGCAACTAGCTTTGCATTATCCACCAAGTATATCCGAAAATCAATCTCGCATCTTGGAGGCAATCCTCGAACCTCCTCGAAAACATCTGGGTACTCACAGACTATTGGTATAGATCATAAGTTATCGACAGAAGCATCAAGTGATTTTAGGAAACCAAGCATGATAGACCCCTTAGGGTCACAAGAAATCTCAAGAGTCCTCCCATGGCAAGTCAAAAGCATAATGACCCTCCTCTCACAGTCCAGAATGGCACCATACATGGCTAGCCAATCCATCCCTAGAATCAAACCATAGCCCATGAAACCAAGCACATATGCGTCGCACTCAAACTCGACGCCCAACACAAATATCCTCAAACCTCGACAAATCATAGATAGATGAGTTGTACCCCCAATGGGGTTTGAGACAACAATGGGGTCCAAAACCATACTAGTACTGAGGTATAGAGACTCAATCACAGAATCAGATATAAAAGAATGTGAAGCGCCAGAAACAAAAAGATTTATAATGGGATGATTGGAAAGAGAAATCAAACCTTCAACAGAAACTTTCTCACCTCTATCTGGTGCACCGGCCACAAGAGCATGCATCTGCCCTCCAGAAGATTTTCCCCTTGGCCCTGGACTTGCTTCTTTGGGCACTCCCTAGTAAAGTTTGGGCACTCCCTAGTAAAGTGTGTGACCATACCACATTGGAAACAAGCATTCTTCCTTTTTCTGCAATCTTCGCTCAAATGACCCACGCGTCCACAACTATGACGTTTCCTCTTTTATCGGGCTTTATCGCTCTTTCCGCCCATCTTTTGTTGTTGTTATTCTCTCTTCGGCCACACTTTCTTGTTTTGTGTCTCATCAACCTTAGCTACTTTCTTTTCACCTTTATCTTCTTCGTGCATCAATGCCATATCAATGAGTTTCCCGAAAGTTGCCCCCTTCGGAATATGAGACATAACAATCCGTGGAGGGGTTCATTCAACCCTCTTGCAAACCTGAAAGATTTCTTGTGCGGGGTACTCATTAGCTCCAAGCCAAACCTCTCCAATTGATTGAACTTATTGACATACTCTTTGACAGACATGCCTCCTTGCTTAAGTTCCAGAAACCTTTCCATTTGCACACTCCATTCTACCTGAGAAAGAAACTTCTTCTCGAATCTCTTTGGAAATCAACCCAAGTCTCAACTGGACGCCCTGCTTGCGTCACTTCCCATAAAAATAAAGGCTCATCTTTCAGTGGCCAAATGACCAACTGAATCTTCCTATGGTCGTCAACCTAAAAAATCCTAAATAAATCGGTCTCTTTAAGCCAATTCCTTGCTTCTACAAAAGTCTCAGTTCCTCGGAAAGGCTTTCCTCCCATAGCACATAAATCCTTGAATATCTTGGAGAAATTATCCACTCGCGGAGGAGGTGGAGGAGGAACAGCGGCTGAAGCTGGGGGAGGGGCGTTTACTTGCCCTCCAGCAGGTGTCGTAGTCTCAAGATACCTACGGAACCAAGCCGGTATCTGAACGCCCTCAGGAATGTTCGGTTCCCTAGACATGCTGAAAAGAAAAGAAAAAGGGACTCAAACAGAGAATCGAAAGATATTTCATATGGCTTTGGGGAATATGTTTTTCAAAACAGACTTTTCTTTTGAAAATGCTTTCTTTTAAAATCCTTTTTGAAAACAATTTTCAAAATCTTTTAACCGATCTTGTAACCTTCAGCTCTGATACCAAATGTGACACCCCACGTCCATTAATGTCACTCTTTATTAGAATGCATTAAGTTCCGTGATGCATTATAGGTAAACAGGAACATAATCATCACAAGACAGATATAAAATAACAGCGGAATTTATAACTTTATTCTTCAAACAGAAAACATCGAGGTCCAAAATCCAATTACACATAAGTCTGAAATACAGAAAACCCATTACATCAAATTTAAAATATCTTCCTTGTATTAAAATCATCAGAGTTTAGTAATATAAAATCATTGTCCACAAAAAGAGTCGTATCAGAGTAGACATGTAATCAAAGCGGTACATCTAAGTAGCTCCAAGCAGAAACAGAAGAGATAATTCTAATCAAGCCCGAGTATTACCACTCTGAGAACCTGGATTGAAAGGAAGAGAGAGAAAAGGAAACAAAACGGGTCAGACATATAGTCTGGCGAGTCCAGTTACTTTTAGCATATAAATAAGTAAAAGCATTATTACAGGCACATAAACTGGATGAGAGGGATAACAGTATCATAAGACAGGTATAACAGATTGAGCAGGCTAAAAAGAATAAATAGAACAGAATAGATTACGCTTCCCAAATACTTTTCTCTACACCAATACTAGTATAACAAAACAGAATGATCCCAACAGAAACATAACGGTAGACTATGATGTACTTCTAGTAACGGGTTTTACCCTCAACGATAATAACATGCAGTCCAACAAAAATAACGGGTGTTACCCCAAATGATAATAACGGGCACTCAAAATAGCAGGGCAAGATGTACCCTAATTACTACCCCAATCGATTGGCTCCATATCCTGTAGATACCCTGTGCTGGCCCCATTGTTTTATCCATTGCTTAGGGTGAATAAAACTATAGAAATGAGGTCCTATTTATAGCCTTAAGCCAACGAATTAGGTCAAGAAACAAGTCCAGTTTCAGAGAGTGGATCTTCCCCAGATCTGGGTGGGCTCGACCCCGGGGTCGACCCTAATGTCGACACCCCCTTGTGTGGGTCGACCCTAGGGTCTATCTCCCATGAGGTATGGGGTCGACCCCCAACGGGTCGATTTCCCGCGTCTTCCAGCTCTTCGATTTTGATTTTTTGGACTAGTTTGTTTATATATATTTTACTTATATGTATACAAACTTCAAACCTTAATATCTTCTTTATACGATGTTTGTTTTACGCAATCTCGGAGTCTATCTCAAGACGAATTCCAAGATGAACGCAATGGCACAGTCCGTTTTACTTAATTCCCAATTTTCAATTAAGTATTCTTTAATTTATTATTATAATGTTCTTTAAAATTACGGGGTGTTACAAAACCTATACCCCAAAACTAATTTGAAAATTTACCCCATCAAAATAAAGAAATAAGTAAAATGGATAGTTGAATCACTAATGTGACTTCATACATATCCAACTGGGATCAAGCCTATGTAGTTCTAAGATCAAGTTTTTGCATCATTGTGGAAACAACACATAAATAAAATGTATATTTTGGATTTGAAACTTTACTTTGTGTAAACCATTCAAAGTTCTATCGAGATTCTATGGTGAACGAATCTTGAACCAAGTATCCCTTAATGATAAAACTGGAATAATCACACATGTTGATTTCCTTAGTTAGAGTGTTTTGTATTGCTCAACACATTAATGACCATGTGCTTTAATCCTGGTTCATTAGTCTACTTTAGAAAGCGGTCTTACTTTCCTAGGAAACGACTTGATTTCCATACCCATATAGGTAAGTCTCTTAAGGTGTTTCTGCGATACACTTTTTAAGGTTTCAAGATTTATTAAGGATATTAATCCATCTTTTGTTCTTGCAGACACCAACACTAAATTTTATGGGATAATTGTTTTAGTGTTCCATAATCACACTCTTAACTTGTTGGTACCTATTGAACTTTATCTATCGTTTTCAAGACAAAAGTTGGGTTTTTGTTGAGGATGATCAATCTTCATTCACAGACCTTATTCCCATTTCTTTTGACCTTATAGAAACAATTTCCTTTGGAAGACCTTTTGTAAGTACGTTAGCCAAGTTTTTCTTTGTTTCTATGTAGTCAACAGTTATAACTCTACCTTTAAGTAACTGTCTTACCATTTGATATCTTAGACTCATGTCTAGACTTTCCATTATATGTCTTATTAGAGACATTATATATTGTTGCTTGATTATCACAGTTAATCAAGATTGTCGGAGATGGCTTCTTCCATAACGTGATTTCCATTACTAAATTCCTAAGCCATTCCGCTTCCTTACATGCATTTGCTAATGCAATCAATTCTGATAACGTAGTTGAATCAGATATACAAGTCTGTTTCTTGGAAGCCCAAGACACAACAGCGCCTCCTAATGTAAATATCCATCCAGTCTTAGACTTGGATTCGGATTCTACATTGTTCCAGGTTGCATCACAATATCCTTCTATTACAGCAGGATATCCTTTACAAGATAAACCATAGTTGATGGTTCCTTTCAAATAAGCTAAAACTCTAGAAATAGATTTCCAGTGTTCGAAACCTGGATTACTCATAAATCGACACAATACACTTATAACATGTGTGACGTCAGGTCTAGTGTAATGCATAGCATATATAAGACTCCCAATAACACTAGAATATTCCAGTTGAGAAATGGTACGTCCAATGTTCTTTTCTAATTTGATATTTGGATCTAAAGGAGTTGGTGCTGGTTTGTCATCATAATAACCATACTTCTTTAGGAACTTCTCAATGTAATGAGATTGGGTTAGTAATAACTCCCCCGTTTTCCTACTGATTTTAATTCCCAGAATTACATCAACCTCTCCTAGATCTTTTTATCAAATTTAGGAGATAGAAACTTCTTAGTTTCATTCACATATGATATATTGGAACTAAATTTTAGCATGTCATCAATGTATAAACATATTATAACATAACCATTGTTACCCGATTTGCTATAAATACATTTATTTACATCATTAACAATGAATCCAAATGACAGTGCAACTTTATAAAACTTCTAATGCCATTGCATGGGAGCTTGCTTCAAGCCATAAAGAGATTTCACTAATTTACAAACTTTCTTTTCTTGGCTTAGGGTTATGAAACCTTCAGGTTGTTCCATATATATCTCTTCTATGAAATCTCCATTTAGAAAAGAAGACTTTACATCCATTTGATGTATGACCAAATTATGAATTGATGCAAGTGCTATTAAACAGCATATAGAAGATACGCGAGCAGCCGGAGCATATGTATCAAAATAATCTACTCCTTATCTTTGCTTATATCCATTAGCAACTAATCTGGCTTTAAACTTATCAATGGATCCATTTGTATTCAACTATTTCTTGAATATCTATTTACATCATATAGGTTTAGCACCAGGAGGTAAATCAGATAAAACCCAAGTCTGCTTTAACATTATGGAATTCATTTCATGATTGATAGCTTCTTTCTTGAAATTAGATTCTCTAGAACTCATAGCCTCATAATAAGTTTTGGGATCATCATCGACATTCATTACATATCTTATCACATTAAGGACTTTGTCCTGATTGCCTTCTATGAGATATGTTATGAAGTCAAGTCCATTTTCCTTCACTATTCTCGCTCTTTTACTTCTTTTGTGTTTAATACTATTATCTGGAACTGACAATTCCTTGCTGTTTTGAGCAGGAGCATATTCATCATCATTGAAGTCATTAGTCACAGTTGATTCGGGACTAGATGATCTCAATGGATTCTCAATAATTTGATTTTCAAAAAATTCTACATCTAAGATTCTATAACATCTAATGTGTCAAGAATAAGGAACCTATAAGTTATACTATTAAGAGAATATCATATCGAAACACACTTAAATGCCCTATTACCTAACTTTGGTCGTTTGGGGTCAGGTTTACTAACATATGCTAAGCAACTCCAAACTTTAAGTCTAGTGAGGTTAGGTTTTCTATTAAACCATAATTCATAACGGGAAATATTATTCTTTTTAAGTGGTACTCTACTTAAAATGTAGCATGCAGATAACATAGCATCACCCCATAGGTTATATGGTAAATTAGAACTTATGACCATGGCATTAACCATTTCTTCTAAAGTTCTATTTTTCCTCTCAGCAACACCATTTTGTTGTGGTGTATACAGGGGGTACGCTGGTGAACTATACCATTTTGTTTACAAAACAAAGTAAATTCATTTGAAAAGTATTCACCACCATGATCTGAATGTAACACTTTAATTTTAACTCCTATTTGTGTTCCGACTTCTGCTTTGTAAATTTTGAATTTATCAAAAGCCTCATCTTTCGATTTCATTAGATGTACTGTAATACCCCACGTCCGTTAATGTCACTCATTAAGAGAATGCATTAAGTTTCATGAAGCGTTATAGGTAAACAGACACAGAATATTACAAGACAGATATAAAAGATAACAGCGGAAATTTCAAATTTTATTTAAAACATAATTCATAACATCGTGCTCCAAAATATCACAAGTTTGAAACTACATAAAAGCCATTATAACAATATAAAACTTTATGTCTTGTACCATCTGAGAAATACATAAAAAGCACAATTCCCAAAAAAAAGACAAAGTCGTAGTAGAGATAAGAACTTAAGCAATACTTCAAAAGCAGCTCCAAGCAAGATGATAACCGAGTCCTGACTAGGGTTGAGAATTCCCACCCTGCGAACCTTGGGGGGAAACGGAAGAGAGAAGAGGAAACAAAAGGGTCAGACATAAAGTCTGGCAAGTCCAGTTACTTTTAGCAAGTAAATAAGTAAAAGTATCATGACAGGCATATAAGGTGGATAAGAAAGATAACAACATAAAAGGTAAGTTTGATGAGGCAAACATGATAGAGTGTATACGATTCCCTAATGATTACTCTGTTTATTCTCTGCACTAATACTAGTATAACCAGAATGAGATGATCCAAACAACTATCAAATGGTAGACTTAGGCATATGTCCAGATGTACCCTAACTACTACACTAATCGATCGGCTCCCTACTCCGTAGATACCCTGTGTCGGCCCCATAGTAGGAGGTATTACTTCCGAAAGTGGAAACACTTCGTTGATGTGCACAACCATATCTGCTGGTGTCACGGTCGTCTTAGCCCCCTCTTCCAGGCCCATGCACGCACATGTCCCTGGTCGGTTTGCGCCGCCCACACCGTCCTCCTCGTTTGGATCTCTTGCAATCAATCCAGTAAGCGTACCCCAACTCCGACCTAGTTCGGAGTACTTGTTTGATACCTACTACGGTTACTGATTGAAATGGGTCCCACACAAGATGCAAGCTCTCCCCTTTGTCTTGCATCCCCACTACTAGGATTTCCTACCGGTTATAATTACCTAACAAGATGTCTTTAATACATAGCCCAATCATTTCTACAAGTTATGCTTACCCTAAGGTGTCTTTAATTACATAACTTCAACATTTCCACAGGTTATGCTTACCTAACAAGGTGTCTTTAATACAAAACCCTATCAAGTTAAGTTCGTGGGCCTATCTATAAATATTACCCACCCCCTCATATTTACTTAACCCACCCACTGTTCAACCAAATTTACTTAACCCCAATTTTAAGTTTATGTTCATACAATCCCTATGGATACTACTAGGTTAAGTATTCCAATTCATTACCATGTTCATTTATGGTTATAATATGCTAGACCTCCCATATTAAGCCTGCCACTTGTGGACGCTGGATATGCCGGTTGGTTCTGGGTAGACTTCTTCCACAAGTCGGGCTTAACCTCATGTCTTAGCATGTCTCGTATTTGTGCACTTAGACCTCTCACATTAGATTCACCACTTGAGGTTATTGGATATTGCGGTCGGGTCCGGGCAGACTTCCACCACAAGTGCAATCTAACCTTGTGTCATAAGTGCGATTATAGTTTCTAATTACTGTAATTCTAGGCATTTCATAATTAGTCAATTTTTACCTATGTCTTTGTAGGTGTCCATGCCCCTCTTTCCCCATTATGTTCATATTGAATTATATGTCCAAATTCATGTTCATATACATTGTTCAAGTTATGCCAATTTTAACGTTTTTTCCCTCGTTCCCAAACTAATGCATTCGCATATATTTAGCGGCATACCTAGGCTAGAAAGTAGCTTGGCTATAAATAAAAGGGAAAGGTGATGGGAAGATGATAGAAAGGTTATTCTAACAAAATTGACATAAACATATAATGGCATAAGGACATATACGAACAGATCTGGTGAACATAAGATAATAAAACTGGTTCTAGCATAGTAGGGATGTCATAATAGGCATGATAAGATCTAAATAATAATTTAGATGTCCAACTAGTTTAGATCCAATATGATAGGCACAAGGTGATCTAAATAGTAAGTTAGATCTAAAATCAAAAGTAGATCTGACATGATAAGGGTTAAGATCCAAGTCATAGTATGTCAGAATATCGTAGATTCACAAGCTTATTACAGATCTGAAATGATTCAAGGGTTCACAGGCATAGATCCAGATTACAGTCATATCATGGTTTACTTTTAATTATCTAAATCTAAAAGTAACTTAAAACTCACAGTGTTTGGATCTAGAAAAATAGAAGAAGAATAGTGAAGGTTGAATCTCAGATCTACACTTGAATCTCTAAACTTGATTGCAGAAGAATAAAAAAGGATTTGATTCAGTCCAGGCACCGACAACATTTAGGCCACCGTTGATTTCAGTGTGAGAAAACAAGAGAAATGAACCTACATTTATAGCTGCCAGCCCCAGAATCAAATCTGTCACCTCAGCCCTAGGGGGTCGACCTCCCCTTAGGGGGTCAACCCATGGGTCGACACCCCCCTTGAGATGTCGACCCCGGGGTCGACACCCTCCTAAGGGGTCGACTCCTCTGGGGTGGGAATTATGCCGCTCCGAAAAATTTGATTTTCAAACAGTTTTCTAATTTTTCTGATTTATATATATATATATATAATTCTTCTACACGTATACAAACTTCAAACCCTCATAACTTCTTCATACGGTGTCCGTTTTACGCAAAACAAACGTCTATCCTGACCAGAATTTCGAGATAGATGCAACGGCGTTGTCCATTTCCCTTATTTCTAAATATTAAATTATTATTATTTAATTTATCCTCTTTTAATGTTGTTAAAATACGGGGTGTCACATTAAGTATTCATATCTAGTATAATCATCAATAAATGTTATATAGTATTGATTACCACTATAGGTGATATGACTTTTTAAGTCAACCACATCAGTATATACCAAATCAAGCAAACCAGTTTTCCTTTCTACTGATTTAAAGAATTTCCGGTGTATTTTTTCTTGAACATAAATTTCACATTTAGAGATAGAATAGAAATCATAATAAGAAATTAATCCTAATTTATGCATATTTTTAAGAGATTTATAATTAACATGTCCTAATCTACCATGCCATAAATTAACAGAATCAACAATATAAGCAGAAGATTTCTTTACTAGAATCATCTTAATCATGTCGTCACAATAACCAAAAGCTATTCTTCGACCACATTCTCATTTTGTTGTTTCTTCCGAAGACGACAGTGTCAGGCATAGTGATTGGGTTTGTTATAATAGTAACAGGCACCCTTCTTTTTTTTGTTCTTGGAATTATCTTTCTTCTTAAACCGTGTCTCATTCTTAGGCTTCAATTTATCAGTAATATCAACATTATTTGCCTTAGACTGAGACTCAGTTCGCGAATTATCATCTAGTTTGCATTTACGAAAATCCCCTTCAATACGAAGATGACGCTATAAACTGTCTAAATCATAATCCGTTTCTGCGTGTTTCAATTTTTTTTCTTATAATCATTCCAAGAATTTGGGAGTCTCGAAATAATAACTCCAACAACAAAAGATTCAGGGACCACAATTCCGACATCTTTAAGTTGATTCACCAACAGTAAGATTTTACTCACTTGTCTAACTATGGACTTGCTGGCAACCATTTTGAAATCCATAAAATTACAAATAAGAAAAAAAATATTACTTGCCTCGGATATGAGATACTTGTTGTCTAATGCAGTCCAGAGGTCCTTTGCAATTTCCAAGGTCCTATGAGCATTGTAGACGGGAGTAGACAATGCATTCAGGATGTGCCCTCTACATAGAAAATCTTCCTCTTTGCGCTTTGCTAGTTTCTCCTTTAGAGCGACAGTATCCTTATTGGTTTCCTACGGTATCACTTCCAATCCATCTCCCAAGATGTAGAATAATTTTACGGTCATCATAAAGAACTTCATTGACTCTTGCTAACGAGTGAAGTTTTCACCATCAAATCGCTCCAATTTAGTCAAATGTTGATTCATTACTTATAGTGCGCTCAAACATTCCATGATTGAAGATATTGTCTGAAAATTTGTTGGGGATTTTGTGGCTTGGGACTATTGGAGGAAGATGAAATGTCGTAGTTCAGACTTAAAGGATCTATTTGACAAATTATTTCAGATAATAGTTTAACCCACGAGGTACAAACGGGTTATCGAACTATTGACTTTCAGGATTCAATAAAGCCTTGGAACAGTGAAATTAAAGTTTGTACGACTTTGATCTGATCAAGAACACTCTATAATTTTGATTCTGATGATGTAAGAAAGTAATAAGAATGAAGAGGAGAAGAAGAAGATGAATCTGCAACATTTTCTAGATTTTGCAACACCATGTAGGCGTCACAAGTTTATAGCGTTTGAAATGCTCTTATGGCGTTGCAGATTCTGGAGGAAGAAGAAGATTAAGAGATGTTGTTGAAACAGTTTTCCGCGTGGCTATTTATAGCAAAAGAAGGACGTGCCCTTTCATCAAACGCTGCAACGGTTCAAATCGTTTCAAATGAAACGTCATGCCTTTACAATGTTTTCCAAACGTTGCAGTTCCCACTCCAGTTTGAATATAAATGCTGCTGCCATCATTTAAATGCAGTTCGGGTTGAGCCAAAATTCGACCCGTTACAGCTTGTAAATTCTACCTAAAAATAATATTTATTGGATCATGACCCAAACCCGAAACCCTTACTCGTACCCGGCCCGGCCCGGCTCGGTTTGGTTTGGACTGCGGCGGTGGCATGCGTGTGTGCTCTAGATGCATGGTCTCCCTCCTCACAACAAAGCAAACATTTGGGATCCCCATGGCCCCAACAACCTTTGAGAAGCCTACTTGAGTACTTAGCATACTTACATATCTTCCACAATGTAGGACAAATACATTTTCTCTTCCTTCATTCTTTCTTTCTCTTCAAAATAAACTCGTACCCCAAAACTAATTTGAAAATTTACAACAAATAGGGGAGGATGAAATCAATTCGCTCACTTAAAGAAGATGGAGGCCAAAATCAATTCGCTCGTTTGAAGAAGATGAGGCGGAAATCTCCATAGAAATTTTTGATGTCTCGGGGCAGTTGAAGAATAAGTGTTAGATTCATTTTTAGTAGGGATGGGCATAAATAGCACCGCCATACGGAAACCATCAGCACCAAACCATAAAAGCAATGCGGAAAACCGAACCGAACCATCTCTTCAAAGCGGATACTCCAAATCGGATCGACTCGGAATGATATGATCCGGTTGCGGTTTGAACTGTTGACCCAACCGTATTAAACCGGACCAAACTGAATAGTTGCACTAGCAATCTTATGATAAAAGTATGGCTAATTCCTATCTAATTATTGATTTTAAGAATGTATATTTATGTTGTTGTTATATTAATAATAATTGTTATCACAAAGGAGAAAGTTATAGTTTTAGTGTAATAGTTCTATATCCTTTTTCGATAAATGTGAGTTATAATTTTATTTGAGTTATCTTACTTAATGTTTATGCATTGATTAAAAATGATGTTTGGTCAATGTATTGAAGCAATCTCACTTGTCAATTAATGTAAAATCGAAGTATTCATACAGTTAGAAACCAATCTTTCAATTTTTGATAACATTATGTGCTTTACCCTTTAAGTTACACGACATGACGCAGTTTTAAATTGATTGTTGGTGGAAGTAATTCTCTTATTTCATATTTAATACAATTTCGAACTGGGCCGAATCAAAACCAAACCGTTTAAACGAGTAATATAATGGGTTGTATTTTTGAACGACTGTTTGATGCGATGCGGAAGCGGTTTGACCTCCAAACTGCCCTAAACCGCCCCAAACCGACCCGTACCCACCCCTAATTTTTAGGACTAGGAATCACAAAGAAAATGGCTATTTACTTTTGGCTAGATCTATTCACAATCACACTTCAACTATTACCATTCCCACCCCACTATTTAAACAAAATTTATCACACTCCATATTTTGGTTTTCATACACCAAAATATACCGAAATTACCCTTTATTTTATATTTTAAAAACAACTTAATATTAATAGTGGAATGAAAGAAGAAATGAAATCCAAAAACAACAAAATTTTATTTCATAATTACTATATTATTATTTTCATTGATAGCATGATTTAAAAAATTATATTTCCATTTAACTAAATGAAACAATCATATATTTGACGATAATATATTTAAATATTTTATATAAATATAACGTCATTAATCATGTGTGTCCAAAAATTCACATTCTGCATAGGGATGAATTTGGACTCAAAACCACTTTCATTGAGTTCAAAATGTCGTTTATGTGATCAAAACTATAAACATCGATGTATTTCGAGTTTCTAAATTTTGGGACTTCGGTTAGCTAACCTCCACTCATCTGGAACTAAAATGCTTCTCCTCTATTCATCTGGCATTTTGTTTGATTTGAAAATATTATTAAACAACTTAGTTAACCATGTTATCCCTGCATCACCAAAGCATCTCCATAACTCAATAGGAATGTCATCAGGCCCTACCGACTTGCCTTATTTCATCCGCTTCAACGCCCCCTTTACCTCAGCTTCTTGAAAGCTCCACACAAAATGTTTATTGGTGCTGTCGGTAAAGTCTTCTAACTCGATCGGAGAGCTACGTAGCTCTCCGATCGAGTTAGAAGACTTTACCGACAGCACCAATAAACATTTTGTGTGGAGCTTTCAAGAAGCTGAGGTAAAGGGGGCGTTGAAGCGGATGAAATAAGGCAAGTCGGTAGGGCCTGATGACATTCCTATTGAGTTATGGAGATGCTTTGGTGATGCAGGGATAACATGGTTAACTAAGTTGTTTAATAATATTTTCAAATCAAACAAAATGCCAGATGAATGGAGGAGAAGCATTTTAGTTCCAATCTTCAAGAATAAAGGAGATTTTCAAAGTTGCACAAACTATAGAGGAATTAAGCTTATGAGTCATACAATGAAGCTTTGGGAGAGAGTTTGCGAGCAGCGTTTGAGGAGGTTGTCAAGTGTCTCTAGGAACCATTTTGGCTTTATGCCTGGAAGGTCAACCACTGAGGCGATTTTCTTGGTTAGACAACTTATGGAGAGATACAGGGAGCAGAAGAAAGATCTCCACATGGTTTTTATTGACTTGGAGAAAGCTTATGACAGAGTGCCGAGGAGGGATATGTGGTGGGTGCTAGAAAGGAAGAGAGTGCCATCAAAGTATATTACCCTTATCATGGATATGTACGAGGGGGTTGTGACTAGTGTCAGAGCATGCGATGGTGAGACCAGAGACATTCCAATTAACATAGGGTTACATCAAGGTTCGGCTTTGAGCCCCTATATTTTTGCATTAGTGATGGACGAAATCACAAAAGATATACAAAGGGAGATTCCTTGGTGTATGCTCTTTGCCGATGATGTTGTGCTGATTGATGAGAGTAGAATAGGAGTTAATCGACAACTGGAGTTATGGAAGGAGACCTTGGAATCAAGGGGTTTCAGGCTTAGTAGAACTAAAACAGAGTATATGAAGTGTGAGTTTAGTGGTGTCAGGTCAGGTGACGGAGATGTCACCCTGGCCGATAGAGTAGTACCCAAGAAGGAGTCGTTTCGATACTTAGGATCTATTTTGCAGTTTGATAGGGAGATTGATAAGGAATGTTAGTTTTAGAATTCAAGCAGGATGGGTGAAATGGCGACTAGCATCGGGCATTCTCTGTGATAGGAAGATTCCTCAGAAGCTTAAAGGAAAGTTCTATAGGACAGCAATCAGACCCGCAATGTTATATGGTGCAGAATGTTGGCCTACTAAGAGGCAACACGTCCAGAAGATAAGTGTAGCAGAGATGCGGATGCTGCGCTGGAGTTGTGGGCATACCAGACAAGATCGGATTAGAAATGAGGATATTCGCGAAAAACTTGGAGTTGCACCTATTGAAGAGAAGTTAGTCCAACACCGCTTGAGATGGTTTGGACATATCCAACGTAGACCATACGATGCAGCTGTGCGCGTTGGAATTACAGGCCGCACCGAAGGTCCAAAGAGAGGTAGAGGTCGACCTAAAATGACGTGGGAGGAGATAATAAAGAGAGATTTACGCAATTGGAATATATCTGAAGAGCTGGTAGTGGATAGGAGGGCATGGAAGTTGGCAATCCATGTACCAGAACCTTAGGTTTTTTTAATAGACTTTATTTCACTTTTGTTGAACCTTTTTACTTTTTTTCATTATTATTTTAGACTTTATTTTACTTTTATTGAGCCTTTTATCTATTTGGTTATTTTAAACCCTTATATATATTATTATTTTATTTTTGGGTTCCATATCTAGCCAACCCCAACTTGTTTGGGATATATGGCTTTGTTGTTGGTTAGCGAACCTAGCCCACCTTAAAACAACCCCATCAGTCCTCTCCCTTCATTCACTTCGAATAGTTAGAAAAATAGAAAACGGGGAATTAGAAAGGAGAAATTAAAATTCCTAAGCTAAGTTTTGCAATTAGAAGTTCCTATTCTTGTTGAAATCAAGTGCAAATCAAAGGAGAAGCTTAGGTAAGCCTCCTCTTCATCTTCTCCATCTTCTCTAGCTTATCTCCATTTCTATTTTTGAGAATTCCTATGACCTAATTCATAGGAATCTCATTTATATGTGTTTATATTAGAGATTGCAAGCTATACTAGAAGAGAGGATGATTTAGCCAAGCTTTGAATCGATTTCTCACTTCTAGCAAGCAAAGGTGAGTTCTTTTAGAACTCACATCTATGCCTCAAGATTTAAGCTTGACTAGTATGCCTATGGTACATATATGTTGTGTATGCATTGTGTGATTTGGATTGATTGTGGGTACATTTCCATTTCATGAGATTTAACTCGATTATGAATGAATTCGAGTGTGAATCCTTAAGTAAGGTTTATTAGAGCGTTAACAGTTGTTTCAGCAAGTCTTAGAAGCCTCTTTTATGTATAAAATATTATAGGTCTTCGGAGTTTGCCGATATTATTTTGAGCATGTTATTTAGGAAAAATCATGCTTAGACTCAAATTTAGACGTCTGAATATTATAGGTTAGACTCCTGACCTACTACAAGTAATTATAAAAACTGACAGAGCATAATTCAAAAGTCTGAATCTCAGATAGAGGCATAAGTCTTTGGGATCCAAATTCATACGTCTGGATTTTTATTTCAGACGTATGATTCCTATTTTTCTGCTGTTGACTGGTGGAAACCACGTAAATAGTTTAAGCCCATTCAAGCTCTTTCCTGGCCGAGTTTTGGCTCATTTCCCCTTTTTCTATGACTTTCCACTATCTCTGATTCACAAATTTTTGCATTTCAATTTTATTGACTTTCGATTTATTCACGGTGAACGAAATTGTAATATGTAGTCATGATATTATGTTTACATTATTAAAACGTGAACTATTAGTTCCGTTGTCATTTCGATCGCTATTACATGAGAATTGCCACTTTGAAATGATATAAAAAGGGTTTTAAATTATAAGTAAACACCAAATCTTTTACTAAACGGTTTCTAACTCCACTTCATATGTGAATTTATTTTCCAAACTGGTTTCTAATCCGACTTCACTATATGAAGTTATTTTATAAATTGATTTACAAATCTACAAGTATATATTTGATAAACCTTTTTCTCATTCATATGAGAAATCTAATTAAACGACTTAGTAGCAATAAGAACTATGACCCCTTGTGTTTTCTTTGATGGTTAATTCTTTGACTCGTTCAATTGAACACCGTGGCAATGATCGTTTCGTATTTCTAGTGGAATGTACAACTTGTTCGTAAATATTCGAGTAGAGCAAGTTGTTATTGGACATGTAGCTCGACTCTCATATTTACTAGCTTAGCGTAGTTTACACTATACTTGATCAATTTTGATCATATCGATGATCTTCGGATCATTTCGAGGAAATTCTTTTCATTTATTTTATCGATGATCTTCAGATCATCCTACGGGGTCGCTACCCGCGGTCTTGGGAGCATCGTAGGAGCTTCGGCTCAACACTATAGGCTAGCTGCCATGAGATCGCGTCTCACCTTCGATATTGACTTGATTGAGTCTTCAGACTCCCTTATTAATGTGACGACAAGGAATTTCGCTCGATTCGAATCGATCGTTAAACCGACCAAGACCGTTCGAAACCCCTGATCGTAATGAGAACACGACAAATCAGAACACAAACAGAAGAACATTTCATTGCTTATTACAACAATTTCACCAGAATACAAGAATATACAGAGTATGAATAAATATTATACAACAGAGAATATCAGAGATTTAAATACATTACTGCAGCGGAAAAATAATATAAAACATAACTGAAAGAAATACACGGATACAGAACTTTTCGAATATCACTTCAGCTATAAACCAAGATCCTGTGAATATATATATGCAAAACCCAACTACTAGCTGCCCGTGCGGAAAATAAGGGCACCCAGAGTTTAGGTCAAAACAATAAACTCCAGGTCAGTCATGTGACTAGTGTGAGAACTAAAACAGTTATAAATTTGATTTTTAAAGTTCGGTAAATCAAGGGACCACGCCGTATAACATGGAACGGGTTTTTACCCCAAGAATACCAGTGCATAAACAAACAGCGCAATTCTAAATAAAGAACAATGAAGCTGCTATAAGACCCAGGTCCCATCACACAATGCAACGCAAGCCGGAGGATAGGGTTTTACCTTATAACAGCCAAATAATGCTTGATACGGGAAATTTAATCTTTTATTATTCTAAATCAGACTCCAACCGTAAATTAGTAAGTGAACGATTCCCTAAGTATTAACCCCGAAGGCCAAAACCAACATCAGACCAATACCCAGGAAACCACCCATCTTAGCTCGTTTCCAGTTAGTTTCTAATTTTATATACAATCGTAAATATCAATCATAGATGGCATAAGTGTCCCATACCACTATGTCTCCATATATAAGTTACAAATCAAATCCACAATTTCGTATTGGAAATTGGATTCCATCATGAGTCGAGGCAAGGGGCAAGCTCCTCTCCGATTCGAGACACTCTAGCAAATGTCTTAGGATCACCACTGCGATCCCTGGATCTTCAGGGTCGATCCTCTCTTACGTTTGAGGATTGGCAATTCCTGAACACACGTTTCCCGGTCCTATAGGACCTATATATAATGATCTGTACGTCGGCTCACATAGTGCCAGTTATCGACCATATATTCGAGGCGCCGCGCATTCCAACAACCACACAGGTGAAAAGTATATAAATGTCAGCCAGTTTAAGCACTGACACCACACATAGCTAGAAAGAAACGTCGTGCTCTCCCTGCGGTCCTTATCCCGTTTTTGACTCATACCGAGGTGTGAGGATCGCGAATCAACACTATACACAAAGCTATGCCACGTAGGTCGTGCTTTGATCATCAATCACAAGACTTTGCTTTTCAACAGAAGACTTGATCATTTGCCACTTAGGCATGCCACACAGGCAATTCACTCCATGCGACTGATTTCTATCGATATATAACCTCTGAGCTCGTACATCTCAGAGAAGGGCATTAAGCAAGAGAATAAATTCTCCGCCACCAAATAGATATATATTTAGTAGAGATCAATCACACAGAATAAAATCCAATGTCAGACACACAGTCCATTTATAAGTTCGTTCTGGGTCTGAACGAAACCGGAGGCACTTTCCTCGCATATCCGTCGATCTCCAAGTACGTTTGGACAATCACCAACTGATTCCCTCCTCTTGGGTGTACAGCCCAATCAAGATCATCAGTAATCACCCAAACGATGTGAAGGCCCTCGGTCCTCAACCACCGTCTTCATCTTCGACTTATCGCCGAATCGGTTATTCAGAATGGGTATAAACCCGGTCTTTCCAAATAACCCGCGTATATAATAAACAAATGTTATACAAACACAACGTACGACTCATTCCAATTCATCAGTCACTAACCGTAAATTAGTAAGAGAACAATTCCCAAAATATTAACCCCGAAGGCCGAAACCAACATCAGATCAATACCCAGGAAACCATTCATCTCAACTAATTTTCTGTTAGTTGCTAAATTTCACATTCTTAGGGAAAGGTTCCCATTAATTTTATCAAAGATAAATTCTTCTAAATTTATTCTTTAATCTCCATTTGGATATGATTTCAAACCATATTAAGGTTTTCCAAACTAGTCGAGATTAGTGAACCACACCGAAGTAATTATTTATTTTATTTCCCAATCCCAACCTACTTATCCCATGGAGCAAAACTGGTAATACTCCATATCTAACACCACAGTGTTATCGGTAAAATTAATTACCATTTCACGTTCAAATCAAGTTAAAGATTTAACTATCGCTTGGAGCAAAACTGGTGATACTCCATTCTCGATGATTTCAATCTTATTAAGATTCATTAAAACACGGTTCACGATAAACCAAAAATTACATCCTATTTTTAATCGAGTTAAAGAACAGGTGTTATTCAAAACACCGCTCACGATAAACCCAAAAACCAATTTAATTTCAACTTCAATTAAATACTAATTAACTGGACAATTTCACTAAATCTCAATTAAAAGATTTATTCTTTTCTTAACTGGGTTCAACAACAGTGTTATTTAAGACACCATTCACGACGAACCCAAAATCCCATTTGATATTAAATACAAGGCTCTGAATAGAAAATATATCGTCTTATATTCAATATCAAATTCTGACACCAACAAATATCGTATTGGAAATAACGATATAAATATATCTTTCAAATTTCCCTAACCATATCTGTATAATCACGAAATCCAACATCGAAATATTTCGAAGATAATTTTGATTCAAATCCATTCCAATACGTATATTGGAAATTTTGATTATTTTAAAACCACTTCAAATCCAATTTATTTATTTAAAAATATTGGATTTTAATTCTAGTTCATAACTAGTTCATTTTGATAAAAATATATTTTTATCCTTTCAAATAGGGAATTTTTCATCCCAGTTCTTTCCAACTCATATATTATGATTTTACACAAATTATAGATATTTTTAATAATTTTATCAAGGCCTATACAGTCGATTTCCAATAATGGTCGTCGAACGGCACTTACAGCGACCTTTTCTAAATTTGATTTGGACGTATCTCCAAATCCAATTGTTAGATTTCAAATTTCTAATATTCATTGGAAAGCTCTTTTCGATACGAACCCAACGGTTCCGGTTTCAGGAGAATCCGACGGTCGGATCTCCCGTAACATCAATTCGAAGTCAATGGTCGAAATTCACGAACTGCCGCCGCGCGGCGCATTCTATTCAGTCCATTTAATATATATAATATATATATAGTAAATATATTTCATCGATTTCAATTTTAAACGTATTTTCTAAATCGTTTTAAATTCGTTTTCAAAACGATTTCAACTTCATATTCAATTTTAAATCAAAATTGAATATTCATATCATCGATATATATATAAACGATAATATTTTCAAAAGGTTATAATTTGAAATCACTTCCTTTTCGGTATTCGAATAAAATCGATATAAATATCGTTCGCGTCAAAATGGCGCAAATCTAATCAACACGACTTTATATATTTCAATAACTTTGTTATTCTATTCAACAAATGAATATTTTCTTCAACACATGAATATATAAATTGTTCAACACATGAATATTCTCAACACATGAGTTTTTTTGTCTTTTAATATATTTGATAAAATTATGATTTCTATCGTTTAATTCTTAATCAGACTCCAACCGTAAATTAGTAAGAGAACGATTCCCTAAGTATTAACCCCGAAGGCCGAAACCAACACAGACCAATACTCAGGAAACCACCCATCTTAGCTCGTTTCCAGTTAGTTTCTAATTTTATATATGATAAAGATATAAATTTTATCATTTAAATATTTTACTCAACACATGAATATTTTCAACACATGAATGGTTTCTACACATGAATATTCTCAATACATGAGCATTCTCAACACATGAGCATTTTGTTTATTCAACACATGAATTTAATTTATTCTCTAAATTGGAATGAGACCCAATCAATTACCATATAATTTTAATTATATGGATTCCATACAACACATGTATATAATAGCAATGATAAATAATCAACCATCATCCAAGGTGCGTTACACAACTGTCTGTCAACCTATCGATCGACAAACAACTATACAATTGGGACTAGTGTACGTCAAATATCATCCCAACACCCGTGTGGGGTTTCAATCCACAAACACTGAATATTATTTGTGCAGTTGGGCGAAGTGTAAAATTTATCGTCCCAATCAATATCAGTCAAATCAGTGTACATAAGCAAATCGTCAGATTTGTAAATGAATATTTTATTTTATTCACACACACGTTAAAAATTTTATTTTTAACGATAAAATATTTTATCTCAACACATGAATTTCTATTCAGCTCATTTATTCAATAAAATGATATTTTTATTTTCCTAACTTATTTTAGAAAATTTCGGCGGTATAACGGCATGATACTAGAAACGGGACAAGGCCTAGCCTTATCCCCAGTCTAATAATGGCCCACTCCATACACATACCAATTTAATCAATTCCATTTCACCCAAACAACCAAATTCAAACAAATAATCTAACCAACTACACAACCAAACAAACAAGTCCATGGTCTGTGGACGATGGTGTCGGGTGCTACTAAGCACCGTCTGCATCCTAGTATATAATTATAACTAGAAAAGAAAATTTAAAAGTGAGAAGTTCTCACCGAGGGTTCCACTCCTCCATTCTCTGTTTCTGAACGGGTTGGATTCCGCTCTGCTTCCGGTCAATTCCATCGCACTCTTATTCACACTATTCATAATAAAAATCACATTTTTGTTTCACTGTATATATAATAAAAATCAGATTTTTATTTCGCTACTTATATAAAAATCATATTTTTATATTCTCTACCTTATAAAAAGTTATATTTTTATTTTCACTACTATATAAAAACAAAGTTCATATTTTTATTTCACTTCATATGCTGTAAAGATTTTATTTTCAAAACGCTTCCTTCTATATAAAAATTTGATCTTTCACTATATAAAAATATCGTCTTTCACTATATAAAAATATCGCTTTTTATATCGTCTTTTGTTTATAAAAAAAAGATCACATCTTTTTATTTTTAAAAATCATAACTTTATAAACTAAAGATCAAATATTTAGCATGTCATTCATAGGATAAAAATCAAGTTTTTATGCTAGTTAAAATCGAGTCTTTATGCTAAGTAAAAATCAAGACTTTATGCTAAGTTTTTATAAATAAATAAAAACCATTCTTTATGCACTAATATTCATATATAAACTGATTTTAAAAATATATTTATTTTTAATATAACAAAAAGTGATTATTATTTTTTAATTTTAGAAAGTAAAAAACTTACATTCGAATTCAGAGAGAGGGGGGTTTCCTTCGGTGTAGAGGGCTGCGGAGGGGCTAGCGTGGCTGGAGGAAGTCGAGGAGCAGTGGTGGTTGACCTTTGGTGGCTAGCAGGAGTGGTGGTTGACCTTCGGTGGCTAGCAGCAGCGGGTACTAGGTTTTGGGAGTGTTTGGGTTCGAGGAGAGAGAGGAGGGAGGCTGGAGCGTGGCTGCGTTCGCTTCAAGGGGGGATTCGGGGGGTGCGCTGGTGTTGGATGGACGGAGGGGGTGTGTCTTGGTTGGAGGGCGGTGGAAAGGGGACGGCGTCGAGTGTGTCGGGGATGGAAGATTGGAGGGCGGCGCCTGAGCTGGAGGGGGGGTCGCGCTGGGCCGAAGGTGGCGCTGCTCCACCCGACGCGGCGGCGGATCGCCTCGAAGGGGCAGCGGGTAGCTAGGGCACGCCTCTTTTTTTTTCAAATACATCGTGAAGAGAATACTGAGAGGAGAGGGTAAGTATAGGGGGTTTTATTGAAAATATATATATATAATTTAATTATATTTTAATTTCCAAAAGTAAATTTTTATTTTCAACTCGAAATCAAACCCACCGACTGTCGTCCCTAGGGTAATACCCCCATTCCGAACACAAGGGGATAGGTATCATAAGCCAATTCGGCCATTACGATCAGTTTTCATCAAATTTAAAATATAAATCTTCATATATTCAATTTAAACGCACATTTCAATTTACCGGGGCCAGATACAGTCTCTAAAAATTCCCGAAAATTTATTTCTAGCTTCGTATTGACAATACTGTCCTAACAAAACTAATTTCATCAAATTCTGAGACCTTTGAAAGATGGCCATTTTCTGGTCGATCGAAATTGACTAAAACTGTCAAATCACGTTTAACCTCGCCACGCTCACATACTGATTCAGAAAATTATGAATTTTGAAAACTAGCAATAGTTTGACATCCCGGACCCAACTAAAGTGGTTTCGTCGAAAACCGAGGTCGTTTGCAAAATTTCCATTTTCAAGGCCTTTATATATATTAAAATATATATAAATTCCACAGCGACTTTTCTGAATTTTTAAACTGGACATATCTTACACTCTATAAAGTGAAATCTCAGTTTCTTAACTTCGTTGGGAAGATATGATTAAACAGATTCAAATATTTCTGGTTTCGTCCAATTCCGACTTAAAACGAATTCTGTATATTCATTTGAAATTCGAAATCGAATTTTCAAACTACCGCGCCATTTCAGGCTCGTTATATAATTAAAATAAAATTATTCGTTTTAACTTCGTCGAAAATAAATTTTCTGTCGTTATTATTTAAAATAATTCAATATAAATATTCAAAATTTATTAAATTTGCCAAAATAAAAATTTTAAATTGGCTCAAAATTTACAGGTTGTTATAACTAATTTTGATGAGTCCTCGGGCTCCCGCCTTGACCTAGGCCTTCCCCTTCTTTGGGATCTTCTAGATTTTTAATTTATTGATTTATGGAATCTTAGTTCTATTGATACTATGTTATCAATCCTATCTCTATTGTTACTATGTTATCAATTTTAGTTTTATTAATATTGAGATATCTTTTATATATCTCTAAGATTTCTTTGGCATATTTTCTGGATATATCGAGCCTTCACATTTTACATGTGAACATTGTTGTTATTACTTATACGTCCCTTCTGATTATATCTCTATATCTATCTCAGTTTATTATGATGAGTACAGTTAAAGTGACCCTTTTATTGTCTATGCCTATAAATAATACTCGGGTTAGACTGGGTATTACATGTGCTTACATTGGATTTCTAGCGGGGACCACTTCTTGGCTTTTTGTGACCACATTATTATTGTAGTAATCATGCTTGTATGTATATGATACATTTATGTATACATATTCTCTTGGCTAGAACATGCACCTATTTTTTCGTTGTATAGTGTATCGACTATGACCACTATCTTTGTATTTATACTCATGTGTTATTATTCATATCTATTTCTGGCTTAGTGATATAAATATCCGTGTCTGACTCTAACTTTATTGTTATATATTTATATTGCTTTCCAAATTATACACAACCACTGTGTAACAGTTTTGAACTTGATTTAGATGTGTCGGATTTCCTCATGAGATTTAAAAAGTGAGACCATGTTATTCGACATATTTAACATTCGTTCAAAGTTAATATATAGATGGCCGCTCCTTAACAGCCTTATTTTACGGGTTAGTTGACACCATTGCTTGTAATCGCCTTGGATAACACGAGTGTAGAGGTCGGGCATTACATTTGGTATCGGAGCCAAGTTCGAAACAACATAAGATATTATGGTGAGAATCATTGTCCTGAGTCTCTCTTAGGAAATCGTGTTTTAGGATTTAGTTCGAGTCTTAGGACCCGTCATATCCTATCTTATATCATGATCCTTGTTTGACCAATCAAATTTATTTGACTTCATCTTTGCGAAATAATGGTCTAGACAAACCTAGAGTCCTATCCCTTTTCTTGAGTAGAAATTTAGATATTGTATTTTATTACTGGGTTGAAATAACTTTTGGGACATAGTTTTGAAGATTTCTAAATTATTTTATAAAACAGTTTAATAAAATAATTTCAGCTAAGTAAAATACTAATCCGTTTGAGACTAGCATTGCGAGGCGAAAACAAATAAATTATTTCCGCTAAGCACCATGAAACATTTTCATTTATTTATTTTATGATTACTAATTTAGTTTATAAATAAATGGTTGCGCCTTTGATTATTTATTTATAAATTTGCGCTCCTATTTGGACGTAGTTTTGTTTATTTGTGTTGAGTTGCCCTTTGAGTATGTTAGGAATTCTAATCGAGAGGTGGGACGCCACGATATCGATAGGAGTTTTCTAGACACTTCGACTAGATAATTCTAACACAACATTTATATTAAATATTAATGATGTGCATCGCTACTAAACCATTGCTTTAGCAACTTTATATGAATAAATGGCGAGGTAAATGATTAGTATTGATTGTTAATTTGCAACCATAGGGATTTTAATAAGATAATGATTTGAGAAGGGGATATGTATGACCATCATATATATATCCTTTGCATCTTTCATAGTTTGAATATTAAACTATGAAGTTTGAGATATCTTATTTTGATAAGGAAATTAATGTCTATAAAGGTACCATCCTTTTTATTCTTTATGATGATTATTACCTTGATAATCTCATTCGAGTTCTTTTGAAGTTGTAATCATCTACCTTCTTTTATCCAAGGAACTTAGGGACACCATGTCCTTAGGAATTCCAGGGCGCTTGTTTTATATCTAATTATATAGATTTTCCAAACCTATGGTTTATGAAAATTCTTACATGCTACCTTAAGTTCCTAATACCCATTTATTTTGCTATTAAGACATCATTATCTTTCTTTGGGTGATGATCATGTGTTCTCATTTCCTTTGGAGTATTATTTTTATCCGAACAAGTTATTTTGTCTTTTTGATTGGGGAAGGAATTTAATCAAACGTCTTGGTAAAAATGAGTGGGTTGACACACTTGCGTTTGCTTCGTCGGTTAATTTCTGGACTTAGTCAGTTGAGATTCAATTTCATTTTCAGATGAAATCTGAGGATTCATGCGTTGTGTATTCAATATACATATTCATTTGAGATCACGTGTGTTGTGTATTCAATATACATCTTCATTTGAGATCACATGTATTGAACTTTCTTTGCAGTATGGAGCCACCATGAATTCAGACAGAATGCTTCGCGTGGTGTTAAGCCACCTAGTCTTATGACGAAATGCTTAGTAAACTTTCTTTGTGGTGTGGAGCCACCATGTCTTCAGACGGAATGCTTTGTATGGTGTGGAGCCACTTAGTCTTATGATGGAATGCTTCGTATGGTGTTAAGCTACCTAGTCTTATGATGGAATGCTTAGTCAACTTTCTTTGCGATGTGGAGCCACCATGTCTTCGAACGGAATGCTTTGTATGGCGTAGAGCCACTTAGTCTTATAACGGAATGCTTCGTACGGTGTTATGCCACCTACTCTTATGACGGAATGCTTAGTCAACTTTCTTTGCGGTGTGGAGCCACCATGTCTACGGACGGAATGCTTCGTATGGTGTGGAGCCATATAGTCTTATGACAGAATGCTTCGTATGGTGTTAAGCCACTTAGTCTTATGACAGAATGCTTAGTCAACTTTCTTTGCGGCGTGGAGCAACCATGTCTTCGTATGGAATTCTTCATAAGGTGTGGAGACACCTAGTCTTATGATGGAATTATTCGTATGGTGCTAAGCTACCTAGTCTTATGACGGAATGCTTAGTCAACTTTCTTTGCGGTGTGGAGCCACCACGTCTTTGGACGGAATTGCTTCATATGGTGTGAGGTTGCCTAGTCTTTGGACGAAATTACTTCAATGGTGAGGGGCCACCTAGTCTTCGAACAGAATTTTTTTGTATGGTGTGGGGCCACCTAGTCTTCGAACAGAATTTCTTTGTATGGTGTGGGGCCACCTAGTCTTCAGACGAAATTGCTGCGTATGGTGTGGGGTCACTTAGTCTTCGGACAGAATTGTTTCGTAGGGTGCGAAGCCACCTCATCGCAAGACGAAATGCTTAGTTAACTCTCTTTGGGGTGTGAAGCCACCATGTCGGTTAGACAAAACGTGTAGTGAGGTGTGAAGCCACCTCGTCATGAGACGAAATACTTAGTGAGGTGTAAATCCAACTCGTCGTGAGACGAAGTGGTTAGTGAGGCATGAAGCCACCTCGTCGTAAGACGAAATGCTTAGTTAATTTATTTAAGGCGTGAAGCCACTGTAACACCCCACGCCCGCTATGGTCACTCACTAAGGGAATGCCATAGCATCGGTGGAGTATTTTAGTGAATATAGAACAGAAAAATTACAACAAGACAGATATAAATAGTACTTGAAATTTAAAACATCATCTCATAACAGCGGAAGTAAACATGTCTGGTTACATCATAAAACCACAATAAAAGTCAAGTACAATATCCATCAAAATAAAGAAGTACATAATCCCACTCTCTCATACAATAGCCAAGACAAAAGGAAAGATAACTGGGTAACTGGAGCTTTACATCTATCCAAGCTCCTAAAGACTGGAACAGCAATCCGATCAAGCTCCACTACTGCTAGGATCCACCGTAGGACCTGAGGGTTGGGAAAAAGATAAAAACAACGGGGTCAGACATAAGTTTGAGCGAGTCCTATAACTTTAACAATAATCATTAAAGTAACCAGAGAAGACATAAACTTGACATACGGTAATGTCTGGGGATGAATGGCTACACTAAGCAGCTTGGTAGACTTAGGATAAACTAAGATAACTGTACAGACGCATTTACCCACCCAAGAATAATTACTTCACAGCACCACACCAGTCATTTCTACTTAAAGGTTGATCCCACCCAAGGACTTAAAAGAAAGATATAACTAGTAGTTTCATGTACCCCTAACTGACCACATAGGTGCCGTCTGCCCCTATCTCCACTAGGTGTACCCCACTACTCCCCAAGCGATCGGCTCCCTACCGTAGATACCCGTGCTGGTCCCACAGTGGGGTGTATCACTCCCCTAAAGTGGCAACCCAATACTATCAACGGTGCACGGCTTATACCTACACGATGCAACAACGGCTTATCTACCAGCCCGGGCCCACACACGCATATGAAACCCGTTGGACTTGCGTTGCCACCGCTAACCCGTTTTTGGCCTCTTATAGTCAAGCCCAGTACGCGTGTCCCGTCCTCGACATGGGTCGAGCCCACAAAGATACAAATGGGTTACTGGTTGAAATGGGCCCCCACAAGCTACCCACCTAAGCTTGTCACTTATCTAGTGTATCCCACTTAACCCTTAATCATGTTTAATTACATGTTTCCACTTGGTTAAGTATTCTAATCGTATTTTCTATTGCCACCCAAGGCAACCCACTAGATTTCCACATGCCACCCAAGGCACCCACTTAACCCCTCATGTCCCTCTACATGCTAATATGGTTAAGTGTTTCTTAATTAATTAATTAAGATCATGACCTCATAAAGACCTCTCACATTAGACCGTCTTTTATGACTGCTGGATATGCCGGTTGGTTCCGGGCAGACTTCGGTCATCAAAAGGGTCTAACCTCGTGTCTTTACTTTAATCACGTTTTTAATTTATGACTAAGACATCTCACATTGGGCCAATCATTTGTAGCCGCTGGATGGCCGGTCGGTTCCGGGCAGACTTCCGCTACAAAAGGGTCCAACCTCGTGTCTTAGTTGATTAATTACACCTAATTAATCACCCCCATATTAATTATCCCTAATTAATATCAAGTTTTTCATAACATGGGTAGACCTAACTCAATAGGTAAATTCCCATGGGGTAGACCTAACTCAATAGGTAAATTCCCACTTATGTTAATTTATTTTTATGGTATGCTTAATCATACCCAATCATTAACATATTTATTAACCCCATCGTTCCCCACGTAAATCGTTCTTATTTCATGACGTAATAAAGGGAAGATCCATCACAAATATCATGGGTTTAACCCCATCTTAGCATATAACTTATCATGGGTTAAGAGGATGTCAACTTGCATATATGAGCATATATTAACCCAACTACATTTAACCCAAACTTGCATATTATCATACACATGACTCGCATAACATGTTGCATATGAGTTTGCATATTATCATACACATATCTTGCATAACATGTTGAACTTGCATGTAAGCATTCTCATAACTTGCATAACATGTTAAACATGCATTTAAGCATACACATAACTTGCATAAGCATTCACATACTTGCATAAGCATCCACATACTTGCATAAGCATGCATAACTTGCATATCATGTTAAACTTGCATTTAAACATATACATCACTTGCATAAGCATTCATATACTTGCATAAGCATGCATAACTTGCATATCATGTTAAACTTGCATTTAAGCATATACATAACTTGCATAAGCATTCATATACTTGCATAAGCATGCATAACTTGCATATCATGTTAAACTTGCATTTAAGCATATACATAACTTGCATAAGCATTCATATACTTGCATAAGCATGCATAACTTGCATATCATGTTAAACTTGCATTTAAGCATGCATAAACCCACTTATTAAATATGCATAAACCCACTTATTAAACATGCATAAACCCACTTGTTAAACTTGCATAAACCAACTTATTGAACATGCATATCATTACAAATGATTCAAACTCACTAATCCGCATTCAAGACCATAAGTCTCATTACACCCAATCTACTTACTTTAGCAATTGATGTTAAAGTGATAGAAACTCACCAAACCCAAGATTAGCAAACTTATGAAGTGGAATTAGTTGCTAAATATGAAGATGGTGATGATTAGAGATTGATTAGAGAGTGATTAGCTTGCAACTTCCTTCATAAACTAGTGAAGGCTCCTTCTAAGATTTAATTTGGCGGCATGAGGCCATCATTTCTATTTTTAGTATGGATTAGGGTAGGTTTAGGGTGTATTTATAGATTAGGAGAGTGTTTTAGGCCCTTAGATTAACCCTAGATTAGATTAGGTCCGTTAGATTTAGGAAATCTCTAGAACCCAGCCCTCCAAGCCAGCCTAAAACCCAACCTGGTGCACCCAGGTTCTCTGGACGCCGCGCCTATGTCGACACCCCTGTCGACAGCCCTGTCGACATGGTTAGGGCGGGAACTTTCCCGCCTGACCCCGCTTGTTCCATTCCAAAATCTGAATTTTAAATTTTTAAATCTGTTTTTAGCTTTGAATTTTCTGCAAACTTCATCGGGCCATAACTGGGCCATACGGACTCCGATTTTCGAAAACTCGGACTCTATTTTGCGTATTTTGCCGAGACGAACGCAATGACGCAGCCCATTTCCCCCAATTCTCATATTTGAGATTATTTATTCTGCAATTAATGAATTTCAGCATTAACTGAAATACAGGGTGTTACATTCTCCCCTCCTTAAAGGATTTCGTCCCCGAAATCTCTAAGCTAAGGAGAATGCATATCCTACCATCCAAACAACCATCTACTCAATCCATCAAACACGGGCATCCATTGTCCTTAAAACAATTTCTAATGATGTATGAGCATATGCAAAGAGTGTGTGTATATGTTCCCTATCTAATGTATGAACATATGCAAACCATGATAGTGCCATGCATCCATTATGTATGCGAGAGAACCCTATCGACACATACAATATCTACATGAGTGCACAATCATTCACCAAAATGCATCATCCATATGATAACACAATCATTATACATCCATAAATATAGCTTCCTACACACAATTTTATGCAATATGCAATATGAAGTGACTGAGCCGATCTAGTGCCTAGAGTGTGTGTATATGCATCCACGAGCAACCACTAGCAAACACTTGCATCCACTTGCATCCATCAACCATAACATGTCTCAAACACATGTTTCAACCATAGGTTTACCCTATCTAAAGGTCAAACAGTACTAACGAGAGGATATACTAAAGATAAGTACTAGACAACGATAGAGGAGAAAGTAAAGACATACCCTCAAAAAGAAATGGGTACAATGAACGCATCTTCGCTTCCGTCTCCCAAGTTGCGTTGCTCTCATCTTCTCCCCATTGCACTTTGACTTGTTGAACCTCTCTGTTTCTCAACTTCCTAGTCTCTGACCCAAGGATGCGGGTAGGAGCTCGTCGAATAGTCGCATCACGCTCTACTTCCACTTCTTTAAGCAAGCTCGGCTCTACCACCTCTGCGGTCTCATGTAAGCACTTCCTCAAATGGGACACATGGAATACATCATGTACACCACTAAGTCTGTCGGGCAACTCCACTCTATATGCCATCCGTCCAATTCTTTCCTTAATGGGAAATGGCCCTACGAACCTTGGTGCTAATTTTCCAACAGATCCAAAGCGAACCACATTCCGTAACGGAGACACTTTGACAAAGACCATGTCCCCAACTTCAAACTCAAGATCCGTCCTTCTCTTGTCCGCATAAGATTTTTGTCTATCCTGCGCTGCTTTCATCCTTCTTCGAATCAAGTCAATCTTTTCAGAAGTCTCCCTAATCATATCAGGCCCAAGCTAGATCTTATCCGTAGATTCCCACCAACATGTAGGTGATCGACAAGGCCTTCCATAGAGAGCTTCGAAAGGAGCCATACCAATACTGGACTGAAAGTTGTTATTATATGCGAACTCTACCAATGGAAGATGCTCTTCCCATGTACCTCCAAAATCTAAGATACAAAGTCTCAAAAGGTCTTCTAGAACACGATTCACCCTCTCAGTCTGGCCGTCCGTCTGAGGATGATATGCGGTGCTCAGACACAATTGAGTCCCCACTGCTTCTTGCAAACTTCACCAGAACTCGCTAGTGAAGATGGGATCTCGATCACTCACTATGCTAGAGGGTACCCCATGCAATCGAACTATCTCTCGAAGATATACAGAAGCTAGCCATGGAGCGGTCCTCTTGCTCTTCACAGGTATAAAATGGGCGCTCTTAGTAAGTCTGTCTACCACCACCCAAATTCCCGTATTACCCTTTCTTGATCTGGGTAACCCGTCAATAAAATCCATCGAGACGCTATCCCACTTCCATTGCGGAACTTCCAATGGGTGAAGCAACCCACCTGGTTTCTTTTGCTCCGCCTTCACTTGTTGGCAGACCAAGCATCGAGCGACATACTCGGCCACATCTTTCTTCATACCGGCCCAGAAGAAAACCCTCTTCATGTCTTGGTACATCTTGTCCCCACCGGGATGAATGGTCATCCTAGAACGGTGTGCATCATCAAGAATAACCTTCCTCAAACCCTCGTCTTGCGGTACACAAAGTCTACCGTCTCTACGCAAGCACCCCCTATCGTCTAGGGTGTACCTACTCAAATGGCTGGACGACTCCCCCCCTTATGAGCTTCTCCACCAACTCAACCAACTGTGGGTCGTCCCTCTGTGCTTCTCCAATCCGCCCCAAAAGAGTAGGTCTAACCTCCAAGGAAGCTAGCAAACCGGGTACATAATCAATGGAAGGTCTGAAATCAAACATCGAGATAAATTCCAAGCTTCGTTGTTCCACAAACAATGGACTCAAGGACAACCTCTTTCTGCTCAAGGCGTCCGCCACCACGTTACCCTTGCCAGGGGTATACGCTATCTCAAAATCATAGGATGCTAAAAACTCCATCCACCTTTGTTGTCTCAAATTCAAATCCTTCTGAGAAAACAAGTACTTCAATGATTTGTGGTCAGTGAACAATTCGAATCTCTCACCAAGAAGATAATGGCGCCAAATCTTAAGCGCAAAAACAATAGCGGCCAACTCTAAATCATGGGTAGGGTAATTTTTCTCATGTGCCCTCAACTGCCTTCCACCATAGGCTATCACCCTTCCCTCTTGCATTAAGACTGCGGCCAGCCCTGTCCCACAAGCATCAGTATAGACAACAAATGGCTTGCTCCCATCTGGCAACACTAAAACTGGAGCAGTGGTTAAAGCTCTCTTTAACCGTCGGAACGCATCATCACAATCTACGTCCCATGTGAAAACAAGATTCTTCTTCGTCAAGCGGGTTAATGGGGCTGATATCTTTGCGAAGTCTTTGATAAACTTCCTATAGTAACCCGCCAACCCCAAGAAACTTCTTACTTCGGTAGCATTCTTTGGAACCTTCCAATCCTAAATCGATACTACCTTCGCGGGATCCACAGCTATCCCCTCCTTGGAGACCACGTGCCCCAAGAACCGCACTTCCTTCCTCCAGAAGTGACATTTAGAGAATTTAGCCTTAAGTCTATGTGCTCGAAGAGTCTTCAATACCTCCCCAAGATGTAGGGCATGCTCTTCTTCACTCTTAGAAAATACTAAGATATCATCCACAAAGACCACCACGAATTTATTAAGGAACTCCCTGAACACCCTACTCATCAAATCAACAAAGTATGCAGGGGCGTTCGTCAACCCAAATGGCATCACCAGCCACTCATAGAAACCATCCGGAGTTCTAAAGGCAGTCTTGTCTATGCTATCCTCAGCCACCCTCAACTGATGAAACCCCGTGGCTAAGTCCAACTGAGAAAATACTGAAGCGCCAACCAACTGATCGAAAAGATCATCAATCCTCGGCAATGGGTGTCTATTCTTCTTTGTGAGCTTGTTGAGTTCTCTATAGTCTACACAAAGTCTGAGGGACCCATCCGCCTTTGTAGCAAATACTACTGGAGCACCCCACTCCGATATACTTCGTCTTATGGACCCCTTCTCAAGCAACTCCCCTACTTGCTTATGGAGTTCCCTCCTCTCACGAGGAGCCATGTGGCGCACTGGTAAAGATACAGGTTTAGCATTATCCACCAGATATATTCGGAAGTCAATCTCCCGCTTCGGAGGTAAGCCCTTCACCTCCTCAAACACATCCGGATATTCCCGGACCACTCTAACAGATTGCAAACTCTCGACCGAAGCGTCAAGCGATTCAAGATAACTTAGCATAACAGAATCCATGGGATTACAAGAAATCTCGAGAGTGTTACCCAAGCGGGTCATGAGCCTAACAACTCTCCTTTCGCAATCAAGAACGGCACCATTACTGGATAACCAGTCCATGCCCAAAATCAACCCATAGCCCGTGAAGCCCAACACAAAAGCATCACATCTAAACTCAATGCTAAGTATAGAAATCTTCAAACCCAAACATATCATGGACAAATAAGTGGAGCCCCCAATTGGGTTTGAGACAACCAAGGGATCATCTACCAGACTGGTGTCTAAGTGCAGTGACTTAACTAATGATGATGAGATAAACGAATGCGATGCGCCTGAATCAAACAATGTACGGACAGGATGATCAAATAGAAAAACCAGACTTTCAACGGAGATAGTTCTACCTCTTTCCTGAATCGGTGGAACCGCGAGAGCCTGTACTTGCCCCCTAGCCTGACCCGGTGCCATAAGAGCTTGCACCTGTCCTCCTGAGGTAGACCCCGTCCTTTGCCCTTTCTTAGGACAGTCTTTCACTAGATGCCCTGCTTCGCCACAGTGGAAGCAGCCAGTCTTCTTCTTCTTGCGACAATCCTTGCTTAGGTGGCCAGGTGTCCCACAATTGAAACACTTCTTCTTCTTGCCCTTGCCACCGTTGCCTTTCCCACCTTTGGTTTGTTGTTGTTGCTGAGGTCTCTTTTGATCTCCCTTCTTCTCGGGTGCCTTATTAGCATTGGGACCCTTCTCTTCTTCATGCATGAGTGCCATGTCAACTAGCTTCTCAAAGGTGGCCCCCATAGGGATATGAGTCATAGCCAACCCATGCATCGGTTCATTCAAGCCTTTCACGAACCTCAAAGCCTTCTTTTCCGGTGTATTCACCATGTCTAGGCCAAACCTTGCCAATTGATTAAACTTGTTGACATATTCCTTCACCGAGAGATTTCCTTGCTTTAGAGTCAAGAATCTTTCCATATACAAGTTTTCCTCCTCCCTTGAGAGAAACTTTGCCACAAATCTTTGCCTAAAATCCGCCCAAGAGTCAACGGGGCGTTCTCCATTAGTAACCTCCCACCAGAATGAGGCCTCTCCTTTCATTAACCAAGCAGCTAACTTGACTTTCTTTCCTTCTTCCATCTCAAAGATATCTATTAATTCTTCCACCTCTTTAAGCCAATCCCTAGCCTCCACAAAAGTTTCAGATCCTTGAAAAGGTTTTCCTCCCATAGCTTTAAATTCCTTGCAAGTCTTAGCAAAAGTATCCGTGCGAGGAGGAGGGGGAGGAGGAAGATCGGGTGCTACGGTTGGTGGAGGAATATTTGCTGGACCCGCAGTGGTGGCCCTAGCCTCCATCAATCTCCTATACCATACTGGTACCGTCACACCCTCCGGAAAGTTAAGATCCTCAGCCATGCTGAAACAAAAAAGGAAAGATTCAAAACGGAGAATTCGAAGGATATAGATATGGCTATTGGGGATTATGCTTTTCTTTCAAAAACTTTTCTCTTTAAAGACATGTTTTTGAAAATATCTCTTCCAAAAATGTTTTAGAAAAATAGTTTTCTAAAAATTTTATCTGTTCCGGTAACCTTTGCTCTGATACCACGTGTAACACCCCACGCCCGCTATGGTCACTCACTAAGGGAATGCCATAGCATCGGTGGAGTATTTTAGTGAATATAGAACAGAAAAATTACAACAAGACAGATATAAATAGTACTTGAAATTTAAAACATCATCTCATAACAGCGGAAGTAAACATGTCTGGTTACATCATAAAACCACAATAAAAGTCAAGTACAATATCCATCAAAATAAAGAAGTACATAATCCCACTCTCTCATACAATAGCCAAGACAAAAGGAAAGATAACTGGGTAACTGGAGCTTTACATCTATCCAAGCTCCTAAAGACTGGAACAGCAATCCGATCAAGCTCCACTACTGCTAGGATCCACCGTAGGACCTGAGGGTTGGGAAAAAGATAAAAACAACGGGGTCAGACATAAGTTTGAGCGAGTCCTATAACTTTAACAATAATCATTAAAGTAACCAGAGAAGACATAAACTTGACATACGGTAATGTCTGGGGATGAATGGCTACACTAAGCAGCTTGGTAGACTTAGGATAAACTAAGATAACTGTACAGACGCATTTACCCACCCAAGAATAATTACTTCGCAGCACCACACCAGTCATTTCTTCTTAAAGGTTGATCCCACCCAAGGACTTAAAAGAAAGATATAACTAGTAGTTTCATGTACCCCTAGCTGACCACATAGGTGTCGTCTGCCCCTATCTCCACTAGGTGTACCCCACTACTCCCCAAGCGATCGGCTCCCTACCGTAGATACCCGTGCTGGTCCCACAGTGGGGTGTATCACTCCCCTAAAGTGGCAACCCAATACTATCAACGGTGCACGGCTTATACCTACACGATGCAACAACGGCTTATCTACCAGCCCGGGCCCACACACGCATATGAAACCCGTTGGACTTGCGTTGCCACCGCTAACCCGTTTTTGGCCTCTTATAGTCAAGCCCAGTACGCGTGTCCCGTCCTCGACATGGGTCGAGCCCACAAAGATACAAATGGGTTACTGGTTGAAATGGGCCCCCACAAGCTACCCACCTAAGCTTGTCACTTATCTAGTGTATCCCACTTAACCCTTAATCATGTTTAATTACATGTTTCCACTTGGTTAAGTATTCTAATCGTATTTTCTATTGCCACCCAAGGCAACCCACTAGATTTCCACATGCCACCCAAGGCACCCACTTAACCCCTCATGTCCCTCTACATGCTAATATGGTTAAGTGTTTCTTAATTAATTAATTAAGATCATGACCTCATAAAGACCTCTCACATTAGACCGTCTTTTATGACTGCTGGATATGCCGGTTGGTTCCGGGCAGACTTCTGTCATCAAAAGGGTCTAACCTCGTGTCTTTACTTTAATCACGTTTTTAATTTATGACTAAGACCTCTCACATTGGGCCAATCATTTGTAGCCGCTGGATGCCCGGTCGGTTCCGGGCAGACTTCCGCTACAAAAGGGTCCAACCTCGTGTCTTAGTTGATTAATTACACCTAATTAATCACCCCCATATTAATTATCCCTAATTAATATCAAGTTTTTCATAACATGGGTAGACCTAACTCAATAGGTAAATTCCCATGGGGTAGACCTAACTCAATAGGTAAATTCCCACTTATGTTAATTTATTTTTATGGTATGCTTAATCATACCCAATCATTAACATATTTATTAACCCCATCGTTCCCCACGTAAATCGTTCTTATTTCATGACGTAATAAAGGGAAGATCCATCACAAATATCATGGGTTTAACCCCATCTTAGCATATAACTTATCATGGGTTAAGAGGATGTCAACTTGCATATATGAGCATATATTAACCCAACTACATTTAACCCAAACTTGCATATTATCATACACATGACTCGCATAACATGTTGCATATGAGTTTGCATATTATCATACACATATCTTGCATAACATGTTGAACTTGCATGTAAGCATTCTCATAACTTGCATAACATGTTAAACATGCATTTAAGCATACACATAACTTGCATAAGCATTCACATACTTGCATAAGCATCCACATACTTGCATAAGCATGCATAACTTGCATATCATGTTAAACTTGCATTTAAACATATACATCACTTGCATAAGCATTCATATACTTGCATAAGCATGCATAACTTGCATATCATGTTAAACTTGCATTTAAGCATATACATAACTTGCATAAGCATTCATATACTTGCATAAGCATGCATAACTTGCATATCATGTTAAACTTGCATTTAAGCATATACATAACTTGCATAAGCATTCATATACTTGCATAAGCATGCATAACTTGCATATCATGTTAAACTTGCATTTAAGCATGCATAAACCCACTTATTAAATATGCATAAACCCACTTATTAAACATGCATAAACCCACTTGTTAAACTTGCATAAACCAACTTATTGAACATGCATATCATTACAAATGATTCAAACTCACTAATCCGCATTCAAGACCATAAGTCTCATTACACCCAATCTACTTACTTTAGCAATTGATGTTAAAGTGATAGAAACTCACCAAACCCAAGATTAGCAAACTTATGAAGTGGAATTAGTTGCTAAATATGAAGATGGTGATGATTAGAGATTGATTAGAGAGTGATTAGCTTGCAACTTCCTTCATAAACTAGTGAAGGCTCCTTCTAAGATTTAATTTGGCGGCATGAGGCCATCATTTCTATTTTTAGTATGGATTAGGGTAGGTTTAGGGTGTATTTATAGATTAGGAGAGTGTTTTAGGCCCTTAGATTAACCCTAGATTAGATTAGGTCCGTTAGATTTAGGAAATCTCTAGAACCCAGCCCTCCAAGCCAGCCTAAAACCCAACCTGGTGCACCCAGGTTCTCTGGACGCTGCGCCTATGTCGACAGGCAAGTCGACAGGCAAGTCGGCACCCCTGTCGACAGGCCTGTCGACAGCCCTGTCGACATGGTTAGGGCGGGAACTTTCCCGCCTGACCCCGCTTGTTCCATTCCAAAATCTGAATTTTAAATTTTTAAATCTGTTTTTAGCTTTGAATTTTCTGCAAACTTCATCGGGCCATAACTGGGCCATACGGACTCCGATATTCAAAAACTCGGACTCTATTTTGCGTATTTTGCCGAGACGAACGCAATGACGCAGCCCATTTCCCCCAATTCTCATATTTGAGATTATTTATTCTGCAATTAATGAATTTCAGCATTAACTGAAATACAGGGTGTTACAACCACCACGTCAGTTAGATGAAACACTTAGTGAGGTGTGAATCCACCTCGTCGTGAGACTAAAAGCTTAGTGAGATGTGAAGCCACCTCGTCATGAGACGAAACGCTTAGTGAGTGTGAAGTCACCTCGTCACAAGACGAAATGCTTAGTTAATTCTCTTTGGGGTGTGAAGTCACCTCGTCGCGAGTCACTTAGTGAGGTGTGAAGCCACCTCGTCACAAGACAAAATGTTTAGTGGAATCTCTTTGCGGTGAGAAGTCACTACGTAGGTGAGACGGAAGGCTTAGTCGAGTTTCTTTGCCGTGTTGGACCACCTTGTCGAAAGACAGAATGTTCCATGTGATAGTTTGCAACTCCGTGGTGAACGACGTTGCTTATCCCTTCAACAAGTTTACAACTAACCGACTTGGTGACTTTCGATTTGGAATCGGCCATTTATTTCTGTTGGCTAATTCCGTGTTCAAGAATAGTTAAACTCTTTCCTTGAAGAGTGATCATTCTATACATGTCTGTTTGCATGCCTTGTTTGTTCGGAGTTTGGGGTTATTTTTGTTAACTAATTGGCTTAATCGCTTTGAGGTCCATATTTTATTCCCTAAAAGAATCATCCATCTTCGACATCTCTTTTCTATGACACATATTTGTTATGTTTTCATCTTTGGAGTCTTGTACTCATTTGTGATTAATAGATGATTTTTCAATATGTTTGTAAATACTTTAGTTAAGTCAGTGGTTAAGGGACATTAGGCTAAACTCGCTTATTTATCATCTTAATGTAAAATTTTGTTTTTCTTGTTGATCGTTTATAATCACTTTGCTATTAATGGAATTTGTACACTCTCACTTATTACTGTTCGAGCATCTTTCCTTATTTAGATTCTTCTAGATATCATAGTGTGATTTCTAGAATTTAAGTGATTCTAGTTTTCATTTGAAAAATTATCTCGAATCTTCTTTCGAAAAATGATAAGCTATAGTTTGCTTATCTATCTTAATCTCTTGTATCCATATTTCAAATTTGTGATCTCCGGCTCTCGTGAATATGGGTTAATGATTATTCCAGTTTATTTTGTTCACCTTATTGAACCAAGTTTTCGAGATCATAATGATTGATTGACCTCGTTCTTCTTGGTAACGTCCTTGTGAATTTGAAAACCAAAAGTTTTCAAGTTTTGTGAAATTCTTTCAACTTCCACCATTTTATCATGTTTACATGATTTAGAAGTTGTTCGTGAAATATTAGAGGACGTGCTAATATTTCAAATTTGAGACTTTTCGGGTTTATTGGAAACTTAAAAGTTCTGATTTATTTTATATTTTAAAATATTAGAGAACATGCTAATATTTTATATTTAGGGTGTATAACCCGGAATTTTATTTCGTGATCTTGTTTCGCCAACGAGATCGCTTATCCTTTTCAATCTAAGGAAATTCTTGTAAGAGAATACTTTTAAGAATATTCTAAGTGATAAAACTTTCTAACAAAATCTCGATAGGGAATGTTTGACGATTTTGGATAGTCGATATTTCCAAGTTAAATTTAAATGTTTGATTAGTTCATATTGAAAACGTAAGAGAATAGGTTTATAATTTATAAACTTATTGAACGTTAAATGAACTAATTAAATTTAAATAAAACGAGCTCATTGCATAGCGGTAGTTCATAACTTTTGATTTAAATTTTAATTGAGTGTATATGATCCAATGTAAGTCGGAATTCTTGGAAATAAGAATTGTCCGAACCTATTGGATTATAGTTTTCTAATACAATAAAAAGAATTGAATTTCATCTCGTAAATTTTGAGATATATATAATCCGAATTTTGAGGAACATCGTGGTGGAGTTATTAGCTATTTGAAATTTAAATAATTATTGAAATAGAGGTTTAGAAGATACTGAATTTGAGTAAGAAAATTTTAATTTATTGAAACCACTTTTGATTAAAATAAATTAGTTACTCGTATATGTTCGTGATTTTTATTTGAACAATATACGTGTACAAACTTAAGTTATATAGTGATTTATAACTCAAAGTTTAAAATTTGGGTGATAATTAATAAGTGAATTTCTTGGTTCAATATATTGTATATATATCAATTTTTGGTTTGATGCTTGGTTGTTATTTATTTTGAGTAATTGCGAGGATGCAATTTTTTAAAGGGGGAATTCTGTAACAACCTGCGTATTTAATGGTAATATATTTAAATATGTTATTTAAATATAACGTCATTAATCGTTAAGCGAATGTGTGTCCAAAAAGTCATATTTTGCATACGGATGAATTTGGACTCAAAACCACTTCCATTAAGTTCAAAGTGTCATTTACATGATCGAAAACTATAAACATTGATATATTTCGAGTTTGCAAATTTTGGGACTTTGGTTAGCTAACCTAGCACACCTTAAAACATCCCATCAGCACCTTCCCTTTATTCACTTCCAACACTTAATAAAAATAGATTGGGAATAGGAAAGGGGAAATTAAAATTGTTAAGCTAGATCTTGCGATTAAAAGCTCCAATTCTTGTTGAAATCAAGTGCAAATCGAAGGAGAAGCTTAAGTAAGCCTCCTCTTTATCTTCTCCATCTTCTCTAACTTATCTTCTCTTCTATTTTTGAGAATTCCTATGACCTAATTCTTAGGAATTTCATTTATATGTGTTTAGATTGGAGAATTGCAAGCTATACTGGAAGAGAGATTGATTTAGCTAAGCTTTGGATTGATTTCTTGCTTCTAGCAAGCAAAGGTGAGTTCTTTTAGAACCCACATCTATTCCTTAAGCTTGTCTAGTGTGTCTATGACACATATATGTTGTGTACGCACTGTATGATTTGGATTGACTGTGTGTACATTTCCATTTCGTGAGATTTAAGTCGATTATAAATGAATTCGACTGTGAATCATTAAGTAAGGTTTATTCAAGCGTTATCAGTTGTTTCAGTAAGTCTTAGAAGCCTCATTTTTATGTATATAACATTATAGGTCTTCGAGAGTTTGCTGATATCATTATGAGCATGTTATCTAGGCAAAATCATGCTCAGACCCAAATGCAGACGTCTGAATATCATAGGTCAGACGTCTGGCCTGCTACAAATAATTATAAAAATAGGCAAAGCAAAATTCAGAAGTCTGAATTTTCCATTCTGACGTCTGAATCGCAATTCAAAAGTCTGAATTGCAATTTAGAAGTCTGAATTTTCCAATTCAGAAGTTTGAATCTCAGACATAGACATAAGTTTATGGAAACCCAATTCAGACGTCTGAATATTTATTTCAGATGTTTTATTCCTGTTTTTCTGTTGTTGACCGGTGGAGACCATGGTCAACAGTTTAGGTCCATTTAGGCTCTTTCTCGGCCGAGTTTTGGCCTATTTTGCCTTTTTCTATTATTTTTCAGTTTATCTGATTAACGGATTTCTGTATTTCGATTTCATCGACTTTCGATTTATTCGTGGTGAACAAAACTATAATCGAAGATTATGTTTATGTTATTAAAACGTGAATTCTTAGTCCGGTCGTCATTTTGGTCGCTATTACACGAGAATTGCCACTTCAAAATGATATAAAAAGGGTTTTAAATTATTAGTAGATACCAAATCTTTTACGAAATGATTTCTACCTCCACTTCATAATTTCCACCTCCACTTCATTATATGAAGTTATTTTCCAAAGTGGTTTCTAATCCGACTTCATTAAATGAATTTTTTTTATAAATACTAGTATATATTTGATAAACCTTTTTCTCGTTCTTATGAGAAATCTAATTAAACGCTTTAGTAAAAACAAGGAGTATGACCCCTTGTGTTTTCTTTGACAGTTAATTCTTGACTCGTTCGATTGACCATGGCAATGATCGTTTCGTATTTCTAGTGGAATATACAATTTGTTCATAAATAGTCGAGTAGAGCAAGTGGTTATAGGACATTTAGCTCGACTCTTATATTTACTATCTTGGCGTAGTTTACAATATACTTGATCAATTTTGATCATACCGATGATCTAAGGATCATCCGAGGAACTTCTGTTCATTTATTTTATTGATGATCTTCGGATCATCCTGCAGGGTCTCTACCCGCGGTCTTCGGGCCATCGTAGGAGCTTCTGCCCAACACTATAGGTTAGCTGCCATGAAATCGCGTCTCACCTTCGATATTTACTTGGGTAAGTCTTCGGACGCCCTTACTGATTTTGATGAGTCATCAAGATACTGCCTTGACTTAGGCCTTCCCCTTATTTGGGATCTTCTGGATTTCTAATCTATTGATTTCTGAAATCTTAGTTTTATTGATACTATGTTATCAATCCTATTTCTATTGATACTATGTTATCAATCCTAGTTTCATTGATATTGAGATATCTTTTATATAGCTCTGAGATTTCTTTGGCATATTTTCTGGATATATCGAGCCTTCGCATTTTACATGTGAACATTGTTGTTATTACTTATATGTCATTTTCGGATTATGTCTCTATTTCTATCTCAGTTTATTATGATGAGTACTGCTAGATTGATCCGTTTATTGTTTATTCTTATGAATAATAGTCGGGTCAGACTGGGTATTACAGGTGCTTACATTGGATTTCTAGCGGGGACCACTTCTGGGCTTTTGGTGACTACATTATTATTGTAGTAATCATGCTTATATGTATATAAGATGTTTATGTATACATATTCTTTTGGCTAGAACCTGTACCTATGGCTTTATTGTATAGTGTATCGACTATGACCACTACCCTTGTATTTGTACTCATGTGTTATTATTCATATCTATTTCTGGCTTAGTGATATGAATTTTTGTTTCTGACTCTAATTTTATTGTTATATATTTTATATTGCTTTCCGAATTATATACAACCACTGTGTAGTAGTTTTGAACTTGATTTAGATGTGTTAGATTTCCTCATGAGATTTAAAAAGTAAGACCACATTATCTGACAAATTTAACACTCGTTCAATGCTAATATACAGATGGTCTCTCCTCACTGGCCTTATTCTTCGGGTCAATTGACATTATTGCTTGCAATGACCTTGGTTAACACGAGTATAGAGGTGGGGCATTACACTAAAAAAACGATTCAACTGTAGATCAAATTCTAAAAAATCTTATGAAAAAAATTAGACATCATTTTCCCGTAAGTCATAACTGCGTTCTGGAGTCAACTTAATTATTCTCGTCTTATTTTGATATTTCATTATAAAGTACAAAATACGATGAAATTATGAATATGTCAAGTTTAATAACAAATTAGGGTAAATTGGTCATTTTATATTCTAAACCTGTAGTGGGGTGGAAAAGGCAAAATGAGGGGTGCTAATAGAATTAGCCTTTACTTTTATTTCCCAATGACATTTCCTTAGTCTTGGTTGACCAACGTTTATTTGTGTTATAAAAAAGGTGTAAAAATAAATTTTTGGTAACACTTTTTTCGCTTAGCAACACTTATTATCGTAGTTAATGCATAACACAAATAAGTGTTGGTAACTAAAAAGATAAGTGTTGCGAAATGGCTGTTATGGTGTAGTGGACTGGGTTGGATGTGGATACCTACAAGAGGAAGATAGAGGAAAAGAATAGGTTTCTTGCACGCTTTGACCTGGAGATGAGAGAGTTTGGATTAGCTGATTTTAATAAAGTGCTTGAGGTGAACAAGGATGGACAAAGTACGGGCTTCAATGTCCAGGTGGTGAAATAGATGGAGGCAGAATTGTAGACGATGCATGAACTGGTCGAGACTTAGAAAGCCTAATTGCTCATGAAGTCCGAGGAGCCCGAGACGAAAAGACAGGCGGATGAGGTGGCTAGACTTAAAGCTCTGGAGGAAGAATGGCCAAGGACGAGGAACAAGCCCAGGAAAAATTAAAAGAGACCTAGGCGAAAGCGCGAGATAAGGCCCAGAAGAAAGCGAAATGCAAGGCATCCAAAAGGAGGGATGCCTCCAAGCTCAAAGAGCTAAAGGTCCAAGAGGCGGCGAAGTTGAAAGTTGGTCGCCAGTCGACAAAGAGTGCTGAGGAGGAGGCCAAGATAACTAGAGAAGCGACCGAGAAGGCTGAAACCCCAAGGGTCATTATCCTAGCCATCCCTCCTCCTTTGAAGGAAATCCTTCCTAAGACTAAGACCATGGAAGCTCTGGTGAAGAGGAGCGGACACGGATCCTTCCCCTATTCATAATCGGCAGTTACGGACTTAGACCTTGACCCGCACCGACTCCGACGAAGAAGAAAGGAAATAGAGGCAGTCGAATAGGAAGAGAAGGGAGAAGGATGAGCTGCCAGAGTCCGAGTCTGAGAAGAAGAAAGTAAAGAAGGACAGTTCTTCCATGTAGTTATGTAGGTAATTCTTGTTTTTGGTAGGTCGATGAAATATGTAAGTACGGCCCTCACCTTTTGGAGGTACGATGTGGTTGCGATGTACAATGTATCATTTATAAAAACCTGTAAATCTGACATGTGAATAAAAGTAAGCTTTCTTCCATCACATATTGCTCTAAGTGTTCAAGCGCTCTTCACATTTCCCAGTCTGTACCCATGTAAATTGACTTGGCGTTACACTTAGGCTTGAGTTTATTGGAGGAGCCTCAAGATCTCAGGATTAAGTCATAAAATACATGGGGATCGGAAGCAAACACGCGGCGATGCGAATTTGTTGTTTTGCATCCCACATACTTAGTCAAATCTTCTTGTTTCTCCAAAATTTAGAGGCTATGCCATTTTCTTTGATCCCAAGTCTGGAGTAACAAGGCTAAATCGTCCTGCAACGTTGCGCAATTGGATTGGGATTGAGGTCGAAAGTTATGCAGCTGATTGGCGTAATGTTCGAGAATCAAAACCATTTTAACTAACCAGTCGTATATTCACATAAAATGTGGATATATAGTTGAGTTATCAATTCCGGGGTTTGGCTCTTAATCCAATCACGTCATAATCATGATCTGATCCGGGTGTTGCACCGATGGTTGACGATGACGATGGTTTTAGTTATAAAACAACTAAAAGTTGTCACGCATTCTGAGGCGCTAGTATGCTGGAACCCAAAGTATCGAGGCATGTCTCAGGTAACTTCCTGATGCCAAGATTTGGTTTTTGAACCATCTTCTTCATGTGGTACGTTTACTCCTAAGAGGTCGCTCCATGATTGCGGAGAAGAGGGCAGTAGTGTGAATGTAGGAAATAGTGGAGGACTAGTTTCCTCGGGTCTACCTTCAATAACGTGCCTCTGGTAGTGCTACTCGTTGTTCCTCAGTTAATTAGAGGTTGGTCGGAGGTCAGGTGGAGAAGTAAGTCCATGACACAGCGAAGAAGTGGTGCTTTTCGGAGAAAATGGCTTACATTCGTAAACTGGTATTCCTGGTGATGACCTCAGATACCACTGCGTCATGGTGGTGATCACAGGAACTGGTAGAGGACAGATACCCCCGGCCTGCTTCCGTGGAGGTGCCTCTGGTAGTGCTTCCCAATGGGACCCCAAGTAATTGGAAGAGGACTGGAGCTCATGTGGAGGTGGTTGGCTATGATATAGTGAAGAGGAGGTGTTCTTTGGAGAAGAGGGCTTGCTTTTCATTACCATTTCTCCTCTGATTAGGGAGGCAAAGGTAGGAACGACTCGTGAGCTAGTATCTTCGAAGACAACCTCAGAGACACTTGCTTCATAGAGGATTGTTGCATGACTGGTGCCCCCAGGTCCTCTTTCATGGAGGTTTCTTCGGTAGTGCTTCCTGATGTGCCCAAGTTAACTGGAAGATGACCGAAGCTCAGGTGGAGGTGATTGGCTATGAGACAACTAATAAGAGATGTTCTATGGAGAAGATGGCTTGCTTTTCATTCTCATTTACACTAAGACTCAGTCCACTGCATCGTCGACAATTGCGGTACTGGTGCCCCCGGGCCTGCTTCCATGGAAGTGCTTCTAATAGTGCTTCCCAACCTGCCCCAAGTTAGTTGGAAGATGGTCGAAGCTTAGGTGGATGCGATTACCTATGACACCATGAAGAATAGATGCCACTCGAAGAAGAAAGCTCATTTTCGTAAGCTGGCGTCTTCGGTGATGACCTCAGGGACCACTGCGTTATGCTAGTTGTTGGTCCAAGCACTCGAGTACGTGTTGCACTTTCCGGCAATCGTACTCATGAGAGGTGACTCGGCATTGCACTTAGTTTTGAGTTGGTCTAAGATCCACTCTCGAGGGGATCAAATCATGGAGAGTTCAGGTGGGTGAACTTCGCTCTCGGTTACCTTGAGGCGTGAAAAGTTCGTCGTTGCTTCACTCTCGATTGGCTCGTGGCAAGCAAAGCTTAGGTAGGTGTTCTCCACTCTTGATTAGCTCGGAGCATGCAAAGTTCTTGTGAAATGTGCTAGTAGACTGACTCCAGTGTACGCATTAGCATAGGCTGTCATCTACATCTATTACATTCGTGGTGGTAGTGTCAATGGACCATCGCTAGAGTGCGCTTGAGCACAGGCAGGTCGGGCTATATCCATTGGACTTGATGTATGCACGATAGCAGTGCTTTGGCGATTCACAGAGGAATCTCAAACACTAAGGCTAATGTTTATAAACTTTGCATAAGGACTACGACCAAGCAAGTTTCAAGAAAACTCAAACCACTTGTCGAATTTACAGCGTGAAAGCGAGATAGCTTGGAAATGAAGACAACTAAACTTGTACAAGGTGTGTCTAAAACAAGGCGAGTCGTAAGGTGCAACGACGAAGTTCAAGCTACCCATTATTGCTACACTTTTGCTGAGTTGAAAAGACAATCGCAAAGGATTTACTTGTCGGACGGGGTCCTGGTTGGTTGGAATTCTTGATGAGCATTGGATGACTCAGAAATTCCATGCAATGGACCCTGTCGGTACTGCTTGAGTATTCCCTTGCGGATGAGCTTCTCGATGCTATCCTACAAGTGACGACAGTTGTTGGTGTTGTGCACATGGGTGCTGTGGAACGAACAATACACCATGGATTCCCTTGGTGCATCTGACGGACCATATGGCTTTGATTTCTTATACTGCAGAACATTGCAGGTCTCGAGATAAATGTTCTCGAGGTTGTCATTAAGTGGAATGTAGATGTAGAAAGAAGGAAGTCAAAGACGCTTCCTCTTATTGTTGTGACCGCCTCGAACGTTGCCAGTTTGAGAAATATTGTGTGGAGCATTAAGGTTAGAGTCATTGGAGCTTTGGAATTCATTTCGAACTAAGTCGTTGAAGTGAAAGGCTCGGTTTCATTGCGCTAGCTCTAGCGTAGGAAATACTTGGCCTTCTAGTAAAAGATCTCCAAAGTCTCGGGTTGCGCTTCGTTTACCCATGCTCTGAATTCGAATCCGGGAATACGCCTTCGATGAGTTAGTCCAGGATAACATGAGGGCTCAAGTCTTTAACACCCTCCAAGGCATTGTCGTACCTCTCAAGGTAAATTGTTAGAGTTTCATCAGAGCCCTGGCAGTTGTATGTGCCGAACTGATCGATCAATCCCCTGACTAGTTGGGAAAAGGTCGAGATATTTCTTGGTGGATGTCGAGTTAACCATAGAATAAGTACACCTTCTAGGTAGACGAGGAAGCATTTGCACTTTACGGCGTCTATGGCGTGTGCAAAATTCATACAAAGCTCGTAACAGTGTATGAATACCCGAGTGTCAGAATCCCCTGAATAAGCTTCTATTTGGTGAATACTGAAATGTGCGGGACATTCGGTGCTGAGCACGTCTTTTGTGAAAGGGTTACGTCTCGCACTAGTTTCCCAGTCGTTGTTGACATGACCTCGAGATTCTTTCATGATCTTGCAAAATAGGTGGGGTGAGAATGAGAGTTCAAATCTCCGCCGGAATACGGCGGTCGTAATCCAACTCAGGAGTGTGTAGCCTTGGATGTCTTTTAGGATGAAAGTCATCTTTATCTAAAGAATCTTTGGCCTCAGTCATCTGTCTTTGTTGAGGCCAATAAGTGGAAACTTGGTCCCAGTTTGTAGCGCTAGCATAGGCAGCAAATTCTGGTCCAAGGTGAGTCGATCTTGCATGGTAATGGGTTGAGTGCTAAGTCGTTGGTTAGGGTTAGGCCCAAGGAGAGAACAGTTGGAGCGACGATTATTACGAAAGGGAGCAGGGGCAAGACCTGATGAAACATAGTTCAATAGGGGCTGAATGCCCAAGTCTACTTGAAGGCGAAGCATGTCTCGTTGAGCGTACAGTTGAAGTCATTGCGTCAATCTAATGTTTTTGTGGATTCGGTTGACAAGGCTTCTTTGGATTTGACACAATCTCCTCGAGGTTTCATCGAATTGAGCAAGATCAACGAGTGTAGCTAGGATGGAAGCATTAGCAGTATTCAAGTTGGTCGGAACTTTGGTAAGTTGAGACTGAGATGGACTTTTCGAACTAGGATCGACCATGGAAGGTACGGTAACATCATTCTTTGCTTTGTTCACCGTTGTCGGTAGGCTCGGTCGGCAAGTCTCGAAAGGCTTGAGTAGTATTCCAAGTCTTGGCGCTTAAGTATAAGAAAGGCGAGGTTTCAATTCCTCAGTGGAATTGACTGAAAGTCGATCGTAGAGGCATGTCGTATCCCCTTATTTAGTGCTTCAAAGTGTTTACGCTATAAAGTTGGAATAACACTAAAAGATTCTCGGACTATATGAGAAAAATGTTTCACATAACAAAAAAGTGTGGAAAGGTAAAGAACACAATATTTTATAGTGGTCCGGTCCGAGTTGGACCTACGCCCACTTTGAAGCTTTCCGGCTTTATTTACCACTGAAAGATTACAGTGATGGACATCATCATTACAATGATTTACAATAATTGCCTAAGTTTTGGGAGTCACTATATGTATATTTGGAAGACTTGAGAAAAAGTTAATTCTTCTTCTTCCCCAAAGATTAAGAAGCCATCAAAGCTTAGATCCAAGCTTTTTTCAGCCCTCTTCGCGTTAGAAATGAAGGGATATTTATAGGAGTTGGCTTGAAGTGGAATTGGTAAGCTGGAGTGGCCCACAGCCGAAATTCGTATCCTATGTATTAGATGTGAGCGCACGTCCCAGTGGTCAGATATGAATTCTTCTTATCCCCTGGATTGGGGTGCGAACTCATATCCCGCATTGGGTTATGAGACCGCCTACGGGTATTGGGATACGAGTTCGTATCCAGGAGGCGAAGGTAGGATACAAATTCGTATTCCATAGAGGGTTACAGATTTATATCTATCGAGATGCCCTGGATACAGATTCGTACCCCGTTAGGAGATACAGATTTGTATCCGTTGTCATGCTATGCATACGAATTTATATCCCCTGAGTGGATATGAATTTGTATCCCATGACACATTATGGATTCGAATTCGTACTCCATAGGGATACAAATACATATCCCATATCGGGGATACGAGATTCAGGTGAGTGCGAATTTTGTGGAGTTGCAAGATCGGTAGGTGCGATGGTGGAAAGGCCTGAGGCTGATCTCGGAATATTGCTCTATTGTTGAGTAGTTTGGTCGAGCCGGATCGACTATTCTTATACGATTCCACCCAGACTTGGGTTCTAGTTGTCTCGGCAACGCTTCTAGGCTGTTTTTCCACGTGATGGGCCAAGTCCTATGGACTTAAATTACTTTTAGGAACCAAACCAAAAAGCCGGTTAACAGAAACATAATTACGAAGTATACACATTTGATATTTTGTCAAATAAGTTCAGATAATCTTTTGGTAGAATTATTCATTTGAATCATTGGTGCTATATTCGGAGAAACTTCTGTTTTTAAAACTGTTTGGAAACAAAATTGGGTTTCGAAAATTTGAACTATGGTTTTTGAGAAATTGTTTTATAAATAAATTCTGCAAATTTAAAAATATAACAATATTTCAGATTGTTAGGTTATGTATAATTTTAATAAATAATCCATTTTTGGCGAAAGAAGAAATTTGGAAATGACAAGGAACATGCCTTAGAAATTAAAATTTATGGTTAAATTCTTGTTACGCATTCCTTGTGATTTTTAATATCTCTCTTTTCAGATGATTTATGGAAATTAAGACAAATAACCTTTTTGAAATTTAAAATCTTGATAATTCAGAACGTGGAAAGATTATTTCTAGATAGTAACATAAACCGGAATATAAATTAATAAGGTAAATGGATTTATATTATGAGATCCTCAGTTTATAAACAAAGAAATTTATTTCGGAAAATTTTCAAATGTTTCTCTCAGAAAAGGACAAAGTAATTTCGATTGAGCTTAAGGTATTTGATTTCATAAGTTGTTCGTGTCATTTGTCAACTAGCTAAGGGGAAAATCCGTTTTAATTTATTCCGGATTCCTAGTTGAGTTTTCTTTTCGAGAATTCGTTCGCCTGTTTAGTGGTCGCAGCTGTTTGGAGGCAGTGAGGAAATTATTTCTTGACCAGATGGATGGTAGATATCAGCACGAGATTTCTGGTGGAGCTGGGAGACGATAAAATTTTATTATAGTTTTTCAGAGTTGAACCAGGTCGTTGGACTGAGGTTCAGATCGCCCCCCGAATGGGGCAAGCAGTCAACCAGGAGGTCGGCCGCCCTCTTATATTAGGGTCTAATGCTCCACCCAATCGGGTCGGCTCGAAACTGGAGAGATATAGAAGTATCCCTCCCAACAGCCAAAGCCTATTTCCTTCATTTCCTCCTTTCTATAGCCGCCGAACAAAAATCAAACACCGCTTCCAAGGCAAAAAATTGAGTTTTTAAGCTCCATATCTCCTCTAGTCACCTCCAAATTCCTTGCGTTTTAGATATATCCCCTTCTATACTCTAGATCCGTAATTTCCTTTTTCAATTTCTCCAATTATATAGAGTTCTCCATGGCACCTCCTCGAGCTTCCAACCTCCTTACGCAATACCCTATCCTCACGCCTTAAGAGGCTGCGCAGCTCGACTGTAGTCTAGGGAAAATATCCACTTATATGGAAATAGATAATTTTGAGTGTCTCCAAGGATGCCCGGTGAAATTCGCTGATTTTGCCCCTTTTCATCTAGAGGATTTATTTGTCATCGCAGGCCTGGCACTAATACTGCGCCATGGCACCTTCGAGTGCGAGTGTTATCCGCACAATGTTTGTCCTTTTTGACGCCCAAACGGCTATCGACTATGATGAAGGTTCTTACTTGATTCGCTCTAAAGTGAATAACATCCCTATTGAGCTTACCGACCAAAATTCAGCTAAGATGTTATGTATTTCTGTTGTTGGAGCGGAGTAGGATGACACTGAGATGATAGGCCCTTAGATCCTCTCTCGCATCTTCATAGGAGCTAGCAGCGTTTGGGACACTGGTAATTTGTGATCCATCGTCCATCTGGTTATGCGCATCATTTAACACAACATTGTTTCCAAGACGGGAAGTCTCGAGCAGATCTACCCTTCTATGCACCAAGCCACATATGCAATCCTTGGCGGCGTAGTTGATGATCCATTTCACAGAGCCTCTCACGGGTACCCCGAGAACCCACTTCTTATATTGCATTCTTCTTAGTCGTGTCTTTCAACATTATGGGGTGATTCTTTACGAGGAGCCAGTGGTTAAGAAGTCTCCAGCCGTCGTTGATCATGCCTCTCTCGAGAGGATGGGCATTCTGCTGCCCGCAGCTCCCGCTCCAGTTCCTAAACCTTCTGCACCAGTCGAGTAGCAACAGCCAGCCACAACAGGCCAGGAGAGCCCTTAGCTAGTCGTTCTTCATCAGATCCAGGAGGAGGTTTGTGAGGTCCGCAGGGGACAACGTATACAAATACATGAGAATAGCATTTCTTCCTTGCTACATTCCTAGTGTGGACTTGACAATGGATCGAGCTCTAGCCATGGTGCTCAACCCTTTCATAGCCTATAGGTGATAACTTTTATGCCTTGTATCGTATGCATCTTTACCTTCCCAGCATTTTATCTTTGTTGTTGTAGTAGTTGTGTCTGTAACTATTAGTGACGTTGTTCTCGTAAACCACACGACAATGTAATGGGATGTCATACATGTCTGTTTTTCATGCTCTATCGTATTTGAATTGAAAATGAAATCTTGTTTTTCTTATCTAACTAACAGTTGTTTTAGTACTGGAAGGACAAAATTTTATAGTAAATAAATTTTAGCGAAGGATAAGTTTTGCATTGTTTCAACATGGGTATATTTATTTTTTTGTCTCCTGTTCCTTTTAAGTTAATTGTTTTTTGAGTTTGTGTGTGTGATTTTGGTTTTCGCGTTTGTCTACATGACCAACTTCCTTCCACGCCAATATGTGACTTGAATCATTTAAGTTTCATCAAAATATAAACCTTTTACAAATGTTGTTTGAAAAAAATATGCCTTTCCTTTTTAAAATTACTTTGTCTCATTTACTTTCTTTTATCTGATTTATGAAAAACATGAGTTTAATATGGTAATTTACATATGTTTAAACATCCTTTTTGAATCAAAATAGATGGTTTAAATGTAGAAAAGCGCACATTACCAAAATTCTAGTTTTTGTGCAAATCTCGTATAAAAAGTAAACGATACCAAAAGGAATTTTAAATTTTACATAAGAACTTTTAAAGAAAAATTAATTTTATGGAAAAATTTCGATTGTATAATCACATGTAAAGCATAAGGAATATTTTGGATGATTTATTGGCGCATTTAGTCGTGCATTGGGGATGACAATGCATTAAATACATTAATGATAACAAGGGAAAACTGTTTTAGCCATGGAAATGTTGTTTCTATACCTTATTGACGATGTACGTAAGTAATTAATTAACTCGTTTTACATTTTAGAACTTGTCAAGCCTCCTTTGCAGTCTATAGATGAAAATTTTCGGAGTAGTTTGGGGCTATTGAGGTAAAATTTCGCTATAGGACATGAACTGAAATTTATAAGCAAAAATAACGTTGAATTTCTCAACTTTGATTTCCTTTTTCTGACTTAGGAGAAATTAATAGGAAACGGTTTAGATGTGTTAATGTATTGGATGATAGGGTCTTGACGCAAAAATAGGTTGCTTTGCAACTTCTATTAGTAGTCGTGTGTGAGTTATGGATGAAAAATGTTCTTAAAATTTGCATTTATATAGAACTATCAGTATATTCAAGGGTGGTTGCATTATGTTTTCGAAAGTGTTTTAAAAAACGAACTATCTATTACTTACAATGAAAAGTGGAAAGGGAAAACCAAAACATTTCTGTAATGACATCTGTCCATTTCATCCCACTGCGCATTTTAACTTCACTCCAAACAAATCGTACAGGCGGTTTCTATCCTTCATGGCGCACCAATTGTTCTGTCCCCATTTCCCCTGTTCCCCCGTGTCCCACCCAATCACAACCCCCTGATTTCCACCTTTTGCAGTTAAATCCCTCAATTGTTGGAGGACTTAAATGCAAAAAAGCGGAAATGGGAAGATTTGATTGGAGGGACACGAGGGGACAAGGGAAATGGGGACAGAAGAATTGGTCTCCCTTCGTGGTTATTCCTTTTTCGAACAACCGCACCGTTCACAAACATGGTTCTGGCCGACAACAATTACCAACTACCCAACAGTGCCCGATCTATCCTCCATTTTTTTGGATACCGTTGCAGGCATCTATTTTGTTCTCCCATAATCGTCAATCGCCTGCTCTATCCTCCGGTTTTTTGTTACCGTTGCAGTTATCTATTTTTTTCGTCATCCATCATTGATCGCATGATCCATCCTTCAATTTTTTGTTACAATAGCAGGCGCCTATTTTATTGGTCCGTCATCGTCAAAAGTACCAATTTTCTTACATAGTTGATTTTGATCGTTCACCGTCGTCAAGTGGATTTTCAGAAATTGGTGTCTTACAGGTTTGTAATTTGCCTTTCCCGAATTTTTTTTTCCACATTTCATTTCCTTTGAACATCTATTCAGACGGTATACACCCATAGACTGTCAACTGTGATAATTATTATTAGGAAAAATCTATTCAAACCTCTTAATTTGCTGAGTTGGCCCCCCCTCCTTTTTCATTTTTTCAGATGTCAAAAATACCCCTCCTCTTTCATTCAACGTCTTCTTTCTTCTCCTCACTCTCTCAAAATCCTAACTAACTCAAAAACCCTAATTTTTGTAATCTTCAATCAAATCTTTTGAAATTTTTGGATTCTAATCTAGTGGGATGGATTCTAATGTGGATATAGCACTTCTACGCGATAGAGAAGAGGTAAAAAAAATTTCGAATTTCACCAATAATTAATCTGTAGGTTGTAGTGAAAAATCGTGGGGTTCGATCAAAAACCACGTTGACGTAGAACGTGGATGGTAAACATACCACGTAAAAGTCATGCGTGGTTTTTGAAAGTTCCACGCAAAGTCTATACGTGGTACACATGATAACCACGTATGCCTATTACGCGGTTTTGTGGTTAACCACGCTGTTTTTTATGTTATTTACTGTAATGTTTTTTTTTCACCTTTGACTTGAGTTATATTGTTGATTTCAGGATGTTTATTACTCGTCTGATGTAGACATGAATACTGAAATGTTGATGGACTATAGCAATGAATTTACAACGTTTGATGTAAGGTTTTTTATAATTTCTATGATTGTTTCGGTATACTAAGTTTGCATTTTGATATGCTCTTTTTTTTCTTTAGATTTATCCATCTCGGCAGCAGTTAGTTGATTGGGTTTGTAACACCGGTAAACGTCTCGGTTTTGTCATGATAATTGTTAAATCAGACACTGGTGCATCAACTAAGAAACCGAGAGTAGTGTTTGGTTGAGAACGTAGTGGTGTGTATACTAGAAAAAAAGTTAAAGACCCTGAGTGTAACACCCCACTTCCATTAATGTCACTCACAAAGGGAATGCATTTACTTTTATGGAGCATTTTAAGTGAATATAGAACAGAAAATCACAACAAGATAGAAATAAAGCAGTACTTGAAAATTTAAAACTTCATTTGTTGCAGCAGAAGGTAAATATGTTTGGTTACATCATCAAAAACCATAAACTAGAGTCAAGTACATAATATCCATCCTGATAAAATCAGAGTACATAAGATAAAAGCATAATCCCACTATTACAAATAGCCATAAAGAAAAAGATAAGCTGAACTTTACTTCAGCAATCCAAGCAACTTCCAAAAGAGAGAGAGATACAGCGATCCAATCAAGCTCCGCTAGTACTAGGCCCACCCTGAGAACCTGGGGGGAAAGGAAGAAAAGAGGTGGAAACAAATGGGGTCAGACATAAAGTCTGGTGAGTCCGATAACTCTAACAATATAATTATTAAAGTAACTAGGATAAGATATAAACTTGATAAATAAGGAAATGACTGCGAATAAATGGCAAGACCAAGCAACCAAAGGTAATAAGATGAACAAAGATAATGTTAAAGGCGCACCTAATTGCTAAAGAATAATTACTACACTGCACCACACCAATCATTCTAAAAATGGATCCCGCCTACTGAACTTAGTAATCATGGTAGCTTCGTGTACCCCTAGCTGACTACATAGGTACCGCCCGCTCCTATCTCCACTAGGTGTACCCACAACCCCCATGCGATCGGCTCCCTAACTCGTAGATACCCGTGCTAGTCCCACAGTGGGGTGTATCATTTCCCAAAGTGGCAAGCCGATACAATAAGAGATGAACGGCTTATACCTACACGATGCAACAACGTCTTACCTACCAGCCCGGGCCCATGCATGCACATGACCCCGTTGGACTTGCGTTGCCATCGCTAACCCGTTTTGGCCTCTAACAATCAGGCCCAGTATGCGTGCCCCGTCCTCGACTTGGGTCGAGCTCACAAAGATACTAAATGGGCTACTGGTCTGAAAAGGGCCCCTATGCTTAACACAAGCTTTCCACCTAGGCTTGGTCCCCTCTAGCACATCCCACTTAACCCCTTCTTATTCATGTCCACTTACATGTTTTAAATTTGGTTAAGTGTTTCTATTCGTATTTCCACATGCCACCCAGGGCACCCACTTAACCCCCATGTCCCACCACATGTTTACTTTGGTTAAGTGTTACTTAATTTATTACTACCGTAACCCCTGTAGGACCTCTCACATTAGGCTACCATTTGTGGCTGCTGGATTTGCCGGGCGGGTCCGGGCAGTCTTACACCATAAATGAGCCTAACCTAATGTCCATACAATTGTTACCCATTTAATTTGGGCCTTTGACCTCTCACATTGGGCTACCATTTGTGGCTGCTGGATTTGTCGGGCGAGTCCGGGCAGTCTTACACTACAAATGAGTTCAGCCTCGTGTCTTAGGCATTGATTATTATACATAATCTTTTCCCCCATATTTGGATTAATTATCCCTATTCCAATTTTGGCAATAAATTCCAAATTAACTTATGTCCATAATTTGCCACCTAAATTACGTTCATTTATTTCAGGTATACAAATTATACCAATTACTGCCTTAAATTAATTATATGCCTTTTTAGGCCATTACATGCCAATTCACAATATGTGTATATTCAATATTATCCTCATCGCCCCCACGTTGTGCGTTCGCTTAACACGACACACACACACACACACACACACACACACATATATATATATATATATATATATATATATGTATGTATATATATATATTAGACTAGCAAATAGTCTAACACATATAAGGGAAGAAACATCACAAATTGACATAATACACAAAGTAGATCTATCTTGCATTTAAATTGCAAATAAGAATTACAACATAACTTGCATAACTTTGTATTGTCATGGTCTAAAACATAGATCTAATAGGTGTGAACTTGCATGAACTATACATGTCGTAGATCCACACCTAAAGGTGTAAACTTGCATATACATGTCATAGATCCAAACTAAAAGGTGTAAACTTGCATAAGTTATATATGCCATAGATCCAAACTAAAAGGTGTAAACTTGCATAAGTTATATACGTCATAGATCTATGCTTGAAGGTGTAAACTTGCATAACTTAAAGGTATAAACTTGCATAGCTTAAAGGTATAAACTTGCATAACTTAAAGGTATAAACTTGCATAGCTTAAATGTATAAACTTGCATAAATCATTTTTACTTGATTCACATGTAAACTTTGTGAGCATTTCTTATAGAAACTAGCATATAATCTAACACCCCAAACTTGCATCTAATATGATGTCACAATGAATCAAGTTGAACATAACTGATTGGCATATAATAAGGGATTCACAACCAAAACTAACATCATGAACAACTAGCATATATTCACAAAATACCACATCTTTCCAATGATTCACAAACATAGCCATATAACCACAATTACATCTCATCTTAATTAATTTAGTAATTTTCTTATTAGAGAAATCGAACTCACAAACAAGGAGAGAGTCTTGAGTTCTGGTATCTGAATTCTTTATTTGATTAGCGTTCCCTTGTTGTAGAAGAATTTGTTGTTGAGATTAGAATTTTAAGTTGAATAAGCTTTCTTCTAGTTGGTGGCGGCTACTCCAGGTTGCAGACTGACAGAATGACGGCCATTGTTATAATTTTGTTTAGGTTTTAAGGGTTGAGTCTACATGTGTTTATATAGAGTTTCAAATTAATTTAAGCCGTCAGATGATCATAGAATAAATCTAGACCATTCACCTTAAGAGGAGCCAACCAGGAAGTGACAAATCAGCCATAATGACACACAAGAACTCAGAAAATCGCCCAGAACCCAACCAGGCCAGCCAAGACTCGACCAAGTCGACTGGGCAGGTCAACCCATAGGTCGACCCCTTGGTCGACCTGGGTACCCAGGTCGACCCCCAGGTCGACCCCTTGGTCGACCTGGGTCCTGGGCGGGAGTTTTCCCGCCCAGCCCACTCCTAGTCCAGTTTTCGAATTTTGAACCTATTTTTGAGCTGTTTGAATTTTTGAATTTTCTAGAAACTTCCGACAGCCATAACTTCTTCATACGAAGTCCAATTCATGCAAACTCGGACCCTATCTCAACCAGAATTCCGAGACAAACACAATGGAATAACCCGTTTCCCTTAATTCCCACACTTATATTTAAGTATTCTTTAATTCGTTAGTTTTAGTGTTAACAGAAAATACGGAGTGTTACATTCTCCCCTCCTTAAAGGATTTCGACCCCGAAATCATCAAGCCAAGAAGAATGTATATCCTACCGTCCAATCATCCATATACTCAACCATCAAACACAGGCATCCATTGTCCTTAACAGACTTCTAATGCTTTCATGTTTATATGCACAGTGTGTGTACATGTTCGTATCTAATGCAAAATCAGGCGGTCTACTGGTTCAGTTGACCTCCTTAATGTGAATCATGATAGTGACATGCATCCATTATGTATGCAAAAGATCCCTAATGATACATATTATTTCTACATGCATGCACAACCATTCATCTTAATGCAGCATCCATATGATAACACAACCATTATACATCCACTAACCTAAATAAACACACATATTTATATGCAATATGAAAGTGATTGAGCCGATCTAGTGCCTAATGTGTGTGTATATGCATCCGGGAGCAACCACTAGCAAACACTTGCATCCACCAAACATAACATGTCTCAAACACATGTTTACAACCATAGGATTTTTCCTAACTAAAGATCAAAGACTTAAACGAGACGATATACAAAAGATAGAACAAATACAAGCTAAGCGATAAAGGAGAAATTAAAAGACATACCCTCGAAAAGGAAAGGGTACAATGAACGCATCTTCTCTTCCGTCTCCCAAGTAGCGTCTCCTTGATCATCTCCCTATTGCACTTTGACTAGCTTGACCTCTCGGTTCCTCAACTTCTTAATCTCCGACCCAAGAATGCATGTAGGAGCTCGTCGGATCATGGCATCTCATTCTACTTCCACTTCTTTGAGCGTGCTTGGCTCCACCACTTCCGCCGTATCATGTAAACACTTCCTCAGATGCGAAACATGGAACACGTCGTGTACACCACTAAGTCTTTCGGGCAATTCCACTCTATATGCCATCTGTCCAATTCTCTCCTTAATAGGAAACGGTCCTATGAACCTTGGCGCTAACTTCCCTCCTGATCCAAAGCGAACAACATTCCTTAATGGAGACACCTTGATAAAGACCATGTCCCCAAAACTGAACTCAAGCTCGGTCCTCCTTTTGTCGGCATATGACTTTTGCCTATCCTGTGTCGTTTTCATCCTCCTTCGTATCAAATCAATTTTCTTCGAAGTCTCCCTAATCATATCGGGCCCAAGCATGATCTTATCCGTAGATTCCCACCAACATGTAGGTGAACGACAAGGCCGTCCATAAAGAGCCTCGAAAGGTGCCATGCCAATGCTAGACTGAAAGTTATTATTATACGCAAACTCCACCAAAGGAAGATGCTCTTCCCATGTACCTCCAAAATCTAAGACACATAACCTCAAAAGGTCCTCAAGAATACGATTCACCCTCTCGGTCTGGCCGTCTGTCTGAGGATGGTATGCGATGCTCAAACATAACTGAGTCCCTACCGCCTCTTGCAAGCTCTTCCAAAACTCGCTAGTAAAGATAGGGTCTCGGTCGCTCACTATGCTAGATGGAACACCGTGCAAGCGAACTATCTCTCGAACATAAACAGAAGCTAACCATGGAGTGGTCCTCTTACTCTTTAAGGGAATGAAATGGGTGCTCTTAGTAAGTCTGTCTACAACAACCCAAATCCCGTATTACCCTTCCTCGATCTTGGCAACCCATCAATAAAATCCATCGAGACACTATCCCACTTCCACTGTGGAACCTCTAATGGGTGAAGCAACCCACCGGGTTTCTTTTGCTCTGCTTTTACTTGTTGGCACACCAAACATCTAGCAACATATTCGGCCACATCGCTCTTCATACCGGCCCAAAAGAAAACTCGCTTCATGTCCTTATATATCTTGTCCCCGCCGGGACGAATGGTCATCTTTGAACGATGTGCATCCTCAAGAATAGCTTTCCTCAAGCTCTCGTCCCGTGATACACAAAGTCTATCGTCCCTACGCAACCAACCCTTATCATCTAGGGTATACCTATTAAGATGTCTTGATGACTCCCCACTTGTGAGCTTCTCTACTAACTCAACCAACTGTGGGTCATCTCGTTATGCCTCTCCCATCTGTCCCAAAAGCGTAGGTCTGACCTCTAAGGATGCTAGCAAACCGGGTACTAATTCAATGGATAGTCTAAAGTCAAAGGAAGAGATAAACTCTAAGCTATGCCGCTCAACATGTTGTATATAACGGTGTTGTATACACAATTATATGATTTGTGTTTGATGATAACAAACAAATTTTTTTTTTAAATTTGTTTGTTATTATACTATTATATAACATTACAGACATGAATATAATATTTATATTTAAATAGAATACGACTGTACAGACATTCATATATTCATACAGTATTGTATTTAAATATAATATTATATTTAAAACACTCAAACAGTACAACTATTTATAACTCCACTATTTATACATTCACAGAATATTTTGTACTTGTACATGAACAGAATAAAATAGACAAGTTCGTTTGACAACAATAAAATAATATTTTATTTCAATCAAAATTGTTTATTACAAACATCAATACAATTCATATATATATATATATATATATATATATATATACAGCTCCTCACTGCAACACTCATGCATTCACTCAGTTTATATTTCAGTATACAGATTTTTATATTGACACATTCATACAGACTTTTATACATTCACCAACAATGTCTTCTTATCTTCAGTCTTCTGTCTTCACATCAGCTCAGTCAGTCCAGTCATCATCACCTGTCACATGAAATAGAAACACACAGTTCACTGCAACAAGAATAAAACTGAATACATGTGAATACAAATTTTATTTGCCTCAGATTTCTGGTGTGTTTCTCATCATTTTTTCATGACTTGATCTGGTTCATCTGTGTCTAGACAGACAGTTTGTATATGTACATGGACAGGAAATTCTCTGATGGCTGCAAATACACACGTGTATAAATACACGTGTGCATTGCCTCGCCAATCAGTGTATACAGCTGTGGAGCAGTCACATGGACCAAACTCGACACAGCACAAATGTCATGTACAAGCAATCGTGAGTTCAACCAAAAAGAGGTAGACAATGTTTCAGCAAATTCAAAGTGTCGAGCAACTCAACATGCAAGTCAGTGGAACAAATAAGTAACAACAAACAAGAGCTAACAAGGCAGATCAATCCAATACAAGTAAACATGAAATATGGAAGATCACTCATATTTCAAGCATGATGGAGTATGTAAAGTGTCGAGCTCAAACCAGCAAACACTCAAATGCCAAGATGGTGCAATCTAGTTTCAAGTTTTTCAACATGGTGCATGGTCGAGACTGAAAATATCAAGTGTAGTAAGTATAAGAAGGTGCACATGGTCGAGCATGGCATAAACCAAGTAAGCGGCATGGTGATCAAGTCCAGCAGCTATGGCTAATGCATGCAAACTCACGTACGGTATGAAACAAGATTGTTCACAATTCAGTCACAATCATGGTGAAAGAAGAAATCAAACCAAGATGGCAAATACACAAGCCAACATGAAGTACACAGAAAAAGCATAGCAGAAGTACAAGAAATCAAGTGGAATGTTTTTTTTAAAAGGCCTCAATCAAATTGCAAATCAAAACGGAAATTGAACAGAGCAGAACTTATATGGGAATCAATTTCAAAAGTTTATGTTCAAGGGAGTGCAAGTCCAGGCAGATCAAGGCAGTTCAAAGTACCATGTGCATGCAAGGGAAATACACAAGCACAGCAAGAAATACATGGGTGGCGCACACAGCAACAATACATGGTGAATGCAAAGAAAGACCACATTTTCAATTTATATTTTGTTTCCAGAAATGACCACTTCAATCTTGCTACATGTTTGGCAAAGTACACAAGGCATATATATATACACATATATATAAGCAGCCTCAAACTTTCATGTGCACACATAAATGATGCCAGAAATTCAAAATCAAGCACACATACTCATTAACATGGCAAGTGGACATGTTTAAATTCATAAAGCAGGTTTAGCCAAGATTCCAGCATCAATTCAAAGTGTACAAGAGCAAGTACATGGAGAATGTGAGCAATAGCATTTACATGCATATGACAATGTTTCAGCATGCTTGGTGGAACTACAATGAATCAGTGCAAGCTCAAGTATGGAAACAGCTCAATCAAAGTGACAAGTTAAATATGCAAGAGATAATTTCTAGTTTTGCCAAATCATGTTTTGGGAAAGATTTTTAACAGTTTAATTTATGGAAAAAGACATCAGCTAAATCAAGGGATTTATATATGGTGAATAGTTTTCTTCCAGAATATCATCAGGAGTTTATTTATTTTTATGGATTCTACATATTTGAAGATTCCCTTTTCTGGAAAGAAATAATTTTGGGTTCAAAAAGGTTTTCTGAAATGAATTACATGGGAATCATTCCAATAAAATTCAAATTCGAGCCAAATCAGAAAGGGAAGTCATTTATCTGTTTCCAGGTGTATCCATCAATCACGCAAGCTTTTACCAAGAAATCGATTTTTAAATCAGGATTGTCAAAAGTGGAAAGCAGCAAAATCAGATCGAATCACTTCGTAAAATCCGAGGTTTTATAGGAGTTTCTATAACCCTATAATACACCTATCATCATCGGCATAATATTCATCCAACTCACGAAAACATCAACAAATTTTCCAAGTAAAATCAAGATACTTACAGAGTTGGAGCAAGGAGGATCAAGCTTCGAATTCGTGCTTGAAGCCAACATCGATCAACTAAAGGAGCGACACTTTTTTTCTGGAATCAATCCTAAAAGCCAATTCGAAGCAGAAGAAAACCCTAGCCCTAAATTTCTAGAGCCACCGCCATGTTTCTGATAGAAGAATGATCGGGAGATAAATGAAATTAAGGGTGGAACCTAATTGAACAAGGCCGGCCAAGTCTATCCAAGTTTAAAGTGCAAAAAGGGATATTTAAATTCCTTTATACTCCTAGGGTTTTATCTTGTTTTTTAATTCCTATTGTACCTGTTTAATTTCTTTTGTAAAATCATTCGAACAGTTTCTAGAAGTCTGTAAAATTCTAGGGTTCCAGTCAGGGTGTTGACTGGCAGTCCACTAGAGTCTGTAATTTCTAGGATTACGAGTTACAGGGTTTGTAATTCGGGAAATCTGGTCGAGTGGATATCGATCAGTCTAGGGATTTGAGCGTAGGGTTAGAATAGGAGCAGGGTTTGCGAGTGTACATGGTCTTGTATGCGGGAACTGTTCTATCACCTAGTAGAAAACTTAGAAATGCAGCAGTAGGCAGGGTTTTGCTGAAGCTGGGTATATCTGTATGTGATTTATTTTCTGCATTTCTGTTTCTGCTATATTTTGTGATCTGTTTATTATTATATATCTCGTTAGATTTTTAATTCAGCTAAAAACTGTGATAAACCCTATTCACCCCCCTCCCCCCCTATACGATTAATCTAGATCCAACAAGTGGTATTAGAGCAGGTATTTTCTTTAACTCTAGAGTCATGGGTAATCCTAGTCGTCAGTCTAGTGAGAGTCAGTCCGGTTCACCTCCAACTATTTTCACTGGAACAGATTTTTTAAACTGGAAATCCAAAATGGAATTTTATTTAAAATCTGTTAATATTAAATGTTGGGATGTTGTTATCAATGGATTTGATAGTGTAGATATTACTTTCAATACTCGTGCTATGAAAATTATATTTGATTACCTTAGTACCGAACAGTTTAATCTTATCTGCCATTGTTTATCTGCACAGGAAATCTAGGATACTCTCAATACGAAGTATGGAAGATCTGACAATGGTAGCTCAAAACCCAAGAAAGTCAACTCAGATTTAGAGTTCTGTTTGACCGGATTTACAAATGAAAATTCAGAAGGACCAGATGATGGAGAATCAACAGATGCTGAAACAGAATATTTCTCATACGAAGATTTAGTTTATATGTGCGTTGATTTGACTAAATCTGTTGATAAACTCCAATCAAAAAACAAATCTCTGAAATCTAAGAATTCTGAGTTGACCAGCAAAATGGAAGATTTGGAATTTCAACTAGAACATTTTAAAAATTCTTCAAATTCAAATCGCAAAAATTGTTTGAAATTGAAAACCAATCTTGTTCATCTCAATAAAAATATTAAAAAGTTTGAAAAAGAAATTCTCATCTTAAAAGAGAACAAGATTGAGTTATCAAGTTTGAATAATTTTTTACAAAAGGAATTTGAAAATCTTAAGACTGATATATAGTCCAAATTTGAAATTGCTGAAAAGGAGAATTTGTTGAAATCCGATTTGATTTTGAAAGAACTGGAAAACGAGATTGAAAAATCCAAGAAATTTGAGTTTGAAAAACAAAAACTTTTTGAATCTGAGATTGCTGAGTCCCAAACCAAAATTAATTTGCTTAAAGATGAAAATTTGGTTTTGAAATCTGATTTTGAAAAATGTAAGATCACTGAAAATCATTGTTCAGATTTATTGAAAGAAAATGGTAATCTTAAAACTAAAATTCAACAACTTGAAACAATCCTGAAAAAAAATTCAAACAGTGAAAAATCTTTAAATATGTTGTTGAAAAATCAATTTTCATCGGGAAATAGAAGTGGACATGGTTTTGGGAAATCTGAGTTTTCTGAAAGGAGAAACTCAAATGATTTTAAAAATCTTTTAAACTGCTTTGAAAAGAATCAATATGAAAATTCAAACTTTGATAATCGCAAAGGATTTTTGAATCATAAATGTGATGTGAATTTGTTTTATAATAAATCCAGTTGAACAATTCTAGATCCCAAAAAGAAATAAAACAAACTTCATGAAATTCAATCAAATTTGGGTTCCAAAGGGTACGAAGATAGATTCGAATGGATTATTATACAAACAGGTTTGGGTACCAAAACGTACGAATATAACTGTGAGTGGTTTTACTACTTTTGTTAGACCACTCGATCCCTTCATTTGCTAGGTACCAGTGGAGGCTGAGGAACTGGTGTGCAAAAAGAAAATTTGAAATCAGGCTGAGTTATACTTCTATATTCTTTACAGTTCCTTGGCCAAGAATTGTTGAATTAGAGATTCATTTGCTTACATCGATTTCAGGTATAATCTCTAAACTCATCTTTGTAAATATTCTCATTTTATTTATTCCTCCTTTTACCCCTTCTGTTTATTTTCATTATCTCTTCAGTTTTTTTTTTTAATTTGTCACTGTCATATCATTGTAATTTTTCTTGTACTTTCTTATCTTTCAATTGCAGTACTCATGACCTTCTGGAAATTTGATTTATTTGAATAAAACTCTGATGTTTTAATAATTTCCAGATCTTGAATTCAAATTGTAAATTTCTGAAATTGATTTGAAGTTTATTTCAGATTTATGAATTCCGAACAGTGTTGATGTATTCGAGTCATATCTTGAACACTGTTAATTTTGAATTCTAAATTTTCTTTTGAAGATCTGAATATTTAATGAAATTCCACACACCTCTGCTATTTTGGATTTCTTCTAATTCATTTTAGAAAGGCTGAAATAATATACTCATTACAGCACATCAATATTTATCAGTTATGATAATTTCATTATTTTTCAGATTGGCTTGGATATTTTGATTTATCTTTAATCTCAGTGATACATCGTGAAATTTATATTTATTTATGATCATTTTATTTTGAAATCTATTTGTTTGAAATCACCTGAAATTCTTGATATTATGAATCTCATACGCCTCTTAAATTTAAACTTATCAATTTTGTGTGGCTGATTCATTATATCTAAAACTTGACTTTGATTTAAGTGATTTCAAATAATTTTTTTTTTGTATCTTGAATATCTGTCAAGCTTGATGTAAATGATCTGAAACTACTCTTTCAGCTTGTCAAAAATTCTTGTGAAAAAATCTTTGAAAATCTGGTCTTAAATCTCATTGTATTTCACGATTATTTGATGTGAATATTTGTTTGTTTAAAATCATTTGAAATTATTGATTTATTGAATCACACACAAAACTTGAATCTGAAATATAATATTGTGTGATTGATTCATTAAATCCTGATATTTTCACATTTCTCCAAATGATTTAAAATAAACTAATATTTATTCATTGGATCATGGAATATGCTTGGTGACCATCAGGAATATCTGTGACAAGTCTTCTTTAAACTGATGTCTGTGATGATCTAATACTATTTTGAAGAATGGTTGTTTTGAAATCACTTGCTTGCTGCTCTGATACATGTGCATCTATTATCTCGTCTGCTTTGGCTTTGTACTTAATAATCCTTTTGTCTATGACATTCTTGTTCAGTATCATGTTAAAATTCCTCGTAAATAGAGACACCATGTGGTATCAGTTTAGAAGTGCTGCATATTTTTGCTATGTATATATTTTAATCCCTCTAATCCTGTATAGCTCTTCATATTCCTCTTGTAATTTTTTTTCAATTTTAAAATTATTTATTGATTATTCATTCAGAAATTGAAATCAATATCCAAATTGAACAGTATTTATAATTCATCAAAATTATTATTAGAATTTGAAATTGTGATGAATTGTGACTGCAGTATATTTCACAAACAAGAGGGGATATTTTTTTAAATTTTTTCATGATGGTTGAATATTTATTATAATATCTTTGAACTGGCAATTATTTCACAACCATCTTCATTACCTATCATCCTTCTGTCATCCGTTATGATTTTATATTAATGCGGAAAGTTAATATTAAAAAAAATCTTTTGAATAAACAGTGAAAATATTTGTGATGGATTTGTGGTTATGTTATTATTCAGAATTAGTGACAATTGAAATTTTTCAATGATCTCGGTACAGTTGATCATATCTCATAATATTATTAATTTAGAAATTTATTTCACAGTCCATTTCTGTACCCACCACATTTCTATCATTCATATTTGTTTTATAAACCGAGGAGTTTTTCTTTTGATGTTGAAAATAATTAATATAATTAACGTATAAGTGTGTCTCTAACCTCATTTAAAAATCCAAGCTCTGGTCATGCATGGTTATGAGACAACTTATAATTTAAGCTACGACTGACCTCATTTAAAAATCCAACATCTGGTTATGCGTGGTCAGTGTGCTCTTAAATAAATAATTAAAAAAAAGGTAAAATATGCTATAAGTAGAAATTAATTTGGATTTCTCCTTGGTGTTTATAAAATCCAGCCTATCAATCCATCTTTCTAATCTGTGAAAATTATTAATATTTTATGACGTATTATGATTTGTTGATTGATAGCTATTGAGATTTGAGATTATACGACTTTATCACTTAAGTTGAATTATTAATTATAGTCCAAATCCATCACTATTTTTTAGCTTTAATTTTATAAAATTCTATTGGAAATAATTGGGAAATATTTTTTGAAACTCTCTCCATTTTATATAAAATTCATCTTAAATCCGTCATTCTCTACAATGTGAAATATGCCACCTGTTCTTAGAATATTATGATTTTTGTTTGACTGATTGAGATTTATGATGATTGTTCTTCCTCTTAAACTGATATTGTATTTGTTAGTCTTTTTCCATCTATATTTTAAATTCTGTATCCTTTTGATGATAACAAAAGGGGGAGAATGAGTTGAGATTTAGATTTATGAGTGAATATTTTATAAATATTTTTAATTTTTGAAAATTTATGATTATTCATATCATTCATTTCACTCATGCACAGTTATAGGGGGAGTTGACTGTTGTAGGGGGAGCTGATAAATAGGGGGAGTTCAATTTTCACTGTCAAACACATTTATTGTATACAAAATCTTTTATTTCTTTGTCATCATCAGAAGGGGGAGATTGTTGTATATAACGGTGTTGTATACACAATTATATGATTTTTGTTTGATGATAACAAACATTTTTTTTTAAATGTGTTTGTTATTGTACTATTATATAACATCACAAACATGAATATAATATTTATATTTAAATAGAATACGACTGTACAGACATTCATATATTCATATAGTATTATATTTAAAACACTCAAACAGTACAACTATTTATAACTCCACTATTTATACATTCACAGAATATTTTGTACTTGTACATGAACATAATAAAATAGACAAGTTCGTTTGACAGCAATAAAATAATATTTTATTTCAATCAAACTTGTTTATTACAAACATCAATACAATTCATATATATATATATATATATACAGCTCCTCACCGCAACACTCATGCATTCACTCAGTTTATATTTCAGTATACAAATTTTTTTATTGACACATTCATATAGACTTTTATACATTCACCAACACTGTCTTCTTATCTTCAGTCTTATGTCTTCACATCAGCTCAGTCAGTCCAGTCGTCAACACCTGTCACATGAAACAGAAACACACAGTACACTGCAACAAGAATAAAAATGAATACATGTGAATATAAATTTTATTTTTAAAATTTTATTTGCCTCAGATTTCTGGTGTGTTTCTCATCATTTTTTCATGACTTGATCTGATTCATCTGTGTCTAGACAGATAGTTTGTATATGTACAGGGACAGGAAATTCTCTGATGGATGCAAATACACACGTGTATAAATACACGTGTGCACTGCCTCGTCAATCAGTGTATACAGCTGTGGAGCAGTCACATGGACCAAGCTCGACACAACACAAATGTCAAGTACAAGCAATCGTGAGTTCAACCAAAAAGAGGTAGACAATGTTTCAGCAAATTCAAAGTGTCGAGCAACTCAACATGCAAGTCAGTGGAACAAATAAGTAACAACATACAAGAGCTAACAAGGCAGATCAATCCAATACAAGTAAACATGAAATATGGAAGATCACTTATATTTCAAGCATGGTGGAGTATGTAAAGTATCGAGCTCAAACCAGCAAACACTCAAATGCCAAGGTGGTGCAATCTAGTTTCAAGTTTTTCAACATTGTGCATGGTCGAGACTGAAAATATCAAGTGTAGTAAGTATAAGGAGGTGCACATGGTCGAGCATGGCATAAACCAAGTAAGCGGCATGGTGATCAAGTCCAGCAGCTATGGCTAATGCAAGCAAACTCATGTATGGTATGAAACAAGATTGTTCACAGTTCAGTCACAATCATGGTGAAAGAAGAAATCAAACCAAGATGGCAAATACACAAGCCAACATGAAGTACACAGAAAAAGCATAACAGAAGTACAAGAAATCAAGTGGCATGTTTTTTTTTAAAGGCCTCAATCACAATTGCAAATCAAAACAGAAATTGAACAGAGCAGAACTTATATGGCCATCAATTTCAAAAGTTTATGTTCAAGGGAGTGCAAGTCCAGGCAGATCAAGGCAGTTCAAAGTACCATGTGCATGCAAGGGAAATACAAAAGCACAGCAAGAAATACATGGGTGGCGCACACAGCAACAATACATGGTAAATGCAAAGAAAGACCACATTTTCAATTTATATTTTGTTTCCAGAAATGACCACTTCAATCATGCTACATGTTTGGCAAAGTACACAAAGCATATATATATATATACACACACACACACACTTATAATCAGCCTCAAACTTTCATGTGCACACATAAATGATGCCAGAAATTCAAAATCAAGCACACACACTCATGAACATGGCAAGTGGACATGTTTAAATTCATAAAGCAGGTTTAGCCAAGATTCCAGCATCAATTCAAAGTGTACAAGAGCAAGTACATGGAGAATGTAAGCAACAGCATTTACATGCATATGACAGTGTTTCATCATGCTTGGTGGAACAACAACGAATCAGTGCGAGCCCAAGTATGGAAACAACTCAATCAAAGTGACAAGTTAAATATGCAAGCAATAATTTCTAGTTTTGCCAAATCATGTTTTGGGAAAGATTTTTAACAGTAATTTATCGAAAAAGACATCAGCTAAATCAAGGGATTTATATATGGTGAGTAGTTTTCTTCCAGAATATCATCAAGAGCTTCTTTTTTTTATGGATTCTACATATTCGAAGATTCCCTTTTCTGGAAAGAAATACTTTTGGGTTCAAAAAGGTTTTCAGAAATGAATTACATGGGAATCATTCCAATAAAATTCAAATTCGAGCCAAATCAGAAAGGGAAGTCATTTATCTGTTTCCAGATCTAGCCATCAATCACGCAAGCTTTTAAATGCCAAGAAATCGATTTTTAAATCAGGATTGTCAAAAGTGGAAAGCAACAAAATCAGATCGAATCACTTCGTGAAATCAGAGATTTTATAGGAGTTTCTATAACCCTATAATACACCTATCATCATTGGCATAATATTCATCCAACTCACGAAAACATCAACAAATTTTCTCAAGTAAAATCAAGAGACTTACATAGTTGGAGCAAGGAGGATCAAGCTTCGAATTCGTGCTTGAAGCCAACATCGATCAACTAAAGGAGCGACACTTTTTTTTCTGGAATCAATCCTAAAAGCCAATTCGAAGCAGAAGAAAACCCTAGCCCTGAATTTCTAGAGCCGCCGCCATGTTTCTGATAGAAGAATGATCGGGAGATAAATGAAATTAAGGGTGGAACCTAATTGAACAAGGCCGGCCAAGTCCATCCAAGTTTAAAGTGCAAAAAGGGATATTTAAATTCCTTTATACTCCTAGGGTTTTATCTTGTTTTTTAATTCCTATTGTAACTGTTTAATTTCTTTTGTAAAATCATTCGAATAGTTTCTAGAAGTCTGTAAAATTCTAGGGTTCCAGTCAGGGTGTTGACTGGAAGTCCACTAGAGTCTGTAATTTCTAAGATTACGAGTTACAGGGTTTGTAATTCGGGAAATCTGATCGAGTGGATATCGATCAGTCTAGGGATTTGAGCGTAGGGTTAGAATAGGAGCAGGGTTTGCGAGTGTACATGGTCTTGTATGCGAGAACTGTTCTATCACCTAGTAGAAACCTTAGAAATGCAGCAGTAGGCAGGGTTTTGCCGAAGCTGGGTATATCTGTGTGTGATTTATTTTCTGTATTTCTGTTTCTGCTATATTTTGTGATCTGTTTATTATTATATATCTCGTTAGATTTTTAATTCAGTTAAAAACTGTGATATTTCTGATGGTCTATCAACTTTAGGAATTAAAGTAATGAAGGTCTGATTACAACCTTTGGGGATTTTAGCATAATCAAACATATCTTGAACAACAACTACTAAATCTTCTTTCAGCACTCCCAATGCAACTTAAAAAAACTTCTAATTAAACCCATCTGGACCTAGACTTGTATCTTCATTAATAGAAAAAACTGCCTTCTTAGCTTCCTCCATAGAAATTGGTTTAAGAAAATCATGCTGCCCTTGTTGGTTTATAGTATATAAAGATTGAAAGAAGGGAAAACCATCACTGCTATGACCATTGAACATATCAGCGAAGTACTCTATAGCTGCTGCAGAAAGCTCCTCCTGTTTATATATCAATTCACCTGCAGGATTTATCAAAGTGTTGAAACCAAAATTGGTCACAACACCAAAGGTGCTATTAGAGCACTTTATCAAACAGTTTGAATTAGGAAAATGGGGCCACAATCACTAAAAAACAAAAAAGTAGAGAACAAGGAATTTTAAAGTGGTTCGATCTAGAATAGATCTACGTCCACTTTGGAAGCGATTTCATTACCATATGTGAGTTTACAAAATACATGAATTCACTCATATAGTTCATCTCTCTCTTTTCTCTCTTTGTATAATCTAGATTTCACTTGAATTTGCAAAGGAATCGGTGAGATCTCTTGCTTTGGGATGGTGGATGTGTTGATCTTCGATCACTTTAGCAATTAAATGATCTTCATGGATTCCATGGTGATTTAGCGTTAGAACTAGGCTTTGGAGAAGATAAGCGGAGATTAGAGTTGCTTGGATTATTGAACTTGAGAGAGAATTAATGATGTTTAGAGAAAATGAGATCCACATGATGTTGGAGGAAGATGGAGTGAGACTGGGAAACCATTAATGGAGCTTGGGGAGCTTGAGAATGATGGAAAACCGAAAATGACAGCCCTTCGGGGTGGAAAAAATCGGTCCCTTGAACAGTGAAGAAGTGGGCTATTTATAGGTGTAATTTGAGGGTAGTGGCAAAGCTGTAATTATGGTGTGCAGGGTTTGGGCCGCACATAGAAGTATCTATGGAACTGCCACTGGACACCTGGAGACAGCTGTACACAGCTGTCAAGACATGTACAACCGACCCTCTCTATAAAAATATGAGCGAGTGACCTCTCATGAACATGTGACCGACCTCCTAATTTACGCCTATGCCACTTTGTCCTTTTGTGATCAATCCTTATTTGCTTTCTCTTATATCACCACGTCTTTATACATAAGAAGTACGTCCAGAACATGCTGATATGAAGAACCAACATGCCACGAAGCTGTTCGGCCTGTTCTCTAGTGATGCTGACATGGCACTGTGTGACCGATCACTCAAGACTTACTGCTCGACCAGGAAGTGTGCGAGTAGATTCAATGTGCATGAGCGACCACTGTATTCTTCTACTATGCAAATATGGGATCAATAATTATGGGTTTTCCATTACTTTTAAATAATTCTACCGGACCAAACTGTTCAACCAAATGTTGCTAGCAAATGCAGCTCGACCCAGGGCTGATGAAGTTGCTTGACCCATAGTTGAACTGGACTGCTCGACCCGTTGAGCTCGAGCATGGTGTACGAACTGTTGAGCTTGAGCATGGTGCTCGAACATGCTGTTCGACCCTTGAGCCCGAGCATGGTAGATGCTGCACGATTAGGTTGTTGGTGCTCGACCACCCACTTGAGATGCTACTGTAAACGACCCCTCCGGTATGGTGTTGATCGACCCTATGATGAGATGCACGAGCTCTACACTATCCAGCAATGAAGGTGTTCATCCACGAGCATATGAATGTTTTTGTATGTACTTGTGCATATAAACGAGCTGGTCCATGCACAAGAGCTAATTCTCCTTCCATATTTTGGTGCATATAATTGTTACAACGTGTGAGCCATGCAGTGTACATTGATGCATATGAGATAGTTGATTCGAATGGCCTATATGCCACGTGGGCAGTGGGATTTCATGCCGCACCAAGTCAAAGGCTAGTGAGTGGCTTTAACTGTAATGGCCAGAAAAATTCGACGCTCAAATTTTTGACAATAATACAAAATCCTGCATTACTTATCAAAACCCAAGTATCGAACCTTGACTATTAATAGGAAGAAATTAGAGGATGAGATAGGAAAGATAGAACTAATAGAATAGAAGAAGAAGATCATCACAACCGATCAGAATCAGGGTAACACGAATCTCATAGCAAAACAAATAAAATATAACGTATAACATAACTTTGAAATACAAAACTGAATTTGTATATACATACCATATCCGAGAATAACTCATATACAACACAACGGAAATAATCTCTAAATAACTATCGGTGAAGCCTCCTGCTTCGAGCTCCTCCAATGTATCTGTAAAATCCTGAAACACTTGTCTGCCCGTACAAATTTGGGCACCTAAGAGTTTAGGGAAAACACAAGCAAAATAAACTCTGGGTCGGTCATGGGACTGGTGTGAGTAAACTCCAAACATATTGTTTAACTTTTAAAATCCTTTTGAATGGAAGGGATAATAGTAAGACCAGCCCACACATAAACATGGACGGTTTTTACCTTACTATAACCCAAAACATTTTGATATCAAAATGCAGTGATATTATAATAATGTCTAATCACATAAATAACCAAATAATAGAACGCTTGCATCTCACGCTCTACATATATAATATAAAATCAAAAACCGCAGGGCGCTTATTGGAGATTGGATTCCAACAGACAAGGTATGGGATCACCTTCCGATCAGTGTACTCTAGAGGGTATACACTGGGGTTCAACAAGAACGTCTTGCAACCCCGCCACACATGACCGCCCAGTCATTTAGCTTGAGTGTAGTGAATATATTGTCACCCATGGTTATTGGCCATCCAACCGTAATCCGAAGATACAGAATCGAAAGAAGAACAAATATGATTTTTCTTTAAATCGGTGACAATACACCCTGCTTGGGTATGACCCAACTAGCCATGCTGCTAGCCTGATTTTTGCCATTTTTGGTATATGAGGCTTGAGGCTACGTTATTCTTCAGAACATCTGACCACCATTCACTTTGAAAGCTACATCGTCAAACCCGTCAATTCACTAATCGATTTCCAAAAATATCATGGGTATAAAAAGATAAGAGGAACGAATTCCTCCGCCACCATACATAATACCTTTAAGAGATCAACCGTACGTGATTTGTTTGGTATACTCTGTCAGACACTCGTACATACAAGTTGTCCTGGGACTGGACAAACAGAAAGCAACATTTTGGAACAGAACGACCCTTGCATTTCACCCCATCTTCAATTATCTTCAGCATAATCTAATTCGCAGCGCTTATGCCTATACGGAGTGGTTTTCGGATAATATATCCAACTGGTATTTCCGTAATGACAATGATGGCCAAAACACTTCGATAGTCGGTTATTTAACTATCCAAGTAAAAACAAATATACATTCAAATGTACAACGAATCATCACACAATCACTGGCCCCTTTTAATTTATATTAATTTTCCAACTTCCCATATCCTAGAAAATATACGTTATTAATGTCAGATAACATTCCTATCTTTTTCCACATTTCTTATTTTCTGTATATTATAAAATATACATTATTTATATTGGAAAACGGTTCCAATTTCCATTATAACTATTGTAATTTGCACAACGTCCGCTTTTAACCATTTTTCACTTTAAGATGTGAATATCATTTCCTATAGAAATCTCGTATCATTAAATCAATCTGAACTTGATTTTATAAATAAATATCATTGCCGGTTAAAACCTTATCTACCAGGTTATCTCCTAAATTTCTAATCCAACTTCGCTTTATAAACTCCGTCTTCAAGTCAATCTTCTCCTTAATTATAAATCTAGTTTGTAACTTAATCTCGACTATATATATCCTATTATAAATTATTGATTTTAAATCAAATATGGATTGTTTAATCAAATTATAAATTATAGAATATAAAATTGCTAAAAATAAACCATTTTGAAATCATTCGACATAGTCGAATCCTAATTACAAATCATTACGGATTTATTCAATACTACTCATATTTCGAATAACAAAATAAGTTTCAACGCTCACTTTTTAACCGATTTCCCAATTATATTTCTAATCTAATTTCATGGTATTTAAAATACCAATTGTTTCAGGGCCATTGTAATTCTAACATGACAAACACACCATAATTAACCCCAAATCATTTGTCATATAATAATATGCAATATATGGAAAAATAAGAATATAATTATTTGAGGAATCCTGTTGGATCCCTCCAACCTGTTTCCCTGCATCCACAGACGTTAGTTGACATAAATAACACTAATTTCATATCGGTGTGAAATATAATGGTAAACAGCATCATATTCAATCGACGGTGTATATATATAACGGTGTATACTATTTCAACCAAGTTAATCATCCAAACAACCATCGCACACAACATTCAATCATTATTTAAAACTACTAAAATCTAATTATAATATTTTAAACTGAACATAGTTAGTGAGTTTACTCACCTTGGTCGTTAATCGTTGAAAAACAATTAACGTCAATAGATTAAACCAGCCGTTTAATTTTCGCTAAATCCTAACGAGCTCTAGATTGCTTCAAACCAACTCCATAATGTAGGGCTTATGGATATGGTCCCAACTTATCCAACGACATTTCATTCTGTCCAATTATGACTGAGATATGATGTTTTAAGTTGGGTGCACATTAAAAATTAAAACTAACTAAATTTAATAAATATTTTACTTTGGGCCTTACAAAACACAACCGAGCCCATGCCCCTACTCTACGTTCAAATGATTTCGTTACTCCCCCTTGTATGTTCCTTTTAATCAGGCCCACGTCCCCACATTAACACTCCTCACACTATGCCACATGTACATGCTCCTCTTTCTGTTCATTACCGTGCTCAAAAAAAAAAAAAAAAAAAAAAACCTTCACCGCAACTGCAAGGATTATAACGAATATAAATTTGTACGATTTCGTGGAGTAAACAATTTGTTTATAAGTTTTAAAGCCCACGTTTTTATGAAGTTTGATGGGTTCCATTTTTATAGGAATGGAGAAAGTAAAGAGTATTTTAGTTAGATTACAGATAGTCGAGACCGCGATTTTCTCTTCTGAAATTTCATACATATATAGAGATGAAGGGTAAGTAGATGAGAACCAATTCATTTCCGTTACCTACCGTGTAGGGTGATCTTTTTTTCCAACTTAGCTGTACTGTTTCTTCTCATAGGCGTATGGTTGTATATTGTTCCATCAGGGCTTGCCTTACTCATAGGCGTATGGTTGTACATGATTTCAAATGTTTACCAGGACCTGTCTTTCTTATACTGCGTACTATAATATTTTATACACATTTGGTTAATTTATTGTATAATTCAATTCGTTTGCACAGGTATCCAATGTTAAACATGGACAATACCCTTCATTTCAAGTGAATAAATATGTTTAGTTTTCCTTTTATCTTCTATAGTTTTTCGTAACCCGCTTCATACAATTCATTCACGAACGACCTGTTATGGACAAAAATAAAAATATGATCGGACTGAGCGATTTACCACGATTCCGAAAATATAAAAATGTAGACTAGTTAGTTTATTTTGTGAAACCCCAAAATACTGATATAGGGTGTACAATACTCCAAACAAAAAGTTTCTTATTTTCCAAATTAAAAATTACAGTAAAATTCTAAAAATTAAATTACAACTACGTCTCAAAAGAATTCTATCTAAATTCGAAACCAATATTTAATTATAATTAAATATAACGTTATGGTTCATAAACGATTCCATTGCGACTAATTGAAAATTTGATTTAGTCATAACTTACGATCTATAAAGCGAAATCTTCATTTTCACTTCCACTAGAAAAATACAGTTCAATAGATTCCGATGTTTCTTGTTTCAAAGAAATCCGATTTATAACGGATCCTTTATAGTCGTTTGAAGTTCAAAACTCCATATTACGAGCTACCGCGATATTACGAGCTATTTTTATAATTATATTAAAATTAATATATTTAAACCGTCGTTTAAATAAATTCACTTGTTATAATATTTCAATTCTAGACTGAATTAAATCGATTAAATTATCTGATTTCCACTACATTGCCAATTCAGCTATTTCTGACTATTTCAGACACTTCACCATTCATTTTAATCCAATATTCAAAACATTTGAATTCAAACTATTTAAATGGTCAAACCAATATATTATATTAATTAATTATTAAACCGCCAAAATTCCGGGATGTTACATTAATACTTGCTCGACCGATCCATTGTACAAAATAGTACCGACCAACTCATAGTTTCAGAACTGTCCAGCCCAGTCAGTAATTTTATAAAATGACCGATTCGCCTGCGAAGTACGGGTTCGACTCGACTGCTCCATTAGACGGTTGAAGTATCAATTTCTGAACCGCGTTAATAACGGGGTTAACAAAAAGCTTTCAAATTAATAGAATACTTTCGAGTAGACATTTTAGAGTGAAAAAACTTAGAATTTGTATTCCCCTGATGAAGCAATGACACTTTTGCTTTCTGCCTATAATTCAAAAATTTAATCTGTTTTTGTATCATAAACTGATGTTTATCCTCTAACATATTCTCATATAACTCCACATTTTCTGGCTCTAAATCTGCTACAACTTCACTTTCATTGAATTTATTCTCAGCTTCCCTTAGAAGAGCATCATCATTTACTCTAACTCTATTCCATTCTGTCAACTCCTTTTTACAAGCTTGAATCTTCTGCATAACTTTGTAGCTTGGAAAATCTCACACATTGTCCATTAAACCTTTTTCTACACATTCCATGTACCCTGTCTTAAAACACCAGTCATTACAATATCTGAATGGAAGCACTTCAGATTTAGCAGTAGGTATAGGGTCAAGCATTAATGGATTATGATCACTAGACATTTGAGTTAAAGACAGAGCTTTCATATCATTATATTTATGCAAGCATGAATGATTAACAAAGATCTTGTCTATATGATTAGCAATACCTCTTCTCTTCCATGTATAGTTGAAACCAACAACTTTAACTTCTATCAAGCCAGATTGAGCCAGATAGTTACTGAATGCTCTGAGTTGCTGAAATGGAATAGGCAACTTTTATCAAGTGGAGAAGTAGAGTTATTAAAATCGCCAATAAGAATCCAATCTCCACTAATCACTCCTGGTTCAAGGACAATATGCTGCCATAGCTCCTGTCTTTCATAAAAACTATTACTCACATAGACTACAGTAATGAAAACTCTCATACCTCCTGTATTACTAGCTTCCACAGTTACATGTTGCTTAGAAGAAGAAATAATGCTCATAGACCAAATATCAGAATCCCAAATAAGTAATATTCTACCAGAGAAAGATTCAACTTGATGAGGAATATAATCCCAATTAGCAGGAAGTAACCTTCTAAAATATCTCAAATTAACTACACTAATTTTATTCTCAACCAAGCCAACAATAGTTGGCTTGAAATTCGTCAGAAGAGATAAAAAAATTCGCATACGAAATGGAGAATTCATCCCTCTGACATTCTAGCTCATAATCTTCATTTAATAGTCATAGAGCTTCTAGTATTTCTTTTAGAAGGAGCTATTGAGGTTGAGGTAACTTGTATTTTCCCTTTCACATGTGCCATGTACTCACTGTTATTACTTACACTTTGAGATACATCTTGATTTTCTTCTTCAATTGTAGCCTCATTCAGATTTTCAGCAACATGGTTTAAATCATGTGGTAAAATATCATGTGGCAAACCTTCATTTAAAAAATCCAAATCCCCTTTATCATTAGCATTATCGGATGTAGAAGCTTCATTTTGAATGTTTGAATCAGATTTTGTATCAACTTCTACTGAATTAGAATCCATTTTATCCTTCTCTACCCATGATGGATAATTTTCTAGATCATGTACTAATGTATTATGCCCAAACACTATGCATTTGTCACATCGAGGAGGAATAATTTCATATTCAACCCGAATTTCCTTATCAATATCATTACGTAGTTGAATAGGAATACTATCGTGCAACTCAGCTGCAAGATCTATCGAAACAAGCACTCTAACAAATCATGTAATCCTCTTATTCATAGTATTATCATATATGCATATAGGTTCCCCTATATAACTAGCAATCATAGACAAAGCTTTGTTAGACCACAATTCCATATCCATATTAAATAGCTTAAGTCAGATCTGTACCTTATCGAATGTGAAATTAGCAAAATCATATCCAGGGTACCATTTATTAATCATCAGTAAATTTCCAAAGTAAGAATATGTAGATGATTGAATCACCGAAGAAAAATCCATAGAATCCTCAAACTAAACAGTAAAGTGAAATCCATCAACAGTATGAACTATAAAATTACCTTTCAGTCTCCAGACTTTACGAATATAATCCTTCAATTTCAAAATAGATAATCTGAATTCAATCAGGTGCAGAGCAATCGTATCATGCCATACTTCCACCGATTCATTAAAATCTCCTCCAAAATGAAAATACGACTTGTTGATGGTTGCACATACTTAAGAGACTTTGGATCTACTCCTCGATTAACCTTCGCTGAAGAATCAACTGAATTAGAACCAGATTTAGATTGAAACGAATTGCGATTCAGATTTGAAGAAGAATTAGATTTAGGAGGGAAGGGATCCCGCTTGTCCGCCATTTTTATGTGAATATATATATATATATATATATATATATTATGAGGAGCGATCAGGGATGCACTTGTTTTCAGTGGCGGAGCCACATGCAGCCCAGGTAGGGCACGTGCCCCTCCCAGTATTTTTTTTTTTTTTTTTGATTTAATAATAAAAGAAATCGGCAAGATACATTGTAAGCTTTTTCTACTATTCAATCTGTGCAGCATGTCTTTTTCAACTTCTAGCAAAATATTGTTCCTTCATTAAAATATAATTTGCTCTTGAGAAAGGAGAAGTGTTTATGCCAAAACCTGTTTCTCTTACAATCACTGAATTGCTTTACGCCACCTGTTCTATAATTAAAACAAGAACTCACACGATTTATGGACTTATGCTCGCCATCGACCGTCCATATCGATAACTTATTAGTTAAATCACAAGAAAATGACTTATAGAGAATTTTATTGTGAACTGAATAAAGTGTTTGTATAGGACTGTTTTACCCAACAGTTTATAACTCGTCAAACATTATCTGCACAAATACGAGATTCTAATTCGAATTCGCGTTAACGCTAAAGATTAATTAATCGACTAAAGTCGATTGTGGATTTCAAGCGTCATTGTTTTAACGACTCATACGATAATTTACGACATTTCTCATTTGGGAAATACATATCTGTGACTTATTTCCTGCTTCCACTATGAGAAGCTTTGATATTCATGCCACTTGTGTTAACCCCGTTATAAAATGCGGTTTAGAAAATAATATGTTGACGATATTATACACGATGGACCAGGCAGTTTCACAAAATATTTTTCGGACGCCATGGTCTTAAGTCGTTAGCACGACATCGTATTAAGGCATTCAGCGTGCAATGGTCTCAAGCCGTTCTCCATGGCATGGTCTCAGTTCGTTCCGTGCGACTCATAGTCATGATAGATCACTGGTTTAATACATCGTGCGACATGGTCCAAGACGACATGATTTATACCGCGTGTAACTCAAGACGTTCATGTCGACATAACTTATGCCGTTAAAACGTTGTCGTGTCGTGAAAACGACTTAGTTCAAGTTGTGACAACCATGCCGTAGAAGCTGTGCCACCCATGTCGGTGAGACCATGCTCGCCATCCAACTGTCGGTATAAAGGTCAAAGGCCAATATTATGCGATGAATCATTGGAAGACACCGCGACATTTCCTAATATTAGCTCAAAGCTAAACCATCGTGTACAATGCAAAAGCATGTCGGTTCAATCACTCATGTCGCAATGCGTAGCAACACGTTATTCGAACCACCAGGTCGTTGAAACTGAGGGAGTACCATGTCATTTGATTTTAAATAGTTTAAGGATGGATGCAGCATATACTTGTAACTCAAGTTGGTGCCACGCCAACACCATGAGACAACAACGCTACAGTATACTTAATAATGTATACATAAATATGGCGACATGAGTAAATAGTAATGGGCGCAACAATACAGGTCTCACGACATAATGAAATACGACATGGTGAACGTACCTTCAGGTGACATGATTAAAGTCGTAGGGTATGACATGCTTTTTCACGTGTATATCATAATGACTATTACTGGACCGATAGACATGTTTATAACGCCAAGTTGTTAGAGCTTTGGTAAATCATGACGTGTTAACGACATAATCATGTTGTCCATTCCGAATAGGTCATTCATATTGTATTAAGCAAAAGTATGCGTGAGGTATGGAGAATGTTCATATTACGTGAAGCAGTTTCATATATTTGGAGTACATATGGTCTACACAAAAGGAGATGGGGACAAACAACATAATTTGGTTGTTAAATAATACAGGCATATCAAATGGCAAAACAATTTCATGGGTTATATTATAAGTCATGATGTATAAGAGCAGAAAGGCACTGGCATCCACTTATGAACACCAGAACAATATCATTAATCCCCGTAACTCATGCCGCAAATCATCTACAGTTAGATCGTTATGAAAGCAAGCCATTCCAAATATTGTGAGCTGCTTTAAAACGTGGATAAAGTAAATATCTAGGACACGTGGCATAACAGTAGATAAAGCCGCGGAGATTATCAATTCGTTCACGTTATAAAAGGGAGGGCTGTTCAAGCATAAAAGGACTTATGTCGCATACCGTACAATCCAGCTGTAAAGTGAAATAGCTAGCTGTCATCACGTGGTGAGAGCATGCATAATAAAGTTGGTAGCCAAGGACCCCAGCCGCTACTTTTTAATTCATACCGTTAATTCTTTTTCCAAGCCACGTGTACTAATGCCGCACACATTCAAGCGGCATGCCCTGACAGCTGGAAAGTTCATATATATATAGTTGGCGCCAGTTGTACCAGATTCTAAATTACAAATGTGCCACTCCATCTAAACACCTCCAATAAATACCCCATATTCTACACTTGAAGGGGGTCCGAATTCCATTTTCCACGAAGTGCCGCCAAACTCCAATCTCTCTTCTAACTTCATTAATGGCTTCTAAGGATAAATTAACATCTCTCCAACAACAAATGAATCAAATCTATTTCAAACTCCATTAGAGTTTCTCTCAAATTCAATCTAAGCTACTTTAATCTTCGCTAATCCTCTCTAAAGCCTAGATTTAACGCTAAATCACTATGGAATCCTCAAAGATCGTTCAATTGCTAAAGTGATCGGAGATTTATACATCCACCGTCACAAAGCAAGAGATCTCTCCGATTCCATTGCAAATTCAAGTGAAATTTAGATCATAAAGAGAGAGAAAAGAGAGAGATGAACAATATGAGATAATTCATGTATTTTGTAAAGCAAAGAGTGATAATGAGAAGTGATTTCATAGTGGACATAGTTCTAAATTGACCGAGCCACTCTAAAATTCCTTGTTATTTATTTTTGCTCTTTATTTTGTGATTGTGGCCTCATTTTCCTAATTCTAACCATTTGGTAAAGTGTTTTCGTAACACCTTTGGTATTGTGACCAATTTCGATTTCAACATTTGGCGCCCACCGTGGGGCCACGTTCGCATTTCTCTCAATCTTAAGAGCCTTGCATTGAAATTCAAACCCTTGTCCGAGCTCATGGCTAAATCTAAGAAGACCACTAGTAAAACCGTTGAAGAAACCAAAAACGTTGCTAACAACGAAGCTACACCACTCACTAACCGCTTCGAAGTTGGTGAAAACTCAGTAGGTGGAGCCAGAGTGACTAAGAATGAATTGGATGTCGCTATTGCCAACATGAATCAATGAATGGATGCCTCTGCCAAATCTATAATAGAGAAACTTGATGCCATCTTTTAACGCTCGACCAAATCCACTGCCTCAAAAGGTCCATGTTGATCTCGAAGAAAATGCCAATTCATCTACTTTTGATCATAATCACAACGACAACATGGAAGATGATAATGAATGGGTGAGCAACAAAGACTAAGCCAACGTCGAAGACTCGAAGCCAAAAGCTAAGAATCAATCCGAGATGAAAGCTCAAAGGGTTACCAGTCCCATCACGGGGCCACCTCCTCGTCGGGAAGGTAAAAGACTAAGCTCTCTAACCAGGATCGCATGCTAAGACGAACATTTTGTAAAGTGCTCAGCTTTACAGAGTGGCATAACACTGAAGATTACATCTCGGGTATGATAGAAAAAATCATGAAGAGGAATCAAACTCGCAATGACGATGAAAGAGACTGGGATTTCTCTCCTGATAGGACTCCATTTACCGAGAGAATCCGAGAAACAGAGTGTCAAAGGAAGTTCAATCCTCCAACTTTCCTCCATACAACGGCCTTGTTGATCCTAACTACTTTCAATTCAAGTATGAATGGCATATGAGCGCAGCAAAGGCAACAGACGAGATGAGATGCTTATATTTCCCTCTCTACTTAGAAGGTGCTGCATCACTTTGGTTCACAAAGCTACAACCTAAGTATGTAGATCAGTTCTCTAACTTGACCAAAAAGTTCAAGGAGTAGTTCCGCTTGTATGCTACCAAAGCCAAGGATGCTATAGCACTTTCAACAATGAAGCAAAATCCAACGGAATCCGTTAAAGCTTTTCTCAGTCGATTCAATGTTGCCTTGTCCGAAGTGAGGAATCCAGAGCCTCGCATAATTCTCATGTCTCTAATTGGTGCTATAGATGAGAAGAGCGAATTTGGTAGATGGATCAAAATGAATGAGCTAAACACGCTTGAAAAATTCTATAAAAAAGCCGAGGAGTATATGAGAGTGGACAATAATCCTGTGCCTCTTCAGATTATTGATGCTAACCAACTCCTTGAAGCTCCTAAAAATGCTGCTACTCAATACAATCAGAAGAATCATGGGGGTGGTCAAAAAAGGGGAAATGACGGAAGAGATGACCGAAACAGTAAGAGGCCCTGCTTATTCAAAAATTCTGAATTAAACCCTTTGACAGAAACTCCCGAAAACATCTTTGCTGCGAGTAAAGACACCGAGGATTATCCAATACCAAAAACTCAGAGAGTAGGTGGCGATCAAGCAAACTCTGGAAAGTTCTGCCGCTTCCACAATCAGCCAGGCCATAATACCAACGAATGTAGGCATCTAAAATCGCTGATTGAAGAGATGATAAGGAAAAATCATTTGCAACAATATGTGAAAAATCCACAGTCCTCAAACACTACTCCAACTCCCCAGGGTCAAGGGGCATCGGGCAACCAGTTCATTCCAAGTAATGAAGCTCCTGCTCAAACCAAACGGAAGCCAATCATCTACTGACAACCAGTGGTGCTCTAATTTCAATGGCTCAGAATAAGATATCATCATTGCCATTGCTCTACCTCATGCTTTACTTCATGCTTTACTCAGAATTCTTGCTATCTGGCGAGCGCTTGTTCCTTTAGAATTTGACAAGATATAGCGACCCCGACAACACTAGTTCAAGCGCCAAAGGCCGTAAATATCAACATGCACAAATGCAAAAACAGAAAAACACCGCCTTGGAAAGTGAATGAGAAAAGTCGCAAAGATTCAAACAACAAACAAGCGCCACGACAAACAAATGAGAGGGTTGTAACTTTCATTGAAGGGGCACTTCCCAAAGTGAGAGGTTCAAATCCCCAGCTCCTAAACCGGGATAGCTCGCCAAGTCAAGTTTTCGACAAAGGAATTGGTGCCAGCCCGGTGACACGATACAACAACCATCCAATTAACTTGCGTAGTGTATGAATATATCAGATGCGATAAGTGTTGGACCTTAACCAATTAACTCGCATAGTGTCTGAATATATCAGATGCGACAAGTGTTGCATCTTAACCAATCAACTTGCATAGTGTTTGAATATCTCAGATGCGACAAGCGTTGGATCTTAACCAATCAACTTGCTTAGTGTCTGAATATCTCAGATGCGACAAGCGTTGGATCTTAACCAATCAACTTGCGCAGTGTTTGAATATATCTGATGCGACAAGTGTTAGATCTTAACCAATCAACTTGCGTAGTGTGTGAATATCTCAGATGCGACAAGTGTTGGATCTTAACCAATTAACTTGCGTAGTGTCTGAATACCTTAGATGCGACAAGTGTTGGATCTTAACCAATCAACTTGCGTAGTGTCTGAATATCTCAGATGCGACAAGCGTTGGATCTTAACCAATCAACTTGCGTAGTGTCTGAATATCTCAGATGTGACAAGCGTTGGATCTTAACCAATCAACTTGCGTAGTGTTTTAATATCTCAGATGTGACAAGTGCTGGATCTTCACTAATCAACTTGTGTAGTGTCTGAATATCTCAGATGAGAAAAGTGTTGGATCTTAACCAATCAACTTGCGTAGTGTCTGAATATCTCAGATGCGACAAGTGTTGTATCTTAACCAATTAACTTCCATAGTGTCTGAATATCTCAGATGCGACAGGTGTTGGACCTTAACCAATCAACTTGCGTAGTGTCTGAATATCTCAAATGCGACAAGTGTTGGATCTTAACCAATTAACTTGCATAATGTCTGAAGATCTCAGATGCGATATGTTACTACCAAAATTGACATTGAAGAAAGCCCGGCAGTGAAGGGGTATCGGATAACTGAAAGCTCGCAGAAGGCTCAATAGAAAGTGGGGCCTAGCAATGTGAAGAAAAAGAGCAGGAAGACATAATCCAAAAGACCGCATCAACCGCAACCCCTTTTTTCCTTCCCCCTAAAGGAAACGGTCACGAAGGACTACAGAGTTTAACCAACAGGACCCCTCCTCCATAGTGTGTCCGACAGGGCTCTTTCGACAGTATCGGCTCGAAGAAAGGCTCTGTGTAAAGAACCACTCTGATCTAGAACCAAAGAAGTCAGGGGCAACAAACCCAACAGACGAAGCCCAAAGGGAATCTTCGATAATGACCTACCCAAACACTGATGCATCTAAAGATGAAAGCATCGAAGGCACTAACCCAGAAGAACGCGAAGGCCGCACAGAACCAGCTTTGGGAGCATCTACTACATAAGTGCCGAAAAGGTCACATCCGCAAATAAACAAGAGTAGCACCGGAAGCCAACCTCCGAGAATACAGACTACCGCAAAGGCCCTACCGAAGGGCTAGCCGGAACCCATACAGGGATACAAGCAACTCGTACTAGTCTACCTAGTACCGAAACCCGTTGCGGTTTCAACCCGACAGCTATCAACATATGCCACGGGGTCGAGCCCCTCCATGTATTCAAGATAAAGCCGAGGACCTACATCCGAGAGTCCACGTCCGCAAGTCTACATTCAGAAGCCACCCTCAAGGATTCAAGTATCATGACCAAATGCACCAAAGGCAGCCGAAGACCAAGCACCCAGGTTCGAAAATAAGGCGACCGACGAAAAACCCATGCGGGTTCGATAGCCCTATGACGGAAGGGGCCCTGAGCCACTATAAATAAGACCCAAGAGGTCACATTGGGGAAGACTTTTTTCTCCTATTTTTTGTTATCCTCAAAAACCACTTAGGAAATAACATCAACGGAGAATTCCACTCTATGATATCTATGTATTTTCCATTAAAAGCTTAATGAAAGGAGAACTTCATAAGAAAATCACTCTGTAAGTGTGTACTTTTATTTTCTCTAATTGCAATAGTCACAGTTCACTATTCATGCTACAGAGGAGTCTTAGTTTGCATCCATCAACACTATCAAATGACGATCAAACCTCGATCACTGAGTCTAGATCCGATCTGGTAATCCCCAGTGAGCCAACGACTTAGAGCCCAAGCATCCCAATTCCTTACTAAAGTCGACCGAGGAAGAGAACCAATCCACTTGGTTTTCCCTTAGGATCTATTCCCGTTGATCCACTTCCGGTGTTGACGAAAAATATCATTAACATTTTGGTGCTAGAAGGAGGGCTTGAACCTCCGACCTTGTGGTTAATAGCCACTTATCTACCTGTGTTGTTCCGTCCCGGATCGGACTAGCTTTGAAGAGCCGAAGTTATGAGAAGAAACCCAAACAAAAGTGTTTAGAATTTCGAGCGAACAAGTCGAGAACCACCACCCATAGGATAATGGAGAAGCAAGAGTTAAGACCAGAGGCCCTGCGAGTAATAAAATGGAAGAGGAAAATGGAACTACACGCTTATGAGATGGGGAATAGCAACTCCTCCCACATAGAGCAAATCGTAGCGTCCCCACCCAGTGGATCTACATCAGTGGACATTAATGTTTTCCTCCACTTAAAGGATGCTCTCTACAGGCAAGTTAAGGGAATGACGTTCGAACGCGAAATAATGGACGGTTTCAACCGTTTCACCAACAAGTGGGCTGAAGAGATAACAACTCGATTCCGATATGTTCCGGAAAGAAAGGACAAAAGTATTGGAACCACAACTAAGACAATTCGTAGGAGGATTAGACCCCATCAGCGAAAAGGGAAGTATACGCCAAAGATGCCCCAGGAATGCTACCTTACTACTTCTAAGGAGAATGATTACTTCCTAACCAAACACGAACTCGACTACTGGGTCTCCACAAAGAAGTGGCCAAAATACAAAAGAAAAACAGGAGGGCCCTACTGTCATTACCACTTGATGAATGGACACGAGGCTAATCACTGCAGAACTCTTGAGAAGGCCATCGTCAGATTCATTAGACAAGGCCGATTCCGAGAATTTATCAGTAAATCAAGAAGAGTTTAGGGAAATCTTTAGGAAAAGGATTAATATACCTGTGCCAATAAATGGAAGGCCCAAAAGGGGTCTAACCGCTAATAGAGGTTCACCAGCCAAGGGCTTTCTGCGCTCTACACCTGCCGACCAACCTTCCTTTTAGCCTGAGTAGAGCGAGATGGAGGTTCACCAGCCAAGGGTTTTCTGCGCTCTGGACCTGCCGACTCAATTTCTCCTTGAGCGAAAGAGGCAACAACACTATCCTGGGATCGAAGAGCTTGGATTAACTTCGCCTTATCTTTCTCTAAGATGGAGATGCGCTCAAGATTATCCCTGTGTAGCCTTCGGTGGTCGTAGGCTAGTGTGTGCCAACCTCTCATTTGTTTCATGGTATGATCCTTGAGCGTATCCATGTGCTCCCCAAACTGGTACATGGCGGTCTCAAACCGAGCAAGCATCTGGGACTTCGCAACGACCATCTCGCTAGAAATTGTTTGTTCGTTAGATAGAGATATATTAATGTCAGAAGATACTCCATGCAGATCCCTACCCCTACATCGCTTGGCAAGCTTAGGATTGCATGGCCTTGGGGCATAAGGGGGCCTACCAATAATTGTTTGAAGCTCCGCATGAGTAGGACTGACGAAGAGGGAATTTACAAATGGCTGGCCAGTTGTTTGAACTTCGGTTGTCTGGGCGTCTAAATCAAAGAGCTTATCCCGCTCACAACACTCCTGAGATGTATCCATCCTATACAAATAAACCAACGAATAATCATGCAATTCAGGGATTTAAAGGTCGGCCAAGACGAAAACAAGTGGTGCGACCGAAGGAAAAGCCGCGAACAATCGACCCCTCCAGCCCCGGCCACGCATGACCAGCTCATATTGTAACGACCCGGGAAATTTGCGATCCTGGTTATCGACATAAACTCAATGTCGACTACCCAAGCATCGGAAAACATCGGATAGTCCATGAAAGAAATTAGAGGGTGAGAATAGATAAGATAGAAACTTAGAATAGAAGAAGAAGAAGAAGAACATACAAGATCAGAGTAAGCACGAATCTCATAGCGGAACGAACAATATATAATAGATACATAACTTTGAAATAAAATCAGTATATGTATACAGTAACATTATCAGAGTATAACACTTACAACACAGCAGAAATAAACAATGGCTATATATCACTGAAGCCTCCTGTTTCAAGCTCTCTAAGTAAATCTGTAAAATCATGACTACTTGACTGCCCGTACAAAATTGAGCACCCAAGAGTTTAGGGAAAACAAAACAAAATAAACTCTGGGTCAGTCATGGGACTGGTGTGAGTAAACAAATTTAAAACATTTTGAGAAAATAAATGATATCTCATAAGACCACGCCGTATAACAGAACGGGATTTTCCCTTACGAGAATCCATTACACTTGATTTGACTTGCAAAATCCTTTCGAAAGAAACGATAATCTTTGTATGAAAGCTCTTTTGATATTATAGTAGTGTCTATCAATCACAACTAATAATCATCTAGCAGAACGCTTTCATCTCATGTTCCACATATATAATATATAATCAAAAACCGTGGGCGCTTATTGGGTAATGGATTCCAACTGGCAAGGTATGGGACCACATTCCGACAGTGTATCTCTAGAGTGGAATACAACGGGTTCAACAAGAACATCTTGTAACCCAGGCTAAACATGACCGGTCACTCATTTCGCTTGAGTGTACCGAATGTATTATCACCAACAGTTGGGATCAGCGACCATTTCCCGAATGGGATATCATCGAAAATAGATTATAGAAGTAAATGAAATTTCTCTAGATCAGGTGACAATACACCCTAATTGGCAGCTAACCACTTAGCCATGCGACCTACCCGATTTTATACCTTTTCTTGGTTGTGAGGCTAGAGGACATGCTTATCTCTGTCAGATCACACATTTATTCACTTTGAATGTCACATCGTCATACCCGCCAAATCACAAATTGATTTCCCCAAAAATACCACGGGTATACAGCTAAGAGAAACAAATTCCTCCACCACCAAACGTAAATATGTTTGAAGAGATCAAATTACGTGATCTGTTGAATATACTCTGTCAGACATCCGTCTATACACGTTGTCCTGGGTCTGGACAAACCAAAGGCACTATTCTGTAAATCCATCTTAGGCAATTTCTACCTAGGATCGCTAGAACAGCCCTTGCACAACTCCGTCTTCAATTATCTTCATCATATTTGATTCGCAATGCTAATACCCATACGGAGTGGTTTTCAGATAATAAATCTGATCCCGATCTCTCCGTATTGACAACGGAAAATGGTCAAAAATTTGATAGTCTGTGATTTAACTATCAAAGGAAAACATGTGTACAAACAACGATATTATTTCCAGATGGAAATTCTATCGATCATTCATCAATCATCATTTATATCTTAAATTAATTTATCATTAATTTATTCATTTACCCATTTCCTATTTCCATATATTCGTAAATTCTTATTTTCTAAATTTAGCAAATATACGTTCTTAATCATTGGAAAACATTTCTGATTCTTATTTGGAAAATATTTCCAAAACTCCTTCACTGGATTTAAACAAATGTTTAAATAAAACATCGCGATGCCAACTCAAACCATTACACTCATTAACTAAATTCACTTAAGCAACCTTCACTATCGAACCTTAACCATTCCTTAGTTAAAAATGAAGTCAATCAAGTTGGGGTATAACTATCTCTCAGACCTTAACTGAACAACATTTCTAACCTCGAAATAGACAAAGTACCCTTTTAAATCTTTAGCAAACTTCCTTACGAAACTCTCGGATTCAATTTACGAATCCACTTCTTTATTGAAAACATTGATTATAACTATAGCTTATTAATTCCTACTTTTGAAATATCTAGCTTCAAAATATAACTTTTATTCCTTAATTTAACTAAATAGACAATTTATAACTAAATAAATAAATCTTGATTAAAACGGAAAGTGAATAGTACTTTCCCAAATTCGATATAGTCGAATCCCAATGTATAATCTCTCTCAAATAATCTCTATTCGATAGCTCTCTTTCGAATAAACTATATTCGATAACTCTCTTTCAAATAAACTATATTCGATTAACTCACTTTCGAATAACTAATATTCGATTAACTCTCTTTCGAATAACTTAAATTCGATTAACTCACTTTCGAATAACTAATATTTGATTAACTCTCTTTCGAATAATTTATATTTGATTAACTCTCTTTCGAATAACTCATATTCGATTAACTCACTTTCGAATAACTTATATTCGATTAACTCTCTTTCGAATAACTTATATTCAATTAACTCTCTTTCGAATAACTTATATTCGATTAACTCTCTTTCGAATAACTTATATTCGATTAACTCACTTTCGAATAACTAATATTCGATTAACTCTATTCGAATAACTTATATTCGATTAACTCTAATTCGAAAAACTAAAATCCGACTAACTCTAATTCGTAAAACTAAAATTTGACTAACTCTAATTCGAAAAACTAAAGTTCGACTAACTCTAATTCGAAAAACTAAAATTCGACTAACTCTAATTCGAATAAACTATATTTGATTAACTCCTTTAACTCTGTTCGAATAAACTATATTCGATTAACTCCTTTAACTCTATTCGAATAAACTATCACTACACCAGAAAATGCTTTTCGTAGCGTTGCAAAAACGCTACAATAACTTGTAGCAGCGTTTCGATAAATGCTGCTATACGACATGCAACTAAAAGTCTGACAGTTTTTGTTGCGTTTTAGTAAACGCAACCAAAAATGAAAATATTGTAGCGTTTCAAAAACCCTACAAAAAGTTTTTTTGGCAGCGTTTTAAAAATGCAACTAAAGTGATACTTGCATCATTTTTCAAATTTTTTGTAGCGGTTTTCCGGTCCTACTATATGTTTTTTGTAGCGGTTTTCCAGTCCTACTATATGTCTTTTGTTGCGTTTCATTTCAGCTACAATATCTTTTGTAAATTACATTTGTAGCACTTTTTCAACGCTACTAAAACTTACTGATGTACACCACATTTTAATTGCGGTTATTTACAGTTAATGGCTTGTAACCTTTATATCAATCGCTTATATATAATAGAAATATTAAAACAAATAATCATATGAGTTTCATTTTCAAACTAAAATCAATAATCGCCATACTTAAATACTTAAAAAAACACATTACTCGCAATATCAAATATAACACTAATAATCATTTCAATAGTAGTATTTCGACAAAATAAGTGAATCCACATACCACAACTGCTTACAAACAAGTCTACACGACTGGTACAAACAAAATAATAGTTAAAGTCTAGTTCATAGCTTAATTAGCACCGATTCTTTAATGCGGATGTTCTTCACTTCGGAAATCTAATTACTTGTACATAAGTATAACGGTCAACGGTAAGATGTACATATAAGTATAACAGCCAACAGTCAGAATTACATAAATGTGCAATGGAATGTAAGGGGTGCTAACAGCCCTGAAAGATGGTTAGACACTTGTAATGTTATCAAAGGGAATAAATGCTCTATAATTGCATTGCTGGAGACCAAAATCAGAAAAGAAAACTTTCTTCTTTCAAGAGATATTGGAATAATAACAGGATATCAGAAATCAAACTGAATTTTGTCATAAGTGTTGAATTCTAGCCTATTATAACAAGCAATTTTGGGAAGGCTTTCAAGTATCAGTTTGTGATCATCATATAACCATGTTATTTGGTAACAAAGGAGGAGCGGAGCTTGTCATATCATTTATTCAAGTAGAAAAGCATGAAACTCAAAGAAAGAATTTGTGGGCTGATTTAATCAAAAACTCTTTGTTGATCAATATTTCTTGGCTTATCACAAGTGATTTCAATTGTATGAGACTTTCTAAAAAAAATCAAGAGGAAAAACTCTGCCTACTAGCAAAACAGAGGAACTTAATTCCCTTTTAATATGATATGGTTTGAGGGAGCATGAAGTTAGCGGCCTCGGATATTCTTGGAGATCAGGGTTTGACAAAAATAATGGATGTAAATTAGATTGAATTCTTATCAATCAAGAACGGTTGGCCAAATTTCCTCAATCTACTGCAAAGGCAATCAACTCTCTAGCCAATGACCATACTCCTTTAGTTATGAATCTGAGTGTTAATAGCGAGTTCTCGAGGGCAAGGCCCTTCAAGTACTGTATTGCATGGAGCCTATATGATGATTATATTATCACTGTTGAAAATTCTTTATTTGTTCCTAATCTTGGTAATCATCTATACAATCTCCTAATGTCTCAAAAGCACGTTAACAATCAATTTGATGATTAGCGATTACTTTGACAAACTCAACTATACAATCATTTGATGATTAGTGATTACTTAGACAAACTCAACCATAAATGAATTAAAATACAGTATTTTTTAAAATTTTACTTAATACCATTCATTTCCAAAATTAAGTTAGCATAAATATGTAACTAAATTCATTTCCTTCTCCAAATTGTGAAATTTATAAATTGTTACTCTAAGCATAAATGAAAATAGTATTTCTTTCAAAAACACATCTAAGATTACTATAATTTATAGCTAAATTCATTTTCTCCCCCAAATTCCTAATAGAAAATTAATTATATAATTCATTAAAAAAAAATCTCAACAATAATGTAATAATAATAGTTATCCAAATCTTACTTGCGAGCTTTTGTTCCTGTTTTAGCCTGCATGATCCAGTAGCCTAACCATCTTGTATCCAAAAATGGTAATATAATATATCTAGAAATAAAAAATGATAGATCAAAATCACTAAATAATATAAAGGATACAAGCATACATGAGTAGTCCAATAACAACATCCACTTAAACATGTACATACTGGCCCAAACAAAAATTATGCCATAAACACTAAAGCAGACATTATCCTCAACTAGTACAGGACGAACCAATTATTTGCGAGCACCTAAACTTTTGAGCTATAATATTGACTACTGCTGATATATGAAATTAGTTTTATGACAGATTTAGAATCAACATTTGGTGGGTTTTTGCGTATTAGCAAGTCAACAGAAGGTCCATGGACACATTCACAACAACATTTTTTGTAAGTTCTACACGTTAAAAGAATGTAGATAAACCAATGATTCGTAAAACTGGATACTCAACAGCTGTCTAGTAAGATGTTGAAAAGATTAAAAACAATGTGACTAAGAAAGAAAGTTTACCTAAACAAGAAGCTTTACAATTTGTAATCGACGTTCCAAATAAACAAGAAGAGCTACGTTCGTTGCATGATGGTTATTCAGATGAGGAAATAATCATCGCCATTAATCGAATCCATGCATGTAACTCAATCAGGCTTGCTGCTGAGAACAGTAGGAAAATGTAAGTATTTTATGGCATCCTTCTGTAGTATTTTGTTGTCTTGGCAGTCGAAAAGCTTGTTCTCTAATATAGACTTTCAATATGCGCTCGACAACAATCACAATACACTCAAACAAGGTTTTTTGAGGATATCAAAATCCCAGGGAGGTGTAGCTGGCCATCAATGAACATATTGCTATTGTTGAGGCTTTGGTCTTTAATATTCCCCTGTTCTAGTTTCCGTCATGTAGCAATGATCCCTGCAATTTTGCTTATGAGTGAGTACCTTATGAGATGCCCCATTCTTTCTGGTCGTGATGTTGCCATTGGATCTTTTTTGTGCACCTTGGTGCTGTCTATGGCTGAACAATCTCAGGAGTTTTGCCCCAAGACGACTTTTTTCTACAAGCCCTGCTATCATCCAATTTTGATTCTGAATCTAAAAATTCTCAGTACCATCATCTCCTAGAGTTGCATACGTCAAAGCCCTGGTTGCGTTTAGGTGGTCGAACTACAGAGGTGCATCCTCTTGACCTCTTTAAGGTTATGGAAATGGAGGCAGACTCACCATTTTTTACATCGGATGATTTCAAGGCTAGTGTGCCTTTATCGCTGATTGGGGCTTTAAAATGGTCTGTCAACATATACGAGAATTTGAGCATGCTCCCAGAGTTATTTTTGCCATTGAATTATCTGCTACATGTCGTACAAAAAAGAAATTTACCAGACTTGTTACAAATTTGTAATTCAATTAAAGACTAAAAAAGAATCCTTAACACACAGTATGAAATATGAATACAATACTACCTAAAAAAATGGCAGGCTGAAGAATATTAACATCAAACTTTGGAATGACTATGTTAGTTACTATTTGATGCAGCTTCCTCTTGCTAAGTAATTTTTGTATCATAGAATGCAAATACTTGGCATTATATCTTCTTCTTTTCTTTTCTTTTAACAAAAGCACATCCTAAATAAAAAAGCACAACCTCATGGTGAAAAACAAGTCCTACAGACTTGAACATAAAACAAAACCAAATAAAATAGAAAAAGGTCTACTTATCAGCCTTGGCAGCAGAAGCAACAACCTGCCATCTAGGCTGCTCGGTTCTTCTAGTAGCAAAGAGTCCGACCTTCTGTCCAGGCAGTGCATTACAGTAAATAGAATACCGCCAAGCGGAAGCACGTCTCCAACCATCAGATTCGCTTTCTTTCCACAATAAATGAACTGATCGGTATACATCCTTTCAGCCGTGACAAATAGCTCCTTCTGGTGCTTGTACCTGAACGGATGTCTGAACATCACGCGAGCAAGTGGCGCACCTCGCCTGGGATCGTGTATGATGTTGGTGATGATGCCTTTGAGATAGCCATTGCATTCACTGCAGTCAAGGGAGCCGAAGCAGGCCAGTCTCTTGCAATGGGGGTATGTGATTTGAATATTTCACCAGCTCCCTTGCGCTGCGCTCTGGTTACTCTACCGATGGAGGCTGCTGCTTTGAGAGTGAGTTGCCATTATATCTTGGTCTGTTTATAATGCCAAAGAAATTATGCACTAATTCAAAATGCCTGCATCACATGTTCAATTCATCATATGGTATTCTAAGTAGATTCATTTTTTTTGCTTTGAAAATGTTAGATTAACAGGTTATTCCCTTTTTCACTACCTCATTTGTGGAAAAATCTTGGCAGCATTTTCTAAATAAAATGGTTCTCAATAAACTTAACAAGCTAATTGAAACAGGGAGCAAAGAAGTAGATATGCAAGTGCACGGTGAAAGTGCCAGGTGTGCACTTAAAGATAGCCATGACCAACCAAGAGAAATTTAAAGTGCCAGGTGTGCACGGTGAAAGTGCCAGGTGTGCACTTAACAAGCACTTCCGTTAAAAATAGTTGTATTATGATTGACATGAAATAGTTATAAAGAACAAAACATATAGTCCGACATTCTATTAACTCAAAATTTATATATCATGAAAATACTGGGATAGGTCTCAAAAACATGGATCAATGGTGGGATAAGTTTTACGATGAAATGAATATGAAGCAAGTCGTTTAGATGTCAAATAAACTTATAAACCGTTCAGATGAAATCTGGAATTGATAATTTAACATTTATTGAACCAGAAGCAAACATAGAACAACGGGCATAAGCAAACATAGAACAACGGGCATACATTAATTTTACTGAACTGTAGCTCAACATTCATATCGCAGGCCTAAATTGCTTTGCCTTCTAACACCAACTCAATTCCGAATGGACCATACTAGAACAACCGAAAATTTTGCGGTGAATTTCACCGCTTTTTGAAATGTGCGGTTGGAAACGAGAGCAATTCACGAACGTACTCTGAATCAAACGGCAGGAAATGCTGTCGTGTTTTCGGACCTAGAATATGCCGGTTGATTTTGAATACTGCGATACAAACAATGAACCTAAGGGGCACGGGTCCAATCCAAAGCCCAATACAATCTAATACCCTTCACGCATGCATTCGTTTCTCCTATTCCATACATTCGCTTCCTACGCTTGATTGCAAAGTTTCCATTTTCCACTACCACATCAAATTTATGTCACCTGTGAGACTAGGATACGCACCTATGCTTGGCATGCCATTGCTTATGTAGCATTCACCTAACCTGTTGGGTATACATTTTCAAATGGAAACTTTTGCCCTCCTTCACTTACGCATGTCAAAAACATGCCCATAGCACTCCCTTTACATGCATGCAACTACCATACACTTTTTTTTGAAGTGTTAGGTAGTCAAGGATTAACATGGTAGAGGTGCTCGGTTTGTTGATGTAGTGGCCGGAATTGGTGCGAGGTGGCAAGTATTCGGGTGCAGGGTGATCTCGGGTCCTGGGATGAGGCAGAGAGGGTAGAGAGGGCTAGGTGGTTGCTGCAAGGGCTCACGGGTTACATTCCTTTGGCGATTGTGGGTAAGAATGTGGAGTGAGGTCACGAGGAAGGAGGAGATACGGGCAGTCTGGTTTGGTTTCGGGTACTGGCCAGGCGAAGGCGATGCTGAGCTGAGTTTTGGTGGTGTGGGGGAGGGATTTGGGTGCGATGTAGGGTTTCAAACATGCTGGGTGACGTGGGTGGGGGAGGAGCTCGGTGCGGGGTCTAGTATTCGATGGAGGCATGGATGCGTTCGGCGTGGCACGGTGCATGGATCTGTGGCTGTGATGGACATAGGGTGGTGATGCATGCAGGTTTAGGGAGGAGGCTCAGCTGCTGTGAATTATGCGTGAAGAAGAGGCGCAAGTGCTGCTTGGTGGCCGTACAAGGATTCAGATGGGTGGCAGGTTTGGGGAGTGGTTCTTCCAGGTTTAGATTTTTTTTTTTATATACATTGGAGCTAAACTTGCGAATAAAAGGAGGTAGGGTAGAGAAGAGATGGCAAGACTAGTAGTGGTAGAGCATGGCAGATGATAATTGCTTTGCCTTCAACTATCAACTCCCTAATCTCCTACAACTAAGAGTAAGAAAATTCTAAACCATCACCTCCCTACTGATGTATATAGTGAGTCCACTGGTGTATATAGTGATGTACACAGTACCATTAACACTTATACAAACCAGCCAAAATCCACTGAACCAATCACTTAAATATCTCCATCCACATTCGTAACTACACACAAACATATTTTCTTTAAAAGCGACCCACCGTCCATCAACCCTGCACTGCACCATCAATACTGCACCTTCTTCAACACTGCACCATCCATCCACAGCCCATACGTCCGCTCAGCAACTAGAATCCAAACAAGACAGCCACATTACGTATTGCCATTTACCTCAAGCATTGGTTTTACCCCCACTAACTTCTAATATCAGAGCCTCACAACATCAAAACTCGTTACCATCCTCAGCTCCTCCATCTGACCTCTTTGCTACAGGCTACATCCACGCTTGTTCTGTTGTCCGACCTTACCCTCCTAAATTATCATCGCATCACAACCAAAACTCCACTTCCTGAACCACTCACTCGTGAAATCAATTCATGAACTAGTTCTCCTTAACCAACACCAAAATCAAATAACCATCTAATAACCAGATACCACATGACAAAGTGTAGAGAGAGAACTCGGTATAACCAAAAACCACATGATAAAGCGTAAAATTGAAGGAAACAAACAGGATTTAGCACGTGAATTGAAAACTATTGTTTTGCATTGAACAAACGATCTCCACCCACAGAAAAGTTTCATTAACAAAATTACTAAAATTTAGTAAGTACAAAATTGAAGACCTTATGTCAATGTGTTCTATCATAAAATATGCAAACAAAAACTAAATTATGACAAATTTAATAAGAACAAAATTGAAGACCTTATGACAATGTTTCATTAACAAAATTACAAAATCTTTCACAAAAGATTAGTCTCATAATTGCATTAACCTTATGTCAACACTACGCCATAGATGGCCTACAGCAACCCCAGAGAAGTGACGCAGTAGGTGATAAAAAGTGTTGCTATAGGCAAAAAATGATCTGTGACAACATTTTTTTGGGGTTGCTTTTTTCCGCATTGCCTTAGAGTCAAAGGCAACGCCTTTGCGACTCTATGGCAATATCGGTACAGATGTTGCCACAGGTACCAATACAACAAAAAAAATCCCTTTCGCAACTGCCAAAAACAGTTGTAATATGTCTAGTACAGCTGGCAATTGTAATAAAGTCAACCTTTTTTACAACTGTTTCTAGCAATTGTTAAAATTTGATTTACAGCTGCTAAAACTAATTACACCTCAACTGCTAATAATCAAAGATTTCATAATATAATAATAAATATTATTATAACGCAGCATTTTATTCGAATAAATATTTTATTTCAACATTTCAAATAGTACAAATATTTTGACTCCACTATTGTACATTCACTCATATATTACACAATCATTCATATTTACATACATTCCTCGCTACATTATCACTCGATTCACTCATATGCAGACTCACACATATCTCAAATTCATAATTGGCATCTGTAGATTTGTACAAAGTAGACTTCATCATAGACCGTCCATTCTCATCATAGCAATCAAATGAGTTCCCATTCCCATCTCTATCTTATCTGTGTTAACCTATAATGGTCAATTCCCATCTGCAATCAAATGATAATAACTACTGCTACTTCATATGCATACTTCATATGAATGCAAATTTATCTGCTGGTCAAGATGGGTATACTCAAGCTGGAAATGTTAATAAGGAGACTTGTTTAGGCAGTGGAGAGGCTCAGACTAGCAAAGTTTGTGCTGATTATGTTCATGCACATGGTAATAGAAAGGTAGTTTTGGATGGTGGTAGTACGGGTATTAATGTTCATGCACATGGTAATAGAAAGGTAGTTTTGGATGGTGGTAGTACGGGTATTAATGTTCATGCACATGGCAATCTTCACTCTGCTGTTAAAACAATGCAATCTTGTGCTTTGCACTTGAGCTTGTATATGCCAGCTATATCTTCTATTGTATCTCATACTGGTATGCAATCAATTACATTATCGCCAGCTTTTATTTCTTCTTCTTTAAATGTTAATTCAGGTCCTGCTGGTGCTTCACCTCATTTGCATTTAATGTTCCATAGGTGTTATGTGTATGAATGCTAGAATCATATACTCCCTCCGGTTCAGTTTATAGGTCGTTCTAAGGTTTGTGTTATTTTACCAAATATTTGACGTTTTGTGAAGATCGATGTTCTGAGCACTTCTTGGTAAAACGCATGTATGTTGGAATTTATAATTAACGGCAGTTTAGTAATTAATTAGGCTGCTCCTTTAGTTTTCCAATGCATGTGGTTAGAATTTCAAATTATGTGGTCCAATACACATTTTAGAAGATGCACGGCGGTACATACTTTTAAGCCATCATTATTTTCAAAAAAAAAAAAAAAACAGTTAATACACCAGTTGCATTAATATTCTCTTAATTTACGTGCAAAATTGCAAAACGTCTATTAAACTGAACCGGAGGGAATATATATATATATATATATATATATATATATATATATATATGGGAGGGATCCGCTACACCACTTATATTGCACGTGAACCCTCCCCCTGAATTCCATCCACACAATCCTCCACTCATTATCCCTCTTCTCATTTAAATATTCTTTGTTAGTGGGAAGAGGGAGAATGAGTGGGGGATTGTGTGGCTGGAATTCAGGAGGAGGGTTCACGTGCAATATAAAAGATGTAGCGGAACTCTACCCATATATATATATATATATATATATATATATATATATATATATATATATATATATATGAATGATCAACAATTTATGATAATAACTACTGCTACTTCATATGCATACCATCATTTCAGTGAATGATCTAACAGTTATGATAATAACTACTGCTACTTCATATGCATACTTCATATGAATGATCAGCAGTTTAAACACAATCACCAGTTTAAACACAACCAGTGGTAACGTGTCATTGTTATGGTAACATAACAAACAAATTAAAATAAAAATAAACATCCCATATAAAGCACATAGAAGTATCTGTAAAAAATAAACACTCATATTGAGCATAGCATATATAAATCATACCTGAAATGTTTGGTTACGTGAGCAAAGAACATAATTTAGAAGATGCCTACATTTCCAGATTTCACATATGAAAACAAATAGCACACTGCAGTAGACTTTACAACAAATTCTTCAACTCCAAGCTTAGAAATTCTACAGCTTCTAACTGTTACCTCTGTTTCTTCCTTACAGAAAGCAGCTCCTTCCTTATATCCTCTATATCACTGTTGTCCAAAGAACTAAAGCTTCTCATAGGGTCCCCTACCAAACTAGTGTAACAAACGTCAGTAGTGAATGGTAACAGAACTACCATAACTAGGATAAGGTAAAACATGCGTTATTCAATGAAAAGCAAGCCACTGCATCATACAAATATTTATTGAGGCCCTTGGTTTAATAATACTTGTCACAGAAAAACATGAGCCTAACGCCATTCATCATGGATGAAATATAATGTAGATCCCTCCAGGAGTCGATGCTTCAATCCGTAGGCAATTTTACGAAGGACTTGTCCTCTGTTTGAAGTGGAATCTACATGGTCTATCAACTCTTTAATACATGCAAGCACGGAATCTACATGAAGTTAATCTGTCAATGTTACATAAATCTAAAGAGATGCTCAGTTCAGAGGGTTAAATGGCATGTAGATGTCAATCAATAAGAAAGAGACATATAGTACGCTCTGTTGAGATTGAATTTGTGAGTAATCGCAGGAATCTCGAATTTAACTTCTGAAACTACTAGTATGAAACTACTAATATATCAGCACAAACTAACAAAACTTGAAATTTATTTTGAGTTAAAAAGGCCAAGTCCAAAATCTTGATAAAAAACAGCAGATCATTCTGAGTACATAAATAAAACAGAAGAGCGAAGGGAATTTTAGAAAAAAACAGAATCAGCTCCATCGCCTCCATTAGAAAAAACAGAAAAAACAGATACCTGAAGACCCTTTGAATGCTTCAATCCACTTCGAAAGCCCTAAATCAGCTCCATCGCCTCCGTTCTCTAAAATCAAACATTAACAATGAAAAGGCACAAAATTAATAAATAAATAAATAAAGAGCAACTGGAAGAAAAAACCAGATAACACAACGGGATTCGAAATGATTTCAAGGGAAGAAGAGTACTGTTTTGAAACAATTGGGATATAATCGGGATTTGATGAGTAAAAGGGAAAGTGAAGATCAGATTTAGGGTTTTCAAGTGCCCTTTTTCTTATTTGGGGATTTCTGTAGGTTTCGATTTGATAATTTAGGGTTGGGGATAGAGGAAAGGGGATGAAAAGAGGCATAAAATGAAAATTAGGGATTTCGAAAGATTTGCCAAGTTTTGGAGGCGGGAAGGAAATGAAAAGAAAAGGGGGAGAATGAAAATAAAAGTAAGAAACAGAGATGAATGAGGTGTGGATTGATGGTGTGGATGGACGGTTGAGATTTGATTTTAACTAATTGTGCGGATCGCTGAGGTGTAATTTTTATTTTTATTTTTTTACTTGGAATATATCTATAGCTACCGCAACACACTGCTGATATCTATGCTAACACATTGAAGCGTGCGTTGCAATAGACAAAAAACAGCATAGCAATGACAACATTGTAGCTAGCAACACCATGGGTTTTCGTTGCGATAGGAAATCTATGGCGTAGTGCAATGTGTTTTATCATAAAATATGCAGACAGTGCAAACCAATGTGTCCAATCATCATCAAATTAAACTTAAGTCAACAGTTTAAATTTGTCAATGCCACTCCATTAAACTTAGGCGATCATGTTCCTATCATTACGTGAAAACCTTAGGCGATATGTGAAAAAACTAATACTTCGGTTAAAAATGAGAAATGATCATCGCCAACAAAACTAATTGTTAGATTTATATTTCATAGGATAAAATTGAATTTTAGTACTAACACTTACTTGAACTTGATTCCACAATGACATATGCGACTGGCCAAGCTACGACACTGACAAATGCATCTTCGATGTACGTACACTCTGATGCAGGTCTCCATAGCAATGCATCATCGACTCTCACAAATTTTATCCAAACTTTTATGACATCTTTTCCCAATGGAACAAAATAAACCATCGTTGTTGGATCGGTTGAAATGATGGTTCCTTCAGCCGCTATTCATCATGTTGCATCCACATCAATCAACTTGCATCTATTATTTGCTACTAGATTTGCAATCTGTTGGATAAGCAAAAATGCATGAATTATCGTATTTATGTAAATATATTATATGCGAAATCTAGAAATTTTTTATATGAGAAATCCAAGCCCTTTCAGCCATATATATACTGAACTATGTAGAGATAATTAACTTGCCCAATACAAGGGAACGACCCCATGGCATATATAACAACTATCTTTTCTACATGGCACTACTCCATTTATCAGAAATTAGAAGGTTTTTTGATAACATCAAAAGCTTCTTTTTGGGATTTTTTTTCATTATATGTAGATCAATATTGTTTCCCGATAGTGATTAAAATAAAGAATTTAAAAAAACTATTTAGAGTGGAGAAACCAAATTTATTAATATTGGGATTATAATCCCTCATGTTCAGTACAGGATACTGGACCATGAAAAACAGATGCAAAGCCTTCATATTACAAGCATTTTCTTTTTTATATGTCCCATGATCTCTGAAACCAGATCCAGTTACTGTTCGTACATGAAAACAGATACATACAAAAAAAGCGAAATGAACTAAAACTAGATCCAGTTACAATTCGGCAATTCACATGCACAAGCTGCTCCATAAAACTTGCAACCCCATGATCTCTGGAAAATCTGATATACTGCTGCATCAAACTAACCATGTTCACTTTCCACCACACAGCTACAACCCACGATCTATGATTGCTCCATAACAGAGCAGTCAATTTCCGTTTCATTCATATGTGGCTACTGTTTGGCATAATTGTAACACCCTACATCCGTTAGTGTCACTCACAAAGGGAATGCACTAAGTTCTGTGGAGCATTTAAGCTAAAAGATGCAGATAAATTACAAGACAGGCAAATTTAAAACAGCGGGAAAATAAAACTTTACTTTATTGATAAATAGTTTGTACAACAATTGTTTCCAATATCAGAGTATCATCTGTCTTACAAAGTAAAGAAGCATAAAAATACATTTATATTCCCCAATGTAGCATAAGCCAGCCATAGCAGCAGATAAAGAGGATCCAAAGCACTTTGTCAAAGAATCTTCGAGCTTGGGGAGAGTGACGGTCCAATCTAACCTGAGCTATTCCCTCCCTGACTACCTGGGGGGCAGGGGGGAGGGGGGATGGAGAAACGGAAGAAAATAAGATGAAAGGAAAATGGGTCAGACATAAGTCTGGTAAGTCTAGCTCTATTTCTAGTATGGAAATAATAAAAAGATCATGACTTGCATAAAGTGAGAACATGACGAATGTCAGAATAATAGTCTAACTTAGAACTAGATAAGGTATCTTAAACCGAATATCCTTTCGTACCCCATTTTAAATCTCTATCTCTGAACCTACTAATTCTTATATCAACTGGCACCCCGTGATTGGGGTGAAGTGATCCTTTTTTGCTACCTGTTGAACGATTCCCTCTAGTCTAGGACACACTACCTAGAGTGGTATATGTTCCTAGACTTTCCCCACGAATGTATCGTGAATCGTTATCGCTTGTCTAGATGCACATGTCCTGTAATGTGCAGCCCGAGTTCCGTGGCAGGGCTACTCTAGAAACACGGAACTCGGTCGGGAGCTTTCAGATATCTGCCGATGCAGATGCTAAGGTCTGTTTTTCTACCAGTGGTTATGGTCCCACGTGACCCCTCCCTCAACTAATGAAAGGCAATCCAAGAAAATCAAGCAAGAGAACTGTACTTCTGCCACCTATGACCCACTTTCCTATTGGCCAGCCTCACCCACAACTAGATAGCAAGTATATGGTCTATTGGGAGTTCTCTGCCTTTCCGCATACGTACTACGATTGACTGAAGATGGTAGGTAGACGACGAGTCGCTATCACATGGCTACTGGTCTCGCCGAATCACGCTGATCCATCCTAGTCTTTAGGTTGCCTTGTATTGCAACCAAGGCATACTCTCGGTTCTTCTAACGCAGACCTTAACCTCTGTGAGCACAGAAGGATCATCTGCCACCTCACAGAGGGATACCAAGAGTACCCTCACGTCCCTCCAAGCCTCGGGCTATGTAACCCAATTCGTTGGAGCCTTCTTTAAAATCAGATGGACGTTCGCTCATTCTCGTGTTATACTAAGAATTACTACTTAGTTTTCCAAACTAAGGTTTACCACTTAGTTTCCTGAATCGTTGTTATCTTAACTAAGGTTTACTACTTAGATCCTTTCCAACTAAGGTTTACTACTTAGTTCTTTTCCGCATCAAGTTGGATTGGTTAAGTGTCATTAGTCAGTTCAAGTTAACTTAACCCATCCATCTGTCATGTTAAACTGGTTAAGTGTTATCAGTAATTCATGTTGACTTAACCCTACCACAAACCAGTCTATATTGGTTAAGTATTTCTTATTACTTAACCCTACACATTCATCTTGTATTGGTTAAGTGTTCCTTTTAACTTAACCTTGCCCATCCGTTTAGCTAACATGTTTTAAGTGTTTCCTTAGTTAACTTAACCCTAACCTCTGTACATGTTCTAATGGTTAAGTATTACCCCTTTATGCTTTAACTTAACCTTTTTCATCTATCATGCTATGATGGTTAAGTGTTCTAGTTTACTTAACCTCACCTTCTGGTCTAGTTAACATGTTACATTGGCTGAGTGTATTCTCAGTTACTTAACCCCTACAAATCTTGTCTTGTTACCATGTTAAGTTGGTTAAGTGTTCCTACAGACTTAACCCTCCCATTCTGGCTTAAATGTGTTAAGTTGGTTAAGTGTTATTAATAAATTCCAGTTAACTTAACCCTCCTACTTATCATGTTACACTGGTTAAGTGTTGCCTCCTGGTGTTAACTTAACCTCACCATCTGTTTAACTAACCTGTTACAGCGGTTAAGTGTTTCTAACTTACTTAACCTAACCTACTTGTCAAATCAACTTGTTATCATGGTTAAGAGTTCAAATTTTGCTTAACCTCAATCACTTGTCTAACTAACATGTTTCCATGGTTAAGTGTTCTAATTAACTTAACCTCAGTCACTTGTCTAACTAACATGTTTTTATGGTTAAGTGTTCTAATTAACTTAACCTCAGTCACTTGTCTAACTAACATGTTTTTATGGTTAAGTGTTCTAATTAACTTAACCTCAGTCACTTGTCTAACTAACATGTTTGTATGGTTAAGTGTTCTAATTAACTTAACCTCAGTCACTAGTCCAGTTAATCATGTTATAATGGTTAAACATTTGCCTAACCTTAGCCACTCACCTAGTCAACATATTAAATTGGTTAAGTGTCCAGATTAAAATTAACCCCACCCATCATTTTAGTTAACATGTTGAATTTGGTTAAGTATTAATTTAATTGACTTAACCCTCTCAATCCTGACTTAGCCTTAATTTATTAATTAAAGCACCAACCACTCACATTAGACAGGTATTGTTGTGGCTGCCTGTATGCCGGTTGGTTCCGGGCAGTCTTACGCCACAACTCAGTCTAACCTCGGGTCTTTATTGGGCTTAATTGCCTTAACCTCTTACATTGGATAGGTATTGTTGTGACAACTGGACAGCCGGGCGGGTCCGGGCAGGTTTACGTCACAACTTAATCCAACCTCGGGTTAAGCATAATCGTGTTTTTCTACTTTACATTTTATTTATGTAAATTATTCAAATTCAAATTACTGCCACATTTATTCTCAATAAATATCATTAATTTAGGTATATAATTAACGCCATTTATGTCATCAATCACTTATGTGATTAATGACTAATTTATGGCCGTCTTCCTAAAATTACCATTTTAACCCAACGTTACCCCGTCTAACATTAGGCTAACCAACTTAGCATAATTTATGTTCGCATGGTTTTTGGTATACATATTAGGCTAAAATCTTAGCCTAACTTATGTATACAAATTGACATAAATTAGCATAAACATGACAGGGTATAATTTTGGCATTGATGACATAATAAATATGAACATAATGGGGTGAACTTGCAAAATAGCCATCATGAACATTACAGGGGTGAACTTGCAAAATGACTAATATGAACATTAAAATGTCATAGGTGAGAACTTGCAATTGTAAGCCAATTCAACATATATGTGTATTTTTAACATAGGCTATATTAACAACGTACATGAGAATTAGCAATATGAACTAATCCATATACATATGTTAATTTGCAACGTAGACAAATCAACATACGTATATGTGAGTTAGCGACATAGGCTAATCAACATACACATGTGTTACTTGGTAACATGGATTCAACATACTTGCAAATTAATCACAACATATGATAAGTGTGAACTTGAGATATGGCATATGTTTCGCATAAACATAAACATATAGATTTTGACAATTGGTCGCATGACTTTACAACATAAACTTGCATAATAGATTATACAATCCTCATAAGATGTTACAAATCCAAGTCCATACTTATACAAATAAACTTATCAAATAATTTCCCGATTCAACATGATAATAGAATCAAATCACTGGCATAGATTAATATTATACAACATAACAAACATCATACTTAATAATTCCCAATTCAACATGATAATAGAATTAAATCACAAACGTATATTAATAACATAACGAGCATCGTACTATTATCATTTCATCTCAAAACATGATATCCATCTTATTTCACATTCCACAAATGTAGCTAAACTTACAATGTAAGACGGTCTTGTTTTCTGAGTTCTGAGGTTCTGAATTTGCAAAGCTTTCCTTTGGGAAGACGCTGCTTTGATCTTAATTTGTTGTAGCTTTAATCTTTAATTTGATTTTAGCTTTGTTGTTCGTCTCTTTCAAGTGGAGGCTCTCTCTAGTTCTCACCCAACAGCATGGCGGCTTCAGTTCTTATTTTCATGTGAATATTTAGTTGGAGACATTGGGTCTTTTTATAGAGTTGCAAGTTAATTTGAGCCGTCGATGAAGCTAGGTTAAACCAGAGCCGTCCGTTCTAAAGAGAAGCCAATTATGTTCACAATTACTTTCTTAATCAACATTTACTATTATTTGTCAATCCATATAAATACGTACACATTAGATACATCTCCCATTTACACATTTATTATTATTTTTGTATGCACATTAGATACATCCCCCCTTTACACGTTTATTATTATTTTTCTATGCACATTAGATACATCTCCCCTTTACACGTTTATTATTATTTTTGCATGCACATTAGATACATCTCCCCTTTACACATTTATTATTATTTTTGAATTAGCAACTTTAGTGTTAACAGAAATACGGGGTGTTACAATAATCATCAGTAAAGTTAGCTATAGAACTGTTACCTGGATCGTTGTTCTCATTAACTAGTTCCTATGCAACTACAACTAAAACCATTATCTAAATAAAAAATATTCAAATCTGATCAATCTACAACCCATTCTTTTTAGTTCGTGTCTCCTGTTACTGATCGAATCACTTATATTTTTCAGGACAGATAATGCATGGAAATGAAAATCTATCAACCATCCCATAACATTTTCCGTGACTATTCCTCAAACTCATAAACTGGATGAATTCGATTAACAGTTGTAGACATAGCAGAAGACTGGTTTTGTTTGCAGATTCGATTTCTACAGGATCATTTGAGAAGATGGGAAAGATTTAGCTTTTAAGATCTTGTAAATTGTTACTCCAAATAACCAAATTCTCTGATGTTTTGATCCTCAATCGGACGAACAAAACCATCGTTTCTTCCTAATGCGATCTACAGAAGGGTCGATTTAAGGATGAAGCTACCATTTTTTCAATCTGCGGTCCACTTGTAACTAAAAAGAATATAACTGAATTCCTGCATGATCGGTTTATTTGTACAAACCTTGCTAAGTTTTACATTATGTTGTTTTTACATTCTATTTATTTGAAATATATAAGTGGAAATCCTAATGAACGGTCATGGTTCCAAAAGTTTAAAACCTTGCTAGCTTGGATTACAAATTAAAGTGTGACATAAATCAAATATAACAAAAGGTTAGTAATAGAGTCCTCAACTTAATCAATATAGGATACCGCAGTACAGAAACAATGAGAAGCACGTAATGTCAGTCCATTAAACATGTTTCTTTTGTGTCACAAGTTTTAAATTTCAATGGATATGTTAATGAAAGGTTCAAGCATGAACGGTCCAATATAAAAAGTAATGATTCAAGTTCACATGCATAGAATTGGGCAGGGAAATACGGTTGCTATCAGAAAATATTAGGCAGAAATTGGAAAAAAATAAACAAAAAGATTTAAAAATAAAATAAAAAGTGCTAACAAAGATTACAGACAACGATAAACCATTTCTTACTTCATAGAAAGTAATGCAACAAACAATAATAACGAAATTCCATTTGACATTCCTCACAACTAAAAAGTTCAAAATGATACTAAAAAGTAAAGTAAAACACAATGTTTGATTTTTTCTCAATAGCTAGACTAGTGCATGCATGTTTCCTAAGACTTGATATTTTATGCATAGCACTTGTACATGTATATAAAGCGATCAACTCCAACTTGTACTGGTGCAAATAAAAATCTCCTTATCAAAATCGAAAAGAAAAAAATCATGAAATATGATTATCATAATCACATACTTAAACAATACACAGGAAGTAAACTTATGCGTATCTTTTGTTTTATTTTTTAAACTTATACTAATGTTACCAATGGATCAGTCATTGACAACAAAAACAAAATTGCATGGCCTTTCATCAGTGATACATCTAATCCATACGGGATTAACAGATAATTTTTAATTCATTGTTTATGGATTTTAAGATTAGTCTGAACGACAATCTAAATTGGTTTCTAAATCTGAACGACAATTCAAACCGCTCAATCCAAAAGCTCAATCTAACCTCAATCTAACATCAACGACAATTTTTAATACATCTAACCCCAATGATAATTTCTAAATATGAACGATAATATTTAGTACACCTTACCTCAATGTGAAACACAGTCTAAATTGAATTCTAGATCTAAAATGATAATTTGTAAATATGAATAACTTTTGATAAATCTTACCTCATGCTGAATGACAATCTCAATTGATTTCTAGATCTGAAACGACCTAAATTAGCAAGCTCGGATCTCAGGTCGGAAAGGGTTTAAAGGGCTTCTGGCCAAAAACCGCGATGGAAAGGAGAATAAAATTTGACGGCAAGATGAATCGATAGCGAAACCGAGAATCAAGGAGGGACGAATGAATAAAGGAACAAAATCGTATTGTGAAGTGGAACCAAATTTCATGAGGGAAAATTTTCAATAGGAGGGAACTTTTGGCGGAAAGGAAAGTTAGTGAACGTGACAGGTGAGTTTGGTTGTAAGCGATAATTTTTTTTACGTTAATGAATAAAAACAAAAGGAAAAATATATTAAAATAGTATTTGTTGCTTTCAAACCATAAACACTGCTAATAACTGTAACCAAAGACATATTTTCTTGTAGTGTATATTCGATTAACTCCTTTAACTCTATTCGAATAAACCATATTCGATTATCTCTCTTCGAATAAACTATATTCGATTAACTCCTTTAACTCTATTCGAATAAACTATATTCGAGTAAATCCTTTAACTCTATTTTAAAAATCCAATTTTCTTTATAAATGTTTTAATTTATAAAATATCTATTTTAATCCATTATTCACATCGAATGTGAACAATATTTCTTTTATATATCAATTCAGTTTGAATTCGTATTTAAAAATAATATCCCATTTCCAAATTCTATTTATACTTTTATTTATAGAATTATTCATACGAAATCTCCTCTTTATTTCTAACACTTAAATCTCAATAAATATTTCCTTTTATAACTCTATTTATTTCATAAATATTTCTTTTTATAAAATCTTTTGATTTTATAAATATTTCTTTTTCAATATAACATTGAAAATTTCCTTTTAACATTCCAGTATTCCTTATGGTATTTAACGTGCCACATAACAATGATCGGTATCATTCAAACATACAAAATCAGCAACAGATTTCATATCACATCATATAACACAATATATGAAAAACAGTAAAATAAATGTTGAGGAATCCAATTGGATTCCTCCGACCTGTTTCCCTGCATCCACATATGTTACATAATATAATTCACATCAGTTTCATTTCAATATGAAATATTATGATAAATAGAATCAATATTTGATTAACGATATATATATATATATATATATATATATATATATAACTATATTGATATCTTCAACCAATCAATTAGCAGTTCAACCAAATAGTCAACACACATCAATCAATCATCATTTATCAGTTCTATAAATACGTTATAAAAATATGAACTAGTAGAGTTGGTGAGTTTTACTCACATTGGACAGTTATCGTTAAATAACGAATAACTATCTTTGATTTGATTCCGACAATTTATTTTGCTATAAATTGTAACGAGCTCCAATTCACTCTCAGTCAGTTCCATTGCGTAGCCACCGCCCATACGATACCAACGGATCTGGTTTCGGAAAATTCTGATAACGTATGGATACGATATTAACGTTACAAGTTCATATACAAATTTAATTTAAAATAACTTAATTTATTTCGAAAATGGGCTTCACCTTCTCTCAACAGGTCCATACCCATCGTTAACTACCCAGACCCGCAACTTTATCCCTTCTTCCTCCCGGGAAAAACAGTCGTGACTCCCTCTTTTTAATAGACATTGCATTGATTTTCTTCATCCCAAAACTCCTCCCATACAACATGAAATCAATAACAAACCCCACCATGATCTTCTCCTACAATATCTCTCCGACCTTATATACTTTACCTTCAACTCGCACTGCTTTTGCACACCGTGATCTACAGCTTGCCCTCGCGTTCCCAGTGATTCGATCGACACCTTTCAAGTTGAATCCCCACCGAACTTTGCAAATTGATGCGCCATTCTACCAGCATCATGGCGCCACCCACGAACGGCTCTCCGGTTGCTCCTACGCGCAATGCCCTCCAGCCCTAGTTATGACTGTTCAGAATGGAGCTCGACAAACCTTAATCGCACCCAACGATATGCATATAAAACTGAAGCTGTTTCTGTCAGGAGCTTACATAAATCAATATTGAGATTTATAAAATTTTCTATGATTTGTTTTGATTTTTTTGGGAGATGGTCTTTCCACGTCCGGGAAAAAGAAACTGACGGCGGAAATTGTGTTGACCGCTGGAAAAATGAATAAGGGTTTGGGGTGGTTAACGATATTATATAGAAGGATTATAATATTTTTATATTCAAATATTATATTAATTTTTCTTAAACGCTGCTTGTATTTGATATTAAAAATTCATATGATCACACATGATATCCAAAAATTATGAAAATGGACATGCAGCTACAGTTTGACATTACGGACCCAACGAAACTTGTTTCGTCGAATTCTGAATCCGTTTGCTCACACAGCGTATTTTTAAAGTCAAATTATCGACTGTTTTTCATATTAAAATCCCGTACGGTCACATATTGACTCGAAAAATCACGAAAATTGAAAACTAACAATAATTTAATATTCCGGATCCAACAAAATTAGTTTCGTCGAAAACGGAGGTCGTTTGTAAAAACGGCTATTTTCTAAGGCCTAAATAAACCAATTAAATATATAAATATATTTAAAAACAATTAAATTAAACAATAATAATTTAATATTATTGTATATATTCACATAGAATATAATATAGCTTCCTATCTGAATTTATAACTCGACATTTCAAATCCAGATTAAATTTGTATTCAATTTATATTGAAAATCCATTTACAATATAAATAAATCATTATAAATTATAAACGAATTCCATAGTGACTATTTTAAAATTTGATTTGGACATAAATCAAAATCCACATGACGAAATCCCAATTTTTCTCTTCCATTAGAAAAATATAGTTCACCAGGTTCGAATGTTTTTTGTTTCATAGAAATCTGACTTAAAACGGATTCTGTATATTCAGTTAAAGTTCGAATCGCCAAATTACGAACTACCGTGCCATTTTATGCTCGATTATAATTTTAATATAATTTATACGTTCTAACGTCGTCTATTAAGTAGATTCGTTAATTAAAATCGAATCTAAACTCAACCAAATCTCTTATACTATCCAATTCACGCAATATTGTGAATTCTACAAATTCCGACTATTTCGGAAATAAATATATTATTCTATTATTTATATTAATTAAATATAAATATTATTTAATTCAAGTTATCGATATCGCTAAATCGATATTTAATAATTAAATAAATTAATTATTATACCGTAAAAATACGGGACATTACACATATCGTTCTCGTATGCTTGACGCAAAACGGTCGCCCATACAGGACCGTTCAGAACTGACTCAGGGTTGAATAGAAGCAACCCTACGCCAAATAAGCCTGAGCAACCATAAGGGTTGAGCCAAAAGTGTAAATGATAGCAACAATAACAAGCCCAAACAAGGCTATGCGACTTAAGCATTTCACCAAGCATTGTATGTGCAAATAAGTTTGCACTCCTTCGGACACGACAACTGGGGCCAAACTGTGTGCACATAATCATAAGATTGGAAGTCATGTAAGATATGGACTAAAAGGTTGTTTAAGGCGTTTCAGCAGGCATATCATATGTACAAAGTTCAAAACCAGAGAAAAAGGGATCAACAACAACACAAATCGTGTCCGGTGACCGCATGGAAAACGATTCAAGGGAGCATAAAGAAGAACTTATCACTACTAAGCCATGTTCTACCAATTCAAAGGAAAACAAGGATTCGCAAATCCATGTTCCACAAATTGATAACATGAAAGGAAAAATGAAGCAGCTATATTAATACGTTTCCTCCAAAAGATGGAAAACGAATTAAAAGTTAGGAGCAAGTAAATAAGGGTAAAAACCCCCATGCCAGATATGAATGGACGAACATGCGGAGAGTCCTTCTAGAGGATACCTAAGGAAAATTGGAGAAGCAGCGATCATAGAAACCTCGCCCACCATGCCAAAATCATCCGATATGGCATCCGCAGGCTGTTGGATAAAAGAAAGGACGACTGGGACGCGAACGCCTTCTTAAGACAGGAATCCTTGGGACCCTTGGCCTCATCCGTAGCAGAGCTTTTATGTGACACGATTCTTCCAGGTGACTTCGTTTCATAAAAATACGATTAGTATGCGTATCTCTTACACAAATACACATACCATGGGCATTTTCAATATTATTAAATGCCATCACACCTCGATTAACAGAGGTCAAGTAAGCAGAAACCTAAATCAAACCCAAATGAGGGGACACGGGAAAAGTAGCATCTTTTATGCCTTAACTAGAGTATGATTGTGCCTAGTGCAAATGTCTTAAAGACCTAAGCATAACCTTAGCTAACCATTCTATCAATTCTGACGCGTAATTAGGACAGCAGTTTATAGGAGATGTAAGAATACTCACTGGTAATTAATCTTGAGTCTTCAAGAAAAAGGAGGATTCGAGTATTTTCTTTTGTAAGAATAGTAATCTTGTTTAAAAGTTTGATTTGTAGATGAAAGATGGGAATGATGAAGAAGTAAAGTTTAGGTTCAAATTTGGAGATCAATCTGGGCAGCACAAATAAAAGTCGATCAACACTTCTGATTGGAGAAGACCAGGAGACTCTGACATGACACCTCGAAGAAAAGACAAAAGTTTGACTTGTAAAGTCAAAAACACCCCTTCACTAGGGGCAAATGATACTACCAAAACCGACATTGACGAAAGCCGGCAGCGAAGGTGTATCGGATAATTGAAAGCTCGGAGAAGGATCAATAGAAAGTGGGGCCTAGCAATGTGAAGAAAAAGAGCAGGAAGACATAATCCGAAAGACCGCATCAACCGCAACCCCTTTTTTCATTCCCCCTAAAGGAAAAGGTCGCGAAGGACTAGAGAGTTTAACTGATAGGATCCCTCCACCATAGTCAGTCCGACATGACTCTTTCGACAATATCGGTGCGAAGAAAGGCTCCGTGTAAAGAACCACTCTGATATAGAACCAAAGAAGTCAGAGGCAACAAACCCGACATACGAAGCCCAAAGGGAAATCTTCGATAATGACCTACCCAAACATCGATGCATCTAAAAACGAAAGCATCGAAGGCACTAACCCGGAAGAATGCGAAGACCGCTCAGAACCAACTTTTGGAGCACCTACTACATAAGTGCCGAAAAGGTCACATCCGCAAATAAACAAGAGTAGCACCGGAAGCCGCCCTCCAAGAATACAGACTACCGCAAAGGCCCGACCGGAGGGCTAGACGGGGCCCAGACAGGGATACAGGCAACCCGTACTAGTCTACCTAGTGCCGAAACCTGTTGTGGTTTCAACCCTGTAGCTATCAACATACGCCACGGGGTCGATCCCCTCCATGTATTCACGATAAAGCTGAGGGCCTACATCCGAGAGTCCACGTCCACAAGTATACATTTAGAAGCTACCCTCAAGGATTCAAGTATCGTGACCAAAGGCAGCCAAAGACCAAGAACCCAGGTCCGAAAACAAGGCGAACGGCGAAAAACCCATGCGGGTCCGATAGCCCTACGATGGAAGGGGCCCTATGCCACTACAAATAAGACCCCAGAGGTTACATTGGGGAAGACATTTTTCTCTTACTTTTTGGTATCCTCAAAAACCACTTAGGAAATAACATCAATGGAGAATTTCACTCTATGATATCTATGTATTTTCCATTAAAAGCTTAATGAAAGGAGAACTTCATAAGAAAATCACTTTGTAAGTGTGTACAATTATTTTCTCTAATTTCAATAGTCGCAGTTCACTATCCATGCTACAGGGGAGTCTGAGTTTGCATCCATCAACACTATCAAATGACGATCAAACCTCGATCACTGAGTCTAGATCCGATTTGGTAATCCTCAGTGAGCCTACGACTTAGGACCTAATCATCCCAATTCCTTACTAAAGTCGACCCAGGAAGAGAACCAATCAACTTGGTTTTCCCTTAGGATCTGTTCCCGTTGATCCACTTCCGGTGTTGACGAAAAATATCGTTAACGCGACAAGTGTTTGATCTTAACCAATCAACTTGCGCAGTGTCTAAATATCTGAGATGCGACAAGTGTTGGATCTTAACCAATTAACTTGCGTAGTGTCTGAATACCCCAAACGCGACAAGTGTCAGATTTTAGCCCAAGCAGGGGCACTAAATTCAAAGTCTTTCCCAAGTGAGGGCATAACAACAAAAATATTTTCCATAGAGAAAGAAAATTCTCCACAGGAGAGATCAACAATGCTCGATGAACTCTATAATGTTGATTCAGTCGATAGGAAAAAACGAACGTTGGATTGTAACAGCCTCTCCAAAACAGGGGGCATCCAATGGAGTCTCCGGTGTCAGAACTGGTCGATAAAGCAAACAAACATTGAGCAGTAGGAATTCTTCCCATAATGAAGGTTAATGTTGACTCCCTAGGCTGGGGCATGCATATTAAAATATTCAAAACTTCTCTAAAAGGAAGCAGAAAGTAAATCACAGATACGTATTTCCCAAATATGAAATATCGTACAACACCATATAAGTCGACTGAAATGACAACTTTTGAAATCCACAGTCGGCTTTAGTCGATTAGTTGATCTTAAGCATTAATGCGAATTTGAATTAGAATATTGTGTTTGTGCAAATAATATTCGACGAGTTATAAACAGTAAAATAAAACATTCATATGCACAAACACTTTATTCAATTCAAAATAAAATTCGCGATAATTCATTTTCTAATGATTAAACTAATCTGTTATTGATGTGGACAATCAATAGCAAAGTATAAGTCCAAAATCTTGCAAGTACTTGTTTTGATTACAGAACAGGTAGCATAAAGCATATAAATTCAAAACATGATTTGCCATAGCAATCAAAAAGCTATTCAACGCAGATCATATCGACAATGTGTTTATTTCGAAGCATGCATTTCTCATAAGCAAAAAATACAAGCAACGAGGGGCAAATGTTAACACCGTTATAAAATGCGGTTTAGAAAATAATATGTTGACGATATTATACACGATGGACTGGGCACTTTCACAGAATATTTTTTGGATGTTATGGTCTTAATTCGTTAGCACGACATCGTATGTAACATCCCGGAAATTTGCGATCTTTGGTCATCGACATAAAACCCACGTCGATTATCCAAACATCGAAAATACCGGTAGTTAATGAAAGAAAATAAAGGGTGAGAATAGATGAGATAGAAACTTAGAATAGAAGAAGAAGAAGAACGCACAACATCAGAGTAAACACGAAATCTCACAGTGGAACGAATAAATATATTTCATAACATAACTTTGAAATAAAACAGTATCTATATACAATACCATTATTAGAGTATAACACTTACAACACAGCGGAAATAACTACAGCTATATAATCCTGAAGCCTCCTGCTCTAGCTCTTCAAGTATCTGTAAATCCCGACTACTTAACTGCCCGTACAAAATTGGGCACCCAAGAGTTTGGGGAAAACAAAACAAAATAAACTCTGGGTCAGTCATGTGACTGGTGTGAGTAAACTCAAATAGTATTGATTTAACTTTCAAAAATCCTTTGAAGGAATGAAAATCGTAAGACCGATCCACACATAAACACGGATGGTTTTTACCTTACGATAACCCAAAATATTCTTTATGTCAAGGCTCTTCTGATATTACAGTAATGTCTAAATACAAGTACTTAGCAACCTAGCAGAACGCTTTCATCTCACGTTCTACATATATAATATACAATCAAAACCGTGGGATCTTATTGGGTAATGGATTTCCAACTATGACGAGGTATGGATCCACCTTCCGATCAGTGTACTCTAGAAGCGATACACTGGAGTTCAACAAGAACATCTTGCAACTCGGCCACACATGACCGACCACTCATTTCGCTTGAGTGTATCGAATATATTGTCACCTTACAGTTAGTAAACCAACATAACCATTCCTGGGAGATACAGAATTGAAAGAAGCAACAAATATGAATATTCTCTAGATGGTGATAATATACCCTACTTGGGTGCGACCCACTTAGCCATGCTGCCTGCCCGATTTCTGTCATTTCCTAGTTGATGAGGCTGGAGGTCATAACGTATCTTTCAACAGATTACTCATTCATCCACTTTGAATGCCACATCGTCATACCCGTCAAATTACAAATTGATTTCCCCAAAAATACCACGGGTATAAGCTAAGAGAAACGAATTCCTCCACCACCAACGTAAATACGTTTGAAACGATTAACTCACGTGATCCCCCAGATATACTCTGTCAAACATTCTTCCATACAGGTTGTCCTGGGACTGGACAAACTGAAGGCACTATTCTGTAAATCCATCTTAGGCAATTTCTACCTAGGATTTCCAGAATAACCCTTGTATAAACTCCGTCTTCAATTTGTCTTTGATCTATTTGATTCGAAACGCTAATGCCTATACGGAGTGGTTCTCGGAAAATAATCCAACCGATCTCTCCGTATTGACGACGGAAAAATGGTCAAAAACTTTGATAGTCTGTGATTTAACTATCAAAAGAAAACTCGTGTGCAGACAACGATATTATTTCCAAATGGAAATTTTATCGATCAATCAACATTCGAAATTTATCCCTTTAATTTAATTTATCGTAAATTTATTCATTTCCTTATTTCCCGTTCTCATATATTCGTAAATCCTTATATTTCTAAACTTAGAAAATATGCGTTATTAATCACTGGAAAACGTTTCCATCTTTATTCCCATTTCTTATTTTCTATTATCAAAATTTTTTTCTGATTCTTATTTGGAAAACATTACCAAAACTCCTTCATTTGATTTAAACTGATGTTTAAATAAACATCATTATGCCAACACAAACCATTTCGCTCATTAACTAAATTCACTTAACCTACCTTTACTATCAAACTTTAACCATTCCTTAGTTAATAAGGAAGTCAATAAAGTAGGGGTATAATTACCTCTCAGACCTTAACTGAACAACGCTTTAACTTCAGAATAGACAAAGTTTATCTTTTTAAACCTTTAACAACTTCCTTGCGAACCTCACGGATTCTATTTACAAATGCACTTCTTTTATAAAAACATTGGTTATAATGATAACGTTATAATCCCTACTTTCGAAATATCTAACTTCAAATATAACTTTTATTCTTTAATTCGAATAAATAAATAAACACCTAATTTATAAATAAATAAATCTTGATTTAAACACCGGAAAGTATAAGTACTTTCCCGAATTCGATATAATCGAATTCGACGATTAATTCTCTTCGAATAACAAATATTCGATTAACTTACTTCGAATAACTAATATTCGATTATCTCTCTTCGAATAAATAATATTCGACTAACTCTAGTTGATTGACTCTAGATCGCAGCGATCACAATGGTTACGCCTGATTCCCTCAGGAAACATCCGACCGCCATAGGCTATCTGCAGCCCTGCGAATTACGCTAGCAGTCGTGCTAAATGGCAACTCATCCTGAATAACTGTGTCTGTTTTACTCTATCTCGAATAACTATATTTGATTTTTAACTTCATTTCGAATGACTATATTCGATTTAACTTATATTTGATTAACCTTATTTGATTAACTCTATTCGATTTAACACTAACTCCATTAACTCTAACTCGATTAACTCTAATTTATTAACTCTAACTGATTAACTCTAACAGATTAACTCTAACTGATTATCTCTAACTGGTTTACTCTTCGTCCATGTTCAGTTTCACATATCAATGTTGAAATCGATTCTTACTCCTCTATATAAGTCCTGACTTATATATTCTATTTATCTAATGATAAATAATTTGCTTAATTTATAAAACTTTATTTATAAACTAATCTTCTTACTTTATCTGTTAAAACAGATTTTCTCTTAAATATTCACTTTAAATTCATATTCTGTTATACCCGTGTGCGAAGCACGGGTCTGAACCTTCCAAGTGTAAAATTCTCTTTTTATACAATTCTATTCATTTTTCAATTATTTCCTTTTATAATCTATTTATTTTCTAAATAAATATTTCTCCTTTTATAACTTTATTTATTTTCTAAATAAATATTTCTTTTATTAACTCTATTTATTTTTCCAAATAAATATTCCTTTATAATTCTATTTGTAAATGGTTTACAAATATCTCCTTTTCAATTATATTTGGTTTTGGTTTACAAATATCCCCCTTTCAATTTTATTTGTTTCACAAATATAATTAAATTTCAATATTCACTTGGAAAAAATCCCTTTGTATATTCCAGTATTTCTTATGGTATATCAAATACCATATATCACTGTTCATTATCACCCAAACACACACAATCAACAACAAATTGTATATCACATCATATATTACAATATATATATGAAAAACATTAAAATAAATGTTGAGGAATCCAGTTGGATCCCTCCGACCTGTTTCCCTGCATCCACATATTTTACACAATACAATTAACATCAATTCCATTTCCACATAAAATATTCTGATAAACAGAATCAATATTTTACAATATATATATTTATATAACTAGATCTATATTTCAACCAATCAATTAACAGTTCACAATAACAATCATCACACACAACATTCAATCATTTTTATCAATACTAAAACACATTTACAAAAATATAAACTGATCAGAGTTTGTGAGTTTTACTCACATTGGACGATCATCGTTAATAACGATAACCATCGCTTGATTCAGACGAACAATTTATTTTGCTATAAGTTGTAACGAGCTTCGATTCACTCCCCATCAGTTCCATTGTGTAGCTCCCGTCCATACGATTCCAACGTGACTGACCGTTCGTCAATCTGAGTTCGTACGCACGAGATATAACATTAACCGGTTAATACATTTATTTAATTAAATTAACTTAAATTATTCAAAGTACCGGGCCTTACCATTTCTATATTCTCGGTCCATGTACCCATCGTTAAATCCACCGCGTCTGGATTCCTTTCCACCCTCAGGAAGAATGAAAACTCACACCTTTTATTTCCCTTTCATATTCAAAATTTTCTTTTTATCTTCATTAAATGTTGGGCTTCACATTTTAAATTCCGGCCCAAATGCATTTTCTACCCGTGCACCAAAACCCGGCCCACTACCCGAGTTCGGCCCACGCCCGCGTTCAAAGAGCTTTCCTTTCTTTCTCCATAACACCCGCCTGCATGTTCCTGTACAAACACTCACAAACATGGAAACCAACTTCTACATCCTCTCTAGTTATTTTTATATGGGCTTTCGTAATAACCAGCCCACTTAACTCCTTCACATTAAACCACAAGCCCTTATATAATGTATCTTCTCCTTCCTGAGAACCAACCGAAGCTTGGTCCATTGATACAAACCATAGCGCTGTACATCCTCAAGTCCTCTCCATCACTTTATACAAATCCAAACTAATATTACCAAACTGTAGCTCCACTTCATATAATATATGCCGCGAGTTCACAGTTGTTGCTGCTGCTCAACACAATATTAACACGGCGCCAACTTCCTTTCTTCTGAAAGTACACTCCAGTAACTCCAACCTCACTTCACCCTCAGTCTGAAACCAACGTCTTCAACTTCCCAAAAAGAAAACCTGTGCCAGACTCTAGTATTTTCACGAATACGCACGCCCCCTCAACAGTCCAACTCCACCTAAAACCAAAAATACCCGCATCCACTTCAAGTTGCTTCTCAAATTCGGAAACTCCATCCACCCGTTAACATGCAGGACTCCAGTACGAAGCCCAAACGAGCTTCCATTTCGTGCATCGCACAAATCGAACTAGCATCGAACTTTTCGGAAAGGGTAAAAAGGAAGACGAGGCCCCTTTCGATTCCATGTACACTTGTTTTGGATTTTTGTTGGTGGATTAAGTTTTTGATTTTCTTTGATCTCTTGAAGGTTTCCGCATTTGAGAAAATAGATGGTGGCGGCTCGTTTCTTTGAGCAGAATGAAAATGGGAAATTAGGTTTAAGCTGTAACTTTATATTTTTCATGAGAAGGGATGGATAACGATATTATATAGTGGAATGGGGGGGGGGGGGTAGATACATGAAGAACGTGGTTCCAAAGTAAGAAGAGAACGTGGCTGCCGATTTGGACATACAATGCATATTTTTAGATTGCTTTAAGTTATGAATGTTCATATACCTTGCTACGTATAATTATACCCATGTACGAGCGCTGCAAACTGAAATAAATATACCGTTGTAATCAGCGATGTGCCAGGATTCCAAAAATATAATAATACCGGTAGTTTAACTCATATTGTGAAACCCCAAAATATTGATATAGGGTGCAACACACTCCAAAAAAAAAGTCGTATATTTAATTAATTAAAAATTACAGAAAATTCCAAAAATTGAATTATCACTACGTCTCAAAAGAATCTTGTCCATATTCGAATCCGATATTTAAATATATTTAAATAACCGTTATGGCCATAAACGAATATGCCGCTGCTTTTTTTGAATATTTGATTTGGACATAACTTACAATATATAAGATGAAATCTCGAATTTTCTCTTCCCTTAGAAAAATATAGTTCACTAGATCCATATGTTTCTTGTTTCACAGAAATCCGACTTAAAATGGATGCTATACATTCAGTTGAAGTTCAAATCGCCAAATTACAAACTACAGCGCCATTTCGAGCTCGATTATAATTAATATAATTTATACGTTCAACCATCGTTCATTAAATATATTCGTTATTATAAATCAAATTTTAAACTGAATTATATATTTTGAATATCCCAATTCACACCATATTGCCATTTCAGCTAATTCTGATTATTTCAGAATTAAATATACTATTCTATTATTTATTTTAATTAAATATTCAATATTATTTAATTAAATGACCATTTAATTCTCTAAATCACTATTTAAATAATTAAATAAATTAACTATTATACCGTAAAAATATGGGACATTACATTCTTCTCCCCTTAAAATAATTTCGTCCTCGAAATTGCTAAGGTAGAAAACAAACCCTATTAACTGGGTTAAAAATTATTCGTTTAATTTTAATTTCAGTTTTAATTGAATCAAGTAATTCCTATTAAAATATTTATTAATTCTTATCAACGAAAATTTTCAAAAATCCTGAAAATTTTCTAACACCTTAACTTTTCGAAAAATTTCGCTAGCACCTCCTTTGTACTGATCAATAGCTCAAACTCCAACTCGCCTCTGTAGGCCTTCTCCAACCCAAAGAAAATAAAACAGCCAAGCGGCTTGCCAATTCGGCTCATCAAAATCTCAAACCCATATATAATATAAACTGGTACCTTTTTGTCGGGCGTATCATTAAATCCTTTACGTCTGCTGCTAATTCGGCATATACCAATGTCATCCCAATCAAATTCCCATCTGTTTTTATTCACAAATCCAACCATTCGCTTATACCTAAGTCGAATTTCATTTCAACTCGAGTCCCATTCTCGATTCCAAATCTTAATTTACCAAACCAATTCTATTTCAACTTCTTATCTCACAAATCTAATTTCTCTCGATATCATTCTAATTCAATTCTTTTGCACTTAACTGGATTTAATTCAATTTGTTTTCCCAAATTTTTGCTTAATTTGGTTTTAATTGAAACAATCTTTTCCTGGGAGTTTTAAACAGTTCACCATATCGAAAATCAAACTTTCCTTTTCAGGATTCAAACAACTTGCTTTTCTCAAATCAATTCAAAAACAAAATCTTTGGTAGTAATCTGTCACTTAGCAACTCGGAAATGAACACTAATGATGTCGCGATTCATCATCATTGTTATTTCCTAGCTATCGAAGTGAGTTCAATACTATAACACTTTTCAAAACTCATTCTTCAAACACTTTTATTTGAAATATATTTCAAAATATCTTTCTAAATATTTGTAAACAATTTAAAATCTCCCACGATTTTAAAATTCTCTTATACTTAATCCAAGTGCATTACAAACACTTATTCAAATTTCCAGAGTTTTAATTTCATTTCTGATTTAAATTCAGATTTAATTCATTTCGTAACACTTATACGAATTCTGATTGGTTATTTACATAACCATTTAATTTATAATCTTACTCGATTATAATAATGACCAACACATCAAATATAATAATTCCAATATATATTTCCTTAATTATCAAAATATACTTTGGGTAAAATTATTTCATTTACCCTCTTTTCAAAACATACCATGTCGGTTCATCGTATTCAAGTGTTTAGAAATTCCTACCGATACAGTGGATCAAACTGATCGACCAGAATTCACAAACTACTTAACCAATAAATCTCCACAATATAAAACTATATTTTTATATCCAATAACAAATACGCGCTCATATATATATATATATATATATATATATATATACACACACACACACACACACTCAAACTCAATTTAGGGTATTACTAACCCCATCTCTACTGAGTTACGCCAAAGAGCCAAGGTAATAACTTAACCTTAAGCTCTGATACCAACTGTAATGTCCCAGAAATTTGAGTAGGCTTTGCGAACATCCTCTCCTCCCCTAAGGCATAGGGCTAAACTCCCCCCGTGGCTTACAGAGGTACCCCAACTCCATGCTTGACGACCAGCCTCTCGACTCGACCAACCCGCTATATTGCAGGACCTGTAGGGGTAAGAGTCTCTCGTTCGCCACCAAAACGCGAAGCGAGAACCCCCTATCAGACGTACCAATTAAGCAACATGGACTGGTGTGAGTAAACTCAAATCACATCGATTTAACTTTCAAAAATCCTTTGAAGGAATGAAAATCGTAAGACCGATCCACACATAAACATGGATGGTTTTTAACTTACGATTACCCAAAATATTCTTTATATCAAGGCTCTTCTGATATTACAATAATGTCTAAATACAAGTGCTTAGCAATCTAGCAGAATGCTTTCATCTCACGTTCTACATATATAATATACAATCAAAACCGTGGGTTCTTATTGGGTAATGGATTTCCAACTATGACAAGGTATGGATCCACCTTCCAATCAGTGTACTCTAGAAGCGATACACCGGAGTTCAACAAGAACATCTTGCAACTCGGCCATACATGATCGGCCACTCATTTCGCTTGAGTGTATCGAATATATTGTCACCATATAGTTGGTAAACCAACATAACCATTCCCGCGAGATACAGAATTGAAAGAAGTAACAAATATAAATATTCTCTAGATGGTGACAATATACCCTACTTGGGTGCGGCCCACTTAGCCATGCTGCCTGCCCGATTTCTGTCATTTCCCAGTTGATGAGGCTGGAGGTCATAACGTATCTTTCAACAGATTACTCATTCCTTCACTTTGAATGCCACACCGTCATACCCGTCAAATCACAAATTGATTTCCCCAAAAATACCATGGGTATAAGCTAAGATAAACGAATTCCTCTACCACCAACGTAAATACGTTTGAAACGATCAACTCACGTGATCCACTAGATATACTCTGTCAAACATTCTTCCGTACAGGTTGTCCTGGGACTGGACAAACCGAAGGCACTATTCTGTAAATCCATCTTAGGCAATTTCTACCTAGGATTTCCAAAATAACCCTTGTATAAACTCCGTCTTCAATTTGTCTTCGATCTATTTGATTCGAAACGTTAACGCCCATACAGAGGGGTTCTCGGATAATAATCCAACCGGTCTCTCCATATTAACGACGGAAAAATGGTCAAAACTTTGATAGTCTGTGATTTAACTATCAAAAGAAAACTCGTGTGCAGACAACGATATTATTTCCAAATGGAAATTTTATCGATCAATCAACATTCAACATTTATCCCTTTAAATTAATTTATTATAAATTTATTCATTTCCTTATTTCCCGTTCTCATATATTCGTAAATCCTTATTTTTCTAAACTTAGAAAATATACGTTATTAATCACTGGAAAACGTTTCCATATTTATTCCCATTTCTTATTTTCTATTATCAGAAAACATTTCTGATTCTTATTTGGAAAACATTCCCAAAACTCCTTCATTTGATTTAAACTGATGTTTAAATAAACATCGCTATGCCAACACAAACCATTATGCTCATTAACTAAATTCACTTAACCTACCTTTACTATCAAACTTTAACCATTCCTTAGTTAAGAAGGAAGTCAATCAAGTTGGGGTATAATTACCTCTCAGACCTTAACTGAACAACGTTTTCACTTCGGAATAGACAAAGTTTATCTTTTTAAACCTTTAACAACTTCCTTGCGAACCTCACGGATTCTATTTACGAATGAATTTCTTTTTTAAAAACATTGGTTATAACGATAACGTTATAATCCCTACTTTCGAAATATCTAACTTCAAATATAACTTTTATTCTTTAATTTGAATAAATAAATAAACACCTAATTTATAAATAAATAAATCTTGATTTAAACACCGGAAAGTATAAGTACTTTCCAGAATTCGATATAATCGAATTGGAGGATTAACTCTCTTCGAATAACTAATATTTGATTAACTTACTTCGAATAACTAATATTCGATTATCTCCTTCGAATAACTAATATTCGACTAACTCTAGATCGCAGCGATCACAATGGTTAGGCCTGATTCCCTCAGGAAACATCCGACCGCCGTAGGCTATCTGCAGCCCTGCGAATTACGCTAGCAGTCGTGCTAAATGGCAACTCATCCTGAATAACTATGTCTGTTTTACTCTATCTCGTATAACTATATTTGATTTTTAACTTCATTTCGAATGACTATATTCGATTTAACTTATATTTGATTAACCCTGTTTGATTAACTCTATTCGATTTAACACTAACTCCATTAACTCTAACTCGATTAACTCTAACTGATTTACTCTAACTGATTAACTCTAACTGGTTTACTCTTCGTCCATGTTCAGTTTCACATATCGATGTTGAAATCGATTCTTACTCCTCTATATAAGTCCTGACTTATATATTCTATTTATCTAATGATAAATAATTTGCTTAATTTATAAAAATTTATTTATAAACAAATCTTCTTACTTTATCTGTTAAAACGGTTTTTCTCTTAAATATTCACTTTACATTCATATTCTGTTATACCCGTGTGCGAAGCACGGGTTTGAACCTTCCTAGTGTAAAATTCTCTTTTTATACAATTCTATTCAATTTTCAAGTATTTCCTTTTATAATCTATTTATTTTCTAAATAAATATTTCTCCTTCTATAACTTTATTTAATTTCTAAATAAATATTTCTTTGATTAATTCTATTTATTTTTCCAAATAAATATTCCTTTATAATTCTATTTGTAAATGGTTTACAAATATCTCCTTTTCAATTATATTTGGTTTTGGTTTACAAATATCTCCCTTTCAATTTTATTTGTTTTACAAATATAATTAAATTTCAATATTCACTTGGAAAAAATCCCTTTGTATATTCCAGTATTTCTTATGGTATATCAAATACCATATATCACTGTTCAGTATCACCCAAACACGCACAATCAACAACAAATTGTATATCACATCATATATTACAATATATATGAAAAACAGTAAAATAAATGCGGAGGAATCCAGTTGGATCCCTCCGACCTGTTTCCCTGCATCCACAGATGTTACAAAATACAATTAACATCAATTTCATTTCCACATAAAATATTCTGATAAACAGAATCAATATTTAACGATATATATTTATATAACTAGATCTATATTTCAACTAATCAATTAACAGTTCATACTAACAATCATCACACACAACATTCAATCATTTTTATCAATACTAAAATACGTTTATAAAAATATAAACTGATTAGAGTTAGTGAGTTTTACTCACATTGGACGATCATCGTTAATAACGATAATCATCGCTTGATTCAGACGGACAATTTATTTTGCTATAAATTGTAACGAGCTTCGATATCTCCCCGTCAGTTCCATTGTGTAGCTTCCGTCAATACGATTCCAACGTGACTGACCGTTCGTCAATCTGAGTTCGTAAGCACGAGATATAACGTTAACTGGTTAATACATTTATTTAATTAAAATTACTTAAATTATTTAAAGTACCGGCCTTACCATTCCTATATTCTCGGTCCATGTACCCATCTTTAAATCCACTGCGTCTGGATTCCTTTCCACCTTCAGGAAGAATGAAAACTCGCACCTTTTGTTTCCCTTTCACGTTCAAAATTTTCTTTTTATCTTCATTAAATGTTGGGCTTTACATTTTAAATTCCTGCCCAAATGCCAATTTCTACTCGTGCACCAAAACCCGGCCCACTACCCGACTTCGGGCCATGCCCGCATTCAAAGAGCTTTCCTTTCTTTCTCCATAACACCGGCCCGCATGTTCCTGTACAAACACTCCACAAACATGGAAACCGACTTCTGCATCCTCTCTAGTTATTTTTATTTTATTTTATTTTTATTTGGGCTTTCGTAATAACCAGCCTACTTAACTCCTTCACATTAAACCATAGGCCCTTATATAATGTATCTTCTCCTTCCTGAGAAACAACCGAAGCTTGGTCCATTGATACAAGCCATGGCGCTGTACATCCTCAAGTCCTCTCCATCACTTTATACAAATCCAAACTAATATTACCAAATTGTAGCTCCACTTCATATAATATATGCCGCGAGTTCACAGCTGTTACCGCTGCTCAACACAATATTAACACAGCGCCAACTTCCTTTCATCTGAAAGTACACTCCAGTAACTCCAACCTCACTTCACCCTCAGTCTTAAACCAACGTCTTCAACTTCCCAAAAAGAAAACCCATGCAAGAATCTAGTATTTGCACGAATACGCACGCCCCCTCAACAGTCCAACTCCACCTGAAACCAAAAATACCCGCATCCACTTCAAGTTGCTTCTCAAATTCGAAAACTCCATCTAGCCGTTAACACGCACGACTCCAATACGAAGCCCAAACGAGCTTCCATTTCGTGCATCGCACAAATCAAACTAGCATCGAACTTTTTGGAAAGGGTAAAAAGTAAGACGAGGCACCCTTTCGATTCCATGTACACTTGTTTTGGATTTTTGTTGGAGGATTAAAATTTTGATTTTCTTTGATCTCATGAAGGTTTCCGCGTTTGAGAAAATAGATGGTGGCGGCTCGTTTCTTTGAGAAGAATGAAAATAGGAAATTAGGTTTAAGCTGTAACTTTATATTTTTCATGAGAAGGGATGGATAACGATATTATATTGTGGAAGTGGTGGTGGATACATAACATGGCTCCAAAGTAAGAAGAGAACGTGGCTACCAATTTGGACATAAAATGCATATTTTTTGATTACTTTATGTTATAACTGTTCATATACCTTGCTACGTATAATTATACCCATGTACGAGCGCTGCAGACTGAAATAAATATACCGTTGCAATTAGCGATGTGTCAGGATTCCAAAAATATAATAATACCGGTAGTTTAACTCATATTGTGAAATCCCAAAATATTGATATAGGGTGCAACACACTCCAAATAAAAAGTCGCATATTTAATTAATTAAAAATTATAGTAAAATTCTAAAAATTGAATTATCTCTACGTCTCAAAAGAATCTTGTTCAAATTCGAATCCAATATTTAAATATATTTAAATAACCGTTATGGCCATAAACGAATATGCCACTGCTTTTTCTGAATATTTGATTAGAACATAACTTACAATATATAAGACGAAATCTCGAATTTTCTCTTCCCTTAGAAAAATATAGTTCACCAGATCCGTATGTTTCTTGTTTCACAGAAATCCGACTTAAAATGGATGTTGTACATTTAGTTGAAGTTCAAATCGCCAAATTATGAACTGCAACGCCATTTCGAGCTCGATTATAATTAATATAATTTATACGTTCAACCATCGTTCATTAAATATATTCGTTATTATAAATCAAATTTTAAACTGAATTATATATTTTGAATTTCCCAATTCACACCATATTGCCATTTCAGCTAATTCTGATTATTTCAGAATTAAATATATTATTCTATTATTTATTTTAATTAAATATTCAATAATATTTAATTAAACGACCATTCAATTCTCTAAATCACTATTTAAATAATTAAATAAATTAATTATTATACCGTAAAAATACGGGACATTACATCGTATTAAGGCATTCAACACGCCCTGGTCTCAAGCCGTTCTCCACGACATGGACTCAGTCCGTTTTGTGCGACTCAGAGTCATGACAGATCATGGGTTTAATACATTGCGCGACATGGTCCAAGACGACATGATTTATACCGCGTGTAACTCAAGATGTTCATGTCAACATAACTCATGCAATTAAAACGTCGTCATGTCGTGAAAACGACTTTGTTCAAGTTGTGCCAACCATGCCTTAGAAGCTGTTCCACACATGCCGCTGAGACATGCTCGCCATCAGATTGTCGGTATAAAGGTCAAAGGCCAATATTATGCGATGAATCTTTGGAAGATACCGCGACATTTCCTGATATTAGCTCAAAGCTAAACCACCGTGTACCATGCAAAGCATGCCGGTTCAGTCATTCATGTCGCAATGCGTAGCATCACATTATTTGAACCACCAGGTCGTTGAAACTGAGGGAATACCATGTCATTTGATTATATATAGTTTAAGGATGGATGCAGCATATACTTATAACTCAAGTCGGTGCCACGCCAACACCATGAGACAATAGCGCAATAGTATACTTAACAATGTATATATAAATATGTAGACATGAGTAAATAGTAATGGGTGCAACAATATAGGTCTCACGACATAACGAAATACGACATGGTGAACATGCCTTCAAGCGGCATGATTAAAGCCATAGGGTATGACATGCTTTTTCACATGTATATCATAGTGACTATTATTGGACCGATAGACATGTTTATAACGCTAAGTCGTCAGAGCTTTGGTAAATCATGACGTGTTAACGACATAATCATGTTGTCTATTCCGAATAGATCATTCATATTGTATTAAGCAAAAGTATACTTGAGGTATGGAGAATGTTCATACTACGTGAAGCAGTTTCATATATTTGGAGTATATATGGTCTACACGAAATGAGATAGGGACAAACATCATAAGTTGGTTGTTAAATAATATAGGCATATCAAATGGCAAAACAATTGCATGCATGCATATCAAATAGCATAACAATTGCATGGGTTATATTATAAGTCATGATGCATAAGAGCAGAAAGGCGTTGGCATCCACTTATGAACACAAGAACCATGTCGTTAATCCCCGTAACTCATGCCGCAAGTCATCTACAGTCAGACCATTATGAAAGCAAGCCGTTCCAAATATTGTGAGCTGCTTTAAAACATGGATAAAGTAAATATCTAGGACACGTAGCATAACAGTAGATAAAGCCGGGGAGATTATCAATTCGTTCACATCATAAAAGGAAGGGCTGTTCAGGCATAAAAGGACTTATGTCGCATACCGTACAAGCCAGCTGTAAAGCGAAATAGCTACCTGTCATCATGTGGTGAGAGTAAGCATAATCAAGTTGGTAGCCAAGAACCCAAGCCGCTACTTTTTAATTCATGCTATTAATTCTTTTTCCAAGCCGCGTGTACTAATGTCGCACACATTCAAGCGGCATGCCGCTAACAGTTGGAAAGTTCATATATATGGTTGGTGCCAGCTGTACCGGATCCTAAATTACAAGTGTGCCACTCCATCTAAATACCTCCTATAAATACCCCATATTCTACACTTAAAGGGGGGCTGAATTCCGTTTGCCATGAAGTGCCTCCAAACTCCAAGCTCTCTTCTAGCTTCATTAATGGCTTTCAAGGATCAATCAACATCTCTCCAACAACAAATGGATCAAATCTATTTCAAACCCCATTAGAGTTTCTCTCAAATTCAATCTAAGCTACTTTAATCTCTGATAATCCTCTCTAAAGCCTAGATCTAACGCTAAATCATTATGGAATCCATGAAGATCATTCAATTGCTAAAGTGATTGAAGATTTATACATAAACCATCACAAAGCAAGAGATCTGCCCAATTCCTTTGCAAATTCAAGTGAAATTTTGATCATAAAGAGGGAGAAAAGAGAGAGATGAACAATATGAGATAATTCATGTATTTTATAAAGCAAAGAGTGACAATGAGAAGTGATTTCATAGTGGACGTAGGTCTAAATTGACCGAACCACTCTAAAAATTTCTTATTCTTTATTTTTGCTCTTTATTTTGTGATTGTGGCCTCATTTTCCTAATTCTAATCATTTGGTAAAGTGTTTTCATAACACCTTTGGTGTTGTGACCAATTTCAGTTTCAACACCTTGTTTAGGAGGTCGTTATTAGTCTTCTATACGGGATGTACTTTGGATTTCATTCCCTTGCTTGGGCTAAAATCCAACACTTGTCGTGTCTGAGATTTTTAGAAACTACGCAAGTTAATTGGTTAAGGTAAAACACTTGTCGCATTTGAGATTTCAGACACTACGCAAGTTAATTGGTTAAGATCCAATACTTTTCGCATCTGAGATTTTCATACACTACGCAAGTTAACTGGTTAAGGTCTAACACTTGTCGCATCTGAGATTTTCAGACACTATGCAAGTTAATTGGTTAAGATCCAACAATTGCCGCATTTGAGATTTTCAGACACTATGCAAGTTAATTGGTTAAGATCCAACACTTGTCGCATATGAGATTTACAGACACTACGCAAGTTAATTGGTTAAGATCCAAAATTTGCCGCATTTGAGATTTTCAGACACTACGCAAGTTAATTGGTTAAGATCCAACACTTGTCACATCTGAGATTTTCAGACACTATGCAAGTTAATTGGTTAAGATCCAACACTTGTCGCATCTAAGATTTTCAGACACTACGCAAGTTAATTGGTTAAGATCCAACACTTGTCGCATCAGAGATTTTCAGACAATACGCAAGTTAATTGTTTAAGGTCCAAAACTTGTCGCATCTGAGATAGTTTGACACTACGCAAGTTAATTGGACGGCTGTTGTATCATTTCACGGGGCTGACATCAATTCCTTTGTCGGACGCTTGACTTGGCGGGCTATCTCAGTTTAGGAACTGGGGCTTTGATCCTCTCACTTAGGGAAGTGCCCCTTGGACGAAAGTTAAAACCCTCCCCTTTGCCTGTCATGGCGCTTGTTCGTTGTTTGAATCTTCACGACTTTTCCCGTTCACTTTTCAAGGCAGTGCTTTTCTATTTTTGCCTTAGTGCATGTTGATATTTACAGCCATTGGCGCTTGAACTAATGTTGTTGGGATCGCTATGTTTCGTCAAATTCTAAAGGAAAAAGCGCTCGACAGATAGCCTGCAATATGAAATCAACTTTTTACCAAGTTTTGATTTGACATAAAATTTTGCAGGCACAGAATTTATTCCAGAAGATATGCTCTTAATCACAGAGCTAATGTTCAGTATAGTGTTCGTAAAATATTACAAATTGTTTTACAAGAGTTTTGAATACAACATGAAGTAAAGCATGAAAATAAAGCAGTGGTGATGATGTTCGCTTATTCTGAGGCATTAAAATTGGAGCACCACTGGTTATCAGTAGATGATTGGCTTCGGTTTGGTTTGCGCAAGAGCTTCGTTGCCTGGACCGGACTGGCCGTTTGATGCCCCTTGCCCCTAGAGAGTTGGAGTTGGGCCAGTGTTTGAAGATTGTGGATTTTTCACATATTGTTGCAGACGTTTCTTCCTTGTCATCTGTAACGACCAGCATTTTACACATTAGAGGATCGTAGAATATTTATTTTATTTACATACGAAGTCGTATGGTCGTGTAATTTTGGAAGACGACTATTGGGGTCATTTCCCATGTTCACAGTTTTTGCCGATTTTTAAATGACCGTTTTACCCCTGGCAAATATTGTTCTCCCTATAACTTTTGATTGGTAAGGAGTTTTGACCTGAGACCACTTCCATTAGATTCGGATGATGGTTTACCTTTTCGTAAAGTGGTCATATTGATCAAACGGACTTACCGTTTAGGAGATATGGCTGAAACAAGGTTTGGAAGGTGAAAAACAACATAATTGGGCTTAACCGGGTGATTAGCAGCTAGGCCCATTAGGTATTTCGGGATTAGGATTGCGTTAGGGCTGATTGGAACTAGAGAAACCCTCCTTTGTCATTTTCCAACTGCCACAAACTTTCTCTTCAACCCTAACAATGGCTTCTACCTTCTAAATCTCTTCCAAACAACTCCAAATCGCTTTCTAATCGAATATTAAGCTAAGTTACATCAAATCAAGGAAAATCAGCGCCAAATCAGAGTTAGAGCTGCTGTGTTGCATTGGAATTCGACCCAAAACAGTAGAGTTTCAGATTTAAGATTTTATTTGTGGCTAATGTGAGCGACTTGCATTGTTTTTCACTAATTACGGCTGATTAGGGGTAATTAGTGATAATTAGCGAAATTATACATGATAAAATTCTAGAAAAATATTTATAAATTCTTAAATATTATTTTATGCCTTTGCTCGAAATTTGTGTTAATTTGGATATAATTTGGTAATACTAATGCTAGATTTGATTAAAACATGATTAAGGGGAAAACATGGATTTTTGGGTATGTTTGATCCGTATTAACATGTCAAATTGTTGTTTTGATGTTTATAGTTGATTATACATGTTGCTATGACTGTTTGGAATGTTTTATGATTGCTTAGTGTAGTTAGATTGGTCGAAAACGCCGTCGTATGGCATAAACAGTTTGCTGGAAAAGTTACAGACAGCAGTACAGTAACCCGTTCGTGACACCCCCTCACGACCTTACCCCACTTATGGTTTAGGGTCCACGAACCGAACCGAGAGAGAACCACAACCCGTGGTGAGGGAAGTACCACGAGCTGGATCAGGGTGTGGACCACGACCTGAAACTTGAATCACGAACCACCTCCACGAGCCGGTCTCTTGCCTTCACGAGCCACGAACCAAGATGCCACGAGCCGATGCCATGATCACGACCTGGATGAGAGGCACGAACCGGAGCCACTCATGAGCCGCTCCCATGAACCAGACCTAGGAAGGTCATCACGAGCTGGAGCCACCTCGAGCACCACAAGCCGTACTCCGACAGTCACGAACCAGACTGAGGAATCACAAACTGGGATGATGATGACCAAAACCCGAGATGCAAAGGAAGTCCAAGTGAGGTGTTGTAGCTCAGGATCCAGATGGGAACCAACGGGTTACCTTCATGATTGGATTTTGCTGCAGGACGTGTGCAAAGGGGTTATCGATTTCCATGGCTTTGATTAACCACTGAGAGACGGATTATGGGCTATGTATCAGTGCGGTGGAGTCGTCAGGACTCCAAAGGGCAAAGTGATCATAGCATGGTTATGAGCCTGTGCAGTGGAGTCGTCATGACTCCAAAGTGGCTAAGTGGACATAGCAAAGGATTAGTGGCTATGGATCAGTGCAATGGGATCATTATGATGCCCGAGGGAAAAGTGATCGCAACAAAGTATTGGGTGATCAAAATGGTGGATATCGTATGCTTTACGCACTGAGTGAGAGACGTGAGGATGGTTGCTATGTTTGATTATTTGCTATCACCAAGTCACGCACACTCCCATTTTCACACCATATGTCAGTGTTACCTTAGAGTACTATACATCTTGTTGTGCTAACTCTTTGGTTGCTGGTCCAGTTTTAGGTATGATTTACTTATACCTGTTATTACTTTGTTTTGCTGCTTATCGCTCATACCAGACTTTTGTCTGACCTAGAGTTTTATGTCTCTTCTTATTACTCTGGGTACTCCTAAACAAGCAGACTAGAGACAGGTTAGGTGGTATGCACGAGTAGCTGTCCGGAGATGAGTAGGAGGCTCCCACGTACTATATGCATATATTCTCCCTGTGATGTTGATGGTCACTGCTTTGGGCATTAGTAGTGTACCTTTCTATTTTGCTTTAGAGACAGTATTTTAAAGTTGTAATAATGATGGTTTGGATCATAAGCTATATAATTGGATTTCCGCTGTTATGATGGTTTAGTTTTCAGCTTATGCACTGTCTCGCCTGTTTTATGTCAAGTTATGTTACTACTATATTTTATTCCATGCGTTGTGAGATATACTACAGGATCCTGTTGGTTCATTGCTTCAAATTCCTTTTCTTTTGACGACCGTCCCGTGCTGGTTGGACATCGATGGCATTTCAAAGAAATGTCGGCTGGTCCGGGGTGGCCCGTCACACTTGGTATTAGAGTTCTAGGTTGTGTAGTTAATCTAGGGGAAGACATCAAGGAGAGATGGTATATACGTATATGAGAGCGTGTATTTGTAATGTTTTGGTTTTCAAAAGCTATATATATATGTGTGTGTGTACTACTAGTAGGTCTAAGGATGAAGTCGCACTGCACTGGCACTACTAGAGAGATGGTTAATCATTTTCTCTTTGCAGATAAGACGATGAGCAAAAATTTAAGGAGTACGGGTTCAGGGGCTAACAAAAGGAATGTCCCTGATATGAGGATGATGTTCAATACCTTCATGCGAGAGATGCTTAGGGACGTTCAGGGAGCAGTTCCTAATGCTGCTAATGGTGGTGGTGCAGCAGCATAGGCGCCTAGGGCCGATTTCTCCAAGCTCCGTAAGGATTACACTAGTCTTGGCGGGAAGTCGTTCCATGAAACGGAGTCGTCTACAGAAGTTCAGGATTGGCTTGATAGCTGTGAGCGCATCTTTGAGGATCTGGGAAGCAAAGGCACAATGAAGAGAAAGCTAGCATCCCGCCAGCTGCATGGACGGGCTATGAATTGGTGGAATGCTATTAAGGCAGCTACTCCTGAGGATCAAGTTACTTGGAATCAGTTTAAAGCCCGATTCAGTGATAAGTTTATCCCAGCTGCTCAGAAGTCATAATTGTTCTGGAACTTCTTGGAGCTTAAGCTGAGTGGTAGGGCAGTTTCAGAGTAAGTTGCTGAGTTCAATACTTTATCGAAGTATGGATTATCTCTCATTGATACTGCCGAGAAGAAGAACGAGAAGTTCATAACAGGCTTAGATCAGTACTTGGGGGAAATGCTTATAAACCATATTGATGGGACTTTTGAATCAATCGTTGCGAAAGCATTGAGATCAGAGAGCCTTTATCCTAAGCCCAAGACTGAGGTAGTTGTTACATCTGCAGAGGGGCCAAAGCCGCAGGCAAGCAGTGGAGGCAAGAATAATTCTCATAATAAAAGGAAGAAGAATCAGACCAAGGATGGTCAGAAAAAGAAAGACAAGAAAGATGTCGAGTGTTATAGCTGTGGCAAGAAGGGCCATTATGCTAAAGATTGTAGGGCTAAGCCAGCGGACAGGAAGTGCTTCAACAGTGGCCAAGTAGGACATCTTAAGGATAAATGTCCGCAACCTCAGAAAGAGAAGCAGATTGTGAAAGAATAAGCCATCAATGTTGTTCCTTCTTCGTCGAATGCCCCAACCGCGGCGGAGAAAGGAAAGAATGTCATTATTCAAGGTATGCTTTCCATTTTTGGTGTTCCTGTTCGAGTATTGTTTGATACCGGGGCTTCCCATTCCTTCATATCTAGTGATCTGGTAGATAGGTTGGGATTGGAACTCGAGATTGCCGATAGACCTTTAGTTGTGACGAACCCGATTGGTGGTTCGACTAACCTTTGTCATAATTTGGTCTTATCGAGTCATGGATGTATGTTTGCTTGTGATTGATTTGTTTTGGGATTTACTGGGTTTGGCATTATTTTGGGAGTCGATTGGCTCCAAAGGTATGGGGTGGGGTGGACTATGAGGGGTCTTCGGTGACCATTAGAGCGGATGATGGACGGAGGGTACTGTTTGGTGGCCTACCCAGTGATGGGGTGATGGCTAGTTTTCTAAATTCCCTCGACATCCCGCATGATGAGTTGTCAGATGTGCCTATTGCTGGTGAGTATCCGGACATCTTTAGGGAAGTGACCGGACTTCCACCACACTAAGAGATCGAGTTTCGGATTGATTTAGTGAAAGATGCCAGGCCTATAGTGATTCCGCTTCGTCGTATGGCGCCAAAGGAGCAGCGAGAACCCGGGGTGCAAGCAAGCGATCTTTTGGAGAAGAGATTTATCCAAAGAAGTGTTTCCGAGTGGGGAGCGCCAGTTGTGTTTGCGACTAAGGCAGATGGTTCCCTTCGATTGTGTGTAGACTATCGCGAGTTGAATAAGGTGACGAGGAAGAATAAGTATCCTCTCCCGCGGATAAATGATTTTAAACACCCCACGTCCGTTAATGTCACTCACTAAGGGAATGCATTAAGTTCTATGAAGCGTTGTTGGTAAATAGACAAATATAATTAAAGATAGCAGCGAAAATTTCAAAATTTTATTTCAGTTGTAAATTATAATACCGTGGTTCACAATAACATAAGCCATAAATCATTACGACAAAATACTTCTGTCTTGCATCATCAGAGTACATAGGTATTAAAAGAAAAAATTATTCCCAAAAAAAAAGTAAGTCATAGTAGAGACAAAGACCCGAGCCATACTTCAACAGTAGCTCCTAGCAAGATGATATCCAAATTTTGGCTAAGCCTGAGTGTTTCCTCCCTGAGAACCGGGGGCCGGGGGGGAGTGGGGAGAAGGTAAAACAAAAGGGGTCAGACACAAAGTCTGGTGAGTCTAGTTACTTTTAGCCAGTAAATAAATTAAAGGTAATCATGGCAGGCATAAAATGGATAAGATAGATCACTATACAAATGGCAGGTGTGACAAGGCAGATAAGGTAGGGTGTATACATGCTTCACTAATGACTACTCTGCACTATTACAAGTATAATTTAAAATGAGATGATCCCTTCCACTATAAGCTGGTAGACTTAGGGCATACGTTCGAGTATACCCTAACCACTACCCTAATTGATCGCCCTCCTACTTTGTAGATATCGTGTGCTGGCCCCACAGTAGGGGGTATCACTTCCCTAAGGTTGAAATCCACAAGGTGCACAACCATATCTACTGGTGTCACGGTCATCTTAGCCCCCTCTGCCCGGCCCATGCACGCACATGTCCCCGGTCGGTTTGCGCCGCCCATACCATCCGTCTCGTTTGGATCTCTTACAATCAATCAGTAAGCGTGCCCATTCTCCGCCTAGTACAGAGTTCCTTACTTGATACCAACTCCGGGTTACTGACTGAAATGGGTCCCACACAATATGATACAAGCTCTCCCCTTTTGTCTTGTATCCCCACTAGGTTTTCCACTGACTATGTATATCCTTAGGTGTCTTTAATTACATAGCCCTATACTAGTTATGTTTACCCTAAAGGGTGTCTTTAATTACATAACCTTTATTACATCATCTACCCGTTATGTATACCACTTAGGTGTCTTTAATTACGTAACCTTTATTGGTTATGTATGTGGGACTATATATACATATATATTACCCATCCCTTCTAACTTACTTAACCCCCCACTACCCATCCAATCTTACTTAACCCTAACTTAAGTCCATATTCATATTAAATTAGTTTAAGTAGTCCATTTCTATACCATGTCCAATTATGGTTATAATGGGCTAGACCTCCCACATTAGGCCTACAACGTGTGGATGCTAGATATGTCGGTCGGGTCCGAGCGGTCTTATTCCACAGTTGGGCCAAACCTCGTGTCTTTGCCCGATTCGTATTTGCGTACTTAGACCTCCCACATTATGTTCAACATTAGTGGCTGCTGGATATGTCGGTCGGGTCCGGGCAGACTTCCGCCACTAATGTAATCTAACCTCGTGTCATAAGTATAATTAAAATTCTTAATTTTAATTACTAAACATTCTATCTTTATCCAAATTTACCAATGTCATTCTAGGTAATTAATTCTATGTTTCCCCATTTGAATTTATATGCCCATTTCATATAAGTATCATATAAGCAATGCCAATTAAAAATTCCCTTTTTCCCCATTCCTAACTAACGTATTCACACGTATTTTGGCGGCATCGAGGCTATAAAGTAGCCTCGTCATAACAACAAAAGGGAATATGTTAAGGGTGACAGTTTCAACATGTTTTGGCATAAACATTAACATAAATGGCATAGTGACAAAGTGTATGAACATGTGACTAACATTATAATAAAGTGGGCATCAAATTAATAACTTGTGTTTAGGCAAGCATAATGAGATTTAGATTCAATATTAGGTGTCCAATTCCCTAAATCTAGCATAGATAGGATGGCCTTAGCAACAAGTTTAGATAAAAAGGTAGATTCACATGTCAAGTTTACCTCATATATCAGTGTATCATAATCTGACAAGTGAAAAGCGATTAACACCAAGGCCTAGATCCAAGTAATGTCAAACTAATGGATGTACTATCATCCTAACATGATTACAAATCAAGTTCCATATAAACGTTATATCGAATCACCACAATTAGATCTAGAAAGTTAGATCTGAATTAATAAGTTCACATGTACCACAACATAATTGTAATTCAAGATTCACATAGGAAACATAGTAGAATATCCATAACCATATAAGATATAGGGGAAATGACATAGTATGCTTGCACAAGTTCATGGTTTACAGCATATACCCAATTCGTAGTCTATCACAATTCACATTTATCTATTTAAACCTAAAAGTGACTAGAAACTCACAGTGTTAAGGGTTAAAGTATTGAGAAAGAGTAGATCTGAATTCCGAATTTGATTAGCTAGGTTGTTGTTGCAACTCAGATCTCAAATAATCTTTATTTGATTGTTGAACAAAATCTCTCTAATTCTCTATTATGATTTTGGTTGGAGAAGAAAGACTAGACCAATTTTTATTTGTGCAGCATGGAGGTATCATGAACTAGTGTAATGAAATTAGGTTTAGGTCTAGGTGTGTTAATATAGGTGTAGTAGGTGTATAAAGGCCCTTAGATCTAACCAGGAACCATCTGAGCCATCCAGGTTAGAAAACCACATCACCCGGCCAATCACAGAAGGACACATCATAAAAACACGTCATCAGGAAACTGTCCACAATCAACCAGTCGACTAGTCAATTTCAACCAGTCGACAGTTTTCCTCTCTGCTTAAAATTGGTCGACCCATGATTTTTGGGCGGTCGACGGGTACCGGTCGACTGGTGAAAAAAGTGCGGTCGACTTGTTTTACAGCTGAAAACTTTAAATCTTCCGAGCTTCATAACTTCTTTATACGATGTCCATTTTATGCAAACTCCAACTCTATCTCAAGCATAATTCCGAGACGAACGCAATGGCGTAACCCTTTTGCCTTAATTATTCTTCTAAAAATTAAGCATTCTTTAATTATCTCTTATGTCACGTTTTAAAATTACGGGGTGTTACATTCTCCCCTCCTTAAAGGATTTCGTCCCCGAAATCTTCAAGTTAAGTAGAATGTATCGTACCACCCAATCATCCATCTACTCATCCATCATCCACAAGCATCCATTGTCCTTAAAAGATTTCTAATGCTATATGAACATATTCAAAAGTGTATGTATATGTTCCTTATCTAATGCAAAGATTAGGCGGTCAACTGATTCAGTCGACCTCCTTAATGCAAGTCATGGTAGTTTCATGCGTCCATTATGTATGCAAAAGAGTCCTAATGATACATATCATTTCTACATGCGTGCACAATCATTCATCTAAATGCAACATCCATATGATAACACAATCAATATACATCCATTAACTTAAGTATGCACACTTATCCATATGCAGTCTGAAACTGATTGAGCTGATCTAGTGCCAAATGTGTGTGTAGATGCATCCATGAGCAACCACTAGCAAACACTTGCATCCACCAAACATAACATGTCTCAAACACATGTTTACAACCATAGGATTTTCCTACTTAAAGATCGAAGATAAAATCGAGAGGATACACTTACGATAGAACAAGTATAAACAAAGCGGTAGAAAAAGGAGAATTTAAGAACATACCCTCAAAAAGGAAAGGGTATGACGCGCGCATCTTGTCTTCCGTCTCCCAAGTTCTATCTCTTTGATCATCTCCCCATTGGACTTTAACCAACTTGACCTCTCGGTTGCATAACTTCCTGACCTCCGATCCAAGGGTGCATGTAGGAGCTCATCTAATCATGGGATCTCGCTCTACTTCCACATCTCTAAGTATGCTCGGCTCTACTACTTCCGCGGTGTCATGCAAACACTTCCGCAAATGCGACATGTGAAATACGTCATGAACACCACTAAGCTTCTCGGGCAACTTCACTCTGTAGGCCATCTGTCCAATTCTTTCTGTAATGGGGAATGGCCCAACGAACCTTGGTGCCAATTTCCCTATGGACCCAAAGCGAACTACATTCTTCAATGGTGATACTTTAATAAAGACCATGTCTCTAACATTGAACACAAGTTCGGTCCTTCTCTTGTCTGCATAGGACTTCTGCCTATCTTGAGATGTTTTCATTCAACATCGAATAAGGTCAATCTTCTCGGACGTCTCCCTAACCATGTCTGGCCCAAGTAACAATCTTTCTGTAGATTCCCACCAACAAGTTGGAGACCTACAGGGTCGCCCGTAAAAAGCTTCGAAGGGTGTCATACCAATGATGGCTTGATATTTATTATTATAAGAAAACTCTACTAAAGGAAGATGCTCTTCCCATGTCCCTCCGAAGTCTAGGATACACAGCCTCAGAAGATCTTCTAAAATTCTGTTCACCCTCTCCGTCTGGCCATCGGTCTGAGGATGGTAAGCGGTACTTAAGCATAACTGTGTACCCAAGGCTTCTTGCGAACTCCTCCAAAATTCACTGGTAAAGATGGGGTCACGATCGCTTACGATGCTAGAAGGCACTCCACGAAGACGGACTATCTCTCGAACATAAATCATTGCCAACAATGATGCCGTCCTCTTGCTCTTAACTGGAATAAAGTGTGCGCTCTTAGTGAGTCTATCTACCACAACCCAGATACTGGTGTTGCCTTTCTTCGATCTTGGCAAACCATCTATAAAATCCATAGAAACGCTCTCCCATTTCCACTGTGGAACCTCCAACGGATGAAGTAATCCTCCAGGCTTCTTTTGCTCAGTTTGATTTGCTGGCAAACTAAACATTGAGAAACAAATTCGGCCACGTCCTTCTTCATTCCAGCCCAAAAGAAAACCCTCTTCATGTTTGTAACAACCCGGAAATTCTATGCCAATTTAAATTTTTTATTTTGGCGATTTTAATGAATTTTGGTTATTTAAAATAAAAACGACGGAAAATTTATTTTCGACGAAGTTAAAACGAATAATTTTATTTTAATTATATAACGAGCCTGAAATGGCGCGGCAGTTCGAAAATTCGATTTCGAATTTCAAATGAATATACAGAATTCGTTTTAAGTCGGAATTGAACAAAACAAGAAATATTTGAATCTGTTTAACCACATCTTTCTGACAGATGTAAGAAACTGAGATTTCACCTTATAGAGTGTAAGATACGTCTAGTTTAAAATTCAGAAAAGTCGTTGTGGAATTTATATATATTTTAATATATATAAAGGCCTTTGAAAATAGAAATTTTGCAAACGACCTTGGTTTTCGACGAAACCACTTTTGTTGGATCCGGGATGTCATATTATTGCTAGATGCCAATTTGCATAATTTTCTGAATCAATATGTGAGCGTGGCGAAGCTAAATGTGTTTTAACAGTTTCAGTCAATTTCGATCGACCAGAAAATGGCCATTTTTCAAACGGTCTTAGAATTCGACGAAATTAGTTTTGTTAGGACCGTATCGTCAACGCGATGCTAGAAATAATTTTTCTTTAATTTTTGGGATCCGTATGTGGCCCCAGTAAATTGAAATGTGCATTCAAATTGAATATATACTGATTTATATTTTGATTTTGACGAAAACTAATCGTAACGGCCGAATTGGCTTACGCAGCATATCCCACTGTGTTCGGAATGGGGGTAATTAGCTAGGGACGACAGTCAGTGGGTTCGATTTTGAATTCGAAATAAAGAGTTGCCTTAAGGAATAAATAAATAAATCAATATAAAAATTTTCAATAAAGCCCTCCCCTTTATACACTCTCTCCCTCCCCTGTTGTTCATTTCAGAAATTAAAAAAAAAGAAAAAAAAAGTGCCGATCGACGGAGCCGCTCAGCCCACCGCCCCTCGCCTGCGCGCCCCACTGCCCCTCTCCGATCAACTCCCTCCGGATACCCCTCCTCTCTCTCGTTCCTCCTCTCTCCTCCCTTTCGAACCCCGCCCAATCCCGCTCAAAACCACCGCCGCCCTTACCTGAACCCGAACCGCGACCTCCTACTGCCACCCACCGCCCAACGCCACCCCCCAGCACTCCCGACTCCGACCACCGATTCCCCATTCCCCAAAAATCCCGACGTAAGTACTTTTCTTTGGTTTTTTTTATTTTTATTTCTTTAGGGTAATTAGTTTTAAAGGATAAAAAAATTAGTTTTTAGCCTTGCTGAAATAAATTGGAATTTATATATAAGTGTTAAGAATTTTATTTATAAAATCATATAATTTTTGTTTAGGGAAAAGATTATATTTTCTATATGAAAGGATTTTGTTTTTTTCTAAATTAAAAGATTATACTTTTATAAGTATAAATTTTAGATTTTTACCATACAAAGATAGGATTTTTTATATAAAGGAAAGACGTGATCTTGATTTGTTTAAAGGTTTGATTTTTACATATGAAAAATATGATTTTTATATTATAGACATATATAAAAATATAATTTTTATATGACGTGAAGAATAAAAATATAATTTTTATATGACGTGAAGGATAAAAATATAATTTTTATATGATGTGAAGAATAAAAATATAATTTTTATATAATGTAACGGATAAAAATGTGATCTTTATATATGTAGTGAATACGGGCGACGAAAGTGATGAAGGGCGAGCATGATGAAGATTTTCTACATATGAGGAGTCATGGCGTTTGGTGTGGTTATTCGGTGAGAACTTCTCACTTTAAATTTTATTTTCTAATTAGAAATATATACTAGGTTGCGGACGGTGTTTAGTAGCACCCGACACCATCGTCCACAGACCATGGACTTGTTTGTTTGGTTGTTTGGTGATTGATTAGAATATTTGTTGAAATTTTATGGTGTGAATAATGAAATTGATTTGATCGATATGTGTATGGCGTGGGCCCTTACTAGAACGGGGATAAGGCTAGGCCTTGTCCCGATTCTAGTATCGTGCCGTTATGCCGCCGAAATTTTCTAAAATAAGTTAGAAAAATAAAAATATCATTTTATTGAATAAACGAGTTGAATAGAAATTCATGTGTTGAAAGAAAATATTTTATCGCTAAAAATATAATTTTTAACGTGTATGTGAATAAAATAAAATATTCATTTACAAACCAGACGGTTTGTTTATGTACACTGATTTGACTGATATTGATTGGGATTATAAATTTTACACACCGTCCAACTGCACAAATAAAATCTGCGTTTGTTGATGTGAAACCCCACACGGGTATTGGGATGATATTTAACGTACACTAGTCCCAATTGTATAGTTGTTTGTCGGTCGATAGGTGGACAGACAGTCATGTTGTGCACTTTGGATGATGATAGATTATTTATCGTTGCTGTTATATACATGTGTTGTATGGAATTCATATAATTAACATTATATGGTAATTGGTTGGGTCTCATTCCAATTTAGAAAATAAAGAATATAAAGAAATATATATTCATGTGTTGAAATAAAATATATATTCGTGTTGAAATAAAATATATATTCGTGTGTTGAAAAGAAATATATATTCATGTTTTGAAAAGAAATATATATTTATGTGTTGAAAAGAAATATATATTCATGTGTTGAAAGAAATATATATTCATGTGTTGAAAGAAATATATATATATATATATATATATATATTCATGTGTTGAAGAAAATATTCATTTGTTGAATAGAATAACGAAGTTATTGAAATATATAAAGCCGTGTTGATTAGATTTGCGCCATTTTGACGCGAATGATATTTATATCGATTTTATTCGAATATCAAAAAGGAAGTGATTTCAAAATATAACGTTTTGAAAATATTATCTTCGATGATATGGAATATTCAATTTTGATTTAAAATTGAATATGAAGTTGAAATCATTTTTCAAACAAATTTAAAACGAATTTTAAAATACGTTTAGAATTGAAATCGATGAAATATATATAATATATATATTATATATATTAAATGGCCTGAATAGAACGCGCCGCGCCGCGGCAGTTCGTGAATTTCGACCATTGACTTAGAATTGACGTTACGGGAGATCCGACCGTCGGATTATCCTGAAACCAGAACCGTTGGGTTCGTATCGAAAAGAGCTTTCCAATGAATATTAAAGATTTGAAATCTAACGGTTGGATTTGGAGATACGTCCAAATCAAATTTAGAAAAGGTCGATGTAAGTGCAGTTCGATGACCGTTATTGGAAATCGACTATACGGGCCTTGATAAAATTATTAAAAATATCTATAATTTGTGTAAAATCAAAATATATGAATTGGAAAGAATTAGGATGAAAAATTCCCTATTTGAAAGGATAAAAAAATATTTTTATCGAAATGAACTAGTTATGAACTAGAATTAAAATCCAATATTTTTAAATAAACGAATTGAATTTGAAGTGGTTTTAAAAATATTCAGAATTTGATATTGAATATAAGCCAATATATTTTCTATTCAGAGCCTTGTATTTAATATCAAATGAGATTTTGGGTTTGTCGTGAACCGTGTTTTAAATGACGTTAGTTCTTTAACCCAGTTAAAGATTAAAACTAAGTGGAGTTTTAATGAATCTTTAATTAGATTGAAAGGATCGAGAATGGAGTATGACCAGTTTTGCTCCAAGCGATAGTTAAATCTTTAATTAGATTTGAACGTGTAATGGTAATTAAATTTACCGATAACACCGTGGTGTTAGATATGAAGTATTACCAGTTTTTCTTCATGGGATTTATAGGTTGGGATTGGGAAATTTAACAAATAATTACTTCGGTAAGGTGCGTTAATCCCGACTAGTTTGAAATGATATTCAAAGGAAGATTAAAGAATAAATTTAAAAGAATTTATCTTTGATAAAATTAATCGGAACCTTTCCCTAAGAATGTGAAATTTAGAAACTAACTATAGGTTAGTTAAGAAGAATGGCTTCCTGGGTATTGATCTGATGTTGGTTTCGGCCTTCGGGGTTAATATTTGGGGAATTGTTCTCTTACTAATTTACGGTTAGTGACTGATGAATTGGAATGAGGCGTATGTTGTGTTTGTGTAACACTTGTTTATTATATACGCGAGTTACTCGGTAAGACCGGGTTTATCCCATTCTGAATAACTGATACAACGATATGTCGAAGATGAAGACGGTGGTTGAAGAACGGAGGTCTTTACATCGTTTGGATAATTACTGATGATCTTGATTGGGCTATACACCCAAGAGGAGAGAATTAGTTGGTGATCATCCAGACGTACTTGGAGATCGATGGATATGCGAAGGCCTCTCCCCTGTATTGGACATATGGGGGAGGAATAAGGTGCCTCCGGTTTCGTTCAGACCCCACTACAAGAAAATAGGGATTTAATAGCGTTTGAAAAACGCTATGATATCCTACTATAGCGATTCAGAGAACGCCATGTAACAACATGCTATGTTAGGCCATCAACTTTAAATAGCATATAGAAAAACGCTATGCAAAATAAACTTTCTATAGCGTTTTTTGTTTGCTATTAAACAAAAACGCTATATGAAGTACTAGTGAAATACTACTCTAGCACAACGTTTGTCTACTTAATTGTATAGCGTTTATAAAACGCTATAGATCTATATATTAATTTAAGACTTTGTTTACCAACATTTCATCTATTCTGTCATTTCATCTCTTTCATATATGCACACACACACAAACCCATTTCCTGTATGCATAGAAACATAACATATATTCACAGAAAACAAATGTAAATAACAACATAGTATTTCATACATTATTCAAGTAACTTTCATATATCTAACTTAAAATTTCATACATCATTCAAGTAATTTTCATACATCTAACTTAAAATTTCATATATAATATTAAAACTACTTTTACATATCCAAACTTAGCATCTCATACACATTATTTTATCATTTTTTCACATCCATAACATGTCATACGTTCTTGCATTAACAAGTTACTTACAAAGTAATCAAGCGATTGATTTAATCTGCTTTGCTACTGATGTTTTCTCCAACTTAAGCAATAGTGGTCCTGTTGCAATAAAGATAAGCAATATTCAGCTCAAACTATTTAAGCTTGCACATATGTATATAAGTAGACTGTATTAATAAAAATTTGTAGTACAACAAAGATAAACAAACTGATGAAATTTGTACTATAAGTAATATCCAGTTCAAACAATTTAGTTGAATCTAACATATTTTGAGCCTCGGTTTTAGAAGATGCCAAATAATCATTTTGACTTCAACAGACCCGCTGCTGAGCATAATATTATAGGTGGATGGATGCAAACTCTAATTTGAAAAGATGACAAAAACACATTTGTTAATGACGTGGACTTCCTGGAGTTGGGTTAGTCTCGGCTGCTTGTGACTGGACACACTCATTGCCAGTCAGGTTCAAAATAAAGAATCAATTTGTCCAAATAACGCAACATTTCACAAAACAATCATATAAACTTAAAAATCCATAAGTATACAGTAAATAAAATTGAAAAAAGTGGTGTATATGTGCCAGCAAAAAGCACAATGTTATACTATTTTTTTTCCAACTTGTAGGGGATAAATTTCAAGCTTATAATAATGGAATCTTAATTTTCCTACAGTAATCGCGGATACAAAAACTCATCAACTAGTGGATATGTTAGAACATGTAAACTTCTTCCTTTTTAAGGCTTTTGAGGCCATTTAACGACTCACCCTTTAATTTATCAATATAGGTCCAACTGCAAAAGATGCTTAAATGAACAGGTAGATGAGGATCGCTATTTAAAGTGAAGTATTAGTTCATGCACTCATATCACATCATACGAACTCTAATTTCGTTATATTAAAACATACCTGTCCACGCCCAAAAATTCAAAAGTGCAAGGTGTAAATAACATAAAAAAAGACATGCTTCAAATAAGATAAACTCATGATAAAAATGTATCTATTATACTAATACATATGTAAAAAGTAAATATGGCCTAACCTCACAAGTGGCAATAATCATTGAATGTATAACGCATTTCAGCATATATGCTCCAAACCTGAAAGCAAGAATTGTAGTATTCAAAATATAAGTTTTGTACAGCATAATCATTCCAATCTGTATGTAGTCATAAATGAAAAAAAAAACATTCCTACAGAAAGATTATTTATGGACCTCCACTCCGAAGAAGAATATTCACTATATGAAATTGCTACCTCGACTGATCCAAGCAAAAGCATAAGCAATTTACCTTCAGGAGGAACATAAATTTAAAGAACTAAATGGAATTCACAGACATTAAAAAAAATTGTTTCTGCAAGAAAAAAGGAACATAACATAAATTTTATAAAAAAAAAGAGTAAAAGAAAGCCATAAAGCCTTGAATTATGTACAAAGATAAGATACAACAGTATACAATACCCCAGCAGAAATCAGCAAAACTGGAATACAAACTGTATGGAAGAACATGGATGGGATGCAAGCTTTAAAATTATTTTTTATATATACACCTGCAACCAAAACATTAGGCAAAACACAACCATTAGACAATAGATGATCATGGATAGTAAATAAAATAAAAATAATATTACACATTCTAACATGTAATTTCTGGTGTAGCTAGTAGCAACTTGCCATGACAACCCCGCATGTACACTGTCATCTCTTATATACATAATTTTTGTTTCTACCAAAGTTGTTGTATAAGTTGATTTTTTTCAATGCAGTCGAACTAAACTTAAAATAAATAAATAAATTCTGTGAAATAGGGCACTTGAGGTAGAAAACTCTACCTGTCACATGATGACCTTCTCCACGCTGCCAAATGGAGTCCAACTTAATGCATGAAAGTTAAATGTGGTGCGGATAAACTAAAGAATCCCACAGGTTCCTCTCTGACCTAATGCATCAGAAATCATTTTCACCTAATATTCTTCCACAAGAAGTTGTTCCAAATTCACATGATTTAAACCTTCAGCAACAAAATATAAAAAACTACTCAAAACGTTGATTATTATAAGTTCATACATCAACGTGCTATATTTCAGTGGTATGGCCCTGCTCCTTTTATTTTATTGTTAAAGACATAAAACAAGATATTAATGCTAAGTCATAGACTTCTTTTTGGGCATAAAAATGCTCATTATCAAATAAGAGCTGCTAATTTGTACACTTAGTGAAATGATTAGAACTACGCAAACGGTAAGTACAAGATTAAAGCAAGAGTAAAATCCTAACAGATACCAGTTCATATTTAAAAATATTGGGGATGCTACTTTAATAATCAATATTTCTAAACAAAGAACTTTTCAAATATTCACGAACACAATATTACTTTTAACTGCTTAATCTTTTTGCTGCAGATATAAGGTTCAGCTTTGATTTTCAGTGAACTCTATTATTTTAAGTCTTGATTATGATTTTTCCGAGGGATTTGAGTGTTCAACGCATTTTCCCATTGGATACTTCTTTTTAAAACATAAAAACGTTGCCCATATCCTAATATAAGCGTGCAAGAATCCCGACCCAGTGTCTAACGACCAATATAAACACAAACCCTTGCCACCCACTATCAAAACAACTACTAGAAAGCTGGAGCAAAAAAAAAAGGCGGAGCCAAAAGAAAAGAGAAAAAGCTTCGACTAGCAAAAGCCAAAAAAAGGCGGACCCAACATTTTGTAAAAGTTTGCTTTCTAGGTCGAATTATTAAGTGCTTACGACGTAGATATTGATGGTAGGTCCACACTAGGCTTTGAACATGCATTAAATAACAAAATAAATGTTCAAAACCATTTACGTTCGGGATACTTATGATAATGTCTTAAACAATATGATTGGGTAACACAAAAGCAATGGATATTTATTCTTAGGCATGATACACACACATAGAAACTACCATAAATTAATCAATCTTTCTTGCAATAAATTTTTATTAGAAGATCTCTTGTCTACATTTAAATGAAAAGGAAAGAGAGCAAAACTGCCCACAATCTCCATTGCCTTCAACATACCTGTTTGGAATAATTGTGACACTGTTCAAATATCTGTTTTCAGCTTCTGATTTACTACCAAATCTTTAGCTCAGTTATGGAAGGAGCTGGAAGATAAAAATGCAAAAGCAAATCAATAACATAGCTTTGAGTGGCTATAATCTTTTATAGTATTTGAGTCATGATTACTTAAACAGGTACTGTATCAAATATATAAACAAAGAAACATAACTATTTAATCCTTTATTGCTAACAATTTAGATATCAATTTAAAGTATAAATTGTAAAAAACAAGATCATAACAATAATATTAGATACATACAACCTTTTTCTCATTGACATTTAGAAAACATGTAGTTAGCTGGTAACATGCACATCAGGTATAATCCATCATGCTTTCATGCAGGTAATTAGACCAATAGGGATATATGTAAACAGACATCTATTAGTGATCATAACAAAAAGAGAACTAGTTGCAGAATAAAGAATCAAGTCTCCCATGCAATTGTCTAATGTAAAAATGCATTAAGATTTAAATCTTACAGGATTAAAAATTCCTTACAATTTGTGTTACAGGTGTAATATCTGTAGTGTGTAGTTTTCCACATGACATAGAAAAGATATTAACACATAATCAAGCGTTAATCACAGTTCAACACCTAAATGTCATATAATGTACCACCAAATTCAACTGAATCATCGTCCTAACTAAAATATGACACATCTAGCAACAACCTATGTATAATTCTTTGTTAATCCAGTTGATGATTAACAACCAAACCATGTATTTAATTTTCTTCTCTAGCAAGCATGATCCATACAAATAAGAGTGTCATAGTAGGGCAAAAACTTGTACGCAAGATAAGCTTTGTAAAAAAAATAGTGTTGTCAAAATAACAAATTTTGACACCAAAAGGCAACCTCTGTTTCTCGATAACACATTAAATCATCTTAGCCCTCAATTAATACAATCACATATTCACTTTCATATAATGCCTCAAGCAATATGGTTTTTCTAAGTTTGACAATTATAAAGTAGACTGGCCTGTTAATATTAAAAAATTTCATTTCCTATCGTAAAAATGGGATGCAGTCTGTTATATACATTCCAGCGATGTCATGTTAACGTATTGAATTAGGACCACATGCATTATGCTTTACTATCATGTCTAATACAAGTAAAATATATTTATTGCTACTTCTATTTATCTCCATTATTCAACGTAATCAAATTATATTTAATGGTTGATGCATATTCACAAATTTAGTAAACTGGGACCACATGTACGATTTTATTAATGTTAAATTTATTCACGGCATGATCAGTAAGAATTTTTGGATTGTTAAAACGTATACAACATGCATTTAAGATTGTTATTTGCCATATTTGTACAACATGAGTATCAATGAATTTTATTCAATCGTAATTATGCTAAAGAAAATTGCAGCACATTTCACGATTTAATAATTTGCCTGTTACACTTTCCTATTCATAATACTTAACTATTTTATAACTACTTAGACTTCAAGTAATGTAGATATAAATATCAGCCATGTATTATTGGATAATCAATTTAGTAATTAATAAAGATGTAGTCTTCAATGGTGATTTGTTTTCTTTTTTTTCCACTTAGCTTCTTATCTATTTTGTAAAAAAAATTTACAATAAAGCAGTTAGTCTTAGTTATCTCTAATTAAATGTTAAATATATAATCTTATTGAAATAACTTGTACGAAAAATGGAGTTATTGTCAAATTATAACATTGAAAGTGTAAATGGAGATGTCCAAAGTTCATATTTAAAGCACAAACGTCATAGTTTGGCAGTAAAATATTATTGACCATCTTTGATGGCACTAATTTTCAATCATAATGATATCTAGAATTTATTACGATCATGAACATGAAACTACCAAAATTCCGATTAACCTGTTTATAGTCATTAAAATTTAGTTTATTTTTTGACAAAAGAGGTTGGTACTAAAACCATTTAGAATATATGGAAGACAAAATGCTAAACTATACCATATTATGACATTGTAAGCATTCTAATATTCAGTGTCACATGAAACGGTAAAACAAAATAAAGTTTAACATGTTAAATCCCGAAAAAGTTAGTGCAAAAGTATATTCATTTGCTTATTGACAGTAGAGAATAGTTAGATAAAAAATTAATGACTACTGCTCATTGATTTGACATGGATGGCATTAAAAAAAAAATAAGAGTAACAAATTCCTTGGTTCAAATCCATGGAAGAAATAAAAAATAAAACAAATGTGAATCACTTAAAGAACAAATGCATGCAAAAAAAAAGCATGCATAGATGCAACGAAAACCTGGTTATCAATTTTAGGAGTTCCAAGTCAGCATATAAATTTGAATTAACAAAATTTTAAAGCAAAGATATTGATTGAGAGAAATTATGTTCATTCCATAATAGATTCCATTAAATAATATGTATTCAAAAGTAGTAGGTGGTATTATATGTGATTTAAACTTTTATATGTGTAGTGGTTACTAGTTACTACAAATAAATAAAATAGATTGAACATAATTTGGAACAAATACTGAATTATACTGAAAATTTTAACTTTTAAATTAAGGGGGGCTTTTTATAAGGCATGTATCTCTTGAAAAAAAATCAGAATTCAATTACTCTGCATGACCAAAGCAAGAAAATTAGGTTCCAGTCTTTGATAAATGTAGAATATAAGACAAAATCATTCCATTTAAATCTAAAAAATAGGTTCTGAACTTGTAGTTTAAAGACAATTAAGGATGTGATCTAGCAACTAACAAAAGTAAACTTATTTCTGTAGGAGACATGATTTCTTTTATGTGAGCTATCTTTATAAGCTTACAAACTAATCGTAAAGTTTGTTATATAGACGGTCAGATGATGGAGAACCCGGTTCCTGTTATCTTATCCAGCCCAACTATATCAATCTTATTAATGTGTTTAATGCGCCCCCCCCAAAAAGGGATCAGAATTGGCCAAGAAATAGAAAAATACAAAAAATAAAGGACATACAGTACTTTGCCGCCATTATTTCAGATTTTAAATCAATCTAACCACTGTTGTAAGGTTCTGGTGATGGTGAAGAAGGACCATTTGTAATTGGAACCAACAGAGCTACAATAAATCACAACAAATAATTCAGCTAAGCAGATGAATGGGATGGAAGGTACTCGGTAATTATTTATGATCAATTATTCATTGAAAATACATAATCTTAAGTCAAAAAAATAGTTAAACCACTTTTTGGTTCAGATTATGCAAAACATTAGTCTATATTTAAAAGAATATAGATCAATAATGAAGTCCATATTCAATAATCTGATCCAAAATTTTAGTTTCCTCATTTCGTACGAACTAATGAGCATTCACGTGGAACTTAAGAAAATGAATCAAATACATACATAATAAACGGAGGGTCCTAGAAAAAATGAATAACCTATATGCTCGGTCTGTTTTACTATCCTTGTTCTCTTTAGAAGAGGAAGATAATGGCCACGGGAGATGATTTGAAATACTTCCTTCTTTTCAAATTAAGCATGTTTGGACTTGTCCTGCACACACAAACACCAGCAATTCAACTTATGATCAAAAATCTATAAAAAAAATCCAATCAAATGATCATCTTCTCAAAAAAAAAAATATATCATAATAACTCACCAATAATGTTAGAGCATTGCAGGCCACTCGTAAATTTCGGTTACACAGAGAGACTATCTAATGTGAATGCTAGTGTCGGACAAACAAAGTCAGAATAAAAAAACACCACCATGGACAGATAAAAAGCAACTGTACACAAAATCATTAACCATGACTTCGAATTAGATCATTCTTATTTAGCACAACATTCTTTGGCCAAGCATCCTAGTAGTTGCAATTTCAAGATGGATTTCAATGGTCAGTCATGACACTGAGCGTTTGTTGGGTTGCAAAGGATAATAGAAGTAGGAAAATTGCACCATCATATATTGATGATACAACTTGACTGATGCATTTACCCTAAGATGTCAAAAAAGTCAACAAAACTGTTGTGGGATAAGCGAATGCTTTGTCATCCAGCAACTAAGACGAATATTATTAGTTTTATCATAAGCCTAATAAATAGATGGTATAGCATGAATGATCCACATAATCTAAGCTGGTTGTTTCAATGCGACGACGTTATACATGAATGAAAACATAACATTTCAAATAAAATAGGAACAAAAGTGTCACGATTCCATACATGTGAAATCTTTAACTCTCTAACTGGCCATAACCACTGAAAATTATGAGCTTTAGCGTATTAACATGGTCGCTGAACAAGAAACAATAATAGTAAGCAGTCAGCGAAATATTTCAATGGATAAAAAATATAAATTAACAACAATATGCCAAGGAGAACAAAAATATATTAGCATACCAAAAAAATGCAGTAATAATAACATTAACAGCAACATATCTAAAAAAGAAGGCAATGAAGAGGTATTATAATTGGTAATAATGGTATACACAGTACTGTACTGGAAAAAGTATTTGTGCTCTGTTTCCTCGGTTTACACAACTCTTCTAAGTAGTTGTCCTAAATAAATTAATATCAGATATGTACTAAGAATAGCACCATAGAAGCCCTATTGGACCAACAAACTTAGAATTGATCATTTACCAAATTAATGTCGATTGTCTGTGCAATCCTTCACCTCTTGTAAATATTATTGCATGATTCTGATTTTCTGGCTTGCCTTCACCTAAAATGGCAGGACCTAGAAGCTTTACCCGATGTACAACCTGGCAAATTGCATTTATAATCATCAAAAAATCAGGGGGTCTATGCACATAAGCTCAGTGGTAAGCAAAGTCAGGCAGTGTCTAGAATATTAGACCGGTTCTAACCCACTGGTCGCCTTACTATGGTACAGAACCACACCCCCAAAGGTTCTTACACCATTAGCGTGTTTGGAACGATAAGACACTTAATTAAGAATTCTAACATCTCAGGGATCACTTCGACTATTATATTTAGGAATATTACCTGTATGTACATTTTACTGCATCGTACCTATGTAAATATTCGTAGGATGTACAAATTCCTTTTTTCTTTAACAAGTTCTATCATGTAACTTAATGTCGAAAGAACTAACAATACTATAATACATAAACAGGTGATAAACACCGAGCATTGGAAATGAGAGGTGTATATTTAAGTTACTTTTTCCAGTACAGTACAGTTATTGTCTGATGAACACAGGAACTATAAAAGTGATCAGGAAATAGAAGCAAATAGAAGTAATACACATTTGTTGAAGAAATAATGTTTAAGTAAAAAGACTTAAAGCCAAGAACAATCCATATTGATGAAGTAAGCTGAAATATTACCTGAAATAAAGGAGAACTAGGGTTTGGCCTATTGAGATTTTGACAGTAAGATCAATCAAAGATAAGGAAGTTAGGGCATGGATGGATTTCATTTTCTGCGCGTTGCGATGATTGGCAGGGAAGATTGTATCGGTGGGAAGCAAAAATTGATTGGGAAGATTGGATCAGTGGGAAGTGAAATTTTCGGTGGGTAGTAAATTTCGGTGGGTGGGAAGTGAAAATTTCGGTGGGAAATGAAAAAAAGGGAAAATAAAGGACCCGCTTACGCTTTTTCAATTCAGATGGTCTAAAGTTAAATGTATAGCGTTTAACGTAAAATTTATGATTAATTTGTGATAATATGAGAAACGTATAGCGTTCTGTATTTTGAAATTTTTTATTTCACGTCTAATAGATCCCTATACAAATGGAAACGCTATGAAAAAATGCTATAAATAAACCAATTTCTTGTAGTGCCCAGAACGGACTTGTAAATGGACTGTGTGTCTGACATTGGATATCATTCTGTGTGATTGATGTATATCGGTTGCATGGAGTGGTTTTCCTGTGTGGCATGCTAAGATGCAAATGATCAAGGCTTCTGTTGAAAAGCAGAGTCTTGTGGTTGATGATCAAAGCACGACCTTTGTGGCATCGCTTTGTGTAGCGTTAATTCGCGAGCCTCGCACGCCGGTGTGAACCAAAAACTGGAGAGGACCTCAGGGGGGACATGCGTTTCTTTCTAGTTAGGAGTGGCATCAGTGCTTGAACTGGCTGACGAGTTTGACTCATGTGGTTGTTGGAATTGGAGGCATCTCGGATATATCGGTCGTTCTCGAACCGATAGAGTCAGTGGGCTCATTTACGCCCCATAGGGCGGGGAAACACATTGTTCAGGTATTATAATCCACTCCGTGTGGACTGGCTCTGACGATCCAAGGGGTAGTTGCGGCTGTTCTTGGGACACGGACTAGAGCGTCTCGAATCGGTAGAGGACTATCTTTTGCCTCGGTTCATAGATGGAAAATCCAATTTCCAATACGTGACATTACGGTTTTAGTTGTACACCTATATATGGTGACATAGTGGTATGGGGCATTCATGCCGCCTATGATTGATACTTATGGTTGAAATTGATTTCTTCACTTATAGTAATAATAAAAGATGAAATTTAGCGTATCAAGCATTCTTTGGCTATTATAAGGTAAAACCCTATCCTCCGGCTTGCGTTGCATTGTGTGATCGGACCTGGGTCTTATAATAGCTTCATTGTTCTTTATTTAGCATTGCGCTGTTTGTTTTATGCATTGGTATTCTTGGGAGGAAACCCGTTCCATGTTATACGACGTGGTCCCTTGATTTACCTAACTTTAAAATAAAGATTTATAATTGTTTTAGTTCTCACACCAGTCACATGACTGACCTGGAGTTTATTGTTTTGACCTAAACTCTGGGTGCCCTTATTTTCCGCACGGGCAGCTAGTAGTTGGGTTTTGCAGATTTATATTCACAGGATCTTGGTTTATAGCTGAAGTGATATTCAGAAAGCTCTGTATCCGTGTATTCCTTTCAGTTATGTTTTGTATTACTTTTCCGCTGCAGTTTTATATTTAAATCTCTGATATTTTTATAATGTGTAATATTTATTTATACACTGTATATTCTTGTATTCTGATGGAATTGTTGTAATAAGCAATGAAGTGTTCTTCTTTTTGTGTCCTGATGTGTACTGTTCTCGATTCAATCCGTGCTTTCCTTTACGGGGAAGTTCGGGTCGTTTCACCTGGTATCAGAGCTTTGGTTTACAAAGCTCGAGAACAAGACACATTAGAACCAAAAGAAAGAATTCATCAGAGATTGGATTAGTAAAATCCAAAGAAAATGGCTCGTTAGAGATGGGATCAGTAGTATCCTAGAATGAGCCGGAAGAGTGTATTTGTAAAATAAAATTTAAAACAAATTTTGTTTTGAAAATTAAATTAAATTATTCGTATTTGAATATTTATTATATTGAATTTAGACAATCTAGAATATGAAGATTTTGCATATACGCCGAGCTAGCGTGTATACGAAGTCCCAAATATACTGGATAGATATAGGATCACACTCTAGTCGCCCAGAGATGGTACTGATGATTGTCATGACATCATCAATATTTATGTTTGAGTTTCGAAAGTGGGATATCTATATATTTCCATTAGACTGGTGTGAGAACCAAAATTAGATAGGGCTTATTGTTGTGATTTGGCATCAAAAACAGGATTTTCTATATTTATATCAAAGTTATATGATTGAAAAACTAATCAACTAATTGATTGCTGGTTGTGTTATTTGATTATTTGTTTCACTAATTAGAATAATGAAACCAATATGAACACGAATGGTAAATTTAGTCAAATATTGAACTGTATTGAAAATTTCTTGAATTTGCATGCATATACATGTATACCCGTTGAACATGTCATAGAAAGGAGGCTAGAGCAGTGGAATAAAATTGTTTGCTCGACAAATAGGTACATGTTTATTGTATTTCTTTGGGTGATGATGATTTTATGAGCCGATTGGCTAGCCGCTTGGCTATTTCTTTTTCTTTTTGAGATGAGAGGTCTGTGTGGTGGTTTGGGGATTTACCCGATGCTCCCGGTGCAGGGGAGGTTATGGCGAAATTTTTCGAAAATTTAGGGTGTTAGCCAAATTTTTGAAAAATTTGAAAATTCTTAGAAACTGAAAAGTTGAAGAATTAAAGCAATAATTAAAATAATGAAAGTTGAGTTGATTAGAAAACAACATTTAGCTTCGTTCCTTTTCGAGGACGAAAAGATTTTAAGTTGGGGAGATTGTAACAACCCGGAAATTCTGTGCCAATTTAAAAATTTTATTTTGGCGATTTTAATGAATTTTGGTTATTTAAAATAAATTATTTTAAATAATAACGACGGAAAATTTATTTTCGACGAAATTAAAATGAATAATTTTATTTTAATTATATAACGAGCCTGAAATGGCGCGACAGTTCGAAAATTCGATTTCGAATTTCAAATGAATATACAAAATTCGTTTTAAGTCTGAATTGAACGAAACAAGAAATATTTGAATCTGTTTAACCATATCTTTCTGACGGATGTAAGGAACTGAGATTTCACCTTATAGAGTGTAAGATACGTCCAGTTTAAAATTCATAAAAGTCGCTGCGGAATTTATATATATTTTAATATATATAAAGGCCTTTGATAATGGAAATTTTGCAAACGACCTCGATTTTCGACGAAATCACTTTTGTTGGATCCGGGATGTCATATTATTGCTAGATGCCAATTTGCATAATTTTCTGAATCAATATGTGAGCGTGGCGAAGCTAAACGTGTTTTAATAGTTTCAGTCAATTTCGATCGACTAGAAAATGGCCACTTTTCAAACGGTCTCAGAATTCGATGAAATTAGTTTTGTTAGGACCGTATCATCAACTCGATGCTAGAAATAATTTTCCTGTAATTTTTGGGATCTGTATGTGGCCCCAGTAAATTGAAATTTTCGTTCAAATTGAATATATACTGATTTATATTTTGATTTTGACGAAAACTGATCGTAACAGCCGAATTGGCTTACGCAGCATATCCCATTGTGTTCGGAATGGGGGTAATTAGCTAGGGACGTCAGTCGGTGGGTTCGATTTTGAATTCGAAATAAAGAGTTGCCCTAAGGAATAAATAAATAAAATAAATTAATATAAAAAATTTCAATAAAGCCCTCCCCTTTATACACTCTCTCCCTCCCCTGTTGTTCATTTCAGAAATTAAAAAAGAAAAAGAAAAAAAGTGCCGATCGACAGAGCCGCTCAGCCCACCGCCCCTCGCCTGCGCGCGCCACCGCCCCTCTCCGATCAACCCCCTCCAGCTACCCCTCCTCTCTCTCATTCCTCCTCCCTCTTACCTTTCGAACCCCGCCCAAACCCGCTCAAAACCACCGCCGCCCTGACCTGAACCCTAACTGCGACCTCCTACCGCCACCCACCGCCCAGCGCCACCCCCCAGCACTCCCGACTCTGACCACCGATTCCCCATTCCCCAAAAATCCCGACGTAAGTACTTTTCTTTGGTTTTTTTTATTTTTTTTCTTTAGGGTAATTAGTTTTAAAGGATAAAAAAATCAATTTTTAGCCTTGCTGAAATAAATTGGAATTTATATATAAGTGTTAAGAATTTTATTTATAAAATCATATGATTTTTGTTTAGGGAAAAGGTTATATTTTCTATATGAAAGGATTTTGTTTTTTTCTAAATAAAAAGATTATACTTTTATAAGTATAAAGTTTAGATTTTTACCACACAAAGATAGGATTTTTTTATATAAAGGAAAGACGAGATCTTGATTTGTTTAAAGGTTTGATTTTTACTTATGAAAAATAAGATTTTTAAATTATAGAGATATATAAAAATATAATTTTTATATGACGTGAAGAATAAAAATATAATTTTTATATGACGTGAAGGATAAAAATATAATTTTTATATGATGTAAAGAATAAAAATATAATTTTTATATGTTGTGAAGGATAAAAATGTGATCTTTATATATGTAGTGAATACGGGCGACGAAAGTGATAAAGGGTGAGCACGATGAAGATTTTCTACATATGAGGAGTCATGGCGTTTGGTTTAGTTATTCGGTGAGAACTTGTCACTTTAAGTTTTATTTTCTAGTTAGAAATATATACTAGGATGCAGACGGTGTTTAGTAGCACCCGACACCATCGTCCACAGACCATGGACTTGTTTGTTTAGTTGTTTGGTGATTGATTAGAATATTTGTTGGAATTTTGTGGTGTGAATTATGAAATTGATTTGATCGATATGTGTATGGCGTGGGCCATTACTAGACCGGGGATAAGGCTAGGCCTTGTCCCGATTCTAGTATCGTGCCATTATGCCGCCGAAATTTTCTAAAATAAGTTAGAAAAATAAAAATATCATTTTACTGAATAAATGAGTTGAATAGAAATTCATGTGTTGAAATAAAATATTTTATCGTTAAAAATATAATTTTTAACGTGTATGTGAATCAAATAAAATATTCATTTACAAACCAGAAGGGTTTGTTTATGTACACTGATTTGATTGATATTGATTTGGATGATAAATTTTACACATCGCCCAACTGCACAAATAAAATCTGTGTTTGTTGATGTGAAACCCCACACGGGTATTGGGATGATATTTAACGTACACTAGTCCCAATTGTATAGTTGTTTGTCGATCGATAGGTGGACAGACAATCGTGTTGTGCACTTTGGATGATGGTTGATTATTTATCGTTGCTGTTATATACATGTGTTGTATGGAATCCATATAATTAACATTATATGGTAATTGGTTGGGTCTCATTCCAATTTAGAAAATAAAGAATATAAAGAAATATATATTCATGTGTTGAAATAAAATATATATTCATGTGTTGAAATAAAATATATATTCATGTGTTGAAAAGAAATATATATTCATGTGTTGAAAAGAAATATATATTTATGTGTTGAAAAGAAATATATATTCATGTGTTGAAAGAAATATATATTCATGTGTTGAAAGAAATATATATATTCATGTGTTGAAGAAAATATTCATTTGTTGAATAGAATAACGAAGTTATTGAAATATATAAAGCCGTGTTGATTAGATTTGCGCCATTTTGACGCGAATGATATTTATATCGATTTTATTCGAATATCGAAAAGGAAGTGATTTCAAAATATAACGTTTTGAAAATTATCATCGATGATATGGAATATTCAATTTTGATTTAAAATTGAATATGAAGTTGAAATCGTTTTTCAAACAAATTTAAAACGAATTTTAAAATACGTTTAGAATTGAAATCGATGAAATATATATAATATATATATTATATATTAAATGGCCTGAATAGAACGCACCGCGCCGCGGCAGTTCGTGAATTTCGACCATTGACTTCGAATTGACGTTACGGGAGATCCGACCGTCGGATTATCCTGAAACCGGAACTGTTGGGTTCGTATCAAAAAGAGCTTTCCAATGAATATTAAAGATTTGAAATCTAACGGTTGGATTTGGAGATACATTCAAATCAAATTTAGAAAAGGTCGCTGTAAGTGCAGTTCGTTGACCGTTATTGGAAATCGACCGTACGGGCCTTGATAAAATTATTAAAAATATCTATAATTTGTGTAAAATAAAAATATATGAATTGGAAAGAACTGGGATGAAAAATTCCCTATTTGAAAGGATAAAAATATATTTCTATCGAAATGAACTAGTTATGAACTAGAATTAAAATCCAATATTATTAAATAAATGAATTGGATTTGAAGTGGTTTTTAAAATATTCAGAATTTGATATTGAATATAAGCCGATATATTTTCTATTCAGAGCCTTGTATTTAATATCAAATTGGATTTTTGGTTTATCGTGAACCGTGTTTTAAATGACGGTGGTTCTTTAACCCGGTTAAAGATTAAAACTAAGTGGAGTTTTAATGAATCTTTAATTAGATTGAAAGGATCGAGAATGGAGTATCACCAGTTTTGCACCAAGCGATAGTTAAATCTTTAATTAGATTTTAACGTGTAATGGTAATTAAATTTACCGATAACACCGTGGTGTTAGATATGAAGTATTACCAGTTTTGTTTCATGGGATTTATAGGTTGGGATTGGGAAATTTAACAAATAATTACTTCGGTAAGGTGCGTTAATCCCGACTAGTTTGAAATGATATTCAAAGGAAGATTAAAGAATAAATTTAACAGAATTTATCTTTGATAAAATTAGTGGGAACCTTTCCCTAAGAATGTGAAATTTAGAAACTAACTGTAGGTTAGTTAAGAAGAATGGCTTCCTGGGTATTGATCTGATGTTGGTTTCGGCCTTCGGGGTTGATATTTGGGGAACTGTTCTCTTACTAATTTACCGTTAGTGACTGATGAATTGGAATGAGGCGTATGTTGTGTTTGTGTAACACTTGTTTATTATATACGCGAGTTACTCGGAAAGACCGGGTATATCCCATTATGAATAACTGATATGACGATATGTCGAAGATGAAGACGGTGGTTGAAGAACGGAGGTCTTCACATCGTTTGGATAATTACTGATGATCTTGATTAGGCTGTACACCCAAGAGGAGAGAATTAGTTGGTGATCGTCCAGACGTACTTGGAGATCGACGGATATGCGAGGGCCTCTCCCCTGTATTGGACCTATGGGGGAGGAATAAGGTGCCTCCGGTTTCGTTCAGACCCAGAACGGACTTGTAAATGGACTGTGTGTCTGACATTGGATATCATTCCGTGTGATTGATGTATATCGGTTGCATGGAGTGGTTTTCCTGTGTGGCATGCTAAGATGCAAATGATCAAGGCTTATGTTGAAAAGCAGAGTCTTGTGGTTGATGATCAAAGCACGGCCTTTGTGGCATCGCTTTGTGTAGCGTTAATTTGCGATCCTCGCACCCCGGTGTGAACCAAAAACTTGAGAGGACCTCAGGGGTAACATGCGTTTCTTTCTAGTTAGGAGTGGCGTCAGTGCTTGAACTGGCTGACGAGTTTGACTCATGTGGTTGTTGGAATTGGAGACGCCTCGGATATATTGGTCGTTCTCGAACCGATAGAGTCAGTGGGCTCATTTACGCCCCATAGGGCGGGGAAACGCATTGTTCAGGCATTATAATCCACTCCGTGTGGACCGGCCCTGACGATCCAAGGGGCAGTTGTGGCTGTTCCTGAGACATGGACAAGAGCGTCTCGAATCGATAGAGGACTATCTTTTGCCTCAGTTCATAGATGGAAAATACAATTTCCAAACGTGACATTGCGGTTTTAGTTATACACCTATATATGGCGACATAGTGGTATGGGGCATTCATGCCTCCTATGATTGATACTTATGATTGAAATTGATTTATTCACTTATAGTAATAATAAAAGATGAAATTTAGCGTATCAAGCATTCTTTGGCTATTATAAGGTAAAATCCTATCCTCCGGCTTGCGTTGCATTGTGTGATGGGACCTGGGTCTTATAATAGCTTCATTGTTCTTTATTTAGCATTGCGCTGTTTGTTTTATGCACTGGTATTCTTGGGAGGAATCCCGTTCCGTGTTATACGGCGTGGTCCCTTGATTTACCTAACTTTAAAATAAAGATTTATAACTATTTTAGTTCTCACACCAGTCACATGACTGACCTGGAGTTTATTGTTTTGACCTAAACTCTGGGTGCCCTTATTTTCCGCACGGCAGCTAGTAGTTGGGTTTTGCAGATTTATGTTCACAGGATCTTGGTTTATAGCTGAAGTGATATTCGGAAAGCTCTGTATCCGTGTATTCCTTTCAGTTATGTTTTGTATTACTTTTCCGTTGCAGTTTTGTATTTAAATCTCTGATATTTTTATAATGTGTAATATTTATTTATACACTGTATATTCTTGTATTCTGATGGAATTATTGTAATAAGCAATGAAATGTTCTTCTGTTTGTGTCCTGATATGTACTGTTCTCCATTCAATCCGTGCTTTCCTTCACGGGGAAGTTCGGGTCGTTTCAATGTCTCTATACATCTTGTCACCGCCTGGATGAATGGTCATTTTGGAATGGTGTGCTTCTTCTAGGACCGCCTTTATTAAGCTTCCAGTTTGAGGAATACAAAGCCTTCCATCTCGTCGCAACCACCCCTTTTAATCTATGGCATATCTGTTGAGGTGACTAGAAGTCTCGCCTCTTCTGAGCTTCCCCATAAGGTCTAAAATCTGTGGGTCACTTTGTTGTGCAGCTCTTATCTGGTCCATAAGAGTTGGTCGTATCTCCAAGGATGAAAACAATTCAGGCAAAACCTCAATGGAGGGTCTAAAATAAAAAGCCGATATAAACTCCAAGTTCTTTCTTTCCATAAACAGATGACTGAGGGCCATCCTCTGCCTGCTTAGTGCATCTGCCACCACATTACCCTTGCCAGGGGTATAAGCAATCTCGAAATCATATGAAGCTAAGAACTCCATCCACCGTTGTTGCCTTAAGTTGAGATCCTTTTGTGAGAATAGGTACTTGTGAGATTTATGGTTGGTGTACAGCTCGAACCTTTCCCTAAGTAGATAGTGATGCCACGTCTTCAACGTGAATACTATGACAGCCGGCTCTAGAACATGTGTGTGGTAACTCTCAATTGTCTACCCCTATAACATATCACTTTCCCTTCTTGCATTAGGACCGCACCAAGCCCTGTACCACATGCATCAGTGTAAACAGTAAACATTTTACTTCCATCAGGTAAGGCCAAGACTGGGGCTGTTGTCAGAACTCTCTTCAGTCATTGGAAAGCAACGTCACAGTCTATGTCCCATGAGAATGTCAAATTATTCTTTGTCAGCCTGGTGAGAGGGGCCGATATCTTTGCGAAGTCCTTAATGAACTTCCTGTAATAACCTGCCAACCCAAGAAAGGTCCTCACCTCGGTTGCATTTTTAGGAATCTGCCAATCTTGTACTGCAACCACCTTCACGGGATCTACTGCTATCCCTTCTATGGAGACTACATGCCCCAAGAATCTCACCTCCTTTCTCCAGAAATGATATTTGGAGAACTTTGCTTTTAGCTGATGGCCATAGAGAGTTTTCAGAACTTCTCCCAAATGCTGGGCATGCTCTTCTTCACTCTTGGAGAAGACTAAAATATCATCAACAAAGACTATGATGAATTTGTTCAGGAACTCCCGAAACACCTTACTCATCAAGTTAGAAAAATAGACGAATGCATTTGTCAACCCAAAAGGCATAACTAGCCGTTCAAAGAAACCGTCTGGAGTTCTGAAAGCAGTTTTAACTATGCTGTCTTCGGCCACCCTTAGCTAATGGAACCCCATAGCCAAGTCCAACTGAGAAAATACTGAGGCACCAATAAGCTGGTCAAATAAATCATCAATCCTCGGAAGCGGGTGTCTATTCCTCTTGGTGAGCTTATTTAACTCTCTATAGTCAACACACAAACGAAGCGAACCATCCGCTTTAGTTGCGAATACTACTGGAGCACCCCACTCAGATATGCTACGTCTGATAAACCCTTTTTCAAGTAGCTCCCCTGCTTTCTTACTCAGCTCCCTCATTTCTCTTGGAGCCATGTGACGCACTGGTAATGCAACTGGCGTTGCATTGTCTACCAGATATATACGGAAGTCGATCTCCTCCTAGGAGGTAAACCCCGTACCTCATCAAAGAAATCAGAAAAATCCCGAATCACTGGAACAGATTGCAAATCATCTATGGATGCATCTAAAGACTCTAGGAAGCTAAGCATAACCGACCATTGGGGGTCACAAGAAACTTCGAGGGTCCTCCCATGACAAGTCAGGAGCCTAACAACCGTCCTTTCACAATCAAGAACGACCCCATACTAAGTAAGATAGTCCATTCCTAGAATCAACCCATAGCCCATAAACCCAAGTACATAAGTGTCACATTCAAATTCGATGCCCAACACAGATAATTTCAAACCCCTACAAATCATCGATAAATGAGCCGAACCACCAATGGCGTTTGAAACAACTACATGATCTACTACCATACTAGTAATTAAATGCAGAGATACAACCACAGAACTAGATATAAACGAGTGTGAAGCACCAGAATCAAAAGGTGTTCTAACTGGAAAGTCTGAAAGAGAAACTAAGCTTTCTACGGAAAGTTTTCTACCTCTCTCAGGAGCACTGATCGCGAGAGCATGAACCTGCCCTCCAGAAGTCCCTGCTCTTTTACCTTGCCCCTGCGATCCCTAATTCTTCGGGCACTCCTTAGAGAAGTGTCCAACCTCTCCATGATTAAAACAACTGGCCTTCCTTCTCTTGCAATATTTGATCAGGTGGCCCTCCTTTCCACAATTGTGACATTTTCTCTTATCCTTGCCTTTAACATCTTTTCCCCCTTTCTTCTGTTGTTGCAGTTGTTGCTGTTGCTGTCCCTTCTTCGGCCATACCTTCTTATTCTGCGATGTCCCCTCAGCTTTCACTTCCTTCTTTTCTCCCTTGTCCTCTTCATGCATTAGGGCCATATCAACAAGCCTTTCAAACGTGGCCCCCATTGGGATGTGGGACATTGCTAGCCCATGCAGAGGCTTATTCAGCCCTTTGGCAAACCGCAAAGCCTTTTTGTGCGGTGTATCCACCAACTCTAGACCGAACCTTGCCAGCTGGTTGAACTTGTTCACATATTCCTTCACCGTCAAATTTCCTTGTTTGAGAGCTAAGAACCTCTCCATCTGAATGCTTCTCTCAGCTTGGGAAAGGAATTTCATTTCGAACCTGTTCTAAAATCTCCCCAAGTTTTCAACTGGACGTCCAGCTTGGGTGACTTTCCACCAAAATGAGGCTTCATCCTTTAACAGCCAAGAAACTAATTGGATTTTTCTTCGGTCCTCCATTTCAAAGATAACAAATAATTCTTCAGTCTCCTTAAGCCAATTCCGGGCTTCTACGAATTTCTCTTTCCCATGGAATGGCATCCCTCCCATAGTAAGGAAGTCTTTGCAGATCTTGGCGAAGTTATCTTCTCTTGGGGAAGAGGAGGAGGAATGACTAATGCAGTTTGGGGAGGTTTGTCTCTTTGTCCTTCGGCTATTGCCATGGCTTCCAAATACCTACGGAGCCATCCGGGTATAGTGACACCCTCAGGGATATTAGGGATGTTTTGTTCCCCATACATGCTGAAAAAGGAAAAAGGAAGAAATTTAGATAAAGGACCGAAGGATACTACATATGGCTTTTTGGGATTATTTTTCAAAACATACTTTCCTCTTTGAAAATACTTTCTTTTAAAACCTTTTTGAAAAAAAAATATTTTTCTAAAACTTTTTATCTAATCTGGTAACCTTCAGCTCTGATACCAAGTGAAACACCCCACGTCCGTTAATGTCACTCACTAAGGGAATGCATTAAGTTCTGTGAAGCATTGTAGGTAAACAGACACAGAATAATTACAAGACAAATATAATTAAAGATAGCAGTGGAAATTTCAAAATTTTATTTCAGTTGTAAATCATAATACCATGGTTCACAATAACATAAGCCATAAATTATTACAACAAAATATTTCTGTCTTGCATCATCAGAGTACATAGGTATTAAAAGAAAACATTATTCCCCAAAAAAAGAGTAAGTCATAGTAGAGACAAAGACCCGAGCCATACTTTAACAGTAGCTCCTAGCAAGATGATATCCAAATCCTGGCTAAGCCTGAGTGTTTCCTCCCTGAGAACCTTGGGGGTGGGGGGGGGGGAACGGAAGAGAGAAGGAAAACAAAAGGGGTCAAACATAAAGTCTGGCGAGTCTAGTTACTTTTAGCCAGTAAATAAATAAAGGTAATCATGACAGGCATAAAGTAGATAAGAGAGATCACTATACAAATGGCAGGTGTGGCAAGGCAGATAAGGTGGGGTGTAAACATGCTTCACTAATGGCTACTCTGCACTATTACTAGTATAATTTAAAATGAGATGATCCCTTCCACTATAAGCTGGTAGACCTAGGGCATACATCCGAGTATACCCTAACCACTACCCTAATCGATCGGCCCCCTACTCTGTAGATATCCTGTGCTGGCCCCACAGTAGCAGGTATCACTTCCCTTGGCAACCCACAAGGTGCACAACAATATCTACTGGTGTCACGGTCGTCTTAGCCCCCTCTGCCCGGCCCATGCACGCACATGTCCCTGGTCGGTTTGCGCTGCCCACACCATCCGTATCGTTTGGATCTGTTACAATCAATCAGTAAGCGTGCCCCTTCTCCGCCTAGTATAAAGTTCCTTACTTGATACCAACTCTGGGTTACTGGTTGAAATGGGTCCCACACAATATGATGCAAGCTCTCCCCTTTTGTCTTGTATCCCCACTAGGTTTTCCACTGACTATATATACCCTTAGGTGTCTTTAATTACATAGCCCTATACTAGTTATGTTTACCCTAAAGGGTGTCTTTAATTACATTACCTTTATTACATCATCTACTCGTTATGTATACTATTTTGGTGTCTTTAATTACATAACCTTTATTGGGTTAAGTATGTGGGCCTATATATACATATATATTAGCCATCCCTTCTAACTTACTTAACCCCCCACTACCCATCCAATCTTACTTAACCCTAACTTAAGTCCATATTCATATTAAATTAGGTTAAGTAGTCCATTTCTTTATGATGTCCAATTATGGTTATAATGGGCTAGACCTCCCACATTAGGCCTACAACGTGTGGATGCTAGATATGCTGATCGGGTCCGGGCAGTCTTATTCCACAGTTGGGTCTAACCTCATGTCTTAGCCCGATTCATATTTGCATACTTAGACCTCCCACATGAGGTTCAACATTAGTGGTTGCTAGATATGCCGGTTGGGTCCGGGCAGACTTCCGCCACTAATGTTACCTAACCTCGTGTCGTAAGTACAATTAAAACTCTTAATTTAAATTACTAAACATTCTATCTTTATCCAAATTTACCTATGTCATTCTAGGTAATTAATTCTATGTTTCCCCATTTGAATTTATATGCCCATTTCATATAAGTATCATATAAGCTATGCCGATTACAAATTCCCTTTTTCCTCATTCCAGACTAGCGTATTCACACGTATTTTGGCGGCATCGAGGCTATAAAGTATCCTCGTCATAACAACAAAAGGGAATATGTTAAGGGTGACAATTTCAACATGTTTTGGCATAAACATTAACATAACTGGCATAGTGACAAAGTGTATGAACACGTGACTAACATTATAATAAAGTGGGCATTAAATTCATAACTTGTGTTTAGGCAAGCATAATGAGATTTAGATTCAATATTAGGTGTCAAATTCCCTAAATCTAGCATAGATAGGGTGGCCTTAGCAACAAGTTTAGATAAAAAGGTAGATTCACATGTCAAGTTTACCACATATATCAGTGTATCATAATATGACAAGTGAAAAGCGATTAACACCAAGGCCTAGATCAAAGTAATGTCAAATTAATGGATGTACTATCATCCTAACATGATTGCAAGTCAAGCTCCATATAAACGTTATATCGAATCACCACAATTAGATCTAGAAAGTTAGATCTGAATTAACAAGTTCACATGTACCACAACATAATTGTAATTCAAGATTCACATTGGAAACATAGTGGAATATCCATAACCATATAAGATATAGGGAAAATGACATAGTATGCTTGCACAAGTTCATGGTTTACAGCATATACCCAATTCGTAGTCTATCACAATTCACATTTATCTATTTAAACCTAAAAGTGACTAGAAACTCACAGTGTTAAGGCTTAAAGAATTGAGAAAGAGTAGATCTGAATTTCGAATTTGATTAGCTTGGTTGTTGTTGCAACTCAGATCCCAAATAATCTTTATTTGATTGTTGAACAAAAGCTCTCTAATTCTCTATTATGATTTAGGTTGGAGAAGAAAGACTAGACCAATTTTTATTTGTGCAGCATGGAGGTATCATAAACTAGTGTAATGAAATTAGGTTTAGGTCTAGGTGTGTTTATATAGGTGTAGTAGGTGTATAAAGGCCCTTAGATCTAACCAGGAACCATCTAAACCATCCAGGTTAGAAAAATACATCACCCGGCCAATCACAGAAGGACACATCACAAAAACACGTCATCAGGAAACTGTCCAAAATCAACCAGTCGACATCAAAAATATGCCGGTGATTTTTGGGCGGTCGACTGGTACCGGTCGACTGGTGAAAAATGGGCGGTCGACTTGTTTTACAACTGAAAACTTTAAATCTTCCGAGCTTCATAACATCTTCATACGATGTCCATTTTACGCAAACTCGGACTCTATCTCAAGCAGAATTCCGAGACGAACGCAATGGCATAACCCTTTTCCCTTAGTTCTTATTTTAAAAATTAATTATTCTTTAATTATCTCTTATGTCACATTTTAAAATTACGGGGTGTTACATGATTTGTTTGATCAGTTGAGTGGAGCAAGAGTGTTCTCCCAGTTGGATCTCGCGACATGATTTCATCATCTCCGATTAGTAGATGAGAGTATATCTAAAACGACATTTCGAATGCCGTATGGATTTTATGAGTGGTTGGTCATGCCATTCCGGTTGAAAAATGCTCCGACATATTTCGTGGATCTTATGAATAGAGTTTTCAGAGATCAATTGAATAAGTTTGTCCTTGTGTCTGTAGATGATATCTTAGTTTACTCGAGGACAGAGGAAGAACACAAGGAACAATTGAGGACATTGATGGAGGTGTTGAGGAAACACCAGTTGAAAGAGAAATTTTCTAAATGTCACTTCTGGAGGAGGGAAGGGAGATTCTTGGGCCATGTTGTTTCAGAGAATGGTATTGCCGTGGATCCTGCGAAGGTGGCTATGGTACAAGATTGGTCTACGCCCAAGAATGTAATGGACGTAAGGAGTTTCTTTGGGTTAGCTGGATATTATCATAAGTTTATCCAAGTCTTCTCCAAGATAGCGGCACCGTTGACTCAGTTGACCAAAAAGAATCAAGCTTTCATCTGGGATGAAAAGTGTGAGAACGCATTTAAGAGTCTAAAGGAGAAGTTGATGTGTGCACCAGTGTTAGTTATTCCTAAAGGGAACGAAGAGATGACGGTATACACGGATGCCTGTGGTACCGGATTAGGTGCTGTACTGGTGCAAGGAGGTAGGGTTGTAGCTTATGCTTGTCGGCAACTGAAACCGCATGAGAAAAGATATCCTTCCCATGATTTGGAATTGGCAGCGATCGTGTTCGCCTTAAAGATGTGGAGACACTATCTCTTGGGAGAAATGTTTGAGTTGTTTACTGATCATAAGTCATTAAAGTATCTTTTCTCCCAGAAGGATCTAAATCTCCGTCAGCAAAGATGGTTAGAGTTCTTGGCTTCATATGATTTCGATATCGCATACACGCTAGGAAAGGGCAATGCGGTAGCTGTTGCATTGAGTAAGAGACATGCCAATTTGGGGATATGTTTCTTGAATGGAAGCAAGTGGAATATATCGTAGGATATGATTTCAGACCCAAGTGCAAATTAGATCTAGAAATGTTAGCAAGTTTGACGATCAGACCGACTTTAATTGAGTGGATTGGTTCCAGTCAGAGGAACGATCATAACCTATTGGAAATCATCTCCAAGTTAGAGATGTGTATCGACAGTGAGGAGATGATCAACAAGTATGGACTTGATCGAGAAGGATGACTTCAAAAGAATGGGAGACTAGTTGTACCTAATGTCAATAGCTTGAGAGATGAAGTGCTTAGAGAATGTCATCACTCAAGACTGACTTCACATCCCGGTGGTAACAAAATGTATCGAGACATGAAGCAGACCTACTACTGGGAAGGGATAAAGAGAGACGTTGGGAAGTTTATATCTAAGTGCATGAATTGCCAACCAGTTAAAGCTGAGCAAAAGAAGCCTAGTGGTTTGTTACAACCATTGGAAATTCCCGAATGGAAATGGGAACAAATCAAAACGGATTTCATCAACGGTTTACGAAGGACTAGATCTGGTCATGATAGAATTTGGGTGATTGTGGATCGATTAACCAAGAGTGCAATGTTTATACCAGTCAAGTCGAATAGAACGACATCTAAGTTAGCAGAACTATTTATGAAATGGATAGTGAGATTTCATGGAGTACCTAACGACATTGCGAGTGACCGAGATCCATTGTTTACTAGTGGGTTTTGAAAGAGCTTACAAGAAGCTTTAGGGTCAGAATTACATCTCAGTACCGCGTATCATCCTCAAACCGACGGTCAAACAGAGAGGGTGAATCGTGTATTAGAATATCTCTTAAAGGCTAATATATTGGATTTTGGTGGATCATGGGATGAACATTTGCATCTAGTTGAGTTCATGTTTAATAACAGTTATCTATCCAGTATTGGTATGGCTCCATTTGAAGCTTTGTACGGAAGACCATGCAACTCACCATCACGTTGGTTGGAAACCGGTGAGAATTTTGTGCTTGGCCAGATGTAATAAGAGAAACTTCAGACAAGATCAAGATCATTCAACAGTGAATGAAGGCTACCCAAGATAGGTAGAAGAGTTATGTTGATAGAAGGAGAAGAGAATTGAAATTCTCCGTTGGCGACTTGGTATTCGTCAAGATTTCTCCGTTGAAGAGCGTGATCAGATTTGGTAGAAGAGGCAAATTGGCACCAAGATTTGTTGGTCCATTCCCAGTTCTTGAGCAAGTTGGGAATCTATCATATAAAGTTGAATTACCAAAGAAGATGGCGGGAGTTCACAACGTATTTCATGTTTCCTAGTTAAGGAAGTTCGTGCACGATTCTAATATGACTATTTCACTGGACCAGTTGGATGATATCGAAGTAGAACCCGAGGCGGTTGGGAACCGCAAGCTGATTCATATTGTCGAATACGATACGAAGAAACTTCGAAGGAAGAAGGTGAAACTAGTCAAGGTCCAGTGGGGCGATGACGAGAATGACTGTACTTGGGAAACAGAGGAGAACATAAGGAAGTCGTATCCAGGACTCTTTGCCTGGTAAGATTTTAACTGCGATTTAGTTTTTCTTCATGCTAGGATAAGCTTGTTATGTTGTTGTGTATGTTTGATTGTTGCAAATGATTGATAGCATGTGGGACCCTTTGTATGTTTGGTTAAGGAATTTCGAGGGCGAAATTTCTTAAGGAGGGGAGAGTGTAACGACACGCATTCTACACTTCGGAGGATCGTAGAACATTTATTTTATTTACATACGAAGTCGTATGGTCGTGTAACTTTGGGAGACGACTATTGGGGTCATTCCCCATGTTCACAATTTTTGTCGATTTTTAAATGACCGTTTTGCCCCTAGCGAATCTTGTTTCGTCTATAACTTTTGATTGGTAAGGAGTTTTGACTTGAGACCACCTCCATTAGATTTGGATGATGTTTTACCTTTCCGTAGAGTGGTCACATTGATCAAACGGACTTACAGTTTAGGAGATATGGCTGAAACAAGGTTTGGAAGGTGAAAAACAACATAATTGGGCTTAACCGGGTGATCAGCAGCTTGGCCCATTAGGTATTTCGGGATTAGAGTTGCATTAGGGATGGTAGGGGTTAGAGAAACCCTCCTTTGTCATTTTCTAGCCACCACAAACTTTCTCTTCAACCCTAACAATGGCTTCCACCTTCTAAATCTCTTCCAAACAACTCCTAATCGCTTTCTAATCGAAGATTAAGCTAAGCTACATCAAATCAAGGCAAATCGACACCAAATCAGAGTTGGAGCTGCTGTGTTGCATAGGTATTCAACCCAAAACAGTAGTGTTTCAGATCTAAGGTTTTATTTGTGGCAAAGGTGAGTGATTTGCATTGTTTTTCACTAATTATGGCTGATTAGGGGTGATTAGTGATAATTAGAGAGATTATACATGATAAAATTCTGGAAAAATATTTAAAAATTCTTAAATATTATTTTATGCCTCTGTTCGAAATTTGGGTTAATTGGACATAACTTGCTAATCCTAATGTTAGATTTGATTAAAACATGATTAAGAGGAAAACATGGGTTTTTGGGTATGTTTGATCCGTATTAACATGTCAAATTGTTGTTTTGATGTTTACGGTTGATTATACATGTTGCTATGACAGTTTGGAATGTTTTATGATTGCTTAGTGAAGTTAGATTGGTCGAAAATGTCGTCGTATGGCGTAAACAATTTGCTGGAAAAGTTACAGGCAGCAGTACGGTAACCCATTCGTGACACCCCCTCACGACCCTGCCCCACTCGTGGTCTAGGGTCCATGAACCGGATCGAGAGAGCACCACAACCCATGGTGAGGGAAGTACCACGAGCTGGATCAGGGTGTGGCCCATGACCTGGAACTTGAATCACGAACCACCTCCACGAGCCGGTCCCCTACCTTTATGAGCCATGAACCAAGATGCCATGAGCCGATGCCATGACCACGACCCAGATGGAAGGCATGAACCAGAGCCACTCACGAGCCGCTCCAACGAACCGGACCTAGGAAGATCATCATGAGCCGGAGCCACCTCGAGCACCACGAGTCGTACTCCGATGGTCATGAACCGAACTGAAGAATCACAAATTGGGATGATGATGACCAAAATCCGAGATGCAAAGGAAGTCCAAGTGAGGAGTTGTAGCTCAGGATCCAGATGGGAACCAATGGGTTAACTTCACGATTGGATTTTACCGCGGGATGTATGCAAAGGGGTTATCGATGTCTATGGCTTTGATTCACAACTGAAAGACGGATTATGGGCTATGGATAAGTGCAGTGGAGTCGTAAGGACTCCAAAGGGCAAAGTGATCGTAGCATGGTTATGAGCTAGTGCAGTGGAGCCGTCATGACTCCAAAGGGGCAAAGTGGACATAGCAAAGGATTAGTGGCTGTGGATCAGTGCAATGAGGTCATTATGACGCCCAAGGGCAAAGTGATCGCAACAAAGTATTGGGTGATCAAAGTGGTGGATATCGTATGCTTTACGCACTGGGTGAGAGACGTGAGGATGGTTGCTATGTTTGATTGTTTGCTATCATCATGTCACGCACACTCCCATTTTCACGCCATATGTTAGTGTTACCTTAGAGTACTACACATCTTGTTATGCTAACTCTTTGGTTGCTGGTCCAGTTTCGGGTATGATTTACTTATACCTGTTATTACTTTGTTTTGCTACTTATCCCTCATACCAGATTTTTGTCTGACCCAGAGTTTTATGTCTCTTCTTATTACTCTGGGTGCTCCTAAACGAGTAGACTAGAGACAGGTTAGGTGGTATGCACGAGTAGCTGTCCGGAGACGAGTAGGTGGCTCCCACGTACTATATGCATATATTCTCCATGTGATGTTGATGGTCACTGCTTTGGGCATTAGTAGTGTACCTTTCTATTTTGCTTTAGAGACAGTATTTTTAAAGTTGTAATAATGATGGTTTGGATCATAAGCTGTATAATTGGATTTCCGCCGCTATGATGGTTAAGTTTTCAGCTTATGCACTGTCTCGCCTGTTTTATGTCAAGTTATGTTACTACTTTATTTTATTCCGTGCGCTGTGAGATATACTACAGGTTCCTGTTGGTTCATTGCTTCAAATCCCTTTTCTTTTGATGACCGTTCCATGCTGGTTGGACATCGGTACAACGCATTTCAGAGAAATGTCGGCTGGTCGGGGTGGATCGTCACATCATCTCTTCGATTAATGATTTAAGATGCCTACATTCGTTGGTATTGTAGCCCGGCTGATTGTGGAATTGGCAGAAGTTTCCAAAGTTTGCTTGATCGTCACCTACTCTCTGAGGTTTTGGAATTGGATAATTTTTGGTGTCTTTAGTAGTAGCAAAGATGTTCTCTGGAGTTTCTGTCAAAGGGGTTAATTCAGAATTCTTGAATAAGCGGGGTTCCTACTGTTTCGATCATCCCTTCCGCCATTTCCCCATTTTTGACCACCCTCGGGATTCTTCTGATCGTATCGAGTAGCATCATTTTTAGGAGCTTCAAGAAGTTGGTTAGCATCAATAATCTGAAGAGGAACAGGATTGTTGTCCACTCTCATATACTCCTCTGCTTTTTTGTAGAATTTTTCAAGCGTGTTTGGTTCTTTCATTTTGATTCATCTACCGAATTCGCTCTTCTCATCTATGGCGCTGATTAGAGACATGAGGATATTGTGAGGCTCTGGATTCCTCACTTCGGACAAGGCAACATTGAATCAGCTGAGAAAAGCTTTAGCGAATACCCCTATATTCTGCTTCATTGTTGAAAGTGTTATGGCATCCTTAGCTTTAGTAGCATACAGGCGGAACTGCTCCTTGAACTTTTTGGTTATGTCAGAGAACCGGTCTACGGACTTAGGTGGTAGCTTTGTAAACAATAGTGACGCAGCACCTTCTAAGTGGAGAAGAAAGTATAGGCATCTCATCTTATCTGTTGCCTTTGCTGCGCTCATATGCCACTCGTACTTGAACAGAAAGTACTTAGGATCAACAAGGCCGTTGTACGGAGGCAAAGTTGAAGGATTGAACTTCCTTGGACACTTTGTTTCTCGGATTCTCTTGGTAAATGGATTTCTATCTGAAGAGAAATCCCAGTATCTTTCATCATCATTGCGAGCTTGATTTCTCTTCATGATTTGTTCTATCATATCCGAGATGTACTCTTTAGTGTTATGCCGCTGTGAGAAGCTAAGTTCTTTACCAAATGTTCATCTAGGAAAGCGATTTTGGTTAGAGAACTTAGGACCTTTACCTTCCTGAAGAGGAGGTGCCCCCTTGGCGGGACCGGTAACCCTTTGAGCCTTTCCCTCGGAATGATTCTTAGCTTTTGGTTTTAAGTCTTCGACATTAGCCTCGTCTTTGTCGCTCAACCATTCGTTATCATCTTTCGTGTTTTCGTTGCGATCATGGTTAGAAGCAGATGAATTGGCATTTTCTTCAAGATCAACATTCACCTTTTAAGGTGGTGGATTTGGTCGAGCGTTAAGGATGGTGTCAAGTTTTTCCATTATCTCCTTGGTAGAAGCATCCACTCGTTGGTTGATATTGGCAACGACGACATCGAGTTCAGCTTTAGTTACTCCGGCTCCACCTATTGAGTTTTCTTCAACTTCGAAGCGGTTAGTAAGCGATGTAGATTCATTAGCAACATTGTTGGTTTCTTCAATGGATTTGCTTGTAGTCTTTTTTGACTTAGACATTATCTCAGAGAAGGTTTAGAACTTCAATTCAAGGCTCTTAAGACTGAGAGAAGCACGAATGAGGCCCCACGGTGGGCGCCAAATGTTAAAACCAAAATCGGTCACAACACCAAAGGTGCTATTAGAGCACTTCACTAAACGGTTAGAATTACGAAAATGGGGCCACAATCACTAAAATCAAAAAAGTAAAGAAAAGGGAATTTTATAGTGGTTTGATATAGAATAGATCTACGTCCACTTTGGAAGCGATTTCATTATTATATGTGAGTTTACAAAATACATGAATTCACTCATATAGTTCATCTCTCTCTTTTTTCTCTTTGTATGATCTAGATTTCACTTGAATTTGCAAAGGAATCGGTGAGATCTCTTAGTTTGTGATGGTGGATATGTAGATCTTCGATCACTTTAGCAATTTAATGATCTTCATGGATTCCATGGTGATTTAGCGTTATATCTAGGCTTTAGAAAAGATTAGCGGAGATTAGAGTCGCTTGGATTGAACTTGAGAGAGAATTAATGGTGTTTGGAGAAGATGAGATCCACATGATGTTGGAGGAAGATGGAGTGAGCTTGGGAAGCCATTAATGGAGCTTGGGGAGCTTAAGAATAGTGGAAAACCGAAAATGACAGCCCTTCGGGGTGGCAAAAATCGGTCCCTTGAATGGTGAAGAAGTGGGCTATTTATAGGTGTAATTTGAGGGTAGTGGAAGAGCTATAATTATGGTGTGCAGGGTTTGGGTCGCACATAGAATTATTTACGGAACTTCCACTGGACAGCTGTATACAGCTGTCATGATATGTACGACCGACCTCCTCTATGAAAATATGAACGAGCGACCTCTCATGAACATGTGACCGACCTCCTAATTTACGCCCATGCCACTTTGTACTTTTGTGATCAATCCTTATTTGCTTTCTCTTATATTGCCACATCTTTATGCATAAGAAGTACGTCCAGAACATGCTGATGTGAAGAGCCAACATGCCAGGAAGCTGTTCGACCTGTTCTCTAGTGATGCTGATGTGGCACTGTGTGACCGACCACTCAAGACATTCTGCTCGACCAGGAAGTGTGCGAGTAGATTCAATGTGCATGGGCGAGCATTGTATTCTTCTATTATGCAAATATGGGATCAATAATTACGGGTTTGCCATTGCTTTTAAAAAATTCTGCTGGACCAAACTGTTCAACCAAATGTTGCAAGCAAATGCCGCTCGACCCAGGGATGGTGAAGCTTCTCGACCCCTTGTTTAACTGGACTGCTCGACCCGTTGAGCTCGAGCATGGTGTACGACCTATTGAGCTTAAGCATGGTGCTCGAACATGCTGTTCGACCCTTGAGCTCGAGACGAACCAGGTTGCTGGTGCTTGACCATCCACTTGAGATGCTACTATGAGCGACCCCTCTGGTATGGTGCTGATCGACCCTATGATGAGGTGCATGAGCTCAAAACAATCCAGCAATGAACATGTTCATCCACAGGTACATGCATGTTTCTGTATGTACTTGTGCATATAAACGAGCTGGTCCATGCACAAGAGCTAATTCTCCTTCCATATTTTGGTGCATATAATTGTTACAATGTGTGAGCCATGCAGTGTACATTGATGCATATGAGTTAGCTGATTCGAATGGCCTATATGCCACGTAGGCGGTGGGATTTCATGCAGCACCAAGTCAAAGGCTAGTGAGTGGCTTTAATACTTGCTCGACCGATCTATTGTATAAAATAGTACCGACCAACTCATAGTTTCAGAACTGTCCAACCCAGTCAGCAATTTTATAAAATGACCGATTCGTCTGCGAAGTACTGGTTCGACTCGACTGCTCCACTAGACTGCCGACGTATCAATTTTTGAACCGAGTAAATAACGGGGTTAACAAAAAGCTTTCAGATTAATACAATACCTTCGAGTAGACATTTTAGAGTGAAAAAACTTAGAATTTGTATTCCTCTCTTGAAGAAATGACACTTTTGCTTTCTGCCTATAATTCAAAAATTTAATCTGTTTTTGGATCATAAGCTGATGTTTATCCTCTAACATATACTCATATAACTCCACATTTTCTGGTTCTAAATCTGCTGCAACTTCACTTTCATTGAATTTATTCTCAGCTTCCCTTAGAGGAGCATCATATTTTACTCTAACTCTATTCCATGCTTTCAACTCCTTTTTACAAGCTTGAATCTTCTGCATAACTTTGTAGCTTGGAAAATCTCACACATTATCCATTAAACCCTTTTCTATAAATTCCATGTACCCTGTCTTAAAACACCAGTCATTACAATATCTAAATGGAAGCACTTTAGATTTAGCAGTAGGTATAAGGTCAAGCATTAATGGATTATGATCACTAGACATTTGAGTTAAAGACAGAGCTTTCACATCATTATATTTATGCAAGCATGAATGATTAACAAAGATATTGTCTATATGATTAGCAATACCTCTTCTCTTCCATGTATAGTTGAAACCATCATCTTTAACTTTTATTAAGCCAGATTGATCCAGACAGTTATTGAATGCTCTGAGTTGCCGAAATGGAATAGGCAAACCTCCTCTTTTATCAAGTGGAGAAGTAGAGTTATTAAAATCACCAATAAGAATCCAATCTCCACTAACCACTCCTGATTCAAGGACAATATGCTGCCATAGCTCCTGTCTTTCATAAAAACTATTACTCGCATAGACTACAGTAATTAAATCTCTCATACCTCCTGTATTACTAGCTACCGTAGTTACATGTTGCTTAGAAGAAGAAATAATGCTCATAGACCAAATATCAGAATTCAAAATAAGTAATATTCTACCAGAGAAAGATTCAACTTGATGAGGAATATAACCCCAATTAGCAGGAAGTAACCTTCTAAAACATCTCAAATTAACTACACTAATTTTATTCTCAACCAAGCCAACAATAGTTGGCTTAAACTTCGTCAAAAGAGATAAATAATTTCACATACGAAATGGAGAATTCATCCCTCTGACATTCCAGCTCATAATCGTCATTTAATAGTCATAGAGCTCCTAGTATTTCTTTTAGATGGATCTATTGAGGTTGAGGTAACTTGTATTTTCCCTTTCACATGTGCCATGTACTCACTGTTCTTACTTACACTTTGAGATACATCTTGATTTTCTTCTTCAATTGTAGCCTCATTCCGATTTTCAGCAACATGATTTAAATCATGTGGTAAAATATCCTGCGGCAAACCTTCATTTAAAAAATCCAAATCCCCTTTATCATTACCATTATCGGATGTAGAAGCTTCATTTTGAATGTTTGAATCAGATTGAATGTTTGAATTTGTATCAACTTCTGCCAAATTAGAATCCATTTTTATCCTGCTTTACCCATGATGGATCATTTTCTAGATCATGTACTAATGTATTATGCCCAAATACTTTGCATTTGTCACATCGAGGAGGAATAATTTCATATTCAACTCGAATTTCCTTATCAATATCATTACGTAGTTGAATAGGAATACTTTCATGCAACTCAGCTGCAAGATCTATCGAAACAAGCACTCTAACAAATCTTGTAATCCTCTTATTCACAGTATTATTATCTATGCATATAGGTTCCCCTATAGAACTAGCAATCATAGACAAAGGTTTGTCTGACCACAATTCCATATCCATATAAATAGCTTAAGTCAGATGTGGACCTTATCGAATGTGAAATTAGCAAAATCATATCCAGGGTACCATTTATCAATAATCAGTAAATATCCAAAGTAAGAATATTTAGATGATTGAATCACCAAAGAAAAATCCATAGAATCCTCAAACTAAACAGTAAAGTGAAATCCATCAACAGTATGAACTATAAAATTACCTTTCAGCCTCCAGTCTTTACGAATATAATCGTTCAATTTCATAACAGACAATCTGAATTCAATCAGGTGCAGAGCAATCGTATCATGCCATACTTCCACCGATTTATTAAAAATCTCCTCCAAAATGAAAATATGATTTGCTGATGGTTGCGCATACTTAAGAGACTTCGATTTACTCCTTGATTAACCTTCGCTGAAGAATCAGCTGAATTAGAGCCAAATTTAGATTGAAACGAATTGCGATTCAGATTTGAAGAAGAATTAGATTTAGGAGGGAAGGGATCCCGCTTGTACGCCATTTTTATTGAAAAAACTATTATATATATATATATATATATTATGAGGAGCGATCAGGGATGCCCCTGTTTTCAGTGGCGGAGCCACATGCAGCCCGGGTAGGGCACGTGCCCCTCCCAGTATTTAAGTTTTTTTTTTTGATTTAATAATCAAAGAAATCGGCAAGATACATTGTAAGCTTTTTCTACTATTCAATCTATGTAGCATGTCTTTTTTAACTTCTAGCAAAATATTGTTCCTTCATTAAAATATACTTTGCTCTTGAGAAGGGAAAAATGTTTATGCCAAAACCTGTTTCCCTTACAATCACTAAAACAAAAAAAGGCAAAACTGTTTTACTTACGCTTGATAATACATTATGAAACCATTGTTTTTCCTGGGTTTTTTGACCCATCCAGACCCAAAATCAGCTACCACATATCTATAAAATCAAGTGCCTAGATCTGAATTCAACCCAGTTAAAATACTAATGGATTAAAGGAATAGTCGCAATGGAACTCGACTACTGTACTGAGTATGACGTAAAGTCTAAAGAAGGTGGAGCCTTAGTAGATCTCAAAGGAGGGGAAGGAGGTGGATGGAAGGGAGGGTAGGGAGAAACAGAAGAGGAGGCGGATACATGAGCATGATTATGACTTTTTTTTATTGAATACAATTATAAAATGCTGAAAATGTCAAAACTTTGGCAAATTAGTATTCCATTTGTCTAGATTTTTGGAAACAATAAGAAAAAAGGTTCGAAATTACTACCTTCAAAGCATGACACTTTTCATTGTAGCCCTGCCAATAGAAATTACTGGTTATGCCACTGCCTGTTTTGCAGCACCCCCGTTGCACCCCCTATCCGTTCATGACCTACGGCAATCCAAATCCAACGAGAATTTGTAGAGGTTTAGTCCATACATATATAACAATCTATCCAAAATATGAGTTCGTTCCGACATTCGTAACATTTCCAAATTCATAGCTCAATTATTCACCGTTCATACATCTATTCAAACCGTTAAATTTAAACATCAAAAATGTTATTATACGAATGTAGGTATGAGCTCAAATTTTGGGCAGATGCTAATATATATGTGGATTGAACATCTACAAATTCATTATACAAATGTAGGTATGAGCTCAAATTTTGGGCAGATGCTAATATATATATGGATTGGACATCTACAAATTCTCGTTGGATTTGGGTCGCCGTAGCTCAAGGTAGGGTAGGGGTGCAATAGGGGTTCCCCCAATCGCTCCTCTGTATATATATATATATATTACACGCATGCATCCTGAGAGGAAAAGGAGAGGATAGCTTGCTGTGCTTGTGAGGAGTGAATTATTGTGGTCATTTCATGCGCAGCGGAAGAATGATTTTGTAGATAATGGAAAAATAAGGTATGTATGTGGCTAAAGAAATGAAATAAAATGTCTGTCCACTTTAGTATCTTGCATGAAAACATAGAGAACAGAAAAAATAAGGTGTCCCCCTTGCGTGTATCCCCTGTACCCAACCAGTCGAACCTCTTATTTTCATCTTTTTGCAATTAAGTCAAAGAAAAAAGGCTTAATTGTAAAAAGGTGGAGATCACAGGGTGCTAATTGGTTGGGTACACGGGGACAAGGAATTTTATTTACAGGGGATTTGAACTCATCCCCCTTTGCCTTGCATGTATTCTTGGATATATAAAGAAAACCATGCCTTAAGAGCCAAGTCTTCCCATTGCACACCATAAATGCAAGCATGCTTTATTAAATGCAACGCCACAAAATAGGCAATGAAAAGTGGAAACAATGATGTATTTAATATGGTTTAAATTATAAGGTTTTGTGGACCTCGCTACTAAGTAAAACTCCGTTCACGTATGAACCGTTACGAACATAAATAAAAATACGGTCTTGTCAAGTAATGCACCATGATCCCAAAACTATAATAAAATAGACAAGTTATCTTATTTTATGAAATTTCAAAAACGCTGATATAAGGCATAAATATTTCAAACAAAAAGTTTTTAATTTCCCAAATTAAAAATTATAGGAAAAAATCTATAAATTAAATTAAAAATACGTATTAGAAAATCTTTTCCAAATTTAAAACCAACGTTTTATTATATTTAAGTTCAAATTTAATGACTTAGAAATGCCGGTTGCAATAGATTCTGTTTAATTAGGTAATTCTTCTAGATAATTATTTATTTGGTTAATCATTCATTTAAAAAATCGCTAATTTTATTTACATGTCATCTTGTGCATATGTGATCATATTTGGATATCACTTCCTCCATTGGACTCATATTGGTGAACTTTACGCCATGGAACACGTTTGGGCCGATTTGGTTAAGGTGAGTGATATTGTCTCTCGCTAAATTGTATTTGTTTTTATAGTTTAAATATGATGATTTAAACTGATTTCTAATTATAAAACGTAATATTCAGGATAGCTGAACCTATTAAATAATTAATAAAAAAAATTAAAATGTGATTTGTAGTTTCACCCATGATTTTCATATTTTACCCATTTACAAACTATTGAGACTATTTTCACCGCGCTATTAGATTTAGACTATTTTGACATTTATTTCGCTTTGATTACACGGGTTGATTCTACTTAATTCATTATTCCTATTATGGATGTTAGTATGCTAGTTTCAGAACTTATATGACTATTGGTTGCATGATTGAATTGTTTACTTAGTTTAGCTTAAAACGTCATTCGTAGATGATCTAGTATTATGCAAAATCTCATTCATTGGAGTTTGAGGTTTTTATTGATCGAATGCACATGTCCGTATATACTGATTGAATGGACAATGATGATAAACTCAAACGGATAAGAAAAATCAGTGAAGAGGCTTCAGAGTGCATAGATGAATTCAATGATGGAAGGTATTAGAGCTTGGCAATGGATTAGAAGATATAGGGACACCAGAGCTTGGTCGTTGACCTAAATGTGGAGGATGGATTTGGAAAAGAAGATGGATTTCACAACGAATGTCGGACGTTTCCCCTAGATGTGTATTTAACCAATCTTAGTTAAATATATGATCTAAGTAGGCATTATCAATTATTATGGAGTGGTCAATATCAACTAGTATTATTATTGGCCACTTTAGTTAATTGGATGTAAACAAGGGTGATTCCATGATGGAGAGCATTGATTTTGACGATGGATGGCGAAAACCTAGGATGCAGAGTGATGCAATGGATCAAGTGAAAGCTAATAGAGAGGGCTGGGGAAAGTGAATTTAGTTTGGCGACAAGTTGGTCATTTAAATTTGGTCCCGGCCAAAAAGACTCCAAGTTGGGAGTCATAAGAGTAGTTTCGGGAATAGACTCTGCTACAAGAGACGTGCGCCAAGGGATTTTATATACTCATGGTTTTAACAGTTAGTCGTAAAGAGGAGGAAGTGGGTGCGATGTTCATTTAGTACCACGTCGGCTTTCTTATCTTCACGTCAGAAGATCTATGGCGTTCACCTGGATGGGTCCTTACCATGCGGCGTAAAAATTGGTACTATCTTGGTCCTAGCCGGCTGAGTGGCAAGGATTCAAATATCATGGAAATTGAGCGTTACCATATGTACAAATGCATTAAGTGAGTGAATGTGAGGTTAGATGATGGATGTTATGTTTGCTTGATCACTTATCACCTTAGGGGCATCATGTGATGTGGATATCATCGATTTGGATATCCGAACACCCTTAGTATAATAATGTATGATACACCTATTATAATTATCACAGAATAGTATATATTTTTATATGTGCTGACTCTGTGATTGTAGGGACATAACTTGAATGATTCTCTATACCCTTGATGACATTTGTACTGTTACGACTTCTATAGTACATTGAGAATTATTTATCGCTCATATCAGACCGTTGTCTGGCCTAAGGTTTTATTTCCATTTTATTACCTTGGGTACTCATCGTCGATGCTAATGAGCAGGCCAAGTAATAATTATGAGTATCATTTGGAGATGCATAGGTGGATGAGTAGGAGATAACGTCTTTTCATACTTACATTTGTATCATCTTTGTTTATTCCACTCTGTGAGACTTTGGGGTTTTAACCGGTTATTCTTTGCGGAGACAAATTATCAGTTTGAGTTAATTTATCACTTATATAAACTCTATTACTATTTTATATAACTATGTGAGCCTATATCCTCTGATTATTTGGTTTAGTATATTATCATAACGCATATTTTATATCTATGATTATTGCTATTATATGTTGTCTGTTGAACTGTGTGATTTACGATAGTTTCTGTGATTATGTTTTTGTTCTATTCCTACCTCCCTCTTCTTTTATGTTTCCAACTTTTATTTCCCTTTTCTCTTGTTTTCTACTATATCTTTCTATTGACTACTTTAATATATCGATCGGGTACTTGTGCAATGCAACAATTTCTAATATGAGCAGCTGTGGTGTATGACGAGTATCCACAGGAAGAAAATTTTGAAAACAATAACTGAAGCTTGAAATTTAAACATGTTACTATAAGGGAAATTGTGAGGACGTGATTTCTTTAAGGAGGAATACGTAACAACCGTGTTTTTGGGTACCAGGGTGAATAAATTTTAATGAGATTTATAATCTAAGATTAGAGAAAAATAAGATATGAGTTTGAGAGGTAAAACTCTCATAATCAAGTGTATAAACAACAGAGTTTAGGGATTTCATGAGCAATTTGTGCTGGAGTAGTAATTATAACCACCCGAATTTTTATGATATAGTAATTAATTAATAATAGAATAAGGGGGTGAAATTATAAGAATTTAACTATGAAAGTTGCACCATTATGTCCATGGCAATTTTCTGATAAACTTTTATATAAAGTTTATGAAGATTAGAGTTTATATGAAAAAGTTATAAAAGAAACAAATTTATTCTGGAATTAATAAAAGAAAGAAGCTAATTTTTTTCCTTTTGCATTCAGACAAATTTTACTATAGGACCTTTTCCACCGCGTCCGTTATGATTTTCTGGGTCGGCCCACCCAAGATAAACAACCCAAGTCATGACCGGAAAGATGTTGGAGGAGCCTGGCACCTATCTTTTGAATTAGGTTATGTTGGCATGTTTTTATTGGCCTATTTTAAATCCAAAGCTGATGTAGTAACCGCTGATTAGTCCGAGGACATGGTTGGTTTATATTTAAACCCTAAAATCAAATGACTAAGGACCTTTTACTCCACCTATAAATAAACCCTCAACCCCCTTTCATTCTCCACAACACATCTCTTCCTCAGCCTAGGCTAGTTCCTTTTTGAAAGACATGGCCGAATTAAATTAAATTTAAGAAGGAATTGAGATTTATAAATTAAAATATTTTCTATTTTTTATTTTTTATTCTTCTAGGGGGAGGTTCTGCCGGATCCACGATAGAAAGCTTTCTTGTGAGTTTTTATTATTATTTAGGTTTTTGAATGAAGTTTAGGGTAAATAGGAATAATAGTAGTTATGTTTATAGTTTTTTTACTTATAGTTTATGTTCATTCCTGTTTTCAGTAATTCCTTTCTATAAGCATATAAATGGAGATGGGGCGGATTTCTCGTGCCCCATACCTATCCCTGGATTTTTAAACCCTGCCCCAGACCAGCCCCATAGATGCGGTGCAGGTATGGAATTTTTGTGACGGCCCGCATCGCAACAACCAACATTTCCATGAAATGTGCTGTACCGATGTCCAACTAGCACGGGACGGTCGCTAAAGAAAAGAAAGGAAAAAAAAAGAAAACTTCCAAAGGAACCTGTAGAATGTCTCACAGCTCATGGAATAAAATAAAATAGCAATATACTTGACATAAAACAGGCGAGACAATGCATAAGCTGAAAACTAAAACCATCATCAACATAGCAGCAGAAATCCAAATACAGCTTATGTTCCACATCATCATTATTACAACTTTTCATAACTGTCTCTAAAGCAGAGAAAAGGAAAGGTACGCCACTAATGCCCGAAGGAGCGACCATCAACAACACAGGGAGATTTCATATATATAGTACGTGGGAGCCTCCTACTCGTCTCCGGAACAGCTACTCGTGCATAACCAGCTAACCTATCTCTAGTCTGCCCGTTTAAGAGCACTCAGAATAATAAAAAGAGACATAAAACTTTGGGTCAGACAAAAGTCTGGTATGAGCGATAAGCAGCAAAAATAGAACAATAACAGGTATACTAAACCATACCTGAACCTGAACCTGCAACCAAAGAGTTAGCACTACATACCGTTCAATACTCTAAGGTGCCACTACACAGATGGTGTAAAGATAACGAGGGAGGGGGTGTGTATGTCATAGTGAAAACAAATCAAGCATAGCAACCATACTCACATCTCTCACTCAGTGCGTAAAGCATACGATGTCCACCGCTTCGATCACTAGACCTATCGAGGTAATGATGGAGTCCAACTTGTACAACTACTGCTACCACCAATCTTACCCTATGGAGTCATGACCAAACCTTTACAAATGACCCCACTTCATTGGTCTATAGCCCACTAGTCGTACCTAGGCCACTGTGGCCCTAAATCCGTCCACGTACCTCCCATACATAGTGATCCAAAGTCATAGACATCGACAACCCCATAGCACACGTCCCGCAGCAAAGCCCAACTCATGAAGCTAACTCGTTGGTTCCCAACTGGATCCTGAGTACAAGCTTCCCATTTGGACTACCTTTGCATCTCGGGTCTTGGTCTCCTCCAGATCGGTCTTCTTCCTTGCCCTCGGTTCGGTTCGGTTATACGCTCCCCAGGTTGGTTCGTGGTACACTCCGGTCCGTGGTCCCCTGGCGCTCTTCAGTTCGTGACCGTGCTTCCTCACCGGTTCTGATCGAAGGATACCCATTGGGTTCGGGTCGTGCTCCAGACTTCACGGCTGCACCCTCGATTCAGATCGTGTTCACCCATCGGGTCGGGTAGGTCTCCCCATCCAGGCCGTGGCACTTCATCGGTTCGTGGAGGCATCGGTTCGTGGCTTCTGAAGTGGTTTGGTTCATGATCATCATTCACGAGTGGGTCGGATCGTATAAGATTCCACGAGCGGGTCGTGAGCACCTTTCACGAGGGGGTCAGTTCGGTAGGGGGCGATCCGATCCGGTTTTGGGTCATTTCCTGCAACTTTTCCAGCGACTGTTTTTATGCCATTTGACGACGTTTTCGACCAATCTAACTGTCCTAATCAATCACATAGCATACCATATAGTCATAGAAACATATAGAACTGACCACAAACACCAAAAAAGCAATTTGATATGTTAAAATGGATCAAACATAGCCAAAAACCCTTGTTTTCCCCTTAATCATATTTAAGCAAATCTAATGATAGGATTAATAAAACTTAACCAAACTAACCCAAACTTCTAACAGAGGTCTAAAATGATATTTCGAATTTTCTAAACATTTTTCCAGAATTTATTAATGTATAAATTCGCTGATTAACACTAATTACACCTAATTTATCGTAATTAGTGAGAAACTATGCAAATCACTCACCTTAGCCACAAATAAAACTTTTAGAACTGAAACTCCACTGATTTTGGGCGAATACTAATGTCTAACAGCAGCTCTGACACTGATTTGGGGAAGATCTTCCTTAATTTGGCATTGCTAAGCTTAATCCTTGATTAGAGAGCGATTTTGGGTGATTTTAGGAAGTGGAGGCCATTGTTAGGGTCCCTATGAGGTAAATGACGGCTGGAAAACTGAAATAGAATGAAAACCTAACTCATTTCAGCCCCCCCATAACCCTAATCCCGAAATGGGTTACGGGCCCATTTGCTAATTACCCTAATCAGCCCACTAAGCAGTTTTTCACCTTCTGAAACTTGTTTCAGCCATATCTTCCAAACGGTGAGTCTGTTTGGCTAGTGTGACCACTCTACGGAATTGTAAACCATCATCCGAATACAATGTAAGTAGTTTTTGGTCAAAATTCCTATCCAGTCAAAAGTTATGGACGAAACAAGATCAGCTAGGTGCAAAACGGTCATTTAAAAATCGGCGAAAATCATGAACATGGGAAATGACCCCAATAGTCGTTCCCCAAAGTTACATGACCATACGACCTCATACGACAATGAAATAAATATTCTGCGATCCTTCGACGCGTAGAATGCGGGTCGTTACATTCTCCCCCCTTAAGAAATTTCGTCCCCGAAATTCCTTATCTAAAACATACAAAGGTACCCCGCATGCCTACCAATCATTCATAAACAATCAGACATGCAAGTAAACAAAACAAGCCTATCCTAGCATGCGGAATAACTAAATCGCAATGAAAATCCTACCAGGCAAAGAGTTCTGGATACGTCTTCCTAATGCTCTACTCTGTCTCCCAAGTACAGTCATTCTCGTCCTCGCCCCACTAAACCTTGACTAGCTTCATCGCTTTCCTTCGAAGTTTCTTCGTATCGTCCCCGACAATACGAATCGGCTTGCGATTCCCAACCGCCTCGGGTTCTACTTCGACGTCATCCAACTGATCAAGTGAAATGGTCACATTGGGGTCGTGCAAGAATTTCCTTAACTGGGAAACATGAAATACGTTATGAAATCTCGTCATCTTGTCAGGAAACTCAACTTTATACGCCAAATTCCCAACTTGCTCAAGAACTAGGAATGGACCAACAAATCTTGGCGCTAACTTTCCTCTCCTTCCAAATCGAATCACATTCTTTAATGGAGAGATCTTGACAAATACTAAGTTGCCAACGGAGAATTTCAATTCTCTTCTCCTTCTATCAGCATAGCTCTTCTGCCTATCTTGGGCCGCCTTCATTCGCTGTTGAGTGATCTTGATCTTGTCTGAAGTTTCTCTTATCACATCTGGTCCAAGCACAAATTTCTCACCGGTTTCTAGCCAACATGACGGTGAGTTGCATGGTCTTCCATACAAAGCTTCAAACGGAGCCATACCAATACTGGATTGACAACTATTATTATATGGAAACTCTACTAGATGCAATTGGTCATTCCATGATCCACCAAAATCCAATATGCAAGCTCTCAAGAGATCTTCTAATATTCGATTTACCCTCTCCGTTTGACCGTCGATCTGAGGATGGTACGCGGTATTGAGATGTAATTCTGACCCTAGAGCCTCTTGTAAGCTCTTCTAAAACCCACTAGTAAACAACGGGTCTCGGTCACTCACAATGCTTTTAGGTACTCCATGCAATCTCACTACGCACTTCATATACAACTCTGCTAATTTAGCTACTGTTCTATTCGACTTGACTGGAATGAACTTTGCACTCTTGGTCAATCGATCCACAATTACCCAAATACTATCGTGGCCTGACCTAGTCCTTGGTAACCCATCAATGAAATCCATTGACGCTTGTTCCCATTTCCATTCCGGGATTTCCAATGGTTGCAACAAACCACTAGGCTTCTTTTGCTCGGCTTTGACTAGCTGACAATTCATGCACTTGGATATAAATTTCCCAATGTCTCTTTTCATCCCTTCCCAGTAGTAAGTCTGCTTCATGTCTTGATACATCTTGTTACCACCGGGGTGTATAGTTAGTTTTGAGTGATGACATTCTCTGAGCACTTCATCTCTTAATCCATCGACATTGGGTACAACTAGTCTCCCATTCTTCCGAAGCCATCCTTCTCGATCAAGCCTATACTTGCTCATCTCCCCTTTGTCGATATCCATCTCTAACTTGGAGATGATTTCCAATAGGTTTGGATCGTCCCACTGACTGGAACCAATCCGCTCAATCAAAGTGGGTCTGATCGTCAAACTTGCTAACATTTCTGGGTCTAATTCGCACTTAGGTCTAAAATCATATCCTGCGATATATTCCAGTTGCTTCCATTCAAGAAAAATAGCCCCTAAACTGGAATGTCTCCTACTCAAGGCATCAGCTACCGCATTCCCCTTTCCTGGCGTATATGCGATATCAAAATCATATGAAGCCAATAATTCTAACCACCTCTGTTGACGGAGACTTAGATCCTTCTGGGAGAAAAGGTACTTCAATGACTTCTGATCGGTAAACAACTCAAATCTTTCTCCCAAGAGATAATGTCTCCACATCTTCAATGCGAATACAATCGCTGCCAATTCCAAATCATGTGAAACGACCCAAACTTCCCCGTGAAGGAAAGCACGGATTGCTTTGAGAACAGCACACATCAGAACACAAAACAGTAGAACATTTTATTGATGTTACAACAATTACATCAGAGTCCAAGAATATTCCAGAGTTTGAATGAATAATATACATTGGAAATACAATATCAGAGTTTAAATTACATTCAAATAGCAGCGGAAAAATAATACAAAAACACAACTGAAAGAAATACACGGATACAGAGCTTTCCGAATATCGCTTCAGCCGTAGACCAGGATCCTGTGAATAAATATCTGCAAAACCAAAACTACTAGCTACCCGTGTTGAAAATAGGGGCACCCAGAGTTTAGGTTAAAACCATAAACTCCAGGTCAGTCATGGGACTGGTATGAGAACTCAAAACAGTTATCAACTTTATTTTTAAAGTTGGGTAAATCAAGAGACCACGCCGCTTTCACGGAACGGGTTTCCTCCCAAGAATACAGTGCATAAAACATCGAAATTCTTTTTAGAAAAATGAAACCGTTATAAGGCTCAATCCCTTGCAACGTACGCCGAAGGATAGAGTTTTACCTTATAAGGGTCAAAAATGCTTAATACGCGAAATTCATCTTATATACCATGAGTGCACAGTGTAGAAAACAATTTTCGAATATAAAAATATCAAAACTAGGTGGCATAATATGTTATGTAAGCGGCATAATATATTATGTCACCATATTATTATGCAACTAAAAACCGTAAGCTTGTATTGAAAAATTGGATTTCCAGTATGATGGTTTCTGATTTGAAAGATCATTCGCGTCATGTATCTCCACGGCTTACGTCTCGGCAAGAGAAAACACCGTAATACATTCTAACCGCACTAGATAAGCAGCGATCTGCTCTACCCCCATAGGCTTCGGCTGAAACCCACGTCCAGAGTGGAGCGACTATGCTAGCTCCATTGGCTGACCCAATCCATTATATAAAGTATATTGGTCAGTCCGATCAGTCAAACAAATCGTTCACCATCATACCGTGGTGTGTGAGGCTCGCGAGGTAACGCTATACACAAAGCTATGCTTTGAAGCTGTGCTTTGGTCTTCAATCCACAAGGCCCTGCTTTTCAACAAAAGCCTGGATCATATGCATCTTAGCATGCCACATTGTCAGACCATACCATATCATTGATCATCTACCAATATATAACCGGGTGTTAAGCGGAGAATAAATTCTCCACCACCAAACAGCTATACGTTAAACAGAGATCAACGAATACAATATAAAGGAATACAATGTCAGACACACAATCCATTTACAAGTCCATTCTGGGTCTGAACCAAACCATATCCGGTAGATCTCCAAGTGCGTTTGGATGATCACCAATTATTCCATCGTCCTGGGTGTACGACCCAATCAAGATATCAATAACCATCCAAACGATGTGAAGAACTATGGTCTTCAACCACTGTCATTATCTTCAACTCTTGATCGACGTATTAATTAATCAGAATGGGTTAAACCCGACCTTTCTGAATAATTCGCGTATTTTATAATCTAGTGATATAAAAACGCATCCAACGCCTCATTCCAATTCAGAATATTCTTTTTAATAAAATATTCTTATTTTGAAAGAAAGATTCCCATTAATTTTATCAAAGATAAAATCCTTTGAATTTATTCAATTCAATCCAATTAAGAATTTATTAAAACTCCAATTCGGTTTAAAATCATTATTTAATGATAGCCAATTTTAAGAAATAATTCTTATCTTTAACTGGGTTAAAGAACTAGTGTCATTAAAAAAACAGTTCACAATAAACCCAATTTACATTTCATTTTATTCCAATTATTAAACATAATTGAAAACTCTAATAATCTTAATTAAAAGATTTATTCTTTTCTCGACTGGGTTTAAGAACAGTGTTATTTAAAACACTATTCACGACAAACCCAAAATCCAATTTATTTTAATTCCAAATAAATATTAATTAATTGGAAAACTCCATTAAATCTTGATTAAAGATTTATTCTATTTCTTTATTAAAATAATGCTTTCAAATTATTAGATTTTGGAAATCTCTACTTTTTATTCTATTCATTATAGGATGAATAAAAACGCTCGATAAACCCGTTCGGGTTAAAATGGCGTTACAAGTTTACACAGAATTAAAAAGCTCAATTCATTATCTTATCCATTTATATTTTATTATGGGTCAGACCTCTCACATTAAGCCTGCAACTTGCGAATGCTGGATATGCCGGTTGGTTCCGGGCAGACTTATCCCACAAGTTGGGCTTAACCTCGTGTCATGGCCCAATTCGTATTTGGGCACTTGGACTTCTCACATTAGGTTCAACATTTGTGGCTGCTGGATATGCCGGGCGGGTCCGGCAGACTTATACCACAAATGTAACATGGCCTCGTGTCCAAGTACAATTATAATTGATAACTATAATTAATTCACTGAAAATATTATTTTAAAATATTATTTTTAAAATAAAGCTATGATCTTTACATTAAATTGTTACTAATTTTATAAAACCCTTTTGTTTCCGAATATCCTAACTGACATTTCAATTTTTAATGAAAAATTGAACTTTCTATATTATTATTATATTATAATAATAATAATCCTTTCAAAAGGTTCAAATTTTGAAATCAAACCTTCTTATCTTAACATACTGACCGTAAAGATGGAATCTTTTTAATTTAATCCTTTTTATTATAACTTTTAAACAAAAAATATAATCTTTCTAATTCATACGTTAATTAATTCCATTAACTGAATATTAAATTAAAATATTCCTTTAATTCAAAATTGGAATGAGACCCAATCCATTACCATATAAATTTAATTATATGGATTTCAAACATCGCATTAATTCCATAATAATGATAAAACATTCAATAACAGCCAAAGTGCATTTTAAACTAATCACAAGTGCGATGTGTAGTCAGAATATCAACCCAAGACCCGTGTGGGGTTTCAACCAACACAAATTCAAATAATATATTATTAATTGTGCCTTTGGACAATGTGTGAAAATTTATCATCCAATCAACATAAACAAGTCAGGCAACTTGTAAATGGCAGTGTAAACATGTTTTAAATATCATAAATGTCATAAAAACATGTTACATATTTCAAATTTCAGACAATTCACAACAGTTATCCAAATCAACATTTTATAACAAAAATGTTATTTATATTCTAATGTACATTTTATAACAAAAATGTATGTTTAGACTAATGTACATTTTTATAACAAAAATGTATTTATATTTTAATGTACATTTTTGTAACAAAAATGTACTTTTATCCTAATGCAACATTTTATAAACAAAATGACAATTTATTTCTAATGTAACATTTTACATCAAAAATGTTTTTTTTTCTAATGGAACCTTTTTATATGAAATCCTGCATTACAATAAAAATGTAAATTCTAATGTTATCATACATTTTAATCAACATTGAATCATTTTATGTGAAATCTCATATTACATTAAAAATGTAATTTTAGTTGTAAACATACATTTTATCATCTTGAATCTTTTAATATGATCCATTCATACATTAAAATATACTTTTTTTAATGTCAAAACAATTTATCCCAACTTAAATCTTTTATATGATTCATACTTACAAAAAAATGTAATTTTTATGTTAACACGAATTTTATTCAAACTTGAATGTCTCAATGTTCACTCTTACATAAGAATGTGATTTTTATGTTGACACTATTTTATTCAAAACTTGAATATTTTAATGATTCTATCTTACATTGAAAAAGAAAATGTAATATTTTTAACCATTCATCTACTACATTAAAATTGTAATCTTTTTTTTATTCATTCTTGTATTACATAGGAAATGTAATCTTTTTACATTGTATCAAAATGTAATTCTTTTTATCTTGCATAAAGATGTAATCTTTTTGTATTATATAAAAAATGGAATTCTTTTTATATTACATAGAAAAATGTAATCTCTCCTATATTACACAAAAATGTAATCATTTCCATATTACATAGAAAATGAAATCTTTTGTATTACATAAAATGTAATCACATGGAAAATGTAACCTATTCAATGTTACACAAAAAAATGTAATCATTTTGTATTACATAGAAAATGAAATCTTTTGTATTACATAAAAATGTAATCACATGGAAAATGTAATCTATTCAATGTTACATAAGAAAAATGTAATCATTTTGTATTACATAAAATGTAATCACTTTTATATTACATAAAATGTAATTCTTTTTAATGTTGCATAAGAATGCATTCTCTTTATATTACAAGAAAAAAGTATTTATTTATAACACATGAGAAATGTAATCTTCTAAATGTTACACAAAAATGTAATCATTTTTATATTATAAAAAAATAAAATCTTATTTAATAATTCACTTGCATTAAATGTAAATTTTAATGTAAAATATTTTCATACAAACCTATTTCACCAAAGTGGTTTTTTTTTCATATGAATCTATTTCAACAAAAATGAATAATTTTGTATTCGTCAACATTAATACAATAAATGACATTTTGGATTTTGCCAATTCCAATAAAATAAAAATGGCATTTTTATTTTCCAATATAAATGATATAAAAATGGCATTCTTATTTTCCAATTTTAATAAATAATGATATTTTTAATTTCCAATATTAATGATATTTGTGTTAACAATTTCATTTCACACAATCATCATCAAATAAATAGATCTATATAACAGCATAAACCCCAGATCAAACCACGTATACAACCAATAGAATCTAACAGCATATTAGTGACAACACAAATAATATTAATTAATTTTAATTATATAAAAATAATAGAATTCTCACCTTCGTCATCTTTAGTTTGGCGATTCAGATCTAATTTTGCATGCAATTCTAACTGGCTCCAAATCGCTTCTAATCAGTTCTGAAATGTAGAGTTCGTCGCCACTATTCTCACGCAACTAAAATCGTTCAATTTCAATTTCTTATGAGGAAGATATGATTTTATAAATTAAAATGAATTAGCGATGGAACTACAGTGTTACAAGCCTTATTTAATTATACAGCCGTATGTTTTCAAAATTGTTCAAAACTTTGGATCAATCTTTCTCCAAATCTGTTGTATGAAATCTAGATCAGGTTGCGCGAGGTCGGAGGGCTTCTCGGCGTCGGTTCTCGGTGTACGTGCAACGGGGAGGGGTGAATCAGGTATGGATGGAAAGCTTGTGAAGAGTACTTCAAAAAGTTCTAAAGGTTGGAAGGATAATAGTGAGTGGGTGGAGAGAAATTGGAGGAGGATGTTTTGAGAGGTTTAGGCCATTGAAGAAGAAAGAAGAAGAACGAGGCGGCGGCTAAAGAATGAGAAGCTGGATTAAGGTTTAAAATGTTATAAAGTAGGAGGTAATAACCCTTTTTATTTTATATTTTTATTTTATTTTATTCCCTACTTATGTCTTTACATATGTAGTAGGTTACAAATGAGACAAATTTGGTGACCAGACATGACATGTCAGCACTAATTTCTCTTTCTAATTCAAAAGTAAATCAAAGAAGAAAAGAGAACAAATGGAAAGGAACAAATGCATTTTTGATTGCCTGATAGAGAATTGTGTGACTTCTCATATTTCAAAACATATAATATCAAAATTCCATAATTGAAGGAATCTTTTCAATGAGCAAGCGAGAATATAAAGAAGAGAAATATATATGTGGGCTCATTAGTATTTGGAAAGAAGCAAGAGAGAAAGGGGAAAGAAATTGATATGAAGGAAAGGAATAAATGCCATATTAAAAACATAACGAAGAGAGAAGGGCATTGAAAATTGTTGTAACTATTCATATTTCAAAATAAATAAATTAATTAACGAAGCTTTTACAAATTCTTAAATGTTACCTTTTTGAACCAATAGGGAAAGAATTATGGTGGAGAGAGATGAGGCAATGATTTGTTCTTTATAAACGGTGTGTATGAATGCTTGGCTCAACACGAACTAACAGTCAGCGTTACTTAGTTATTTCAGAACGTTATAAATCCAATCGTTATGCACCATTAATTAAAGTTCAAATGGTAACGAATTTATAGCACAATTTATTTTCTTCCTTATATTGCGCATTTCTTATATAAATATGGACTAGCTTTCACAGCTTGTATTTACAAAGTTACATTCGTTCTTTTTTTAAAAAAAAAAAACCATATTGTTTGGCTTATGTGCCAATCAATGCCTAATTAATTTCTTAACTTGCGTAATTAATGGTATATGAACCTAAAGACTTCGCTTTATATGCACATATTTAGGGAAATTCAAAATCATGTTCATTCAGTTCTATTTTTTTTAACATAACCAGTATTTTAAATGTTTTAACACTTCTAAACTAAAAAGATGAGACTTTTTATCCAATCTAAAATTACATTAAAAAGTGTATTTATAATATTCAACACTTTTAATCTAAAAAGATGAAGTTTTTCATCAAGATGAATTTTATGGTATGACAACTTCCAAACAAAGCTATGTTTACATTAACATGTTTACACGTTCACAAATCAATGTTAATCAATGCCAATTATTAACATGTTTAAAATCAATGTAAAATAGCATGTTTTACTTAATAAATGTCATGTTTACAAATCAAAGCTAATTAACATATTTTTAAGACTAAGTGTTAATTATAAATCAATTTCATGTCTTGAATTTTCTAAACCAATATATTCTAAGTTATGTTTATCATTTATAACATGTTTTAACAAAATTTTCTTAAAATAAAATTTTAAATTAGTTCCGATTTTCCGGGTTGTTACATCTTGGGTATGATATCTTCTCTCATGCGGTTTCAGTTGCCGACCAACATAAGCTACTACCCTACCTCCTTGCATCAATTCAGCACCTAATCCGGTACCACATGTGTCTGTGTATACCGTCATCTCTTCATTCCCTCTTGGAATGACTAACACTGGCGCACACGTCAACTTCTCCTTTAGACCCTTGAATGCATCTTCGCACCTTCTGTCCCAGACGAAAGCTTGATTCTTCTTGGTCAACTGAGTCAACGGTGCCGCTATCTTGGAGAAGTCCTGGATGAACTTACGATTATATCCAGCTAACCCCATGAAACTTCTTACATCTGTCGCATTCTTGGGCGTAGACCAATCTTGTACCATAGCCACTTTAGCAGGATCTACGACAATACCATTCTCTGAAACGACTTGGCCATAGAATCTCACATCCCTCCTCCAGATGTGACACTTAGAAAACTTTGCTTTCAACTGGTGTTTTCTCAACACCTCCATCACTATCATCAAATGTTCCTTGTGTTCTTCCACTGTCCTCGAATAAACCAATGTATCGTCCACGAACACAAGAACAAACTTATTCAATTGATCTCTGAATACCCTATTCATAAGATCCACAAAATATGCTGGTGCATTGGTCAACCCGAATGGCATGATCAACCACTCATAAAATCCAAACGGCGTCCGAAAGGCCGTTATATCTATACTTTCAGCTGCCACTCTGAGCTGATGAAATCCTGTCGCAAGGTCCAACTGGGAGAACACCCTTGCTCCTTCCACTTGATCAAACAAATCATCTATCCGCGGTAGAGGATACTTATTCTTCCTCGTCACCTTATTCAACTCGCGATAATCCACACACAATCGAAGGGAACCATCTGCCTTAGTAGCAAACACAACTGGTGCTCCCCACTCGGAGACACTTCTTCAAATAAATCCCTTATTCAAAAGATCGCTGACTTGCACCCCGAGCTCTCGCTGCTCTCTTGGTGCCATACGACGAAGTGGCATCACTATTGGTCTGGCATCTTTCACTAAATCAATACAAAACTCAGTCTCTCGATGTGGTGGAAGCCAGGTCACTTCCCCGAAGATGTCCGGATACCGGCAAAGTGTGACGGAAGATGTCCGTATACGCAACCTAGAGCTCTGATACCAAGTGTGACGACCCGCACCGCACCAGCCGACATTTCCATGAAATGCGCTGTACCGATGTCCAACTAGCACGGGACGGTCGCCAAAGAAAAGAAAGGAAAAAAAAGAAAACTTCCAAAGGGACCTGTAGAATGTCTCACAGCACATGGAATAAAATATAATAGCAATATACTTGACATAAAATAGGCGAGACAGTGCATAAGCTGAAAACTAAAACCATCATCAACATAGCAACGGAAATCCAAATACAGCATATGTTCCACAACATCATTATTACAACTTTTCATAACTGCCTCTAAAGAAAAGAAAAGAGAGGGTACGCCACTAATTCCCGGAGCAGCGACCATCAACAACACAGGGAGATTTCATATATATAGTACGTGGGAGCCTCTTGCTTGTCTCCGGAACAACTACTCCTGCATAACTAGCTAACCTATCTGCCCGTTTAAGAGTACCCAGAGTAATAAGAAGAGACATAAAACTCTGGGTCAGACAAAAGTCTGGTATGAGCGATAAGCAGCAAAACTAGAACAATAACAGGTATATTAAACCATACCTGCAACCAAAGAGTTAGCACTACATACCGTACAATACTCTAAGGTGCCACTACACAGATGGTGTAAAGATAACGGGGGAGGGGGTGTGCATGTCATAGTGATGGCAAACAAATCAAGCATAGCAACCATCCTCACATCTCTCACTCAGTGCGTAAAGCATACGATGTCCACCGCTTCGATCACTAGACATATCGAGGTAATGAGGGAGTCCGCCTTGTACAACTACTGCTACCACCAAGCTTACCCCATGGAGTCATGACCAAACCTTTACAAATGACCCCACTTCATTGGTCTATAGCCCATTAGTCGTACCTAGGCCACTGTGGCCCTGAATCCGTCCACATACCTCCCATACATAGTGATCCAAAGTCATAAACATCGACAACCCCTTAGCACACGTTTGGCAGCAAAGCCCAACTCATGAAGTTAACTCGTTGGTTCCCAACTGGATCCTGAGTACAAGCTTCCCATTTTGACTACCTTTGCATCTCGGTCCTTGGTCTCCTCCGGATCGGTCTTCTTCCTTTCCCTCGGTTTGGTTCGGTTATACGCTCCCCAGGTTAGTTCGTGGCACACTCCAGTCCGTGGTCCCCTGGCGCTCTTCAGTTCGTGACCATGCTTCCTCACCGGTTCGGATCGGAGGATACCCATACGGTTCGGGTCGTGCTCCAGACTTCACGGCTGCACCCTCGATTCAGATCGTGTTCACCCATCTGGTCGGGTCGGTCTCCCCATCCAGGTCGCGGCAGTTCATCGGTTCGTGGAGGCATCAGTTCGTGGCTTCTGAAGTGGTTTGGTTCGTGATCATCATTCACGAGTGGGTCGGATCGTTTAAGATTCCACAAGCTAGTCGTGAGCACCATTCACGAGGGGGTCGGTTCGGTAGGGGGCGATCCGATCTGGTTCTGGGTCATTTCCTGCAACTTTTCCAACGACTGTTTTTACGCCATTTGACGGCGTTTTCGACCAATTTAACTGTCCTAATCAATCACATAGCATACCATACAGTCATAGCAACATATAGAACTGACCACAAACACCAAAACAACAATTTGATATGTTAAAATGGATCAAACATAGCCAAAAACCCTTGTTTTCCCCTTAATCATATTTAAGCAAATCTAATGATAGGATTAACAAAACTTAAACAAATTAACCCAAACTTCTAACAGAGGTCTAAAATGATGTTTCAAATTTTCTAAACATTTTTCCAGAATTTATTAATGTATAAATTCGCTGATTCACACTAATTACCCTTAATTAACCGTAATTAGTGAGAAACTATGCAAATCACTCACCTTAGCCACAAATAAAACTTTTAGAACAGAAAATCCACTGATTTGGGGGAAATACTGATGTCTAACAGCAACTCTAACACTGATGTAGTGAAGATATTCCTTGATTTGGCGTTGCTAAGCTTAATCCTTGATTAGAGAGCGATTTTGGGTGATTTTAGGAAGTGGAGGCCATTGTTAGTGTTCCTAATAGGTAAATGATGGCTAGAAAACTGAAATAGAATGAAAACCTAACTCATTTCAGCCTCCCCATAACCCTAATCCCGAAATGGGTTACGGGCCCATTTGCTAATTACCCTAATCAGCCCACTAAGCAGTCTTTCACCTTATGAAACTTGTTTCAGCTATATCTCCCAGATGGTGAGTCTTTTTGGCTAATGTGACCACTCCACGGAATTGTAAACTATCATCCGAATCCAATGGAAGTGGTTTCAAGTCAAAATTCCTTTCCAGTCAAAAGTTATGGCCGAAACAAGATCAACTAGGGGCAAAACGGTCATTTAAAAATCGGCAAAAATCATGAACATGGGAAATGACCCCAATAGTCGTTCCCCAAAGTTACATGACCATACGACCTCATACGATAATGAAATAAATATTCTACGATCCATCGATGCGTAGAGTAAGGGTCGTTACAATTTTGCCCATACCCGAAGCCCGCAAGTCAGGGTAGACCCGACCCGCCCCATGACCCAGTGAAATTGAGTCTAATATACACAAATTTAAATTCTTATTTTTTTTATCACTAAACGATAAATTATATACAAATAATAATGTGTTTAAAATGATAAGAGAATATAATTAAATGTGTTATTAAATAATTATTCAAAATGTATGCATTTTTTATTATATGATTATCATTGATGCAACTTAACACTATGAAAAATTTATAGCTTATTGACCGGAAGAATATCATATTCAAGTCATAACTACGTATACCTAAGAAAATTAGCAACTAATCAATATAGTTGTAAATTGTTTCAATGAAGTTTCAATAATGCGGGTCAGGTTGGGGAGAGTTAGCTATGCCCCAAACCCAACCCTGGACCCGGTCCTCCAAAAGCAGGTTGCGGGTCTGCCCGCCCTAAAGACCCTATAGGGCGGGTCTAAACGGGTCAGAACAGGGGCGGGTCAAATGGGTTTGGACCCTAGACCAGCTCCATTGTCATCCCTATATAAGCAGTTTTCTGTAATTCTTCTGTTTTTTCTAACATTTTCTGTTTAAGTAATATTCAAATTACTATAAATTATATTCTTGGTCTTCTTTCCCTATTAATTATCAGTTTTTTTAAGTTGTGGTTATGCCCAAATATTCCTAAAAGGCACATCTATGAGCCTGATGTAGGCATAGATTTATATGCCTTATTACATATGACTGATTATAATCATATATTATGCACGCTTGTATACAACTTATTTCAACACTAATTATGCGCCTAATTCTATACGATTGATTATTATCCTTTATTACGCACATGTGTGGGAAATCTGATTTAATAGGGATAATCAAGTATTTTGGGGCTAATTGGACAAATGTTGTAAAACTATAATAAAAGAGAACGTCAAACAAATAATATTAAAACTTTATTGAGTTTGTAAAATGACTATGGCACAGGATGTGACTGAAAAATGAACTATGACCATATTTGCGTAAATATGATAATTGGGAAATCATAATAAGCAAACATGGTTTGTTTTTATTTTTTGAAAATTGGTACACTTTTCTAAACTTATAGAATAGTATATGCTAAGGTTAGCATATTAAGCCGAGCAAACTAAAACAGAAATACATAAAACACAAATACAAGCATTAAAAAGAAAACTATGAAATGAAATAACTATGAACCATGATGAGGTCGTGTCTTCCCACATTCATACGTGCAATCTGACCTTGCACAACTCCTCATAAACTCCACATCTCTTAACAATTACTGTAACGACCTGGATTGTTAGCTATTCAATTTTTAATATTTAAATTGATTTTAAATGTTGTATTGATTATTTAAAAGGATTTGATAAGGAATTTATTTATTAAAAACAACCTTGAACGTATAATTTACAATTAAATATAAAACGAGATCGTAATGACACGGTAGTTCGTAATTTATTGTTTTGAACTTCAATTGAATATACAGGATCCAAGATAGGTCAGAATTTTTTGAAACAAGAAACGTTTGAATCTATTAAACTGTATCTTTCTAATATAAGTGAAAAATCGAGATTTTGTCTTATAGATTGTAAGTTATGTCAAAATTGAATTTTCAAAAAGTCGCTGTTGAGTCGTGTATAAGCCATAAAGGCTTATTTAATATAATTAAATATTGGTTTCGAATTTGGATAAGATTTTTGAGACGTAGTTATTATTTAATTTGTAGATTTTTTCTATAGTTTTTATTCTAAAAATAAGCAACTTTTGATTTGAAGTATTTTACATCCTATATCAGCGTTTTGGGATATCACAACATAAGTTAACTTGTCTATATTATTATATTTTTGGGATCATGGCACATCGTTTGATACGATAGTATTTTTATTCTTGTTTATAACAGTCCATAAGTGAATGAAATTATGTGTAATGGGTATGCTAATCTTGAAGCTTCTATCGACAGCCAGTCCGTTCCTTCTAAATTAAGACAGTCCGTTCCTTCTAAATGAAGCTGCACTAAATCCTCTACAGAAAGCTTGAATTTTCTCTTTATATAAGCATTCCCATTCCATTCGCTAGCAAGCCTCTTCTCCATTTACACTAATTAAAACACAAACCCCAGCCTTTCTGTCTTCTTTCTTACCCTAATTCGACTTTCAATAAAATCAAAACCAGAAAATCCCCACTTCAAAATCCACTAATTCCCCAAATTATTCCTTCCGTTTTCATTCTCATTCGTGGTTTCCTGCAACAAAATTCGCAACTCTTAAAATCGAAATAAAATCCAAATCCATATGAAATCAGAAACCACTTGCTTCGTTAATTTTGTTTTCGCAAGGGCCTGAACTTCATATTTAAATTACGGAGTGCGATCATTGTTCTTGAAGTCGATTTCTTACTTTACAGAACGTCAGGGCTTCAGTTTTGGAGCTATAAGATCGTCGTTGTAAGAATTAGGCGGTGCAGCAGCGATTGTGGGGCGGAGTAGGATCGGTAATGGTTTTCTGGGGGATTTTCGAATCTAAAATTGTCGCTACCTGCTGCGGGAAAGTCGGAGTTGATTTTCACTGTGGGGTTGTCGAGTTTGAGTTGATGGTTGCCGTATGGTGGAGGACACAAAGGGGGGTTTGGTGGTGCTTTCAAAATGGGCGGTGGAGATCTGTAGTTCATCTGAGGTGAAGCAGTGGTGGTGAAATGGTAGTTCGGTATTGCAGCAGGGGGAGATTGCGAATTTGTCAGTGGAAGAAGGAGGGTAGTGAGTTAAAACGTGGTTTATGATTTAAACTTTGGGTGTGGGTTCTCTGTAAAGGAAATTTAACGTTGATCTTCATTTTTAAAATGGAAGGGGAAGTTTGAGTTCGGTAGAATGGTGAGGAGTTGATGGAGTTTTGTTTGAGACATGCTGTTGCAGGTACAAATTCATTTGCTGGAGCAAGAAGGAGTCATCACATATCAATCGTGATTAAGAACTAGTGATTTAAAGATGTTAATATAATTATATATAATCAATTATTATATATAAAACATGTAAAATTATAAAAATTAGAATATGATCATATGTTAACAGAATCAAACATGACCGGATCCATTGGAACCTTAACAACGAGACCTATGTTATGGAATCGACATGGCCGAAAGCAGAGATACTGGAATTTCGTAGAAAATTTAAACGTCTGCTTCATTTTAGACGGAACAAAAGTAGAGCTGTCAACTGAAAAACAATGTGAGTAAACTCACTAACTCTGGCTCGTTTATATTTTTATATAAACGAGTTTTAAATTTATTTATAGTAATTTTATACTGTGTGATGGTTGTTTGGATGAATGACTGATAAAATTGGTTGGAATGGTTGATATAGTTATATCGTTGATCGATTATTAGTTCTGTTTACAATGATATTTCATATTTATGTGAAATTAATGTTGATTAACATCTGTGGATGCAGGGAAATAGGTTGGAGGGATCCAACTGGATTCCTCAACATTTATGCTACCATTTTATTCTATTTGTTGTATGATGTATTATATAATATATGATTGATTATGTTATGTTTGAATTACCCTAGCCCTAGAATTTTGGTATTTAAATACCGTGAGATATTCTCGAATATAGAAAAGAAATTTGTGATCTAAAAAGGAATTTGTTTCCAATACAAATTAAATTTCGAATGGTCTTGAAAATAGGAACTTGTTTTAATAAATAAAACAAGGAGCTGATTTTAAATGATATTATAATTTAATAAAATATTTATCATTGGGTAAATTATAATATAAATTCAAGTTTGAATTTTTATAATAAAATGGAAATCGGTTTTGAAACCCGTATTTGCAATAAGATTTGAACTTAGTGATTATAAAAATGAGGTTATAAATAAATGAAATAAAAACAAGATTTTTACCTGAATAATCCTATCAATAGAAGTTAATAAAGAGAAATTGGACTTTTGTAACATCCCATGTCCATTAATGTCACTCACAAAGGGAATGCATTAACTTTCATTACAGAACAGATAAGTAAAGTAGTACTTGAAAAAAAAACTTATAACTTTATTGCAGCAGAAACAAAAATAAGTTTGGTTTACATCTTTCAAAACCATAATACCAAAACTCAAGTACACAAGTATCAGTCTTATACAAAATCCTTCAGAATACATAATTTTGAAGTCATAATACCCAACTAATGACCGCCATGAAAAGATAGAGTCAAAGCCAAGCAATACTCCAAGCACCTCAAGCAGAGAGAATTTGAATCAAGCTCCTATGTTTCCTCCCTAAGAACCTGGGGGGGGGGGGGGGGGGGGGCGGAACGGAAAGAAAAGGGGCGAAAACAAACGAGGTCAGACATAAAGTCTGGCGAGTCTAGTTACTTTCAGCATATGAACAGATAATAATTATCATGATATGTAAATAAAGCTGGATGAGAGATAGCAGTAACAGAAATAACAGGTATACTTAGGTTAAACAGAAAGAACAGAATGATATAGACCAAGCTATGCTTCTTACTTATATCTTACTTCTCGGCACTAATACTAGTATAACAGGATTATGTGTTACCCTAATGTTTTAACTGAAACAGAAACGAAGACAGAGTGATTCTCATAAAAACGGAATGCTAGAATTGGGCTTTTACCACCCAACAGAAACAGATGATGCAGAAGCAGAATACTAGTAATGGGTCTTTACCACCCCAACTAATGGGCCTTTACCACCCCAACAGAAACAGACGATATAGAAATAAAATTCTAGTAGTGCGCCTTTACCACCCCAACTAATGGGCCTTTACCACCCCAATAGAAACAGACGATTCAGAAACAGAATTCTAGTAATGGGCCTTCACCACCCTAACAGAAATAGACGGAATTAGGTGTACCCTAAATTCTACCCCAAGCCATCGGCTCCCTTATACATAAATACTCTGTGCCGGCCAAGGGTGTATCATTCCCTAAAGTGGAAACCTATTGACACAGACCTATTTATAGATGTCACGGTGTCTTACATCCTCAAAGAAGACCAGATCCATGCATGCACATGACCCGGTTGGAATGCGCCATCAACACCCCTCGCCATTATCAGAATGTACCTCTTACAATTAGTTCAGTAAGCATGCCCGGCCCCTACCTAGTGTTGGGTCATAGTTTTGATACCAGAAAAGGGTTACTGACTAATATGGGTCCCACACAACAGATGACACAAATAATTACCCCTCCTAACCTTGTGTCCCCATACTAACAGATTTCAGATTTACTTGCTTACTGATTTCAGATGTACAAAGTTCAGATTAACTAGTTTTCAGATTAGGCATACAAGTTAACAAGTTTTCAGACTAACGGATCAGACGTACATATTAACAGACTTGCAGATTGTTTTACCTAACCTTGTATTGGACCTACAGATTTACGAAATGGGTTTATTAGATTCATCCGTCCGGTTGATTTAACCCTATCCACCCAACATATTTTAGGCATCATATTAATAATAGATTTGCATTAACTAATTACTAATGCATAGACCTCTCACATTAGGTCGGTAGCTTGTGGCCGCTGGATGTGCCGGGTGGTTCCGACCAGACTTCTGCCACAAGCCAGACCTAACCTCATGTCTAAGCATCTTTTAATTATGCCTACGACCTCTCACATTAGACTGACAGTTTGCGGTTGCTTGTTAGGCCGGTTGGTCCCGGGCAGACTTCTACCGCAAACTGAGTCTAACCTCGTGTCTCAGCATTCTTATTCTAGCCAATAAATTCATTCACTGATTATGCCACTATTAGACTAATTATGTCGTTTTTAACAGACTAAACTTCTTTACAAGTTGTACCAGATTATCCATTATCATGTTCTACTCAATTGAGACTACAGATTTACATACCCAAATTGCAGTATTCAGGTTTCAATAGATTTAGCAGATTAGGTAATTTAACAGATCTAATCATCCCTTAAAGTTCCATTGACATATCTCACTTAATTATAAAATTAAGCCTAATTTTACATGCCCAAATTATGGTCATATTCACAATATAACATATGCCCCAACTTTTAGTTAAGTTTGCATAGTACAGAATATTTTCCAAAATCCCAAATCATGATACAAATTATTCTAAATTATAGCCTTTGATTACCGCGTATGTCAAATATCCAAAAATCAAAATTAGGCGTATTCACATTAATAGTTATCCCTATTTTAATATAGACATTTTTGGCCTAAGTCACATATCCCTCTTTTTTTCAAGTCATAGATCGTCATAAAATATGCCCCAAATCTAGATCTTAAATTATAACATGTATTATGTCCTCAAATTCATATCTTGAATTATAACATGCATTATGTCCCCAAATTTTGAGTCATATGTTATCATACAATAATTCTCCTTCTTCCAAATTATGAACCGTCATATATAGTATGCCCAGATCTAGATCATGAATTACACATATGTTGTGTCCTAAAATCAATTACAAATCAATTATGTCCAACTAATTAATATTTTCCCCAAATTTTGCATTCATACGTTCATCTCTTATGAGATTTGGCACAGGCTCGTGGTAGCCTGGTTATATAGACAGAAAAGAAGGAGGAAGAAAGAGATACAAAACAACCATAATAACATTAATAAAATAGATCCATAGGTACAGAAAATAGATCCGACAAATAGAAATATGCCAAACCTCAGATTCGGATTTATAACAATGTCAGGATCATAATTAAATTTCATATCTGAAATTAACTGTACTCACCTTGGTGGGATTCTAAAAGAAAAAGTATTGTAGTTGTTCTCTTTTAATCCTATTCAAATTTTGATTCGTAGCTTCTAACTTGCTTTCTAGTTTGCTCTCTAATTGGAGAAGGATGGTGGCTACACTAAGTTGGCCATGGACAGCATGACGGCTTCTTGCAATGAAATTGTGTGGTTTAGGGTTGAGGTTTGGAGTGTTTTTTATAGAAGTTTAGATTAATATAAGCAGTTAGATCAACCTAGGAATAATCAGAACCATCCAAGCCCTTTAGAGTTATCCAGAAACAGCCATCTATGTCATAATGAATCAGCAAATGTATTTTATATATATTAATAACCTTCTATTTTTTTTCTTCCATTAAGTTAATATCAATTAACATGAATGACAAATTAGCACAAACACATATACAAACTAAGGTCAATTATATGTTTTCCAATCAATGCCATATTAACACACATCTACAAATTAATTTCAATCTATTCATGTTTACATATTTGTCATTTATGTCAAGTTTATATTTAAATCATACCCATAATTCAAGGTATCCAAATTATACCTTTTTTTCATGCTACTAATCACTAATTTACATATTTCCTATTTGAGAATAATTCTATATGTAAATTACCCCCATCATAATTACTATTTCAATTATGTTCGCAATTAATGGTATACCAAATATACCATTTCATAATACAAGATTATGAACCAATCTATGCCATGTAATTCCATATATATAAATATCTATTTATACATGCATAAATCTTTCTTTTCACTGCATACATCCACACATTTTTATTAAATTTGTATCTTTATAACATAAATGCACATATGTACATATATGCATCTATTTATTTAATACTTTTACCGTATGTATTATTGCTTTAAATCTCCTTATTTAGCGCACGTACTAATATGTTAAATCTTTCTTACCTTTAATTTGTCACAAATCCAATCAGAGAAGGCTAAGTAAAAAATAACAATTCTTGACAAACAAAAATGCGCCACGTGCGCCACATGATGCGTACATGTCATATATGTATATATACATGTATTATATATATATATATATTCTTTTTATCTATCTTCCTAATTAACCATTTTCACACTAAACCACTTTTTGAACCGCGTTCACACTAGGCCACTTTTTAGCCATTCACCTAAAACAAAAATATGGCGCTGGCGGGGATCGAACTCTGTGCCCCTTGTATGCAAGTCACATGTTCCAACCAAATGAGCTACTAAGTCTTTTGCGTACAAACCTTAGAACAGTGCTAAACATTATTCTTTTCTCATTCCACTTTTTCATGTTTTGCTCCAATATTTAATTTAAAGATATATTCTTCATACGGAGTTCGATTTACGTAAACTCGGACTCTATCTCAAGCAGAATTTCGAGACGAACGCAATAGCGTAGTGCATTTTACCTAATTCTTCTTTTAAAAATTAATTATTCTTTAATTTGTGAAACTTAACGTTATAGAATTATGGGGCGATACATTCTCCCCTCCTTAAAGAATTTCATCCCCAAAATCTTCAAGTTAAGAAGAATGTGTCCTACCATCCAATCACCCATCTACTCAACTACCAAACACCGGCATCCATTGTCCTTAAAAGGTTTCTAATGTTGTATAAACACATGCAGAGTGTGTGTATATGTTTCTTATCTAACGCAAAAACCAGGCGGTCTACTGATTCAGTTGACCTCCTTAATGCGAGTTATGTCAGTGCCATGAATCCAATATGTATGCAAGAAATCCTATTTGATACATGTCGTTTCTATATGTGTGCGCAACCATTCATTCAAATGCCACATCCATGTGATGAGTCAATCATTTTTCATCCATAAAATTGAAAATGCACACATATCCATATGTAGTATGAGAGTGTTTTTGAGCCGATCTAATGCCTAGTGTGTGTATATGCATCCACGAGCAACCACTAGCAACCACTTGCAACCATCAAATATAAAATGTATCAAACACATGTTTACATCCATTAGTTTCTACCTAAAGGTCGAAGACTCGATCGATAGGATACAGTCGAGTGATAGAAGCAAGTACAAATTAAACAAAAGCTCTGTTCCCATTAGACATCGGTTAAGAGAATAATTCCTTAAGTATCAACCCCGAAGACCGAAATCAACATCAGATTGACACTCAGAGAATTACTCTCATTAAACAATGTCAAAACTGGAAATCTACTTCATGCTTCGAGTAAAAAACCCTATCCTTTTCAGAAATATTCAGATACTTACAGACTATTGGTACAGATCAGATTATCAAATGATTCTTAGAAAACTAAGCATGATAAAACCCCACCATATCCCACCAAACCCAGAATGTATGCGTCATAGTCAACTTAACGCCCGGCACATATACCTTCTGAACCAGCCTGGTATCGGTACGCCCTCGGGTATTTCGATTTGATCAGCCATGCTGAAAGGAAAAAGGGAAAGATTCAAAATGGAGATTCGAAAGATAGATATATGGCTATTAGGGATTATATTTTTTTTTCCAAAATAAACTTTACTTTTGAAAATAGCTCCTTCTAAACCTTTTTGAAAATAGTTTTTAAAAACTCTTTATCAAATCTGGTAACCTTCAGCTCTGATACCAAGTGTAACACCCCATGTCCATTAATGTCACTCACAAAGGGAATGCATTAACTTTCATGAAGTATTATAAGTAAACAGAACAGAACATTACAAAACAGATAAGTAAAGTAGTACTTGAAAAAAACTTATAACTTTATTGCAACAGAAACAGAAATAAGTTTGGTTTACATATTTCAAAACCATAATACCAAAACTCAAGTGCACAATTATCAGTCTTATACAAAATCCTTCAGAATACATAATTTTGAAGTCATAATCCCCAACCAATGACCGCCATGAAAAGATAGAATCAAAGCCAAGCAATAATCCAAGCACATCAAGTAGAGAGAATTTGAATCAAGCTCCTATGTTTCCACCCTAAGCACCTAGGGGGGGAAACGGAAAGAAAAGGGGCGAAAACAAACGAGGTCGGACATAAAGTCTGGCGAGTCCAGTTACTTTCAGCATATGAACTGATAATAATTATCATGATATGTAAATAAAGCTGGACGAGAGATAGCAGTAACAGAAATAGCGGATATACTTAGGTTAAATAGAAGGAACATAATGATATAGACCAAGCTATGCTTCTTACTTATATCTTACTTCTATGCACTAATACTAGTATAACAGGATTATGTGTTACCCTAATGTTTTAACTGAAACAGAAATGGAGACAGAGTGATTCTCATAATAGAGGAATGCCAGAAATGGGCTTTTACCACCCAACAGAAACAGATGATGCAGAAACAGAATACTAGTAATGGGCCTTTACCACCCCAACAGAAACAGACGAGACAGAAACATAATTCTAGTAGTGGGCCTTTACCACCCCAACTAATAGGCCTTTACCACCCCAACAGAAACAAACGATTCAGAAACAGAATTCTAGTAATGCGCCTTTACCACCCTAACATAAATAGACGGAATTAGGTGTACCCTAAATTCTACCCCAAGCGATCGGCTCCCTGATACATAAATACCCTGTGCCGGCCCCACAGACGGGTGTATCATTCCCTAAAGTGGAAACCTATTGACATAGACCTATTTACAGATGTCACGGTGTCTTACATCCTTAGAGCAGACCGGATCCATGCACGCACATGACCCGGTTGGAATGCGCCGTCAACACCCCTCGCCATTATCAGAATGAATCTATTACAATTAGTTCAGTAAGCATGCCCGGACCCTTACCTAGTGTTGGGTCATAGTTTTGATACCAGAAAAGGGTTACTGACTAATATGGGTCCCATACAACAGATGACACAAGTAATTACCCCTCCTAACCTTGTGTCCCCAGATTAACAGATTTCAGATTTACTTGCTTATAGATTTCAGATGTACAAAGTTCAGATTAACTAGTTTTCAGATTATGCATACAAGTTAACAAGTTTTCAAACTAACGGATCAGATGTACAGATTAACAGACTTGCAGATTGTTTTACCTAACCTTGTATTGGACCTACAGATTTACGAAACGAGTTTATTAGATTCATCCGCCCAGTTGATTTAACCCTATCCGACCAACACATTTTAGGCATCATATTAATCTTAGATTTGCATTAATTGATTACTAATGCACAGACCTCTCACATTAGGTCGGTAGCTTGTGGCCGCTGGATGTGCCGGGCGGTTCCGGGCAGACTTATGCCACAAGCCAGACCTAACCTCGTATCTAAGCATCTTTTAATTATGCCTACGACCTCTCACATTAGACTGACAGTTTGCGGTTGCTTGTTTGGTCCCGGGCAGGCTTCTACCGCAAACTGAGTCTAACCTCGTGTCTCAGCATTCTTATTCTAGCCAATAAATCCATTCACAGATTATGCCACTATTAGACTAATTATGTCGTTTTTAACAGACTAAACTTCTTTACAAGTTGTAGCAGATTATCCATTATCATGTTCTACTCAATTGATACTAAGGATTTACATACCCAAATTACAGTATTCAGGTTTCAACAGATTTATCATATTAGGCAATTTAACAGATCTAATCATCCCTTAAAGATCCTTTGACATATCTCGCTTAATTATAAAATTAAGCCTAATTTTACATGCCCAAATTACGGTCATAGTTCACAATATAACATATGCCCAACCTTTTAGTTACGTTTGCACAGTACAGAATATTTTCCAAAAACCCCAAATCATGATATAAATTATGGTAAATTATAGCTTTTGATTACCGCGTATGTCAAATATCCAAAAATCCAAATTAGGCGTATTCACATTAATAGTTATCCCTATTTTAATATAGACTTTTTAGGCCTAAGTCACATATCCCTTTTTTTTCCAAGTCATAGATCGTCATAAAATATGCCCAAATCTAGATCTTAAATTATAACATGTATTATGTCCTCAAAATCCGATCTTGAATTATAACATGCATTATGTCCCCAAATTTTTAGTCATATGTTATCATACAATAATTCTCCTTCTTCCAAATTATGAACCGTCATATATAGTATGCCCAGAGCTAGATCTTCAATTACACATATTTGTGTCCTCAAACCAATTACAAATCAATTATGTCCAATTAATCAATATTTTCCCCAAATTTTGCGTTCATACGTTCATCTCTTGTGAGATTTGGCAAAGGCTCGTGGTAGCTTGGTTATATAGAAAGAAAAGAAGGAGGAAGAAAGAGATACAAAACAACCACAATAACATTAATAAAATAGATCCACAGGTACAGAAAATAGATCTGATAAATAGAAATATGCATAACCTCTGATTCCGATTTATAACAATGTCAGGATCATAATTAAATTTCATATCTGAAATTAACTATACTCGCCTTGGTTGGATTCTAAAAGAAAAAGGATTGTAGTTGTTCTCTTTAAATCCTATTCAGATTTTGATTCGTAGCTTCTAACTTGCTTTCTAGTTTGCTCTCTAATTGGAGAAGGATGGTGGCTACACTAAGTTAGCCATGGACATCATGACGGCTTCTTGCAATGAAATTGTGTGGTTTAGGATTGAGGTTTGGAGGGTTTTTATAGAAGTTTAGATTAATGTAAGCCGTTAGATCAACCTAGGAATAATCAAAACCATCCAAGCCCTTTAGAGTTATCCAGAAACAGCCACGTATGCCCTAATGACTTAGTAAATGTATATTATATATATTAATAACCTTCTATTTTTTTCTTCCCTTAAATTAATATCAATTAACATGAATGACAAATTAGCACAAACACATATACAAACTAAGGTCAATTACATGTTTTCCAATCAATGCCATATTAACACACATCTACAAATTAATTTCAATCTATACATGTTTACATATTTGTCATTTATGTCAAGTTTATATTTAAATCATACCCATAATTCAAGGTATCCAAATTATACCTTTTTTTTCATGCTACTAATCACTAATTTACATATTTCCTACTTAAGAATAATTCTATATGTAAATTACCCCCATCATAATTACTATTTCAATTATGTCGCAATTAATGGTATACCAAATATACCATTTCATAATACAAGATTATGAACCAATCTATGCCATGTAATTCCATATATATAAATATCTATTTATACATGCTTAAATCTTTCTTTTCACTGTATGCATCCACACATTTTTATTAAATTTGTATCTTTATAACATAAATCCACATATGTACATATATGCATCTATTTATTTAATACTTTTACCGTATGTATTATTGCGTTAAATCTCCTTATTTAGCGCACGTACTAATATGTTAAATCTTTCTTACCTCTAATTTGTCACAAATCCAATCAGAGAAGGCTACATAAAAAAAAACCAATCCTTAACAAACAAAAATGCGCCACGTGCGCCACATGATGCGTACACGTCATATATGTATATATGTATTATATATATATATATATATTCTTTTTATCTATCTTCCCAATTAACTATTTTCACACTAAACCACTTTTTGAACCGCGTTCACACTAGGCCACTTTTTAGCCATTCCCCTAAAACAAAAGTATGGCGTTGATGGGGATTGAACTCTACACCCCTTGTATGCAAGTCACATGTTCCAACCAAATGAGCTACTAAGTCTTTTGCTTACAAACCTTAGAACAATGCTAAACATTATTCTTTTCTCATTCCTCTTTTTCATGTTTTGCTGCAATATTTAATTTAAAGATATCTTCTTCATACGGAGTCCGATTTACGCAAACTCGGACTCTATCTCAAGCAGAATTCCGAGACGAACGCGATGACGCAGTCCGTTTTACCTAATTCTTCTTTTACAAATTAATTATTCTTTAATTTTTGAAACTTAATGTTATAGAATTACGGGGTGTTACAACTTTGAGATATTATTTAAATAATTTAATATTTTTTAAAATTAGAATTATTAAACAGATTTATAGAAATCAAATAAAGTTGATTTCAAAAATTATGGAATGTATAATATGTAAATACGTTTAAAAAGGAAATTTCGAATTGTTGGCTAAATAGAAAGGTTAGTGGAAATCAGTTATCCAGTTGACTGATATTTTCAAGTTGACCAAGATAACTGTTTCGATTAAAATTAGTCATTTGACTGTTTTCTTTCCAAATTAATTTAGTAAATAAAATTTTAATAAAAGTTGTTTAACTTAATAATATTTCCTGAAAAGATGATTATTTTTTCATTAACGATGTTTTAAGCCAATTATTGAGTTATTGATCATTAATGAAGTAAATTAATGTTTTAATAACTATTTAAAGGGGATTGACTACTCTATCTTGGTAAATCAAGAAATTAAATACACCATCTATAGCTAATATTTCAATTTATTGTTATTTGAATTAATAATAACTGAAGGGATTAATATTAAATCCAAACTTTATAAACACGTCTTATAAAAGGGAACGCCAGGCTTATGTGATGATTTTTAATTAAAAGGTTACTTAATAAAATTGTATTAAGTAAAATAATTGCAATTGAAAAGATACTCTATAATAAATCCAAATTTGATAAAATAAGTTATAAAATAGATTTTGAAGCAAAGGCAAGAGTTCTAAATAAGTATTTATTTAATAAGGGAATTAGGTGAATGGGTTAATATTGGAAGAGAATATTCAAATTTGCAAAGGAAATAGGTTTAAGGGTTTTGTAAAAGAATAGAGTAAATGGATTTGCGAAAATAAATCCACGCCAAGTTATACTAAGTTACTAAAAGGATTTGTGTACAGATTTGATAACTGGATTTCGTAACGAAATTCAAGTTGTAAATAAAGTATATTAGTGGAATTAAGTAAGAAGTTAAGAAATGGAATATGGAAATGGTTTCCCATATTAATAACATATATATTCTAAATATAGAGAATGAGAATTTTTATGAGTATATTTGGAAATGCTTTCCAATCGTGATAAGGGGTATTTCTAGAATATGGGAAAATAGAAATTTTAATATTTGGAAATGTCGTCCAAGAAATTGTGAAATAGCTAAGCGGGTTTTGAAGAATATCGAAGTAAAAATATTGAAAGGAATTGGGAAACGGTAATTTAGTATTAATTAAATTGGAAGGGGCCAATGTTGTTTGATGGTTGACCGATAAAAATTTCCATTTGGAAATATGATCGTTGGGTGTATGGATGTTTTCTTTAATAGTAAATCAACGACTATCAAAGTTCTAATTTATTTTATACCTCTATTGTTAATACGGAGAGACCGATCGGATTTATTATCTGTAAACCACTCCATATTGGCATCGAATTATACTAAAGATAATTGAAGATGGAGTAAAATACAACGGCTGTTTTGTTAATCCTAGGTACAAATTTCCTAAGATGGATTAATAGGATGGTGCCTTCGATTTTTCGAGACCCAGGACAACTTGTATGGACGAATGTCTGACATAGTATTTCTAGATGATCACGTACTTTGATTTCTCCAAACGTGCCATGTTTTGGTGGCCGAGAAGGAAACCTCTCTTGCTTAACACCCAGTGTATTTTTGGGGACGTCAATTAGTGATTTGACAGATCTGACATTGTGGCATTCAAAGTAAATGGTGGTAAGACGTTCTTGGAAGATAATCGTGACCTCAAGCCTCATCAACCGGAAAATGACAGAAATCGGGTAGGAAGCATGGCCAAGTGGGTCATTCCCATTAGGGGTAGTATCACCTGATCTAGAGAAATTCCATTTGCTTCTATTTCTATTCACTGCTGTATGCTCTCGGTAACGGTTGCTGATTACAACCGTTGGTGATAATATACTCGGTACACTCAAGTTAAATGAGTGGTCAGCCATGTGTGACCGGGTTGCAAGATGTTCTTGTTAAGTCCCAGTCTATCCTCTCTAGAGTACACTGATCAGAAGGTGGTTCCATACCTTTTCATAGACGGAATCCAGTCTCCAATAATCGCCCTGCTGTTTTTGATTTTATATTACATGTGTGGAGCATGAGATGCAAGCGTTCCGCTAGATTTCTATTCATTTGATTTAGACATTATTACAATATCACTACTCACTAGTGTTAATGATATTTTTCATCAACACCGGAATCAGGTCAACGAGAATGGACCTAAGAGGTGAATGTTCTACTTATCCTTTGTGTTTTAGGTTGAATTACAAGTTATGGGTATCAGGACCAAGTTCACCGGGAAATCTAAGTTCGTTGATAACACCTAGGCTCATAGGAAGGGTTTTAAGTTGACAGGGAAGAGTCGATTCCTTCGACAATAGGTATGGATTCAGGGTTCGAATCCAAGCATGTATAGAGAGCAAACAATAAATCGAAATAATAATAATTAAGAATCATTATGATAAACTCACAGTAAATACCATAAGAATAGATTTTCTCTTTATTAACCTTTCACTTTTCTTACATGAACAAAATTGAAGAGATTCTTAAATCGATCTCCATTTTTGGGGTTTTCTTTATAAGAGGAAGAGCACAAGAATTCTGATCCCCCTATAATGTGACCTTTTTGCTCTTATTTATAGGGAATTTGGGGCCCGTTCCGCTGTTGGGCCATTAGGCCTTTAGGAGTCTTTATCGACCGCCTTTTCCTTTGGTCTCGAGTGTTTTCGCTTCTGGCCGTTTTGAAGTGTTAATTATAGCTTTCGCAATGGAGGTTTCGGCTAGTCAGGAGCCTCTTTGAGATTGATACGCACTTGCTGTCATTGTAGCTCTTCGGCAGGTATTTTGAGTTCTCAGTTGCATACTCTCGGTCATGGAGTTTTTGATATAGGCTTTCGGTTTTCCCGTGAATACTTAGAGGAGCTTGCCCTTATTATGTATGTGGATAGCTGCCAATTAAGAATCACTGTCGGTGTCTGTGCTGAATAGACTAGTGTGGATAGCTTGTATCCTTCCAGGTTCCGGTTTTTTTTCCGGTGGGATTTCCAGGTATAGCCTGCCTTTCCAGAATGCTGCCCTAGATGGTTCGTCTGTTGTTTATTGATCAACACCTTTTGGCATTTATGCAGTAAGTGTTCCGGTAACTGGTTCCAGATGATCTTCATGTGCTTCTGGTCTGACATTCTTGGTGTTTTAGCCTCCTGGTGTATCGGTATTAAGCTAGTTAATACTGAAGGCCCCTTTCGGGTTTCAACTGACGGTTCATCTTTCTTGGTTTCTGACCTGGATGGCCTTTCGTTGTAGGACCTCCCTACTGGGTTGACGCTGTTAGCAGGATACTGCCTGTCTGACCCTGTCGGATAGACCCTGCTGGCTAGGCCTCTTAGCTTCTATGGTCCTTTCTCTTTGGTAGGTCTCGATTGATGTCACTTTCAGAACATTCCTCCTTATTTTTTACTCCTCTTAGTGTTTGACTTTACTTTTTGAAGGATTTCAATGTGTTTTTGGTTGTCCGATACCCCTTCACCGTTAGCCTATTTCATTGTTAATTCTGGTAGCAACGTTTGCCCCCTAGTAAAGGGGTATTTTCGACTTTCCAAGTCAAATTCTTTGTCCTTTTCGAAGTATCATTTCTGTGTCTTTTGATCTCCCTCAAGCGAGGCGTTGATTGGCCTCTCTTTGTGTGGTCCAGATTAACTCTGAATTCTGAAAGCAAATTCTTTCTCTTTTTTTTAAAGTAGTGAAGCTCAACAAAGCTTCACGCCATACTTAAATATTTGCAGCAGCCAAAATAGAGTGTTATATTCAGTACAATCCAAAATTAAATGTCAATATATACAAACTGTGCTCATGCAAGATCCAAATACTTCCCATGCAAACTAAAGAAAACAGTAAGGAAAATCAAACTATATCATCCATCTGCTTTGCGTGCTGCTGACAAAGCTACCATGCGGCAAATCTGTGAACTCCCAACGATCAACTCCTTCTAGAGGGTGATCAAGGCCAGAACTCCTCCTAGTACTGCGCGTCGAAAAGAAGAGCCAGCCACCTCCTTGCCCCTACCGGACTTTCCAGCCATTCCAGTAGAGCCAACCACTTCTTTACGTCCAATAACTGAGGCGTGCACCCCCACTTTCTCTTGAGTATTCAGAGTATCCATCCCAACGCTATTATTAATACTCACATTTTCAAGCACCACATCAATAGCATCAATCATCTCATCACCATCTTCAGAACTAGACACTTCCTCTTCTCCCTTATTGAGATCTGAAAGAGCCGCAAATGGATTTGAAGAAGATGCTCCACCAGCACTAAAACTACCAGCAACCTTCATATTTCCCTTTGGTTTCCAAACCTTCAGAAAACCATCCCTATCCTTCCTAAACACCCAATTCTTAATATAGGCTGGTTCAGAAGGATTGTTTGGATTTCCTGAAAATTTGTTAACCTCAATTTCGTGATAAGAAGTCCTGGTAAAAACCCTTATCAACAATGGAATATACAATGGAGATGGGACTCCTACTTCCACCTTAAGATATGAAAAATCAGCTATATCCCACGCATCTTCTGGCATTCTTAAAACCCTTCCTACTTTCGATAATATGAATTTCACCATCTTATGATTCCGAAACACAATGAGGAGATTCTATAAGGTAATCCAAAGAGAAACCCCCTGTTTCGGTCTTGAAGAACCAAAATTGAGACTCCATGCATAGTGCCCCTGTCATTCGAAATAGAGTAAAAATACCCTATAAAGAAATTCCTTGAAAATTTAACAATAAAGACGTTCCCGAACTTCTTGACTTTCCACTCCCAAGAATACAGATAATCGTACTCCTTCAAAGCTTGCTCGATGCTATTGATCGAGAATTGACCCAAGACAATCGCCCAAGAATTGAAGCACTGTAAACCATAGTCAAAAACAAATGATGACATATTGACCTTATTTCCAGTTGCCATGTTTCTGTTATTTGAAGAGAAAGAATTGGATCATTGAGATCCCTTATGCCATGTCTTTTTACATTTGAAACAAATAATCGGGTTCCTACAATCCTTGATCCAATGGTCAGAATCTCCGCCTCGAAAGCTATTTTTTTTACGTGATTTGACCTTGCTCAGAGTTTCAGAATACGAAGAGACCCTAGGAGAAAACGATGATGATTTCTTTACCTCGATCTTAGAAGCAATATTCTTTAATAATATTTCCTTAAAGGATTCATTTAATGGAGGCACCTGAGAATTATCCGTGGGTTTATTTTCATGCAGAAGTTTCAAATCAGTTTGTATAAAGTTTGAGGTAGATCAGACAATTTCTCTAACGCCGTTAAAGAACACAGAAGATGAAGCAGACGCCATTTTTGTCCAAAATTCTTTGCTTTCTTGGGATGAATCCTGTTCGTTAATCCGATTTTAGGTGCACAGCTGAGAGGGAAAGCGAGTCTCCCTTTCCCAAAAAAGGAAATCTTCTTCTCCTTTTCTCTCTTTTCCAGCATAGCATTTTACTCAAGCAAGGTTATTGTACATCAAAGTTGGTTTCACTATTTCCTAGGATCTCAAATCTAACTAGCAGTGAGTTTACTAGCTCAAACCCCGATCACTGATTTGAATTATGCTCTGAATTAGGGATTGATGGTCCTAGTTCAAGGTTATACTCACTATGATTGTCTGGGACGACGATTAATGGCGACCTCCAATAAATCGTACCCATCCCTGTTCATTATCTGGGTTTTGAGAAACAAGATTCATATAGACAATTCGTAATAGGGGTAATTTAATCCATCAGCATCGATCTTTGCAATCAAGATCGTTGCCCAATGAGATTACAAAATTCTATGTCGCCTATCCGCTTGTGGGTTGTTTATGTTCAATTACAAAAATGGAAATTAGGTTAAAACACATGTTTATGTTATAGCATCACCTGGCCGGACTATGTCTGAGATTCCACAATCGGGCGTCGCTAGGTTGAGAGCTTGAGATGAGGTACTTTCCCTTTAGGATGGATCATTCTCTTGTCATTAGGTGGCATAGACAGGTTAAGACCAACATGAAAAGTTTTTACGCTAGGAAAAGCATTGAGAACAACCTTCGTCGTAATGATTTTTATACTTCTAGAATTAAGCGATTACAAAAGGAGAAATAGTCTTTTCATAAAGAGGCTTTTGACTTGAAGAAGGAAAACAAAAATCTTCGTAATATGAGCAACGCCTTCAGTCGGGCTTTAAAGTGGAAACATAAACCCTCAGACGATCCACATTTGGTATCAGAAAAGATGCGAAAGGTTGACGGACTTCTATTATTGCGATTCGTCATTCTGCGACCTCTTCTCCATCTAATGGATAAGAAACTTTTCATTGGGAGCTAATCTATTTCTTATACCGAAGCCTTAGTATTGGGACATGGGTGTTCTTTTAAGAGGAGACACGTTTGTCTCGCAGTCTTGTAAATAACTATGTAAGACATGAAGTGCCTAGTATGTTATTTGTTGCGTGTAATATTTTACTATGACGGTGCTTATAAATAGAGATAGGGGTTATCACCGTATCACCAATCATAAGGCTACACCTCCGGTACAAACGTTTTGTCCTTGTTATGATAGGGTGCGTGCTTATGGCATTCTTTACTAAGAGTATGTTTCGTAGATCGTGGTGGAGCGTTACTTATCCTTAGTGTGATTAATTGTACCTAGGAATGTTGAATATGAGATGTCTATAATGTTTACTTGTGTTTTGTGTATTATAGTAATCATTCGACACGCTTGCATAATAAACTGATTAATGTATAAGTTTAAGGTGCTTCCCTGAGCAAGTTAGCAGGTCATAAACTTGCACCTAATAATGTCGAGAGTGTGTTTCCAAGCAAGACACTAGTTAGTGAGAAGGTTGGACCACCCTTTCTTGTTTAGTTTCGAGCAATAGAATCGATCTTGACTCTGGTATTGATAAAAGACTAGGAATCCCTTCTGGTATTTGTAGATTGAAGACCGGGACCCTCTCCGGTATTGTAAATTGAAGACCGGGAACCTCTTCCGGCATTTGTGAAGAACCGATTTAACCCATATTCGGGTATTAATAGTTAGAAGACCAGAACCCCCTCTAGCATTTGTAAAGAACCGAATTAACCCAGATTTGGGTATTAATAGATAAAAGACCGGAACCCCCTCCGGTATTTGTAAAGAGGCGAATTAACCCAGATTTGGGTATTAATAGATAGAAGACTGGGAACCCCCTCCGATATTTGTAAAGAGCCGAATTAACCCAAATTTGGGTATTAATAGATAGAAGACCGGAACCCCCTCCAGTATTTGTAAAGAGCCGACTTGACCCAGATTTGGGTATTAATAGATAGAAGACTGGGAACCCCCACCGGTATTTGTAAAGAGACGAATTAACCTAAATTTGGGTATCAATATGGGTAGAAGACCGGAAATCCCTTTCGGCATTTGTGAAGAGCCGAATCAACCTAGATTTGGGTATTAATATGGGTAGAAGACCGGGAATCCCTTCCGGCATTTGTGAAGAGCCGAATCAACCCAGATTCAGGTATTAATATGGGTAGAAGACCGAAAATACCTTCCGGCATTTGTGACGAGCCGAATCAACCCAGATTCAGGTATTAACGCAGATAAAAGGCTGGGAGTCCCTTCTGGCATTTGTGTTTTGGTATTCCCCTTGCATTTGATTTGTGAAGCAGAGGCTGTACGTGCTTCTTGAGCCACTCTCTGGGCTTTGGATGTCAAAGTAGAGGATGTACGTGCTTTGTTGGCCACTCTCTGGGCCTGTGCGCTTGGCTAGCTTATCCACAAGCAGGGCCCAAGGACTTACCCGACCTCCCTCCAGGAGGTGCCTTATTTCGACCATTGTAGGTGATGATAAGGTCTTATACACTTAGACGGAGCCATCATAGGCACATGACTAAGGTTTACTCTTTTGACGCTCTATACCGACCATCGTAGGTGCCGACAAAGGCTTATACACCACCCCCCTCGGAGGGGCGCCCTATCCTGACCATCGTAGGTGATGATATAGGTTAGCATCCCCTTTGGCGGGTAACGCGGAACATAAGTAGCGGTAGGACGTGTTCTTCTACGAGCAAAGGTAGGACGCGATTAGTTCTAGCAGAGGCAGGGCGTACTCTTCTGCGATCAGAGGTAGGGCGTGCTAAGATTAGATGCACCATCGCGACCATTTCTAGTGTGAAACAAAGTCTTACGCTTTTGATGCTTTAACTCTGCCCCCTCTGATTTGGGCATGGAGAAATACTAACACATTATACCCCTCCGGGAGATGCCTCATCCTGACCAATTCGGCAATGATAAGGGATTTAATCCGTTTGTGGTTTGACCCCTTTTGGGTTTCCCTTTTAAATTCCGAAAGGAGGGTCTTCTGTACCCTCGTACATGTCTAGTAATCCTTTTCCTAAGGATTTTTACCGAACTCACTTTGATTTTTTCATAAATTCTCGTAATTGGCCTTGGCTAATGAATCTAATGATGGTTTCCCTAAGGACTCTACAGTGATTAGTCTCGTGTCCATTCATCATGTGGTAATGGCAATAGGGTTCTCTTGTTTTCCTTTCATATTTGGGCTTTTTCTTCGTGAGTGGCCAATAGTTGAGTACGTGTTTGGTTAGGAAGTAAATGTTCTCCATCGAAGTGGTGAGGTAGTATCTCTTGGGTACCCCTAGTGTTTGATCCTCTTCTTGCCACTGAGGTTTAATCCTTTTTTGACCCAGCTTGACTGTTGTGCCTACACCTTCGTTCTCTCTTCTCAAAACATACCGAGGTTGAGATGTTATCCCTTTGGACCGTTTGTTGGCGAAGCGGTCGAAATCGTCCATTTTTTCTTGTTCGAACGTCGTTCCTCTGATCTACTCGCAGAGTGCTTTCTTTAGGTGAGAGAAGATGCTAGTGTCCTCTGAGGTAGAACCACTTGGAGGAGGTGTTACAGTTTGTCCTGTATAGGAAAAGCTATTATCCCAAGTGTCGTAAACGTGTTGTTTTGTTTTTCTTTTCTGCTTTATTATCCGCAAGGCTTCTGCTCTCAACCTTTTCTCTTCCATCACTCCAGGGTTGGTGATTTCTGACCTATTTATTCGAGATCCCAAGGACTTTGCTGGGACCTCTTACTCATAAATTCTCTTCTTCAAATCCTTAGTCCAATATGGGACGAAACAGCAAAGGTAGATATGTGGTAAGGTTAAATAAAGGATCGGAGGTTCAGGCCCATCCCTCTAGCACCAAAATGTTAACGATATTCTTCATCAACACAAGAATCAGGTCAACGAGAATGGACCTAAGAGGGAAATGTTCCGCTTATCCTTCATGTGTTTGGGTTGAATTACAAGTTCTGGGTATCAAGACCAAGTTCATCGGGAGATCTAAGTTTGTTGATAATGCCTACGCTTATAGGAAGGGTTTTAAGTTGACAGGGAAGAGCCGATTCCTTCGACAATAGGTATGGATTTAGGGTTCGAATCCCATCATGTATAGAGAGAAAACAATAAATCGAAATAGTAATTAAGAACCAATATGATAAAATCATAGTAAATACCATAGGAGTAGATTTTCTATTTATTAACCTTTCACTTTTCTTACATGAACAGAATGGAAGAGATTCTTAAATCGATCTCCATTTTGGGGTTTTTTTAAGAGGAAGAGTACAAGAATTCAGATCCCCCTATAATGTGACCCATGGGGTCTTATTTATAGGGAATTTGGGGCCCCTTCCACTGTTGGGCCGTTGGGCCGTTGGGCCTTTAGGAGTCTTTATCGGCCACCTTTTCCTTTGGTCCCGAGTGTTTTCGCTTCCGGCCGTTTTTAAGTGTTAATTATAGCTTTCGGAATGGAGGTTTCTGCTAGTCAAGAGCCTCTTTGAGGTTGATACGTAGTTGTTGTCGTTGTAGCTCTTCGGCACGTATTTTGAGTTCTCGGTTGCATACAATCGGTCATGGAGTTTTGGATATAGGCTTCCGGTTTTCCCTTGAATACCTAGAGGAGCCTTCCCTCATTATGTATGTGGATAGCTGCCGGTTCGGAATCACTGTCGGTATCTGCGCTGAATATACTAGTGTGGATAGCTTGTATCCTCTTCAGTGTTGCGGTTTGCTTTTCGGTGGGATTTCCAGATATAACCTGCCTTTCCAAAAGGCTTCCCCAGATTGTTCGTCTATTGTTTATTGATCAAGACCTTTCGACATTTATGCAGTAGGTGTTCCAGTAACTAGTTCCAGATGATCTTCATGTGCTTTTGGTCTGATGTTCTTGGTGTTTTAGCTTCCTGGCGTATCGGTATTAAGCTAGTTAATACTGAAGGCCCCTTTCGGATTTCAACCGATGGAACTATAGCCTTCATCTTTCTTGGTTTCTGACCTAGATGGCCTTTCGCTGTAGGACTTCCCTGCCGGGTCGACGCTGTAAGAAGGATCCTGTCGGTCCGACCCTGTTGGATAGACCCTGCTGGCTAGGCCTCTTAGCTTCAATGGTCCTTTCTCTTTGGTAGGTCTCGGTTGATGTCGCTTTCGGAACATTTCTCCCTATTTTTGACTCCTCTTAGTGTTTGACTTTGGTTTCTGAAGGATTTCTATGTGTTTGCGGTCGCCCGATACCCCTTCACCGTTAGCCTATTTCATTGTTAATTCTGGAAGCAACAACTGGATTTGATATCAAAATTATTTTGGGTTATCGTAAGGTAAAATCCATTCGTGTTTATGTGTGGATCAGTCTTACAATTATCTTTTCTTTTCAAAATAATTTTGAAAGTTAAATCAAATGGTTGGAGTTTACTCACACCAGTCCCATAACTGACCCATAGTTTATTTTGTTATGTTTTACCTTAAAATCATGGGTGCCCAAATTTGTACGGGTAGTCAAGTAGTCAGGATTTTACAGATTCACTCGGATGAGATTTGAGCAGGAGGCTTCACCAGTTATCTATAGACTATCGTATTTTCCGCTGTGTATTATGTTGTATCTGGAAACATGTGTTTATAACTGTTTCAAGAATAGATGTTGTGCTCTGATGATGGTATGTATATACAAAACAGGTTTGTATTTCAAAAAGTTATGTCATAAAATATATTTTATTCATTCCGCTGTGAGATTTGTATTCTTCGTTTTCTTCTAATATAACATTTCTTTCTTTCTACTTCTCACCCTCTAACTTCTTTCTATTAATGTTTCATATTTCTATGCAATTTGGGTTGGACGTGTGGTGTAATCAGTCAACTCAAAGGGTACATAAATTTTGGCCATTACAATTACGTCCCCTTATTATTCCTTGATTTTCATTTATGTATAGTAACTGAACAAATAATTATGCAAGTTCTTCAGTAGTTGAAGTGGATTTGATAAAAGCAGCAAGTAATTACCAACAAACAAGACATATGGTTCTACACAGGCAATTTGGCATCATGTTTGTTCATGTACGGTAAATCCGTTCATGGATGGAACTTTCTGATGTACTACAAATCTGAGAAACTAATAATCATCTTTAGAAAGCCAAAGAAACTTCTAGTCTTTCTTTATGAAGCTGATATAATATCTATGCAGAACACTTTGATTTCCAGAATTAAGGCCATTGAAACTCAATCAACAGTCTAAAACATGTTACTACATCCTAATTTCCAGACTAATAAAAGGGCACATTGAACTTGTAAATCAGTAGAAGAACGTGCCCGAACGATAAAATAGAATCTTTACTGCATATACGTTAATCGTCGAGTAACATGCGGGGACTAAAATCAGTTACCACAAACTGAGAAATTCCTAAGAAAAAAATAGTCAGTTTACATCCAACATGGTTGAGATTCAAATCGTCTTGTCAAAGTGGCCTTATCCAAGAATCACTTTTTGTTTTACACTGAAGAACATTCATTAATAATAGTAGGAAGCCCAAATTTGATTAAATCAAATTGAAAAAATTAATCCTGATGAATCTTCCTTTATATAACAAATCCATACGCAGATCAATTGATTTCTCCAGTATCCCAAGAAATAATCTTCCTAATTATAGGATATAAATTAACCCTAGAGGGGGGTTAAATAGGGTTTATTGCAATTTTTGCTGTGTAATTAAATAATATCAACACATATAATAATCAGAGTAAATGCGGAAAAATAAATAACACACAAATATACCCAGCTTCGGCATTACCCTGACTACTGCTGCATTCCCCAAGATTTTTACTAGGAATTAAAACAATCACTATGCTTACAAACCCCTGTAAACTCACGAAACTTGCTCCCAACTATTCTAACCCTACGGTCAAAGCCCTACACTAATCTTTATCCCCGAGATCAGATTTCTCCGAATTACAGACCCGTAACTCGTCTCCCTAGTTTTATAGACAAACTAGAAAACATTAAACACATTTACAAAATTAAAACACTAAAATAAAAATTAAAACCCTTAAAAAACAAAACCCTAGTTATATATGATAAACTCCTTTTAGCCCTTAGGTTTAATTTGACCGACCTCTTTGTCTATAGCTTCAAAGTATTCGACCCCTTTTTTAACCCTAATTTCTCCTTGTCTTCTGGAAATTAAAAATGGTGACGGTGATATGAATTAGGGTTTCAATTCTCCTTAGATTACAAGTCATTGCTCTCTCTTCGTTGATGCTCTGAATCTCCAATAGCAATCTTCGTTTGGTTTGAGTGAAATACTTCGATTTGGATCCAAGCAATTTTGGATATCTAGTATGATTTTTCAATTCTAATTTCTTTTTATTTTTGCTTGAACTTGGATGATGATTTTCCAATGATGATACTGGTGTATAAATAGGATTTCTATCTGAATTATTCTCTGATTTTGATGCTTAGGCTTGGTTTGACATTTGCGTAATTTTTGGACTTTTGAAATCTTCGTATATACTGGGGTAATTCGATTGCATGACTTTGAATTCGTTTAGTTTGAAATATTCAAACTTTTTGGGATAACTTGCGAGATGAATTCTGGAATTAAACCTTCCAAATATATTTCATATATACTGCCAAATTTAAATTCTGATTTTCTGGAAATTTTGTAGTTGCGTGTGAAATCCCCAACTTCGAATTTCTTAACAAAAATTGAACATTTCAACGTCCATGGGATTCAAATTCTTCCAATAACTTGGTTATCTGAGTTCTTTGACCATTTTTTACGGGTTAAACATTTCCAGTAAAATTTGAATGGATTGCTTAAATTTTTCTGGCTTTCTGGAGATAATGAACTGAAAGATGTTATACTTGTTTTGCCAAAAATTGTGTGTTGAATTCTTGACCATTTCTGAATTAAAACATTTCCAGTAAACTCTGTACTGACTTTTCTTCGGCTTCCTGCTGATTTAAAAAAGCTAAACAGATACTGGTCTTGCCAAAAAAAACTGTTGCTATACTTGATTACCCTCGACTGATGCCTTGATTTCTAGTACCTTCAAAGTCCATAAGTATGAACTGATGTTTAAAATGAGCTGACACTTGAACTGATATTGCACTTGATAATTTGGGGTATTCGGCATGTTTGATATTAAACTCGAACATTTGGCTAGTGCACTTGATGCTAGCGCACTTTTTGTTTGATGTTTATATCTTCGGCTTGTGACATCCTTGTTGTTTCAATTTAAACTTGTTACTACCATGTTTAACATTTTTTCACCATCCTTATATGCTTGTGCATATATTTTGACCCTTTGCCTCAATATTTGGTATGTGCTTTATCATCATGCATTGTCCCCTTTGCCTGAACCTGAGATGTTGAACTGCTTAATCTGATTTATGATTAGTGCACTCTCTTATACTGCTGCCCCATTCATATTGATGCTGTCTTGTGTGTCCATTTTCATTTTGTCGACCTTGAGCTTGTATTCTGTCTACTCCATGCTTCCTGAATCTTTGCATTGCTGTGTTGTTGTAGCTTGTATTATCCATGTATTTGCTGTTCCATTTGCATGCATGTGTCGATCCTGGTCTGTGTACATTCTTATGTGCACTGGCCATATGGTTCTGTGTTACTTGCCTGCATTTGATTTGCATTGCTCTGTCAAATTATGGTTTGCATGTCGAACCTATGTACATGCACATTAACATGTATATATATGTATATACATACAACTGTATGTGTATACATGTATCATGTGTATAATATACATGTCAGCACTGCAGTCGACGTCTACCTTGTGGTATTTACAGCGAATCACTGTGAATATCACAAGTTTTCTAGACACATATGGATATATATATATATATATATGTGTGTGTGTATATATTGAAAGTGGGTAAACTTTTATTATGGGCTTTTTGCGGCCCAAAAAGAATTGAAGCTGTGCAACAATAAAACGACAGCACATAACACAAGTCTTAACTCAAGCAAGACATAACAACATTCACTTAACCCACTTATAACACATCTTTCCCAAAATAACTCAAATCCCCCAAGTTGCTCCATGGCATTCGGCAATGACTTCTTCTCTCATGATTTCATGGAGGCCTTAGGTTTTCAGCTTTATTCCGTGATACCAGTGTCTTCGACGGATCCCCAGCTCCAGTACCAGATGGTGGTGCTATGGCTTTTGACGTACGTCTTCTTCTTCTACATTTAAGAATTAATTTGACTTCCACCTCATTAAGCTTGCTAATTTCATTTACTAATCTTCGTTTATTGTGAAAAATCCTTCTATTTCTCTATTTCCATAACCACCAACATGCAAATATAATGTTAATGCCATATTCTTTTATTTCTGCATCTATCTTCAACCAGTCCCAAACTAGGTAATTTATGATATTCTGAAGATTATTGGATTGTTCGTTGATGTTGTATTTGAGTTGAATGCTATTAATAATGCTCGCCGAGAATTCGCATTCATAAAATATATGATGATGATTTTCTTCACTTTTTTCACAAAGAGCGCAAATGTTTTCAGAGATAATACCCCACTTTAGTAGCCTGTCCCTCGTTGGCAACCGGTGTAATAAACCTTTGTAAATATTATGTGATAATTTAGGAGGTATCTGCTTGTTCCAAACTACAATTTTCTAGTCCACGGTAGTATTAGAAACTCTGCATGCATTCCAGGCCTTTTTAATAGTGAAATTATTGTTTGATGACCATGTCCATTTATCAAAATCTCTATCTATGAAGAGAGGAATAAATTCTATATCTCTCTTGAGTGTCTCAGCATAAGGCAATCGATCACATCTCCATATACCACCAGAGATAATATGGTTGAGATTATGATTAGGACTACCATAAGCAGAAAATGTATCCCAACACAATCTATCAATCATAGATTTACCTTTTAACCATGGGTCTCTCCATAAATCTGTTTCATTGCCATTAGCAGTTTCTCTTTCACAATTTTCAGCCAGCTTGTTTCTGATTCTAAGAATTGCTTTACAAGTTGCTGATGCATTATTATCAATAGGCATGGTCCAAAAATTGGTTTTTATATACCTTCTGCACATCCATCTTGCTCACAAACCCTGATTATTGATGGCTTTCCATGCATGTTTAAGTGTAAAAGCATCCCTCATCTCTCTGATTTTTCTCAAGCCAACTCCACCTTCCTCCTGGATATATATATATATATATATATATATATATCAGACCAAGTCTAGAAAAATGATGAGATACACAACAAAAATTCTGAGGCAAATAAAAATTAAAATAAATTTATACCTACTTGTATTTAATTCTATTTTTGTTCCAGTTTACCGTGTGTGTTTCTGTGACTGGTATACAGGTGGCTGGACTGGATTGGATTGGAAGAACGTGAAGACTTAGTGTCAGTGAATGTATATATAACTGTGTATGAATTTGTGTATGTAAACAAAGTGATACAGAGTGATATGTAGTGAGGAGAAAAAAACTGTATATGAATCGATTGTAGACATGAATAAAATTGTACTAATATTTGTAACCAACAATATTGATTGAAATAAAATATTTTTGTGTTGTTAAATTCAATCTGTTTATTTTGTTTGAATTCCTTTAGTACAATTTCATGTGTGATATGTAAATGTGTCATGTCAGATTTAAACAAAAATATCCAAACATATTCAAGTATGTTGAATTATAAATAGTGGAGTCATGAATATGTACTATTTAAAATGTAGAAATAAAATATTTATTTATACAAAAATAATGTTTGAATATTCAATTCTGTGTGATAGTATCTTATTCAAATACATATTTATTTCTGTATGTGACGTGAAATATAGAATAATACTGTTTACAAACACATTTATAAAATAATATATGTGTTTATTATCATCAAACAAAAATCATATTGTTATACTCAACAATCTCCCCCTTTTGGTGATGACAAACATACACTAAGATTTTGAATGTGATAAATGTGTTTGAATGTGAAATATTATACTCCCCTTATCTGTACGCTCCCCCTACATTTGAACTCCCCTTATATATATATGAGTGATTTAAAAATACAATTGAATTTCCAATATTAAAATATTCTTGAATTATTCACTCATCAATCAAAATCTTAACCGTTCTCCCCATTTTGTTATCACCAAACGTATAATAGAAATCGAAAAAGTGATGAATATAGACTAGAAATATAAATTCGAATCAAGATGGAAAATATATGTCGTAAATCTTATTTAATCAAACAAAAATCATAATATTCTTCAAATTAGAAGCAAATTTCACATTTTAGAATGATGGATTTACGATTGATTTTATAAAACGAGGAGAGTTTTTAAATTTCAAATAAAGGATTTAAAAATTTCATAATTTTCAAATAAATTTCCAATTTAAGCACAAAAATAATTTTAGCAATTTCTAACCACGCATAACCGCTAGAATTTTTAAATGGGACTAATAGTAACTTAAATTTGTTAAGTGTTTTCTAACCATGCATAACCGCGAGGACTTTTAAATGAGATTAGAAGAATACTTAACTTTATCCTCTCTTATGAGTTCCATCCATGCATAACCACGAGGACTTTTAAATGAGAATGGAAGCACATAGAGATTAAGGTGATTCACGCATGCATAACCGCTAGGACTTTTAAATGAGTGTAAATACCAAGAATAAAAAAATCAATTTTTTAGTTAATAAATTCATCAAATTTCCTTATTTCCAATTTTTTTCAACTCCCTACATTATATAAAACCATGATGAGTGACAGAAATATGGTAGAATTAGAAGATGATCGTTAAATAAGCACTAATTCAAAATATATTATAAAATTTGTCCAATCATCATGAGAAGTTAAATAATATTTTCTCTTGTTATGAAATACACCATAGTCACAACTCACCACAATTTCATAAATCTTTTAATAATTTTGATGAGTTCCAAAATGGTTTAAATTTGTCAACAATTTCAGTTTTTGAATAAATAATCAAAAATGATTTTGAATTGAAAATATCAATTTGAGGGGTTTTTGAAATATCAATGCTAGTTGAAAATCAGTTTCAAAAATCAATTAGGTAGAATGTGAAAATTTCTAATTTTTCTAAGATTGATTACTCCTAGACAATTTTAATACCACTTGTATATGTAATTCAAATTGCCTATAAAATTCAATAAAATCTAGTCACTGATTTCCAACCCGTCGCCCAATCACCAAGACATTCAACTGAAATTTCAACAAAATCAATTTCCATTATCAGAGCAGAACAAAATTAGTTTCGAAGTAAGAGTCACAAGAGAATTTTTCAGTGTATCTTGGCAAGCATAAGAAACATTCAATGATTCAAATAAAAAGCAAATCATTTGAAATCACTTGAAAAATATACCTATTTAGAATTTAAATCGAAGAATTATAATCCATCAAATACAATGATCAATCATAAATGATTTCAAAATCAAAATAGTCAAGCCAAGTAAAAAAAAACTATGAAATTTTCACAACTAATCAATCATAGCTTCCAAGTAATATGCTGAATTGGGTGCAGTTTTTCGATATTTTCCAACTGAATTAGAAGAAACTCAAAATAAGAAAGAAGTGTGAAATTTCATTAGCTTTCCAGAACATCATAAAATTTAAGATTTCGATTAACAGTATTCAAGATATGCTTAAAGTACTATAACAGTGTCAATACAAATCAGCATGAAAAAATAAAGAAAAATAAAAGCACGAGTTTAGGGATTATACCTGACTTACCATAATCGATGTGAACCAATGAATCTCCAACTCAGAAATCTATGGCTTAGGAACACTTGAATAATTCAATAATATAGAACAACTTGAATTTTATCTCTCTTAAGCACAGTTGTTCCTTAGCCTCCCTCTATACCTATATATTTATAATATCAAGTGGTGTAACAAAAACTGTTTTACCACTCTTAGCTTTGTTAACACATTTTGGTACCCAAACCCATTTATATAACAATCCATTACCATCCACTAAAGTTCTGGTAGAAACCCAAATTCTTTTAGTCTTAATCGAATTTATTTTATTGTCTTTTGGGATCCAAATTTGTTTAAATGAATTGTTTCTAAACGAGTTTTTATTTCGCTTGTGATTTAAAAATCCTTTGAAATCATTAGAGTTCAAATTTCCAATTCGATCTTTTCCAAAGCTATTTGAAGGATTTTTAAAATCATTAGAATTTCATTTTTCAGCTTAATCAATTTTCCCAAAGCTAAGTCCTTTCTTATTCTAAAAAAAAAATTGGTTTTTTAACAACATATTCAACGATTTTGTTCCTTTAGAATTTTTTCCCAAAGTTGATTCAAGTTGTTGAATTTTAAATTTAAAATCAATATTTTCTTTCATTAAATTCGAACAACGATTTATAGTGATCTTTCTCTTTCAACATCATTTTGTCTCAAAACCATATTTTCGTTTTGAAGCATTTTAATTTTAGTATTGGACATAGAAATCTCAATTTCAAATAGTTTTATCTTTTCAAAATCAAGTTTTTCAAATTCTCTAAGCTTCGCAATCTCCTTTTCAAAATCACCATTATCGTTTTTCAAATTCACATATTCACTTTCAAGTTCTGGTGATCTCCCTGGGGCCGAGAAGAAAGCTTAGAATTCGAGAAAAACATTTCCCCCCGGTGTTACTGGGGCACTAGAATTCTTTGATTTCTTCGGTTAATTATTCTAACCAAAATTTATTTATTGGTCACACTCACAACATTTTATTTATTCTCATTTTTATTCTCAAATTATATTCAAAAAATCATCACTCAAAATCTAACAATTTTTACATTCTAAAATCTGTGAATTCTTAATTTTTTTCAAGTCTGCTTTCTAATCTGTTATTTTCTTGAACTAGTTTTGACCTATCAGATTTTAGTTTCCAAACTTTTAGCTCAAGAGAATCAACAGTTTTTGTGAGATCGTTACACATTAAAATCATATCTTTATAAGTGAAATTCGATACCTCACTTGATTCCTTTTCACTACTTTCTGAATCAGATTGGTCCATAAGCTTTCTCTTCATCACTATTTGAATCTTTTTCTCCTTCCTCGTCATCCCATGTAGCAGCAAAAGCTTTCTTCTTCTTTCTGTTCTTCTTCGTCTTTTCATTCTTAAGTCGTGGACAATCTGCTTTGATATGTCCGGGTTTCTTGCAATTGTAGGAAAACACTTCATCGTCTGAGCTATTTCAACTTTCGGACTTGTTAGTTTTTGAATTCTTCTTTTGCAGCTTGCAATTTTTTTTAGCCCACTTTCTAAAAACCATGGCTAACTCTTTAACAGGATCTTCGTCATCACCTTTAACAGTGTTATTTAGAGCAATCGTTTTTTTCTTTGATTCAGAATTCTTTCGTTTTTCCCTTGCTTTTAGCTCCATCTCGTAAGTAATCATATTTCCAAGCAACTCCTCCATGCTTACTTTATTTAGATCATTTGATTCTTGAATCACCGTCACTTTAGCTTCAAAATTCATCGGTAGCACTCTCAATATTTTTCTGATCAATTCCGCTTCGGTACAAGCTTTGCCAAGAGCCTTTGTATTGTAAACCAGTGATGAGAAGCGTCCAAACATCTCTTTTATATCTTCGTCTTTTTGCATAGAAATTTTTTCATATTCATTGCTGAGTAGAGCAAGACGAGATTCCTTAACTTGAGACGTTCCTTCATGTGTAACCTCCAACATATGCCATATTTCCTACGTAGTTTCACAATGATATATTCGGTTCAATTCAGTTTTATCAAGAGCACAGATTAAAGTATTCATTTCCATAACATTAGTTGAAAATAATTATTTATCATTAACATCTCAATTGTCTTTTGATTTAGGAACTTCAGCAACATTAATAATCCTAGTGGGAGATATATAACCCATTTCAATAATATCCCACACATCATAATCAACTGAACTCATTTAAATTTTCATTCTAGCTTTCCAATAGGCATAATCAGTTCCATTAAACATTGGTGGCCTAACTATGAACTGACCCTCACAAAAAGCTTTATTAGATAGATTCATGACTCAAGAGTTAGAAAATACCCGCTATGATACCACTCTTAGGATCTAAATTAACACTAGAGGGGGGTGAATAGGGTTTATTGCAATTTTTGCTAAGTAATTAAATAATATCAACATAGATAATAATCAGTGTAAATGCGGGAAAATAAATAACACACATATATACCCAGCTTCGGCAAAACCCAACCTATTGTCGGATTCCCCAAGGTTTCTAGTAGGAATTAAAATAATCTCTACACTCACAATCCCTTATAAACTTGCGATACTTGCTCCCAACTATTCTAACCCTACGCTCAAAACCCTGCATTATCCCTATTCCCGAGTTCAGATTTCCTCTTATTACAGACCCATAACTCATCTCCCTAGTTTTACCGATAAAGTAGAAAACCTTAAACATGTTTAAAAAATTAAAACACTAAAATAAAAATTAAAACCCTTAAAAAAACAAAACCCTAGTTATAAATGATAAACTCCTTTAAGCCCTTAGGTTTAACTTGACCAGCCCCTTTGTATATAGCTTCAAAAGTATTCGACCCCCTTTGTAACCCTAATTTCTCCTTGTCTTCTGGAAATTAAAAATGGCGACGGTGATATGAATTAGGGTTTCAGTTCTCCATAGATTAGAAGCCGCCGCTCCCTCTTCGTTGATGCTCTAAATCTCCAGTAGCTATCTTCGTTTGGTTTGAGTGAAATACTTCGATTTAATTCCAAGCAGTTTTGGTTATCTGGTATGATTTTTCAATTCGAATTTCTTTTTATTTGCGCTCGAACTTGGATGGTGATTTGCCAATGACGATATTGGTGTATAAATTGGATCTCAGTCCGAATTATTCTATGATTTCGACACTTAGACTTGGTTTGATATTTGTGTAATTTTTGGACTTTTGAAATCTTCGTATATACCGGGGTGATTCGATTGCACGACTTTGAATTCGTTTAGTTTGAAATGTTCAAACTTTTTGAGAAAACTTGCGAGACGAATTCTGGAATTAAACCTTCCTAATATATTTCATATATACTACCAAATTTAAACTCTGATTTTCTGGAAATTTTGAACTTGCGTGTGAAATCCCTGACTTTGAATTTCTTAACAAAAATTGAACATTTCAACATCCATGGGATTCAATTCTTCCAATAACTTGGTTATCTGAGTTCTTTGACCATTTTTTACGAGTTAAACATTTCCAGTAAAATTCGAATGGATTGCTTATATTTTTCCGGCTTTCTAGAGATAACAAACTGAACAGATGTTATACTTGTTTTGCTAAAAATTGTGTGTTGAATTCTTGACCATTTCTGAATTAAAACATTTCCAGTAAATTATGTACTGACTTTTTCTTCGGCTTCCTGCTGATTTAAAAAATCTGAATAGATACTGGTCTGGCAAAAAAAAAACTGTTGCTGTACTTGATTACCCTCGACTGATGCCTTGATTTCTGTTACCTTGAAAATCCATAAGTATGAACTGATGTTTAAAATGAGATGATACTCGAACTGATATTGCACTTGATAATTTGGGGTATTCGCCATGTTTGATATTAAAATCGAACATTTGGCTTGTGCACTTGATGCTAGCGCACTTTTTGTTTGATGTTTATGTCTTCAGCTTATGATATCCTTGTTGTTTCAATTTAAACTTGTTACTGCATGTTTAACATTTTTTGCACCGTCCTTATATGCTTGTGCATATATTTTGACCGTTTGCATCAATATTTGGTATGTGCTTTATCATCATGCACAGTCCCCTTTGCCTGAACCGGAGATGTTGAACAGCTTAATCTGATTTATGATTATGTGCACTCTCTTATACTACTGCCCAATTCATATTGTTGTTGTCTTGTGTGTCCATTTTCATTTTGTCGACCTTGAGCTTGTATTCTGTCTACTCCATGCTTCCTGAATCTTTGCATTGTTGTGTTGTTGTAGCATGTATTATCCATGTATTTTCTGTGCCGTTCGCATGCAGGTGTCGAGTCTGGTCTGTGTACATTCTTATGTGCACTGGCCATATGGTTTTGTGTTGCTTGGCTACATTTGATTTGCATTGCTCTGTCCATTTATGGTTTGCATGTCGAATCTATGTGCCTGCACATTAATATATATATATACATATATGTGTGTGTGTATATACATATAATTGTATGTGTATATATGTTTCATGTGCAGAATATACATGTCAGCACTAAAGTCAATGTTTACCTTGTGGTATTTACAGTGAATCACCGTGAATATCAAAAGTTCTATAGACACGGATGGATATATATATATATATATATCAAAACAAGTCCAGAAAAATGATGAGAAACACACAAAAAATTCTAAGGCAAATAAAAATTAAAATAAATTTATATTAGCTTGTATTTAATTCTATTTTTGTTTCAGTTTACTGTGTGTATATCTATGACAGGTATACAGGTGGATGGACTGGATTGGATTAGAAGCACGTGACGACTTAGTGTCAGTGAATGTATATATAACTGTGTATGAGTCTGTGTATGTAAACAGAGTGATATAGAGTAATATGTAGTGAGAAAAAAATTTGTATATGAAATCAATTGTAGACATGAATAGAATTGTACTAATATTTGTAAAAAACAATAATGATTGAAATAAAATATTTTTGTGTTATTAAATTCAATATGTTTATTTTGTTTGAATTTCTTTAGTACAATTTCATGTATGATATGTAAATGTGTCATGTCAGATTTAAACAAAAATATCCAAACATATTCAAGTATGTTGAATTATAAATAATGGAATCATGAATATGTACTATTTCAAATGTAGAAATAAAATATTGATTTAAAAAAAATACTGTTTGAATATTTAATTCTGCATGATAGTATCTTATTCAAATAAATATTTGTTTATGTATGTGACATGAAATATAGAATAGTACTGTTTACAAACACATTTATAAAATAATATATATGTTTGTTATTATCAAACAAAAATCATATTGTTATACTCAACACTAATCTTAAATTTGTAATTGTAGTCCTTACCCAATCACCACTACTTGTCACCGGAGTAGAAAAGATGGATAATTTTTTTTGAAACACAAGTAAATTTATTCACACTAGAACTACTACAATAGTACAAATTACAATGTAGTACATAGCTACACAAATATATCTCACTACTAAACAATGATGTAAAAAAAACAAATGAAAAATATACACAGAAGATCCAGAAAAAACTCATCACTGCAAGACGAACCAAAAACTGACGTGAATCTTCATGTCAAAAAACCAGAGGAAAGATCATATCAACACAACCTGCTTATTACTTATCCGAAAAACTGCTAAACAACTTAGTATGTAATACCCGCCAACCTGTCATCATACATCCCTATCACCCACTCAACAGCTTTAAAGTATATACATCTATACCACCATCACCAATTACTAATTTAAATGCCAATATATCCATTACCAGCTTCCTAACTACAATGCAGAATACTAAACTAGAACCCAATCGAACACCAAATAATGTAATGGTCAAATAGGAGTGCGCCTAGTATTCCTTTTAGAAGATTTCATTCCTGCAGGCATTACATCCTCTGCAGAGTGATCATGGCCCTCATCAAGATCCTCCAAAATTTTCCTTTCAGCTTTTTGGCCTTAGTATTTGAAGAAGGGGTGGCACCGGTTGAAGCACCAGAGGATAAGCAGGCCAATGCAGTATCTACTTTTGGGAAAGTCAATCCCGATCCAGATACAGAAACAAGTGGAAGTATAATGTGTGGTGGAGGCTTTAAGCTTGCATATGGAGATGACTTAGTCTGTTTAGTTGAATTTGATACAGAATCAGCACAACTTGCTGAAGAAAGAGCATTGAAACTGAATGTAGAAGAACATGACATAGTGGCATATGCAGATAGACTAGTTGGTATACTGCTGACATTTGATGGAAAATTGGAAATACAAGAAGTGCTAGAAGAAGCTATGCTACTGAAACTAGATGAGGAAGAAGCAGCAGATGATACAAAATCCCTAGTTGCATTTTTGTTCAAATTCTCTTGTTCATCGAATAAATTTCCAACAGAAGTATCAACATCATGTTCAGAGTCCTCAAAGATCTCACTGTTATTCTAGACTGGTTTAACACAATCATTAATCTTGACTGAAGCATCAACACTTCCATAAGCTAGAACATCATTAAAGCCATTAACAGAATCTGCATTGATACCTGTAGCCAAAGCATTAAATTGATTAATACACTCATTCCCAACATCAGCAGCATTTACAACATTCTCTTGATTGATATTAGCATTCTTCTTCTTCTTCCATTTTTTCTTTTTCTTAGGATTCACATAAGTCTAACCATTCAAACTAACATCTGCTTGAGCTTTGCTTTGTCATTTACCAGGGTGAATATCGTGAATATCCTCCACTTTATTATTCTCATACAAATTAATATCACACCGATACACATCATCAAAGTTATTCTTAATATTTGATTCACAAAAAGAAGTATCTTGACCAAAAATTCTGCAAGTAGTACATATCTTAGGCCTCCAGCCATAACCTATTTTTACTAAAGGGCAAAAGTCACCCAAACCATCTATTTCAATATAATATGGAATCTCAAAATCAGGAGAAACCTCCACTAAAGCCTTGGCATATCTAAATTTGTTCATTCTTTTAGTGATAGTGTCAAAACAAATTAGCCTACCAATATGATTCACTATCCAATTAATGCCAATCAGCGTCCCTAAAACCATTGGGATTCTATACAAATGGATACAAATAGGTACTTTTTATATTAAAGATTGAGAACATCCAATTGATGGATCCCATATAGTGATGATGAACATTCTTCCCCGACTAAAGATTGGGTCAGAATGGAGTACTTTCTCTCTATCTAAATCATTAAAGAATTTGAAATAAAGATGAAAACAGTCCAATTTAATATCAACCTCGCCAATTAAATGCTAATGTCATTTGAGGTAATTAGAAACAACAAGAAAAGATAAAGAACCATAATCAGATTTCACAAAGGATGGGAAAAAGGCTTTGGAAGCAAAAGTGGAATCCGATGGTTGCATATGAGGAGGATTGACGCTAGAGGGTGGTGGATCTGGGGTATAGAAGGAGAGGGGCGCGATGGAAGAGGGGAAGGCTGAATTGAAGGCTGAGGGGGAGGAAAACTAAGAAAATGGAATTGACGTTTTTGCCATTAACGAAGGCCGCGAAAAGCTCGATAATTTTGAATTAGCAGAGAGATCGATTAGAGGAAGTTGGAACTAAAATTGGTTCAGTCGCATCGAAACATGTTGAAACCCAAATCCTAGATGGTTTGATCCTTCATATTCGAAATAAATTCTCATATTCCACATTTGATCGACCAGACGGTGGTAAGAACGATGTAGAAGGATTTAGTTATTTATTGGGGTACCAGGTGATGCGATGTTGGATGAGAAATTATCGTCGATGTTTAACAAATTGGATTTGATTTTTTGTGGATCGAAACAGACTAGCAATTTTTCTCGGTGGATGTTGATAAGAGGAATAGTTTGGGAGTTTCTATTCCCACAGGAGAGAGAACTCAATATTTATTAATGTAGATTTCCTTTCCTCCCTCCCTGGGAGGGAGGATGAAAGTGGTTATCAATAAACATGTTTACTTGCAAATATGAATATGACAGGAAAATTTGAAAGGACAGTTTGGATTTAATATAAACACGTAGAATTACTGATGTTAAGTTACAAGCCTAAAATTCTATGGCTGCCTTGTGATTGGATGTTAGATTTTAATATGAACATATTGAATTACAAGGTATTAAATTACAATATTAAAATTCTATGGTGGGTACGGGTGCGTTCTGATGGTTCAATATGCGTGCATTGACCCGACTAGGGAAAATAAGATAACGTGACACCTGTGATTAATTTTATGGTTTCTATGGGGTCAAAATCAAGGAGGATTTGAGTCGAGTAGTTGCTTGTTGGGGATCCATACCCTATAGCATACGCTTTTTATCACATAGGTCTCACACAGAAGCAGAGGGCACGCACCATGTTGTATGAAGTAGTAACATGGTCTAAATTAAGGTGGGTACGTGTATCGACTGTTCAATGTGCATGCATTGATCCGACTAGGGAAAATATGACACTTGACACTTGTGATGAATGCTATGTCTTTTTTTATTATTGGGTTAGGCTTGATAAACCGAAAACCCATAGTGAGCATAGGTTATCACCCTGTGGTTTAGTAGTCGATCAATGTGTAGTATTAGGGAATATTTTCTTAATTATATTTTTCTCTGAAATTTGTAGAATTGCGAACAGTCAAAGTTCTGTGGAATAAGAATAGTTAACCCTATCTATAACCTTTTATGTCATCCTATATTTTTACTTTAGATGTACATGGACATTTACCTTATCTAACACTAGAACTACTATTTTATACATTTCACTTACTTTTCACTCGTGCTAGTAATCATGGTAGCTCACCAAACTTTATGTCTGACCCGCTCCTCTTCTTTCCTTTTTCTATCCCCCATTAGGCTCATAGGGTTGAAGTCGAATGGTATTGGCAGCTTGGAAAGAGCAATGTCTGAGATCTAAAATTATGGCTATTAACTGTCAAATTTCTCATACTTTGCTATTGTTCCAAGTCGTACTTGAGAGGGAATTTTGTTATATACTCTGATTTAAGCTGAGATTAAGAAAGACATGTTTTGCAGCTTACTGTTTTGCAATGAAAAGTTTATTATAAAATAAAAGTTTATGTTGTTCTTACTTTATGTCTTATTAATCTTTGTCTCTGTGATTTGTTTCTTTGTACCTAGTATGACCTTAATTGGGAATACTAAGAGGTATGGGGTGTTTCAGTTGGTGCCAGTGCTTAATGTTACGAGATTCCTAAAAGTAGTTTTAAAATAAAGTATTTCCTAAAGAAAAATAAATTTTCAACGCAAAATGTTATTTTTGAAATAAAGAAATCTCCTCAAGTCCACCTTTTTTCCTTGTTCTATTCTACTTTCTTGGATGAGTTATTTATAGAACAACCTATTTAGGCTTTCCTATGTGTATAGAAACCTTAATTTTTTTATAAGTTGTAGTTTTGACTTATGGATAAACCTATTTATCTTAGTATTTGAGGAAAAAGAGGAACTTACTACATGGCAAACATAAAGTAGGGCTAAGCATGGATAAGATAATCTTGGAAGGCAAGGATAGCAAGATAACCAAATATGTGTTTCTGTAAAGATTTGAGAGTATGTCATCAGTAGTAATAAGAAAATTGTTGATGTGGCACTAGGGCAAGCGAGTTATAACGAAGATGTTGGTTGAAACGATTAAGAACGAAATTAGGTAGAGATTGGTGAAAGAGGTGTTATCTATCTTTGGTTCTTTTTAGTTCTCATATCCTATCTTATTTACGAGTATTTCACTCCCTTACCTTTAATTCACATGTTGGGAGTGGTTGTGTGGGGCCATAGTCATGTTGATATTAAACAGGCCATGCATGGCATCTGTGTTTTAGGCCTAACGAAGCTGTCCTTTACACATATACTAAATCCCTGAGTGTGTTATAGTAACATTAGTTGATTGTTTGCACTTTTCTAGGCCAGAAGTAGTTTCTTAACTCCGTAAGGAGATCAACATTGCTATCTATGGTATGTCGGGTTTTAAAACTAGAAATCTTAGTATAGGAGATATTGGGGGCATTTCCGGATATGCATTAGTTTTGGGTCTATATAGCTTAACCACTAGTTGGTTATCTTAGATTTTGATTTTTGTAGTAGTGTTTGACTGGGATGCTTATATTCTAAGAATTCAAAGATAGAAAAATTTGAATGATGGATGAGTTAGCTAAGTATTGGGCTATTTTAACTACAAGAGGATAATTATCACTTTAGGATATGAAGTGGACTAGCTTTTTAGATTTCTTACGACCCTAGGGTTCAATCATGTTGATTTCCCAATGTTTTTCCTTAGTGCATCTCTAGGCGGTATCGATTCTATTCTCGTTATGCTAAATTTTCCATGTATTATAAGAGATTAAAAGGTTAGCTCCTAGAAGGGATATTGATTTTTGGACGATAATGCTAAACTTGTTGCATTATCGGTAAAGAACTAAGAGGATAGAGTTTCATACTTATGACTAGGATCTTTTCGAAATGTGGAGTTATGTCTATATCATTATTGTGTGTGGATTTGTTTGGAGTTTAGACAGATTAGGTTTATGATGAGCCATCTCAAATGTTGAGAGGGGTATTTACTTAGGGGTATTCATAATAGACACACCATAGCATTAACCTATGAAGAATCCATTGGAAATGGATTATTTTAATTCTTAGACCTATCTTTTGGTAGATCAAGTACGATACCTGTGATGAGAACTTTCCACATGTGTTTTCAAGAAATCATTGGACTTCAGCTATAGCAGAAAGATTTTTGGGAAATAAATAAATGAACTTTTGGAAAAGTAATGGTAAGATTAAACATTTTTGTGCAAGAGGCATCACTCATCTTTGCTTCAGTGATGGATAGTTCCTTTGCTCAATGGTAATCATAAGTGAATTAGTTCAAAAGAAACATTTCTCTTTGACTCATGTAGATGACCTTTTTGATTAATTTTAAGAAGCAAGATTTTTCTCCATTATTAGATTTCTTTGCCTGCTGTTTCCATCAGGTTTTGAGTAGTCGGAAAGAGGAAACGATGTTGTTCATGGAGAATCCGTCAGATTTTAAGAACAGTTACCACTTGGGCTAGTTTGTGCCTAGGCTTAGTTATTAAATAATGTGGAAGGATGATTGGCAGGGTTCTGTAAGTAATTCGGTAGGGGTTCTTTGTTAATGACATGTTAGTCTAAATAAAGAATGACAATGGGAAATTTGGGTATTTAGTACCTTATAAGCGCGTATTCCCAAGACCAAGTTCTCTGAGTATCGCTTTTGGAATTTAAGAAATTTTCTTGAATTAGTGGGTTATTATTGAAAGTAATTGAAAACACTTCCAACATGAAAATTTTCTTGACCTACCTCACTGAGAGAGGTTTATCTTTTGTGGTGACAAAATGACAAACTTTCTTTAAAAGATTTCAAGTTGATATTATGTTATCAATTTTGATTGCAGCATAAGGAGGAAGATCTAAGAAAGTGGTTACCTGGGATTAACTACTATCAGTTTCCAATTATCATGGGGGTTATTACCAATCATAGGGGAAACCTAAAATTCAGTACCATGTATTGTTGCTTTTTTGTTCCATATAAGGAATTAGAATTTAAGATAAGGAAGAATTACTGAATTCACGTGCATAATGAATTTCGGGTTCCCTATGTAAAAGTACGAATGTTGTTGATATTAAGTTCTTGCTTTTGGGTATGAGAGTTCGTGTAGCTTCAATAGAAATACCTTGTAATATTGTAGGGATCTAAAAGGATTTACCTCGAAAGTATGGCTTAACATTTTTGATAGAATTTTGGTTTTTATCAAGGTTATGTCATTTAGGCATGAGACGAAGATCCTTGAAATTACACTTAAAAAAACGATTTATGAGAAAGCTGAAAACTAAGGACCAATTTGGCAAAATAAATCTTTATATGATCACCAAATTAATACAGGTAAAAAAGTTTGGTTAGTGCATAAATGATTAAAATAATATAAAGATTTCAAGTGGATTAATGATATGGTGACTAATTGTGTTCCAAGGGATGAATTTGAAAAAATTTATTGAAGAAATAGGAAATTTGTATAACCAGTTTGAGTATAAACCCCGTATATATATATATATATATATATATGATTTTAAAATGGAAATTTTAAAAGGGCAAATATGTTTTGGTATGAAATTCATTTTGTTGGGAAATTCAAAAAAGTAACTATATATATTTTAGAAAGAAATTTTTGTGATCTTAAAAATAGAAAATTATCTCACAAAGATTTTTATAATGAAGTTTTGAAAAAAATAGTAATGGTAATGTTAGTTTGGAAAATAGAAAATAGAAAAATGAGTAATTCCTTATGGGTTGGACAATATAAGTGGAACTAATAGAGGAACACAGGACAGTAAAGGTAAAGACTAGAAATCAGATTGTGTATATTGTAAGGTAAAGTGGATCTGAGATTTTAAAACCAAATGCTTAGCTATATTAAACTAGTATAAAAAGGAAGCAAAATGGGAAACTTGGAATATTTCTTCCTAAAGAATTTAAGATGGATAAAACAGAAAAGGTCTCTAGTAACCATGGTTAGAATAACTCAGCTATTACAAGAGAATCCATTCCGACTAGAAGTTTGAGTAAAAGTACGAGTTAATTGTGATGAGGCATTAGGCGCCTTTAAGGAATTCGAGTTTCTTACTCATGATCTTTTGACAAGTGTTTCCTTCTTAATGTCCCGTCATTAACCTTTTCCTTTAGTTATGGTATTTTTCTAAATCTTCTTGGGAAGGGTAGATCTTAGGATTAATCATATGGATGGTAGGATTGGTTGTAAACATGTTATTAGAACATGTTATGTATGATGTATTCATGTGGCTGCAAGTGTTTGCAAGTGGATGCAGTGGATACATATACACGCACTAGCCATTGTTTGGGATTGGCTAATAAGGTACTTATATATGCATATGGATGTATGCACGTTTTATATTATTTTTATGGATAATATAAATATATGTTATCATATGGATGTTGCATATGAATATTGGTTGGAGCACACAAATAGAACTTTGTGTTATCATTAGGATTTTGGCATATATTTGGTTGCATTGAACAAACATAATTGCATAAAAAGGAAGCCGATTGAATCAGTAGATCACCTAATATTTTGCATTAGTTAAGGTCATAAACAGTATGCTATTGCATACATAAATAAATCGCATTAGAAAAAGTAAGGATAATGGTTTCCAGTGGAGATGATTGAGCATATTGTTGTAGATATTTATGTGTAACCACTTATCTTGTTCTCCTATTGTTGGAGATTTCGAGGACGAAATCCTTTAAATATGGAAGAATATAACAACCCAAAATTTTAAGATATAGTGATTCATTAATGAATTAATTAAATAATAAGTGGATGAAATTATTAGAATTAAACTGTGAAAGTTGTACAATTATATCTATAGTAATTTTCCAATCAACTTACATATAAAATTTGTAAAAATCAAAGCTCATATGAAAAGTTATAAAAGAAACAAGTTAATTCAAAAACTAATAAAAGAAAGAAGCTAAAAAAAACTTTTTGTAAATGGATGAATTTGACCAAGGACCTTTTTCATTGCACCCAATATGATTTTCTAGGTCATTTTCATGTATAACTTTTCAAAATCCGAGTTCATATGAGAAAGATATCTTGAAAACATGATTATAAAATAAAAATAAAATGGCCGGGTCGACCCCTTGGTCGACCATGCAAGGGGTGGCTCGACCCATATAGGTTAAGTAGCCAAGATCGGGCCAGTAAGGTGCTAGTGGAGCATGGTGCGTAGATTTTTGAATTGGGTTATGTTGGCATGTTTTTGTTGGCTTTCTTTAAATCAAGAGCTGACATGGAAGCCCCTGATTGGTATGAGGACATGATTCAAAACCTAAAATCTAATAGTTGAAAACCTTTTACTCCACCTATAAATAAACCCTCAACCCTCCCTTTATTCTCCATAATGCATCTCTTCCTCTGCCTGGGCTAGCTCCTTTTTAAGAGATATGGCCAAATTAATTAAAATTTGGGAATTGATTTTTCTAAACTGAAATAGTTTCTATTTTATTTTCTTTAGGGGGAGGAGGGGGAGGGTTCTGCCGGATCCACAAGAAAACAATTTTTAGTGAGTCATTATGATTATTTAAATTTTTGAATAAAGTTTAGAGTAAATAGGAATAATAGTAGTTGTACTTTTCTTTACAGTTCTTTTATTTACAATTTAATCATTCCTGTTTTCAATAATTTCCTTTCTATAAGTAGTTTTCCGTAATTTTTCTATCTTTTCTTATAGTTTTTCGTAATGGATTTTCAGACACTATAAATTACTTTCATAGTCTTCTTTCCCTCATTCTTCATCAGTTTTTTTACAGTTTATTGTGGTTTTGCCCAAATATGCATAAAATCATATGTTTAGGAATGATTTAGGCATTGCCTAGTTGTATACAATTGATTATAGTCCTTTATATTATGCACATTGTATACGTAGGCACTGATTGTGTACCTAATTTTATGCGACTGATTATTGTCCTTTATTCCACCACATGTGGAGAATATGATTAAATTGGTATAATTGAATAACTTTGAGCTAATTGGATAGATGCTGTAAAATTATAATAAAAAGGGAACATCAGACTGATAATATTCAAACTTAATTAAGTTGGTAAAAATATTATGGTATAGGTTATGATAGAAAAATGTATTGTAACCTACATTTGCTTAAATATGATAATTGGAAAATTATAATAAACAGAACAAACATGGTATATTTGCAAATATGAATATGACGAGGAGTGTTTGAAAGGACATGTAGGTTATAATATAAACGTGTTGACTTAAAAGAGGTTAAGTTACAGGCCTCAATTTCTATGGTGGCCTTGTGATTAGGCATTAGGCTTTAATATGAACATATTGACTTACATAGTATTAAGTTATGAGCCTAAAATTCTTTGGTGGGTATGGGTGCATTAATGTTGGTTCAATGTGCATGCATTGACCCGATTAGAGAAAATAAGACATTGTGACACCTGTGATTAATTCTATGGTTTCTATAGGGGCCCAAATCGAGGGGGATTTGAGTCGAGTAATTGTTTTTTGGGGATCTATACCATAAAACATACCCTTTTTTCACATAGTCTCATATAGGAGGCGAGAAAATGCACCATGCTATGGGAAGTAGTAAGATGGTCCGAATTGAGGTAGGTACGAGTGTTTCAGACGGTTCAATGTGTGTGCATTGAATGGACTAGGGAAAAATAAGAAACTCTGACACATGTGATGAACGCTATGTCTTTATTTCTGATGGGTTGGGCCTAATAAACCCAAGACCCATAGTGGACATAGATTATCACTCTATGATTTAGTAGCCGATCAATGGGTAGTATAAGGGAAAATTTTCCTAATTATATCTTATTTTGAAATTCGTAGAAATGCAAATAGTTAAAGTTCTATGGAATAAAAACCAGTTAACCCTATCTATAACCTTTTATGTTATCCAATATGTAAATTTTATGTGTATACGAACACTTACCCTATCTGATAGTAGAACTACTATTTTATCTATTTCCCTTGCTTATCAACCGTGCTAGCCATCATAACAATCCACCAGTATTTATTCCCAACCCACTCCTCTTCTTTCCCTTTTCTATCCCCATTAGGCTCGCATGGTAGAAGTTGAACGGTATTGATAACTTGGAAGGAGCAATGTCCGATATCTAAGATTCTGGCTGTTAACTATCAAATTTCTCTTATTTGGTTATTGTTCTAAGTTGTACTTGAGAGAGAATTTTATTGCCAACTTTGGTTTAATCTAAGATTAAGAAATACATTTTTTGTAAATCACAGTTTTGTAATGACAAGTTTATTGAAGTAATAAAAGTTTTCATTGTTCTTACTTTATCTCTTATGAATCTCAGTCTATGTGATTTGTTTCCTTGTACTTATAGTGCTCTACGTTCCTTAATATAACTATAAATTGGAATACTAAAGGGTTTTGGTGTTTCAGTAGTACTTTGATTTCTAGCATTGAGATAAGAAGATTAATTGAACATGTGTTTTGCAAATAAATTTATATATATAGGAAATATAATTGAAAACCATATAATATATGTTATTTCATCAAAAGAAATAATTTTGTGAATTATTGCTAATAATAATTTTGTTGTTAAAGTGAATATTCAAATATAAATATTGATTGGATATCAACACTTTAACGTAACATATTTTTAATATGATTTGTAAGTTATTAAAATTGAAAGAGTAAGTACTTAGGCAATTTTTTTGATTAATGATGTAAATCTTTAAGTAATTAAAATTTGAGATGAAAAGTTGTGTTATTAGTCAAAACTATATTTAAAAATGGTTAATTAGATTCATTAAATGACAAAATAATGATTGATTAGGCCAGAATATAATAATTTTTGTAATTTATTATTAAGTTGTGAATTTCAATAATAAAAACTATGTCGTAAAATTATTCGAGTTGTAATTAAGAATATAAAAAATTGTATATATTGATTGAGAAACAATGTTTGTGTATCAAAAATATTTTAAACTATTTTATGGATTTATTTTGTGTGCAATAATAAAGTAGTGTAAAATTTGGTTAATAAGAATGTAAGTTTCCAATTAAATTAATAGTCCAAATTTTAATGTTTTTTCCATGCTAAATATTGAGTTTATAATAACAATTTGTGTTTAAATAGGAGAAAGTGATTTGCAAATCAAATGTTCAAAACTTTATAAGGTTGAAAATGTATAATGCATACTATTTGGTGGATTAAGCATTAAAATGTGTGTTAGTTGTTAATTAACAATCTAATTCAATTTGATACTACCAAATTCAACACCGAAACCAGATATCGGTGAAGGGGTATCAGAGTGGTACTGGCACCAGAAGTGTATTTCGAGAGTAGATAACGGACAACAAATCACTAAGGCAAACGATACCGAAAACAAAAGTGGAAGGTTTGTCAATGTGCTATCAGTACCAACATAGGAGGCAGAAGCTTGGTACCGAAATGAAAGATAATGGCAAGGCAGTGTAAGCATCGAAGGCAATCAAGCGAATTAATACTGCTCCGAAAGCATACCACTTAAAACCGAAAGTGGACAAAAAGGATAGCCAAAAGCTTATGACCCAAAACCCAGAACCAAGAAAGGGAAGCATAAAGCCTAGCTAAGAGGAAGCGAAGGGCTATCGATACCTGGTATCAGTACCGACACCAGGAAGCAACATCATCTGGAGATATGCCGAAAGCTAGTTATCGCAAAATCCAAGAGTTCACTGGAGTAACCTGAAGGCATAAGAAGAAGGGCTATCAATACTAATTTGCTTAGTGTCGCTGTCGAAGAGATGAAGATGTTAAAGTTATGGATAACAGAAACATATGGGTAATAACACTATAAGAAATTTGCACATTCACAGCGTTGTGGTAGCCTTTAATAGCATTTTGATGAATTTTGTCAACCGACAAGTTGTTATAAATCCTGGAACTATCACAATACGTACCAAAACGCTGTAGAAAATTGGCATACTACAACGTTTCAAATGGTGTTGTTCTTATGTTTGTACAGCGTTTTACGTTATTGTATTTTCATAGTGTATCACAACGTTTTTCCATATATCACAGCGTTTCTGAATGTTTACATGCTTTGTATTCTACAGCGTGTTGTTTGATATTCAGATGTTTTTTTACAGCATTTCTGGTTTTCTACAGAGTTTTTGAGGTATATTTATCACGTCATTTATCATTTACTACAACAACTCGACATTACGGTCCCAACGAAACTGGTTTCGTCGAATTCCGACTTCGTATGCTCACACAACGTATTTTTAACCGTCAAAATACTGACTGTTTTTCACACTAAAAATTGGTACGGCCACATACTGACTTCAAAAATCATGAAACTTGGAATCTAACAATAATTTAACACTACAAATCCAACGAAAAATAGTTTCGTCGAAAACGAAGGTCGTTTGCAAAAGTGGCTATTTTTAAAGCTCTAAATAGCCCTTTTAAATATATAAATTTATTTAAAAATAATTAAATTAAATATTAATAATTTAATATTATCATATATATCCACATAGAATATACCACAGCTCCAAAATATTCATATATGGATTTACACCTCGATATTCCAAATCCATATTATATCGATATTCAATTTATGTTGAAATTCCTTTTATAAATCGTTATAAATTATAAAGGAATTCCATAGCGACTATTTTAAAATTTGATTTGGACATAAATCAAAATCTACATGACGAAATCTCGATTTTTCTGTTCCATTAGAAAAATATACTTCATCAGCTCCGTACGTTTCTTGTTTCACAGAAATCCGACTTAAAACGGATTATGTATATTCGTTTAAAGTTCAAATCGCCAAATAGCGAACTGTCGTGCCAATTCGAGCTCGATTTTTAATTATAATATAATTATACGTTCAAGTGGCGTTCATATAATATATTCGCCATTCTAATTCAATACTAAACTGAATTATACCTTATATACAATCCAACTCACACTGTATTGTGAATTCAGCTATTTTTGACTATTTTGACATTATAATATATTATTATATTATAAATATTAATTAAATATTCATTAGTTATTTAATTCATGTCATCGATATCTCCAAAACGATATTTTTAATAATTAAATAAATTAATTATTCGATAGTTAAAAATACGGGTCATTACAATCTTCCCCCCTTAATAAAATTTTGTCCTCGAAATTGCTAAGTTAGGAAAATGTTACCAACTCTACTAACTAGATTTAAACATCTATTGGTTTACTTCTTAACTTCCATTTCAATTGAATTAATTTAATTCCAATTAAAATATTAATTCCTTCCACCTTAACTAAAATTTTCAAAAATCAAGAAAATTTTCTAACGCCTTTAATTTTTGGTCGATATGAAAAACCACAACTCGCCTTTCTAGGCCTTCTCCAATCCAAAAGAAAATCAAACAACCAAGCGGCTTGCCAATTCAGCTCATAAATCTCAAACTCATATGAAATATATACTTGTACCTTTTTGTCGGGCATATTATTATATCCCTTCCATTTGTTACCAACTTTGCATATACCAAGGTCACTCCAATCAATCTTGTTCTCAAACTCAAACATTTGGTTCTATCGAAGCCAAATTCCATTCAAACTCCCCTATCAAATTTCAAACTCTTAACTCATCAACTCAATTCCATTCCAGATTATTCTCCAATCAAATCCAGTTTTATTTTACTTAGTTCAAGTTAAATTTTAGTTTATTTTTACTTATACCATCTCCATCCATTTAACTTTAAGTTAAATTTACATTCCAGAATTTTAAATCCCTGGGTTCATTTCAAATCAATTTGAAATCGTAATACCAATTCAAAGCCTTTGAATTTCTAAACACCTTGTTTTCTCAAAACAATTCCAAAACAAAATCTTTGGTAGTAATCTGTCACTTAGAATCTCGAAAATGACACTGATAATGTGGCCGTCATCATCAGGATTATTTTCCAGCGATCAAAGTGAGTTCAATACTATATCACTTTCAGATTGAAAAACATTTTCAAAATCTCCCAGGAACTTAAAATTTCCTTACTCTTAATTCCAATTCTGATTTAAATTTCAGATTTAATTCGTCTTATTTCATATACTTTACTTAAATGAATCCTGCTTAGTTATTTATAACCATTTCACCTTTTTATAATCTCATTCGATTATAATAACAACCAACACAACCAATATACTATATTATTTACCATATAGATACCAAAATATAACTTGGGTAAAATTAATCCATTTACCCTCTTTTCAGAACATACCATGTTGGTTCATCGTATTCAAGTGTTTAGTAACCCCTATCAATACAGTGGATCAAACTGATCGACCAGAACCCATAAATAACTCAACCAGTAAATCTCCACAATATAAAACAATTTTTTTTATATCAAATAACAAATACGTTCACTCATATATATACACTCAATACTCAATCTAGGGTATTACTAACCCCATCTCTACTGAGTTACGCCACAGAGCCAAGGTATAACTTAACCTTAAGCTCTGATACCAACTGTAGTGACCTGAAAATCCGGTCCAATTTGAGCTGACTAAATAACACGAGTCCAACCCAAATTGCACTTGAAACCAGGAAACTAATAGAAAGAAGTTAGAGGGTGAGAATAGATAAGATAGAAACTTATAGAATAGAAGAAGAAAAACATCATCATCAGAGTAAACACGAATCTCATAGTGGAACGAATAAAATATAACATAACTTTTGAAATACAAATAGTATATGTATATAATAACATTGCAGAGTACAACACTTACAACAACAGCGGAAATAAACAATAGCTATATGATCCTGAAGCCTCCTGCTCCAAGCTCTCCAAGTATATCTGAAAAATCCCGACTACTTGATTGCCCATACAAATTTAGGCACCCAAGAGTATAGGGAAAGCAAACAAAATAATCTCCGGGTCAGTCATGGGACTGGTGTGAATAAAACTCCAAATACGTGGTTTAAATAAAGGATATCTCATAAGACCACGCCGTGAAAACGGAACGGGTTTTCCCTTATGAAAATCCAAACATCTTTGAAAAGTAATATCATTCTGATATTATAATAATGTCTAAATACAAATAGATATCAATCTAGCAGAACGCTTTCATCTCATGTTCCACATATATAATGTAAAATCATAAACCACAGGCGGTTTTTGGATGATTGGATTTCCAACTATGAAAGGTATGGAACCACCTTCCGATCAGTGTACTCTAGGAACGATACACTGGAGTTCCACAAGAACATCTTGCAACTCAGCCACACATGACCGACCACTCATTTCGCTTGAGTGTATCAAATGTATATCACCAACGGTTGGGATCAGCAAACGTTTCCCATATATATATATGGGACATCATTGATAGATTAAAGAAGCAAATGAATATTCTCTAGACAGGTGATTATACCCCCTACTTCGGAGCGACCGACTTAGCCATGCTGCCTGCCCGATTTTTGTCATTTACCGGATGTGAGGCTAGAAGCTACGCTTATCTTTTTCATATCATATCTTCATTTACTTGGAATACCACATCGTCATACTCGCCAAATCATTATCGATTTCCCTAACGGTATCACGGGTATGAAGCTAAGAGAAACGAATTCCTCCACCACCAAACGAAATATGTTTTGAAGAGATCAACATATATGATTCGTTAGGAATACTCTGTTAGACATTCGTCCATACAAGTTGTCCTGGGACTTGACAAACCTAAGGCACTATTCAGTACATCCATCTTAGGCAATCTTTACCTAAGATTTATACAACAGCCCTTGCACTTTACTCCGTCTTCAATTATCTTTGGCATATATGGTTCGCAACGCTTATGCCAATACGGAGTGGTTCTTCGGATAATAATCCAACCAGTCTCTCCATATTAACAACGTAAAATGGTCAAAACTTTGACAGTCGGTGATTTAACTATCAAAGAAAAACACGTGTGCAAACAACGATATTATTTCCAGATGGAAATTATATCGATCAATCATCATTTAACATTTAAACTCTTTAATTTATTAATTTACTTATCTCCTGTTACCATATATTCTAAATTCTTATTTTCTATTATTAGAAAACATTTTTGATTCTCATTTGGAAAACATTTCCAAAACCCCTTCACTGCCAAACCTTACCATTCCTTAGTTAAGAAGGAAGTCAATCAAGTTGGGGTATAATTACCTCTCAGACCTTAACTGAACAACGTTTTAACTTCGAAATAGTCAAAGTTTATCTTTTACATTTTTAACAAACTTCCTTACATAACTCTCGGATTCTACTTACGAATCCACTTCTTTGTTGGAAACATTGATTATAACGCTAACGTTATAAACCCTACCTATGAAATATCTAACTTCAATTATAACTTTTATTCTTTAATGTGAATAAATAAATAAACACCAAATTTATAAATAAATAAATCTTGATTTAAACACCGGAAAGTATAAGTACTTTCGCGAATTCGATATAATCGAATTTGACGATTAGCTCTCTTCGAGTAATCTCTATTTGATTAACTCTTCTTCGAATAACTAATATTCGATTATCTCTCTTCGAATAACTTATATTCGATAATCTCCTTTCGAATAACTAAATTCGATTTACTCCTTTCGATTAAACTAACATCGATTAACTCCTTTTGATTAAACTAACATCGATTAACTCCTTTCGATTAAACTAACATCGACTAACTCCTTTTGATTAAACTAACATCGATTAACTTCTTTCGATTTAAACTATAATCGATACCCTTTCCTTTAACTCTATTTGAATAAACTATATTCGATACTCCTTTAACTCTATTCGAATAACTAATATTCGACTAACTCCTTTGGATTAACTCATTTGGATTAACTCGGTTTGATTAACTCATCTGATTAACTCTATCTGGTTAACTCTAACTGAGTAACTCTAACTGATTAACTCTAACTGATTAACTCTAACAGATTAACTCTAACTGGTTAACTCTAACTGATTAACTCTAACTGATAAACTCTAACTGATTAACTCTAATTGATTAACTCTAACTGATTAACTCTAACTGGTTAACTCTTTTGCTTTATAAAGATTTCCCTTTTTATAACGTTTATTCATTTAAAAAGATTTACTTTTAATAACGGTTCTTCACTTTAAAAATGATTTCCCTTTAATAATGTTTTTTCTTTTCTTTTTATAACGGTTTCCTTTTTATAACGTTTTCCCCTTTTTATAACGTTTTCCCTTTTATAACATCCTATTCCGTTATAAATAAATTTCCCTTTTTAACTCTATATATTTTCTAAATATTCCGTTTTCAATTCTATTTGTAAATGGTTTACAAATATTTCCTTTTAATCTTTATTTATTTTCTTAATGATTATCCCTTATGTTCTTTCTATTTATTATCCCAATAAATATTCCTCTTTATAAAATCCTTTGATTTTATAAATAAATTCTCCTTTATAAATTCCCTTGATTTTATAAATAATTTCTCTTTAACAAATTTTGATTCATTTTTATAAAAAAAATATCCCTTTTATAAAATCCTTTGATTTTATAAATAAATTTCCTTTTTATGATATCTGATTCTATTTATTTAACAAATAAATATTTTCCTTTCGATTCCATTTGTAAGCGTTTTACAAATATTCCCTTTTCAATTCTCTTTGATTTTATAATTTATTTCATTTATAAAATCCTTTTTCCTTTTATATATAAAATACATTGATTTTATATAAATAGTTTATTTTCAAAATATGCTTTGAAAATCCCTTTTTTACATCCAAGTATTTTTCTCGGTATTTAAAATACCAATTAACAGTGATCGATATCATTCCAGCACACATAATCCACAACAGATTATATATCACGTCACATATCACAATATATGAAACAAAACAGTATTTTATATATTGAGGAACCCAGTTGGGTCTCTCCAACCTGTTTCCCTGCATCACAGATGTTAATCAACACCAATAACACAAATATAAAGTATTCTGATAAAAAGAATCAATATTCGATTAATGATATATATATATATATATCGTTATCTATATTTTCAACCAATACATAAACAATTCAACCAAACAGTCAGCACAAAGCAATCAGTCATCATTTATCAGTTCTAAATATACGTTAAAAAAATAGAACTGTTCAGAGTTGGTGAGTTTTACTCACATTGGATGATCACCGTTAATAACGATAACCATTGCTTGATTCAGACGGACAATTTATTTTGCTATAAAATGTAATGAGCTTCGATTCACTCCCCATCAGTTCCAGTGTGTAGCCCTCGTCCCTACAATTCCAACGGATCCAACGGTTTGAAATTCTGATATCGTATGAGATAGATATCGCATTTACAATTTATATGCTTTTAATTTATAAACTAAATTGAATTTATTTATAACTTTGGGCCTTACTCTTTTGAATTTCCCTCCGGCCCAATAGCGACTCGCCGGCCCACGTTTTCTCTAGCCCAACTCGCCTCCTTTCTTCCCCAAACAACACGCTGAAACCAATTTCAATGGCCATTACCGAGCCCCTTTTGATCCCTCACCGATCATTTGTTCCATCACGAAAACAACCACAATCTTCACCGTGGAACTCCTCATCGAAGTCTCATTCAGACCAATACCATTTTCCTTAACTCACACTGGCCATGAAATTTCCGTCGATGGCTTCCTGTCTTTCAACACAGTAACTCGAGCGACATTTTTTTCTGACCAAATCCCACAAAATCATCACAATCAACTCGCCTTACCCTTCTGATCATCACGCAACCCTCGAAAACGCTCCTCGTCACCTTGATTGTTACTGCGGTTCGTCCCTAACTCGCGTCGAGGAAACTCACGAACCCAAATCTTCACCGAGCCCGCTGAAATGTATAGGAGCTTGAATCTCTCGCTTCAACGGTTTCAATTTCATGTGGTTTAGGATTTTACGATTTTTCCATGATTTTATTTTGAATTTCTTCTTTGGTTTTGCTTCACGTTTTATCAGAGAATGTGGCGGCCTAGTATAATTTTTCTTGCGTTTATAAACGTTGAAGGAGTGGCTGAAAACAAAGGGAACGTGGATTGTTTAGGTCCAAATATAGGTTAAGATATTTTTTTTATTTTTCATTTATTATTTATATTCGTTTTAGCCTTCTAAAAATCCATGTGATCACACACGATGTTCAAAAATCACGAAAATGGTCATGTAGCTACAACTTGACATTACGGTCCCAATGAAACTGGTTTCGTCGAATTCTGACTTCGTATGCTCACACAGCTTATTTTTAACCATCAAAAGACTGCTTTTCACACTAAAAATCGGTGCGGCCACATACTGACTTCAAATATCACGAAACTTGGAATCTAACAATAATTTGACACTACGGATCCAACAAAAATTAGTTTCATCGAAAACAGAGGTCGTTTACAAAAGTGGCTATTTTTAAAGCTCTAAATAGCCCTTTTAAATATATAAATATATTTAAAAGTAATTAAATTAAATATTAATAATTTAATATTATCGTATATATCCACATAGAATATACCACAGCTCCAAAATATTCATATATGGATTTACAGCTCGATATTCCAAATCCATATTATATCGATATTTAATTTATATTGAAATTCCTTTTATAAATCATTATAAATTATAAAGGAATTCCATAGCGACTATTTTAAAATTTGATTTAGACATAAATCAAAATCTACACAATGAAATCCCGATTTTTCTGTTCCATTAGAAAAATATACTTCACCAGCTCCGTACGTTTCTTTTTCATTGAAATCCGACTTAAAACGGATTCTGTATATTCGTTTAAAGTTCGAATCGCCAAATAGTGAACAACCACGCCATTTCGAGCTCGATTTTTAATTATAATATAATTATACGTTCAAATGGCGTTCATATAATATATTCGCCATTCTAATGCAATACTAAACTGAATTATACCTTATATATAATCCAACTCACACTGTATTGTGAATTCAGCTATTTTTGACTATTTCGACATTATAATATATTATTATATTATAAATATTAATTAAATATTCATTAGTTATTTAATTCAGGTCATCGATGTCGCCAAAACGATATTTTTAATAATTAAATAAATTAATTATTCGACAGTTAAAAATACGGGTCATTACAAAGTACAAGATCTTCGGAAGGGCAGGTTGTGTTCTCATGGTCAGTATATCGGAAAGAGATAGGAAGTTTTGATTGAAGATTTGATTTCTTTTTCCTAGAACTCTTTTCGACTTTTGCACTTCGCACTCGTTTGTATCTGCTTCGATAGTTGAAACACTGCACCTAAATACTAGTCTTGTTATGGATCCCATTGTAGTCTCAAATCCTATTGGTGGTTTGGCACTCTTATCTATGGTCTGTCGGGATTTGAGAGTGTCTATCTTGGGCGTTGGGCTTGAATGCAACGCCTTCGTTCTTGGTTTCACGGGCTATAGCTTGATTCTATGAATGGATTAGCTAGCCAGGCATGGTGCCATCCTAGACTGCGAAAAGAGGGTAGTTAGATTGTTGACTCATTGTGGAAAGACCCTTGGTATTTCCTATGACCCTAGGGGTTTAGTGATGCTTAGCTACCTAGAATCTCTTGACGCATTCATCGATGATTTGAAATCTGTTCGTGTGGTCCGTGAGTTCGATGACGTCTTTAATGAAGTTCGGGGTTTACCCCCATGGCGTGAGGTAGTGTGACGGCAAGGAATTTCGCTCGGTCCGAACCAGTCGCTAAACCGACCCAGACCGTTCGAAACGCCCTATCGTTTGAGAACACGACAAAACAGAACGCATACAGAAGAACATTTCACTGAATATTACAACAGTGCATCAGATTACAAGAATATACAGAGTATAAATGAATATTACACAGAAATATCAGAGATTTAAATTACATTTAAATATATAGCAGCGGAAAATAATACAATACACAACTAGAAGAGATATACGGATACAAAGCTTTCCGGATATCGTTCCAGCTGTAAACCAGGATCCTGTGAATATAAATCTGCAAAAACCAAAACTACTAGCTGCCCGTGTCAAAATAAGGGCACCCAGAGTTTAGGTTAAAACAATAAACTCCAGGTCAGTCATGGGACTGGTGTGAGAACTAAAACAGTTAATCTTTATTTTTAAAGCTAGGTAAATCAAGGGACCACGCCGTATAACACGGAACGGGTTTCCTCCCAAGAATACCAGTGCATAAAACAAACAGCGCAATGCTAAATAAAGAAAAATGAAGCTGTTATAAGACCCAGGTCCCATCACACAATGCAACGCAGTCGAGGATAGGGTTTTCCCTTATAACAGCCAAAGAATGCTTGATACGTTTAAAACAAATCATTTGATACTAATATAAGTGCATAGTGTATAAAACAACTTCAAATCATAAGTATCAATCATAGGCGGCATGAGTGCCCCATCCCACTATGTCACCATATATAGGTTTACATATAAAACCGCAAAGTCACGTATTTGGAAATTGGATTTCCGTCTATGAACCGAGGCAAAAGATAGTCCTCAACCGATTCGAGACTGCCTAGCCCGAGTCTCAGGATCAGAACGCATCGACCCTTGGAGCGACAGGGCCGGTCCACACGGAGTGGATTAAAAATGCCTGAGCACTACGTTTCGCCGCCCTTTGGGGCGTAAGCGAGCCAACTAAATGACTCCATCGGTTCGAGAACGACCGATCAATCCGAGGCGCCTCGCAACAGCAACAACCACATAAGTCAAACTCGTCAGGGCGTGTAAAACCACTGACGCCAATTCTAGCTAGGAGGAAACGCAGGCCCTCCCTGAGGTCCTTTCTCCCGTTTTTGGTTCATACCGGGTGTGAAACACGCGAGGTAAACGTTACACAAAGCTACGCCACAAAGGCCGTGCTTTGATCATCACCACAAGACTTTGCTTTTCAACAGAAGCCTTGATCATTTGCATCTTAGCATGCCACACAGGCAAACCATCCTATGCAACCGATATCAGTCACACAGAATGAAATCCGATGTCAGACACACAGTCCATTTACAAGTCCGTTCTGGGTCTGAACGAAACCGGAGGCACCTAGTACCCCGCATATCCATCGATCTCCAAGTACGTCTGGACGATCACTAACTGTTTCCATCTTCTTGGGTGTACAGCCCAATCAAGATCATCAGTAATTACCCAAACGACGTGAAGACTTCCGGTCTTCGACCATCGTCTTCATCTACGACTTATCGTCGTATCAGTTATTCAGAATGGGATAAACCCGGTCTTTCCGAATAACTCGCGTATATTTAAATAAGTGTTACACAAACACAACATACGTCTCGTTCCAATCCATTAGTCACTAACCGTAAATTAATCAAGAGAATAATTTCCCAAATATTAACCCCGAAGGCCGAAACCAACATCAGATCAATATCCAGAAAACCATTCTGCTTGGCTAACCGACAGTTAGTTTCTAAATTTCACATTCATAGGGAAAGGTTCCCATTAATTTTATCCAAGATAAATTTCTTGAATTTATTCTTTAATCTATTTTTGAATATCAATTCAAAACTAGTCGGGATTAGCGAACCTTACCGAAGTAATCATTTGTTTTAATTTCCCAATCCCAACCTATTCATCCCATGAAGTAAAACTGGTAATACTTCATATCTAACACCACGGTGTTATCGGTAAATTCAATTACCATTTCACGTTCAAATCTAATTAAAGATTTAACTATCGCCTGGAGCAAAACTGGTGATACTCCACTTTCGATCATTTCAATCTAATTAAAGATTCATTAAAACTCCACTTAGTTTTAATCTTCGACTGGGTTAAAGAATCAGTGTCATTTAAAACACGGTTCACGATAAACCCAAAATCATATTCCATTAATTATCGGGTTAAAGAACGAGTGTTATTTAAAACACTGTTCACAATAAACCCAAAAATCAATATCAATTCAATTCCAATTAAATATTATTTAATTGGTACACTTCATTAAATCTAAATAAAAAGATTTAATCTTTTCTCAACTGGGTTCAAGAACAGTGTTAGTGAAGACACCATTCACGACAAACCCAAATCACATTCGATATTCAATACAAGGCTCTGAATAGAAAATATATCGGCTTATATTCAATATCGAATTCTACGACTAACAAATGTCGTATTGGAAATAACGATATATATATATATATCTTTCAAATTTCCGTAACAACACCTGTATCATCACGAATTCCAACATTGAAATATTCCGAAGACAATTTCGATTCAAATCCACTCCAATGCAATCATTGGAAATTTTGGTTATTTTTAAAACCCTTTTTAAATTCAATTTATTTATTTAAAAATAAATAGAATTATATTTCTAGTTCAAAACTAGTTCATTTCGATAAAAATCCATTTTTATCTTTTCAAATATGGAGTTTTTCATCCCAATTCTTTCTAAATCATTTCTTATGATTTTACACAAATTATTGCTATTTTTAATAATTTTATCAAGGCCCGTACAGTCGATTTCCATCAATGGCCATCGAACTGCACTTACAGCGACCTTTTTCGAATTTGATTTGGACATAATTCCAAATCCAACCGTTAGATTTCAAATTTCTAATATTCGTTAGAAAGCTCTTTTCGATACGAACCCAATGGTTCCGGTTTTAGGAGAATCCGACGGTCGGATCTCCCGTAATGTCCGTTTGAAATCAATGGTCGAAATTCACGAACTACCGCGGCGCGGCGCGTTCTATTCAGGCCATTATATTATATATATAATATATATAATATATATTTCGTCGATTTCTATTTAAAACGAATTATATAAATAGTTTTAAATTCGTTTCAAATTCTATTTCAACTTCTATTTCAATTCAAAGCCAAAATTGAATTCTTCTTTATAAATTCGTTTTAAAATTCATTTCTATTCAATTCGAATTTCAATTCAATTTGAATTCATTTCAATTCGCTTTCAATTCCATTTGAATTCGTTTTCAATTCAATTCACTTCGAAATCGTTTTCAATTCAATTCATTTCGAAATCGTTTTCAATTCATTTTGAATTCATTTTCAATTCAATTCATTTCGAAATCGTTTTCAATTCATTTTGAATTCGTTTTCAATTCAATTCATTTCGAAATCGTTTTCAATTCAATTCATTTCGAAACCGTTTTCAATTCAATTCATTTCGAAATCGTTTTCAATTCATTTTGAATTCGTTTTCAATTCAATTCATTTCGAAATCGTTTTCAATTCAATTTTGAATTCGTTTTCAATTCAATTCATTTCGAAATCGTTTTCAATTCAATTCATTTCGAAATCGTTTTCAATTCATTTTGAATTCGTTTTCAATTCAATTCATTTCGAAATCGTTTTCAATTCAATTCATTTCGAAATCGTTTTCAATTCATTTTGAATTCGTTTTCAATTCAATTCATTTCGAAATATTCGATTTCGAGATTACTTTTCAATATTCATTTTAAAATGAATAAAATCGATATAAATATCGTTTACGTCAAAATGGCGTCAATCTAATCAACACGGCTTCATAAATTTCTATTTTCAAATATTCTATTTCAAATATTTCCTATTATCAAAATATTTGTTATTATCAAAATATTCTTTATTTTCACGATTGGAATGAGGCCCAATCAATTACCATATAAAATTAATTATATGGATTTTCATACAACACATGTATATAATAACATTGAAAATAATCAACCATCAACCAAAGTGCACTACACTGTATAAGCATCAAATATAGATATTCAACGCTCATAACAGCTTGTCAATCAATCGATCGACATATTTAATCAATCAGGATGAGTGAAATTCATATTTCATCCCAACACCCGTGTGGGGTTTCAAACAATCAAACACAGATTTTTATTCGTGCAGTTGGGCGATGTGTAAAATTTATCGTCCTAATCAATGTCATTCAAATAAGTGTACATAAACAAACCATCTGGTTTGTAAATGAATATTTATTTATTCACTTCACTATTTTCATATTCACGTTAAAAATTATATTTTTAACGATAAAGCATTTTATTTCAACCTATGAATTTCTATTCAATTCATTTATTCAATAAAATGATATTTTTATTTTTCTAACATATTTTAGAAAATTTCGGCGGCATAACGGCACGATACTAGAAACGGGACAAGGCCTAGCCTTATCCCCGGTCTAGTGAAGGCCCACGCCATTCACACATCAATCATATCAATTTGTTATGCAAACCACAAAATTTGGAGTAAGAGCCTAACCTAGCCTTACTCCTTCGCCTTATAACGGCGCACGTCTAATCCTAACCAATTTATCGATTCGATTTTTCACACCACAAACCACATTTAAACCAATATCGCAATCAATCACCAAACAGCCAAACAAACAAGCCCATGGTCTGTGGACGATTGTGTCGGGTGCTACTAAGCACCGTCTGCATCCTAGTATATATATATATATATATATAACTAGAAATAAAATTGAAAGGTGAGAAATTCTCACCAATAGCTATCCAACTACACGATTCTTCCTTTATAGAAATCTTCGCCTTTTGTCGCTTTCACCCGTATTCTCTACATATGTAAAAATAGAATTTTTTACTATGCTATGCAATATATAAAAATCGAATTTTGACTTCGCTATTCAATATATAAAAATATGATTTTTACTTCGACTTTCAACATATAAAAATATGATTTTTACTTCGACTTTCAACATATAAAAATATGATTTTTACTTTTTAAAGAAATCAGTTTTCATTTTTAAAACAAATCAGTTTTTATTTTATTTTAAAAACAAAATCAGTTTTCTACTTTTCTAAAAGAAATCAGTTTTAATTTCTTTTTAAAATCAGTTTTAATTTCTTTTTTAAAATATCAGTTTTAAAATTCCTTAAAAGAAATCAGTTTAAAAATTCTTTTATAAAAACAGTTCTATACTTAAAAAAAAAACAGTTTTTACTTTATTTATAAAATCCAGTTTTCAGTTTCCTTTTTTTTAAAAAAAAAAAACAGTTTTTAAAATCTTTTATAAAATCTGTTTTTTAAAATCTCTTTAAATCAGTTCTTAATCCTTAAAAAAAACTGTTTTAAACCCTTATAAAAAATCTGTTTTTATACCCAAAATCGAAATTATTTTTAATGAATTAAAATAAAAATAAAATACCATAAAATACTTACAGTATATAGAAGAAGGGGGGGGGTGGATTTCTCTGGTGGCGTTCGGAGGTTCGCAGCAGGGTTCCAGGCTTCGACGGGGCTGCTTCGTCGGCGACTTCGAGATTGCGTTCGTCGGTGGTTCAGGGAGGTGTCGCGTCGAGGTTCGGAGGGAGGAGGCGCTGCTTCGATGGAAGGAGGAGGTCGTGCGGTGGGGGTTCGGCGAAGGGTTCGTCGGCGGCTCGAGGGTCAGGCGGCGCGATTAGGTTTTTCTTTTTTTTCTTTTTTTTCTGGTAAGTGAATGAAGAATCGGGGGGGGGGGGGGGGGGCCAAGCAGAAGAGAAAAGGGGAAATAGATTTTTTTTTTATTATATTTTATTTTATTATTTAATTATTTAAATTTGCACAAGGGTTGACTTTTATATCCGACCTCGAAACGAGGCCCACCGCCTGTCGTCCATAGCGTTTTACCCCCATTCCGAACACAATGGGATATGTACCGCAAGCTGAATTGATAGTTTGAATCAGTTTCCTTTTGAATTTTCATTTAAATCACTATATTGAATTTTAAACGCACATTTCAAATTACCGGGGTCACAAACTAACTCTATAAATCGCAGAAAAATATTTTCTAGCTTCGTATTGACGATACGGTCCTAACAAAACTAGTTTCGTTGAATTCTGAGACCGTTTGAAAAATGGTCAATTTCCAGTCGATTAAAATCAACTGAAAATGGTCAAACGCATTTTCTTTTGCCACGCTCACATATTGATTCGAAAAATTATGAAATTTGAAATCTAACAATAACTTGACACTGCGGATCCAACAAAACTGGTTTCTTCGAAATCCGAGGTCGTTTGCAAAATGTCCATTTTTAAGGGCCTGAATTCCATAGCGACTATTCAGAATTTTCAACTGGACATATCTTTTGATTCCCGATATGAAATCTTGATTTTTCGGATTCGTTGGAAAGATATTCACTATTAGATTCCATTATTTTTGGTTTCACTAAAATCCGGATTGTTTTGCACCCGGGACATTCAATTGAAGTTTGAAATCGAATTATCGAACTACCGCGCCATTTTCAATTCTATTTATAATTATATATAATTATTTATATTCAAACGACGACGTATATAATATATACGCCGAATTCTATTCAAAAATAATTTCTCGTTGATTTTATTTAAAATAATCTATTTTAAATAATCAAAATTCACTATAATTGCCAAAATAAAAATTTCAAACTGGCTCGCATTTTACGGGTTGTTACAATCTCCCCCACTTAAAACTTTTCGTCCCCGAAAAGGAACAAAGTCGAAAGTGGTTTGATCATTCAACTCTACGCTCGATCCGGCTTCCATTCTCCAAATCTTTAGTTTCTGAGAATTTTCAAAATTTCAAAAATTTGGCTAACACCCTAAATTTTCGAAAAATTTCGCCATAACCTCCCCTACAATGGGAGCATCGGGGAATTTCAAATAGCTTCCCCGGTCCTTCAGATCTCAAAAAGAAAAAGAAAAAGCCAAGCGGCTAGCCAATAGGCTCACAAAATCATCATCACCCGAACAAAACAGTAAATTATGTAGTAAACATGTACCTATTTGTCGGGCAAACAAATTTTATTCTTCGGCTCTAGCCTCCTTGCTATGACCTGTTCAATGTAATACATGTATATGCAAGCAAATGCGACCAAATTTCAATACAAGTCAATATTTGATTCAGTTAGGCATAATGGTTCAAAATCATCAAACAAATAAACAAGCAACACAAACATCAATCAATTAGTGAATTAGAGTCGCAAATTCATAATTTTGATACATATACAAAAATCATGTTTTTGATGCCAAATCACAACAATAAGCCCTATCTAATTTTGGGTTCTCACACCAGTCAATAGGAAATATATAGATATCACACCTTCGAAAAACGAATACCAATTCTGATGATGTTCGAACTATCATCAGAATCATCTTCGGGCGACTAGAGTGTGATTCTATATCTATCCAGTATATTAAAACCTCGAATAGACGCTAGCTAGGCGCATACGCAAAATCTTTATATATTGGACTGTCCTAATCAATATAAATAAATAATCAAATACGATTAAGTGATTTAGATTTTCAAAACTAAATTTGTTTTTACCTTAAAAATTTACTCTTCACACTCGTTCTAGGATACTACTGATCCCATCTCTAACGAGCCATTCTAATTGGATATTACTAACCCAATATCTGATGAATTCTTTCATATGGTTCAAATGTGCCTTGTTCTCTGAGCTTTGTAAACCAAAGCTCTGATACCAACTGTGACGGCAAGGAATTTCGCTCGGTCCGAACCAGTCGCTAAACCGACCCAGACCGTTCGAAACGCCCTATCGTTTGAGAACACGACAAAACAGAACGCATACAGAAGAACATTTCACTGAATATTACAACAGTGCATCAGATTACAAGAATATACAGAGTATAAATGAATATTACACAGAAATATCAGAGATTTAAATTACATTTAAATATATAGCAGCGGAAAATAATACAATACACAACTAGAAGAGATATACGGATACAAAGCTTTCCGGATATCGTTCCAGCTGTAAACCAGGATCCTGTGAATATAAATCTGCAAAAACCAAAACTACTAGCTGCCCGTGTCAAAATAAGGGCACCCAGAGTTTAGGTTAAAACAATAAACTCCAGGTCAGTCATGGGACTGGTGTGAGAACTAAAACAGTTAATCTTTATTTTTAAAGCTAGGTAAATCAAGGGACCACGCCGTATAACACGGAACGGGTTTCCTCCCAAGAATACCAGTGCATAAAACAAACAGCGCAATGCTAAATAAAGAAAAATGAAGCTGTTATAAGACCCAGGTCCCATCACACAATGCAACGCAGTCGAGGATAGGGTTTTCCCTTATAACAGCCAAAGAATGCTTGATACGTTTAAAACAAATCATTTGATACTAATATAAGTGCATAGTGTATAAAACAACTTCAAATTATAAGTATCAATCATAGGCGGCATGAGTGCCCCATCCCACTATGTCACCATATATAGGTTTACATATAAAACCGCAAAGTCACGTATTTGGAAATTGGATTTCCGTCTATGAACCGAGGCAAAAGATAGTCCTCAACCGATTCGAGACTGCCTAGCCCGAGTCTCAGGATCAGAACTCATCGACCCTTGGAGCGACAGGGCTGGTCCACACGGAGTGGATTAAAAATGCCTGAGCACTACGTTTCGCCGCCCTTTGGGGCGTAAGCGAGCCAACTAAATGACTCCATCGGTTCAAGAACGACCGATCAATCCGAGGCGCCTCGCAACAGCAACAACCACATAAGTCAAACTCGTCAGGGCGTGTAAAACCACTGACGCCACTTCTAGCTAGGAGGAAACGCAGGCCCTCCCTGAGGTCCTTTCTCCCGTTTTTGGTTCATACCGGGTGTGAAACACGCGAGGTAAACGTTACACAAAGCTACGCCACAAAGGCCGTGCTTTGATCATCACCACAAGACTTTGCTTTTCAACAGAAGCCTTGATCATTTGCATCTTAGCATGCCACACAGGCAAACCATCCTATGCAACCGATATCAGTCACACAGAATGAAATCCGATGTCAGACACACAGTCCATTTACAAGTCCGTTCTGGGTCTGAACGAAACCGGAGGCACCTAGTACCCCGCATATCCATCGATCTCCAAGTACGTCTGGACGATCACTAACTGTTTCCATCTTCTTGGGTGTACAGCCCAATCAAGATCATCAGTAATTACCCAAACGACGTGAAGACTTCCGGTCTTCGACCATCGTCTTCATCTACGACTTATCGTCGTATCAGTTATTCAGAATGGGATAAACCCGGTCTTTCCGAATAACTCGCGTATATTTAAATAAGTGTTACACAAACACAACATACGTCTCGTTCCAATCCATTAGTCACTAACCGTAAATTAATCAAGAGAATAATTTCCCAAATATTAACCCCGAAGGCCGAAACCAACATCAGATCAATATCCAGAAAACCATTCTGCTTGGCTAACCGACAGTTAGTTTCTAAATTTCACATTCATAGGGAAAGGTTCCCATTAATTTTATCCAAGATAAATTTCTTGAATTTATTCTTTAATCTATTTTTGAATATCAATTCAAAACTAGTCGGGATTAGCGAACCTTACCGAAGTAATCATTTGTTTTAATTTCCCAATCCCAACCTATTCATCCCATGAAGTAAAACTGGTAATACTTCATATCTAACACCACGGTGTTATCGGTAAATTCAATTACCATTTCACGTTCAAATCTAATTAAAGATTTAACTATCGCCTGGAGCAAAACTGGTGATACTCCACTTTCGATCATTTCAATCTAATTAAAGATTCATTAAAACTCCACTTAGTTTTAATCTTCGACTGGGTTAAAGAATCAGTGTCATTTAAAACACGGTTCACGATAAACCCAAAATCACATTCCATTAATTATCGGGTTAAAGAACGAGTGTTATTTAAAACACTGTTCACGATAAACCCAAAAATCAATATCAATTCAATTCCAATTAAATATTATTTAATTGGTACACTTCATTAAATCTAAATAAAAAGATTTAATCTTTTCTCAACTGGGTTCAAGAACAGTGTTAGTGAAGACACCATTCACGACAAACCCAAATCACATTCGATATTCAATACAAGGCTCTGAATAGAAAATATATCGGCTTATATTCAATATCGAATTCTACGACTAACAAATGTCGTATTGGAAATAACGATATATATATATATATCTTTCAAATTTCCATAACAACACCTGTATCATCACGAATTCCAACATTGAAATATTCCGAAGACAATTTCGATTCAAATCCACTCCAATGCAATCATTGGAAATTTTGGTTATTTTTAAAACCCTTTTTAAATTCAATTTATTTATTTAAAAATAAATAGAATTATATTTCTAGTTCAAAACTAGTTCATTTCGATAAAAATCCATTTTTATCTTTTCAAATATGGAGTTTTTCATCCCAATTCTTTCTAAATCATTTCTTATGATTTTACACAAATTATTGCTATTTTTAATAATTTTATCAAGGCCCGTACAGTCGATTTCCATCAATGGCCATCGAACTGCACTTACAGCGACCTTTTTCGAATTTGATTTGGACATAATTCCAAATCCAACCGTTAGATTTCAAATTTCTAATATTCGTTAGAAAGCTCTTTTCGATACGAACCCAATGGTTCCGGTTTTAGGAGAATCCGACGGTCGGATCTCCCGTAATGTCCGTTTGAAATCAATGGTCGAAATTCACGAACTACCGCGGCGCGGCGCGTTCTATTCAGGCCATTATATTATATATATAATATATATAATATATATTTCGTCGATTTCTATTTAAAACGAATTATATAAATAGTTTTAAATTCGTTTCAAATTCTATTTCAACTTCTATTTCAATTCAAAGCCAAAATTGAATTCTTCTTTATAAATTCGTTTTAAAATTCATTTCTATTCAATTCGAATTTCAATTCAATTTGAATTCATTTCAATTCGCTTTCAATTCCATTTGAATTCGTTTTCAATTCAATTCATTTCGAAATCGTTTTCAATTCAATTCATTTCGAAATCGTTTTCAATTCAATTCATTTCGAAATCGTTTTCAATTCATTTTGAATTCATTTTCAATTCAATTCATTTCGAAATCGTTTTCAATTCATTTTGAATTCGTTTTCAATTCAATTCATTTCGAAATCGTTTTCAATTCAATTCATTTCGAAATCGTTTTCAATTCAATTCATTTCGAAATCGTTTTCAATTCAATTCATTTCGAAATCGTTTTCAATTCATTTTGAATTCGTTTTCAATTCAATTCATTTCGAAATCGTTTTCAATTCAATTTTGAATTCGTTTTCAATTCAATTCATTTCGAAATCGTTTTCAATTCAATTCATTTCGAAATCGTTTTCAATTCATTTTGAATTCGTTTTCAATTCAATTCATTTCGAAATCGTTTTCAATTCAATTCATTTCGAAATCGTTTTCAATTCATTTTGAATTCGTTTTCAATTCAATTCATTTCGAAATATTCGATTTCGAGATTACTTTTCAATATTCATTTTAAAATGAATAAAATCGATATAAATATCGTTTACGTCAAAATGGCGTCAATCTAATCAACACGGCTTCATAAATTTCTATTTTCAAATATTCTATTTCAAATATTTCCTATTATCAAAATATTTGTTATTATCAAAATATTCTTTATTTTCACGATTGGAATGAGGCCCAATCAATTACCATATAAAATTAAATATATGGATTTTCATACAACACATGTATATAATAACATTGAAAATAATCAACCATCAACCAAAGTGCACTACACTGTATAAGCATCAAATATAGATATTCAACGCTCATAACAGCTTGTCAATCAATCGATCGACATATTTAATCAATCAGGATGAGTGAAATTCATATTTCATCCCAACACCCGTGTGGGGTTTCAAACAATCAAACACAGATTTTTATTCGTGCAGTTGGGCGATGTGTAAAATTTATCGTCCCAATCAATGTCATTCAAATAAGTGTACATAAACAAACCATCTGGTTTGTAAATGAATATTTATTTATTCACTTCACTATTTTCATATTCACGTTAAAAATTATATTTTTAACGATAAAGCATTTTATTTCAACCTATGAATTTCTATTCAATTCATTTATTCAATAAAATGATATTTTTATTTTTCTAACATATTTTAGAAAATTTCGGCGGCATAACGGCACGATACTAGAAACGGGACAAGGCCTAGCCTTATCCCCGGTCTAGTGAAGGCCCACGCCATTCACACATCAATCATATCAATTTGTTATGCAAACCACAAAATTTGGAGTAAGAGCCTAACCTAGCCTTACTCCTTCGCCTTATAACGGCGCACGTCTAATCCTAACCAATTTATCGATTCGATTTTTCACACCACAAACCACATTTAAACCAATATCGCAATCAATCACCAAACAGCCAAACAAACAAGTCCATGGTCTGTGGACGATTGTGTCGGGTGCTACTAAGCACCGTCTGCATCCTAGTATATATATATATATATATAACTAGAAATAAAATTGAAAGGTGAGAAATTCTCACCAATAGCTATCCAACTACACGATTCTTCCTTTATAGAAATCTTCGCCTTTTGTCGCTTTCACCCGTATTCTCTACATATGTAAAAATAGAATTTTTTACTATGCTATGCAATATATAAAAATCGAATTTTGACTTCGCTATTCAATATATAAAAATATGATTTTTACTTCGACTTTCAACATATAAAAATATGATTTTTACTTCGACTTTCAACATATAAAAATATGATTTTTACTTTTTAAAGAAATCAGTTTTCATTTTTAAAACAAATCAGTTTTTATTTTATTTTAAAAACAAAATCAGTTTTCTACTTTTCTAAAAGAAATCAGTTTTAATTTCTTTTTAAAATCAGTTTTAATTTCTTTTTTAAAATATCAGTTTTAAAATTCCTTAAAAGAAATCAGTTTAAAAATTCTTTTATAAAAACAGTTCTATACTTTAAAAAAAACAGTTTTTACTTTATTTATAAAATCCAGTTTTCAGTTTCCTTTTTTAAAAAAAAAAACAGTTTTTAAAATCTTTTATAAAATCTGTTTTTTAAAATCTCTTTAAATCAGTTCTTAATCCTTAAAAAAAACTGTTTTAAACCCTTATAAAAAATCTGTTTTTATACCCAAAATCGAAATTATTTTTAATGAATTAAAATAAAAATAAAATACCATAAAATACTTACAGTATTTAGAAGAAGGGGGGGTGGATTTCTCTGGTGGCGTTCGGAGGTTCGCAGCAGGGTTCCAGGCTTCGACGGGGCTGCTTCGTCGGCGACTTCGAGATTGCGTTCGTCGGTGGTTCAGGGAGGTGTCGCGTCGAGGTTCGGAGGGAGGAGGCGCTGCTTCGATGGAAGGAGGAGGTCGTGCGGTGGGGGTGAGGCGAAGGGTTCGTCGGCGGCTCGAGGGTCAGGCGGCGCGATTAGGTTTTTTTTTTTTTTTTTTTTTTTCTGGTAAGTGAATGAAGAATCGGGGGGGGGGGGGGGGGCAAGCAGAAGAGAAAAGGGGAAATAGATTTTTTTTTTATTATATTTTATTTTATTATTTAATTATTTAAATTTGCACAAGGGTTGACTTTTATATCCGACCTCGAAACGAGGCCCACCGCCTGTCGTCCATAGCGTTTTACCCCCATTCCGAACACAATGGGATATGTACCGCAAGCTGAATTGATAGTTTGAATCAGTTTCCTTTTGAATTTTCATTTAAATCACTATATTGAATTTTAAACGCACATTTCAAATTACCGGGGTCACAAACTAACTCTATAAATCGCAGAAAAATATTTTCTAGCTTCGTATTGACGATACGGTCCTAACAAAACTAGTTTCGTTGAATTCTGAGACCGTTTGAAAAATGGTCAATTTCCAGTCGATTAAAATCAACTGAAAATGGTCAAACGCATTTTCTTTTGCCACGCTCACATATTGATTCGAAAAATTATGAAATTTGAAATCTAACAATAACTTGACACTGCGGATCCAACAAAACTGGTTTCTTCGAAATCCGAGGTCGTTTGCAAAATGTCCATTTTTAAGGGCCTGAATTCCATAGCGACTATTCAGAATTTTCAACTGGACATATCTTTTGATTCCCGATATGAAATCTTGATTTTTCGGATTCATTGGAAAGATATTCACTATTAGATTCCATTATTTTTGGTTTCACTAAAATCCGGATTGTTTTGCACCCGGGACATTCAATTGAAGTTTGAAATCGAATTATCGAACTACCGCGCCATTTTCAATTCTATTTATAATTATATATAATTATTTATATTCAAACGACGACGTATATAATATATACGCCGAATTCTATTCAAAAATAATTTCTCGTTGATTTTATTTAAAATAATCTATTTTAAATAATCAAAATTCACTATAATTGCCAAAATAAAAATTTCAAACTGGCTCGCATTTTACGGGTTGTTACAGGTAGACTTTGCATATCACGAGACGAGAGCTTGAGGAATACAATCCTTGAAGAAGCGTTTACATGATACCGCGGAAGTAGTGGAGCCGAGCATGCTTAGGGAAGTGGAAGTGGAGCAAGATGCCATGATTAGACGAGCTCCTACATGCATCCTTGGATCGGAGGTAAAGAAGTTACACAACCGAGAGGTCAAGTGGTTAAAGTCCAATGGGGAGATGATCACGGAGACGCGACTTGGGAGACGGAAGACAAGATGCGTATGCTTTACTCTTTCCTTTTGGAGGGTATGTTCTTAACTTCTCCTTTTTCTATCGCTTTGTTTATACTTGTTCTATCGTTCAGTATGTCCTCTCGATTACATCTTCGATCTTTAGGTAGGAAAATCCTATGGTTGTAAACATGTGTTTGAGACATGTTATGTTTGGTAGTTGCAAGTGGATGCAAGTGTTTGCTAGTGATTGCTCGTGGATGCATTTACACACACATTAGGCACTAGATCAGCTCAATCACTTTCATATTGCATATGAATAAGTATGCATAATTAATTTGATGGATGTATATTGAATGTGTTATCATATGGATGTAGCATTTGAATGAATGATTGTGCACGCATGTAAAAATGATATGTATCATTAGGATTCTTTTGCATACATAATGGACGCATGACGCTATCATGAATTGCATTAAGGAGGTCGACAGAGTCAGTAGACCGCCTGATTTTGCATTAGAGTAAGAACATATACACATACTATGAATATGTTCATGAAAAGCATTAGAAATCTTTTAAGGACAATGGATGCTTGTGGATTATGGATGAGTAGATTGATGATTGGATGGTAGAATATATTCTTCTTAACTCAGAGATTTCGGGGACGAAATCCTTTGAGTAGGGGAGAACGTAACACCCTACATTTTTAATGAAATAAAAAATGTGTAAATATGTATATATATTATATACATAGATATATTTAAGAGAAAAATTAAATATGACAATAAATATTTCATGTAATAAGTTAATTAAGTGCAATACATGAAATGCGAAGAAGCGCATGCGAACAATTAAAAAGAAAAATTTGAAGAGCTTTAGGAATTTGGTCACGAAATTAGCGTCAATGCATTCGTGGAGATTTTCTAGTCAATTTAGACCTATGGTTTGCAGAAAATCGATTTAAAATGAAGAAGATATCTTTAAATTAAATATTGCAGTAAAACATGAAAAAGAGGAATGAGAAAAGAACAATGTTTAGCATTGTTCTAAGGTTTGTAAGCAAAAGACTTAGTAGCTCATTTGGTTAGAACATGTGATTTGCATACAAAAGGTACATAGTTCGATTCCCACCAACGCCATATTTTTGTTTAAGGGGAATGGCTAAAAAGTGGCTTAGTGTGAACGCAGTTCAAAAAGTGGTTTAGTGTGAAAATGGTTAATTGGGACGACAGATAATAAGATATATATAACGTGTACGCATCATGTGGCGCACGTGGCGCATTTTTGTTGGTCAAGAATTGTTTTTTTGAACGTGGCCTTCTCTGATTGGTCTGATGACGAACTCTGAGGTATTATGGCTTATGTGTCGTACTGTGATTTGCCGAGTGGCACATCTCTTTGGTTTGGATGGCTCTGATTACTCCTAGACTGATCTAAAGGTTAGAATTAATCCTACACTCTTATATAATCACATCTAACCTAAACCCTAAATCAAAACAAAAATCATTCTCAAGCCGCCATTCTGCTACAACATAGACTGAGCTAGCTTCTCTTATTCAAAAATTAAAACTTAGGATGGTGGAAAAAGGATTCTACGCTTAATCTATTCTCTTCTTTAATCCGTTCACAGTGAGTACAACTTCTTTAACAAGATAATTTTTGAACGTAATTGTGATTGGTTTACAAGTTGGACTATATGAATATGACTAATTACATATACTTGATTAAGTCCATTTTATGATATTAATTCATGTATCTAATTGTGTATGCTCGATTAGATTCATTTTATGATGTTGTTGTCTGCAAGTTTGTATGCAAATCATATGCAAGTTTATATGTAAATCATGTGATATTAGTCTACATGTCTAATTACATATGCAAGTTTATATGCAAGTTTGTATGCAAATCATATGCAAGTTTATGTGAAAATCATATTAATATATGCAAGTTCCTATTTATATTTTTAGATCTATGCAAGTCATATTTTATATGATTAGATCCATGCCAGTTTATATGTTTATGTAAATTCATATTTTATATGTCTATTGCTTATGCAAGTCATTGATTATGTAAATTTATGTCAATGTAAATTATGATCATGCAAGTTTATGACCCATGCTAGTCTATTTCCATATGTTAATTTAGATCTAATTTGTTATGCAAGTCTAAATGTTAATTTAGATCTAATTTGTTATGCAGGTCCATATGTTAATTTAGATCTAATTTGTTATGCAAGTCCATATGTTAACTTAGATCTAATTTGTTATGCAAGTCCATATGTTAACTTAGATCTAATTTGTTATGCAAGTCCATATGTTAACTTAGATCTAATTTGTTATGCAATTCTATATGTTAATTTAGATCTAATTTGTTATGCAAGTCAGTATGTTAATTCAGATCTAATTTGTTATGCAAGTCCATATGTTAACTTAGATCTAATTTGTTATGCAAGTCCATATGTTAATTTAGATCTACTTTGTTCTGCAAGTCTATATGTTAACTTAGATCTAATTTGTTGTGCAAGTCCATATGTTAATTTAGATCTAATTTGTTGTGCAAGTCCACATGTTAATTTAGATCTAATTTGTTATGCAAGTCCATATGTTAACTTAGATCTAATTTATTATGCAAGTCCATATGTTAACTTAGATCTAATTTGTTATGCAAGTCCATATGTTACCTTAGATCTAATTTGTTATGCAAGTCCATATGTTACCTTAGATCTAATTTGTTATGCAAGTCCATATGTTAATTTAGACCTAATTTGTTATGCAAGTCCATATGTTAATTTAGATCTAATTTGTTATGCAAGTCCATATGTTAATTTAGATCTAATTTGTTATGCAAGTTCATATGTTAATTTAGGTCTAACTTGTTATGCAAGTTCATATGTTAATTTAGATCTATTTTGTTATGCAAGTTCATAAATGGGATCTTTGTTATATGCTAGTTATGTTCATAACTGGATCTATATTGTTTTATGCCTGTTTGGATGTTATATGTCTCTTTCTTTCCCTTTTTCTTATGAGTTAGGCTAATTGCGAGCCTAACGTATTATATGAATCATACGAACGATTGACGTTGGGAAACAGTTGGGAAACATTAAATATTGGACATTATGTAATTGGCATAAAATGTGTTGTAATCATATAATTAATTTTGGGCATATAGAGTAAATGTGGCATAACTTGAATTGACCACACTTATGGATAATTTACATATAAATCTAGACTTGGACATAAATGGTAAATATGTAAATTGGTTAAAAGATGAACATGCCTAACCCGAGGTTAGATTGAGTTGCGGTGTAAGACTTCCCGGAACCGCTCGGCACATCCAGCGACCGCAACAACACAGATCTAATGTGAGAGGTTAGCGCATTAAGCCAAAAACCCGAGGTTAGAATGAGTTTGCGGTAGAAGTCTGCCCGGAACCTCCCGGCACATCCAACAACTGTAAACAACAGTTCTAATGTGAGAGGTTGGTGCATTAATAAATTAATTAATGCCAATGAACAGACATGCTAAAAACGGAAAGTTAAGTAACATACGAATAGGAGACATTTAACCAATATAACTTTTTAATTAGACAAGTGGGTTAAGTAAATTTAAAACACTTAACCAATATAACATGATGAATGAACATGGTTAAGTTAATAAGAAAAACTTAACCAATACAACATGATGTGTGGGTGGGTTAAGTAACATGAATGGATAACACTTAACCAATATTACATGAACAAAGTGGATAGGGTTAAGGCAAGCTTAACCAATAATACATATTGACTTGATAAGTAGGAGGGTTAAGTAAAACTTGGGTAGGTGGGTAATATTAGTGTATATAGCCCCACAAACTTAAACATTAAATAAACATGTTTGAATCAGTTGGAGGGTTAAGTACATCTCGTGTAGGTAGGTAATATTTGCATATATAGGCCCACAAACTTAACCAGTAGGAAACCCTAGTAACGGGGACCTATTTCAGCAGCAACCCACATAGATGTATCATGGTACCCTGAACTAGGCAGGGTGGGGCACGATTACTGGGCTGATTATAAGCGGTCAAAATAGCGCCGGTGGTGCGGTTGTATAGGTTCCGGCGGAGTATGGGCGTGCACGTGCTCCGGAGTGGAAAAAAACAGACACTGGGCATCAGTAGCATACACTGTGCATCTTGAATTGTGTCGGATTGCCATCATAGGGATTGATACACCCTATGGTGGGACTGGCACAGGTATCTGCATATAAGCGAGGCCGAATGACACAAGTAATAAATACATGCGAGTTATGGAGCCGATCGATTAAGCGATAAGGGGGTAGTGTGGGGACATCTAGTATTTAGTATGGGCAAGCAAGGATTGTATGGGGTGAATACCTCTTACTAGATGTTATGTCTGAGGATTACCAATTACAAGATGGGGACCAACTTTCAGTATGGAACGAGTAACGATGCGGCGAAATTAGCATTGGTGCAATGTAGTAATTATCCTTTAGTGATTAGAAGCGCGATCAACGTTTATGTTATTCATCCTGCTTACCTTGTCATGCATATTTATGTATAGTCATTTCTTACTTTCCAATTTATGTTCTTATCATGTTACTTTAATGATTATATTGTTAAAGTCACTGGACTCGCCAGACTTTATGTCTGACCTCGTTTATTTTCGCCTCTTTTCTTTCTTGTCCCCCCTCCCCAGGTTCTCAGGGTGGGACTAGTGCTAGTGGAGATTGATTTGGATCTCTTTCTCTCTCTCTTTTGGAAGTGCTTGGATTGCCAAAAGTAAAGTTCAGCTTATCTCTTTTTATGGGTATCTATGTTGGGGTTATGCTTTTTGTACTCAGAAAATAATTTGTCAAGATAGATATTAAGTGTACTTGGTTTTATTGTTGGTTTTGATGTTGTAACCAAAACTATTTCTCCGCTGCAATAAAGTTGTTTTAATTTTTTTTTTCAAGTACCATTTTCTATATATCTATCTTGTAATGTTCTTTTCTTTGCACTTATAATGCTCTATGAAAGTTAATGCATTCCCTTTGTGAGTGACATTAACGGGCGTGGGGTGTTACACTAGCCTAGCCTCCTTCTTCTCCAAACTTGAAATCAAATTAGAAGACTTCAAGTTAAAGTAAAGGTTTTCTGCTTCAATCAACAAAGAAAGATTAGAATCTCTAGAACGTCAAATAATTCTTTTTTTCTAATCCTATAATTGTAAGTTTAGTTATTATTCAGATTTGAACATATAGAAGTTATGACTTGTAATGAATCAAATCTAGAACTGTGCCTAATTGTAAGATAATCAATTTTTATTCATGTTTATCCTTTTGTCAAATCTGAAATTACCTATGCCTATGATACTATTGTGATTGATACAATTGAACCTATCATGTTGTACATTAAATTGGTGATTCTTTTATGTTTTGATATATGCAAGTTTATATGCAAAGTCATGTTCATATATGCAAGTTTATATGTAAAGTCAAGTTTATATATGCAAGTTTATATGCTAAGTCATGTTCATATATGTTTATATGTTTAGATCTACATGTTTATATGTTTAAATCAAGCCAGTACATATGTTTAATATCTATTAAGTTCCTGTTTATATGTTTAGATCTATGTCAGTTCGCATGTTAATTGGATCTAACTTATATGCAAGTGCACATATATATGCTTAATTAGATTTATGTTGTTCTATGCCAAGTTTATGTTACACATGCTTAGTTAGATCTATATTGTTTTATGCCTGTTGGAATGTTACATGTCTCTTTCTTTTCCCTTTTGTTTACGAGTTAGGCTAATTTGCGAGCCTAACGTTTTATGTGAATTATGCGAACGAATAACGTGGGAACATTTGGAAAAAAATTGGGAAAAATATTGAATTACATGCTATTGGCATAGATTGGCTCATAATCATGAAAATGATTAGTAGCATGAAATGGTATAATTTGTATACCTAGAATTATGGACATAATTAAGATAGTAAATGTGACATAACATGAATTGACAACACTTGTGGATAATTTACATATAAACTTGGACATGAATGGTAAATTTGTAAATTAGATAAAAGATGAACATGCCTAACCCAAGGTTAGATTGAGTTGTGGTGTAAGACTGCCCGGAACCGCCTGGCACATCCAGCTATCGCAACAACAGATCTAATGTGAGAGGTTAGAGCATTAAGCCCAAAACCCGAGGTTAGAATGAGTTTGCGGTAGAAGTCTGCTCGGAACCGCCCGACACATTTAGCAACCGCAAACAACAATTCTAATGTGAGAGGTTGGTGCATTAATAAATCAATTAATGCCAATGAACAGACATGCTAAGAATGGTAAGATGAAGTAACATATGAATAGGCGACACTTAACCAATACAACATGTTAATTAAACAAATGGGTGGGGTTAGGTTAAATTGAGAACACTTAACCATTATAACATGTTCGTTAGGAAACCCTAGTAATGGGGACCCATTTCAACAGTAACCCACATAGATGTATCACGGTACCCTGAACTAGGCAGGGTGGGGCACGATTGCTGGGCTGATTATAAGCGGTCAAAATAGTGGCGGGTGGTGTGTCAGTGTAGGTTCCGACGGAGTACGGACGTGCACGTGCTCCGAAGTGGAAAAATCAGATAATGGGCATCAGTAGTTATACACTGTGCATCTTGAATAGTGTCGGGTTGCCATCATAGGGATTGATACACCCCATGGTGGGACCAGCACAGGTATCTACAAACGAGTGGGGCCGAATGACACAAGTATTAAATACGTGCGAGTAGGAGCCGATCGATAAAGGGATCATTTTATTATGAACACATGAGGCTAGTTGAAAGAATTGTTAGTAGGTGTAGAGAAATAGAAATGGGTGCGATAGCATATTCAATTTATCTTGCCTTATCTTGTCCTATGTTATCTTGCTATTATGGTATTGTCCTATATTCAGTTTATTCATGTCATGATCCTTTATCTTGTTTACATGTTGAAAATCACTGGGCTTACCAGGCTTTTTGTCTGACCCGTTTTCTTTTGTCTTCTTTTCTTCCGTTTCCCCCCTCCCCAGGTCCACAGGGAGAGAATACTTCATCTTAGTTCAGACCTTTTCCGGCTTGAAGAGAGTAGATGTATTGTTTGGATTCTCTTTTCCTGGCTATGGCTGTGGTTACACTTTTATTGGGGATTTATGCTGCTTTACTACTGTTTTATGCTACTTTATGTATTTGGAGTTTTGAATCAAGATAGAGGTTTTATTGTAATAATTTGGAAGTTGGGTTTTGTGACAATTGTTGTAATGTTTTGTCTGAACCATGCTACTTATGATATAATTTTAGTCTTTCCACTTTTTATATGTCTGTCTTGTAAATTATCTGTATCTTTTACCTAAAACGCTCCACCATAGTTAAGGCATTCCCTTTGTGAGTGACCTTAACAGAGGTGGGGTGTTTCACTTGGTATCAGAGCTGATGGTTACCAGATCAGATAAAAGTTTTTGAAACTATTTTTTCAAAAAGAAGTTTTAAAGAAGCATTTTCAAGAAAAGTGTTTTTGTATTTTAAAGGCATATTCCCCAAAGACATATGCACTATCTTTCTATCATTTTTTTTAAATCTTTTTCTTTTCGTTTCAGCATGTTTGGGGAACCCGAAATACCCGAGGGCGTACCGATACCAGCCTGGTTCAGAAGGTATCTGGAGGCTAGGGCTACTACTGCAAGCCCAGCAAACGTTCCTCCTCCCCCTGCTGCAGTAGTTCCTCCTCCTCCTCCTCGGCGTGTGAATGCTTTCTCGAAGACATGTAGAGACTTTCGAGCTATGGGCGGAAAGGACTTTAATGGGACTGAATCATTCGTAGAAGCAAGAAACTGGCTTAAGGAAATAGAGGATTTGTTTGTTATCTTCGAAGTGGACGATAGGCGGAAGATACAGTTGGCTATATGGTTACTTAAGGATGAAGCCTCTTTCTGGTGGGAAGTTACTAATGCTGAGAGACCAGTTGAGACTTGGGTGGATTTCAGAATGAGGTTTGAAATGAAGTTTCTCTTGCAAGCTGAACAAAGCCTACAGATGGAGAAGTTCTTAACACTCAAACAGGGAAGCCTATCGGTTAAGGAATACGTCAACAAGTTCAACCAGGTGGCTAGATTCGGACTGGAGTTGGTAGACACTCCACATAAAAAGGCTCTCCGTTTCGCTAAAGGGTTAAATGAGCCACTGCACGGCCTAGCTATGTCCCATATACCTATGGGCGCGACCTATGAGAGATTGGTGGACATGGCACTGTTACATGAGGAAAGCAAGGGCGAGAAGAAAGAGGTGAAGATGGAATAACCTCTAAACAGGAAGGTGGAGGGATCACAGAATAAGAAGACAGATTCTAAGAAAGGTGGGAAGAATAACAAACCCCGTGACAAGAGGAAGTGTAATTTTTGTGGCATACCCGGACATATGATTAACGACAGCAAAAAGAAGAAGAGAAAGATGGGTGGTTGTTTTCAATGCGATGAGACAGGACATATGGCTATGGACGGCCCAAGAAGGCAAGGGCAGAGGACAGGATCTACATCAAGAGGCATATTCACGCTCTCACAGCACCTACGCAAGAAAGAGGTAGAAATATTTCTGTTGAGAGTTTAGTTTATCTTTTTGATCATCCTGTTCGTACCCTTTTTGATTCTGGCACTCTTTTATATCTACTGCTTTAGTTGAATCTCTGCACCTAGATACTAGTATAGTAGAGAATCCCATTGTTGTTTCAAATCCAATTGGGGGTTCGGCTCATTTATCAATGATTTGTTGGGATTTGGAAATTTCTATACTAAGCGTTGGGTTTAGATGTAATGCTTATGTTTTGGGTTTCACGGGCTATGGGTTGATTCTAGGCATGGATTGGTTATCCAGTAATGGTGCCATCCTCGATTGTGAAAAGAGAGTGGTTTAAACTTATGACTCGCCTTTGTAATACTCTCGAAATCTCTTGTAATCCTATGAATTCTGTTATGCTTAGCTACCTAGAATCTCTTGATGCGTCTGTTGAAAATTTGCAATCTGTTAGATTAGTCCGTGAGTACTCGGATGTCTTTGAAGAAGTGAAGGGTTTACCTCTAAAGCGAGAGATAGATTTCAGTATATACCTAGTTGATAATGTAAAGCCAGTTGCTTTACCCGTCAGACACATGGCTCCAAGGGAAAGGAAGGAGCTCAGCAAGCAAGTTAAAGAGTTGCTCGAAAAGGGGTTCATAAGGCGGAGTATTTCTTAATTGGGTGCTCCAGTAGTGTTCGCAACCAAAGCGGATGGTTCACTTCGCCTATCCGTGGATTATAGGGAGCTAAACAAGCTGACCAAGAAGAATAGGCATCCGCTTCCAAGAATATACGACTTGTTCGACCAACTCGTAGGGGATAGCTGTGGATCCCGCAAAAGTAGTCGCGGTGCAAGATTGGAAGATTCCAAGGTATGAAACCGAAGTATGAAGTTTTCTCGGACTAGCGGGCTATTACAAAAAGTTCATTAAAGACTTTGCAAAGATCTCAGCCCCACTTACAAGATTGGCGAAGAAGAACCTAACTTTTTCTTGGGATTTGGATTGTGATGTTGCTTTCCAACGATTGAAGAGAGCTCTAACAACATCTCCAGTTCTGACATTGCTTGATGGAAGTAAGATGTTTAAAATATACACAAACGCATGCGGTACTAGATTAGGCACTGTCTTGATACAAGAAGGCAAGGTAGTTTGTTATAGGGGCAGGCAGTTAAAGGCGCAAGAGAAGAACTACCCAACTCATGATTTAGAACTAGCTGCCATTATTTTCTCTCTTAAGTCATGGCATCATTACCTACTAGGAGAAACGTTTGAGTTGTTTACTGACCATAAATCATTAAAATACCTTTTCTCACAAAAAGATCTTAACTTAAGACAACAAAGGTGGATGGAATTTTTTGCCTCATACGATTTTGAGATTGCTTATACCCCTGGCATGGGTAATGTGGTAGCAGACGCCTTAAGTAGGAAAAGGATAACCTTAAGTCCTCTCTTTGTAGAAAGGCAAAACTAGGAGTACATAGCAACCTTTGACTTTAGACCCTCCTTTGAGTTTGTACTTGGTTTATTAGCATCGCTAGAGGTGCGTCCTATGCTTTTGGACTCAATAAGAATCGCGCAACGTGAAGACCCTCAGATAGTTGATATAATGGATAAGTTAATTAGCGGTGAGACATCTAGTCACCTCAATAGATACTCCATAGATGACAAGGGTTGGTTGAGACGGGATGGAAGACTATGTGTCGCACAAGCAAGGGATTTGGTGAAGACAGTTCTTAAAGAGGCACACCATTCAAAGTTGACCATACACCCAGGTGGAGACAAGATGTATAAAGACATAAAAAGAGTGTTCTTTTGGAATGGCATGAAGAAGGATGTAGCTGAATTCGTCTCTAAGTGCTTGATATGCCAACAAGTCAAGACGGAGTAGAAGAAGCCGGGTGGTCTGCTTCATCCTCTAGAGGTCCAACAATGGAAATGAGATAGCATTTCGATGGACTTTATAGATGGGTTGCCTAGGTCAAGAAGGGGCAATACCAGTATTTGGGTAATATTTGACAGGCTCGCTAAAAGCTCTCACTTTATACAAGTTAAAAGTATGAGGACTGCCTCATCATTAGCATACATTTATCTTTAAAAGGTAGTTCGACTGCATGGAATACCCTCTAGCATAGTAAGTGATCGAGATCCTATCTTTACGAGTGAGTTTTTGAGAAGTTTGCAAGAGGCTGTAGGCACACAACTATGCTTAAGCACTGTCTATCACCTTCAAACCGATGGTCAGACTGAAAGGGCGAATAGAGTATTAGAAGATCTTTTGAGATTCTGCATTCTTGATTTTGGAGGTACGTAGGACGATCATCTTCCTTTAGTGGAGTTCGCCTACAATAATATCTACCAATCCACCATAGGCATGACACCCTTTGAGGCTTTATATGGAAGACCATGCCGATCACCAACTTGTTGGTGGGAATCTACAAACATGCTCGTACTTGGGCCCGACATGATCAGAGAAACTTCAGAGAAGGTGAACCTGATACGAAGACGAATGAAGACCGCACAAGATAGACAGATGTCCTACGCGGATAAAAGAAGGACCGTGTTTGAACCAAAAATGGTCGAACACCAAATGATGCTTGAAAAGCACGTCACCAGATAAATGGTATGAAATTGTGTAGCCACGAACACAAAACAAAAGCAAAAAGCAATAAGAAGACAAAAGAATTTTTATAGTGGTTCGATTCGCTATGAATCTACGTCCACTTTTCAATCACTTCTCATTACGGAATTTTGCTTTACAACACTCATGAAATCTCTCATTCATTCATTTCTCACTATTCTCATTTTTTATGATCTAATTATGCTTGAATTCGGCAAGGGATTGTTGAGATTTCTAGCTTCATGATGGAGAATATATGAATCGTTGATCACTTTAGCATGTAGATGCTTCTCCTTGATTTCGTGATGGAGTTTGTGCTAGATCTGGATCTTTAGAGAGAATTGATAGCGATTAATGAGCATTAGATTTGAGTTAGATCAACTTTGGATGAAGAATTGGATTGCTTTGATCTTTATGTTGTTGGAGAATGATGAAGCAAACTTAGGAAGCCATTAATGATGTTTTTGAAGCTTTTAGAGAGGTGTAGGAATGGTTTAGGCAGCCCTTCAGGGTTAAGAAATCCCTCCCTTGAATTGTGGAGCAAGGGGCTATTTATAGAAGAAGTTTGAAGGCAATGGCAATCTTGTAATTATGGGGTACAGAATTTGGATCGGGCTGAAACTAATTACATAAATGCCACTGGTTCACTTCTGGCCGATCCAGATCTGGTCGATCCAGATCTGGCCGATCCAGTTTTGGCCGATCCAGATCTAGCCGATCCAGTTGGCTGATCCAGATCTTGGCCGATCTAGATCTGGCCGATCCAGTTCTGGCCGATCCAGATCTGGCCGATCAAGTTCTGGCCGATCCAGATATGGCCGATCCAGATATGGCCAATCCAGATCTGGCCGATCCATATCTGGACAAATCCAGATTTTGGCCGATCCAGATCTGGCTGATCCAGTTCTGGCCGATCCATATCTGGCCGATCCAGTTCTGTCCAGTCCAGATCCGGCCGATCCAGATCCGGCCGATCCAGATCCGGTCGATCAAGATCCGGCCGATCCAGGTCCGGCCGATCCAGGTCCGGCCGATCCAGGTCCGGCCGATCCAGATCCGGTCGATCCATTGTTTAGCTATATAGAACGATCCATTCTATGTGGATTTTATGGATAACATTTTGCCCCTCGAAGCTTGTATTTTTTTCTTGCAGGAAATGCAGGCTTCGAAATAAACATTGCTATTGATATGTTCTGCATTGAGATCCAGTTATAGCTTTTCTTCTTGCCATAACGGATTATGCTTTGAATTCATATGCTTCATGTCACTTGCTCTGTAATTAAAACAAGCAATAGCACAAATTTTGGACTTATACTTACCATCGACCATTCATACCGATGGTGGATTAGTTAATCACTAAAAATTATATATAGCGAATTTTTAATTTGAAATGAATAAATTATTTGCACAAAATTGTTTTACTCAACGGTTTAAAACTCGATGAATGAATATTGTCTGTACAAATACGATATTCGAATTCGACTTCGCATTAAACGTTTAAGATTAGCTAATCGACTAGAGCCGACTGCGGATTTCAAACATTATTGTTTTAACTGACTTTCACGGTAATGTATGATATTTCATATTTATGAAATTCGTAGTTGTGACTTATTTTTCGCTTCTTCTTGGAGAAGCTTTAGGTATTCATGCCCCCGTTTCAGGTTAAAATTTAGAACCTGTCGCATCTGAGATATTCAGACACTGCGCAAGTTGATTGGTTAATGATCCAACACCTGTCGCATCTGAGATATTCAGACACTGCACAAATTGATTGGTTAACGATCCAACACATGTCGCGTCTGAGATATTCAGACACTGCACAAATTGATTAGTTAAAGATCCAGCACCTGTCGCATCTGAGATATTCGGACACGGCACAAGTTGATTGGTTAACGATCCAACACATGTCGCATCTGAGATATTCAGACACTGCACAAGTTGATTGGTTAATGATCCAACACCTGTCGCATCTGAGATATTCAGACACTGCACAAGTTGATTGGTTAACGATCGAACACCTGTCGCATCTGAAATATTCAGACACTGCACAAGTTGATTGGTTAATGATCCAACACCTGTCGCATCTGAGATATTCAGACACTGCACAAGTTGATTGGTTAATGATCCAACACCTGTCGCATCTGAGATTTTCAGACACTACACAACTTAATTGGATGGTTGTTGTATCATTCCACGGGACTGGATCTAATTCCTTCGTCGGACGCTTGGCTTGGCGAGCAATATCAGTTTAGGAATTAGAGCTTTGAAACTCTCACTTAGTAGAGTGCCCCTTTGACGAAAGTTACAACCCTCTTGTTTGTTTATCAGTGCGCTTGTTCGCTGTTCAAATCTCTATGACTTTTCCACTCACTTTCCAAGGCGGTGCTTTTCTTCTTTGACTATTTAACTCATCATGATTCTTCTTATTCACCCTCCAAAGTGGTGCTTTTCTTCCTTGCATCATGCATGCCGACGATTAAAGCACTCAACATTTGAATTAGTGTTCGTTGGGATCATTTCACTTCGTCAGACCTCGAGAGAGAAAAACACTCATTGGATAGCCTGTAATGAAAAATCGCCTATTAGCAATTTTTCATGTAAATTTGGCAAGTCAGAGATTTATACAGGCATGTAATACTTCATTCACAGAGCTATTGTTCAATACAATGCGTGTAAGACACTACATACTATTTACAAGAAAGTAGGACATAGCGGAAAGTAAAGTAATGCAAAGAGTAAAGTAAAGGCGATAGTGATCGCTTATTCTGAGCTGCAGATATTAGATCATTATTAACGGTCATCAGTTGATTATCATCCTTGGAATAATGTGAGCAGAAGCTATGTAGATCGGACCAGGTTGGTCACTTGATGCCCCTGGGGAGCTGTAGAAGGAATTGCATTTTGGGAATTCTTCACATACTGTTGGAGACAGTTCTTTCTAATCAGCTCTTCAATTAATGATTTCAGTTGCCTACATTCGTTGGTATTGTGGCCTGGCTAATTATGGAACCTGCAGAACCTTCCAGATTTGGCTTGATCACTGCCTATTTTTTGAGGCTTTGGTATTGGATACTCTTCGGTGTCCTTAGTTGCCGCGAAAATGTTTTTGGGAGTTTCCGTCAAGGGGGTTAGTTCAGAATTCTTGAACAAGCGGGGCTTCTTATTGTTCCGGTCATCCCTTCCGTCATTTCCCCTCTTTTGACCATTTCCGGGGTTCTTTTGACTGGATTCAATAGTTGCACTTTTAGGAGCATCACCATTGATCTAAAGGGGTGTAGGATTATCGTCCACTCTCATGTACTCTTCTGCTTTCCTCTTCTGCTTTCTTATAGAACTTGTCAAGCATGTTCGGTTCTTTCGTCTTAATCCATCTTTTGAATTCGCTATTTTCATCTATAGCGCTGAGTAGAGACATGAGGATTATGCGAGGTTCTGCGTTCCTTACTCCATACAAAGCAACATTGAATTGACTGAGGAAGGCTTTGACACTTTCCCCTGGATTCTGTTTCATTGCTGAAAGTGTTATAGCATCCTTGGCTTTAGTAGCGTACAGGCGGAACTGCTCCTTGAACTTTTTAGTGAGGTCAGAAAATCGATCGATAGATTTGGGCGGCAGTTATGTGAACCATAGTGATGCAGCACCTTCTACGTAAAGAGGAAAATACATGCATCTCATTTCATCAGTCGCTTTAGCTGCGCTCGTATGCCACTCGTATTTGAATAGGAAGTAGTTTGGATCAACGAGGCCATTGTACGGAGGCAAAGTTGGAGGATTGAACTTCTTTGGACATTGCTTCAAGGATTCTTTCTGTGAATGGAGTCCTATCAGGAGAGAAGTCCCATTCTCTTTCATCGTCCTTGCTAGCTTGATTCCTCTTCATGATTTGCTCTATCATGTCATAAATGTATTCTTCTGTGTTATGGTGCTCTGTGAAGTCGAGCTCTTTACCAAATGTCCGTCTAAGCATACAATCTCGATTAGTGAGCTTTGGCCCTTTGCCTTTTCGATGTGGAGGTGCCCCAGTGTTAGGATTAGTGACCTTTCGAGCATTCACTTCGGAGCGGTTCTTAGCTTTCGATCTCAATTCTTCGACGTTAGCTTCATTCCTGTCACTTGTCCAATCATAATCGTTTTCGATGTTGTCGTTGTGGTTATGATCGGAAGCGGGCGAATTGTCATTCTCTTCGAGATCAGCATGGTCCTTTGGAGGGGCTGGATTTGGTTGAGCATTTATTAGAGCATTCACTTTCTCCATTAGAGCATCATTAGCATCCATCAGAACTTTATTTTAATTTTCCATGCGTTGATTTATACTAGCGACAACGGTATTGAGTTCAGCTCTAGTTACTCTAGCTCCTGACATTGAATTTTCTCCAACTTAGAAATGGTTAGTGAGCGGAGTAACTTCGTTGTTAGCCACGTTGTCATTCTCTTCAATGACTTTGCTTGTGGTCTTCTTCGACTTAGCCATTATTTTAGAGAGAATTTAGAACTTCAATGGCGAGGTGCTCAACTTTGTGAGATGAGGGAGGAGATGCGAACGCGGCCCCACTGTGGGCGCCAAATGTTTGAACCAAAAATGGTCAAACACCAAATGATTCTAGAAAAGCACATCACCAAATAAATGGTATGCAATTGTGTAGCCACGAACACAAAACAAAAGTAAAAAGCAATAAAAAGACAAAAGAATTTTTATAGTGGTTCGATTCGCTATGAATCTACATCCACTTTTCAATCACTTCTCATTACAGAATTTTTCTTTACAACACTCATGAAATCTCTCATACATTCACTTCTCAATATTCTCATTTTTTATGATCTAATTATGCTTGAATTTGGCAAGGGATTGTTGAGATTTCTAGCTTCATGATGGGGAATATATGAATCGTTGATCACTTTAACATGTAGATGCTTCTCCTTGATTTCGTGACGGAGTTTGTGCTAGATCCGGATCTTTAGAGAAAATTGATAGCGATTAATGAGCATTAGAGTTGAGTTAGATCAACTTTGGATGGAGAATTGGATTGCTTTGAACTTCATGTTGTTGGAGAATGATGAAGCAAACTTAGGAAGCCATTAATGATGTTTTTGAAGCTTTTAGAGAGGTGTAGGAATGGTTTAGGAAGCACTTCGGGGTTAAGAAATCCCTCTCTTGAATTGTGAAGCAAGGGGATATTTATAGAAGAAGTTTGAAGGCAATGGCAGTCTTGTAATTATGGGGTACATAATTTGGATCGGGCTGAAACTAATTACAGAAATGCCACTTGTTTACTTCTGGCCGATCCAGATCTAGCCGATCCAGTTCTGGCCAATCCAGATCTGGTCTATCAAGTTCTGGCCGATCCAGATCTTGGTCGATCCAGTTCTGGCCGATCCAGTTCTGGCCGATCCAGATCTAGCCGATCCAGTTCTGGCCAATCCAGATCTGGTCGATCAAGTTCTGGCCGATCCAGATCTTGGTCGATCCAGTTCTGGCCGATCCAGTTCTGGCCGATCCAACCGATCTAGATCTGGCCGATCCAGTTCTGGCCAATCCAGATCTTGGTCGATCCAGATCTGGCCGATCCAGTTCTGGCCGATCCAGATCTGGCCGATCCAGATCTGGCCGATCCAGTTCTGGCCGATCCAGATCTGGCCGATCCAGTTCTGGCCGATCCAGATCTGGCCGATCCAGTTCTGGTCGATCCAGATCCGGTCGATCCAGATCTGGCTGATCCAGATCTGGTCGATCCAATGTTTAGCTATACAGAACGATCCATTCTTTGTGGATTTTTTGGATAACAGACCGACCTTGAGTTTGAGGTTGGAGACAGGGTTTGCCTTAAAGTATCTCCTTTGAAGAACGTCGTTCGCTTTGGATCCATAGAAAAATTGGCACCAAGATTTGTAGGGCCATTTCCTATCATTGAGAGGATTGGGACGATGGCCTATAGAGTAGAGCTGCCCGAAAGTTTGGCTGGAGTTCATAATGTTTTTCATGTTTCTCATCCATGAAAGTGCTTACATGAGTCTGCGGAAGTTGTGGAGCCAAGCATACTAAAGGAAGTAGAAGTGGGACGAGAAGCGACGGTGAGGAAATGTAATGACCCGCATAGGCAGAGGTATTATAATTGATTTATTTAATTATATCAATGGTGAATTAAAGTATTTAATGGTCGTGGAATTAAATAACTAGGAATATTTAATTAAAATAATAAATTAAATAATATTTTTAATTCAGAAATAGTCAAAAATATTGGAAATCACAATATTCTTTGAACGGGGTCGTCCCTTAGATTTAATTCAGCTTAGAGTTGAATTATATTGACGAATATATTCAATCAACGTCAGTTTGAACGTATAATTATAATATAATTAAAATCGAGCTTGAAATGGCGATGCAGTTCGTAAATTGGCGATTTGAACTTCAACTGAATGTACAGGATTCGTTTTAAGCCGGATTTCTGTGAAACAAGAAATGCGTGGGGCTGGTGGAGTATATCTTTCTAGTGGAAGAGAAAAATCGGGATTTCATCGGGTAGATTTTGAATTATGTCCAAATCAAATTTCAGAAAAGTCGCCGTGGAATTCCTTTATAATTTGCGACGCTTTATTTACGTTATAAAAGGATTTTCGATAAAAACTGAATATCGATAAATCTAAAATCTGAAAATATCAAGCTGTAAATTCTGATATGATATTCTGGAGCTGTACGATATCATATGTGAAGATATACGATAATATAAATTTATTTATATTTAATTTAATTTTATTTAAATATATTTATATATTTATATGGTCATTCAGTGCTTTAAAAATAGCCGGTTTGGCAAACGAAGTCGGAATTCGACGAAACTAATTTTGTTGGATCCGCAACATCAAATTATTATTAGATGTCAAGTTTCATGATTTTTGGAGTTAGCATGTATCCGTACCGATTTTTAGAGTGATAAACAGTCAGTATTTCGATAGTTAAAAATACGTTGTGTGAGCAAACAGAGTCGGAATTCGACGAAACCAGTTTCGTTGGGACCATAGTGTCGAACTGAAGGTGCGTGTCCAGTTTCGTAATTTTTAGGTATCGTGTGTGATCGCAGGGATTTTTAAACACAAATTAACAAAAGAATATACCAAGAATATTCCTCCTAGAAAATATCTAAATATTTTGAAACACTATATATACCACCCCTTAACCTCCTTAAGACCTAATTGAAATTCATCCATCTGCAAACGAGAAAAATAGGCTGCCGCCTCTCAAATTCATTCAAACAATTTTTAAAAATCACATACTCAATGAAATCGAACAACGTTTAATCCGTTGAACTCATATGCTTATGAGCGTCATTTTAGTGGCATTTGTTTTGGGTTCGATTAATTTTTCTGTCGCTGGAAATTTCCTCCGTGAGGCTAGGGTTGGGCTTCAAGGCCGATTTGATTCGTGAAGGACAAAATCGAGGGTGAAAGGATGTTAGGGGGGGTAGAGGCGCACCCATCGCCGGATTTTGGTGGTCTTCGGTCACCAAAAGCGTCGCTAGAAAATCGATACCTGGGAGGAAAAGTACGATGTCGGGTTTCAACTGTAGCTGACGAGTTGAGTGAGACGGGGACGGAGATGTAGAGTGTTTGAAGAGTTGAACGATGGTGGTGGTGGTGAGTTGCTCGGCTGAGAAACGGAGGAGGAAAAGGGCGGTCAACGTTGGGTTAGAGGAGCAGGTCTCGTTCAAGTGTTTCGGGGAAGAAGGATAGGGGTTAACAGGTGTTGGGCTTTTAATTAAGTGATGGGCCAGAGGAGTTGAAAAGGGGTAAGGCCCAAAAGGTCCAACTATTTTTAATTCAAATATGTTTAAAACTTCAAACTGTTATAACTTGGTCGTATGTTATCGGAATTACACGAAATCAGATCCGTTGGGATCGTATGGATGAGAGCTTCACAATGAAGCTACTGGAAGTGGATTGGGGCTCATATGAATTTATGGTGAAATAAATTGTTTGATTCAAATCAAACAACAGTTTATCGTTCTTTAACGATGAACTGCCAATGTGAGTAAAACTCACCAACTCTGAACAGTTATATTTTTGTATGTATTTTTAGAACTGTTAATCATCTGTTGATTGTTGTGTGTTGGTTGATTGATTGAACTTCTAGTCAGTTAGTAGAAATTATATATATACATATATATGTAATTATATATATATAAACCGTTAAATATTTATATATTGATTCTGCTATCAGAATAATTTATATTGAACTGAAAGGGATGATAATCATATTGTGTAACATCTGTGGATGCAGGGAGACAGGTTGGAGGAATCCGACTGGATTCCTCAACAGTTATTTTATTGTTGTTCATATATTGTTATATGATGTGATATAAAATCTATGGGCGATTATATGTACTGGGACGATATTGAACATCGTGATTTGATATGATTGAATACAATAACATATCGAAATGTTGATAAGGGGATTTTCAAAGTGATATTGAAAGTAGAATATTTATAAAGTGGAATATTTATAAATAAGAGATGTTTATAAATTGGAATATTTATAAATAGGAGATATTCAAAAAGGAAATAATTACAAACCATTTTCTTTTTGAATGGAAAGGCTTGTGTAGCGGTTTGGGGATTTTCCCGATGCTCCCGATACAAAGGAGGTTATGGCGAATTTTTCCGGGAATTTAAGGAGTTAGAATATTTTTAAGAATAAATTTGAAAAGGAAATATTTAGAAAATAAACAGAGTTATAAAAAGGAAATTTGTTTATAACTGAATAGGATGTTCTAAAAAGGAAAACGTTATAAAAAGGAAATCATTTGTAAAGTGAAGAACCGTTACTAAAAGTAAATCTTTATAAATGAATAGTTTATTCTATTAGAGTTAATCGAATAGAGTTAAACAGTTAGAGTTAAACAGTTAGAGTTAACCAGTTAGAGTTAAACAGTTAGAGTTCAGCAGTTAGAGTTAAACAGTTAGAGTTAAACAGTTAGAGTTAAAACAAACATAGTTATTCAGGATGAGTTTCCATTTAGCACAACTGCTAGCATAATTCGCAGGGTTGTAAATAGCCTACGGCGGTCGGAAGTTTCCTTAGGGAACCAGGCGTAACCATTGTGATCGCTGCGATTTAGAGTTGAGAGAATGGAGTTAAAGAATATAGAGTTAAGAAAAATTAGAAACTGACTAGAGATTAATAAGTTGAATGGTTTTCTGAGTATCGATCTGATGTTGGTTTCGGCCTTCAGGGTTTATACTTAGGAAGTTGTTCTCTTGTTAGTTTATAGTTAGAGTCTGATAGTTGTGGAAGGATAGTGATACATAAACAAACAATGGAAATGTTTTCCAACGTTGATAACGAATATTTTCTAAATATAGAAAATAAGGAAATATGAATATATATATATATATATGTTTGATGATTGGGTCGATAATTCCATTTGGAATTTAGATCGTTGTTCGTACACGGACATGTTTTCATTTGATAGTTAAATCACAGACTATCAAAGTTTTGACCATTTTACGTTGTAAATATGGAGAGACCGGTTGGATTATTATCCGAAGAACCACTCCGTATTGACATAAGCGTTGTGATCAAATACGATGAAGAAAATTGAAGACGGAGTAAAGTGTAAGGGCTATTGTATAAGTCTTAGATAACAGTGACTAAGATGGATGTACTGAATAGTACCTTCGGTTTGTCCAGTCCCAAGACAACTTATATGGACGAATGTCTGACAGAGTATCCCTAACGAATCTTATATGTTGATCTCTTCAATGTATTACGTTTGGTGGTAGAGGAATTTGTTTCTCTTAGCTTCATACCCGTGATACCGTTAGGGAAATCGATAATGATTTGGCGGGTATGACGATGTGGTATTATAAGTAAATGAAGATATGATACGAAAAGATATGCGTAGCTTCTAGCCTCACATCCGGTAAATGACCGAAATCGGGCAGGCAGCATGGCTAAGTCGGTCGCACTGAAGTAGGGTGTATAATCACCTATCTAGAGAATATTTATTTGCTTCTTTAATCTATCAATGTTGTCCCATATATATATACGGGAACTGTTGCTGATCCCAACCGTTGGTGATGTACATTCGATACACTCAAGCGAAATGAGTGGTCGGTCATGTGTGGCTAAGTTGCAAGATGTTCTTGTTGAACTCCAGTGTATCGTTCCTAGAGTACACTGATCAGAAGGTGGTTCCATACCTTGTCATAGTTGGAAATCCGTTATCCAATACGTGCTTGATATTTTGATTGTATACTATATATGTAGAACGTGAGATGAAAGCGTTTCTGCTAGTTGATATCTATTTGTACATAGACATTATTATAATATCAAAAGGTTTTTGATATAAAGATATTTTGGATTTTCATAAGGGAAAAACCCGTTCCGTTCTGCGGCGTGGTCTTATGAGATATCGTTTACTTGTTCATATACCTGTTTAAACTGTTTTACTCACACCAGTCCCATGACTGACCTGGAGTTTACTTTGTTGTTTTCCCTAAACTCTTGGGTGTCCAATTTTGTACGGGCAATCAAGTAGTCAGGATTTTACAGATATACTTGGAGAGCTTGGAGCAGGAGGCTTCAAGATCATATAGTTATAGTTTAATTCCGCTGTGTTGTAAGTGCTGTACTCTGATAACTGCTATTGTATACAAAACTGTTATATTTCAAAGTTATGTTATCTATTATATGTTATTCGTTCCGCTGTGAGGTTTGTGTTACTCTGATGTTGTGTTCTTCTTCTTCTTCTATTCTAAGTTTCTATCTTATCTATTCTCACCCTCTATCTTCTTTCTATTAGTTTCTTGAATTTTCAGTGCAATTTGGGGTTGGACTTGTGTTATTTGGTCATCTTAAATTGGATCGGATTTTCGGGTCACTACATTTGGTATCAGAGCTTAAGTTAAGAATTACCTTGGCTCTGTGGCGTGATTCAGTAGAGATGGGATTAGAAATATCCTAGACTGAGTTTGAGTGTATATATACGAGTGCGTATTTGTTAGTTAATATAAAGTGATTTATATTGTGGAGACTCATTAATTGAGTGGCTTATGGATTCTGGTCGATCAGTTTGATCCACTATATCGATATGGGTTACTAAACACTCGAATACGATGAACCAACATTATATGACAAGACCCGAACTTCCCCGTGAAGGCAAGCACGGATAGCGTTGAGAACAAGACAAAATAGAATGCAAACAGAAGAACATTTCATTGTTATTACAACAATTCCATCAGATACAAGAATATACAGACTATAAATGAATAAATTACATTAGATAAATATTAGAGATTACAATAAATTACATAGCAGCGGAAAATAATACAAAAGCACAACTAGAAGTGATACACGGATACAGAGCTTTCCGAGCATCGTTCCAGCTGTTAATCAGGACCCTGTGAATATAAATCTGCAAAACCAAAACTACTAGCTGCCCGTGCGGAAAATAGGGGCACCCAGAGTTTAGGTTAAAACAATAAACTCCAGGTCAGTCATGGGACTGGTGTGAGAACTAAAACAGTTATTAATATTGGTTTTAAAGTTGGGTAAATCAAGGGACCACGCCGTATAACACGGAACGGGTTTCCTCCCAAGAATACCAGTGCATAGAACAAACAGCGCAATGCTAAATAAAGAAAAATGAAGCTGTTATAAGACCCAAGTCCCATCACACAATGCAATGCAAGCCGGAGGATAGGGTTTTCCCTTATAACAGCCAAAGCATGCTTGATACGTTTAAAACACATTATTTTGATATTACTATATGTGTATAGCGTCAAAACAATTTCACATCATAAATATCAATCATAGGCGGCATGGGTACCATCTATCATGTCGCCATACTAGTTCTACAATTAAAACTGCAATACACGTATTGGAAATTGGATTTCCGTCATGAGTCGAGGCAAGGGGCAAGCTCCTCTCCGCGTTCGAGACACTCTAGCAATGCCTCAGGACCCCACTCTGATCCTTTGGAACCTCTAAGGCCGGTCCTCTCTTACTTTTGAGGATTAATTATTCCTGAACACACGTTTCCCGGTCCTTACAGACCTATATCCGAGGCGCCTCATATCCAACAACCACACAGGTGAAAAGTATATAAATATCAGGGCTGGTAGGTCACTGACACCACCCTAGCTAGAAAGAAACGTCGTGCACTCCTTGGGTCCGTATCCCGTTTTTGACTCATACCGAGGTGTGAGGCTCGCGAATTCACGTTATACACAAAGCTACGCCACACAGGCCGTGCTTTGATCATCAACCACAAGACTTTGCTTTTCAACAGAAGCCTTGATCAATTGCCACTTACGCATGCCACACTGGCAATTCACTCCATGCGACTGATGTCCATCGATATACAACCTCTGAGCTCGTACGTCTCGGAGAAGGGCGTTAAGCAAGAGAATAAATTCTCCGCCGCCAAACAGATGTATATTTAATAGAGATCAATCAACACAGAATAAAATCCAATGTCAGACACACAATCCATTTACAAGTTCGTTCTGGGTCTGAACGAAACCGGAGGCACTTTCCTCGCATATCCATCCATCTCCAAGTACGTCTGGACGATCACCAACTGATTCCCTCATCCTGGGTGTACAGCCCAATCAAGATCATCAGTAATCACCCAAACGATGTGAAGACTTCCGGTCTTCAACCACCGTCTTCATCTTCGACATCTCGTCGAATCGGTTATTCAGAATGGGTATAACCCGGCCTTCCTGAATAACCCACGTATATGATAAACAAATGTTACACAAACACAACGAACGCCTCATTCCAATTCAGAATATTCTTTTATTCACAAAATCACATTCTTAGGGAAATGTTCCCATTAATTTTATCCAAGATAAATTCTTCTAAATTTATCCTATAATCTTTCTTTGGATATCATTTCAAACTAGTCGGGATTAGCGAACCACACCGAAGTAATTATTTGTTTTATTTCCCAATCCCAACCTATATATCCCATGGAGCAAAACTGGTGATACTCCATATCTAACACCACGGTGTTATCGGTAAAATTAATTACCATTTCACGTTCAAATCTAATTAAAGATTTAACTATCGCTTTGGAGCAAAACTGGTGATACTCCACTCTCGATCACTTTTCAAATTTGATAATTAAAATTATCAATTCACATTTTTAATCTAATTAAAGATTCATTAAAACTCCACTTAGTTTTAATCTTCTCAAAAATCAATATTCTGTCTTTAACTGGGTTAAAGAACCAATGTCATCTAAAACACGATTCACGATAAACCCAAATCACATTTGATATTAAATACAAGGCACTGAATAGAAAATATATCGGCTTGTATTCAATATCAAATTCTGAAACCAACAAATATCGTATTGGAAATAACGATATAAAATATATCTTTCAAATTCCCAAAACAATATCTGTATAGTCACGAAATCCAACATCGAAATATCCCGAAGATAATTTCATTCAGCTCCAATCCAATCCACGCATTGGAAATTATCGATTATTTTCAAAATCACTTTCAAATTCAATTTATTTATTTCAAAAATAAATTGATTTTAATTCTAGTTCAAAACTAGTTCATTTCGACAAAATTCATTTTTATCCTTTCAAATGTGGAATTTTCTAGCCCAATTTTTCCCAAATCATATATTATGATTTTACACAAATTATAGATATTTTTAATAATTTTATCAAGGCCCGTATAGTCGATTTCCATCAACGGCCATCGAACTGCACTTACAGCGACCTTTTTCAAATTTGATTTGGACATAATTCCAAATCCAACCGTTAGATTTCAAATTTCTAATATTCATTGGAAAGCTCTTTTCGATACGAACCCAACGGTTCCGGTTTTAGGAGAATCCGACGGTCGGATCTCCCGCAATGTCCGTTTGAAATAAATGGTCGAAATTCACGAACTGCCGCGGCGCGGCGCGTTCTATTCAGGCCATTATATTATATATATAATATATATTTCGTCGATTTCTATTTAAAACGAATTTTATAAATCGTTTTAAAATCGTTTCTGAAACAATTCAACTTCTATATTCAATTCAAATTTGAATTCTTCTTTATAAATCCGTTTTAAAATTCATTTCTATTCAATTCAAATTTTAATTCAATTTGAATTCATTTCAATTCACTTTCAATTCAATTTGAATTCGTTTTCAATTCAATTCATTTTGAAATCGTTTTCAATTCAATTCATTTCGAAATCGTTTTCAATTCATTTAATTTCGAAATCGTTTTCAATTCAATTCATTTCGAAATCGTTTTAAATTCAATTCATTACGAAATCGTTTTCAATTCAATTCATTACGAAATCGTTTTCAATTCATTTCATTTCGAAATCGTTTTCAATTCAATTCATTTCGAAATCGTTTTCAATTCAATTCATTTCGAAATCATTTTCAATTCATTTCATTTCGAAATCGTTTTCAATTCAATTCATTTCGAAATCGTTTTCAATTCATTTCATTTCGAAATCGTTTTCAATTCAATTCATTTCGAAATCGTTTTCAATTCATTTCATTTCGAAATCGTTTTCAATTCAATTCATTTCGAAATCGTTTTCAATTCATTATACAACGAATAAAATCGATATAAATATCGTTCACGTCAAAATGGCGCAAAACTAATCAACACGGCTTTATATTTTTCACAACTTCTTTATTTTATTCAACAAATGAATATTTATCCCATTCAACACATGAATCTATATTTTTTTCCAACACACGACTAATCTCAACACATGAGTACTGTCAACACATCACTATTTTTGTTATGTAAAATATTTTATAAAACTATGGTATCTATCGTTTGATTTTAATTAGACTTCTACCGTAAAGTAGATTCTAATCGTAAATATGATAAAGATGTAATTTTTATTATATAAAATGTTTCACTCAACACATGAACATCGTCAACACATGACTATTTTTATATTCAACACATGAATTTTCTTTTCTAATATTCATTATTTTCCCGATTGGAATGAGGCCCAATCAATCACCATATAACGTTAATTATATGGATTCCATACAACACATGTATATAATAGCATTGAAAAATAATCAATCATCAACCAAAGTGCACTACACTGTATAAGCATCAAATATAGATATCTGACGCTTATAACAGTCTGTCAATCGACCGATCGACATATTTAATCAATCAGGATGAGTGAACATCAAATTTCATCCCAACACCCGTGTGGGGTTTCAAACAATCAAACACAGATTTTATTTGTGCAGTTGGGCGATGTGTAAAATTTATCGACCCAATCAATATCAGTCAAATCAGTGTATATAAACAAATCGGCCGATTTGTTTATAAATATTTATTTATTCACTTTCACGTTAAAAATTATATTTTTAACGATAATATATTTTATTTTAACACATGAATTTCTATTCATTTCATTTACACAATAAAAATGATATTTTTATTTTTCTAACATATTTTAGAAAATTTCGGCGGCATAACGGTACGATACTAGAAACGGGACAAGGCCTAGCCTTATCCCCGGTCTAGTGAAGGCCCACGCCATTCACACATCAATCAAATCACTTTCGTTATACAAACCACAAAATTTGGAGTAAGAGTCTAACCTAGCCTTACTCCTTCGCCTTATAACGGCGCACGTCTAATCCTAACCAATTTATCGATTCGATTTTTCACACCACAAACCACATTCAAACCAATATCGCAATCAATCACCAAACAGCCAAACAAACAAGTCCATGGTCTGTGGACGATTGTGTCGGGTGCTACTAAACACCGTCTGCATCCTAGTATATATATATAACTAGAAATTTAAATTGAAGAGTGAGAAGTTCTCACCGATAGCTATCCAATACCACGACACTTCATTGATAGAAATCTTCTTCGTTATCCTATCTTCGTCATCTTCGTTGCCCGTAGTCACTATATATATAAAAATCACACATTTTTATATTTCGATGTCTTTAAAATAAAAATCACATTTTTATTTATTCACTTTCAATTTAAAAGTCATATTTTTATAATCACTTCATATATTTAAAAATCGAATTTTTACTACGCTATTCAATATATAAAAATCGAATTTTTACTTCGCTATTCAATATATAAAAATCGAGTTTTTACTTCGCTATTCAATATATAAAAATCGAGTTTTTACTTCGCTATTCAATATATAAAAATCATATTTTTAAATTCTCTATCCTATAAAGATTATATTTTTAATACTTTAAAAATATAAAAATCATATTTTTAATATTTCTATATAGTAAAGACTATATTTTTAATACTTTAAAAATATAAAAACTATATTTTTATCACTTTAAAAATATAAAGATCGTATCTTTTACCAAATAAAAATCCTATCTTTTCACCTTTTAAAGTTCTAATCTTTTTCCATTTAAAATTCAAACCTTTTCTATTTTAAATTCTTTTTAAAATCAGTTTTAAAATTCCTAAAAAATCAGTTTTAATTTTCTATTTATATAAAATAAAAGTAAAACAAATAAATTAAAAAAACGACTTACAGGGGGCTACGTCGGTCATCGGGGGGGGAGCTGTCACGGTGGCTTGGAAGGTTCGGAGGGGGGCTGACGCGAGGTGGAGGTGGGTGGCGGCTCTGGGTCTCAGCGGCGGCGCGTTTTGGGGCGAGGGGGCTTCGACTTCGGCGCTGGAGGGGAGAGAGAAGAGGAGCAGAGGGTGCTGGCGGAGGTCGGAGGAAGGGAGATGGAGGGTTGGACGGCGGCTGGCCCACGGTGGCGGTGGCGGCGTTAATCGCCTGAGCGATTTGGGGTTTTTTTTTTCTTTTTTTTTCGATTGAAAATATGAGGGGGGGCCAGAACGGTTATAGAGGGAAGGGTTTATTATTTTTTTTCTATTTTATTTTAATTATTTTATTTGCAAATAGTTGACTTTTACATACGACCTCGAAACGAGGTCCACCGCCTGTCGTCCCTAGCGTTCTACCCCCATTCCGAGCACAATGGGATATGTATCGTAGGCTGATTCGACTATTTCGATTAGTTTCCATTGAATTTACATTTAAATCACTATATTGAATTTTAAACGTACATTTCAAATTACCGGGGTCGCATACTAACTTGATAAATCACAGAAAAATATTTTCTAGCTTCGTATTGACGATACGGTCCTAACAAAACTAGTTTCGTCGAATTCTGAGACCGTTGGAAAAATGGCCAATTTCCAGTCGATTAAAATCAACTGAAACTGGTCAAACGCGTTTTCCTTTGCCACGCTCACATATTGATTCGAAAAATTATGAAATTTGAAACCTAGCAATAACTTTACATCACGGATCCAACAAAAGTGGTTTCGTCGAAATCCGAGGTCGTTTGCAAAATGTCCATTTTTAAGGGCCTGAATTCCATAGCGACTATTCAGAATTTTCAACTGGACATATCTTATCATTCCCGCTACGAAATTTTGATTTGTCGGATTCGTTGGAAAGATATCCACAATTAGATTCCATTATTTTTGGTTTCACTAAAATCCGGATTGTTTTGCACCCGGTACATTCAATTGAAGTTTGAAATCGAATTATCGAACTACCGCGCCATTTTCAATTCCATTATAATTATATATAATTATTTATATTCTAACGACGACGCGTATAATATATACGTTCGAATTATATTCAAAATAAATTTCTCGTCGATATTATTTAAAATAATTCATTTTAAATAATCAAAATTCGCTAAAATCGCCAAAATAAAAAAATTTAAACTGGCCCAGATTTTCGGGTTATTACAATCTCCCCCACTTAAAACTTTTCGTCCCCGAAAAGGAACAAAGTCGAAAGTGGTTTTATTATTAAGCTCTACTTTCGGTCGGGCTTCCATTCTCCAACTTTTCAGTTTCTGAGAATTTTCAAAATTTCAAAAATTTGGCTAACACCCTAAATTTTCGAAAAATTTCGCCATAACCTCCCCTGCACCGGGAGCATCGGGGAATTTCAAATAGCTTCCCCGGTCCTTCAGATCTCAAAAAGAAAAAGAAAAAGCCAAGCGGCTAGCCAATAGGCTCACAAAATCATCATCACCCAAACAAAACAGTAAATTATGTAGTAAACATGTACCTATTTGTCGGGCAAACAAATTTTATTCTCTGCTCTAGCCTCCTTGCTATGACCTGTTCAATGTAAGTATATGTATATGCGAGCAAATGCGACTAATTTTCAATATAATTCAATTTGTGATTCAATTAGGCCAAATGGTTCAAAATTAGCAAACAAATAAACAAACAACCCAAACATCAATCAATTAGTGGATTAGAGTTTCAAATTCAAAATTTTGATATATATACAAAAAATCATGTTTTTGATGCCAATTCACAACAATGTGTTCTAACTATATACGTTTGGTTCTCACACCAGTCTAATGGAAATATATAGAAATCACACCTTCGAAACACGAACATAAATACTAATGATGTGGCCACATCATCAGAATTATCCCCGGGTGTCTAGAATGTGATTCTATATCTATCCAGTATATTAAAACTTCGACTATACGTTCATGACGCGTATACGCGAAATCTATATATACTCGATTGTCCATATTGAAAATAAATAAATATTCAAATACGTATAAAACGATTTAAAATTTCAAAACAAAATTGTTTTCATTTGAAAATATACTCTTCACACTCGTTCTAGGATACTACTGATCCTATCTCTAACGAGTCATTCTAATTGGATATTGCTAATCCAATATCTGATGAATTCTTTCGTATGGTTCTAATGTGTCTTGTTCTCGAGCTCTGTAAACCAAAGCTCTGATACCAAAATGACAAGACCCGAACTTCCCCGTGAAGGCAAGCACGGATAGCGTTGAGAACAAGACAAAATAGAACGCAAACAGAAGAACATTTCATTGTTATTACAACAATTCCATCAGATACAAGAATATACAGAGTATAAATGAATAAATTACATTAGATAAATATCAGAGATTACAATAAATTACATAGCAGCGGAAAATAATACAAAAGCACAACTAGAAGTGATACACGGATACAGAGCTTTCCGAGCATCGTTCCAGCTGTTAATCAGGACCCTGTGAATATAAATCTGCAAAACCAAAACTACTAGCTGCCCGTGCGGAAAATAGGGGCACCCAGAGTTTAGGTTAAAACAATAAACTCCAGGTCAGTCATGGGACTGGTGTGAGAACTAAAACAGTTATTAATATTGGTTTTAAAGTTGGGTAAATCAAGGGACCACGCCGTATAACACGGAACGGGTTTCCTCCCAAGAATACCAGTGCATAGAACAAACAGCGCAATGCTAAATAAAGAAAAATGAAGCTGTTATAAGACCCAAGTCCCATCACACAATGCAACGCAAGCCGGAGGATAGGGTTTTCCCTTATAACAGCCAAAGCATGCTTGATACGTTTAAAACACATTATTTTGATATTACTATATGTGTATAGCGTCAAAACAATTTCACATCATAAATATCAATCATAGGCGGCATGGGTACCATCTATCATGTCGCCATACTAGTTCTACAATTAAAACCGCAATACACGTATTGGAAATTGGATTTCCATCATGAGTCGAGGCAAGGGGCAAGCTCCTCTCCGCGTTCGAGACACTCTAGCAATGCCTCAGGACCCCACTCTGATCCTTTGGAACCTCCAAGGCCGGTCCTCTCTTACTTTTGAGGATTAATTATTCCTGAACACACGTTTCCCGGTCCTTACAGACCTATATCCGAGGCGCCTCATATCCAACAACCACACAGGTGAAAAGTATATAATTGTCAGGGCTGGTAGGTCACTGACACCACCCTAGCTAGAAAGAAACGTCGTGCACTCCTTGGGTCCGTATCCCGTTTTTGACTCATACCGAGGTGTGAGGCTCGCGAATTCACGTTATACACAAAGCTACGCCACACAGGCCGTGCTTTGATCATCAACCACAAGACTTTGCTTTTCAACAGAAGCCTTGATCAATTGCCACTTACGCATGCCACACTGGCAATTCACTCCATGCGACTGATGTCCATCGATATACAACCTCTGAGCTCGTACGTCTCGGAGAAGGGCGTTAAGCAAGAGAATAAATTCTCCGCCGCCAAACAGATGTATATTTAATAGAGATCAATCAACACAGAATAAAATCCAATGTCAGACACACAATCCATTTACAAGTTCGTTCTGGGTCTGAACGAAACCGGAGGCACTTTCCTCGCATATCCATCCATCTCCAGGTACGTCTGGACGATCACCAACTGATTCCCTCATCCTGGGTGTACAGCCCAATCAAGATCATCAGTAATCACCCAAACGATGTGAAGACTTCCGGTCTTCAACCACCGTCTTCATCTTCGACATCTCGTCGAATCGGTTATTCAGAATGGGTATAACCCGGCCTTCCTGAATAACCCACGTATATGATAAACAAATGTTACACAAACACAACGAACGCCTCATTCCAATTCAGAATATTCTTTTATTCACAAAATCACATTCTTAGGGAAATGTTCCCATTAATTTTATCCAAGATAAATTCTTCTAAATTTATCCTATAATCTTTCTTTGGATATCATTTCAAACTAGTCGGGATTAGCGAACCACACCGAAGTAATTATTTGTTTTATTTCCCAATCCCAACCTATATATCCCATGGAGCAAAACTGGTGATACTCCATATCTAACACCACGGTGTTATCGGTAAAATTAATTACCATTTCACGTTCAAATCTAATTAAAGATTTAACTATCGCTTTGGAGCAAAACTGGTGATACTCCACTCTCGATCACTTTTCAAATTTGATAATTAAAATTATCAATTCACATTTTTAATCTAATTAAAGATTCATTAAAACTCCACTTAGTTTTAATCTTCTCAAAAATCAATATTCTGTCTTTAACTGGGTTAAAGAACCAATGTCATCTAAAACACGATTCACGATAAACCCAAATCACATTTGATATTAAATACAAGGCACTGAATAGAAAATATATCGGCTTGTATTCAATATCAAATTCTGAAACCAACAAATATCGTATTGGAAATAACGATATAAAATATATCTTTCAAATTCCCAAAACAATATCTGTATAGTCACGAAATCCAACATCGAAATATCCCGAAGATAATTTCATTCAGCTCCAATCCAATCCACGCATTGGAAATTATCGATTATTTTCAAAATCACTTTCAAATTCAATTTATTTATTTCAAAAATAAATTGATTTTAATTCTAGTTCAAAACTAGTTCATTTCGACAAAATTCATTTTTATCCTTTCAAATGTGGAATTTTCCAGCCCAATTTTTCCCAAATCATATATTATGATTTTACACAAATTATAGATATTTTTAATAATTTTATCAAGGCCCGTATAGTCGATTTCCATCAACGGCCATCGAACTGCACTTACAGCGACCTTTTTCAAATTTGATTTGGACATAATTCCAAATCCAACCGTTAGATTTCAAATTTCTAATATTCATTGGAAAGCTCTTTTCGATACGAACCCAACGGTTCCAGTTTTAGGAGAATCCGACGGTCGGATCTCCCGCAATGTCCGTTTGAAATAAATGGTCGAAATTCACGAACTGCCGCGGCGCGGCGCGTTCTATTCAGGCCATTATATTATATATATAATATATATTTCGTCGATTTCTATTTAAAACGAATTTTATAAATCGTTTTAAAATCGTTTCTGATACAATTCAACTTCTATATTCAATTCAAATTTGAATTCTTCTTTATAAATCCGTTTTAAAATTCATTTCTATTCAATTCAAATTTTAATTCAATTTGAATTCATTTCAATTCACTTTCAATTCAATTTGAATTCGTTTTCAATTCAATTCATTTCGAAATCGTTTTCAATTCAATTCATTTAGAAATCGTTTTCAATTCATTTCATTTCGAAATCGTTTTCAATTCAATTCATTTCGAAATCGTTTTCAATTCAATTCATTACGAAATCGTTTTCAATTCAATTCATTACGAAATCGTTTTCAATTCATTTCATTTCGAAATCGTTTTCAATTCAATTCATTTCGAAATCGTTTTCAATTCAATTCATTTCGAAATCGTTTTCAATTCATTTCATTTCGAAATCGTTTTCAATTCAATTCATTTCGAAATCGTTTTCAATTCATTTCATTTCGAAATCGTTTTCAATTCATTTCGAAATCGTTTTCAATTCATTTCATTTCGAAATCGTTTTCAATTCAATTCATTTCGAAATCGTTTTCAATTCATTATACAACGAATAAAATCGATATAAATATCGTTCACGTCAAAATGGCGCAAAACTAATCAACACGGCTTTATATTTTTCACAACTTCTTTATTTTATTCAACAAATGAATATTTATCCCATTCAACACATGAATCTATATTTTTTTCCAACACACGACTAATCTCAACACATGAGTACTGTCAACACATCACTATTTTTGTTATGTAAAATATTTTATAAAACTATGGTATCTATCGTTTGATTTTAATTAGACTTCTACCGTAAAGTAGATTCTAATCGTAAATATGATAAAGATGTAATTTTTATTATATAAAATGTTTCACTCAACACATGAACATCGTCAACACATGACTATTTTTATATTCAACACATGAATTTTCTTTTCTAATATTCATTATTTTCCCGATTGGAATGAGGCCCAATCAATCACCATATAACGTTAATTATATGGATTCCATACAACACATGTATATAATAGCATTGAAAAATAATCAATCATCAACCAAAGTGCACTACACTGTATAAGCATCAAATATAGATATCTGACGCTTATAACAGTCTGTCAATCGACCGATCGACATATTTAATCAATCAGGATGAGTGAACATCAAATTTCATCCCAACACCCGTGTGGGGTTTCAAACAATCAAACACAGATTTTATTTGTGCAGTTGGGCGATGTGTAAAATTTATCGACCCAATCAATATCAGTCAAATCAGTGTATATAAACAAATCGGCCGATTTGTTTATAAATATTTATTTATTCACTTTCACGTTAAAAATTATATTTTTAACGATAATATATTTTATTTTAACACATGAATTTCTATTCATTTCATTTACACAATAAAAATGATATTTTTATTTTTCTAACATATTTTAGAAAATTTCGGCGGCATAACGGCACGATACTAGAAACGGGACAAGGCCTAGCCTTATCCCCGGTCTAGTGAAGGCCCACGCCATTCACACATCAATCAAATCACTTTCGTTATACAAACCACAAAATTTGGAGTAAGAGTCTAACCTAGCCTTACTCCTTCGCCTTATAACGGCGCACGTCTAATCCTAACCAATTTATCGATTCGATTTTTCACACCACAAACCACATTCAAACCAATATCGCAATCAATCACCAAACAGCCAAACAAACAAGTCCATGGTCTGTGGACGATTGTGTCGGGTGCTACTAAACACCGTCTGCATCCTAGTATATATATATAACTAGAAATTTAAATTGAAGAGTGAGAAGTTCTCACCGATAGCTATCCAATACCACGACACTTCATTGATAGAAATCTTCTTCGTTATCCTATCTTCGTCATCTTCATTGCCCGTAGTCACTATATATATAAAAATCACACATTTTTATATTTCGATGCCTTTAAAATAAAAATCACATTTTTATTTATTCACTTTCAATTTAAAAGTCATATTTTTATAATCACTTCATATATTTAAAAATCGAATTTTTACTACGCTATTCAATATATAAAAATCGAATTTTTACTTCGCTATTCAATATATAAAAATCCAGTTTTTACTTCGCTATTCAATATATAAAAATCGAGTTTTTACTTAGCTATTCAATATATAAAAATCATATTTTTAAATTCTCTATCCTATAAAGATTATATTTTTAATACTTTAAAAATATAAAAATCATATTTTTAATATTTCTATATAGTAAAGACTATATTTTTAATACTTTAAAAATATAAAAACTATATTTTTATCACTTTAAAAATATAAAGATCGTATCTTTTACCAAATAAAAATCCTATCTTTTCACCTTTTAAAGTTCTAATCTTTTTCCATTTAAAATTCAAACCTTTTCTATTTTAAATTCTTTTTAAAATCAGTTTTAAAATTCCTAAAAAATCAGTTTTAATTTTCTATTTATATAAAATAAAAGTAAAACAAATAAATTAAAAAAAACGACTTACAGGGGGCTACGTCGGTCATCAGGGGGGGGGAGCTGTCACGGTGGCTTGGAAGGTTCGGAGGGGGGCTGACGCGAGGTGGAGGTGGGTGGCGGCTCTGGGTCTCAGCGACGGCGCGTTTTGGGGCGAGGGGGCTTCGACTTCGGCGCTGGAGGGGAGAGAGAAGAGGAGCAGAGGGTGCTGGCGGAGGTCGGAGGAAGGGAGATGGAGGGTTGGACGGCGGCTGGCCCACGGTGGCGGCGTTAATCGCCTGAGCGATTTGGGTTTTTTTTTTTTCCTTTTTTTTTCGATTGAAAATATGAGGGGGGGCCAGAACGGTTATAGAGGGAAGGGTTTATTATTTTTTTTCTATTTTATTTTAATTATTTTATTTGCAAATAGTTGACTTTTACATACGACCTCGAAACGAGGTCCACCGCCTGTCGTCCCTAGCGTTCTACCCCCATTCCGAGCACAATGGGATATGTATCGTAGGCTGATTCGACTGTTTCGATTAGTTTCCGTTGAATTTACATTTAAATCACTATATTGAATTTTAAACGTACATTTCAAATTACCGGGGTCGCATACTAACTTGATAAATCACAGAAAAATATTTTCTAGCTTCGTATTGACGATACGGTCCTAACAAAACTAGTTTCGTCGAATTCTGAGACCGTTGGAAAAATGGCCAATTTCCAGTCGATTAAAATCAACTGAAACTGGTCAAACGCGTTTTCCTTTGCCACGCTCACATATTGATTCGAAAAATTATGAAATTTGAAACCTAGCAATAACTTTACATCACGGATCCAACAAAAGTGGTTTCGTCGAAATCCGAGGTCGTTTGCAAAATGTCCATTTTTAAGGGCCTGAATTCCATAGCGACTATTCAGAATTTTCAACTGGACATATCTTATCATTCCCGCTACGAAATTTTGATTTGTCGGATTCGTTGGAAAGATATCCACAATTAGATTCCATTATTTTTGGTTTCACTAAAATCCGGATTGTTTTGCACCCGGTACATTCAATTGAAGTTTGAAATCGAATTATCGAACTACCGCGCCATTTTCAATTCCATTATAATTATATATAATTATTTATATTCTAACGACGACGCGTATAATATATACGTTCGAATTATATTCAAAATAAATTTCTCGTCGATATTATTTAAAATAATTCATTTTAAATAATCAAAATTCGCTAAAATCGCCAAAATAAAAATTTTAAACTGGCCCAGATTTTCGGGTTATTACAATATACGTTTTGAAATTTACATAGTATAATTGGTTGTGTTGATTGTGATTATAATCGAATAAGATTATAAAAGTGAAATGGTTATAAATAACTGATCAGGATTCATATAAGAAAATATATGAAATACGATGAAGTAAATCTGAATTTAAATCAGATTGGATTTAAAATAAGGAAATTTTAAGTTCCTGGGAGATTTTGAAAATGCTTTTCAAACTGGAAGTGATATAGTATTGAACTCACTTTGATTGCTGGAAAATAGATTCTGATGGTGAAGCATGCCATCATCAGTGTTCATTTTCGAATTCTTAGTGACGAATTACTACCAAAGATTTTATTTTCAAATTTAGTTTGCGAAAACAAGGTGTTCAGAAATTCAAAGGTTTTTGAGTTGTGATTATGATTTCAAATTGATTTGAAATAAAACCCAGGGATTTAAATTCTAGAATTTAAAATTTAACTTGTGAATTTAAGTAGAATGAGATGTTAAAATTTAAGTAAAACTGAAAATGATTAGAGAATAATCTGGGATGGAATCGAGGGATAAGTTAAGAATTTGGAATCGAGAATGAAACTCGAGTTTGAAATGATATCTGGCTTGGATATAAGCGAATGATTTGGTTTTGAGAACGAACTGATTGGAGATCAAGTTGGTAATGCATTGTTATATGCAGAACTGGCGACGAATGGTAGGGATATAATGATATGCCCGACAAAAAGGTAAAAGTTTGTATTTCATACGAGTTTGGTGATTTATGAGCCGAATTGGCAAGCCGCATGGCAAGCCGCTTGGCTGTTTGATTTTCTTTTGGGTTGGAAATGGCCCAGAGAGGCGAGTTGGAGTTTGAGATATTGACCAGTACAAAGGAGGTTCTGGCGAAATTTTTCGAAGAGTTAAGGCGTTAGAAAAATTTCAGGATTTTTGAAAATTTTCGTTGATAAGAATTAATTAATATTTAATTGAAATTAAATTGGTTCAGCTGAAACTGAAGTTGAGAGGTAAACAAATCTTAGGAATTCCAATAGATAGGGTCGTCCTCTAACTTTGCAATTTCGAGGACGAAATTATTTTAAGTGGGGAAGAATGTAATGACCCGCATTGGCAGAGGTATTATAATTGATTCATTTAATTATATAAATGGTGAATTAAGGATTTAATGGTCGTGGAATTAAATAACTGGGAATATTTAATTAAAATAATAAATTAAATAATATTTTTAATTCAGAAATAATCAAAAATATTGGAAATCACAATATTTTGTGAATGGGGTCATCCCTTAGATTTAATCAAGCTTAGAGTTGAATTATATTGACGAATATATTCAATCGACGTCAGATTGAACGTATAATTATAATATAATTAAAATCGAGCTTGAAATGGCACTGTAGTTCGTAAATTGGCGATTTGAACTTCAACTGAATGTACAGGATTCGTTTTAAGCCGGATTTCTGTGAAATAAGAAATGCGTGGGGCTGGTGGAGTACATCTTTCTAGTGGAAGAGAAAAATCGGGATTTCGTCGGGTAGATTTTGATTTATGTCCAAATCAAATTTCAGAAAAGTCGCCGAGGAATTCCTTTTTAATTTGCGATGCTCTATTTACGTTATAAAAGGATTTTCGATATAAACTGAATATCGATAAATCTAAAATCTGAAAATATCAAGCTGTAAATTCTGATATGATATTCTAGAGCTGTACGATATCATATGTGAAGATATATGATAATATAAATTTAATTGTATTTAATTTAATTTTATTTAAATATATTTATATATTTAAATGGTCATTCAGAGCTTTAAAAATAGCCGGTTTTGCAAACGAAATCGGAATTCGACGAAACTAATTTTTTTGGATCCGCAACATCAAATTATTGTTAGATGTCAAGTTTCGTGATTTTTAGAGTTAGTATATGGCCGTACCGATTTTTAGAGTGAAAAACAATCAGTATTTCGACAGTTAAAAATACGCTGTGTGAGCAAACGGAGTCGGAATTCGACGAAACCAGTTTCGTTGGGACCGTAGTGTCGTACTGAAGGTGCATGTCCAGTTTCGTAATTTTTAGATATCGTGTGTGATCGCAGGGATTTTTAAATGCGAATTAACAAAAGATTATACCAAGAATATTCCTCCTAGAAAATATCTAGATATTTTGAAACACTATATATACCACCCCTTAACCCCCTTAAGACCTAATTGAAATTCATTCATCTGCAAACGAAAAAAAGAGGCTGCCGCCTCTCAAATTCATTCAAACAATTTTTAAAAATCACATACTCAATGAAATCGAACAACGTTTAATCCGTTGAACTCATATGCTTATGAGCGTCATTTTAGTGGCATTCATTTTGGGTTCGGTTAATTTTTCTATCGTTGGAAATTTCCTCCGTGAGGCTAGGGTTGGGCTTCACGGCCGATTTGATGCATGAAGGACAAAATCGAGGGTGAAAGGATGTTAGGGGGGTAGAGGCGCACCCATCGCCTGATTTTGGTGGTCTTCGGTCACCAAAAGCGTCGTTGGAAAATCGATACATGGGAGGAAAAGTACGATGTCGGGTTTCAATTGGAGCCGACGAGTTGAGTGAAAGGGGGACGGAGATGTAGAGTGTTTGAAGAGGTGAACGATGGTGGTGGTGGTGAGTTGCTCGACTGAGAAACGGAGGAGGAAAAGGGCGGTCAACGTTGGGTTAGAGGAGCAGGTCTCGTTCAAGTGTTTCGGGGAAGAAGGATAGGGGTTAACAGGTGTTGGGCTTTTAATTAAGTGATGGGCCAGAGGAGTTGAAAAGGGGTAAGGCCCTAAAGGTCCAACTATTTTTAATTCAAATGTGTTTAAAATTTCAAACTGTTATAACTTGGTCGTATGTTATCGGAATTACGCGAAATCAGATCCGTTGGGATCGTATGGACGAGAGCTTCACAATGAAGCTGGCTGGAAGTGGATTGGGGCTAGTATGTATTTACGGCGAAATAAATTGTTTGATTCAAATCAAACAACAGTTTATCGTTCTTTAACGATGAACTGCCAATGTGAGTAAAACTCACCAACTCTGAACAGTTATATTTTTATATGTATTTTTAGAACTGTTAATCATCTGTTGATTGTTGTGTGTTGGTTGATTAATTGAACTGCTTGTCAGTTAGTAGAAATTATAATTATATATATATATATGTAATTATATATATATATATATATATATATAAACCGTTAAATATTTATATATTGATTCTGCTATCAGAATAATTTATATTGAACTGAAAGGGATGATAATCATATTGTGTAACATCTGTGGATGCAGGGAGACAGGTTGGAGGAATCCGACTGGATTCCTCAACAGTTATTTTATTGTTTTTCATATATTTTTATATGATGTGATATAAAATCTGTGGGCGATTATATGTACTTGGACGATATTGAACATCGTGATTTGATATGATTGAATACCATAACATACCGAAATGTTGATAAGGGGATTTTCAAAGTGATATTGAAAATAGAATATTTATAAAGTGGAATATTTATAAATAAGATATGTTTATAAATTGGAATATTTATAAATAGGAGATATTCAAAAAGGAAATAATCACAAACCATTTTCTTTTTGAATGGAAAGGCTTGTGTAGCGGTTTGGGGATTTTCCCGATGCTCTCGATACAAAGGAGGTTATGGCGAATTTTTCCGGGAATTTAAGGAGATAGAATATTTTTAAGAATAAATTTGAAAAGGAAATATTTAGAAAATAAACAGAGTTATAAAAAGGAAATTTGTTAACTGAATAGGATGTTATAAAAAGGAAAACGTTATAAAAAGGAAATCATTTGTAAAGTGAAGAACCGTTACTAAAAGTAAATCTTTATAAATGAATAGTTTATTCGATTAGAGTTAATCGAATATAGTTAAACAGTTAGAGTTAAACAGTTAGAGTTAACCAGTTAGAGTTAAACAGTTAGAGTTAAACAGTTAGAGTTAAAACAAACATAATTATTCAGGATGAGTTGCCATTTAGCACGATTGCTAGCGTAATTCGCAGGGCTGTAAATAGCCTACGGCGGTCGGATGTTTCCTGAGGGAATCAGGCGTAACCATTGTGATCGCTGCGATCTAGAGTTGAGCGAATGGAGTTAAAGAATATAGAGTTAAGCAAAATTAGAAACTGACTAGAGATTAATAAGTTGAATGGTTTCCTGAGTATCGATCTGATGTTGGTTTCGGCCTTCGGGGTTTATACTTAGGAAGTTGTTCTCTTGTTAGTTTATAGTTAGAGTCTGATAGTTGTGGAAGGATAGTGATACGTAAATAAACAATGGAAATGTTTTCCAATGTTGATAACGAATATTTTCTAAATATAGAAAATAAGGAAATATGAATATATATATAAATATATATATATATATGTTTAATGATTGGGTCTATAATTCCATTTGGAATTTAGATCGTTGTTCGTACACGGACATGTTTTCATTTGATAGTTAAATCACAGACTATCAAAGTTTTGACCATTTTACGTTGTAAATATGGAGAGACTGGTTGGATTATTATCCGAAGAACCACTCCGTATTGACATAAGCATTGTGATCAAATACGATGAAGAAAATTGAAGACGGAGTAAAGTGCAAGGGCTATTGTATAAGTCTTAGATAACAGTGACTAAGATGGATGTACTGAATAGTACCTTCGGTTTGTCCAGTCCCAGGACAACTTGTGTGGACAAATGTCTGACAGAGTATCCCTAACGAATCTTATATGTTGATCTTTTCAATGTATTACGTTTGGTGGCGGAGGAATTCGTTTCTCTTAGCTTCATAACCGTGATACCGTTAGGGAAATCGATAATGATTTGGCGGGTATGACGATGTGGTATTCCAAGTAAATGAAGATATGATATGAAAAGATATGCGTAGCTTCTAGCCTCACATTCGGTAAATGACAAAAATCGGGCAGGCAGCATGGCTAAGTCGGTCGCACCGAAGTAGGGTGTATAATCACCTATCTAGAGAATATTCATTTGCTTCTTTAATCTATCAATGCTGTCCCATATATATATATATATAGATATATATATATATATATATATATATATATACGGGAACGGTTGCTGATCCCAACCGTTGGTGATGTACATTCGATACACTCAAGCGAAATGAGTGGTCGGTCATGTGTGGCTGAGTTGCAAGATGTTCTTGTTGAACTCCAGTGTATCGTTCCTAGAGTACACTGATCGGAAGGTGGTTCCATACCTTGTCATAGTTGGAAATCCGTTATCCAATACGTTCTTGCGATTTTGATTGTATACTATATATGTAGAACGTGAGATGAAAGCGTTTCTTCTAGTTGATATCTATTTGTACATAGACATTATTATAATATCAAAAGGTTTTTGATATAAAGATATTTTGGATTTTCATAAGGGAAAAACCCGTTCCGTTCTGCGGCGTGGTCTTATGAGATATCGTTTACTTGTTCATATACCTGTTTAAACTGTTTTACTCACACCAGTCCCATGACTGACCCGGAGTTTACTTTGTTGTTTTCCCTAAACTCTTGGGTGTCCAATTTTGTACGGGCATTCAAGTAGTCAGGATTTTACAGATATACTTGGAGAGCTTCGAGCAGGAGGCTTCAAGATCATATAGCTATAGTTTAATTCCGCTGTGTTGTAAGTGCTGTACTCTGATAAGTGCTATTGTATACATAACTGTTATATTTCAAAGTTATGTTATCTATTATATGTTATTCATTCCGCTGTGAGGTTCGTGTTACTCTGATGTTGTGTTCTTCTTCTTCTTCTTCTATTCTAAGTTTCTATCTTATCTATTCTCACCCTCTATCTTCTTTCTATTAGTTTCTTGAATTTTCAGTGCAATTTGGGGTTGGACTTGTGTTATTTGGTCAGCTCAAAGTAGACCGGATTTTCGGGTCACTACAGGAAAGTTCCAACTCGTATCTTGGGAACAGAAGTTAAAAAGCTACACAATCGTGAGGTCAAGCTAGTTAAAGTACAATGGAGTGACACTGAAGAAGACGCGACTTGGGAGACTGAAGACAAGATACGCGCAGCCTACGTTTTTCTTTTTGAGGGTACATTCTTGATCTCTTTTTCCATAAGTTTATGCATGCTTGTATCTATCTTTTAAGTATGTCTCTTCGGTCCTATTCTTGATCCTTTAGTAGAAACCTGTAAAGACCCGCAAATCCCCGCCCTTCGAATCGACCATAAACCACACAGGTCTGATCCAAAAAGTGGAAACCTACGAATACTTTAACTTTGGGCATACAACACATTACAACAGATAACAGAAGACTTTTATAACACTATAATAAATGTTACATCAGAGTACAGAATATACATATCAGAGTACATTGGAATATAATTACAGCGGAAGGTAAATACAAAAAATGTAATATACTGCAACGGAAGAACACAGCGGAAGACTCTCTATCTCTGGACATAGCTTTAAGCTTCAACCCGGAATCCTGTTAAATATATCTGCAAAAATAGCTACTCGACTGCCCGTGTGGAAAATATGGGCACCCGAGTTTGCCAGTGGACAAACTACAGGTCAGTCATGGGACTGGTGTGAGAATTCTACTTAACCTATATAATATAATAAGGCTAATCACAGGACCACGCCACTTTCGCGGAATGGGTTTTCTCCTATAGATTGCCAGTGCATGACTAAAGTAAATCGTCAAAATAACGCAATGCTTTTTAGAAAAATGAAATCATTATAAGACCCAAGTCCCATCACACAATGCATTGCAAACCGGAGGATAGGGTTTTACCTTATAATGATCAAAAGATGCTTGATACGATAAACACGGTATTATATAATAATAATGTGCAACCAATTTGAAATACATCAAAGTAAATGTATCAATCCTAGACGGCATGAGTGCCCCATCCCACTACGTTGCCATATATAGGTATACAATCAAAACCGCGTGATGTCGTATTGGAAATTTGGGTTTCCATCTGAGTCAAGGCTAGGGAGGAGATCCTTACCGATTCGAGACACTCTAGCAAATGCCCCAGGATTGGTACTCTGTCCAACCCTTGGATAGCTGCAGGGCCGGTCCACACTTACTTCTGTGGATTAGAAATGCCTGAACACACGTTCCCCGGTCCTTTTGGACCTATAATAAGGCCAGTGGCGACCGCATAAACCGAGGCCTCGAAAAATCCAACAACCATAATGAATAAATGCCAGCGCTGGTAGGTCCCTGGCACTACTCTAGCTAGAAAGAAACGTGTGCACTCCCTGCGTTCCCTTCTCCGGTTTTAGACTCTACCAGGCTGTGAGGCTCGCGAAGTCACGATATACACAAAGCTATGCCTAAATAGACTGTGCTTTGACCATCAACCACAAGGCCTGCTTTTCAACAAAGCCTTGATCAATTGCATCTTAGCATGCCACATTGTCAGACTCTACCATATCATTGATCATCTACCAATATATATATATAACCTCTAAGCTCATACGTCTTAGAGAAGGGAGTTAAATGAAGAATAAATTCTCCACCACCAAACAAAAATATATAATCAGTAGCGTTCAACAAATACAGTAGAAAAGAATACAATGTCAGACACACAATCCATTTACAAGTCCGCTCTGGGTCTGAGCGAAACAACGTGTCCGTCGATCTCCAAATACATTTGGACGATCATTACCAAATACCTTGCCTTGGGGTGTCCAGTCCCAATTCAAGATACCAGTCATCATCATCCCAACGATGTGAAAACCTTGGGTCTTCAATTGCCATCTTCATCTTCGACTCTTGATCGTCGTGATGATTATTCAGAATGGGTTAAACCCGGTCTTTCTGAATAACTCGCGTATTTTGTGAATAAAAATCACATATTGGAAAATCACACATTACGCCACATTTCCCACTCAGAATATTCTTTTAATAAGATATTCATATTAAAAGATTCTCATTAATTTTATCAAAGATAAATTAATAAATTTAATCATAAATCTTCCTTAAAAAAATTAATAAAAATTCTAAATTTGATTTAATATCTAAAATCTTTTCACAAGATTATTTATTATAAAGAATAAATGTTCTTTTAAACGGGTTAAAGAACTCGTGTCATTTAAAACACAGTTCACGATAAACCCATAAATCAATTTCCAAAATATGGAATTCCACAGAAATCAATCAATACATAATCGATGTGAATTTCTGAATCGGACTAACAATATACATGGAATAACGGCAAAGCCTCTTAAATTCCATATATAATATCGGTCTTCTATTACAGAAGCCCATCTCGATTATTACCAATCGAATTTTCCACTTAATTCCAATTTAATTTTATTAAATTGGAAAACTAGATTTTCAGGAAATGCTCTTTTTAAATCTATAAAATAGATTTATAAATTCCAAATAATAATTTCAATGTAAATTGGATTAAAGGAGAAATGTCATTTAAAAACACCGTCCACGATAAATCCACTTCACATCTCAATTTATTTCATATCATAAAATAAGATTTGCAAATTCTAATAATCTTAAATAAAAGATTTCTCTTTAAATATTTATTATTATAAGAAAAACGTACTTTAGAGATAATCATTAAAAATATTCTTTATATAAAAGATTTTTACCTTTTACAAATATTCTTTGTTTAACATATACTTAATTAATATATATATATATATATATTTAAATAAAAAGAATTTCTAATGTAAAAATATTCTTATTTAAAAGAACATCTGAATCGAAATGCGACTCAACCATTTACCATATAATTTGGATTATATGGATTTAACACACATCATATATAACAATAAAAATGTAATTATCAAGTCATCCATTTACATCCAAAGTGTAAATTCCAACTGTGTAAGCGTTAAAATTAAAAAATAACGCTCATCACAGCCTGTCGATCTAACGATCAACATACAACTAAATATTGGGATTAGTGTATGTTAATTTTCATCCCAACACCCATGTGGGGTTTCATCCAACAAACAAATAATTAATTTATTTGTGCACTTGGGCGATGTGTGAAAATTATCGACCCAATCACATAAACAAGTCAGGTAACTTGTTTATGGCAGTGTAATACACAATATATAACACGACGATAAAACTGTCTCTTTTTATTTCTATTCTTTTTATTGCATGTAAAATGTCAAAAAAGATGAATTCTTTTTTTCTATTCTTTTATCGCATCTAAAATGACGATAAAAATAAAATCTTTATTTCAATTCCTTTCATTGTAAATAAATGAAAAGAAAAATGTAATCTTTTAATTCCATTGTAATAGGGAATACAATTAATAACAAAAATATAACTTTTCATTTCATGCTTTATTCGCACTAGAGAACGTAAATAAAGATTCAGCTTTTTGATTTGAGGTTTATTTACAACGAAGAATGTAAATAAAAATTTTAATTTTTCATTTCATAATTTATTTGCAATAAGGATTGCAAATGAAAATGGATCTTTTATTCTCATGTTGTATTTGCGTTGAGTAATGCAAATAAAAATGTAATACTTAATTTCTACTTTTATTTACATCAAGAAATGTAAATAAAAGAACAACTTTTTATTTTATGTCTATTTACATCAAGTGAAGTAAATAAATAAAAATGCAACCTTATTTTAACGCTTTGTTCGCATTTAAAAACATGCCAAAAAATGTAATGTTTGTTTTTACTAAATTTGTTTGCATCTAAATTTGCAAACAAAATGTAATTTTTATCTTCTTGTTTGTTTACGACTAAGGTTGCAAACAACAATGTAATTTTTCTTATCTTCCGGTTTTATTTGCATGATAGAATGCAAATAAAAATGTATATTCTATTTTCTACATTTCATTTGCATTTTAGAATACAAACAAAAAAAATAATTTTTATTTTATGTATTGTTTACATTGTGGAATGCAACAAAATGTATATATATATATATATATATACATTTTGCATTGTGAATGCGAGCAAAAATATAAATCTCATTTTAAAAAGTTTTGTTCCAATGTTTCATTTGTATATGTAAATACAATAAAAAGAACAAATTATATTTCAATGTTTTATTTGTATTTGTGAATACAAACAAAAAGGACAAATTATATTTCAATGTTTTATTTGTATATGTAAATACAATAAAAAGAACAAATTATATTTCAATGTTTTATTTGTATTTGTGAATACAAACAAAAAGGACAAATTATATTTCAATGTTTTATTTGTATATGTAAATACAAATAAAAAGAACAAATTATATTTCAGTGTTTTATTTGTATTTGTGAATACAAACAAAAAGAACAAATTATATTTTATATTTCGATGTTTTATTTGTATTTGTGAATACAAACAAAAAGAACAAATTATATTTCAATGTTTTATTTGTATTTGTGAATACAAACAAAAAGAACAAATTATATTTCAATGTTTTATTTGTATATGTAAATACAAATAAAAAGAACAAATTATATTTCAAAGTTTCATTTGTATTTGTGAATACAAACAAAAAGAACAAATTATATTTCAATGTTTTATTTGTATTTGTGAATACAAACAAAAAGGACAAATTATATTTCAATGTTTTATTTGTATATGTAAATACAATAAAAAGAACAAATTATATTTCAATGTTTTATTTGTATTTGTGAATACAAACAAAAAGGACAAATTATATTTCAATGTTTTATTTGTATATGTAAATACAAATAAAAAGAACAAATTATATTTCAATGTTTTATTTGTATTTGTGAATACAAACAAAAAGGACAAATTATATTTCAATGTTTTATTTGTATATGTAAATACAATAAAAAGAACAAATTATATTTCAATGTTTTATTTGTATTTGTGAATACAAACAAAAAGGACAAATTATATTTCAATGTTTTATTTGTATATGTAAATACAAATAAAAAGAACAAATTATATTTCAGTGTTTTATTTGTATTTGTGAATACAAACAAAAAGAACAAATTATATTTCAATGTTTTATTTGTATATGTGAATATAAACAAAAAGAACAAATTATATTTCGATGTTTTATTTGTATTTGTGAATACAAACAAAAAGAACAAATTATATTTCAATGTTTTATTTGTATTTGTGAATACAAACAAAAAGAACAAATTATATTTCAATGTTTTATTTGTATATGTAAATACAAATAAAAAGAACAAATTATATTTCAAAGTTTTATTTGTATTTGTGAAAACAAACAAAAAGAACAAATTATATTTCAATGTTTTATTTGTATATGTAAATACAAATAAAAAGAACAAATTATATTTCAGTGTTTTATTTGTATATGTAAATACAAATAAAAAGAACAAATTATATTTCAAAGTTTTATTTGTATATGTAAATACAAATAAAAAGACAAACTTTATACTTACATACATTTCTAACTATAATGGCATTTACAATGATATGACATTTCATACCATAATGACATTTGAATGGTCATTTATTATGTTTCAATGTATCAATTTAAATATGACAATTCAATGTAAAAGATACTTTCCTATTTTTCATCGCTAACACAACCAATTTGACATTTTACTAATATAACATTCATAATGAAGGTGACAATTTTAATTCGTTAATTCTAATCTCAACAAGGAATGACAATTTAAGTGATAAATGTAAATCTTTCACTTTAAATCTAATTCACATGGAAATGTATTGACAAAAATCTAATATTTTATTCCATTCAAAAACGCATGTAGATTTCATCATCGAGTTCCATCTTTTAATTACAATGAAAATTGCATCGTCAACTTAAATCTCTTATTTGATTACAAATGCAACATAAAGATTCAATCTTTATATGTCATTCAAATGCAACATAAAGATTCATTCTTTACATTGGATTATTTCATAAAGACTCTAAAATTATGTTTATTTTTCATTTTTTTTTCTTCTTAATTTCATGTTTGCACAAAACGCTAAAATATTGTTATAATTCATGTTTAACAATAACGCTAAAATTTGATTAAAATTATGTGCTTACAATGAATGCTAAAATTTAATTTATAACAACACATCATTTGGTGTCTACACGTAGTGATGATACCAAACATGAACAAAATATAGATCTATTTAGAATAGATCTAAGTATACATGAATAATTCAACATCCAAAACTCAAAGCATAGCAAATGTGATTACAAATAAACAATGAAATTTCAATGCGAACATAGATCTAGCTAACGCAGATATATTAATTAAGAAAAATAATTAAATTAAATTAAATTAAATTAAATTTAGAATTGCTCACCTTGGATATTAATTCAAAACTGAATCAAAAGGATCAGAGATTGTACACAACAGATCTTGAATGTTATGTTGCGTGTCGTTGTCCCAATATCACAAACGTTGTTGCGTTCTGAATCGGATTGAATCAAAAACACATTTTTAATAATTAAAATTAAGATTAGAAATGAAATCAAGCATTGCAAATTGATAAAATAAAATTTATATAACCTTTGAATTGTTCAAATCTTTGAATCACGATAACTTGAGCTACGGTTGATGGTTTTGGGTGCCGTTTGTTGGAGGATGGAGTGCTTGGAGAGGTGGATATTCGGCTGGAAGGGGGTGGGATGCGGTTGCAAGGGGGAGGAGCAGCGGATCCATAAAGTCAGCGGACTTGGAGAGGTGATTCGAGAGCTACGGGCAACGGTTTGATGTGAAATTGGTCGGAGAAGAAAGAGGAGGAGAAGAGCTTGAAAAACTTCCAAAGGATGGGGATCTAAAAGTGAGTGGATTAGGAGATAAGGAGGAGAGAAGGAGAAGAAGACATGGCGGCTACGGGTTCAGGTGCGTGAGTTTCTGATCGGGAAGAAGAGATGCCTCGGTTTGCGTGTACTTTTATAATATTTTATTAATTTATTATCCATTAAAGGCCCATTTTGCAACTTTGTCCAATTCCAGCCCAACGACTGTCGTTCTTAAGGTTTTGACACCTTCTGAACGCAATGGAATGGGTCTCGGGGCCCAATTCCGAAATTTGTACATATTTTATTTAAAATTCCATTAAAAATTTATTAATTAAATATTTACCGTACATTTAAATATGCCGGGGCCACATACGGACTCCGAAAAATCCAGAAAAATTATTTTTGGCTTTCTTATGACGATACGGTTCTAACGAGACTAATTTCATCAAATTCTGAGACTGTTTGAAAAATGTCTATTTTTAAGGCGTTTAAATTTAACTGAAATAGTCAAAACACATTTTCTTTTCCCACGCTCACATATTAATTCGAAAAATTCTGAAAATTGAAACCTAGCAATAATTTGACATTCCGGTTCCAACAAAAGTGATTTCGTCGAAAACCGAGGTCGTTTGAAAAATGACTATTTTTAAGGCCAATATATTTAATATTAAAAATATATTTTTAAACAAATAAATCCCGAAACTCAAAATATATAAGTGTTTACTGTTTTTCAATGTAGAAACATCATTCTGAACTCAATGGAAGTGGTTTCGAGTTCAAATTCCTTCGTATGCAAAAAGTAGCATTTTGACCATTATAAATTTCATAGCGACCTTTCTAAATATTGAATTGGCCATAACTTTTGATTTCCGCTATGAAATTTCAATTTTTCGGATTCGTTGGAAAGATATTTTTAAATAGATTCTAATATTTTTGGTTTCACTAAAATCCGTTAAATTTTGCATCCTGTACGGTCAGTCAAAGTTCAAGTTTGACTTTTCAAACTACCGCGCTATTTCTGACTCTTTTGTTAATCAAAATTAAATCATTCATTCTAACTTCGATTTAAATCAAATTTGAGATCATTATTATTTAAAATAGGTTATTTTAAATATCAAAACTCATTAAAATCACTTAAAATAAATGTTAAATTGGATCCAAAATTCCGGGTTGTTACAATCTCCCCCACTTAAAAACTTTTCTTCCTCGAAAAGGGACGAAGCTAAAAGTTGATTGATTAACTAACTAATATATATATATTTTCTCCATTGGTTTAAATAATTTCATTAGTTGATTAACTTTCAAATATATAACTTTTTATATATTCAAAATCATATTTTCCAAAATAGAGTATAATTAATCACAAATACGTATATTATAGGTGTAACAACCCGAAAATTTGGGCCAGTTTAAAATTTTTATTTTGGCAATTTTAGCGAATTTTGATTATTTAAAATGAATTATTTTAAATAATATCGACGAGAAATTTATTTTGGAATATAATTCGAACGTATATATACGTTTGAATCGACGATAGAATATAAATATTTATTTATATTTATAAATAGAATTGAAAATGGCGCGGTAGTTCGATAATTCGATTTCAAACTTCAATTGAACATACCGGGTGCAAAACAATCCGGATTTTAGTGAAACCAAAAACATTCGAATCTAATTGATAATATCTTTCCAACGAATCCGAAAAATCGGGATTTCATAGCGGGAATCAAAAGATATGTCCAGTTGAAAATTCTGAATAGTCGCTATGGAATTCAGGCCCTTAAAAATGGAAATTTTGCAAACGACCTCGGATTTCGACGAAACCACTTTTGTTGGATCCGTGATGTCAAATTATTGCTAGATTCCAAATTTCATAATTTTTCGAATCAATATGTGAGCGTGGCAAAGGAAAACGCATTTGACCGGTTTTAGTTGATTTTAATCGACTGGAAAATGGCCATTTTTCTAACGGTCTCAGATTTCGACGAAACTAGTTTTGTTAGGACCGTATCGTCAATATGAAGCTAGAAAATATTTTTCTGGAATTTTTCTAGTTAGTATGTGACCCTAGTAAATTGAAATGTATGTTTAAAATAGAATATATAGATTTAAATGTAAATTCAACGAAAACTGGTTGTAACGATCGAATCAGCTTACGATACATATCCCAATGTGTTCGGAATAGGGGTAATTAGTTATGGACGACAGTCGGTGGGTCTCGTTTCGAGGTCAATATAAAAAGGTACCTTTTCGAAATTAAATTAAATTATAAAAGAAAAAAAAGAAGAAGAACTCTCCTCTCTCTCTCCTCCTTACGTTGACTAAGCCCCCCGTTCGAATTTCATTTAACAGAAGAAAAAGAAAAAGAAAAAAAAAAAAAAGGGGAGGGCGCGATGGCAGCCGCCGCCTCCAGGCGGAGCACCGCCGCAACCCCCCTCCTTCCGCCGCCTCCTTCCTTCTCCTCCTCCTCCACTCCTTCTTCTCCGACTGCGACCTCCTCCTTCCCCCCCTTCCTCCAGCGATCGCGATACCCCCCCCCCTTTTCCATGCTGCCGACCGCGCCCCTCCCCCTGGCGCCACCGTGAGCCGCGAAGCCCACCCTCGAGCCACCCGAAGCCCCTCCGACGACGGTGAAACCCCCCCCCCCCACAGCTTCGATTTTGTGGCTAAAATTACAAGGTAAGTTTTATGGTTTTTTATTTAATTTAAAAACTCATGTTGATTTAGTCTAAAAACTGAATTCTATTAGTTTTAAAACTGATTTCTTTAATGATAAGAAAACTGATTTTTTTCTTTGAATGTGACCATGATTTTTAACAGTATAAAGATTTGATTTTTAACAGTATAAAGATTTGATTTTTAACAATATAAAGATTTGATTTTTAACAGTATAAAGATTTGATTTTTAACAGTATAAAGATTAGATTTTAAAAATAGTAAAAATATGATTTTTATACATTGAATAACAAAGTAAAAATATGATTTTTATATATTGAATAACAAAGTAAAAATATGATTTTTATATATTGAATAGCAAAGTAAAAATATGATTTTTATATATTGAATAGCAAAGTAAAAATATGATTTTTATATATTGAATAGCAAAGTAAAAATATGATTTTTATATATTGAACATCGAAGTAAAAATATGATTTTTATATATTGAACATCGAAGTAAAAATATGATTTTTATATATTGAACATCGAAGTAAAAATATGATTTTTATATATTGAACATCGAAGTAAAAATGTGATTTTTTACATATGTAGTGAATACGGGCAACGAAAGTGAAGAAGGGCGAGAACGACGAAGATTTCTACTTTTGAAGTGTCGTGAAGATGGAATAGCTATATGTGAGAACTTCTCACTTTTCAATTTCTTTTTCTAGTTATATATATACTAGGATGCAAACGGTGTTTAGTAGCACCCGACACCCGTCATCCACAGACCATGGATGGCTTGTTTGTTTAATTGTTTGGTTGTGTAGTTGGTTAGATTATTTGGTTTGAATTGAATTGTTTGGTGAAATGAAATTGATTTGATTGATGTGTGAATGGCGTGGGCCTTCACTAGACCGGGGATAAGGCTAGGCCTTGTCCCGTTTCTAGTATCGTGCCGTTATGCCGCCAAAATTTTCTAAAAATAAGCTAGAAAAATAAAGATAACATTTTATTTGATAAATGAACCGAATAGAATATTCATAGGTTGAATAAAATAGTTTGATCGTTAAAAATATAATTTTTAACGTGAATGCGAATAAATAAATATTCCTTTACAAAACAGACGGTTTATTTATGTACACCTATTTGAAGGACATTGATTGGGACGATAAATTTTACACATCTCCCAACTGCACAAAAAAAATCTGTGTTTGATTGTTTGAAACCCCACACGGGTATTGGGATGATATTTGACGTACACTTATCCCAATAATTAGTTGTATGTCGATCGATCGATTGACAGGCTGCTATAAGCGTTGAATATTTATATTCGATGCTTATACAGTGTAGAATGCACTTTGGATGATGGTTGATTATTCATCGTTGTTATTGTATACATGTGTTGTAGAAAATCCATATAATTAACTTTATATGATAACTGATTGGGCCTCATTCCAGTTTCGAAATAGAAATATTTGAAATAAAAATATTGCAAATAAAAATATTTGAAATAGAAATATTTGAAAATAGAAACATATGAAGCCGTGTTATTTGATTGACGCCATTTTTGACGTGAACGATATTTATATCGATTTTATTCTTTCTTCAATGAATATTGAATGGATTTGAAATTCGAACTATATTGAAATTCGAATAATATTTAAAGTGAATTGAAATTCGAATTAAACTGAATTGATTTGAAATTCGAAATACACTGAAATGATTTGAATTTGAATAGAAATGAATTCGAATTGAAATTGAATAGAAATGAATTCGAATTAAATTGAATACGAATCGAAATTTAATTGAAAACGAACTGAAATTGATTTAGAAATCAATTTGAATTGAAATTGATTTGAAATGAATTTAAAACGAATTTATATTGGAATATTCAATTTTGATTTCAAATTGAATATGAAGTTGAAACCGTTTTGAAAACGAATTTAAAACGAATTATAAAGCACGTTTTGAATTGAAATCGACGAAGTATATATTATATATATTATATATATAATATAATGGCCTGAATAGAACGCGTCGCGCCGCGGCAGTTCGCGAATTTCGACCATTGACTTTGAACGGATATTGCGGGAGATCCGACCGTCGGATTCTCCTAAAACCGGAACCATTGGGTTCATATCGAAAAGAGCTTTCTAACGAATATTAGAAATTAGAAATCTAACGGTAGGATTTGGAATTATGTCCAAATCAAATTTGGAAAAGGTCGCTATAAGTGCAGTTCGATGGCCGTTGATGGAAATCGACTGTACGGGCCTTGATAAAATTATTAAAAATAGTAATAATTAGTGTAAAATCATAAGAAATGATTTAGAAAGGATTGGGATGGAAAACTCCATATTTGAAAAGATAAAAATAGTTTTTATCGAAATGAGCTAGTTTTGAACTAGAATTATAATTCTATTTATTTTTAAATAAATAAATTGAATTTAAAAAGGGTTTTAAAAATAACCAGAATTTCCAATGATTGCATTGGAGAGGATTCGAATCGAAATTGTCTTCGGAATATTTCGATGTTGGAATTCGTGATTATATAGATGTTGTTATGGAAATTTGAAAGATATATATTCATATCGTTATTTCCAATACGACATTTGTTAATCGTAGAATTTGATATTGAATATAAGCCGATATATTTTCTATTCAGAGCCTTTTATTGAATATCAAATGTGATTTGGGTTTGTTGTGAATGGTGTCTTCACTAACACTGTTCTTGAACCAAGTTGAGAAAAGATTAAATCCTTTTATTTAGATTTAATGAAGTGTACCAATTAAATGATATTTAATTGGAATTGAATTTATATTGATTTTTGGGTTTATCGTGGATAGTGTTTTAAATAACACTCGTTCTTTAACCCGATAATTAATGGAATGTGATTTTGGGTTTACCGTGAACCGTGTTTTAAATGACACTGATTCTTTAACCCAGTCAAAGATTAAAACTAAGTGGAGTTTTAATGAATCTTTAATTAGATTGAAATAATCGAAATGGAGTATCACCAGTTTTGCTCCAAGCGATAGTTAAATCTTTAATTAGATTTGAGCGTGAAAGGATAATTGAATTTACCGATAACCCTGTGGTGTTAGATATGAAGTATTACCAGTTTTATTTCATGGGATGAATAGGTTGGGATTGGGAAATAAAATAAATGATTACTTCGGTGTGGTTCGCTAATCCCGACTAGTTTGAATTGATATTCAAAGGAGATTAAAGAATAAATTTAAAGAATTTATCTTGGATAAAATTAATGGGAACTTTTCCCAAAGTATAGGAATATTTGAATAAAAGAATATTCTGAATTGGAATGAGGCGTATGTTGTGTTTGTGTAACACTTACTTAAAATATACGCGAGTTATTCGGGAAGACCGGGTTTATCCCATTCTGAATAACTGATACGACGATAAGTCGAAGATGAAGACGGTGGTCGAAGACCGGAAGTCTTCACGTCGTTTGGGTGATTACTGATGATCTTGATTGGGCTGTACACCCAAGAAGATGGAAACAGTTGGTGATCGTCCAGACGTACTTGGAGATCGATGGATATGCGGGGTACTAGGTGCCTCCGGTTTCGTTCAGACCCAGAACGGACTTGTAAATGGACTGTGTGTCTGACATTGGATTTTAGTCCGTGTGATTGATCTCTATTAAATATATATCTGTTTGGTGGCGTAAAATTTATTCTCTTGCCTAACGCCCTTCTCTGAGACGTACGAGCTCAGGGGTTATATATTGATGGATATCAAACGCATGGAGTGAATTGCCTGTGTGGCATGCCTAAGTGGCAATTGATCAAGGCTTCTGTTGAAAAGCAAAGTCTTGTGGTGATGATCAAAGCACGGCCTTTGTGGCGTTGCTTTGTGTAACGTTTACTTCATGAGTTTCACACCCAGTATGAACCAAAAACGGGAGACAGACCTCAGGGAGGGCATGTGTTTCTTTCTAGTTAGAAGTGGCGTCAGTGGTTTTACACGCCCTAACGAGTTTGACTTATGTGGTTGTTGCTGTTGCGAGGCGCCTCGGTTTGATCGGACGATCCGGGTCCGATGGAGTCATTTTTTTGGCTCATTGACGCCCCAAAGGGCGGGGAGACGTATTGTTCAGGCATAATAATCCACATCGGTGGACCAACCCTGACGATCCAAGGGGCAGTTGCGGCTGTTCCTGAGACACGGGCTAGAGCGTCTCGAATCGGTTGAGGACTATCTTTTGCCTCGGTTCATAGACGGAAATCCAATTTCCAAATACGTGACATTTGCGGTTTTAATTGTAGAACTAGTATGGCGACATGATATATGGTACCCATGCCGCCTATGATTGTGTAACGACCCAGAAAATCTGAACCAATTTAAAATTTTTAAATTGGATAAAATAATGGATTTTAAATATTTAAAATAAATATTTTAAATAATGGCGATGAAAACTGAGTTGAAATCGACATTTGAAAACCAATATAATTAATTATAATTATATATAGAATTGAAAATGGCGCGGTAGTTCGATAATTCGATTTCAAACTTCAATTGAATATACCGGGTGCAAAACAATCCGGATTTTAGTGAGACCAAAAACATTAGTATCTAATTGATGATATCTTTCCAATGAATTCGACCAATCGAAATTTGATAGCGGGAATCAAAAGATATGTCCAGTTGAAAATTCTGAATAGTCGCTATGTAATTCAGGCCCTTAAAAATGGACATTTTGCAAATGACCTCGGATTTCGACGAAACCACTTTTGTTGGATCCGCAGTGTCAAGTTATTGTTAGGTTTCAAATTTCATAATTTTTCGAATCCATATGTGAGCGTGGCAAAGGAAAACGCGTTTGACCGGTTTCAGTTGATTTTAATCGACTGGAAATTGGCCATTTTTCAAACGGTCTCAGAATTCGACGAAACTAGTTTTGTTAGGACCGTATCGTCAATACGAAACTAGAAAATATTTTTCTGGAATTTTTCTAGTTAGTATGTGACCCCGGTAATTTGAAATGTGCGTTTAAAATTCAATATAGTGATTTAAATCAAAATTCAAAAGGAAACTGATTATAACGATCAAATCAGCTTGCGATACATATCCCATTGTGTTCGGAATGGGGGTAAAACGTTATGGGCGACAGGCGGTGGGCCTCGTTTCGATGTCGTATGTAAAAGTCAACCTTTTTGCAAAATTAAATAATTAAATAATAAAATAATAAAAATAATTTTTACTTTCCCTCCTTTACCTCCTTTCTGGCCCCCCCCGATTCATTTAAACAGAATAAAAAAAAAACCCTAAGCCAATCGACCCGCCGCCCCCTCGAGACCCGACGCCGACGAACCTTGCTGCCGACCTCCTCCTTCAAGCGCCTTCATCCCGATGCCCCAGTCAAAGCAAATCGAAGCCACCGCCTCCCAGTTCGAGCCCCGAAGCATCGCCACCACCGTTCGAGACCCGAGCCGCCACCTCGAAGCCCAACTCCACCTTGCCGCCGACGAACTGCAGAAACCCCCCCTTTTTCTGTAAGTATTTCTTTTATTTTATTATTTTATTTTTATTTTATAAAAACAGAATTTAAAACTGGTTTTGTTAAATAGATAAAAACTGATTTTGTTAAATAGAGAAAAACTGATTTTGTTAAATAGTAATAAAAACTGAATTTTTGAAAGTAATAAAAACTGAATTTTTAAAGTTATAAAAACTGATTTTTAAAAGGTTTTGAAAACTGATTTTTAAAGTTATAAAAACTGATTTTTAAGAGGTATTGAAGACTGATTTCTTTAAAAAGTAAAAATCATATTTTTATATATTGAAAGTCGAAGTAAAAATCATATTTTTACATATTGAAAGTCGAAGTAAAAATCATATTTTTATATATTGAAAGTCGAAGTAAAAATCATATTTTTACATATTGAAAGTCGAAGTAAAAAATCATATTTTTATATATTGAAAGTCGAAGTAAAAATCATATTTTTATATATTGAAAGTCGAAGTAAAAATCATATTTTTATATATTGAATAGCATCGTAAAAATTCGATTTTTATATATTGAATAGCATCGTAAAAATTCGATTTTTACATGTGTAGAGAATACGGGCGAAAGCGACAAAAGGCGAAGATTTCTATAAGGAAGTGTCGTGCAGTTGGATAGCTATTGGTGAGATTTCTGATTTAAAAATATTTATATATGTGTTGAGATAAAAGTGAATAGCTATATATATATATATATATATATATATATATATATATATATATATACGCCCCTCGTCCACAAACCATGGACGATATTTATTGGTTGAAATTGATGTGAAATTGATTGATAGCGAATGATTGGTTGGGAATGTTTGTGATTGATATTGGTTGATTGCGGTTGAAAAATACCCGTTTGTGGTTGAAAAATATTTGGTTGAAACCACATAGGATTAGTTTGTGGAAATGAAATAAATATATACATGCCGCCTGCGTGCGAACTAGATGCATGATCCCCATTGTCAAAAACCGCGAGGTTTTAAGGTAGAGCGAGGAGCCGTACTAGGGACGGTGCCGGTGTAACTACCCTGCCGTTATGCTGCCGAAATTTTGAATAATATTTGTGTGTTTGAATTATTTTCATATGCTTAAACTCTATTTATTCATTGTATAGAAAACATTCATGTGTTGAATTGATATTCATTCGTTGTTTAGAAATTCATGTGTTGAATGGTATTCATATTTTGAAATAAATGGTTCGATAATAAAAATCACATTTTTATCTATATATAAAAACCATAGAAAACATTCATGTGTTGAATTGATATTCATTCGTTGTTTAGAAATTCATGTGTTGAATGGTATTCATATTTTGAAATAAATGGTTCGATAATAAAAATCACATTTTTATCTATATATAAAAACCATAGAAAACATTCATGTGTTGAATTGATATTCATTCGTTGTTTAGAAATTCATGTGTTGAATGGTATTCATATTTTGAAATAAATGGTTCGATAATAAAAATCACATTTTTATCTATATATAAAAACCATAGAAAACATTCATGTGTTGAATTGATATTCATTCGTTGTTTAGAAATTCATGTGTTGAATGGTATTCATATTTTGAAATAAATGGTTCGATAATAAAAATCACATTTTTATCTATATATAAAAACCATAGAAAACATTCATGTGTTGAATTGATATTCATTCGTTGTTTAGAAATTCATGTGTTGAATGGTATTCATATTTTGAAATAAATGGTTCGATAATAAAAATCACATTTTTATCTATATATAAAAACCATAGAAAACATTCATGTGTTGAATTGATATTCATTCGTTGTTTAGAAATTCATGTGTTGAATGGTATTCATATTTTGAAATAAATGGTTCGATAATAAAAATCACATTTTTATCTATATATAAAAACCATAGAAAACATTCATGTGTTGAATTGATATTCATTCGTTGTTTAGAAATTCATGTGTTGAATGGTATTCATATTTTGAAATAAATGGTTCGATAATAAAAATCACATTTTTATTGTATGCATAAATCGTTGAAATGTGAAGTGTTAAAAATAGCCACTTGTTCAAAATAAACATATATGAGTTGAAATATTCATTAATTAGCTAATGAAATGATTTGCACCTATTTATGTAACATTATAATGAATGGAGTTTTTAAACCAAATAGAAATCAAATATGAAGTCGAATAGAAAATGATAAATGATAAGAACTGTGTATATATGTACATGCATATTTATTGAACAGGTTATAGCAAAGGGGCTAGAGAAGAGGAATAAAATTTTGTGCCCGACAAATAGGTACACATTTACTGATTTGTTTGGGTGATGATTTTGAGCCTGTTGGCTAGCCGCTTGGCTTTTTCTTTTTCTTTTTGAGACTAGAAGCACCGGGAACGCTATTTGCGATTTCCCGATGCTCCCGGTGCAGGGGAGGTTATGGCGAAATTTTTCCAAAATTTAAGGCGTTAGAAAAATATTTGAAGTGAAAACGATATGGAAATTATTGAATGAACTATACTTATATAAATATATAAATATAAATAAAATTAAAACGAAACGAAGCCGTGCAGTTCGTATTTTGAAACCGTGATTTCAATCGACTAGTGCGGGAAATCCGACCATTGGATTTTCCCGAAATCTCAACCGTCGGGTTCGCCTTGGAAATATCTTTCCAACGGCACCAACCTTGTAAAAATCCAACGGTTGGATTGTCTGGAATGTTTAATTCAAATCTGAAGAAAAACAGCGCCAGAAGCGATTATATTTATATATATATAAATATAATTATATATTTAATCGAATAACGACGCTGCAGTTCGTATTTTGAAATCGAAATTTCAAACGATTGTACCGGGAGATCCGACCGTCGGATTTTCCCGAAACCGGAACCGTTGGGTTCGTTTTGAAAAGACCTTTCTAATGATGTAAATTTTGTGAAGATCCAACGGTTAGATTTTCAGATATGTGTAAATCAAATCTGAAGAAAAACAGCGCCACGGCCGCCTTATGGCCCGAAGCGTCGTTTTAAATAAAATGGCTATTTTAAAATAAATAAAAATAGCGATAAATCGTTATAAAATATCATAAGCGATATGGAATAGAAATAAACTGAAATTTGCTTGATTTGTGTGGCTTTTGATGGTTGAAAGTGTTTGGTGTGAAAATCACATTAAAGAACAATATTGGTGTTGTCGAATAATTTAACCATTAAAATAAATTGATTTGAAATTCTAAATATACGTGAATTATTTGAAAAAGCCGAGTTAATTCTCATTTCAAATAATTGATCGACGATTGAAAGTCGAAGATGAAGACGATGGTCGAAGACCGGAGATCTTCACCTCGTTTGGATGGTAACCGAGGTCCTGATTGGGAGGCATCCCGAAATATGGATAATGAGTGGTGATCGTCCAGACGTACGTGGTGATCGATGGGTTTGCGAGGTATTTAGTGCCTCCGGTTTCGTTCAGACCTAGAACGGACTTGTAAATGGACTGTGTGTCTGACATTGGAGTTTATTCTGTGTTGATTGATTTCTGTTAAATATACATCTGATTGGCGGCGGAGAATTTATTCTTTTGCTTAACGCCCTTCTCTGAGACGTACGAGCTCAGAGGTTGTATATCGATGGACATCAATCGCATGGCGTGAATTGCCTGTGTGGCATGCTAAGATGCAGTGATCAGGGCTTCTGTTGAAAAGCAAAGTCTTGTGGTGATGATCAAAGCACCGCCTGTGTGGCGTAGCTTTGTGTATAACGTGAATTCGCGAGCCTCACATCCCGGTATGAACCTAAAACGGGAGAAGGACCTCAGGGAGGGCATGCGTTTCTTTCTAGCTAGGGTGGTGTCAGTGACCTACTAGCCCTGACATTTATATACTTTTCACCTATGTGGTTGTTGCTGTTGCGAGGCGCCTCGGTTTGATCGGACGATCCGGGTCCGATGGAGTCATTCGTTGGCTCGTTTACGCCCCAAAGGGCGGAGGAACGTATTGTTCAGGCACTATAATCCACTCCGTGTGGACCGGCCTTGACGATCCAAGGGGCAGTTGCGGCTGTTCCGGAGACATGGGCTAGATTGTCTCGAATTCGGTAAGGACTATCTTTTGCCTTGGTTCATGACGGAAATCCAATTTCCAAATACGACATCGTGCGGTTTTGATTGTATACCTATATATGGCGACATAGTGGTATGGGGCATTAATGCCGTCTATGATTGATAGTTATGATTTGAAATTGTTTTCAAAACATATAAACACTAGCAATAATATCAAATGCCTTTGTTTTATTCGTATCAAGCATATCTTGGCCGTTATAAGGTAAAAACTCTATCCTCCGGTTTGCGTTGCATTGTGTGATGGGAACTGAGTCTTATAACGGCTTCATTTTTATAAAAAGCATGGCGATGTTTAAAAGAAAGATTTGTTTTAAAGCACTGGCAATCCAATGGAGTAAACCCGTTCCACGAAAGTGGCGTGGTCCTGTGATTAGCCAATTATATATATGTGTTGAGTGGATTTCTCATACCAGTCCCATGACTGACTCGTAGTTTGTTTCACTCTCAAACTCGGGTGCCCCTTTTTCCACGTGCAGCCTTGTATTCAGGTTTAGCTGGTTCTTCTTTCTGGATAGCTGGAGCTGAAGATGGATTCTATCATTTATTTCCTTTTATGCTGTTCAGCTCCTATTGTACATATTTTGTTTATTTCCGCTGTAGACATTTATGTATAGCTGAACTGTATTTGTACTAAGTAAGATCCTGTATACTGTGTAACTCTGATGATTACTTTTATCCAGTATATTTTGTTGTTCATCCGGGTGTATTTATTTAATTCTGTTCTGCTATTATATGTTTCTGTGTTATATTCCAAAAGATAACCTTGTTTCCGTGAGAACGGGAAATCGGGTCGTCTCAGATTGATACTTATGATTTGAAGTTGTTTTATACACTATGCACTTATAATAGTATCAAATGATTTGTTTTAAAACGTATCAAGCATTCTTTGGCTGTTATAAGGGAAAACCCTATCCCCCGGCTTGCGTTGCATTGTGTGATAGGACCTGGGTCTTATAACAGCCTCATTTTTCCTTATTTAGCATTGCGCTGTTGTTTTATGCACTGGTATTCTTGGGAGGAAACCCGTTCCGTGTTATACGGCGTGGTCCCTTGATTTACCTAACATTAAAAATAAAGATTAACTGTTTTAGTTCTCACACCAGTCACATGACTGACCTGGAGTTTATTGTTTTAACCTAAACTCTGGGTGCCCCTATTTTGACATGGGCAGCTAGTAGTTTTGGTTTTGCAGATTTATATTCACAGGATCCTGGTTGACAGCTGGAACGATATCCGGAAAGCTTTGTATCCATATATCTTCTTCTTGTTGTGTATTGTATTATTTTCCGCTGCTATGTATTTAAATGTAATTTAAATCTCTGATATTTCTGTGTAATATTCATTTATACTCTGTATATTCTTGTAATCTGATGCATTGTTGTAATATAAAATGAAATGTTCTTCCATATGCGTTCTGTTGTGGCTTGTTCTTGAACTATCCGACGCTTTCCTTTACGGGAAGTTGCGGTTCTTTACAATAGGCTTGCTACTCCCAACTCATTCTAGGGCATTACTAACCCTATCTCTAATGAGTTTTCTCATTCTAGGATACTGCTGATCCTATCTCTAATGAATATTCTTATTGGATATTACTAGTCCAATCTCTGATGAGTCTTTTGTTCAGTTCTAATGAGTTGTACCCCAAAGATTTGAGCTAACCTGGCTCTGATACCAACTGTAAAGACCCGCAAATCCCTGCCCTTCGAATCGACCATAAACCACACAGGTCTGATCCAAAAAGTGGAAACCTATGAATACTTTAACTTTGGGCATACAACACATTACAACAGATAATAGAAGACTTTTATAACACTATAATAAATGTTACATCAGAGTACAGAATATACATATCAGAGTACATTGGAATATAATTACAGCGGAAGATAAATACAAAAAATGTAATATACTGCAACGGAAGAACACAGCGGAAGACTCTCTATCTCTGGACACAGCTTTAAGCTTCAACCCAGAATCCTGTTAAATATATCTGCAAAACTAGCTACTCGACTGCCCGTGTGGAAAATATGGGCACCCGAGTTTGCCAGTGGACAAACTACAGCTCAGTCATGGGACTGGTGTGAGAATTCTACTTAACCTATATAATATAATAAGGCTAATCACAGGACCACGCCACTTTCGCGGAATGGGTTTTCTCCTATAGATTGCCAGTGCATGACTAAAGTAAATCGTCAAAATAACGCAATGCTTTTTAGTAAAATGAAACCATTATAAGACCCAAGTCCCATCACACAATGCAACGCAAACCGGAGGATAGGGTTTTACCTTATAATGATTAAAAGATGCTTGATACGATAAACACGGTATTATATAATAATAATGTGCAACCAATTTGAAATACATCAAAGTAAATGTATCAATCCTAGATGGCATGAGTGCCCCATCCCACTATGTCGCCATATATAGGTATACAATCAAAACTGCGTGATGTCGTATTGGGAATTTGGGTTTCCATCTGAGTCAAGGCTAGGGAGGAGATCCTTACCGATTCGAGACACTCTAGCAAATGCCCCAGGATTGGTACTCTGTCCAACCCTTGGATAGCTGCAGGGCCGGTCCACACTTACTTTTGTGGATTAGAAATGCCTGAACACACATTCCCCAGTCCTTTTGGACCTATAATACGGCCAGTGGCGACCGCATAAACCGAGGCCTCGAAAAATCCAACAACCACAATGAATAAATGCCAGCGCTGGTAGGTCCCTGGCACTACTCTAGCTAGAAAGAAACGTGTGCACTCCCTGCGTTCCCTTCTCCCGTTTTAGACTCTACCGGGCTGTGAGGCTCGCGAAGTCACAATATACACAAAGCTATGCCTAAATAGACTGTGCTTTGATCATCAACCACAAGGCCTGCTTTTCAACAAAGCCTTGATCAATTGCATCTTAGCATGCCACATTGTCAGACTCTACCATATCATTGATCATCTACCAATATATATATATATATATAACCTCTAAGCTCATACGTCTTAGAGAAGGGGGTTAAATGAAGAATAAATTCTCCACCACCAAACAGAAATATATAATCAGTAGCATTCAACAAATACAGTAGAAAAGAATACAATGACAGACACACAATCCATTTACAAGTCCGCTCTGGGTCTGAGCGAAACAACGTGTCCGTCGATCTCCAAATACATTTGGACGATCATTACCAAATACCTTGCCTTGGGGTGTCCAGTCCCAATTCAAGATACCAGTCATCATCATCCCAACGATGTGAAAACCTTGGGTCTTCAATTGCCATCTTCATCTTCGACTCTTGATCGTCGTGATGATTATTCAGAATGGGTTAAACCCGGTCTTTCTGAATAACTCGCGTATTTTGTGATTAAAAATCACATATTGGAAAATCACACATTACGCCACATTTCCCACTCAGAATATTCTTTTAATAAGATATTCATATTAAAAGATTAGCATTAATTTTATCAAAGATAAATTAATAAATTTAATCATAAATCTTCCTTAAAAAATTTAATAAAAATTCTAAATTTGATTTAATATCAAAAATCTTTTCACAAGATTATTTATTATAAAGAATAAATGTTCTTTTAAACGGGTTAAAGAACTCGTGTCATTTAAAACACAATTCACGATAAACCCATAAATCAATTTCCAAAATATGGAATTCCACAGAAATCAATCAATACATAATCGATGTGAATTTCTGTATCGGACTAACAATATACATGGAATAACGGCAAAGCCTCTTAAATTTCATATATAATATCGGTCTTCTATTACAGAAGCCCATCTCGATTATTACCAATCGAATTTTCCACTTAATTCCAATTTAATTTTATTAAATTGGAAAACTAGATTTTTAGGAAATGCTCTTTTTAAATCTATAAAATAGATTTATAAATTCCAAATAATAATTTCAATGTAAATTGGATTAAAGGAGAAATGTCATTTAAAAACACCGTCCACGATAAATCCACTTCACATCTCAAATTATTTCATATCATAAAATAAGATTTGCAAATTCTAATAATCTTAAATAAAAGATTTCTCTTTAAATATTTATTATTATAAGAAAAACGTACTTTAGAGATAATCATTAAAAATATTCTTTATATAAAAGATTTTTACCTTTTACAAATATTCTTTGTTTAACATATACTTAATATATATATATATATATATATATATATATATATTTAAATAAAAAGAATTTCTAATGTAAAAATATTCTTATTTAAAAGAACATCTGAATCGAAATGCGACTCAACCATTTACCATATAATTTGGATTATATGGATTTAACACACATCATATATAACAATAAAAATGTAATTATCAAGTCATCCATTTACATCCAAAGTGTAAATTCCAACTGTGTAAGCGTTAAAATTAAAAAATAACGCTCATCACAGCCTGTCGATCTAACGATCAACATACAACTAAATATTGGGATTAGTGTATGTTAATTTTCATCCCAACACCCGTGTGGGGTTTCATCCAACAAACAAATAATTAATTTATTTGTGCACTTGGGCGATGTGTGAAAATTATCGACCCAATCACATAAACAAGTCAGGTAACTTGTTTATGGCAGTGTAATACACAATATATAACACGACGATAAAACTGTCTCTTTTTATTTCTATTCTTTTTATTGCATGTAAAATGTCAAAAAAGATGAATTCTTTTTTTCTATTCTTTTATCGCATCTAAAATGACGATAAAAATAAAATCTTTATTTCAATTCCTTTCATTGTAAATAAATGAAAAGAAAAATGTAATCTTTTAATTCCATTGTAATAGGGAATACAATTAATAACAAAAATATAACTTTTCATTTCATGCTTTATTCGCACTAGAGAATGCAAATAAAGATTCAGCTTTTTGATTTGAGGTTTATTTACAACGAGGAATGTAAATAAAAATTTTAACTTTTCATTTCATAATTTATTTGCAATAAGGATTGCAAATGAAAATGGATCTTTTATTCTCATGTTGTATTTGCGTTGAGTAATGCAAATATTTACATCAAGAAATGTAAATAAAAGAACAACTTTTTTTTTATGTCTATTTACATCAAGTGAAGTAAATAAATAAAAATGTAACCTTATTTTAATGCTTTGTTCGCATTTAAAAACAAGCCAAAAAATGTAACGTTTGTTTTTACTAAATTTGTTTGCATCTAAATTTGCAAACAAAATGTAATTTTTATCTTCTTGTTTCTTTACGACTAAGGTTGCAAACAACAATGTAATTTTTCTTATCTTCCGGTTTTATTTGCATGATAGAATGCAAATAAAAATGTATATTCTATTTTCTACATTTCATTTGCATTGTAGAATACAAACAAAAAAAATAATTTTTATTTTATGTATTGTTTACATTGTGGAATGCAACAAAATGTGTATATATATATATATATTTTTTTTGCATTGTGAATGCGAGCAAAATTATAAATCTCATTTTAAAAAGTTTTGTTCCAATGTTTCATTTGTATATGTAAATACAATAAAAAAACAAATTATATTTCAATGTTTTATTTGTATTTGTGAATACAAACAAAAAGGACAAATTATATTTCAACGTTTTATTTGTATATGTAAATACAATAAAAAGAACAAATTATATTTCAATGTTTATTTATATTTGTGAATACAAACAAAAAGGACAAATTATATTTCAATGTTTTATTTGTATATGTAAATACAAATAAAAAGAACAAATTATATTTCAGTGTTTTATTTGTATTTGTAAATACAAACAAAAAGAACAAATTATATTTCGATGTTTTATTTGTATATGTGAATACAAACAAAAAGAACAAATTATATTTCGATGTTTTATTTGTATTTGTGAATACAAACAAAAAGAACAAATTATATTTCAATGTTTTATTTGTATTTGTGAATACAAACAAAAAGAACAAATTATATTTCAATGTTTTATTTGTATATGTAAATACAAATAAAAAGAACAAATTATATTTCTAAGTTTTATTTGTATTTGTGAATACAAACAAAAAGAACAAATTATATTTCAATGTTTTATTTGTATTTGTGAATACAAACAAAAAGGACAAATTATATTTCAATGTTTTATTTGTATATGTAAATACAATAAAAAGAACAAATTATATTTCAATGTTTTATTTGTATTTGTGAATACAAACAAAAAGGACAAATTATATTTCGATGTTTTATTTGTATATGTAAATACAAATAAAAAGAACAAATTATATTTCAATGTTTTATTTGTATTTGTGAATACAAACAAAAAGGACAAATTATATTTCAATGTTTTATTTGTATATGTAAATACAATAAAAAGAACAAATTATATTTCAATGTTTTATTTGTATTTGTGAATACAAACAAAAAGGACAAATTATATTTCAATGTTTTATTTGTATATGTAAATACAAATAAAAAGAACAAATTATATTTCAGTGTTTTATTTGTATTTGTGAATACAAACAAAAAGAACAAATTATATTTCAATGTTTTATTTGTATATGTGAATACAAACAAAAAGAACAAATTATATTTCAATGTTTTATTTGTATTTGTGAATACAAACAAAAAGAACAAATTATATTTCAATGTTTTATTTGTATTTGTGAATACAAACAAAAAGAACAAATTATATTTCAATGTTTTATTTGTATATGTAAATACAAATAAAAAGAACAAATTATATTTCAAAGTTTTATTTGTATTTGTGACTACAAAAAAAAAGAACAAATTATATTTCAATATTTTATTTGTATATGTAAATACAAATAAAAAGAACAAATTATATTTCAGTGTTTTATTTGTATATGTAAATACAAATAAAAAGAACAAATTATATTTCAAAGTTTTATTTGTATATGTAAATACAAATAAAAAGACAAACTTTATACTTACATACATTTCTAACTATAATGGCATTTACAATGATATGACATTTCATACCATAATGACATTTGAATGGTCATTTATTATGTTTCAATGTATCAATTTAAATATGACAATTCAATGTAAAAGATACTTTCCTATTTTTCATCGCTAACACAACCAATTTGACATTTTACTAATATAACATTCATAATAAAGGTGACAATTTTAATTCGTTAATTCTAATCTCAACAAGGAATGACAATTTAAGTGATAAATGTAAATCTTTCACTTTCAATCTAATTCACATGGAAATGTATTGACAAAAATCTAATATTTTATTCCATTCAAAAACGCATGTAGATTTCATTATCGAGTTCCATCTTTTAATTACAATGAAAATTGCATCGTCAACTTAAATCTCTTATTTGATTACAAATGCAACATAAAGATTCAATCTTTATATGTCATTCAAACGCAACATAAAGATTCAATCTTTATATTGGATTATTTCATAAAGACTCTAAAATTATGTTTATTTTTCATTTTTTTTCTCTTTATTACATGTTTGCACAAAACGCTAAAATATTATTATAATTCATGTTTAACAATAACGTTAAAATTTGATTAAAATTATGTGCTTACAATGAATGCTAAAATTTAATTTATAACAACACATCATTTGGTGTCTACACGTAGCGATGATACCAAACATGAACAAAATATAGATCTATTTAGAATAGATCTAAGTATACATGAATAATTCAACATCCAAAACTCAAAGCATAGCAAATGTGATTACAAATAAACAATGAAATTTCAATGCGAACATAGATCTAGCTAACGCAGATATATTAGTTAAGAAAAATAATTAAATTAAATTAAATTAAATTTAGAATTGCTCACCGTGGATATTAAATCAAAACTGAATCAAAAGGATCAGAGATTGTACACAACAGATCTTGAATGTTATGTTGCGTGTCGTTGTCCCAATATCACAAACGTTGTTGCGTTCTGAATCGAATTGAATCAAAAACACATTTTTAATAATTAAAATTAAGATTAGAAATGAAATCAAGCATTGCAAATTGATAAAATAAAATTTATATAACCTTTGAATTGTTCAAATCTTTGAATCACGATAACTTGAGCTACGGTTGACGGTTTTGGGTGCCGTTTGTTGGAGGATGGAGTGCTTGGAGAGGTGGATATTCGGCTGGAAGGGGGTGGGATGCGGTTGCAAGGGGGAGGAGCAGCGGATCCATAAAGTCAGCGGACTTGGAGAGGTGATTCGAGAGCTACGGGCAACGGTTTGATGTGAAATTGGTCGGAGAAGAAAGAGGAGGAGAAGAGCTTGAAAAACTTCCAAAGGATGGGGATCTAAAAGTGAGTGGATTAAGAGATAAGGAGGAGAGAAGGAGAAGAAGACATGGCGGCTACGGGTTCAGGTGCGTGAGTTTCTGATCGGGAAGAAGAGATGCCTCGGTTTGCGTGTACTTTTATAATATTTTATTAATTTATTATCCATTAAAGGCCCGTTTTGCAACTTTGTCCAATTCCAGCCCAACGACTGTCGTTCTTAAGGTTTTGACACCTTCTGAACGCAATGGATCTCGGGGCCCAATTCCGAAATTTGTACATAATTTATTTAAAATTCCATTAAAAATTAATTAATTAAATATTTACCGTACATTTAAATATGCCGGGGCCACATACGGACTGCGAAAAATCCAGAAAAATTATTTTTGGCTTTCTTATGACGATACGGTTCTAACGAGACTAATTTCATCGAATTCTGAGACCGTTTGAAAAATGTCTATTTTTAAGGTGTTTAAATTTAACTAAAATAGTCAAAACACATTTTCTTTTCCCACGCTCACATATTAATTCGAAAAATTCTGAAAATTGAAACCTAGCAATAATTTGACATTCCAGTTCCAACAAAAGTGATTTCATCGAAAACCGAGGTCGTTTGAAAAATGACTATTTTTAAGGCAAATATATTTAATATTAAAAATATATTTTTAAACAAATAAATCCCGAAACTCAAAATATATAAGTGTTTACTGTTTTTCAATGTAGAAACATCATTCTGAACTCAATGGAAGTGGTTTCGAGTTCAAATTCCTTCGTATGCAAAAAGTAGCATTTTGACCTTTATAAATTTCATAGCGACCTTTCTAAATATTGAATTGGCCATAACTTTTGATTTCCGCTATGAAATTTCAATTTTTCGGATTCGTTAGAAAGATATTTTTAAATAGATTCTAATATTTTTGGTCTCACTAAAATCCGTTAAATTTTGCATCCTGTACGGTCTGTCAAAGTTCAAGTTTGACTTTTCAAACTACCGCGCTATTTCTAACTCTTTTGTTAATTAAAATTAAATCATTCATTCTAACTTCGATTTAAATCAAATTTGAGATCATTATTATTTAAAATAGATTATTTTAAATATCAAAACTCATTAAAATCTCTTAAAATAAATTTTAAATTGGCCCCAAAATTCCGGGTTGTTACAAAACCAATAGATGTAAACATGTATTTGAAACATGTTATGATTGATGGTTGTAAGTGGTTGCTCGTGGATGCATATACACACACATTAGGTACCAGATCGGCTCAGTCACTTTCATATTGCATATGCATATATGTATTTGTATATGGATTGAAACTTGATGTATTATCATATGGATGTTGCATTTGTATGAATGATTGTGCACTCATGTAGAAATTATAAAGTACGATTAAGAATAATTGCATACATAATGGACTCATGGCACCAACATAATTCGCATTAAGGACGTCAACTAAATCAGTAGACCGCCTGATTATTGCATTAGGTAAGGACATACACACACACTATGCATATGATCATGAAAGCATTAGAAATCTTTTTAAGGACAATGGATGCCTGTGGTTGATGGTTGAGTAGATGAATGTTGGATGGTAGGATATACATTCTTCTTGACTTGGAGATTTCGGTGACGAAATCCTTTAAGGAGGGGAGAATGCAACACCCCGTATTTTCTATGAATATTAAAAATAACGAATTAAAAGAAACTTAATTTTAAAAGTGGGAATTAAGTAAAATGGGTAGCGCCATTGCGTTCGTCTCGGAATTCTGCTTGAGATAGATCCGAGTTTGCGTAAATCAGACTCCGTATGAAGAAGTTATGGAGGTTAGAAGATTTAAGTTTAATTCAGAATTAAACTAATAATTAATAAATCAAAATTCGAAATTCAAACCAGTGAAAAGAAGTAGGCGGGAAAAATCCCACCAGAGGGTGTCGACCCCCCTAGGGGTCGACCCCTACTGACTGTTCTGGGTAGTGACGATTTTCTGTGGCTTAGGGCTTATGTGTCGTTCTTTGATTGGCCTAATGACGAATTTTCTCGGACTGGATGGCTTGGATGGATCCTAGGTTGATCTAAAGGCTCATATTGATCCTATACTTCTATATAATCACATCTAACCAAAACCCTAATCACAAACTAAATTCATTCCTAAGCCACCATGATGTCCATCTCTAAGCTAGCCTAGCCTCCTTCTTCTCCAAACTAGAAATCAAATTAGAGGACTTCAAGTTAAAGTAAAGGTTTTCCGTTTCAATCAACAAAAAAAGATTAGAATATCTACAATGTCAAATAGTTCTCATTTTCTAATCCTATAACTTTAAGTTCAGTTATTATTCAGATTTGAACATATAGAAGTCATGACTTGTAATGAATCGAATCTAGAACTGTGCCTAATTGTAAGATAATCAATTTTGATTCATGTTTATCCTTTTGTCAAATCTGAAATTACCTATGCCTATGAGTCTATTGTGGTTGATACAATTGAACCTATCATGTTGTACATTAAATTGATGATTCTTTTATGTTTTGATATATGCAAGTTTATATGCAAAGTCATGTTCATATATGCAAGTTTATATGTAAAGTCATGTTCATATATGCAAGTTTATATGCTAAGTCATGTTCATATATGTTTATTTGTTTAGATCTACATGTTTATATGTTTATATCCATGCCAGTACATATGTTTAAGATCTATGTAAGTTCCTGTTTATATGTTTAGATCTATGTCAATTCGCATGTTAATTGGATCTAACTTATATGCAAGTTCACATTTATATGCTTAATTAGATTTATGTTGTTCTATGCCAAGTTTATGTTACACATGCTTAGTTATATCTATATTGTTTTATGCCTGTTGGAATGCTACATGTCTCTTTCTTTTCCCTTTTATTTATGAGCTAAGCTAATTTCTGAGCCTAACATTTTATGTGAATTATGCGAATGAATAATGTGGGAACGTTGGGAAAAAGATTGGGAAAAAAATTGAATTACATGCTATTGGCATAAATTGGCTCATAATCATGAAAATGATTAGTAGCATGAAATGGTATAATTTGTAGACCTAGAATTATGGACATAATTTAGATGGTAAATGTGACATAACTTGAATTGACAACACTTGTGGAAAATTTACATATAAACTTGGACATGAATGGTAAATATGTAAATTAGATAAAAGATGAACATGCCTAACCCGAGGTTAGATTGAGTTGTGGTGTAAGACTGCCCGGAACCGCTCGGCACATCCAGCTACCGCAACAACAGATCTAATGTGAGAGGTTAGCGCATTAAGCCCAAAACCCGAGGTTAGAATGAGTTTGCGGTAGAAGTCTGCCCGGAACCACCCGACACATCCAGCAACCGTAAACAATAGTTCTAATGTGAGAGGTTGGTGCATTAATTAATCAATTAATGCCAATGAACAGACATGCTAAGAATGGTAAGGTTAAGTAACATATGAATAAGCGACACTTAACCAATACAACATGTTAATTAAACAAATGGGTGGGGTTAGGTTAAATTGAGAAAACTTAACCGTTATAACATGTTGGATAGGAAACCCTAGTAACGGGGACCCATTTCAGCAGTAACTGTAACAACGCGGATTTTCCCGATCTCCGAAGAGAAGATAAATCCCGTATTGCTGTGAGGACAAGACAAATCAGAACACAAACAGAAGAACATTTCATTGTCATTACAACAATTCCATCAGAATACAAGAATATAAAGAGTATGAATAAATAATATACATTACAAATTATCAGAGAATTAAATACATTACTGCAGCAGAAAAATACAAAACATAACTGAAAGAAATACACGGATACAGAGCTTTCCGAAGATGAATAAATAATATACATTACAATTTCCATAAACGGTCGTCGAACTGCACTTACAACGACCTTTTCCAAATTTGATTTGGACGCATCTCCAAATCCAACCGTTAGATTTCAAATCCCTAATATTCGTTGGAAAGCCCTTTTTGATACGAACCCAACGGTTCTTGTTTTAGGAGAATCCGACGGTCGAATCTCCCGTAACGTCCATTCGAAGTCAATGGTCGAAATTCCCGAACGGTCGCTGTGTGGCGCGTTCTATTCAGGCCATTTAATATATATATATATATAATATTATATATATTTCGTAGATTTCCATTCAAACTGCATTTTATATATCGTTTTAAATTTGTTTTCAAAACGGTTTCAACTTCATATTCAATTTTAAATCAAAATTGAATATTCCATATCATTACCATATAAATGATAATATTTTCAAACCAGTATATTTTGAATTCTTTTCCTTTTCTATATTCATTATAAAAACAAATATAATCGATATAAATATCGTTCAAGTCAAAATGGAGTTAATCTAATCAACACGGCTTTATATATTTCAATAACTTCGTTATTCTATTCAACAAATGAATATTTTCTTCAACACATGAATTTTATTTTATTCAACACATGAATTTTATTCTATTCAACACATGAATTTTATTATATTCAACACATGAATTTTATTCTATATTTTTCAAATTGGAATGAGGCCCAATCAATTACCATATGATGTTGATTATATGGATTCCATACAATACATGTGTATTTTTATTTTTCTAACATATTTTAGAAAATTTCGGCGGCATAACGACACAATACTAGAAACGGGACAAGGCCTAGCCTTATCCCCAGTATAATAATGGCCCCCGCCATTCACATTCCATTCTAATCTACTCCATTTCACACACCAAACCAATATTCAACCAAACAACCAAATCAACCATACAACCAAATCAACAACACAACTAAACAAACAGGGTTTCAAACAATGGTGTCGGGTGCTTCTACTAAGCACCGTCTGCATCCTAGTATATATATATATATATATATATATATATATATATAACTAGGAATAAATTTAAAGTGAGAAGTTCTCACCGATAAGCTGAACCCAACGCCTCGACTCTTCATATGTAGGAAATCTTCATCGTGTTCACCTTTTGTCACTTTCGTCGTCCGTATTCACTACATATATAAAAATCACATTTTTATATTAACACTTTTATTATGAAAATCATATTTTTATACCGATACTTCATATAAAAACCCAATTTTTATGCCGCTACTTTCGAAATGGAAATCTGATTTTTACTTCACCTTTCTATATGGACAAATCTAATTGTTACTTCACCTTTCTATATGAAAAAATCTAACCTTTACTTCTATAAAAATTCTATCTTTCTATTCTGAAAATCCGACCTTTCTATTTTATAAATCCGACCATTTCTGTTTTGAAAATCCGACCTTTTCTATTTTAAAAATCCGACTTTTCACTTATAAAAATATAATCTTTTTATCGCTACTTCACAGATAAAAATCACATCTTTATAACTTCAACTTCATATTAAAAATCGTATTTTTATAACTTCAACTTCATATTAAAAATCGTATTTTTATAACTTCAACTTCATATTAAAAATCGTATTTTTATAACTTCAACTTCATATTAAAAGTCGTATTTTTATAACTTTAACTTCATATTAAAAATCGTATTTTTATATCTTCAACTTCATATTAAAAATCGCATTTTTATATTCACATCCTGCATATAAAAATCAAATCTTTTTATTGTTAAAAATCGAATTTTTTCTTTCGCTATTATACATAAAAAAATTATATTTTTATCGCTACTTCATACGAATAAAAATCATATTTTTCTCCCCTTTTCCTACTAACAAAACTCACTCCTTTTTCGCCTTATCATACGAATAAAAATAATTCCTTTTTCACTCTTTCCTTTTAAATAAAAATCAAAACTTTTACCTAAGGCTATTTATACAATAAAAATTGATTTTATGACAATGTTATTTTATAAAAATAGAACTAAATTAAAAAAAAATCACATTGGCTAAACGATGAGGGAGGAGGAGGTGTTTGATGTTGAATCGGAGGTGGGGGTGGAAAATGGCGGCGTTGGGGTCTTGGTGGCGGGAGCGGGCTGCGACAAGCCATCCGTGGTGGTGCAGCGGTTTTTATGGGGTTTTGGGGGTGAGGGTTTTCACGGTTTGTCGAACATGAGAAGGGGAAACAGGGGGTCCGCTGGAGGGTGGCGTTGGCCTTTGGGGGAGCTCCGGCGTCGTGGCAAGGCGGTGGCGAGCGTGGGAGGGCGACGCGATTATGGGTTTTTAGGTTTTTTTTATTCCGTATAACGATCGGGGAGAGAAGAAAGAAGGGGGGTTGACTCAGTAGTGAGGAAAAAAAGGAAGGGCCCATCCATTTATATATTTTAATTTATTAATTCTCAAAAAAACAACTTTTTTTTTTCAATCTCCAAACGAGACCCAACGACTGTCGCCCATAACTAATTACCCCTATTCCGAACACAATGGGATATGCCACGTAAGCCAATTCGACCGTTTCGACCAGTTTCTATCAAAATTAAAATATAAATAAATAGAACGGTCAATATTGATTTTAACGTACATTTCAATTGACCGGGGCCACATACAGACTCTAAAAATTTCAAAAAAATATACCATTTTTAGCTTCTTATTGACGATATGGTCCTAACAAAACTAATTTCGTCAAATTCTGAGACCGTTTGAAAAATGGCCATTTTTCAGTTGATTAAATTCAACTAAAATTGGTCAAATGCGTTTAACTGCGCCATGCTCACATATTAACTCCAAAAATTCTAAATTTTGGAATCTAGCAATAATTTGACATTCCGGTTCCAACAAAAGTGGTTTCGTCGAAAACGGAGGTCGTTTGCAAAATGGCTATTTTTAAGGGCTATATAATATATAAAATATATATAAATTCCATAGCAATTATTTCAAATTTTAAATTGGACATAACTAATCATTTATAAAGTGAAATCACAGTTTCTTAACTCCGTTAGAAAGATATAGTTATAAATATTCAAATATTTCTTGTTTCGTCCAATTCCGACGTATATTGAATTCTGTATATTCATTTGAAATTAAAAATCGAATTTTCAAACTAATGCACCATTTCAGGCTTGTTTTATAATTAAAATAAATTTATACGTTCTAACTTCGTCAAAAATAAATTTTTAGTCATTATTGTTTAAAATAATTCATTTTAAATAATAAAAATTCACTAAAATAGCTAAAATAAATTTTTAAATTGGCCTAGATTTTCCGGGTTGTTACAATAACCCATATAGATGTATCACGGTACCCTGAACTAGGCAGGGTAGGGCACGATTACTGGGCTGATTATAAGCGGTCAAAATAACGGTGGGTGGTGCGTCAGTGTAGGTTACGACGGAGTACGGACGTGCACGTGCTCCGGAGTGGAAAAAGCAGGCACTGGGCATCAGTAGTTATACACTGTGCATCTTGAATAGTGTCGGGTTGCCATCATATGGATTGATACACCACATGGTTGGACCAGCACAGGTATCTACAAATGACCGGGGCCGAATGACACAAGTAATAAGTACATGCGAGTAGGAGCCGATCGATAAAGGGATCATTTTATTATAAACACATGAGGCTAGTTGAAACAATTGTTAGTAGGTGCAGACAAATAGAAATGGGTGCGATAGCATATTCAGTTTATCTGGCCTTGTCTTGTCCTATGTTATCTTGCTATTATGGTATTGTCCTATATTCAGTTTAATCATGTCGTGATCCTTTATCTTGTTTACATGCTGAAAATCACTGGGCTTACCAGACTTTATGTCTGACCCGTTTTCTTTCGTCTTCTTTTCTTCCATTCCCCCCAGGTCCACAGGGAGGGAATACTTCAGCTTAGTTCAGACCTTTTCCAGCTTGAAGAGAGTAGATGTATTGCTTTGGATTCTCTTTTCTTGGCTATGGCTGTGCTGTGCTTACACTTTTATTGAGGATTTATGCTGCTTTACTACTGTTTTATGCTTCTAGTATGTATTTGGAGTTTTGAATCAAGACAGAGGATTTATTGTAATAATTTGGAAGTTGGGTTTTGAGACAATGGTTGTAATGTTTTGACTGAACCACGCTACTTATGGTATAATTTCAGTCTTTCCACTTTTTATATGTATGTCTGGTAAATTACCTGTATCTTTTACCTAAAATGCTCCACCGAAGTTAAGGCATTCCCTTTGTGAATGACCTTAACGGAGGTGGGGTGTTTCATTTCATCTGTAACTTTCCATGTGGATTATGTTTGCGATGTTCCAAACATGAAAGTTGACCAGAATTCCATCATCAACCCAACGGTCAAGTTTCGTGGTCAAATTCCATCGTTTGCGAAAATTCCATTTCCGAAGCCTAATTAAATAGTTAAATTAATTATTTCCAAAATTTCGGGTTCTTATAGGTCGTGAGCTACTGAAGTACTTGATTGTACTTTGTGATTTGATAGTTAAAAACCTAACTATTGATGACTATTCCTTTTTGGAATTTTGACGTGTTAGTTCGAGGAGATCAAGATGGGAATGGGACCCAAAAACACTTCGAAAACACTTTTCATTCAATAAATAATTTGAAGTTATGCTTATGAGATGATTTAAAAGCATAGAACTTTGAAGCGAGAGGGATGATCACTGATGTCTCTGGCCAACTACTAGGATAAAACTTGTAGCAGTAATCTCTATGTTCTGGGTTCTACATGATGCAAGAACTTTTTGTTACCAGTCCTAGGGTTTACCCTGATAGGATGTAGTTAAAGAGTACCTTTGAATTGTCTTCTTCCTAAAAACTTGAATAGACGAATATCTTACAGAGTATTTACTAAAATCATGTACATCGATTTTTACAAATATATAGAGTATGATGGCGGGGAAGGAAGCTTTTTATAGCTTAACACCCAAAGTATATTTGTGAAAATTAATTAGTGATTTGGCTGATCCGACAATGTGGCATTCAAAGTTGAATGTGATGTTTTTTTAATCATAGCCTTAAGCCTCATCAACTGAGAAATGATTGAAATTGGAAAGGCAGAAGAGCTATCTGGGTCTTACCCATTAGGGTATATCATTTGATTTGGAGAAACCGATTGTCACTTTTTGTATGCTTCAGAATGATATTGTTGATCCCAACCGTGGTGATGATATATCAAAAGTGATTATCGTAAGGGAAAAACACATGCTATATTTATGTGCGGACGTGTTTTACATGAGTTCCATTATTTTAAAGGAATTTCTAAAAGTTAAGCAAGTTATTTGTGGTGAGTTTTATCACTAAAAGTAACTAGATTGATCTAGGTGATTTTTTGGCTTTCCTCAAAATGTGCTCGGATCAAACAGAGTATATTTTCCAGGTAGCATTAGATTTTGCTTGGAGCTTCAGGAGAGGAGCCGGGGTCGAGACATATTCCTGTACTTTCTGGTTTTAATTTAGTGGAAATTAGGCTAATGTCCTTATTTAAGTTTCAAAATAAAGCCATGCCCCCTAACTTTAAATGTAAACCCGGTCCTTATAATTAGCAGTTGCCCAAAATTTTTCACCCCTTCCACCTTCTCGTCCATCTAGTTCCGCGTTTTCCCCTTTTTGAAAAAAAAATGCGACAGTGACTTAAAAAAAATTCAAAAAATAGGAAATATTCCCTGAAGCATTCGCAAAAAAACAAAAAAAAGTTGCATACTTCTATGCAACTATTGCCAATAGTAGCATACATATATGCATATATTCATATAGTGTATTTATGTTAAAAATCTGGACCAATATACGCATACATGTATGCAACTATTACCAAATAACTGCATACATGTATGCATATAAAGTTGAACTGAGATTCATGTGTTATGAATAGTTGCATACATGAATGCAACTATTTATGTATATATGCATGCGTGTGTGCAACAAATTTAAAAGGGGCGACAGCTTCTTAATATGCGCATGAATGTACGCATGTATTATGTATAAGAGCATAAATGTGTGCAACAGTGTCTGACAACGGCGAATGCTTGAAAAATAGGCCAGATTAGATTATATGCACAAAAGGATGCATATAATTCAGTTTAGCTGCACACATGTATGCATTTATACTGCAGTTGGACGTAACGCTGAAATATAAGCATGAATGTATGCAACTATTTACAAATGGGTGCATCTTTAGATGCAAAAACCTGCTGTTTTGGCTGTTTTTGTGTTATTTTGGGTTTTGATGTGGATTTTGATTATTTTAACGCACGATTTTTTAGGTGTGTATGCCTTTTATTTAACAATGAATTTTCTGATTTTTAATTTTTTTTAATGAATTTTAAAAAAATAGGGACCTAATTTATAATAAGTTTAGCACCTGATGTGAGCTTAATTTTGAAACTTAATAGGGACCTGTGACAAACAGACCCTTTAATTTATTTCTGATGTGTGTGTCATACTTACCAGCTTTGTATAGGTTGATTTAGTTGTGTACTCTTATTGTGTAACTATATATATACAGTTTTATCTTTATGTAAAGAGTATTGAGATATTATATTTTGTTCGTCCCGCTTTGAGATTCTATTCTACTCTTATTCTGTAGAGTTCTTCTTCTTCTTCTTCTTCTTCTTCAATTCTAACATTTCTTTCCTTCTTCTTCTCACCCTCTAACCTCATTTCCCTTACTATCCACTTTCCTATGACTTTTGAGTTGGACATGTGTGGTGGAATGTCAGCTAAACGATACGGAAAAGTTGGGTCATCACACCTTACTTCTTTTCTTCACTTCTAGACTAAACCATCCTAATGGTTGCTATCATTATAAAAACTAAACATATTCTCCTCTTCAAAAAATTACAAAAGGCAATAAGCTCAGTTTCATGTCCTGCTAAAATTTGTTTTCTTCCATTTCTTCTTCTAGTTGCTTTTCTTCACTTTCCAAATTCAAAACTCTCAAGCTGAATAAGTTTTCTTTCAAAAATCAGTCCCACTGAAGTCAAAAGTAGGTCAACAATCCTAAAAAAGAAAGAAAAATAATAGAAGAAGTTAAGAAAATAATGTGTATCAGCTTAAACTTGGAATCAAAATTTGTAATTGATTTTAAAATCAATAAACAAGGTTACTTGATTTGTTTGAATATACTTTTCAATATAATTGAGGTTTAAGTGAAGATTGAGTTGTTTTGTGTTGTCAGTAATTGGGTGTTGAGGCATGGATGAAATGCGCTAAGGCTAGGGTATCGATTTCTACTCAATCTCTGCAAGAATTCATGAAAAGTTTAATACATTCATGTTAGGGGTGTTGTAGAGCACTAGTAATCAAGTTTTTATGAAGATTGGTCCATTTCTCAAAGGTGCAACATCGTCAAATTTGGCTATAGGACTTCGGGTATCTTTGGGGTGTTGTGGGTCAAACATGTCATAGGGTCATAGAGACGGATGAGGTGGAGGTGAGGAATGCGGAGGTGATCCTGGTGAGGTAGATGGTGACTGAAGTAGAAGTGTTAGTGAAACTGGTGTATGAGTTTGGTTTCAAGCATTTTGAATTAAAGAGAGGAAATAAGCGGGTGTAAAAGATGGAAAAAGGAGATAAGGAGAGTAACAAGAGCGGGTTTTCTATTGTTTGGGCTCGGCTATTCGTGTTGGTGAGATTACTAAACAATTTTTACATGTATTATATAATATATGTCCTAACTTCGCAATTGTATATTGCGTCCGTTTTAAGTCCAATCGATGAACAGGTTTTTGCGTTGTACTCATATTCTCGAGCATAACATTCTAATGTTATTTATTTTTATGTTTAGTTAAGTAGAAAATTTTGGCATTTTAAAATGGAGAGAATTTAAATAACGTTATTTTAAATAATAACATCGTTTAAAATTGAACACTTAATGTGTGTTGTTTATTTCGCCATATAAAATACTATCAACTTAATTTTGAATAATATACATTATTATGGATACCTATTAAGCATAATAAAACACCATTCTATGCTTGCTAAGTGTTAGTTTAAATTGTGAGTTTCTTATCAATTTTAATTGATATGAATTTTTTAGTTATTTAACTAATGATTGTGAATTGCTAATACCTTTGTCTCTTAGCTATATGTATACGATATTGACATGTGAACCTATTTGGATGGAAATTTATTTAAGTACCGTTATAGTCGCTAAGCCTCAAATATGAAACTGCTTTCAGTTATATAAATCCCTAAATGAAATTGATTTAATAGCTAAATATTCCATTTAGGAATATTTAAAAAGTGTTTATCGAATATTTGAAGAATTGATTAAGTATTATTTAAAATGATTTAAATTGATTTAATTATCTAAGATTAATGTTTTTAATTAAGTTTTCAAAGTTGATCATCATTCATAAATGATGGTTTTAAAACATAATAATTGTTTATCAATGACATTTTAATTACTAATTGCTTAATAATGATGTTTTGAATGTAATTATACTTAAATTTTTATTAAGAAGTTAATTAAAATTAATCTAATAAATTAAAGTTTAACCATTATTTAATTATTTATTAGAGGAATAATTATCTAGCTAAGACTAAATAATAATTATTAATTGTAAAAGGGCTTTAAATATTTATTTAATAAGTAATAAAGGTTTTTATTATTAGATAAAGATTATTTGGGTTCTAAATTATTTATTAAAAATTAGCTATTATTTATTTATTTATTTATTTCAAGGTTAAATAAATATTTAATTAATTATTTTAAGGATGAACTGTCAAAGTATAATTAATAGTTAATTATTATTTAATTATTAACTATTTAATAATAATATTATTATTATTCAAATTTAAAAATGATTAATTTATTTCATTTTTATAAATAATTATTCTAAGTTAAGTTAATTTATAAATTAAGGATGTTTTAAAGTTAGTTAATTACTTTAAACATGGGTTTTAGACTAATTAATTGTTTTACTTACAAATTTAGGCTTGTTAATTATTTTTAAATATGGTTCAATGGTTAATCGATTTATTTAAGAATAAGGCCTAGATTTAAATAAATCGTTTTACTAAATATATTCAAGGTAAGTAGTTTGGTTTAGTTAATTCATTTATTAAGTAACGCAGTTCAAATTAATTCAATTAACTTAAGTTTTAGCTTTAAATTTAATATTGCGTTTGAAAATGATTTCAAAACTAATAAGTTAATTGTGATAAAGGAAATTACTAACCAAAAGGAGTTGAGTGAAATGTGTTATAAGTTGGGATGTGAATTTAGTCGCCAATGGAATTCGGTCAACTTAAGTTAGAATTGAGAATAGTAAACTTATGTTATTTGTAACAACCCAGATTTTCAGAACCAATTTAAATTTTTTATTTTAGCTATTTTAATGGATTTTGAATATTTAAAATGGTTTATTTTAAATAATAACAACTAAAAATATATTTTCAACGAAGTTAGAATGTATAAATTTATTTTAATAATAAAACAAGCTTGAAATTGCGCGTTACTTTGAAAATTCGATTTCTAATTTCAATTTGATATACAGAATTCAATATAAGTCAGAATTGGACGAAACGAGAAATATTTGAATCTGATTAATAATATCTTTTTTATCGAACGTAAGAAATTGAGATTTCACTTTATAAAATAAAAGTTATGTCCAGTTTAAAATTAGAAATAGCCGCTATGGAATTTATATATATTTAAACATAATATATAGCCCTTAAAAATAGCCATTTTGCAAACGACCTCCGTTTTCGATGAAACCACCTTTGTTGGATTCGGAATGTCAAATTATTGCTAGATTCCAATTTTCATAATTTTTGGAACTAGTATGTGAGCGTGGCACACTTAAACGCGTTTGACCAATTTAAGTTAAATTTAATCGACTGGAAAATGGACATTTTTCAAATGGTCTCCAAATTTGACGAAATTAGTTTTGTTAGGATCGTATCGTAAAAACATAGCCAGATTTATTTTTATGGAATTTTTCGAGCCAGTATGTGACCCCGGTAAATTAAAATGTACGTTTAAATAAAATATATTGATTTTTATTTTAATTTAAAGAAAAACTGATTGAAACAGTCGAATTGGCTTGCGAAACATATCCCATTGTGTTCGGAACGGGGGTAATTAGTTAGGGGCGACAGTCGTTGGGTCTCATTTGGAGATCGAATGGAAAAGTTACTTTTTGGAGATGAATTAAAATAAATATATATTTTACTATATACTCTCACCTCTCCCTTCTCTCTCATGCCCGTTCATTTAGATCGAAATAAAAAAAGAGGAAACTGACGCTGCCCTAACCCGTCGCCCCTCCCTTCCATCCATCGCGCCATCGGTCGCGCTCCCCCAGGTGTCGTCGATCACCAACCGCAGCCCCCTTTCGTCCCCTTCCTCTCTCCTTTTCTAACTACGAACGTGGCTCCCCAAACCCGCAACCACCCACCGCCTGAGGCCACGCTAGGCCCGTCGCCGCCATCCCTAGTCCCACCACCACCCGCAGACCTCCGGCGACCCCCTCTCTTCTCTCTCTCTACACCCTACTCAAAAGCCTTACTCCAAATACTCCAAAAACCGATGCTCTAGTCCAATATGGGCCTGTCACCGCCACATCTCCGACCACCTGACCATCCCTCAGCCTCCCCCGACCACCTCATCACCCGGTGAGTGTTTAATTTCGATATTTATACGTTTATGCAACTAAAAGTATGATTTTTATTTATGTGAAGTGGAGATAAAAATATGATCTTTATTCGTATGAAAGGTATGATTTTTATTTATAATAAAAATATGATTTTTATTATGAAGAAGCGAGATAAAGATTTGATTTTTTTATACAATGTTTTTATTATGATGAAAAATGCGATTTTTATAATGTAAGAAGCAATTTAAAAATACGTTTTTTTATATATATATATAGATTTGAAATAAAAATATGATTCTTATTATATGAATAGAAGAACAAAAATGTGATTTTTATATGAACGATATAAGAATAAAAATATGATTTTTAATCATATATATAGCGATGTTAAAAACATGATTTTTAACATATACCGCATGAAATAGATCTCGTTGGAAACACGGTGAAGATTTTCTACATATGAAGAGTCGCGACGTTTGGTTTAACTTCTAGGTGAGAACTTCTCACTTTAAATTCTATTTTCTAGTTAAATATATACTAGATGCAAACGGTGCTTAGCAGCACCCGACACCCATCATCGTCCACAAACCATGGACGACTTGTTTGATTATATTGTGTTGTGAAAATGGATTATGATTGTGTTGTGGAATGGAAATAAAATATTCATGTGTTGAAATAAATATTTTATAGTTAAAAATATAATTTTTAACGTGTATATGAATAAAATAAATATTCATTTACAAATCGGATGATTTGTTTATGTACACCCATTTGACTAATATGGATTGGGACGATAAATTTTACATGTCGCCCAACTGCACAAATAAAATATGTGTTTGTTGATTTGAAACCCCACACGGGTATTGGGATGATATTTGACGTACACTAATCCCAATAATTAGTTGTATGTCAATCGATGGGTTGACAGGCTGTGATGAGCATTAATTATTTATTTTTAACGCTTGTACAGTTGTGAAGTGCACTCTGGATGCTGGTTGATTGTTTATCATTACTATTATATACATGTGTTGTATGAAATCCATATAAATCACATTATGCGGTAATTTGCTGTGTCTGATTCCAATTCAAAAGTAGAAGAATATTTTAGAGTAACGAATATTTTAAAATAACGAATATTTTAAAATAATATTCAGTAAATGATTAAAATATGATTTTAATGTCCGATTTTGGATGGACACGAAATCATTGAAATATATAAAGCCGTGTTGATTAGATATGCGCAATTTTGACGCGAACGATATTTATATCTATTTTATTCATTTTTATAGTGAATACCAAAAAGGAAATGATTTCAAAATCTAATGTTTTGAAAATATTATCATTTATATAATAATGGTATGGAATATTCAATTTTGATTTAAAATTGAATATGAAGTTGAAATCATTTTTTGAAACGAAGTTAAAACGATTTATAAAATACGTTTGAACGAAATATATATAATATATATGTTAAATGGCCTGAATAGAACGCGCCACGACCGTTCGCCAGTTTCGACCATTGTCTTCGCATTGACTGTACCGGAGATCCGACCGTCGGATTCTCCAAAAACCGGAATCGTCAGGTTCGTATCGAAAGGAGCTTTCCAAAAAATATAAGAGATTTGAAATCTAAAGGTTGGATTTGGAATTATGTCCAAATCAAATTTGGAAAAGGTCGATGTAAGTGCAGTTCGATGGTTGTTATTGGAAACCGACTGTACGGGCCTTAATAAAATTATTAAAAATATTAATAAATTGTGTAAAATCATAATAACTGATTGGGAAAGAATTAGGATGAAAAATTCCTTATTTGAAATGATAAAAATATATTTTTATCAAAATGAACTAGTTATTAACTAGATTTGAAATCCAATAATTTTTAAGTAAAATAAATTGGAATGCTTTGGATTAGAAATAATCTTCGTATTATTTCGGTATTGGATTTCATGATTATACGGATATTGTTATGGGAATTTGGAAGATACAGATATCGTTATTCCCAATCCGATATACTTTAATTTCATAATTTGATATTGAATATAAGCCGATATAATTTCTATTCAGAGCCTTGTTTTTAATATTGAATTGGATCTTGGGTTTGTCGTGAATGGTGTCTTTATTAACACTGTTCTTAAACCCAGTAGAGAAAAGATTAAATCTTTTTAGTAAGATTTAATGAAGTTTTCCAATTAATTAATATTTAATTGGAATTAAATAAAAGAAGTTGATTTTGGGTTTATCGTGAACTGTGTTTTAAACGACATTCGTTTTATAACTCAAATTAACAGTGAAATAAGATTTGGAATGTATAAATCTTTTTATCAAGATTTGTTGGAAATTTTCCAAAGTAAAGTTTTCCAATTTAATAAAATAAATTGGTATGGAATGGAATTCGATTTGGTAATAATCGAAGCGAGCTTCTGTGGAGGAAGACCGTTACTATATATGGAATTTGAAAGGCTTTTTCATTATTCCATTTATATTATCGGTTGGATGCAGAAGTTTATATTGATTATATATATTGATTTGTTTTCCGTGAAGATCCCATAATGAATGGAATGTGAATTTGGGTTTATTGTGAACTGTGTTTTAAATGACATTAGTTCTTTAACCCATCTAAAGATAAGATTAATTTCTTAACTTGAATAATCATTAATATTGATTTTTGGGAAGATTAAAACTAAGTGGAGTTTTAATGAATCTTTAATTAGATTGAAATATGAATGTGATAATTTAAATTATCAAATTTAGGAAGAGATCGAGAATGGAATATCGCCAGTTTTGCTCCAAGCGATAGTTAAATCTTTAACTAGATTTGAACGTGAAATGGTAGTTAATATTTACCGATAATACCGTGGTGTTAGATATGGAGTATCACCAATTTTGCTCCATGGGATAAATAGGTTGGGATTGGAAAATAAAATAAATGATTACTTTGGTTTGGTTCGCTAATCCCAACTAGTTTGTAAAACCTTAATATGGTTTGAAATTGTGAAAATAATATTTGAATAAATAATATTATGGATTGGAATGAGGCGTATGTTGTGTGTTTATATCACTTGATTATAATATACGCGGGTTATTCGGAAAGGCCGGGTTTATACCCATTCTGAATAATTGAATCGACGATATGTCGAAGATGAAGATGGTGGTTGAAGATCGGAGGTCTTCACATCGTTTGGATGATTCCTGATGATCTTGATTGGGCTGTACACCCAAGATGAGGGAATAAGTTGGTGATCGTCCAGACGTACTTGGAGATCAACAGATATGCGAGGGCCTCTCTCCTATATTGGACATATGGGACGAGGAATAAGGTGCCTCCGGTTTCGTTCAGACCCAGAACGGACTTGTAAATGGATAGTATGTCTGACATTGTATTCCTTTATACTGTTTTAGTTGATCTCTGCTAAATATATATCTGTTTGGTGGCGGAGAATTTATTCTCTTGCTTAACACCCTTCTCTGAGACGTATGAGCTTAGAGGTTATATATTGGTGGAAATCAGTTGGTACAGTATGGATTGACAATGTGGCATGCTGAGTTGCATGGATCAAGGCTTTTGTTGAAAAGCAGAGTCTTGTGGTTGATGATCAAAGCATGGCCTGTGTGGCATAACTTTGTGTAGCGTTAATTCGCGAGCCTCACACCTCGGTATGAGTCAAAAACGGGATAAGGACCGTTGGGAGAACACGGCCTTTCTTTCTAGCTATGGGTGGTGTCAGCATTTAGCAAGCCCTAACATTTATATACTTTTTACCTATGTAGTTGTTGGAATGCGAGGCGTCTCAGATATACCGGCTACTGTGGGAGTTGATGGATATAGGTCTGATAGGACCGGGAAACGTGTGTTCAGGAATAACTAATCCTCAAACGTAAGGGAGGACCGGCCCAACCGATTCCAAGGGTCTACTGCGGGAGATCCTGAGGCATTTGCTAGAGTGTCTCGAAGCCGGTGAGGACGATCCCTTGCCTCGACTCATGACGGAAATCCAATTTCCAATACGTGACATTTCAGTTTTTTTTGTATAGCCTAGTATGGCGACATAGTAGCATGAGATGCGATGCCGTCTATGATTGATACATTTATATTTTAAGTTCATTTCTTCACTTATAGTAATAATAAAAGATTAAATTTCGCGTATCAAGCATTATTTGGCTATTATAAGGTAAAACCCTATCCTACGGCTTGCATTGCATTGTGTGATGGGATCTGGGTCTTATAATAGCTTCATTGTTCTTTATTTAGCATTGCGCTGTTTGTTTTATGCACTGGTATTCTTGGAAGGAAACTCGTTCCGTGTTATACGGCATGGTCCCTTGATTTACTCTGTTTATAAAGTAAAGTTTTAAATAACTATTTTAGTTCTCACACCAGTAACACGGCTGACTTGGAGTTTATTGTTTTAACCTAAACTCTGGGTGCCCTTATTTCGCACACGGGTAGCTAGTAGTTTTGGTTTTGCAGATATTATATTCACAGGATCCTGGATTTGCAGCTAGAACTATACTCGGAAAGCTCTATATCCGTGTATTTCTTTCAGTTGTGTTATGTATTATTTTTCCGATGCTTTATAATTTAAATCTCAGATATTTCTAGTATGTGTATATATATTTATTCATACTCTGGAATATTCTTGTACTCTGATGTAATTGTTGTAATAAGCAATGAAATGTTCTCCTGTTTGCGTTCCGATTTGTCCTGTTCTCATTACAATCCGTTCTTTCCTTTACGGGGAAGTTTGGGTCGTTTAATTTTGGTATCGGAGCTTTGGTTTACGGAGCTCGAGAACAAGACACATTAGAACAAAACGAAAGAATTCATCAAAGATTGGATTAGTAATATCCAATTGGAATGACTCGTTAGAGATAGGATCAGTAGTATCCTAGAATGAGTCCGAAGAGCGTTTTTTTTAATAAAAGTGAAAACAATTTTTATTTTGAAAATTTAAACCTTATTATATGTATTTGAATATTTTATTTTATATTGATTTGGACAATCTAGTATATAAAGATGTTGCATATACGCGTCATGAACGTATATTCGAAGTTTTAATATTGTAACGACCCGTATTTTTATCCGTAAATTCCAAAACATTTAAATTGTTTTAAATGTTGTGTTAGAAATATAATTGGAAATTTATTTGGAATTTATTTTTAAAAAAAATTAATTGTTTTTAAATTTATTTATGTTATATCGATTTAATTTGACATTTAGAAATGGCCAATTTTCAAATGGTCTTGGAATTTGGCGAAACATATTCCATCGTATCCGGAGTATTAAGTTATTGCGCAGTTGCAAATTTCGTTTTGGGTTGACGTTGTATATGCTCGTCGGAGATGTAAATAACGTACTCTAATTATATGTGACAATAAATTAGGGTCGGTCTCACAAAGTCTAACCAAAATCTTATCTCAGTAATATATATATATTGTTTCAAAGATCTGCCTGAAAACAAATCCTACCCGAATATCTCCGAATCCCTGATAAAATTTGTTTCCAATTATTTTTCTTTTCTTTGTAAACATTAGGGTGTGGTCCCGAAATATATAAATTAATTTGCTTGTCCTTGGTTCAAACACTTGTAGGTAGGTGATAGGGATGCTAGAGAAAAGAATGTGAACATAATCTGGTACAATATTTATCACGTAAGGTGTACAGTCAAAAGTACGACTAAAATTGTCTGCATCCCCTTCACAGCACATGGCGTGCATACATATAAAGAAATAACCAAATAAAAAAAATCTCTGTCACCTTATATTCAAAAGATTTCAACCGCATCAACCCCAAGATTTCCGTACAATACCAACCCTCCTTGCCGACAAAGTAACTAAAAATCAACGCACCTATACATACTTTACAACTACCCTATACACTAAAAACTTGAGTACCACGTAATTCCTGTATATTTAAATGCATATCCTGTCTTCATTTCCCTTCCTTCAGCGAGCTTCTCCTTCGCACAACTTCTTCAAAACTCGATCTTTGTTTTTTTTGGGAAACGAAGTTCCTACGACGAACAATTAGTTCGATTTTTGGGTGAAAAGGATTTGGTTTCGAATATTTCTGGGTTCGATGATAGCAGGAGGCTATGATGTTGGGATTGGGGGATTTAACCGCACCTGGTGTGAAGATCCGAGGGGATTTGGTGTTGTTTCTGCCGATATTACTGTATGGATGGTGGAAGGATGGCTCGCGGGAAGAAGATGAGTTTGGTGAACGTAGATGATGCTCCGGTGGTATATTTTGGGGTCGGGGCGTCCTTGAGTAGAGTGCGTATGTATTTGAAGGAGGAGCAGCTGTGCGTGAAGGGATTAGAGCGGGACATAGGACGTGATGGGTTTTTATCAATTATATAGCTACTGTTATAGCGTTGGGGGGCCATGCTAGTCAGAGAAGGGAGTTATCAAAAGGTGCAGTGCCAAAGCAATGGTGGAGTTGACGTCTGGCATAGGGAGGAGATGGATACGGTGAACTAAAGGAGAAGACATGCTGGTGATAGTAAAAGATTGTCTAGCCTGTTGGATCTGAAGGGATGGAGACAAGTATGATCGGTGAAGACATGGAAATGGCATGGAAAGGGTTCGTATTCATCTCGGTAAGGAAGAAATATAGTAACAGGTGTCTTACGAGCTAAACTTGAATTAAAGGTGGAAATAAAATAACTTAACGAGGTTATTAAGGGGTCAAAGCCTAGTATGGAAATCATGGAAGTTTAATTGGGAACGTGTGGCACTGGAATATCAAGACTAGGCGTGGGTGCTGAGGTTCAAAATGAAAGAGATTAAGGTGATTAAGGTGATTTCTTCACACGTCCGTGGTTCCTTAGTGATGCCACTATATTTGTAAATTATAAAGATGAGGGTTCATGGTTCCTTAGTGATTAAGGTGATTCTCAACCCTTAAATTAATGATGACGCCTGGAACATCGAAATGGTGGTGTTTCAAGGATTCGATTTTTTCTGGAATCGGGAAGCAAGAACCTTAGAGCTGGCCGTTTAAAACAATAATGGTATTGGACCAGATTGATCATGTTAGAGTCATAGCGACAAGATCTACATGGTGAAATCAAATTTGTAGGAAACAAAGCCGTTGGAATTTCGAAGGAAAATAAAACACCTATTTCAATTTAAACGAAACAAAAGCAGAACGGTCAACTGCGAACCAAGGTGAGTAAACTCCCTAAATCTGCCTCATTTATATTTTTATATAAACGAGTTTTAAATTTATTTTATACTGTGTGATGGTTGCTTGATTGAATAGTGGATAAAATTGGTTGATAGGATTACATCGTTAATCGATTATTAGTTCGGTTATTTTCATATTGATGTGAAATAATATTATTGATGTTACTAACATCTGTGGATGCATGGGAACAGGTTGGAGGGATCCAACTGGATTCCTCAACATTTTATTTACTGTTTTATTTGATTATGATATATGAGGTGTTATATAACCCATGATTTGGTATGTTATGTTTGGTTTACCTTGACCCTAGAAACCTGGTATTTTAGTATACCGTAAAATAATTTCGAATATAGGAAATGAAATTTGAATTTAAAAAAAAATCTATTTCCAAAATAGAAATGTAACTTCGAATAGAGTTGAAATTTAAAAACGAGTTAATGAAGTAAAGTATTTAAGAAGTTGTTTACAAACGAGATTATAAATGAAGTGAATTATTTATCATTGGATAAATTTAAATATCAAAATTTGAATTTATATGAGAAAGTTGGAATCGGCTTTTGAAACCAATATTTGAAGTGAGATTAAACTTAGCAATTATTAAGGAAATTTTAAATGATTGGAAAATAAAGGAAATAAGACTTATATAAATAATTCCGAATAGAGGTTATAAATAAAAATTGGGTTTAAGATATTTGTATAAGTATGAATCAAATGGTATATAAAGGAAATATATTCACAATTAAAGTGAATAATGACTTAAACCAAGTATTTTGCAAATGAAATATTTATAAAGGTAATTTAGATTTGAAATATGATTTCAAATTGGAATTTGATTGAAAAGGGAAATGGATGAACGTTTAAAAGGGAACAGACTAGTTTTACTCCAAAAAGGGGGAATTATAAAATGAATTATATTTTGTAAAGTGGAATAGTTATAAAGGAATTGGAAGGATAAATTCAATGATGAATTTGAAATTTGAATTTACCTGAAATGGTAAATAAATTCTGAAGTTCAGAATATAAATCGAATATAGAGTATTCGATTGAGAGTTGTTTATTGGAATTCGAATATATCAAAATTAGGGAAGTAGTTAGTTTACTTCCATTGAATCAAATTTAATTGTTATTTATTTATTTACTTATTCATTTAAATAAATAAATACATGTTGCATTTAGATAAACCAAATATTTTTAGATAGCGATTTTAACGCTGTTGTTATAATATATGTTTTGTAAATCTAAACCGCGATTTTAACGCTGTCGTTATAATAACTGTTTTAACAACGATCTTAATGCTATTGTTATGATAAGTGTTCTAAAATTCCAAAACAGCGATTGTAACGTCGTTGTTAAAAGTAATGTTTTATAAATCAAATATTTAGAAACAGCGTTTGTAACGCTATTGTTAAAATGAAATGAATTGGTCAACGAGAAATTAAGAAAGGGAATTCAAAAATATTTTCCGATATTAATAATGTATATTTTCTGAATATAGAAAATAAGGATTCGTGAATATTTAGAAATGTTTCCTAACCGGAATAAGAGATATTTACTCGAATAAAGGAATTAAAATATTGAAAATGTTTTTCAAAGAATTGAGAGAGGAAATCGAGCTTCAAAAGAATACGAAAGATGGGAAATGGGAATTGTAAATGATAATATAATAAGGAATGGATTTAAAGGGGCCGATACTGATGGATGATTGATCGATCGAATTCCTACCTGGAAATAAGATCGTTGGTTGTACACTTATTTTTCTTTGATAGTTAAATCGCCGACTATCAAAGTTTTTGACCATTTTTCCATCGTCAATACGGAGAGACCGGGATCAGATTCATTATCTAGAAACCACTCTGTATGGACGTTAGCGTTGCGATTTAATATGATGAAGAAAATTGAAGACGGAGTTATGCAAGGGCTATCCTGTTTACGGGATAGTGCCTTCGGTTTGTCCAGTCCCAGGGCAACGTGAATGGACGAATGTCTGACAGAGTATATCTAACGAATCACGTAAGTTGATCTCTTCAAATGTACTTACGTTTGGTAGCGGAGGAACTCGTTTCTCTTAGCTTTATACTTATGGTATTTTTGGGGAAATCAATTTGTGATTTGGCGGGTATGACGATTTGGCATTCAAAGTGAATGGTGGCCAGATGTTCTGGAAGATAATTCAAACCTCAAGCCTCACAACCCGAAATTTGACAAAAATCGGGCAGGCAGCATGGGTATGGGGTCGCACCCATTAGGATGTATAATCACCTATCTAGAGAAATTCCATTTGTTCTTTAATCTATCGATGTTGTCCCTTTCGGGAAACGGTTGCTGATCCCAACCGCTGGTGATATGTATTCGATACACTCAAGCGAAATGAGTGGTCGGTCATGTGTAGGCCGGGTTGCAAGACGTTCTTGTTGAACCCAGTGTATTTGCCTCTAGAGATACACTATCGGCAGGTGGTCCCATACCTTGTCATGTTGGAAATCCAATCTCCAATAAGCGCCCTGCGGTTTTTGATTTAATATTATATATGGTGCGTGAGATGTAAGTGTTCCGCTAGATTTCTATTTATTTGATTTAGACACTACTGTAATATCATTGGATTTGATATCAAAAATATTTTTGGTTATCGTAAGGTAAAAACCATCCGTGTTTATGTGTGGATCGGTCTTACGATTATCATTACTTTTGAAAGGATTTTGAAAGATAAACAAATGGTTGGATTTTATTCACACCAGTCCCATGACTGACCTAGAGTTTTTTTTGTTTTTTTCCCTAAACTCTTGGGTGCCCAAATTTGTACGGGCAGTCAAGTAGTCGGGATTTTTCAGATTCGCTTGGAGGAGCTCAAAGCAGGAGGCTTCACCAGTTAGCTGTAGACTATCATATTTCCGTTGTGTACTATTTACGTATCTGGAAACAGGTGTTTTAACTGTTCCAGAGATAACCGTTGTGCTCTGATAATGGTTGCATATAAAGTTACTAATTTGTATTTCAAAGTTATGTTATCTAATATATTTTATTCGTTCCGCTGTGAGTTTATGATCTTCGTTTTCTTCTATTCTATTATTTCTTTCTTTCTATTCCTCATCCTCTAACTTCTTTCTTATAATGATTCGTATTTCTGTGCCATTTGGGTTGGACATGTGGCATTATTAGTCGACTCAAAGAGTACGGAAATTCGGGTCATTACAGTTGGTATCAGAGCTGAAGGTTGAGTGATAACCTTGGCTTCGTGGCGTGACTCAATAGAGATAGGGTTAGTAATACCCTAGGTTGAGTTTGAGTGTATATATATGAGCACGTATTTGTAAAACTGATATGAAAATTGTTTTATATTGTGTTGACTGGTTTGTTGAGTGGTTTATGAATTCTGGTCGATACAGGATGTACAATTGTATCGATAAGTGTTTCTAAACTCTCGAACAGAACAATTCGACGCAGTATTATTTTAAAGTGGGTAAATGATATAATTTTGCCCAAAAGATATTTTTGATATAAAAGGATAATTTTCTGAAATTATTGAATGTGTTGATTGTTATTACAATCAAGTGGAATTATAAAATATTGGAATGGTTATATATAACCAAATATGACTTGTATATGGAAAATATACATAAATAAGATGAACTGGATTTAAATTCAAACCAGAATTGGAATTTAAATCCCGGGAATTTAGAAATATTTTCTGAAGTATTTTTAAAAAGTAATATAACGTTACTTTTAAGGATTTTTGAATAAGAATGATTTTAAATGGGTTTTGAAAGTGATTAAGCATTGAAATTACTTCAGTGATGAGAAAATAATTCTGATAATGGGTCGCGACATTATCGGTGTTCATTTCCAAGTTTCTGAGTGACGGATTGCTACCATAGTAATTTGGGAATGAAAATTTGTTTGAAAAGGACAAGTTGTTTTAGAAATTCAAAAGTTTTGAATTGAGTTGATTATTATAAATATATATGATTTCAAACTAATTTGAAAAAAAAAATACCCAAAAATTTGAATTCTGAAACTAAAATTTAACTTGTATAAGTTGAATAGATTGAAATGGTGAAAATGTACCAAACGAATTAAAATTTAACTTGAGTAGGGTTAAGTAAAAGTTGGATTGAACTAGTGATAATCTCAAATGAAGTTGAATATGGAAATGTTTGAGATTTGAGTTGATAGAATGGAAGTGATCTAATCAGAAGTTGATTAGAGTGTTAAAAACTGGAAGTTGGATTGGTTTGAAATCAACTGGAAATGAATATATGTAGGCTGAGTAGATATTGAATGGAAGCAAATGCAAGAGATAGAATTATGCCCGACAAAAAGGTACATGTTTACAATATTGTTTGGGTTAATGATTTTATGACCCTATGGGGCAAGCCACTTGACTTTTTGATTTTCTTTTGGATTGGAGAAGGCCTAAAAAGGCGAGTTATGATTGTACCGATTGAGCCGTGCAGAGGAGATGCTGCCGAAATTTTTCAGAATTTAAGGTGTTAGAAAATTTTCGTTAGTAAGAATAAATTAAATGAAATAAATTGGTCTAGTTAAACTGAATTTAAGAATTCAACAAAAAGGATTTTTGGACCTAGTTAATAGCGTATGTAACATATTTTCCTACCTTAGCAATTTCGAGGATGAAATTATTTTAAGGGGAAAGGAATGTAATGACCCGTATTTTTATCCGTAAGTTCCAAAACATTTAAATTGTTTTAAATGTTGTTTTAGAAATCTAATTGGAAATTTATTTGGAATTTATTTTAAAAAAAATTAATTGTTTTTAAATTTATTTATGTTATATTGATTTAATTTAACATTTAGAAATGGCCAATTTTCAAATGGTCTTGGAATTTGGCGAAACATATTCCATCGCATCCGGAGTATTAAGTAATTGCGCAGTTGCAAATTTCGTTTTGGGTTGACGTTGTATATGCTCGTAGGAGATGTAAATAACATACGCTAATTATATGTGATAATAAATTAGGGTCGGTCTCATAAAGTCTAACCAAAATATTATCTCAGTAATATATATATTATTTCAAAGATCTGCCTGAAAACAAATCCTACCCGAATATCTCCGAATCCCAGATATGATTTGTTTCCAGTTATTTTTCTTTTCTATGTAAACATAAGGGTATGGTCCCGAAATATATAAATTAATCTGCTTGTCCTTGGTTCAAACACTTGTATATAGGTGATAGGGATGCTAGAGAAAAGAATGTGAACATAATCTGGCACAATATTTATCACGTAAGGTGTACAGTCAAAAGTACGGCTAAAATTGTCGGCATCCCCTTCACAGCACATGGCGTGCACACATATAAAGAAATTGTAACGACCCTGAAAATCTGAACCAATTTAAATTTTTTTAAATTGGCTAAAATAATGGATTTTAATTATTTAAAATAAATATTTTAAATAATGGCAATGAAAAGTGAGTTGAGTCGACAATTGAAAATGGATATAATTAATTATAATTATAAATAAGGCCTGAAATGGCGCTGTAGTTTCAAAAATTGAATTTAAATTTTGTCGGACTATACCGGGTGCAAAACAAAACGGATTTTAGTGAAACCAAAAATATTTAAATCTATTAGTGAATACCTTTCTAACGAATCTGAAAAATCGAATTTTCATAATGGAAAGCAAAAGTTAGGGCCGAATGAATTTTCAGAAACGGTCGCTATGGAATTTATATTGCCCGTGAAAATGGCCATTTTGCATATGACCTCGGAATTCGACGAAACCACTTTTGTTGGATCCGGGATGTGAAGTTATCGCTAGGTTTCGAATTTCATAATTTTTGAAGTTGGTATGTGAGCGTGGCAAAAGAAAATGTGTTTTGGTCAATTATAGTTAAATTGGATCGACCAAAAATGGGCCTTTTTGCAAACGGTCTCAGAATTTGACGAAACTAGTTTTGTTGGGACCGTATCGTCAAAACATAGCTAGATTTATTTTTCTGGAAATTTTCGAATCAGTTTGTGGCCCTGGCAAATTGAAATGCACGTTCAAAACAAATATTGAATGTTTTATATTTTAAATTTGAAGGAAAACTGACTGAAACAGTCGAATGGGCCTACGAAACATATTCCATTGTGTTCGGAATGGGGGTAATTTGCTATGGGCGACATTCGTTGGGTTTGGTTCGGATTTCAGAGAAACAAATTGGTTTTGAATTAAATAAAATAAAATATTCATTTAAATATGGGGTCAAAATGGGTCAAAAACCCTAATTTCTTCTGGCCGCCGTCGAACTTATTATCAAAGGCCGATATTTTTTGATTTTAACTCATTAAAATCTTTCAATCCTCAAACTTGTTTTGGAAAATTGATTGATAGCGAATGGTTGTTTGGGATTGTTTGTGGTTGATATTGATTGATTGTGGTTGAAAAATACCCATTTGTGGTTGAGAAATATTTGGTTGAATGCACATAGGATTAGTTTGCGGAAATGAAATAAATATACATGCTGCCTGCGTGCGAACTAGATGCATGTTTCCCATTGTCAAAAACCGCGAGGTTTTAAGGTAGAGCGAGGAGCCGTACTAGGGACGGTCCCGGTTTTAACTACCCTGCCGTTATGCTGCCAAAATTTTGAATAGTATTCATGTGTTTGAATTATTTTCATTTGCTGAAACTATATTTACTCGTTGAATAGAAAACCTTCATGTGTTGAATCGATATTCATTCGTTGATTAGAAATTCATGTGTTGAATGATATTCGTGTTTTAAATATAAAAAGCACGTTTTTATCTATATATAGAAATTATTGAAAACCTTCATGTGTTGAATCGATATTCATTCGTTTATTAGAAATTCATGTGTTGAATGGTATTCGTGTTTTAAATATAAAAAGCACGTTTTTATCTATATATAGAAACTATAGAAAACCTTCATGTATTGAATCGTTATTCATTCGTTGATTAGAAATTCATGTGTTGAATGGTATTCATATTTTGAAATAAATTGTTTCATAATAAAAATCACCTTTTATCAACTATATGGACTATGTAAAATAATCTCGTTTTGAAAGAAATTGTTTTATAAGAAAAATCCTATTTTATCACCTATATATACACTATATAAAATAATAGTGTTTTGAAATGAATTTTTTTACAATAAAAATCACATTTTTATTATATACATGAATCATTGAAATGTGAAGTGTTAAAAATAGCAACTCGTTCAAATAAACATATATGAGTTGAAATATTCATTAATTAGCTAATGATATGATTTGTGCCTATACATGCAACATTAGAATGAATGGTGTTTTTAAACCAAATGGAAATCAAATATGAAGTTGAACGGAAAATGATAAATGAAAAAAACTGTATATATGTACATGCATATTTATTGAACAGGTTATAGCAAAGGGGCTAGAGAAGAGGAATAAAATTTTGTGCCCGACAAATAGGTACACATTTACTGTTTTGTTTGGGTGATGATTTTATGAGCCTGTTGGCTAGCTGCTTGGCTTTTTCTTTTTCTTTTCGACATGAGACGCCCGTGTGGCTATTTGGGAATTTTCCCAGCCCCTCCCGTACAAAAGAGGTTATGGCGAAATTTTCCAAAATTTTAAGGCGTTAGTGAAATATTTGAAGTGAAAACGATATTGAAATTGTTGAATGGATTATATTTATATAAATATATAAATATAAATAAAATTAAAACGAAACGAGGCCGTGCAGTTCGTATTTTGAAACCGTGATTTCAAACGATTGTACCGGGAAATCCGACCATTGGATTTTCCCGAAACCGCAACCGCTGGGTTCGCCTTGGAAATATCTTTCCAACGGCACCAACTTTGTAAAAATCCAACGGTTGGATTGTCTGGAATGTTTAATTCAAATCTGAAGAAAAACAGCGCCAGAAACGATTATATTTATATATATATAAATATAATTATATTTAATCGAATAACGACGCTGCAGTTCGTATTTTGAAATCGAAACTTCAAACGATTGTACCGGGATATTCGACCGTCGGATTTTCCCGAAACTGGAACCGTTGGATTCGTTTTGAAAAGACCTTTCTAATGATGTAAATTTTGTGAAGATCCAACGGTTAGATTTTCAGATGTGTGTAAATTAAATTTGGAGAAAAACAGCGCCACGGCCGCATTATGGCCCGAAGCGTCGTTTTGAATAAATTGGCTATTTTAAAATAAATAAAAATAGCGATAAATCGTTATAAAATATCATGAACGTTATGGAATGGTAATAAACTGAATTTGCTCGATTTATGTAGTATTTAATGGTTGAATGTGTTTGGTGTGAAAATTACATTAAAGAACAAAATTGCTGTTGTCGAATGATTTAACCATAAAAATAAATTGATTTGAAATTCTAAATATACGTGAATTATTTGAAAAGGCCGAGTTAATTCTCATTTCAAATAATTGACCGACGATTGAAAATCGAAGATGAAGACGATGGTCGAAGACCGGAGATCTTCACCTCGTTTGGATGGTAACCGAGGTCCTGATTGGGAGGCATCCCGAAATATGGATAATGAGTGGTGATCGTCCAGGCGTACGTGATGATCGATGAGTTTGCCAGGTATTTAGTGCCTCCGGATTCGTTCAGACCCAGAACGGACTTGTAGATAGACTATGTGTCTGACATTGCATTTTATTCTGTGTTGATTGATCTCTGTTAAATATACATCTGTTTGGCGGCGGAGAATTTATTCTTTTGCTTAACGCCCTTCTCTGAGATGCACGAGCTCAGAGGTTGTATATCGATGGACATCAGTCGCATGGCATGAATTGTCTATGTGGCATGCTAAGATGCAGTGATCAGGGCTTCTGTTGAAAAGCAAAGTCTTGTGGTGATGATCAAAGCACCGCCTGTGTGGCGTAGCTTTGTGTATAACGTAAATTCGCGAACCTCACACCCCTGTATGAACCAGAAACGGGAGAAGGACCTCAGGGAGGGCATGCGTATCTTTCTAGCTAGGGTGGTGTCAGTGACCTACCAGCCCTGACATTTATATACTTTTCACCTATGTGGTTGTTGCTGTTGCGAGGCGCCTCGGTTTGATCGGACGATCCGGGTCCGATGGATTCATTCGTTGGCTCGTTTACGCCCCAAACGGCGGAGAAACGTAGTGTTCAGGCATAATAATCCACATCGGTGGACCGGCCCTGACGATCCGAGGGCCCACCTGAGTCTGGGCCTGAGACATGGGCTAGATTGTCTCGAATTCAGTAAGGACTATCTTTTGCCTTGGTTCATGACGGAAATCCAGTTTCCAAATACGTGACTGTGCGGTTTTGATTTTATACCTATATATGTCGACATAGTGGTATGGGGCAATAATGCCGTCTATGATTGATAGTTATGATTTGAAATAGTTTTCAAAACATATAAACACTAGCAATAATATCAAATGCCTTTGTTTTATTCGTATCAAGCATATTTTGGCCGTTATAAGGTAAAACTCTATCCTCTGGTTTGCGTTGCATTGTGTGATGGGAACTGAGTCTTATAATGGCTTCATTTTTATAAAAAGCATAGCGATGTTTAAAAGAATGATTTGTTTTTAAAGCACTGGCAATCCAATGGAGTAAACCCGTTCCACGAAAGTGGCGTGGTCCTGTGATTGGCCATATTATATATGTGTTGAGTAGATTTCTCATACCAGTCCCATGACTGACTCGTAGTTTGTTTCGCTTTCAAACTCGGGTGCCCCTTTTTCTATACGGGCAGCCTTGTATCCAGGTTTAGCTGGTTCTTTCTGGATAGCTGGAGTTGAAGATGGATTCTATCATTTATCTCTTTTTATGCTGTTCAGCTCCTATTGTACATATTTTGTTTGTTTTCCGCTGTAGACATTTATGTATAGCTGAACTGTATTTGTTCTAAGTAAGGTCCTATATATTGTGTAACTCTGGTGATTACTTTTATCCAGTATATTCTATTGTTCATTATCTGGTGTATTTATTTAATTCTGTTCTGCTATTATCTGTTTCTGTGTTATATTCTAAAGATAACCCTTGTCTCCGTCAGTACGGGATTTGGGGTCGTCTCAACGTGGTATCAGAGCTTTGGTTAAGCTTAGTTCTGGAATATAACATTTGAACGAACTCGTCAGAAATAGAACCAGTAGTGTTCTAGGACGGGTAACTCTGTACAGATAGGATCAGCAATATCCTAGTATGAGTAAAGCAAAATGAAATTACACCTCGATAGACACATTTACATTTGAAGTATGTGTTTCTATATTTTAAATTATCTTTTCTGTGACCTGACACTTGATCTGCCATTTGCAGAGGTACTAGAAAAATGAGTGTCAGAAACAGGAGAAATGCAGAACCCGATCTAGAGGCTCTATTAAAGAGATATCGAAATCTGAACGGAGCACAGTTCTCGGGCAATGAATCTATTATTCAAACTCAAGCTTGGGTGAGTTCTGTCGAAAGAATTTTTGAGCGTATCCAACTGAGGGATGACCAGAAAAGGCTAGTAGCATCTTGGGCGCTCAAAGAAGAAGCTTTAATCTGGTGGGAAACAATCATCAAAGATAATCCAGAAGGTGATATCACCTGGGATAGATTCAAAGTGATTTTCCTAGAAAGATTTACTCCTCCAGAAGCAATTGAGCGACTATGTGATGAATTTTCATATTTGATACAAGGAGATATGACCATTCCCGAATATCATAAAAAATTCAGCGAACTTTCTCACTTTGCTCCTCATCTGATTCAAGATCCAAAGAGGAAAAATCTAAGATTTATTCATGGCCTGCAAAGGAGATATCAGAATAGTGTAATGAGGAATGTGAAGCTTCCTTTTTCTGAAATGATATATATGGCTTATCAGTATGAAGATCTCCATAAGAAAGGAATGTTGCGCGACGAAGAAGAAGTCTGTTCTAGTGACAAAACAGAGTCAGAAACTGATCGTCCCGAGGCCAGAACAACGTCAGAGGTCAGTAAGAAGCCCAGTGCTAAGAGAAAATGGGCTAAATCTAAGAAGGAACCAGTAACGACTGCCATATGTAATAACTGCCATAAGCAGGGGCATTTGCAAGGAAAATGCAAATCTTTAAAGAAGCAAAAGAAGGAAGTATCTAAAACTAATAAAAGGGTTCATGAGGGCAGAGGATGCCATAAGTGCCACCAGCCGGGTCATATTGCGAAGAATTGCTGGCTGTTAAAAAAGACCAATGTGGTTCAAATAAATGAAATAGCAGAAGCTTCTGAGCCATCGGCTATTCAGGAAAGGCCAGATGTTTTAGAAGGCACGCTAACTGTCAAAGACATCCCAGTTAAAGTACTGTTTGACACCGGCGCGTCGCAAAGTTTCATCGCCAAAGATGCAGCTAAGAAGCTGGATTTGAATTTGAAAAAGCTAAAGGAACCAATGACTGTCCAGAATCCGGTTGGGGGTTCCATAGATCTCAGTTGGATTTGTGGAGTGCCGGTTTCCTTTTCTCGATATCGGTTTCTTACCATCGCAGCCGTCATGAATTTTAAGGAGTTTGATCTTATCCTCGGATTAGACTGGTTGACCAAATATGAAGCTGAAGTTAGATGCGCCGAGAGAGTTGTTAGAGCTAAGATTAAATCAGGGAGTTATATAACCATACCATGTGAGGGTCAGAATACTAATAGAAAAGACTTCTAGGCAGCTTTGAATGTTTCTCCAGCCCAAATAGAGAATGTCCCTGAAGTTACAGAGAATATTCTCGACCTAGTGAATGATATCCCTGTCGTCAAGAACTATGCGGATGTGTTCGAAGAAGTTGTTCGCTTACCTCCGCAGAGAGAAATAGATTTCAAAATTGCTTTAATTCCGAACGCAAGGCCGGTAGTTCACGCTATTCGAAGAATGTCCTTGAAAGAGAAAGAGGAATTAGACAATCAAACATGACAGCTAGTATGGAAGGGTCTGATCAGGCCTAGTTTCTCTGATTGGGGAGCAGCAGTGGTGTTTGTCCCAAAATCTGATGGTACTCTACGTTTATGTGTGGATTATCGTGATCTGAACAAACAGACAATAAAGAACAAATATCCATTGCCGCGGATTGATGATTTGTTAGATCGATTAATTGCAGCACAAGTATTTTCACGAATGGACCTAGCTACAGGCTTCCATCAACTTCGAATTGCCGAAGGGTGTGTTCCAATGACAGCGTTCAGAGGCCCCGACTTATTCTACGAGTGGTTAGTAATGCCATTCGGCTTATGTAACGCTCCAGCTTACTTCGTCGATCAAATGAACAAAGTATTCAGAGGAGTATTGAATAAGTTTGTTCTGGTTTTTATTGATGATATTCTAATCTTCTCTAAATCGAAAGCCGAACATGAAAAACATTTGGAACAAGTGTTAGAAATCCTCAGGAGAAATGTATTGAAAGCAAAGTTTTCCAAATGTATATTCTGGCAAGATGAAGTGAAATTTCTGGGCCACGTCGTATCGAAAGAAGGAATTGCTGTGGATCCAAGCAAAATCACTGCTATTCAGAATTGGAAACAACCCAGTACCCCCACTGAAGTCCGCAGTTTTCTCGGATTTGCTAGCTATTATCGGAAGTTCGTTAAAAACTTTTCGAAGATATCTGGTCATTTAACAAAGCTTACTAAGAAGCACTCTAAGTTCAAATGGACTCCAGAAAGTGAGGAGGCTTTCGAAGAGCTAAACTTGAGATTAACAACAGCTCCAGTGTTAACCATCATCGATTGCAACCAGGATTTAAAGGTTTGGACTGATGCTTCTAGAGAAGGCCTGGGTGCAGTGTTAATGCAAAGGGGCCAAGTGATTGCTTATGCTAGCCGTCAGCTGAAGCCGCACGAAAAGAACTATGTAACTCATGATCTTGATTTATTGGCTATTGTGTTCGCATTAAAAATCTGGAGGCACTATCTTCTGGGTGAGAGATTTGAACTGTTTACAGATCACCAGTCGTTAAAGTATCTGTTCACCCAGAAGGACTTGAATCTGAGGCAGCAACGTTGGCTGGAGTTTCTTGCAGCATATGATTTTGAAATTATATACACTCCAGGGAAAGCCAATGTCGTGGCTGATGCGCTGAGCCGAAAGAATGTAATGATCGCCAGCTTTATTATCACTACTTCCTTGATTGACAAAATATCTATTCTTCAGAAGGAGGATAACTTTATTAAGGATATGATCAAAAGGATTCAGAAAGGCGAACCCTCGTGTTTTCAAATAGATAACGACGAGACCCTGAGATTGAAAGGAAGGATTTGTGTTCCCGACATCCCAGAGTTAAAAAGGGAAGTGTTAGACGAGTGTCACAAGTCCAAGCTGAGTATCCATCCTGGTGTGGCCAAAATGTACAACGATCTCGAACGAACATTCTGGTGGAAGGCAATGAAAAGAGATGTTTCAATATACGTTAGCGGATGCCCTACTTGCCAGCTAGTCAAAAGTGACCAACAGAAATTGGCTGGATTATTACAACCGCTGGAAGTTCCGGGTTGGAAGTGGGAACATATTTCTATGGATTTCATTGATGGTCTGCCCAGAACCAGAAAAGGGAATGACAGTATTTGGGTGATTGTAGATCGCTTCACGAAGACCGCCCATTTCATACCTGTCAGATCAAATAGAACTGCTCAGAGTCTGGCGCAGATATACTTCAGGGAAATAGTTAGAATGCATGGAGTGCCGCTCAGCATAGTCAGTGATAGAGATACAATATTCACTAGCAAATTCTGGGAAGCATTTCAAGTCGAACTGGGAACGAAGTTAAACTTGAGCACTGCTTATCATCCTCAGACAGACGGTCAGACTGAGAGGGTGAATAGTATTTTAGAAGATCTATTGCGGGCTTGTGTTATAGATTTCGGTGGATCATGGGAAGACCATCTGCATTTCGCTGAATTCTCTTATAACAACAGCTACCAGGCGAGTCTGACAATGTCGCCATTCGAAGCATTGTATGGTAGACCGTGCCGATCTCCCACTTGTTGGGTCGAACCGGGTAATAGACTTGTGTAGGGTCCTGATATGATTCGAGAAGCTGCCGACAAAGTCGATTTTATTAAGAAGCGATTACTCGCCGCTCAAAGCCGACAAAAGAGCTATGCCTATAGGAGAAGAAGACATATATCCTTTGCTGTTGGCGACTATGTATATTTGAAGGTATCGCCGATGAGAGGAGTAATCCGGTTCGGTAAAACTGGAAAGTTAGCGCCCAAATTTATTGGTCCGTTTCCTATTCTGGAACGGATCGGAACTCTCTCTTATAGGGTCAAACTGCCTGACTGGTTGCCTGGAGTTCATGATGTATTTCATATATCCCAACTTCGAAAGCACGTTCATGATCCAGACTTGATCGTGGAAGAAGCAGCTCAACATGACATTGAAATTACCCCAGAATTAGCTGTGAGAAGAGAGCCGCTAAAGATAATAGGCAAAGAAACCAAAGAGCTGAGGAACAAGAAGGTTCACTTAGTCAAAATGCAATGGAGTGGAGATCCGCGAGATTGTACTTGGGAAACTGAGGAGAGCATTCAGAAAGCTTATCCTAGATGCCGAGTGGATATCTCTGATTGACTCTGGTGCAAGGTACATTTACCCTACTTTGCACTACCATTCAATTCTCTACTCTATTGTTATTTTCTTTTCATGGATGTGCACTTTTAATTCTATAGTCTGAATGATTTTAAAGGAATATAGGATTTGATTAGTATATTTTTGGAAGGTTAAAAACAAATTGGTTGTTGTGTTGTGTGATTGTAGATTTATCAAACCACTTTCGACTTTGTTTCTTTTCGGGGACGAAAAGTTTTAAGTGGGGGAGATTGTAACGACCCTGAAAATCTGAACCAATTAAATTTTTTTTAATTGGCTAAAATAATGGATTTTAATTATTTAAAATAAATATTTTAAATAATGGCAATGAAAAGTGAGTTGAGTCGACAATTGAAAACGAATATAATTAATTATAATTATAAATAAGGCCTGAAATGGCGCTGTAGTTTCAAAAATTGAATTTAAACTTTGTCGGACTATACCGGGTGCAAAACAAAACGGATTTTAGTGAAACCAAAAATATTTAAATCTGTTAGTGAATACCTTTCTAACGAATCTGAAAAATCGAATTTTCATAACGGAAAGCAAAAGTTATGGCCGAATGAATTTTCAGAAACGGTCGCTATGGAATTTATATAGCCCGTGAAAATGGCCTTTTTGCATATGGCCTCGGAATTCGATGAAACCACTTTTGTTGGATCCGGGATGTGAAGTTATAGCTAGGTTTCAAATTTCATAATTTTTGAAGCTGGTATGTGAGCGTGGCAAAAGAAAATGTGTTTTGGTCAATTACAGTTAAATTGGATCGACCAAAAATGGGCCTTTTTGCAAACGGTCTCAGAATTCGACGAAACTAGTTTTGTTGGGACCGTATCGTCAAAACATAGCTAGATTTATTTTTCTGGAATTTTTCGAATCAGTTTGTGGCCCTGGCAAATTGAAATGCACGTTCAAAACAAATATTGAATGTTTTATATTTTAAATTTGAAGGAAAACTGACTGAAACAGTCGAATGGGCCTACGAAACATATTCCATTGTGTTCGGAATGGGGGTAATTAGCTATGGGTGACATTCGTTGGGTTTGGTTTGGATTTCAGAGAAACAAATTGGTTTTGAATTAAATAAAATAAAATATTCATTTAAATATGGGGTCAAAATGGGTCAAAAACCCTAATTTCTTCTGGCCGCCGTCGACCTTATTATCAAAGGCCGATATTTTCTGATTTTAACTCATTAAAATCTTTCAATCCTCAAACTTGTTTTGGAAAATTGATTGATAGCGAATGGTTGTTTGGGATTGTTTGTGGTTGATATTGATTGATTGTGGTTGAAAAATACCCATTTGTGGTTGAGAAATATTTGGTTGAAACCACATAGGATTAGTTTATGGAAATGAAATAAATATACATGCCGCCTGCGTGCGAACTAGATGCATGTTTCCCATTGTCAAAAACCGCGAGGTTTTAAGGTAGAGCGAGGAGCCGTACTAGGGACGGTCTCGGTTTTAACTACCCTGCCGTTATGCTGCCAAAATTTGGAATAATATTCATGTGTTTGAATTATTTTCATTTGCTGAAACTATATTTACTCGTTGAATAGAAAACCTTCATGTGTTGAATCGATATTCATTCGTTGATTAGAAATTCATGTGTTGAATGGTATTCGTGTTTTAAATATAAAAAGCACGTTTTTATCTATATATAGAAACTATAGAAAACCTTCATGTGTTGAATCGATATTCATTCTTTGATTAGAAATTCATGTGTTGAATGGTATTCGTGTTTTAAATATAAAAAGCACGTTTTTATCTATATATAGAAACTATAGAAAACCTTCATGTGTTGAATCGATATTCATTCGTTGATTAGAAATTCATGTGTTGAATGGTATTCATATTTTGAAATAAATTGTTTCATAATAAAAATCACCTTTTATCAACTATATGGACTATGTAAAATAATCTCGTTTTGAAAGAAATTGTTTTATAAGAAAAATCCTATTTTATCACCTATATATAAACTATATAAAATAATAGTGTTTTGAAATGAATTGTTTTACAATAAAAATCACATTTTTATTATATACATGAATCGTTGAAATGTGAAGTGTTAAAAATAGCAACTCGTTCAAATAAACATATATGAGTTGAAATATTCATTAATTAGCTAATGATATGATTTGTGCCTATACATGCAACATTAGAATGAAGGGTGTTTTTAAACCAAATGGAAATCAAATATGAAGTTGAACGGAAAATGATAAATGATAAGAACTGTATATATATACATGCATATTTATCGAACAGGTTATAGCAAAGGGGCTAGAGAAGAGGAATAAAATTTTGTGCCCGACAAATAGGTACACATTTACTGTTTTGTTTGGGTGATGATTTTATGAGCCTGTTGGCTAGCCGCTTGGCTTTTTCTTTTTCTTTTCGACATGAGACGCCCGTGTGGCTATTTGGGAATTTTCCCAGCCCCTCCCGTACAAAGGAGGTTATGGCGAAATTTTCCAAAATTTTAAGGCGTTAGTGAAATATTTGAAGTGAAAACGATATTGAAATTGTTGAATGAATTATATTTATATAGATATATAAATATAAATAAAATTAAAACGAAACGAGGCCGTGCAGTTCGTATTTTGAAACCGTGATTTCAAACGATTGTACCGGGAAATCCGACCATTGGATTTTCCCGAAACCGCAACCGCTGGGTTCGACTTGGAAATATCTTTCCAACGGCGCCGACTTTGTAAAAATCCAACGGTTGGATTGTCTGTAATGTATAATTCAAATCTGAAGAAAAACAGCGTCAGAAACGATTATATTTATATATATATATATATGTAAATATAATTATATTTAATCGAATAACGACGCTGCAGTTCGTATTTTGAAATCGAAACTTCAAACGATTGTACCGGGAGATCCGACCGTCGGATTTTCCCGAAACTGGAACCGTTGGATTCGTTTTGAAAAGACCTTTCTAATGATGTAAATTTTGTGAAGATCCAACGGATAGATTTTCAGATGTGTGTAAATCAAATCTGGAGAAAAACAGCGCCACGGCTGCATTATGGCCCGAAGCGTCGTTTTGAATAAATTGGCTATTTTAAAATAAATAAAAATAGCGATAAATCATTATAAAATATCATAAACGATATGGAATGGAAATAAACTGAATTTGCTCGATTTATGTAGTATTTGATGGTTGAATGTGTTTGGTGTGAAAATTACATTAAAGAACAAAATTGTTGTTGTCGAATGATTTAACCATTAAAATAAATTGATTTGAAATTCTAAACATACGTGAATTATTTGAAAAGGCCGAGTTAATTCTCATTTCAAATAATTGACCGACGATTGAAAATCGAAGACGAAGACGATGGTCGAAGACCGGAGATCTTCACCTCGTTTGGATGGTAACCGAGGTCCCGATTGGGAGGCATCCCGAAATATGGGTAATGAGTGGTGATCGTCCAGGCGTACGTGGTGATCGATGGGTTTGCGGGGTATTTAGTGCCTCGGGATTCGTTCAGACCCAGAACGGACTTGTAGATGGACTGTGTGTCTGACATTGGATTTTATTCTGTGTTGATTGATCTCTGTTAAATATACATCTGTTTGGCGGCGGAGAATTTATTCTTTTGCTTAACGCCCTTCTCTGAGACGCACGAGCTCAGAGGTTGTATATCGATGGACATCAGTCGCATGGCATGAATTGCCTGTGTGGCATGCTAAGATGCAGTGATCAGGGCTTCTGTTGAAAAGCAAAGTCTTGTGGTGATGATCAAAGCACCGCCTGTGTGGCGTAACTTTGTGTATAACGTAAATTCGCGAGCCTCACACCCCTGTATGAACCAGAAACGGGAGAAGGACCTCAGGGAGGGCATGCGTTTCTTTCTAGCCTGGGTGGTGTCGGTGACCTACCAGCCCTGACATTTATATACTTTTCACTTATGTGGTTGTTGCTGTTGCGAGGCGCCTCGGTTTGATCGGACGATCCGGGTCTGATGGAGTCATTCGTTGGCTCGTTTACGCCCCAAAGGGCAGAGAAACGTAGTGTTCAGGCATAATAATCCACATCGGTGGACCGGCCCTGACGATCCAAGGGCCCACCTGAGTCTGGGGCTGAGACATGGGCTAGATTGTCTCGAATTCGGTAAGGACTATCTTTTGCCTTGGTTCATGACGGAAATCCAGTTTCCAAATACGTGACTGTGCGGTTTTGATTGTATACCTATATATGGCGACATAGTGGTATGGGGCATTAATGCCGTCTATGATTGATAGTTATGGTTTGAAATAGTTTTCAAAACATATAAACACTAGCAATAATATCAAATGCCTTTGTTTTATTCGTATCAAGCATATTTTGGCCGTTATAAGGTAAAACTCTATCCTCCGGTTTGCGTTGCATTGTGTGATGGGAACTGAGTCTTATAATGGCTTCATTTTTATAAAAAGCATAGCGGTGTTTAAAAGAATGATTTGTTTTTAAAGCACTGGCAATCCAATGGAGTAAACCCATTCCACGAAAGTGGCGTGGTCCTGTGATTGGCCATATTATATATGTGTTGAGTAGATTTCTCATACCAGTCCCATGACTGACTCGTAGTTTGTTTCACTTTCAAACTCGGGTGCCCCTTTTTCTACACGGGCAGCCTTGTATTCAGGTTTAGCTGGTTCTTTCTGGATAGCTGGAGCTGAAGATGGATTCTATCATTTATCTCTTTTTATGCTGTTCAGCTCCTATTGTACATATTTTGTTTGTTTTCCGCTGTAGACATTTATGTATAGCTGAACTGTATTTGTTCTAAGTAAGGTCCTATATATTGTGTAACTCTGATGATTACTTTTATCCAGTATATTCTATTGTTCATTATTTGGTGTATTTATTTAATTCCGTTCTGCTATTATCTGTTTCTGTGTTATATTCCAAAGATAACCCTTGTCTCCGTCAGTACGGTATTTGGGGTCGTCTCAGAAATAACGAAATAAAAAAAAAATCTCTGTCACCTTATATTCAAAAGATTTCAACCGCATCAACCCCAAGGTTTCTGCGCAATACCAACCCTCCTTGCTGACAAAGTAACTAAAAATCAACGCACCTATACATACTTTACAGCTACCCTATACACTAAAAACTTGGGTACCACGTAATTCCTATATATTTAAACGCATACCCTGTCTTCATTTCCCTTCCTTCAGCGAGCTTCTCCTTCGCACAACTTCTTCAAAACTCGATCTTTGTTTTTTTGGGAACCGAAGTTCCAACAGCGAACATTTAGTTCGATTTTTGGGTGAAAAAGATTTGGTTTCGAATAGTTCTGGGTTCGATGATAGCAGAGACTATGATGTTGGGATTGGGGGATTTAACCGCACCTGGTGTGAAGATCCGAGGGGATCGGTGTTGTTTCTGCCGATGTTACTATGTGGATGGTGGAAGGATGGATCGCGGGAAGAAGATGAGTTTGGTGAACGTAGATGATGCTTCGGTGGTATATTTTGGGGTCGGGGCGTCCTTGAGTAGAGTGCGTATGTATTTGAAGGAGGAGCAGCTGTGTGTGAAGGGATTAGAGCGGGACATAGGACGTGATGGTTTTTTTTATCAATTATATAGCTACTGTTATGGCATTGGTGGGCCATGCTAGTCAGATAAGGGAGTTATCAAAAGGTGCGGTGCCGGTGCAATGGTGGAGTTGACGTCCGACATAGGGAGGAGATGGCGACGGTGAACTTAAGGAGAAGACATGCTAGTGATAGTAAAGGGATTGTCTGGCCTGTTGGATCGGAAGGGATGGAGGCTGGCATGATCGGTGAAGATATGGAAATGGCATGGAAAGGGTTCGAATTCATCTCGGCAAGGAAGAAATATAGTAACAGGTGGCTTACGAGCTAAACTTGAATTAAAGGTGAAAAAAATAACTTAACGAGGCGATTAAGGGGACAAAGCCTAGTCTTGAAATCATGGAAGTTTAAATGGGAACGTGTGGCACTGGAAAATCAAGACTAGGCGTGGGTGCTGAGGTTCAAAATGAAAAAGATTAAGGTCATTAAGGTGATTTCTTCACACGTCCGTGGTTCCTTAGTGATGCCACTATATTTATAAATTATAAAGATGAGGGTTCATGGTTCCTTAGTGATTAAGGTGATTCTCAACCCTTAAATTAATGATGACGCCTGGAACGTCGAAATGGTGGTGTTTCAAGGATTTGATTTTTTCTGGTATCGGGAAGCAAGAACCTTAGAGCTGGCCATTTAAAACAATAATGGTATTGGACCAAATTGATCATGTTAGAGTCATAGCGACCAGATCTACATGGTGAAATCAAGTTTGTAGGAAACAAAGCCGTTGGAATTTCGAAGGAAAATAAAACGCCTGTTTCAATTTAAACGAAACAAAAGCAGCACGGTCAACTGCGAACCAAGGTGAGTAAACTCACTAACTCTGCCTCGTTTATATTTTTATATAAACGAGTTTTAAATTTATTTTATACTGTGTGATGGTTGCTTGATTGAATAGTTGATAAAATTGGTTGATAGGATTACATCGTTAATCGATTACTAGTTTGGTTATTTTCATATTGTTGTGAAATAATATTATTGATGTTACTAACATTTGTGGATGCAGGGGAACAGGTTGGAGGGATTCAACTAGATTCCTCAACATTTTATTTACTGTTTTATTTGATTGTGATATATGAGGTGTTATATAACCCATGATTTGGTATGTTGTGTTTGGTTTACCTTGACCCTAGAAACCTGGTATTTTGGTATACCGTAAAATAATTTCGAATATAGGAAATGAAATTTGAATTTAAAAAAAATCTATTTCCAAAATAGAAATGTAACTTCGAATAGAGTTTAAATTTAAAAGCATGTTAATGAAGTAAAGTATTTAAGAAGTTGTTTACAAATGAGATTATAAATGAAGTGAATTATTTATCATTGGATAAATTTAAAAATAAATTCAAAATTTGAATTTATATGGGAAAGTAGGAATCGACTTTTGAAACCAATATTAGAAGTGAGATTAAACTTAGCAATTATTAAGGAAATTTTAAATGAGATTTTAAATGATTGGAAAATAAAGGAAATAAGACTTATAAATAATTCCGAATAGAGGTTATAAATAAAAATTGGGTTTAAGATATTTTTATAAGTATGAATCAAATGGTATATAAAGGAAATATATTCACAATTAAAGTGAATAATGACTTAAACCAAGTATTTTGGAAATGAAATTTCTATAAAGGTAATTTAGATTTGAAATATGATTTCAAATTGGAATTTGATTGAAAAGGGAAATGGATGAACGTTTAAAAGGGAACCGACTAGTTTTACTCCAAAAAAGGGGAATTATAAAATGAATTATATTTTGTAAAGTGGAATAGTTATAAAGAAATTGGAAGGATAAATTCAATGATGAATTTGAAATTTGAATTTACCTGAAATGGTAAATAAATTCTGAAGTTCAGAATATAAATCGAATACAGAGTATTCGAATGAGAGTTGTTTATTGGAATTCGAATATATCGAAATTAGGGAAGTAGTTATTTACTTCCGTTGAATCAAATTTAATCGTTATTTATTTATTTACTTATTCATTTCAATAAATAAATACATGTTGCATTTTGATAAACCAGATATTTGTAGACAGCGATTTTAACGCTGTTGTTATAATATATGTTTTGTAAATCTAAACCGCGATTTTAACGCTGCCGTTATAATAACTGTTTTAACAGCGATCTTATTGCTATTGTTATGATAAGTGTTCTAAAATTCTAAACAGCGATTGTAACGCTGTTGTTAAAAGTAATGTTTTATAAATCAAATATTTGGAAACAGCGCTTGTAACGCTGTTGTTAAAATGAAATGAATTGGTCAACGAGAACTTAAGAAAGGGAATTCGAAAATATTTTCCGATATTAATAATGTATATTTTATGAATATAGAAAATAAGGATTCGTGAATATTTAGAAATGTTTCCTAACCGGAATAAGAGATATTTTCTCGAATAAAGGAATTAAAATATTGAAAATGTTTTTCAAAGAATCGAGAGAGGAAATCGAGCTTCAAAAGAATACGAAAGATGGGAAATGGGAATTGTAAATGATAATATAATAAGGAATGGATTCAAAGGGGCCGATACTGATGGATGATTGATCAATCGAATTACTACCTGGAAATAAGATCGTTGGTTGTACACTTATTTTTCTTTGATAGTTAAATCACCGACTATCAAAGTTTTTGACCATTTTTCCGTTATCAATACGGAGAGATTGGGATCAGATTCATTATCTGGAAACCACTCTGTATGGACGTTAGCGCTACGATCGAATATGATGAAGAAAATTGAAGATGGAGTTATGCAAGGGCTACCCTGTTTACGGGATAGTGCCTTCGGTTTGCCCAGTCCCAGGACAACGTGAATGGACGAATGTCTGACAGAGTATATCTAACGAATCGCGTAAGTTGATCTCTTCAAATGTACTTACATTTGGTGGCAGGAACTCGTTGTCTTAGCTTTATACCCATGGTATTTTTGGGAAAATCAATTTGTAATTTGGCGGGTGTGACGATGTGGCATTCAAAGTGAATGGTGGCCAGATGTTCTGGAAGATAATTCAAACCTCAAGCCTCACAACACGGAATTTGACAAAAATCGGGCAGGCAGCATGGCTATGTGGGTCGCACCCATTAGGATGTATAATCACCTATGTAGAGAAATTCCATTTGCTCTTTAATCTATCGATGTTGTCCCTTTCGGGAAACGATTGCTGATCCCAACCGTTGGTGATATACATTCGATACACTCAAGCGAAATGAGTGGTCGGTCATGTGTGGGCCAGTGTAACAACTCGTATTTCGATAACATGTTAAAATGAGAATCAAGGCAGAATTTAATTTTAAATTCTGAATCAAGTAAAACGGGCTATGCCATTGCGTTCGTCTCGGAAAAATACGCGAAATAGAGTCCGAGTTTTCGAAAATCGGAGTCCGTATGACCCGTTAAAGGCCCAAAGAAGATCTCTGGAAAATTTGAATTTCGGAAACAGTTTTGGAAATCAGATCTAGGGCTAGGCGGGTAGTTTCCCGCCTAGGCCATGTCGACAGGGCTGTCGACAGGCCTGTCGACTTGGGCCCAGACCAAGTCGACAGCCCTGTCGACTTGCCTGTCGACAGGGGGTGGCCGGGGCAAATAGCCTAGCGCACCTGTTTGTCTCACCTGGTCTTGTTCTTGGGCTGGGTCTGGAAGCTTCCGAGATCTGATGGTCCTAATCTATCCTAGGGTTAATCTAAGGGCCTAAAACTATCCTAATCTCTATAAAAAGACCCTAAACCTAACCTAAATCCCTAAAAATCAAACCTAGCAACTAAGTGCTGCCAAAATCAATATTGATCATGGCCTCCATCTCAAATCCCTAGAGCCTATGCACTCAAATCAAGTTCAAATCAAAAGGTGCAAGCTTGCTACACCAAATGGAGGCCAAATCAACCTTGTTATGCGAGTTTCATGATGGATCTTCATCAAAGGAGCCACCTTTCCTCGCCAAAACGATGCATGCTCCTAGTCCTCTTGCCATGCTAAGTAAGTTCTAGCTACGTTTAGATGGAAACAGTAGTTTTGATAATGACATGGGATAAAATGAGGCTAAACATGATTACGCAAACCTATATGAACCTTACCTTGCCTCTTGTGTTCATGTTTATGATTTTAGGACATGTGAGTGACTTAATCATGCCTCTCATGCTATGCATAACCTAGTTTAACTTGCAAGTTTGGATCTTTATGCATGAAATGCTAGCATGAACCTTTAGGAACCACTCTACTTGTGAAACATTGGCTAAGACAAGATTTTGGGGCTTATGCATGTTTATGAACCCAAACCCCTTATGCTAACATGCAAGTTTGTGGCCGAATCCTTTATGAGATTATGCATGCTCGTGGCCAATCCCCTCTTTTAAGTTGTGCATGTTTATGGCCAAACCCTTTTTGATAATATGCATGTATGTGGCCAAATTACCTTATGACACTATGCATGTTTATGGCCAATCCCTTTATGATGTTATGCATGTGGAAGCCAAGCCCTTTTTGGCATCATGCATGTTTTGAGACCAATATGTGACATAGTATCCTTACTATGTTGACTCGCTTTGCTTGCGTTGGGAAAACACGATTTTGGGTAGTTAGATAAACATGAACATGCGTTTATACTTGAAAATATGACTTGAAAGATGACATGGAAGTTGACATGTAAGTATGCATAAGAACATGAGCTTGGGAATTTACCTATTAAGTTAGGTCTACCCTTTGGGAATTTACCTATTAAGTTAGGTCTACCCAAATGCTTGAAAAACTTGTAACATGTTTTGGAAACATGATGAACTTAGATAATATAAGGGTGGCCAACTCGAGGTTGGGTTGAGTTTGCAACGTAAAACTACCCGGAACCGACCGGCCTAACTAGTAGTTGCAAACAATAGGACCCAATGTGAGAAGTTGGTCATGTCGCGCTTAAGACCCGAGGTTAGACTAGGTTGTGGTGTAAATCTACCCGGACCCGCCCGGCTTAACTAGTAACCACAACAAGGTCTAATGTGAGAGGTTAAGAGTGCATTAATTAAATTAATGCCACATGATAAGGTTAAGTAAATTTGACTAATGACACTTAACCGATATGACACGAATGGGTAGGTTAAGTGGGACCGGGCTTGATTTCCTTAATGACACTTAACCATGCAAGATGATTAGGAGATGGGGTTAAGTAATTTACACTTAACTAATCCGACTGGGTAATTAGATGAGGTTAAGTAATTAAGACTTAACTAACCTAACCACAGTAATTAGATGGGGTTAAGTAATCCACACTTAACTAATCTAAACACGGTAATTCGATGGGGTTAAGTTAAACACTTAACCAATTTAAACTTGGTAATTCAATGAGGTTAAGTAACCAATACTTAACCAACTTAACGTGATAATTTAATGGGGTTAAGCAACTTATACTTAACCAATTATACATAAAGTTTTGATGTGGTTAAGTGACCTAAACTTAACCAATCTAACTTGTTAATTGGATGTGGTTAAGTGACCTATACTTAACCAATCTAACGTGAAAACATGATAAGGCTAAGTCACGAATCACTTGAATACGCTTGACCGATTTGACTCGGTAATTTGACAGGGTCGAGTTAATTTATATAATTAACCAATCTAAAATGATAATTAGACGAGGTTAAGTTATGGATTGCTTCATATACTTAGCCAACTTGTCACATGGTTCGTAGGGTTAAGTCTTGGACTTGGATACTTAGCCAATTTTGACATGGTTTGTAGACGGGCTAAGTTATGAACTTAAGTGACACTTAACCCATTAGATAAACCCTAATTCGGAGGATTAGGTAAATAACCATAGTTAACAAGGATTATGGAAATAAGGCTAAGTGGTAAACCTTAGTTAAGGGAAACTAAGTAATAATTCTTAGCCAAGGAAATTTGGACCACCTCTTAGATAGATGAGTAACCCGATATGTTAGGTCAACGTTTAAGTATGCGTGTAGGAGCAGACTATCTGATTTAGATAAAGGCTCCAACGAACTGGGTAACGAAGCAGCGGCTTCGGGGAAAGTGAGGATATTCTTGGGATCCCTCTGTGAGCTGCCAGGTCATTATACTAGGCTCACGAGAGGTTGAGGTCTGCGGTAGAAGAACCAAGAATATGCCTTGGTTGCTATGCGAGCGACCTAAAGACTGGGGTGGATAGCAGTGAGTCGAAGAATACATAAGGTGCCCGAGATAGCAAGTTCGTCGATCATCTACCATCTTGAGTCAAGCGTGTACGTACGGAAAGGCAGGGAACACCCAACAGACCATAATTTGCTATCTAATTATGGGTGAGGTAGGCCGTAGGATGTGGGCTGGCCGGAGTGTAGTTCTCATGCAAGATTTTCTCTTGTGTTGCCTTCCACTAGTTGAGGGAGGGGTCTCGTGGGACCATAGCCACGTGTAGAAAAGCAGACCTTAGTATCTGCATCGGCAGATAAATCTAAAGCTCCCGACCGAGTCCTGTATTTCTTGGTTTGCCCTGTGACAGGACTCGGGTGGCACGATGTGATACATGTGCATACAGTAATAGAAAAACGATTCACGATGAATGCGTGGGAAAAAGGGCGCGGTTATGGGTTTGCGTAATCCCTAGTGGCCTAGGTGGTTTAACCCAAACCGAAATACGAAAGCGTGCAATAGGTAACCGTAATCCCTAGTGGTGCTAGGTGGCGTAAGTCCTAGTAGTTCAAACGATGATTCATATGGAAGAGCCTAGCTAGAACAAGGGTGACAGTCCAAACGATTTCAAGGATAATACGACATGAGGAAGCCCGTACGAGGTACGACAAAGGACTAAACTTATATACATGGAAAGAAACATATGATTTGAGTAACCTATATATGCGATATATTAGGTTGACATGGACCATTACACGACTTTGAGTAAGGGACATTCATGGTTAACACATAACAAGGCTAGGATACTAGTACGGAGGGTGCAGAGCAAATATACATGTTAGAACTAGGAAGAATATACATAATAGATACCGTGGGATGTTAGACGGGGCAGATACCTTGGGATAATGTACTCGATAGAAATCTGATGATGTGATACCTTGACTTATCATAACACCGTAGTTTATCATGATACCTTAGTTCACCTTGCCACAGTAGTTCAACCGGCTACCCTGGTTTAGTTTATCTATCTTGTAGTTATCCTTATGTTTACTTTCAGTTTATGCATGTCATGTTACCTTTACCTGTTTTTATACTGGAAGTAGATAGGACTTACTCAGTCTTTTTGACTGACCCGTTTTGTTTCGCCTCTTTTCTTCCGTTTCCCCCCAGGTTACAGGGAGGAAACAATGCTGTTTAGTTCGGACTTCTTCTGCTTGAAGGTCATCATGGATGGCTTGGACATTCTTGGCTATGGCTACTTTACTGTTTTATTTGGGGAATAATTTATTAAAAAGTCTTTATGCTTCTTTACTACTGCAAGACAGGTTTTGATGTACTCTGATGTAAAAGGCTTTAGACCTTAATTATTGAATTTATGAAAGTTCGATTTTACTTCCGCTATTTTATATGTTCTGTCTTGTGATATTTCTGTGCATGTTTACCAATAATGCCCCTCTAAAGCTAGTGCATTCCCTTGCGAGTGACCCTAGCGGAGGCGGGGTGTTACATTTGGTATCAGAGCAGAAGGTTACCAGGCTGGGCAAAAGTTTTTAAAGACCTTCTGAAAATTACTTGAAAAACCGTTTACAAAGAAGCATTTTTCAAGAAAATTTTCTTTTAAAAAGAAAAAGGCTATTCCCCAAAGGCCATTAGCATTATCCTTGTTTCCTTGATTGAATCTCTTTTTCTTTCTTTCCTCCATCTGTAGTCACAGTGGTTTTGACTGCGACTAGTCTTTCTAGCTGCGTAAGTGTTTCCCGTACGATGGAGGTGGTTCTCGAGAGACCGTTGCAGAGTTATGCATGAAAGGATAGTGAGAAAGAGGATAAAGGATACGAGCTTAAGGATGAGCAACTGGTTGGTATGGCTTAGTCCTCAAAGGAGGGAGAGGGATGAACAATGAAACCCATGACGAGAGAGTACCTTTGGCATGGTGAAATGGGACGGATAGTTAAGTATCACGGAACGGGGACAAGATCACTCGGAGGGCAATAGTGTGCTCTCATTTCTAGGGTACGTCAGAAGGAGGGTAACGATCTTGTTAAAGGTATAGCTTTTCTTCTCTATCATCCTGTCGGGACTTTGCTTTGATCACCGCATCTTTTAAGTCCGCTTCGATAGTGAGTCTCTGCACCTTAGTACTAGCGTAGTAGAGGATCCCGTTTTTGTCTCAAGTCCTATTGGAAGATCGGTCCATTTATTCATGGCTTGTTTGGATTTGAGAATGTCTATATCAAGTGTTGAGCTTGGAAATAATGCTTATGTTTATAAGTTGTGGATGGATTCTAGGGTTGAAGTGGTTATCCAGTAAGGGGTGCCACTCTCGGTTTTAGAGGGAGGGTAGTTAGACTCTTGGCTTGCTTTGGTAATACCCTCGAAGTCTTGTGTAACCTTTTGGGTTCTGCCATGGCTAGTTACCTAGAATCCCAGGATGCAGTTGTTGGTAATCCGTTTGAATAGAATTCGCCGCTAAGGCGGATGGTTCGTTTCGATTATGTATGAGTTATGGGAATCACCCTAGTAAGGACTCTTGGCAATTTGGATTGGCATCGGAAAACGAGAATCCAGAATTCACTAGTAAATTTTGGAGAGCTGGCTTGAGTACGTAGATATGGTTGAGCCAAGTATACTAGGGAAAGAATAAGTGCAAGTGGAATGAGAGGCGACGAGGGAATGAGTTCCAACTCATGTTATGGAAACAGGAAGTAAGAAGCTGCGAAATCGTGAAGAAAAAGGGGCGGTCAAGGCACGATGGAACTAAGCTCAAGGTAATGCGACGCAGGAGACTGAAGACTAAATACGTGCATGATATCTCTTTTGGGAATATATTCTCGACCCCTGTTTTCTGTTGAGCTTGCCTGTAGGCTATCTTTTAGGGATATCCCCTCGGTCCTGTTTCTGTTACAAACCCCGTAAGGAGTTTGTTTTGTTTATCTTCTCGATCTTATTTTGGGAACCTTAGGTAGAACGCTATGGATGTAAACATGTATTTGAAACATGTTATGGTTGATATGGTTGCAAATGGTTGCAAGTGGTTGCTCGTGGATGCGCGAATTTACATTAGATATTAGCTCGACTCGGTCACATTTCATATTGCATATGCACGAGTATTTATACTTGATTATGGATGAAATTGAATGTGTTATCATGCGGATGTTGCATATGGTTGAATGTTTGTGCACGCATATGGTGTATATGACTAGGACTATTTGCATACATAATGGATTCATAGCACTAAACATATTTTTGCATTCAAAAGATTTTTCAGGCCTGATCATTAGCATTAGCTAAGGAACATGTACACACACGTTTTGCACACATTCATAAAGCATTAGGAGTCGTTTAAGGACAATGGTTGCTTGTGGATGATGGTTTGAGTAGATGGATGATGGATGGTAGGATATGTTCTTCCTAACTTTGAGATTTCGGGGACGAAATCCTAAAAGGTGGGGAGAATGTAACAACTCGTATTTCGATAACATGTTAAAACGAGAATCAAGGCAGAATTTAATTTTAAATTCTGAATCAAGTAAAACGGGCTATGCCATTGCGTTCGTCTCGGAAAAATACGCGAAATAGAGTCCGAGTTTTCGAAAATCGGAGTCCGTATGACCCGTTAAAGGCCCAAAGAAGATCTCTGGAAAATTTGAATTTCGGAAACAGTTTAGGAAATCAGATCTAGGGCTAGGTGGGTAGTTTCCCGCCTAGGCCATGTCGACAGGGCTGTCGACAGGCCTGTCGACTTTGGCCCAGACCAAGTCGACAGCCCTGTCGACTTGCCTGTCGACAGGGGGTGGCCGGGGCAAATAGCCTGGCGCACCTGTTTGTCTCACCTGGTCTTGTTCTTGGGCTGGGTCTGGAAGCTTCCGAGATCTGATGGTCCTAATCTATCCTAGGGTTAATCTAAGGGCCTAAAACTATCCTAATCTCTATAAAAAGACCCTAAACCTAACCTAAATCCCTAAAAATCAAACCTAGCAACTAAGTGCTGCCAAAATCAATATTGATCATGGCCTCCATCTCAAATCCCTAGAGCCTATGCACTCAAATCAATTTCAAATCAAAAGGTGCAAGCTTGCTACACCAAATGGAGGCCAAATCAACCTTGTTATGCGAGTTTCATGATGGATCTTCATCAAAGGAGCCACCTTTCCTCGCCAAAACGATGCATGCTCCTAGTCCTCTTGCCATGCTAAGTAAGTTCTAGCTACTTTTAGATGGAAACGGTAGTTTTGATAATGACATGGGATAAAATGAGGCTAAACATGATTACGCAAACCTATATGAACCTTACCTTGCCTCTTGTGTTCATGTTTATGATTTTAGGCCATGTGAGTGACTTAATCATGCCTCTCATGCTATGCATAACCTAGTTTAACTTGCAAGTTTGGATCTTTATGCATGAAATGCTAGCATGAACCTTTAGGAACCACTCTACTTGTGAAACATTGGCTAAGACAAGATTTTGGGGCTTATGCATGTTTATGAACCCAAACCCCTTATGCTAACATGCAAGTTTGTGGCCGAATCCTTTATGAGATTATGCATGCTCGTGGCCAATCCCCTCTTTTAAGTTGTGCATGTTTATGGCCGAACCCTTTTTGATAATATGCATGTATGTGGCCAAATTACCTTATGACACTATGCATGTTTATGGCCAATCCCTTTATGATGTTATGCATGTGGAAGCCAAGCCCTTTTTGGCATCATGCATGTTTTGAGACCAATATGTGACATAGTATCCTTACTATGTTGACTCGCTTTGCTTGCGTTGGGAAAACACGATTTTGGGTAGTTAGATAAACATGAACATGCGTTTATACTTGAAAATATGACTTGAAAGATGACATGGAAGTTGACATGTAAGTATGCATAAGAACATGAGCTTGGAAATTTACCTATTAAGTTAGGTCTACCCTTTGGGAATTTACCTATTAATTATTGAATTTATGAAAGTTCGATTTTACTTCCGCTATTTTATATGTTCTGTCTTGTGATATTTCTGTGCATGTTTACCAATAATTCCCCTCTAAAGCTAGTGCATTCCCTTGCGAGTGAGCCTAGCGGATGCGGGGTGTTACAGCCAGGTTGCAAGACGTTCTTGTTGAAACTAGTGTATTTGCCTCTAGAGATACACTATCGGTAGGTGGTCCCATACCTTGTCATGTTGGAAATCCAATCTCCAATAAGCGCCCTGCGGTTTTTGATTTAATATTATATATGGAGCGTGAGATGCAAGCGTTCTGCTATATTTCTATTTATTTGATTTAGGCACTAGTGTAATATCACTGGATTTGATATCAAAAATATTTTTTGTTTTCGTAAGGTAAAAACCATCCGTGTTTATGTGTGGATCGGTCTTACGATTATCATTGCTTTTGAAAGGATTTTGAAAGTTAAACAAATGGTTGGAGTTTACTCACACCAGTCCCATGATTGACCTAGAGTTTATTTTGTTTTTTTCCCTAAACTCTTGGGTGCCCAAATTTGTACGGGCAGTCAAGTAGTCGGGATTTTTCAGATTTGCTTGGAGGAGCTCGAAGCAGGAGGCTTCACCAGTTAGCTGTAGACTATCATATTTCCGCTGTGTACTGTTTATGTATCTGGAAACAGGTGTTTATAACTGTTCCAGAGATAACCGTTGTGCTCTGATAATGGTTGCATATAAAGTTACTTATTTGTATTTCAAAGTTATGTTATCTAATATATTTTATTCGTTCCGCTGTGAATTTGTGATCTTCGTTTTCTTCTATTCTATTATTTCTTTCTTTCTATTCCTCATCCTCTAACTACTTTCTTATAATGATTCGTATTTCTGTGCCATTTGGGTTGGACGTGTGGCGTTATTAGTTGACTCAAAGAGTACGTAAATTTGGGTTGTTACAAATATACTGGATAGATATAGAATCACACTCTAGTCGCCTAGAGATGATACTGATAATTGAAGCTTCATCATCAGTGTTTATGTTCGAGTTTCGAAAGTGGGATATCTATATATTTTAAATTGACTAGTGTGAGAACCAAAACTAGATAGGATATATTGCTGTGATTTACACTAAAAATATGATTTTCGAATACATAAAAAAAATTATATGATTGAAAAGCTAATCAACTAATTGATTGCTGGTTGTGTTGTGTGATTATTAGTTAACTAATAAAACCAAAATGTGCATGAAAGGAAAATTTAGCCAAATTGAATCAAATTGAACTGAAAAGAAAATTGGTTGCATTTGCATATATGTACATGTATATCTATTGAACAGGTCATAGCAAGGAAGCTAGATAAGAGGAATAAAATTGTACGCCCGATAAATAGGTACATGTTTATTGTATTTCTTGGGGTTTGATGATTTTATGAGCCGATTGGCTAGCCACTTGGCTTTTTCTTTTTCTTCTTGAGATGAGAGGGCCTATGTGGCGGTTTGGGGATTTTCCCGATGCTCCCCGTACAAAGGAGGTAATGGCAAAAAATTTCTAAAATTTAGGGAGTTTGCCAAATTTTTGAAAAATTTGAAATGTTCTTAGAAACTGAAAAGTTGAAGAACTTAAGCGGTAAGGAAAATAATGAGAGCTGAGTTGATTAGTAAAACAACTTTCAACTCTGTTCCTTTTCGAGGACGAAAATATTTTAAGTGGGGGAGATTGTGACAACCTGGATTTTCAGAACCAATTAAAAAATTTTATTTTTGCGATTTTAATGGATTTTGATTATTTAAAATGGTTTATTTTAAATAATAATGACTAAAAATATTTTTTTTTGACGAAGTTAAAACGTATAAATTTATTTTAATTATAAAACAAGCCTGAAATGGCGCGGTACTTTGAAAATTCGATTTCTAATTTCAATTTGATATACAGAATTCAATATAAGTCAGAATTGGACAAAACAAGAAATTTTTGAATCTGATTAATAATATCTATTTATTGAACGTAAGAAATTGAGATTCCACTTTATAAAATAAAAGTTATGTCTAGTTTAAAATTAGAAATAGTCGCTATGGAATTTATATATATTTAAATATAATATATAGCCCTTAAAAATAGCCATTTTGCAAACGACCTCCATTTTAGATGAAACCACTTTTGTTGGATCCGGAATGTCAAATTATTGCTAGATTCCAATTTTCATAATTTTTGGAACTAGTATGTGAGCGTGGCACACTTAAACGTGTTTGACCAATTTCAGTTGAATTTAATCGACTGGAAAATGGCCATTTTTCAAACGGTCTTCAAATTCGACGAAATTAATTTTGTTAGGACCGTATCGTCAAAACATAGCCAGATTTATTTTTCTGGAATTTTTCGGGTCAGTATGTGACCTCGGTAAATTAAAATGTACGTTTAAATAAAATATATTGATTTATATTTTAATTTAAAGAAAAACTGATCGAAATAGTCGAATTGGCTTGCGAAACATATCCCATTGTGTTCGGAATGGGGTGATTAGTTAGGGGCAACAATCGTTGGGTCTCGTTTTGAGATCGAATGAAAAAGTTACCTTTTGGAGATAAATTAAAATAAATATATATATTTTATTATATACTCTCACCTCTCCCTTCTCTCTCATACCCGTTCATTCAGATCGAAAAAAAAGAGGAAACCGATGCTGCCCTAACACGTCGCCCCTCCTTCCCATCCACCGCGCTGCCGGTCGCTCTCCCCCAGGCATCGTCGATCACCAACCGCGGCCCCCTTCCTCTCCTTCCTCTCTCCTCTTCTAACTGCGAATGTGGCTCCCCAAACCAGCAACCACCCACCGCCTCAGGCCATGCTAGGCCCGCCACCGCCATCCCTGGTCCCACCACCACCCGCAGACCTCCGGCGACCCCCCTCTTTTCTCTCTCTTCTCTCTCTCTACTCCCCACTCGAAAGCCTTACCCCAATGCTCCAAAACCGACGCTCCAGTCCAATGTGGGCCCGTCACCGCCACATCTCCGACCACCTGACCATCCCTCAGCCTCCCCCGACCACCTCATCCCCCAGTGAGTGTTTAATTTCGAGTTTTATATGTTTATGCAATTAAAAGTATGATTTTTATTTATGTGAAGTAGAGATAAAAATATGATCTTTATTCGTATGAAAGGCATGATTTTTATTTATAATAAATATATTATTTTTATTACGAAGAAGCGAGATAAATATTTGATTTTTTTATATAATGTTTTTATTATGATGAAAAATGCGATTTTTATAATGTAAGAAGTGATTTAAAAATATGATATATATATATATATATATATTTGAAATAAAAATATGATTCTTATTATATGAATAGCAGAACATAAATGTGATTTTTATACGAACGATATAAGAATAAAAATATGAGTTTTAGTTATATATATAGCGATGTTAAAAACATGATTTTTAACATATACCGCGTGAAACAAATCTCATTGGAAACACGGCGAAGATTTTCTACATATGAAGAGTCGCGACATTTGGTTTAGCTTCTAGTTGAGAAATTCTCACTTTAAATTCTATTTTCTTGTTAAATATATACTAGATGCAAACGGTGCTTAGCAGCACCCGACACCCATCATCCACAAACCATAGACGACTTGTTTGATTGTATTGTGTTGTGAAATGGATTGTGATTGTGTTGTGGAATGGAAATAAAATATTCATGTGTTGGAATAAATATTTTATAGTTAAAAATATAACTTTTAACGTGTATATAAATAAAACAAATATTCATTTACAAACCAGATGATTTGTTTATATACACCCATTTGACTGATATGGATTGGGACAATAAATTTTACACGTCGCCCAACTGACCAAATAAAATATGTATTTGTTGATTTGAAACCCCACACGGGTATTGGGATGATATTTGACGTACACTAATTCCAATAATTAGTTGTATGTCAATCGATGGGCTGACATGCTGTGATGAGCGTTAATTATTTATTTTTAACGCTTGTACAGTTGTGAGGTGCACTCTGGATGATGGTTGATTGTTTATCATTACTGTTATTTACATGCGTTGTATGATATCCATATAAATCACATTATATGGTAATTTACTGTGTCTAATTCCAATTCAGAAGTAGAAGAATATTTTAGAGTAACGAATATTTTAAAATAACGAATATTTTAAAATAATATTCAGTAAATGATTAAAATCTGATTTTAATGTCCGATTTTGGATGTACACGAAAATATTGAAATATATAAAGTCGTGTTGATTAGATATGCTCCATTTTGACGCAAATGATATTTATATCGATTTTATTCATTTTTATAATGAATACCGAAAAGGAAGTGATTTCAAAATCTAATGTTTTGAAAATATTATCATTATATAATAATGATATGGAATATTCAATTTTGATTTAAAATTGAATATGAAGTTGAAATCATTTTTTAAAACGAAGTTAAAACGATTTATAAAATACGTTTGAACAAAATATATATATATATATATATTAAATGGTCTGAATAGAACGTGCCGCGACCGTTCGCCAATTTCGACCATTGACTTCGCGTTGACTGTACGAGAGATCTGACCGTCGGATTCTCCTAAACCCGGAACCGTTAGGTTCGTATCGAAAAGTGCTTTCCAAAGAATATAAGAGATTAGAAATCTAATGGTTGGATTTGGAATTTTGTCCAAATCAAATTTGGAATAGGTCGCTGTAAGAGCACTTCGGTGGCCGTTATTGGAAACCGACTGTACGGGCATTAATAAAATTATAAAAAATATTAATAATTTGTGTAAAATCATAATAAATGATTTGGAAAGAATTGGGATGAAAAATTCCATATTTGAAATGATAAAAATATACTTTTATCAAAATGAGCTAGTTATTAACTAGATTTGAAATCCAATAATTTTTAAGTAAAATAAATTGGAATGGTTTGGAATGGAAATAATCTTCAGAATATTTCGGTATTGGATTCCGTGATTATAAAGATATTGTTATGGGAATTTGGAAGATACAAATATCGTTATTCCCAATACGATATCCGTTAGTTCCAGAATTTGATATTTAATATAAGCCGATATAATTTCTATTCAAAGCCTTGTATTTAATATCGAATTGGATCTTGGGTTTGTCGTGAATGGTGTCTTTATTAACACTGTTCTTAAACCCAGTAGAGAAAAGATTAAATCTTTTTAGTAAGATTTAATGAAGTTTTCCAATTAATTAATATTTAATTGGAATTAAATAAAAGAATTTGATTTTGGGTTTATCATGAACTGTGTTTTAAACGACATTCGTTTTTTAACTCAAATTAATAGTGAAATAAGATTTGGAATGTATAAATCTTTTTATCAAGATTTATTGGAAATTTTCCAAAGTAAAGTTTTCCAATTTAATAAAATAAATTGGAATGGAATGGAATTCGATTTGGTAATAATCTAAGCGAGCTTTTGTGGAGGAAGGCCGTTACTATATATGGAATTTAAAAGGCTTTGCCGTTATTCCATTTATATTATCGGTTGGATACGGAAGTTTATATCGATTATATATATTGATTTGTTTTCTGTGAAGATTCCATAATGAATGGAATGTGAATTTGGATTTATTGTGAATTGTGTTTTAAATGACATTAGTTCTTTAACCCAGCTAGAGATAAGATTAATTTCTTAACTTGAATAATCATTAATATTGATTTTTGGGAAGATTAAAACTAAGTGGAGTTTTAATGAATCTTTAATTAGATTGAAATGTGAATGTGATAATTTAAATTATCAAATTTGGGGAGAGATCGAGAATGGAGTATCACCAATTTTTCTCCAAGCGATAGTTAAATCATTAACTAGATTTGAACGTGAAATGGTAATTAATATTTTCCGATAACACTGTGGTGATAGATATGGAGTATCACCAGTTTTTCTCCATAGGATAAATATGTTAGGATTGGAAAATAAAATAAATGATTACTTCAGTTTGGTTTGCTAATCCCTACTAGTTTGCATAAACCTTAATATGGTTTAAAATTGTGAAAAGAATATTCTGCATTGGAATGAGGCATATATTGTGTGTTTATATACATTGATTATAGTATACGCGGGTTATTCGGAAAGGCCGGGTTTATACCCATTCTGAATAACTGGCTAAACGATATATCGAAGATGATGATGGTGGTTAAAGACCGGAGGTCTTCACATCGTTTGGATGATTCCTGATGATCTTTATTGGGCTGTATACCCAAGACGAGGGAATAAGTTGGTGATCGTCCAGACGTACTTGGAGATCGACGGATATGTGAGGGCCTCTCTCTTGTATTGGACATATAGGAATAAGGTGCCCTGTTTCATTCAGACCGAGAACGGACTTGTAAATGGATAGTGTGTCTGACGTTGTATTCCTTTATACTATACTAGTTGATCTCTGCTAAATATATATCTGTTTGGTGGTGGAGAATTTATTCTCTTGCTTAACACCCTTCTCTGAGACGTATGAGCTTAGAGGTTATATATTGGTGGAAATCAGTTGGTACAATATATATTGACAACGTGACATGATGAGTTGCATGGATCAAGGCTTTTGTTGAAAAGCAGAGTCTTGTGGTTGATGATCAAAGCACGGCCTGTATAGCATAGCTTTGTGTAGCGTAAATTCGCGAGCCTCACACCTCGGTATGAGTCAAAAATGGGATAAGGACCGTTGGGAAACACGACGTTTCTTTCTAGCTATAGGCGGTGTCAGCATTTAGCAAGCCCTGACATTTATATACTTTTTACCTATGTGGTTGTTGGAATGCAAGGCGCCTCAGATATATCGGCTACTGCGGGAGCTGATGGATATAGGTTTGATAGGACCGGGAAACGTGTGTTCAGGAATAACTAATCCTCAAACGTAATGGAGGACCGACCCAACCGATTCTAAGCGTTTACTGTGGGAGATCCTGAGGCATTTGCTAGAGCGTCTCGAAGTCGGCGAGGGCGATCCTTTGCCTCGACTCATGACGAAAATCCAGTTTCCAATACGTGACATTTCAGTTTTATTTGTAGAGCGTAGTATGGAGACATAGTTGCATGGGATGCTATGCCGTCTATGATTGATACATTTGTATTTGAAATTGATTTCATCACTTATAGTAATAATAAAATATTAAATTTCGCGTATCAAGCATTATTTGGCTATTATAAGGTAAAACCTTATCCTCCGGCTTGCGTTGCATTGTGTGATGGGACCTGGGTCTTATAATAGCTTCATTGTTCTTTATTTAGCATTGCGCTGTTTGTTTTATGCACTGATATTCTTGGAAGGAAACACGTTCCGTGTTATACGGCATGGTCCCTTGATTTACTCTATTTATAAAGTAAAGTTTTGAATGACTGTTTTAGTTCTCACACCAGTCACATGACTGACTTGGAGTTTATTGTTTTAACCTAAACTCTGGGTGCCCTTATTTTTCACACAATCAGCTAGTAGTTTTGGTTTTGCAGATATTTTATTCATAGGATCCTGGATTTACAGCTGGAACTATACTCGGAAAGCTCTGTATCTGTGTATTTCTTTTAGTTGTGTTATGTATTATTTTTCCGCTACTTTATAATTTAAATCTCTGATATTTCTCAAATGTATATATATATATTTATTCATACTCTGGAATATTCTTGTTCTTTGATGTAATTGTTGCAACAAGCAATGAAATTTTCTCCTGTTTGCGTTCCGATTTGTCCTATTCTCATTACAATCCGTTCTTTCCTTTACGGGGAAGTTCGGGTCGTTTCATTATTCCAAAGATGATGGTTGGGTGGGTCAGGTTAAGATCTGAGAGGTAATAAAATACCCAAACTTGAATGGCTTCATTTTTATCCAAGGAATAATATTAATGTATTAGTATGAGATCAACAACGGATTTTGAAAATTTAATCTTTATTTCCTTAAATGAGTTAATACGTAAAAGACAAATGTCTTAGAAGTTAAATGAATTGATTTAGGCTCTAAAGACCCACTAACGGTAAATTAGAAATGAGAAACCGTATCATCTTGTTTAAGTACGTTTTTATATTGGAGGGTTAAGTATGTGAACGTTTTGGTTATAAGAAACTTAAAATTTAATCAATAAAGGACTAATTAAATAAGGCTTAGTGATTAGTATAGGATATACACCATTGATTGTTGTATGTGTGTGTTGTTTGATAGTTAAATAACTGACTATAAATCTTGACCATAGATCCTATTTTGAAAATATCCAAGGGAAACACGTGAGTTATACAATACAGTCATCCTGGTTAATGATTCATTATGCGTAAGAACCCTGTTTTGATCTCCTAGAACATATGATAAGCAAATCCATCTACCAATGGCTAGGAGATGAACTCCGCTCTTATCCTTGCATTTTTATTCTCTAAAGAACCAGGGTTAGCTCACTGAAAACTATTGGTAGTCATTTTGAAGAGACTAGGACTGGGTCAAGTATCCAGAAACCACTTCGATCCAACTGAACGGTGAATGTAAAACATATTGAAGATGATGAAATCAAGGTTATCTTGAAGATTTGAGTTGAAGCTGAAGACATTCGAGGTGGAAAAGACTACTTCGTGGTTACCTTTGGAAAGCTACCAGAATATATATTATACCCATGGTCCTAACATTTCTGAAATCTTTGTATTGCAAGGATTACTTGTTACTAATCCTAGGGATTTTTCTCAACAGGATGTAGTAAAAAAGTACCTTCAATTTGTTCTATTCTTCGACAACTTTTATGGATGGATGTCAGATATTGCATTTCTTAGTTCATGTACATTGATTTTTACAAATGTACATCTGTTGGTGGCGGAGAGTGCAACTTATTTTAGCTTAACATCCTTTTCTAAGATGCATGAGCTCATAGGTTGTATTTTTGTGGACATCAATTAGTGATTGTCTGAATGACGATCTGACATCTGAATATGGATATGTGCCATGTATGAAAGGTAAAAACGTAGCCTCTAGCCTCAACGATCGATAATGACTAAAATATGGGATAAGCTTCAAGGCTAAGTGGGTATCACCCAAGCAGGGTATTATCACCACCTAAATCTAGATCGGATGACCCTATTGTATGTTGTGGTTGTTACTTGATCACAACCAAGGTGTGAAATATTCGGTATAATCCAGAGAGGGGTTGGCCGGTCATGATTCGCAGGGAGTCCACGTAAGGCTCTCGGTATGCTTTATCTAGAGAGGTACCATGATAGGTGATACCCAGTGCCTTGTCTTGTACAAAATCCAAACTCCAATACGTGCTTGTCGACATGTTACTATTGGCTTTGTTTCTCGATATGACCAATATTTTTCAAAATTCAAATTTGAATTGAAATGTCTTTTTGCTACAACCATTCACTAATTCGCATTTCTCTTCGCTCCTATATTTATCCTTAAACCATAAATCAATTTTGAAAATCTCTTTCATACTTCTTTACTCCTTTTCTTTCTCTTTTAAAATGTTCAAAACTAGTAATTATACTTCACCAGTTTTCCAAACAAATCAAGTCAATTCTTCTCTGATTTGACTCTACATCAAACTCACTCCATTCTATAAAAATCATAGTGTCATTCAAGGTTATACGAGAAATTGTAACCAGGGTCAAAATATCCAATTCTGCATTCTTTTTCAAAACCAGTTAGAAATTCTTATTGTTGTGACTAGGTAGCTCTGAATTTGGTCAGATTAATTCTGCATTGTAAAAAGCAATTGGGAGTGACTTATTTTCCCGGAAATCAATTTATATGCGACTTATGTACCAACCCAAAATTTTAACAAACGATAATTAATTAATGGATTAATTAATTGAGGACTAAATTAATAAAATAAATATTAATCGGAAAAGTATTAAGAATTGAGTAAAATGGATTTTTCCATTGCATCTGTTACGAAGTTCTGATTCGAATAGACTATCAGTTTGCGTAAATCGAACAAGAAACGAGTAAGTTATGATCAATCAAAGTTTGAAACTAAATTAGGCAAATTAATAAACAAATAGAAAATAAATCAATAGTAAATGGGTGACCCACCTTCAAGCCTGGCTCTGGATAATTGCTTGCTCATGTATTGTTGATGTATCTTGTATGGTTTAGACTAAAAACCTAATATCTAAAGGCCTAAAATATAAATATATGATACAGCGAACTTCGACAATAAATCTAATGAACCTGGACACAAAATCTACTATAAAAAGGCTACCAATCCTTACCCTTTCCCCACATTTATTCTTGTTCATCTTCTTAGCCTCCACTGTATAATATTCTGAAAATAAAATTGAGAAAAAATTTTAGGTGTTGTCAAATTATAGATATGAAAGGATATTCTGCTTGTACTTCTTTTTCAAAAACCTTTTTCTGGATCTACAATAATTTTATTTGAGTATTATTGTGATTTTCAGATTTCTTCTAAGCTAATGTTAAAATGGATACGATAGTTGTTATAATGATTAACAATCTAAATAAAAAGGATATCTGATAGTAAAATATATTGAATTTGAAAGTATCAGTGTTTATAAGTTTAATCTTATTGTTCATTTTAATTGTTGTCAATTACATATTTATTTTTCAGTTATTAGTTGTTTACATGTATATTCTTCTTCCTTATCCCCTTTTGTCATTGTTTATTTACAACCTTATTATGCCTTTACTATTTGAATTGCATTGAATTGGAATAATCTGAAATAACATTAAAAAGGGAATTGGGCATATTGGAATTTGTGAATCATAGGCTATAAATTTGTTTTTTTTTTTTGAAAATTGGTTCTCTTTATTGCTAAAAACCAATAAAATCTCCTTTATAAGTCTCGTCAAAACCCTGTAATCCACCTAACCTAGATGGGTGCCTTACAGGGAAAAAGGGTACTTATAAATTCGATATACATGCTAATATAACCAACATAACATAAAGAAAATGCAACATACAATAAAATAGCATAAAATAAAATAAAATCCTACATGCCAAATCAAACTGCAATGCCCAACCAAACAGGCCCATACAACATCTTCCATTAGCCGCTTGAATTCAAATTAATTCCTCGCAAAATCAACCAGTATCATTCAATTCAATTCCCCATCTACCAAGCATCTGTTCATTTCTCCCATTCTGAAAATTTTTACTGCCATTATTGCACACCAGAAGCCCAATTTCTCTCTTAATCTTCAATAGACATACACTTGAATGCGTACTCTTTCCTTGAAAACTCATAAGTTTCTTTCTTTCCAAATGAAACAGATTGCATTTGTGTGCGCAGCACATGCCAAATCCCTCAATTGGTCCTTCATCTTAAAGCTGGAATGAATGATTTTGTCTTCTTCTTGACCAATATAAGTATTCAAAGAAAGAGATAATTTTTGTTTTAGTGGTAGCCAGATGAAAGCCGAGTAATCACAAGAGAAAAACAGGTGCTGAATAGACTCTGTATGGTTGTCGCAAAGCCGACACATTATATTTGTGATATTACCATAGTGATTAATTCTGTCTTTGGTATTTAACTTTCCCAGAATTGCAAGGTAAGAAATAGATTCCATTCTTATGTTGTTTTTGGAATAACATATCATAGAAAAAAAATACTATCTCTTTCTTTATGAACCCTCAAATAATCCCAAGCTTTACGAAATGAAAAAATACCTCCTTCACACCATTCATAAAGTCCCGATTTCTGTTTGAATTAATAGAAATGGAGGATATTTTATCTAACAGCTCTCTTGTTGCAGGGTGAACTTCAGGTACAAACATTTCATTTCAAATGATGTAACTAACTCTCTGTTTTGCATTTCCAATCAAGTTTAATTTATCATAACCAAGCAAGTCCACTAAACATTGGCAGTTTATCCATGACTCAAACCAAATGTAAGTATCTTCACCATTGGCAATGATTTTATTAAACAATTGCTTTGAATTTCTTCTTAATCTAAGTATAGACTTCCAAGTTGATGACGCATTATTATCCATTTCCATAGAAAAAAAATAATCCCTTTTACAATACCTATTATGCATCCATTTACTCCATAAGGAGGCATTAGAAAGAAAATTCCAAAGCAATTTAACACAAGCTGCTTTTTTAAGATCTGATAAATTCTTTAGTCCTATTCCTCCTTGAGCCTTTGGCTTACACAAATTTCTCCAAGCAACTTTATGTGAAGTACCACCCCAAAAAAAATCTACACAAATATATTGTAACTTGTTTAAAGTATACTTTGGAATTTGATAAATAAAGAGCCATTATAGAATGATAGGAGTTATGACAGTGTTAATTAGTTCTGCCCTTCCTACAAAACTAAGCAATTTTGTTTCCCATCCTTGAATTCTGCTTTGTACTCTTTGAATAAGAGAGTTACACTCTGAATAATGGAGGTAATTGGATGATAATGGCACTCCAAGATATTTGATAGGTTAAACCCTTTGATCAAGTCGCAAAATCTGCTAATTTCACTAGAATTTGTAGCAGAAACACTAAAAAATAGTTTAGTTTTGAGGAATTCACATTCAAACCTGCATACTTGCTTAATTTTAGGAAAATCTTATTCAAAGAAACAACATTAGGAAATGATGATTTACCAAAAATCAATAAATCATCAGCATATAGTAAGTGAGATATTATTGGTTGAATAGAAGAACTAGGCTGAAATTCTTTTAATATAGTTGCTTCATAAGATAGGAGAAATATTGCATTACAATAGCAAATAAATATGGGGACAAAGGATCCCCCCACCTAATTCCCCTAGTTGATGATATAAATCCCTTAGTAATTCCTTGAATCATTATAGAGAAGGTTGTTATTATCATGCATTCATAAATGAGATTGATAAAATGTGTAGGAAAGTTCATTTTTGACATGATGAAGCATATGAACTCTCTATTTACCCAGTTATAAGCTTTCTGCAAACCTACTTTGACACAAAGTTTAGGCAAACCGTTCTTTTTGAAATCATGCAACAATTCATGTGCTAACAGGATATTATCTCCAATATATCTATCTTTGATAAAAGCACTCTAATTTTCTGAAATTAAAAGGGCAAGAAATGCTTGATTCTATTACATAATACTTTAGAAAATATTTTGTAATATACATTACAGTAGGATACTGGTCAATAATGAGTTATCTTTGTAGGCCTGTCATTCTTGGGAATTAAAGTGATGAAGGTATGACTCAATGATTTTGGCAATTTACCTGATATAAAGATATCAGAGATAGTTAGTAGTAAATCATTTTTCAAAGTATTCCAGTGAACCTTTGTGAATTTAGCATTTATGCCATCTGGCCCTCGACTAGAATCATTATGTATTGAGAATAGAACATCTTTTACTTCATTTAATTCCGCTGCTTTCATAAGAAATTGTTTCCCTTGAGAGTTTGCTATGGATGTAGGATGGAAGTTTGGAAATTCAGAAATACAAGGGCCATCAGACATGTCCTTAAAATATGTAATAGCTTTTGCCTCAATATCCTCTTCCTTAAACAATAAATTGCCATTTTGATCATCATTGCTCTAATGTGATTAAAAAATCTTCTGTTTTACATTCCAGAATAAAAGAATTATGAATTTGTATCTCCTTGTTGCAACCAGGACACCTCAGCTTGCTATTTGATACCTTTAAAATATATTTGTTACAAATGTTGAAATTCTTTCTTAGCTTGAAGATAATTTTCATAAAGGAGGATATCTTCTGGATTATTATCAACAGCTTTATCGAGTTGAATTGCACTGTCTTCAGCTTGTTTAAGGTTAGTAGCATTTTTATCCCTCAACATATTCCAATTTTTCAGATCTTTTGCAATTTTGAAGTTTTTGCAAAAACTGATAGCTATGAAACCTCCATACTGCTATGTTTAAACCTTTTTGCACTACGTCATTGTAGCTTGACATATTTGGCTATTCATTTTATATCTGAAAGGAAAACCCTTTGATTCTTGAGTAGGAATGAGCTCTAACATGATTGGATTATGATCACTTGAGTTTTGAGAGAAGGAAAGCGCTCTCATATGTATGAAAAGTTGTAAACACCTATTATTCACCAAAATTTTATCTATATTAGTAGCAATGCCCCTTCTACGCCAGGTGAAGTGAAATCCCAGAGGTAAAATTCAGTTAATGTTGTTTGTATTATAAACTTTTGGAATTCTCTAATATGTTGATAAGGCACAGGTAGTCCATCTCTTTTGTCATTTGGAGATAACACATTATTGAAATCACCCATCAAGATCCATGCATTATTAATAAGACTGGATTCAGAAACCAAATTCTGCCATAAAACTAACCTTTCTGAAAATGTTTTACTTGCATATATCACTGAGAACACCATCCCAAATCCACCCTTATTATTTGTAGTAACTGTCATATGTTGAGAAGAAAAAGATTCGAGCACAACATCCCAAACATTAGAATCCCAATTTAGTAGAATTCGACCATAGGAAGCAAGAGAATTATTTGTTAATGATTTGCATGAACAAGGTAATAATGAGGTAAACAAAACTAAATTAACTCTAGATAACATTGTTTCCACTAAACCAACCAAAGTTGATTTAGTATTATTCCGAAGAGAAATCACATCCTTCATACGAGAAGTTGTTTTCATTCCCCTGATGTTCCACGATAACAATGTCATTTAATCGAGGTTGTGCTCCTGGTATTTCTTTTAGAAGGAGCAATAAAAGAAGAAGAATCCACTGTTTTGTTACCTTTCAGATAGTTTGCATTTTTGTCTACCATATTTGAAGCATCAATCTGTTTACCTTTATTCACAAAATTCATCTTATCCACTTCTTCAATAGCATCAGCAACTATATTTAATTCATCTGTCATCACTTTATCAGGTAAATTGAAGTTTAAAAAATCAAGATCATCAACTAGTTCTAAAGATTTTTTCCCTGGATCATTTTATGAAGTACGTTGTACTGATTCATTTTCCGAAGTATGTTACACTGGTTCAGAATCATCATTCAATGTGCCTTGCACTTCAGATACATCATTTGATTCATTATGCACATTAGGAGGAATCCAATGAGGATCATTGTTCACTTCATAAGTTAAATCATCATGACCAAACAAATGACATTGAAGACATTTAATCGGCACATACTCATATTCAACAGAAATAATATTCTTAATACCATTATGTAATAAGATAGGGATTTCTGTTTTTAAATCACTATGGGTATCAATAGAAATAAGGACTCCCGCATATTTTGTAAATCTTTTTTCAGCAGTATTTTTATCAATCAATAAAGATTTCGATATAAAGCTAACTATCATTTGTATAACATCTTTGTCCAAAGCTCCATAGATAGATCCAATAACCTAACCCAGATCTGAACCTAACTCTGCTTTTGATTAAAATCATAGCCAATGTAATGTCCTGGTATTATCTGACTTTTGATTTATAATAATAGTGATTTTAATAAGATAATTAAAATAAAAAATGTCTACTAAACAATCTAAAACAATTTTAATTACATGTGTAAAAGGGTATGAATACACTAATAATGTACATATTTAGTAACGTTTTAAAAACATGAAAACATGATAAAAGTATGCAACATTTAAACATAAAACATAAATCATAAATTTATATTAAAATCTTGACATTATATATATAGTTTTGGTTTAACATAAATTCAAAGTAAAATCTTGTAACTAAAACTATAACTTTCCATGTAAGAATAATAACAAAATGTACATATGAAAGGGGCACTCTATGGCTTAGGAGAACATCAATACTTCCTAAACAATTATGTGCAGCAAGGAGTAATCATTATGCAGGAAAAACAATTCGGCCAAAACAAATACATAGAAATATAATGGCACATTGCTCACAACCTGTTCAGTAAATTGCCTCAGTAAAAACAATAAACAAAATATAGATAACAACAAAACAAAAGAAAGTATCTAAGGTCAATGATCTTAATATAATTTAACAAGTAATAGTAGGGCTAAATATAGGCGCAAGCCATCTCCTAAAAATCAACAACACAAGCTTGCAAATATAAATATTCTCCTCAGCAAAATATCAAACACTCAAACCCATTTTATATTACAAACGAAACCAGGGGAATATTTTATCCATGCGCAGCATTTAGAGAAGTATGGTCTGGAAATATCATGCTTCTAGAAGGAAGACATAGGACAAGAGGATTGGTCGAAAATCTAATTAAACAATTCATTGTTCATGCATTGTTTTCCTGGAAACATGTGTATAGGGTTTCGAACAAATGGTAAGCCTAATAAGAAGCTTACTGTAGCTTCACCCTTAAATTAAGGAGATGAAAGAAAATAGATTTTTAAATCGTAGGACTTGGCTATATATACCCCAGAAACCATGCATTCTCCTCATACCATCAAAATACTAAGTTTGATTTAGCAGGAAAAGGAAAGCATTTAAGGTGAGTAAACTAAATTTCCTTACTGTGTTAAATATTTACCTGAATTGCTATTTGATGTTGGTAACTATATATGGTTATATCATTTGTAACACCTGCACATTTATCTGTTGTTAGGAAGAAAGCATTTTTCACCATTGAAATGAAACTGTATATAAGAACAGAGAAGCATTAGCCATTTGTTACCATCTGTTAAACCTGTAATGTGAATATAATTTAATGTTTCCAAATAGCTAAGGTTATATACATTCTAGTTATGTAGGACATCATTCTAGCATCTGTATATAGGTATATAACAATTTAAACTTAAAGCAACTTTTGTCTGTATAAACAGAAGCAAATCCCACAACCTGTTGAGAAGAAAATCTATAACTTAAATTCCAAATGGGTTATAGAGTATGATTACTTCATGAAAGTTGTTATTTATTGCTAGAAATTTTGTTTAAAATAGTTTTGAAGTATATAAATATACATATACCCAGATATCAACACTTTTCTATAACCAAATTCCAAAACACTGATTTTTCAACCATCATGGATTCGATTTTCAAGCGTACGTATGAATTCATATTCGAAAACCATGAATTTTAGTACCAATTTCATGATTTTTAATAAAGTAGGTGCTAAGATAATTCGAGTTAACCAGAAAACCCTGTTCGATCAAATTCTGATGATCCACATGATCGGAGGTCATGGAATTTAGGCTGGAGGAACATAGCATAGGTGAAATCATGGGAAAAACGTTGATGAATTTTTTTCATAACAAAATTGAAGAACTGGGTCTAGTTTTAGGTTTTCGAAAGACAGTAAATGGGGTCAGTTGGATGTCGAATTTCTCCTCAATGGTGAAGTCGAGTTGAACAAGATTTATGGTGGAGGTCGTCCTTCGTACCAGTCTCTCATGGGTGGAGTTTGGTGATGATTGATCTGTTTTGGTGGCGGTGCGAAGAGTTTTGTTGGGACGGTTTTGTTAATGGTGTTTTGACATTAATAGCAGTGCACTGGTTTTGAGAAGAAGAGGATGTGAGGCTTTGGCAGTGCGTCAAAAGGGTACTGGCCGGTGGTAGCATGACGTGGGAGTGTAGTTGGGGTGGCTCTCCAGCAGGTGGTTCAGTTGCACACGTGTACAGTGTGCAAACTGTGCACTGTGATGACACGGGAAATTGAAGAAGAAGTGGTATTGGTTGATAGAAGTGGTACTGTAAAGAGAAAATGGAGATTTGGCAAATTCAGGGAACATGGATTTAGCAAGGAAATCTGGTATGGATCAGTGTGTGCGGCATAAGATATGGAAGTGGCACTTTGGCACGAGGTTGTACTTTGGTGCGAAGTGGTACTTTGGCACTTTGCAAAAAGTAGTAAATGCAAAAGTGGTACTTTGGCACTTTGCAAAAAGTAGTAAATGCAAAAGTGGTACTTTGGCACTTTGCAAAAGTGGTACTTTGGCACTTTGCAAAAGTGGTACTTTGGCACGAGGGAGGACTTGGTACTTGGCGCTGAGGTGGTAATGGGTGGGAGCATAGGATTTGGAGTGGTATTGGCGTGCGCAACTTGGTGTTTTGGCAAGTGGTACTTGGCAAATGCAATGGGTTTGGAAAAGGAGTTTTAGGCAGATTTTTAATTAAATCAAGTTTTAAAATTAAAAACAAAAATCTAATAAAGATAAAAGAAGGAACATAAAAATAAATAAAAGGATATTTTTAATTTAATAAGATCGTAAAGAAATGAATTGTCTTGGCAAGTGGAAGGAAGGACATCAGTAGAGAAATCGAACGCAGAGGCTTGGCTTAAAAGTTTCAATGAGTTTAAAAGTAAAACAAAGAAAGAGATAATTATAAATTAAGTTATTTATAATTATTTGGAAATAAATAGATAATTTACAAAGTAAGAAAAAGGTATAAAATGTCATATAAACAAGCCGACATTTTAGAGTAAAATACCGTGTGCGACACACACGCTTTAGTTGTTCATTTATAAAGGATAGTCAAAACTGAATAAATTACCGTGTGCGACGCACACGCTTAAGATGTTCATTTATACAAGATAGTCAAAATGTCTGGATTTAAACAATGCAGACATATACCATTCTGTTTGGTCAAAGCTCATAAAATAAAGAGTAAATAAACTGAATTATATTTAATTCAGTTCATTTTAAGCTGATAACTAACTCTTTAAAGAAATGTTTAAGATCAAGTGAATATTGAAAATAGTTCTTAAATATCAATTGATAGTAAAAGACATTACGCTAACCATTTCAAAGAGTCCGGAATTAATATTCCACTTTGATTTGATTCAAATGTTGCGTGTTAGAGATTATTGAAGATAATTGAAGATGGAGATATGCAAGGGATATTTTGTTTTAGAGGATAGTGCCTTCGGTTTGTCCAGTCTCAGAACAACTTATATGGTTGGGTGTATGACAACGTATATCTACCAGATCTTACGCATCGACTTTTCAGAAGCATATTATGTTGGTGGCGGAAGAATTCGTTTCTCTTAGCTTTACGCCCGTATTGTATTTGAGAAAATAAATTGTGTGCTTTGACAGATATGACGGTGTGACATCCAAAGTTATTAGAGAAGTGATCTGTCAAAAGATCAGAAATAACCTCAAGCCTTACAACCAGGAAATGTAAGAAATTGGGAACGCAGCATGGCTAGGTGTTTCATTCCTAAGCAGGGTGTATTGTCACCAATCTAGAGAAAATCCTTATTTGTTCTTCTTTCGATTCTGTATCTTTCGGGAATTATGGTAGGCGCGCAATAAAAGCCACAAGGTGACAATATATTCGATACACTCAAGTTAAATGAGTGGCCGGTCATGTGTGACTGGGTTACAAGACATTCTTGTTGAACCCCAGTGCATACCCTCTAGAGTACACTGATCGGCAGGTGGTCCCATACCTTGTCTGTCAAAATCCAATCTCCAATAAGAGCCCGCGGTTTTTGATTTTATATTATATATACGTGGAGCGTGCGATGCAAGCATTCCGCTTGATGGTTATTTATTTGATACAAACTATTATAATATCATATGATTTTGATATCAAAAATGTTTTGGGATATTGTAAGGTAAAAACTGTCCGTATTTATGTGTGGGCTGGTCTTACTATTATCTTTTCTTTCAAAAGATTTTCTAAAGTTAAAATCTGTTCTCGTAATGAGATAACCCATTCTTGTTTCCAATTTGTTTTAAATTTGTTTACTCACACCAGTCCCCCAACTGACCCAGAGTTTATTTAATGTGTTTTTCCTAAACTCTTGGGCACTCATAACACTTGTTATGGGTAGACAAGTGATCTAGGTGACTAATGGAAACCTTTGAAGTATTATGGAGTACAAGTCCAAGAACTCGTCTAGTAGCTATATCTATCTCTAGGTATCTAGTTTGAATATCTGTATTAAACTAGTATGATGATGTATTATGATGGTAATGTACAATGATGTATCAAACCCTGTTATGCAATATATTATGTATTTTGTGAAATTCCGCTTTGAGATTCTGATGTTTTTGTTTAGTCTATTCTCTATTTCTATTCTTTAATAATGACACTACTTCCAAGGTCATCGAAAGTCGGGCCATTGCAGTTGGTATCAGAGCTTAAGTTTACTGAATACCTAGGCTTTGGGTAAGTATTGAGAGAGTGTATTTAAAAAAAAATTATAGTATAGGTCAATCCTAGTTATTGACTTAGGTTATCCCTAAAAATATCTTCCGATTGAGTTATTAACTATCAAACCGTATACTCAGAAAGTTGAAAATGAGTTCTCATGGAAGAAGAGGCCGAGGAATAAGCGGGACAACCACGACCAACGGGCACACTGTTACTCCAAATCAATTGGATACTGCTGAAGTAGTCCCAGCTCCAACTCAGCCAAACTTTGTGATGATATATAAGAATTACAGTACTCTTGGAGGAAAGATTTTCAAAGGTACCGAATCGTTGATTGAAGTCCAAGCATGGCTAAGATCATATGAGAAGATTTTAAGGGTATAAAGTTGGACGATGAGTATAAGCGTCTTTTAGCTTCGTGGCATCTGGAGGAAGCCGCAGCAATCTGGTGGGATGCCCAAACCGCTAATACTCCTGAGGAAGAATTTACTTGGGAAATGTTCAAGCCTATGAAGCCCAGTATCTACCCGCCATCGTAAAAACAAGGATGTACCGAGATTTCATCGACTCGAAGCAGGAAAGCATGACTGTTACTGAATACGAAAATAAGTTCAATGCACTCTCAAGCTTTGGACCAGAGTTGGTCAATACTCCGTTGAAGGAAAATGAAATGTTTGAAGCTGGCCTGAAGGATAGTCTACGAGGCAGGATAATGGGACATTTGAAGGATACGTTTATTGAACTAGTAGACTTAGCACTTAGGAATGAAGCTTTAGAATATAGGAAACAAGTAAAAAAGGCTTAGACTGGAGAAATCAGTGGAGAGAATCCTCAAAAGAGGAAATTCAATCCAAATTGGGAGAACAAGGAAAAATGAAATACAGTGGAAGAGAAATATGAAAATCGTTTCAAGAATAAAATATGTCACGACTGCAAACAAAAGGGACATATCGCTAGATTTTGTAAAGAGTCAAAAGATAAGGAACCAGAACAACTCCAACAGCAACAGAAGCCTCAACAGCAGCAGAATCAAAGGAATGGGATGGTGATAAAGAACCTTTGTTTCAACTGCCATCAGCCTGGACACATGGTCAAAGATTGCCCACTGATGAAGAAGGCACCATAGACTAATGTTTATGCTATCATAAATGAGCCGTCAACTTCTGGGGATGTGAAAGGAAAAGGAGTCGTGAAAGGTACTTTAAATTTTAATAAGAAGAGTTAAAATAATTAGGGTCAAGCCCAGGATAAGTTCAACAACGTTGAATTAAATTTAGAAAAATATCTAGTGAATAAAATTGGTATTTCCTAGTAATAAAGACCAGACTTGAGTTATTAGTTTGATATATACCCATATGAGTTAAGTAGCTGATTTTGTAATAAAATCAGAATCTTGGATTTCAGAAATTAAGATAACTAAATGTAAATCAAATAAGAAGTCTATTTAGAAGGTGGGGACGATAATTATGGTATTGCCCACTGATGAAGATAGTTATGCAAATTAAATAAGAAGTCTACTTGTATCTCTTAAATTTTGGGGACGAAATTCTTTTAAGGTGGGTGGACTGTAATGTCCCGGTTTTATCTGACTTTTGATTGATAATAATAGTGATTTTAATCAGATAATTAAATTAAAATATGTCTACTAAACAATCTAAAACAATTTGAATTACATGTGTAAAAGGTTATGAATGCACTAATAATGTACATATTTAGTTACGTTTTAAAAACTTGAAAACATGATAATAGTATGCAACATTTAAAAATAAAACATAAATTCATATTAAAATCTTGACATTATATATATAGTTATGGTTTAACATAAATTCAAAGTAAAATCTTGCAACTAAAACTATAACTTTCCACATAAGAATAATAACAAAATGTACGTATGAAAGGGGCACTCTGTTGCTTAGGAGAACATCAATACTTCCTAAACAATTATGTGCAGCAAGGAGTAATCATTATGTAGGAGAAACAATTCGGCCAAAACAAATACATAGACATATAATAGGACATTGCTCACAACCTGTTCTGTAAATTGCCTCAATAAAAACAACAAAGGAAATATAGATAACAACAAAACAAAAGCAAGTCTCTAATGTCAATGATCTTAATATGATTCAACAAGTAATAGCAGGGCTAAATATAAGTGCAAGACGTCTCCTAAAAACCAACAACACAAGCTTGAAAATATAAATATTCTCCTCAGCAAAATATCAAACACTCAAACCCATTTTATATTACAAATTAAACTGGGGGAATATTTTATCCATGCGCAGCATTTAAAGAAGTATGGTTTGGAAATATCATGCTTCTAGAAGGAAAACATAGGACAAGAGGATTGGTCAAAAATCTAATTAAATAATTCATTGTTCATGCATTGTTTTCCTGGAAACATTTGTATAGGATTTAGAACCAATGGTAAGCTTAATAAGCAGCTTACTGTAGCTTCACCCTTAAATTAAGGAGATGAAAGAAAACAGATTTTTAAATGGGAGGACTTGGCTATATATACCCCAGAAACCATGCATTCTCCTCATGACATCAAAATACTAAGTTTGATTTAGCAGGAAAAGGAAAGTGTTTAAGGCGAGTAAACTAAATTTCCAAACTGTGTTAAATATTTACCTGAATTGCTATTTGATGTTGGTAAGTATATATGGTTATATCATTTATAACACCTGCACATTTATCTGTTGTTAGGAAGAAAGCATTTTTCACCATTGAAATGGAACTGTATATAAGAACAGAGTAGCATTAGCCATTTGTTACCATCTGTTAAACCTGTAATGTGAATATTATTTAATGTTTGCAAAAAGCTAAGGTTATATACATGTTAGTTACGTAGGACATCATTCTAACATCTGTATATAGGTATAGAACAATGTAAACCTTAAAGCAACTTCTGTCTGTATAAACAAAAGCAAATCCCACAACCTATTGAGAAGAAAATCTATAACTTAAATTCCAAATGGGTTATAGAGTATGATTACTTCAAGAAAGTTGTTAGTTACTGCTAGAAATTTTTTTAAAAATAGTTTTGAAGTATATAAATATAAATATATATATATATATATACCCAGATATCAACACTTCCTTGTAACCAAATTCCAAATTACTGATTTTTCGACCATCATGGATTCAATTTTCAGGCGTAGTATGAATTCGTATTCGAAAACCATGAATTTTAGTACCAATTTCATGATTTCTAATAAAGTAGGCGCTGAGATAATTCGAATTAACCAGAAAACCCTGTTCAATCAAATTCTGATGATACACATGATCGGAGGTCATGGAATTTAGGTTGGACGAATGTAGCATAGGGGAAATCATGGGAAAATTGTTGATGAATTTTTTCATAACTAAATTGAAGGAACTGGGTCTAGTTTTAGGTTTTCAAAAGACAGTGAATGGGGTCAGTTGGACGTCGAATTTCTCCTCAATGGAGAAGTCGAGTTGAATGGGATTTATGGTGGAGGTCGGCCTTCGTACTAGCCTCTCATGGGTGGAGTTTGGTGATGATCGATCTGTGTTGGTGGCGATGCGAGGAGTTTTGTTGGGACGGTTTTGTTAATGGTGTTTTGATGTTAATGGCAGCACAGTGGTTTTGAGAAGAAGAAGATGTGAGGCTTTGGCAGTGCGTCATAAGGGTACTGGGTGGTAGCATGACGTGGGAGTGTAGTTAGGGTAGCTCTCCGGCAGGTGGTTCAGCTATAAATGTGTACAGCGTGCACACTGTGCACTGTGATGACATGGGAAATTGAAGAAGAAGAAGTGGTATTGATAGATAGAAGTGGTACTGTAAAGAGAAAATGTAGATTTGGCAAATTCAGGGAACATGGATTTGGCAGAGAAATCTGGTATGGATAAGTGTGTGCGGCATAGGATATGGAAGTGGTACTTTGGCACGAGGTGGTACTTTGGCGCGAAGTGGTACTTTGGCACTTTGCAAAAAGTGGTACTTTGGCACATTGCAAAAGTGGTACTTTGGCACTTTGCAAAAGTGGTACTTTGGCACTTTGCAAAAGTGGTACTTTGGCACGATGGAGGACTTGGTACTTGGCGCTGAGGTGGTAATGGGCGGGAGCATAGGATTTGAAGGGGAATTGGCGCGCACAACATGATGTTTTGGCAAGTGGTACTTGGAAAATGCAATGGGTTTAGCAAAAGGAGTTTTAGGCGGGTTTTTAATTAAATCAAGTTTTAAAATTAAAAACAAAGAAAATCAAATAAAGATAAAAGAAGGAAAATAAAAATAAATAAAAGGAGATTTTTAATTTAATAAGATCGTAAAGAAATGAAATATTTTGGCAAGTGGAAGGTAGGACATTAGCAGAGAAATCGAACGCAGAAGCTATGCTTAAGAGTTTCAACGAGTTTAAAAGTAAAACAAAAAAAGAGATAATTATAAATTAAGTTATTTATTGTAATGACCCGCATTTTTAACCATCGAATAATTAATTAATTTAATTATTTAAATATCAATTTGGCGATATCGACGACCTGAATTAAATAATATTGAATATTTAATTAATATAAATAATAGAATAAAATATATTTATTTCTGAAATAGTCAGAAATAGTGGAATTGACAATATTGTGTGAAGTGGACAATTTAAAATATATAATTCAGTTTAGAGTTGAATTATAATAACGAATATATTCATTTAAACGAAGTTTGAACGTATAATTAAAATATAATTATAATAGAGCTCGAAATGGCGCGGCAGTTCGCTACTTGGCGATTTGAACTTCAACTGAATATACATAATCCGTTTTAAGTCGGATTTCTGTGAAACAAGAAACGTACGGAGCTGGTGAAGTATATTTTTCCAATAGAAGAGAAAAATCGAGATTTTGTCGTGTAGATTTTGATTTATGTCCAAATCAAATTTTAGAAAAGTCGCTGTGGAATTACTTTATAATTTATAACGATATATAAAAGGAATTTCATTATAAATCGAATATCGATTTAATCGGAATTTGAAATATCAAGTTAGAAATTCATATAGGAATATTATGAAACTGTATGATATCGTATGTGAATATATACGATAATATTTAATTTTAAATATTTAATTTAATTGCTTTTAAATATATTTATATATTTAAAAGGGCTATTTAGGGCTTTAAAAATAGCCAGTTTTGCAAACGATCTCAGAATTCGACGAAACTAATTTTGTTGGATCCGCAATGTTAAATTAATGTTAGATTACAAGTTTCGTGATTTTTGAAGTCAGTATGTGGCCGTACCGATTTTTAATGTGGAAAACAGTTAGTATTTTGACGGCTAAAAATACGTCGTGTGAGCAAACGGAGTCGGAATTCGACGAAACTAGTTTCGTTGGGACCGTAATGTCGAACTGTAGCTGAATGTCCAGTTTCGTGATTTTTGGGTATCGTGTGTGATCGTAAGAATTTTTAAGGACATATACAAGTAGCGTTTGCTTAGATATTAATAAAATAATCAAATAATAAAATATTAAAACCATCCTATATAAACACCATATTCACCCTCTAAACCTAAATTCTTTTTCTTTGGTCAACAGAATCCGGCGCTTCTTTTATTTCTTCCTCAACGTGGAAAAGCCACTTTCAAAAATCAAAGTAAAACGAAATGAAATCCCATAAATCAGAAAATAGGAATGTGTGGATTCAGCATTTGACGAGCTTCGATTCTATATGCTATTTGTTGGGTTCGAACATCATTTCTGTTCACTGTTGTTTTACAGCGTTGAGTTAGGGTTCACATAATGAGATGATTGAAGCTTCGATTCTCGTTTTAATTGTTGTATTGGGTTTTGCGATAGGATTTAGTAGCTCGCCTGGAATTTTTGGGTGGTTTCGAGTATGAAATCGTCGCACCCTGTACTGTTGGGGGTAGTTCGACGCAAGTTGAAACAGAAGCTCGAGATGGGAAATCGTGGCATGAGGAGGAAGAGCTGGAGGCGAGGAGTTGATTGGAGGTTTCGGTGTTGGAAACCGTGGAAGAATGAAGGGGGTGGGAGGAGGATTATTGGCCGTGTTTTTACTTGAGACGGAGACTTTGAGTTCGGGAAAGAAAGGTCGTCAAGCGGGCCTGGTATTTAGAAAGGTAATGAGCCGAGGAAGTTGGGCCCATGGCTTTAAGGGAAATTAAATTTTGATTTATTTAAACAGTGCAGTAACTTGTGTAAACCATAACTTGTACATACTGAATCAGAATTTCGAACAGTTAGATCCGTTAGGACCGTATGGACGGTGGCTACGCAATGGGACTAACTGGAAGTCGATTGGAGCTCGTTTGAATTTATGGAAAAATAAATTGTTTGATTCAAATCAAACAACAATTTATCGTTCTTTAACGATGAACTGCCAAAGTGAGTAAAACTCACCAACTCTGAACAATTATATTTTTATAACGTATTCTTAGAACTGATAATTATCTGTTGATTGTTGTGTGTTGATTTGGTTGATTGAACTGCTAGTCATTTAGTTGAAATCACACACACACACAAATATATATATATATATATATATATATATTGATGTTGCTTATCAGAAAATTTCATACTGAAATGAAGTTGATGTTAATTATATGGGTTAACATCTGTGATGCAGGGAAACAGGTTGGAGGGACCCCACTGGGTTCCTCAATATTTAATTTACTATTTTTGTTTCATATATCGAAATATATGATGTGATATAAAATCTGTGTCGATTTTGTGTATTTGGACGATAATGGCCTTCGAGATTTATATGGTAAATACCAAAATACCGGAATGTTAAAAAGGGAATTTTCAAAAAAATGAATATTGAAAATAAATTATTTATAAAATCAAAGGATTTTATAAAAGAGAAAATATTTATAAAATCGAAGAAGATTTTATAAATAAGAAATATTTATAAATTGGAATATTTATAAATAGGAGATATTTAGAAAGGGAATAATTAAAAAAAATCAAAGAGTTGAAAAGGAAAATATTTGTCAAACAAGTATAAAGGAGAAATATTTGTCAAACAAACATAAAGGAGAAATACTTGTCAAACAAATATAAAGGAGAAATATTTGTCAAACAAATATAAAGGAGAAATATTTGTGGAAACAAATAAAAATGGAAAAGGAATATTTGAATAAATGAAAGTAAAGGGATTATTTATTTAGAGAATAAATAGAAGAGATAAAAGAAATATTTATTTGTTAAATAAATAAAATTTGAAAAGGGAATAGTTATTTGTTAAGTAACCAAATAGAAAAGGAAGTTATCAAAGGAATAATTCAAAAGGAATAATAAAAAGGAATAATTCAAAGGAATATTTCAAAGGAGTTAATTCAAAAGAGTTAAATCGAAATAAGTTAATCAAATATTAGTTATTCGGTTAGAGTTTATCGAATAGAGAAAACAGTTAGAGTTAATCAGTTAGAGTTAAGAGTTATAGTTAATCAGTTAGAATTAACCAGTTAGAGTTAATCAGCTATTGTTAATCAATTAGGGTTAATCAGTTGGGGTTAATCAGTTAGAGTTAATCAGTTAGAGTTAATCCAAATGAGATGCCATTTAGCACGAATGCTAGGGAAATTCGCAGGGCTGCAGATAGCTTAAGGCGGTCGGATGTTTCCTGAGGGAATCAGGCATAATCATTGTGATCGCTGCGATCTAGAGTCAAGCGAATGGAGTTAAATCAAATATTAGCTATTCGAAATAAAGTTAAAACAGACTTAGTTATTTGAATATAAGTTAATTGAATATTAGTTATTCGATAGGAGTTAATCAAGTTGAGTTACATAAGTCGAGTTAGTGAAGTTTAGTTAAATAAGTCGAGTTAATTAAGTTAAGTTAGTCAAGATGAGTTAATCAAACCGAGTTAATCCAAAGGAGTTAATCCAAGAGAGTTAGTCGAATATAGTTTATTCGAATAGAGTTAAAGGAAAGGAGTTATCGATTAGTTTAATTGAAAGGATTTATCGATTAATTTAATCGAAAGGAGTTATCGATTTGTTTAATCGAAAGGAGTTAATTGAATTTAGTTATTCGAAGAAGAGATAAATCGAATATAGTTTATTCAAAAAGAGAGATTATCGAATATCGTGTATTCGAAAGAAAGAGTTATCGAATATTTGTTATTCGAAGTGAGTTATCGAATATAAGTTATTCGAAGAAAGTTAATCAGATATAAGTTATTTGAAGAGAGATAATTGAATATTAGTTATTCAAAGGAGTTAATCGAATATTAGTTACTCGAAAGAGAGTAAATCGTCGAATTCGATTTACATCGAATTCGGGAAAGTACTTATACTTTCCGGGGCTAAATCAAGATTTATTTATTTATAAATAAACTAGAGTAGGTTAATTATTCAAAGTAAGAATAAAAGTTATAATTGAAGTTAGATATTTCGAAAGTAGGGATTTTAACGTTACCGTTATAACCAATGTTTTCAATAAAGAATTGGATACGTAAATTGAATCCGCGAGAGACGTAAAGGAGTTTGTTAAAGGTTTAAAGGATAAATTTTGACTATTTCGAAGTTAAAATGTTGTTCAGTTAAGGTCTGAGAGGTAATTATATCCCAACTTGGTTGACTTCCGTCTTAACTAAGGAATGGTAAGGTTTGATAGTGAATGATGGTGAAGTGAATTTAGTAAATGGTTTGAGTTGGCATGGCGATGTTTGATTTAAACATCAGTTTAAATCCAGCGAAGGAGTTTTGGAAATGTTTTCCAAACAAGAATCAGAAATGTTTTCTGATAATAGAAAATAAGAATGTAGAATATATGAAAAACAGGAGATAAGTAAACTAATGAACTAAAGAGATAAATGTTAAATGATGATTGATCGATGTAATTTCCATTTGGAAATAACATCGTTGTTTGCAGACGTGTTTTTCTTTGATAGTTAACTCACCGACTATCAAAGCTTTTGACCATTTTAACGTTGTTAATATGGAGAGAACGGTTGGATTATTATCCGAAGAACCACTCCGTATTGGCATAAGCGTTGCGAATCAAGTACGCTGAATATATTGAAGACGGAGTAAAGTGCAAGGGCTGTTGCATAAATCTTAGATAACAATTGCCTAAGATGGATGTACTGAACAGTGCCTTCGGTTTGTCCAGTCCCAGGACAACTTGTATGGACGAAGTTCTGACAGAGTATATCTGATAGATTGCGTAAGTTGATCTCTTCAAACGTATTCACGTTTGGTGGCGGAGGAATTCGTTTCTCTTAGCTGTTTACCCGTGTTATTTTTGGATAAATCAATTTGTGATTTAAAGGGTTTGACGATGTGGCATTCTAAGTGAATGAAGATATGATATGTAAAAAGATAAGCGTAGCTTCTAGCCTTACATCCGGTAAATGACAGAAATCGGGCAGGCAGCATGGCTAAGTCGGTCACTCCGTAGTAGGGTGTATAATCACCTATCTAGAGAATATTTATTTGCTTCTTTAATCTATCAATGCTGTCACATATATATATATATATATATATATATATATATATATATATATATATATATATATATATATATATACGGAAACGGTTGCTGATCCCAACTGTTGGTGATATACATTCGATACACTCAAGCAAAATGAATGGTTAGTCATGTGTGGCTGAGTTGCAAGACGTTCTTGTTGAACTCCAGTGTATCGTTCCTAGAGTACACTGATCGAAAGGTGGTTCCATACCTTGTCATAGTTGGAAATCCATTACCCAATACGTGCTTGCGGTTTTGATTGTATACTATATATATAGAACGTGAGATGAAAGTGTTTCTGCTAGATTGATATCTATTTGTATATAGAGATTATTATAATATCAAAATGATATTGCTCTTCAAAGATGTTTGGATTTTCATAAGGGAAAACCCGTTCCGTTTTCACAGCGTGGTCTTATGATATATCCGTTATTAAACCAAGTGTTTGGAGTATTATTCACACCAGTCCCATGACTGACACGGAGTTTCTTTTGTTTTGTTTCCCTAAACTCTTGGGTGCCTAAATTTGTACGGGCAGTCAAGTAGTCAGGATTTTACAGATATACTTGGAGAGCTTGGTGTAGGAGGCTTCAGGATTCTATAGCTATTGTGTATTTCCGCTATTATTTAATTCCATATGTAAAGAAGGTTGAAAATTAATATGTCTAAATACAACGTTTGCATTCCCAATACAATGTCTACTTTAAAAATTCTATGCAAGTAATACTGCTATGCAGTTAAATTTTATTTATATATTAGATGATGGGAGACCTCTTTTATATTTCATATGGTAATTACAGAATGTCTTCAATTTTTTTTTTTAAAATTAAGGTATATGTTACATAGTGTAACAACCCGTATTTTGAATAACATGTTATAACGTAAATCAAGGCAGAATTAAATGTTAAAATATGAATCAAGGGAAATGAGCTGTGCCATTGCGTTCATCTCGGAAAAATACGCGAAATAGAGTCCGAGTTTTCGAGAATCGGAGTCCGTATGACCAAGTTATGGCCCGTCAAAGTTTTCAGATATTCAAGTTCAAAAACAGTTCAAAATTCAAATCTGGAGCCAAACAGACTGGGCAGGAAAATTTCCCGCCCAGCCCCAAGTCGACTAGGGAGTCGACTTGGGAGTCAACACCCCCAGCCCCAACTCAACTGCCCATTCGACTTGGTTGTCGACCTGGGTGGTCCTGCCAGGTTAGCCTGGTGCACCTGTTTTGGCTCTTGGGTCTTGTTTTGTTGGCTTGTGACGAGATTTGATGGCTTAGATCTAAACTAGGGTTAATCCTATGGCCTAAACTAACCTAAACTTCTATATAAGCACCCTTAGACCTACCCTAAACCCTCATAAATCATTCCTACAACTAAGTGCTGCCCAAATGCTCTCTAATCATGGCCTCCATCTTCATATCATGGCCTCCATCTTCTTCATCTTGAGAGCTTGAGAGCCTAAGCTTGATCTAAAGCAAAGGAGCCATCTTTCTTCATCAAAACAAGGATCTTTCTTCTTATTTCTCAAGGCTTGGAGTGGATCTTAATTATTTTGGGATTTCTTGTGTTGCTACATCATTCCTAGAGTCTCTATCTTGTTCTATTGTGTTCTAGTTCTCTTGACCACGCTTTGTAAGCCCCATTCTACTCTTAGATTTAAACTATGAACTTAATATGACATGTAGTGACTTGAAATTGGGCTTAATTGTAATGTTTACCTTAGATCTATCATTTTATGCATAGATCTATTCATGACTCTTTTGATCTATGACTATGGGACTTTCACCTTGACTTTTTGTTTAGAAAGCTATGATCTTTATTTGGGAATGTTGCATAATGCAACATAGAAACCCTCATGACCTTGATGTTAACTTGCCATGATGTGACCTATATGCCAATCACAAGTTTATCACCATATTTTCTAAGTTTAATGTTATACATGTTTAGAGGCCAATATGCTTAATATGATGAACACCTTTGCCCCATATGTCACCATGTTTAACTTGTGATAGACTTTGCCACTTTATTCCCAATTTTGTCGTATGGTTATGTTCCCTCTTTGATCTATTTGTGTTGATGCGAATTTACGTGCGATGGGAATGCGTTATGGGTAGTTAGGCAAACTTTAATGACATGAAACATGACTAGAAAATATGACATGAAAGTTGATATGTGATTATGCTTGAAAACATGAACATGGACATGACACTTAGAAAACATGAAAGTGGCCAACTCGAGGTTGGGTTAAGTTTGTAGCATAAATCTACCTGGAACCGACCGGCTTAACTAGTAGCTACAAACAATAGTACCCAATGTGAGTAGTTGGTCATGTCGCACTTAAAACCCGAGGTTAGACTAGGTTGTGGTGTAAAGCTACCCAGACCCACCCGGCTTAACTAGTAACCACAACAAGGTCTAATGTGAGAGGTTGGGGTGCATTAAGTTAATTAATGCCACATGATAGGGTTAAGTCATGGACTTCTTAAATACTTAACCAATTGAACATGAGGGGTTGGTAGGGTTATGTCATGAACCGCTTGGATACACTTAACCAACTTGATACATGATTGGATAGGGTTAACCACACTTAACCCGTTAGAAACCCTAGTTACGTGGTCCTTTTCACCAGTAACCCTCTTAGTTGTATCACGATACCCTAGGGACTAGGCTAGGGTGTGGCACGATTACTGGGCTGACATGTAAGCGACCAAAAAGACGGCTGAGTAGGTGCGCCGGTGTAGGTTCAGGCGGACTATGGTCATGCACATAGTCCGGAGTTGAAAAAGCAGACACGAGCACCAGTAGGTTTAGACTGTGTGTGCTTGATTTGTGTCAGTGGTTGGCACCCTAGGGCTTGATACACCCTAGGGTGGTCCTACACAGTTGACTACATTTCGTGATTGGGTCGTATGACACCGACACTTGACGAGTTAGGCTTATAGGGAGCCGATCGACTTGACCGTGTAGTTGGACCTTTATTTAGGTCATCTCATGATATTGGGCCAAGATTGGGCCAAGGGATCATTTCTTGTTTACACTTGACATGGTTTAGAATACTAGTACACTTTCGGTGCAACTTAACCTTGTATATGCGTTGCCACACTTGATCTATCTTGTTAACTATTCACCATCCCAGTTTAGTTACATCCTTATGTTTAATCTCAGTTTCTCATGTCCAGTTAACTTTACTAGTTTTCATACTGATAGTAGGTAGGACTTACCAGTCTTTTTGGCTGACCCGTTTTCTTCCACCTCTTTTCTTTCGTTTCCCCCCCCCCCCAAGTTCTCAGGGTGGGAACACTAGCACCTAGCTTGGATCTTTAGCTATCTTTCTGGATAGCTCATGTACGGTTTGGACTTGAGCTCGCTATGACTTTACCATGTCTACTTTGGGGATAGTTTACTTTCTGTTATTTCCAGTTTTCAGTTTATGTTTCTAGACTTGTAGTAGTTGGAAAAATGATGACCTAGTATTTTCATGTAAGTTGACTATGGTTTTGAAATGGGTGGAATTCTACAGCTGCTTTACTTACTCTGTTTTTACTTATATATCTGTTTATGTTCTGTCTTGTGATATCTTCGTGGATGTTTACCTTGTCCAACGCCCCTCCAAAGCTAGTGTACTTGCTTAGATTGACCCTGACGGAGGTGGGGTGTTACATTTGGTATCAGAGCATAAGGTTTACAAGATTGAACAAAAAGGTTTTTTAAAAAAACTTACCTTTTGAAAAACTATTTTGAAAACCAATTATAAAGAAGTATTTTTCCAAGAAAAGTCTAGTTTATTTTAAAAGGCTATTCCCCAAAAGCCATTAGCACTATCCTTTGTTTCCTCGTTCTGAATCTATCTTTTCCTTCGTTTCAGTATGGCCGATAATTTTGCCATTCCGAAGGGCGTACCAGTACCTGTTTGGTTCAGGAGGCTCATGGAGGCAAGGGCAAGGGCAAATGAAGCCGGCCCCGCGGATATTCCTTCTCCTCTCGTAGCTGAGGTTCCTCCTCCTCCTCCTCCTCAGCATCCACAAGTGGATTTCGCGAAGATTTGCAAGGACTTTAAGGCGATGGGTGGCAAGAATTTTATTGGGACGGAGACTTTTGTTGAGGCCAGAAACTGGTTGAAGGAAACTGAAGACCTTTTTGCTATCTTTGGTATAGAAGATCGAAGGAAAGTTTTGTTGGCGGTATGGCTATTGAAAGAGGAAGCAGCTTATTGGTGGGAAGTCAGCACCGCTACTAGGCCTATAGAGACTTGGGCCGACTTTATGATGAGGTTTGGGCTTAAGTTTCTATCATATGCTGAAGAGAATCTGCAAACGGAGAGGTTTATATCTTTGAAGCAAGGGGACATGACTGCTAAGGAGTATGTGAATAAGTTTAACCAACTTGCTCGATTCGGTTTAGACATGGTTAACACAGCTCAGAAGAAGGCTCTACGCTTTGCTCGAGGATTGAATGAGCCATTGCAAGGTTTGGCCATGTATCATATACCCATGGGGGGCACTTTTGAGAGCTTAGTGGATATGGCATTGCTCCAAGGAGATGATAAAAATGGTAAGAAAGAAGTTAAGCTTAATGAGACACAAACCAAGAAGGTGGACTCCAAGTAGGGAGGCAATCAGAGCAACCAGAACAACAAGAAGGGAAACAAGGGCAACAACAACAACAAGGCAAGGGAGACTAGGAAGTGCAACTTCTGTGGGATCACTGGGCACATAGCCAAAGACTGTAGGAAGAAGAAGAGGAAGTTGGCCGAATGCTTTCATTGTGGAGAGTCTGGACACTATAGCAAGGATTGCCCTAAGAAGCAAGGACAAGGACAGACTCAGCGAGCAGGACCTTCTGGAGGGCAAGTGCATGCTCTCAACACCGTTCCAGCTCTTGACTGAGGTAGTATTTTTGTAGAAAGCCTTGTTTACATTTCTGATTTTCCTGTTCGCACCTTATTTGATTCTGGCGCATCGCATAGTTTTATTTCTTCTGATCTTGTTGAAAATTTGCACCTAAGTACTAGTCTAGTTGAGGATCCCGTCAGTGTTTCAAATCCAATTGGGGGTTCCGCCCATTTATCTATGATTTGTGTGGATTTTAAGATTTCTATCTTGAGTGTAGAATTCATGCATAGTGCGTATGTTCTCGGGTTTATGGGATATAGGTTGATTTTGGGCATGGATTGGTTGTCCAGTAATGGAGCCATTCTTGATTGTGAGCATAGGGTAGTGAGGCTCGTGACTCGCCTCGGTAATACCCTAGAAATTTCTTGTAACCCTATGGATCCCGTCATGTTATGTTATCTTGAATCCCTCGACTCATCTATTGACAATCTTCAATTTGTGAGGGTAGTCCGAGAATATTCCGATGTCTTTGAAGTGGTTAAGGGGTTACCCCCTAAACGCGAGATAGATTTCCGCATTTATCTTGTTGATAATGCCAAGCCAGTTTCATTGCCCGTCAGGCACATGGCCCCGCAAGAAAGAAGAGAGCTTAGTAAGCAAGTCAAGGAGTTGCTTGAGAAGAATTTAATTAGGCAAAGCATTTTTGAATGGGGTGCTCCGGTGGTATTCGCTACTAAAGCGGATGGTCCGCTTCGTCTGTGTGTTGATTATCGAGAATTAAACAAGTTGACAAAGAAGAACAGGCACCCACTACCGAGAATCGATGATCTTTTTGACCAGATTGTAGGTGCTTCTGTTTTCTCTCAACTCGATCTAGCCACCGGATTTCATCAGCTTAGAGTGGCTGAGGATAGTATTGACAAGACTGCGTTTAGGACTCCAGATGGATTCTTTGAATGGCTCGTCATGCCATTCGGTTTGACTAATGCACCTGCCTACTTCGTAGATTTGATGAGTAGGGTGTTCAGGGATTTCCTTAACAAGTTTGTGGTCGTTTTCGTGGATGATATTCTGATCTTCTCAAAGGATGAGGAAGAACATGCTAGACATCTCAAGGAAGTGATGGATACGCTTAGAGCTCATCAGTTGAAAGCCAAGTTCTCCAAATGCCATTTTTGGAGGGAGGAAGTTCGGTTTCTTGGACATATAGTTTATAAGCAAGGCATAGCTGTGGATCCCACAAAAGTGGTTGCGGTTCAAGACTGGAAAACTCCTAAGAATGCAACTGAAGTAAGAAGCTTTCTCGGTCTGGCAGGCTTTTATAGGAAGTTCATTAAGGACTTCGCAAAAATATCAGATCCTCTTACTAAGTTAACGAAGAAGAACTTAGTCTTTGCATGGGACTTAGAGTGTGAGCTTGCTTTTCAAAGGCTTAAGAGAACTCTTACCACAACTCCAGTTCTAGCATTACCCGATGGCGGTAAGATGTTTACCGTGTACACAGATGCTTGTGGAACGGGGTTAGGCGCTGTCCTAATGCAAGATGGAAGAGTGATATGTTATGGGGTTAGGCAACTTAAAGTTCATGAGAAGAACTATCCCACGCATGATTTGGAGTTGGCGGCGATCGTCTTTGCACTTAAATCTTGGCGCCATTATCTTCTCGGCGAAAGTTTCGAGTTATATACTGATCATAAGTCTCTGAAGTACCTCTTTTTGCAAAAGGATTTGAATCTAAGGCAACAGAGGTGGATGGAATTCTTGGCATCTTATTACTTTGATATAGCTTATATTCCTGGCAAGGGTAATGTTGTGGCAGATGCGCTAAGTAGGAAAAGGCTGACTTTGAGCCCTTTGTTTGTTGAGATGAAGAATCTAGAGTTCTTAGCAACCTTTGATTTTACACTTGTTGTTGAGTCGATGACTGGCACGTTAGCATCTCTTGAGCTTAGACCTACACTTCTTGATCAAGTAGGGACTTCGTAGAAGGAAGACCCACAGGTAGTCGAGATCATGGACAAGTTGATTCGTGGTGAGACGTCAAGTCACCTCGCTAGAAATACTATTGATGACAAGGGATGGCTAAGGTGTGATGGAAGACTATGTGTCCCACAAGTGGGAGACTTAGTGAATAAAGTTCTCGAAGAAGCACATCACTCGAAGATGACTATACATCCTGGAGGGATAAGATGTATAGGGATATAAAGCGCATTTTCTTTTGGGCCGGAATGAAGAAGGATGTGGCAGAGTATGTTTCAAAGTGCATGGTGTGCCAACAAGTGAAAGCCGAGTCGAAGAAACTCGGTGGGCTATTACATCCATTGGAGGTCCCACAATGGAAGTGGGAAAGTATCTCTATGGATTTTGTGGATGGATTGCCTAGGTCAAGGAAGGAAATACGAGCATATGGGTCATAGTTGATAGGCTCACGAAGAGTTCTCATTTCATTCCAGTGAAGAGCAAGAGGACCGCATCATGGCTAGCATCTGTTTATCTTCGAGAGATAGTGCGGTTGCATGGAGTTCCTTCTAGCATAGTTAGCGATCGTGACCCAATCTTCACTAGCCAGTTCTGGAATAGTTTGCAAGAAGAAATGGGTACGCGATTAAATCTAAGTACAACCTATCACCCACAGATATATGGTCAGACCGAAAGGGTGAATAGGGTACTAGAAGATCTGTTGAGGCTGTGTATTCTCGATTTTGGTGGTACTTGGGAAGATCATCTTCCTCTCGTGGAATTTGCTTATAATAACAGCTACCAATCAAGCATAGGGATGGCACCATTCGAAGCTTTGTATGGGAGGCCATGCAAGTCACCAACATGTTGGTGGGAGTCGACGGATGAGCTTATACTTGGGCCCGACATGATAAGGGACACATCCGAGAGGGTAGAGTTGATATGAAGGTGGATGAAAACGGCCCAAGACAGACAAAAATCTTATGCTGACAAGCGAAGGACAGATTTGGAATTCGAAGTTGGAGAAATGGTTTCGTGAAAGTTTCTCCCTTGCGTAATGTGGGTCGTTTTGGAGAAATTGGGAAGCTAGCACCAAGGTTCGTAGGATCCTTCCCTATCATAGAGAGGATTGGGAAGATGGCTTATAAGGTGGAATTGCCCGAGAAGCTGGCCGGAGTGCACAATGTCTTTCATGTATCACATCTCCGGAAGTGCCTACATAAATCAGCCGAAGTGGTTGAGCCTAGCATTCTTGAAGACGTGGAGGTACAGAAAGAGGCAACCCTGAGGCGAGCTCCGATTCGTATCTTGGGAACGGAGATCAAGAAGCTAAGGAATCGAGAAGTCAAGTTAGTAAAGGTTCAGTGGAGTGAATCCGAAGAGGACGCAACTTAGGAAACCGAAGAGAAGATGCGTGTGCTTCACCCATTTCTTTTTGAGGGTACATTCTCAATCTCTTTTTCCTATAAGTTAGCATATCTTTCTTTTGCTATCCATGCTTACCTTGTTATTTCGTTAATCTTGTCATGAGAACCTTAGGCAGAAACCCTTTGGATGAAACATGTATTTGAAACATGTTATGCTTGATGTTTGCAAGCGGTTGCAAGTGTTTGCAAATGGGTACTCGTGGATGCATGATACACATTAGGCACTAAGATCGGCTCACACACTTTCATATTGCATATGCATGAGTGTTTATACTTATTCATGGCTGAAACTTGTTATGCTATCACGTGGATGTTGCATATGGATGAATGTTATGTGCACTCATGTAGAGATTATGAATTATGTTAAGAATTTGCAAACATCTGGACTCATTTCACTAACATACTTTGCATTAAGGAGGTTTACTGAATCAGTAACCGCCTGATTTTCGCATTAGATAAGTACATATACACACACCTTTCGCATATGATCATACAGCATTTAGAATTTGTTAAGGACAATGATTACTTGTGGAGGATGTTTTGAGTAGATGGATGATGGATGGTAGGATACGTTCTTCCTAACTTAGAGATTTCGGGGACGAAATCCTTTAAGGAGGGGAGAATGTAACAACCCGTATTTTGAATAACATGTTATAACGTAAATCAAGGAAGAATTAAACGTTAAAATCTTAATCAAGGGAAATGGGCTATGCCATTGCGTTCATCTCGGAAAAATACGCGAAATAGAGTCCGAGTTTTCGAGAATTGGAGTCCGTATGACCAAGTTATGGCCCGTCAAAGTTTTCAGATATTCAAGTTCAAAAACAGTTCAAAATTAAAATCTGGAGCCAAACAGACTGGGCGGGAAAATTTCCCGCCCAGCCCCAAGTCGACTGGGGAGTCGACTTGGGAGTCGACACCCCCAGCCCCAACTCAACTACCCATTCGACTTGGGTGTCGACCTGGGTGGTCCGGCCAGGTTGGCCTGGTGCACTTGTTTTGGCTTTTGGGTCTTGTTTTGTTAGCTTGTGACGAGATTTGATGGCTCAGATCTAAACTAGGGTTGATCCTATGGCCTAAAATAACCTAAACTTCTATATAAGAACCCTTACACCTACGCTAAACCCTCATAAATCATTCCTACAACTAAGTGCTGCCAAAATGCTCTCTAATCATGGCCTCCATCTTCATATCATGGCCTCCATCTTCTTCATCTTGAGAGCTTGAGAGCCTAAGCTTGATCTAAAGCAAAGGAGCCATCTTTCTTCATCAAAACAAGGATCTTTCTTCTTATTTCTCAAGGCTTGGAGTGGATCTTATTTATTTTGGGATTTCTTGTGTTGCTACATCATTCCTAGAGTCTCTATCTTGTTCTATTGTGTTCTAGTTCTCTTGACCACGCTTTGTAAGCCCCATTCTACTCTTAGATTAAAACTATTAACTTAATATGACATGTAGTGACTTGAAATTGGGCTTAAGTGTAATGTTTACCTTAGATCTATCATTTTATGCATAGATCTATTCATGACTCTTTTGATCTATGACTATGGGACTTTCATCTTGACTTTTTGGGTAGAAAGCTATGATCTTTATTTGGGAATGTTGCATAATGCAACATAGAAACCCTCATGACCTTGATGTTAACTTGCCATGATGTGACCTATATGCTAATCACAAGTTTATCACCCTATTTTCTAAGTTCAATGTTATACATGTTTAGAGGCCAATATGCTTAATATGATGAACACCTTTGCCCCATATGTCACCATGTTTAACTTACGATAGACTTTGCCACTTTATGCCCACCTTTGTCATATGGTTATGTTCCCTCTTTGATCTATTTGTGTTGATGCGAATTTACGTGCGATGGGAATGCGTTATGGGTAGTTAGGCAAACTTTAATGACATGAAACATGACTTGAAAATATGACATGAAAGTTGATATGTGATTATGCTTGAAAACATGAACATGGACATGACACTTAGAAAACATGAAAGTGGCCAACTCGAGGTTGGGTTAAGTTTGTAGCATAAATCTACCTGGAACCGACCAGCTTAACTAGTAGCTACAAACAATAGGACCCAATGTGAGTAGTTGGTCATGTCGCAGACTAGGTTGTGGTGTAAAGCTACCCGGACCCACCCGGCTTAACTAGTAACCACAACAAGGTCTAATGTGAGAGGTTGGGGTGCATTAAGTTAATTAATGCCACATGATTGGGTTAAGTCATGGACTTCTTAAATACTTAACCAATTGAACATGAGGGGTTGGTAGGGTTATGTCATGAACCGCTTGGATACACTTAACCAACTTGATACATGATTGGATAGGGTTAACCACACTTAACCCGTTAGAAACCCTAGTTACGTGGTCCTTTTCACCAGTAACCCTCTTAGTTGTATCACGATATCCTAGGGACTAGGCTAGGGTGGGGCACGATTACTGGGCTGACATGTAAGCGACCAAAAAGACGGCTGAGTAGGTGCGCCGGTGTAGGTTCAGGCGGACTATGGTCATGCACATAGTCCGGAGTTGAAAAAGCAGACACGAGCACGAGTAGGTTTAGACTGTGCATGCTTGATTTGTGTCAGTGGTTGGCACCCTAGGGCTTGATACACCCTAGGGTGGTCCTACACAGTTGACTACATTTCGTGATTGAGCCGTATGACACCGACACTTGACGAGTTAGGCTTATATGGAGCCGATCGACTTGACCGTGTAGTTGGACCTTGATTTAGGTCATCTCATGATATTGGGCCAAGATTGGGCCAAGGGATCATTTCTTGTTTACACTTGACATGGTTTAGAATACTAGTACACTTTCGGTGCAACTTAACCTTGTATATGTGTTCCCACACTTGATCTATCTTGTTAACTATTCACCATGCCAGTTTAGTTACATCCTTATGTTTAATCTCAGTTTCTCATGTCCAGTTAACTTTACTAGTTTTCATACTGATAGTAGGTGGGACTTACCAGTCTTTTTGACTGACCCGTTTTCTTCCACCTCTTTTCTTTCGTCCCCCCCCCAGGTTCTCAGGGTGGGAACACTAGCACCTAGCTTGGATCTTAAGCTAGCTTTCTGGATAGCTCATGTATGGTTTGGACTTGAGCTCGCTATGGCTTTACCACGTCTACTTTGGGGATAGTTTGCTTTATGTTATTTCCAGTTTTCAGTTTATGTTTCTAGACTTGTAGTAGTTGGTAAAATGATGACTTAGTATTTTCATGTAAGTTGACTTTGGTTTTGAAATGGGTTGAATTCTACAGCTGCTTTACTTACTCTGTTTTTACTTATATATCTGTTTATGTTCTATCTTGAGATATCTTCGTGCATGTTTACCTTGTCCAACGCCCCTCCAAAGCTAGTGTACTTGCTTAGAGTGACCCTGGCGGAGGTGGGGTGTTACACATGGCCTCCAAAGAATCATTCACTATAATATGAAAATATCTGACAGTATGCATGAGTTAGTGGACACTAATCTTTGTACTGGGATAGCATATAACTTTTTTCAACTTTCTATTAGGAGGAAACAATAATAATTGCTGTAAACAAAGAATAATAAAAGTGAAGAAGGTCAACTACAGTTCATCATATTGCTAATTTAGATAACTAGTCTAATGCAAACCGAATATATAAAATGGAATGAGAAAGGATTATAGGAATAGGTAATTAGAGCCAAATCCCAGATTTGGGTTCAAATCGCATAAGAAGCAATAAAAAGCTAGATGAAAATTATATGCTAGTTTACTGGATCAATTTTCAACACCTGACAAATGTAGACTTTTATGGTAACCCCATAGGATTCAAAGTTGAGGCATCAAAAATGTTGTTTAACTTCTAATATTATAGAAAGCCTTAAATTCGAAAACTTCATTCATTATTTAGAAGAGTAATCTAATATAAAGGAAAATTACAGCCAATAACTACATAATAGCAATCAGTCAATGCATGCAAATGAATAAACACAAGGATTCACTTGAACTATTAAAACATACTAATAAACAAATAAAAATTTCAATCTTAATGCAACCAATAACGAAAAAATGCTATAAACACAGACGATAACATATAAATTAACAATTTTGATTAATACCTTGCCACCAATCACAAGCCAACATTCCTTGTTAGTACTATGTTTAGATACTTCTTCCAAACTCAAGACTTTTGCATCGCTCCGCATTATCTGAGTTTATAGTTCTGTTTCCCTTTGTAAAGACCGACTCTAAATTGGGAATTTAAGAGCGAGAAAATCAAGGTGGAAAATGATTGGTTTTGACTTGCTTGTTCTACAAAGATCTGAATTGAAACTAAACTTAATTTTTAACTACGATAAGTTGCAAAATGATGCATATGGATATGGCTGAGACGAAAAGTAGAAATTAAGGGACCCTCAATTGGCTGATCAAAATAGAACTTCTAACAGCGACAAGTTGGTCGGAATCAAGTGAATAGACGAGGCGAATAACAACAATTCCAAAAAACAATGCTTACTACTTGTCCTCTGTCTGCTGAGTGCTACCAGAGGTTAATGATAAAACAAAAACATGAATCAACTGGTGATGGAATTAATGTGATTTAGCAGGAAAATATTATATAGGGTTGAAACTGGAAGGGAGATAAGTTGATAAAGAATTGGTTTCAGAAGACGTGGGTTTCAATGCCTCTTCCACAATTTTCTGGCCTTCTTCAAACTGGCACAGATGATGTTAAGAAATGCAATTAGACATCATTCATCAGTATATGTTGTCAGAACTAATGTCCTTATCAATCAATTTGTAACACAAAACATCAAGAATGCTAGTACCATGAAATACAACAAAATCAGTATAGTAACTCACTTTCCTTTTTTAGCATTTCCAATTTGAAAAACCACCACTATTGAATCACTATATCGTTCATTGCTAAAGTGAACCCCTTGTACTGTATAGGTTGAAGGCATGAAATCTAAAAGTCAAAACAAAAAATCAAAAAGAATTAGTGGATGTGATTGAACTTTTTTCCTACAGTGATACTGATAACATCAGCCATAGTTAGTGGTGCCTAATTAATCAAGTCCATTGCCATATGAGTAACCATCAAACTAAGTTGTATAGGAAGTCTACATGACTAATTTAGTAAGACGGGTCACAGGTGAGCATAGGCACAAATATTCATACCATCATAATCAATTATATTTTCAACAGATAATCAAATTTAGTTAAAGTTGTTTAATCAGTGCTAACGGTTCACCATGTTTAGAACAATATACATATATGGTTTCTCCTTAATGACAGATAACTATCTCATTCTTTCTTGTGCAAATAGTTAATTGTGAACCGGTAAAGAAAAAAATTGCTCAATGCATTTCAGATGTTGGAAAAAATAGTTACTATTTAAAACCACCCCTTCATCTAGTAAAATGGAGAAAATTAGCAACAAACTTGAAAATTTTATTTCCAGGTATCATTAAACCCATAGCATATCAAGTAACTTCTTTAATTTCATGATTCTTCATGCAAAAGATTGTCCATTCTGATGAAAATTATCACACTAAAAATCACACAATTTTAACAAAATTTATGTTCATTTAACGAATTAAAAGATGGTTAAAAAAGCAGAATTAACATGTTAAGTAGTAGGTTAGTTGAATTGGGGACGTCCAAAGACAAACCAATTTTGTGGTTCATTAATGTTATGATTTCAATATGGAATGTAAGAAAAACTAGAGAAAAACCTGAAGTTTCAAAAGGAGACCAATATGTCATTATGAATACCGTTAAACTTAATAAATGGCGTAAGTAGTGAAGATAAGATTATTGAGGATATCTATGATTAGATTGTAAGTAAACATCAATTTTATGGTATTTATAACTGTGTTTGTTTGGGTATTTGTAACAACCCGGGAAATCTGAGCCAGTTTAAAATTTTTATTTTGGCAAATTTTACTGATTTTGAATATTTAAAATGGATTATTTTAAATAATAACAACGAAAAATTTATTTTTGACGAAGTTAAAACAAATAATTTTATTTTAATTATATAACGAGCCTGAAATGGCCCTGCAGTTCGAAAATTCGATTTCGAATTTCAAGTGAATATACAGAATTCGTTTTAAGTCGGAATTGGACGAAACAAGAAATATTTGAATCTGTTTAATCATATCTTTCTAACGAAGCCAAGAAACTGAGATTTCACTTTAGAAGTTGAAAGATATGTCCAGTCTAAAATTTAAAAAAGTCGTTGTGGAATTTATATATATTTTAATATACATAAAAGCCCTTAAAAATGGAAATTTTGCAAACGACCTCGGTTTCCGACGAAACCACTTTTGTTGGATCCGGGATGTCAAATTATTGCTAGGTTTCAAAATTCAAAATTTTTTGAATCAATATGTGAGCGTGGGGAAGATAAACGTGTTTTGACAGTTTCAATTAAATTCGGGTCGACCAAAAAATGACCATTTTTCAAATGATCACAGAATTTGATGAAATTATTTTCGTTAGGACCGTATCGTCAGTACGAAGCAAGAAATAATTTTTCTGGAATTTTCTGAATCAGTATGTGATCCTTGTAATTTAAAATGTACGTTTAAAATTGAATATATAAAGATTTAAATTTTGATTTAAGTGAAAACTGACCATAACGATGGAATTGGCCTACGAAACATATCCCATTGTGTTTGGAATGGGGGTAATTAGCTTGGGATGACAGTCGTTGGACTCGATTTGGGATTCGAACGAAAAGTCAACTTTAAGGAATTAAATATAAAATAAAATTAAAATAAATATAAACCCCCCTTCTCCTTTTCCCTTCCACGTCAGAACTTGAAACTAATTAAAAAAACCCTAGCTAAAAACCCGTCACCCCCTCTATCATGGATCGCCGCCCACCGTGACTCACCACCGCCCGTCGTCCACCTCCATACCACCACCGCCGTCGTCCCCAGACCCCCCTCCGCGCCTCCCTCTCTCCCCTCTCGATTTTAACACCCACAAGACCCAAAATCTCCCCCCTACATTCCTCCACCGCTTCAGGGGGCGCGCAACCATAGATCCACCACCCGACAGCCTGCTCCGCCCCCTACCTCGTCGAGCACCCCCCTCCGAAGCACAGAACCCCTCCCCTCCTCCTGTAAGTTTTTGTTTGTACTTATTTACTTTTATTTATATAATGTAATTAGGTTTTTAAATAAATAAATCAGTTTTTATAAGGTTAGTGAAGAAAAGATCAGATTTTTCTAAGCAGAAAAGATCGTATTTTTGTGTAGGAAGGTCGGATTTTTAATGAAGTAAAGACGGGATTTATAATGAAGTAAAGACGGGATTTTTAACTAAGTAAAAATACGATTTTTAATCATATGAAAGCGAAGAGAAGGAAGTTAAAAAATATAATTTTTGTACAATTAGGAAGTTATAAATATAATTTTTATATAGTGGCGATAATAAAAATATAATTTTTATATAGTGGCAATAATAAAAATATAATTTTTATATAAGCAGAAAATTAAAAATATAATTTTTATATATGCAGAAGATTAAAAATATAATTTTTGTATGTTGAGAAGATTAAAAATATGATATTTATATAATCGGGAATATAAAAATGTGATTTTTATATATGTAGTGAATACAGGCAACTAAGGTGACAAAGGGGGAGCACGACGAAGATTTTCTCCATATGAAGAGTCGTGGCGTTTGGTTTAGCTTGGGTGAGAACTCCTCACTTTAAATTTTCTTTTCTAGTTATATAAATATATACTAAGATGCAGACGGTGTTTAGTAGCACCCGACACCACCGTCCATAGACCATGGACTTGTTTGTTTGGTTTTGTAGTTGATTAGATTATTTGATTTGAATTTGGTTGTTTGGTGAAATGAAATTGATTTGATTGATCTGTGTATGGCGTGGGCCATTATTAGACCGGGGATAAGGCTAGGCCTTGTCCCGTTTCTAGTATCGTGCCGTTATGCCGCCGAAATTTTCTAAAATAAGTTAGAAAAATAAAAATATCGTTTTATTGAATAAACGAACTGAATAGAAATTCATGTGTTGAAACAAAATATTTTATCGTTAAAAATATAATTTTTAACGTGTATGTGTATAAAATAAAATATTCATTTACAAACCAGACGGTTTGTTTATCTACACTGATTTGACTGGTATGGATTGGGATGATAAATTTTACACATCGCCCAACTGCACAAATAAAAATCTGTGTTTGTTGATTTGAAACCCCACATGGGTATTGGGATGATATTTAATGCACACTCGTCCCAATGGTATAGTGTTTGTCGATCGATAGGTTGATAGACAGTTGTGTTATGAACTTTGGATGATGGTTGATTATTTATCGTTGCTGAAATATACATGTGTTGTATGGAAATCCATAAAATCTATGGTAATTGATTGGGCCTCATTCCAGTTTTGAAACGAAATATTTGAAAGAGAAATATTTGAATAGAAATATTTGAAGAGAAATATTTGAATAAAATATTTGAATAAAATAATTGAATAGAATATTTGAGAATAAAATATTTGAAATAGAAATATATAAAGCCCAGTTGATTAGATTTGCGTCATTTTGACGTGAACGACATTTATATCGATTTTATTCGAATATCGAAAAGTGATTTCAAAATTTGATATTTTGAAAAAATTATCATTTTAACATTGAATTGATATGGAATATTCGAATTAGAAATGAATTTGAATTAAATTTGAATTTGAAGTGAATTAGACATGAACTTGAAAATGAATTTGAAATGAATTTAAATCGAATTGAATTGATTTGAAAGAAATTTGAAATTGAATTGAATTGAATTGAAATCGCATTGAAATCAAGTTGAAATTGAATCGAATTGAAATGGTATTGAAACCGAATTTAAACGATTTATAAAATACATTTTGAATTGAAATCAACGAAATATATATATATATATATATATTATATATTTAATGGCCTGAATAGAACGCTTCACGCCGCGGTAGTTCATGAATTTCGACCATTGACTTCGAATTGATGTTATGGAAGATACGACCGTCGGATTCTCCTGAAACTGGGACCGTTGGGTTCATATCGAAAAGAGCTTTCCAATGAATATTAGAAATTTGAAATATAATGGTTGGATTTGGAGATACATCCGAATCATATTTAGAAAAGGTCGCTGTAAGTGCAGTTCGACGACCGTTATTGGAAATCGACTGTACGGGCCTTGATAAAATTATTAAAAATATCTATAATTTGTGTAAAATCATAATATATGAATTGGAAAGAACTGGTGTAACAACCCGGAATTTTGGGGCCAATTTAAAATTTTTATTTTAGAAATTTTAATGGAAATTTAATATTTAAAATAATTTATTTTAAATAATAACGACTAAAAATTTATTTTAAAACGAATAAATTTAATTTAATTATAAAAGGAGTTTGAAATGGCGCGGTAGTTCGAAATTTTGATTTCAAACTTTAACTGAATGTACCGGATTCAAAATAAATCGAATTTCAGCGAAACCAAAAATATTTAAATCTGTTTAATCATATCATTCTAACGAATGTAAAAAACCTAAATTTCACTTTAAAAATAATAAGCTATGTCCAGTTTAAAATTTACAAAAGTCGCTATAGAATTTATATATATTTTTATATAATATATTGGCCTTGAAAATAGCCATTTTGCAAACGACCTATGTTTTCAACGAAATTAGTTTTGTTAGGACCGTATCGTCATAACAAAGCCAAATATTTTTTTTTCTGGATTTTTCTAGATCCGTATGTGGCCCCGGTGAATTTAAATGTACGGTGGAAATTAATTTATTAATTTGACATTGTAATTTTAATATAAAATGCAACAGACTTTAGAATTGGGCCACGGGACATAGCCCATCGCGTTCAGAAGGCGTCAAAACGTTAAGGTAGACACTAGCTGGGCCAGATTTGGAGACAGTCCGAAAATTTCACTTTAAAACACGAAAAACGAGATTAAATATTAAAATAATATTAAAATTTTCGGAAACCCTAAACCCAAAAATATGGAGCCGCCGGCCTCTCTTTTAATGGCCAGAATCATCCCGATTTCAAATGCTAAATTCTTCCAATCCAGACAATGAAAATCAACAAACCATATACCAAATCGAAGAGTTTTCTGAGAGCTTTCAATCGGTATGGGTATGATCGGTTTTAGTGGAGCGAGGCGATCGGATTTAGGGCTGGAAGATCGCGTGTTCGGGTTCGGTTTTCGGGGCAAAGGAGGCGGCGAGTGGGCCCATGTTGGTGGCGCTGGAAGAGGGGACGACGGCGCACGAGGTGGTGGCACCTGATCCAAGGCTGACGGCCTGTAGTGGTGGCCCGAGGATGACCTCGGGGGCGAGCTCGGTTTTGAAAAGCAACGGCCTGTGTCCTGTGAAGAAGATGAAGGTTAATCCACTTTTAATTAATTCCTTAATTAACTTTAAAATGTTGTAAGTATTTAAACGACAATATCTTTTGCAAATCAAAACAGAATTACACGAAACTAAAAGCATTGGAATCATAAAAATAAGATCTACCTCATGGAACTGACTAGAGCTGAAAAGGAGCAATTTGAATTTTCAGCCAAACAAATGTGAGATTTCTATTTTTAAATTTAAAATTATTTATTTATTTCGATATGAAATGTATATTTATTTCGTGTGATGTTGTATGTATATTTGTGGAAATGTTGATTTGATTTGCGTTTGGATGAACCTCTGATTTGTAGTGTGTGTGTCCATGTATGTTAAAGTAAGATTATTGAAATTAAGGTTATCATTTTGCTCGTTAGATTGTCAAACTTTACATTGAATTATGCACAAATAAAAACATTCACCAAATTTAAGTATTGGATTGTTCACAAATAAAAATAGTCATTTTTAATTGTTATGTGAAGGATAGGTATTTATATGAAATTAAAGTTACATTTTTAATTGTCATTTTTGCCAAATCTGAATAGTTGAATCATAGTCGTCATTTTGCCAAATTTGTTAACACAAACAAAAGAAACATTTTTGTCGCTATTTCTTTTTAACAAACAAAAGAAACATTTTTGTCGCTATTTCTTTTTAACAAACAAAAGAAACATTTTTGTTGCTATTTCTTTTTAACATTAAAAAGAAACATTTTTGTCGCTATTTCTTTTTAACAAACAAAAGAAACATTTTTGTCGCTATTTCTTTTTAACATTGAAAAGGATCATTTTGTTAGCATTACTTTTTAGGAGTAAAAAGAGAACATGTTAATATAAAAACTACATTTTTATGTTAATGAATCAATTCATGTTAGAGAACATGTAGTATAAAAATTACTTTTTTTTTTAACCAATTCATGTTAGATAACATGTTAGTATAAAAGTTACATTTATGTTAACAAAAAAAATTCATGTTAGAAAATATGTTGTTATAAAAAAGAACAATTCTGTTATAAGTGTCGCATTAGAATTAAAAGAACATTTTGAATTATGAAATGTCGCATTAAAAATTTAAAGAACACTCTTGATAAAAGTGTCATATGAGTAATGTTAATATGTAAAAAATGTCATTTTGTTAAGATTAGTATTAACATATAAATTTGACCTTTTTGTCAAATTTAGTATTAACATATAAATTTGTCATTTTTGTTAAATTTAGAATTGACATATAAAATTACCTTTTCTATAAATTGAAATTGTAAACTAATTCGTTTGTCATTAGAAAGAACAAACATTTATGTTAGAAACAAGCATTTATGTTAGAATTCAAGAGCGTCATTTATGTTAGAATTAAAAAGAACATTTGTGTTAGAAATAAACATTTATGTTGGAATTCAAAAATATGTTACACTGCCATCTACAAGTTTCCCGACTTGTTTATGTTGATTGAGACGATAATTTTTACACATCGCCCAAGTGCACAGATAATTTATTTAATTATTTGTTATGTGTTATGTGTTGGTTGAAAATCCAACACGGGTCTTGGGATGATATTCACACATCTCCCTTGTGATTAGTTATAAGCGTTATTTATGTGACGCTTATACAATATATGATGCACTTTGGATGTTGTGGATTGTTTTAATAATATTTATCATTAGTATAGTATTCATGCGGTGTGTGAAAATCCATATAATTGAATTATATGGTAATTGTTTGGGTCTCATTCCAATCTTGAATTAAAAGAATATTTTAATATAATATTCAGTTAAAGAAATCAAATAATGGCTTTAATGTTTTGAATTCAAAAGATTTTATTTCTTAAAAGGTTACAATAAAAAGGGTTGAGTTAAAATATCAAACGGGCCATGACACGAGGTTAAGCCCGACTTATGGGATAAGTCTGCCCGGAACCAACCGGCATATCCAGCATCCATAAGTCGCAGGCTTAATGTGGGAGGTCTGGCCCAGTACAAAATATAAGTGAATAAGATAATGAATTGGGTTATTTAATCTGTTTTAAATAGAAACACCGTTTTAACCCGAATGTGTTTATCCATTTATTTTATTCATTTTAAAATGAATATTAAAAAGAATTGATTTATAAATTTAATCTTTTGGAAATATTAATTTTTTTTAATATGATAAGAAATTTGAATATTTAATCTTGACTTTAAATCGGAGAAGAAGTTAAAACCGTTTTAAAGCGAATTCATAAATATTTTTATAAAGTACGTTTTAAATGAAAATCGACGATAATATATATATATATATATATATATATATATATATATATATATATATATTTAATGGCCTGAATAGAACGCGCCGCGCAGCGATCATTCACGAATTTCGACCATTAACTTTAAATTGATGTAACGGGAGATCCGACCGTCAGATTCTCCTAAAAACCGGAACCGTTGGGTTCGTATCGAAAAGATCTTTTCAACGAATATAACAACCTTAAAATCTAACGGTTGGATTTGGAATCATGTCCAAATTAAATTTAGAAAGGGTCGCTATAGATGCAGTTCGGTGGCCATTATTGGAAACCGACTGTACGAGCGAAAATAAAAATATTAAAAACAAGCAAAAATTATGTAAAATCATAATAAATGATTTAGAAAGATCGTAGATGAAAATTCCATTTTTTTTGAAAGGATAAAAATATATTTTTATCAAACGAACTAGTTTTTTTAACTAGAATAAGAATCCAATGTTTTTAAAATAAATAAATTGGATTTTGGGTTTGTCGTGAATTGCGTTATAAATAACACTGTTCTTAAACCCAGTTAAAAAGAATAAATCTTTCAATTAAGATTATTAAAGTTTCAAATTATATTTAAATAATTGGAATAAATTGATTTGTGAATTGAGTTTATCGTGAACAATGTTTTTAAACGACATCTGTTCTTTAACTCAATTTACAGTGAGAATATAATTTGGAATTTATAAATCTTTTTATTAAGATTTAAATGAAATTTTTTCAAAGGAAAGTTTTCCAATTTAATATATTAAATTGGAATCGAGTGGAAATTCGATTAGATCGAAATCGAGATAAGCTTCTGTAAAAGAAGACCGTTACTATATATGGAATTTAAAAGGCTTTGCCGTTATTCCATTTATATTATTGTTCGGATACAGAAATTTATATCGATTATATATTGAGTTGATTTCTATGAAAATTCCATATTTAACGAAAGACGATTTTGGGTTCACAGTGAACTATGTTTTGAATGACATTAGTTCTTTAACCCAGTTAAAGATAAGATTTATTTCTTAAATTTAAATAATCATTAAATAATGATTTTGATATTTAAAACCCAATTGGAGTTTTGAATAAATCTTTAACAGAAAGATTTAAGGACAAATTTTAAGAACTTATCTTTGATAGGATATTCTAAATTGGAATGAGGCGTTGATATGCTTTTAACGACACTTGATTTTAAATTATAAAAATACGCAAGTTATTCGGAAAGTTCGAGTTTAACTCATTCCGAATAATTACAACGACAATGAAGAGTCGAAGATGAAGACGACGGTTGAAGACCGTCCATCTTCACATCGAATGGATGTTTGCTACTGAGACCCATGATGGGAGTAGCTACCTTGAAGGGGCTTCAGTGGTAGCCATCCGGCCGTACTTGTTGATTGCCGGATATGCAAGCACCTCACCTCTTTATTGGACATATGGGGGGCGGAATAAGGCAAATCCGATTTCGTTCAGACCCAGAACGGACTTTAATGGATGCGTGTCTGACGTTGGAATTTATTTCATGTAGTTAATCGATTTTTATTGACGTATGCCTGTTCGGTGGTGAAGAATTTATTCTCTGCTTAACACCCTGGTATATGTTAATAGTTATCGATAGCATGGCGTGAATTGTCAATGTGGCACGCCAAGATGAGAAAGATCAAGGCTTTTGTTGAAAAGCAGGGCCTTGTGTATAATTTTACTTCACGAGCCTCACACCCCGGTATGAGTCTAAAATGGGAGAAGGGAACGCAGGGAGTGCACACGTTATCTTTCTAGCTAGAGTAGTGTCAGGGACCTACCAGCGCTTACATTTTACTTATGTGGGTGATGGATTATGAGGTACCTCGTGTTTTTATAGGCCGTTAGTGGTCATATTATAGGTCCAAAAGGACCGTGAAACGTGTGTTCAGGAATTGCCAATCCACGACCCTTCGGAGTGGACCGACCCTGCAGGATCCAAGGGTTGCCCATAGGTGTGATCCTGAGGTATCCGCTAGAGTGCCTCGAATCGGTAAGGAGCTCCTCCCTAGCCTTGACTCATGATGGAAACCTAATTTCCAATACGACCATGCGGTTTTGGTTGTAGAACTAGTATGACGACATAGTATATGGTAGCTATGCCGTCTAGGATTGATACATTATGATTGAAACATTTTTATTAAAAACATATACACACTATTTGTAATACGTTCTATCGTATTAAGCATCTCTTGATCATTATAAGGTAAAACCCTATCCTCGGTTTGCGTTGCATTGTGTGATGGGACTTGGGTCTTATAATGGTTTCATTTTTCTAAAAAGCATAGCGTTATTTGAACGATTTACTTTACTTATGCACTGGCAATCAAATGGAGTAAACCCGTTCCGCGTCAGCGGCGTAGTCCTGTGATTAGCCAAATTGTTAGATTAGTTAAGTTAGATTTATCATACCAGTCCCATGACTGACCTGTAGTTTGTTTCACTGGCAAACTCGGGTGCCCATATTTTTCCACACGGGCAGTCGAGTAGCTTGTTTTGCAGATATATATTCTTTTAACAGGGTCCTGGATAGAAGCTTAAAGCTGTGTCCAGAGCATTTATAGTCTTCCGCTGAGCATTGTATTTAATTCATTGTAATTTTTCTTCCGTTGTATTATTCCTTTATTTGATGTACTCTGATATTCTGTACTCTGATGTAACATTATTGTAATGTTTATAAAAGTCTGTTGTTATCTGTTCTAATGTAATGTATCCCCAAAGTTAAAGTATTCGAAAATTTCCAACCTTTAGGTCAGACCTGTGTGGTTTATGGTCGATTCAAAGAGCGCGAATTTCCGGGTCTTTACAACTGGGATGAAAAATTCCACATTTGTAAAGATAAAAATATGTTTTTATCGAAATGAACTAGTTTATAACCGGAAATCAGTTAAGATGGGTGATTTTCTGGGTATTGATCTGATGTTGGTTTCGGCCTTCGGGGTTAATACTTGGGGAATTTTCCTCTCAACTAATTTACAGTTAGAGACTGATAGAAGCGAATGTGATTTTGGGTATATCGTGAACTGTGTTTTAAATGACATCGGTTCTTTAACCCAATTAAAGATTAAAACTAAGTGGGGTTTTAATGAATCTTTAATTATATTGAAATGATCGAGAATGTTGTATCACTAGTTTTGCTCCAAAGCGATAGTTAAATCTTTAACTAGATTTGAACGTGAAATGGTAATTAATTTTACCAATAACACCGTGGTGTTAGATATAAAGTATTACCAGTTTTGCTCCATGGGGCAAATAGGTTGGGATTGGGAAATAAAATAAATTATTACCTCGGTGTGGTTCGCTAATCCCGACTAGTTTGGAAAACCTTAACAGGGTTTGAAATGGTATCCAAAGGAAGATTAAAGAATAAATTTAAAGGAATTTATCTTTGATAAAATTAATGGGAACCTTTAACTAAGAATGTGAAATTTGTAAAACTAACTGTCGGTTAGCTAAGAAGAATGGTTTCTTGGATATTGATCTGATGTTGGTTTCGGCCTTCGGGGTTAATATTTGGGAAATTATTCTCTTACTAATTTACGGTTAGTGACGGATGAATCAGAATGAGGCGTATGTTGTGTTTGTGTAACACTTTTTTATTATATACACAGGTTGTTCAAAAAGGCCGGGTTTATACCCATTTTGAATAACTGATTCGATAATAAGTCGAAGATGAAGACGGTGGTTGAAGACCGAATGGTCTTCACATCGTTTGGGTGATTACTGATGATCTTGATTAGGTCGTACACCCAAGAGGAGGGAATTAGTTGGTGATCGTCCAGACGTACTTGGAGATCGACGGATATGTGAGGACCTCTGCCCTGTATTGGACATACGGGGGAGGAATAAGGTGCCTCCGGTTTTGTTCAGACCTAGAACAAACATGTAAATGGATTGTATGTCTGACATTGGATTTTATTCTATATTGATTGATTTCTATTAAATATATATCTGTTTGGCGGCGGAGAATTTATTCTCTTACTTAACGCCCTTCTCTGAGACATACGGGCTCGAAGGTTATATATCGATGGATATCAAACGCATGGCATGAATTGTCTGTGTGACAAACTGAGTTGCATGGATCAAGGCTTTTGTTGAAAAGAAAAGTGTTGTGGTTTATGATCAAAGCACGGACTATGTGGCATAGCTTTGTGTATAGCGTTAATTCGCGAGCCTCACACCTCGGTATGAGTCAAAAACGGGATATGGACCGCTGGGAGAACACGACGTTTCTTTCTAGTTATGGTGGTGTCAGTGCTTAAACTAGCTGATATTTATATTATTCTCACCTATGTGGTTGTTGGAACGCAAGGCGCCTCGATATTAGGTCTGTAAGGACCGGGAAACGTGTGATCAGGAATAACTAATCCTCAAACGTAAGGGAGGACCGGCCCATCCGATTCCAAGGGTTGCCCAGGGAGAGTAGTCCTAAGACATTTGCTAGAGTGTCTCGAAACGGAGAGGAGCTTGCCCCTTGCCTCGACTCATGATGGAATCCAATTTCCAATACGTGTCATTAAGTTTTATTTGTAGAGCCTAGTAAGGCGACATAGTATATGGTAGTTATGCCATCTATGATTGATATTTATGATTGTATATATAAAATTAGAAACCAACTGGAAACGAGTTAAGATGGGTGGTTTCCTGGGTATTGGTCTGATGTTGGTCTCGACCTTCAAGGTTAATACTTAGGGAATTGTTCTCTCGCTAATTTACAGTTGGAGTCTGATTAAGAATTAAAAGATGAAATTCCGCATATCAAAGCATTCTTTGGCTGTTATAAGGTAAAACCCTATCCTCCGGCTTGCGTTGCATTGTGTGATGGGACCTGGGTCTTATAACAGCTTCATTGTTCTTTATTTAGCATTGTGCTATTTGTTTAAGCACTGGTATTCTTGGGGTAAAAACCTGTTCCGTGTTATACGGCGTGGTCCCTTGATTTACCGAACTTTAAAATAAAAATTAATAACTGTTTTAGTTCTCACACCAGTCACTTGACTGACTTGGAGTTTATTGTTTTAACTTAAACTTTGGGTGCCCTTATTTTCCGCACGGGCAGCTAGTAGTTGGGTTTTGCAAATTTATATTCACAGGATCTTGGTTTATAGCTGAAGTTATATTCAGAAAGCTCTGTATCCGTGTATTTCTTTCAGTTATGTTTTGTATTATTTTTCCGTTGCAGTAATGTATTTAAATCTCTGATAATCTCTGTTGTATAATATTTATTCGTATTCTGTATATTCTTGTATTCTGATGGAATTGTTGTAATAAGCAATGAAATGTTCTTCTGTTTGCGTTCCGATGTGTGTTGTTCTCAGAGAATCCGTTCTTTCCATACCGGGAGAGTTACGGGCTATCACAGTTGGTATCGGAGCTCTGGTTTACAGAGCTCGAGAACAAGACACATTAGAACCAAACGAAAGAATTCATCAGAAATTGGATTAGTAATATCCAATGAGAATGGCTCATTAGAGATGGGATCAGCAGTATCCTAGAACGGGTCGAAAGAGTGCTATTTTTAAAATAAAAATGAAAACAAACTTTGTTTTGAAACTTGAAACCATTTTATTCGTATTTGAATATTCATTTTGTATTGAATTTGGACAATCCCGTATATAAAGATTTTGCATATACGCCTTGCAAACGTATATTCAAAGTTTTAATATACTGGATAGATATAGAATCACACTCTAGACACCCGAGGATGATTCTGATGATGTGGCCATATCATCAGTATTCATGTTTGAGTTTCGAAAGTGTGATATCTATATATTTCCATTAGACTGGTGTGAGAACCAAAACTAGATAGGATTATTTGTTGTGATTTGGCATCAAAAACATGATTTTCTGTATATATATATCACAATTATGTCTTTGAAACGATAATCAACTAATTGATTGCTGGTTGTGTTGTTTGATTAATTAGAATTTAGAATCATTAACCAAATTGTATTAAATATTGAAAATTGCTTGAATATGCATACATATACATGTATATCCATTGAACAGGTCATAGCAAGGAGGCTAGAACAGAGGAATAAAATTGTTTGCCCGACAAATAGGTCATGTTTATTGTATTTCTTTGGGTGATGATGATTTTATGAGCCGATTGGCTAGCCGCTTGGCTTTTTCTTTTTCTTTTTGAGATCAGAAGGCTTGTATGGCAATTTAGGGATTTTCCCGATGCTCCCGGTGCAGGGGAGGTTATGGCGAAATTTTTCGACAATTTAGGGTGTTAGCCAAATTTTTGAAAATTTTGAAAGTTCTTAGAAACTGAAAAGTTGAAGAACTTAAGCCATAATGAAAATAATGAAAGATGAGTTGATTAGTAAACAACTTTTAGCTTCTTTCCTTTTCGATGACGAAAAGATTTTAAGTGGGGGAGATTGTAACAACCCGGAAAATCTGAGCCAGTTTAAAATTTTTATTTTGGAAAATTTTACTAATTTTGAATATTTAAAATGGATTAAATTATAACGATGGAAAATTTATTTTCGACGAAGTTAAAACAAATAATTTTATTTTAATTATATAACGAGCCTGAAATGGCCCTGCAGTTCGAAAATTCGATTTCGAATTTCAAATGAATATACAAAATTCGTTTTAAGTCAGAATTGGATGAAACAAGAAATGTTTGAATCTGTTTAATCATATCTTTCTAACGAAGCCAAGAAACTGGGATTTCACTTTAGAAGTTGAAAGATATGTCCAGTTTAAAATTCAGAATAGTCGCAGTGGAATTCATATATTTTTTAATATATATAAAGGCCCTTAAAAATGCAAATTTTGCAAACGACCTCGGTTTCCGACGAAACCACTTTTGTTGGATCCGGGATGTCAAATTATTGATAGGTTTCAAAATTCATAATTTTCTGAATCAATATGTGAGTGTGGCGAAGTCAAACGTGTTTTGACAGTTTCAATTAAATTCGGGTCGACCAGAAAATGACTGTTTTTCAAACGATCTCAGAATTTGACGAAATTAGTTTTGTTAGGACCGTATCGTCAGTACGAAGCTAGAAATAATTTTTCTGGAATTTTCTGAATCAGTATGTGACCCCAGTAATTTAAAATGTACATTCAAAATTGAATATATAAAGATTTAAATTTTGGTTTAAGTGAAAACTGACCGTAACGATGGAATTGGCCTACGAAACATATCCCATTGTGTTTGGAATGGGGGTAATTAGCTAGGGACGACAGTCGTTGGGTTCGATTTGGGATTCGAACGAAAAGTCAACTTTAAGGAATTAAATATAAAATAAAATTAAAACAAATATAAACCCCCCTTCTCCTTTTCCCTTCCATGTCAGAACTTGAAAAAAAACCTAGCTAAAAACCCGTCGCCCCCCTATCGTGGATCGCCGTCCACCGTGGCTCACCGCCGCCCGTCGTCCACCTCCACACCACCACCGCCATCGTCCCCAGACCCCCCTCCGCGCCTCCCTTTCTCTCCTCTCGATTTTAACACCCACGAGACCCAAAATCGCCCCCCTACATTCCTCCACCGCTTCAGCTCTAGATCCACCACCCGACAACCTGCTCCGCCCCCTACCTCGTCGAGCACCCCCCTCCGAAGCACGGAACCCCACCCCTCCTCCTGTAAGTTTTTGTTTGTATTTATTTACTTTTATTTATATAATGTAATTAGGTTTTTAAATAAATAAATCAGTTTTTATAAGGTTAGTGAAGAAAAGATCGGATTTTTCTAAGTAGAAAAGATCGGATTTTTGTGTAGGAAGGTCAGATTTTTAATGAAGTAAAGATGGGATTTTTAATGAAGTAAAGACGGGATTTTTAATGAAGTAAGGACGGGATTTTTAACTAAGTAAAAATACGATTTTTAATCATATGAAAGCGAAGAGAAGGAAGTTAAAAATATAATTTTATATAATCAGGAAGTTAAAAATATAATTTTTACATAGTGGCGATAACAAAAATATAATTTTTATATAAGCAGAAGATTAAAAATATAATTTTTATATAAGCAGAAGATTAAAAATATAATTTTTGTATGTTGAAAAGATTAAAAACATAATTTTTATATAATAGGGAATATAAAATTGTTATTTTTATATATGTAGTGAATACAGGCAACTAAGGTGACAAAGGGTGAGCACGACGAAGATTTCCTACATATGAAGAGTCGTGGCGTTTGGTTTAGCTTGGGTGAGAACTCCTCACTTCAAATTTTCTTTTCTAGTTATATAAATATATACTAGGATGCAGACGGTGTTTAGTAGCACCCGACACCACCGTCCACAGACCATGGACTTGTTTGTTTGGTTGTGTAGTTGATTAGATTATTTGATTTGAATTTGTTTTTTTTTGGTGAAATGAAACTGATTTGATTGATATGTGTATGGCATGGGCCATTATTAGATCGGGGATAAGGCTAGGCCTTGTCCCGTTTCTAGTATCGTTCTGTTATCCCGCCGAAATTTTCTAAAATAAGTTAGAAAATTAAAAATATCGTTTAATTGAATAAATGAACTGAATAGAAATTCATGTGTTGAAATAAAATATTTTATCGTTAAAAATATAATTTTTAACGTGTATGTGAATAAAATAAATTTTTCATTCACAAACCAGACAGTTTGTTTATGTACACTGATTTGACTGATATGGATTGGGACGACAAATTTTACACATCGCCCAACTGCACAAATAAAAATCTGTGTTTGTTGATTTGAAACCCCACACGGGTGTTGGGATGATATTTAACGTACACTAGTCCCGATGGTATAGTGTTTGTCGATCGATAGGTTGACAGACAGTTGTGTTGTTCACTTTGGATGATGGTTGATTATTTATCATTGCTGATATATACATGTGTTGTATGGAAATCCATAAAATCTATGGTAATTGATTGGGCCTCATTCCAGTTTTGAAACGAAATATTTGAAAGAGAAATATTTGAGTAGAAATATTTGAAGAGAAATATTTGAATAAAAAATTTGAATAAAATAATTGAATAGAATATTTGAGAATAGAATATTTGAAATAGAAATATATAAAGCCAAGTTGATTAGATTTGCGCCATTTTGACGCGAACGATATTTATATCGATTTTATTCGAATATCGAAAAGTGATTTCAAAATTTGATATTTTGAAAATATTATCATTTTAACATTGAATTGATATGGAATATTCGAATTAGAAATGAATTTGATTTGAATTAAAATTGAATTTGAAGTGAATTATAAGTGAACTTGAAAATGAATTTGAAATGAATTTAAATCGAATTGAATTGATTTGAAATAAATTTGAAATTGAATTGAATTGAAATCACATTGAAATCAAGTTGAAATTGAATCGAATTGAAATGGTATTGAAACCGAATTTAAACGATTTATAAAATATGTTTTGAATTGAAATCGACGAAATATATTATATATATATATATATTATATTATATATTTAATGGCCTGAATAGAACGCGACGCGCCGCGGCAGTTCATGAATTTCGACCTTTGAATTCGAATTAACGTTACGGGAGATCCGACCGTCGGATTCTCCTGAAACCTGGACCGTTGGGTTCGTATCAAAAAGAGATTTCCAATGAATATTAGAAATTTGAAATCTAACGGTTGGATTTGGAGATACGTCCAAATCAAATTTAGAAAAGGTCGCTGTAAGTGCAGTTCGACGACCGTTATTGGAAATCGACTGTACGGGCCTTGATAAAATTATTAAAAATATCTATAATTTGTGTAAAATCATAATATATAAATTGGAAAGAACTGGGATGAAAAATTCCACATTTGTAAAGATAAAAATATATTTTTATCAAAATGAACTAGTTTATAACCGGAAATCAGTTAAGATGGGTGATTTTTTGGGTATTGATCTGATGTTGGTTTCGGCCTTCGGGGTTAATACTTAGGGAATTGTCCTCTCAACTAATTTACGGTTAGAGACTGATAGAAGGGAATGTGATTTTGGGTACATCGTGAACTGTGTTTTAAATGACATCGGTTCTTTAACCCAATTAAAGATTAAAACTAAGTGGGGTTTTAATGAATCTTTAATCAGATTGAAATGATCGAGAATGGAGTATCACCAGTTTTGCTCCAAAGCGATAGTTAAATCTTTAACTATATTTGAACGTGAAATGGTAATTAATTTTACCGATAGCACCGTGGTGTTAGATATGGAGTATTACCAATTTTGCTTCATGGGATAAATAGGTTGGGATTGGGAAATAAAATAAATAATTACCTCGGTGTGGTTCGCTAATCCCGACTAGTTTGGAAAACCTTAACAGGGTTTGAAATGATATCCAAAGGAGGATTAAAGAATAAATTTAAAGGAATTTATCTTTGATAAAATTAATGGGAACCTTTCCTTAAGAATGTGAAATTTAGAAAACTAACTCTATGTTAGCTAAGAAGAATGGTTTCTTGGATATTGATCTAATTTCAATATATCGATGGATATCAATCGCATGGCATGAATTGCCTGTGTGACATGTTGAGTTGCATGGATCAAGGCTTTTGTTGAAAAGCAAAGTCTTGTGGTTGATGATCAAAGCACGGCCTATGTGGCACAACTTTGTGTATAGCGTTAATTCGCGAGCCTCACATCTCGGTATGAGTCAAAAACGGGATACGGACCGCTGGGAGAACACGACGTTTCTTTCTAGTTATGGTGGTGTCAGTGCTTAAACTGGCTGACATTTATATTATTCTCACCTATGTGGTTTTTGGAACGCAAGGCGCCTCGATATTAGGTCTGTAAGGATCGGGAAACGTGTGTTCAGGAATAACTAATCCTCAAACATAAGGGAGGACCGGCCCAGTCGATTCCAAGGGTTGCCCAGGGAGAGTAGTCCTGAGACATTTGCTAGAGTGTCTCGAAGCGTAGAGGAGCTTTCCCCTTGCCTCGACTCATGATGGAATCCAATTTCCAATACGTGTCATTCGGTTTTATTTGTAGAGCCTAGTATGGCGACATAGTATATGGTAGTTATGCCGTCTATGATTGATATTTATGATTGTATATATAAAATTAGAAACCAACTGGAAACGAGTTAAGATGGGTGGTTTCCTGGGTATTGGTCTGATGTTGGTCTCGGCCTTCGGGGTTAATACTTAGGGAATCGTTCTCTCGCTAATTTACAGTTGGAGTCTGATTAAGAATTAAAAGATGAAATTTCGCGTATCAAAGCATTCTTTGGCTGTTATAAGGTAAAACCCTATCCTCCGGCTTGCGTTGCATTGTGTAATGGGACATGTGTCTTATAACAGCTTCATTGTTCTTTATTTAGCATTGGGCTGTTTGTTTAAGCACTGGTATTCTTGGGGTAGAAACCCGTTCCGTGTTATACGGCGTGGTCCCTTGATTTACCGAACTTTAAAATAAGTATTAATAACTGTTTTAGTTCTCACACCAGTCACATGACTGACTTGGAGTTTATTGTTTTAACCTAAACTCTGGGTGCCCTTATTTTCCACACGGGCAGCTAGTAGTTGGGTTTTGCAGATTTATATTCACAGGATCTTGGTTTATAACTGTATTCGGAAAGTTCGGTATCCGTGTATTTCTTTCAGTTATATTTTGTATTATTTTTCCGCTGCAGTAACGTATTTAAATCTCTGATAATCTCTGTTGTATAATATTAATTCATATTCTGTATATTATTGTATTCTGATGGAATTGTTGTAATAAGCAATGAAATGTTCTTCTGTTTGTGTTCCGATGTGTGTTGTTCTCAGAGAATCCGTTCTTTCCTTACCGGGAAAGTTACGGAACATCACAGTATTTATATATAACGAGTAATTACTTATCACTATTTAATGAAGAAATAGTTATTACATCTTATCATAATATCTCATTGAGAAATGTTATATTTAGAGACAGAATGACAATTTGTAAATTCTGGCTAGGTTAATATAGAAGAATAGAAATGATACATTCATTCTCGGGTATATAAAAGTGTACTGCCAACTAATAATGGTGAATAGTGCAAGTAGTGGTGTATAAAGCAAACAAAACATGACCTATAAGCTAAAATAAATGGATTCAACTTGTGCTCATTCAATTTCCAATCAGTAATAGAAAGTTGCGCTTTAAAATAGAGACATTCAAATATGATGATATAATAATAACAACCATTCTTTTATATATAACTAATGAGTTTACTACAATTTGTGCATAGAAAAAATATGTATATAATTTAGTATTATTGATAAAATGATAGTTCCAGTTGTTGATTATGTATGCCTCCAAAAAAATTGACAGACTAAATGTGCATCAATCATGGCATAAAATAACAAAAATAATCGAAGTAATCATTTTTTGATCTCAATAAAGGTTAAACAACGCAAATAATTTCCTTTTGGTCAGGATTCGAGATATCAATGATAAATGGTCAGAATAAGCCAAATATTTATTAATCGCTAACGACATAAAGTTTGATTGTAATGCTTTGTAGTGCAATGTCCAGTTGCGTCTATTACAATTTTTTCAATTTTTAACTATTTAATAAATATAGTCGAATACTACGTTTAGTACACAAAACAATATTTGGCGGACCTAATATGCAATGAACAGAATGCATCTAATTTTGGCTGGTGTGAAACTGTTGACAATAAATTAGGAGTTTCCACCCCAGTTATCAATCTATAACTTGAGCTATGAAAACTTGTATCTCCAGATTTGACAGGGCATGTTTCTTCAAATTTGACTGGGTTAATAAAAACTATCTTACGGCAAAAGGATAATTAACATCATCCAAATCCCAGTAAGTCTGTTCAAATTTTGAACTTCTGTAGTCGGATTAACTGGGAAATTTTCAAGCCCCAGATAAGTTAAAGATACATATTCAGAAATCAAAATAAAAATAAAAATAAATGAAGGTGCTCTCGTCTGGGTTGACTGCTTCATCATAGCAATCTCTTTTAATGAACTTCTTTGGACCAACATTAATAGTTACCAGCCGTAATAAATGGAAAAAACTTAATCAGAAAAGGAATAGAAATGGAAACCTGAATAAAATCATTTGTGTCTTCAATCTACATCTTTGTTGAAGGTAATTGAACAATTCATTGCTGAAAGGGTCGTTGTTAGTATTGTTGGAAGTAGGGTTACACAGAAAACTATTTTAATGATTTCGTTAAGTAACCTTAGTCCAGCCAGATAAGAGATTTGAATCGTAGAGCTATGCAGTTAAAGCCCCGCTAAAGCCCCGCAAAATCCCTGCTATAGCCCGTAGCACTCTTCGGCCGCTGCGCTATTTCAATTTAGCGCCGATGAACAGTAGCTCCGCTTAAAGCCCCGCTATTTTCTGCTTCATCCGCTAAATCAACGCTATTTAGCATCCTCTTTGACAATGTCTACATACAAAGGATGATTTGACCAATTATCTTTTAAAATAAATCAAAAAAGTTAAGTAAAGAGCTAATTTTAAGTCATAAGTGCCTTATAGATGATAGAAATCCTCGAATCTAATGTGCATAACAATGTTATTCTTTGATTTTTGTTATATAATATTAATTATTATTCGTTTCTCCTCCACAAATGATGCGAGAATAATGATTAATTAATTTTAATTATACACTTTTACATCTAATTAACATTTTTGCACCTCCGCTATATCCCCGCTATTTCCCCGCTTTAACCCGTTGCAGCTTTTTACACCTCTTCCGCTGTAGAACCGCTAAGCGATTTAACTGCCCAGTCGTAGAGGAGTCCCAATGAATTCAAAGTGACGAAAGTAAAAAAAATACAATTGTTTCATGAATGAAGAGGAGATTTATTTTGATGGAAGAGGAGATTCCGTCTGAGGAAATATGATAACCAGTCCAAAAGAAAGTGGTTTCATTGATAGTGGGAAGTCGGGAAAGATTGCGGGAAGTTATGCGTTCTATTTCTATTTTTCCTGTAAAAAGAAGGGAAGAGGCGCTAGGAAGCGGAGATCGCACAAAAAAAAAAATAGACTTCCACTTAAGCATTCTTTGGATTCTATTTTCTATTATAGGTAATAGACATGTGGAGCGTGAGATGCAAGCGTTCCGCTAGATGGTTATTTATTTGATACGAACTATTATAGTATCTGATGGTTTTGATATCAAAAATGTTTTGGGTTATAGTAAGGTAAAAACCGCCTGTATTTATGTGTGGGCTGGTCTTACCATTATCTTTTCTTTCGAAAGATTTTCTAAAGTTAAAATCTGTTCTCGTAATGAGATAACCCATTCTCGTTTCCAATCTATTTTAAAAAAATTTACTCACACCAATCCTCCGACTGACCTAGAGTTTATTTTCTGTGTTTTTCCTAAACTTTTGGGTACTCATAACACTTGTTATGGGTAGACAAGTGATCCAGGTGACTAATGGAATCGTTTGTAGTATTGTGGAGTACAAGTCAAAGAACCCGTCTAATAGCTATATTTATCTCTAAGTATCTAGTTTGAATATCTGTATTAAACAATTATGATGATGTATTATGATGGTAATGTATTATGATGTATCAAAACCTGTTATGTAATATATTATGTATTTTGTGAAATTACGCTGTGAGATTCTGATGTTTTTGTTTAGTCTATTCTCTATCTATTTCTATTCTTTAATAATGACACAACATCCGAGGTCATCGAAAGTCTGGCCGTTACATCCAGGATTCAATGCTTCTATCAATAAAAGTCTACCGAAGTATGAGTATGTCGAGCTTTCTAATATGCGAGAATAATCTGATGTGTTATCAAATTGAACAACAAAGTTATAGTTGGGGGATACATGAATATTAAAAATACTAGATGGCTTCCAAACTCTTGATATATATTCTTTCAGCTTGATGATGGATAATCTGAAATGGATCGGGATCAAAGCAATCGTATTCATCCAAGCATCTTCATATTTATTAAATATTTTTTCAGCAATAGAAACATATTAGGACAATGGCTTCATATAGTTCAAGCTCTGATCTACCTATTTACGATTATCATTTGATGCGATATTTAGATTTTGTTGTGGATTAAAGGTTGTTGATGAGGAGGATGGTTTTTCTGATGAGAATGAAGGTTGCGTACGTGGAGGAGGAGGAATGTGTGAGTTAGTTACAGGGACAGAGCCTGCCATTAAAAGGAAAACCATTGGAATTTTTTTCGTTACTCGACCATTTTTAGTTATTTAAATAAAGTTAGGGTCTATTATTGTAACGACCCGTATTTTCATCAGTATAATAATTAATTTATTTAATTATTTAAATAATGGTTTGGTTATTTAAGATGACCAGAATTAAATAATATTGAATATTTATTTAAAATAAATAATATAATAATATATTTAATTTATGAAATAGTCAGAAATAGTGGAATTCACAATATGGTGTGAATTGGGTCATCTGTGATATTTAATTCAATTTAAAATTGATTTAGAATAACAAATATATTTAATTAAATGAAGACTGAACGTATAATTATAATCAAGCTTGAAATGGTGCGGCAGTTCGCTATTTGGCGATTCGAACTTTAAACGAATATACATAATCCGTTTTAAGTCGGATTTATGTGAAAAAAGAAACGCACGGAGCTGGTGAAGTATATTTTTCTAATGGAACAGAAAAATCAGGATTTCGTCATGTAGATTTTGATTTATGTCCAAATCCAATTTTAAAATAGTCACTATGGAATTCCTTTATAATTTAAAACGATTTATAAAAGGAATTTCAATATAAATCGAATATCGATATAATATGGATTTGAAATATCGAGCTATAAATCCATATCTGAATATTTTGGGGTTGTGGTATATTCTATGTAGATATATACGATAATATTTAATTATTAATATTAAATTTAATTATTTTTAAATATATTTATATATTTAAAAGGGCTATTTAGAGCTTTAAAAATAGCCACTTTTGCAATCGACCTCCGTTTTCGACGAAACTTATTTTGTTGGATCCTCAATGTCAAATTATTGTTAGATTCCAAGTTTCGTAATTTTTAGAGTCACTATGTGGCCGTACGGACTTTTAGAGTGAAAAACAATCGATATTTTGACGATTAAAAATACGCTGTATGTGCAAACAGAGTCGAAATTCAACGAAACCAGTTTCGTTGGGACCGTATTGTCGAACTCTAGCTGCATGACAATTTCTATGATTTTTGGATATTTTATGTGATCCTAGGGATTTTTAAAAGACGAATGAATTTGATAATGGCTTAAATAAAATATATAAAAAAATTCCCTAAACAAAATATTCTAAATTTGTACTGGTCAAAAAGAAGGCCATGCATTCTTTGTTTCATCTGGCAGTTTCTCGTGGTCCTCAAGCAAGAACGTGACCTTCAACTATCCTCACAATTCATAGAAAAATTCATATAAAATCATAGGAAAATCCAAAACTCCTGAAACTACTTTATTTGGATTCGTATATGGATTACTTTCAACCCATATCATTTTGGGAGAATTAGATCTCGTTCCCAGTCATTGAAAATTTCCAGCGATAGTCGAGGTTGCCTAGGGTTCGAAGTTGTTGGATATTGAGTCATGGATTCGAAAATCTGAGTGTGTATTAGTGGTTGCGGTAGTGTTTTGCTTTGGTTTTGAATTTTTGGGGAGCTTCCGTTCAACTTTGTGTCGCACGAGATACTGACGAACCAGGTGTTGCTCGAAGTCGCGTTTGACGAAGTGGGTGCGTGTTTGTTGAGGTCAGGGGGAGGTGGTAGAAGACGAGTAAAGGAGTTCAACGTTGAAGTTCGTTTGGAAATTCTTGGAGAAACAAATGCGTTAGAGGTTGGGGAAATTCGTAAATGGTGTTTGAAGAGGAGTCGGGTTTCGAACACTGCTGGGAGAAGATGAAGCCACAGAAGGGCTTGCGTGGACTTTTAGAGGGGGATATTGGGCCGGATCTATTTTGGGTAAAGCCCATATTTAAATTTAATTGGGTTTAAATTAAATTTAAATTGTATATTAACTTTATTTTATCGTATCTCATCCATACGGTATCGAAATTCAGCAAAACAAGATCCGTTGGGATCGTATGGACGGACACTACCCAATGGAACTGACTGGGAGCGAATCAGAGCTCGTTACAATTTATAGCAAATAAATTGTCCGTCCGAATCAAGCGATGGTTATCGTTATTAATGATGATCATCCAATATGAGTAAAACTCACCAACTCTGAACAGTTATATTTTTATAACATATTCTTAGAACTGATAATTATCTGTTGATTGTTGTGTGTCGATTTGGTTGATTGAACGGCTAGTCAGTTAGTTGAAATTATATATATATATATATATATATATAAACCGTTAAATATATATATTGATGTTGTATATCAAAACATTTCATATTGAAAGGAAGTTGATGTTAATTATATGGTTTAACATTTGTGATGCAGGGAAACAGGTTGGAGGGATCCAACTGGATTCCTCAATATTTAAATTACTGTTTTGTTTCATATATTGAAATATATGATGTGATATATAATCTGTTGTCGATTATGTGTGTTTGGACGATATTGGTCATCGTGATTTGATGTGTTGAAAACCATAATACCGAAATGTTGAAAAGGGAATTTTCATAGTGAATATTGAAAATAAATTATTTATAAACTCAAAGGATTTTATAAAAGAGGAAATATTTGTAAAATCAAAGAAGATTTTATAAAAAGGAAATATTTATAAATGGAATATTTATAAATAGGAAATATTTGTAAATGGAATATTTATAAATAGGAAATATTTGTAAATGGAATATTTATAAATAGGATATATTAAAATGAATATTTATTTAGGAAATAAATAGAAAGGAAAAGAGATATTCATTTAGAAATAAATGAAATTATAAAAGGGATATTTATTTAGAAAATAAATATTAAGTGGAAATTTGTTTTTACAGATAAATTAAGAAGATTAATTTACAATAATAATTTATAAATTAATTAAAAATATTTATCATTGGATAAATGGAATTTATAAGACTGAACTTATATAGAGAAGTAGAAATTGGTTTTAACACCGATATTTTTAGAATGTGAACTCAACACTTCTAAAGTGAATAAACGTTGTTAAAAGGAAATCCTTATAAGTGGGGAAAACGTTATCAAAAGAACATTTATAAAGTGAAGAACCATTACTAAAAAGTAAATCTTTATAAATGAATAAACGCTGCTAAAAGAAAATCTTTTTAAATGGATAAACATTATTATAAAAAGGGAAATCTTTATAAAGCAAATAAATTAATCGAATATTAGTCGTTCGAAAGGAGTTAATCGAATAGAATTAAGATAATCAAATTAGAGTTAATCGATTTGAGTTAAGTAAATCGATTAGAGTTAAGCTAATCTTATAGAGTCAATCAAATAAAGTTAGTTGAGTTAGAGTTAACCAGTTAGAGTTAACCAATTAGAGTAAACAAGTTAGAGTTAACCAGTTAGAGTTAACCAATTAGAGTAAATCAGTTAGAGTTAACCAGTTAGAGTTAAATCGATAGAGTTAATTAAACAGAGTTAATCGAAAGGAGTTATCAAACATTAGTTATTCGAATGGAGTTAAATAGAGTTAATCGAATATTGGTTATTCGAATAGAGTTAAATAGAGTTATCGAATATTAGTTATTCGAATAGTGTTAAATGGAGTTAAATAGAGTTATTGAATATTAGTTATTCGAATAGTGTTAAATGGAGTTAAATGGAGTTAAATAGAGTTAATCGAATATTAGTTATACGAATAGGGTTAAAGGGGTTAGTCGAATATAGTTTATTCGAATAGAGTTAAAGGAAAGGAGTTATCGATTAGTTTAATCGAAAGGAGTTAATCAATGTTAGTTAAATCGAAGGGAGTTATCGATTATAGTTTAATCGAAAGGAGTTATCGATTATAGTTTAATCGAAAGGAGATTATCGAATGTAGCGTTTTCGAAAGAAAGAGATCGAATATAGTTTATTCGAAAGAGTGAGTTAATCGAATATAGGTTATTCGAAGAAGAGTTAATCAAATAGAGATTTCTCGAAGAGAGTTAATCGTCGGATTCGATTATATTGAATTCGGGAAAGTACTTATACTTTCCGGTGTTTAAATCAAGATTTATTTATTAATAAATTAGGTGTTTATTTATTTATTCACATTAAAGAAATAAAAGTTATAATTGAAGTTATATATTTCAGAAGTAGAGTTTCTAACGTTAGCGTTATAACCAATGTTTTCAATAAAGAAGTGGGTTCGTAAACAGAATCTAAGAGTTACGTAAGGAAGTTTGTTAAAGATTTAAAAGATAAACTTTGACTATTTCGAAGTTAAAATGTTGTTTAATTAAGGTCTGAGAGGTAATTATACCCCAACTTGATTGACTTCCTTCTTAACTAAGGAATGGTAAGGTTTGGCAGTGAAGGAGTTTTGGAAATTTTTTTCCAAATGAGAATCAGAAATGTTTTCTGATAATAGAAAATAAAAATTTAGAATATATGGAAACAGGAGATAAGTAAATTAATGAACTAAAGAGATAAATGTTAAATGATGATTGATCGATATGATTTCCATTTGGAAATAATATCATTGTTTGCACACGAGTTTTAATTTGATAGTTAAATCACCGACTATTAAAGTTTTTTACCGTTTTAACGTTATTAATATGGAGAGACCGGTTGGATTATTATCCGAAGAACCAGTCCGTATTGGCATAAGCATTGTGAATCAAGTATGCTAAATATATTGAAGACGGAGTAAAGTGCAAGGGATGTTGTATAAATCTTAGATAACGATTGCCTAAGATGGATGTACTGAATAGTGCCTTCGGTTTCGTTCAATTCTAGAACGAACGTATATGGACGACTGTCTGACAGAATATTTCCAATGATCGAATGAGTTGGACTGTACATGTAACGACCCTGGGATTTCGGCCCCGAAAACCGACATAAATACCTTTACCATAACTTATGCCGACCTTCCAAACACCGAAAACACTAGAACGTTTATAGAAAGAATTTAGAGGGTGAGATGAGAAAGAAAGATATATTAGAATAGAAGAAGAAGAAGAAGAACCAACACCACACAGAATCTCACATCGCAGCGGAACAAAATATAATTCAAAAATAAATCTTTATTGAGAGCTTTTGAAAATACTTACAATATCAGAGTACATCAACATCTCTGGACAATTATAATAATCTTTATTGAGAGCTTTTGAAAATACTTACAATATCAGAGTACATCAACATGTCTGAACATCTCCAGCTCGTCTCTGGACTTCTCAGTACCTGATAACCTGAACCTGTACATCCCGGGCTAACCCGAGCATTTATAAAACACCGGGTTAGTCTGGTGAACCAGAGTGAGAAAAACTCGCACAGCATTAAGGGTATCACACAACTTGATTTTAAAGTTAATACCCTTTCGAAAGAAACGGATAATCGTAAGACCAAATCCACACATAAATACAGACGGTTTTTACCTTACGATAACCCCAAAACAGTTTTGAAATCAATATCTTTTCTGATATTATAATAGTGTCTAAATACAAGTAAATATCAATCTAGTGGAACGCTTACATCTCACGCTCCACATATATAATATACAACTAAAACCGCGGGCGCTTATTGGAGATTGGATTCCGACTATGACAAGGTATGGGACCACCTACCGAAAGTGTATCTCTAGAGGCGAATACACTGGGTTCAACAAGAACGCCTTGCAACCATGCCCTCACATGACTGACCATCCATTTCGCTTGAGTGTATCGAATGTATATCACCAACGGTTGGACTCAAACCACCGTTTCCCGAAAAGGGATAGCATCGAATTAGATTAAAGAATGAAATAAATTTTCTCTAGATAGGTGATTATACAAACTAATGGGAGCGACCCACATAGCCATGCTGCCTGCCCAATTTTTGTCATTTTCTGGTTGTGAGGCTTGAGGTTATAATCTTTTGAAACACCTGGCCATCACTCACTTTGAATGCCACATAGTTAGATCCGTCAAGTCACTAATTGACGTCCACAAATATACTCTGGGTATAAAAGAAGTGCCCCTCTTTGCCACCACTCGGTATATTTGAAAAATCAACGTACGTGGTTTCAGGAAATACTTTGTCAGACATTCGTCCATACAAGTCATCCAGGAATAGGATGTACCGAAGGTACTCTCCTAATGCATCCAATATAGGAATCACCCCATGGATCAGTAGCAATAGTCCTTGCAATCCACAGATTTCAACCACGACAGAACCCCAGTATATCTCCGGGTCGAATCAGAGATTTTAAGTGGTTCTTCCACTTTATGAAGATCTATGGTCTTCACATGCTCCATCTCGATCGTCGTCTGATCTCTTCTATATTTTCGTATTTGTTGGTCGGAATGGGTTTCGAATATACATTCGATCCCGGTCTTTCCATACCAACAATCGTAAAGGTCAGATTTGATAGTCGGTTATTTAACTATCAAATAAACATCCATGAAATCATAAAAATAGATTTACTGGTTTATTACTCAGCATAACTTGGCTTTTAAAATTTATCGCTCAATCTCCTTTTATTTCGGTTACTAGGGAAAATATCATCTCATATTATTTCCGTTACTTTGGATATCTTAACATACCTTCTTGACATTACCAACTAGTATCATCCTTGGATAGTCCCGAAGTCGTTCCAGTTGGGGTATTTTAATTACCTCTCAGACCTTGATCAACAACATTCTTATCTTTAGGTAAATACGAGTTGTAATTCAAGAATTGATATTAAATCTAATATCAAAACACATCCCACTAGTTAAAATATCTTTATAGTTCTCTTATCTTTTGGAAGCTTCTCTTTTAAATATAATTAATATCGCTTAATTTGTTAGTCTACTAATTCCTTACTAAACATCACTTTATTCACTCTCGACTTATTCAAATGACTTTGTTTCCTAAACTGGATTATTACAAATTATTTTCTAACCTCTTTTACCAAACCTAAATTCAAATCCCTTTTTCTCAATTCCCTTTTTCTTTTCAGGAAATCCCTTCTCAATTCTCTTGATTTAACCTAATACCATTATTAAGTATTTCCAATTTAAAATGACGTTTAACTCACATTCCATTCATAAACCTTGTTTATAAATTTCAGGTTTTACATAAACCCTTTACATCTTCATCTCCTTTTACTTAAATGTTTTTAAGAAGTAATTACTTAAATTAAAACAGATAGTTTTCTTTTACGTTCACTCTTGTAAAATCAGTTAAACGCTTTATTTACAAAAATAAATAATAAAATCTCTTTTAAAATCTTTTTAAAATTTAAACGCTATTCGTTAAGTGATTTTATTTAGGTCACTAACGACGAACTAATTGAATGTCAATCCCAGTTAAAATGGTCAACTTGGTTAATTCAAAACACGATTATTTTTCTTAACCAATTTCCAGTTAACTCCTCTTTTAAATTAATTAAAATATAATTAATTCAAATAACTTCATTTAACTGTTCATTTGTTTATAATTCTTATCAACAAAAGAAATTGTTTTATAAAACAATTTCATAATTACTTATAAACTTACTAAATAATAATTAATATTTATTTTCCTTTAAACAGTTTTCAAACCTATTTTTGTTAAAAAATATATATATATATATAACTTCAATATAGCTGATTCATAGTCGATAAAGCCATATTTTTAAAACTCGATTGATTTTTAGGCCAGGTGATGCCAAATACCCAGCCAATACTATTCATTAGTGAACATCAGAATAAATGTTGAAACAGGGTTCAACCATCAACAATAATCAATCAATCATTTTTATTTGACTGAAAATTTCTATAACGATCATCAATCAATTAACAGATCATTAAAACAATTCAACCAATTTCAAACACGTTTATAAACGTGACCAATCAAGGGAAATTACTTTATTTGGGTCAAATCATAACAATAGGTATTTTCTGAAATTAAACGACTGTTTAATTTCATTTATTGAATCGACACTAAATATATATATATATATATATATATATATATATATATATATATATATATATAACCAACAAACGGTCAACCACTAACAATCGGAACACGAAAATAAAAAACCCAATTTATATAAAATGTAAATGGGAAGAGCTGAGTGAGTTTAACTCACCTTGATTTTAATTCGTCGATAAATATCTGGTTTTTAGACAAATTAAACTGACGTTTAATTCGACTAAAATTTTCAATTGTTCCCAATCTTGATCAACCTCTGCTCCGTCTCGAAGTCCTCGCCTCTACGGTTCCAATGAGACTGACCGCGCTTGAATCTGATAACGTAGGTGCGAGATATCGTATTAACAAATTTATAATAAAATTAAATTTCAAATATGGAGTTATATTATTTATTATATGGCCTTTACCTTTAATTCTTCGGCACAAAGCCCATTACCCGGTTGCCCCCTTTTAAACCCTAATCACCATTCCCTTTTTATCATTCAGGCCGCCTCCACAAAATTGATCTCAAAACCGAAATTAAAAAAACCTAATCCCCTTTCAGCAAAAAATCCGAGTTTGATGGCGTCGCTACCCCTCCTCGTGCCTCTCCACTCAGTTTCCCCTTCGTTCTCCTTCTTCCAACGACCCACCGAACGCCAAAGCAACCCCCCTCAACGTAGATCAACCCCTGGACCTCCCAGATCCACTACAGACAACCATGAGCCACATTCAAATTTCCACTGACCCTTACGGCTTCAACTCGAACAGGCTTCAACACAAATTAGTTCAAGAACAGAAAGCTAAGTTTTCTTTTACTCGATTTCATTACTAAATTATTTTTATTAGATTTCCTGGTTTCGAATTGTTCTTGAATGGATGAAACACCACCGTATGATGCGTATTTATAGTGCGGTTTTGATTGGGATAAGATGAACGTCTATCAGTAGCTTAATATAGGTTTTTCAGTTAAAATCTCTAGGCCATATGCTTCTATCCCTTTGTTTGTACGGTTTGATGGAAGTGGTTATGAATTGTTACTTCAACCAAGATTTGAATCTGCCCTTAGATTTTGTGTTCAGATTTTAGAATATACAAAAAACAGTGATGAGCTTTACTGTTCATACATGTGATTTTACTATTCGATAAAGATTTGATAAATATACATGTCAGTTCTTCTTAGCTGTTTTTCTTTTACTGTTTTAATAATTTGTCCTTAGTTGTTCTTCTACTGAACGGATTATAAAAAGATATGCATGTATCTTTTTTTCTTTGTTTTTAATGTTCGGTTCTGTATAGATTTAATGTTTGAGAAATTTTCTTTATTTGTTGCGATATGATGTATCATATCTATCTGTTATAGATGTCCTAGTTATGCCTATATATATAGGTATATTAGCTGCTGTTGCTATAGATTTGGGATCTTCTTTCTAGCTGCCAAATATCTTTACTTTTTACTTAATTCTATGCATAATCAAATCATCCTTCACATATATAGTCTGTTAGAGATGTTCTGTTTCGTTTATTAGTTTATTTTCTTATTCTAGTATTCCCCTGACCAAATGCTTTGAGATGGTTAACATTGATTTGTGTGTTTAAGTTAAAAGTTCTCCTTGAACGTGGTGGTATGGTAAAGTTGTAACTCTGGCTTGCTCATTATAGATAGTGTAACTTTGCTTTAAATGTTTTTATTATTGACACCTCTCGTTTAGCTGTTTCAGTCTACTATGTGTACAGCCTTAAAATAATAAAAATATATTATGTATACAATCAGTACTTGGAGTTGCCAACTATTATAGCTTTCAAAAAAACCAAAATGTTGTTGCTTGTGGCTTTATATGATGGATTTCAAGTTATCGCATAACTGCTCTCTTTTTTTATTTATACTAAGAGGTTTTTTTTTTGTTTTTTTTCGCAGATCAAAAGAGATGGGGACACTTCGGTCCGAGAAGAAAAGGAGACATGAAGAAGTTCATTTACAAATATTGATTTCCTCCTTTTTGTTTTTATTCGAGAGCTTGTCTATAATATGATGTATATATTTTTCTCCTTTCTTTTTTTTGCATGTGTACACAAATAAAAATAATGTGAATATACATTTTAAATTCTACTGTTTACATTTTCATTTTTCCCATGTTATATATATTCCAGTTTTTATGTGCGTATGTATGATTTCATCTTTTATGTCCATATAGCATTTCTTGTTTGTTGGCCAAGTATGATATGTATTTAGGTTTCTAATTCGTTTTGCCCAAACAAGTGCGAATGCTAATGAATATATATATATATATATATATATATATATAATCCAAATAGTCAAGATTAACGACAAAAATTTCACTTTCTAGTTAGTATGGGATTCAAAACTCAACATTGGAAATTCTGGCCTTTAAATAACATTCCATTTATATAAAAATCCTTTAATATAAACAAATAAATCATTAAAATTTAAAAACGATTTCATAGCGACTATTAGCAAATTTGAATTGGACGTAACTTGAAATCTATAAGCTGAAATCTCGATTTTTCTCTTTCATTAGAAAAATATAATCGAACCGGTTCAAACATTTCTCGTTTCACAGAAATCCGACTTATATCAGATCCTGTATATCCAGTTAAAGTTCAAATCGAAAATTTTGAACTACCGCGACGTTTCGAGCTCGTTTTACTTAATATATAAATATATATTCGAACTCCATTTAAATAAATAAATTCGATTAAAATCCATTATATTTCAAATATAATATAAAAACGAATTTAAATATTCTAATTTAAATGATCGAAAAATCTGGGATGTTACATTCTTCCCACCTTAAAATAATTTCGTCCTCGAAATTGCAAAGTAGGAAGAATATTCCAAACCATATTATTTTAAAATCATTACTTTTGAATTTAATTCAGAATAAATTCGAACTCTAAAAATTTTCTAAAATTTTGCCCGCACCTTCTCTGCATGGCTCGATTGCTACGACTACCACTGCCACTCTAGGCCTCAATTTCTTCGAAAAGAAAATTCAAAATCCAAATGGCAACCCACTCAGGGTATAAATAAATTGCTTAACCCATAATATAAGGTTTACCTATTTGCCGAGCATTCGAACTCAAATTCCGATTTCCAAAGCGTATCAAGTAACTGCTTATCGTCTGCATTTGCAGTCTGTATAACCAAATCATCTCTACAGTCTTCAAGATTCTGCAATTATTCCACTTATAATACAAGTAATAATCTAGGTTAAATAATTCTGTTTCCACTTCACAACCAATCATGTTTTCAATCCACTATACCGGGATTTATCTATTTGCTTTCCAATCATACATTTTCTTATTAACCCCAAATGGTTTGATTAAATTAATATTCAATATCTCTTTTGCATCTGCTTCGGTTTAACATCCATTAATATCGATCGATTAATATCAAATTAATTCCCATTGTTTATCCATTTAATTTTTCAAATCCCAATTTATTTAAGTTCATTTTATTCGAATCATTCTTAAATTGATTCTACTTAACCAGGTTCAGTTTCATTTCCATATCCGATTCAATTGACGAATTGATTTTCTAATCAGTTCAACTTTATTTCATATTTCAATTTAATTTCAAATCAGAACAACAAATCAACTCACATTAGTATAATATAGAAATAATTTCCTTTTTCTATATAAAATATACATTTGGTAAAATAATTTCATTTACCCTCTTTTATAAAACAATATTGTATCCATTTACTAGTTCAATGCTTCTCAACACTTGAACCAGCCAAATAACACAATACAAAACATTTGTATATAAAATCTTACAAATACGCTCTCATATATATACACTCGACTCAATCTAGGGTGCTACTAACCCCATCTCTATTGAGTTACGCCACAGAGCCAAGGTTACTACTCAACCAATAGCTCTGATACCACTATAACGACCCAGGGATTTCGGCCCCGAAAACCGACATAAATACCTTTACCATAACTTATGCCGACCTTCCAAACACCGAAAACACTGGAACATTTATAGAAAGAATTTAGAGGGTGAGATAAGAAAGAAAGAAATATTAGAATAGAAGAAGAAGAAGAAGAACCAACACCACAAAGAGTCTCACATCACAGCGTAACAAAATATAATTTAGAAATAAATCTTTATTGAGAGCTTTTGAAAATACTTATAATATCAGAGTACATCAACGTCTCTGGATAGTTATAATAATTTTTCCTCATATACACAGTGGAATAAATACTAGAGATCATATGTCTGAACATCTCCAGCTCATCTCTGGACTTCTCAGTACCTGATAACCTGAACCTGTACACCATGCCCGAGCATTTACAAAACACCGGGTCAGACTGGTGAACCAGAGTGAGAAAAACTTGCACAGCATTAAGGGTATCACACAACTTGATTTTAAAGTTAATATCCTTTCGCAAGAAAGGAATAATCGTAAGACCAAATCCACACATAAATACGGACGGTTTTTACCTTACGATAACCCAAAACAGTTTTGAAATCAATATCTTTTCTGATATTATAATAGTGTCTAAATACAAGTAAATATCAATCTAGTGGAACGCTTACATCTCACGCTCCACATATATAATATACAATTAAAATCGCGGGCGCTTATTGGAGATTGGATTCCAACTATGACAAGGTATGGGACCACCTACCGATAGTGTATCTCTAGAGGTGAATACACTGGGTTCAACAAGAACGTCTTGCAACCCGGCCCTCACATGACTGACCACCCATTTCGCTTGGGTGTATCGAATGTTTATCACCAACGGTTGGACTCAAACCACCGTTTCCCGAAAAGGGATAGCATCGAATTAGATTAAAGAATGAAATAGATTTTCTCTAGATAGGTGATTATACACCCTAATGGGAGCAACCCACATAGCCATGCTGCCTGCCTGATTTTTGTCATTTTCTGGTTGTGAGGCTTGAGGTTATAATCTTTTGAAACACCTGGCCATCACTCACTTTGAATGCCACATCGTCAGATCCGTCAAGTCACTAATTGACGTCCACAAATATACTCTGGGTATAAAAGAAGTGCCCCTCATTTCCACCACTCGGTATATTTGTAAAAATCAATGTACGTGGTTTCAGGAAATACTTTGTCAGATATTCGTCCATAAAAGTCATCCAGGAACAGGATGAACCGAAGGTACTCTCCTGTTGCATCCAATATAAGAATCACCCCATGGATCACTAGCAATAATCCTTGCAATCCACAGATTTCAACCACGATAGACCCCAGTATATCTCCGGGTCGAATCAGAGATTTTAAGTGGTTCTTCCGCTTTATGAAGATCTATGGTCTTCACATGCTCCATCTCGATCGTCATCTGATCTCTTCTATATTTTCGTATTTGTTGGTCGGAATGGGTTTCAAATATACATTCGATCCCGCTCATTACATACCAACAATCGTAAAGGTCAGATTTGATAGTCGGTTATTTAACTATCAAATAAACATCCATGAAATCACAAAAATAGATTTACTGGTTTAGTACTCAGCATCACTTGGCTTTTAAAATTTATCGCCCAATCTCCTTTTAATTCCGTTACAAGGGAAAATATCATCTCATATTATTTCTGTTACTTTGGAAATCCTAACATACCTTCTTGACATTACCAACTAGTATCATCCTTGGATAGTCCCGAAGTCGTTCAAGTTGGGGTATTTTAATTACCTCTCAGACCTTGATCAACAACGTTCTTATCTTCAGGTAAATACGAGTTGTAATTCAATAATTGATGTAAAATCTAATATCAAAACACATCCGACTAGTTAAATTATCTTTATAGTTCTCCTTATCTTTTGGAAGCTTCTCTTTTAAATATAATTAATATCGCTTAATTCGTTAATCAAATAATTCCTTACTAAACATCACTTTATTCACTCTCACTTATTCGAATGACTTTGTTTCCTAAACTGGATTATTACAAATTCTTTTCTAACCTCTTTTACCAAACCCAAATTCAAATCCCTTTTTCTCAATTCCCTTTTTCTTTTTAGGAAATTCCTTCTCAATTCTCTTGATTTAACCTAATACCATTATTAGGTATTTCCAATTTAAAACGACGTTTAACTCATATTCCATTCATAAACCTTGTTTATAAATTTCAGGTTTAACATAAACCCTTTAGATCTTCATCTCCTTTTACTTAAATGTTTTTAAGAAGTAATTACTTAAATTAAAACAAATAGTTTTCTTTTACATTCACTCTTGTAAAATCAGTTAAACGCTTTATTTACAAAAATAAGTAATAAAATCTCTTTTAAAATCTTTCTAAAATTTAAACGCTATTCGTTAAGTGATTTTATTTTGGTCACTAACGACGAACTAATTGAATGTCAATCCCAGTTAAAATGGTCAACTTGGTTAATTCAAAACACGATTATTTTTCTTAACCAATTTCCAGTCAACTCCTCTTTTAAATTAATTAAAATATAATTAATTCAAATAACTTCATTTAACTTTTCATTTGTTTATAATTCTTATCAACAAAAGAAATTGTTTTATAAAACAATTTCATAATTACTTATAAACGTACTAAATAATAATTAATATTTATTTTCCTTTAAACAGTTTTCAAACCTATTTTTGTTAAAAATATATATATATATAACTTCAATACTGCTGATTCACAGTCGATAAAGCCATATTTTTAAAACTCGATTGATTTCTAGGCCAGGTGATGCTTAATACCCAGCTAATACTATTCATTAGTGAACACCAGAATAAATGTTGAAACATGGTTCAACCATCAACAATAATCAATCATTCATTTTTATTTGACTGAAAATTTCTATAACGATCATCAATCAATTAACAGATCATTCAAACAATTCAAGCAATTTCAAACACATTTATAAACGTGACCAATCAAGGGAAATTACTTTATTTGGGTCGAATCATAATAATTGGTATTTTCTGAAACTAAACGACTGTTTAATTTCATTTATTGAATCAACACAAAATATAAATATAACCAACAAATGGTCAACCACTAACAATCAGAACACGCAAAATAAAAACCCAATTTATATAAAATATAAATGGGAAGAGCTGAGTGAGTTTAACTCACCTTGATTTTAATTCGCCGATAAATATCTGGTTTTTAGACAAATTAAACTGACGTTTAATTTGTCTAAAATTTTCAACTGTTCCCGATCCTGATCAACCTCTGCTCCATCTCGAAGTCCTCGTCTCTACGGTTCCAATGAGACTGACCGCGCTTGAATCTGATATCGTAGGTGCGAGATATCGTATTAACAAACTTATAATAAAATTAAATTTCAAATATGGTGTTATATTATTTATTATATGGACTTTACCTTTAATCCTTCGGCCCAAAGCCCATCACCCGATTGCCCCCTTTTAAACCCTAATCACCATTTCCTTTTTGATCATTCAGGCCGCCTCCACAAAATTGATCTCAAAACCGAAATTAAAAAAACCTAATCCCCTTTCAGCAACAAATCCGAGTTTGATGGCGTCGCTACCCCTCCTCGCGCCTCTCCACTCAGTTTCCCCTTCGTTCTCCTTCTTCCAACGACCCACCGAACGCCTAAGCAACCCCCCTCAACGTAGATCAACCCCTGGACCTCCCAGATCCACTACAGACAACCACGAGCCACTTTCAAACTTCCACTGACCCTTACGGCTTCAAATCGAACAGGCTTTAACAAAAATCAGTTCAAGAACCGAAAGCTAAGTTTTCTTTTACTCGATTTCATTACTGAATTATTTTGATTTGATTTCCTGGTTTCGAATTGTTCTTGAATGGATGAAGCATCACCGTATGATGCATATTTATAGTGCGGTTTTGATTGGGATAAGATGAACGTCTATCAATAGCTTAACATAGGTTTTTCAGTTAAAATCTCTAGGCCATATGCTTCTATCCCTTTGTTTGTACGTTTTGATGGCAGTGGTTACGAATTGCTACTTCAACTAAGATTTGAATCTGCCCTTAGATTTTGTGTTCGAATTTTAAAATATACGAAAAACAGTGATGAGCTTTACTGTTCATACATGTGATTTTACTGTTCGATAAAGATTTGATAAATATACATGTCAGTTCTTCTTAGCTGTTTTTCTTTTACTGTTTTAATAAGCTGTCCTTAGTTGTTCTTTTACTGAACGGATTGTAAAAAGATATGCATGTATCTTTTCTTTTCTTTGTTTTTGCTGTTCGTTCTGTACAGATTTAATGTTTGAGAAATTTTCTTTATTTGTTGCGATATGATGTATCATATCTAGTTGTTATAGATGTCCTAGTTATGCCTATATATATATATATATATAGGTATATTAGCTGTTGTTGCTATAGATTTGGGATCTTCTTTCTAGCTGCCAAATATCTTTACTTTTTACTTAATTCTATGCATAATCAAATCATCCTTCACATATATAGTCTGTTAGAGATGTTCTGTTTCGTTTATTAGTTTATTTTCTTATTCTAGTATTCCCCTGACCAAATGCTTTGAGATGGTTAATGTTGATTTGTGTGTTTAAGTTAAAAGTTCTCCTTGAACGTGGTGGTATGGTAAAGTTGTAACTCTGGCTTGCTCATTATAGATAGTGTAACTTTGCTTTAAATGTTTTTATTATTGACACCTCTCGTTTAGCTGTTTCAGTCTACTATGTGTACAGCCTTAAAAAATAAAAATATATTATGTATACAATCAGTACTTGGAGTTGCCAACTATTATATCTTTCAAAAAAACCAAAATGTTGTTGCTTGTGGCTTTATATGATGGATTTCAAGTTATCGCATAACTGCTCTCTTTTTTTATTTATACTAATAGGTTTTTTGTTTTCTTTCTTCTCTTTTTTTCGCAGATCAAAAGAGATGGGGACACTTCGGTTCGGGAAGAAAAAGGGACATGAAGAAGTTCATTTACAAATATTGATTTCCTCCTTTATGTTTGTATTCGAGAGCTTGTATATAATATCATGTATATATTTTTCTCCTTTCTTTGTTTCGCATGTGTACACAAATAAAAATAATGTGAATAAACATTTTATATTCTACTGTGTACATTTTCAGTTTTCCCATGTTATATATATTCCATTTTTTATGTGCGTATGTATGATTTCAGCTTTTATGTCCATATAGCATTTCTTGTTTGTTGGCCAAGTATGATATGTATTTAGGTTTCTAATTCGTTTTGCCCAAACAAGTGTGAATGCTAATGAATATACATACATATATATATAGGGACAGTCTATAAGAACACAAAATTTTGACACAATTGTTTTGCATCATTGGATCATCCCACGAATTACACCTCTTCATATAAAGACAAAAAGATCAGACGGTTGAGGCTTTGTGTCTCTCCCTTTGTGTCTAATTTTATGTTCAAATAGCCGCCCCCATATATATATATATATATATATATATATATATATATAAACCCAAATAGTCAAGATTAACAGCAAAAATTTCACTCTCTAGTCAGTATGGGATTCAAAACTCAACATTGGAAATTCTGGCCTTTAAATAATATTCCATTTATATAAAAATCCTTTAATATAAATAAATAAATCGTTAAAATTTAAAAACGATTTCATAGCGACTATTAGAAAATTTGAATTGGACGTAACTTGAAATCTATAAGCTAAAATCTCGATTTTTCTCTTTCATTAGAAAAATATAATCAAACCGGTTCAAACGTTTCTCGTTTCACAGAAATCAAACTTATATCAGATCCTGTATATCCAGTTAAAGTTCAAATTGAAAATTTCGAACTACCGCGACGTTTCGAGCTCGTTTTAATTAATATATAAATATATATATTCAAACTCCATTTAAATAAATAAATTTGATTAAAATCCATTGTATTTCAAATATAATATATAAACAAATTTAAATATTCTAATTTAAATGGCCGAAAAATCTGGGACGTTACATTACAAATATGTATGGTGGCAACGGATTTATTCCCTTAGCATAATATCCAAAATCTATTTGTGCAAATCAAACTAATGATTAACGGATCTGATAATGTGGCATTCAAAATAATTATGCTATCAATGAAAGGTAAGTAATCGTAGCCTCAGGCCTCAACAATCGGAAAATGACAAAAATCGGGCAGGTAGCATGGCTAAGTCGGTCGCTCCGAAGTCACCTATCTAGAGAATTTTCATTTCAATCTTAAACTATTTGATGTTGTCCCTTATCAGGAAACGGTTGCTGATCTCAACCGTTGGTGATATACATCCGATACACTCAAGCGACTTGAGTGGTCGGTCATGTGTTGCTGAGTTGCAAGATGTTCTTGTGAACTCGGTGTATTCTCCTCTAGAGATACACCAGCGGCAGGTGGTTCCATACCTTGTCATAGTTGGAAATCCATTACCGAATATGCACCTACGGTTTTGATTTCATACTATATATGTATAACGTGAGATGGAAGCGTTTCTGCTAGATGATTATTATATTTTGGTTGATAGACATTATTATAATATCAAAAGGGTTTTTGCTAAAGATATTTTGGATTCTCGTAAGGGAAAAACCCGTTCCGTTATACGGCGTGGTCTTATGAGATATCGTTTACTTGTTCAAACCATTTTAAATTGTTTTACTCACACCAGTCCCATGACTGACCCGGAGTTTATTTTGTTTGTTTTCCCTAAACTCTTGGGTGCCTAATTTGTACGAGCAGTCAAGTAGTCGGGATTTTACAGATATACTTGGAGAGCTTGGAGCAGGAGGCTTCAGGATTCTATAGTTATTATTATTTCCGCTGTGTTGTAAGTGTTGTACTCTGATAAGTGCTATGGTATACATATTGTTTGTATTTCAAAAGTTATGTTATATTTTATTCGTTCCGCTGTGAGATTCGTGTTTACTCTGATGATGTATGTTCTTCTTCTTCTTCTATTCTAAGTTTCTATCTTATCTATCCTCACCCTCTATTTTCTTTCATTAACCATCCGGTTATTTTCGACTCTAGAAGTTCGATATGTGTTGTATATCGGATAATCAAGATCGCGAAAACCTGGGTCGTTGTAGTTGGTATCAGAGCTGAAGGTTAGGCAAATTACCTTGGATCTGTGGCATGACTCAGTAGAGATGGGGTTAGTAATACCCTAGATTAAGTTTGAGTGTATATATACGAGTGAACGTATTTGTTATTTGATATAAAAATAAAATTTTATATTGTGGAGTTTTATTGGTTGAGTAGTTTGTGAATTCTGGTCGATCAGTTTGATCCACTGTATCGATGGGGGTTACTAAATACTCGAATACGATGGACCGACACGGTATGTTCTGAAAGGAGGGTAAATGAAATAATTTTACCTAAAGTATATGTATTGGAGATAGAATAGTATATTGAATGTGTTGGTTGTTATTATAATCGAATAAGATTATAAAACGTGAAATAGTTATAAATAACCAATCAGAATTCATATAATTATAATATATGAGAATTTTAAAATCCTAGGAGATTTTAAATTGATTTACAAGCATGGGGAATGGTATTTTGAGATGTGTTTCAAATAAAAATGTTTAAAATGATTTTGAAATTGTTATAGTATTGAACTCACTTCGATAAACTGGAAAATAACCCTGATGATGATGGCCACATCGTTAGTGTCATTTTCCAGTTGCTAAGTGAAGGATCACTACCAAAGATTTTGTTTTTGAATTGTTTGGTGGAAAGCAAGTTGTTTTGAATCCTGAAAAGGGATATCTGGTTTTAAAAAAGCTAAACTGTTTGAAAATCCTTGGGAAAGATTGTTTGAATTAAAACAAATTAAATTAGAATTTGTAAAAGCAAATTGAGATAGAAAATATCAAATTGGATTGGATTGGAGATAATCCGAATTGAAATTGGACTGGTAAGTTAAGAGTTGGAATTAAAAATGGAATCTGAGTTAAGAACAGGATTTGGCTTGGGTATAACCGAATGATTGGGATGACATTGGTATATGCTGAGTTGATAGCATATGGAAGTGATAGAGTTGATATGCCCGACAAAAAGGTACCAGTTTATATGTATATTGGGTATGAGGTTTTTATGAGCTGAATTGGCAAGCCGTTTGGCTGTTTGATTTACTTTTGGGTTGGAGAAGCCTAGAGAGGCGAGTTGTAGTTATACCGATAGGGCTGTACAAAGGAGGTGCTGGCGAAATTTTTTGAAAAGTTAAGGTGTTAGAAATTTTTCAGAAATTTTGAAAATTTTCGTAAACAAGAACGAATTAATAATTTCATTGAAATTTATCTGTATAGTGAAACTGAAGTTAATACGTGGATAAATAAGTGCTAACAAATTAATAGGTTTGTTTTCTACCTTAGCAATTTCGAGGATGAAATTATTTTAAGGGGGGAAGAATGTAACGACCCGTATTTTCAGCGGTATAATAATTAATTAATTTAATTATTTAAATAATGGTTTTGTAACGACCCGGAAAAATGCGACCTTGACTATCCAATATACAACACATATCGAACATCAAGAGTCGAAAATACCGGATGGTTAATGAAAGAAACTAGAGGGTGAGGAAAAGATAAGATAGAAACTTAGAATAGAAGAAGAAGAAGAACACAACATCAGAGTAACACGAACCTCACAGCGGAACGAATAAAAATATAGTATATAACATAACTTGAAATCAATACAGTATATGTATATAACAACATTATTAGAGTACAATACTTACAACACAGCGGAAATCAACTATAGTTATATGATCCTGAAGCCTCCTGCTCCAGCTCTTCAAGTATCTGTAAATTCCTAACTACTTAACTGCCCGTACAAAATTGGGCACCCAAGAGTTTAGGGAAAACAAAACAAAATAAACTCCAGGTCAGTCATGGGACTGGTATGAGTAATACAATTTAAAACGGTTTGAACAAGAAAACGATATCTCATAAGACCACGCCGTATAACGGAACTGGTTTCCCTGATGAGAATCCAAAATATCTTTATATCAAAAACCTTTTGATATTATAATAATGTCTATCAACCACAATATAATAATCATCTAGCAGAAACGCTTTCATCTCACGTTCTGCATATATAGTATACAATCAAAACCGCAAGCACGTATTGGGTAATGGATTTCCAACTATGATAAGGTATGGAACCACCTTTTGCTAGTGTATCTCTAGAAAGGAATACACTGGGTTCAACAAGAACATCTTGCAACCCGGCCACACATGACCGACCACTCATTTCGCTTGAGTGTATCGAATGTATATCACCAACGGTTGGGATCAACAACCGTTTCCCGAATGGGACAACATCAACAATAGATTTTTAGAAGTAAATGAAACTCTATATTAGGTGATTATACACCCTAATAGGTGCGACCTACATAGCCATGCTGCCTGCCCGATTTTTGTCATTTCCCGGTTGATGAGGCTTGAGTCTACGCTTTATCAACACATCATATTTACTTCGAATGTCACATCATCAGATCCATCAGAATCACTAATTTACTTTCACAACTATACATCATGTGTTAGCTAAAAGAAGTATCCTTCTCTGCTTCCACTCTTGGTACGGTTGGAGAAATCAGTGTATGTGACCTTTCTGGAAATATTCTGTCAGACCTTCTTCCATACAAGTTGTCCTGGGACTGGAAAAACCGAAGGCACTATTCAGTACATCCATATTAGACACTGTTATCTAAGACTTATACAACAGCCCTTGCATAAACTCCGTCTTCACTGTATTCAGCATACTTGATTCGCAACGCTTATGCCAATACGGAGTGGTTCTTTGGATAATAATCCAACCGGTCTCTCCATATTTACAACGTAAAATGGTCAAAAACTTTGACAGTCGGTGAGTTAACTATCAAAGAAAAATACGTGTGCAAACAACAATATTATTTCCAGATGGAAATTCTATCAATCAATCATCAATCATATATATATTTCCTTATTTTCTATGTTTAGAAAATATACGTTAACACTGGAAAACATTTCCATAACTTATTTACGTATCACTATTCTTCTACAACTATCAGTCTCTGAATGTAAACTAGTAGAAAAACAATTCCCTAAGTACCAAACCTGAAGGTCGAAACCAACATCAGATAGACACTTAGGAAACCGTTCAACTTAACAAGTCTCCAGTCAATTTCTGATTTATCTTAACTCCATTTCTTAACTCCTTATACATGAACATTCCCTTTTCTAATTCATATTTCCAATTTCAATATTTGATTACGTTTCTGATTTTATTTGGAAAACATTTTCAAATCTTCTTTACTTGGATTTAAACAGATGTTTAAATCAACATCGCGATGACAACTCAAACCACTATACTTATTTACTAAATTCACTTAACCACTTCACACTCAAACCGTAACCATTTCTTAATTTAAAACGCAGTCAATCAAGTTGGGGTATAGCTATGTAACGACCCAAGGTTTTCGGCCCTGAAAATCGACATAAATACCTTTACCATAACTCATGTCGACCTTCCACACACCGAAAACACTGGACGTTATTAGAAAGAATTTAGAGGGTGAGATAGGAAAGAAAGAAATATTAGAATAGAAGAAGAAGAAGAAGAACCAACCACAACACAGAATCAGAGTCTCACATCGCAACGGAACAAAATATAATACAGAGATAAATCATTATTGAGAGCTTTCAAAATGCTTACAGTATCAGAGTACATCACACAACGGGACAGTTATAATAACCTGTTCCCATATACAATACACAGTGGAATAGTAGCTATATAGTATCATACGTCTGGACTCTTCCAGCTCGTTTCTTCACAGCATTCGACAACCTGAACCTGTACACCCCGGGCTAACCCGAGCATTTACAAAACACTGTGTCAGTCTGGTGAACCAGAGTGAGAAAAAACTCGCACAGCATTAAGGTATCATACAACTTGATTTTAAAGTTAAAATCCTTTGAAAGAAAAGGATAATCGTAAGACCAAATCCACACATAAACACGGACGGTTTTTACCTTACGATAACCCAAAACATTTTGAAATCAATATCTTTTCTGATATTATAATAATGTCTAAATACAAGTAAATAACAATCTAGTGGAACGCTTGCATCTCACTCTCCACATATATAGTATACAATCAAAACCGCGGGCGCTTGTTGGAGATTGGATTTCGACCTTGACAAGGTATGGGACCACCTGTCGATAGTGTATCTCTAGAGGCGAATACACTGAGTTGAACAAGAACGTCTTGCAACCCGGCCCTCACATGACCGACCACTCATTTCGCTTGAGTGTATCGAATGTATATCACCAACGGTTGGCCTTAAACCACCATTTCCCGAAAAGGGACAACATCGAAATAGATTTAAAGAAGCAATAGGAATTTCTCTAGATAGGTGATTATATACCCTAATGGGAGCGACCCACATAGCCATGCTGCCTGTCCGATTTCTGTCATTTCCTGGCTGTGAGGCTTGAGGTTTAAATTATACTTTGAACACATGGTCATCATTCACTTTGAATGCCACATCGTCAGATCCGTCAAATCACTAATTAACGTTCACAAAAATACTCTGCAGCTGACAGAAGTACGTTTGCAAAAATCAATGTACGTGACCATCTGGAAATACTCTGTCAGACACTCGTCCATACAAGTCACCCAGTAACAGGATGAATTGAAGGTACTCTCCTACTGCATCTCATATAGGAATCACCCCATGGATCAGTAGCGAGAAGTCTTTGCAACCCGTGGAATCCAACCACGACAGAACCACGGTTTATCTCTGGGAGCTAACTAGAGATTTTTAGCAGTTCTTCCGTTTAATGAAGATCCACGGTCTTCAATGCTCCATCTCGACCGTCTTCTGATATCTTTACGTATTTGTTGATCGAAATGGTTTTCGAACCTAAGTTCAATCCCGGTCTTTCCTTACCAACAATCGTATTGGACAGATTTGATAGTCGGTGATTTAACTATCAAAATAATCAGTGTTTCAATCATGACAATCCAGTGAGTTCACTGGTCCAATATTCAGCATCAATTGGCCTTTTAATTAAATAAATTTAAACTCTTATATATTTCAATCTTATAAATATAGCTTCGCTTCATATTTAACATAAGAATTTTCTTTAAACAAATAGCGTTATAACTTCACTATGGAATACTTAAAACAATAATCCGTACTTATTCTCGTAGAATAGAATTCAACTTCACGTTTCTTTTTTTTTTAACTTACAAATATCGTTAAAATTTCACACAACTCTTTTTATTTCCCTTTTTCTTTGGAATTCACATTATATATATAGGTGTATATATATATCCAAATCTTTATAAAAATATTGCGTTATTATTTCTCTGGTGAAATAATAAATCATCACTATACTCCTTTACCATTTAAACTAATATCACCTTCAAATAATCCTGATGTTGTTCAAGTTGGGTTATTTTAATTACCTCTCAGACCTTAATCAACAACGTTCATATCTAAAGATGGATATCAGTTGAAGTCCAAAACTCGATATTACATTCCAGTATCAATACAAATCTCATTTCACTAATTTATTCAAAATATGGTTTCATAACTTCTTATCTCATTGACAATCTCCTTCTTGAATAGAACGTTATTCCTTAATTTAATAATTAAGTAATTCCTTATAAAATACCACTTTTTAACTTTATCCTTTTTAAACAATTTCATTTTATAACTCGGATTGGTTTACAAATCTTATGATCCACTTCAACTACCAAGTTCGCTTTCGCCAATCCCCTTTTCAAATCCATCTAACCATTTAAATTTATTTATTTATTTTTTAAACAATTATCCAATTTAACCGTTAGGTAAATTTGCTTATTCTCACATTTACAAATCTAATTAACATCAGTATTGACTTTATAAAATCAATTTATAATAGATTATAAAAATAGATCTTAATTTCCTTTTAATAAGGTTTTATTCAATATATATATATTTCCAAATCTATCTTTAGTTATAAAATAAATTTTATAACTTCAGTTCGATCGATTTACTTGACGGTAAATCGATATAAATAAAATAATTTTCTTTTAGGCCATTTACTGCCGATTATTCAACCAATACTGCCCATTTGTTAAAATACAACACAGGTTGACTTTTCAGTAAATGATCACTACCACAATCAATTACCCAATCATGACAGTTCATATATGATAATATGAAAATAAATAATATATTTGAGGAATCCGGTTGGATCCGTCCAACCTGTTCTTCCCTGTATGCAAATGTTTATCTCAAATCAGACCATTCAATTATTTAACTGATAATAACGACCATTTAATCCCACCACAAGCAATTCAAACAATTCAACCAATTAAACACGTTTATTTTATAAACGTGACCAACAAGGTAAGTTACCTTTATTGGAACCAATCGTTAGAATAACGATTTGGTATTTCACTGAAATTAAACGATAGTTTAATTTCATTAGTTAAATCAGCAATTAAATATTTAACTAAAACAGTCAACCATTGGAAAGCAGAGCACGCAAAATAAAAACCCAATTTATATAAAATATAAATGGGAAAAACTGAGTGAGTTTAACTCACCTTGATTTCCATTCGTAACTGAACAGTCTGTTTTAATTAAATTAAACAGGTGCTTAATTTAATTAAAAATCCAAGTAGCTGCCAACTCTGATCGACCAACTTCATCACATCGTGCTTGTTGATAAGGACCCGGCGTCATTCGTTTCATCGAACTCCGTTACTGTAGGACAGTTACAGTTTTAATATAGTACTTGTTCATTTAAATTATATTATTAGTAATAATAATTGTTCACACATCTTTACTTAACATCGTATTTGGCACATCATAGAAAGAGTTAGGCACACTGGAATATCCTTTAAGCTATACTGTTATAGAGCATTATAATCTTCCCAGGTCACATTAAATATTACTTACTTTATAACGTACAGGTTATTGGTTTAAATCCCACTTACATTAATCAACTGTACTAGGCACACTTTCACCTTCTGGTCCAGGCGCAGTATACACATAAAAATATAAATTAGACCAAGTAGACACGGTGAAGTACATTTAAAAGGATATAGCATAAATGTGATTAAGCCCAACTAAGTATGATTAGGCACAACGCCTTATATTACCGTTCACGTTATATATTATTTAAATTAGGTAGAATTTTAATATATCAGCTGGGCATGTTTTCTACTGTCTAGTCACGTTAGAAAAATAGGATTGTCAGTTTTATAACTTAAATCACGTATGTTTATAAGCCATGTTACTACATAAATAATAAGGCATGTTACAAAATAATCATGGTCATGTTAATATAAGTACTATAAGGGTCATTATATTTTAATTAGGCACGTTAATCCATAATTAGGCATCTTCTTAAATGGACTGGGCATATTCGAATTATATATATAACTTAAATAATATGGCTACGTTTTATAAACTTTGATTAGGCATTAGTAACCGGTGTTAAGCAACTCCTAACTACATTATTTTATTAACAACGTAATATATAAGAATATTATTAACTAACCTTTTTAACTTACGTTAGCTTAACCATATTAAAATGGCATTAGATTCCACGCTACTGCACATCTTCCATTCCTCCCTGCATACCAATGCCGCAAGCTTCATCCTCTCATCCCAATGCCCCGGCTTCCACCCGGCCAACACTTCGAGCTTCTCGCGAGCTGCTCCTGTTCCGTACATCTACATCGTCGCTCGCTTTTTTCGCCATCGCTGCACAGTCCCGTCCCACCTCTTCTCTAGCACCTCCGCATAAAGTTCCCCATTTGCCTGCCAACTTCTTTTTCTCCCACTTCAGTTCTTTCTTCCATGAATCATATTTTTTTTTTTTACGGAAATCATCCCATTTTTTCAACCCAACATACTGTATGTGTGATTTTCTCCCTACCACGTCCTCTCTTCATTTTGTAAGTTGCTGTCATCAACCCCACAGTTCAATGTGCTCAATCCACATTCACTTGGCTTCATTTTTCCCCGGCGCCCAGTTCTCTTCACCGCTGATGCCACTCATACATCCATTGACCAAGCCGACCGGGTAGGTCGACCCCCAGGTAGACCCCCTGGTCGACCTGGGTACCCAGGTAGACCCCCTGGTCGACCTGGGTCCTAGGCAGGAATTTTCCCGTCCAGCCCAGTTTGGGTTTGTTTTCGAATTTTGAACTGAATTTTTGAGCTGTTTGAATTTTAAATTGAATTCTGAAACTTTGGAAGGTCATAACTTCTTCATACGGAGTCCGATTTACGCAAACTCGGACTCTATCTCAAGCAGAATTTCGAGATGAACACAATGGCACAACCCGTTCCACCTAATTCTTCTATTAAAATTTAATTATTCTCTGATTTGTTACTTTTATGTCCATAGAAAATACGGGGTGTTACAGAAAAGTTATTAGAAACACAATCCGATTGAATTTTCTGATTGCCCGCAATAAGGACATACGTAAGTAAATAAATTCATAATATTTGCGTAATCATACGCATTTTTTTAAAAAATTTGCATGCTTGTATGGATATATTATAAACAGTTTCATACCAAAACTAATTATTCAACCTACAATTATTGATGTTTTATAATTTTTTCAGTGTCGACTGTGCAATGTTTGTCATGAACATAATGAAAGAATGAAATACAAAGAACTCAATAAAAATGATGAAATTTACACTACTGAGGTTGTTGATCTACAAAGAGCCGTGCTTGCATGAAATTCTCAACTGCAAACCACATAGTTGGACTCTAACACAAGACCTTACACAGAACTTCCGGCTATCAAATGCAAGCAGAAGTGATTAAAATTGGAAAAGTTGGTGTTTAGAATTTTTGTAAATATGTTTACTAATATTCTGTTTTCTAACTACTGGCACATGATTATTAGTTTCTAAACTGAATTACTGTGGAAATTTATGTAATGAATTAAGTTCTTTTGATTTTACATGATATTGTGAAATGTTGCTTACTTGTGTACAGTTATTCAAAATACTATCTTACTTATATGCAAATATTATGAAAATTTGCAAATTTTAATTGCCAAAATATTTAGAATAATTTCATACTTGTATGAAAGTATTCTTATTAGTCGCACACATTTATTCAAATAATCCAAATATTTCTTGTGTGAACGTATTATGAATAATTGCATATGTTTATGCATTTATTCCAGAAAATTGCTTACATAACTACAAACATTTGCAGTATTAATCAAGCAGATGATGCTGCCGTTTTTTTTTAAAATACGTACTGCACGAACAGAAATGCAAAAGATTTAAGGAGAAGATTACAAAATTAAAACTGTATAATAGGCAGATTAAATAAAAGAATTCAGGATTTAAAATATGAACAAATATTCAAAGTTAAAAGAGAGTATGCGTATATGCGGAACATTTGCATATTTGCATGCAAATAATATGAATAATTGCATACTTCTGTGCAACAATGAAGAATAGTTATATGCTAATAACCAGATTTACAGGTTACTTGCGTACCTGTATGCAGCTACTACGAATTGTTTCTTACATTCATGCATCTATGCAAGAAAGTTGCATACTTGAGGTATACAAATATTCAGAATAATTGCATGTATGCAACTATGCAGAATATTTGCGTACATATAAGCTGGAAAAAATATCTGTAAACCTCATAGAAGTTAACATTAAAATACTGAACGAAATTGAAAGTATAACATAAATGTTCAGAACAATTACTAACAGTAAACAGTATATCCAAGTTTAAAAAACAAAATACGAAAACACATCTAATAGTCTTTTAAAGAACACGTCCTTTTGTTATGACCTAGCTTCTTGCACAAACCACATCTAGTAGTCTTTGTAAATTCACCTGTAGATTTCAACCTTTTAGAAGACGATGGACGACTAGGCATTCTTCTTCCTTTTGGAGGAGCTATAATTGCATCTTCAACAGAAACGTCTTCACCCATAAAGTTTATGATAGGATTGATTGGATGAGAATAAGCTAATCGAAAATAATCAACTTTGAAATAATCTTCAATGTAGTCATACACATTCAACTTTTCACAACTTAAAATATATCTAATGGAATGAGCACAAGGAAAACCATTAATTTTCCATACATTACAAGAACAAACTCGAGTATATAAATCAACAAATTGATGGATGCGAGAATGAACTTCAAAACATATTCACTTGATTTGATAACAAACCACGAAGCTCCTTCCAAACGAAGATTCCTTAACCGAATTTCATTCGCAGGACATAAAACGCTATTCCAAGTAGATGCAACTTCACGACGATCAGACATACGTTTGATTAACTTGAATATAATTTTATCCAAACAAGCAGTAATTGGTAAATGTCTTTCTTCCAAAATTCACTTGTTAAAACTTTCCGGACAATTAGATGACATTTTACCGTAACGACAACCAGGAAAAAATACGTTTAGTAAACTTCTCAAAAGGAATTCCACTCAAAAAGTTTGTCACGGTCGGTCCACCAACATCTTTAAAAAATTTCAATGCAGCATTAAAATTAGTCAAATTGTATGCATAAGCAACTCGTGCAAACGTATCCAACAACAACCTCTTATTTGATTTGAAAATTTGAGATTTTAGAGCAACCTTTAAATTGTTGGTCAGATGATAAAAACAAGATTCATGAACTGAATTTGGAAACACCTTTGGAAAAGCAAAAAGAAACTCTTTTGGTTTCTCACAATACCAAATCCAATTGTCTTCATCTTCTCCAGACACAATAGCAATTGCTATAGGTCTAACAACCCGGAAATTCTGAGCCAATTTAAAATTTTTATTTTGGCAAATTTAATGGATTTTGATTATTTAATTGATTATTTAAAATGAATTATTTTAAATAATAATGAGGAAAAATTTATTTTCGACGAAATGAAAACGAATAAATTTATTTTAATTATATAACGAGCCTGAAATGGCGCGCTAGTTCGAAAATTCGATTTCTAATTTCAAATGAATATACAGAATTCGATATGAGTCGGAATTGAAAGAAACAAGAAATATTTGAATCCGATTAACTATTTTTTTATAACTAAGGTAATAAACTGAGATTTCACTTTATAAATGATAAGATATGACCAATTTAAAATTTGAAATAGTCGCTGTGGAATTACTGTATATTTTATATAATATATAGCCCTTAAAAATAGCCATTTTGCAAACGACCTTCGTTTTCGACGAAACCACTTTTGTTGGAACCGGAATATCAAATTATTGCTAAATTCAAAAATTTAGAATTTTTGGATTTAATATGTGAGCGTGGCGAGGTTAAACATGTTTTGACAGTTTCAGTCAATTTTAATCAACTGAAAATTGGCCATTTTTCAAATGGTCTTAGAATTTGACGAAATTAGTTTTGTTAGGACCGTATCGTCAATACGAAGCTAGAAATATTTTTTGTAGAATTTTTAGAGTTCGTATGTGACCCTGGTAAATTAAAATGTACGTTAAAATAAATATTACCATTCTATTTATTTATATTTTAATTTTGATGGAAACTGATCAAAACGGTCGAATCAGCTTATGGGACATATTCCATTGTGTTCGGAATGGGGGCAATTAGCTAGGAATGACAGTCCTTGCGTCTCGTTTCGAGTTCGAATTAAAAGTCAACTTTTTATGGAAAATTAAATAAAATAAATTAATTATAAAACCCCCCTTATCTTCCTTCCACAGTCAAAACCGTTGACTCATTAAAAAAACAACCAAAATCAAAAAGGGGGAAACCGCACCCCGCAACCTCGTCGCACCTTCCCCAAATCGACGCCACGGCGGCCAACCACCCACCGTCGACCAGCGAAGGACCCCCTAGCTCCGATTGAAACTCGAATCCCCTTCCTCAGGCCGGCGAGCGGGCCTCCCCCATCGAGAACGAAGACCACCGCACCCCTATTCGACGCAGCCCTCCCCTGAGACCGCCAGCACCCCCTGAAACCGCCTCCGCCCAATGTTCCTCCACCTGAACCACGGTGACTTCCCCATCCGGCCTCCACAGCAGCGCAACCCCCTTTCGACGATTTACGGTAAGTTTTTCTTTTCTTTCTTTTTCTAATTTAATTTGTTTACTTTCTATTAAATCGGTTTTGTTCTTATAAATGAAGAAAAAATAGATTTTTATTTCAAAAAGGTTAGATTTTTATATGGAGAAAGTTACGATTTCTATTAAAGTAAAAAAAAGGGTTTATATCTTTAGAAGTAAAAGGTTTAGATTTTTATGAGTAAAAAGTTTAGATTTTTAGGTTATAAAGATACGATTTTTAAATAAACAAAAACTCGATTTTTTTTATATATAATAGAGGTAAAAATTCGATTTTTGTTTATATATAGTAGCGGTAAAAATATGGTTTTGTTTAAATATAGTAGCAGTATAAAAATAGAATTTTTATCTATATAGTAGCGGTATAAAAATGGAATTTTTATCTATATAATAGCGGTATAAAAATAGAATTTTTATCTACAAAGTAGCGATATAAAAATGCGATGTTTATGAATAGGATTTTAAAAAACCAAAATATGATTTTTATTACGTAGTTAGCAAAATAAAAATATGATTTTTTATATGATAGAGAATACAAAAATGTGATTTTTATATATGTAGCGAATACGGACGATGAAAGTGACAAAAGACGAGCAAGGCGAAGATGTTCTACATAAGAAGAGTCGAGGCGTTTGGTTTAGCTATTTGGTGAGAACTTCTCACTCTAATTTAATTTCTAGCTAAAAAAAATATACTAGGATGCAGACGGTGCTTAGAAGCACCCGACACCATTGTTTGAAACCTTGTTTGTTTGGTTGTATAGTTGATTGGGTTATTTGTTGGAATTTAGTTGTTTGGGTGAAATAAAATTGATTAGATTGGTATGTGAATGGCGGAGGCCATTACTAGACTGGGGATAAGGCTAGGCCTTGTCCCGTTTCTAGTATCTTGCCATTATGCTGCCGAAATTTTCTAAAATAAGAAGTGTTAGTTAAAAATAGTAAAGTGTTGAAATAAATATTTTTAATGTTAAAAATATAATTTTTAACGTGTAAAGGAACGGCATAAAACTCTCCTGAAAAGAAATATATACCCATTTACAAATCAGTTGATTTGTTTATGTGCTCCCATTTGACTGATATGGATCGAGATGATAGATTTTCACATCGCCCAACTGCACAAATAAAAATATGTGTTTGTTGATTTGAAACCCCACACGATTGTTGGGATGATATTTGACGTACACTAATCCCAATAATTAGTTGTATGTCAATCGATAGGTTGGCAAACAGATGTGCGGTGCACTTTGGATGATAGTTGATTATTATCATTGCTATTATATACATGTGTTGTATGGAATCTATATAAATAACATTATATGGTAGTTGATTGGGCCTTATTTCAATTTGGAAAATTAAATAAATATTCATGTGTTGAATAAAATATATATTCATGTGTTGAACAGAAGAAAATTCATGTGTTGAGTAAAATCTCTAAAACAATAAAATTTACATCTTTATTATATATAAAATTAGAAACTAACTGGAAACTAGTTGAGATGGATGGTTTCCTGGGTATTGATCTGATGTTGGTTTCGACCTTCGGGGTTAATACTTAGGGAATCATTCTCTTATTAATTTACGGTTAGAAGCTGATTAAGAATTAAATGATAAAAATCACAATTTTATCAAATATATAACATAACAAAGATAGTCATGTGTTGACAATACTCATGTGTTGAGAATATTCATGTGTTGAAAATATTCATTTGTTGAATAGAATAACGAAGTTATTGAAATATATAAAGCCGTGTTGATTAGATATGCGCCATTTTGCCGCGAACGATATTTATTTCGATTTTATTCATTTTTATAATGAATATCGAAAAGGAAATGATTTCAAAATCTACAGTTTTGAAAATATTATCACTTATATGTTAATGAGATGGAATATTCAATTTTGATCTAAAATTGAATATGAAGTAGAAATCGCTTTTGAAATGAATTTAAAATGATTTATAAAATACGTTTTAAATGGAAATCGACGAAATATATATATATATATTATATATATATTAAATGGCCTGAATAGAACGCGCCGCACAGCGACCATTCGCGAATTTCGACTATTGACTTCGAATTGCGATTATGGGAGATTCGACCGTCGGATTCTCCTAGAACCAAAACCGTTGGGTTTGTATCGAAAAGAGTTTTCCAACGAATATGATAAATTTGAAATCTAACGGTTGGATTTGGAGATACGTCCAAATCAAATTTGGAAAAGGTCGCTGTAAGTGCAGTTCGATGACCGTTTATGGAAATCGACTGTACGGGCATTGATAAAATTATTAAAAATACTAATAATTTGTGTAAAATCGTAATATATGAATTGGAAAGAATTGAAATGAAAATTTCCATGTTTGTAAAGATAAAAATGTATTTTTATCGAAATGAACTAGTTTATAACTGGAATAACTGATAGAATGGAATGTGGATTTGGGTTTATCGTGAACCGTGTTTTAAATGACATTGGTTCTTTAACCCCGTTAAAGACAGGATATTGATTTTTGGGAAGATTAAAACTAAGTGGAGTTTTAATGAATCTTTAATTAGATTAAAACGATCGAGAATGGAGTACCACCAGTTTTGCTCTAGGCGATAGTTAAATCTTTAATTAGATTTGAACGTGAAATGATAATTAATATTTACCGATAAAACTGTGGTGTTATATATGGAGTATTACCAGTTCTGCTCCAGGGATGAATATGTAACACCTCGTAATTTTATAACATTAAAATTCACAAATTAAAGTACACTTAATTTTTAGAAAAGAATTAGGTGAAATGGGTTGCGCAGAGAAATATATATATATATATATATATATTGATATATATATATATATAAATAAATAAATTAAATAAATAAATATGCGAATAAGTTCAAAACAGCGAATTGGGAGGGGAAATAACCGAACCGGCCCATGTTTAAGGTCGACCCAAGCCCCGCTGGGTCGACTAGGGGTTAATCCAGGTTGTTTGGCTGTCAACCCGTGGGCCGATTCGCTCAAATGCAGATTTTGCATTTGATTGGTTCTCATGGTTCAGGATTAATCTAATGGTCCTAAATAACTTCCTACACCTATAAATACATCCTAATGCTAACCCTAAACCTAATTAAAATAGAATAGTTACCGTCATACCGTCGCCATGGAAATCAATGGAGCCGCCGCCAACTAAGAAAGAAGAAAAACTAATTCAATTCTAATTCTCTCAACCCTAATGCAAAGCAAAACTCTCTCTCTTTTCTTCTCTAAATTGTGAGTATGATGATCTTAACAAGATTATTATCATTTTAATTAGATTGAGTTATGAATGGATTATGAGTAGATGATGTGAATTATCATATATGTTGTTGTAAACCCCTTTTGCAATCATGTATATTGTAAATCCAATGTTATGTGATGATGATATCTTATATGTTGTAAATCATGCTATGATGATGTTATGTATGTTGAAAGTTTCTATGCTAAGTTGTGATGAATCATACATGTTAAGAAGGCCATGATGTTACCATCTATGCTAGTTAGTTCATATTAATTAAATCATCATGTTTGGGTTATGTTGATCTATATGACAAGTCACATATGCAAGTTAGATTGATTAGAAAAGTTATGAACATATGCCAAGACATCTATTATGACATCTAGAATTATGCTATGACATATGTGATATCCTATGCTAGTTCACACCATCATTATGTTGCCTAAAAAAAAACCCATATGCAAGTTTATGTATAGATTTGGGCTATGATCATATCATATAAATTGAGACATTTAACAAGTTGACACCTTTTGATCCTTAACATGTGTAGTTTATGTAAGTTTCACCCCTATTATGATTAGATTTATTTTAATTGTCTATATGTTGTGATAATTTATCTTTGTGCTAGGTGTTAGACTATACAAGTCTAGCCTATATTATGCGTTGAATAAGCGAACGTATAAACGTGTGGTAGGGGTAATATTAAGGATTTAATATTAAAAAGTTGGTGTGCAATTGATATGATTTTGCATGCCATAAGTGGATGGCCATAATTGAGTCAATTATGGACATCATTAAAAGTTGACTTAATTAATAATTTGAATAGGGAATTATTAAAACTGGGGTAAAAGATTTTAAGTGTTAATCAATGCTTAGGACACGAGGTTGGACTCGTTTGTGACGTAAACCTGCCCGGACCCGCCCGGCAAATCCAGTGGTCACAAATGTCAGCCCAATGTGAGAGGTCCTAGGCCTAAACTAAAGCATAACGGTTGTAAAGACACGAGGTTAGACTCTTTTATGGTGTAAGACTGCCCGGACCTACCCGACAAATCCAACTGCCATAACTGCCAGTCTAATGTGAGAGGTCTTTATGAGGTTATGGCCTGAATGAATTAAGAAATACTTAACCAGATAAACATGTAAGGTGGGACATGGGGGTTAAGTAGGTGCCTTGGGTGGCATGAGGAATCTAGGGGGTGCCCTTATTGGCATGTGAAATACGATTAGTAAGACTTAACCAAACACACATGTAAATGAACATGACTAAGAGGGTTAAGTGGGATATACTAGTGACAAGCTTAGGTGGGTAGCTTGTGGGGGCCCATTTCGACCAGTATCCTAAACGTATCTTTGTGGGCTCGACCCAAGTCGAGGACGGGACACGCATGCTGGGTTCGACTGTAAGAGGCCAAAACGGGGAGCGGTGGCAACGCAAGTCCAACGGGTTTCGTATGCGTGTGTGGACCCGGGCTGGTAGGTAAGACGTTGTTGCATCGTGTAGGTATAAGCCATGCATTCTCAAGTTGTATCGGGTTGCCACTTTAGGGGAGTGATACACCCCACTGTGGGGCTAGCACGGGTATCTACGAGAAGGGAGCCGATCGAAAGTGGGTAGTGGGGTACACCTAGTGGAGATAGGGGTAGACGGCACCTATGTAGTCAGCTAGGGGTACGTAAGGCTATTTATAAAGTTTCTGTGTGAAGCAAGTGGGATCAAACAATAGGGTGACTGGTGTGGTGCAGTGTAGTAATGTGCGGTGCAGTGTAGTAATCATTCGTTAGTAATTAGGTGTGCCTTTACCGTTATCTTTAATGTTATCTTAAACGCTATCTTTATCTTCCTAAGAGTTCATAGACATTTACTTTTCTTCCAGCTTATGCCTTAGTCTAGTTATTTTGATAATAGTATTGTTAGAATTATCATACTTGCCAGACTTTATGTCTGACCCCCTCTATTTCTATCCTTTTCCCCATCCCGGTCCTCAGGTTGGGCCCCGCTCTAGTGGAGTTTGATTGAATTGCTTCATCTCTCTTTGGAAAGCTTGGACCGTTGAAGTAAAATCCAGCTTTTTATCTTTTTAATGGCTATATATGTAATGGGATAATGTATTTTGTTTTTATGAAGATGGATATCGTACTTGGTTATGATCTATGGTTTTATGATGTTACAAACATGTTTAATTTCCGCTGCAATAAAATGAAGTTTTAGATTTCCAAGTACTATTTATTATCTGTCTTGTTGTAATTTTTCTGTTCTATATTCACTTATAACCTCCATGGAAATTAATGCATTCCCTTTGTGAGTGACATTAATGGACGTGGGGTGTTACACGTGGTATCAGAGCTTAAGGTTACCAGAACAGATAAAAATACTTTAGAAAAATAGTGATTTTTGGAAGAAGTGCTTTCAAAAACATGTTTTAATGAGAAATTTAAAGAGAAAAGTTTTTAAGAAAAAAAACATAATCCCCAATAGCTTATATCTTTATCTTTCGAATTCTCCATTCTGAATCTTTCCTTTTTCATTTCAACATGGCTGAAGATCTTAATCTACCCGACGGTGTAACGTTACCAGGATGGTATAGGAGGTTATTAGAGGCTAGGGCCGCTGCTGGTCCAGCCAATGTTCCTCCACCACCAGTTGCACCCGTTCCTCCTCCTCCTCCTCGCGTAGATACTTTTGCAAAGACTTGCAAGGAATTCAAGGCTATGGGGGGAAACCCATTTCAAGGGTTAGAAACGTTTGTGGAAGCTAGAGATTGGCTTAAGGAGGTGGAAGAATTGCTAGAAATCTTTGAAGTAGAAGAAGGGAGGAGAGTTCGATTAGCAGCTTGGTTGATGAAGGGAGAGGCCTCGTTTTGGTGGGAGGTCACTAATGGGGAACGTCCTGTTGACTCTTGGGTGGATTTCAGACGTAGGTTCGAGGCGAAGTTTCTCTCAAGGGCGGAAGAAAATCTATATATGGAAAGGTTCTTGACATTGAAGCAAGGAAGCTCATCAGTGAAAGAATATGTTAATAAATTTAATCAGTTAGCAAGGTTTGGCTTGGACTTAGTGAACACGCCAGAGAAGAAGGCGCTGAGGTTCGTGAATGGCTTGAATGAACCATTGCAAGGGTTAGCTATGACCCACATCCCTATGGGGGCCACCTTTGAGAAGTTAGTAGAAATGGCGCTTATGCATGAGGAGAAAAGCGCTAAAGCTGATAAGGCACCCGAGAAGAAGGGGGATCAGAAGAAACCACAACAGCAAAACAAGAAGGGTGGAAAAGACAATAACGGCAAGGGAAAGAAGAAGTGCTTTAACTGTGGAACCCCAGGCCATCTCAGCAAGGATTTCCGAAAGAAAAAGAAGACAGGCTGTTTTCATTTTGGCGATGCGGGACATTTAGTGAAGGACTGCCCAAAGAAGGGGCAGAGGGCAGGAGCTACCTCGGGAGGATAGGTGCAGGCTCTTATAGCACCAGGGCAGACAAGGGGACAAGTTCAGGCTCTCGCGGTCCCATCGCCGCAAGAACGAGGTAGAACCATTTCTGTTGAAAGCTTAGTTTTTCTGTTTGATCATCTTGTCCGTACCTTATTCGATTCGGGCGCATCACATTCGTTTATCTCTACATCACTAGTTGAATCACTGCACTTAAACACCAGTTTAGTAGAGGATCCCTTAGTTGTTTCGAATCCAATAGGGGGCTCAGCTTATTTGTCCATGATGTGTTTGGATTTGAAAATTTCCATACTTAGCGTTGAATTTAGATGTGATGCTTATGTGTTGGGCTTCACGGGTTATGGGCTAATTTTAGGAATGGATTGGTTATCTAGAAATGGGGCCGTTCTTGATTGTGAAAGGAGAGTAGCTAGGATCGTGACTCGCCTTGGCAACACTCTTGAAATCTTCTGTAATCCCATAAATTTGGTTATGCTAAGTTATCTAGAATCGCTTGACGCGTCTGAGGAAAATCTACGATCTGTTAGAGTGGTCCGAGAATATTCGGATGTGTTTGAGGAGGTGAAGGGCTTGCATCCGAAGCGGGAGATAGATTTTCGAATATATCTTGTGGATAATGCGAAACCAGTATCTTTGCCAGTATGCCACATGGCTCCACGTGAAAGGAGGGAACTCGATAAGCAAGTGAAGGAGTTGCTTGAGAAGGGGTTCATAAGACGAAGTATATCGGAGTGGGGTGCTCCAGTAGTATTTGCCACGAAGGCGGATGGGTCCCTTAGACTTTGTGTGGACTATAGAGAACTTAATAAGCTTACTAAGAAGAACAGAGACCCACTGCCGAGGATTGACGATCTCTTCGATCAGTTAGTTGGCGCCTCAGTGTTTTCACAGTTGGACTTAGCCACTGGTTTCCATCAGTTGAGAGTGGCTGAGGATAGCATTGACAAGACTGCCTTTAGGACTCCGGACGATTTCTATGAATGGCTAGTGATGCCCTTCGGTTTGACAAACGCCCCCGCATACTTTGTTGATCTGATGAGTAGGGTGTTTAGGGAGTACCTTAACAAATTTGTGGTAGTCTTTGTAGATGACATCTTGATCTTTTCTAAGGATGAAGAAGAGCATGCCCTACATCTTAGGGAAGTGTTGGAGACTCTTCGAGCGCATAAGCTTAAAGCTAAATTTTCTAAGTGTCACTTTTGGAGGAAGGAAGTACGGTTCTTAGGACACGTGGTTTCCAAAGAAGGGATAGCTGTAGATCCCGCGAAGGTGGTGGCCATCCAAGATTGGAAGGTTCCTAAAAATGCTACCAAAGTGAGAAGTTTCTTGGGGTTGGCTGGCTACTATAGGAAGTTTATCAAAGACTTCGCAAAGATATCAGCTCCATTGACACGCTTGACGAAGAAGAACCTAGTTTCACATGGGATGTAGATTGTGATGATGCGTTCCAACGTTTGAAGAGAGCTTTGACTTCAACCCCAGTCTTAGTATTGCCAGACGGGAGTAAGCCGTTTACCGTTTATACTGACGCTTGTCGGACATGACTAGGCGCAGTCTTAATGCAAGAGGGCAGGGTAATAGCCTATGGTGGAAGGCAGTTGAGAGCGCATGAGAATAATTACCCCACACATGACCTAGAGTTGGCCGCTATTGTTTTCGCGCTTAAGTCTTGGCGTCATTATCTTCTTGGCGAGAAATTCGAACTATTCACTGACCACAAATCTTTAAAATACATATTCTCTCAAAAGGACTTGAACTTAAAGCAGCAAAGGTGGATGGAGTTCTTAGCGTCCTACGACTTTGAGATAGCATATACCCCTGGCAAGGGTAACGTGGTGGCCGATGCCTTAAGTAGAAAAATATTATCCTTAAGTCCTTTTTTTGTTGAGCGGCAAAGTTTAGAATTCATTTCGATGTTTGACTTTAGACCTTCCGTTGACTTCGTACCCGGTTTGCTAGCATCCATGGAGGTCAGACCTACGCTTTTGGGACGGATTGGCAAGGCACAGCGAGACGACCCACAGTTAGTTTAGTTACTAGAAAAGCTCAAAGGAGGGTGAATCACATTCTAGAGGATCTGTTGAGGCTATGTATCCTAGACTTTGGGGGTACATGGGAAGAGCATCTTCCATTGGTTGAGTTCGCATATAATAATAGCTTTCAATCGAGCATTGGTATGGCACAATTCGAAGCTCTATATGGACGACCTTGTCGTTCACCTACATGTTGGTGGGAATCTACGAATAAGATCTTACTTGGGCCCGATATGATTAGGGAGACTTCGGAGAAGATCGACTTGATTCAAAGGAGGATGAAAGCAGCGCAAGATAGGCAGAAATCTTATGCGGATTAGAGGAGGACAGATCTCGAGTTTGAAGTTGGGGACATGGTCTTTGTCAAAGTGTCTCCATTATGAAACGTTGTTCGCTTTGGGTCCGTTGTGAAATTAGCACCAACGTTTGTAGGGCCGTTTCGTATTAAGGAGAGGATTGGACGGATGGCGTATATAGTGGAGTTGCCCGAGAGACTTAGTGGTGTACATGACGTATTCCATGTGTCACATTTGAAGAAGTGCTTGCATGAGACCGCGGAAGTGGTAGAGCTGAGCTTGCTTAGAGAGGTGGAGATAGAGCGTGATGCCACAATTCGACGAGCTCCTACGCGCATTCTTGGGTCGGAGATCAAGAGGTTGAGGAATCGAGAGGTCAGACTAGTCAAAGTGCAATGGGGAGATGATGAGAGCAACGCTACTTGGGAGACGAAAGAGAAGATGCGTTCACGATACCCTTTTCTTTTTGAGGGTATGTCCTTTAATTTCTCCTTTATCGTTTAGCTTGTACTTATCTTATCTTTAGTATATCCTCTCGCTAGTATCTTTGACCTTTAGTTAGGATAATCCTATGGTTGAAACATGTGTTTGAGACATGTTATGTATGGTAGATGCAAAGTGGATGCAAGTGTTTGCTAGTGGTTGCTCGTGGATGCATATACACACACTATTAGGCACCAGATCGGCTCAGTCATTTCATATTGCATATTGCATATATATGGATGTATTTAGTAAAATGGATACATAATGGTTGTATTATCGTATAGATGTTGGATTCGGGTGGATGGTTGTGCACGCATATATAATTAATATGTATCATTAGGAATCTTTTGCATACATATTGGACGCATGGCACTATCATGAATTGCACTAAGGAGGTCGACTGAATCAGTAGACCGCCTAATTTTGCATTAGATATGGACATATACACACACTGTGCATATAAATATTAAAGCATTAGAAGTCTTTTAAGGACAATGGATGATGGTGTTTGATGGTTGAGTAGATGGACGATTAGATGGTAGGATATACATTCTTCTTGACTTGGAGATTTCGGGGACGAAATCCTTTAAGGAGGGGAGAATGTAACACCCCGTAATTTTATAACATTAAAATTCACAAATTAAAGTACACTTAATTTTTAGAAAAGAATTTAGTGAAATGGGTTGCGCAGAGAAATATATATATATATATTGATATATATATATATATATATAAATTAAATAAATAAATATGCGAAAATTTTCAAAACAGCGAATTGGGAGGGGAAATATCCGAACCGGCCCATTTTTGAGGTCGACCCAAGCCCCATTGGGTCGACTAGGGGTTAATCCAGGGTGTTTGGCTGTCAACCCATGGGCCGATTCGCTCAAATGCAGATTTTGCATTTGATTGGTTCATGGTTCAGGGTTAATCTAATGGTCCTAAATAACTTCCTACACCTATAAATACATCCTAATGCTAACCCTAAACCTAATTAAAATAGAATAGTTACTGTCATACCGTCGCCATGGAAATCAATGGAGCCGCCGCCAACTAAGAAAGAAGAAAAGCTAATTCAATTCCAATTCTCTCAACCCTAAAGCAAAGCAAAACTCTCTCTCTTTTCTTCTCTGAATTGTGAGTATGATGATCTTAACAAGATTATTATCATTTTAATTAGGTTGAGTTATGAATGGATTATGAGTAGATGATGTGAATTATCATATATGTTGTTGTAAACCCCTTTTGCTATCATGTATATTGTAAATCCAATGTTATGTGATGATGATATCTTATATGCTGTAAATCATGCTATGATGATGTTATGTATGTTGAAAGTTTCTATGCTAAGTTGTGATGAATCATACATGTTAAAAAGGCCAAGATGTTACCATCTATGCTAGTTAGTTCATATTAATTAAATCATCATGTTTGGGTTATGTTGATCTATATGACAAGTCACATATGCAAGTTAGATTGATTAGAAAAGTTATGAACATATGCCAAGACATCTATTATGACATCTATAATTATGCTATGACATATGTGATATCCTATGCTAGTTCACACCATCATTATGTTGCCTAAAAAAACCCCATATGCAAGTTTATGTATAGATTTGGGCTATGATCATATCATATAAATTGAGACATTTAACAAGTTGACACCTTTTGATCCTTAACATGTGTAGTTTATGCAAGTTTCACCCCTATTATGATTATATTTATTTTAATTGTCTATATGTTGTGATAATTTATCTTTGTGCTAGGTGTTAGACTATACAAGTCTAGCCTATATTATGCGTTGAATAAGCGAACGTGTAAACGTGGGGTAGGGGTAATATTAAGGATTTAATATTAAAAAGTTTGGGTGCAATTGATATGATTTTGCATGCCATAAGTGGATGGCCATAATTGAGTCAATTATGGACATCATTAAAAGTTGACTTAATTAATAATTTGAATAGGGAATTATTAAAACTGGGGTAAAAGATTTTAAGGTTAATCAAGGCTTAGGACACGAGGTTGGACTCGTTTGTGACGTAAACCTGCCCGGACCCGCCCGGCAAATCCAGTGGTCACAAATGTCAGCCCAATGTGAGAGGTCCTAGGCCTAAACTAAAGCATAACGGTTGTAAAGACACGAGGTTAGACTCTTTTATGGTGTAAGACTGCCCGGACCCGCCCGACAAATCCAGCTGCCATAAATGCCAGTCTAATGTGAGAGGTCTTTATGAGGTTATGGCCTGAATGAATTAAGAAATACTTAACCAGATAAACATGTAAGGTGGGACATGGGGGTTAAGTAGGTGCCTTGGGTGGCATGAGGAATCTAGGGGGTGCCCTTAGTGGCATGTGAAATACGATTAGTAAGACTTAACCAAACACACATGTAAATGAACATGACTAAGAGGGTTAAGTGGGATATACTAGTGACAAGCTTAGGTAGGTAGCTTGTGGGGGCCCATTTCGACCAGTATCCCAAACGTATCTTTGTGGGCTCGACCCAAGTCGAGGACGGGACACGCATGCTGGGTTCGACTGTAAGAGGCCAAAACGGGGAGCGGTGGCAACGCAAGTCCAACAGGTTTCGTATGCGTGTGTGGACGCGGGATGGTAGGTAAGACGTTGTTGCATCGTGTAGGTATAAGCCATGCATTCTCAAGTTGTATCGGGTTGCCACTTTAGGGGAGTGATACACCCCACTGTGGGGCCAGCACGGGTATCTACGAGTAGGGAGCCGATCGAAAGTGGGTAGTGGTGTACACCTAGTGGAGATAGGGGCATACGACACCTATGTAGTAAGCTAGGGGTACGTAAGGCTATTTATAAAGTTTGTGTGTGAAGCAAGTAGGATCAAACAATAGGGTGACTGGTGTGGTGCAGTGTAGTAATGTGCGGTGCAGTGTAGTAATCATTCGTTAGTAATTAGTTGTGCCTTTACCGTTATCATTGACGTTATCTTAAACGCTATCTTTATCTTCCTAAGAGTTCATAGAAATTTACTTGTCTTCCAGCTTATGCCTTAGTCTAGTTATTTTGACAATCGTATTATTAGAATTATCATACTCGCCAGACCTTATGTCTGACCCCCTCTATTTCTATACTTTTTCCCCCTCCAGGTCCTCAGGTTGTGCCCAGCTCTAGTGGAGTTTGATTGAATTGCTTCATCTCTCTTTGGAAAGCTTGGACGGTTGAAGTAAAGTCCAGCTTGTTATCTTTTTAATGGCTATTTATGTAATGGGATTATGTATTTTTTTTATGAAGATGGATATTGTACTTGGTTAAGATCTATGGTTTTATGATGTAACAAACATGTTTAATTTCCGCTGCAATAAAATGAAGTTTTAGATTTCCAAGTACTATTTATTATCTGTCTTGTTGTAATTTTTCTGTTCTATATTCACTTATAACCTCCATGGAAGTTAATGCATTCCCTTTGTGAGTGACATTAATGGACGTGGGGTGTTACAGAATAGGTTGGGATTGGGAAATAAAACAAATGATTACTACGGTGTGGTTCGCTAATCCCGACTTGTTTGGAAAACCTTAATATAGTTTGTATTGATATACAAAGGAAGATTAAAGAATAAATTTAAAAGAATTTATCTTTGATAAAAGTAATGGGAACCTTTCCCTAAGAATGTGAAATTTAGAAACTAACTGAAGATTAGTTGAGATGAATGGTTTTCTGGGTATTGATCTGATGTTGGTTTCGGCCTTCGGGGTCAATACTTAGGGGATTGTTCTCTTACTAATTTACGGTTAGTGACTGATGGATTGGAATGAGGCATATGTTGTGTTTGTGTATCACTTGTTTATTATATACGCGATTATTCAGAAAGGCCGGGTTTATACCCATTCCGAATAACTGATTCGACGATATGTCGAAGGTGAAGACGGTGGTTAAAGACCGGGGGTCTTCACATCGTTTGGATGATTCCTGACCATCTTGATTAGGCTGTACACCCAAGATGAGGGAATAAGTTGGAGATCGTCCAGACGTACTTGGAGATCGACGGATATGCGAGGACCTCACTCCTGTATTGGATATATGGAAGGCGGAATAAGGTGCCTCCGGTTTCGTTCAGACCCAGAATGAACTTGTAAATGGACTGTGTGTCTGACATTGGATTTTATTCTGTGTGATTGATTTCTATTAAATATATATCTGTTTGGCGGCGGAGAATTTATTCTCTTGCTTAACGCCCTTCTATGAGACGTACGAGCTTAGAGGTTATATATTGATGGATATCAATTGCATGGCATGAATTGCCTGTGTGGCATGCCTAAGTGGCAATTGATCAAGGCTTCTGTTGAAAAGCAAAGACTTGTGGTTGATGATCATAGCACGGCCTGTGTGGCATAGCATTGTGTATGCCATTAATTCGTGAGCCTCACACCTCTGTATGAGTCAAAAACGGGATACGGGCTGCAGGGAGAGCACGACGTTTCTTTCTAGCTATGGGTGGTGTCATCGTTTTACTAGCGCTGACATCGTTGTTATTTTACCTATGTGGTTGTTGGAATGCGAGGCGCCTCAGATATATGGTCGATAACTGGCATCTATGTGAGCCGATGTACATACCATTATATAGGTCTGAAAGGACCGGGAAACGTGCGTTCAGGAATTGGCAATCCTCAAAAGTAAGAGAGGACCGGCCCTGAAGCATCCAAGGATCGCTGTGTGTGATCCTGAGACATTTGCTAGAGTGTCTCGAATGGAGAGGATCTTTCCCCTTGCCTCGACTCATGACGGAAATCAAAATTCCAATACGTGACTTTCGGTTTTAGCTGTATAACTAGTATGGCGACATAGTAGCATGGGATCTTATGTCGTCTACGATTGATATTATGATTGAAATTGTTTTATACACTATACACTTATAGTAATATCAAAACAATCAGTTTTAAACGTATCAAGCATTCTTTGGCTATTATAAGGATAAACCCTATCCTCCGGCTTGCGTTGCATTGTTTCATGGGATCTGGGTCTTATAATAGCTTCATTGTTCTTTATTTAGCATTGCGCTTTTTGTTATATGCACTGGTATTCTTGGGAGGAAACTCGTTCCGTGTTATACGGCGTGGTCCCTTGATTTACCTTATTTCTAAAGTAAAGCTTTAAATAATTGTTTTAGTTCTCACACCAGTCACATGACTGACCTAGAGTTTATTGTTTAACCTAAACTCTGGGTGCCCTTATTTTTCGCACGGGCAGCTAGTAGTTTTTGTTTTGCAGATTTCTATTTACAGGATCCTGGTTTATAGCTGAAGTGATATTCAGAAAGCTCTGTATCCATGTATTTCTTTCAGTTATGTTTTGTATTATTTTTCCGCTGTAGTAATGTATTTAAATCTCTGATATTTGTAAAATGGGTAATATTTATTCATACTCTATTATATTCTTGTATTCTGATGTGAATTGTTGTAATAAGCAGTGAAATGTTCTTCTGTTTGTGTTCTGATTCGTCTTGTCCTAAAAGCAATACGGGTTTTCTCTTCTCTTCGGAGATCGGGAAAATCCTTGTTGTTACAGTTGGTATCAGAGCTTTGGTTTACTGAGCTCGAGAACAAGACACATTAGAACCAAACGAAAGAATCCATCAGAGATTGGATTAGTAATATCCAATAAGAATAACTCGTTAGAGATGGGATCAGTAGTATCCTAGAACGAGTGTAAAGAGTATAAAAATTGAAAACAAATTTTGTTTTGAAAATTTGAATCTTGTCATACGTATTTGATTATTTATTTTATATTGAATATGGACAATCTAGTATATAAAGATTTTGCATATACGCCTTGCAAACGTATATTCGAAGATTTAATATACTAGATAGATATAGAATCACACTCTACTCGCCCGGAGATGATTCTGGTGATTGTAGCCACATCATCAGAATTTATGTTCAAGTTTCGAAGGTGAGATATCTATATATTTCCATTAGACTGGTGTGAGAACCAAAACTTACATAGGATTATTTGTTGTGATTTGGCCTCAAAAACCTGATTTTTTGACTATGTATTAAAGTTATATGTTTGATAAGCTAATCAAGTAATTGATTGATGTTGGTGTTGTATGATTCTTCATTTAAACCAACATGAAAGAGAATAAAAGTAAATGTAGACAAATTGAACCGAATACTGAACTAAATTGAAATTTGCTTGAATTTGCATACATGTACATATATGTATATTGAACAGGTCATAGCAAGGAGGCTAGAGAAGAGGAATAAAATTGTTTGCTCGACAAATAGGTACATGTTTATTGTATTTCTTGGGGTTTTGATGATTTTTTGAGCATCTTGGCTGTTTCTTTTTCTTTTTGAGATGAGAGGGCCTGTGTGGCGGTTTGGGGATTTTCCCGATGCTCCCGGTGCAGGGAAGGTTATGGAGAAATTTTTTCGAAAATTTAGGGTGTTAGCCAAATTTTTGAAAAATTTGAAAAGTTCTTAGAAACTGAAAAGTTGAAGAACTTAAGCCGTAATGAAAATAATGAAAGTTGAGTTGATTAGTAAACAACTTTCAGCTCCGTTCCTTTTCGAGAACGAAAAGATGTTAAGTGGGGGAGAATGTAACAACCCGGAAATTCTAAGCCAATTTAAAATTTTTATTTTGGCAAATTTAATGGATTTTGATTATTTAAAATGAATTATTTTAAATAATAGTGACGGAAAATTTATTTTCGACGAAGTGAAAATGAATAAATTTATTTTAGTTATATAACGAGCCTGAAATGGCGCTGTAGTTCGAAAATTTGATTTCTAATTTCAAATGAATATACAGAATTCGATATAAGTCAGAATTGAATGAAACAAGAAATATTTTAATCTGATTAACTATATCTTTCTAACTAATGTAAGAAACTGAGATTTCACTTTACAAATGATAAGATATGTCCAGTTTAAAATTTGAAATAGTCGCTGTGGAATTTCTATATATTTTATATAATACATAGCCCTTAAAAATAGCCATTTTGCAAACGACCTCCATTTTCGATGAAACCAATTTTTTTGGAACCAGAATGTCAAATTATTGCTAGATTCCAAAATTCAGAATTTTTGGAGTTAAAATGTGAGGGTGGGGAGGTTAAACGTGTTTTGACAGTTTTAGTCAATTTTAATCGACTGGAAATTGGCCATTTTTCAAACGGTCTCAGAATTTGACAAAATTAGTTTTGTTAGGACTGTATCGTCAATACGAAGCTAGAAATATTTTTTCTAGTTTTCTTAGAGTTTGTATGTGACCCCGGTAAATTGAAATGTATGTTAAAATAAATATTGACTGTTCTGTTTATTTATATTTTAATTTTGATGGACACTGATCGAAATGGTCGAATCAGCTTACGGGATATATCTCATTGTGTTCGGAATGAGGGCAATTAGCTAGGGACGATAGTCTTGGGTCTCTTTACGAGTTCGAATAAAAAGTCAACTTTTTATGGAAAATAAAATAAATTAAATTAATTATAAAACCCCCTTATCTTCCTTCCACAGTCAAAACCGTTGACTCATTAAAAAATACCGAAATCGAAAAAGGTGAAACCGCACCCCGTAACCTCGTCGCACCTTCCCCAAATCGACGCCACGGCAGCCAACCACCCACCGTCGACCAGCGAAGGACCCCCTAGCTTCGATTGAAACTCGAATCCCCTTCCTCAAGCCGGCGAGCGGGCCTCCCCCATCGAGAACGAAGACCACCGCACCCCTATTCGACGCAGCCCTCCCCAGAGATCGCCAGCACCCCCCTGAAACCGCCTCCGCCTAATGCTCCTCCACTGAACCATGGTGACTCCCCCATCCGGCCTCCACAGCAGCGCAGCCCCCTTTCGATGATCTACAGTAAGTTTTTCTTTTCTTTTTTGTTCTAATTTAGTTTGTTTACTTTCTATTAAATCGGTTTTGTTCTTATAAATGAAGAAAAATTAGATTTTTATTTCATAAAGGTTAGATTTTTAAATGGAGAAAGTTACGATTTCTATCAAAGTAAAAAAAAGGGTTTATATCTTTAGAAGTAAAAGGTTTAGATTTTTATGAGTAAAAAGTTTGGATTTTTAGGTTATAAAGATACGATTTTTATATAAACAAAAATTCGATTTTTGTTTATATATAGTAGCGGTAAAAATTCGATTTCTGTTTATATATAGTAGTGGTAAAAATATGGTTTTGTTTATATATAGTAGCGGTATAAAAATAGATTTTTTATCTATATAGTAGCGGTATAAAAATGGAATTTTTATCTATATAGTAGCGGTATAAAAATAGAATTTTTATCTATAAAGTAGCAATATAAAAATGCGATGTTTATGAATAGGATTTCAAAAAAAAAAATCAAAATACGATTTTTATTACGAAGTTAGCAAAATAAAAATATGATTTTTTTATATAATAGAGAATATAAATATGTGATTTTTATATATGTAGCGAATACGGACGACGAAAGTGACAAAAGACGAGCAAGGCGAAGATGTTCTACATAAGAAGAGTCGAGGCATTTGGCTTAGCTATTTGGTGAGAAATTCTCAATCTAATTTAATTTCTAGCTAAAAAAATATACTAGGATGCAGACGGTGCTTAGAAGCACCCGACACCGTTGTTTGAAACCTTGTTTTTTTTGTTGTGTAGTTGATTGGGTTATTTGTTGGAATTTAGTTGTTTGGGTGAAATAAAATTGATTAGATTGGTATGTGAATGGCAGGGGCCATTATTAGACTGGGAATAAGGCTAGGCCTTGTCCCATTTCTAGTATCGTGCCGTTATGCAGCGGAAATTTTCTAAAATAAGAAGGGTTAGTTAAAAATAGTGAAGTGTTGAAATAAATATTTTTAACGTTAAAATATAATTTTTAACGTGTAAAGGAACAGCATAAAACTCTCCTGAAAAGAAATATATATACATTTACAAATCAGACGATTTGTTTATGTACACCCATTTGACTGATATGGATCGGGACGATAAATTTTACACATCGCCCAACTGCACAAATAAAAATATGTGTTTGTTGATTTGAAACCCCACACATGTGTTGGAATGATATTTGACGTACACTAATCCCAATAATTAGTTGTATGTCAATCGATAGGTTGGCAGACAGTTGTGTGGTGCACTTTGGATGATGGTTGATTATTATCATTGCTATTATATACATGTGTTGTATGGAATCCATATAAATAACATTGTATGGTAATTGATTTGGCCTCATTCCAATTTAGAAAATAAAATAAATATTCATGTGTTGAATAAAATATATATTCATGTGTTGAATAGAAAAAAATTCATGTGTTGAGTAAAATCTCTAAAACGATAAAATTTACATCTTTATTATATATAAAATTAGAAACTAACTGCAAACTAGTTGAGATGAATGGTTTCCTGGGTATTGATCTGAGGTTGGTTTCGACCTTCGAGGTTAATACTTAGGGAATCGTTCTCTTATTAATTTACGGTTAGAAGCTGATTAAGAATTAAAGGATAAAAATCACAATTTTATCAAATATATAAAATAACAAAGATAGTCATGTGTTGACAATACTCATGTGTTGAGAATATTCATGTATTGAAAATATTCATTTGTTGAATAGAATAACGAAGTTATTGAAATATATAAAGCCGCGTTGATTAGATATGCGCCATTTTGACGTGAACGATATTTATTTTGATTTTATTCATTTTTATAATGAATGTCAAAAAGGAAATGATTTCAAAATCTACAGTTTTGAAAATATTATCACTTATATGTTAATGAGATGGAATATTCAATTTTGATCTAAAATTGAATATGAAGTTGAAATCGTTTTTGAAACAAACTTAAAACAATTTGTAAAATACGTTTTAAATGGAAATCGACGAAATATATATAATATTATATATATATATATATATATATATATATGTTAAATGGCCTGAATAGAACGCGCCGCACAGCGACCATTCGCGAATTTCGACCACTGACTTCGAATTGCGATTACGGGAGATCCGACCGTCGGATTCTCCTAAAACCGAAACCGTTGGGTTCGTATCGAAAAGAGCTTTCCAACGAATATGATAAATTTGAATTCTAATGGTTGGATTTGGAGATACGTCCACATCAAATTTGGAAAAGGTCGATGTAAGTGCAGTTCGACGACCGTTTATGGAAATCGACTCAACGGGCCTTGATAAAATTATTAAAAATACTAATAATTTGTGTAAAATCATAATATATGAATTGGAAAGAATTAAAATGAAAAATTCCATGTTTGTAAAGATAAAAATATATTTTTATCGAAATGAACTAGTTTATAACTAGAATAACTGGTAGAATGGAATGTGGATTTGGGTTTATCGTGAACCGTGTTTTAAATGACATTGGTTCTTTAACCCCGTTAAAGACAGAATATTGATTTTCGGGAAGATTAAAACTAAATGGAATTTTTAATGAATCTTTAATTAGATTAAAATGATCGAGAATGGAGTACCACCAGTTTTGCTCCAGGCGATAGTTAAATCTTTAATTAGATTTGAGCGTGAAATGGTAATTAATATTTACCGATAACACTGTGGTGTTAGATATGGAGTATTACCAGTTCTGGTCCAGGGATGAATAGGTTGAATTGGGAAATAAAACAAATGATTACTTCGGTGTGGTTCGCTAATCCCGACTAGTTTGGAAAACCTTAATATAGTTTGTATTGATATTCAAAGGAAGATTAAAGAATAAATTTAAAAGAATTTATCTTTGATAAAATTAATGGGAACCTTTCCCTAAGAATGTGAAATTTAGAAACTAACTGAAGACATGTTGAGATGAATGGTTTTCTGGGTATTGATTTGATGTTAGTTTCGGCCTTCGGGGTCAATACTTAGGGGGTTGTTCTCTTACTAATTTACGGTTAGTGATTGATGGATTGGAATGAGGCGTATGTTGTGTTTGTGTAGCGCTTGTTTATTATATACGCGGGTTATTCAGAAAGGCCAGGTTTATACCCATTCTGTATAATTGATTCGACGATATGTCGAAGGTGAAGACGGTGGTTGAAGACCGGGGGTCTTCACATCGTTTGGATGATTCCTGACAATCTTGATTGGGCTGTACACCAAGATGAGGGAATAAGTTGGAGATGGTCCAGACGTACTTGGAGATCGACGGATATGCGAGGACCTCACTCCTGTATTGGACATATGGGAGGTGGAATAAAGTGCCTCCAGTTTCGTTCAGACCCAGAACGAACTTGTAAATGGACTGTGTGTCTGACATTGGATTTTATTCTGTGTGATTGATTTCTATTAAATATATATCTGGTTGGCGGCGGAGAATTTATTCTCTTGCTTAACGCCCTTCTCTGAGACGTACGAGCTCAGAGGTTATATATTGATGGATATCAATTGCATGGCATGAATTGCCTGTGTGGCATGCCTAAGTGGCAATTGATCAAGGCTTCTGTTGAAAAGCAAAGTCTTGCGGTTGATGATCAAAGCACGGCCTGTGTGGCATAGCTTTGTGTATGGCGTTAATTCGCGAGCCTCACACCTCGGTATGAGTCAAAAACGGGATACAGACTGTAGGGAGAGCACGACGTTTCTTTCTAGCTATGGGTGGTGTCAGCATTTTACTAGCGCTAACATCGTTGTTATTTTACCTATGTGGTTGTTGGAATGTGAGGTGCCTCGGATATATGGTCGATAATTGGCATCTATGTGAGCCGACGTGCAGACCATTATGTAGGTCTGAAAGGACCGGGAAACGTATGTTCAGGAATTGCCAATCCTCAAAAGTAAGAGAGGACCAGCCTTGAAGCATCCAAGGATCGCTGTGTGTGATCCTAAGACATTTTCTAGAGTGTCTCGAACAAAGAGGAGCTTGCCTCTTGCCTCGACTCATGACGGAAATCCAATTTCCAATACGTGACTTTCGGTTTTAGCTGTATAACTAGTATGGCAACATAGTAGCATGGGATGTTATGCCGTCTATGATTGATATTATGATTGAATTTTTTTATACACTATAGTAATATCAAAACAATCTATTTTAAATGTATCAAGCATTCTTTGGCTATTATAAGGATAAACCCTATACTCTGGCTTGTGTTGCATTGTGTGGTGGGATCTGGGTCTTATAATAGCTTCATTGTTCTTTATTTAACATTGCTCTATTTATTATATGCACTGGTATTATAGGGAGGAAACCCGTTCCGTGTTATATTGCTGGGTCCCTTGATTTACCTTATTTCTAAAGTAAAGCTTTAAATAACTGTTTTAGTTCTCACACCAGTCACATGACTGACCTGGAGTTTATTGTTTAACCTAAACTCGGGTGCCCTTATTTTCCGCACGGGCATCTAGTAGTTTCGGTTTTGCAGATTTCTATTTATAGGATCCTGGTTTATAACTGAAGTGATATTCGGAAAGCTCTGTATCCGTGTATTTCTTTCAGTTATGTTTTGTATTATTTTTCCGCTGTAGTAATGTATTTAAATCTTTGATATTTGTAAAATGTGTAATATTTATTCATACTCTATTATATTCTTGTACTCTGATGTGAATTGTTGTAATAAGCAATGAAATGTTCTTTTGTTTGTGTTCTGATTCGTCTTGTCCTAAAAGCAATACGGGTTTTCTCTTCTCTTCGGAGATCGGGAAAATCCTTGTTGTTACAATAGTGAAAAAACCTATGAAAAAAATAGTTAACTAAAAAATAGAATAAAGAACAACATCAATTAGAAAAAATTACAGTAAAACGTGCACAAATACTAAATAATTAAATGGTAGTTATACACTACATCATAGATTTACAGTAAAACTACATTCATACTGGCAATTCTGAGTTATTTTTCCATATTTAATCATAGCTGCGCACTTGCATGCAGATTTTAAAAATAATTGCATACATGAATGCACATAACCAAAAAAGTTGCATACACTCTGTACAGTCAGAATAACTGTGAAGCGACCCGAACTTCCCCGGTCTTCGAAGAGATGAGAAAGAACGAATTACTGTGAGGATAAGACAAATCTGAACGCAGGCGGAAGAACATTCGATAAATATCAGAGATTACAATAAATTACATAGCAGCGGAAAATAATACAAAGCACAACTGAAGGTGATATACAGATACAGAGATTTCCGGATATCATTCCAGCCGTAAACCAGGATCCTGTGAATATAAATCTGCAAAACCAAAACTACTAGCTGCCCGTGTAGAAAATATGGGCACCAGAGTTTAGGTTAAAACAATAAACTCCAGGTCAGTCATGTGACTGGTGTGAGAACTAAAGCAGTTATTAATTCAATTTTAAAAGAGAGTAATTCAAGGGACCACGCCGTATAACACGGAACGGGTTTCCTCCCAAGAATACCAGTGCATAGAAAAGACAACGCAATGCTTTTTCGAAAATTGAAGCTATTATAAGACCCAGGTCACATCACACAATGCAACGCAAGCTGGAGGATAGGGTTTTCCCTTATAATAGCCAAACATGCTTAGTACGTTTTAAAACAAATCATTTGATACCATAATAAGTGTATAGTGTCAAAAAAAATTCAATCATAAATATCAATCCTAGGCGGCATGGGTACCATTTATCATGTCGCCATACTAGGCTCTACAAATAAAACCGAGATACACGTATTGGAAATTGGATTTCCATCATGAGTCGAGGCAAGGGGCAAGCTCCTCTCCGCTTCGAGACACTCTAACAAATGTCTCAGGACTACACACTCTGGGTAACCCCTGGATCGGCTGGGCCGGTCCTCTCTTACGTTTAAGGATTAATTATTCCTGAACACACGTTTCTCGACCCTATAGGGCCTATAATCGAGGAGTCTCATTCCAACAACCACATAGGTGAAAAGTATATAAATGTCAGGGCTGGTAAGTCACTGACACCACCAAAGCTAGAAAGAAACGTCGTGTTCTCCCAATGGTCCGTATCCCGTTTTTGACTCATAACGAGGTGTGAGGCTCGCGAATCCACGCTATACACAAAGCTATACCACGTAGGCCGTGCTTTGATCATCAACCACAAGACTCTGCTTTTCAACAAAAGCCTTGATCATTGCATCTCAGCGTACCACACAGGCAGTTCATGCCATGCGACTGATATATATCGATATATAACCTCTGAGCTCGTACGTCACAGAGAAGGGCGTTAAGCAAGAGAATAAATTCTCCACCGCCAAACAGATATATATTTAACAGAAACAATCAACACAGAATAAAATCCATTGTCAGACACACAATCCATTTACAAGTTCGTTCTGGGTCTGAACGAAACCGGAGGCACTTTCCTCGTATATCCGTCGATCTCCAAGTAAGTCTGGACGACCACCAACTATTTCCATCCTCTTGGGTGTACAGCCCAATCAGGATCATCAGTAATTATCCAAACGATGTGAAGACTTCCGGTCTTCGACCACCGTCATCATCTTTGACTTATCTTGAATTGGTTATTCAGAATGGGAATAAACCCGGCCTTTCCGAACAACCCGCGTATAATAAAAACAAATGTTACACAAACACAATATACGCCTCATTCCAATTCATCAGTCACTAACTGTAAATTAGCAAGAGAACAATTCCTCAAATATTAACCTTCAAGGCCGAAACCAACATCAGATCAATACCCAGGAAACCATTTTCTTAACTAACCTACAGATAGTTTCTAAATTTCATATTCTGAGGGAAAGGTTCCCATTAATTTTATCCAAGATAAATTCTTTAAAATTTATTCTTTAATCTTCCTTTGGATGTCATTTCAAACCAAATTATGGCTTTCCAAACTAGTCGAGATTAGCGAACCACACCGAAGTAATTATTTATTTTATTTCCCAATCCCAACCTATTCATCCCATGAAGCAAAACTGGTAATACTCCATATCTAACACCACGGTGTTATCGGTAAAATTAATTATCATTTCACGTTCAAATCTAATTAAAGATTTAACTATCGCTTTGGAGCAAAACTGGTGATACTCCATCCTCGCTCATTTTCCAAATTTGATAATTTAAATTATCAATGCACATTTCAATCTAATTGCAGATTCATTAAAACTCCTTTTACTGGGTTAAAGGACTAATGTCATTTAAAACACATTCCACGATAAACCCAAATCACATTCTATTTATTATCGGGTTAAAGAACAAGTGTTATTTAAAACACCCTTCACGATAAACCCACAAATCAATTCTATTTAAAACCCATTTCAAATCCAATTTATTTATTTCAAACTAAATGGGTTTTTAATATTGGTTCAGAAATAGTTCATTTCGATAAAAATCTATTTTTACCTTTTCAAATATGGAGTTCTTCATCCCAATTTTTCCCAAATCATTTCTTATGATTTTACACAAATTATTACTATTTTTAATAATTTTATCAAGGCCCGTACAGTCGATTTCCATCAACGGCCATCGAACTGCACTTATAGCGACCTTTTCCAAATTTGATTTGGGCGTATCTCCAAATCCAACTATTAGATTTCAAATTTCTAATATTCTTAGAAAACTCTTTTCGATACGAACCCAACGGTTCCAGTTTTAGGAGAATCCGACGGTCGGATCTCTCGTAATGTCCGTTCGAAGTTAATGGTCGAAATTTACGAACTACCGCGGCGCTGCGCGTTCTATTCAGGCCATTATATATATATATAATATATATATATATATATATATATATATATATTATATGTATTTCGTCGATTTCCCTTTTAAATGAATTTTATAAATCGTTTCAAATTTGTTTCAAAAATAATTTCAACATTCATTTCAAATTCAAATCGATTTCCATTCTAATTCATTTTCTTTTTCTATTCAATTCAAATCAAATCAAATTCGTTTTCTATTCAATTCAAATCAAATTCGTTTTCTATTCAATTCAAATCAAATTCGTTTTCTATTCAATTCAAATCAAATTCGTTTTCTTTTCAATTCAAATCAAATTCGTTTTCTTTTCAATTCAAATCAAAATCGTTTTCTATTCAATTCAAATTCAATTCGTTTTCTATTCAAATCAAAATCAATTTGTTATATATTCAATTCAATTCAATTCGAATTCGTTTTCTATTCGATTCAAATCAAATTCGTTTTCTATTCAATTCAATTCAATTTCGTTTTCTATTCAATTCAATTCAAATATAAAAATGAATATAATCGATATAAATATCGTCCGCATCAAAATGGCGCATCTCCAATTCATTTCGATAAAAATCTATTTTTACCTTTTCAAATATGGAGTTCTTCATCCCAATTTTTCCCAAATCATTTCTTATGATTTTACACAAATTATTACTATTTTTAATAATTTTATCAAGGCCCGTACAGTCGATTTCCATCAACGGCCATCGAACTGCACTTATAGCGACCTTTTCCAAATTTGATTTGGACGTATCTCCAAATCCAACTATTAGATTTCAAATTTCTAATATTCTTAGAAAACTCTTTTCGATACGAACCCAACGGTTCCGGTTTTAGGAGAATCCGACGGTCGGATCTCTCGTAATGTCCGTTCGAAGTTAATGGTCGAAATTCACGAACTACCGCGGCGCGACGCGTTCTATTCAGGCCATTATATATATAATATATATATATTATATGTATTTCGTCGATTTACCTTTTAAATGAATTTTATAAATCGTTTCAAATTTGTTTCAAAAATAATTTCAACATTCATTTCAAATTCAAATAGATTTCCATTCTAATTCATTTTCTTTTTCTATTCAATTCAAATCAAATCAAATTCGTTTTCTATTCAATTCAAATCAAATTCGTTTTCTATTCAATTCAAATCAAATTCGTTTTCTATTCAATTCAAATCAAATTCGTTTTCTTTTCAATTCAAATCAAATTCGTTTTCTTTTCAATTCAAATCAAAATCGTTTTCTTTTCAATTCAAATCAAATTCGTTTTCTATTCAATTCAAATTCAATTCGTTTTCTATTCAAATCAAAATCAATTTGTTATATATTCAATTCAATTCAATTCGAATTCGTTTTCTATTCGATTCAAATCAAATTCGTTTTCTATTCAATTCAATTCAATTTCGTTTTCTATTCAATTCAATTCAAATATAAAAATGAATATAATCGATATAAATATCGTCCGCATCAAAATGGCGCATCTCCAATCAACACGGCTTCATATATTTCAGAAATTCCGTTATTCTATTCAACAAATGAATATTTATTCTATTCAATACGTGAATCTATATTTTTGTCAAACCATGACTAATCTCAACGGATGAGTACTGTCCGCGTGTGACTATTTTTGTTATTCAATATATTTTATAAAAATTATGGTATCTATCGTTTGATTTAAATCAGACTCCAACCGTAAATTAGTAAGAGAACGATTCCCTGAATATTAACCCCGAAGGCCGAAACCAACATCAGATCAATATCCAGGAGACCACTCATCTTATCTATTTTCCAGTTAGTTTCTAATTTTATATATGATAAAGATGTAAATTTTATTGTTAAAATATTTCGTTCAACACATGACTAATCTCAACGGATGAGTACTATCAACACATGAACCCTTATTTTATAATATTCTTTATTTTCTAAATTGGAATGAGGCCCAATAAATAACCATATAAAGTTAATTATATGGATTCCATACAACACATGTTTATAACAACAACGATAAATAATCAACCATCATCCAAAGTGCACTACACTGTATAAGCATCAAATATAGATATCTAGCGCTTATAACAGTCGGTCGATCCATCGATCGACATACAACTGATTATTGCGATTAGTGTATGCCGTGTTTTATCCCAATACCCGTGTGGGGTTTAAACAATCAAACACAGATTTTATTTGTGCAGTTGGGCGATGTATAAAATTTATCGTCCCAATCAATATCCTTCAAATAGGTGTACATAGTCAAACCGTCCGGTTTGTAAATGAATATTTATTTATTCACATTCACGTTAAAAATTATATTTTTAACGACCAAATTATTTTATTCAACCTATGAATATTCTATTTGGTTCATTTATTAAATAAAATGATATCTTTATTTTTCTAACCTATTTTAGAAAATTTCGGCGGCATAACGGCACGATACTAGAAACAGGACAAGGCCTAACCTTATCCCCGGTCTAGTGATGGCCCACGCCATACACATATCAATCAACCCATTCCATTTCACCAAACAATCAAGTTCAAATCAAAATAATCTAACCAACTACACAACCAAACAAACAAGTCCATGGTCTGTGGACAATGGTGTCGGGTGCTACTAAACACCGTCTGCATCCTAGTATATATATAACTAGAAAAGGAAATTTTGAGTGAGAAGTTCTCACCAATAGCTAATCCAATCATCTCGACTCTTCTTAAGTAGAAATCTTCGTCGTTCTCGCCTTTCGTCACTTTCGTTGGCCGTAGCCACTACATATATAAAAATCGAATTTTTATCTTCTCTTCATATATATAAAAATCGAATTTTTATCTTCACTTCGTATATATAAAAATCGAATTTTTACTTCGCTATTCAATATCTAAAAATCATATTTTTACTTCGCTATTCAATATATAAAAATCATATTTTTACTTCGCTGTTCAATATATAAAAATCGAATTTTTATCACCAATAAATATTATATTTTTATTTCACTTCTCATATAATAAAAATTATATTTTTATTATGTTTCATATATAAAAAATATATTTCTATAATATAAAAATTATATTTTTAACCTTTCTATATTATAAAAATTATATTTTTACTCTACTACTAATATAAAAATTATATTTTTATTTAGTTAAAATCTCTCCTTTACCTTTCTAAATATCATAACTTTATGTGTCTAAATCTCTTAACTTTATACGATAAAAATCCTACCTTCATACAATTAAAAATCATATTTTTACCCAATCAAAGATCTAATCTTTTCTTACACAAAAATCTATCCCTTTTATTTTATTAAAAAAAACAAATCTTTCCATATGGAAAAATCGTATATTTTGTAAACTAAAATAATATATTTTCTAAACTAAAATAAATAAATTCATAAACTGAAATTGAAAGGAAGAAAAGGAAAATAAAAACTTACAGTATATTTTCTTAGGGTTTTGGTCATCGAAATTTCAGCGATGGTGATTGGGGCTCGCTGCGGAGGCCTGAAACGACGCTGGTGAGGTAGAATGGTGGCGGATGGGGGTGCGGGTCTGGGGTGTCTGCGGTTTTCAGTAGGAGAGGGAAGAGAGAGAGAGCGGAAGGAGAAGAACGGAGGGGGAGAGGATGTTGGTCGGAGGGCAGTGGAAGGGGGCGGCGCGGTCCTCGTTGGCGCTGGAGGGTTGGGCTCGCGGCGTTCAATAGAAGAGGAGGAGGGGTTCGCGAGCAGGGGGGCGCGGAGGTGGAGATGAAGTTCGGAGGATCGGAAACGCCAAGGGGGGCGGAGCATCGTCGGTGAGAGGTGGCGGAGGCCCAGAGCGGCATCGCGAGGATCGGTTTGGGGGGGATACGGGGTCAACGGTTTTATTATATTTTTTCTTTGACTGAAAATGAAGAGAGAAAGGAAGGTTATAATATATATTATTTAGTTAATTTATTTCAAATCTCCATTAAAGTTGACTTTTATATCAAACTTCAATCGGGACCCAACGACTGTCGTCCCTAGCTAATTACCCCCATTCCGAACACAATGGGATATGTTTTGTAGGCCAATTCGGTCGTTTCGACCAGTTTTCGTCAAAATCCAAATATAACTCTATATATTGAATTTGAACGCACATTTCAATTGGCCGGGCCACATACTAACTCTAAAAATTCCAGAAAAATATTTTATAGCTTCGTATTGACGATACGGTCCTAACAAAACTAATTTCATTGAATTTTGAGACTGTTTGAAAAATGGCCAATTTCCAGTCGATCAAAATCAATTGAAACTGGTCAAACGCGTTTTCCTTCGCCACGCTCACATATTGATTCAAAAAATTATGAAAATTGGAATCTAGCAATAAATTGACATCATAGATCCAATAAAAGTGGTTTCGTTGAAATCCGAGGTCGTTTGCAAAATTTCCATTTTTAAGGGCCTGAATTCCATAGCGACTATTCTGAATTTTCAACTGGGCATAACTTTTGATTCCCGCTATGAAATTTCGATTTTTCAGTTTCGTTGGAAAGATATTCTCAATTAGATTCCATTATTTTTGGTTTCGTTAAAATCCGGTTTATTTTGCACCCGGTATGTTCAATTGAAGTTTGAAATCGAATTATCGAACTACCGCGCCATTCTCAATTCCTTTTATAATTATAAATAATTTTTTATATTCTAACGACGATGTATATAGATATATACGTTCGAATTATATTCAAAATAAATTTCTCGTTGTTATTATTTAAAATAATCTATTTTACATATTCAAAATTCGTTAAAATTGCAAAAATAAAAATTTTAAACTGGCTCGCATTTCCGGGTTATTACAATCTCCCCCACTTAAAACTTTCGTCCCCAAAAAGGAACGAAGCCGAAAGTTGTTTAACAATTCAACTCAACTTCCAGTATTTTGATTACGGCTTAAGTTCTTCAACTTTTCAGTTTCTAAGAAAATTTTCAAATTTTTTCAAAAATTTGGCTAAAACCCTAAATTTTCGAAAAATTTCGCCATAACCTCCCCTGCACCGGGAAAATCCCGAAATTGCCATATAGGCCTTCTGATCTCAAAAAGAAAAAGAAAAAGAAAAAGCCAAGCGGCTAGCCAATAGGCTCATAAAATCATCATCACCCAAACAAAACAGTAAATTATAGTAAACATGTACCTATTTGTCGGGTAAACAAATTTTATTCTCTGCTCTAGCCTCCTTGCTATGACCTGTTCAATGTAAGTACATGTATATGCAAGCAAATGCGACCAATTTTCAATACAGTCCAATATTTGATGCAATTAGGCATAATGGTTCAAAATTATTAAACAAATAAACAAACAACACAAACATCAATCAATTAGTGGAATAGAGTTTCAAATTCATAATTTTGATATATATACAGAAAATCATGTTTTGATGCCAAATCACAACAATAAACCTATCTATATAAGTTTTGGTTCTCACACCAGTCTAATGTAAATATATAGATATCACACCTTCGAAACACGAACATAAATACTGATGACGTCATGACAATTATCAGTACCATCTCCGGGCGACTAGAATGTGATTCTATTTCTATCCAGTATATTAAAACTTCGACTATACGTTCATGACGCGTATACATGAAATCTTAATATACTCGATTGTCCAAATTCAAAATAAATAAATATACACATACGTATAAAGCGATTTAAATTTTCAAAACAAAATTGTTTTCATTTGAAAAATATACTCTTCACAATCGTTCTAGGATACTACTGATCCTATCTCTAACGAGTCATTCTAATTGGATATTACTAATCCAATATCTGATGAATTCTTTCGTATGGTTCTAATGTGTCTTATTCTCGAGCTCTGTAAACCTGGCTCCGATACCAAATGAAGCGACCCGAACTTCCCCAGTCTCCGAAGAGATGAGAAAGAACGAATTACTGTGAGGACAAGACAAATCTGAACGCAGACGGAAGAACATTTCATTGCTATTACAACAATTCCATCAGATACAAGAATATACAGAGTATAAATGAATAAATTACATTCGATAAATATCAGAGATTACAATAAATTACATAGCAGCGGAAAATAATACAAAGCACAACTGAAGGTGATATATGGATACAGAGCTTTCCGGATATCATTCCAGCTGTAAACCAGGATCCTGTGAATATAAATCTGCAAAACCAAAACTACTAGCTGCCCGTGTAGAAAATAGGGGCACCCAGAGTTTAGGTTAAAACAATAAACTCCAGGTCAGTCATGTGACTGGTGTGAGAACTAAAACAATTATTAATTCAATTTTAAAAGAGAGTAATTCAAGGGACCACGCCTATAACACGGAACGGGTTTCCTCCCAAGAATACCAGTGCATAGAAAATACAACGCAATGCTTTTTCGAAAAATGAAGCTATTATAAGACCCAGGTGCCATCGCACAATGCAACGCAAGCCGGAGGATAGGGTTTTCCCTTATAATAGCCAAACATGCTTAGTACGTTTTAAAACAAATCATTTGATACCATATTAAGTGTATAGTGTCAAAACATTTTCAATCATAAATATCAATCCAAGGCAGCATGGGTGTAACAACCCGTAAAATGCGAGCCAGTTTGAAATTTTTATTTTGACAATTTTGGCGAATTTTGAATATTTAAAATAGATTATTTTAAATAAAATCGACGAGAAATTTATTTTGAATATAATTCGAACGTATATATTATATACGTCGTCGTTAGAATATAAATATTTATATATAATTATAAATAGAATTGAAAATGGCGCGGTAGTTCGATAATTCGATTTCAAACTTCATTTGAATGTACCGGGTGCAAAACAATCCGGATTTTAGTGAAACCAAAAACATTAGGATCTAATTGATAACATCTTTCCAACGAATCCGACCAATCGAAATTTGATGGCGGGAATCAAAAGATATGTCCAGTTGAAAATTCTGAATAGTCGCTATGGAATTCAGGCCCTTAAAAATGGACATTTTGCAAACGACCTCGGATTTCGACGAAACCAGTTTTGTTGGGTCCGGGATGTGAAGTTATTGCTAGGTTTCAAATTTCATAATTTTTCGAATCAATATGTGAGCGTGGCAAAGGAAAACGCGTTTGAACGGTTTCAGTTGATTTTAATCGACTGCAAATTGGTCATTTTTCAAACGGTCTCAGAATTCGACGAAACTAGTTTTGTTAGGACCGTATCGTCAATACGAAGCTAGAAAATATTTTTCTGGAATTTTTCTAGTTAGTATGTGACCCCGGTAATTTGAAATGTACGTTTAAAATTCAATATAGTGATTTAAATGTAAACTCAACGGAAACTGACTGTAACGATTGAATCAGCCTGCGATACATATCCCATTGTGTTCGGAATGGGGGTTAAACGCTATGGACGATAGACGGTGGGTCTCGTTTTGAGATCGAAATTTAAAGCAACTTTTAGGAGAAGTAAAAATAAAATAAATATATATATATATAAATAAGCCCCCTTTTTCTTTTGCTTACATCGTTCAGAACCTATACCCTTCCCCTAAAACACCCGTCGCCCCTCACCATTACAGCCGCCACCACCCAAATTGGCCGCCGCCATGCCGTGCGACTCCTTCCCCCTCCCCATCGCACTCCCCTCTTCTTCCTTCCCTCTCCCTCTCATCTCCTTCCTCGACCTGAAGATCACGCCCTACCCCAAGTCGATCTGGAAATCGCACTGGTATCCGCCCCCAAACCCTATTCGAGTTTGACGTCCAATACCTCGACAGGAAGCTCTCGTGAAGGCCGAGAGCATGGAACCACCTGATCGTCAGCTCGTGCCTTGTATTACGTGCGGTAGTCAACCCTAGGGTGGGAGCTTTTGCGTGAGAACCGGATGCTGAAGCGTGAAGAAAGGATAGCTGATGGTAACAATTTTTAACGTTATTCTAAGCATTGTTAATAACGTTAATTTTATTTTAACTATTTTCTTTAACTTATACCATGTTTAAAAAGAAAAAGAAAATAAATATACTTTGATGTAAAAATGTTTTAAAGTTAAAAATATAATTTTTATACTAGTGGCGAATTAAAAATATGATTTTTATATATTAAACTTCGAATTAAAAATATGATTTTTATATATTGAACTTCGAATTAAAAATATGATTTTTATATATTGAACTTCGAATTAAAAATTCGATTTTTATATATTGAATAGCGAACTAAAAATTCGATTTTTATATATTGAATAGCGAACTAAAAATTCGATTTTTATATATTGAATAGCGAACTAAAAATATGATTTTTATATATTGAACTTCGAATTATAAATTCGATTTTTATATATTGAATAGCGAACTAAAAATTCGATTTTTATATATTGAATAGCGAACTAAAAATATGATTTTTATATATTGAACTTCGAATTAAAAATATGATTTTTATATATTGAACTTCGAATTAAAAATATGATTTTTATATATTGAACTTCGAATTAAAAATATGATTTTTATATATTGAATAGCGAACTAAAAATATGATTTTTATATATTGAATAGCGAACTAAAAATTCGATTTTTATATATTGAATAGCGAACTAAAAATTCGATTTTTATATATTGAATAGCGAACTAAAAATATGATTTTTATATATTGAACTTCGAATTAAAAATTCGATTTTTATATATTGAATAGCGAACTAAAAATTCGATTTTTATATATTGAATAGCGAACTAAAAATATGATTTTTATATATTGAACTTCGAATTAAAAATATGATTTTTATATATTGAACTTCGAATTAAAAATATGATTTTTATATATTGAATAGCGAACTAAAAATATGATTTTTATATATTGAATAGCGAACTAAAAATTCGATTTTTATATATTGAATAGCGAACTAAAAATATGATTTTTATATATTGAATAGCGAACTAAAAATATGATTTTTATATATTGAATAACGAAGCAAAAATGTGATTTTTAAATATGTAGTGGCTATGGGCAACGAAGATGCGATAGCGATGAAGTTTTCTATCAGTGAAGTGCCGTGGAGCTAGGATAGCTATAAGTGAGAATTTCTCACTCTTCAATTTATTTTCTAGTTATATATATATATATACTAGGATGCAGACGGTGTTTAGTAGCACCCGACACAATTGTCCACAGACCATGGACTTGTTTGTTTGGTTGCATAGATTAGAGATTGTTTGATTGAAATTGAATTGTGTGGTGAAATAAATTGATTTGATTGATGTGTGAATGGCGTGGGCCTTCACTAGACCGGGGATAAGGCTAGGCCTTGTCCCGTTTCTAGTATCGTGCCGTTATGCCGCCGAAATTTTCTAAAATAAGTTAGAAAAATAAAAATATCATTTTATTGGATAAATGAACTGAATAGAAATTCATAGGTTGAAATAAAATGTTTTATCGTTAAAAATATAAATTTTAACGTGAAGTGAATAAAATAAAATATTCATTTATAAACCGGACGGTTTGTTTATGTACACCTATTTGAATGACATTGATTGGGACGATAAATTTTACACATCGCCCAACTGCACAACTAAATCTGTGTTTGATTGTTTGAAACCCCACACGGGTGTTAGGATGAAATATGAAGTTCACTCATCCTGATTGGTTAAATGTGTCGATCGATTGATTGACAGGCTGTTATAAGCGTTGAATATCTATATTTGATGCTTATACAGTGTAGTGCACTTTGGTTGATGGTTGATTATTTTTCAATGCTATGATATACATGTGTTGTATGAAAATCCATATAATTAACTTTATATGGTAATTGATTGGGCCTCATTCCAATTTGAAAAATAAAGAATATTATAAAATAAAAGTTCATGTGTTGACAGTACTCATTCATTGAGATTGGTCATGTGTTGAACGAAATATTTTAGTAATAAAATTTACACTTTTATCGATATAAAATAAAAGTTCATGTGTTGACAGTACTCATCCATTGAGATTGGTCATGTGTTGAACGAAATATTTTGAAAATAACAACTATTTTGAAAAAGAAATATTTGAAATAGAATATTTGAAAATAGAAATTTATGAAGCCGTGTTGATTAGATTTACGCCATTTTGACGTGAACGATATTTATATCGATTTTATTCATCTTAAAAATGAATATTGAAAAGTGATTTCGAAATGAATTGAATTGAAAACGATTTCGAAATGAATTGAATTGAAAACGATTTCGAAATGAATTGAATTGAAAACGATTTCGAAATGAAATGAATTGAAAACGAATTCGAATTGAATTGAAAACGATTTCGAAATGAAATGAATTGAAAACGAATTCGAATTGAATTGAAAACGATTTCGAAATGAAATGAATTGAAAACGAATTCGAATTGAATTGAAAACTATTTCGAAATGAATTGAATTGAAAACGATTTCGAATTGAATTGAAAACTATTTCGAAATGAATTGAATTGAAAACGATTTCGAAATGAAATGAATTGAAAACGAATTCGAATTGAATTGAAAACGATTTCGAAATGAATTGAATTGAAAACGATTTCGAAATGAATTGAATTGAAAACGATTTCGAAATGAATTGAATTGAAAACGATTTTGAAATGAATTGAATTGAAAACGATTTCGAAATGAATTGAATTGAAAACGATTTCGAAATGAATTGAAAATGAATTCAAATTGAATTGAAATTTGAATTGAATAGAAATGAATTTTAAAACGAATTTATAAAGAAGAATTCAATTTTGATTTGAATTGAAATGGAAGTTGAAAATGTTTTTGAAACGAATTCAAAACTATTTATATAATTCGTTTTAAATAGAAATCGACGAAATATATATTATATATATTATATATATAATATAATGGCCTGAATAGAACGCGCCGCGCCGCGGCAGTTCGCGAATTTCGACCATTTATTTCAAACGGACATTACGGGAGATCCGACCGTCGGATTCTCCTAAAACCGGGGGTTCGTATCGAAAAGAGCTTTCTAACGAATATTAGAAATTTGAAATCTAACGGTTGGATTTGGAGTTATGTCCAAATCAAATTCGAAAAAGGTCGCTGTAAGTGCAGTTCGATGGCCGTTGATGGAAATCGACTGTACAGGCCTTGATAAAATTATTAAAAATAGTAATAATTTGTGTAAAATCATAAGAAATGATTTAGAAAGATTTGGGATGAAAAACTCCATATTTGAAAAGATAAAAATAGATTTTTATCGGAATGAACTAGTTTTGAACTAGAATTATAATTCTATTTATTTTTAAATAAATAAATTGAATTCGAAAAGGGTTTTAAAAATAACCAAAATTTCCAATGATTGCATTGGAGTGGATTTGAATCGAAATTGTCCTCGGAATATTTCGATGTTGGATTTCGTGATTATACAACTGTTGTTATGGAAATTTGAAAGATATAGATATATGTATCGTTATTTCCAATACGATATTTGTTAGTCGTAGAATTTGATATTGAATATAAGCCGGTATATTTTCTATTTAGAGCCTTGTATTGAATATCAAATGTGATTTGGGTTTGTCGTGAATGGTGTCTTCACTAACACTGTTCTTGAACCCAGTTGAGAAAAGATTAAATCTTTTTATTTAGATTTAATGAAGTGTACCAATTAAATAATATTTAATTGGAATTGAATTGATATTGATTTTTGGGTTTATCGTGGACAGTGTTTTTTAATAACACTCGTTCTTTAACCCGATAATTAATGAAGGTGATTTTGGGTTTATTGTGAACTGTGTTTTTAAATGACACGGATTCTTTAACCCAGTCACAGATTAAAACTAAGTGGAGTTTTAATGAATCTTTAATTAGATTGAAATAATCGAAGTGGAGTATCACCAGTTTTGCTCCAGGCGATAGTTAAATCTTTAATTAGATTTGAACGTGAAATGGTAATTGAATTTACCGATAACACCGTGGTGTTAGATATGAAGTATAACCAGTTTTACTTCATGGGATGAATAGGTTGGGATTGGGAAATTAAAACAAATGATTACTTCGGTAAGGTTCGTTAATCCCGACTAGTTTGAATTGATATTCAAAAGTAGATTAAAGAATAAATTCAAGGAATTTATCTTTGATAAAATTAATGGGAACCTTTCCCTATGAATGTGAAATTTAGAAATTGACTGTCGGTTGGCCAAGCAGAATGGTTTTCTGGGTATTGATCTGATGTTGGTTTCGGCCTTCGGGGTTAATATTTGGGAAATTATTCTCTTGATTAATTTACGGTTAGTGACTAATGAATTGGAATGAGGCGTATGTTGTGTTTGTGTAACACTTATTTAAAATATACGCGAGTTATTCGGAAAGACCGGGTTTATCCCATTCTAAATAACTGATACGACGATAAGTCGAAGATGAAGACGATGGTCGAAGACCGGAGGTCTTCACGTCGTTTGGGTGATTACTGATGATCTTGATTGGGCTGTACACCCAAGAAGATGGAAACAGTTAGTGATCGTCCAGACGTACTTGGGAGATCGATGGATATGCGAGGTACTAGGTGCCTCCGGTTTCGTTCAGACCCAGAACGGACTTGTAAATGGACTGTGTGTCTGACATTGGATTTTAGTCCGTGTGATTGATCTCTATTAAATATATATCTGTTTGGCGGCGGAGAATTTATTCTCTTGCTTAACGCCCTTCTCTGAGACGTACGAGCTCAGGGGTTATATATTGATGGATATCAAACGCATGGAGTGAATTGCCTGTGTGGCATGCCTAAGTGGCAATTGATCGAGGCTTCTGTTGAAAAGCAAAGTCTTGTGGTGATGATCAAAGCACGGCCTTTGTGGCGTAGCTTTGTGTAACGTTTACCTCGCGTGTTTCACACCCGGTATGAACCAAAAACGGGAGAGGACGTCAGGGAGGGCATGCGTTTCTTTCTAGCTAGAAGTGGCGTCAGTGGTTTTACACGCCCTGACGAGTTTGACTTATGTGGTTGTTGCTGTTGCGAGGCGCCTCGGATTGATCGGTCGTTCTCGAACCGATGGAGTCATTTAGTTGGCTCGTTTACGCCCCATAGGGCGGGGAAATGCATGTTCAGGGTTTAAGTTTAATCCACATCGGTGGACTGGCCCTGAGGATCCAAGGGCCCACCTGAGTCTGGGTCCTGAGGGGCGGGCTAGAGCGTCTCGAATCGGTTGAGGACTATCTTTTGCCTCGGTTCATAGACGGAAATCCAATTTCCAAATACGTGACATTTGCGGTTTTAATTGTAAAACTAGTATGGCGACATGATATATGGTACCCATGCCGCCTATGATTGATACTTATGATTTGAAGTTGCTATATACACTATGCACTTATAATAGTATCAAATGATTTGTTTTAAACGTATCAAGCATTCTTTGGCTGTTATAAGGGAAAACCCTATCCCCCGGCTTGCGTTGCATTGTGTGATAGGACATGGGTCTTATAACAGCTTCATTTTTCTTTATTTAGCATTGCGCTGTTTGTTTTATGCACTGGTATTCTTGGGAGGAAACCCGTTCCGTGTTATACGGCGTGGTCCCTTGATTTACCTAATGATTTAAAATAAAGATTAATAACTGTTTTAGTTCTCACACCAGTCCCATGACTGACCTGGAGTTTATTGTTTCAACCTAAACTCTGGGTGCCCTTATTTTGACACGGGCAGCTAGTAGTTTTGGTTTTGCAGATTTATATTCACAGGATCCTGGTTTACAGCTGGAACGATATCCAGAAAGCTTTGTATCCGTATATCTCTTTCTAGTTGTGTATTGTATTATTTTCCGCTGCTATGTATTTAAATGTAATTTAAATCTCTGATATTTCTGTGTAATATTCTTTTATACTCTGTATATTCCTGTAATCTGATGCATTGTTGTAATATACAATGAAAGGTTCTTCTGTATGCGTTCTGTTTTGTCCTGTTCTCAAACGATAGGGCGTTTCGAACGGTCTGGGTCGGTTTAGCGACTGGTTCGGACCGAGCGAAATTCCTTGCCGTCACAGTTGGTATCAGAGCTTTGGTTTACAAAGCTTAGAGAACAAGGCACATTAGAACCATACGAAAGAATTCATCAGATATTGGATTAGTAATATCCAATTAGAATGACTCGTTAGAGAGGGGATCAGTAGTATCCTAGAACGAGTGTGAAGAGTATATTTTTAAAAATTGAAAACAAAATTTTGTTTTGAAAATTTAAATCAACTATTCGTATTTGATTATTTGTTTATATTGAATATGGACAATCCAATATATAAAGGTTTTGTATATACGCGTCATGAACGTATATTCGAAGTTTTAATATACTGGATAGATATAGGATTACACTGTAGTCGCCCGGAGATGGTATTGATGATAGCGATCGCATCATCAACATTTATGTTCGAGTTTCGAAGGTGTGATTTTCTATATATTTCCATTAGACTGGTGTGAGAACCAAAACTAATATAGTTAGAATACATTGTTGTGATTTGGCATCAAAACATGATTTTCTTTATATACATCAAAATTATGAATTTGAAACGTTAAATTCACTAATTGATTGATGTTTGTGTTGTTTGTTCATTTGTTTGCTAATTTTGAACCATTATGCCTAATTGAACCAAATATTGAATTGTATTGGAAATTGGTTGCATTTGCTTGCATATACATATATATCATTGAACAGGTCATAGCAAGGAGGCTAGAGCCAGAGAATAAAATTTGTTTGCCCGACAAATAGGTACATGTTTACTACATAATTTCCTGTTTTGTTTGGGTGATGATGATATTGTGAGCCTATTGGCTAGCCGCTTGGCTTTTTCTTTTTCTTTTTGAGATCTGAAGGACCGCGGAAGCTATTTGAAATTCCCCGATGCTCCCGGTGCAGGGGAGGTTATGGCGAAATTTTTCGAAAATTTAGGGTGTTAGCCAAATTTTTGAAAATTTGAAAATTCTCAGAAACTGAAAAGTTGGAGAATGGAAGCCGGATCGAACGTAGAGTTGATTAATCAAACCACTTTCGACTTTGTTCCTTTTCGGGGATGAAAAGTTTTAAGTGGGGGAGATTGTAACAACCCGTAAAATGCGAGCCAGTTTGAAATTTTTATTTTGACAATTTTGGCGAATTTTGAATATTTAAAATAGATTATTTTAAATAAAATCGATGAGAAATTTATTTTGAATATAATTCGAACGTATATATTATATACGTCGTCGTTAGAATATAAATATTTATATATAATTATAAATAGAATTGAAAATGGCGCGGTAGTTCGATAATTCGATTTCAAACTTCATTTGAATGTACCGGGTGCAAAACAATCCGGATTTTAGGGAAACCAAAAACATTAGGATCTAATTGATAACATCTTTCCAACGAATCCGACCAATCGAAATTTGATGGCGGGAATCAAAAGATATGTCCAGTTGAAAATTCTGAATAGTCGCTATGGAATTCAGGCCCTTAAAAATGGACATTTTGCAAACGACCTCGGATTTCGACGAAACCAGTTTTGTTGGGTCCGGGATGTGAAGTTATTGCTAGGTTTCAAATTTCATAATTTTTCGAATCAATATGTGAGCGTGGCAAAGGAAAACGCGTTTGACCGGTTTCAGTTGATTTTAATCGACTGCAAATTGGTCATTTTTCAAACGGTCTCAGAATTCAACGAAACTAGTTTTGTTAGGACCGTATCGTCAATACGAAGCTAGAAAATATTTTTCTGGAATTTTTCTAGTTAGTATGTGACCCCGGTAATTTGAAATGTACGTTTAAAATTCAATATAGTGATTTAAATGTAAACTCAACGGAAACTGACTGTAACGATTGAATCAGCTTGCGATACATATCCCATTGTGTTCGGAATGGGGGTTAAACGCTATGGACGATAGACGGTGGGTCTCGTTTTGAGATCGAAATTTAAAGCAACTTTTAGGAGAAGTAAAAATAAAATAAATATATATATATATATAAATAAGCCCCCTTTTTCTTTTGCTTACATCGTTCAGAACCTATACCCTTCCCCTAAAACACCCGTCGCCCCTCACCATTACAGCCGCCACCACCCAAATTGGTCGCCGCCAGGCCGTGCGACTCCTTCCCCCTCCCCATCGCACTCCCCTCTTCTTCCTTCCCTCTCCCTCTCATCTCCTTCCTCGACCTGAAGATCACGCCCTACCCCAAGTCGATCTGGAAATCGCACTGGTATCCGCCCCCAAACCCTATTCGAGTTTGACGTCCAATACCTCGACAGGAAGCTCTCGTGAAGGCCGAGAGCATGGAACCACCTGATCGTCAGCTCGTGCCTTGTATTACGTGCGGTAGTCAACCTTAGGGTGGGAGCTTTTGCGTGAGAACCGGATGCTGAAGCGTGAAGAAAGGATAGCTGATGGTAACAATTTTTAACGTTATTCTAAGCATTGTTAATAACGTTAATTTTATTTTAACTATTTTCTTTAACTTATACCATGTTTAAAAAGAAAAAGAAAATAAATATACTTTGATGTAAAAATGTTTTAAAGTTAAAAATATAATTTTTATACTAGTGGCGAATTAAAAATATGATTTTTATATATTGAACTTCGAATTAAAAATATGATTTTTATATATTGAACTTCGAATTAAAAATATGATTTTTATATATTGAACTTCGAATTAAAAATTCGATTTTTATATATTGAATAGCGAACTAAAAATTCGATTTTTATATATTGAATAGCGAACTAAAAATTCGATTTTTATATATTGAATAGCGAACTAAAAGTATGATTTTTATATATTGAACTTCGAATTAAAAATTCGATTTTTATATATTGAATAGCGAACTAAAAATTCGATTTTTATATATTGAATAGCGAACTAAAAATATGATTTTTATATATTGAACTTCGAATTAAAAATATGATTTTTATATATTGAACTTCGAATTAAAAATATGATTTTTATATATTGAACTTCGAATTAAAAATATGATTTTTATATATTGAATAGCGAACTAAAAATATGATTTTTATATATTGAATAGCGAACTAAAAATTCGATTTTTATATATTGAATAGCGAACTAAAAATTCGATTTTTATATATTGAATAGCGAACTAAAAATATGATTTTTATATATTGAACTTCGAATTAAAAATTCGATTTTTATATATTGAATAGCGAACTAAAAATTCGATTTTTATATATTGAATAGCGAACTAAAAATATGATTTTTATATATTGAACTTCGAATTAAAAATATGATTTTTATATATTGAACTTCGAATTAAAAATATGATTTTTATATATTGAATAGCGAACTAAAAATATGATTTTTATATATTGAATAGCGAACTAAAAATTCGATTTTTATATATTGAATAGCGAACTAAAAATATGATTTTTATATATTGAATAGCGAACTAAAAATATGATTTTTATATATTGAATAACGAAGCAAAAATGTGATTTTTAAATATGTAGTGGCTATGGGCAACGAAGATGCGATAGCGATGAAGTTTTCTATCAGTGAAGTGTCGTGGAGCTAGGATAGCTATAAGTGAGAATTTCTCACTCTTCAATTTATTTTCTAGTTATATATATATATACTAGGATGCAGACGGTGTTTAGTAGCACCCGACACAATTGTCCACAGACCATGGACTTGTTTGTTTGGTTGCATAGATTAGAGATTGTTTGATTGAAATTGAATTGTGTGGTGAAATAAATTGATTTGATTGATGTGTGAATGGCGTGGGCCTTCACTAGACCGGGGATAAGGCTAGGCCTTGTCCCGTTTCTAGTATCGTGCCGTTATGCCGCCGAAATTTTCTAAAATAAGTTAGAAAAATAAAAATATCATTTTATTGGATAAATGAACTGAATAGAAATTCATAGGTTGAAATAAAATGTTTTATCGTTAAAAATATAAATTTTAACGTGAAGTGAATAAAATAAAATATTCATTTATAAACCGGACGGTTTGTTTATGTACACCTATTTGAATGACATTGATTGGGACGATAAATTTTACACATCGCCCAACTGCACAACTAAATCTGTGTTTGATTGTTTGAAACCCCACACGGGTGTTAGGATGAAATATAAAGTTCACTCATCCTGATTGGTTAAATGTGTCGATCGATTGATTGACAGGCTGTTATAAGCGTTGAATATCTATATTTGATGCTTATACAGTGTAGTGCACTTTGGTTGATGGCTGATTATTTTTCAATGCTATGATATACATGTGTTGTATGAAAATCCATATAATTAACTTTATATGGTAATTGATTGGGCCTCATTCCAATTTGAAAAATAAAGAATATTATAAAATAAAAGTTCATGTGTTGACAGTACTCATTCATTGAGATTGGTCATGTGTTGAACGAAATATTTTAGTAATAAAATTTACACTTTTATCGATATAAAATAAAAGTTCATGTGTTGACAGTACTCATCCATTGAGATTGGTCATGTGTTGAACGAAATATTTTGATAATAACAACTATTTTGAAAAAGAAATATTTGAAATAGAATATTTGAAAATTGAAATTTATGAAGCCGTGTTGATTAGATTGACGCCATTTTGACGTGAACGATATTTATATCGATTTTATTCATCTTAAAAATGAATATTGAAAAGTGATTTCGAAATGAATTGAATTGAAAACGATTTCGAAATGAATTGAATTGAAAACGATTTCGAAATGAATTGAATTGAAAACGATTTCGAAATGAAATGAATTGAAAACGAATTCGAATTGAATTGAAAACGATTTCGAAATGAAATGAATTGAAAACGAATTCGAATTGAATTGAAAACGATTTCGAAATCAAATGAATTGAAAACGAATTCGAATTGAATTGAAAACGATTTCGAAATGAAATGAATTGAAAACGAATTCGAATTGAATTGAAAACGATTTCGAAATGAATTGAATTGAAAACGATTTCTAAATGAAATGAATTGAAAACGAATTCGAATTGAATTGAAAACGATTTCGAAATGAATTGAATTGAAAACGATTTCGAAATGAATTGAATTGAAAACGATTTCGAAATGAATTGAATTGAAAACGATTTCGAAATGAATTGAATTGAAAACGATTTCGAAATGAATTGAATTGAAAACGATTTCGAAATGAATTGAAAATGAATTCAAATTGAATTGAAATTTGAATTGAATAGAAATGAATTTTAAAACGAATTTATAAAGAAGAATTCAATTTTGATTTGAATTGAAATGGAAGTTGAAAATGTTTTTGAAACGAATTCAAAACTATTTATATAATTTGTTTTAAATAGAAATCGACGAAATATATATTATATATATTATATATATAATATAATGGCCTGAATAGAACGCGCCACGCCGCGGCAGTTCGCGAATTTCGACCATTTATTTCAAACGGACATTACGGGAGATCCGACCGTCGGATTCTCCTAAAACCGGAACCGTTGGGTTCGTATCGAAAAGAGCTTTCTAACGAATATTAGAAATTTGAAATCTAACGGGTGGATTTGGAGTTATGTCCAAATCAAATTCGAAAAATGTCGCTGTAAGTGCAGTTCGATGGCCGTTGATGGAAATCGACTGTACAGGCCTTGATAAAATTATTAAAAATAGTTATAATTTGTGTAAAATCATAAGAAATGATTTAGAAAGATTTGGGATGAAAAACTCCATATTTGAAAAGATAAAAATAGATTTTTATCGGAATGAACTAGTTTTGAACTAGAATTATAATTCTATTTATTTTTAAATAAATAAATTGAATTAGAAAAGGGTTTTAAAAATAACCAAAATTTCCAATGATTGCATTGGAGTGGATTTGAATCGAAATTGTCCTCGGAATATTTCGATGTTGGATTTCGTGATTATACAACTGTTGTTATGGAAATTTGAAAGATATAGATATATGTATCGTTATTTCCAATACGATATTTGTTAGTCGTAGAATTTGATATTGAATATAAGCCGGTATATTTTCTATTCAGAGCCTTGTATTGAATACCAAATGTGATTTGGGTTTGTCGTGAATGGTGTCTTCACTAACACTGTTCTTGAACCCAGTTGAGAAAAGATTAAATCTTTTTATTTAGATTTAATGAAGTGTACCAATTAAATAATATTTAATTGGAATTGAATTGATATTGATTTTTGGGTTTATCGTGGACAGTGTTTTTTAATAACACTCGTTCTTTAACCCGATAATTAATGAAGGTGATTTTGGGTTTATTGTGAACTGTGTTTTTAAATGACACGGATTCTTTAACCCAGTCACAGATTAAAACTAAGTGGAGTTTTAATGAATCTTTAATTAGATTGAAATAATCGAAGTGGAGTATCACCAGTTTTGCTCCAGGCGATAGTTAAATCTTTAATTAGATTTGAACGTGAAATGGTAATTGAATTTACCGATAACACCGTGGTGTTAGATATGAAGTATAACCAGTTTTACTTCATGGGATGAATAGGTTGGGATTGGGAAATTAAAACAAATGATTACTTCGGTAAGGTTCGTTAATCCCGACTAGTTTGAATTGATATTCAAAAGTAGATTAAAGAATAAATTCAAGGAATTTATCTTTGATAAAATTAATGGGAACCTTTCCCTATGAATGTGAAATTTAGAAATTGACTGTCGGTTGGCCAAGCAGAATGGTTTTCTGGGTATTGATCTGATGTTGGTTTCGGCCTTCGGGGTTAATATTTGGGAAATTATTCTCTTGATTAATTTACGGTTAGTGACTAATGAATTGGAATGAGGCGTATGTTGTGTTTGTGTAACACTTATTTAAAATATACGCGAGTTATTCGGAAAGACCGGGTTTATCCCATTCTGAATAACTGATACGACGATAAGTCGAAGATGAAGACGATGGTCGAAGACCGGAGGTCTTCACGTCGTTTGGGTGATTACTGATGATCTTGATTGGGCTGTACACCCAAGAAGATGGAAACAGTTAGTGATCGTCCAGACGTACTTGGAGATCGATGGATATGCGAGGTACTAGGTGCCTCCGGTTTCGTTCAGACCCAGAACGGACTTGTAAATGGACTGTGTGTCTGACATTGGATTTTAGTCCGTGTGATTGATCTCTATTAAATATATATCTGTTTGGCGGCGGAGAATTTATTCTCTTGCTTAACGCCCTTCTCTGAGACGTACGAGCTCAGGGGTTATATATTGATGGATATCAAACGCATGGAGTGAATTGCCTGTGTGGCATGCCTAAGTGGCAATTGATCGAGGCTTCTGTTGAAAAGCAAAGTCTTGTGGTGATGATCAAAGCACGGCCTTTGTGGCGTAGCTTTGTGTAACGTTTACCTCGCGTGTTTCACACCCGGTATGAACCAAAAACGGGAGAGGACGTCAGGGAGGGCATGCGTTTCTTTCTAGCTAGAAGTGGAGTCAGTGGTTTTACACGCCCTGACGAGTTTGACTTATGTGGTTGTTGCTGTTGCGAGGCGCCTCGGATTGATCGGTCGTTCTCGAACCGATGGAGTCATTTAGTTGGCTCGTTTACGCCCCATAGGGCGGGGAAATGCATGTTCAGGGTTTAAGTTTAATCCACATCGGTGGACTGGCCCTGAGGATCCAAGGGCCCACCTGAGTCTGGGTCCTGAGGGGCGGGCTAGAGCGTCTCGAATCGGTTGAGGACTATCTTTTGCCTCGGTTCATAGATGGAAATCCAATTTCCAAATACGTGACATTTGCGGTTTTAATTGTAAAACTAGTATGGCGACATGATATATGGTACCCATGCCGCCTATGATTGATACTTATGATTTGAAGTTGCTTTATACACTATGCACTTATAATAGTATCAAATGATTTGTTTTAAACGTATCAAGCATTCTTTGGCTGTTATAAGGGAAAACCCTATCCCCCGGCTTGCGTTGCATTGTGTGATAGGACATGGGTCTTATAACAGCTTCATTTTTCTTTATTTAGCATTGCGCTGTTTGTTTTATGCACTGGTATTCTTGGGAGGAAACCCGTTCCGTGTTATACGGCGTGGTCCCTTGATTTACCTAATGATTTAAAATAAAGATTAATAACTGTTTTAGTTCTCACACCAGTCCCATGACTGACCTGGAGTTTATTGTTTCAACCTAAACTCTGGGTGCCCTTATTTTGACACGGGCAGCTAGTAGTTTTGGTTTTGCAGATTTATATTTACAGGATCCTGGTTTACAGCTGGAACGATATCCAGAAAGCTTTGTATCCGTATATCTCTTTCTAGTTGTGTATTGTATTATTTTCCGCTGCTATGTATTTAAATGTAATTTAAATCTCTGATATTTCTGTGTAATATTCTTTTATACTCTGTATATTCCTGTAATCTGATGCATTGTTGTAATATACAATGAAAGGTTCTTCTGTATGCGTTCTGTTTTGTCCTGTTCTCAAACGATAGGGCGTTTCGAACGGTCTGGGTCGGTTTAGCGACTGGTTCGGACCGAGCGAAATTCCTTGCCGTCACAATGGGTACCATCTATCATGTCGCCATACTAGGCTCTACAAATAAAACTGAGATACACGTATTGGAAATTGGATTTCCGTCATGAGTCGAGGCAAGGGGCAAGCTCCTCTCCGCTTCGAGACACTCTAGCAAATGCCTCAGGACTACACACTCTGGGTAACCCCTGGATCGACTGGGCCGGTCCTCTCTTACGTTTGAGGATTAATTAGTCCTGAACTCACGTTTCCCGACCCTATAGGGCCTATAATCGAGGCGCCTCATTCCAACAACCACATAGGTGAAAAGTATATAAATGTCAGGGTTGGTAAGTCACTGACACCACCAAAGCTAGAAAGAAACGTCGCGTTCTCCCAACGGTCCGTATCCCGTTTTTGACTCATACGGAGGTGTAAGGCTCGCGGATCCTCGCTATACACAAAGTTATGCCACGTAGGTCGTGCTTTGATCATCAACCACAAGACTCTGCTTTTCAACAAAAGCCTTGATCATTGCATCTCAGCGTGCCACACAGGCAGTTCATGCCATGCGACTGATATCTATCGATATATAACCTCTGAGCTTGTACGTCTCAGAGAAGGGCGTTAAGCAAGAAAATAAATTCTCCGCCGCCAAGCAGATATATATTTAATAGAAATCAATCAACACAGAATAAAATCCAATGTCAGACACACAATCCATTTACATGTTCGTTCTGGGTCTGAACGAAACCAGAGGCACTTTCCTCGTACATCCATCGATCTCCAAGTACGTCTGGACGACCACCAACTATTTCCATCCTCTTGGGTGTACAGCCCAATCAGGATCATCAGTAATTATCCAAACGATGTGAAGACTTCCGGTCTTCGACCACCGTCATCATCTTCGACTTATCGTCGAATCGGTTATTCAGAATGGGTATAAACCCGGCCTTTCCGAACAACCTGCGTATATTAAAAACAAATGTTACACAAACACAACATACGCCTCATTCCAATTCATCAGTCGCTAACCATAAATTAGCAAGAAAACAATTCCCCAAATATTAACCCCGAAGGCCGAAACCAACATCAGATCAATACCCAGGAAACCATTCTTCTTAATTAACCTACAGCTAGTTTCTAAATTTCATATTCTTAGGGAAAGGTTCCCATTAATTTTATCCAAGATAAATTTTTTAAATTTTATTCTTTAATCATCCTTTGGATGTAATTTCAAACCAAATTACGGTTTTCCAAACTAGTCGAGATTAGCGAACCACACTGAAGTAATTATTTATTTTATTTCCCAATCCCAACCTATTCATCGCATGAAGCAAAACTGGTAATACTCCATATCTAACACCACGGTGTTATCGGTAAAATTAATTACCATTTCACGTTCAAATCTAATTGAAGATTTAACTATCGCTTTGGAGCAAAACTGGTGATACTCCATCCTCGCTCATTTTCCAAATTTGATAATTTAGATTATCAATGCACATTTCAATCTAATTGCAGATTCATTAAAACTCCTTTTACTGGGTTAAAGGACTAATGTCATTTAAAATACATTTCACGATAAACCCAAATCACATTCTATTTATTATCGGGTTAAAGAACAAGTGTTATTTAAAACAACCTTCACGATAAACCCACAAATCAATTCTATTTAAAACCCATTTCAAATCCAATTTATTTATTTCAAACTAAATGGGTTTTTAATATTGGTTCAGAACTAGTTCATTTCGATAAATATCTATTTTTACCTTTTCAAATATGGAGTTCTTCATCCCAATTTTTCCCAAATCATTTCTTATGATTTTACACAAATTATTACTATTTTTAATAATTTTATCAAGGCCCGTACAGTCGATTTCCATCAACGGCCATCGAACTGCACTTATAGCGACCTTTTCCAAATTTGATTTGGATGTATCTCCAAATCCAACCGTTAGATTTAAAATTTCTAATATTCATTAGAAAGCTCTTTTTGATACGAACCCAACGGTTCTGGTTTTAGGAGAATCTGACGGTCGGATCTCCCGTAATGTCCGTTCGAAGTTAATGGTCGAAATTTACGAACTGCCGCGGCGCGGCGCGTTCTATTCAGGCCATTATATATATAATATATATATTATATATATTTCGTCGATTTCCCTTTTTATACGAATTTTATAAATCGTTTCAAATTTGTTTCAAAAACAATTTCAACATTCATTTCAAATCCAAATCGATTTCCATTCTAATTCATTTTCTTTTTATATTCAATTCAATTCAAATCAAATTCGTTTTCTATTCAATTCAAATCAAATTCGTTTTCTATTCAATTCAAATCAAATTCGTTTTCTATTCAATTCAAATCAAATTCGTTTTTTATTCAATTCAAATCAAATTCATTTTCTTTTCAATTCAAATCAAATTCGTTTTCTTTTCAATTCAAATCAAATTCGTTTTCTTTTCAATTCAAATCAAATTCGTTTTCTATTCAATTCAAATTCAATTCGTTTTCTATTCAAATCAAATTCAATTCGTTATATATTCAATTCAATTCGAATTCGTTTTCTATTCGATTCAAATCAAATTCGTTTTCTATTCAATTCAATTCAATTTCGTTTTCTATTCAATTCAATTCAAATATAAAAACGAATATAATCGATATAAATATCGTTCGCATCAAAATGGCGCATCTCTAATCAACACGGCTTTATATATTTCAAAAATTTTGTTATTCTATTCAACAAATTAATATTTATTCTATTCAATACGTGAATCTATATTTTTGTCAACCCATGACTAATCTCAACGGATGAGTACTCTCCACGTGTGACTATTTTTGTTATTCAACATATTTTATAAAAATTATGGTATCTATCGTTTGATTTAAATCAGACTCCAACCGTAAATTAGTAAGAGAACGATTCCCTGAATATTAACCCCGAAGGCCGAAACCAACATCAGATCAATATCCAGGAGACCACTCATCTTATCTATTTTCCAGTTAGTTTCTAATTTTATATATGATAAAGATGTAAATTTTATTGTTAAAATATTACGTTCAACACATGACTAATCTCAACGGATGAGTACTATCAACACATGAACCTTTAATTTATAATATTCTTTATTTTCTAAATTGGAATGAGGCCATATCAATTACCATATAAAGTTAATTATATGGGTTCCATACAACGCATGTATATAACAGCAACGATAAATAATCAACCATCATCCAAAGTGCACTACACTGTATAAGCATCAAATATAGATATCTAGCGCTTATAACAGCCCGTCGATCCATCGATCGACATACAACTGATTATTGGGATTAGTGTATGCCGTGTTTTATCCCAATACCCGTGTGGGGTTTCAAACAATCAAACACAGATTTTATTTGTGCAGTTGGGCGATGTGTAAAATTTATCGTCCCAATCAATATCCTTCAAATAGGTGTACATAAACAAACCGTCCGGTTTGTAAATGAATATTTATTTATTCATATTCACGTTAAAAATTATATTTTTAACGACCAAATTATTTTATTCAACCCATGAATATTCTATTCGGTTCATTTATTAAATAAAATGATATCTTTATTTTTCTAACCTATTTTAGAAAATTTCGGCGGCATAACGGCACGATACTAGAAACGGGACAAGGCCTAGCCTTATCCCCGGTCTAGTGATGCCCCACGCCATACACATATCAATCAATCCATTCCATTTCACCAAACAATCAAGTTCAAATCAAAATAATCTAACCAACTACACAACCAAACAAACAAGTCCATGGTCTGTGGACGATGGTGTCAGGTGCTACTAAACACCGTCTGCATCCTAGTATATATATATAACTAGAAAAAGAAATTTTGAGTGAGAAGTTCTCACCAATAGCTAATCCAATCATCTCGACTCTTCTTAAGTAGAAATCTTCGTCGTTCTCGCCTTTCGTCACTTTCGTTGCCCGTAGCCACTACATATATAAAAATCGAATTTTTATCTTCACTTCATATATATAAAAATCGAATTTTTATCTTCACTTCATATATATAAAAATCGAATTTTTACTTCGCTATTCAATATATAAAAATCATATTTTTACTTCGCTATTCAATATGTAAAAATCGAATTTTTATCACCAATAAAGATTATATATTCATTTCACTTCTCATATAATAAAAATTATATTTTTATTCTGCTTTATATATAAAAATTATATTTTTAACCTTTCTATAATATAAAAATTATATTTTTAACCTTTCTATATTATAAAAATTATATTTTTACTCCACTACTAATATAAAAATTATATTTTTATTTAGTTAAAATCTCTCCTTTACCTTTCTAAAGATCATAACTTTATGTGTCTAAATCTCTTAACTTTATACGATAAAAATCCTACCTTCATACAATTAAAAATCATATTTTTACCCAATCAAAGATCTAATATTTTCTTACACAAAAATCTATCCCTTATATTTTATTAAAAAAAACAATTATTTCCATATGGAAAAATCGTATATTTTATAAACTAAAATAATATATTTTCTAAACTAAAATAAATAAATTCCTAAACTGAAATTGAAAGGAAGAAAAGGAAAATAAAAACTTACAGTATATTTTCTTATGGTTTTGGTCATCGGAATTTCAGCGATGGTGATTGGGGCTCGCTGCGGAGGCCTGAAACGACGCTGGTGAGGTAGAATGGTGGCGGATGGGGGTGCGGGTCTGGGGTGTCTGCGGTTTTCAGCAGGAGAGGGAAGAGAGAGAGCGGAAGGAGAAGAACGGAGGGGGAGAGGATGTTGGTCGGAGGGCAGTGGAAAGGGGCGGCTGTAACAACCCGGAAAATCTGGGCCAGTTTAAAAATTTTATTTTGGCAATTTTAGCGAATTTTGATTAGTTAAAATGAATTATTTTAAATAATATCGACGAGAAACTTATTTTGAATAGAATTCGAACGTATATATTATACGCGTCGTCGTTAGAATATAAATATATATATATAATTATAAATAGAATTAAAAATGGCGCGGTAGTTCGATAATTCGATTTCAAACTTCAATTGAATGTACCGGGTGCAAAACAATCCGGATTTTAGTGAAACCAAAAATCATAGGATCTATTTGATAGTATCTTTCCAACGAATCCGAGGAATCGAGATTTCATCTTAGAAATGATAAGATATGTCCAGTTTAAAATTAGAAATAGTCGCTGTAGAATTTATATATATTTTTATATATATAAGGCCCTTAAAAATGGACATTTTGCAAATGACCTCGGATTTCGACGAAACCAGTTTTGTTGGGTCCGCAGTGTCAAGTTATTGCTAGATTTCAAATTTCATAATTTTTCGAATCAATATGTGAGCGTGGCAAAGGAAAACGCGTTTGACCAGTTTCAGTTGATTTTAATCGACTGGAAATTGGCCATTTTTCAAACGATCTCAGAATTTGACGAAACTAGTTTTGTTAGGACCGTATCGTCAATACGAAGCTAGAAAATATTTTTTTGGAATTTTTCTAGTTAGTATGTGACCCCGGTAATTTGAAATGTGCGTTTAAAATTCAATATAATGATTTAAAAGAAAATTCAAAAGGAAACTGGCTGTAACGATCAAATCAGCTTGCGATACATATCCCATTGTGTTCGGAATGGGGGTAAAACGCTATGGACGACAGGCGGTGGGCCTCGTTTCGAGGTCGTATGTAAAAGTCAACCCTTTTGCAAAATTAAATAATTAAATAATAATAAAAAAAAAAAAATTATTCCCTCCCTTTTCTTCTTCATTGCCCCCCCCCCCCCCCCCCCGATTCATTCTTCAGAACGAAATTAAAAAAAAAAAAAGAAACCTAACCTAAACCGAAGCCGCCGCCTTATCTCAGAGCCACCGCCGACGAACCCTCGCGACGCCGCCCTCCGTTCAGCCTCCTCCTTCCCACTGCCTCTCCTCCTCCCTCGCATGGAACCCCAGACCCGCGCCACGTCGAGGAACAAATTCGCGAGCCCCTCCTCGAGGCCAGCTCCTCCACGACGACCTCCTGCCGCCGACCCCTCGCCCCCCCTTTCTTCGCAGCATAAAGTAAGTCGTTTTTATTTTTTTTATTTTTTTTACTTCTGAAAAATTTCGATTTTTATGTATTAGAAACTGATTTTTTTTATAAAGAAAGTTAAAACAGATTTTTATAAAAGTAATTTAAAACTGAATTTTAAAAGTAATTTAAAACTGAATTTTTAAAAGTAATTGAAAACTGAATTTTAAAAGTAAATTTAAAACTGAATTTTAAAAGTAATTTAAAACTGAATTTTAAAAGTAATTTAAAACTGAATTTTTAAAAGTAATTGAAAACTGAATTTTAAAAGTAATTTAAAACTGAATTTTTAAAAGGTGAAAACTGAATTTTTTAAAATGTTAAAACTGAATTTTTAAAAGGTGAAAACTGAATTTTATAAAATGTTAAAACTGAAATTTTTAGAAAAGAAAGAAAACTGAACTGATTTTAATTAAAAGGTTAAAACAGTTTTTTTCTAAATGTTTAAAACTGATTCTTTATTTTAAAAAAGGTTTTAAAAGATTTGAATTTTTAAAAGGTAAAAGATTTAAACTTTGAAAAGTAAAAGAAAAGATTAGATCTTTGAAATGGAAAAGGCGGAATCTATATAAATAAAAATTCGATTTTTATATATTGAACTTTGAACTAAAAATTCGATTTTTATATATTGAACTTTGAACTAAAAATTCGATTTTTATATATTGAACTTTGAACTAAAAATTCGATTTTTATATATTGAACTTTGAACTAAAAATTCGATTTTTATATATTGAACTTTGAACTAAAAATTCGATTTTTATATATTGAACTTTGAACTAAAAATTCGATTTTTATATATTGAACTTTGAACTAAAAATTCGATTTTTATATATTGAACTTTGAACTAAAAATTCGATTTTTATATATTGAACTTTGAACTAAAAATTCGATTTTTATATATTGAACTTTGAACTAAAAATTCGATTTTTATATATTGAACTTTGAACTAAAAATTTGATTTTTAAATATTGAATAGCGAAGTAAAAATTCGATTTTTATGTATGTAGTGGCTACGGGCAACGAAGATGACGAAGATGCGATAGCGGTGAAGATTTCCTGCATTGGAAGTGCCGTGGAGCTAGGATAGCTATATGTGAGAATTTCTCACCTTTCAATTTCTTTTTTTTCTAGTCATATATATATACTAGGATGTAGACGGTGCTTAGTAGCACCCGACACAATCGTCCACAGACCATGGACTTGTTTGTTTGGTTGCATAGATTAGTTGAATTATTTGGTTGAATTGAATTGTTTGGTGAGATGAAATTGATTTGATTGATGTGTGAATGGCGTGGGCCTTCACTAGACCGGGGATAAGGCTAGGCCTCGTCCCGTTTCTAGTATCGTGCCGTTATGCCGCCAAAATTTTCTAAAATAAGTTAGAAAATAAAAATATCATTTTATTGTGTAAATGAATAATAGAAATTCATATGTTGGAATAAAATGTTTTATCGTTAAAAATATAATTTTTAACGTGAGAATGAATATAGTGAAAGTGAATAAAATAAAATATTCATTTACAAACCAAACGGTTTGTTTATGTACACCTATTTGAAGGACATTGATTGGGTCGATAAATTTTACACATCGCCCAACAGCACAAATAAAATATGTGTTTGATTGTTTGAAACCCCACACGGGTGTTGGGATGAAATTTGAAGTTCACTCATCCTGATTGATTAAATATGTCGATCGATTGATTGACAGGCTGTTATAAGCGTTGAATATCTATATTTGATGCTTATACAGTGTAGTGCACTTTGGTTGATGGTTGATTATTTTCAATGCTATTATATACATGTGTTGTATGAAAATCCATATAATTAATTTTATATGGTAATTGATTGGGCCTCATTCCAGTTTTGAAAAAGAAATATTTGAAAAGAAATATTTGAAAAAGAAATATTTGAAATAGAATATTTGAAAATAAAGGAATATATGAAGCCGTGTTGATTAGATTGACGCCATTTTGACGTGAACGATATTTATATCGATTTTAAAAACGATTTTGAAATGAATTAAATTGAAAGTGATTTCGAAATGAATTGAATTGAAAACGAATTCAAAGTGAATTGAATTGAAAACGAATTCAAAGTGAATTGAATTGAAAACGAATTCAAAGTGAATTGAATTGAAAGTGATTTCGAAATGAATTGAATTGAAAGTGATTTTGAAATGAATTGAATTGAAAGCGATTTCGAAATGAATTGAAAACGAATTGAAATGAATTCAAATTGAATTGAAATTTGAATTGAATAGAAATGAATTTTAAAACGAATTTATAAAGAAGAATTCAATTTTGATTTGAATTGAAAAGAAAGTTGAAATAGCTTTTGAAACGATTTTAAAACTATTTATATAATTCGTTTTAAATAGAAATCAACGAAGTATATATTATATATATAATATAATGGCCTGAATAGAACGCGCCGCGCCGCGGCAGTTCGCGAATTTCGACCATTGATTTCAAACGGACATTACGGGAGATCCGACCGTCGGATTCTCCTAAAACCGGAACCGTTGGGTTCGTATCGAAAAGAGCTTTCTAATGAATGTTAGAAATTTGAAATCTAACGGTTGGATTTGGAATTATGTCCAAATCAAATTTGAAAAAGGTCGCTGTAAGTGCAGTTCGATGGCCATTGATGGAAATCGACTGTACAGGCCTTGATAAAATTATTAAAAATAGTAATAATTTGTGTAAAATCATAAGAAATGATTTGTGAAGATTTGGGATGAAAAACTCCTTATTTGAAAAGATAAAAATGGATTTTTATCGAAATGAACTAGTTTTGAACTAGAAATATAATTCTATTTATTTTTAAATAAATAAATTGAATTTAAAAAGGGTTTTAAAAATAACCAAAATTTCCAATGATTGCATTGGAGTGGATTTGAATCGAAATTGTCTTCGGAATATTTCGATGTTGGAATTCGTGATTATACAGGTGTTGTTATGGAAATTTGAAAGATATATATATTTATATCGTTATTTCCAATACGACATTTGTTAGTCGTAGAATTTGATATTGAATATAAGCCGATATATTTTCTATTCAGAGCCTTGTATTGAATATCGAATGTGATTTGGGTTTGTCGTGAATGGTGTCTTCACTAACACTGTTCTTGAACCCAGTTGAGAAATGATTAAATCTTTTTATTTAGATTTAATGAAGTGTACCAATTAAATAATATTTAATTGGAATTGAATTGATATTGATTTTTGGGTTTATCGTGAACAGTGTTTTAAATAACACTTGTTCTTTAACCCGATAATTAATGAATGTGATTTGGGTTTGTCGTGAATGGTGTCTTCACTAACACTGTTCTTGAACCCAGTTGAGAAAAGATTAAATCTTTTTATTTAGATTTAATGAAGTGTACCAATTAAATGATATTTAATTGGAATTGAATTGATATTGATTTTTGGGTTTATCGTGAACAGTGTTTTTAAATAACACTCGTTCTTTAACCCGATAATTAATGGAATGATTTTTGGGTTTATCGTGAACAGTGTTTTTAAATAACACTCGTTCTTTAACCCGATAATTAATGGAATGTGACTTTGGGTTTATCGCGAACCGTGTTTTTAGATGACACTGATTCCTTAACCCAGTCACTGATTAAAACTAAGTAGAGTTTTAATGAATCTTTAATTAGATTGAAATAATCGAAATGGAGTATCACCAGTTTAGCTCCAGGCGATAGTTAAATCTTTAATTAGATTTGAACGTGAAATGGTAATTGAATTTACCGATAACACTGTGGTGTTAGATATGAAGTATTACCAGTTTTACTTCATGGGATGAATAGGTTGGGATTGGGAAATTAAAACAAATGATTACTTCGGTAAGGTTCGCTAATCCCGACTAGTTTGAATTGATATTCAAAAATGGATTAAAGAATAAATTCAAGGAATTTATCTTTGATAAAATTAATGGGAATCATTTCCCTATGAATGTGAAATTTAGAAATTAACTGTCGGTTGGCCAAGCAGAATGGTTTTCTGGATATTGATCTGATGTTGGTTTCGGCCTTCGGGGTTAATATTTGGGAAATTATTCTCTTGATTAATTTACGGTTAGTGACTAATGAATTGGAATGAGGCGTATGTTGTGTTTGTGTAACACTTATTTAAAATATACGCGAGTTATTCGGAAAGGCCGGGTTTATCCCATTCTGAATAACTGATACGACGATAAGTCGAAGATGAAGACGATGGTCGAAGACCGGAGGTCTTCACGTCGTTTGGGTGATAACTAATGATCTTGATTGGGCTGTACACCCAAGAAGATGGAAACAGTTAGTGATCGTCCAGACGTACTTGGAGATCGATGGATATGCGGGGTACTAGGTGCCTCCGGTTTCGTTCAGACCCAGAACGGACTTGTAAATGGACTGTGTGTCTGACATCGGATTTCATTCTGTGTGACTGATATCGGTTGCATAGGATGGTTTGCCTGTGTGGCATGCTAAGATGCAAATGATCAAGGCTTCTGTTGAAAAGCAAAGTCTTGTGGTGATGATCAAAGCACGGCCTTTGTGGCGTAGCTTTGTGTAACGTTTACTTCGCGAGTTTCACACCCGGTATGAACCAAAAACGGGAGAGGACATCAGGGAGGACTTGCGTTTCTTTCTAGTTAGAAGTGGCGTCAGTGGTTTCACACGCCCTGACGAGTTTGACTTATGTGGTTGTTGCTGTTGCGAGGCGCCTCGGTTATATCGGTTTCGGCCGAATGCATTCTGGTCGGCTGACGGACCAGACTTACACCCCATAGGGTGGGGAGACGTATTGTTCAGGCATAATAATCCACTCCGTGTGGACCGGCCCTGACGATCCAAGGGGCAGTTGCGGCTGTTCCTGAGACACGGGCTAGAGCGTCTCGAATCGGTTGAGGACTATCTTTTGCCTCGGTTCATAGATGGAAATCCAATTTCCAAATACGTGACATTTGCGGTTTTATTTGTAAACCTATATATGGCGACATGATATATGGTACCCATGCCGCCTATGATTGATACTTATGATTTGAAGTTGTTTTATACACTATGCACTTATAATAGTATCAAATGATTTGTTTTAAACGTATCAAGCATTTTTTAGCTGTTATAAGGGAAAACCCTATCCTCGACTGCGTTGCATTGTGTGATGGGACCTGGGTCTTATAACAGCTTCATTTTTCTTTATTTAGCATTGCGCTGTTTGTTTTATGCACTGGTATTCTTGGGAGGAAACCCGTTCCGTGTTATACGGCGTGGTCCCTTGATTTACCTAATGATTTAAAATAAAGATTAATAACTGTTTTAGTTCTCACACCAGTCACATGACTGACCTGGAGTTTATTGTTTTAACCTAAACTCTGGGTGCCCTTATTTTGACACGGGCAGCTAGTAGTTTCGGTTTTGCAGATTTTATTCACAGGATCCTGGTTCACAGCTGGAACGATATCCGGAAAGCTTTGTATCCGTATATCTCATTCTAAGTTGTGTATTGTATTATTTTCCGCTGCGATGTATTTAAATGTAATTTAAATCTCTGATATTTCTGTGTAATATTTATTTGTTTATACTCTGTATATTCTTGTAATCTGATGCATTGTTGTAATATACAATGAAATGTTCTTCTGTATGCGTTCTATTTTGTCGTGTTCTCAAACGATAGGGCGTTTCGAACGGTCTGGGTCGGTTTAGCGACTGGTTCGGACCGAGCGAAATTTCTTGCCGTCACAGTTGGTATCAGAGCTTTGGTTTACAAAGCTCAGAGAACAAGGCACATTAGAACCATATGAAAGAATTCATCAGATATTGGGTTAGTAATATCCAATTAGAATGACTCGTTAGAGATAGGATCAGTAGTATCCTAGAACGAGTGTGAAGGGTATATTTTTAAAGTGAAAACAATTTTTGTTTTGAAAATTTAAATCAATTATTCGTATTTGATTATTTATTTTGAATATGGACAATCGAGTATATATAGATTTCGCGTATACGCGTCATGAACGTATATTCGAAGTTTTAATATATTGGATAGATATAGCATCACACTCTAGTCGCCCGGAGATATTATTGATGATAGCGATCGCATCATCAACATTTATGTTCGCGTTTCGAAGGTGTGATTTTCTATATATTTCCATTAGGCTGGTGTGAGAACCAAAACTTATATATAGCTAGAATACATTGTTGTGAATTGGCATCAAAAACATGATTTTTGTATATGTATCAAAATTATGAATTTCAAACTCTAATCAACTAATTGATTGATGTTTGTGTTGTTTGTTCATTTGTTTGCTAATTTTGAACCTTTATGCCTAATTGAACACATATTGAATTGTATCGAAATTTGGTTGCGTTTGCTTGCATATACATATATATCATTGAACAGGTCATAGCAAGGAGGCTAGTGCCAGAGAATAAAATTTGTTTGCCCGACAAATAGGTACATGTTTACTACATAATTTACTGTTTTGTTTGGGTGATGATGATTTTGTGAGCCTATTGGCTAGCCGCTTGGCTTTTTCTTTTTCTTTTTGAGATCTGAAGGACCGGGGAAGCTATTTGAAATTCCCCGATGCTCCCGGTGCAGGGGAGGTTATGGCGAAATTTTTCGAAAATTCTCAGAAACTAAAAAGTTGGAGAATGAAAGCCAGATCGAGCGTAGAGCTAAATAATCAAACCACTTTCGACTTTGTTCCTTTTCGGGGACGAAAAGTTTGAAGTGGGGGAGATTGTAACAACCCGGAAAATCTGGGCCAGTTTAAAATTTTTATTTTGGCAATTTTAGCGAATTTTGATTAGTTAAAATGAATTATTTTAAATAATATCGACGAGAAACTTATTTTGAATAGAATTCGAACGTATATATTATACGCGTCGTCGTTAGAATATAAATATATAATTATAAATAGAATTAAAAATGGCGCGGTAGTTCGATAATTCGATTTCAAACTTCAATTGAATGTACCGGGTGCAAAACAATCCGGATTTTAGTGAAACCAAAAATCATAGGATCTATTTGATAGTATCTTTCCAACGAATCCGAGGAATCGAGATTTCATCTTAGAAATGATAAGATATGTCCAGTTTAAAATTAGAAATAGTCGCTGTAGAATTTATATATATTTTTATATATATAAGGCCCTTAAAAATGGACATTTTGCAAATGACCTCGGATTTCGACGAAACCAGTTTTGTTGGGTCCGCAGTGTCAAGTTATTGCTAGATTTCAAATTTCATAATTTTTCGAATCAATATGTGAGCGTGGCAAAGGAAAACGCGTTTGACCAGTTTCAGTTGATTTTAATCGACTGGAAATTGGCCATTTTTCAAACGATCTCAGAATTTGACGAAACTAGTTTTGTTAGGACCGTATCGTTAATACGAAGCTAGAAAATATTTTTCTGGAATTTTTCTAGTTAGTATGTGACCCCGGTAATTTGAAATGTGCGTTTAAAATTCAATATAATGATTTAAAAGAAAATTCAAAAGGAAACTGGCTGTAACGATCAAATCAGCTTGCGATACATATCCCATTGTGTTCGGAATGGGGGTAAAACGCTATGGACGACAGGCGGTGGGCCTCGTTTCGAGGTCGTATGTAAAAGTCAACCCTTTTGCAAAATTAAATAATTAAATAATAAAAAAAAAAATATATTCCCTCCCTTTTCTTCTTCATTGCCCCCCCCCCCCGATTCATTCTTCAGAACGAAAAAAAAAAAAAAAAAAAGAAACCTAACCTAAACCGAAGCCGCCGCCTTATCTCAGAGCCACCGCCGACGAACCCTCGCGACGCCGTGTAACAACCCGGAAAATCTGGGCCAGTTTAAAATTTTTATTTTGGCAATTTTAGTGAATTTTGATTATTTAAAATGAATTATTTTAAATAATATCGACGAGAAATTTATTTAGAATATAAATCGAACATATATATTATACGCGTCGTCGTTAGAATATAAATATTTATATATAATTATAAATAGAATTGAAAATGGCGCGGTAGTTCGATAATTCGATTTCAAACTTCAATTGAATATACCGGGAGCAAAACAATCCGGATTTTAGTGAAACAAAAAACAATGGGATCTGATTGTGGATATCTTTCCAACGAATCCGAAAGATCAAAATTTCGTAGCGAGAATTGAGAGATATGTCCAGTTGAAAATTCTGAATAGTCGCTATGGAATTCAGGCCCTTAAAAATGGACATTTTGCAAATGACCTCGGATTTCGACGAAACCAGTTTTGTTGGGTCCGTGATGTCAAGTTATTGCTAGGTTTCAAATTTCATAATTTTTCGAATCAATATGTGAGCGTGGCCAAAGAAAACGCGTTTGACCAGTTTCAGTTGATTTTAATCAACTGGAAAATGGCCATTTTTCTAACGGTCTCAGAATTCGATGAAACTAGTTTTGTTAGGACCGTATCGTCAATACGAAGCTAGAAAATATTTTTCTGGAATTTTTCTAGTTAGTATGTGACCCCGGTAATTTGAAGTGTGCGTTTAAAATTCAATATAAAGATTTAAATGAAAATTCAAAAGGAAACTGATTGTAACCATCGAATCAGCTTGCGATACATATCCCAATGTGTTCGGAATGGGGGTAATACGCTAGGGATGACAGTCGGTGGGTTCGATTTCGAGTTCGAATGAAAGGGGCACTTTTTGGAATTCAAAATTTAAAATAAATTAATAAACAAGTATATAAAACCTTGGCCCCCCTCTTTCTCTTCCATTTCAGTCAACTCCCCCAAAAAGAAAAAAACCCGATCTAAACCCAAAACCGTCGCCTTCATGTCTGACCGACGCCGCTGCCTCGTCGCCCCCCTCTTCCGTTGATCTTTCTCTCCGACCTTCCTCCCCTTCCACCGCTCCTCCTCCACTCAAAAACCATGCACCCACTGAAAACCGCCTCAACTCATGTTTTAAATAACACTTGTTCTTTAACCCGATAATTAATGAATGTGATTTGGGTTTGTCGTGAATGGTGTCTTCACTAACACTGTTCTTGAACCCAGTTGAGAAAAGATTAAATCTTTTTATTTAGATTTAATGAAATGTACCAATTAAATGATATTTAATTGGAATTGAATTGATATTGATTTTTGGGTTTATCGTGAACAGTGTTTTAAATAACACTTGTTCTTTAACCCGATAATTAATGAATGTGATTTGGGTTTGTCGTGAATGGTGTCTTCACTAACACTGTTCTTGAACCCAGTTGAGAAAAGATTAAATCTTTTTATTTGGATTTAATGAAGTGTACCAATTAAATAATATTTAATTGGAATTGAATGGATATTGATTTTTGGGTTTATCGTGAACAGTGTTTTAAATAACACTTGTTCTTTAACCCGATAATTAATGGGATGTGACTTTGGGTTTATCGTGAACCGTGTTTTAAATGACACTGATTCTTTAACCCAGTCACAGATTAAAACTAAGTGGAGTTTTAATGAATCTTTAATTAGATTGAAAAGATCGAGATTGGAGTATCACCAGTTTTGCTCCAGGCGATAGTTAAATCTTTAATTAGATTTGAACGTGAAATTTAGAAACTAACTGTCGGTTAGCTAAGTAGAATGGTTTTCTGGATATTGATCTGATGTTGGTTTCGGCCTTCGGGGTTAATATTTGGGGAATTATTCTCTTGATTAATTTACGGTTAATGACTAATGAGTTGGAATGAGGCGTATGTTGTGTTTGTGTAACACTTTTATAATATATACGCGAGTTATTCGGAAAGACCGGGTTTATCCCATTCTGAATAACTGATACGACGATAAGTCGAAGATGAAGACGATGGTCGAAGACCGGAGGTCTTCACGTCGTTTGGGTGATAACTGATGATCTTGATTGGGCTGTACACCCAAGAAGATGGAAACAGTTAGTGATCGTCCAGACGTGCTTGGAGATCGATGGATATGCGGGGTACTAGGTGCCTCCGGTTTCGTTCAGACCCAGAACGGACTTGTAAATGGACTGTGTGTCTGACATCGGATTTCATTCTGTGTGACTGATATCGGTTGCATAGGATGGCTTGCCTGTGTGGCATGCTAAGATGCAAATGATCAAGGCTTCTGTTGAAAAGCAAAGTCTTGTGGTTGATGATCAAAGCACGGCCTTTGTGGCATAGCTTTGTGTAACGTTTACCTCGCGTGTTTCACACCAGGTATGAACCAAAAACGGGAGACGGACATCAGGGAGGACTTGCGTTTCTTTCTAGCTAGAAGTGGCGTCAGTGGTTTTACACGCCCTGACGAGTTTGACTTATGTGGTTGTTGCTGTTGCGAGGCGCCTCGGATTGATCGGTCGTTCTGGAACCGATGGAGTCATTCGTTGGCTCGTTTGCGCCCCAAAGGGCGGGGAGACGTATTGTTCAGGCATAATAATCCACATCGGTGGACCGGCCCTGACGATCCAGGGGGCAGTTGCGGCTGTTCCTGAGACATGGTAGGCTAGATTGTCTCGAATCGGTTGAGGACTATCTTTTGCCTCGGTTCATAGATGGAAATCCAATTTCCAAATACGTGACATTTGCGGTTTTATTTGTAAACCTATATATGGCGACATGATATATGGTACCCATGCCGCCTATGATTGATACTTATGATTTGAAGTTGTTTTATACACTATGCACTTATAATAGTATCAAATGATTTGTTTTAAACGTATCAAGCATTCTTTGGCTGTTATAAGGGAAAACCCTATCCCCCGGCTTGCGTTTGCATTGTGTGATAGGACCTGGGTCTTATGACAGCTTCATTTTTCTTTATTTAGCATTGCGCTGTTTGTTTTATGCACTGGTATTCTTGGGAGGAAACCCGTTCCGTGTTATACGGCGTGGTCCCTTGATTTACCTAATGATTTAAAATAAAGATTAATAACTGTTTTAGTTCTCACACCAGTCACATGACTGACCTGGAGTTTATTGTTTTAACCTAAACTCTGGGTGCCCCTATTTTGACACGGGCAGCTAGTAGTTTTGGTTTTTGCAGATTTATATTCACAGGATCCTGGTTTACAGCTGGAACGATATCCGGAAAGCTTTGTATCCGTATATCTCTTCTAGTTGTGTATTGTATTATTTTCCGCTGCTATGTATTTAAATGTAATTTAAATCTCTGATATTTCTGTGTAATATTCATTTATACTCTGTATATTCTTGTAATCTGATGCATTGTTGTAATATACAATGAAATGTTCTTTTATATGCGTTCTGTTCTGTCGTGTTCTCGAACGATAGGGCGTTTCGAACGGTCTGAGTCGGTTTAGCGACAGGTTCGGACCGAGCGAGATTCTTTGCCGTCACATTTGGTATCAGAGCTTTGGTTTACAAAGCTCAGAGAACAAGGCACATTAGAACCTTACGAAAGAATTCATCAGATATTGGATTAGTAATATCCAATGGGGATGACTCGTTAGAGATGGGATCAGTAGTATCCTAGGACGAGTGTGAGGAGTAAATTTTCAAATGGAAACAAATTTAGTTTTGAAAATCTAAATCACTTAATCGTATTTGATTATTTATTTATATTGATTAGGACAGTCCAATATATAAAGATTTTGCGTATGCGCCTAGCTAGCGTCTATTCGAGGTTTTAATATATTGGATAGATATAGATTCACACTCTAGTCGCCCGAAGGTGATTCTGATGATTGTAGCTACATCATCAGAATTAATATTCGAGAGTCGAAGGTGTGATATTTATATACTTCCTATTGACTGGTGTGAGAACCAAAATTAGATAGGGCCTATTGTTGTGATTTGGCATCAAGAACATGATTTTTGTATATGTATTAAAATTATCAATTTGAAACTCTAATTCACTAATTGATTGATGTTTGTGTTGCTTGTTTATTTGTTTGCTAATTTTTAACCAATTAGCCTAATTGAACCAAATATTGTATTGAAAATTGGTCGCAATTGCTTGCATATGCATATATATATTGAACAGGTCATAGCAAGGAGGCTAGAGCCGAAGAATAAAATTTGTTTGCCCGACAAATAGGTACATGTTTACTACATAATTTACTGTTTTGTTTGGGTGATGATGATTTTGTGAGCCTATTGGCTAGCCGCTTGGCTTTTTCTTTTTCTTTTTGAGATCTGAAGGACCGGGGAAGCTATTTGAAATTCCCCGATGCTCCCGGTGCAGGGGAGGTTATGGCGAATTTTTTTCAAAAATTTAGGGTGTTAGCCAAATTTTTGAAATTTTGAAAATTCTCAGAAACTGAAGAGTTGGAGAATGGAAGCCAGATCGAGCGTAGAGCTGAATAATCAAACCACTTTCGATTTTGTTCCTTTTCGGGGACGAAAAGTTTTAAGTGGGGGAGATTGTAACAACCCGGAAAATCTGGGCCAGTTTAAAATTTTTATTTTGGCAATTTTAGTGAATTTTGATTATTTAAAATGAATTATTTTAAATAATATCGACGAGAAATTTATTTAGAATATAAATCGAACATATATATTATACGCGTCGTCGTTAGAATATAAATATTTATATATAATTATAAATAGAATTGAAAATGGCGCGGTAGTTCGATAATTCGATTTCAAACTTCAATTGAATATACCGGGAGCAAAACAATCCGGATTTTAGTGAAACCAAAAACAATGGGATCTGATTGTGGATATCTTTCCAACGAATCCGAAAGATCAAAATTTCGTAGCGAGAATTGAGAGATATGTCCAGTTGAAAATTCTGAATAGTCGCTATGGAATTCAGGCCCTTAAAAATGGACATTTTGCAAATGACCTCGGATTTCGACGAAACCAGTTTTGTTGGGTCCGTGATGTCAAGTTATTGCTAGGTTTCAAATTTCATAATTTTTCGAATCAATATGTGAGCGTGGCCAAAGAAAACGCGTTTGACCAGTTTCAGTTGATTTTAATCAACTGGAAAATGGCCATTTTTCTAACGGTCTCAGAATTCGATGAAACTAGTTTTGTTAGGACCGTATCGTCAATACGAAGCTAGAAAATATTTTTCTGGAATTTTTCTAGTTAGTATGTGACCCCGGTAATTTGAAGTGTGCGTTTAAAATTCAATATAAAGATTTAAATGAAAATTCAAAAGGAAACTGATTGTAACCATCGAATCAGCTTGCGATACATATCCCAATGTGTTCGGAATGGGGGTAATACGCTAGGGATGACAGTCGGTGGGTTCGATTTCGAGTTCGAATGAAAGGGGCACTTTTTGGAATTCAAAATTTAAAATAAATTAATAAACAAGTATATAAAACCTTGGCCCCCCTCTTTCTCTTCCATTTCAGTCAACTCCCCCAAAAAGAAAAAAACCCGATCTAAACCCAAAACCGTCGCCTTCATGTCTGACCGACGCCGCTGCCTCGTCGCCCCCCTCTTCCGTTGATCTTTCTCTCCGACCTTCCTCCCCTTCCACCGCTCCTCCTCCACTCAAAAACCACGCACCCACTGAAAACCGCCTCAACTCAAAACCTGCCGCCTCCGACTCCTGCTCAGCCACCGCCGGCCGACCGGGACTGCCTCAAGCGATGCCCGGCGCCACCATACTCCGGCCATCCAGTCCCCGTAAGCCCTCCCCTTCCTTTTATTTTATTTTATCTTATTCAAGTTTTAACTTGTTTTTAAAATTCTGAAAATTAAAAAGGGTGATTTTTAAAACTGAAATATATATGATTTTTATTTTAAGTAAAAATATGATTTTGGTCGATCTAAGAATATAGATTTTCAATGTATGAAAACTTTGATTTTTAATTTAGAAAACGTTAATTTTCTATGAATGAAAGTGTATGATTTCTATAAATGAAAAGATATAATTTTTATAAAGTAAAAAGAGCGGATTTTTATAAATAGAAAGCTAGGATTTTTATGGTTCAAAGATTTGTTTTTTTATCATAAAGAGTTTTGATTTTTATAAGTTAAAAGTTAAGATTTTTAATATAAGAAAGGTCGAATTTTTATAATATAAACATCAACATAAAAATATGATTTTTATGTATAAAGTAACAGTATAAAAATGTGATTTTTAATAATCAACTACGTGAAACAGATGGCGATGGATCAAACTGAAATCAAACGAAATACGAACCGTTCAGAAATAAAGCATGATGGAGTGGAACCCAAAGGTGAGAATTTCTCACCTTTCAATTTATTTTTCTAGTTATATATATACTAGGATGCAGACGGTGCTTAGTAGCACCCGACACAATCGTCCACAGACCATGGACTTGTTTGTTTTGACTGTTTGGTGATTGATTGCGATATTGGTTTGAATGTGGTTTGTGGTGTGAAAAAAAATCGAATCGATAAATTGATTAGGATTAGACGTGCGCCGTTATAAGGCGAAGGAGTAAGGCTAGGTTAGACCCTTACTCCAAATTTTGTGGTTTGCATAACGAAAGTGAATTTGATTGATGTGTGAATGGCGTGGGCCTTCACTAGACCGGGGATAAGGCTAGGCCTTGTCCCGTTTCTAGTATCGTGCCGTTATGCCGCCGAAATTTTCTAAAATAAGTTAGAAAGATAAAAATATCATTTTATTTAAAGAATGAATTGAATAGAAATTCATAGGTTGAAATAAAATGTTTATCGTTAAAAATATAATTTTTAACGTGAAGTGAATAAAATAGAATATTCATTTACAAACCAGACGGTTTGTTTATGTACACCTATTAGAATGACATTGATTGGGACGATAAATTTTACACATCGCCCAACTGCACGAATAAAATATTTGTTTGATTGTTTGAAACCCCACACGGGTGTTAGGATGAAATATGCAGTTCACTCATCCTGATTGATTAAATATGTCGATCGATTGATTGACAGGCTGTTATAAGCGTTAGATATCTATATTTGATGCTTATACAGTGTAGTGCACTTTGGTTGATGGTTGATTATTTTTCAATGCTTTTATATACATGTGTTGTATGAAAATCCATATAATTAACTTTATATGGTAATTGATTGGGCCTCATTCCAATTTGAAAAATAAAGAATATTATAAAATAAAAGTTCATGTGTTGACAGTACTCATCCATTGAGATTGGTCATGTGTTGAACGAAATATTTTTGATAATAACAACTATTTTGAAAAAGGAATACTTGAAATAGAATATTTGAAAATAGAAATTTATGAAGTCGTGTTGATTAGATTGACGCCATTTTGACGTGAACGATATTTATATCGATTTTTTTAAACGAATTCAAAATGAATTGAATTGAAAACGAATTCAAAGTGAATTGAGTTGAAAACGAATTCAAAATGAATTGAATTGAAAACGATTTCGAAATGAATTGAATTGAAAACGAATTCAAAGTGAATTGAATTGAAAGCGATTTCGAAATGAATTGAATTGAAAACGAATTCAAAATGAATTGAATATAAAACGAATTCAAATGGAATTGAAAGCGAATTGAAATGAATTCAAATTGAATTGAAATTTGAATTGAATAGAAAGGAATTTTAAAACGAATTTATAAAGAAAAATTCAATTTTGATTTGAATTGAAATGGAAGTTGAAAATGTTTTTGAAACGAATTCAAAACTATTTATATAATTCGTTTTAAATAGAAATCGACGAAATATATATTATATATATTATATATAATATAATGGCCTGAATAGAACGCGCCGCGCCGCGGCAGTTCGCGAATTTCGACCATTTATTTCAAACGGACATTACGGGAGATCCGACCGTCGGATTCTCCTAAAACCGGAACCGTTGGGTTCGTATCGAAAAGAGCTTTCTAACGAATATTAGAAATTTGAAATCTAACGGTTGGATTTGGAATTATGTCCAAATCAAATTCGAAAAAGGTCGCTGTAAGTGCAGTTCGATGGCCATTGATGGAAATCGACTGTACGGGCCTTGATAAAATTATTAAAAAGAGCAATAATTTGTGTAAAATCATAAGAAATGATTTAGAAAGAATTGGGTTGAAAAACTCCATATTTGAAGAGATAAAAATGGGTTTTTATCGAAATGAACTAGTTTTGAACTAGAATTATAATTCTATTTATTTTTAAATAAATAAATTGAATTCGAAAAGGGTTTTAAAAATAACCAAAATTTCCAATGATTGCATTGGAATGGATTTAAATCGAAATTGTCTTCGGAATATTTCGATGTTGGGATTCGTGATTATACAGATGTTGATATGGAAATTTGAAAGATATATATTTATATCGTTATTTCCAATACGACATTTGTTAGTCGTAGAATTTGATATTGAATATAAGCCGATATATTTTCTATTCAGAGCCTTGTATTGAATATCGAATGTGATTTGGGTTTGTCGTGAATGGTGTCTTCACTAACACTGTTCTTGAACCCAGTTGAGAAATGATTAAATCTTTTTATTTAGATTTAATGAAGTGTACCAATTAAATGATATTTAATTGGAATTGAATTGATATTGATTTTTGGGTTTATCGTGAACAGTGTTTTAAATAACACTTGTTCTTTAACCCGATAATTAATGAATGTGATTTGGGTTTGTCGTGAATGGTGTCTTCACTAACACTGTTCTTGAACCCAGTTGAGAAATGATTAAATCTTTTTATTTAGATTTAATGAAATGTACCAATTAAATGATATTTAATTGGAATTGAATTGATATTGATTTTTGGGTTTATCGTGAACAGTGTTTTAAATAACACTTGTTCTTTAACCCGATAATTAATGAATGTGATTTGGGTTTGTCGTGAATGGTGTCTTCACTAACACTGTTCTTGAACCCAGTTGAGAAAAGATTAAATCTTTTTATTTAGATTTAATGAAATGTACCAATTAAATGATATTTAATTGGAATTGAATTGATATTGATTTTTGGGTTTATCGTGAACAGTGTTTTAAATAACACTTGTTCTTTAACCCGATAATTAATGAATGTGATTTGGGTTTGTCGTGAATGGTGTCTTCACTAACACTGTTCTTGAACCCAGTTGAGAAAAGATTAAATCTTTTTATTTGGATTTAATGAAGTGTACCAATTAAATAATATTTAATTGGAATTGAATGGATATTGATTTTTGGGTTTATCGTGAACAGTGTTTTAAATAACACTTGTTCTTTAACCCGATAATTAATGGGATGTGACTTTGGGTTTATCGTGAACCGTGTTTTAAATGACACTGATTCTTTAACCCAGTCACAGATTAAAACTAAGTGGAGTTTTAATGAATCTTTAATTAGATTGAAAAGATCGAGAATGGAGTATCACCAGTTTTGCTCCAGGCGATAGTTAAATCTTTAATTAGATTTGAACGTGAAATTTAGAAACTAACTGTCGGTTAGCTAAGTAGAATGGTTTTCTGGATATTGATCTGATGTTGGTTTCGGCCTTCGGGGTTAATATTTGGGGAATTATTCTCTTGATTAATTTACGGTTAATGACTAATGAGTTGGAATGAGGCGTATGTTGTGTTTGTGTAACACTTTTATAATATATACGCGAGTTATTCGGAAAGACCGGGTTTATCCCATTCTGAATAACTGATACGACGATAAGTCGAAGATGAAGACGATGGTCGAAGACCGGAGGTCTTCACGTCGTTTGGGTGATAACTGATGATCTTGATTGGGCTGTACACCCAAGAAGATGGAAACAGTTAGTGATCGTCCAGACGTGCTTGGAGATCGATGGATATGCGGGGTACTAGGTGCCTCCGGTTTCGTTCAGACCCAGAACGGACTTGTAAATGGACTGTGTGTCTGACATCGGATTTCATTCTGTGTGACTGATATCGGTTGCATAGGATGGCTTGCCTGTGTGGCATGCTAAGATGCAAATGATCAAGGCTTCTGTTGAAAAGCAAAGTCTTGTGGTTGATGATCAAAGCACGGCCTTTGTGGCGTAGCTTTGTGTAACGTTTACCTCGCGTGTTTCACACCAGGTATGAACCAAAAACGGGAGACGGACATCAGGGAGGACTTGCGTTTCTTTCTAGCTAGAAGTGGCGTCAGTGGTTTTACACGCCCTGACGAGTTTGACTTATGTGGTTGTTGCTGTTGCGAGGCGCCTCGGATTGATCGGTCGTTCTCGAACCGATGGAGTCATTCGTTGGCTCGTTTGCGCCCCAAAGGGCGGGGAGACGTATTGTTCAGGCATAATAATCCACATCGGTGGACCGGCCCTGACGATCCAGGGGGCAGTTGCGGCTGTTCCTGAGACATGGTAGGCTAGATTGTCTCGAATCGGTTGAGGACTATCTTTTGCCTCGGTTCATAGATGGAAATCCAATTTCCAAATACGTGACATTTGCGGTTTTATTTGTAAACCTATATATGGCGACATGATATATGGTACCCATGCCGCCTATGATTGATACTTATGATTTGAAGTTGTTTTATACACTATGCACTTATAATAGTATCAAATGATTTGTTTTAAACGTATCAAGCATTCTTTGGCTGTTATAAGGGAAAACCCTATCCCCCGGCTTGCGTTTGCATTGTGTGATAGGACCTGGGTCTTATGACAGCTTCATTTTTCTTTATTTAGCATTGCGCTGTTTGTTTTATGCACTGGTATTCTTGGGAGGAAACCCGTTCCGTGTTATACGGCGTGGTCCCTTGATTTACCTAATGATTTAAAATAAAGATTAATAACTGTTTTAGTTCTCACACCAGTCACATGACTGACCTGGAGTTTATTGTTTTAACCTAAACTCTGGGTGCCCCTATTTTGACACGGGCAGCTAGTAGTTTTGGTTTTTGCAGATTTATATTCACAGGATCCTGGTTTACAGCTGGAACGATATCCGGAAAGCTTTGTATCCGTATATCTCTTCTAGTTGTGTATTGTATTATTTTCCGCTGCTATGTATTTAAATGTAATTTAAATCTCTGATATTTCTGTGTAATATTCATTTATACTCTGTATATTCTTGTAATCTGATGCATTGTTGTAATATACAATGAAATGTTCTTTTATATGCGTTCTGTTCTGTCGTGTTCTCGAACGATAGGGCGTTTCGAACGGTCTGAGTCGGTTTAGCGACTGGTTCGGACCGAGCGAGATTCTTTGCCGTCACACGCCGCCCTCCGTTCAGCCTCCTCCTTCCCACTGCCTCTCCTCCTCCCTCGCATGGAACCCCAGACCCGCGCCACGTCGAGGAACAAATTCGCGAGCCCCTCCTCGAGGCCAGCTCCTCCACGACGACCTCCTGCCGCCGACCCCTCGCCCCCCCTTTCTTCGCAGCATAAAGTAAGTCGTTTTTATTTTTTTTATTTATTTTACTTCTGAAAAATTTCGATTTTTATGTATTAGAAACTGATTTTTTTTATAAAGAAAGTTAAAACAGATTTTTATAAAAGTAATTTAAAACTGAATTTTAAAAGTAATTTAAAACTGAATTTTTAAAAGTAATTGAAAACTGAATTTTAAAAGTAAATTTAAAACTGAATTTTAAAAGTAATTTAAAACTGAATTTTAAAAGTAATTTAAAACTGAATTTTTAAAAGTAATTGAAAACTGAATTTTAAAAGTAATTTAAAACTGAATTTTTAAAAGGTGAAAACTGAATTTTTTAAAATGTTAAAACTGAATTTTTAAAAGGTGAAAACTGAATTTTATAAAATGTTAAAACTGAAATTTTTAGAAAAGAAAGAAAACTGAACTGATTTTAATTAAAAGGTTAAAACAGTTTTTTTCTAAATGTTTAAAACTGATTCTTTATTTTAAAAAAGGTTTTAAAAGATTTGAATTTTTAAAAGGTAAAAGATTTAAACTTTGAAAAGTAAAAGAAAAGATTAGATCTTTGAAATGGAAAAGGCGGAATCTATATAAATAAAAATTCGATTTTTATATATTGAACTTTGAACTAAAAATTCGATTTTTATATATTGAACTTTGAACTAAAAATTCGATTTTTATATATTGAACTTTGAACTAAAAATTCGATTTTTATATATTGAACTTTGAACTAAAAATTCGATTTTTATATATTGAACTTTGAACTAAAAATTCGATTTTTATATATTGAACTTTGAACTAAAAATTCGATTTTTATATATTGAACTTTGAACTAAAAATTTGATTTTTAAATATTGAATAGCGAAGTAAAAATTCGATTTTTATGTATGTAGTGGCTACGGGCAACGAAGATGACGAAGATGCGATAGCGGTGAAGATTTCCTGCATTGGAAGTGCCGTGGAGCTAGGATAGCTATATGTGAGAATTTCTCACCTTTCAATTTCTTTTTTTTCTAGTCATATATATATACTAGGATGCAGACGGTGCTTAGTAGCACCCGACACAATCGTCCACAGACCATGGACTTGTTTGTTTGGTTGCATAGATTAGTTGAATTATTTGGTTGAATTGAATTGTTTGGTGAGATGAAATTGATTTGATTGATGTGTGAATGGCGTGGGCCTTCACTAGACCGGGGATAAGGCTAGGCCTCGTCCCGTTTCTAGTATCGTGCCGTTATGCCGCCAAAATTTTCTAAAATAAGTTAGAAAATAAAAATATCATTTTATTGTGTAAATGAATAATAGAAATTCATATGTTGGAATAAAATGTTTTATCGTTAAAAATATAATTTTTAACGTGAGAATGAATATAGTGAAAGTGAATAAAATAAAATATTCATTTACAAACCAAACGGTTTGTTTATGTACACCTATTTGAAGGACATTGATTGGGTCGATAAATTTTACACATCGCCCAACAGCACAAATAAAATATGTGTTTGATTGTTTGAAACCCCACACGGGTGTTGGGATGAAATTTGAAGTTCACTCATCCTGATTGATTAAATATGTCGATCGATTGATTGACAGGCTGTTATAAGCGTTGAATATCTATATTTGATGCTTATACAGTGTAGTGCACTTTGGTTGATGGTTGATTATTTTCAATGCTATTATATACATGTGTTGTATGAAAATCCATATAATTAATTTTATATGGTAATTGATTGGGCCTCATTCCAGTTTTGAAAAAGAAATATTTGAAAAGAAATATTTGAAAAAGAAATATTTGAAATAGAATATTTGAAAATAAAGGAATATATGAAGCCGTGTTGATTAGATTGACGCCATTTTGACGTGAACGATATTTATATCGATTTTAAAAACGATTTCGAAATGAATTAAATTGAAAGTGATTTCGAAATGAATTGAATTGAAAACGAATTCAAAGTGAATTGAATTGAAAACGAATTCAAAGTGAATTGAATTGAAAACGAATTCAAAGTGAATTGAATTGGAAGTGATTTCGAAATGAATTGAATTGAAAGTGATTTTGAAATGAATTGAATTGAAAGCGATTTCGAAATGAATTGAAAACGAATTGAAATGAATTCAAATTGAATTGAAATTTGAATTGAATAGAAATGAATTTTAAAACGAATTTATAAAGAAGAATTCAATTTTGATTTGAATTTAAAAGAAAGTTGAAATAGCTTTTGAAACGATTTTAAAACTATTTATATAATTCGTTTTAAATAGAAATCAATGAAGTATATATTATATATATAATATAATGGCCTGAATAGAACGCGCCGCGCCGCGGTAGTTCGCGAATTTCGACCATTGATTTCAAACGGACATTACGGGAGATCCGACCGTCGGATTCTCCTAAAACCGGAACCGTTGGGTTCGTATCGAAAAGAGCTTTCTAATGAATGTTAGAAATTTGAAATCTAACGGTTGGATTTGGAATTATGTCCAAATCAAATTTGAAAAAGGTCGCTGTAAGTGCAGTTCGATGGCCATTGATGGAAATCGACTCTACAGGCCTTGATAAAATTATTAAAAATAGTAATAATTTGTGTAAAATCATAAGAAATGATTTGTGAAGATTTGGGATGAAAAACTCCTTATTTGAAAAGATAAAAATGGATTTTTATCGAAATGAACTAGTTTTGAACTAGAAATATAATTCTATTTATTTTTAAATAAATAAATTGAATTTAAAAAGGGTTTTAAAAATAACCAAAATTTCCAATGATTGCATTGGAGTGGATTTGAATCGAAATTGTCTTCGGAATATTTCGATGTTGGAATTCGTGATTGTACAGGTGTTGTTATGGAAATTTGAAAGATATATATATTTATATCGTTATTTCCAATACGACATTTGTTAGTCGTAGAATTTGATATTGAATATAAGCCGATATATTTTCTATTCAGAGCCTTGTATTGAATATCGAATGTGATTTGGGTTTGTCGTGAATGGTGTCTTCACTAACACTGTTCTTGAACCCAGTTGAGAAATGATTAAATCTTTTTATTTAGATTTAATGAAGTGTACCAATTAAATAATATTTAATTGGAATTGAATTGATATTGATTTTTGGGTTTATCGTGAACAGTGTTTTAAATAACACTTGTTCTTTAACCCGATAATTAATGAATGTGATTTGGGTTTGTCGTGAATGGTGTCTTCACTAACACTGTTCTTGAACCCAGTTGAGAAAAGATTAAATCTTTTTATTTAGATTTAATGAAGTGTACCAATTAAATGATATTTAATTGGAATTGAATTGATATTGATTTTTGGGTTTATCGTGAACAGTGTTTTTAAATAACACTCGTTCTTTAACCCGATAATTAATGGAATGATTTTTGGGTTTATCGTGAACAGTGTTTTTAAATAACACTCGTTCTTTAACCCGATAATTAATGGAATGTGACTTTGGGTTTATCGCGAACCGTGTTTTTAGATGACACTGATTCCTTAACCCAGTCACTGATTAAAACTAAGTAGAGTTTTAATGAATCTTTAATTAGATTGAAATAATCGAAATGGAGTATCACCAGTTTAGCTCCAGGCGATAGTTAAATCTTTAATTAGATTTGAACGTGAAATGGTAATTGAATTTACCGATAACACTGTGGTGTTAGATATGAAGTATTACCAGTTTTACTTCATGGGATGAATAGGTTGGGATTGGGAAATTAAAACAAATGATTACTTCGGTAAGGTTCGCTAATCCCGACTAGTTTGAATTGATATTCAAAAATGGATTAAAGAATAAATTCAAGGAATTTATCTTTGATAAAATTAATGGGAATCATTTCCCTATGAATGTGAAATTTAGAAATTAACTGTCGGTTGGCCAAGCAGAATGGTTTTCTGGATATTGATCTGATGTTGGTTTCGGCCTTCGGGGTTAATATTTGGGAAATTATTCTCTTGATTAATTTACGGTTAGTGACTAATGAATTGGAATGAGGCGTATGTTGTGTTTGTGTAACACTTATTTAAAATATACGCGAGTTATTCGGAAAGGCCGGGTTTATCCCATTCTGAATAACTGATACGACGATAAGTCGAAGATGAAGACGATGGTCGAAGACCGGAGGTCTTCACGTCGTTTGGGTGAGAACTAATGATCTTGATTGGGCTGTACACCCAAGAAGATGGAAACAGTTAGTGATCGTCCAGACGTACTTGGAGATCGATGGATATGCGGGGTACTAGGTGCCTCCGGTTTCGTTCAGACCCAGAACGGACTTGTAAATGGACTGTGTGTCTGACATCGGATTTCATTCTGTGTGACTGATATCGGTTGCATAGGATGGTTTGCCTGTGTGGCATGCTAAGATGCAAATGATCAAGGCTTCTGTTGAAAAGCAAAGTCTTGTGGTGATGATCAAAGCACGGCCTTTGTGGCGTAGCTTTGTGTAACGTTTACTTCGCGAGTTTCACACCCGGTATGAACCAAAAACGGGAGAGGACATCAGGGAGGACTTGCGTTTCTTTCTAGTTAGAAGTGGCGTCAGTGGTTTCACACGCCCTGACGAGTTTGACTTATGTGTTTGTTGCTGTTGCGAGGCGCCTCGGTTATATCGGTTTCGGCCGAATGCATTCTGGTCGGCTGACGGACCAGACTTACACCCCATAGGGTGGGGAGACGTATTGTTCAGGCATAATAATCCACTCCGTGTGGACCGGCCCTGACGATCCAAGGGGCAGTTGCGGCTGTTCCTGAGACACGGGCTAGAGCGTCTCGAATCGGTTGAGGACTATCTTTTGCCTCGGTTCATAGATGGAAATCCAATTTCCAAATACGTGACATTTGCGGTTTTATTTGTAAACCTATATATGGCGACATGATATATGGTACCCATGCCGCCTATGATTGATACTTATGATTTGAAGTTGTTTTATACACTATGCACTTATAATAGTATCAAATGATTTGTTTTAAACGTATCAAGCATTTTTTAGCTGTTATAAGGGAAAACCCTATCCTCGACTGCGTTGCATTGTGTGATGGGACCTGGGTCTTATAACAGCTTCATTTTTCTTTATTTAGCATTGCGCTGTTTGTTTTATGCACTGGTATTCTTGGGAGGAAACCCGTTCCGTGTTATACGGCGTGGTCCCTTGATTTACCTAATGATTTAAAATAAAGATTAATAACTGTTTTAGTTCTCACACCAGTCACATGACTGACCTGGAGTTTATTGTTTTAACCTAAACTCTGGGTGCCCTTATTTTGACACGGGCAGCTAGTAGTTTCGGTTTTGCAGATTTTATTCACAGGATCCTGGTTCACAGCTGGAACGATATCCGGAAAGCTTTGTATCCGTATATCTCATTCTAAGTTGTGTATTGTATTATTTTCCGCTGCGATGTATTTAAATGTAATTTAAATCTCTGATATTTCTGTGTAATATTTATTTGTTTATACTCTGTATATTCTTGTAATCTGATGCATTGTTGTAATATACAATGAAATGTTCTTCTGTATGCGTTCTATTTTGTCGTGTTCTCAAACGATAGGGCGTTTCGAACGGTCTGGGTCGGTTTAGCGACTGGTTCGGACCGAGCGAAATTTCTTGCCGTCACAGCGGCGCGGTCCTCGTTGGCGCTGGAGGGTTGGGCTCGTGGCGTTCAATAGAAGAGGAGGAGGGATTCGCGAGCAGGGGAGCGCGGAGGTGGAGATGAAGGCTGGAGGATCGGAAACGCCATGGGGGGGGGGGGGGGGCTGAGCATCGTCTGTGAGAGGTGGCGGAGGCCCGAAGCGGCATCGCGAAGATCGATTTGGGGGGGATACGGGGTCAACGGTTTTATTATATTTTTTCTTTGACTGAAAATGAAGAGAGAAGGGAAGGTTATAATATATAAATTATTTATTTAATTTATTTCAAATCTCCATTTAAGTTGACTTTTATATCAAACTCCAATCGGGACCCAACGACTGTCGTCCCTAGCTAATTACCCCCATTCCGAACACAATGGGATATGTTTCGTAGGCCAATTCGGTCGTTTCGATCAGTTTTTCGTCAAAATCCAAATATAACTCTATATATTGAATTTGAACGCACATTTCAATTGGCCCGGGCCACATACTAACTCTAAAAATTCCAGAAAAATATTTTCTAGCTTCGTATTGACGATACGGTCCTAACAAAACTAATTTCGTCGAATTCTGAGTCTGTTTGAAAATGGCCAATTTCCAGTCGATTAAAATCAACTAAAACTGGTCAAACGCATTTTCCTTTGCTATGCTCACATATTGATTCGAAAAATTATGAAAATTGGAATCTAGCAATAAATTGACATCACGGATCCAGTAAAAGTGGTTTCGTCGAAATCCGAGGTCGTTTGCAAAATTTCCATTTTTATGGGCCTGAATTCCATAGCGACTATTCTGAATTTTCAACTGGGCATAACTTTTGATTCCCGCTATGAAATTTCGATTTTTCACATTCTTGGAAAGATATTCTCAGTTAGATTCCATTATTTTTGGTTTCGTTAAAATCCGGTTTATTTTGCACCCGGTATGTTCCATTGAAGTTTGAAATCGAATTATCGAACTACCGCGCCATTTTCAATTCCTTTTATAATTATAAATAATTATTTATATTCTAACGACGATGTATATATATATATACGTTCGAATTATATTCAAAATAAATTTCTCGTTGTTATTATTTAAAATAATCTATTTTAAATATTCAAAATTCGCTAAAATTGCAAAAATAAAAATTTTAAACTGGCTCGCATTTCCGGGTTATTACAAACTGCATTCAAGTATGCATATATCCAGGATAGTTGCATACCTCTATGCAAATATTTCGAATATTTTCATACTGTATGCAGATATTTTGAATACTTGTATGCATTTATTTATATTTTTTGCATTCTTACACACAAATATTATATACAAGAAGCATAATTGAATGCATATATTCAAAAGATTATTATACATGTATGTATTTGTTCAAAATAATTGCATACATGCATGCATATATTCAAAAAAATTGCATACAGTTATGCATAAAATCATAATAATTTTTGTTATCGTTGCAAAATAAACTGTAAAACAAGATACTTTCATTTCCATTTTTACCAGTAGTAGCCATTAAACATCCTTGAGCTCTTCCCTTCATAAATGTAGAATCAATAAAATTAAAGGTCGACAATATTGAAATCCATATGCACAAGCTTCAAATCCAATAAAAACCCTCTCAAATTGACGTGTAACATCATTACACTCTAAAATAACTTTACTCCCAGGATTAGTAGTCATAACGACATCACAAAATGACTGCAAATGATGATAAGATATTACATCGCTTCCATGTAAATCTTCTAATGCCAACCTCTTCCCATTGTAAGCATAACAATACTTCAAAATAACATTATACTCGGTTTGAAACAAGTTAATAATGTCCTTCATCTTCATTAATGGTTTAGTATGAATATGATCACAAACCAACAACTTAATCAATTTACTGGATACAACAGGATTGTTTATGTCATGAATTCTGGCACCACAAGTATGCTCTGGTTGAAATCTCTTTACAACACAAATATCCAGGAAGATTAAACTTAAGAGAAGCATGAATCCTGAAACTACAATTTTGTTTAGAACAAACAGCTGTAACTCTTTCCTTGTCATTCTTAACCAAATTAAGCTTGTATCTAGTCTTCATACTATACATCATCACATAAAGTCTAAATTCAGTAACATCTCTTGGAAATTGTTGACAAACAACAGAAAAAACAGGTTGATTCAAATCACTTCTCAACAATTGCCTAAATTGATTGTTCGAATCACCGGTACTAGGAAAAGAAGAATCACTACCAAAAGAAGAATCACTACCATAAGCAACTGAAGAACTACTACGATTGATGTCAACAAAAATAACCAAATAATCCTCACGATTATGTGCATCCAATAAAAGAATAGATTGAAGATCAGAATTACTTTCGATATTCTTTCCCAAACCATCTCTGAAGTAATATAATTCAAATGACAATGGACTTAAATCGGTCCATTTACCACAAACAACATCTCTCATGATAGCAACAGAACTATCAAAATAAAGACGAGTATAACAGCTATCATTCCTAAATTTCAACAGCACCGATACACCAATATCACCAGGAACACTGTTATACAAAGAAGAAAATCAACATTAATAAGCGTAATTTGCAATAATCAAATAAAATTACATAAACATATTCAAATTATTATAAATACATGCATACATGTATGCATATATCAATAATAGCTGCATACTTGTATGCAACAATTCATAATAGTTGCATATAATTTTATTCAGAATAGATGCTTGTATGCTTTTATTTCAGGAAAAAACTTCAACAGTTGTTGATTTAAGGAATTATTATAGAAAAACCACAATAAATGTACAAAGTTATATGATGTGCATGTAAAAATGCACATTTATATTCACATATTTATTCTTGTTTAGTTGAATAAATGAACATTTTTGGGTATTTTATATGATCAAACCATGTTTTAAATATTTTCAAAATCATCACTTATTTTGGGAAAAAGTGGTCACCTGTGCATGTTTTAATTTGTGACATCTTTTACTTGTTCCTTGTGATTATCCCTTGTAGGAATTTTGGAGCTAAAAAGATATATACCCATGAATAGATGAGGGAAAGCATGCATTTACACAAAAGGAGGAAAATAATTAATTCATTTTATGGATAGTGGAGGCCTACACCTTTCAACTAGCCCAATTTCTCTTAAGCTTCATATTAAAGACTAATTGAATGAGACAAAAGGCCTCATGCATTCTACATGACTTATTAGTGGCTAATGGCAATTAGAAGCTTCATGAATGGACACTTTGGGGATTTCCCAAGGAAAGTGATTAGGGTTTTAGGGCTTTTGATCATGTATATATATCCTTTTGTTTCATGTATTGGAGGATCTCCTTTTTAGCAAATGAAAGTGTAAGTGATCAAATAAACAAAATGGCTTCCAAGCCTCTTTCTGTTATGTCATGTTTATGTTTTATTTAATGTTCATATCTATTCATACTCTCTCTTTTTATTGTTAGTAGTTTAGATTTATTTTCATGCAAGTAGTGTAGTTTATTTTATGCAATTAGTTAGTAGTTAATATCTTTTCTTCATTACTTACTCTCTATTTTTGTTGTTCTTCAATGTTGAAATCTATTTGTGTTGAAATAAACAAACAAATGAGGAGCTAAACCCCAACAATTTAGGGGTGATGAAGCTTTTCCTCTCATTAATGTAGATTCAACATAACTTGATATGAATGATCTATTTTGGGTTTAGTGAGAATAGATGTTTTGGTGTATTTGTGTTTCATGTTGCATTTAATAGCCTCTTTTGTTCATTTCATAACATTGGGGCTATGTTTATGACATAAACAACAAATTGCCTCTTCATCTAAAAATGTGATTAATGCAATGAAATGGGGTTTAAGTTGAAATTTGATCATCTATGTTACTAACCAATAGTAAATAGATCATACTTAAATTAGATTTTAGTTTCATTTCGATGTCATGTTTCATAAAAGTTAAAAAGTTAGAATAATTTTGTATTATAGCTTGATCACTTAGTTTGTGTTAACTAATAGTACAAATAAGTCATGCTTATGATAATTACATAATTAATCTTACTTAGGTTATTGAGAGATCTTCGTATTATTTTATGTTGAACCTTGTTGAAAGAGAGAAAAGTGAAGTTGCATCCAAATTGGTTTTAATCTCATAGTTTTAGTCTATATTTTAGTTTACTTTTTGTTTCTAGTACTTAATCACAATTTAAAGTTGGGTTAATTTGATTGAGTAAAATAATTAAAATTACTTTTTTCGCTGTGGATCGACTCGTACTCGCTAACGTACTACAAGTGTACGCCGTGTGCTTGCGGTTTATTACACTTCGCGACGGTTTTCTAATTCATAGAATATCCGTCGTCGAACAAGTTTTTGGCGCCATTGCTGGGGAAAGTTAATTAATTTTGATTTTATTCTTCAGATTAATTTTGTCGTTTTTCTAAAAAAAATTGTGTATTTTGTGTGCTTGTTTTGTCATAGTTTAGTTGTGTTTATTTTGCTTTAGTCTTCATTAAAAAAAACTTATTGTGTTTTTTTTCTTGTGTTTGTGTGTGTATTAAATTGTGTATTGTTTGTTTTTGGTATGTGTATTTGTGTTTTTGTTCTTTAAAAAAAAACAGCAACATTTGCATTTTGTTTTTAATTTTTTTCCTGTTTTCAACACAATTTGCTCCCTTTCTTTCATTTATTTCTTCCTTTCTGTCATCTATTTCTTTCCATCTTCAATTCATTTTCAATTCTTACAAATAAAAAAAACTTTACATTTTTTTCTTTTATTTCTTTCCTCTCTTTTATTTCTTTCCAAATTTCTTCCCTTTTTACAATTCTTTCAAAAAAAAAATATAAAAAAATAAACCCAAAAAGTATTGCTTTCCTTTTCCTCTCTCTGTAATTCTGTTTTCCTTTTCTTTTAATTCTTTTCCACTTACATTTTCTATTTCTTTCCATTTGTCTTTCCAATCCTTCCTTCTTTTACAAATTAAAAAAAAAACAAATAAAAATTCTTGCTATTGTTTGTGCAATTTCTTCTCTTTTTTTTGCTTCCCTTTTTCTCATCTATTTCTTTCCCTTCTTTGTACGAACTTATTTCTTCACAATATTAAAAAAAAAAAAAAACCATTTTTCTATTTTTTTTCTCCCTTGCCACTTTTCTTCCAATTTCTTTTCCTTTTACAATCTCTATTTCTTTATATTTTTCATTTTCTTTCCCATTACATCTTCTTTCCTCTTTTTATTGCCAATTCTTTACAAATTTCTTTCCAACATCTCATATTTCTTCTTTTACTAAAAAAAAAATCATTCCAATTTTTTCTCCTTGCTTTATATTTCTTCTGCCACCATTCACAACCGAAGATCCAATACCATCTTCCTACAAACGCCACAACAATCCTACTTCTCCAAACACTTCATCACCCTCTACCAAAACCCATACACCACCACAATTACTTTTGCCATACCCTCGCTCGGCCATTTCAACAGCAACCACTCTACCACGTAATTCACACCAGATCGGCAAGCCACTGACCTTCACTTCAAGTCTTCAACTACCACCTCACCATCCCCAAGTTCATTCACAAAGCCATTAGCCTGTCTTCACTCACTTCCACAAAATTTGTAACAACACTGAATTTCAGAACCAATTTTTTTTTTTTAGCTATTTTAATGGATTTTGAATACTTTAAATAATTTTTTTTAATAATAACGACTAAAAATTTATTTAAATCGAAGTTAAAACGTATAAATTTATTTTAATTATATAACGAGCTTGAAATGGCATGGTAATTTGAAAATTTGATTTCTAATTTCAATTGAGTACACAGAATTCATTTTAAATCAGAATTGGACGAAACAATAAATATTTGAATCTGTTTAGCTATATCTTTCTAGCGAATGTAAGAAACGGAGATTTCACTTTATAAATTGAAAGTTATAGCTAGTTTAAAATTCAAAATAGTCGCTATGGAATTTATATATATATATATATATTAATATAATATATAACCCTTGAAAATAGCCATTTTGCAAACGATCTCCGTTTTCGACGAAACCACTTTTGTTGGACCCGAGATGTCAAATTATTGCTAGGCTTCAAATTTCATAATTTTTGGAATTTATATGTGAGCGCAGTGTATTTAAACGTGTTTGGTAATTCCAGTTTGAATTTGATCGACTGGAAATTGGCCATTTTTCAAAAGGCCTCCAAATTCGACGAAATTAGTTTTGCTAGGACCATATCGTCAAAACATAGCTAGATTTATTTTTCTGGAATTTTTGGAGTAAGCATGTGGCTCCCGTAAATTAAAATGTACATTGAAATCAATTTTGAACGTTATATTAACTTGTATTTTAATTTTGATGAAAACTGATTGTAACAGTCGAATTGTCTTACAGGACATATCCCATTGTGTTCGAAATGGGGGTATTTGGTTAGGGACGGCAGTCAGTGAGTTTGATTTGGAGTTCGGGAGTTAAACAAGTAAATTAGGAAATTAAATAATATTAAAATATATTATAAATACCCCGCCCTTCATAGCAAAACCCTAACCCCAAATAGGAGCCACCGTCAGTCGCGATTAAGGGCCGAAAAAGCACGAAAACAAATCCCCCAATTTCTTCAATTACACTTCGAATTAGCCTAGGGTTTCTGAGCAAATATTGTAGAGATTTTTCCCAGCTTCAAATCCGTATGAGTTTCATGTTATCGTGGTATGAGTAGCCTGGAATCATGGCTCAAAGCTACCGCCGTCGGCCTCGAATTCTATGACAACAGCGGGCTCGAGTGGGCCCCGGTGGCAAGTGGAGGCGCGACTTGGAGAGGCGGTCAGCGTGGGTGGTGTCGATCAAGGTCCGGCGTGTTCTGGTGGCGCCGACGACGGTCTGAACGGAGGGAGCCGTAGTCGATGTTTTCCAGGAAGTTAATGAGGGAAGGTAACGTTTTTATAAACATTATAAAGTTTATTAATTTAAGTTAATTATTTATTTAGCTATCCAATGTATTAAAATCCGTATCTCCTTCATACGAGGTCCAAATCCGACGATTCAAAATGCGTTGGACTCGTTTGGACGAGCTCTTCAACAAAGAACTGACCAAAACGGAAATGGAGCAGATTTGAATTTGAGGCAAATTCGAATCCGAACAGAAATAAAAATCAGAATTAAAGAATGACGGAGTGGAAACCAAAGTGAGAACTCTTTCTCACTCAACTATTTTTGTTATGTAATTATATCATAGTTTGCGGACGGGGCTTAGTAGCTCATGACACTGTTGTTTGAAAACCATGGATGATTTGGTGATTTTTATATTGTGATTGTGATGATTAACATATTAAAATAATGTTAATATTATTGTGGAAATTAAAATTATAAATATTCATTTAGAATTTAAAATAGTAAAATCGGAATAAACATTCATTTACAAGTAGGACAGCTTGTTTATGTACACCTATTTATCGGATATTGATTGGGACTATAAATTTTACACATCGCCCAACTGCACAAATAATAAACAGTATTTGTTGGTTGAAACCTCACACGGGTATTGGGATGATATTTGACATGCGCTAATCCCAATTGTTTAGCTGTATGTCAATCGATGGGTTAACAGACTATATAAGCGTTATTTATATAATGCTTATACAATTGTGTAATGCACTCTGGATCTGCATGATTGATTATCATTGTTGTTTGTATACATGTGTTGTATGAAATCCATATAAATAATTATATGGTAAGTGATTGGGTTTGATTCCAATTCAGAAAGAACGAATATTTTAAAGTAACGAATATTTTAAAATAATATTCAGTAAAGAATAAAAATGTGAATTTGATGTCCGATTTTGGATGGACACGAAAATATTGAAATATATGAAACCGTATTGATTAGTTATGCGCCATTTAACGCGAATGATATTTATATCGATTTTATTCAATTTTATAATGAATATAGAAAAGGGAATGATTTCAAAATCTGATATTTTGAAAATATTATCATTTTAATGTTATAATGATATGGAATATTCAATTTTGATTTAAAAATTGAAATGGAAGTGGGAATCATTTTAAAATGAAATTATAAAATACATTTTGAGCGGAAATAGAATATATATATTATATATTATATATTTAATGTCTTGAATAGAACGTGCTACGCCGCGACCATTCGCGAATTTCAACCATTAGCTTAGAAATGACATTACGGGAGATCCGTCCGTCGGATTCTCCTAAAATTGGAACCGTTGGGTTCGTATTGGAAATAGATTTTCAATGAATACAAGAGATTTGAAATCTAACGGTTGGATTTGGAATTACGTCCACTCAAATTTGGAAAAGGTCGCTATGGATGTAGTTCGTTGGCCGTTATAGGAAACCGACTGTACGGGCCTTGATAAAATTATTAAAAATATTAATAATTTGTGTAAAATCATAATAAATGATTTGAAAAGAATTTTGATGAAAAATTCCATATTTGTAAAGATAAAAATATATTTTTATCAAAATGAACTAGTTATTAACTAGAAAGATAATCCAATGTTTTTAAATAAATAAATTGAATTTGAGAATGGTTTTAATCTAACCAGAATTTTCCAATGTATAAATTAGAATGGATTTGAATAGAAATCATCTTCGGGATATTTCGATATTGAATTCCGTGACTATACGGATATTTTGGAAGAATTAGGAAGATAGATATATATCGTTATTCCCCATACGATATGCGTTGGTTTCAGAATTTGATGTTGAATGTAAGTCGATATAATTTCTGTTTAGAGCCTTATATTTAATATCAACGTGGATTTTGGGTTTTTCGTCAATGGTGTCTTAAATAACACTGTTCTTAAACCTCGTGTGAAAAGAATAAATCTTTTAATTATGATTATTAGATTTTCCAGTTATATTTAGTAATTGGAATAAAATGGAATGTGAATTGGGTTTATTATGAACTGTGTTTTTAACGACATTCGTTCTTTAACCCGATTAACTATGAAATGTGATTTGGAATTTATAAATATTTTATTAAGATTTAATGGAAATTTTCCAAAGTAAAATTTTCCAATTTAATAAATAAATTGGAATTGAATGGGATTCAATTTGGTAATAATCGAAGTGAGCTTCTGTGGAGGAAGGCTGTTAATATATATGGAACTTAAAAGGCTTTGTTGTTATTCCATTTATATTATTAGTCATATATGGAAATTGATATCGATTATATATTGATATGTTTTCCGTGAAGATTTCATAGTTCATGGAATATGATTTTGGGTTTATCGTGAACGGTGTTTTAAATGACGTTGGTTCTTTAACCCAGTTAAAGACAGGATTAAATGACCAACATTGAATTTCGAACTGTGTTGTCGATCTCTACTAAATATATATTTGTTTGGTGACGGAGAATTCATTCTCTTGCTTAACACCCATCTCTGAGACGTATGAGCTTAGAGGTTATATACTAGTGGAAATCAGTGGTACGGTGTGGATTGTCGATGTGGCATGTTTGGGTTTCCAAACTTAAATAATCATTAAATAATGATTGTTGGAAGATTAAAACTAAGTGATGTTTTAACAAATCTTTAATTAGATTGAAATGTGAATGCGATAATTTAAATTATCAAATTTGGGAAGTGATCGAGAATGGAGTATCACCAGTTTTGCTCCAAGCGATAGTTAAATCATTAATTAGATTTGAACGGGAAATGGTAAATAATTTTACCAATAACACCGTGGTGTTAGATATGGAGTATTACCAGTTTTGCTCCATGGGATGAATAGGTTGGGATTGGGATACTAAAAGAAATGATTACTTCGGTATGGTTCGATAATCCCGACTAACCTTAATTTGGTTTAGAGTTGTGAAAAGGTAAATGAATCTTTGGAAATTGATATCCAAAAGAAGATTAAAGAATAAATTTAAAAGAATTTATCTTTGATAAAATTAATAGGAACCTTTCCCTAAAAATATGAATATTTGAATAAAGGAATATTCTGGATTGGAATGAGGCGTATGTTGTGTTTTTATAGCACTGGATTATAAGATACGTGAATTATTCGGAAAGGCTGGGTTTATACCCATTCTGAATAATTAATTCGACGATAAGTCGACGATGAAGACGGTGGTTGAAGGCCGGAAATCTTCACATCGTTTGGATGATTACTGATGTCTTGATTGAGTTGTACACCTAAGACAAGGTAATAAGTGGTTATCGTCCAGATGTACTTGGAGATCGACTGGATATGCGAGGACCACTCTTCTGTATTGGACATATGGGATGCAGAATAAGGTGCCTCCGGTTTCGTTCAGACCCAGTGGACTTATAAATGGATGGTATGTCTGACGTTGTATTCCTTTATACTGTTTTCGTTGATCTCTGCTAAATATATATCTATTTGGTATTCGAGAATTTATTCTCTTGCTTGACACCATTCTCTGAGACATACGAGATTAGATGTTATATATTGGTGGAAATCAGTGGTACGACATGGATTAAAAATGTAGCATGATGAGTTGCATGGATCAAGGCTTTTGTAGAAAAGAAGAGTCTTGTGGTTGTTGATCAAAGCACGGATTTAAATAGCATAGCTTTGTGTGTAGCGTTAATTCTCGAGCCTCACACCTCGGTATGAGTCAGAAACGGGATCAGGGACGGAGGGAGTGCATGACGTTTCTTTCTAGCTATGGGTTGTGTCATGGTATGGAACCCAGACATTTATTTATTTTTACCTATGTGGATGATGGAATGCAAGGCGCCTCGGATATATCGGTCACTACGGGGCAATGGATAGGTCTGATAGGACCGGGAAACATGTGTTCTGGAATAATTTATCCTCAAATGTAAGGGAGGACCGGCCATGCAGGAACCAAGGGTCCACTGTGGGGGATCCTGAGGCATTTACTAGAGTGTCTCGAATCAGAGGGAGCCATCCCTAGCCATGACTCATGATGGAAATCCAATTTCCAATACGTGACTTTTCGGTTTTAGTTGTAAAACTAGTATGGCAACATAGTATATTGTAGCTATACCGTCTATGATTGATACATTTTTATTTGAAGTTGTTTTTGACACTATACACTTATAGTAATATCAAATGATTTGTTTTAAACATACCAAGCATGTTTGGCTATTATAAGGCAAAACTCTATCCTTCGGCTTGCGTTGCATTGTGTGATGGGACCTGAGTCTTATAATAGCTTCATTTTCCCAAAAAGCATTGCATTATTTATTTTATGCATTGGTATTCTTGGGAGAAAACCCATTCCGTGTTATACGGCGTGGTCCCTTGATTTACTTTTTTCTAATGTAAAGATTTAATAACTGTTTTAGTTCTCACACCAGTCCCATGACTGACCTGGAGTTTATTGTTTTAACCTAAACTCTGGGTGCCCCTATATTTCACACGGGCCGCTAGTAGTTTTGGTTTTGCATATTTCTATTTTACAGGATCTTGGTTTACAGTTGGGGATATATTCGAAAAGCTTTGTATCAGTGCATTTATTTCAGTTGTATTTGTGAATGTATTTTCGCTACGCATTATATTAATTTTCTGCTGCTTTGTAATTAAATCTCTGATATTTTTTTGATGTATATTATTTATCCATACTCTGTTGTATTCTTGTACTCTAATGTAATTGTTGTAATAGAAATGAAATGTTCTTCTATTCGCATTCTGATTTGTCGTGTTCTCAACTCAATCCGGGCTTTCCCTTAAGGGGAAGTTTGGGTCGTTTTATCGTGGTATCAGAGCTTTGGTTTACAAAGCTAGAGAATAAGGCACATTAGAACCAAACGAAAGAATCCATCAGAGATAGGATTAGTAACATCCTATAAGAATAACTCGTTAGAGATAGGGTTAGTAATACCCTAGAATGAGTTTGAAAAGTGATATTTCTAAAAACAAATTTAGTTTTGAAATTTATATCTTATTATATGTATTTGAGTATTTTATTTATATTTTGTTTTGGACAATCAAGTATATAAAGATTTTGCATATACGTCTGATCCACGTGTATACAAAGTCTCAAATATACTGGGTAGATATAGAATTACACTCTAGCCTTCCGGAGATGATTCTGACGATTGCGGCCACATCATCAATGTTTAAGTTCGAGTTTCGAAAGTGGGATATTTATATATTTCCCATTGACTGGTGTGAGAACCAAAACTGAGTTAGAGTTTATTGTTGTGACTTGACACTGAAAATATGATTTTTAAGATTATACATAAAGTTATATATTTGAATCGTTAACCAATTAATTGATTGCTGGTTGTGATGTTTGATTATTAGTTTAACTAATTAAAATATTGGAATGATAATTAATTTAACTAATAATAAAATGGAAGGTAAATTAAGCCAAATCAAATTTAATATTGAACTGAATTGAAAATTGATTGGAATTGCATATATGTACATGTAAATATAATGAACAGGTCATAGCATGGAAGCTAAGAAGAGGAATAAAATTGTATGCCCGACAAATAGGTACATATTTACTGTATGCATTGGGTTTTGATGATTTTATTAGCCGATTGGCAAGCCGCTTGGATTTTTATTTTTCTTTTGGATTGATGAGAGCCATGTGAGGCAAGTTGCGGTTTTACCGATCAGCCCGTAAAATGGAGGTTATGGCGGAAATTTTCAGAAATTTAGGCCGTTAGCCAAATTTTTGAGAAAGTAGAAAATTCTTAGAAATAGAAAAGTTGAAGAATGAAAGCCAGAATGAAAGTTGAGTTGGTTAGTTAAACAACTTTCAGCTCCGTTCCGTTTCAAGGACGAAAAGATTTTAAGTGGGGGAGATTGTAACAACCTAGAATTTCAGAACCAATTTAAAATTTTTATTTTAGCTATTTTAACGGATTTTGAATATTTAAAATGATTTATTTAAATAATAACAACTAAAAATTTATTTAAATCGAAGTTAGAACGTAAAAATTTATTTTAATTATTTAATGAGCCTGAAATGGCGTGGTAGTTTGAAAATTCGATTTCTAATTTCAATTGAGTACACATAATTCATTTTTAATCAGAAATGGATGAAACAAGAAATATTTGAATCTGTTTAGCTATATCTTTCTAACAAATGTAAGAAACAGAGATTTCGCTTTATAAATTGAAAGTTATGGCCAGTTTAAAACTCAAAATAGTCGCTATGGAATATATATATATATATATATATATATATATATTTTAATAAATATAGCCCTTAAAAATAGCCATTTTGCAAACGACCTTCGTTTTCGACGAAACCACTTTTTTTGATCCATAATGTCAAATTATTGCTAGGTTTCAAATTTCATAATTTTAGGAATTTATATGTGAGCGTAGTGAATTTAAATGCGTTTGGTATTTCCAATTTGAATTTAATTGACTAGAAATTGGCCATTTTTCAAACGGCCTCCAAATTCAGTGAAATTAGTTTTGTTAGAACCGTATCGTCAAAACATAGCTAGATTTATTTTTTTGGAATTTTTGGAGTCAGTATGTGGCCCCGATAAATTAAAATGTACGTTGAAATCAATTTTGAACGTTATATTAACTTATATTTTAATTTTGACGAAAATGTTCATAACAGTTGAATTGGCTTACCAGACATATCCCATTATGTCCGAAATAGGGGTATTTGGTTAGGGATGACAGTCGGTGAGTTCGACTTGGAGTTCAGGAGTTGAACAAGTAAATTAAGAAATTAGATAATATTAAAATATATTATAAATACCCCCCTTCATAGCAAAACCCTAACCCCAAATAGGAGCCGCCGTCAATCGCGATTAAGGGCTGAAAAAGCACGAAAACAAATCCCCTAATTTCTCCAATTACACTTCGAATTAGCCTAGGGATTCTGAGCAAATATTGTAGAGATTTTTCCTTGCTTCAAATTCGTATGGGTTTCATATGTTATCGTGACACGAGCTGCTCGGAATCAAGTCTCAAAGCCGCCGCCGTCGTTCTTGAATTATGTGACAACGGCGGGCTCGAGTGGGCCCCGGAGGCAGTGGAGGTGCGGCTTGGAGAGGCGATCAGCGTGGGTGGTGCCGATCAGGGTCCGGCATGTTCTAGAGGTGCCGACGACGGTCTGAACGGAAGGAGACGAAGTCGATGTTTTCCAGGAAGTTAATGAGGGAAGGTAATGTTTTTATAAACGTTATAAATTTAATTAATTTAAGTTAATTATAAATTTAGCTATCCAATGTATTAAAATCCGTATTTCCTTTATACGAGGTCCAAATCCAACGATTCAAAATGCATTGGACTCGTCTCATCGAGCTCTTCAACGCAGAACTGACCAGAACCGAAACGGAGCAGATTTGAATTTGAGGTAAATTCGAATCCGAATAGAAATAAAATTCAGAATTAAAGAATGATGGAGTGGAAACCAAAGTGAGAACTCTTTCTCACTCAACTATTTTTGTTATGTAATTATATCATAGGTTGGGGACGGGGTTTAGTAGCTCCTGACACTGTTGTTTGAAAACCATGGATGATTTGTATATTGTGATTGTGATGATTAACGTATTAAAATAATGTTAATATTATTGTGGAAATTAAAATTATAAATATTCATTTATAATTTAAAATAGTAAAATCTGATCATTTACAAGTAGGACGTCTTGTTTATGTACACCTATTTATCTGATATTGATTGGGTTGATAAATTTTACACATCGCCCAACTGCACAAATAATAAAAAATATTTGTTGGTTAAAATCCCACACGATTATTGGCATGATATTTGACATGCACTAATCCCAATTGTTTAGCTGTATGTCAATCGATGGGTTGACAGACTGTATAAGCGTTATTTATTTAATGCTTATGCAGTTGTGTAATGCACTCTGGATGATGGATGATTGATTATCATTGTTGTTGTATATATGTGTTATACGAAATCCATATAAATAAATAATATGGTAATTGATTGGATCTGATTCCAATTCAGAAAGAACGAATATTTTAAAATAACGAATATTTTAAAATAATATTCAGTAAAGAATAAAAATGTGAATTTGATGCCCGATTTTGGATGGACACGAAAATATTGAAATATGTGAAATCATATTGATTAGTTATGCTCCATTTTAACGCGAACGATATTTATATCGATTTTATTCATTTTTATAATGAATATCGAAAAGGGAATGATTTCAAAATCTAATATTTTGAAAATATTATCATTTTAATATTATAATGATATGAAATATTCAATTTTGATTTAAAAATTGAAATGGAAGTGGGAATCGTTTTAAAACGAAATTATAAAATATGTTTTGAGCGGAAATAGAATGTATATATTATATATATTTAATGGCTTGAATGGAATGCGCCGCGCCACGACCGTTCGCGAGTTTCAACCATTAGCTTCAAATTGACAATACAGGAAATCCGACCATCGGATTCTCCTAAAACCGGAACTGTTGGGTTCGTATTGGAAAGATCTTTCCAATGAATGTTTGAGATTTGAAATCTAAAGGTTGGATTTGGAATTATGTCCAAATCAAATTTGGAAAAGGTCACTATGGATGCAGGTCGTTGGCCGTTATTGGAAACCGACTGTACGGGCCTTGATAAAATTATTAAAAATATTAATAATTTGTGTAAAATCATAATAAATGGTTTGGAAAGAATTTGGATGAAACATTCCATGTTTGTGAAGATAAAAATATATTTTTATCAAAATGAACTAGTTATTAACTAGAAAGATAATCCATTGTTTTTAAATAAATAAATTGAATTTTAAAATGGTTTTAATCTAACTAGAATTTTCCAATATATAAATTGGAATGGATATGAATAGAAATCATCTTCGGGATATTTCGATATTGGATTCGGTGATTATATGGATATTGTGGAGGAATTTGGAAGATAGATATATACCGTTATTCCCCATACGATATGTGTTGCTTTCAGAATTTGATATTGAATGTAAGCCGATATAATTTTTGTTTAGAGCCTTATATTTAATATCAAAGTGGATTTTGGGTTTGTCATGAATGGTGTCTTAAATAACAATATTCTTAAACCCCATGTGAAAAGAATAATTCTTTTAATTAAGACTATTAGAGTTTCTAGTTATATTTAGTAATTGGAATAAAATTGAATATTAATTGGGTTTATTGTGAATTGTGTTTTTACCAACATTCGTTCTTTAACCCGATTAACAGTGAAATGTGATTTGAAATTTATAAATCTTTTATTAAGATTTAATGGAAATTTTCCAAAGTAAAGTTTTCCAAATTAATAAATAAATTGGAATTGAATGGGATTCAATTTGGTAATAGTCGAAGTGAGCTTCTGTGGAGGAAGACGGTTAACGTATATGGAATTTAAAAGGCTTTGTCATTATTCCATTTATATTATTAGCTGGATACGGAAATTTATATCGATTATATATTGATCTGTTTTCCGTGAAGATTCCACAGTTAATGGAATCTGATTTTGGGTTTATCGTGAATGGTTTTTTAAATGACATTGGTTCTTTAACCCAGTTAAAGACAGGATTACATGACTAACATTGTATTTCGAACTGTATTGTTGATCTCTGCAAAATATATATCTGTTTAGTGGCGGAGAATTTATTCTCTTTCTTAACATCCTTATTTGAGACGTATGAGCTTAGAGGTTATATATTGGTGGAAATCAGTGGTGCGATGTGGATTGTCGATATGGCATGTTTGGGTTTCCAAAGTTAATTAATCATTAAATAATGATTGTTGGAAGATTAAAACTAAGTGAAGTTTTAACGAATCTTTAATTAGATTGAAATGTGAATTTGATAATTTAAATTATCAAATTTGGGAAATGATTGAGAATGGAGTATCACCAGTATTGCTCCAAGCGATAGTTAAATCTTTAATTAGATTTGAACGGGAAATGGTAATTAATTTTACCGATAACACCATGGTGTTAGATATGGAGTATTACCGTTTTTGCTCCATGGGATGAATAGGTTGGGATTGGGATACTAAAAGAAATGATTACTTCGGTATGGTTCGATAATCCCGACTAGTTTATAAACCTTAATTTGGTTTAGAATTGTGAAAAGGTAAATGAATCTTTCGAAATTAATATCCAAAGGAAGATTAAAGAATAATTTTAAAAGAATTAATCATTGATAAAATTAATGGGAACCATTCCCTAAAAATGTCAATATTTGAGTAAAGGAATAATCTAGATTGGAATGAGGCGTATGTTGTGTTTTTATAGCACTTTATTATAAGATACGTGAATTATTCGGAACGGACGGGATTATACCCATTCTGAATAATTGATTCGACGATAAGTGGATGATGAAGACGGTGGTTGAAGACCGAAGATCTTCACATCATTTGGATGATTACTGATGTCTTTATTGGGATGTACACCCAAGACAAGGTAATAAGTGGTGATCATTCAGATGTACTTGGAGATCGACCGGATATGCGAGGACCTCCCTCCTGTATTGGACATATGGGATGAGGAATAAGGTGCCTTCGGTTTCGTTCAGACCCAGAATGGACTTGTAAATGGATGGTATGTCTAACGTTGTATCCCTTTATACTGTATTCATTGATCTCTGCTAAATATATATTTGTTTGGTGGCAGAGAATTTATTCTCTTGCTTAACACCCTTCTTTGAGACGTACGAGCTTAGAGGTTATAATTTGGTGGAAATCAGTGATACGGTATGAACTGACAATGTGGCATACTGTAACAACCCGTAAAATGCGAGCCAGTTTGAAATTTTTATTTTGGCAATTTTAGCGAATTTAGATTATTTAAAATGAAATATTTTAAATAATATCGACGAGAAATTTATTTTGAATTGAAATTCGACGTATATATTATATACGTCGTCGTTAGAATATATAATAATTATATATAATTATAAAAGGAATTGAAAATGGCGCGGTAGTTCGAAAATTCGATTTCTAATTTCAAATGAATATACAGAATTCAATATAAGTCAGAATTGAACGAAACAAGAAATATTTGAATCTGTATAACTATATCTTTGTAACGAAGTTAACAAACTGAGATTTCATTTTAGAAATGATAAGATATGTCCAGTTTAAAATTAGAAATAGTCGCTGTGGAATTTATATATATTTTTATATATATAAGGCCCTTAAAAATAGCAATTTTGCAAACGACCTCGGATTTCGACGAAACCAGTTTTGTTGGGTCCGTGATGTTAAGTTATTGCTAGATTCCAAATTTCATAATTTTTCGAATCGATATGTGAGCGTGGCAAAGGAAAACGCGTTTGACCAGTTTCAGTTGATTTTAGTCGACTGGAAATTGGTCATTTTTCAAACGATCTCAGAATTCGACGAAACTAGTTTTGTTAGGACCGTATCGTCAATACGAAGCTAGAAAATATTTTTCTGGAATTTTTCTAGTTAGTATGTGACCCCGGTAGTTGGAAATGTACGTTTAAAATTCAATATAGTGATTTAAATGTAAATTTAACGGAAACTGATTCAAACAGTCAAATCAGCCCACGTGGCATATCCCATTGAGTTCGGAATGGGGGTGAAACGTTAGGGACGACAGTCGGCAGGTTCAAATCTGAGTTGAAATGTAAAAGTCAACTTTTAGAAATTAAATTAATCAAAATAAAAAAAAAAAAAAAATATATTTCCCCCCCCTTTTCTCTCCAATACCTCCAGGCCCCCCCCCCCCCCGATTTCATTCTTCAGAACAAAATCAAAAAAAAAAAAAAAAAAGAAGAAGCAGCGACAGCTGCCATCGCCGCCGCCAGGACCGCCCGCCTCCACCGCCTCACCCTCTCCTCAGACCAACGACACTACCCCTTCTTCTCCCTCCTTCCCCATGCCCCGTTCGAGGGACCTCGAGCTTCCCCCTCCTCTTTGATTTAGACCTAGCCGCCCGCCACCAACATTGTCGAACCCCCTCCAGCGCCCTCCGACGAACAACGCCCCTCCTCCTCCCTCTTCGTACAATAACAGTAAGTTTTTTTTTCTTTATTTCGTTTTTATTTTAATTCTTTTAAAACTGACTTTTTTATTAGGTTTAAAACTGTTTTTATAAGTGTTTAAAACTGACTTTTTTATTAGGTTTAAAACTGTTTTTATAAGTGTTTAAAACTGACTTTTTTATTAGGTTTAAAACTGTTTTTATAAGTGTTTAAAACTGACTTTTTTATTAGGTTTAAAACTGTTTTTATAAGTGTTTAAAACTGTTTTTATAAGTGTTTAAAACTGTTTTTATAAGTGTTTAAAACTGATTTTTTTATTAGGTTTAAAACTGTTTTTATAAGTGTTTAAAACTGTTTTTATAAGTGTTCAAAAACTGATTTTTTATTAAGTTTTAAAACTGATTTTTAAATAAAAGTAAAAACTGATTTTATAAGATTTTAAAAACTGATTTTTTTTAGAAAAAGGTTTGAACTTTAAAATTGAAAAGATCGGGTTTTTAGAATAGGAAAGATCATTTTTTTAAAATAGAAAAGGCGAAATTTTTATTGGGTAGAAGAAATAAAAAATTCGATTTTTATATATTGAACTTAGAAATAAAAAATTCGATTTTTATATATTGAACTTTGAAATAAAAATATGATTTTTATATATTGAACTTTGAAATAAAAATATGATTTTTATATATTGAACTTTGAAATAAAAATTCGATTTTTATATATTGAACTTTGAAATAAAAATATGATTTTTATATATTGAACTTTGAAGTAAAAATATGATTTTTATATATTGAACTTTGAAGTAAAAATTCGATTTTTATATATTGAACTTTGAAATAAAAATTCGATTTTTATATATTGAACTTTGAAATAAAAATTCGATTTTTATATATATAGTGGCCTTGGGCAACGAAGGTGACAAAAAGGCGAAACGACGAAGTTTCTGCGAAGGAAGAGCCGTGGAGCTTGGATAGCTATATGTGAGAACTTCTCACCTTTCAATTTAATTTTTCTAGTTATATATATATACTAGGATGCAGACGGTGTTTAGTAGCACCCGACACAACCGTCCACAGACCATGGACTTGTTTGTTTGACTGTTTGGTGATTGATTGCGATATTGGTTTGAATGTGGTTTGTGGTGTGAAAAATCGAATCGATAAATTGGTTAGGATTAGACGTGCGCCGTTATAAGGCGTGGGAGTAAGGCTAGGTTAGACCCTTACTCCAAATTTTGTGGTTTGCAAAATGAAATTGATTTGATTGATGAGTGAATGGCGTGGGCCATCACTAGACCTGGGATAAGGCTAGGCCTCGTCCCGTTTCTAGTATCGTGCCGTTATGCCGCCGAAATTTTCTAAAATATGTTAGAAAATAAAAATATCATTTTATTGTGTAAATGAATAATAGAAATTCATATGTTGGAATAAAATGTTTTATCGTTAAAAATATAATTTTTAACGTGAAGTGAATAAAATAAAATATTCATTTATAAACCAGACGGTTTGTTTATGTACACTTATTTGAATGACATTGATTGGGACGATAAATTTTACACATCGCCCAACAGCACAAATAAAATATGTGTTTGATTGTTTGAAACCCCACACGGGTGTTGGGATGAAATTTGAAGTTCACTCATCCTGATTGATTAAATATGTCGATCGATAGATTGACAGGCTGTTATAAGCGTTGAATATCTATATTTGATGCTTTTACAGTGTAGTGCACTTTGGTTGATGGTTGATTATTTTTCAATGCTATTATACATGTGTTGTATGAAAATCCATATAATTAATTTTATATGGTAATTGATTGGGCCTCATTCCAATTTGAAAAATAAAGAATATTATAAAATAAAAGTTCATGTGTTGACAATACTCATTCATTGAGATTGGTCATGTGTTGAACGAAATATTTTGATAATAACAACTATTTTGAAAAAGAAATATTTGAAATAGAATATTTGAAAATAAAGGAATTTATGAAGCCGTGTTGATTAGATTGACGCCATTTTGACGCGAACGATATTTATATCGATTTTATTCATTTCGAAATGAAATGAATTGAAAACGATTTCGAAATGAAATGAATTGAAAACGATTTCGAAATGAATTGAATTGATAACGATTTCGAAATGAATTGAATTGATAACGATTTCGAAATGAAATGAATTGAAAACGATTTCGAAATGAATTGAATTGATAACGATTTCGAAATGAATTGAATTGAAAACGATTTCGAAATGAATTGAATTGAAAACGATTTCGAAATGAATTGAATTGAAAATGATTTCGAAATGAACTGAATTGAAAACGATTTCGAAATGAATTGAATTGAAAACGATTTCGAAATGAATGGAATTGAAACGAATTCAAATTGAATCGAAAGTGAATTGAAATGAATTCAAATTGAAATTTGAATTGAATAGAAATGAATTTAAAACGAATTTATAAAGAAGAATTCAATTTTGATTTGAATTGAAAAGAAAGTTGAAATAGCTTTTGAAACGAATTTAAAACTATTTATATAATTCGTTTTAAATAGAATCGACGAAATATATATTATATATATATTATATATATAATATAATGGCCTGAATAGAACGCGCCGCGCCGCGGCAGTTCGTGAATTTCGACCATTTATTTCAAACGGATATTACGGGAGATCCGACCGTCGGATTCTCCTAAAACCGGAACCGTTGGGTTCGTATCGAAAAGAGCTTTCTAATGAATATTAGAAATTTGAAATCTAACGGTTGGATTTGGAATTATGTCCAAATCAAATTTGAAAAAGGTCGCTGTAAGTGCAGTTCGATGGCCGTTGATGGAAATCGACTGTACGGGCCTTGATAAAATTATTAAAAATAGTAATAATTTGTGTAAAATCATAAGAAATGATTTGTGAAGATTTGGGATGAAAAACTCCATATTTGAAAAGATAAAAATAGACTTTTATCGAAATGAACTAGTTTTGAACTAGAAATATAATTCTATTTATTTTTAAATAAATAAATTGAATTTGAAAAGGGTTTTAAAAATAACCAGAATTTCCAATGATTGCATTGGAGTGGATTTGAATCGAAATTGTCTTCGGAATATTTCGATGTTGGAATTCGTGATTATACAGATGTTGTTATGGAAATTTGAAAGATATATATTTATATCGTTATTTCCAATACGACATTTGTTAGTCGTAGAATTCGATATTGAATATAAGCCGATATATTTTCTATTCAGAGCCTTGTATTGAATATCGAATGTGATTTGGGTTTGTCGTGAATGGTGTCTTCACTAACACTGTTCTTGAACCCAGTTGAGAAAAGATTAAATCTTTTTATTTAGATTTAATGAAGTGTACCAATTAAATAATATTTAATTGGAATTGAATTGATATTGATTTTTGGGTTTATCGTGGACAGTGTTTTAAATAACACTCGTTCTTTAACCCGATAATTAATGAATGTGATTTTGGGTTTACCGTGAACCGTGTTTTAAATGACACCGATTCTTTAACCCAGTCAAAGATTAAAACTAAGTGGAGTTTTAATGAATCTTTAATTAGATTGAAATGACCGAGAATGGAGTAGCACCAGTTTTGCTCCAGGCGATAGTTAAATCTTTAATTAGATTTGAACGTGAAATGGTAATTGAATTTACCGATAACACTGTGGTGTTAGATATGAAGTATTACCAGTTTTACTTCATGGGATGAATAGGTTGGGATTGGGAAATTAAAACAAATGATTACTTCGGTAAGGTTCGCTAATCCCGACTAGTTTGAATTGATATTCAAAAGTAGATTAAAGCATAAATTCAAGAATTTATCTTTGATAAAATTAATGGGAACCTTTCCCTATGAATGTGAAATTTAGAAACTAACTATCGGTTAGCCAAGCAGAATGGTTTTCTGGATATTGATCTGATGTTGGTTTCGGCCTTCGGGGTTAATATTTGGGGAATTATTCTCTTGATTAATTTACGGTTAGTGACTAATGAATTGGAATGAGGCGTATGTTGTGTTTGTGTAACACTTTTATAATATATATGCGAGTTATTCGGAAAGACCGGGTTTATCCCATTCTGAATAACTGATACGACGATAAGTCGAAGATGAAGACGATGGTCGAAGACCGGAGGTCTTCACGTCGTTTGGGTAATTACTGATGATCTTGATTGGGCTGTACACCCAAGAAGATGGAAACAGTTAGTGATCGTCCAGACGTACTTGGAGATCGATGGATATGCGGGGTACTAGGTGCCTCCGGTTTCGTTCAGACCCAGGACGGACTTGTAAATGGACTGTGTGTCTGACATCGGATTTCATTCTGTGTGACTGATATCGGTTGCATAGGATGGTTTGCCTGTGTGGCATGCTAAGATGCAAATGATCAAGGCTTCTGTTGAAAAGCAAAGTCTTGTGGTGATGATCAAAGCACGGCCTTTGTGGCGTAGCTTTGTGTAACGTTTACCTCGCGTGTTTCACACCAGGTATGAACCAAAAACGGGAGAGGACCTCAGGGAGGGCATGCGTTTCTTCCTAGTTAGAAGTGGCGTCAGTGGTTTTACACGCCCTGACGAGTTTGACTTATGTGGTTGTTGCTGTTGCGAGGCGCCTCGGATTGATCGGTCGTTCTCGAACCGATGGAGTCATTTAGTTGGCTCGTTTACGCCCCATAGGGCGGAGAAACGCATGTTCAGGCATTTTAATCCACTCCGTGTGGACCGGCCCTGACGATCCAAGGGTCACTCGAGCTCTGATCCTGAGACTCGGACTAGGCAGTCTCGAATCGGTTGAGGACTATCTTTTGCCTCGGTTCATAGATGGAAATCCAATTTCCAAATACGTGACATTTGCGGTTTTATTTGTAAACCTATATATGGCGACATGATATATGGTACCCATGCCGCCTATGATTGATACTTATGATTTGAAGTTGTTTTATACACTATGCACTTATAATAGTATCAAATGATTTGTTTTAAAACGTATCAAGCATTCTTTGGCTGTTATAATGGAAAACCCTATCCCCCGGCTTGCGTTGCATTGTGTGATAGGACCTGGGTCTTATAACAGCTTCATTTTTCTTTATTTAGCATTGCGCTGTTTGTTTTATGCACTGGTATTCTTGGGAGGAAACCCGTTCCGTGTTATACGGCGTGGTCCCTTGATTTACCTAGCTTTGAAAATAAAGATTAATAACTGTTTTAGTTCTCACACCAGTCACATGACTGACCTGGAGTTTATTGTTTTAACCTAAACTCTGGGTGCCCTTATTTTGACACGGGCAGCTAGTAGTTTTGGTTTTGCAGATTTATATTCACAGGATCCTGGTTTACAGCTGGAACGATATCCGGAAAGCTTTGTATCCGTATATCTCATTCTAGTTGTGTATTGTATTATTTTCCGCTGCTATGTATTTAAATGTAATTTAAATCTCTGATATTTCTGTGTAATATTTATTTAATTATACTCTGTATATTCTTGTAATCTGATGCATTGTTGTAATATACAATGAAAGGTTCTTTTGTATGCGTTCTGTTTTGTCGTGTTCTCAAACGATAGGGCGTTTCGAACGGCCTGGATCGGTTTAGCGACTGGTTCAGACCGAGCGAAATTCCTTCTCGTCACATTTGGTATCAGAGCTTTGGTTTACAAAGCAGAGAACATGGCACATTAGAAACATACGAAAGAATTCATCAGATATTGGATTAGTAATATCCAAGGGAATGACTCGTTAGAGATGGGATCAGTAGTATCCTAGAACGAGTGTGAAGAGTATATTTTTGAAAATGAAAACAATTTTTTTTTTTTTTTTTGTTTTGAAAATCTAAATCACTTAATCGTATTTGATTATTTATTTATATTGATTAGGACGGTCCAATATATAAAGATTTTGCGTATGCGCCTAGCTAGCGTCTATTCGAAGTTTTAATATACTGGATGGATATAGAATCACACTCTAGTCACCCGAAGATGATTCTGATGATAGTTCGAACATCATCAGAATTGGTATTCGTGTTTCGAAGGTGTGATATCTATATATTTCCTATTGACTGGTGTGAGAACCAAAAATTAGATAAGGCTTATTGTTGTGATTTGGCATCAAAAACATGATTTTTGTATATGTATCAAAATTATGAATTTGCGACTCTAATTCACTAATTGATTAATGTTTGTGTTGCTTGTTTATTTGTTTGATGATTTTGAACCATTTAGCCTAACTGAATCGAATATTGAACAGTATTGAAAATTGGTCGCATCTGCTTGCATATACATGTATAACATTGAACAGGTCATAGCAAGGAGGCTAGAGCTGAGAATAAAATTTGTTTGCCCGACAAATAGGTACATGTTTACTACATAATTTACTGTTTTGTTTGGGTGATGATGATTTTGTGAGCCTATTGGCTAGCCGCTTGGCTTTTTCTTTTTCTTTTTGAGATCTGAAGGACCGGGGAAGCTATTTGAAATTCCCCGATGCTCCCGGTGTAGGGGAGGTTATGGCGAAATTTTTCAAAAATTTAGGGTGTTAGCCAAATTTTTGAAATTTTGAAAATTCTCAGAAACTAAAGAGTTGGAGAATGGAAGCCAGATCGAGCGTAGAGTTGATTAATCAAACCACTTTCGACTTTGTTCCTTTTCGGGGACGAAAAGTTTTAAGTGGGGGAGATTGTAACAACCCGTAAAATGCGAGCCAGTTTGAAAATTTTATTTTGGCAATTTTAGCGAATTTAGATTATTTAAAATGAAATATTTTAAATAATATCGACGAGAAATTTATTTTGAATTGAAATTCGACGTATATATTATATACGTCGTCGTTAGAATATATAATAATTATATATAATTATAAAAGGAATTGAAAATGGCGCGGTAGTTCGAAAATTCGATTTCTAATTTCAAATGAATATACAGAATTCAATATAAGTCAGAATTGAACGAAACAAGAAATATTTGAATCTGTATAACTATATCTTTGTAACGAAGTTAACAAACTGAGATTTCATTTTAGAAATGATAAGATATGTCCAGTTTAAAATTAGAAATAGTCGCTGTGGAATTTATATATATTTTTATATATATAAGGCCCTTAAAAATAGCAATTTTGCAAACGACCTCGGATTTCGACGAAACCAGTTTTGTTGGGTCCGTGATGTTAAGTTATTGCTAGATTCCAAATTTCATAATTTTTCGAATCGATATGTGAGCGTGGCAAAGGAAAACGCGTTTGACCAGTTTCAGTTGATTTTAGTCGACTGGAAATTGGTCATTTTTCAAACGATCTCAGAATTCGACGAAACTAGTTTTGTTAGGACCGTATCGTCAATACGAAGCTAGAAAATATTTTTCTGGAATTTTTCTAGTTAGTATGTGACCCCGGTAGTTGGAAATGTACGTTTAAAATTCAATATAGTGATTTAAATGTAAATTTAACGGAAACTGATTCAAACAGTCGAATCAGCCCACGTGGCATATCCCATTGAGTTCGGAATGGGGGTGAAACGTTAGGGACGACAGTCGGCAGGTTCAAATCTGAGTTGAAATGTAAAAGTCAACTTTTAGAAATTAAATTAATCAAAATAAAAAAAAAAAAATATTTCCCCCCCCTTTTCTCTCCAATACCTCCAGGCCCCCCCCCGATTTCATTCTTCAGAACAAAATCAAAAAAAAAAAAAAAAAAGAAGAAGCAGCGACAGCTGCCATCGCCGCCGCCAGGACCGCCCGCCTCCACCTCCTCACCCTCTCCTCAGACCAACGACACTACACCTTCTTCTCCCTCCTTCCCCATGCCCCGTTCGAGGGACCTCGAGCTTCCCCCTCCTCTTTGATTTAGACCTAGCCGCCCGCCACCAACATCGTCGAACCCCCTCCAGCGCCCTCCGACGAACAACGCCCCTCCTCCTCCCTCTTCGTACAATAACAGTAAGTTTTTTTTTCTTTATTTCGTTTTTATTTTAATTCTTTTAAAACTGACTTTTTTATTAGGTTTAAAACTGTTTTTATAAGTGTTTAAAACTGACTTTTTTATTAGGTTTAAAACTGTTTTTATAAGTGTTTAAAACTGACTTTTTTATTAGGTTTAAAACTGTTTTTATAAGTGTTTAAAACTGACTTTTTTATTAGGTTTAAAACTGTTTTTATAAGTGTTTAAAACTGTTTTTATAAGTGTTTAAAACTGTTTTTATAAGTGTTTAAAACTGATTTTTTTATTAGGTTTAAAACTGTTTTTATAAGTGTTTAAAACTGTTTTTATAAGTGTTCAAAAACTGATTTTTTATTAAGTTTTAAAACTGATTTTTAAATAAAAGTAAAAACTGATTTTATAAGATTTTAAAAACTGATTTTTTTTAGAAAAAGGTTTGAACTTTAAAATTGAAAAGATCGGGTTTTTAGAATAGGAAAGATCATTTTTTTAAAATAGAAAAGGCGAAATTTTTATTGGGTAGAAGAAATAAAAAATTCGATTTTTATATATTGAACTTAGAAATAAAAAATTCGATTTTTATATATTGAACTTTGAAATAAAAATATGATTTTTATATATTGAACTTTGAAATAAAAATATGATTTTTATATATTGAACTTTGAAATAAAAATTCGATTTTTATATATTGAACTTTGAAATAAAAATATGATTTTTATATATTGAACTTTGAAGTAAAAATATGATTTTTATATATTGAACTTTGAAGTAAAAATTCGATTTTTATATATTGAACTTTGAAATAAAAATTCGATTTTTATATATTGAACTTTGAAATAAAAATTCGATTTTTATATATATAGTGGCCTTGGGCAACGAAGGTGACAAAAAGGCGAAACGACGAAGTTTCTGCGAAGGAAAAGCCGTGGAGCTTGGATAGCTATATGTGAGAACTTCTCACCTTTCAATTTAATTTTTCTAGTTATATATATATACTAGGATGCAGACGGTGTTTAGTAGCACCCGACACAACCGTCCACAGACCATGGACTTGTTTGTTTGACTGTTTGGTGATTGATTGCGATATTGGTTTGAATGTGGTTTGTGGTGTGAAAAATCGAATCGATAAATTGGTTAGGATTAGACGTGCGCCGTTATAAGGCGTGGGAGTAAGGCTAGGTTAGACCCTTACTCCAAATTTTGTGGTTTGCAAAATGAAATTGATTTGATTGATGAGTGAATGGCGTGGGCCTTCACTAGACCGGGGATAAGGCTAGGCCTCGTCCCGTTTCTAGTATCGTGCCGTTATGCCGCCGAAATTTTCTAAAATATGTTAGAAAATAAAAATATCATTTTATTGTGTAAATGAATAATAGAAATTCATATGTTGGAATAAAATGTTTTATCGTTAAAAATATAATTTTTAACGTGAAGTGAATAAAATAAAATATTCATTTATAAACCAGACGGTTTGTTTATGTACACTTATTTGAATGACATTGATTGGGACGATAAATTTTACACATCGCCCAACAGCACAAATAAAATATGTGTTTGATTGTTTGAAACCCCACACGGGTGTTGGGATGAAATTTGAAGTTCACTCATCCTGATTGATTAAATATGTCGATCGATAGATTGACAGGCTGTTATAAGCGTTGAATATCTATATTTGATGCTTTTACAGTGTAGTGCACTTTGGTTGATGGTTGATTATTTTTCAATGCTATTATACATGTGTTGTATGAAAATCCATATAATTAATTTTATATGGTAATTGATTGGGCCTCATTCCAATTTGAAAAATAAAGAATATTATAAAATAAAAGTTCATGTGTTGACAATACTCATTCATTGAGATTGGTCATGTGTTGAACGAAATATTTTGATAATAACAACTATTTTGAAAAAGAAATATTTGAAATAGAATATTTGAAAATAAAGGAATTTATGAAGCCGTGTTGATTAGATTGACGCCATTTTGACGCGAACGATATTTATATCGATTTTATTCATTTCGAAATGAAATGAATTGAAAACGATTTCGAAATGAAATGAATTGAAAACGATTTCGAAATGAATTGAATTGATAACGATTTCGAAATGAATTGAATTGATAACGATTTCGAAATGAAATGAATTGAAAACGATTTCGAAATGAATTGAATTGATAACGATTTCGAAATGAATTGAATTGAAAACGATTTCGAAATGAATTGAATTGAAAACGATTTCGAAATGAATTGAATTGAAAATGATTTCGAAATGAACTGAATTGAAAACGATTTCGAAATGAATTGAATTGAAAACGATTTCGAAATGAATGGAATTGAAATGAATTCAAATTGAATCGAAAGTGAATTGAAATGAATTCAAATTGAAATTTGAATTGAATAGAAATGAATTTAAAACGAATTTATAAAGAAGAATTCAATTTTGATTTGAATTGAAAAGAAAGTTGAAATAGCTTTTGAAACGAATTTAAAACTATTTATATAATTCGTTTTAAATAGAATCGACGAAATATATATTATATATATATTATATATATAATATAATGGCCTGAATAGAACGCGCCGCGCCGCGGCAGTTCGTGAATTTCGACCATTTATTTCAAACGGATATTACGGGAGATCCGACCGTCGGATTCTCCTAAAACCGGAACCGTTGGGTTCGTATCGAAAAGAGCTTTCTAATGAATATTAGAAATTTGAAATCTAACGGTTGGATTTGGAATTATGTCCAAATCAAATTTGAAAAACGTCGCTGTAAGTGCAGTTCGATGGCCGTTGATGGAAATCGACTGTACGGGCCTTGATAAAATTATTAAAAATAGTAATAATTTGTGTAAAATCATAAGAAATGATTTGTGAAGATTTGGGATGAAAAACTCCATATTTGAAAATATAAAAATAGACTTTTATCGAAATGAACTAGTTTTGAACTAGAAATATAATTCTATTTATTTTTAAATAAATAAATTGAATTTGAAAAGGGTTTTAAAAATAACCAGAATTTCCAATGATTGCATTGGAGTGGATTTGAATCGAAATTGTCTTCGGAATATTTCGATGTTGGAATTCGTGATTATACAGATGTTGTTATGGAAATTTGAAAGATATATATTTATATCGTTATTTCCAATACGACATTTGTTAGTCGTAGAATTCGATATTGAATATAAGCCGATATATTTTCTATTCAGAGCCTTGTATTGAATATCGAATGTGATTTGGGTTTGTCGTGAATGGTGTCTTCACTAACACTGTTCTTGAACCCAGTTGAGAAAAGATTAAATCTTTTTATTTAGATTTAATGAAGTGTACCAATTAAATAATATTTAATTGGAATTGAATTGATATTGATTTTTGGGTTTATCGTGGACAGTGTTTTAAATAACACTCGTTCTTTAACCCGATAATTAATGAATGTGATTTTGGGTTTACCGTGAACCGTGTTTTAAATGACACTGATTCTTTAACCCAGTCAAAGATTAAAACTAAGTGGAGTTTTAATGAATCTTTAATTAGATTGAAATGACCGAGAATGGAGTAGCACCAGTTTTGCTCCAGGCGATAGTTAAATCTTTAATTAGATTTGAACGTGAAATGGTAATTGAATTTACCGATAACACTGTGGTGTTAGATATGAAGTATTACCAGTTTTACTTCATGGGATGAATAGGTTGGGATTGGGAAATTAAAACAAATGATTACTTCGGTAAGGTTCGCTAATCCCGACTAGTTTGAATTGATATTCAAAAGTAGATTAAAGCATAAATTCAAGAATTTATCTTTGATAAAATTAATGGGAACCTTTCCCTATGAATGTGAAATTTAGAAACTAACTGTCGGTTAGCCAAGCAGAATGGTTTTCTGGATATTGATCTGATGTTGGTTTCGGCCTTCGGGGTTAATATTTGGGGAATTATTCTCTTGATTAATTTACGGTTAGTGACTAATGAATTGGAATGAGGCGTATGTTGTGTTTGTGTAACACTTTTATAATATATACGCGAGTTATTCGGAAAGACCAGGTTTATCCCATTCTGAATAACTGATACGACGATAAGTCGAAGATGAAGACGATGGTCGAAGACCGGAGGTCTTCACGTCGTTTGGGTAATTACTGATGATCTTGATTGGGCTGTACACCCAAGAAGATGGAAACAGCTAGTGATCGTCCAGACGTACTTGGAGATCGATGGATATGCGGGGTACTAGGTGCCTCCGGTTTCGTTCAGACCCAGGACGGACTTGTAAATGGACTGTGTGTCTGACATCGGATTTCATTCTGTGTGACTGATATCGGTTGCATAGGATGGTTTGCCTGTGTGGCATGCTAAGATGCAAATGATCAAGGCTTCTGTTGAAAAGCAAAGTCTTGTGGTGATGATCAAAGCACGACCTTTGTGGCGTAGCTTTGTGTAACGTTTACCTCGCGTGTTTCACACCAGGTATGAACCAAAAACGGGAGAGGACCTCAGGGAGGGCATGCGTTTCTTCCTAGTTAGAAGTGGCGTCAGTGGTTTTACACGCCCTGACGAGTTTGACTTATGTGGTTGTTGCTGTTGCGAGGCGCCTCGGATTGATCGGTCGTTCTCGAACCGATGGAGTCATTTAGTTGGCTCGTTTACGCCCCATAGGGCGGAGAAACGCATGTTCAGGCATTTTAATCCACTCCGTGTGGACCGGCCCTGACGATCCAAGGGTCACTCGAGCTCTGATCCTGAGACTCGGACTAGGCAGTCTCGAATCGGTTGAGGACTATCTTTTGCCTCGGTTCATAGATGGAAATCCAATTTCCAAATACGTGACATTTGCGGTTTTATTTGTAAACCTATATATGGCGACATGATATATGGTACCCATGCCGCCTATGATTGATACTTATGATTTGAAGTTGTTTTATACACTATGCACTTATAATAGTATCAAATGATTTGTTTTAAAACGTATCAAGCATTCTTTGGCTGTTATAAGGGAAAACCCTATCCCCCGGCTTGCGTTGCATTGTGTGATAGGACCTGGGTCTTATAACAGCTTCATTTTTCTTTATTTAGCATTGCGCTGTTTGTTTTATGCACTGGTATTCTTGGGAGGAAACCCGTTCCGTGTTATACGGCGTGGTCCCTTGATTTACCTAGCTTTGAAAATAAAGATTAATAACTGTTTTAGTTCTCACACCAGTCACATGACTGACCTGGAGTTTATTGTTTTAACCTAAACTCTGGGTGCCCTTATTTTGACACGGGCAGCTAGTAGTTTTGGTTTTGCAGATTTATATTCACAGGATCCTGGTTTACAGCTGGAACGATATCCGGAAAGCTTTGTATCCGTATATCTCATTCTAGTTGTGTATTGTATTATTTTCCGCTGCTATGTATTTAAATGTAATTTAAATCTCTGATATTTCTGTGTAATATTTATTCAATTATACTCTGTATATTCTTGTAATCTGATGCATTATTGTAATATACAATGAAAGGTTCTTTTGTATGCGTTCTGTTTTGTCGTGTTCTCAAACGATAGGGCGTTTCGAACGGCCTGGATCGGTTTAGCGACTGGTTCGGACCGAGCGAAATTCCTTCTCGTCACACATACTGAGTTGCAAGGATCAAGGCTTTTGTTGAAAAGCAAAGTCTTGTGGTTGATGATCAAAGCATGGCTTTAAATAGCATAGCTTTGTGTATAGTGTTAATTCGCGAGCCTCACACCCCGGTATGTGTCAGAAACGAGATCAGGGACGCAGGGAGTGCATGATGATTCTTTCGAGCTATGGGTGGTGTCATGGTATGGAGCCCTGACATTTATTCATTTTTACCTATGTGGATGATGGAATGTGAGGCGCCTCAGATATATCGGTCACTACGGGGCCGATGGATAGGTCCGATAGGACCGGGAAACGTGTGTTCAAGAATAATTAATTCTTAAATATAAGTGAGGACCGACCCTGTAGGAACCAAGGGTCCACTGCGGGGGATCCTGAGGCATTTGCTAGAGTGTCTCGAATCAGAGGGAGCCATCCCTCGCCTTGACTCATGATGGAAATCCAATTTCCAATACGTGACTTTTCGGTTTTAGTTGTAAAACTAGTATGGCGACATAATATATGGTAGCTATGCCATCTATGATTGATACATTTATATTTGAAGTTTTTTTTGACACTATACACTTATAGTAATATCAAACTGATTTGTTTTAAACGTACCAAGCATGTTTTGCTATTATAAGATAAAACTCTATCCTCCGGCTTGCGTTGCATTATGTGATGGGATCTGAGTCTTATAATAGCTTCATTTTTCCAAAAAGCATTGCGTTGTTTGTTTTATACATTGGTATTCTTGGGAGAAAACCCATTCCGTGTTATACGGCGTGGTCCCTTGATTTACTTTTTTTCTAAAGTAAAGATTTAATTACTGTTTTAGTTCTCACACCAGTCCCATGACTGATCTGGAGTTTATTGTTTTAACCTAAACTCTGCGTGCCCCTATTTTCCACACGGGCAGCTAGTAGTTTTGGTTTTGCAGATTTCTATTTTATATGATCCTAGTTTACATCTGGGGTTTTATTCGGAAAGCTTTGTATCCGTTTATTTCTTTCATTTGTATTTGTTAATGTATTTTCGCTACGCATTGTATTAATTTTCTGCTTCTTTGTAATTAAATCTCTGATATTTTTCAGATGTATATTATTTATCCATACTCTGTTATATTCTTGTACTCTGATGTAATTGTTGTAATAGCAATGAAATGTTCTTCTATTCACGTTTTGATTTGTCGTGTTCTCAACTCAATCCGGGCTTTACCTTATGGGGAAGTTTGGGTCATTTCAAAATCGCCACAAATCATCACTGCTGTCATTTTGGTTGTCGTACATACACAGCAGTACACCGCTGTCTACCCAAAACACCCACTGCAAATCAGTTTACCTCTCCCAAACTCACACCCACGGCATCGTTATTATCATCCCTTCGAACAAGACGTTCCAACCACACGCTCGCTCTCCCCAAATAATCTCCACGAGCACCTCCTCACTTCATGCCCTCATCATTCCCCAAATTAGCACTGCGACCTCGCCGTAAATCGCAACACTGAAGTGCCAATCTCGATCAAAAAAAAAAAAATTGTGAGTTCATATATTTCTATTTCTAATCGGATTTTGTTTTTGCGTATTTGGATATATTTTTTTTAGAATAAAAGAAAAAGGGGGACTACGTTTTTGTGAAGTTGTCTGGTGTGGGATCAGTATAAATAAGTTTTTTTTGTGAATAAGTTCGGTCAAGCTAGTGCGCCGAGTTTGAGCTTTAACTTGTTTTATTTAATTTTTGCACTTGGCTTTTGCCTTTCGTTTCTCTTGTCTATTTTTGGAAAAAATCTTTCTCATTTTTCTTAAATGATTCGCCCATTGTTTTGTGTGTGTATATAGTTTTTCTTTTGTGTAGGTTGTCACTTGTTCATTTGATTTTTATTTTTAAAAAAGTAAGAAAAAGAAAAAAATTATTCTATCTTGCCTTGTACAAATTTATTTTCAGGTTGCAGGAAATCAGGAAAAGAAGGGACTTGCTTTGCCTAACTTCACTTTGCACCGCTTTGCTTTGCGCTTGCTTAAAACAAAAATTGCCGCTTATAAATAAAATTGCTAATAAATTCTACATGCACTGGCATATGTTTTCTTTCCTTGCTTTTATTTAATTCGCATTGTTGATTGCTTGTATTTGCATTCACACAAATTCATTGGTAGTTGCATTGTAGTTCACGTTTAATTTCTATTTTGCATTTATCTCATTTTATTTTTATTTTCTAAGGACATAGTTATATTTTGACAAACTAGTTTCTTTCTAACGAATTATTTCTTGGTGTCTAGACTATGGCAAAGTAATAACCGTTTATAAATATTACGGTGATTCGTAAATATTATATCGTTTGTTCCTCTGAAGGTACTTAAACCTTTGGTTGCATTGCTAGGGTGATTCCTAGTGCACCGATAACTCCTGTCCGTTAACTGGCTAAGAATTCTTTTGTTGAAATTAATCTAACCATCATTATATAATTTTTGAAAATTTGCAAATAAGTAATTTGCATTCATATAATTGCATTAGGTTCATGCATATTAAAAAAAACAATTTTCTTTTGTGAATATTTCTTATTCTCATACAAAAAAAATCTTTCTTGGAAAAGTCTCGGTTTCCTTATTCCCATGAATTTTACGATAGTTGTGAAAATCAATATAATCCATATAATTTTACACCAAATTCATATGGATATTCTAATAAAAACTATTGTACAAACAATTTGGATTTTACACCATCAGCTTTTCAAAATTTTCAAAATAATCTTAATTTCGCACCACAAAATTTTCAAAATTACAACCAACCCTCAAATCTTGAAGCAAGTATTGAATCTTTACTTGGAATGAGCACACAACAAAATCAAAGAATAAATGAATGGTGTAATTCATACTTGTGCAACAATTCGAGTCAAAGTTTTCAAAATAATCAAAATTCGAATTCACTTCTAAATTCAAACGATTTTGATTATAACCTTTGCCAATTCAATTTCGAACTCCAAAATGAATTCCAAATTCAAAATGGAAATGTGAATCACTTTACAAATGATTTTGGCAATGGGATTAATTTCAATAATGGTGCGATTAACGGTTCTTGTTCTCAATAATTTCAAATTGAAACTTCTCAAGTTAAGAATTATAAGTTTGATTTTGTTGAGCAAATGAACAAAGTTTTTGATAATCACACGGATTTGGTATTTGAAACATACTTAAAACGACGTGACCAACAAAATCAAGTTTCAACATGTGGCGATTTGAACGATAATCCACCTCTTCCCACAATTGATGATTTTCAACTAACAACTTTTGAAATTGATGAAAATCTTAATGAAGTTGTTGAAATCTCTGTAATTGATTTGAATTCAAATTCTCTTGAAAACGAAGACGTCAATCTTCAATTTGATTTTCCTCCCTTAGATTCTGAAAATTTTGAAAATATAGGAACTTTAGATTGTCAACCTGAAAGAAATGATGAAGTTGGCAACAACTATTCAAGTGAGGATGACTTTGATGAGCGAAAACTTCTTAAATAGATTGACGATAATATTGTTGGGTCTGAAACTAAAAATGAAACATTTGTAAACATTGAAATTCTTGAGGTTGAAAACAATGAAACTGTTGAATGTGATCTTAAACACAGTGACGATTTTTCTAAAATTGTTGAAAATCCTTGCAATTTGATCATTTCAACCGAACCTCACTGTAATCACTTGTTTTTCAATGATAAATTTCTACTATATATGAACACTTTTTGGAATAACATGGTTTTTGAGAAAACACAATTTCGAAATTCACTGAAAATTTGTTTGTTTGGTTTTAACTTTAGGTTTACGGATGAACCTTTAGTCAACAAAATTTCAAATGTTAAAGAAAAACTGAACAATATTTCTCAAAACAAGTGTGGGGGTGAGAATGATGCACACGTCTCTCAATTTATCCATCATCTGAACAAATCAAACTTTGTTTTTGAAACTTTTACTGAACCTCGGTTCAATGACCTCTCTTTATGTAATTTCCCGCAAATCCGTACTATCTAAGTTGACTACATACATCATACGTCCAACCCAAATATCACAGAAAATACGAATCATTTTTTTTAGAAGAAAAAGGTAGAAGAAGAGCAGAAATAATAACACAGAATCTCACATCGCAGCGGAACAAAATATAATATATCATAACTTTTGAAATACAAAATTTTAACTGTATAACATACACTTATCAGAGTGCAACACTTACAACACAACGGAACAAAAACTTTATATAACTAACACTGAAGCCTCTTGCTCCAAGCTCCTTCAGATAAATCTGTTAAATCTCGAGCTACTTGACTGCCCATACAAATTTAGGCACCCAAGTGTTTAGGTAAAACAAAACAAAATAAACTCCAGGTCAGTCATGGGACTGGTATGAGGAAACAATTTAAAACAGTTTGAGAAAATAAACGATATCTCATAAGACCACGCCGTATAACACGGAACGGTTTTTCCCTTATGAGAATCCAAAACACTTGATTTAACTTTCAAAATCCTTTTGAAAGAAACGATAATCTTTATATCACTCTTTTGATATTATAATAGTGTCTCAATCAAATAAGTAGAAATTTAGTGGAACGCTTTCATCTCACGTTCCACACACACACACACACACACATATATATATATATATATATATATATATAATATACAACCCAAACCACGGGCACTTATTGGGTATTGCATTTCCAACTATGACGAGGTATGGAACCACCTTCCGATAATGTATCTCTAGAGGAGAATACAATGGGTTCAATAAGAACATCTTGCAACCCGGCCATACATGACCGACCACTCATTTCGCTTGAGTGTATCGAATGTATATCACCAACGGCTGGGATCAGCAACCATTTCCCGAATGGGACAACATTGATATAGATTAAAGAAGCAAATGAATATTCTCTAGATAGGTGATTATACACCCTATTAGGAGCTACCCACATAGCCATGCTGCCTGCCCGATTTTTGTCATTTCCTGGTTGTTGAGGCCTGAGGCTACAATTACTTACCTCTCATTAATAACACAATTACTTTGAATGCCACATTATCACATCCGTTAATCATTAATTGGGTTTACACAAATATATTCTGGATATTATACTAAGGGAATAAATCCCTTGACACCATATATATTTGTATAGTCCAAAATGCGATTATTGGAAATATTCTGTTAGACAATCGTCCATATACGTTCGTTCTGGGGCTGAATGAAACCGAAGGTATAATCTCCGTCTCTGATTATCTTTATATAATCTGATTCGCAACGCTACTGCCAATACGTAGTGGTCCTCGGATAATAATCGAATCGGTCTCTCCATATTGACAACGATGGTCAAAAACTTCGATAGTCGGTGATTTAACTATCAAATGAAAAATGTCCGTGTACACACAATGATCTTATTCTCAAATGGAATTATCGATCAAATCATCAACCATATATATATATATTCATATTTCCTTATTTTCTATATTTAGAAAATATATGTTATTAACATTTGAAAACATTTCCATCTCTCATTCACGCATCACTATCATTTCACAACTATTAGTCCCAAACTGTAAACTAGTAAGAGAACAGTTCTCAAAGTATCAATCCCGAAGGCCGAAACCAACATCAGACCGATACTCAGAAAACTATTCAACTAACTAATCTCTAGTCAGTTTCTAATTTTGCTTAACTCTATTTCTTAACTCTATTCAACTAACTTTATTTGCTTTATATAGATTTCCTTTTTATTTATACTATTCTATTTTTAAGTTCATTTCCTTATCGACTTCTATATATATCGATACATTGATTTCTAGTTATCAAAATTTTCTTAAAAATATTCTAACTCCTTAAATTTCTTGAAAAATTCGCCATAACCTCCTTTGTACCGGGATCATCGGGAAAATCCCCAAACCGCCACACAGGCCTCACCATTCAAAAAGAAAATCAAGAAGCCAAGCGGCTTGCTGATACGGCTCATAAAATCTCATATTCAAATTAAATGCATACATTTTTGTCGAGCACTCTAACTATATCTCTTGTAACACTTCGTTCCATACCTGTCTAATATTTACTTATCCAATTTCAATTTATTCCAACTTAATCCAATCGTCTTAACTCAATTCATTAATTAAGTTTCTAATTAACTCTTTTGCCTATTTCACTTTTATATTGGAACATGACATGTTCAAATATATTTCAACTTACTTATAAACCAATTCAATTCCCTTTTTCAAACTCAGGTTTCATATTCGATTTCGAATATGAACTCATAAATAACATTTCCTTATTCAAAACCCAATTTCGATTTCAAACTTGATTAACTAATTATTCTTCAACTTAGTTAATTCTATTCAATATCTAAAAATCTGATTTTTGTTTCAAAAATCAGTTCACTTACTCCACTTGAATTCATATTTATTTTATATCTCAAGTCTGGATTCTTTCTAATCGAAATTCGGATTTTATTTACTTAAAATCCTTTCATAAATTTAAATAAACCATTATGGTTTAATAACGATTATGGCGCTGTTTTTCTGAAAATTTGATTTTGACATAACTCAAAATCTGTAAGACGAAATCCAAATTTTTCTCTTCCATTAGAAAACTATTATTAAATCGGTCCTGACGGTTCTTGTTTCAACGAATTCGGACTTATATTGAGTTCTATGTACTCAATTGAAGTTCGAAACGCCAATTTACGAACTGCCGTACTACGACGAGTGCGTTTTAATTATATTTAAAAATAAACGTTTAACTTCGTTTATAAATAAAACTTCAACTCCATTCTAATATATTTAAATATATATCAAATCAGTTTTCCCAATTTCACTTAATATTTCTGGTTTTCCCTAATCATCGATTATTTCATAATTCGGTTATAAATTTATTTACAACTCGATTTGCTATATTATATTCCAATTTCTTTTGGAGTCAAATTATAATAAAATGCATTATTATTAAATTCTAATTATAAACCCTTTTGATTTATCTTAATTCTATTTATATTCGGAATCCAGAATAAATTCTATCGTTCCCCTTTTAACACAAATTCCCAATTCTCATTTTAACTTCATATTTGGATTTAAACATTTTAAATTATCCAAATGATAATTTTTCACCTTTATTTATGAATATTGTTTATATTACTTGTTTATATATTTAAACAAGTCATTCATTTCACTTCTCTAAATTATTAATTTATAAACAACGTTTATAAATTCGATTCAATTCCCGCATTACTGATTTATAAACAACATTTATAAATTCATTTCAAATTTCGCATTATTGATTTATAAACAACGTTTATAAATTCTATACTTCAATTTCCTGTATTATTTAATTTATAACCAACGTTTGTAAATTTCAATACTTGTTTTATTTATTCAAAACAAGTCAATATTTTTACTCCATTCGAATTTCAAATTCTATTTTAGAAAAATAGAATTCTCCTTTTAAATCTCAAATATCCTTTCCATGATATTTTTATAAATAAAGACTTAGACCCAGTGATATTTAAACACGCAAACAAACAATTATTTATTTCAGGTTTTCCACCACATCATATATGACAGTATATAAATAAACAAACAGATAATATTTTTTTTTTGAGGAATCCGGTTGAATCCCTCCAACCTGTTTTCCTGCATCCACATACGTTAGCACATAAATAATACCATCCTGCTTCGAGGCAGGATATCGCGGTATAGAAGGTCATCCACTATCATAGCGTGGGGCGTAAAGGGTAATCATCCGCAAATGGTACCGCAGGCATCCGCTAATGAGACTGCGGGAATCCAACCACCAAACTAATATATATATATATATACATATATATATGTATATAATAGCCAAGACTAAATAACTAATATATATTTTTAACGACCACTGTAATATTTCAGCGCAACCAAACAAGGAACAACAATTATTTTTAACTAACAGAAATAATTCTAAATAAAAGGTGAGTGAGATTTACTCACCGTGTATTTTCGTTTGTCAAACATCCAATCTAGTTCAAACCAAGTTTATTTCGAAGTATTCGCCGTTCTGGTTCCAAAATACTTCCGCCTTGCTCGAATCTAGTATCATAAAATAAACTATTATTTTTATAATTCACTGAATGAATTAATTTAAATAAATCAATCCATCAATGATCTTACTAAGCTTTATTACTGTTATTAAAATAAGCTCATTATCGTGATTAGCGAATTCAAATCCTTCCTTTTTCTAATTACATATTCAAATGGTTAGTCTACACATTTCACTAACTAACTCGTTTCTACAATTTATTTTAATACGTTACTAATTATATAAACAAACTTCTATGTATTTAGATTAAAAACTATTTCACCTAAATCTAGATACTTAATTTAAGTACCTTATCGTTTTCTTTCTGTAACATCCATTTCACTGTCTCGCTGACTACCTAGCCCATCTCCTAGCAGTAACCACTTTCATTCCTTTCCACCACGTCGAATAGTCCCTTAAGTTCATCACTGTTGAACCCACGAGCCATTGGAATTCGAACCAACCCTATCAAAGCCTAGCAGCCCTATTCCAGTGTGATGACCCTCATACCCTTCTTCATCACAGTAGAAAACTTTACCAATTTTCCTGGCTCCATTCACGTTGAAACCAACAACTGACACCACACCTAATCCTTCTTTACTTTCCCACTTCGATAACAGGTTCTCGCACTCATACCAAAGCCGACCTTCCTCCCCAAATCCAATGCCCAATTTCCAGCATCGATTCAGCATCGCAATGACCCCCCAAATCAACACAGATCACACCCTCCAAACAACCTCCTTCATCGCAAATCGACCTTGTCTTCCTAACCTGAATCACGACTTCGAACTAACTAAGTATCTGTGATGTCGATTCCTGAAACCCAGATTGTGGCTGTCGCAGTCGCTTGCTCCCTGGTCCACGCAAGCACACCGGACCATGCTTCGACTCACGGTATTTGAAAGAACCGGCCATCGTCGATGGCGCTTCGGATTTTGAACGATACCAGAATAAAGAACTTAGATTTCGAATGATAGTGGAAAACAGGCTTTGATTTTTGAATGATTACACGACTTTAAATTTCGATTTGTATTAATCAGTTTTAGAGGAGCGAAATCGATCTGAAAGGGGAATGCTTTTGATCTTTGTTTTCGGTCGTGAATGATGAAGACTGCAGAAGGAACGACTTATAAATAGAAAAGGGGAAAAGATGTGTGTTTACGAAGTTAAGTAAGTGGTGTATCCAGGGCCACAGGAAATTTATATATTTTATTAATTTATTTAACTTTGAATTGAACCGATCCAATTTAAATTATCCAGTGTTTCTAAACTCCTATTCGAGCGCGACAACTAGCGTTTCTAACGTTATAACACTATTCTGAACACACTGGGACAGGTTTTGAAGCCCAATTCGATCATATGGAGAAGAGATTAATTTAAATCGATATAAATTAAAATTCAAACCATTAATTCCTTGATAATAAATTAATATTATTATTCCAATTCAAACAGAAATTTGTATTGATCATCTGAACTGTTTTCAGTTTAGTTTTAACTTCGAATTGAATTAACTTCGTATTATGATCGATTAAATATATTTGATATTAAGTCGTATATCGAGTATTAAATCGATAACTCAATATAAAAATTCATTTATATTATCAATTCAATATTTAAATCCATATTAAAAATTTAAAATTAACCGACGAAATATCCGGGTCATTACATTTTTCCCCCCTTAAAAGAATCTCGTCCCCGAAATTACTAGGGTAGGAAAAGTGCTACAAACCCATTAACTTTTCCAAAAACTCACTTATGCTGAAACTTACCATTTTATAATTGAACAAATTTCAGTTCTACCAAAACTTTTGGTTTACATTCTTTTCATTTGAATAATCAATATTTTTACATTTTATTCATATTCATTCGATCTCTTTCAAATTGATTCTTAATCAATTTATTTACTTCGATTTACTTTCTTAAGTTATATTCTAATTCCAGAATTCAAATCCCCGGGTTTTCATTTCAAATCCTTCTGAAATCATATAAATATATACATATACTTATTTTCATCTCAAATTCAAAAAAATTTGAGTTTTCTAAAACAACTTATTTTCTTTCAAACAAATTCCCATCAAAAACTTTTCTAAGGTAGCAATCCATCACTTAGAAACTCGAAAATGAACACTGATGATGCTGCAGTCATCATCAGAATTATTTCCCAGCCACTGAAGTGAGTTCAGTGCTTAAACAATTTCAAAATCCATTAAAATGATTTTTAGTGAAAATTCCTTTCAAAACAAAGCTATATTATTCTAAATATACTTCAGAAAATATTTTCCAACTTCCCAGGATTTTAAAATCTTAATTATGGTTTGAATTAAATTTTTTGTTCATCTTATTTGTATATTCCATTTTTATACAAATTTTATTTGGTTATAGATAACCAATCCAATTTTATAATCTTATTTGTATTATAAGAACAACAACCAACACATCCAAAATATTATAATAATTTAAGAAAATTATTCTTTTTCTATTAAAGTAGAATTTTAGGTAAAATTATTTCATTTACCCACTTAAAAAATAGTATTGTGTCGAATTTTTCTGTTCAAGTGTTTATAAATTCCTATCGACTTCGTGGCGTCCCACGATTCGATCAAAATTCATAAGCTACTCAACAGATTAGGCAACACAATATAAAATAAATTTTTATATTAATCAACAAATACGCTCTCTAGTATATATATATATACACACACACACACACTTAACTCATTCTAGGGTTCTACTGACCCAATCTCTAATGAGCACAATCCACCAAGCCTAGGTATTCGCTCAACCTAAGCTCTGATACCAACTGTAATGTCCCGCAAATCCGTACTATCTGAGTTGACTACATACATCACACGTCCAACCCAAAAATCACAGAAAATACGAATCATTTTTTTAGAAGAAAAAGTTAGAAGAAGAACAGAAATAATAACACAGAATCTCACATCGCAGTGGAACAAAATATAATATATCATAACTTTTGAAATACAAAATTTTAACTGTATAACATACACTTATCAGAGTACAACACTTACAACACAGCAGAACAAAAACTTTATATAACTAACACTGAAGCCTCTTGCTCCAAGCTCCTTCAGATAAATTTGTAAAATCCTGAACTACTTGACTGCCCGTAAAAATTTAGGCACCCAAGAGTTTAGGTAAAACAAAACAAAATAAACTCTGGGTCAGTCATGGGACTGGTATGAGTAAACAATTTAAAACAGTTTGAGAAAATAAACGATATCTCATAAGACCACGCCATATAACACGGAACGGGTTTTTCCCTTATGAGAATCCAAAACACTCGATTTAACTTTCAAAATCCTTTTGAAAGAAACGATAATCTCTATATCACTCTTTTGATATTATATTATTGTCTAAATCAAATAAATAGAAATTTAGTGGAATGCTTTCATCTCACGTTCCACATATATATAATATACAATCCAAACCGCGGGCACTTATTGGGTAATGCATTTCCAACTATGACGAGGTATGGAACCACCTTCCGATAATGTATCTCTAGAGGAGAATACACTGGGTTCAACAAGAACATCTTGCAACCCGGCCATACATGACCGACCACTCATTTCGCTTGAGTGTATCGAATGTATACCACCAACGGTTGGGATCAGCGACCGTTTCCCGAATGGGACAGCATTGATATAGATTAAAGAAGCAAATGAATATTCTCTAGATAGGTGATTATACAACCTAATGGGAGCTACCCACATAGCCATGCTGCCTGCCCGATTTTTGTCATTTCCTGGTTGTTGAGGCCTGAGGCTACGATTACTTACCTCTCATTGATAACACAATTACTTTGAATGCCACATTATCAGATCCGTTAATCATTAATTGGGTTTACACAAATATATTCTGGGTATTATGCTAAGGGAATATATCCCTTGCCACCATATATATTTGTACAGTCCAAAATGCGATTATTGGAAATATTCTGTCAGATAATCTTCCATATACGTTCGTTCTGGGACTGAACGAAACCGAAGTTACAATTTCCATTAATAGAAAAAGCCATTGTACTCTACTCCGTCTCTGATTATCGTTATATGATCTGATTTGAATTGCTACTGCCAACACGGAGTGGTCCTCGGGTAATAATCCAACTGGTCTCTCCAAATTGACAACGATGGTAAAAAACTTTGATAATCGGTGATTTAACTATCAAATGAAAAATGTCCGTGTACACACAACGATTTTATTTCCAAATGGAATTATCGATCAAATCATCAACCATATATATATATATCTATATTCATATTTCCTTATTTTCTATATTTAGAAAATATACGTTATTAACATTGGAAAACATTTCCATCTCTCATTCATGCATCACTACCATTTCACAACTATTAGTCCCTAACTGTAAACTAGTAAGAGAACAATTCTCTATGTATCAATCCCGAGGGCCGAAACCAACATCAGATCGATACTCAGAAAACTATTCAACTATCTAATCACTAGTCAGTTTCTAATTTTGCTTAACTCTATTCAACTAACTTTATTTGCTTTATAAAGATTTCGTTTTTATTTATACTATTCTATTTTTAAGTTCGTTTTCTTATCGACTTCTATATATATCGACACATTGATTTCTAGTTATCAAGATTTTCTTAAAATATTCTAACACCTTAAATTTCCAGAAAAATTCGCCATAACCTCCTCCTTCGTACCGGGAGCATCGGGAAAATCCCCAAACCGCCACACAGGCCTCTCCATTAAAAAAGAAAATCAAAAACCAAGCAGCTTGCCGATATGACGCATAAAATCTCATATTCAAATTAAATACATACCTTTTTGTCGAGCACTCTAATTATATCTATTCTAACACTTTGTTCCATACCTATCTAATATTTACTTATCCAATTTCAATTTATTCTAACTTAATTCAATCGTTTTAAATCAATTCGTTAATTAAGTTGCTAATTAACTCTTTTGCCTATTTCACTTTTATATTGGAACATGACGTGTTCAAATATATTTCAACTTACTTATAAACCAATTTAATTCCCTTTTTCAAACTGAGGTTTCATATTCGATTTCGAATACGAACTCACAAATAACATTTCCTTATCCAAAACCCAATTTCGATTTCAAACTTGATTAACTAATTATTCTTTAACTTAGTTAATTCTATTCAATATCTAAAAATCTGATTTTTGTTTCAAAAATCAGTTCACTAACTCCACTTGAGTTCATATTTATTTTATATCTCAAGTCTAGATTCTTTCTAATCGAAATTCGGATTTTATTTACTTAAAATCCTTTTATAAATTTAAATAAATCATTATGGTTTAATAACGATTATGGCGCTGTTTTTCTGAAAATTTGATTTTGACATAACTCAAAATCTATAAGAAAAAATCCATATTTTTCTCTTCCATTAGAAAACTATTATCAAATCGGTCCTGACGGTTCTTATTTCAAAGAATTCCGACTTAAATTGAGTTCTATGTACCCAATTGAAGTTCGAAACGCCAATTTACGAACTGCCATACTGCGACGAGTCCGTTTTAATTATATTTAAAAATAAATGTTAAACTTCGTTTATAAATAAAACTTCAACTCCATTCTAATATATTTAAATATATATCAAATCAATTTTCCCAATTTCACTTAATATATCTGATTTTCCCTAATCATCGATTATTTCATAATTCGGTTATAAATTTATTTACAACTCGATTTGCTATATTATATTCCAATTTCTTTTGGAGTCAAATTATAATAAAATGTGTTATTATTAAATTCTAATTATAAACCTTTTTGATTTATCTTAATTCTATTTATATTCTGAATCCAGAATAAATTCTATCGTTCCCCTTTTAACACAAATTCCCAATTCTCATTTTAACTTCATATTTGTATTTAAACATTTAAAATTATCCAAATGATAAATTTTCACCTTTATTTATGAATATTGTTTATATTACTTGTTTATATATTTAAACAAGTCATTCATTTCACTTCTCTGCATTATTAACTTATAAACAACTTTTATAAATTCGATTCAATTCCCGCATTACTAATTTATAAACAACGTTTATAAATTCATTTCAAATCTCGCATTATTGATTTACAAACAATGTTTATAAATTCTATACTTCAATTTCCTGTATTATTTAATTTATAACCAATGTTTATAAATTTCAATGCTTGTTTTATTTATTCAAAACAAGTCAATATTTTTACTCCATTCCAATTTCAAATTCTATTTTAGAAAAATAGAATTTTCCTTTTAAATATCAAATATCCTTTCCATTATATTTTTATAAATAAACACTTAGACCCAGTGATATCTAAACACTCAAACAGCCAATTATTTATTTCAGGTTTTCCACCACATCATATATGACAGTATATAAATAAACAAATAGATAATTTTTTTTTTAGGAATCCAGTTAGATCCCTCCAATCTGTTTTCCTGCATCCACAGACATTAGCACATAAATAATACCATCTTGCTTCGAGGCAGGATGTCACGGTATAGAAGGTCATCCACTATCATAGCGTAGGGAATATAGGGTAATCATCCGCTAATGGTACCGCGGGCATCCGCTAATGAGACTGCGGGAATCCCACCAACAACCAATATATATATATATATATATATATATATAATAGCCAAGCCTAAATAACTAATATATATTTTTAATAGCCCCAGTAATATTTCAATGCAACCAAACAAGCAACAACAATTATTGTTAACTAACAAAAATAATTCAAAATAAAAGGTGAGTGAGATTTACTCACCGTTTTTTTTCGTTTGTCGAACATCCAATCTAGTTCAAACCAAGCTTATTTCGAAATATTCGCCGTTCTGGTTCCAAAATACTTCCGCCTTGCTCGAATCTAGTATCATAAAATAAACTATGATTTTTATAATTCATTGATTGAATTAATTTAAATAAATCAATCCATCAATGATCTTACTAAGCTTTATTACCGTTATTAAAATAAGCTCATTATCGTGATTAGCGAATTCAAATCCTTCCTTTTTCTAATTTCATATTCAAATGGTTAGTCTACATATTTCACTAACTAACTCGTTTGTACAATTTATTTTAATACGTTACTAATTATATAAACAAACTTCTATGTATTTAGATTAAAAACTATTTCACCTAAATCTAAATACTTAAGTTAAGTACCTTATCTTTTGCTTTCTGTAACATCCATTTCACTGTCACACTGACTACCTAGCCCATCACCTTGCAGTAACCACTTTCATTCCTTTCCACCACGTCTAATAGTCCCTTATGTTCATCACTGTTGAACCCATGAGCCATTGGAATTCGAACCAACCCTATCAAAGCCTAGCAGTCCCTATGCCAATGCGATGACCCTCATACCCTTCTTCATCACAGTAGAAAACTTCACCAATTTTCCTGGCTCCATTCACGTTGAAACCAATAACTGCCACCGCGCCTAATCATTCTTTTCTTTCCCACTTCAATATCAGGTTCTCGCACTCATACCAAAGCCGACATTCCTCCCCAAATCCAACGCCAAATTTCCAGCATCGATTCAACATCGCAGTGACCCCCAAATCAACACAAATCGCACCCTCCAAACATCCTCCTTCATCGCCACTCGACCTTGTCTTCCTAGCCTGAATCGTGACTTCGAACTAACCAAGTATCTGTGACGTCGATTCCTGAAACCCAGACTGTGGCTGTCACAGTCGCTTGCTCCATGATCCACGCACGCACATCGGACAATGCTTCGACTCACGGAATTTGAAAGAACCGTCCATCGTCGATGGCGTTTCGGGTTTTGAACGATACCAGAATAAAGAAATTTGAATTCGAATGATAGTGGAAAACAGGCTTTGATTTTTGAATGATTACACGACTTTAAATTCCGATTTGTTTTAATCGGTTTTAGAGGAGCGAAATCGATCTGAAAGGCGAATGCTTTCGATCTTTGTTTTAGGCTGGGAATTATGAAGACTGCAGAAGGAACGACTTATAAATAAAAAAGGGGAAAAGATGTGTGTTTACGAAGCTAAGTAAGTGGTGTATCCAGGGCCACAGGAAATTTATATATTTTATTAATTTATTTAACTTTGAATTGAACCGATCCAATTTAAATTATCCAGTGTTTCTGAACTCCTACTCGAGCGCGACAACCGGCGTTTCTAGCGTTATAACACTATTCCGAACAAACTGGGACAGGTTTTGAAGCCTAATTCGATCATATGGAGAAGAGATTAATTTAAATCAATATAAATTAAAATTTAAACCATTAATTCCTTAATAATAAATTAATATTATTATTCCAATTCAAACAGAAGTTTGTATTGATCATCTGAACAGTTTGCAGTTTAGTTTTAACTTCGAATTGAATTAACTTCATATTACGATCGATTAAATATATTTGATATTAAGTCGTATATCTATTATTAAATCGATAACTCAATATAAAAATTCATTTATATTATCAACTCAATATTTAAATCCATATTAAAAATTAAAAATTAAAAATTAACTGACGAAATATCCGGGTCATTACAATTTAGTTGCTACAGAAATTCAATTCGATTTTAGTATCAATTGTAAGCTCAAAATTTTAAAATTAGCAACTCAAAAAACAAAATTTGTTTTCCAAATCTGAAACGCAACATACCATCATCCTTTATGGTTTGGTTTTCTGTGCTTAAGTTGTGTCTCTCATACTTGAGGAGACAAATGAATTGTTCTTTAGAAGGCTGTTTCATTAATTTCTTGTCAATATATTTTCTGATATATTGTAAATAATTTTTTTCCTTTTTCATAAATATAGAGATATTTTCAAAATTTTCCTTTCTTTTTCTCCTTTCACTTGACTGTGGGGACACAGTCCAAATCAAGTGTAGGGGGAGTTTCCTATTTATTTTGGTTTTGCATAGAATTTTTCTTTCTTTTTTTCATTTAAAAAATAAAAATAAAAAGTTTTGAATTTCTATTTACTTTTATATAAGACATGATGGAAGTAGCATACAATTTTGGTCGTTCGATTAAAATGTTTGGAAATTTACTTCTCTTAGCGGATAACGAAAGGAAAGTTTGAATTATGAGCAAATTTGGTATAATTGGTATATAGGGACATTCGTAGGTGATGAGTATGGAATGTTTTCTGAATTGTAATCCGATTAAACGAATGGTTGATTTAGACTACTTGCAATAACATTTTAGATCTTTTAAGTGTAGTTATGCTAAGATATTCTCGCTTAACTCTCTCTTATAAAAAAGAAGAAAAAAAAGAAAAAAGAAGAAGTATATATATAATAATCCAAGGGTATCCAACATTGCTAGTACATCTAGCGTTGGTGTGCAACCCGCCAAGCTCTTTCCGACATCTTGTTGACAAAGTCAGCGTTGGTATACCTTGGTCTCATTTTATGAGTTGGACACCTAGGGATTGCCGACCCTCACGTAAGTCGTAATGCAATGCAGGGGTGGTATACCTAGGTATTTGTAAATAATAATAATGTAAATATTTTGTAATAAAGAGAGAGTTAGCACTTAAAATCCAAGCACACTCTTCACTTATTTGACCTAACTTGTTAACCAAAAGGAAGTTGAGATGCTGCTTTACGATTGTTGATATCGATTACAGAAATCATTTCATATTTGCACTACGTTTCTACCAAAACAACTGGCCAAGCTGGAGGAGTTTGTGACGATAACATGACTTTTGTTTGAAGTTTTGATTAGTAACAGACTCAAATTTCATAGTGACGACCCAAATTTGTGTTAACACATTCGTGTAATATTTAAAAGTAAATTACCCATTTATAAATTTTTTTTTTTGAAAATTGGCATTCCTCTTGTAAATGTTTTCGAATCTTGCATTTTGTAAATATTTTTTGCATTTGACTTTTGGATTTTGTGGGTAGTATCCGCTGAAAACCCTTATGAGTTAACACTCGTCCTTGTAATGTCCCGGGTTTCTGATCAGTTTATTTTGAATATTTATATTAGTTTTATATATTGATTTGGAATAATAAATGGATTTTTAATTTTAATTTATCGATTTAATAATCAATATACGATGAATATAATTGGATTATCGTAATATGAAACGATAATAATTGGAATGGGCAGTTAAAAACTGGATTTAAGTAATCTAGTCAATTAATATAATTCTATTTGAATTAGAACAATAATTATTATTTAATATTGATGAAATTAATTGTTTGAAAATCGATTTATGTTTTAAATCAAATTTAGTTTAAATCTTTAATTTAAGTTATTATCTCTTTTATACAGTCAAATAAAATTCCAGAATCAGTTCCGTGGAGTTCAGAATAACGATATAATTTGAGAGGGTCGGTCGTTACGGTTGAATAGCAGTTCAGGACTTCGAATTCAGGGACACGAGATATTTTGGTTATTTAACTAAACAAAGTTCAAATCAAAATCCTTTCAATCCTTTTACAGCCGACCTAAACAACTTAATTAAACAGACCTATCGCGTAGCTTACCTTCCTCGAGCTGTACATATTATTTCCATCCTTAGTTACAAAGGAAAGCAGCGATGTAATGGTGATGTAGGAATTGTCCCTCATTTGCACTATATAAAATCCATCAAAGCCTTTGTCATTTCCCACTCCAGCAAAAGCCATTCCAATCATGCGTTCCCTCTTTACAGTAAGTGCCTAAATTTCATTCCACCGAAAGTAAAAAAAAAAGGATCGATCCCATCTAAATCCCGAATTCGAACTGCCTTACTCCTCTCCGCACGCTTGGATCTGAGAAGCTCGATTTTTGTTCAATGAGCTAGGGTTCTCTATGAGGGAGTTTTGGGGACACTACAATGTTGATTTGGGATCAACTCACTATTGCTCGCCTGGAAGGCCGTAGGCGCGATGTGATAAGAGAGTGCGAATAGGTGATTGGGTGCGATAGGAGGTGAAGGGGGTGCGTGATTTAGTGAAAAGGGCGACGATGTAAGGACCAAATTCTGATAAGGCAAGGTGTGATATTGATTTCTTGTGATGTTTTTGGTTGCAGTCCTGAGGAGTGCGATATTGGATGTATAGGGAAGACTTCGATGTGATGGCAGCATGTTCTATGTTGGGAAAGTCTGGGCGACACGCTGATGTTGAACGGGGTTGTTTGGGGTTTCGTTTGTGGGAAGAAAAGGTTTGCGATCTGGGATTTTGGATTTTTGAAATTGGCAGATCGTTGTTCAGAGGGAGTCGCGACTTAGGAGTTGCGACGTCAGAGGAGTTTGGGTTCGACAGTACGTTATGGGTTTACTAGAGTCACATTTTTCCAGGAACCAAATGATGGTGGTGGCATTCAAAATCGTGGATTATAATGGGAGAATGAGTTGATGAAAGGAATGACCATGTCTCTCATTCACTGGAAGCGTTCGACAGTGTTGTTGGTGGAATTCGATTGTGTTGATGACTAGACAGGCATGGTAGTAAGGATGTAGATGGTGCAACGGGTAGTAGGCTATGACGGTGAGTGTTAGAAGGGAAAAGTAGCCTGACTGTGAGCTTGTTCGATGAAATGTAGAAATTGGTTTTGGGGCTAATTGCAGTCAATGATGGCCAAGTTTTTGTGATCGATCGAGGGATATGCGGAGACAATAAGGTATACATTGGTTCATAATTTAAAAAAAAAATCATAGAATTTTTTGTTTATTTATTTTTAGTAAGTAATTTAAAATGAATAGAGTTTAATTGAAAATAAAATAAATTATAGGTGCAAGTAGATCCAACCCGAGTAGATTCGTAGAAGGAAATAACAAAGAATTGAAAGGGATATTCGGCAAATAAATCAGGTGAGTAAATCTCACTTAAAAAAAATTATTTTTATCAAAAAAAGTAAATTGTTGGTTGCTTGGTTGCATTTTAAATTGTTTTATCAGTCTTCATTATAATATATGTTAGTTATACCTAGGCTTAGTGGTTGTGGTTATTTTATAAATATTGGATTTCCCGCAGTACCATTAGCGGATGCCCGCAGTATCATTAGCGGATGACCCTATCACCCCACGATATATGAGTGAATGACCTTCTATACCACGATGTCCTGCCTTGAAGCATGATTGGTATTATTTATGTTGTCTAACATCTGTGGATGTAGGAAAACAGGTTGGAAAAATCCAACTGGACTCCTCAAATTTATTTACTGTTGTTTACATACTTATATATGTATGTGATGTGTGAATTGAATGGATGATTTATGTGTTTGGATATTAGAATATCACTGGCCCTAGATATTATATTTAACAATATCATAAAAGGAATTTTTAGACGTAAAGGGGAAAATTTATTTTTCGAATTGAATTTCGAATGGATTAGAAAATATTAACTTGTTTTTAATAACAAAACAAGTAGTCGAAGTTTTTAATAATGATTATGATTGAATAGAAAAATTATCATTAGATAATTTAGAAATGGAAACTCAAGTGTTAATTTTAACAAGGGAATGTATTCTAATAAAATAGAAATGGAATTTGAAATCGAAACTCGTTTTAATATTTAAAACAAGAAGTGTTATTTATAAACGATGTTTATAAATAAAAGAGGGGAATTTATTGGGTAATTCATTTAAATTCAAGAATGAACTTAAAAAGGGATTTTTTGGATTGAAAAAGGAAAAAAATTACCTTTGGAAATGGAAATGGGATTTCGAATGGATTGAGAAATATTAACTTGTTTTTAATAATAAAAACAAGTAATTGAATTTATAACCGATGTTTCTTTTCTTTTTTTTAGAAAGAAATATTATCATTTGATAATACTAAATTTTAATTTCAAGTATGAATTTAAAGAAGGAAAAAAATTTTTCCGGAATGGAAATTTTGATTTCAAGTGGAATATGAAATATGAACTTCTTTTGAATATTTAAAACATGAAGTGTAATGTTTAAATGATATTTATAAATAAAAGAGAGAAATTATCATTGGATAATTTATAAATTTAAATTCAAGTATGAATTTAAAAAGGGGATTGAGAATCACTTAAAAGGAAAAATGATGTATTTATTCCGACGTTCGAAATATGAATTGAATTGGAATAATCCGTATGGATTTATAATAAAGATTCGACTATGTTGAGTTTATAAAAAATATTTAATTTCAGAAAAGACATTGAAATTGTATTGAATAGAAACTTAAATTTTAATATGAAATAGATTCTATGTTTTTATATATGTGTGTGTATATATATAAGTATGGAAATAAATTAGATAAGAATCGAGTTAAAGTGGATTTTAGGTGGAAAGTTTGTTATATATATATATATAATGAGGAAGTTAGTTTATAAATAATGTTATAAAAGGGATGATATATTTTTCATTAGATAACTTGGAAATAGATTTTTTCCAAAATTAGTATGGCGTATAAAACCATATTTTAATGGAATAAAGGTGAGATTTGAATCGTGTTTTGTGTTACAAACTCTTATCTATCACAAGTTAAGAACGTTGTCGGTCAAGGTCTGAGAGGTAAATAAAATACCCCAACTTGAACGACTTCACTATTATCAAGGGATGATATTAGTTTGTAATGATAAAGGATGTTGAATTAATTGATTTATAAAAGAATTAATAACTAGAATTTGATTATATCGAATTTTATAAATAATTTAACTCCAAGGGGACTGTAATTAAATATAGGAAATTTAGTTTTGAATAAATTCATAACTGCGTTGTGAATATTGAATAATATGAATTGTTAAGCTAGTTTTGGATAACGTGTTCAATTTACTGGAAATAGAGTTGGAATTATTTTATAACGAAGTTTTTAAATGTTTATATTTAATTTAATTAAAACAAACTCGCCGCGGCGCGGTAGTTCGTAATTCGGCATTCCGAACTTCAATTGAGTATATAGAACTCGACATAAGTCGGAATTTGATGAAACCAGAAACGTTTGGACCTATTGAATAATAATTTTCTAATGAAAGAGAAAAATCTGGATTTTGTCTTATAGATTTTGAGTTATAAGAAAATCAAATTTTCAGAAAAACAGCGCCACAATCGTTTTAAATCCATAATAATTTATTTAATAAATTAAAAGTATTTTAAGCGAATAAAATCTGAGTTTTTATTAGAAAAATCCAGATTTGAGTTATCAAATATATACGAACTCAAGTGGAGTGAATGAAGTGATTTTTGATATAAGAATCAGATTTTTGGATTGTGGTATAATATTAACTAATTTGAAAAGGAATTAGTTATTGGGATTTCGAATCAAACTTAACCTTTGTTAAGTAAATTGGATTTTTGAATTCAAGTTTGAAATCAAATATGAAACTCGAGTTAGGAATGGAATTCCACATGTGTATAAGCAAGTTAAATTATATTTGACTAAGATATGTTCAAATCGGAAATGTATTAGGCAAAAGAGCTAACTAGCGAGTTAATTAGCAAATTGAGTTGAAAAGGATTAAATTGATTGAAATATATTGGGAGTTGGCATATGCATGTTAAACAGGTATGAAATGAAGAGAATGAAAATTATATATTAAGTGCCCGACAAAAAGGTACATGTTTCAATTTCCATATGAGATTATATGAGCCTATTGGGCAAGCCGCTTGGCTTTTTGATTTTCTTTTTGGATGGAAAGGGCCTGGAGAGGCGAGTTGGGGGTTTGAGCTATTGACCGGTACAAAGGAGGTGCTGGAAAATTTTTCCAGAAATTTAAGGAGTTAGAATATTTTTAAGAAATTTGGATAACTAGAAATCAAGTTATCAATTCATAAAATTTGATAAGGAATTTGGAAAGTAGAATATTAATTAAAAGGCACAGTAATTGTTTGATGGATGCTTATTTTCCTTTGATAGTTAAGTCATCGAATATCGAAGATTTTTGACCATCGTTGTCAATACGGAGAGACTGGTTGGATTTATTATCCGAAAACAACTCTGTATAAGCATAGGCGTTGTGAATTAGATTATGCTGAAGATAAATTGAATACGGAGTGAAATGCAAGGGTTGTTTTGTTTGTCCATACCCAGGACAACTTGTGTGGACGAATGTCTAACAAAGTATTCCTAACAGATCACATAAGACGATCTTTCCAGATATTACGTTCGGTGGTGGAGGAATTCGTTTCTCTTAGCTTTTATACCCATAATATTTTGGGAAGATCAACTAGTGATTTGACGGGCTTGACGATGTGGCATTCAAAGTGAATGGTGGCCATATGTTCTGAAAAGTTAAAAGTGACCTCAAGCCTCATCAACCGGGGAAATGACAAAAATCGGGCTGGCAGCATGGCTAGGTGGGTCATTCCCAAGTACGGTATATTGTCACCGATCTAGAGAAAATTCATAATTGTTCTTCTTTCATTTTCTCTATCTCCGCGGATGTACGGTGGGCCCTTAAAACCGTAATGGGGTGACAATATATTCGATACACTCAAGCTAAATGAGTGGTCGGTCATGTGTGGCCGGGTTGCAAGATGTTCTTCCTGAACCCCAGTGTATCCCCTCTAGAGTACACTGATCGGAAGGTGCTCCCATACCTTGTCATAGTTGGAATCCAATCTCCAATAAATGCCCTACGGTTTTTTTTTTCGATTTTATACTATATATATGTAGAGCGTGAGATACAAGCGTTCTACTATTTTGTTATTTATTTGATTAGACATTATTATAATATCACCAGATTTTGATATAAAAATGTTTTGGGATATAGTAAGGTAAAAACCGTCCATGTTTATATGTGGGCTGGTCTTACTATTATCCTTTTCTTTCAAAGGATTTTCTAAGTTAAGCAATATGGTTGGAGTTTACTCACACCAGTCCCATGACTGACCCAGAGTTTATTTTATTTTATTTTTACTAAACTCTTGGGTGTCCAAATTTGTACGGCTAGATAAGTGTGTCAGGATTTTACAGATACACTTGGAGGAGCTTGAAGTAGGAGGCTTCACTGTTAGTTATTTAGAGTTATTTCCACCGTGATATATGTATGTGTTGTACTCTGATATGGTATGTATATATGATACAAAATATTTGAATTTAAAGGTTATGATATATGATATTATATTTTGTTCAGTCCGCTGTGAGATTCTGATGTTTTCTTTTGTTCTATCTTTTATCTATTTCTATTTCTTTGACTCTAATGACTCGTAATTCTGTATTATTTGGGTTGGACGTGGGTTGTATTAGTCAGCTCAAATAGTATGGATTTTTGGGCCACTACAGTTTGTATCATAGTTAGGTTGAGCGAACACCTAGGCTTTGGTGGGGGTTTACTCATTAAAGATAGGGGCAGTAGTACCATAGAATGAGTTGAGTGTGTGTGTGTGTGTGTGTATATATATATATATATATCTGAGAGAGCATATTTGTAGATTTATATAAAATGGTTTTATATTGTGTTGGTCGATTTGTTGAGTGGTATATAAATTTTACGTCGACGTGTTTAGCTGACATGGCCGATAGGGATTTATAAACACTTGAACAGAGTAAATTGACACAATATGCTTTGAAAGTTGGGTAAATGAAATTATTTTACCCAAATCTATATTTTATATGAAAAGAATAATTTTCTCTAATTATTATAATATACGAATGAGTTGGCTGAGATTATAATGGAATTAGATTATTAAATTAAAAATGGTTATATATAACCAAACAAAACTTGTATATATGAATGAGATGAACTAAAATTGGATTGAAATTGGAATTCAGAGTTTAAATCCCGGAAAGTTGAAAAATATTTTTTCGATGTATATTAGAATATTATATCTTTGTTTTGGAAACAATTTTTGAATTAAATCATTCTGAATGGATTTTTGAAGTGATAAAGCACTGAACTCACTTTAGTCACTGGAAAATAATTCTGATGATGACTGCAGCATTATCAGTGTTTATTTTCAAGTTTCTAAGTGAGGGTTGCTACCATAATAAGATTTCCAATTTTACAAGATAAGTTGTTTGGAAAATTAAAATGTTTTGAATTTGATTTGGAAATAAGTATATGTTTATATATATGATTTCAGAGGAATATGAAATAAAAAAATACCGTGTATTTGAATTCTAGAATTAAGAATTTAAATTATGCAAGTTAAATAAATTAAATTAGTGAAAGTGAATTGAAATGGATAAATTGACTTGGGATCAATTTAAGATTGGTAGGGAGTAATAAGTGGTTATTATATTAACCGAATAATACCAAATATGCATGGAAAATTTTCGTTTGTCATGAACGAAGTAAATAAATTGATGTTGAATCAATCTGAATAAATTTGGATGTATATGAATGAAATATGAATTAATTAGTTGGAAATCATTCGAACTAAATAAATATGAGCATATATGGTGTATAATATGAATGAAATGAGGGATAAACTAAATATTGGAACTTGTATTAGCAGGAAACCGCTAAGTATATTTGATATGATTTGTTTGGATATGAATTCGTGTGTTTAATCAATTAAATAAATGAAAGCTGCTGAAATCTCACATTTATGTTACTGATGAGTTTAATCTGAGTAAGTACAGGTACATGGATCTGCTCGGCTTAGTTTTGGCTGCATGGATTGTATAACCACTAAGATAATGCGCTTACTAAACAATTACATAAGATACGCCTACGCAAAAATATCAAATTAGGATATATGAACTGTTTTCCGACCATGAGAGTCGATGTATACTTTTTTTCTCTCTTTTGATATATTGCAAAAGCTCCTCCGTACAGGGGAGACACTGCCAATTTTTTTTCCAAAATTTAGGGAATTAGAAAAAAAATTTGAAATTTTTTGTAAAGATAAAAGAGATGATTTTCAAATTAAATTCAATTTGAAGGCTTTGGAAGGGAAAATAGAAAATTAAATATTTCCATAAAAAGTTAAAATTTTATAGGACTTGAGTTATAGAATATGAAATACTTATTATAACAAAGTCAGCTTTTGAAAAGTTAACGGGTCTGTAGCATTTCTTCTGCCTTAGTAATTTCGGGGACGAAATTCTTTTAAGGGGGAAGGAATGTAACGTCCCGGATTTTTAATCAGTTTATTTTGAATATTTAAATTAGTTTTAAATGTTGATTTGGAAGAATAAATGGATTTTTAATTTAAATTTATTGATTTAATAATCGATATACGATGAATATAATTGAATTATCGTAATATGAAATGATAATAATTGGAATGGGCAGTTAAACACTGGATCTAAATAATCCAGTCAATTAATATAATTCTATTTGAATTAGAACAATAATAATTATTTAATATTGATGAAATTAATTTTTTGAAAATCGACTTTTGTTTTATATCGAATTTAGTTTAAATCTTTAATTTAACTTATTATCTCTTTTATACAGTCAAATAAAATTTGAGAATCAGTTCCGTGAGTTCAAAATAACGATATAATCTGAGAGCGTCAGTCGTTACGGTCGAATAGCGGTTCAGGACTTCGAATTTAGGGACACGAGATATTTTGGTTATTTAATTAAACAAAGTTCTAATCAAAATCCTTTCAATCCTTTTACAGCCGACCTAAACAAATTAATTACGCAGACTTATCACGTAGCTTACCTTCCTCGAGATGTACATATTATTACCATCCTTAGTTACAAAGGAAAGCAGCGATGTAATGGTGATGTAGGAATTTTCCCTCGTTCGCACTATATAAAATCTATCCAAGCCTTTGTCATTTCCCACTCCCGCAAAAGCCATTCCAATCATTTGTTACCTTTTTACAGTAAATGCCTACGTTTCATTCCACCGAAAGATAAAAAAGGATCGATCCCATCTAAATCCCGAATTTGAATTGCCTTACTCCTCTCCGCATGCTTGGATCTAAGAAGCTCGATTTTTTTTCAACGAGCTAGGGTTCTTTATGGGGGAGTTTTGGGGACACTGCGATGTTGATTTGGGATCGACTCACTGTTGCTCGCCTGGAAGGTCATAGGCGCGAGGTGATAAGAGAGTGCGAATAGGTGATTGGGTGCGACAAGAGGTGAAGGGGTGCGTGATTTAGTGAAAAGCGCGACGATGTAAGGACCAAATTCTGATAAGGCAAGGTGCGATATTGATTTCTGGTGATGATTTTGGTTGTAGTATCGAGGAGTGCGATATTGGATGTATAGGGAAGACTTCGATGTGATGGCTGCAAGTTCGATGTTGGGAAAGTCTGGGCGATTGTAACACCTTGCATTTTTAAGTATAATTAAAAAATAAATAAAATATATGAAAATATGCTTATGATAGGTAAATAATGGTGATGCATAAGGAGAATTAATTAATACATGGAAGAGAAGAAAAATTAGTTCGATAATGGCGTATGTTACGAAAAAGATAGTAAAACAAGGATAACTAATTAAATAATCAGGGATTAGGTAAAACAGACATCACCATTGCGTTCCTCTCGGAAAAATACGTGAAATAGAGTCCGAGTTTTCGAAAATCGGAGTCCATATGACTAAGATATGGCCAAAACAAGATTCAGAAGGTTTCGGTCAGCTCAGAACTGGGCAGGTCGGCCCGGGGGTCGACCTGGGGCCCAGGTCGACCAGGGGGTCGACCTGGGAGTCGACCCCCCCATGGGGGTCGACTATAGTGTCGACCCCTCCTGCAGGTCAACCTGGTCGGCCTGTTTCGGTCCAGAACGCGTTTTTGAAGCCTTGGGACGATTTTTGATGGTCCGGATTGGTTTTAGGGTTAATCTGATGGCTGAAATGAGTTCCTACACCTATAAATACACCCTAAGACCTAGCCTCCTCTACACACAATTCTATTATTCTTCTTCTCTGCCTCTTTTCTAAATAAAAAAATAAAAATGGCGTCGCTACTCTACTGGAATCAAAACTGGAAGCTAATCAACATCAACCTAAGCAATTCAATTCAAATTAGTGATTAAAGCTTCTGCAACAACTCTGCAACAACTAAAGTTCTTTCTTTAATCCAATCAAGGCAAGTGCAGTTATTTTCCGATATAAACGTTAATTCTGATTATGACATGAATTATAAATCTGAATCTGAGGTTATATCTATTCTGTTCTGTTTGGATCTATCTTATTTTGTATCTTTTCCTCTTTCTGTTCTATAGCCAGGCTACTACGAGCCTGAGCCAATCTCATAAGAGATTAACCTACGCTAAAATATTTGGGACAGTACAATGAATGATGCATAATTTGGGCATGACCAATAGGTGACTGATTTGAGGAAAGAACATGGACTGTAGCTAGAACATAAATTTGAGACATATGACTGGACATGTTATATTTATAACATAAATGGTAATTGAACATATGACTTGAGATAAAGAGAATATGGCTTAGGTATAAAGATTTACATGAGAGTAGGGTATCTATTGTTGACCCGCTTTTTAGTCAAAGCAGTCACACATGGAATCTCTTCTCAACAATACACTCAAACGTTGGGAATATCGTCAGAAGACATGAAGTGATTTGGTTGAAATCGCATCACAAACAAAGAAAGGCCCGAAACTCCTACCAGATGACCTTTTTTGGGCCCGAAAACAGCGATTACGGAGCTAAGCTCTGTAACTCTTGTAGATCTCTGAATTAGCTTCAGTTTGAGCTTTGGTTTGGCTCAATCGGACTTACGGTTTGAAAGTTACGCCCGTTTCCGTGAACGCATGCAGAACCGGAAACTGCGAACTTGGAAATTTGGCATCACCCCTAACCGGGTCGGATCGGAGGAGGAGACCCGACCCCCTTGGCAAAATTTTGTACTAGAAACTCCGGCATGCATTTCCTTCGGTTCGGTTCGGACCATAAGACCCGACCCGCCTTGCTCCGCACAGAAGTGCACACCCTGTCTTCGGTTCGGATGCTCCACCCCGGTTCGGATCGGACCCGAACCGATCCGCTTGGACCTGCTGCTGCATTCCAACTTTGACCGCTTCTCAAGGAGTAACCGCCTCTACATTCATGGATCTGGCTCCACTTGGCAAAACCCGAACAGAGGACTTCTTCCACTGCTTCTCGAGATCAACTCCGGTCGTGACACGTGGCATATCCGAACCGGGTCACCCAGAGGCTCTTCTACGCCTATAAATACACCACAGCATGGCTATTTCAAGGGACTTTTGGCTCTTCTCCATCGGAGCTTCCTCCATTACAATAGTGCAAGGACTTTGTGCTTCCAAAATCATTCTAACACGAGGCTATCGTGTATAAATTCACTCTCTAATCTCCTCTTTCATACTGTAAACACGAGGATTTCGTGTATAATCCGCAAACAAACAGCATTGTAATAGTTTTCTTAGGATTTAAGAAACTATAAAGTGGACGTAGGCTTGGATTGAGCCGAACCACTATAAAAATTTCGTGTGTCTCCTCTTATTTTACTGCTTTTTCTGTATTAATCTGTGATTGTGAGGTTTTCACATAGAGTTTGGGTGTTAGGCCCAAATTTCGGTCTAACATTTTGGCGCGCCAGGTAGGGGGGCACACGATACAACTTCTTCTACTAGCTTGAACGGAAGCGGATTATTTGGCTATTGGATCAATGGTCAAGCGAAAGAAAGACGGAACCTTCTCTCGTGCTGAGGATGTTGGCACTGAAGGCACAAGGAACGAGGCAAGCCAGGAGGCTTCCTCTCATGAAAATCCATCAGCATATTTAACCAGAGATGAAATGGATGGCGTTCTCGATGAATTGAGAACCCAGATGGCTAGGCAAGATGATCTCCTCCGCAAACAACAGGAGATGATCGACCAATTCTTCACTCGGATGGAAGGTAGGCCGAGTGGCAACACACAACTCGCTGGAAATAGCACGGAAATAGCCCCAGCAGCAGCTGCAAACCGGATCGGTTCGGATCCGATCCGAACCGAGGGCCAAAATCTGAATTCAACGCAGATGGAAATGGGAGACATTCCCCACCGGATCGGTTCGGACCCGATCCGAACAGCAACCCTACATGAGCCTGGGGGCAGCAGCCTCCCCTCTGGAAATCAAGGCTTCGCTCCTGTTCGACCTACTCCGCACCGTTCGGGTCGGAAATACCACACAAATTCAGCATCAAGCTCCCCGGTTCGGAACAGGCGATCCTGATCGGATCGGTACATCCGACCCGAACCGTGCACCCCTCCATAACCCCCCTCGCTTCTCCGAGCCGCAGCAAGGGGGCACCTCCGAACCGAACCGGATGGCCTTCCAAGCTCCCTATACCTCTCTGAACTCTTCTGGGCTCAACGCTGGGGGCACCAGCTCCGAACTAGGCAACTTGCAACAGCTCTTTGAAGGCGACCGGCTCGCCAATCTCATTGAACGCCTTTCGAGAGGCCGCACCTATCAAAACGACATGGATGATGTCAATCACAATCCATTCACACAGGAAATCAGGAATTCCCGCAATCCTCCGGATTTCAAACTTCCACAACTGGAGCCATACAACGGCAGAACGGATCCTACCGTGCATCTCATGCGCTATAAACGGCATATGGAAGTTCAATCGGCGTCGGAAAACGTCATGGCAAAATGTTTTCCCCTCTTTTTGACTGATATTGCTGCTATGTGGTTTCGGCAGCTGGAATCTGAATCGATCAACAGCTGGAACATGTTGGTCGCTCGCTTTATTGAACAGTTTCGGGTCCATATCGCTCGACCCAAAAATGTCATGTCACTCACTACAATCAAGCAGAGACCCAAAGAAACTCTGCGATCATTTCTGGAAAGATTCAACATTGCAGCAGCATCAGTTGATCGGCCTGAGCCATCTATGGTATTGATGGCGGCAGTATCCGGCGTTCTAGACAACTCGGAGTTCAAGAAATCCTTGTACCGAGACCCACCAAGGAATCTCAGTGAATTCTATCTTGAATCGGATAGGTTTTTGCGTGAAGAAGACGCAACCTCCGAGAAGAAAGTTCTCGATGTTAACATGCTCAAAGACGGAGAACCGTCTGATTCTGACAAAGGCAAAGGAAAAGCTGCCGTCAAGAATGACCGCAACGCTCAGCCCCGGAGAGGGCCCAGATATGAAAAGTACACTGAACTCAATGCCCCACTCTCAGACATCTATCTGGACACAAACGGTGACGTCTCCTATCCAAAGCCTCCCAGGAGGGAGCCATCACAAAGAGAACGCGATTCTGGGAAATATTGCGTATTTCACGATATGGACGGTCATGACACAAATGACTGTAGACACTTGCGAGATCTGATTGAGGAACGGGTTAGACGTGGAGAGCTACCCGAGTATGTGAAACAACCAACACCTGTACCTGTGCTGCCACCACCTGCTCCCCAGAGAGGGAATGACCCTGGAACGAGCTCCCATCGGCTCGTCATCAAATGATCTGGATTGGATCACTCTGTGTTTTCTGCATTTCTTAGGATTTAAGATATGTCTCTTTGCTTTCTTTAGGTTTTCCGATTGGCTAAATCGGAGTACACACGTTCGGGGTTAGGATTTAGCTCCAAAACGTGCTCTGCACTCGATGACAAACCAATCAGGATTTGCTTTTGTTTTGTACTTTGAATTGAATAAGGAAGGACTTTCCGAGCATGGATTATGTTTGGAAATTTAAGTATCTTGTCAGGTTGTGGCAGGATTCTCAATCTCAGTTAAAGTATGGCTTATACTTATCTCGGACCCCTAGGCATGGATTATGCTTAGGGACAGGCTGTCTTGTCAGGTCTTGGCAAGCATAGCTCTATCCCGACATGGGTATGGATTGTACTCACTAGGACTCTTAAGTATGGATCATACTCTGGAACGGCTTATTGTTTTGTCAGGATTTGGCAAAGGAACTCAATAAAACTCGGGTATGGCTTATGCTCAGTTTGAACTTCCTGGTATGGCTTGTACCCGGAAGGTTAGGTCCTTCGTCAGGTTTTGGCAGGATGATTCGAACGTGTCTTGAGTATGGTTTATGCTCAAACAAACGCCCAAGCATGGTTTATGCTCGAAAATGTAATCGGTTTTGTTAGGTTTTGACATACCTGTTTGCTTTCTCTTCTTCGCAGGTATGAATTATACTTGCAGCTGGTAGGCCCGGCGTGGCCTCGGATTATCCAGAACACATCTTCCTTCATTCAGCAAGATATGTTCTGAGGGGCAAAATGTTGACCCGCTTTTTAGTCAAAGCAGTCACACATGGAATCTCTTCTCAACAATACACTCAAACGTTGGGAATATCGTCAGAAGACATGAAGTGATTTGGTTGAAATCGCATCACAAACAAAGAAAGGCCCGAAACTCCTACCAGATGACCTTTTTTGGGCCCGAAAACAGCGATTACGGAGCTAAGCTCTGTAACTCTTGTAGATCTCTGAATTAGCTTCAGTTTGAGCTTTGGTTTGGCTCAATCGGACTTACGGTTTGAAAGTTACGCCCGTTTCCGTGAACGCATGCAGAACCGGAAACTGCGAACTTGGAAATTTGGCATCACCCCTAACCGGGTCGGATCGGAGGAGGAGACCCGACCCCCTTGGCAAAATTTTGTACTAGAAACTCCGGCATGCATTTCCTTCGGTTCGGTTCGGACCATAAGACCCGACCCGCCTTGCTCCGCACAGAAGTGCACACCCTGTCTTCGGTTCGGATGCTCCACCCCGGTTCGGATCGGACCCGAACCGATCCGCTTGGACCTGCTGCTGCATTCCAACTTTGACCGCTTCTCAAGGAGTAACCGCCTCTACATTCATGGATCTGGCTCCACTTGGCAAAACCCGAACAGAGGACTTCTTCCACTGCTTCTCGAGATCAACTCCGGTCGTGACACGTGGCATATCCGAACCGGGTCACCCAGAGGCTCTTCTACGCCTATAAATACACCACAGCATGGCTATTTCAAGGGACTTTTGGCTCTTCTCCATCGGAGCTTCCTCCATTACAATAGTGCAAGGACTTTGTGCTTCCAAAATCATTCTAACACGAGGCTATCGTGTATAAATTCACTCTCTAATCTCCTCTTTCATACTGTAAACACGAGGATTTCGTGTATAATCCGCAAACAAACAGCATTGTAATAGTTTTCTTAGGATTTAAGAAACTATAAAGTGGACGTAGGCTTGGATTGAGCCGAACCACTATAAAAATTTCGTGTGTCTCCTCTTATTTTACTGCTTTTTCTGTATTAATCTGTGATTGTGAGGTTTTCACATAGAGTTTGGGTGTTAGGCCCAAATTTCGGTCTAACATCTATTAATGTAAATAAATAACTAAGTAAGGGATCTTTGGAATATATGACATGCATAATAGTCGATAACTATATTTTGTATAATTTATATATGGATCTTCTGTACTATGCAAGTTTAATAAAAAAAATTGGAACATATGATATATGGTAAATTATGACCATAATCTATGTTATGTAAATGTAATGCAAACATGGGGTATATGATCATATTGTGAGTCAAGACTATTATTTATGCATGTGAACTTAGGCAAGATTTATAATTAGGCAAGATATGTTTGTAAAACTTTAAGAAATGATTAAAACTGTTATATTTGCCTAATTTGCTAGTTTTGTTACAATGCCTAATCTACTAGTTCGGTTATATTGCTTAATCTGCTAGTTCTGCTCTACTGCCTAGTCTGCTAGATTTGTTCATCTGCCAAATCTGTCATCTGCTAAGTCTGTCGAAAATGCTAAATCTGCTAGTTTGCTTAATCTGCTAAGTCGCCTAATCTGAGAAATCTGTTATCTGGTATATCTGTTGAGTTTATATAATTAGTCCGCTATTGACATAATCTGAATTGGCTATAGTTATGAATAATTGACATGTATATTAGGCATGGGTATAAATGGGAAATCATTAATTAATTGGCCGCAAAAATAAACATGGCTAACTCGAGGTTAGAATGAGTTTGCGACGTAATTCTGCCCGGAACCGCCCGACATATTCCAGTGGTCACAAACAATAGGTTCTAATGTGAGAAGTTAGTCATAACGTGCTTGAAACCCGAGGTTAGACTCAGTTTGCGACAGAACCTGCCCGGAACCAACCGGCCTAACCAGTAGCCGCAAACTGTCAGTCTAATGTGAGAGGTTTGGGCATTAATATTAAATTAATGAAAATCTGAGATAATTATGATGTCTAAAACGTGTTGGGTAAGGTTAAACCAATTGAACCAATGAATCTGATAAACCCGTTTCGTGAATCCGTAGGCCCAATACAAATTTAGATAATCTGTAACCAGTTAATCTGTAAGTCTGTTAATTTGTAACCAGTTAATCTGTAAGCCTGTTAATCCGAACATCTGATCCGTTAGTCTGAAAACCTGTTAACTTGATTGTCTGATCTGTGAACTAGTTAATCTAATTTTTTAATGTCTGAAACCTGTAGAAATCTGTTAGTCTGGGGACACAAGGTTAGGAGGGGAATCACTTGTTTCATCTGTTGTTTGGGACCCATATTAGTTAGTAACCCTTTCTGGTATCAAAACTTTGACCCAATAGTAAGTAGGGTCCGGACACGCTTACTGAACTAATTATAAGCGGTTCATTCTGATAATGGCGAGGGGTGTTGATGGTGCGTGCCAACCGGGTCATGTGCGTGCATGGATCTCGGTCTGCCTCTGAGGATGTAAGACGCCGTGACATCTGTAAATAGGTCTGTGCCAATTGGTTGTCACTTTAGGGAGTGATACACCCTACTGTGAGGCCGACACAGGATATTTATGTATTAGAGAGCCGATCGCTTGGGGTAGGGTTTTAGGGTACACTTAGTTCTATCTATTTCTGTTGGTACCGTCTGTTTCTGTTGGGTGGTAACATCTGTCTGTTTCTGCGTGGTACCGTCTGTTCGGGTGGTAAAGGCCCATTACTAGTGTACACCTAATTCTACATTCTGTTTCCATAGGGATTAATCTGTTTCTGCTTCTGTCTGTTTCTGGTCGGGTAGTAAAGGCCCATTATTAGTGTTCTGTTTCTGTTAAATTATTCTGTACCCGCTTCTGTTTCAGTTTAGACATTAGGGTGACACCTAATCCTGTTAAACTAGTATTAGTGCAGAGAAGTGTAAAGAAAATAACTTATATCATTCTGTTCTTCTGTTATATCTGCTACACTTGTTACAGTTATCTCTCATCCAGTTTTATGTTCATGTCATGTTATTATTATCTGTTCATAACTGAAAATCACTGGACTTGCCCGACTTTATGTCCGACCCTTGTTGTTTCGCCTCTTTTCTTCCGTTTCCCCCCAGGTTTTCTAAGGAGGGAATACTCTAGCTAGATCCAGATTTCTTCTGCTTGAAGTGCTTAAAGTATGACTTGTCTTCTTCTGTGGGGATTATGATTTTAAACTATGCGTTCTAAAGGCTTTTGTACAAGACTGATATTTTGTACTTGAATTCTGAGATTTGAAAGGATGTAACCATACTGATTTCTGTTTCCGCTGTAATAAAGTTAAAAAATTTCAAGTACTGTTTTTATCTGTCTTGTAAGTTTCTGTTCGGTTTACTAAAATGCTCCACCAAAGTTAAGGCATTCCCCTTGCGAGTCTCCTTAACGAAGGTGGGGTGTTACACTTGGTATCAGAGCTGAAGGTTACCAGATTGGGTAAAGTTTTTGGAAAACTATTTTCAAAAAAAAAAAGGTTTTGAAAGGAAGTATTTTCAAAAATTAAGCTTATTTTGAAAACATGATCCCCAAGAGCCATATATCTTTCCTTCAGTCCTTTTTGTATTGAATCTTTCCTTTTTTTCGTTTCAGCATGTCTGAAGCATCTGAGACACCAGAGGGTGTTCATGTACCCGGTTGGTTTCGTCAATATCTTGAGGCTAGGACCGCCGCCGCAGGTCCAGCAGATGATCCCCCTCCTCCTTCGCTCCCTCCTCGTGCAATTGTTTTCTCAAAGATCTGTAGAGATTTTAGGGCCATGGGTGGAAAGGATTTCAAGGGAACTGAATCATTCGTCGAAGCGAGGAACTGGCTCAAAGAAACTGAGGATCTGTTCGTTATCTTCGAGGTGGACGATAGGCAGAAGGTACAGTTGGCGGTATGGCATCTCAAAGACGAAGCTTCCTACTTGTGGGAAGTCACTAACGCCGAGAGGCCGGTTGAGACATGGATGGATTTCAGAACAAGGTTTGAGACAAGTTTCTCTCGCAAGCTGAACGGAGTTTACAACTGGAAAAGTTCTTATCTCTTAAGCAAGGAAGTATGACGGTCAAGGAATACGTCAACCGGTTCAACCAACTAGCTAGGTTCGGATTGGATTTAGTCAACACTCAGCATAAAAAGGCTCTCCGCTTTGTTAAAGGATTGAACGAGCCACTGCACAGCCTAGCCATGACCCATGTACCCATGGGAGCGACTTACGAGAAATTGGTGGACATGGCACTACTGCACGAGGAAGACAAGGGCCCGAAAGAGACAAAGAAGGAAGAACCACAAAATAAGAAAGCATGGCCCAAAAAGTAAACACAAAAGAAGGATGAGAAGTCTGAAGATAAGAAGGGGAAAAAGTGCTTTACTTGTGGAAGCTTGACTCATATGAACAAGGATTGCAGAAAAAGGAAGGGCGCTTGCTTCAACTGTGGGGAGATGGGACACTTCACTAGGGATTGCCCGAAGAGACGAGGACAAGGAGGGCAGGCGAACATTCTTGAGGCTAGTGGCTAGGATAGAAGTAGGAAAATTCCTATAGTAGGTTTAATTTCTTTATCTGATTATGGAGTTAAGACTTTTTCTGATTCTGGTATTTTGATTTTGTAATCGATACTCTGCACTTTAATACTAGTATTATTTCTGATTCCGCTGTAGACTCAAACCCATAAGGGTTATGATAAATCTGTTTGTGATAGATTGGGTTTTGAGAGATATCTGTGTTAGGCGCCAAGTATGTCGCATACATTCTAAGGTTTTGTGGGATATGATTTTATCATGCTTAGCTTCCTAAGAATCATTAGGGAACCTGATCTGTATCAGTAGTCTGTAAATATCTGAATAATTCTGATTTCCAGTTTTGACATTGTCTAAAGAGGGTAATCCTCTGAGTGTCAATCTGATATTGATTTCGGTCTTTGGGGTTGATACTTAGGGGAATTATTTTCTCAACCAATGTCTAATGGGAATCAAGTCTTCGTTCTATCTGTACTCGCTTCCATCATTCGACTGTATCCTATCGATCGAATCTTCGAACTTTAGGTAGAAACTAATAGGTGTAAACATGTATTTGAGACATGTTATGTTTGATGGTAGCAAGTGGATGCAAGTGGTTGCTAGTGGTTGCCCGTGGATGCATAAACACACACTAGGCACTAGATCGGCTTGAAAACACTCTCGTACTGCATATGGATGTGTGAGCATTTTCAATTTTTGTGGATGCGAAATGATTGACTCAGCACATGGATGTTGCATATGACTGAATGGTTGTGCACTCATATAGAAATGATATGTATCGAGTAGGAAAATTGCATACATGTTGGACTCATGGCACTGGCATAATTCGCATTAAGGAGGTCAACTGAATCAGTGGACCGCCTGATCTTTGCATTAGACAAGGAACATATACACACACTTCTTGCATATGTTCATACAGCCTTAGAAATCTCTTAAGGACAATGAATGCCTGTGATTGGTGATTGAGTAGATGGATGATTGGATGGCAGGACACATTCTTCTTAACTTGAAGATTTCGGGGACGAAATCCTTTAAGGAGGGGAGAATGTAACACCCCGCATTTTTAAGTATAATTAAAAAATAAATAAAATATATGAAAATATGCTTATGATAGGTAAATAATGGTGATGCATAAGGAGAATTAATTAATACATGGAAGAGAAGAAAAATTAGTTCGATAATGGCGTATGTTACGGAAAAGATAGTAAAATAAGGATATCTAATTCAAGAATAAGGAATGAGGTAAAATGGATATCACCATTGTGTTCCTCTCGGAAAAATACGCGAAATAGAGTCCAAGTTTTCGAAAATCGGAGTCCGTAACAAGATTCAGAAGGTTTCGGTCAGCTCAGAACTGGGCAGGTCGGCCCGGGGGTCGGCCCGGGGGTCGACCAGGGGGTCGACCTGGGAGTCGACCCCCCCTATGGGGGTCGACTATAGTGTCGACCCCCCCTGCAGGTCGACTTGGTCGGCCTGTTTCGGTCCAGAACGCGTTTTTGAAGCCCTAGGACGATTTTTGATGGTCCGGATTGGTTTTAGGGTTAATCTGATGGCTGAAATGAGTTCCTACACCTATAAATACACCCTAAGACCTAGCCTCCTCTACACACAATTCTATTATTCTTCTTCTCTGCCTCTTTTCTAAATAAAAAAATAAAAATGGCGTCGTTACTCTACTGGAATCAAAACTGGAAGCTAATCAACATCAACCTAAGCAATTCAATTCAAATTAGTGATTAAAGCTTCTGCAACAACTCTGCAACAACTAAAGTTCTTTCTTTAATCCAATCAAGGCAAGTGCAGTTATTTTCCGATATAAACGTTAATTCTGATTATGACATGAATTATAAATCTCAATCTGAGGTTATATCTATTCTGTTCTGTTTGGATCTATCTTATTTTGTATCTTTTCCTCTTTCTGTTCTATAGCCAGGCTACTACGAGCCTGAGCCAATCTCATAAGAGATTAACCTACGCTAAAATATTTGGGACAGTACAATGAATGATGCATAATTTGGGCATGACCAATAGGTGACTGATTTGAGGAAAGAACATGGACTGTAGCTAGAACATAAATTTGAGACATATGACTGGACATGTTATATTTATAAAATAAATGGTAATTAAACATATGACTTGAAATAAAGAGAATATGGCTTAGGTATAAAGATTTACATGAGAGTAGGATATCTATTAATGTAAATAAATAACTAAGTAATGGATCTTTGGAATATATGACATGCATAATAGTCGATAACTATATTTTGTATAATTTATATATGGATCTTCTGTACTATGCAAGTTTAATAAAAAAAATTGGAACATATGATATATGGTAAATTATGACCATAATCTATGTTATGTAAATGTAATGCAAACATGGGGTATATGATCATATTGTGAGTCAAGACTATTATTTATGCATGTGAACTTAGGCAAGATTTATAATTAGGCAAGATATGTTTGTAAAACTTTAAGAAATGATTAAAACTGTTATATTTGCCTAATTTGCTAGTTTTGTTACAATGCCTAATCTACTAGTTCGGTTATATTGCTTAATCTGCTAGTTCTGCTCTACTGCCTAGTCTGCTAGATTTGTTCATCTGCCAAATCTGTCATCTGCTAAGTCTGTCGAAAATGCTAAATCTGCTAGTTTGCTTAATCTGCTAAGTCGCCTAATCTGAGAAATCTGTTATCTGGTATATCTGTTGAGTTTATATAATTAGTCCGCTATTGACATAATCTGAATTGGCTATAGTTATGAATAATTGACATGTATATTAGGCATGGGTATAAATGGGAAATCATTAATTAATTGGCCGCAAAAATAAACATGGCTAACTCGAGGTTAGAATGAGTTTGCGACGTAATTCTGCCCGGAACCGCCCGACATATTCCAGTGGTCGCAAACAATAGGTTCTAATGTGAGAAGTTAGTCATAACGTGCTTGAAACCCGAGGTTAGACTCAGTTTGCGACAGAAACCTTCCCGGAACCAACCGGCCTAACCAGTAGCCGCAAACTGTCAGTCTAATGCGAGAGGTTTGGGCATTAATATTTCATTAATGAAAATCTGAGATAATTATGATGTCTAAAACGTGTTGGGTAAGGTTAAACCAATTGGACCAATGAATCTGATAAACCCGTTTCGTGAATCCGTAGGCCCAATATAAAGTTAGATAATTTGTAACCAGTTAATCTGTAAGTCTGTTAATCTGTAACTAGTTAATCTGTAAGCCTGTTAATCCGAACATCTGATCCGTTAGTCTGAAAACCTGTTAACTTGATTGTCTGATCTGTGAACTAGTTAATCTAAATTTTGTATGTTTGAAACTTGTAGAAATCTGTTAGTCTGGGGACACAAGGTTAGGAGGGGAATCACTTGTGTCATCTGTTGTTTGAGACCCATATTAGTCAGTAACCCTTTCTGGTAACAAAACTTTGACCCAACAGTAAGTAGGGTCCGGGCATGCTTACTGAACTAATTATAAGCGGTTCATTTTGATAATGGCGAGGGGTGTTGATTGTGCGTTCCAACCGGGTCATGTGCGTGCGTGGATCTCGGTCTACCTCTGAGGATGTAAGATGCCGGGACATCTGTAAATAGGTCTGTGCCAATTGGTTGTCACTTTAGGGAGTGATACACCCTACTGTGGGGCCGACACAAGATATTTATGAATTAGGGAGCCGATCGCTTGGGGTAGGGTTTTAGGGTACACTTAGTTTCGTCTGTTTCTGTTGGTACCGTCTGTTTCTGTTGGGTGGTAACACATGTCTGTTTCTGCGTGGTACCGTCTGTTCGGGTGGTAAAGGCCCATTACTAGTGTACACCTAATTCTACATTCTGTTTCCGTAAGGATTAATCTATTTCTGCTTCTGTCTGTTTCTGATCGGGTAGTAAAGGCCCATTATTAGCGTTCTGTTTCGGTTAAATTATTCTGTACCCGCTTCTGTTTCAGTTTAGACATTAGGGTGACACCTAATCCTGTTAAACTAGTATTAGTGCAGAGAAGTGTAAAGAAAATAGCTTATATCATTCTGTTCTTCTGTTATATCTGCTACACTTGTTACAGTTATCTCTCATCCAGTTTTATGTTCATGTCATGTTATTATTATATGTTCATAACTGAAAATCACTGGACTTGCCAGACTTTATGTCTGACCCTTGTTGTTTTGCCTCTTTTCTTCCGTTTCCCCCCAGGTTTTCTAAGGAGGGAATACTCTAGCTAGATCCGGATTTCTTCTGCTTGAAGTGCTTAAAGTATGGCTTGTCTTCTTCTGTGGAGATTATGATTTTAAACTATGCGTTCTGAAGGCTTTTGTACAAGATTGATATTTTGTACTTGAATTCTGAGATTTGAAAGGATGTAACCATACTGATTTCTGTTTCCGCTGTAATAAAGTTAAAAAATTTCAAGTATTGTTTTTATCTGTCTTGTATGTTTTTGTTCTGTTTACTAAAATGCTCCACCAAAGATAAGGCATTCCCCTTGCGAGTGTCCTTAACGAAGGTGGGGTGTTACAGCGATGCGCTGATGTTGAACGGGGTTGTTTAGGGTTTCGTTAGTGGGAAGAATAAGGTTGCGGTCTGGAATTTTGGAGTTTTGAAATTGGCAGATCGTTATTCAGTGGGAGTAGCGACTTGGGAGTTGCGACGTTAGAGGAGTTTGGGTTCGAAATCTTTTCGTCCTCGAAAAGGAACGGAGCTGAAAGTTGTTTAATTAGCCAACTCAACTTTCATTTTGGCTTTCATTCTTCAACTTTTCAATTTCTAAGAACCTTCACATTTCTCAAAAATTTGGGTAACACCCTAAATTTCGAAAAATTTCTCCATAACCTCCTTTGTACGGGGAGGGTTTGAAAATTTTATTGGGCCGTATCAGGCACCCAATAAATCAATAAAAAGAATACACAATTTTTGTGACCTATCTGTGCCCAAGGGATACATGTAAAAAATCATAATCTCATACCTTGCCCAGTGTTGGAAATAAAATAGTCCATGTGCCTTAATTAACAACAAGAGAGACGTGAAATTTTTATCATCTCTAGACCTGTGTAGGGTTTTTATTAAATCCTGCCCCGAGCATCATTACATGTATTACTTAATTATGTCCATAATCAGTATTCTGTTCAACCTGTAATTCAGTCATCGCCATACAAGCATCTCGCCCGTATGGAAATCCAAACTTGGTCATATAAGCGCCAAATGCTTATATGGAATATGATATGATATGCTGTCTTCATGTAGTATGCCATGTGGTGTAGTTCATAATTTATTTGTTGCTATCCTATGGCGTATTTTTATAATCTCATACAGATTAACCATCACAACGCATCCAATTTCATTCACAGGAGTTGATATAATAATAAAATTGTACAGCCAACTCATTAAGGTGCACCTGTTTGTCAAGCACGCGATATATTTCTTTACTCAACGCGAAGCCATTAACCTGCTCAACATATATATATATATATATATATATGTATACATATATATACACACACACACACACATGTCTATGTATGCAATTCCAATCAATTTTCAATTTAATTCTACTTTATATTTGGCTTAGCTTTACTTATCCTTCATTCTTTTGTTGGGTTTATCAATCCAATATTTTTATAAATCAAACTAATAATCACACATCACAACCAGCAATCGATTAATTGATGAAATTTCCAAATACATAACTTTCACATATTCAAAAATCACATTTTCAATGCCAAAACACAAATAATAAAATCTAACTAAGGTTTTGGTTCTCACACCAGTCATTTGGAAATATATAGGTATCCACTTTCGAAACTCGAACATAAATGCTGATGACGTGGTCACATCATCAGAATCATCTTCGGGCGACTAGATTGTGATTCTATATCTATCCAGTATATTTGAGAGTTCGAATATATGTTCATGACACATATATGCAAAATCTTCATATACCTGATAGTCCAAATTCAAAATAAAATAATTAAATCTTTACAATAGGGTATAATTTTCAAAACTAAATTCGTTTTTAGAAATAATGCTCTTTAAACTCATCGTAAGGCATTACTAACCCTATCTCTAACGAGTTATTCTCATAGGATGTTACTGATCCTATCTCTGATGAATTCTTCTGTTTGGTTCTATGTGCCTTGTTCTCGAGCTCTGTAAACCAAAGCTCTGATACTAAGCTGAAACGACCCAGACTTCCCTGATTGGAAAAGCCCGGATTGCTTTGAGAACACGACGCATCAGAACGTAAACACTAGAATATTTCATTGCTATCACAACAATTTACATCAGAGTACAATAATATATCAAAGTATGAATAAATATTACACAGCGGAAAAATATTAGATATTTAAATTACATTTAAATATATAAACATAATGTGCAGTGGAAAACATCAACTACCACAACTGAAAGAAATATACAGATACAAAGCCTTCCGAATATAGCTCCATCTATAATCCAGGATCCTATGAAAAGAAATATCGGCGAAAACCAAAACTACAAGTTGCCTGAATATGGGCACCCAGACTTTAGGTAGAAACAATAAACTCCAAGTCAGTCATGGGACTGGTGTGAGAACTAAAACAGTTATTAACTTTATTTTAAAGTTGGGTAAATCAAGGGACCACAACGTATAACATGAAACGGGTTTACTCCCATGAATACTTTGAAATAAAACAATTTATAAACAACGCAATGCTTTTTGAAAAATGAAGCTATTATAAGACTCAGGTTCGATCACACAATGTAACGCAAGTCGGATGATAGAGTTTTACCTTATAATAGCCAAACATGCTTGGTACGTTTTAAAACAAATCATTTTGATATTACTGTAAGTTCATAGTGTCCAAAACAACTTCAAATATAAATGTATCAATCATAGACGACATAGGTACCATATATTATGTTGCCATACTAGTTCTACAATTAAAACCGAAAATGTCATATTGGAAATTGGATTTCCATCTATGAGTCGAGGCAAGGGATCTTCCTTACCGGTTTCGAGACACTCTAGAAAATGCCTCTGGGTTACACACTCTGGGCAACCCTGGTTAGAGACAGGGCCGATCCTCTCTTATTTTGAGGATTGGTTATTCCTGAACACACGTTTTCCGGTCCTATAGGACTTATCTCTGGGCCATTAGGGACTCAATATCTGAGGCGCCTCGCAATCCATCATCCACACAAGTAAAAATGTCTGGGCTCCATACCATGACACCACTTCTAGCTAGAACGAAACGTCATGTCCTCCCTGAGGTCCTCATTCCGTTTTTGACTCATACCGATGTGTGAGGCTCGCGAATTAACGCTGCACACAAAGTTATGCTAATTAAAGCCATGCTTTGATCATCAACCACAAGTTTTTTCTTTTCAACAAAAGCCTTGATCATTTGCATCTTAGCATGTCGCATTGACAATCCATGCAATACGACTGATGTATATCGATATATAACCTTTAAGCTCGTACGTCTCAAAGAAGGGTGTTAGGAAAGAGAATAAATTCTCCGCCACCAACAGATACATATTTAATAGAAATCAATCAACACAGAATGAAATCCAATGTCAGACACACGATCCATTTACAAGTCCGTTCTGGGTCTGAATGAAACCAGAGGCACCTTATTCCTCGTCCCATATGTCCAATACAGGAGAGAGGACCTCGCATATCCGGTCGATCTCCAATTACGTCTGGATGATCACCACTTATTACCTTGACTTGGGTGTACAACCCAATCAAGACACCAGTAATCATCCAAACAATGTGAAGATCTCCGGTCTTCAACCACCGTCTTCATCGAATTTCAGTCGCTGTGTCAGTTATTCAGAATGGAGTAAAACCGGCCTTTCCAAATAACTCGCGTATTTTATACTCAATAATCAAGTGCTATAAAAACACCTCATTCCAATTCAGAATATTCTTTTATTTAAATATTCACATCTTTAGGGAAAGGTTCCCATATATTTTATCAAAGATATATTCTTTTAAACTATTTCTTTAATCTTCCTTTGGATATCAATTTCGAAAGATTTCATTTTATATTTACACAATTCTATACCAAATTAAGGTTTATCAACTAGTCGAGATTAGCGAATCTTACCGAAGTGATCGTTTGTTTATATTATTCCAGTCCCAACCTATCATCCCATGGAGTAAAACTGATAGTACTCCATATCTAATACCCATGGTGTTATCGGTAAATTTAATTAACATTTCATGTTAAAATCTAATTAAATATTTAGCTATCGCCTGGAGTAAAACTGGTGGTACTCCCTCTTGAAACATTTCTTAAATTCGATAATCTTAATTACCTCTTTCATTCCCAATCTATTTAAAGATTTATTAAAAATTCATTTGGTTTTAATCTTCCAAAAATCATTACTTAGTGATTATTCAATCTTTTAGAAAATTAATCCTGTCTTTAATGGGGTTGAAGAACTATAACGACCCGGTTTTTGGCAACTTTGGTTATCGACATAAACTCATTGACGACTAACCAAACATCGAAAAACCCGGTAGTTAATGAAAGAAATTGGAGGGGGAGAATAGATAAGATAGAAACTTTGAATAGAAGTAGAAGAAGAACACAACATCAGAGTAACACGAACCTCACAGCGGAACGAATAACATATATTAGATAACATATCCTTGAAATAAAATCAGTATATTTATACAATAACATTATCAGAGTACAACACTTACAACATAGCGGAAATAACTATAGCTATATGATCCTGAAGACTCCTGCTCCAGCTCTTCAAGTATCTGTAAATCCCGACTACTTGACTGCCCATACAAAATTGCGCACCCAAGAGTTTAGGGAAACAAAACAAAATAAACTCCGGCCAGTCATGGGACTGGTATGAGTAAAACATTTTAAAACAGTTCAACAAGTAAACGATATCTCATAAGACCACGCCGTATAACGGAACGGGTTTTTCCCTTATGAGAGTCCAAAATATATTTATATCAAAAAACTTTTGATATTATAATAATGTCTATCAACCACAATATAATAATCATCTAGCAGAAAAACTTTCATCTCACGCTTCTACATATATGATATACAATTAAAACCGCAAGCACGTATTGGGTAATGGATTTCCAACTATGACAAGGTATGGAACCACCTTACACTAGTGTACCTCTAGAGAGGAATACACTGGGTACAACAAGATCATTTTGCAACCCGGCCATACATGACCGACCACTCATTTTGCTTGAGTGTATCGAATGTATATCACCAACGGTCGGGATCAGCAACCGTTTCCCGAATGGGACAGTATCAATAATAGATTTTTAGAAGTAAATGAAACTCTAGATCAGGTGATTATACACCCTAATAGGTGCGACCTACATAGCCATGCTGCCTGCCCGATTTCTGTCATTTACCGGTTGATGAGGCTTGAGGTTACGCTTTATCATCACATCAGACTCACTTTGAATGCCAAATGGTCAGGTCCATCGAAAATCACTAATTGACGTCTACAACAGTACATTACGTGTTAGTTAAAGAAGTTTCCTTCTCCGCTTCCACTCTTCGTACGGTTGAAGAAATCAATGTGCGTGACCTTTCTGGAAATACTTTGTCAGACATTCATCCATAAAAGTCATCCAGGAAAAGGATGAACCGAAGGCACTATTCAGTACATCCATCTTAGGCATTGTTATCTAAGACTTATACGATAGCCCTTGCACTTTAATCCGTCTTCAATTATCTTTGGCATATATGATTTGCAACGCTTAGGACAATACAAAGTGGTTCTTTGGATAATAATCCAACCGGTCTCGCCATATTAACAACGTTAAAATGGTCAAAAACTTCGATAGTCAGTGAGTTAACTATCAAAGAAAAATACGTGTGCAAACAACGATATTATTTCCAGATGGGAATTCTATCAAATCAATCATCAATCATATATATCTATATATATATATATGTATACATATTTCCTTATTTCCTTTGTTTAGAAAATATACGTTAACACTGGAAAACATTTCCATTTCTAATCCATATTTCCAATTTCAATATTTGATTACGTTTCTGATTCTATTTGGGAAACATTTCCAATTCTTCTTTACTTGGATTTAAACAGATGTTTAAATCAACATCGCGACGACAACTCGAACCACTATACTTATTTACTAAATTCACTTAATCGCTTTCACTCTCAAACCTTAACCATTTCTACATTAAAAACGAAGTCAATCAAGTTGGGGTATAATTACCTCTCAGACCTTGACTGAACAACATTTCAAATCTCGAAATAGGTTAAGTTCGTCTTTTAACTCTTTAACACTTCCTTACGTAACTCTCGTTCGAATAAATCTCTATTCGATAACTCCTCCCTTCGAATAACTATATTTTATAATCTCCCTTACGAATAACTAGATTCGAAAACCTTTCTTCGAATAAACTAAATTCGATTAACTCTATTTATTTAACCCTAATCGATTAACTCTTTTTACTTAACTCCTTTCGAATAACTAATTCGATAACTCCTTTCGATTAAACTATAATCGAAAACTCCTTTCGAATAACTAATTCGATAATTCCTTTCGATTAAACTATAATTGATAACTCCTTTCGAATAACTCATTCAATAACTCTTATGTGTTTAACTCTATTTGAATAACTAATTCGAATAACTCTTATTTATTTAACTCTATTCGAATAACAAATTCGAATAACTCTTATTTATTTAACTCTATTCGAATAACTAATTCGATTAACTCTTATTTATTTAACTCTATTTGAATAACTAATTCTAATAACTCTTATTTATTTAACTCTATTCGAATAACTCTTATTTATTTAACTCTATTCGAATAACTAATTCGAATAACTCTTATTTATTTAACACTATTCGAATAACTAATTCGAATAACTCTTACTGGATTAACTCTTATTCGAATAACTTATATTCGATTTGCTTACTTTCAAATACTTATATTCGATAATCTCTTTATTCGAATAAATCTTATTTGATTTAACTCCTATCGAATATCTAGATTCGATCAACTCACTTCGAATATCTCTGATTCGATTATCTCACTTCGAATATCTCTGATTCGATTATCTCACTTCGAATATCTATTATTCGATTATCTCACTTCGAATATTTACTATTCGATTATCTCACTTCGAATATTTCTGATTCGATTCACTTCTTCGAATAACTAAATTTTATTAACTAATTTCAACTCTATTTGAATAAACTAAATTCGATTAACTCCATTTGAATAACTTTAGTTCGATTTAACTCTATCAATTAAATCTGTTTGATTTACTCTAATCAATTAACTCTTTTCACTTAACTCCTTTATATAATCCATTACGGTTCTAACATTTAAGTCTTATTTAAAATTCCTTTTATAACCCTATTTATTTGATAAATAAATAATTCTTTTATACTTCTATTTATTTCTCAAATAAATATCCCATTACAATCCTATTTATTTATCAAATAAATATTCCTTTATTTTTTCTATTTTATTTCCCAAATAAATATTCCATTTATCCTTCTATTTATCTATATTTATTTCATATAAACATTTCCTTTTTCAATCTTTATTTATTTTCTAAATAAATAAATTCTTTTTCAATTCTATTTGTAAGTGTTTTACAAATATCTCCCTTTTCAATTTGTTTAACAAATATTTCCTATCTTGAATTCTATTTATTTTCTAAGTAAATATCCCCATTTCATTTCTATTTATTTCTCGAATAAATATTCCATTTTAGTTCTATTTACTTCCTAACTAAATAATCCTTTTACATTTGTTTTACAAATATCTTCCTTTATATTTGTTTTAAAAATATCTCTTTATTACTCTATTTGTTTTATAAAAGTCCCTTTTGATTATCCTATTTATTTTCCAATAAATATCCTTATGATATCTTATTTATTATTCCAATAAATGTTTCTTATATAATCTTATTTATTATTCCAATAAATATTTCTCTTTATAAAATCCTTTGATTTTATAAATACTTTCTCTTTAATAATTTCTAATTCATTTTATAAATGAATATCCCTTTTTATAAAATCCTTTGATTTTATAAATACTTTATTTTCAATAAACACTTTGAAAATTCCCTTTTTACATCCCAATATTTCTTATGGTATTTAACGTACCATATAACAATGGTCAGAATCATTCAAACATATAAAATTATCAATAGATTATATATCCCATCATATATCACAATATATGAATAACAGTAAAATAAATGTTGAGGAACACAGTTGGGTCCCTCCAACCTGTTTCCCTTCATCCACAAATGTTACACAATAAAATCAACATCACTTTCATTTCAATATTGATTTAACGGTTTATATATATATATATGTATATGTATATATATATATATATATATGTATATATATATATATATATATAATTTTCACTAACTGACTAGCAGTTCAATCAAACAGTCAACACACAGTCAATCAGCCAATATTTAACAGTTCTAAAAATACAACATGAAATTATTAACTGTTCAGAGTTAGTGAGATTTACTCACATTGGCAGTTCATCGTTAAAAAACGCTAAACTGTTGTTTGATTTGAATCAAACAGTTTATTTCGCCATAAATTCAAACGAGCTCCACTCCACTTTTAGTCAGTTCCATTGGGTAGTGTCCGTCCATACGATCCCATCCGACCTTTTTTTCTGATTTTCGATACCGTATGCAACAGTTATGATATTTTAAAGTTAAATACACATTAAAATAAAATAAAACTTGATTTACTTTTCTCATATGGGCCATAACCTTTTGATGAAGCCCATCTCCTCACAAAAGTACTCAACCTTACCCGCAACTCTCGTCTTCCCCCAAATCAAAACCGTAAGCTCCCAGTGCAAAACACCATCACAGAAAACTCCTTCAAACCTCCACCGCTTCCCCCATTCTCCTCGAATCCAAAAACTAATATCACCGTGATGCTCCTTTTTGAAATCCGCACCAGCCCATACTCTTTTTGACCCCTTCGAACCTCTCCTTGGAATTGCGTTCTCATCCCCTGACGCACGAAGTCAGATAACTCGCAACATGAGTTTACCCAAAATCAGCCCCCAAATCGCCATAACTTGCTAAACGTCGCTACGATCCTAGAACCCTTGGCAAATGTATGTATCGAAGCTTGAATTTCCACAATAGTTGAACCCTAAAACCTCCTCATCGCGCTGGAACGAACCCTGCCCTATCAGTGTTGTTCGAACACCACAATCCACATATAGACTTGAACGGAATCGACCTAGGGATTCAAATATAAAGGTTGTATGATTTATAGGATTTTTATTTCATTTCTTATGATTTTCATCTGCTCACGAAATATTTGAGGGTGGAAAAATACTGACGACGCAAAATTTGACTTCGGGAAAAATGAGTTTAGTGTTTAGAAGGATTGAGGTGTTTTTATAGGATTATTATAATTAATTTTATATTGATTTTTATTGGGCTATTATCTTCGTTAATCCTTTAAAAATCCATATGATCACATATAATAACCAAAAATAACGAAAATGGACATGCAGATATAGTTTGACATTGTGGACCCAACGAAACTGGTTTCGTCGAATTCCGACTCCGTTTGCTCAGATAGCATATTTTTAACCGTCGAAATACTGACTGTTTTTCACTTTAAAAATCCGTACGGCCACACAGTGACTCTAAAAATCATGAAACTTGACGTCTAGCAATAATTTGATGTCGCGGATCCAACAAAATTAGTTTCGTCGAATTCTGAGGTCGTTTAAAAAACTTGTTATTTTGAAATCTTTGAATAACCCATTTAAATATATAAATATATTTAAATATAATTAAATTAAATACAAATAAATTTATATTATCGAATATATTCACAGTGGAATACCATACATCTCTACTAGGATTTATAACTTGATATTTCAAATCATGATTAAATCGATATTTGATTTAAAATGAAATTCCTTTTTAAAAACTTAAATAATTCCTTTATAAATTATAAAGGAATTCCACAGCGACTTTTCTAAAATCTAATTTGGACATAAATAAAAATCTACACGACGAAATCTCGATTTTTCTCTTCCACTAGAAAGATATACTCCACCAGCTCCACACGTTTCTTGTTTCATAGAAATCCAACTTAAAACGAATCCAGTACATTCAGTTGAAGTTCAAATCGCCAAGTTACGAACTACAGCGCCATTTCAAGCTCGGTTTTAATTATAATATAATTATACGTTCAAACTGTCGTTCAAATAATATATTCGTTATTCCAATTCAATTCTAAACTGAATTAAATATCACAGATGATCCAGTTCACACCATATCACCATTTCAGCCAATTCTGATTATTTCAGAATTAAATATATTATTTAATTTACTATTTTAAATTAAATATTCACCATTATTTAATTAAACTACCATTTAATTAACTATATCACTATTTATATAATTAAATAAATTAATTATATTACCTTTGTAAATGCGGGTCATTACATTTTTCCCACTTAAAATAATTTCGTCCTCGAAATTGCGAAGGTAGAGAACGACCCTATCGACTGGTTAGAACATATTTGTTCACTTCTTAACTTCAGTTTCAACTGAACCAATTTAATTTCAATTAATTTATTAATTAATTCTTATCAACGAAAATTTTCAAAAATCCTGAAAATTTTCTAACTCATTAACTTTTCAAAAAAAATCGCCAGCACCTCCTTTGTACTGGTCGATCGGTCAAACTCCAACCCGCCTCTCTGGGCCATCTCCAACCCAAAAGAAAATCAAACAACCAAGTGGCTTGCCAATTCGGCTCATAAATCGCCAAACTCATATGAAATATAAACTTGTACCTTTTTGTCGGGCATATCAACTCTATCACTTTTACCTGCTGTTAATTCAGCATATACCAATGTTATCCCAACCAAACTCCAATCAATTTTATCACCAACACAACCATTCGCTTTTTTTTACCAAGCCAAATATCATTTTAACTCGAGTTTCTTCTCGATTCCCAACTCTTAACTTGATTATCACATTACACTTCAAATTTGAATCTCATAATCCAATTTGTCTTGATATCATTCTAATTCAATCTCAGTTACCACTTTACTGGCTTTACTTTAATTCAAATTTGCTTTCACAAATTTCTGTTAAATTTGTTTTTAATTCAAACGGTCTTTCCCTGGGAGTTTTTAAACAGTTTACTCTTTTCAAAAATCAAATTTTCCTTTTTGAAATTCAACACAACTTGTCTTTCGCAAAACAAATTCAAAACAGTATCTCTGGTAGTAATTCGTCACTTACAACTCGAAAATGAATACTGATGATGCAGCTGTCATCATCAGAATCTATTTTCCAGCGATCGAAGTGAGTTCAATACTATAAAACCATTTCTAAACATTTCCACTTTGAAATTCATTTCAAAATATAATTCACACTGCTTGTAAAACAAATTTAAAATCTCCCAGGATCTTAAATTTCCTTATTTTTTATCCAAATCCACTTACAAACACTTATCCAATTTTCCAGAATTTTAATTCAATTCCTGGTTTAAAATTTCAGATTTAACTCATCTGATTTCACGTATTTTACTTATATGAATTCTGATTGGTTATTTACATAACCATTTAATTTATAATCTTACTCGATTATAATAATAACCAATATATCCAACATATTATAATTTTGATATATATATCTTCTCTATATCAAGATATACCTTGGGTAAACTTATTTTAATTTACCCACTTTTCAAAACATATCGTGTCGACCCATCGTATTCGAGTGTTTATAAGCTCCTACCGATACAGCGGATCAAACTGATCGACCAGAACCCATAAACAACTCAACTAATGAATCTCCACAATATAAGACCACTTTATATCAAATTACAAATACGCACTCGTATATATACACTCAAACTCAATCTAGGGTATTACTAACCCTATCTCTACCGAGTCACGCCACAGAGCCAAGGTAATTCACTTAACCTTTTGCTCTGATACCAACTGTAATGACCCGGTTTTTGGTGACATTGATTATCGACATAAACTCATTGACGACTAATCAAACATCGAAAAACCCGGTAGTTAATCGAAGAATTTAGAGGGGGAGAATAGATAAGATAGAAACTTAGAATAGAAAAAGAAGAAGAACACAACATCAGAGTAACACGAACCTCACAGTGGAACGAATAACATATAATAGATAACATATCCTTGAAATAAAATCGGTATATGTATACAATAACATTATCAGAGTACAACACTTACAACATAGTGGAAATAACTATAGCTATATGATCATGAAGCCTCCTGCTCCAGCTCTTCAAGTATCTGTAAATCCCGACTACTTGACTGCCCGTACAAAATTGGGCACCCAAGAGTTTAGGGAAACAAAACAAAATAAACTCCAGGCCAGTCATGGGAATGGTATGAGTAAAACAGTTTAAAACAGTTGAACAAGTAAACGATATCTCATAAGACCACGCCGTATAACGGACCGGGTTTTTCCCTTATGAGAATCCAAAATATCTTTATATCAAAAACCTTTTGATATTATAATAATGGCTATCAACCACAATATAATAATCATCTAGCAGAAACGCTTTCATCTCACGTTTCTACATATATAGTATACAATTAAAACCACAAGCACGTATTGGGTAATGGATTTCCGACAATGACAAGGTATGGAACCACCTTACGCTAGTGTACCTCTAGAGAGGAATACACTGGGTTCAACAAGAACATCTTGCAACCTGGCCATACATGACCGACCACTCATTCTGCTTGAGTGTATCGAATGTATATCACTAACGGTCGGGATCAGCAACCGTTTCCCGAATGGGACAGTATCAACAAAAGATTTTTAGAAGTAAATGAAACTCTAGATCAGGTGATTATACACCCTAATAGGTGCGACCTACATAGCCATGCTGCCTGCCCGATTTCTATCATTTACCGGTTGATGAGGCTTGAGGTTACGCTTTATCATCACATTAGACTCACTTTGAATGCCAAATGGTCAGATCCATCGAAAATCACTAATTGACGTCTACAACAGTACATTATGTGTTAGTTAAAGAATTTTCCTTCTCCGCTTCCACTCTTGGTACGGTTGAAGAAATCAATGTGCGTGACCTTTCTGGAAATACTTTGTCAGACCTTCATCCATACAAGTCATCCAGGAAAAGGATGAACCGAAGGCACTATTCAGTACATCCATCTTAGGCACTGTTATCTAAGACTTATACGATAGCCCTTGCACTTTACTCCGTCTTCAATTATCTTTGGCATATATGATTCGCAACGCTTATGCCAATACTGAGTGGTTCTTTGGATAATAATCCAACCGGTCTCTCCATATTAACAATGTTAAAATGGTCAAAAACTTCGATAGTCGGTGAGTTAACTATCAAAGAAAAATACGTGTGCAAACAACGATATTATTTCCAGATGGAAATTCTATCAAATCAATCATCAATCATATATATCTATATATATGTATACATATTTCCTTATTTCCTTTGTTTAGAAAATATACGTTAACACTGGAAAACATTTCCATTTCTAATCCATATTTCCAATTTCAATATTAGATTACGTTTATGATTCTATTTGGAAAACATTTCCAAATCTTCTTTACATGGATTTAAACAGATGTTTAAATCAACATCACGACGACAACTCGAACCACTATACTTATTTACTAAATTCACTTAATCGCTTTCACTCTCGAACCTTAACCATTTCTACATTAAAAACGAAGTCAATCAAGTTGGAATATAATTACCTCTCAGACCTTAACTGAACAACATTTCAAATCTCGAAATAGGTTAAGTTCGTCTTTTAACTCTTTAACACTTCCTTACGTAACTCTCGTTCGAATAAATCTCTATTCAATAACTCCTTCCTTCGAATAACTATATTTGATAATCTCTCTTACGAATAACTAGATTCGAAAACCTTTCTTGAATAAACTAAATTCGATTAACTCTATTTATTTAACCCTAATCGATTAACTCTTTTTACTTAACTCCTTACTTAACTCCTTTCGAATAACTAATTCGATAACTCCTTTCGATTAAACTATAATCGATAACTCCTTTTGAATAACTAATTCGATAATTCCTTTCGATTAAACTATAATCGATAACTCCTTTTGAATAACTCATTCAATAACTCTTATGTGTTTAACTCTATTCGAATAACTAATTTGAATAACTCTTATTTATTTAACTCTATTCGAATAACTAATTCGAATAACTTTTATTTATTTAACTCTATTCGAATAACTAATTCGAATAACACTTATTTATTTAACTCTATTCGAATAACTAATTCGAATAACTCTTATTTATTTAACTCTATTCGAATAACTAATTCGAATAACTCTTACTGGATTAACTCTTATTCGAATAACTTATATTCGATTTGCTTACTTTCGAATACTTATATTCGATAATCTCTTTCTTCGAATAAATCTTATTCGATTTAACTCCTGTCGAATAACTAGATTCGATCAACTCACTTCAAATATCTCTGATTCGATTATCTCACTTCGAATATCTACTATTCGATTATCTCACTTCGAATATCTACTATTCGATTATCTCACTTCGAATATTTCTGATTCGATTCACTTCTTCGAATAACTAAATTTGATTAACTCATTTCAACTTCGAGTAAACTAAATTCAATTAACTCCATTTGAATATTTTATTTTCAATAAACACTTTGAAAATTCCCTTTTACATCCCAGTATTTCTTATGGTATTTAACGTACCATATAACAATGGTCAGAATCATTCAAACATATAAAATTATCAACGGATTATATATCCCATCACATATCACAATATATGAATAACAGTAAAATAATTGTTGAGGAACCCAGTTGGGTCCCTCCAACCAGTTTCCCTGCATCCACAGATGTTACACAATAAAATCAACATCACTTTTAGTTCAATATTGATTTAACGGTTTATATATATGTATGTATGTATGTATGTATGTATATATATATATAATTTCCACTAACTGACTAGCAGTTCAATCAAACAGTCAACACATAGTCAATCAGCCAATATTTAACAGTTCTAAAAATACAACATGAAATTAAAAACTATTCATAGTTAGTGAGATTTACTCACATTGGCAGTTCATTGTTAAAGAACGCTAAACTGTCGTTTGATTTGAATCAAACAGTTTATTTAGCCATAAGATCAAACGAGCTCCACTCCACTCCCAGTCAGTTCCGTTGGGTAGTGTCCGTCCGTACGATCCCAACGGATCTTGTTTTTCTGATTTTCGATACCGTATTCAATAGTTATGATATTTTAAAGTTAAATACACATTAAAATAAAATAAAACTTGATTTACTTTTCTCAAATGGGCCATAACCTTTTGATGAAGCTCATCTCCTCATAAAAGTACTCAACCCGTACCTGCAACTCTCGTCTTCCCCCAAATCAAAACCGTAAGCTCCCAGTGCAAAACACAATCACCGAAAACTCCTTCAAACCTCCACCGCTTCCCCCATTCTCCTTGAATCCAAAAACTAATATCACCGTGATGCTCCTCTTTGAAATCCGCACCAGCCCATACTCTTGTTGACCCCTTAGAACCTCTCCTTGGAATTGCGTTCTCATCCCCTGACGCATGCAGTCAGAGAACTCGCGATATGAGTTTACCCAAAATCAGCCCCAAAATCGCCATAACTTGCTAAACATCGCTACGATCCTAGAACCCTTGGCAAACGTATGTATCGAAGCTTGAATTTCCACAATAGTTGAACCCTAAAACCTCCTCATCGCGCTGGAACGAACCCTGCCCTATCAGTGTTGTTCGAACACCTCAATCCGCCTATAGACTTGAACGGAATCGACCCAGGGATTCAAATATAAAGGTTGTATGATTTATAGGATTTTTATTTCATTTCTTATGATTTTCCTTTGCTCATGAAATGTTTGAGGGTGGAAAAATACTGACGGCGCAAAATTTGACTTCGGGAAAATGAGTTTAGGGTTTAGAAGGATTGAGGTGTTTCTATAGTATTATTATAATTAATTTCATATTGATTTTTATTGGACTGTTATCTTCGTTTATCCTTTAAAAATCCCTACGTTCACATATAATAACCAAAAATCACGAAAACGGACATGCAGCTACAGTTTGACATTGCGGACCCAACGAAACTGGTTTCGTCGAATTTCGACTCCGTTTGCTCACACAGCGTATTTTTTACCGTCGGAATACTGACTGTTTTTCACTTTAAAAATCCGTACGGCCACACAGTGACTCTAAAAATCACGAAACTTGACATCTAGCAATAATTTGATGTTGCGGATCTAACAAAATTAGTTTCGTCGAATTCTGAGGTCGTTTGAAAAACTGGCTATTTTGAAAACTTTGAATAACTCATTTAAATACATAAATATATTTAAATATAATTAAATTAAATACAAATAAATTTATATTATCGTATATATTAACAGTGGAATACCATACAGCTCTACTGGGATTTATAACTTGATATTTTAAATCCCGATTAAATCGATATTCGATTTAAAATGAAATTCCTTTTTAAAAATATAAATAATTCCTTTATAGATTATAAAGGAATTCCACAGCGACTTGTCTAAAATTTGATTTGGACAAAAATCAAAATCTACACGACGAAATCCCGATTTTTCTCTTCCACTAGAAAGATATACTCCACCAGCTCCACACGTTTCTTGTTTCACAGAAATCCAGCTTAAAACGAATCCGGTACATTCAGTTGAAGTTCAAATCGCCAAATTACGAACTACAGCGCCATTTCAAGCTCGATTTTAATTATAATATAATTATACGTTCAAACTGTCGTTCAAATAATATATTCGTTATTCCAATTCAATTCTAAACTGAATTAAATATCACAGATGATCCAGTTCACACCATATCGCCAATTCAGCCAATTCTGATTATTTCAGAATTAAATATATTATTTAGTTTATTATTTTAAATTAAATATTCACCATTATTTAATTAAACCACCATTTAGTTCACTATATCACTATTTATATAATTAAATTAATTAATTATAATACCTCTGCAAATGCGGGTCATTACAAGAACGAATGTCGTTTAAAATACGGTTCACGATAAACCCTAAAATCTACTTCCATTAACTATGGAATTTTCACGGAAGACAGATCAATATATAATCGATATGAATTTCCGTATCAGACTAATAATATAAATGGAATAACGGCAAAGCTTTTTAGATTCCATATATAGTAACGGTCTTCATTCACAGAAGCTCATCTCGATTCTTATTAAATTGAATTCCATTCAATTCCAATATAATATGTTAAAGTGGAAAAAAAATTTTTGGAAAATTTCCATTAAATCTTAATAAAAAAGACTTATAAATTCCAAATTATATCTTCATTGTCAATTGGGTTTTAAGAACAAATGTTATTTAAAACACCGTTCACAATGAACCCAAAATCATCTTCCATTTAATTCCAATTTATAATTATAAATTGGAAAACTTCTTTCGTCTTAATTAAAAGATTGATTCCTTTTTCAATGGGGTTTAAGAACAGTGTTATTGAAGAGACCATTCACGATAAACCCAAAATCTAATTTGATATTAAATACAATACTTTAAATAGAAATTATGTCGGCTTGTATTCAATATCAAATTCTGAAACTAACGAATATCGTATTGGGAATAACGATATTTGTATCTTCGAAATTCCTCAACAATATCTATATAATCACTGAATCCAACATCGAAATATTCCAAAGATTATTTCCATTTAAATCCTTTCCAATTCATAAGCTGGAAATTTCTGGTAATTTAAAAAACTATTTACAAATCCAATTTATTTATTTAAAAATATAGGATTATTAACTTTAATAACTAGTTCATTTGGATAAAAATTTCTTTTATCTTTTCAAAACTTAGAATTTTTCATCCAAAATCTTTCCAAATCATTTATTATGATTTTACATAATTTTTCCACATTTCAAATAATTTTATTAAGGCCCTTATTGTTGGTTTCCAACATCGTCCACCGAACTGCATCCATAGCAACCATTTCCAAAACTGATTTGGATATATTTTAAAATCTAACCATTAGATTTCATATCTCGTATATTATGTTTTCGATACGAAGCCAACGGTTCCAGTTTTAGTAGAATCCGACGGTCGGATCTCCCGTTACGTCCATTTGAAGTTAATGGTCGAAATTCGCGAACGGTCGCTACGTTGCGCGTACTATTCAGACCATTTAAATATATATAATATATTTCTTTGATTTCCATTTAAAACTAATTTTATAAATCGTTTATAAACTCATTTTAAAACGTTTCAACTTCATTTTCAATTTTAAATCAAAATTGAATATTTTATATCATTATAACATTAAAATTATAATATTTTCAAAATATCTGATTTTTAAATCCATTTCCTTTTCGTATTCATTGTAAATTGAATAAAATCGATTTATAAACCCATTCGAGTTAAATTGGCGTTTAACTACTTAACTCAGTGAAACACCCCACGTCCGTTAATGTCACTCACTAAGGGAATGCATTAAGTTCTGTGAAGTATTGTAGGTAAACAAACACAGAATAATTACAAGACAGATATAAATAAAGATAGCAGCGGAAATTTCAAAATTTTATTTCATACGTAAATCATAATACCGTGGTTCATAATACCATAAAACCATTACAACAAAATACTTCTGTCTTGCATAATCAGAGTACATAGGTATTAAAAGAAAACATTATTCCCCAAATAATAAGAGTAAGCCATAGTAGAGACAAAGACTCGATCCATACTTCAAAAGTAGTTCCTAGCAAGATGATATCCAAATCCTGGCTAAGCCTGAGTGTTTCCTCCCTGAGAACCTGGGGGGGGGAACGGAAGAGAGAAGGAAAAACAAAAGGGGTCAGATATAAAGTCTGGCGAGTCTAGTTACTTTTAGGCAGTAAATAAATAAAGGTGATCATGACAGGCATAAAGTGGATAAGAGAGATCACTATACAAATGGCAGGTGTGACAAGGCAGATAAAGTAAGATGTATACATGCTTCACTAATGACTACTCTGAACTATTACTAGTGAATTTAAAATGAGATGATCCCTTCCACTATAAGCTGGTAGACTTAGGGCATACGTCCGAGTATACCCTAACTGCTACCCTAATCGATCGGCTCCCTACTCTGTAGATATACTGTGCTGGTCCCACAGTAGGGGGTATCACTTCCCTAAGGTGGCAACCCAAAATGTGCACAACCATATCTACTGGTGTCACGGTCGTCTTAGCCCCCTCTTCCCGGCCCATGCACGCACATGTCCTCGGTCGGTTTGCGCCACCCACACCATACGTCTCGTTTGGATCTCTTACAATCAATCAGTAAGCGTGCCCCTTCTCCGCCTAGTACGGAGTTCCTTACTTGATACCAACTCCGGGTTACTGATTGAAATGGGTCCCACACAATATGATATAAGCTCTCCCCTTTGTCTTGTATCCCCACTAGGTTTTCTACTGACTATGTATACCCTTAGGTGTCGTTAATTACATAGCCCTATACTAGTTATGCTTACACTAAAGGGTGTATTTAATTACATAACTTTTATTACATCATCTACCCATTATGTATACCACTTAGGTGTCTTTAATTACATAACCTTTATTGGGTTAAGTATGTGGGCCTATATATATACACATACATATATATATATATATATATATATATATATATATATATATATTACCCGTCCCCTCTAACTTACTTAACCCCCACTACCCATCCAATTTTACTTAACCCTAACTTAAGTCCATATTCATATTAAATTAAGTTAAGTAGTCCATTTCTTTACCATGTCCAATTATGATTATAATGGGCTAGACCACCCACATTAGGCCTACAACGTGTGGATGATGGATATGCCGGTCGGGTCCAGGCAGTCTTATTCCACAGTTGGGCCTAGCCTCGTGTCTTAGCCCGATTCGTATTTGCGTACTTAGACCTCCCACATTAGGTTCAACATTAGTGGCTGTTGGATATACGGTCGGGTCCGGCCAGACTTCCGCAACTAATGTAACCTAACCTCGTGTCATAAGTACAATTAAACTTCTTAATTTTAATTACCAAATATTCTATCTTTATCCGAATTTACCTATATCATTATTGGTAATTAATTTTATGTTTACCTATGTCTTTATAGGTAATTAATTCTATGTTTCCCCATTTGAATTATATGCCCATTTCATATAAATATCATATAAGTTATGCCAATTACAAATTCCCTTTTTTTCCCGTTCCTAACTAACGTATTCACACGTACTTTGGCGGCATCGAGGCTATGAAGTAGCCTCGTCATAACAATAAAAAGGCAATATGATAAGTGTGACTGTAACACCCCGAATTTTAGTTAATACTAAAATTCACTAATTACAGGATAAATAATCTCAGACGTGGGAATTGGGGGTAACGGGCTGCGTTATTGCGTTCGTCTCGGAAAAATACGCGAAATAGAGTCCAAGTTTTCGAGAATCGGAGTCTGTATGGCCCGGTTATGGCCCAATGAAGTTTGCAGAAAATTTAAAGCTAAAACAGATTTAAAAATTTTAAAAATTCAGATTTGGAATGGGCCAGGCGGGGTCAGGCGGGAAGTCTCCCGCCCAGCCCATGTCGACAGGGCTGTCGACAGGCCTGTCGACAGGGGTCGACATGCCTGTCGACTTGCCTGTCGACAGGGTGGCACCGTTCTGTGAACCTGGGTGCACCAGGTTGCACCAGGTTGGGTTTCAGGCTGGCTAGGAGGGCTGGTTCTAGAGATTTCCTAAATCTAAGGGTCCTAATCTAATCTAGGGTTAATCTAAGGGCCTAAAACACTCACCTAATCCTATAAATAAGACCATAACCCTACCCTAATTCATTCATAATTAAGTCTTGTAACTAAACTATGGCAAATTGAAATTTGAGCATGGCCTCCACTAGTTCATGAAGGAAGTTGCAAGCTAATCCCTCTCAAATCATTCTCTAATCATTATTATCTTCATAGTTGCAACTAATTCTACTTCATAAGGTTGCTAATCTTAAGTTTGGTGAGTTTCTATCACTTTAACATCAATTGTTAAAGTAAGTAGATTGGGTGTAATGAGACTTATGGTCTTAAATGCGGATTAGTGAGTATGAATCATGTATAATGATATGTTACTCTATGTTGTTCTATGTTTATGCATATTTGATAAATTGGTTTATGCATGCTTAATAAGTTGATTTATGCATGTTTAACAAGTTGATATATGCATGTTTAATAAGTTGATTTATGCATATTTAATAAGTGGAATTATGCATGTTTAGCAAAGTGAGATATGCAAGTTAAGTATATGTTTAAATGCAAGTTTAATGTGATATGCAAGTTATGCATGCTTATGCAAGTATATGGATACTTATGCAAGTCATGTATATGTTTAAATGCAAGTTTAATGTGATATGCAAGTTATGCATGCTTATGCGAGTGTATGAATGTTTATGCAAGATATGTATATGCTTAAATGACATGATATGCAAGTTATTCATGTTTATGTAAGTATGTGAATGCTTATGCAAGTATGTGGAAGCTTATGCAAGTATGTGAATACTTATGCAAGTTATGTGTATGCTTAAATGCATGTTTAACATGTTATGCAAGTTATGAGAATGCCTATATGCAAGTTTAAAGTTATGAGAATGCCTATATGCAAGTTCAACATGTTATGCAAGATATGTGTATGATAATATGCAAGCTCATATGCAACATGTTATGCGAATCATGTGTATGATAATATGCAAGTTTGGGTTTATATGTAGTTGGGTTAATATATGCTCATATATGCAAGTTGACATCCTCTTAACCCATGACAAAGTTGTATGTTAAACCCATGATATTTGTAATGATCTTCCCCTTATTATGTCATGTAACGAGAACGATTTACGTGGGGAACGATGGGGTTGGTAAATATGTTAATAAATGAATGTTTGGGTATGATTAAGCATACCATAAAAATAAATTACCATAAGTGGGAATTTACCTATTGAGTTAGGTCTACCCCATGGGAATTTACCTATTGAGTTAGGTCTACCCATGTTATGGAAAACTTGATATTAATTAGGGATAATTAATATGGGGGTGATTAATTAGGTGTAATTAATCGACTAAGACACGAGGTTGGACTCATTTGTAGTGTAAAACTGCCCGGACCCGACCGGCTTAACCAGTTGCTACAAATGTCAGCCCAATGTGAGAGGTCTTAGCCATAAATTAAATACGTGATTAAGGTAAAGACACGAGGTTAGACTCTGTTATGACGTAAGACTGCCCGGATTCTACCGGCTTAACCAGGCGGTCATAACAGCTAGTCTAATGTGGGAGGTCTTTACGGGAGATCACGGTCTTAATTAATTAAGAAACACTTAACCATAATAGCATGTAGTGGGACATGAGGGGTTAAGTGGGTGCCTTGGGTGGCATGAGGAGACTTTGTGATTGCCTTGGGTGGCATGTGGAATCTAGTGGGTTGCCTTGGGTGGCAATAGAAAAATACGATTAGAATACTTAACCAAGTGGAAACATGTAATTAAACATGATTAAAGGGTTAAGTGGGATACACTAGATATTTGACAAGCTTAAGTGGGTAGCTTGTGGGGGCCCATTTCAACCAATATCCCAAACGTATCTTTGTGGGCTCGACCCATGTCGAGTGACGGGACACGCATATTGGGCTTGAATTATAAGAGGCCAAAATGGGTTAGCGGTGGCAACGCAAGTCCAACGGGCTTCATATACGTGTGTGGGCCCGGGCTGGTAGATAAGCCGTTGTTGCATCGTGTAGATATAAAGCCGTGCACCGTTAGTATTGGGTAGCCACTTTAGGGGAGTGATACACCCCACTGTGGGACCAGCACGGGTATCTACGGTAGGGAGCCGATCGCTTGGGGAGTAGTGGGTACACCTAGTGGAAATAGGGGCAGACGGCACCTATGTAGGGGTACACGAAACTACTGAGTAAGAATTACTGGGTACACCTAGTGGAGATAGGGGCAGACGGCACCTATGTAGTGGGCTAGGAGTACATGGAACTACTGGGGAAATTTTCCAAGTCCTTTGAAGGGATCAACCTTTAAGTAGGAAATGACTGGTGTGGTGCAGTTAGTAATTATCCTTGGGTGGGTAGATGCGTCCTGACGGTTATCTTGGTTTATCCTAAGTCTACCAAGCTGCTTAGTGTAGCCATTCATCCCCAGATATTACCGTGGTCAAGTTTATGTCTTCTCTGGTTACTTTAATAATTGTATTGTTAAAGTTATAGGACTCACTCAGACTTATGTCTGACCCCGTTGTTTTTATCTTTTTCCCAACCCTCAGGTCCTACGGTGGATCCTAGCGGTAGTAGAGCTTGATCGGATTGCTGTTCCAGTCTTTGAGGAGCTTGGGTAGATGTAAAGCTCCAGTTATCCAGTTATCTTTTCTTTTGTCATGGCTATTGCATGAGAGAGTGGGATTATGTACTTCTTTATTTTGATGGATATTGTACTTGACTTTTATCATGGTTTTATGATGTAACCAGACATGTTTATTTCCGCTGTTATGAGATGATGTTTTAAATTTCAAGTACTATTTATATCTGTCTTGGTGTAATTTTTCTGTTCTATATTCACTAAAATACTCCACCGATGTTATGGCATTCCCTTAGTGAGTGACTATAGCGGGCGTGGGGTGTTACACGTGGTATCAGAGCAAAGGTTACCGGAACAGATAAAATTTTTAGAAAACTATTTTTCTAAAACATTTTTTGGAAAAGATATTTTCAAAAACATGTCTTTTAAGAGAAAAGTTTTTGAAAGAAAAGCATAATCCCCAATGGCCATATCTATATCCTTCGAATTCTCCGTTTTGAATCTTTCCTTTTTCGTTTCAGCATGGCTGAGGATCTTAACTTTCCGGAGGGTGTGACGGTACCAGTATGGTATAGGAGATTGATGGAGGCTAGGGCCACCACTGCGGGTCCAGCAAATGTTCCTCCACCAACCGTAGCACCCGATCTTCCTCCTCCCCCTCCTCCTCGCACGGATACTTTTGCTAAGACTTGTAAGGAATTCAAAGCTATGGGAGGAAAACCTTTTCAAGGATCTGAAACCATTGTGGAGGCTAGAGATTGGTTTAAGGAGGTGGAAGAGTTGATAGATATCTTTGAGATGGAAGAAGGGAAGAAAGTCAAGTTGGCTGCTTGGTTAATGAAGGGAGAGGCCTCATTCTGGTGGGAGGTCACTAATGGAGAACGCCCCGTTGACTCTTGGGCGGATTTTAGGCAAAGATTTGTGGCAAAGTTTCTCTCAAGGGCGGAGGAAAACTTGTATATGGAAAGATTCTTGACTCTAAAGCAAGGAAATCTTTCGGTGAAGGAATATGTTAACAAGTTTAATCAATTGGCAAGGTTTGGCCTAGACATGGTGAATACACCGGAGAAGAAGGCTTTGAGGTTCGTGAAAGGCTTGAATGAACCGATGCATGGGTTGGCTATGACTCACATCCCTATGGGGGCCACCTTTGAGAAGCTAGTTGACATGGCACTCATGTATGAGGAAGAGAAGGGTCCTAATGCTAATAAGGCACCCGAGAAGAAGGGAGATCAAAAGAGACCTCAACAACAGCAAAGCAAAGGTGGGAAAGGCAACGGTGGCAAGGGCAAGAAGAAGAAGTGTTTCAATTGTGGGACACCTGGCCACCTAAGCAAGGATTGTCGCAAGAAGAAGAAGACCGGTTGCTTCCACTGTGGCGAAACAGGGCACTTAGTGAAGGATTGCCCTAAGAAAGGGCAAAGGACGGGATCTACCTCAGGAGGACAGGTGCAAGCTCTTATGGCACCGAGTCAGGCTAGGGGGCAAGTACAGGCTCTCGCGGTTCCACCGATTCAGGAGAGAGGTAGAACTATTTCCGTTGAAAGTCTGGTTTTTCTATTTGACCATCCTGTCCGTACATTGTTTGATTCAGGCGCATCGCATTCGTTTATTTCATCATCATTAGTTGAGTCACTGCACCTAGACACCAGTCTGGTAGATGATCCCTTGGTTGTTTCAAACCCAATTGGGGGCTCCACTTATTTGTCCATGATATGTTTGGGTTTGAAGATTTCTATACTTAGCATTGAGTTTAGATGTGATGCTTTTGTGTTGGGCTTCACGGGCTATGGGTTGATTTTGGGCATGGACTGGTTATCCAGTAATGGTGCCGTTCTTGATTGCGAAAGGAGAGTTGTTAGGCTCATGACCCGCTTGGGTAACACTCTCGAGATTTCTTGTAATCCCATGGACTCTGTTATGCTAAGTTATCTTGAATCGCTTGACGCTTCGGTCGAGAGTTTGCAATCTATGAGAGTGGTCCGGGAATATCCGGATGTGTTTGAGGAGGTGAAGGGCTTACCTCCGAAGCGGGAGATTGACTTCCGAATATATTTGGTGGATAATGCTAAACCGGTATCTTTACCAGTGCGCCGCATGGCTCCTCGTGAGAGGAGGGAACTCCATAAGCAAGTAAGGGAGTTGCTTGAGAAGGGGTTCATAAGACGGAGCATATCGGAGTGGGGTGCTCCAGTAGTATTTGCTACGAAGGCGGATGGGTCCCTCAGACTTTGTGTAGACTTTAGAGAACTCAATAAGCTCACAAAGAAGAATAGACACCCATTGCCGAGGATTGATGATCTTTTCGATCAGTTGGTTGGCGCTTCAGTATTTTCTCAGTTGGACTTAGCCACGGGGTTTCATCAGTTGAGGGTGGCTGAGGATAGCATAGACAAGACTGCCTTTAGAACTCCGGATGGTTTCTATGAGTGGCTGGTGATGCCATTTGGGTTGACGAACGCCCCTGCATACTTTGTTGATTTGATGAGTAGGGTGTTCAGGGAGTTCCTTAATAAATTCGTGGTGGTCTTTGTGGATGATATCTTAGTATTTTCTAAGAGTGAAGAAGAGCATGCCCTACATCTTGGGGAAGTATTGAAGACTCTTCGAGCACATAGCCTTAAGGCTAAATTCTCTAAATGTCACTTCTGGAGGAGGGAAGTGCGGTTCTTGGGGCATGTGGTCTCCAAGGAGGGGATAGCTGTGGATCCCGCGAAGGTAGTATCAATTCAGGATTGGAAGGTTCCGAAGAATGCTACCGAAGTAAGAAGTTTCTTGGGGTTGGCGGGTTATTATAGGAAGTTTATCAAAGACTTCGCGAAGATATCAGCTCCATTAACCCGCTTAACAAAGAAGAATCTTGTTTTCACATGGGACGTAGATTGTGATGATGCGTTCCGACGGTTAAAGAGAGCTTTAACCACTGCTCCAGTTTTAGTGTTGCCAGATGGGAGCAAACCATTTGTTGTCTATACCGATGCCTGTGGGACAGGCCTTGGCGCGGTCTTAATGCAAGAGGGAAGGGTAATAGCCTACGGTGGAAGGCAGTTGAGGGCACATGAGAAAAATTACCCTACCCATGATTTAGAGTTGGCCGCTATTGTTTTTGCGCTTAAGATTTGGCGCCATTATCTTCTTGGTGAGAGATTCGAGTTGTTCACTGACCATAAATCATTGAAGTACTTATTCTCTCAGAAGGATTTAAACTTAAGACAGCAAAGGTGGATGGAGTTCTTAGCATCCTATGACTTCGAGATATTGTATACCCCTGGCAAGGGTAACGTGGTGGCAGACGCCTTGAGTAGGAAGAGGTTGTCCTTGAGTCCATTGTTCGTGGAACGACGAAGCTTGGAATTTATCTCGATGTTTGATTTCAGACCTTCCATTGACTATGTACCCGGTTTGCTAGCTTCTTTGGAAGTTAGACCTACTCTTTTGGGGCGGATTGGAGAAGCCCAGAGGGACGACCCACAGTTGGTTGAGTTGATAGAGAAGCTCATAAGGGGGGAATCGTCCAGCCATTTGAGTAGGTACACCCTAGACGATAGGGGTGCTTGCGTAGAGACGGTAGACTTTGTGTACCGCAAGATGAAGGGTTGAGGAAGGTTATTCTTGATGATGCACACCGTTCTAGGATGACCATTCATCCCGGTGGGGATAAGATGTACCAAGACATGAAAAGGGTTTTCTTCTGGGCCGGTATGAAGAAAGATGTGGCCGAGTATGTCGCTCGATGTTTGGTATGTCAGCAAGTGAAGGCGGAGCAAAGGAAACCAGGTGGGTTGCTTCACCCATTGGAGGTTCCGCAATGGAAGTGGGATAGCGTCTCGATGGATTTTATTGACGGGTTACCCAGGTCGAGGAAGGGTAATACAGGAATTTGGGTGGTGGTAGATAGACTTACTAAGAGCGCCCATTTCATACCTGTGAAGAGCAAGAGGACTGCTCCATGGCTAGCTTCGGTATATCTTCGAGAGATAGTTCGATTACATGGGGTACCCTCTAGCATAGTTAGTGATCGAGATCCTATCTTCACTAGCGAGTTCTGGAGAAGTTTGCAAGAAGCAGTGGGGACTCAATTGTGTCTGAGCACCGCATATCATCCTCAGACAGACGGCCAGACTGAGAGGGTGAATCGTGTTCTAGAAGACCTTTTGAGGCTTTGTATCTTAGATTTTGGAGGTACATGGGAAGAGCATCTTCCATTGGTGGAGTTCGCATATAATAACAGCTTTCAGTCCAGTATTGGTATGGCTCCTTTCGAAGCTCTCTATGGAAGGCCTTGTCGATCACCTACATGTTGGTGGGAATCTACGGATAAGATCTTGCTTGGGCCTGATATGGTTAGGGAGACTTCAGAGAAGATTGACTTGATTCGAAGAAGGATGAAAGCAGCGCAGGATAGGCAAAAATCTTATGCGGACAAGAGAAGGACGGATCTTGAGTTTGAGGTTGGGGATATGGTTTTTGTCAAGGTATCTCCGTTGAGAAATGTTGTTCGCTTCGGATCCGTTGGGAAGTTAGCACCAAGGTTTGTTGGGCCGTTCCCTATCAAGGAAAGGATTGGACGGATGGCATATAGAGTAGAGTTGCCTGACAGACTTAGTGGTGTCCATGATGTATTCCATGTGTCCCATTTGAGGAAATGCTTACATGAGACCGCAGAGGTGGTAGAGCCGAGCTTGCTTAGGGATATGGAGGTTGAGCGTGATGCGACGATTCGACGAGCTCCTACTCGCATCCTTGGGTCAGAGACTAGGAAATTGAGGAATCGAGAGGTTCAACTAGTCAAAGTACAATGGGGAGAAGAAGAGAGCAACGCAACTTGGGAGACGGAAGCGAAGATGCGTTCATTGTACCCATTTCTTTTTGAGGGTATGTCTTTACTTTCTCCTTTATCGCTTGTCTAGTACTTATCTTATCTTTGGTATGTCCTCTCGTTAGTACCTTTGACCTTTAGATAGGGTAAACCTATGGTTGAAACGTGTGTTTGAGACATGTTATGGTTGATGGATGCAAGTGGATGCAAGTGTTTGCTAGTGGTTGCTCGTGGATGCATATACACACACTCTAGGCACTAGATCGGCTCAGTCACTTCATATTGCATATTGCATAAAATTGTGTGTAGAAAAATATTTATGGATGTATAATGGTTGTGTTATCACATGGATGATGCATTTTGGTGAATGATTGTGCACTCATGTAGATATTGTATGTGTCGATAGGGTTTTCTCGCATACATAATGGATGCATGGCACTATCATGGTTTGCATATGTTCATACATTAGATAGGGAACATATACACACACTCTTTGCATATGCTCATACATCATTAGAAATTGTTCTAAGGACAATGGATGCCCGTGTTTGATGGATTGAGTAGATGGTTGTTTGGATGGTAGGATATGCATTCTCCTTAGCTTAAGAGATTTCGGGGACGAAATCCTTTAAGGAGGGGAGAATGTAACACCCCGAATTTTAGTTAATACTAAAATTCACTAATTACAGGATAAATAATCTCAGACGTGGGAATTGGGGGTAACGGGCTGCGTTATTGCGTTCGTCTCGGAAAAATACGCGAAATAGAGTCCAAGTTTTCGAGAATCGGAGTCTGTATGGCCCGGTTATGGCCCGATGAAGTTTGCAGAAAATTTAAAGCTAAAACAGATTTAAAAATTTAAAAAATTCAGATTTGGAATGGGCCAGGCGGGGTCAGGCGGGAAGTCTCCCGCCCAGCCCATGTCGACAGGGCTGTCGACAGGCCTGTCGACAGGGGTCGACATGCCTGTCGACTTGCCTGTCGACAGGGTGGCACCGTTCTGTGAACCTGGGTGCACCAGGTTGCACCAGGTTGGGTTTCAGGCTGGCTAGGAGGGCTGGTTCTAGAGATTTCCTAAATCTAAGGGTCCTAATCTAATCTAGGGTTAATCTAAGGGCCTAAAACACTCACCTAATCCTATAAATAAGACCATAACCCTACCCTAATTCATTCATAATTAAGTCTTGTAACTAAACTATGGCAAATTGAAATTTGAGCATGGCCTCCACTAGTTCATGAAGGAAGTTGCAAGCTAATCCCTCTCAAATCATTCTCTAATCATTATTATCTTCATAGTTGCAACTAATTCTACTTCATAAGGTTGCTAATCTTAAGTTTGGTGAGTTTCTATCACTTTAACATCAATTGTTAAAGTAAGTAGATTGGGTGTAATGAGACTTATGGTCTTAAATGCGGATTAGTGAGTATGAATCATGTATAATGATATGTTACTCTATGTTGTTCTATGTTTATGCATATTTGATAAATTGGTTTATGCATGCTTAATAAGTTGATTTATGCATGTTTAACAAGTTGATATATGCATGTTTAATAAGTTGATTTATGCATATTTAATAAGTGGAATTATGCATGTTTAGCAAAGTGAGATATGCAAGTTAAGTATATGTTTAAATGCAAGTTTAATGTGATATGCAAGTTATGCATGCTTATGCAAGTATATGGATACTTATGCAAGTCATGTATATGTTTAAATGCAAGTTTAATGTGATATGCAAGTTATGCATGCTTATGCGAGTGTATGAATGTTTATGCAAGATATGTATATGCTTAAATGACATGATATGCAAGTTATTCATGTTTATGCAAGTATGTGAATGCTTATGCAAGTATGTGGAAGCTTATGCAAGTATGTGAATACTTATGCAAGTTATGTGTATGCTTAAATGCATGTTTAACATGTTATGCAAGTTATGAGAATGCCTATATGCAAGTTTAAAGTTATGAGAATGCCTATATGCAAGTTCAACATGTTATGCAAGATATGTGTATGATAATATGCAAGCTCATATGCAACATGTTATGCGAATCATGTGTATGATAATATGCAAGTTTGGGTTTATATGTAGTTGGGTTAATATATGCTCATATATGCAAGTTGACATCCTCTTAACCCATGACAAAGTTGTATGTTAAACCCATGATATTTGTAATGATCTTCCCCTTATTATGTCATGTAACGAGAACGATTTACGTGGGGAACGATGGGGTTGGTAAATATGTTAATAAATGAATGTTTGGGTATGATTAAGCATACCATAAAAATAAATTACCATAAGTGGGAATTTACCTATTGAGTTAGGTCTACCCCATGGGAATTTACCTATTGAGTTAGGTCTACCCATGTTATGGAAAACTTGATATTAATTAGGGATAATTAATATGGGGGTGATTAATTAGGTGTAATTAATCGACTAAGACACGAGGTTGGACTCATTTGTAGTGTAAAACTGCCCGGACCCGACCGGCTTAACCAGTTGCTACAAATGTCAGCCCAATGTGAGAGGTCTTAGCCATAAATTAAATACGTGATTAAGGTAAAGACACGAGGTTAGACTCTGTTATGACGTAAGACTGCCCGGATTCTACCGGCTTAACCAGGCGGTCATAACAGCTAGTCTAATGTGGGAGGTCTTTACGGGAGATCACGGTCTTAATTAATTAAGAAACACTTAACCATAATAGCATGTAGTGGGACATGAGGGGTTAAGTGGGTGCCTTGGGTGGCATGAGGAGACTTTGTGATTGCCTTGGGTGGCATGTGGAATCTAGAGGGTTGCCTTGGGTGGCAATAGAAAAATACGATTAGAATACTTAACCAAGTGGAAACATGTAATTAAACATGATTAAAGGGTTAAGTGGGATACACTAGATATTTGACAAGCTTAAGTGGGTAGCTTGTGGGGGCCCATTTCAACCAATATCCCAAACGTATCTTTGTGGGCTCGACCCATGTCGAGTGACGGGACACGCATATTGGGCTTGAATTATAAGAGGCCAAAACGGGTTAGCGGTGGCAACGCAAGTCCAACGGGCTTCATATACGTGTGTGGGCCCGGGCTGGTAGATAAGCCGTTGTTGCATCGTGTAGATATAAAGCCGTGCACCGTTAGTATTGGGTAGCCACTTTAGGGGAGTGATACACCCCACTGTGGGACCAGCACGGGTATCTACGGTAGGGAGCCGATCGCTTGGGGAGTAGTGGGTACACCTAGTGGAAATAGGGGCAGACGGCACCTATGTAGGGGTACACGAAACTACTGAGTAAGAATTACTGGGTACACCTAGTGGAGATAGGGGCAGACGGCACCTATGTAGTGGGCTAGGAGTACATGGAACTACTGGGGAAATTTTCCAAGTCCTTTGAAGGGATCAACCTTTAAGTAGGAAATGACTGGTGTGGTGCAGTTAGTAATTATCCTTGGGTGGGTAGATGCGTCCTGACGGTTATCTTGGTTTATCCTAAGTCTACCAAGCTGCTTAGTGTAGCCATTCATCCCCAGATATTACCGTGGTCAAGTTTATGTCTTCTCTGGTTACTTTAATAATTGTATTGTTAAAGTTATAGGACTCACTCAGACTTATGTCTGACCCCGTTGTTTTTATCTTTTTCCCAACCCTCAGGTCCTACGGTGGATCCTAGCGGTAGTAGAGCTTGATCGGATTGCTGTTCCAGTCTTTGAGGAGCTTGGGTAGATGTAAAGCTCCAGTTATCCAGTTATCTTTTCTTTTGTCATGGCTATTGCATGAGAGAGTGGGATTATGTACTTCTTTATTTTGATGGATATTGTACTTGACTTTTATCATGGTTTTATGATGTAACCAGACATGTTTATTTCCGCTGTTATGAGATGATGTTTTAAATTTCAAGTACTATTTATATCTGTCTTGGTGTAATTTTTCTGTTCTATATTCACTAAAATACTCCACCGATGTTATGGCATTCCCTTAGTGAGTGACTATAGCGGGCGTGGGGTGTTACAGTGACAGTTCAACATGTTTTGGCATAAACATTAACATAATCATCATAATAAAGTGGACATCAAATTAATAACTTGTGTTTAGGCAAGCATAATGAGATTTAGATTTAATATTAGGTGCCCAATTACCTAATTATAGCATAGAAAGGGTGGTATAACAACAAGTTTAGATTCACATGTCAAGTTTACCACATATACCAATGTATCATAATATAACAAGTGAAAGGTGATTAACACCAAAGTCTAGATCCAAGCAATGTCAAATTAATGGATGTACTATCATCCTAACATGGTTACAAATTAATGTCCATATAAACGTCATATCGAATCACCACAATCAGATCTAGAAAGTTAGATCTGTATTAACAAGTTCACATGTACCACAATATAATTGTAATTCAAGATTCACATAAGAAACATGGTAGAATGTCCATATATTAGATCTAGGGAAAATGACATAGTATGCTTGCATAAGTTCATGATTTACAGCATATACCCAATTCATAGTCTACCACAATTCACATTTATCTATTTAAACCTAAAAGTGACTAGAACTCATAGTGGTAGAAGAAAGAATAGATTTAGCATTTGTTGCTGTTCTAGAACCGTTCTCCTCTTTCACAATTCCTATGCTTTGATTTGCTTTAGTGTAGGCTTAGGTTGAGGCAGCATGGAGGCATAAGAACCAGTGTAATGAAATTTAGGTTTAGGTGTGCTTATATAGATGTATTAGATTAATTAGAGCCTTTAGATTATATTAGAGATCATCAGAACCACACAGCTCAAAGACACGTCATCCAGCCAATCCCTGAAGGACACATCATCAGAACTCTCTAGAATCCTGTGCAGGTTTTTGGCTCGGCATGGGCGCACTTCCCAAGTGTGCCAGTGCATTTTTGTTCAGGTGCACTTTCCAAGTGCGCCAGTGCATTCTGTTCTATTTCCTGAATTTTCTGCCCAACTTTTATCGTCTGTAACTTTTTCATACAACATCCGTTTAATGCAAACTCGGACTCTATCTTAAGTAGAATTCCGAGACAAACACAATGGCGTAACCCGTTTTAATTAGTTATTCTTAAAAATTAATTATTCTTTAATTATCCCTTATGTAATATTTTAAAATTACGGGGTGTTACATTCTCCCTTCCTTAAAGGATTTCGTCCCCGAAATCTTCAAGTTAAGAAGAATGTATCCTACCATCCAATCATCCATCTACTCATCCATCATCCACAAGCATCCATTGTCCTTAAAAGACTTCTAATGCTTTTATGAATATATGCAAAGGTGTGTGTATATGTCCTAACACTAATGTGAAGATCAGGCGGTTACTGATTCAGTTGACCTCCTAAATGCAATATATGTTAGTGCCATGAATCCAACATGTATGCAATTATTCCTATTATATCAAATAGGCTCTACATGTATGCACACTCATATGTCCAAATGCAACATCCATATGCTAGTTCATCCATTTCCATCCATAACAGAAAAGAAAATGCAGACACATTCATATGCAGTATGACAGTGATTGAGCCGATCTTAGTGCCTAATGTGTGTGTATATGCGTCCACAGGCAATCACTAGAAAACACTTGCATTCACTTGCATCCATCAAACATAACATGTTTCAAACACATGTTTACATCCATAGGATTCCTATCTAAAGGTCGAAAAACGCTATGGATAAGATGTACTCAAAGGACAGAAACAAGTACTGATAAGATTTAGGAAAAAGGAGTTAAGAACATACTGTCGAAAAGAAAAGGGTACGAAGCACGAATCTTATCTTCAGGTTCCCAAGTCGCATCTTCTGGGTTATCTCCCCATTGAACCTTTAGAAACTTGATTTCCTTATTGCGTAGCTTCTTAATCTCTGATCCAAGAATACGGGAGGGGACCCGTCTGACTGTCGCCTCCCGTTCCACTTCGACTTCTTCTAACATTCTTGGCTCAACAACTTCCGCGGTGTCATGTAGGCACTTTCGTAGATGTGAGACACGGAAAACGTCATGAACACCGGATAAATTTTCAAGGAGCATAAATCTGTAGGCCATTTGGCCAATCCTTTCGGTTATGGGTAATGGTCCCACAAACCTAGGTGCCAACTTCCCTATTGAACCGAAGTGGACCACACTTCTCAGAGGCGATACTTTGATGAAAACTAAATCTCCCACTTCAAATTCGATGTCGGTTCTCCTCTTGTCCTCGTAGGACTTTTGTCTATCTTGAGCTGTTTTCATTCGTCGTCGAATAAGGTCAATCTTCTCAGACGTTTCCCTAACCATGTCTAGCCCAGGTAACAATCTTTTTGTAGATTCCCACCAACAAGTTGGAGACCTACAGGGTCGCCCGTACAAAGCTTTGAAGGGTGCCATACCGATGTTGGCTTGATAGCCATTATTATAGGCAAACTCTACTAAAGTAAGATGCTCTTCCCAAGTCCCTCCGAAGTCTAGGATACACAGCCTCAGAAGATCTTCTAGAATTCTGTTCACCCTCTCCATCTAGCCATCGGTCTGAGGATGACAAGCGATACTTAAACGCAACTATGTAGCCAATGCTTCTTGCAAACTCGTCCAAAATTCACTGGTAAAGATGGGGTCATGATCGCTTACGATGTTAGAAGGCACTCCATGAAGACGGACTATCTCACGAACACAAATCGCTGCTAACCATGATGTCATCCTCCTGCTCTTGACTGGAATAAAGTGAGCGCTCTTAGTGAGTCTATCTACCACAACCCAGATACCGGTGTTGTCTTTCTTCGATCTAGGCAAACCATCAATAAAATCCATAGAGACGCTCTCCCATTTCCACCGAGGAACCTCCAAAGGATTAAGTAAACCTCCGGGCTTCTTTTGCTCAGCTTTGACTTATTGGCAAACTAAACATTGAGAAACAAATTCGGCCACGTCCCTCTTCATTCCAGCCCAAACGAAAACCCTCTTCATGTCTCTGTACATCTTGTCACCGCCTGGATGAATGGTCATTTTAGAATGGTGGGCTTCTTCTAGGACTGCTTTTATTAAGCTTCCTGTCTGAGAAACACAAAGCCTTCCATCTCGTCGCAACCACCCCTTTTCATCTATGGCATATCTATTGAGGTGACTAGAAGTCTCCCCTCTTCTGAGCTTCCCCATAATGTCTAAAATATGTAGGTCACTTTTTTGTGCTGCTCCTATCTAGTCCATAAGGGTTGGTCGTATCTCCAAGGATGCAAATAAATCAGGAAAAGCCTCAATGGAGGGTCTAAAATCAAAAGCCGAACTCCAATATCTTTCTTTCCACAAACAGAGGACTAAGGGCCATCCTCTGCCTGCTTAGTGCGTCTGCCACCACATTACCCTTGGCTGGGGTATAAGCAATCTCAAAATCATATGAAGCTAAGAACTCCATCCACCGCTGTTGCCTTAAGTTGAGATCCTTCTGTGAGAATAGATACTTGAGAGATTTATGGTCGGTGTACAGCTCGAACCTTTCTCCAAGTAAATAATGATGCCATGTTTTTAACGCAAACACTATGGCAGCTAGCTCTAGATCATGGGTGGGGTAGTTCTTTTCATGAACTCTCAACTGCCTACCCCTATAACATATCACTTTCTCTTCTTGCATTAGGGCCGCACCAAGCCCTGTACCACACGCATCAGTGTTAACAGTAAACATTTTACTTCCATTAGGTAAGGTCGAGACTGGGGCTTTTGTCAGAGCCCTCTTCAATCGTTGGAAAGCAACGTCACAGTTTATGTCCCATGACAATGTCAAATTCTTCTTTGTCAGCCTGGTGAGAGGGGCTGATACCTTTGCGAAGTTCTTAATGAACTTCCTGTAATAACCTGCCAACCCAAGAAAGCTTCTCACCTCATTTGCATTTTTAGGAATCTACTAGTCTTGTACTACAACCGCCTTCGCGGGATCTACAGATATCCCTTCTTTGGAGACTACATGCCCCAAGAATCTCACTTCCTTTCTCCAAAAATGCTATTTGCAGAACTTTGCTTTTAACTGATGGTCACGGAGAGTTTTCAGTACTTCTCCTAAATGCTGGGCATGCTCTTCTTCACTCTTGGAGAAGACCAAAATATCATCGACGGAGACTACGACAAATTTGTTTAGGAAATCCCGAAACACCCTACTCATCAAATCAACAAAATAGGCTGGTGCATTTGTCATCCCAAAAGGCATAACTAGCCATTCAAAGAAACCGTCTGGAGTTCTGAAAGCAGTCTTATCTATGTTGTCCTCAACCACCCTCAACTGATGGAACCCCGTAGCCAAGTCCAACTGAGAAAATACCGAGGCACCAACAAGCTGGTCAAATAAATCATCAATCCTCGGAAGTGGGTGCCTATTCTTCTTGGTAATCTTATTTAACTCTCTATAGTCAACACACAAACGAAGCGAACCATCCGCTTTAGTTGCGAATACTACTGGAGCACCCCACTCAGATATGCTACGTCTGATAAACCCTTTTTCAAGTAGCTTCCCTACTTGCTTACTCAGCTCCCTCCTTTCTCTTGGAGCCATGTGGCGCACTGGTAATGCAACTAGCTTTGCATTGGCTACCATAGATATGCGGAAGTCGATATCGCACCTAGGAGGTAAACCCCGTACCTCATCAAAGACATCAGAAAAATCCAGAACCACTGGAACATATTGCAAATCATCTATGGATGCATCTAGAGACTCTAGAAATCTAAGCATAACCGACCCTTGGGGGTAACAAGAAACTTCGAGGGTCCTCCCATGACAAGTCAGGAGCCTAACAACCCTCCTCTCACAATCCAGAACGGCCCTATACGTAGTAAGCCAGTCCATTCCTAGAATTAACCCATAGCCCATAAACCCAAGTACATAAGCATCACATTCAAATTCGACGCCTAACACGGATAATTTCAAACCCCCACAAATCATCGATAAATGAGCCAAACCACCAATTGGGTTTGAAACAACTACGGGATCTACTACCATACTAGTAATTAAATGTAGAGATTCAACCACGGAACTAGATATAAACGAGTGTGAAGCAACTGAATCAAAAAGTGTTCTAACTGGAAAGTCTGAAAGAGAAACTAAGCTTTCTATGGAAATTTTTCTACCTCTTTCAGGAGCACTGATCACGAGAGCATGCGCCTGTCCTCCAGAAGTCCCTGCTCTTTGCCCTTGTCCCTGCGATCCCTGTTTCTTCGGGCACTCCTTAGAGAAGTGTCTGACCTCTCCGCAATTAAAGCAACTGGCCTTCCTTCTCTTGCAATCTTTGATCAGGTGGCCCTCCTTTCCATAATTGTGACATTTTCTCTTATCCTTGCCTTTAACATCTTGTCCCCCTTTCTTCTGTTGTTGCTGTTGCTATGGCGGTTGCTGCCCCTTCTTGTGCCATACCTTCTTATTCTGCGATGTCCCCTCAGCTTTCACTTCCTTCTTTTCTCCCTTGTCCTCCTCATGCATTAGGGCCATATCAACTAGCCTTTCAAACGTGGCCCTCATAGGGATGTGGGACATTGCTAGCCCATTCAAAGGCTCATCAGCCCTTTGGCAAACCACAAAGCCTTTTTGTGGTTCGTATCTACCAACTCTAAACCAAACATTGCCAGTTGGTTGAACTTGTTCACATATTCCTTCACCGTCAAATTTCCGTGTTTTAGAGCTAAGAACCTCTCCATCTGAATTCTTCTCTCAGCTTGGGAAAGGAATTTCATTTCGAACCTGTGTCTAAAATCTCCCCAAGTTTCCACCGGATATCCAGCTTGGGAGACCACCCACAAAAATGAGGCTTCGTCCTTTAATAGCCAAGCAGCTAATTGGATTTTTCTTCGGTCCTCCATTTCAAAGATGATGAATAAGTCCTCAGTCTCCTTAAGCCAATTCCGGGTTTCTACGAATGTCTCTTTCCCATGGAATGGCTTCGCTCCCATAGCAAGGAAGTATTTTCAGATCTTGGCGAAGTTATCTGCTTTTGGAGGGGGAGGAGGAGGAATGACTGGTGCAGTTGGGGGAGGAACGTCTCTCTGTCCTTCGGTTGTTGTCGTGGCTTCCAAATACCTACGTAACCATCCGGGTATAGTGATGCCCTCTAGGATATTAGGGATGTTTTGTTCCCTAGACATGCTGAAAAAGGAAAAAGGAAGAAATTTGGATAAAGGACCAAAGGATACTACATATGGCCTTTTTGGGGAATATTTTTCAAAACATACTTTCCTTTTTGAAAATACTTTCTTTTAAAACCTTTTTGAAAAAAAATATTTTTCAAAAACTTTTATCTAATCTGGTAACCTTCAGCTCTGATACCAAGTGAAACACCCCACGTCCGTTAATGTCACTCACTAAGGGAATGCATTAAGTTCTGTGAAGTTTTATAGGTAAACAGACACAGAATAATTACAAGACAGATACAAATAAAGATAGCAGCGGAAATTTCAAAATTTTATTTCAGACGTAAATCATAATACCGTGGTTCACAATAAGATAAAACCATTACAACAAAATACTTTTGTCTTGCATAAATAGAGTACATAGGTATTAAAAAAACATTATTCCCCAAATAATAAGAGTAAGCCATAGCAGAGACAAAGACTCGAGCCATACTTCAGAAGTATCTCCAAGCAAGATGATATCTAAATGCTGGCTAAGCCTGAGTGTTTCCTCCCTAAGAACCTAGGTGGGGGAACGGAAGAGAGAAGGAAAAACAAAAGGGGTCAGACATAAAGTCTGGCGAGTCTAGTTAATTTTAGGCAGTAAATAAATAAAGGTGATCATGACAGGCATAAAGTGGATAAGAGAGATCACTATACAAATGGAAGGTGTGATAAGGCAGATAAAGTAAGATGTATACATGCTTCACTAATGACTACACTGCACTATTACTAGTATAATTTAAAATGAGATGATCCCTTCCACTATAAGCTTGTAGACTTAGGGCATACGTCCGAGTATACCCTAACCGCTACCCTAATCGATCGGCTCCCTACTCTGTAGATATCCTGTGTTGGTCCCATAGTAGAGGGTATCACTTCCCTAAAGTGGCAACCCACAATGTGCACAACCATATCTACTGCTTTGGTTTGCCTATTTCCTTTTCAGGGTACATTCTCAATCTTTTTCATTTAAGCTTGAAAATCTTTCGTATCATGCTTTTACTACCTATATTTGTCTTGTTATCTTCTCAACCTTATCTTGAGAACCTTAGGTAGAACCATCTGTATGTAAACATGTGATTGAAACATGTTCTGGTTGATGTTTGCAAATGGTTGCAAGTGTTTGCAAGTGATTGCCAGTGGATGCATGATTCACATTAGGCACTAGATCGGCTCAATCACATTTTCATGTTGCATATGCATGAGTACTTATAATTGTACATGGATAAAACTTTTTATGCTATCACCTGGATGTTGCATATGAATGAATGTTATGTGCACTCATGTAGAGATTATAAGTCAGGTTAGGAATTTGCATACATGTTGGACTCATTACACTAACATATTTTGCATTAAGGTGGTTTACTGAATCAGTAACCGCCTGATCTTTTGCATTAGATAAGTACATATACAGACTTACTGCATATGTTCATACAACATTAGAAATCTTTTAAGGACAATGGTTGCTCGTGGATGATGTTTTGAGTAGATGGATGTTGGATGGTAGGATACGTTCCTCCTAACTTAGAGATTCTGGGGGCGAAATCCTTTAATGAAGGGAGAATGTAACAATCCGTATTTTAATAACATGTTATAACCATAAATCAAGGCAGAATTAATTTTTAATCTAAGAATCAAGGGAAACGGGTTGCGCCGTTATGTTCGTCTCGAAATTCTGCTTGGAAACGAGTCCGAGTTTTCGAGAATCGAAGTCCATATGACCGAGTTATGGCCCTCCAAAGTTTCAGAAATTTTCAGAATTCAAAACAGTTCGAATTCGAATTTAAACCCAGAATAGACTGGGCGGGAAATTTCCCGCCCAGGACCAGGTCGACTGGGGGGTCGACCCTAGAGTCGACCTGCCCAGGCCAGGTCGACCATAGAGTCGACCTTCGTGTCGACCTGGGTGTCGACCTGGTACCCCGACCCATTTTTGAACTAGATGTTTCTGGTCTCGTTGCCTGTCCAGATTCAGTTCCCTGACCCTATATAAACAGTCCCCTAGCCCCTTCTCTCTACACATTCTCTCTGGCCTTATGCTGCTCAAATTCTGGTTGAAAAGATAGAGAAAAGGGATCTATTTCTTCTTCGTCAAGACTTCGTTTAGAGCTTTGCTAATTGGGGGATTTATATAGCTTCTACATCGTTTCTTTAATCTCTAATTCTCTAACCACGATTTGTAAGCCCCAGTTACTTTTAGATCTAAACTCTAAATTTAATGTGAACATGTTGTAAATTGTAATTGAACCTAAGTGACGATTATCTTAGATCTATTATTATAAATCTTGGATCTAGCATTGTATACTTTGGATCTGTTATTGTTCATATTGGATCTATTATTGCCACCTTGAAGCTAGTACCGTTCATCTTGAATCTTGACTTGTGGAAATGTTATATGAAATTGATTTGGGGCTTATATATGTTGTAGATCCAAAAAACCCTCATGACCTTTATCTTAACATGCCTGTGATGTTTAAACTATTATTGGGGTTGTTATCTTATATTGCCTTGTCTATCACCCTATTTTGCTAAGTTTGATATTTGAGATCATATTTCATATGCCAGTAATGCTATAATCATCATGCTTAACTTGTAATCACCTTTTCCACCTTATGTCTATCCTTTTTGTGTTATTCCCTATTTTTATATATTGTATTGGTTCGAATTCACGTGCGTTGGTAATACGTTTTGGGTAGATTTGGCAAACCTGAATTGGCTATGAATTTGACATGAATTTGACATGAAAACTTGACATTAAATTATACTTGAAAACTTGAACATGGACATGACAATTAGATTAACTGGAAAATGGCCAACTCGAGGTTGGGTTGAGTTTGCAGTGTAAATCTACCCGGAACCGCACGGCGAATCCAGTAACTGTGAACAATAGGATCCAATGTGGGTAGTTGGTCATATCGCGCTTAAAACCCGAGGTTAGACTAGGTTGTGGTGTAAATTTGGCCAGAACCGCCCGACGAATCCAGTTACCACAAGGACTAGTCTAATGTGAGAGGTTGGGGTGCATTAATGAATTAATGCCACAGGATAGGGTTAAGTCATGAACCACTTGAATATACTTAACCCATTTGGTACGATGATTGATAGGGTTAAGTCATGAACCACTTGAATACACTTAACCAACTTGATACATGATTGGATAGGGTTAAGTCCCGAATTTGAATGACAACACTTAACCCATTAGAAACCCTAGTTACGCGGTCCTTTTCAGCAGTAACCCACTTAGACATATCACGATACCCTGGGACTAGGCAGGGTAGGGCATGATTACTACACTGATTGTAAGCGACCAGAACAACGGCTGAGTTGGTGCGCCATTGTAGGTTCAGACGGACTATGGTCGTGCACTTAGTCCGGAATTGAAAAAGCAGGCATTGGGCACCCGTAGGTTATATTGTGCATGCTTGATTCGTGTCGGTGGTTGGCACCCTAGGGCTTGATACACCCTATGGTGGACCTAGCACATATGACTACACTTCATGATAGGGCCGTATGACATAGAAACATGACGAGCTAGAACTTGTAGGGAGCCGATCGATTAGTAGATCGTTCTGTAGGACCCCGAATTGGGTCATTTCATGATATTGGGCCAAGGGATCATTTCATGGTTAATACATGACATGGGTTAGAACACTAGTACATTGGTGCAGCGAAATATTGAATATGCGATGCTAGACTTGACTTATCTTGTTACCTCAGTTATCATAACTATCCTGTTATTATCCTTATATTTAATTCCAGTTTTCTCATGTCATGTTAACTTTACTAGCTTATATACTGAAAGTCACTAGGACTTACCAGTCTTTTCGACTGACCCTTTTTCTTTCTCCCCTTTTTCTTTTGTTCCCCCCCCCCCCAAGGTTCTCAGGGAGGAAACTCTAGCTCTTAGCTTGGATTTAGCTTGCTTTCTGACAGCTCATGTACGGTTTGGTCTTGAGCAATGCTATGGCTGCACTACTGCTATTTTGGTGGATAATTTACTGTTGTTATTTTGAGTTTATGCTTCTTTATTTTGAACTTGATGTAATGGAATAATTTGTACTTTGGATATATGAGGTTTTGACTCTTTCCACGAAAGTAATGAAATTTGGTTTTTAATTTCTACCGCTGCTTTATTTATGTTCTGTCTTGTGATATCTCTGTGTATGCTTACCTAGTTAATACTCCTCCAAAACTAGTGCATTCCCTTTTGTGAGTGTCCCTAGCGGAGGTGAGGTGTTACATTTGGTATCAGAGCAGAAGGTTACCAGATTGGGCAAAAGTTAAAAAAAAACCCTTCCGAAACTATTTTTAAAATCATTTATAAAGAAGCATTTTTCAAGAAACGTTTTAAAGTTATTTTTAAAGAAAAGTCTATTCCCCAAAAGCCATTAGCACTTTCCTTCGTTTCCTCATTTGAATCTTTTTCTTTTCGTTTTTCAGCATGGCTGACCTTAATCTTCCTGAGGAAGTACCCATACCCGGATGGTTCCGAAGGTACTTGGAAGCCAGGGCCAACGGCGCGGGCCCGGCAGACATCCCTCCTCCTCCTCCCCCAGTGGCCACGGTTCCTCCTCCTCTTCCTCACGGTACCTCCTTCGCCAAAATATGCAAAGACTTTATAGGAATGGGCGGCTAGAACTTCGTAGGAACTGAAACCTTCGTTCAGGCACGTAACTGGCTTAAGGAGACTGAAGACATGTTCGTTATCTTCGATATGGAGGATCATAGGAAAGTTCAGTTGGTAGCATGGTTGTTGAAAGAGGAAGCTGCATTTTGGTGGGAAGTCACCAACGCTACCAAGCCAATTGATACTTGGGCAGACTTTAGAGAGAGATTTGGGCTTAAATTCGTTTCGACAGCGGAAGAGAACCTTCAGATGGAGAGGTTCCTAGCACTTAAGCAAGGGGACATGTTTGTTAGGGAGTACGTGAATAGGTTTAATCAGCTTGCTCGGTTTGGTTTGGACTTGGTCAACACGGCCCAGTAAAAGGTTGTACGCTTTGCTCGAGGGTTGAATGAGCCACTACACAGTTCGGCCATAACCATATACCCATGGGGGCGACCTTTGAAAGCTTGGTGGATATGGCCCTACTTCATGAGGAAGACAAGAATAACAAGAAGGAGGTTAAGCCTAGTGAGACTTAGAACAAGAAGGTTGACTTCAAGAAGGGAGGCAACAAGAATAACAAGAATAACAAGGGCAGCAACAACAATAATGCTAACAAACCACATGAGACGAGGAAGTGCAACTTTTGTTGTATCACAGGACATCTAGCTAAAGACTGTAGAAGGAAGAAGAGAAAGTTGGGTGAATGCTTTCATTGTGGGGATACTGGACACATCAGCAAGAATTGCCCTAAAAAGCAAGGGCAAGGGCAAGGGCAGACCCAGCGAGCAGGACCTTCTGGAGGGCAGTTGCAGGCTCTCAACACCACTCCAGCTCTGGACCGAGGTAGTAATATTTCTGTAGAAAGCCTTGTTTACATTTCTGAATTTCCTGTTCGAATCTTATTTGACTCTGGCGCATCGCATACTTTTATCTCTTCTGATTTTGTTGAAAATCTGCACCTAAGTACTAGTCTAGTTGATGATTCCGTTAGTGTTTCAAATCCGATTGGGGGCTCCGCCCATTTATCTATGATTTGTGTTGATTTGAGGATTTCTATCTTAAGCGTAGAATTCACGTGTAATGCTTATGTTCTCGGATTCATGGGATATGGTTTAATTCTGGGCATGGATTGGCTCTCCAATTATGGAGCCATTCTTTATTGTGAACGAAGGGTAGTGAGACTCATGACTCACCTTGGTAATACCCTTGAACTTTCTTATAACCCAACGGGTCTGGTCATGTTATGTTATCTTGAATCTCTTGACTCGTCCGTCGACAATCTGCACTCCGTGAGAGTGGTCCGAGAATATCCAGATATCTTTGATGAGGTGAAGGGGTTACCCCCTAAACGCGAGATAGACTTCCGAATTTATCTTGTTGATAATGCCAAGCCAGTTTTATTGCCCGTTAGGCATATGGCCCCGCGAGAAAGAAGAGAGCTCAGTAAACAAGTCAATGAGTTGCTTGAGAAAAATTTCATAAGGCGAAGTATTTCTGAATGGGGTGCTCCGGTGGTATTCGCTACTAAGGCGGATGGTTCGCTTCGTCTGTGCGTAGATTATCGTGAGTTAAACAAGCTGACAAAGAAGAATAGGCACCCACTACCGAGAATCGACGATCTTTTTGACCAGCTTGTAGGAGCGTCTGTTTTCTCTCAACTCGTTCTAGCCACATGATTCCATCAGCTCAGAGTGGCTTAGGATAGCATTGACAAAACTGCGTTTAGGACTCCAGATGGGTTCTTCGAATGGCTCGTCACCCGTTTGGATTAACGAATGCACCCGCGTACTTTGTAGATTTGATGAGTAGGGTGTTTCGGGAGTTCCTTAACAAATTCGTGGTGGTTTTTTCGTGGACGATATCTTAATCTTCTCAAAAGATGAAGAAGAGCATGCTAGACACCTCAAGGAAGTCATGGATACGCTTAGAGCACACCAGTTAAAGGCCAAGTTCTCCAAATGCCATTTTTAGAGGAAGGAAGTTCAGTTTCTTGGGCACGTAGTTTCTAAGCAAGGTAAAGCTGTGGACCCGCAAAGGTAGTTGCGGTGCAAGACTGGAAAATTCCTAAGAATGCAATGGAGGTGAGAAGTTTTCTCAGTTTAGCGGGCTACTACAGGAAGTTCATTAAGGAATTCGTTAAGGTTTCAGCCCCTCTTACAAAGTTAACAAAGAAGAACCTAGCTTTTGCATGGGACATAGAATGTGACGTTTCTTTTCAAAGGCTTAAAAGAGCCCTTACCACAACTCCAGTTCTGGCATTACCCGATGGAGACAAGATGTTTACGGTGTACACAGATGCGTGCGGCACGGGATTAGGCGCTGCCCTAATGCAAGATGGGAGAGTGATATGCTACGGGGGTAGACAACTTAAAGTTCATGAGAAAAACTATCCCACACATGACTTGGAGTTGGCCGCAATTGTTTTTGCACTTAAAGCTTGGCGCCACTATCTTCTAGGTGAAAAGTTCGAGCTGTACATCGATCACAAATCACTTAAATACCTCTTTTCGTAGAAAGATTTGAATCTGAGACAACAACAGTGGATGGAATTCTTGGCGTCATATGACTTCGATATAGCTTATACCCCTGGCCAGGGTAACTGGTGGCGGACACGCTAAGTAGAAAAACTTTGAGCCCCTTGTTTGTAGAAAGGAAAAGTCTAGAGTTTATAGCAACCTTTGATTTTGCACCTGCTGTTGAGTCATTGACTGCTTCGCTAGCATCTCTTGAGCTAAGGCCTACACTCCTAGACCAAGTAGGGACTTCACAGAAGGAAGACCCGCAGATTGTCGAGATTATGGACAAGCTGATTAGTGGTGAGACGTCAAATCACCTCGGTAGGTATGCCATAGATGACAAGGGATGGCTAAGGCGCGATGGGAGGCTATGTGTCCCACAAGTGGGAGACTTAGTAAATAAAGTTCTCGAAGAGGCGCATCACTGGAAGATGACCATACATCCCGGAGGAGATAAAATGTACAGGGATATGAAGCGCATTTTCTTTTGGGCTGGAATGAAGAGGGACGTGGCAGAGTTCGTTTCGAAGTGCATGGTGTGCCAACAAGTAAAGGCAGAGTCGAAGAAGCCCAGTGGGCTATTACATCCTTTGGAGGTTCCGCAATGGAAATGGGAGACTATCTCGATGGATTTCGTGGATGGACTGCCTAGGTCAAAGAAGGGAAATACTAGCATATGGGTCATAGTTGATAGACTCACGAAAATGCTCACTTCATTCCAGTGAAAAGCAAGAGGACCGCATCATGGCTAGCGTCTGTTTACCTTCGAGAGATAGTACGGTTGCACGGGGTTCCTTCTAGTATAGTTAGTGATTGTGATCTGATTTTCACTAGCCAGTTTTGGAATAGTTTGCAAGCAGCAATGGGTACACGACTGAGTTTAAGTACGGCCTATCACCCACAGACGGATGGTCAAACCGAAAGGGTAAATAGGGTACTAAAGGATCTTCTGAGGCTATATATTCTTGACTTTAGTGGTACTTGGGAAGTCCATCTTCCTCTCGTGGAGTTTGCATATAATAATAGTTACCAAGCTAGCATCGGAATGGCACCGTTCGAAGCCCTGTATGGAAGACCGTGCAAGTCACCAACTTGTTGGTGGGAGACGACAGACAGACTTATACTTGGGCCCGACATGATAAGGGACACTTCTGAGAAAGTTGAGTTGATACGAAGACGGATGAAAGCAGCCCAAGATAGAAAGAAATCTTATGCAGACAAGAGAAGGACAGACCTAGAGTTCGAAATCGTAGATATGGTTTTAACAAAAGTTTCTACTTTACGTAATGTGGTTCGTTTTGGAGCAATTGGGAAGCTAGCACCAAGGTTCATAGGACCATTCCCTATCACTGAGAGGACTGGGCAGATGGCCTATAAGGTAGAATTACCCGAGAGGCTGGCTGGAGTACACAATGTCTTTCACGTCTCGCATCTCCGAAAGTGCTTACATGAATCAGCCGAAGTGGTTGAGCCAAGCATCCTTGAAGGCGTAGAAGTGGAGAAAGAAGCAACTTTGAGGTGAGTTCCAATTCGTATCTTAGGAATAGAGATCAAAAAGCTAAGGAATCAAGAAGTCAAGCTAGTCAAAGTACAGTGGAGCGAAGCCCAAGAAGACGCAACTTGGGAAACCGAAGAGAAGATACACGCACTTTACCCATTTCTTTTTGAGGGTACATTCTCGATCTTTTTCCTTTAAGCTTGAAAATCTTTTGTATCATGTTTTTACTACCTATGTTTGTCTTGTTATCTTCTCGACCTTATCTTGAGAACCTTAGGTAGAACCATATGGATGTAAACATGTGATTGAAACATGTTATGGTTGATGTTTGCAAATGGTTGCAAGTGTTTGCTAGTGATTGCCAGTGGATGCATGACACACATTAGGCACTAGATCGGCTCAGTCACATTTTCATGTTGCATATGCATGAGTGCTTATACATGTACATGGATAAAACTTGTTATGCTATCACTTGGATGTTGCATATGAATGAATGTTATGTGCACTCATGTAGAGATTATAAATCATGTTAGGAATTTGCATACATGTCGGACTCATTACACTAACATATTTTGCATTAAGGAGGTTTACTGAATCAGTAACCGTCTGATCTTTTGCATTAGATAAGTACATATACACACACTTACTGCATATGTTCATACAACATTAGAAATCTTTTAAGGACAATGGTTGCTCGTGGATGATGACTTGAGTAGATGGATGTTGTATTGTAGGATACGTTCCTCCTAACTTAGAGATTTCGAGGACGAAATCCTTTAAGGAAGGGAGAGTGTAGCAATCCGTATTTTAATAACATGTTATAACCATAAATTAAGGCAGAATTAATTTTTAATTTAAGAATCAAGGGAAACGGGTTGCGCCGTTACGTTCGTATCGAAATTCTTCTTGGAAATGAGTCCGAGTTTTCGAGAATCGGAGTTCGTATGACCAAGTTATGGCCCTCCAAAGTTTCAGAAATTTTCAGAGTTCAAAACAGTTCCAATTCGAATTCAAAAATTCGAATTTAAACCCAGAACAGACTGGGCGGGAAATTTCCCGCCCAGGACCAGGTCGACTGGGGGGTCGACCCTAGAGTCGACCTGCCCAGGCCAGGTCGACCACAGAGTCGACCTTAGTGTCGACCTGGGTGTCGACCTGGTACCCCGACCCATTTTTGAACCAGATGTTTCTGGTCTCGTTGCCTGTCCATATTCAGTTCCCTGACCCTATATAAACTGCCCCCTAGCCCCTTCTCTCTACACATTCTCTCTGGCCTTATGCTGCTCAAATTCTGGTTGAAAAGATAGAGAAAAGGGAGCTATTTCTTCTTCGTCAAGACTTCATTTAGAGCTTTGTAATTGGGGGATTTCTAGAGCTTCTACATCGTTTCTTTAATCTCTAATTCTCTAACCACGATCTATAAGCCCCAGTTACTTTTGGATCTAAACTCTAAATTTAATGTGAACATGTTGTCAATTGTAATTGAACCTAAGTGACGATTATCTTAGATCTATTATTATAAATCTTGGATCTAGCATTGTATACTTTGGATCTGTTATTGTTCATATTGGATCTACTATTGCCACCTTGAACCTAGTACCATTCATCTTGAATCTTGACTTGTGGAAATGTATATGAAATTGATTTGGGGCTTATATATGTTGTAGATCCAAAAACCCCTCATGACCTTTATCTTAACATGCCTATGATGTTGAAACTATTATTGGGTTGTTATCTTATATTGCCATGTCTATCACGCTATTTTGCTAAGTTTGATATTTGAGATCCTATTTCATATGCCAGTAATGCTATAATCAACATGCTTAACTTGTAATCACCTTTGCCACCTTATGCCTATCCTTTTTGTGTTATTCCCTATTTTGATATATTGTATTGGTTCGAATTCACGTGCGTTGGGAATACTTTTTGGCTAGATTAGGCAAACCTGAATTTGGCTACGAATTTGACATAATATGACATGAAATTATACTTGAAAACTTGAACATGGACATGACAATTAGATAAACTGGAAAATGGCCAACTCGAGGTTGGGTTGAGTTTGCAGTGTAAATCTGCCCGGAACCGCCCGACGAATCCAGTAACTGCGAACCATAGGATCCAATGTGGGTAGTTGGTCATATCGCGCTTAAAACCCGAGGTTAGACTAGGTTGTGTTGTAAATCTGCCCGCAACTGCCCGGCGAATTCAGTTACCACAACGACCAGTCTAATGTGAGAGGTTGGGGTGCATTAATGAATTAATGCCACAGGATAGGGTTAAGTCATGAACCACTTGAATATACTTAACCCATTTGACACGATGATTGATAGGGTTAAGTAATGAACTGCTTGAATATACTTAACCAACTTGATACATGATTGGATAGGGTTAGGTCAAGAATTTGAATGACAACACTTAACCCATTAGAAACCCTAGTTACGAAGTCCTTTTCAGCAGTATCCCACTTAGACGTATCACGATACCCTGGGACTAGGAAGGGTGGGGCACGATTACTGGGCTGATTGTAAGCGACTAGAACAACGGTTGAGTTGGTGCGCCATTGTAGGTTCAGACGGACTATGGCCGTGCACTTAGTCCGGAATTAAAAAAGCAGACATTGGGCACCCGTAGGTTTATATTGTGCGTGCTTGATTCGTGTCGGTGGTTGGCACCTTAGGGCTTGATACACCCTATGGTGGGCCTAGCACATATGACTACACTTCATGATATGGCCGTATGACACAGAAACATGACGAGCTAGAACTTGTAGGGAGCCGATCGATTAGTAGATCGTTTTGTAGGACCCCGAATTGGGTCATTTCATGATATTGGGCCAAGGGATCATTTCATGGTTAATACTTGACTTGGGTTAGAACATTAGTACATTTGGTGCACGAAATCTTGAATATGCGAGGCTAGACTTGACTTATCTTGTTACCTCAGTTATCATAACTATCTTGTTATTATCCTTATGTTTAATTCCAGTTTTCACATGTCATGTTAACTTTACTAGTTTATATACTGAAAGTCACTAGGACTTACCAGTCTTTTCGACTGACCCTTTTTCTTTCGCCCCTTTTTCTTTCGTTCCCCCCCAAGGTTCTCAGGGAGGAAACTCTAGCTCTTAACTTTGATTTAGCTTGCTTTCTGACAGCTCATGTACGGTTTGGTCTTGAGCTATGCTATGGCTGCACTACTGCTATTTTGAGGAATAATTTACTGTTGTTATTTTGAGTTTATGCTTCTTTATTTTGAACTTGATGTAATGGAATAATTTGTAGTTTGGATATATGAGGTTTTAACTCTTTCCACGAAAGTAATGAAATTTGGTTTTTAATTTCTACCACTGCTTTATTTATGTTCTGCCTTGTGATATCTCTGTGTATGCTTACCTAGATAATACTCCTCTAAAACTAGTGCATTCCCTTTTGTGAGTGTCCCTAGCGGAGGTGGGGTGTTATAGTTTTGATTAGTTTTCATCAAAATTAAAATATAAATTAATATAACATTCAATATTGAATTCCAACGTACATTTTAATTTACCGGGGCCACATACTGACTCCAAAAATTATGGAAATTGAAATCTAGCTATGTTTTGATGATACGGTCCTAACAAAATTCATTTCGTTGAATTTGGGGACCGTTTGAAAAATGGCCATTTTCTAGTCGATTAAATTTAAACTAAAATTAAAAAATACGTTTAAATTTACCACGCTCACATATTAATTATGAAATTTGAAACTTAATAATAATTTGACATTCCGGATCCAACAAAAGTGGTTTCTTCGAAAACGGAGGTCATTGGCAAAATGGCTATTTTTAAGGGCTATACATAATTAATTAAATAAATAAATAAATATATATATATATATAAAAATTCTATAGCGATTATTCTAAATTTTAAACTGGATATAACTTACAATCTATAAAGTGAAATCCCAGTTTCTTACATTCATTAGAAAATTACAGTTCAAATATTCCAATGTTTCTTGTTTCATTAAATTCTGACTTATATTGAATTCTGTATATTCAATTGAAGTTTAAAATCGAATTTTCAAACTACCGTGCCATTTCAGGCTTGTTTTATAATTAAAATAAATTTATACCTTCTAACTTCGATTTAAATAAATTTTTAGTTGTTATTATTTAAAATAAATCATTTTAAATATTCAAAACCCATTAAAATAGCTAAAATAAAAATTTTAAATTGGTTCAGAAATTCCGGGTTGTTACAAAAAGTTTGGATTGTTATAACACAACTTAGTTTGTTCTATACAGAGCTTTATTCTACTACATTGAAAACTGATCGTCTACGTAAACTAGAGGAAGAAATCCCCACTTTGCTCTGCAAACTGGAAAAAATATTTCCTTTAGGTTTTTTAAATGTTATGGAGGATTTACCTATTCATCTTTCGAAAGAAGCATGTCTTCGAGGTCCTGTGCAATACAGATGGATGTATCCTTTTGAATGGTATATTAATATTTAGTTAATTAAATATTGGTTAATGAAATGTATAAAAATAATAATTTTCAACTATTCTAAACTGGAAATTTGGTTCCAGCGATAGTATTTTATATGGTATTTTTTCCAGGCCATTCATTTAAAAAATTAAGTTTCATCCATGTATATATACTACTGCGCCTTTTTCCTTTCCTTTCGAGATCAAATATCTTTGTCGATAAAAATTTTACTTCTATTTTCGATTCGATTCACATTATTTCGATTCAAACTGGTGTGTTGATTTATCAAATCACTGTGTAATTTCAATTCAAGTACATTCGAATCGATTTCGATTCAAAGTTTTCGATTTCAGGTAATGTCACATTATTAATTTTAATATCAGATTTTAACGTCAGATTAATTGTGGAAAACCTGCGATTTTTAGGAAATTTGTTTTAGTTTATCAGTTCTTTTCGGATTATCAGATTTTCGCGTTAGATTCATTTTGATTGTTTGGTACACATTATTTTTTTTGGTGTGTTGTTTCTGATTTGGTTGTAGTAACATGGATATGGATATTGCAAATGGTTAGATGTACATATAATTTTTTTTTTTTCTATTGTTAATGTAATTTTTGTGTAATGATAAACTTTTTTTTTTGTTTTTTTTACAGTAGTGTTCCAATTAATGTTCCATGTGAAATCACAATATTCACCACATATTTATTGAAATTGTCACAACGCTGAACAATAATAATATTGTAAGAAAAATGCAGGAATTAAACATAAATTCTGATGGATTCATAATGCATGAACTGCCATTTTCAGAAATTAACAAGTTTTCAAGTTGCTACCGGAGGGAAAATCGCTCGTTGTCTGCTTCGACTCTGACAATGTTAAGTTATTATTTTAGGGTCGTGTTTATTTGTTCCGACATGTTATTTGTATGTACTGAATAGTTGAAATGTATAGTGTCTTTGTTATAAAATAGTGCGTACATTGGATTGTTTATATTATAAAAAAAATCTGGGCGATGCATGAATAAAACAGTTGCTTGGAGAATAGAACAGTCGCTTCCAAGCAATTAGAAAATTTGAAAAATAATACTATGATTTTATTGAACTTAATGTTATTCGAGGCGACGTGAATGCGAAAAATAACTGATTTTGTAAGACTTAATTCTACTCGAGCCAATATGAGTGATCTGATGTGAAAACAAAAAAAATGTATGCATTAGCTTTACTACATATAAACGAAAAGAACTGATATTTAGATTTCTACAAAAAAAATCAAAAGTACATATAAAGATTACTGGAACCAAATTTCCTGTTATTGTTTTTTGATTTGGTTGTAGTAACATGAATATGGTCAGTGGTACACGTAATTTTTTCTTTCTTGCTATTGTTAATCTAATTCTTATGTAATGATAAATAGTTTTATCTTTCTTTCTTTCTTACAGTAGTGTTCCAACTGACGTTCCAAGTGTTTTGGAAGTCATCGATTTTAAGAAAAACAACTTTGGTATTAGGCGTTCTCCGGATTCTATCATTTCTCATGAGAAATAACGTATGTATGTTGCATAGTTGAAATATCAGGTTGTGAAGTGTAAAGTCATGCTATTTAGTATATTTCAATTTTGTTGTTTAAAAAGATAAATTGTTTTATCCTTATTTTTTACTTTTTATTCTAGTTTACTTATTTGATCAATTTTCCACATTTGATGTATGATATGTCTGCAGTTGTGTATACTGCGAAAAATGATAAAAGATTTTATCATTTTATGTTGTTTTTATTTAACTTAGTGAATTGAATTTATATATTTTATATATATTAGATTTGTTTTTATTGTTCACATATATGTACCATATATTGTTTATCTATTGTTTTTAATGTTTTGCGACAAATATTTAAAATTTCGGTTATATGGTTTTATAAAATGATAATTCATTTTATGTTTAGTACGAATCTTTCTTTGGCTCTTTTTTAATGCAAGTTGTTAGTTTTTACATGTTTAGGATTACTTTGGTTGCGTTATTATATACTGTTACATTTTTGTTAGTTCTTACATTTTTCTTTGACTGCATTATTGTATATTGTTCATACTTTTCCACTATTTCAATGCACTGCCAGGGATGTTTTAAAAAAAGACTAAGGTCGTTAATTCATCAAACTTTTATTATCTAGTGGGTAGAAATACATATTGGAAGAATGAATAAGTGTTTGAGGCACACTAAGTCCCACATTGGGAAAACTTATGCCTTAATTCAGTACATATACAAAAGCTTGTTATGTTATATCAAATGAAAGAGGAAGAGAGAGAGAGAGGCAATGGGATAGCATGAACAAAGCATGTATATCTTTCATATTAAATTAAAAAGGTCAAAAATAAGGGCCTTGGGCTTATGGCTCTTGGGGTCTCGTGATCGTATAAGGGCCTGTGAATGCCTCCAGGACTGCTTGCGCTGTTCATACGGCAATTTTTTGAATACAGCCGCGCAAATACCAATGGAAATAATTGTTGGTAAAGGGTCGCAACCTTTCAACAGTCGTTACCATTGCAATTCGAACAATGGCACCCCTTCACAAATAGATGTCTCTTCCTGGCTATATAAAGGGTTGCGGAAATCAAATCAAATCATCTATTTTGTTGCTATTCTTCTTTTCTCCTCCGCATATTCTGTTTTTGCAAAATACTTTCTTGAGTTCGTCAAACTATGCACTGTAGCGCATCAGTACAGAGTGCGGTCCGTTCTACCTTGGGAGGCGAATTGCTAATCATCTCCTATGCGCCTGCGGGAGAGAAATACCTCTTTAAGGGAACAGTACACGCTACTGGGCTCAGACAGACAATACGCAGGCGGACTGTACACATACGGTACTGCTTTGGTTTCTTCATTCTCTCTTCTTCTTCGCATTAGCGAATTATCATTGCCGATTGTGCATATCATACTTGCTGTTTGCCATATTATCTGCATTGCAGATATGATATATTTAGACTAACAGTCTTAAAGCGATATTGTTTTTTTTTCCTAAGTAATTTTTGTTGCTTTCAGACAATGGCTCAGGAAAGTAAAAGTTCGGCAAGTAAACCTGTTGTCACCGCACCACCAACAGGACCATTAGTTGTTCCTACTGTCACTTTCTCGCATGGAGAACGGCCGGAAAAATTCACCAGTATTGACTTCAAACGATGGAAGAAAAAGATGTTGTTCTACCTGACCACTTTGGGATTGGCAAATTTCCTTACAGAGGATCCTCCAAAAGTCGATGAATTGGAGCCCGACGCTACAAAAGTCGAGGCACTCACTACTTGGAAAATTTTTGACTTCATATGCAAAAATTACATATTGAATGGACTGGATAACAGTTTGTACAATGTGTATTGTACAATGAAGACATCGAAGGAACTTTGGATGTCTCTGGACAAAAAGTGCAGGATGGAAGATGCTGGCATGAAGAAATTAATCGTCGGTAAATTTGTAGACTTTAAAATGGTATACTCCAAGACAGTGATTAGCCAAATTCAGGAGTTGCAGGTAACTATACATGAAATACATGATGTAGGAATGTCTCTAAGCGAATCATTTCAAGTGGCTGCCGCAGTAGAGAAATTGCCTCCGTTATGGAAAGACTTCAAGAATTATCTAAAGCACAAACGAAAGGAGATGATAATGGAAGATTTGATTGTTCGTCTCAGAATCGAAGAGGACAACCGAAAATCTGAAAAGAAAGTAACTAATACAATTGTGGCAAAGGCAAATGTGGTCAAGTCTGAAAAGAAAAAAAAGAAAGAGGGGAAACAATCTAAACGCAAAGAAGGCAAAGAAGTTCAAGGGAAACTGCCATAATTGTAGGAAGAAAGGACATAAGGCAAGCGAGTGTCGAGGTCCAAATAATCAGAACAAGAAGAAAGACCAAGTTAATGTTACAGAATTCGAAGAGCTTTCAAAGAATGTCTCTGAAATGAATTTGTTAGCGGTCATCTCAGAATGCAACTTAGTTGGCAACACGAAAGAATGGTTTACGGACAGTGGTGCCACGAAACACATCTGCGCCAACATGTGGATGTTTTCTGACTATAAACCCGCGACACATGAAGAGCAACTCTTTATGGGAAACTACTCTACATCAAAGATTGAAGGCGAAGGAAAAGTGGTTCTTAAAATGACTTCTGGAAAAGAACTTACTCTAAATGATGTTCTACACGTTCCAGATATCCGCAAGGACTTAGTTTCAGGATCATTGCTAAGTAAAAATGGCTTCAAATTGGTCTTTGTTTCTGATAATTTTTTATTTTCTAAAAATGGAGTATATGTTGGAAAAGGGTATGTGAGTGATGGTCTATTCAAAATGAATGTAATGACTATTGTACCAAAAGATAGTGATAATAAAATAGACTTTTCTGTTTATATCACTGAGTCATTTAATATATGGCATGCTAGATTAGGCCACGTTAACTTTGATACATTGCGAAAAATGATAAACTTAGAATTTATACCTAAGTATTCAATAGATTCTAATTTCAAATGTGAAACACGTGCCGAATCGAAACTGACTAGAACTTCTTTTCATCAAGTTGAAAGGAATACGAAACCTATAGACTTAACACATACAGATGTGTGCGACTTAAAAATGTGTCAAACTAGAGGTGGAAAACAAAATTTCATTACCTTTATTGATGATTGTACGAGATACTGTTATGTATATCTCCTTAGAAGCAAGGACGAGGCATTCGATGTATTTAAACAATACAAAGCAGAAGTTGAATATCAACTTAATAAAAAGATAAAATCATTAAGAAGTGATAGAGGAGGAGAGTACGAATTTCCTTTTGAGGAGTTCTGCGCCGAACATGGTATTATACACCAAACAACAGCACCATATTCCCCTCAATCAAATGGGATAGCATAATTTAAAAACCGTACACTAAAAGAAATGATGAATCCTCTACTCATTAGCTCTGGTCTACCAGATAACCTTTGGGGAGAAGCTATACTTTCTTCTAATCACATTCTTAATAAAGTGCCTCGAAAGAAAACTTCTAATCCACCGCATGAGTTGTGGAAAGGCAAACCACCATCCTACAAATACTTGAGAGTGTGGGGGTGACTTGCCAAAGTAGAAATACCAAAACCAAATAAGGTCAAAATTGGACCAAAGACTATAGATTGCATATTTATAGGATATGCTCATAATAGTGCTGCTTATCGATATTTGGTGTACAAATCTAAAATCGATGAAATTCATGAAAACACCATTATCGAATCTTGAAATGCTAAATTCTTTGAAAATATTTATCCCCTAAAAAATCGTATTGAAACTGTTGTTCAAGAAAGATCTAGAGATTCAAATACGCACGAGGATAACATTGATCAAAGAACACATAAAAGAAATGTTGAAACAGTGGTAGAGGATCCAAGAAGGAGCAAACGACAATGGATCTCTAAAAACTTTGGACCCGATTTCTATGCATACATGATAGAAAATGATCCTCTAACCTATCAACAAGCAATGTCATCTCCAGATGCTCCTTACTAGAAGGAAGCTGTTAATAATGAAATAGAATCCATTTTGCAAAACCGTACATGGGAACTAGTGGATCTAACTAAAGGATCAACACCATTAGGATATAAATGGATATTTAAGAAAAAACTCAATGCTGATGGCTCAATAGATAAATATAAAGCTAGTATATTAGTCAAAGGATTCAGACAGAAAGAAGATCTGGATTATTTTGACACTTACTCACTAGTAACTAGAATAACATCCATTAGGATGCTTATTGCAATCGCCTCTATACTAAATTTGGAAATACACCAAATGGATGTAAAAACAACATTTTTGAATGTTGAGTTAGAGGAAGAAATATATATGCTACAACCTGAAGGGTTTGTAAGCCCAGGAAATGAAAACAAAGTGTGTATGTTGGTGAAATCACTTTATGGTCTTAAACAAGTACCAAAACAATGGCATGAGAAATTTGATGAAACAATGTTATCAAATGGGTTCGAAATAAATGAATCAGATAAATGTGTTTATATAAAATATACACATATTGGATATTTCATTGTATGTCTCTATGTTGATGACTTATTGATCCTAGGAAATAATAAGGCCATAATAACATCAACAAAAGATATGTTATCCTCTAGATTCGACATGAAAGACCTAGGACTGGCTGATATAATATTGGGTGTCAAAATTGTGAGAACACCACAGGGATATGCATTATCCCAATCACATTGCATAACCAAGATACTCGAAAAATTCAAGCAATATAATATAACTATTGCAAATTCGCCAGTAGATATGAACCAAAATTGGGTTAAGGACACTGGTGATAGTATATATCAACTTGAATACTCTCGTATATTAGGAAGTGTCATGTATGTAATGAACTGCACAAGAACATATATCGCATATGCTGTAAGTAAGCTTAGTAGAATTACCAGCAATCCTGGTAAACATCATTGGAAAGCGATAATAAGAGTTCTTGGATATCTAAGATATACACAGAACTTTGGTTTGCATTATACAAATTATACTTCAGTAGTGGAAGGTTACTGTGACGCAAACTGTATAACTAGGTCACATAATACTAAATCCACAAGTGGATACGTATTCACATTAGGAAATGGAGCAATTTCATGGAAATCATCCAAGCAGACTTGCATAACAAGATCAAAAATGGAATCAGAATTTATTGCACTAGATAAAGCTGCAGAAGAAGCAGACTGGCTTCGAAATTTTCTGGAAGACATTCCAAATTGGAGCAAACACATGCCTCCAATATGTATACATTGTGATTGTCAATCAGCTATTGGAAGAGCTAACAGTACACTATACAATGGTAAATCTAAGCATATTCGTCGTAGACATAAAACAGTAAGACAACTTCTCTCTAGTGGAGTTATCACTATAGACTATATACGGTCAAAAGATAAGATAGTGGATCCACTAATAAAAGGCTTGCCAAGAGAGAAAGTTCAAATCTTATCGAAGGGAATGGAACTAAGGCCAAAAGATTAGAAGTTTTTCTAAAATGGAAACCCCACCTAGTTGACTGGAGATCCAAAGATCTAGGTCCAAAGGGACAACTAAGTTCAAGAAAAATTTGAAAGCACTGTTACCCACTAACCATTCCGATGATAAGTCAGTGCATTAATTTGGAGAATAGGATAAGTACTAATACTTTTAATGATATCTATACTTAGTAAATACTAAAGAACCAAGTGGGAAATTAAGAATTTCCTTTATAGAATCACCCATGTAAGCACGAAGGCGCTGCTTCAAAGAGAATTATGAGGCCAAATTCTCCAAGCACTTATGAGACCAAACTGGTGTTCATGACAAATACGAACATAAACAGAGAACTAAGAGGTTAAGAAACATTTATCATGTGTTATCTTTATAAACTTACACAAAAGGCTTACAGTTCAAAGACAATCTAGTCCACTGATTCGCCAGTAGCTTATAACGATAAAACACTAGGAAAAGTTTAAGGCCATTGTGCTACTTTTACCGATATGATAAATGTTACTCAAAATTTCAAAAACAGATTAGACAACCACTCATTCATGTGGGGGATTATTGGAAGAATGAATAAGATTTTGAGGCACACAAAGTCCCACATCGAGAAAACTTGTGCCTTAATTCACTACATATACAAAAGCTTGTTATGTCATATCAAAAGAAAGAGGAAGAGAGAGAGGCAATGGGATAGCATGAACAAAGCATGCATATCTTTCATATTAAATTAAAAAGGTCAAAGATAAGGGCCTTGGGCCTTGGGGCTCTTGGGGTCTCGTGATCGTATATGGGCCTCTTAATGCCGCCAGGCCTGCTTGCGCTGTTCAAACGGTTATTTTTTGAATACAGCCGTGTAAATACCAACGGAAATGACTGTTGATAAAGGGTCGCAACCTTTCCAACAATCGTTACCGTTGCAATTCGAATAGTGGCACCCCTTCGCAACTAGATGTCTCTTCCTGGCTATATAAAGGGCTGCGGAAATCAAATCAAATCATCTTTTTCGTTGCTGTTCTTCTTTTCTCCTCGGCATATTCTGTTTTTGCAAAATACTTTCTTGAGTTCGTTAAACTCTGCACTGTAGCGCATCCGTACAGAGTGCGGCCCGTTCTACCTTGGGAGGTGAATTGCTAATCATCTCCTATGCGCCTATGGAGGAGCAATATCGCTTTAAGGGAACAGTACACGCTACTGGGCTCGGACAGACAACACACATGCGGATTGTACACAAACGGTACTGCTTTGGTTTCTTCATTCACTCTTCTTCTTCACATTAGCGAATTATCATTGCCGATTGTGCATATCATACTTGCTGTTTGCCATATTATCTGCATTGCAGATCTGATATACTTAGACTAACAGTCTTAAAGCGACATTGTTTGTTTTTCCTAAGTAATTTTTGTTGCTTTCAGACAATGGCTCAGGAAAGCAAAAGTTCGGCAAGTAAACCTATTGTCACCGCACCACCAACAGGACCATTAGTTACTCCGATTGTCACTTTCTCGCATGGAGAACGGCTGGAAAAATTCACCGGTGTTGACTTCAAACGATGGCAGTAAAAGATGTTGTTCTACCTCACCACTTTGGGATTGGCAAATTTCCTTACAGAGGATCCTCCAAAAGTCGATGAATTGGAGCCTGACGCTACAAAAGTCGAGGCACTCACTGCTTGGAAAAGTTCTGACTTCATATGCAAAAATTGCATATTGAACGAACTAGATAACAGTCTGTACAATGTGTATTGTACAATGAAGACATTGAAGGAACTTTGGATATCTCTGGATAAAAAGTACAAGATGGAAGATGCTGGCATGATGAAATTCATCGTCGGTAAATTTCTAGGCATTAAAATGATGGACTCCAAGACAGTGATTAGCCAAATTCAGGAGTTGCAGGTTATTATACATGAAATACATGATGAAGGAATGTCTCTAAGCAAATCATTTCAAGTGGCGGCTGCAATAGAGAAATTGCCTCCCTTATGGAAAGACTTCAAGAATTATCCGAAGCACAAACGAATGGAGATGACAATGGATGATTTGATTGTTCATCTCGGAATTGAAGAGGACAACTGAAAATCTGAAAAGAAAGCAACTAATACCATTGTGGCAAAGGCAAATGTGGTCGAGTCTGAAAAGAACAACAAAAGAAAGAGGTAAAACAATCCAAATGCAAAGAAGGCAAAGAAGTTCAAGGGAAATTGCCATAATTGCGGGAAGAAAGGACATAAGGCAAGCGAGTGTCGAGGTCCAAAGAATCAGAACAAGAAGAAAGACCAATTTAATGTTATGGAATTCGAAAAGCTTTCAGAGAATGTCTCTGAAATGAATTTGTCAGCGGTCTTCTCAGAATGCAACTTAATTGGCAACACGAAAGAATGGTTTGTGGAAACTGGTGCCACGAAACAAATCTGCGCCAATAAGTGGATGTTTTCTGACTATAAACCCACAACACATGAAGAGAAACTATTTATGGGAAACTCCTCTACGTCAAAGATTGAAGGCAAAGGAAAAGTGGTTCTTAAAATGACTTCTGGAAAAGAACATACTCTAAATGATGTTCTACACGCTCCAGATATACGCAAGGACTTAGTTTCAGGATCATTGCTGAGTAAAAATGTCTTCAAATTGGTCTTTGTTTCTGATAATTTTGTATTGTCTAAAAATGGAGTATATGTTGGAAAAGGGTATGTGAGTGATGGTCTATTCAAAATGAATGTAATGGCTATTGTACCAAAAGATAGTGATAATAAAATAGACTCTTCTGTTTATATCACTGAGTCATTTAATATATAGCATGCTAGATTAGGCCATGTTAACTTTGATACATTGCGAAAAATGATAAACTTAGAATTTATACCTAAGTTTACAATAGATTCTAACTACAAATGTGAAACATGCGCCAAATCGAAACTGACTAGAACTTTTTTTCATCAAGTTGAAAGGAATACGAAACCTCTAGACTTTACACTCACAGATGTGTGCGACTTAAAAATGTGTCAAACTAAAGGTGGAAAACGGTATTTCATTCCCTTTATTGACGATTGTACGAGATACTGTTATGTATATCTCCTTAGAAGCAAGGACGAGGCATTCGATGTATTTAAACAATACAAAAGCAGAAGTTGAAAATCAACCTAATAAAAACATAATATCATTAAGAAGTGATAGAAGAGGATAGTAAGAATTTCCTTTTGAGGAGTTCTGCGCCGAATATGGTATTATACACCAGACAACGACACCATTTTCCCCTCAATCAAATGCGATAGCAGAACATAAAAACCGTACACTAAAAGAAATGATGAATGCTCTACTCATTAGCTCTGGTCCACCAGATAACCTTTGGGGAGAAGCTATACTTTCTGCTAATCACATTCTTAATAAATGCCTCGAAAGAAGACTTCTAAATCACCGCATGAGTTGTGTAAAGGTAGACCACCATCCTACAAATACTTGAGAGTGTGGGGGTGTCTTGCCAAAGTAGAAATACCAAAACCAAAGAAGGTCAAAATTGGAACAAAGACTATATATTGCATATTTATAGGGTATGCTCATAATAGTGTTGCTTATCGATTTTTGGTGTACAAATCTGAAATCAGTGACATTCATGAAAACACCATTATCGAATCTCGAAATGCTAGATTCTTTGAAAATATTTATCCTCTAAAAACTCCTATTGAAACTGTTATTCAAGAAAGATCTAGAGATTCAGATACTCACGAGGATAATATTGATTAAAGAACACATAAAAGAAATGTTGAAACAGATGTAGAGGAACCAAGAAGGAGCAAACGACAACGGATCTCTAAAAACTTTGGACCCAATTTCTATGCATACATGATAGAAAATGATCCTCTAACCTATCAACAAGCAATGTCATCTCCAGATGCTCCGTACTGGAAGGAAGCTGTTAGTAATGAAATAGAATCCATTTTGCAAAACCATACATGGGAATTAGTGGATCTACCTAAAGGATCAAAACCACAAGGATATAAATGGATATTTAAAAAAAACTCAAGGCTGAAGGCTCAATAGATAAATATAAAGCTCGTATAGTAGTCAAAGGATTCAGATAGAAAGAAGATCTGGATTATTTTAACACTTACTCACCAGTAACTAGAATAACATCCATTAGGATGCTTATTGCAATCGCCTCTATACTAAATTTGGAAATACATCAAATGGATGTAAAAACAATATTTTTGAATGGTGAGTTAGAGGACGAAATATATACGCTACAACCTGAAGGGTTTGTAAGCCCAGGAAATGAAAACAAAGTGTGTAAGTAAGTGAAATCACTTATGGTCTTAAACAAGCACCAAAACAATGGCATGAGAAATTTAATGAAACAATTTTATCAAATGGATTCGAAATAAATGAATCAGATAAATGTGCTTATATAAAATACACACATATTGGATATGTGTAATGACCCGCATTTTCAGCGTTATAATAATATATTTATTTAATTATTTAAATAGTGATTTAGAGAATTTTAATGTTCGTTAATTAATTATATTGAAAATTTAATTAAATTTAATAATTAAATAATATATTTAATTTCTGAATATAATCAGAAATAGTGAATTGACATTTTAATGTGAACTGAGCGATTTAAAATATTTAATTCAGCTTAGGGATGAATTAGAATAACGAATATATTTAAATAACGTCAGTTTGAATGTATAATTATATTATAATTATAAACGAGCTCGAAATGGCGCTGCAGTTCGCGATTTGGCGATTTGAACTTCAACTGGGTATACAGAAGTCGTTTTAAATTGGATTTCTGTGAAACAAGAAACGTTGGGAGCTGGTGAATTATATCTTTCTAGTGGAAGAGAAAATTCGAGATTTCGTCGTGTAGATTTTGATTTATGTCCAAATCAAATTTTAGAAAGGTCGCTGTGGAATGCCTTTATAATTTATAAAGGAATTATTTATATTTTAAAAAGGAATTTCAATATAAATCGAATATCGGGTTGACCCAGATTTGAAATACCGAGTTATAAATCCCAGTGGAGCTGTATGGTATTCCACTTTGAATATATACGATAATATAAATTTATTTATATTTAATTTAATTATATTTATATATTTAAATGGGTCATTCAGAGCTTTAAAAATAGCTGGTTTTGCAAACGAAATCAGAATTTGAAGAAACTAATTTTGTTGGATCTGCAACATCAAATTATTGTTAGATTCCAAGTTCCATGATTTTTAGAGTCGATGTGTTGCCGTACAGATTTTTAGAGTGAAAAACAGTCGATAAATTGACCTTTAAAAGTACGTTGTGTGAGCAAACGAAGTCGGAATTCGACGAAACTAGTTTCGTTGGGGCCGTAATGTCAAACTCTAGTAGTATGTCCAGTTTGGTGATTTTTATGTGTCATGTGTGATTACAGGAATTTTAGAGGACAAAAAAAATAGCGTTTGCTTAAAATTCAATATAATATTTGAACAAATAAATATTAAAAATCTCTATAAATACTCAACACCCTACATAACCTTAGACTAATTCCTCTGGTGGTCAAACAACAATCCACCGTTACTTTTTTTCCAAGGAAAAATATTTTTTGATCTTATAAAATCAAGAATAAATAAAAATAAATCTCTGTAAATCTCTATATACTTATATTCGCAATCCATATAAGTTTCTCATTGATTCCAGGCCAGTTGTAGTACATGCGATTCACGTTTGTGGGTTACTGGGTGTTTCCAGCGAACCTAGGGTTCGAGATATGTCGATATGTGGTGATTTTTGATCGATTTAGATAGTGGATTGTGGTTAAGAGGTTTAAATGGAGTTCGATTGATAAATCTGAGGGGGTTTTGTGTTAAAAAGGTTCAAACGTGTGCTGGTAGCTCGAATGGAGCCTGGGAACCGCGACGTTGGCAATGAGCTCGAGTTCAACAATTTTTAGTGGAGGTTAAAGAGAATCTGAAGAGGAGCTTAATGGTGCTTTCTATTTTTGAATTCACGATGAAATGAGGGATCATGGAAATGGGAATTTTGGTCGTGAAGGAGAGCGTAGGTGGAAGGAAAATCCTGGAGCAAATCAACAATTCGGGAAGAAAAGGAATCACGTGGGACGGGTTTTATTTGGTAAGTGGGCCAAGAGATAGGGGAGTTAGGCCCAATGGATTTTTAATTAAAGTTTATTTTAATTTGAAAGTGTATTAACTTCGTAATGGTGTAACTTGATCATATGATATCAGAGTGACGAACCGTAAGTTGTTGTTGGGATCGTATGGACGGTGGCTACGCACTGGAACTGATTGGGAGTGGATTAGCGCTCGTTTGAATTTATGGCAAAATAAATTGTTTGATTCAAATCAAATAACAGTTTATCGTTCTTTAACGATGAACTGCCAAAGTGAGTAAACTCACCAACTTTGAACAGTTCTATTTTTGTAACGTATATTTAGAACTGATAAATGATGACTGATTGACTGTGTGTTGGCTGTTTGATTGAACTGCTAGTCAGTTAGTTGAATTTCTATATTGATTCTGTTTATCAGAATATATCATACGGAACTGAAAGTAATGTTGATTTTATTGTGTAACATCTGTGGATGTAGGGAAACAGGTTGGAGGAATCCGAATGGATTCCTCAACAGTTATTTTATTGTTTTTCATATATTTTGATATATGATGTGAATTATAACATGTTGTTGATTGTGTGTGTATGGAGGATATTGGACATCGTAATTTGATATGTTAAACACCATAACACACTGGAATTTGGAGGAAAGGGGATTTTCAAAATGAATATTGAAATTAGATTATTTATAAAATCAAAGGGGTTTTATAAAAGAGATAATATTTATAAAATCAAAGAAGATTTTATAAAGGAAATTATTTATAAATGGAATACTTATAAATAGAAATTTATTTATAAATGGAATATTTATAAATAGGAAATATGTTTAAGTGGGATTATAACTGGAGGGTAATCTTTATAAATGGAATAATTGTAAGTGAATTATTTATTTAGGATAAATAAATAAGATGTTATAAAATGGACTATTTACTTAGAAAAGCATAAGATAATGGATTATTTATTTGTGAAATAAATAAGATACGATAAATGAAATCTTTATTTGTTAAATAAATAGGAAAGATAAAGGAAATAGTTATTTGTTAAAGTAAACAAATAGAAAAGGAATTTAACAAAGGAGTTAATAGAAAAGGAATTAACCAGTTAGAGTTAATGAATAGAGTTAAAGAAATAGAGTTAACCAGTTAAAGTTAATGAATAGAGTTAAAGAAATAGAGTTAATCAAATAGAGTTAATCTAATAGAGCTAATCAAATAGAGTTAATCAAATAGTGTTAATCGAAAGAAATAGAGTTAAGCAAAATCAGAAACTGACTAGAGATTAGTAAGTTGAATAGTTTTCTGAGTATCGATATGATGTTGGTTTCGGCCTTCGGGGTTTATACTTGGGAAGTTGTTCTCTTATTAGTTTACAGTTAGAGTCTGATAGTTGTGGAATGGTAGTGACTGATGATTGATCGATAGAATTTCCTTCTGGAAATAATATCATTGTTTGTACACGTATTTTTCTTTGATGGTTAAATCACAGACTATCAAAGTTTTTGACCATTTTACGTTGTTAATATGGAGAGACCAGTTGGATTATTATCTGAAGAACCACTCCGTATTGGCAGTAGCATTGTGAATCATCACATACTGAAGATAACTGAAGACGGAGTTTATCCAAGGGCTATTGTATAAGTCTTAGATAACAGTGAATAAGATGGATGTACTGAATAGTACCTTCAGTTTGTCCAGTCCCAGGACAACTTGTATGGACGAAGGTCTGACAGAGTATATCTGGTAGATTGCGTAAGTTGATCTCTTCAAATATATTCACATTTGGTAGCGGAGGAACTCGTTTCTCTTCGCTGTATACCCGTGTTATTTTTGGATAAATCAATTTGTGATTTAAAGGGTATGACGATGTGACATTCTAAGTGAATGAAGATGTGGCATGTAAAAGATAAGCGTAGCTTCTAGCCTCACATCCGGTAAATGACAGAAATCGGGCAGGCAGCATGGCTATGTAGGTCGCACCTATTAGGGTGTATAATCACCTGATCTAGAGTTTCATTTACTTCTAAAAATCTATTGTTGATGACGTCCCATTCGGTAAACGGTTGCTGATCCCAACCGTTGGTGATATACATTCGATACACTCAAGCGAAATGAGTGGTCGGTCATGTGTGGCCAGGTTGCAAGATGTTCTTGTTGAACCCAGTGTATTCCTCTCTAGAGGTACACTAGCGAAAGGTGGTTCCATACCTTGTCATAGTTGGAAATCCGTTACCCAATACGTGCTTGCGGTTTTGATTGTATACTATATATGTAGAACGTGAGATGAAAGCGTTTCTGCTAGATGATTATTATATTGTGGTTGATAGACATTATTGTAATATCAAAAAGGTTTTTGATATAAAGATATTTTGGATTCTCATAAGGGGAAACCCGTTCCGTTATACGACGTGTTCTTATGAGATATCCTTTACCTGTTCAAACTGTTTTAAACTGTTTTACTCATACCAGTCCCATGACTGACCCCGGTTTATTTTGTTTTGTTTTCCCTAAACTCTTGGGTGCCCAAATTTGTACGGGCAGTCAAGTAGTCGGGATGTTACAGATATACTTTGAGAGCTTGAAGCAGGAGGCTTCAAGATCATATAGCTATTGTTTATTTCCGCTGTGTTGTAAGTGCTGTACTTTGAAATGATATGTGTATTCAAGTACAGATTTATATTTCAAAGATATGTTATCTATTATATGTTGTTTGCTCCGCTGTGAGGTTCCTGTTACTCTGATGTTGTTGTTGTTCTTCTTCTATTCTAAGTTTCTATCTTATCTATTCTCACCTACTAATTTCTTTCATTAACTACCGGTATTTTTCGATGTTTGGTTAGTCATCGTTGAGTTTATAGCGATAACCAACGTCGTCAAAACCCGGGTCGTTACAGTTGGTATCAGAGCTTATGTTAAGTATTACCTTGGCTCTGTGGCGTGACTCGGTAGAGATGGGGTTAGTAATTCCCTAGATTGAGTTTGAGTGTATATATATGAGTGAACGTACTTTTAATTTGATATAAAAATTTGTTTTATATTGTGGAGATTTATTGGTTGAGTTGTTTATGTGTTCTGGTCGATCAGTTTGATCCACTGTATCGGTAGGAGCTTCTAAACACTCGAATACGATGAACCATCATGGTATGTTTTGAAAAGAGGGTAAACGATATAATTTTACCCAAATTATATTTTGATATAAACGATTTATACTGGTTATAATTATAATCGAGTAAGATTATGAAAAGTGAAATGGTTATGTAAATAATCGATCAGAATTCATATAAGTGAAATATATGAAATCGAAATGAATTAAATCTGAAATTGAATCAAATTTGAAATTAAAACCGTTGAAATTGGGAACAGAGTTTGTAAATAGACATGGATTAAACATATGTAAATTTTAAGATCCTGGGAGATTTTAAATTGTATTCCAAGCATTTTTGAATGATATTTTAAACTGATTTCAAAATAAAAGTGTTTAAGAATGATTTTGAAAGTGATATAGTATTGAACTCACTTCGATAACTGGAAAATAATTCTGATAATGACTATAGCATAATCAGTGTTCATTTTCGAGTTGTAAGTGACGGATTACTACCAAGGATTTTGTTTTTAAATTGTTTTGCGAAAACAAGTTATTCAGAAATTCAAAGGTTTTGGATTGGTATTATGACTTCAAATTGATTTGAAAGAAAAACCCAGGAATCTAAATTCTAGAATTTAAATTTAACAAGTGAATTTAAGTAAAGTTGGAACGGATTAGAGGATGATCTGGAATGAAATTGAGTTGATGAGTTAAGAGTTTGAAATTTGATAGTGGAGTTTGAATGGAATTCGACTTGTATATAAGCGAATAATGTGATTGGAGTTGACTGAGATGACATTGGTATAGGTTGAAATGGGTAACAAATGGAAAGGATATAATGATATGCCCAACAAAAAGGTACCAGTTTATATTATATATGAGTTTGGTGATTTTGATGAGATGAATTAGCAAGCCGCTTGGCTGTTTGATTTTCTTTTGGGTTGGTGATGGCCCAGAGAGGCGAGTTGGAGTTTGACCTATCGACCAGTATAAAGGAGGTGTTGGCGAATTTTTTTCGAAAAGTTAAGGCATTAGAAAATTTTCAGGATTTTTGAAATTTTTCGATAATAAGAATTAAATAATATTTAATTGAAATTTAATTGGTTCAGTTGAAACTGAATTGAAGAAGTGAACAAATAAGTTCTAACCAGTCGATAGGTTTTTTTTTCTACCTTAGCAATTTCGAGGACGAAATTATTTTAAGTGGGGAAGAATGTAATGACTCGCATTTTCAGCGTTATAATAATTAATTTATTTAATTATTTAAATAGTGATTTAGAGAATTTTAATGGTCGTTAATTAATTATATTGAATATTTAATTAAATTTAATAATTTAATAATATATTTAATTTCTGAATATAATCAGAAATAGTGAATTGACATTTTAATGTGAACTGAGCGATTTAAAATATTTAATTCAGCTTAGGGATGAATTAGAATAACGAATATATTTAAATAACGTCAGTTTAAACGTATAATTATATTATAATTATAAACGAGCTCGAAATGGCGCTGCAGTTCGCGATTTGGCGATTTGAACTTCAACTGGATATACAGAAGTCATTTTAAATTGGATTTCTGTGAAACAAGAAACGTTGGGAGCTTGTGAAGTGTATCTTTCTAGTGGAAGAGAAAAATCGAGATTTCGTCGTGTAGATTTTGATTTATGTCCAAATCAAATTTTAGAAAAGTCGCTGTGGAATGCCTTTATGATTTATAAAGGAATTATTTATATTTTAAAAAGGAATTTCAATATAAATCGAATATCGGGTTGACCCAGATTTAAAATACCGAGTTATAAATCCCAGTGGAGCTGTATGGTATTCCACTTTGAATATATATGATAATATAAATTTATTTATATTTAATTTAATTATATTTAAATATATTTATATATTTAAATGGGTCATTCAGAGCTTTAAAAATAGCTGGTTTTGCAAACGAAGTCGGAATTCAACGAAACTAATTTTGTTGGATCCGCAACATCAAATTATTGTTAGATTCCAAGTTCCGTGATTTCTAGAGTCACTGTGTGGCCGTATGGATTTTTAGAGTGAAAAATAGTCAATAAATTGACCTTTAAAAATACGCTGTGTGAGAAAACGAAGTCGGAATTCGACGAAACCAGTTTCGTTGGGGATGTAATGTCAAACTCTAGCAGTGTGTCCAGTTTGGTGATTTTTGGGTGTCTTGTGTGATTACCGGAATTTTAGAGGACAAATAAAAATAGCGTTTGCTTAATATTCAATATAATATATAAATAAATAAATATTAAAAATCTCTATAAATACTCAACACCCTTCATAACCGTAGACCAATTCCTTCGGTGGTCAAACAACAATCCGCCATAACTTTTCTTCCAAGGAAAAATATTTTTTGATCTTCTAAAATCAAGAATAAACACAAATAAATCTCTGTAAATCTCTATATACCTATATTCGCAATCCATATAAGTTTCTCATCGATTCCAGGCCAGTTGTAGTACGTGCGATTCACGTTTGTGGGTTGCTGGGTGTTTCCAGCGAACCTAGTGCTCGAGATATGTCGATATGTGGTGATTTTTGATCGAATTAGATAGGGGATTGTGGTTAAGAGGTTGAAATGGAGTTTGTTTGAAAAATCTGAGGGGGTTTTGTGTTAAAAAGGTTTAAACGTGTGCTGATAGCTCGAATGGAGCCTGGGAACCGCGACGTTGGCAATGAGCTCGAGTTCAACAATTTTTAGTGGAGGTTAAAGAGAATCTGAAGAGGAGCTTAACGGTGCTTTCTATTTTTGAATTCACGATGAAATGAGGAATCATGGAAATGGGAATTTCGGTCGTGAAGGAGAGCGTTGGTGGAAGAAAAATCCTAGAGAAAATCAACAATTTGGGAAGAAAAGGAATCACGTGGGTCGGGTTTTATTTGGTAAGTGGGCCAAGAGATAGGGGGGGTTAGGCCCAATGGATTTTTAATTAAAGTTTATTTTAATTTAAAAGTGTATTAACTTCGTAATGGTGTAACTTGATCATACGATATCAGATTGACGAACCGTAAGTTGCGTTGGGATCGTATGGATGGTGGCTACGCACTGGAACTGACTGGGAGTGGATTGGTGCTCGTTTGAATTTATGGTGAAATAAATTGTTTGATTCAAATCAAATAACAGTTTATCGTTCTTTAACGATGAAATGCCAAAGTGAGTAAAACTCACCAACTCTGAACAGTTCTATTTTTATAACGTATATTTAGAACTGATAAATGATGACTGATTGACTGTGTGTTGGCTGTATGATTAAACTGCTAGTCAGTTAGTTGAATTTCTATATTGATTCTGTTTATCAGAATATGTCATACGGAACTGAAAGTAATGTTGATTTTATTGTGTAACATCTGTGGATGCAGGGAAACAGGCTGGAGGAATCCGACTGGATTCCTCAACAGTTATTTATTGTTTTTCATATATTTTGATATATGATGTGAATTATAACCTGTTGTTGATTATGTGTGTATGGACGATATTGGACATCGTAATTTGATATGTTAAACACCATAACTCACCGGAATTTGGAGGAAAGGGGATTTTCAAAACGAATATTGAAATTAGATTATTTATAAAATGGAAGGGGTTTTATAAAAGAGATAATATTTATAAAATCAAAGAAATTTTATAAAGGAAATTATTTATAAATGGAATACTTATAAATAGAAATTTATTTATAAATCGAATATTTATAAATAGGAAATATGTTTAAGTGGGATTATAACTGGAGGGTAATCTTTATAAATGGAATAATTATAAGTGAATTATTTATTTAGGATAAATAAATAAGATGTTATAAAATGGACTATTTACTTAGAAAATAAATAGGATAAGATAATGGATTATTTATTTGTGAAATAAATAAGATACGATAAATGAAATATTTATTTGTTAAATAAATAGGAAAGATAAAGGAAATAGTTATTTGTTAAAGTAAACAAATAGAAAAGGAATTTATCAAAGGAGTTAATAGAAAAGGAATTAACCAGTTAGAGTTAATGAATAGAGTTAACCAGTTAGATTTAATGAGTAGAGTTAAAGAATTAGAGTTAATCAAATAGAGTTAATCAAATAGAGCTAATCAAATAGAGTTAATCAAATAGAGTTATTCGAAAAGAGTTAAAGAAATAGTGTTAAGCAAAATTAGAAACTGACTAGAGATTAGTAAGTTGAATAGTTTTCTGAGTATCGATCTAATGTTGGTTACGGCCTTCGGGATTTATACTTGGGAAGTTGTTCTCTTATTAGTTTACAGTTAGAGTTTGATAGTTGTGAAATGGTAGTGATTGATGATTGATCGATAGAATTTCCTTCTGGAAATAACATCGTTGTTTGTACACGTATTTTTCTTTGATAGTTAAATCACAGACTATCGAAGTTTTTGACCATTTTACGTTGTTAATATGGAGAGACCGGTTGGATTATTATCTGAAGAACCACTCCGTATTGGCATTAGCGTTGTGAATCATCACGTACTGAAGATAATTGAAGACGAGTTTATGCAAAGGCTATTGTATAAGTCTTAGATAACAATGACTAAGATGGATGTACTGAATAGTACCTTCGGTTTGTCCAGTCCCAGGACAACTTGTATGGGCGAAGGTCTGACAGAGTATATCTGATAGATTGTGTAAGTTGATCTCTTCAAATGTATTCACGTTTGGTAGCGGAGGAATTCGTTTCTCTTAGATGTATACCCATGTTATTTTTGGATAAATCAATTTGTGATTTAAAGGGTATGACGATGTGACATTCTAAGTGAATGAAGATGTGGCATGTAAAAGATAAGCGTAGTTTCTAGCCTCACATCCGGTAAATGACAGAAATCGGGCAGGCAGCATGGCTATGTAGGTCGCACCTATTAGGGTGTATAATCACCTGATCTAGAGTTTCATTTACTTCTAAAAATCTATTGTTGATGACGTCCCATTCGGTAGACGGTTGCTTATCCCAACCGTTAGTGATATACATTCGATACCCTCAAGCGAAATGAGTGGTCGGTCATGTGTGGCCGGGTTGCAAGATGTTCTTGTTAAACCCAGTGTATTCCTCTCTTGAGGTACACTAGCGAAAGGTGGTTCCATACCTTGTCATAGTTGGAAATCCATTACCCAATACGTGCTTGCGGTTTTGATTGTATACTGTATGTGTAGAACGTGAGATGAAAGCGTTTCTGCTAGATGATTATTATATTGTGGTTGATAAACATTATTATAATATCAAAAAGGTTTTTGATATAAAGATATTTTGGATTCTCATAAGGGGAAAACCCGTTCCGTTATACGATGTGGTCTTATGAGATATCGTTTACCTGTTCAAACTGTTTTAAAATGTTTTACTCATACCAGTCCCATGACTGACCCGGAGTTTATTTTGTTTTGTTTTCCCCTAAACTCTTGGGTACCGAATTTTATACGGGCAGTCAAGTAGTCGGGATGTTACAGATATACTTGGAGAGCTTGGAGCAGGAGGCTTCAAGATCATATAGCTATTGTTTATTTCTGCTGTGTTGTAAGTGTTGTACTTTGAAATGATACGTATATTCAAGTACAGATTTATATTTCAAAGATATGTTATCTATTATATGTTGTTTGTTCCGCTGTGAGGTTCGTGTTACTCTGATGTTGTTCTTCTTCTTCTTCTATTCTAAGTTTCTATCTTATCTATTCTCACCCTCTAATTTCTTTCATTAACTACCGGTATTTTACGATGTTTGGTTAGTCGTCGTTGAGTTTATAGCGATAACCAAAGTCGTCAAAACCCGGGTCGTTAAAATATGTCATTGTATGTCTCTATGTTGATGAATTATTGATCCTAGGAAATAATAAGGCCATAATAACATCAACAAAAGATATGTTATCCTCTAGATTTGATATGAAAGACCTAGGATTGGCTGATATAATATTGGGTGTCAAAATTGTGAGAACACCACAGGGATATGCATTATCCCAATCACATTACATAACCAAGATAATCGAAAAATTCAAGCAATATAATATAACTACTGCAAAATCGCCAATAGACATGAACCAAAATTGGGTTAAGAACACTGGTGATAGTATATATCAACTTGAATACTCTCGTATATTAGGAAGTATCATGTATATAATGAACTGCACAAGACCAGATATCGCATATGCTGTAAGTAAGCTTAGTAGATTTACCAGCAATCCTGGTAAACATCATTGGAAAGCGATAATGAGAGTTCTTGGATATCTAAAATATACACAAAACTTTGGTTTGCATTATACAAATTATACTTTAGTAGAGGAAGGTTACAGTGATGCAAACTGGATAACTGGATCACATGATACTAAATTCACAAGTGGATACATATTCACATTAGGAATTGGAGCAATTTCATGGAAATCGTCCAAGCAGACTTGCATAGCAAGATCAACAATGGAATCAGAATTTATTGCACTAGATAAAGCTGCAGAAGAAGCAGACTGGCTTCGAAATTTTCTGGAAGACATTCCAAACTAGAGCAAACTCGTGCCTCCAATATTTATACATTGTGATAGTCAATCAGCTATTGGAAGAGCTAACAGTACACTATACAATGGTAAATCTAGGCATATTCGTCGTAGACATAAAACAATAAGATAACTTCTCTCTAATGGAGTTATCACTATAGACTATATACGGTCAAAAGATAACATAGCGGATCCACTAACAAAAGGCTTGCCAAGAGAGAAAGTTCAAATCTTATCGAAGGGAATGGGATTAAGGCCTATAGATTAAATGTTTTTCTAAAACGGAAACCCCACCTAGTTGATTGGAGATCCCAAGATCTAGGTTCAAAGGGACAACTAAGTTCAAGAAAAACTTGAAAGCACTGTTACCCACTAACCATTCCTATGATAAGTTAGTGCATAAATTTGGAGAATAGGATAAGTACTAATACTTTTAATGATCTCTATACTTGGTAAATACTAAAGAACCAAGTGGAAAATTAAGAATTCCCTTTATAGAATCACCAATGTAAGTGCGAAGGCGCCGCTTCAAAGACAATTGTGAGGCCAAATTCTCCAAGCACTTATGAGACCAAGCTGGTGTTCACGGCAAAAATGAACACAAACAGAGAACCAAGAGGTTAAGAAACATTTATCATGTGTTATCTTTATAAACTACACAAAAGGCTTATAGTTCAAAGACAATCTAGTCCACTGATTCGCCAGTAGGTTATAACGATAAAACACTAGGAAAAGTTCAAGGCCATTGTGCTACTTTTACAGATATGATAAATGTTACTCAAAATTTCAAAAACAGATTAGACAACCACTCATTCATGTAGGGGATTGTTGGAAGAATGAATAAGTGTTTGAGGCACACTAAGTCCCACATCGAGAAAACTTGTGCCTCAATTCACTACATATACAAAAGCTTGTTTTGTTATATCAAAAGAAAGAGGAAGAGAGAGAGGCAATGGGATAGCATGAAAAAAGCATGCATATCTTTCATATTAAATTAAAAAGGTCAAAGATAAGGGCGTTGGGCCTCTTGGGGTCTCGTGATCGTATAAGGGCCTCCGAATGCCGCCAGGCCTGCATGCGTTGTACAAATGGCTATTTTTTGAATACAGCCGTGCAAATACCAAATGACTGCTGGTAAAGGATCACAACCTTTCTAACAGTCATTACCGTTGCAATTCGAACAGTGGTACCCTTTCACAACTAGATGTCTCTTCCTGGCTTTATAAAGGGCTGCGGAAACCAAATCAAATCATCTTTTTTGTTGCTCTTCTTCTTTTCTCTTCCACATATTCTGTTTTTGCAAAATACTTTCTTGGGTTCGTCAAACTCTGCACTGTAGCGCATTAGTATAAAGTGTAATCCATTCTACCTTGGGAGGCGAATTGCTAATCATCTCCTGTGCGCCTGTGGGGGGGCAATATCGCTTTATGGGAACATTACACGCTACTGGGCTCAGACAGACAATACGCAGGCGGACTGTACACATACGGTACTGCTTTGGTTTCTTCATTCTCTCTTCTTCTTCGCATTAGCGAATTATCATTGCCGATTGTGCATATCATACTTGTTGTTTGCCATATTATCTGCATTACAGATCTGATATACTTCGACTAACAATAAATCTGCATACGAGTAATTGATCATGTACCAAACAATACTCTCATCGCCCCCATGATAATGTCTTGCGAGAAATGGGTTACATTGTTCGAGTAAATATGAATGATATTGAAAGAGCAATAATACTCATTATTCAGCCAATTAATGTGTGTGGGACTAAGAGTACAAAAATAGGTTAAAGTATGGCAGTATGATATAGATCATTTGTGCAAGTTAGTCTTCCTTTTGTAAAAAAGATAAAAGTATTTATCTTTATCTAAAAAAGATAAAAATATTTTTGTTGTATATTCATAAGTTATTACTCTAAAAACAAATTAATGCACGCTAACTTGACAGCAAATTTATATATTTGTTTTATATTTGCACTTAGCTAACATGACAACAAATGCTAAAACGCAATAAACCAAAAATATAAGTCGCCAAAGGCTTTGAAATACGGTTAGCGCAGGAACTTGATTCCTGGTTAGATCCTAAATAAACATGTCGGGATTGAATCCCAAAAACTTGGATGTAGGTGACTTGGTATGCTTCATGGATACGTTAGTGTAGGATGGTTACCGCTACAGACGAATTCCTGCATAAGATCGATCAAATCAAAGACCTTCAAGCTTCATACCGGCAACTACAATAAGTAAAAATAACACTTGATTCCTAGTTGGAAGAAAATGCTTCAACAATCTCAACCGAAATCCACTACCATGACCATATCTTTAAAATTTATATAATGGCAAACCATTCCATACACATGTAGCATTAACAAACAGTTTATATGCAAGCAAGAAAAGATGCTGAAACTTATGGTTTCAATAGGACAGACATGAACCCAGTGTTCCATGTGTTTCAGTATCTGACACTGCATTCTTAAGCTCTAAATGTGAATAACATTACAAAAAATAAAGTTCCACGCATTGGACTAACCCGTATAGTCTTTTAAGCACAATTTGAACATAGTATTACATCACATTCAAGCACAAGAGCAACATTTCAGTAAACCACTCACCTGCTTGTTTTACATACATCAGTCCTTGATACATTTTAGCTTTATACAATACACAAGAATAATGCTGCCAAACACACATGTTTAAAACAATACAATTATGAGTGCAGTTCTTCATCTGGAATCAAAAGAACGGGACCTGAGGTCTACCTGGCCTCAAGATCAGCGTGGCATTTTGCAGCTTAAGAGAGGGGGTATGTAGTTTACTGAAAATAAGACAAAAGGAAGAAGAGAGACACCAGAAACCTTGACAACCTTGAAATGAACACCAGGAATATAACCAATAGCATGTCCCTTACAACTGAACCCTGCGATCAACACTTTAACGTTCCCTTCAATTTAGTTTAAGCAACCATCATTTGGCACAAAAGCCGCAATCTTCTTCCTGTTTTTGATCATTTGTACTCTCGAGCACTTACGAATAGCATAGTTCGGCTGTTTTGCTTCCAAAATTATTGAAATAAAAAAATTATTTCAATATTTCATAAGTAGCCCCTTGAAAACATATTAAAAAATTTGGCACAACACACTATTTAAAAAAAAGAAGCGTAATATCAACCCCTCCAAAGCACGTAGCTTAGGCTATCAAAACAGTATACACTAAAATAAAAAGTCAAATTAGTTCATTAATCATAGTTCCTGATCAAGATAAGGATCTCTCGGTGACTTGGCTCCACTCAAATACTCAGAAACGTCGGTAACTAAAATGCTCATGCTACGCGTAAGCCAAGCAGTTTTTGAAGGCATCTCAGCTTGTCGGTTTCTCTTCTCCTCTTCTAACAACATATTAAGCCATCTTTTTGACATATACTCCATGACAGCATCAATGCCAAGGTTAACTACATCCATAGGCAGCACCTGCAATGGGTTCTAATCCAAATTAAGCTTGTCAAAATTTTAAAGATAATTTTCTCTGAATCAAAAGATAATTTTCTCATGAAATCTTACATGAAAAATGTTATGCAATTGTCATCACAAAATTTTAAATTGGGAAACAAAGAGGGTGAAGTGCATTTGGATACACATGACATAATCACATAATAGATGGTGCAACGTCCATGTGTTAATCTTTACTTTGGGCTCATCAATGTTTTAAAATGCGAAAGAGTATATAAGGCATTTTCATGCCCTTGAGACGGGACGCAAACCTCAAAACGTTGAGGCGTAAGCCTTTCAAGGAGAAAAAAGTGCATGTTAATAATTAAAATAGATATAAAATAACGTCAAATAGTATATAGGAAACGTAATTTATTACAAGCAATTCAAATAACTTGTAATAAATAACTACATACCCGCTTGTCCTTTTGTCGATAAATCGAATTATTACAAATGCAAGGAAGTAGATAATTTTATCAACATTTTAATTGTTTGTTTTCAAGGGGTTGCTTGAATAGGCATGAACGATTTACTGAAATATGTGCAGTTTGGTGTTTAAGAAAACTAATAACTTGCATAAAAAAACAATTGTATTTATCTTTTTAAAATACTGAACATACAAAAATCATATGATCACCCGAGCTTCTTTGTTTTAGCATACGCTAAATTCTATTACTCACAGTCATATGAAAACATATGACAAAATATTAATATGTATATTATCTTGTATGAAAATAAATAACTTGTTTAAAAAGATAAATGTAGTTTATTTTTAAAATACTAAACATGTTAAAATTATATTACCAACTGATCTTCTTTGTTTCATCATATGATAAATTCTCTTACTCACAACCATATGAAAACATATGATAAAATATTAATATGTATATCATCTTGTATTAAAATAGATAACTTTTTTAAAAAGACAAATGCATTTATCTTTTTAAAATACTAAATGTAACACCCCACGTCCATAAATGTCACTCGCAAAGGGAATGCATTAACTTCCATGGAGCATTTTAAGTGAATATAGAACAGAAAATCACAACAAGACAGATATAAAGCAGTACTTGAAAATTTAAAACTTTATTTATTGCAGCAGAAGGTAAATATGTTTGGTTACATCATCAAAACCATAAGCCAGAGTCAAATACATAATATCCATCTTGATAAAACAAAGTACATAATCCCACTACTACAAATAGCCATAAAGAAAATGATAAGCTGGACTTTACTTCAGCGGTCCAAGCTTTTCCAAAAGAGAGATAAAGCAATCCGATCAAACTCCACTAGTGCTAGGTCCACCCTGAGAACCTGGGGGGAAAAGAGATGGAAACAGAGGGGGGTCAAACATAAAGTCTGGCGAGTGCGATAACTTTAACAATACAATTATCAAAATACTAGGCTAAGGCATAAGCTGGAAAATAAGGAAATGACTGTGGACTATTGGGTAAGGCAGAGTAGACAAAGGGAATAAGATGAACAAAGATAACGTTAAAGGCGCACCAAATTACTAAAGAATAATTACTACACTGCACCACACCAGTCACCCTAAAGGTTGATCCCACTTACTTCACTTAGAAATCATATTAGTAGTTTCGTGTACCCCTTGCTGACTACATAGGTGCCGCCTGCCCCTATCTCCACTAGGTGTACCCACTACTCCCATGCGATCGGCTCCCTAACTCGTAGATACCTGTGCTAGCCCGATAGTGGGGTGTATCACTCCCCAAAGTGGCAACCCGATACCACCAACGATGCACGGCTTATACCTACACGATGCAACAACGTCTTACCTACCAGCCCGGGCCCACGCACGCACATGACCCCGTTGGACTTGTGCTTCCACCACTAACCCGTTTTGGCCTCTTACATTCAAGCCCAGTAAGCGTGTCCCGTCCTCGACTTGGGTCGAGCTCACAAAGATATTTATGGGTTACTGGATTGAGATGGGCCCCCATTACTTGACACAAGCTATCCACCTAAGCTTGGCACCCACTAATATATCCCACTTAACCCCTTCTTATTCATGACCACTTGCATGTTTATCTTGGTTAAGTGTTACTAATCGTATTTCCACATGCCACCCAAGGCACTCACTTAACCCCCATGTCCCACCTTACATGTTTACTTTGGTTAAGTGTTTCTTAGTTTATTACTACCGCAACCCTGTAGGACATCTCACATTAGGCCGTCCTTTTGTGGTTGCTAGATTTGCCGGGCGGGTCCGGGAAGTCTTACACCACAAATGGGCCTAACCTCGTATCCATACAATTGTCATGCATTTAATTTGGGCCTAGGACATCTCACATTGGGCTACCATTTGTGGCTACTGGATTTACCGGGCGGGTCTGGGCAGTTTTACACCACAAATGAGTCCAACCTCATGTCCTAAGCATTGATTATCACTTATAATCTTTTACCCCAATTTGAATTAATTTCCCTATTCAAATTATCAATCAATTCCAAATTTAACGATGTCCATAATTGACTCAATTATGACAATCTATTTATGGTATGCAAAATCATACCAATTTCATCACAAATTTATTATATGCCATTAAAGATATTTATGCCAAATTCTTAATATTAAATCTTTTAATATTATCCCTTTACCCCATGTTATACGTTCGTTTGTTTAACGTAAAATAAACGTTAGACTTGAATAGTCTAACTCGTAGAATAAAGAGAAAACATACAACATACATATAACTAAAATAGATATAAACATAAGGGGTAAACTTGCATGTGTGAATGATGTTCTATATCTACAACTTGCATAGGCCAAAGTTACAACTTGCATAAAACTACATATGTCATAGATCCAATCTAAAGGTGTAAGCTTGTTTAGGTTATGGTCACAACTTACATAAATCATGTATGTCATAGATCTACATCTAATGGGGTAAACTTGGATAGGCAATAACCACAAACTTGCATAACATGATTCATATTCCAAACTCATATATTTATGTAAACTTGCATATGTGATTTATGCAACGTAACAATGGTGTAAACTTGTTTAGGTAATGGTCATAACTTACATAAATCATGTGTGTCATAGATCTACATCTAAAGGGGTAAACTTGCATAGGCAATAACCACAAACTTGCATAACATGATTCATGTCTAAATCAATTTCTAAACTTGCATACATGCATATGATCTATCATATGGATCAACATAACCAAACTAGCATATGAACAACGTGATGATTTGATTATACATAAGCCATTCATAGAATTACAATATAGATGACAGCATCATAACTTTACAACATAAATGATAACGTCACAACATAACATCATAGAATTTACAACATGTATGATAACATCACAATTTTACAACATAATTACAACATGCGGTCAATAATTCACATCATATCCATATAATCCACATCATAACTTAATCCAATTAAATTGCTAATTATTTTATTAAAGAAATCGAACTCACAACTCAAACAAGGTCATGAATTCTGAATTCTAAGTTCTGAAGTTGTATTAGCTTTCCTTTGAAGAAGATTCGTTGTTAGAGTTGAATATGATTGAATTTGATTAGCTTTCTTCCTCGCTAATTGGTGGCTGCTACTTCTAGGTTGCAAGGCGACGGCATGACGACCATGATTCTAATTTTAGTTGATTTTAGAATGTGAATCTACCCATGTATATATAGAATTTAGGATTAGTTTAGGCCGTCCGATCAACCCAGAATTAATCCTAGTCAATCAGAGCAGATCAGAACCCTAATGAGTCAGCACACAGTCATAAACAGGTAACTAATCAAATCTGCTCGGGGGAGGCAGGTCGACCCCCAGGTCGACCCTATGGTCGACTTGGTCAGGGGAGGTCGACACCAGGTCGACGCTATGGTCGACCTGACCCTGGCGGGAATTTTCCCGCCTAGCCTATTTGACTTTGAAAATTGAATTTTCTGAAATCTATTTTGAATTTTCTGAAACTTCCGATGGCCATAACTTCTTCATACGTAGTCCAATTCACGCAAACTCAGACTCTATCTCAACCAGAATTCTGAGACGAACATAATGGCGCAACCCGTTTCCCTTAATTTTCACATCTGAGATTAGTTATTCTTTAATTTGTGAACATTAATATTAACATAAATACGGGGTGTTACATTCTCCCCACCTTAAAGGATTTCGCCCCCGAAATCTCCAAGTTAAGGAGAATGCATATCCTAACATCCAAACAACCATCTACTCAACCATCAAACACAGACATCCATTGTCCTTATAAAATTCCTAATGCTGTATGAACATATGCAAGAAGTGTGTGTATATGTTCTCTATCTAATGAAAAATCAGGCGGTCTACTGATTCAGTTGACCTCCTTAATGCAAACCATGGTAGTGCCATGCGTCCATTATGTATGCGAAAGAATCCTATCGATACATATTATTTCTACATGTAACCATAACCATTCACCAAAATGCAGCATCCATATGATAGCACAACCATCATACATCCATTTCACTAAAATACACCCATTTATATGCAATATGCAGTATGAGAGTGACTGAGCCGATCTAGTGCCTAAAGTGTGTGTATATGCATCCACGAGCAAACACTTGCATCCATTATGCATCCATCATACATAACATGTCTCAAACACATGTTTCAACCATAGGATTACCCTGTCTAAAGGTCAAAGATACTTGCGAGAGGACATACTAAAGATAAGATAAGTACAAGCTAAGTGATACAGGAGAAATTAAAGGACATACCCTCGAAAAGAAAAGGGTACAATGAACGCATCTTCTCTTACGTCTCCCAAGTAGCGTCGTTCTCATCATCTCCCCATTGCACTTTGACTAGCCTGACCTCTCGATTCCTCAACTTTTTAATCTCCGACCCAAGAATGCACGTTGGAGCTCTTCGAATCGTCGCATCACGCTCTATCTCTACCTCTCTAAGCAAGCTCGGCTCTACCACTTCTGCGGTCTCATGCAAGCACCTCCTCAAATGTGATACATGGAATACATCGTGTACACCACTAAGTCTCTCGGGCAACTCCACTCTATACGCCATCTGTCCAATCCTCTCCTTAATAGGAAACGGTCCTACGAACCTTGGTGCTAACTTCCCAATGGACCCAAAGCGAACAACATTCCATAATGGAGACACCATGATAAAGACCATGTCCCCAATATCAAACTCAAGATTTGTCCTCCTCTTGTCTGCATAAGATTTCTTCCTATCATGCTCCGCCTTCATCCTCCTTCGAATCAAATTGATCTTTTTCGAAGTCTCTCTAATCATATTGGGCCCAAGCAAGATCTTATCCGTACAACATGTAGGCGAACGACGAGGCCTTCCATAAAGAGCTTTGAAAGGTGCAATGCTAATGCTAGACTGAAAGCTGTTATTATACGCGAACTCTACCAACGGAAGATGCTCCTCCCATCTACCTCTAAAGTCTAGGACACATAACCTCAAAAGGTCCTCTAGAATGCGATTCACCCTCTCAGTCTGGTCATCCGATTGAGAATGATATGCGGTGCTCAAACATAACTGAGTCCCTACCGCCTCTTGCAACCTCTTCCAAAACTCACTAGTAAAGATAGGATCGCGGTCGCTCACTATGCTAGAAGGAACACTGTGCAAACGAACTACCTCTCGAATGTATACGGAAGCTAACCATGGAGCAGTCGTCTTACTCTTCACGGGAATGAAATGGGCGCTCTTAGTAAGTCTGTCTACCACGACCCAAATCCCCATATTACCCTTCCTCGATCTCGGTAACCCATCAACAAAGTCCATCGAGACACTTTCCCACTTCCATTGTGGGACCTCCAATGGGTGAAGCAACCCACCGGGTTTCTTTTGCTCTGCTTTTACTTGTTGGCACACCAAGCATCTAGCGACATACTCGGCCACATCCCTCTTAATACCGGCCCAAAAGAAAACTCGCTTCATGTCTTTGTACATCTTGTCCCCGCCGGTATGAATGGTCATCTTCGAACGATGTGCATCATCAAGAATAGCCTTCCTCAAGCTCTCATCCTATGGTACACAAAGCCTACCGTCCCTACGTAACCAACCCTTATCATCTAGGGTGTACTACTGAGATGGCTAGACGGCTCCCCCCTTATGAGCTTCTGTACTAACTCAACCAATTGTGGGTCATTTCGCTGTGCCTCACCAATCCGTCCCAAAAGCGTAGGTCTGACCTCTAAGGATGCTAGCAATCCGGGTACAAAGTCAATGGAAGGTCTAAAGTCAAACATAGAGATGAATTCTAAGCTTCGCCGCTCAACAAACAATGGACTCAAGGACAACCTTTTCCTACTTAAGGCGTCTGCCACCACGTTACCCTTGCCAGGGGTATATGCTATTTCGAAATCGTAGGACGCTAAGAATTCCATCCACCTTTGCTGCCTTAAGTTTAAGTCCTTCTGAGAGAACAAGTATTTTAGCGATTTGTGGTCAGTGAACAATTCGAATTTTTCGCCAAGAAGATAATGGCGCCAAGACTTAAGCGCGAAAACAATAGCGGCCAACTCTAGGTCATATGTAGGGTAATTTTTCTCATGCACTCTCAATTGCCTTCCTCCATAGGCTATTACCCTTCTCTCTTGCATTAAGACTGCGCCTAGTCCTGTCCCACAAGCATCGGTATAAACAGTAAATGGCTTACTCTCATCTGGCAACACTAAGACTGGGGCTGTGGTCAAAGCTCTCTTTAAACGTTGGAACGCATCATCACAATCTACGTCCCACGTGAAAACTAGGTTCTTCTTCGTCAAGCGTGTTTATGGGGCTGATATCTTTGCGAAGTCCTTGATAAACTTCCTATATTAGCCAGCCAACCCCAAGAAACTCCTTACTTCGGCAGCATTTTTAGGGACCTTCCAATCTTGGATGGCCACTACCTTCGCGAGATCCACAGCTATCCCTTCTTTGTAAACCACGTGCCCTAAGAATCACACTTCCTTCCTCCAAAAGTGACATTTAGAGAATTTAGCTTTAAGGTTATGCGCTTGAAGGGTCTCCAACACGTCCCTAAGATGTAGGGTATGCTATTCCTCGCTCTTAGAAAAGACCAAGACGACCACGAATTTATTGAGGTACTCCCTAAACACCCTACTCATCAAGTCAACAAAGTATGCTGGGGCGTTTGTCAAACCAAAGGGCATCACAAGCCACTCATAGAAACCGTTCGGAGTCCTAAAGGCAGTCTTTTCTACGCTATCCTCACCCACTCTCAACTGATGGAACCCAGTGGGTAAGTCCAACTGCGAAAACACTGAGGCACCAACTAACTGATCGAAGAGATCGTCAATCCTCGGCGGTGGGCACCTATTCTTCTTAGTAAGCCTATTAAGTTTTCTATAGTCCACACAAAGTCTAAGGGACCCATCCGCCTTCGTGGAAAATACTACTGGAGCAACCCACTCCGATATACTACATCTTATGAACCCCTTCTCAGGCAACTCCCTTACTTGCTTATTGAGTTCCTTCCTCTCACGAGGGGCCATGTGGCGCACTGGGAAAGATACTGGTTTTGCATTGTCTACAAGATATATACGGAAGTCTATCTCCCGCTTCGGAGGTAAGCCCTTCACCTCCTCAAACACATCGGAGTATTCCCGGACCACTCTAACAGACTGCAAACTCTCAACAGATGCGTCAAGCGATTCTAGATAACTTAGCATAACGGAATTCATGGGATTACAAGAGATTTCGAGAGTGTTACCAAGGCGAGTCATGAGCCTAACTACTCTCCTTTCACAATCAAGAACGGCACCATTACTGGATAACCAGTCCATTCCTAAAATTAAGCCATAGCCCGTGAAGCCCAAAACGTAAGCATCACATCTAAACCCAACACTAAGTATAGAAATCTTCAAATCCAAACACATCATGGACAAAAAAGCTGAGCCACCAATTGGATTCGAAACAACCAAGGGATCCTCTACTAAACTGGTGTCTAAGTGCAGTGATTCAACTAATGATTAGAGGTAAACGAATGTGATGCGCAAGAATCTAATAAAGTACGGACAGGATGATCAAACAAAAAAACTAAACTTTCAACGGAAATTGTTCTACCTCGTTCTTGCAACAGTGGGACTATGAGAGCCTGAACTTGTCCCCTTGCCTGCCCTGCTTCCATAAGAGCCTGCACCTGTCCTCCCAAGGTAGACCCAGCCCTCTGCCCTTTCCTCGGGCAGTCCTTAACCAGATGTCCCGCTTCGCCACAGTGGAAACAACCAGTCTTATTTTTCTTTCTACAATCTTTGCTTAGATGGCCTGGTGTCCCACAGTTAAAGCATATTTTCTTTCCTTTGCCATTGTTGCCTTTCTGTAACAACCCGTATTTTCAATAACCGGTAATAATGTAAATCGAAGCAGAATTTAATTTAAAAATCTGAATCAAGGGAAACGGGCTATGCCATTGTGTTCGTCTCGGAAAAATACGCGAAATAGAGTCCGAGTTTTCGAAAATCGGAGTCCGTATGACCCAGTTATGGCCCATTGAAGTTTTCAGAAATTTCCATATTAAAAACAGATTTAAATTTTAAGTTAAAAACAAGGGTTAGGGCACAACTGGCGTCAGGCGGGAAAACTCCCGCCAAGACCCCACAAGTCGACAGGCATGTCGACAGGGGTCTAAGGGTGTCGACAGCCCTGTCGACACGGGGTGGCCGGGCAGTTTTGCCTGGCGCACCATTTTCTGATCTGGGCTTGGTTGTGTGGCTTGGTTCTAGAGAATTCCGAAATCTGATGGACCTAATTCAACCTAGGGTTAATCCTAGGGCTAAATACACTCTAATCTTCTATAAATATGACCCTAATCCTACCCTAAAACCCCATTATTCATTCTAGCAACCAAACTATGTCAAATTGATTTCTCAAATGGCCTCCACTTAAAAACCCTAGCCTCCACCCTCTTCATAAATCATTCCTATGAAGATTATGATGTTCATACAAGCATTTCTAAGTTGTATGAATGATCATTAGCTTGCATACATCATCAAGTTGCAAGTTTGATTTGCTAAGCTAGAGTTTTTGGGATTTTTGTTAAGGGTGTTTCTTATTGGAGCTTTTTTTTGGGTTTTTATGCTTGCATAAAGGGCTTCTCAATCTTTATTAGTAGATTTGTGTCTTCATAATATTTGTAAGCCCTCTTACCTTCATTTTAGAAACTCTAAAGTTAATATGTGATGAAAGTTGGGATTTATGCATGTTTAATGAGTTATGCATGTTTATGCAAGTTCACTATGCCATGATTTGCAAGTTTAACAAGTTATGCATGTTTATGCAAGTTCACTATGCCATGATTTGCAAGTTTAACAAGTTATGCATGTTTATGCAAGTTCACTATGCCATGATTTGCGAGTTTAACAAGTTATGCATGTTTATGCGAGATCACTATGCTAAGTTATGCAAGTCCAACATGTTATGCATGTTTATTATGATATGTAAGATTCATCATGTATGTTGTGCCAAGTTCCCTCTTTCTATCCTTTATGCGTTATGACGAATATGTAAGCGATAGAATGACGTTGGGGGGTTTGGGTAAAACTTAAAATACATGAAAATATAAGATTGGGAATTTACCTATTAAGTTAGGTCTACCCCTTGGGAATTTACCTATTAAGTTAGGTCTACCCAAGTATTTGTTAAACTTGTAATGATGTTTTGAAAATAAAGTGGACATGACACTTAGAAAACATAAGTGTGGCCAACTCGAGGTTGGGTTGATTTTGTAGCGTAATTCTACCCGGAACCTACCGGCTTAACTAGTGGCTACAAACAATAGGATCCAATGTGAGAAGTTGGTCATGTGGTGCCAAGACCCGAGGTTAGACCAAGTTGTGGTGTAAATCTACCCGGAACCCACCGGCTTAACTAGGTAACCGCAACAAAGTCTAATGTGAGAGGTTAAGGCACAATTAAATTAATTAATGCCTCATGGTTAGGGTTAAGTCATGGCCCACTAATACTTAACCAATTTTGGGGATACGAGGGATTAAATGGGGTTAAGTGGTGAACTGTTGGTTACACTTAACTAATTTAATCCATGATTAGTGAGGGGTTAAACCACACTTAACCCTCTTAGAAAACCCTAGTAACGTGGTCTGTTCCAGCAGTAATCCCAGTTTGGTATCATTCACAACCCTAGAGGCTAGGCTAGGGCGGGGGCACGATTACTGGACGGATGTAAGCGAACAAAGCGACGGCTGAGTGGTACAGCGGTGCGGGTCCAGGCGGGCTAAGGACGTGCACGTAGTCCGGTGTTGGACAAACTCGAGGCATGGGTACCAGTAGGTTTAGACTGTGCATTATTGCTTAGGTGTCTGGGGTTGACACCCGAGGGCTTGATACACCCAAAGGTGGACCCAGCACAGTCTGACTACAACCATATGTGGGTCGTATGGACACCAACACTTTACGTGTTAGGTTTATAGGGAGCCGATCGACTAGACCGTTGGGCTGGGCCTTGTATTAAGGTCACCTTATGTTATTGGGCCAAAGTTTGGGCTGAGGGTTCAATACCTGTTATGTTAGTTTGCTAGTACACTGTGGTGCAAAGCTTAATCTTCTCTATGTGATGACACCTTTATCTATTGCCAGTATGTTCATCTCGGTTTCCATCATGATGTTAACTTTATTAGTTTATAGACTGATCGTAGTAGGGCTTACCAATCTTTTTGACTGACCTGTTTTCTTTCGCTTCTTTTCTTCCGTTCCCCCCCCCCAGGTTCTCAGGGAGGGAATAGTGGTGCTTAGCTTGGATCGCTTGCTTGATTGCTGGATAGCTCATGTATGTCTGGACATTGAGCTCGCTATGGTTTATCATCTTTATTTTGGGGATAGCACTATGTATTTCAGTATTTTTATTTATGATGTACTAGACATGTTTATTTTGGCAGTTGGCTTTATGATGTACTAGACTTGTTTTGAGATGGTTTGAGATATTCCGCTGCTTTATTCTCACTTACTCTGTTTTACATATATATTGATGTTCTTGTTCTGCCTTAATATATCATTACGCATGCTTACCCAGTTCTAACGCCCCCCAGAAGCTAGTACCCCCCAAAAGAGTGACCCTAGCGGAGGTGGGGTGTTACAAATTTGGTATCAGAGCATATGGTTTACAAGAAAGAACAAAAAGTTTTTAAAAGACTTTTGAAAAACTATTTTCAAAACAAGTATAAAGTATTTTCCAAAGAAAAGTCTAGTATTTTAAAAGGCTATTCCCCAAAAAGCCATTAGCGTTATCCTTCGTTCCCTTGACCTAATCTTATCTTATCTTTCATTTCAGTATGGCTGAGAATCTTGCCATCCCGGACGGAGTAAACGTACCACTCTGGTATAGGAGACTTCTAGAAGCTAGGGCGGCAGCTGGCCCCGCAAACCCTACTCCCACTCCTCCTCCTATAGTTGAGAATCCTCCCCCTAATGTCCCTCCTCCGGTGGTTCCTGTTCCTCCTCCTCCAGTTGCTGAGGCTCCTCTTCCTCCTCCTCCCCCTCAGCATCCTCAGGTCGAGTTCACGAAGGTTTGTAAAGACTTCAAGGCGATGGGAGGCAAGAATTTCCTAGGCACGGAATCTTTTGTCGAAGCTAGGAATTGGCTAAAAGACACTGAGGACTTGTTTGCTATCTTTAGGATTGATGACGAGAGGAAGATCTTATTGACAGTGTGGCTTTTGAAGGACGAAGCAGCCTATTGGTGGGAGGTCACCAATGGGACGAGGCCCGTCGAGACTTGGGCCGATTTGAGGGCTAGATTTGTGGCCAAGTTTCTATCTTCTGCTGAGGCGAATTTACAGATGGAGAAGTTCATTGCATTAAAGCAAGGTGATATGTCTGTCAAGGAGTATGTGAACAAGTTTAATCAGCTGGCCCGTTTTGGTTTGGATATGGTAAACACTCCTGAGAAGAAGGCTCTTCGATTTGCTAGAGGGTTGAATGAGCCGCTGTAGGGCTTGGCGATGTCACATATTCCGCATGGGGCTACTTTTGAGAGTTTGGTCGATATGGCTCTACTTCAGGGAGATGGAAAGAAAGAGGACAAGTCGAGTGATACTCAAGCAAAGAAGACTGATTCTCAGGGCAAAGGCAATCAAGGTGGTCAAAGCAGTCAGCGGAATCAGAGCAAGAACAAGAAGGGGAACAACAACAAAGGCAAGGGAAAGTGCAATTACTGTGGTGCGCCTGGACACTTTGCTAAGGATTGTAGGAAGAAGAAAAGGAAGCTTACTGGTGGATGTTTTTCCTGTGGTGAGACTGGACACTTCAGCAAGGAATGCCCGAAGAAGAAAGGGCAGGGTCAGACTCAGCGTGCTGGACCTTCAGGAGGGCAAGCTCATGCTCTCAATACCGCTCCAGTTCCCGATCGAGGTAGTGTTTCTGTTGAGAACCTTGTTTATATTTCCGATCTTCCAGTTCGTACCTTGTTTGATTCTGGTGCATCACATAGCTTTATTTCATCTGATCTTGTTGATAGTTTGCACCTTAGTACTAGCTTAGTGGATGATCCCGTTTGTGTTTCGAATCCCATTGGGGGTTCTGCTCATCTATCTATGATATGTGAGGATCTGAGGATCTCTATACTCAGTGTAGAGTTCTTGTGTAGTGCGTATGTTCTTGGTTTCAGGGGATACGGATTGATTTTGGGCATGGATTGGCTGTCTAGACATGGAGTCATTCTTGATTGTGAGCATAGAGTTGTGAGGCTTGTGACTCGCCTTGGCAACACCTTAGAGATTTCATGCAATCCGAAGAATCCCGTCCCGTTGTGCTATCTTGAATCTCTCGATTCATCAGAGGAAACCCTTCAGTCTGTATGGGTGGTCCGGGATAATCCAGATGTTTTTGAAGAAGTTAAGGGGTTGCCCCCTAAACGAGAGATTGATTTTCGCATTTATCTGGTGGATAATGCTAAGCCTGTTTCTTTGCCCGTTCGGCACATGGCTCCGCGTGAGAGGCGGGAGCTCAGCAAACAAGTAAAGGAGTTGCTTGAGAAGAACTTCATCAGACGAAGTATATCCGAATGGGGAGCGCCTGTGGTGTTTGCTACTAAGGCAGATGGTTCTCTTCGACTTTGTGTGGACTATAGAGAGTTGAATAAGCTGACTAAGAAGAACAGACACCCATTACCGAGGATTGATGATCTTTTTGACCAGCTTGTTGGTGCTTCTGTTTTCTCTCAGCTTGATCTTGCTACTGGATTTCATCAGCTCAGAGTGGCTGAAGATAGTATAGACAAGACTGCATTCAGAACTCCAGATGGATTCTTTGAATGGCTTGTTATGACGTTCGGTTTGACGAATGCACCCGCGTATTTCGTGGACTTGATGAGTAGGGTGTTTCGAGAGTTCTTGAACAAGTTTGTCGTGGTCTTTGTGGATGATATTCTGATCTTCTCTAAGCATGAAGAAGAGCACGCGAGGCATCTTGTAGAGGTGATGGATACGCTTAGAGCGCATCAGTTAAAGGCCAAGTTCTCCAAGTGTCACTTTTGGAGAAGGGAAGTTCGGTTCCTTGGGCATATAGTATCTAAGCAAGGCTTGGCGGTGGATCCCGCTAAAGTAGCTGCTGTGCAGGATTGGAAGACTCCAAGGAATGCAACCGAAGTGAGAAGTTTTCTGGGTCTTGCAGGTTTTTACCGGAAGTTCATCAAGGACTTCGCGAAGATATCCGCTCCTCTTACTAAGTTGACAAAGAAGAACTTAGTTTTTGCTTGGGATATGGATTGTGAGCTTGCTTTTCAAAGACTCAAGAGAGCCCTTACCTCAGCACCAGTTCTAGCTTTACCCGATGGTGGTAAGATGTTTACCGTGTACACTGATGCTTGTGGCACGGGATTGGGCACCGTTCTGATGCAAGAAGGCAGAGTTATATGTTTTGGTGGTAGGCAACTTAAGGTGCATGAGAAAAATTATCCCACTCATGATCTAGAGCTGGCAGCGATAGTATATGCACTCAAGGCTTGGCGTCATTATCTTCTGGGAGAGAGATTTGAGCTATATACTGATCATAAGTCTTTGAAGTATCTCTTTTCGCAGAAGGATCTGAAGGATGGAATTCTTGGCGTCCTACGATTTTGATATAGCCTATACCCCTGGTAAGGGGAATGTTGTAGCGGATGCGTTGAGTAGAAAAAGGTTGACACTAAGTCCTCTATTTGTTGAGATGAAGAATTTAGATTTCTTGGCAACCTTTGATTTCTCTTTGGCAGTTGAGTCGATGGCCGGTTCTTTAGCATCTCTTGAGCTCAGGCCTACCCTTCTGGATCAAGTTGGGGCTTCGCAGAAGGAAGACCCTCAGATAATTGAGATTATGGATAAGCTGATTCGAGGGGAGACATCTAGTCACCTTGCTCGATATTCTATTGATGACAAGGGTTGGCTGAGGAGAGATGGAAGGTTATGTGTCCCCATGGTAGAAGATTTAGTAAGAAAAGTTCTGGAAGAAGCACATCGCTCTAAATTGACTATACATCCAGGCGGGGATAAGATGTACCAAGACATGAGGCGTATTTTCTTTTGGCCTGGAATGAAGAAGGATGTGGCGGAGTTTGTCTCTAGATGTATCATTTGCCAGCAAGTTAAGGCCGAGTCAAAGAAGCCCGTTGGGCTATTGCATCCTCTGGACGTTCCACTTTGGAAGTGGGAGAGTATCTCCATGGACTTTATTGATGGGCTTCCAAGGTCAAGGAAAGGGAATACGAGCATTTGGGTTATTGTGGATAGACTTACGAAGAGTGCTCATTTTATTCCGGTGAAGAGCAAGAGGACAGCATCTTGGCAAGCGTCTGTATATCTTCGTGAGATTGTGAGACTTCATGGAGTCCCTTCTAGTATTATCAGTGACCGCGACCCAATCTTTACAAGTCAGTTCTGGAATAGCTTGCAGGAGGCCTTAGGCACGAGGTTGAATCTGAGTACTGCTTATCACCCACAGACGGACGGTCAAACCGAAAGGGTGAATAGAGTACTCGAGGATCTGTTGAGGCTTTGTATTCTGGACTTTGGTGATACTTGGGAAGACCATCTTCCACTTGTTGAGTTTGCATATAATAACAGTTATCAGGCAAGCATAGGGATGGCACCATTTGAAGCTCTATATGGGAGGCCGTGCAAGTCGCCTACATGTTGGTGGGAGACTACAGATAAGCTCATACTTGGGCCTGATATGATCAGAGATACATCCGAGAAAATCGAGTTGATTCGGAGACGGATGAAAGCGGCCCAAGACCGACAGAAATCCTATGCTGATAAGCGAAGATCTGATTTGGAGTTTGATGTAGGGGATATGGTTTTCGTGAAGGTTTCTCCTTTGCGGAATGTGGTCCGATTTGGAGCCGTTGGGAAGTTAGCCCCGAGATTTGTTGGACCATTCCCCATTGTTGAGAGGATCGGGCAGATGGCTTATAGAGTGAAGTTGCCCGAGAAGCTTGCCGGAGTACACGATGTTTTTCATGTCTCGCATCTCCGGAAGTGTTTGCATAAATCAGCAGAGATTGTGGAGCCAAGTGTTTTGGAAGATGTGGAAGTGGAGAAAGAAGCTACCTTGAGGAGAGCTCCGATTCGTATCTTGGGGACGGAGACCAAGAAGCTAAGGAATCGAGAGGTCAAGTTGGTGAAGGTTCAATGGGGTGAAGCCGAAGAAGACGCCACTTGGGAAACCGAGGAGAAGATGCGTGGGCTTTATCCATTCCTTTTTGAGGGTACACTCTCAATCTCTTTCCTTTTGTTAGCATATCTTTCTCTTTGCTACCCATATTTTTCTAGTTTATCGTGTTAATCTTGTCATGAGAACCTTAGGTAGAAACCCTTTGGATGAAACATGTGTTTGAAACATGTTATGCTTGATGGTTGCAAGTGGTTGCAAGTGGTTGCTCGTGGATGCATTATACACGATTAGGCACTAGATCGGCTCGCACACTCCTCATATTGCATATGCATGAGTGTTTATGCTTATTCATGGATGAAAATTGTGTGTTATCACATGGATGTTGCATATGGGTGTATGTTATGTGCACACATATAGATATTATACATTATGTTAGGAATTGCATACATGTGGATACATTTCACTAACATATTTTGCATTGATCTTTGCATTAGATAAGTACATATACACAAACCTTTGCATATGTTCATACAACATTTAGAATCTTGTAAGGACAATGATTGCTCGTGGATGATGTTTTGAGTAGATGGATGATTGGATGGTAGGATACGTCCTTCCTAACTTGAAGATTTCGGGGACGAAATCCTTTAAGGAGGGGAGAATGTAACAACCCGTATTTTCAATAACCGGTAATAATGTAAATCGAGGCAGAATTTAATTTAAAAATCTGAATCAAGGGAAACGGGCTATGCCATTGCGTTCGTCTCGGAAAAATACGCGAAATAGAGTCCGAGTTTTTGAAAATCGGAGTCCGTATGACCCAGTTAAGGCCCATTGAAGTTTCCAGAAATTTCCATATTAAAAACAGATTTAAATTTTAAGTTAAAAACAAGGGTTAGGGCACAACTGGCGTCAGGCGGGAAAACTCCCGCCAAGACCCCACAAGTCGACAGGCATGTCGACAGGGGTCTAAGGGTGTCGACTGCCCTGTCGACAGCCCTGTCGACACGGGGTGGCCAGGCAGTTTTGCCTGGCGCACCATTTTCTGATCTGGGCTTGGTTGTGTGGCTTGGTTCTAGAGAATTCCGAAATCTGATGGACCTAATTCAACCTAGGGTTAATCCTAAGGCTAAAAACACTCTAATCTACTATAAATATGACCCTAATCCTACCCTAAAACCCCATTATTCATTCTAGCAACCAAACTATGTCAAATTGATTTCTCAAATGGCCTCCACTTAAAAACCCTAGCCTCCACCCTCTTCATAAATCATTCCTATGAAGATTATGATGTTCATACAAGCATTTCTAAGTTGTATGAATGATCATTAGCTTGCATACATCATCAAGTTGCAAGTTTGATTTGCTAAGCTAGAGTTTTTGGGATTTTTGTTAAGGGTGTTTCTTATTGGAGCTTTGTTTTGGGTTTTTATGCTTGCATAAAGGGCTTCTCAATCTTTATTAGTAGATTTGTGTCTTCATAATATTTGTAAGCCCTCTTACCTTCATTTTAGAAACTCTAAAGTTAATATGTGATGAAAGTTGGGATTTATGCATGTTTAATGAGTTATGCATGTTTATGCAAGTTCACTATGTCATGATTTGCAAGTTTAACAAGTTATGCATGTTTATGCAAGTTCACTATGCCATGATTTGCAAGTTTAACAAGTTATGCATGTTTATGCAAGTTCACTATGCCATGATTTGCGAGTTTAACAAGTTATGCATGTTTATGCGAGATCACTATGCTAAGTTATGCAAGTCCAACATGTTATGCATGTTTATTATGATATGTAAGATTCATCATGTATGTTGTGCCAAGTTCCCTCTTTCTATCCTTTATGCATTATGACGAATATGTAAGCGATAGAATGACGTTGGGGGGTTTGGGTAAAACTTAAAATACATGAAAATATAAGATTGGGAATTTACCTATTAAGTTAGGTCTACCCCTTGGGAATTTACCTATTAAGTTAGGTCTACCCAAGTATTTGTTAAACTTGTAATGATGTTTTGAAAATAAAGTGGACATGACACTTAGAAAACATAAGTGTGGCCAACTCGAGGTTGGGTTGAGTTTGTAGCGTAATTCTACCCGGAACCTACCGGCTTAACTAGTGGCTACAAACAATAGGATCCAATGTGAGAAGTTGGTCATGTGGTGCCAAGACCCGAGGTTAGACCAAGTTGTGGTGTAAATCTACCCGGAACCCACCGGCTTAACTAGGTAACCGCAACAAAGTCTAATGTGAGAGGTTAAGGCCCAATTAAATTAATTAATGCCTCATTGTTAGGGTTAAGTTATGGCCCACTAATACTTAACCAATTTTGGGGATACGAGGGATTAAATGGGGTTAAGTGGTGAACTGTTGGTTACACTTAACTAATTTAATCCATGATTAGTGAGGGGTTAAACCACACTTAAACCTCTTAGAAAACCCTAGTAACGTGGTCTGTTCCAGCAGTAATCCCAGTTTGGTATCATTCACAACCCTAGAGGCTAGGCTAGGGCGGGGGCACGATTACTGGACGGATGTAAGCGACCAAAGCGACGGCTGAGTGGTACAGCGGTGTGGGTCCAGGCGGGCTACGGACGTGCACGTAGTCCTGTGTTGGACAAACTCGAGGCACGGGTACCAGTAGGTTTAGGCTGTGCATTATTGCTTAGGTGTCTGGGGTTGACACCCGAGGGCTTGATACACCCAAAGGTGGACCCAGCACAGTCTGACTACAACCATATGTGGGCCGTATGGACACCAACACTTTACGTGTTAGGTTTATAGGGAGCCGATCGACTAGACCGTTGGGCTGGGCCTTGTATTAAGGTCACCTCATGTTATTGGGCCAAAGTTTGGGCTGAGGGATCAATACCTGTTATGTTAGTTTGCTAGTACACTGTGGTGCAAAGCTTAATCTTCTCTATGTGATGACACCTTTATCTATTGCCAGTATGTTCATCTCGGTTTCCATCATGATGTTAACTTTATTAATTTATAGACTGATTGTAGTAGGGCTTACCAGTCTTTTTGACTGACCTGTTTTCTTTCGCTTCTTTTCTTCCGTCCCCCCCCCCCCCCAGGTTCTCAGGGAGGGAATAGTGGTGCTTAGCTTGGATCGCTTGCTTGATTGCTGGATAGCTCATGTATGTCTGGACATTGAGCTCGCTATGGTTTATCATCTTTATTTTGGGGATAGCACTATGTATTTCAGTATTTTTATTTATGATGTACTAGACATGTTTATTTTGGCAGTTGGCTTTATGATGTACTAGACTTGTTTTGAGATGGTTTGAGATATTCCGCTGCTTTATTCTCACTTACTCTGTTTTACATATATATTGATGTTCTTGTTCTGCCTTGATATATCATTATGCATGCTTACCCAGTTCTAACGCCCCCCAGAAGCTAGTGCCCCCGAAAGAGTGACCCTAGCGGAGGTGGGGTGTTACACTTTCCCACCCTTGTTCTGTTGTTGCTGTTGTGGTTTCTTCTGATCCCCTTTCTTCTCGGGTGCCTTATTAGCATTAGTGCCTTTCTCTTCCTCATGCATGAGTGCTATATCAACTAGCTTCTCAAAGGTGGCCCCCATAGGGATGTGGGTCATAGCCAACCCATGCAATGGCTCATTCAAGCCTTTAACGAACCTCAGAGCCTTCTTCTCAGGCGTGTTCACCAAATCTAAGCCAAACCTTGCCAATTGGTTGAATTTGTTGACGTACTCTTTCACTGATAGATTTCCCTGCTTCAACGTCAAGAACCTTTCCATGTATAGATTCTCTTCTGCCCGTGATAGAAATTTCGCCTCAAACCTACGCCTGAAATCTGCCCAAGAGTCAACAGGACGTTCCCCATTAGTGACCTCCCACCAAAACGAGGCCTCTCCCTTCATTAACCTAGCGGCTAATTGGACTTTCCTTCCTTCTTCTACTTCAAAGATTCCAAGCAATTCTTCCACCTCCTCAAGCCAATTTTTGGCTTCCACAAACGTTTCTAACCCTTAAAAAGGTTTTCCGCCCATAGCCTTATAATCCTTGCATGTCTTTGCAAAAGTATCAGCGCGAGGAGGGGAGGAGGAGGAGCGGGTGCAGCTGGGGGTGGAGGAACATTTTCTGGACCTGCGGCGGCGGCCCTAGCCTCCAAATACCTCCTAAACCAACCTGGTATCGATACACCCTCTGGAAGGTTAAGATCTTCAGACATCCTGAAACGAAAAAGGAAAGATTCAAAATGGAGAATTCGAAAGATAAAGATATGGCTATTAGGGATTATGTTTTTCATAAAAACTTTTCTCTTAAAATTACTCATTAAGACATGTTTTTGAAAACACTTCTTCCAAAAATACTTTAGAAAAATATTTTTTCTAAAAATTTTATCTGTTCCGGTAACCTTCAGCTCTGATACCACGTGTAACACCCCACATCAAATAATGTCACTCGCAAAGGGAATGCATTAACTTCCATGGAGCATTTTAAGTGAATATAGAACAAAAAATACAACAAGACAGATATAAAGCTGTAACACCCCGAAAATTCTATAACTGTGAAATTAACAAATTAAAGTATAATTAATTTGAAATCAAAGAACTAAGGGAAACAGGATACGCCATTGCGTTCGTCTCGGAAAAATACGCGAAATAGAGTCCGAGTTTTCGAAAAACGGAGTCCGTATGAAGAAGATATGGCCTTCGGAAGTTTTGAATCAAATTTAAAATTCAAACAGAATATAATATTTAGAAATCGGGCCCAATGGGCCAGGGCGGATAAACACCCGCCTAGGCCACCCAGGTCGACTGGGCCGTCGACCTGGGCTACCCATGTCGACAGGGCTGTCGACAGCCCTGTCGACAGGGGTGTCGACCTGGTCGAGCCCAGCCAACCTGGCTGGCCAGGTCTGTGTTTGGACGATTTTCTGTGGTCTGCTTTGTCACTAGGGCTAGGTGGCAAGTTTTAATTGGTCTCTCTATCGAATGAATGGCTACGATCAATCCAAGCAACATCAATGGTCCTAATCAGTTCCTAACCTCTATATAAACAACCCTAGACTAAACCCTAATCTATTCATTCAAAATTAAGAACATAGCCGCCATGTTGCTGAGGAACGACTAAGAGTAGCCGCCAACTAGAGAGAGGATTAGGAGGAAATTTCTAAAGCTTAAAGAGACCTAAATCAAATCAATTCAACAAAGGAATTTGCGTCTTCAATCCCTAAACTAGAGAATTCATCACACCATTGTAAGTAAAGTATTACTTTGGTATGAATAAACAATTGTGTTGGTTTGTATGCTTGAATTGTGGCAATAAAGTTATTCATATTTGTGCGTTCTTATCAATTTGAAATATTATATACGTTTGGATATTTATGAATTATGTTATTCGTTATAAAGAACTACATGCGGTAGTTCTATGCAAGTATACGTTTGGAATATTTCGCAAACTATGTAATCCATGTTGAAGCTACATGTATGTAGTTGATTTAAATTTATGCAAGTTTGGGGTTTTGCTACTATGCCATCATGATGTATATTTTTGTGCATAAATCATTTTGTAAGTAATTAGAACAAGTTTGGTTATTATAATCCATAGGAAATTATGTTGAGAATTTGGCATCATGTATTAAGCCATGCTTTTGTACTAGAAAACCTATTTGCAAACTTATGAATATGGCTAGGCTATGAATGATATTTGGCATAATTGAAATCCATGATTAAGTCTATCTTGTTTACAAGAATTATATGATGACATATGTGGTACATGGCTAGGTTAGGTTCAAAAAGTCCCTTTTGTAAGTTTACATGACTAAAGTAAGAATCATGATTTCATGTTAGAAATATTTATGCCATGAACAAATTTAACTATACTTATGCCATGCTTATGTTTGACATTATGCCATGTTTATGCTAGAAGTATTTATGCCATGCTTATGTTTGACATTATGCTATGCTTATGCTAGAAATATTTATGCCATGCTTATGTTTGACATTATGCCTAAATAAAAATATAGGTTCATGTGTCAATAATGATATCTCAATTACAAGTTCACATGCTTTGATTCATGTCACCTATGTTACCACTATGCAAGTACACCAGTTTCTATTTTGTATTCCCAACGTCTTATTGCAAGTTCATACTCTCACCTTCCCCTTTTTGTGTATGTAATCACGCCATAAGCCTCCCCTTTTCGCATGGCTAAATTGGGCTTTAAAAGGCTAAGCCCAATATATATTTAAACGGACGTGTAAAACGGGGGAAAATAACGTTGGGTTAAAATTAATTAATGAATGAAAATATAAAATAGAAGGGCCCAAATTCAAGTATGGGTTGGGCCCATGATTGGTGTAACCTTTACACCATTAACTTAATAATGGGCCGCAAATATTTACATATAAGAAATAAAGAAGAATGACAAAATATGTAAATGTAGAAAATACGATGTGTTTAACCCGAGGTTGGATTGAGTTGTGATGTAAACCTGCCCGGAACCGCCCGGCTGTCCAGTAGTCACAACAATACATATCCAATGTGGGAGGTTAAACATGGAGCCCAGCAAGGACCCGAGGTTAGACTGAGTTGTGGCGTAAGACTGCCCGGAACCAACCGGCAACAGGCAGCCACAACAATACCTGTCTAATGTGAGAGGTCAGGGCCTTAATAAGACAATTAAGGCTGAGTCAGGATTGTTAGGATTAAGTGAACTAAAGACTTAATCAAAATGGAACATGCTAAACTAAACGGACTGGTGGGGGTTAGGTTAGAAAACACTTAACCAACTTAGCATGTTGGCTAGAGATAGAAAACCTAGTAACGGGGGACCCTTTTCAGCAGTAACCCTAAAAAGGTGTATCAGGATACCCTGAAACTAGGCAGGGTGGGGCACGATTACTGGGCTGATTGTAAGATGTCAAATCGACGGCGGTGGTGTAGCAGTGTAGGTTCTAACGGAGTGCGGGCGTGCACACACTCCGGCGCAGAAAAATAAGGCACTGGACACCAGTAGCATACCTGTGCACTCTAAGGTTGTGTCGGGTTGCCACTATGGGACTTGATACACCCCATGGTGGGACCAGCATAGGTAACTACAACATCGGGGGCCGTAAGACACATGTAACTATGCGAGTAGGAGCCGATCATCATAGAATGGATCACATCACCCTGATTATGGGGTGCAAATTGGAAACTAGTATATGGGTTCAGAGATCAACATGGGGTACGATAGTATATTCGACCCTAGACAACTTAACCAAGTTTACAGTGCATGCCCACTTCTTGTTTATACTTATCATACCCAGTTCTTTATTCATAGACAAAATAGTACTAGACTTATTCAGGCTTTATGTCTGACTCTGCTTTTCTTTCGTCTTCTTTCTTCCGTTCCCCCCCCCCCAGGTCCTCAGGGAGGGAACACAGCAGCTTGACCAACCTCAACATCCAGCTCGAAGAAGAGAAATGTATTGCTTGGACTTTCCTGTTTTGAACTATGGCTTTGGACAATCCACTATGTGGCTTTTGCAGTTTATCTATGTTTTATTTATGCTTCTTTAAATAATGTACTCAAGACAGATTATGAAAGTGTTATGTTATGCTTTTGGAAAGGATGTTGTTGTAACACGTATTTGACTTTATGAAATAAAGTTTGTTGTTCTTCCGCTGTTTACAAATATGTGTTCTTATATCTGTCTTGTATATCTGTGACTTGTACTTATAAACCTCCACCAAAATTAGGGCATTCCCTTTGAGAGTGACCCTAAAACGGAGGTGGGGTGTTTCTCTTGGTATCAGAGCATAGGTTTACCAGATAAGATAAAAAGCTTTGAAAAATTATTTTCAAAAAGGAAATTTAAAGAAGCATTTTTAAAAGAAAAATATTATTTTATTTTAAAAAGGGCAAAGTCCACCCCCCCAAAGCCATAGGTACTATCTCTTATCCTTCGTTTTGAATCTATCCTTTTTTTGTTTCAGCATGTCCCAAGATCTTAACTTGCCGGAAGGGGTGCCAATACCTGGTTGGTTTAGACGGTTCTTAGAAGCAAGGGCCACTCAGCCAGGTCCTACCATTCCTCCTCCCCCAGCTGAAGGAAATCATCCAGCTACAGCGGCACCTTTTCCTCCACCTCCTCCTCGGGGAAACACGTTCGCTAAGATATGTAAAGATTTTAAAGCTATGGGAGGAAGGGGTTTTCACGGAACTGAGTCCTTCGTGGCAGCTAGAAACTGGCTGAAAGAAACTGAGGACCTATTCATCATCTTTGAGGTAGAAGATAGACAAAAAGTACAGTTGGCAGTGTGGCTATTGAAGGGTGAGGCTTCCTACTGGTGGGAAGTCACTAATGCTGAAAGACCAGTGGAGACATGGGAGGACTTTAGGGCAAGGTTTGAGACTAAATTTCTCTCAGATGCAGAAAGAAGTTTGTAGTTGGAAAAATTCTTATTTCTTAAGCAAGGGGACAAGACAGTCAGAGAGTATGTGAATCAGTTCGATGAGCTGGCTAGGTTTGGGCTTGACCTAGTCAACACCCCGCACAAGAAGGCTCTCCGTTTCGTCAAAGGGTTGAATGAGCCATTACACAGTTTGGCCATGACCCATATACCCATGGGAGCCACGTATGAAAGATTGGTGCAAATGGCATTGCTGAATGAAGAGGATAAGGGCAAGAAGAAAGAGGGTTTGCAGCCCAAGAAGACAGACTTTAAGAAGGGCGGGAAAGGCAACAAAGAGAAGAGGAAGTGTAATTTCTGTGGCAAAGTGGGGCACTTAGTAAAGGACTGCCGGAAAAAGAAGGCCAAGGAGAATGGTGGGTGCTTTACTTGCGGTGAGACAGACCATAGGGCTAAGGACTGCCCAAAGAAACGAGGACAGGGGCAGAGGGCTGGATCCACCCCAGGGGCACAGGTTCATGTGCTAGAAGCGCCACCTCTGCAACAGCGAGGTATAAATACTTCTGTAGAAAGTGTAGTTTATCTTTATGATCACCCCGTTCGCACTTTATTTGATTCTGGCGCATCACACTCCTTTATCTCGTCTGCTTTAGTAGAATCTCTGCACCTAAAAACTAGTATGGTAGAGGACCCCTTAATTGTTTCAAACCCAATTGGGGGCCCAGCTCATTTGTCTATGATCTGTGTGGGATTGAAAATTTCTATTCTAAGTGTAGAATTTCAATGTAGTGCCTTTGTTTTGGGCTTTTCGGGTTATGGTTTGATTTTGGGTATGGATTGGCTATCCAGTAATGGGGCCATCCTTGATTGTGAGAAAAGGGTTGTTAGGCTCCTAACCCAGCTCGGTAATACTTTGGAAATTTCTTGTAATCCCTCGTATGCGGTTATGCTTAGTTATCTTGAATCGCTAGATGCCTCTGTTGAAAATTTGAAATCAGTTAGAGTGGTCCGGGAATATCCGAATGTCTTTGAAGAGGTGAAGGGCTTGCCTCCAAAGCGGGAAATAGACTTCCGCATATATCTTGTAGATAATGCAAAGCCCGTTGCGTTGCCCGTTAGACATATGGCTCCACGAGAAAGGAAAGATCTCAGTAAACAGATTAAAGAGCTTCTAGAAAAGGGGTTCATTAGGAGGAGCATTTCAGAATGGGGCGCTCCAGTGGTGTTCGCTACAAAGGCGGATGGTTCACTCCGTCTATGTGTTGACTATAGGGAGCTCAACAAGCTAACGAAAAAGAATAGGCACCCTCTCCCTAGAATTGACGATTTATTTGACCAGCTTGTAGGAGCGTCTGTTTTCTCCCAACTCGATTTAGCAACCGGTTTTCATCAGCTAAGGGTGGCTGAAGATAGCATTGATAAAACGGCGTTCAGAACCCCAGACGGTTTCTTTGAATGGCTTGTCATGCCTTTCGGCTTGACAAATGCACCTGCTTACTTCGTGGACCTGATGAGTAGGGTATTTAGAGATTTCCTCAACAAATTCGTAGTGGTCTTCGTAGATGATATCCTTATCTTCTCAAAGAGTGAAGAGGAACATGCTCAACACTTAAGGGCAATCATGGAAACTTTGCGAGTCCATCAACTAAAAGCAAAATTCTCCAAATGCCACTTTTGGAGAGAAGAAGTGAGGTTCCTTGGGCACATAGTATCCAAACAAGGGTTAGCAGTGGACCCTGCGAAGGTAGTGGCGGTACAGGATTGGAAGACACTAAGGAATGCAACTGAGGTTCGAAGCTTTCTAGGACTAGCGGGTTTCTATCGAAAATTTATAAGGGATTTTGCGAAAATCTCAGCTCCACTCACGAAATTGACTAAGAAGAATCTAGTGTTCAATTGGGACTTGGATTGCGAGTTTGCTTTCCAACGACTGAAAAGGGCTCTCACAACAGCCCCAGTTTTGACGCTGCCGGATGGGAGCAAGATGTTCACTGTTTATACGGATGCATGTGGGACAGGGCTAGGCGCCGTCTTAATGCAAGAAGGAAGGGTAGTAGCTTATAGCGGGAGGCAGTTGAAAGCGCACGAAAAGAACTACCCAACACACGATCTTGAGTTAGCCGCCATCGTCTTTGCACTCAAGTCTTGGCGACACTATCTCCTAGGTGAGAAGTTCGAACTTTACACTGACCATAAATCGTTGAAATATCTTTTCTCGCAGAAGGATCTTAACTTGAGGCAACAAAGATGGATGAAGTTTCTTGCCTCGTACGATTTCGAAATCTCCTACACTCCGGGCAAAGGCAACGTAGTGGCAGACGCGTTGAGCCGAAAGAAATTGACCCTAAGCCCGTTATTTGTTGAAAGACAAAGCCTAGAGTTTATAGCCAGCTTCAACTTTAGGCCTTCCTCCGATTTCGTACCAGGCTTGCTAGCATCTCTAGAAGTGCGCCCAACTTTAGTGGATTCAGTAGGGACAGCACAACGCGAAGACCCTCAGCTTGTGGAAATAATTGATAGGCTAATTAGGGGTGAGACTTCAAGTCACCTCAACAGATACTCCATCGACGATAGGGGTTTGCTAAGGCGAGACGGAAGACTATGCGTCCCACAGACAAAAGATTTAATAAAGAAGGTTCTCGAGGAAGCACATCACTCCAAGATGACGATACACCCAGGCGGAGATAAAATGTACAAAGACATAAAAAGGACTTTCTTCTGGAACGGCATGAAAAAGGACGTGGCAGAGTTCGTTTCTAAGTGTATGGTGTGCCAACAGGTTAAGGCGGAACAGAAAAAGCCTGGCGGACTACTACATCCTCTGGAGGTCCCGCAGTGGAAGTGGGATAGCATCTCAATGGACTTCATCGATGGGCTGCCTAGGTCTAGGAGAGGCAACACTAGCATTTGGGTAATAGTGGATAAGCTTACTAAAAGCGCCCACTTTTTACCTGTCAAAAGTAAAAGAACTGCCTCATCCCTAGCATCACTTTACCTCAAAGAAATCGTTCGACTCCATGGAATACCATCTAGCATTGTTAGTGATCGAGACCCCATCTTCACCAGTGAGTTTTGGCGGAGTCTGCAAGAAGCAGTAGGAAAGCAGTTATGCTTGAGCACAGCCTATCATCCCCAAACCGACGGCCAAACGGAGAGAGTGAACAGAATTTTGGAAGACCTTTTAAGGCTATGCGTCCTTGACTTCGGAGGGACATGGGAAGACCACCTTCCTTTGGTGGAATTTGCCTACAACAACAGCTATCAAACAACCATCGGAATGGCGCCCTTCGAAGCTTTATATGGAAGACCGTGCCGATCGCCCACTTGTTGGTGGGAGTCCACGGATAAGCTCATACTTGGACCAGACATGATCCGAGAGACTTCAGAGAAAGTAGACTTAATACGAAGAAGGATGAAGACGGCCCAAGACAGACAAAAGTCCTATGCCGACAAGAGGAGGACCGACCTTGAATTCGAAGTTGGAGACAGAGTTGTTCTCAAGGTATCACCACTAAGAAACGTTGTTCGTTTTGGAACCACAGGAAAACTAGCGCCAAGGTTCGTAGGTCCATTCCCTATCATCGAGAAGATTGGGAAAATGGCCTATAGATTAGAGCTACCCGAGAAGTTGGCTGGAGTCCACAACGTTTTTCACGTTTCACATCTCCGAAAATGTCTTCATGAGTCCGCTGAAGTGGTAGAGCCAAATATCCTCGAAGAGGCCGAAGTGGAGCGCGAAGCAACCATAAGAAAAGTTCCAACCCGCATCTTAGGAACGGAAGTGAAGAAGCTACGCAACCGCGAAGTCAAGCTCGTCAAAGTCCAGTGGAGCGACGCCAAGGGAGACGCGACTTGGGAAACTGAAGCTAGAATCCGTACAGCCTACCATTTTCTGTTCGAGGGTACATCCTTGATCTTTCTTTTTCCTTAAGTTGCGCTTTTAGGTATATTTCCTCGACCGTATCTTTTAGGTAGAAAACCTTTGGATGAAAACATGTAGTTGAAACATGTTATGGATGATGGTTGCAAGTGGTTGCAAGTGATTGCTAGTGGTTGCTCGTGGTTGCATATACACACACAATCTAGGTTTTAGATCGGCTCAGGCACTTCATATTGCATATGCATATATGTTTGCTTTCGTATGTGGTTGAACTATAATGTGTTGTCATATGGATGTCGCATTTGTATTGAATGATTGTGCACTCATGTAGAATCAAGAATAGGGAAGTTTGCATACATAATGGATTCATGGCACTTACATAATTCGCATTAAGGAGGTCAACTGAATCAGTAGACCGCCTGATTTTGCATTAGATAAGTACATGTACACACAAACTTCGCATATGATCATGAAGCATAAGAAGTCTTTTAAGGACAATGGATGCTCGTGTTTGATGGATGAGTAGATGGATGATTGGATGTTAGGATATACATTCCTCCTAGCTTGAAGATTTCTGGGACGAAATCCTTTTAAGTGGGGGAGAATGTAACACCCCGAAAATTCTATAACTATGAAATTAACAAATTAAAGTATAATTAATTTGAAATCAAAGAACTAAGGGAAACGGGATACGCCATTGCGTTCGTCTCGGAAAAATACGCGAAATAGAGTCCGAGTTTTCGAAAAACGGAGTCCGTATGAAGAAGCTATGGCCTTCGGAAGTTTTGAATCAAATTTAAAATTCAAGCAGAATAAAATATTTAGAAATCGGGCCCAATGGGCCAGGGCGGATAAACACCCGCCTAGGCCACCCAGGTCGACTGGGCTGTCGACCTGGGCTACCCATGTCGACAGGGCTGTCGACAGCCCTGTCGACAGGGGTGTCGACCTGGTCGAGCCCAGCCAACCTGGCTGGCCAGGTCTGTGTTTGGACGATTTTCTGTGGTCTGCTTTGTCACTAGGGCTAGGTGGCAAGTTTTAATTGGTCTCTCTATCGAATGAATGGCTATGATCAATCCAAGCAACATCAATGGTCCTAATCAGTTCCTAACCTCTATATAAACAACCCTAGACTAAACCCTAATCTATTCATTCAAAATTAAGAACATAGCCGCCATGTTGCTGAGGAACGACTAAGAGTAGCCGCCAACTAGAGAGAGGATTAGGAGGAAATTTCTAAAGCTTAAAGAGACCTAAATCAAATCAATTCAACAAAGGAATTTGCATCTTCAATCCCTAAACTAGAGAATTCATCACACCATTGTAAGTAGAGTATTACTTTGGTATGAATAAACAATTGTGTTGGTTTGTATGCTTGAATTGTGGCAATAAAGTTATTCATATTTGTGCGTTCTTATCAATTTGAAATATTATATACGTTTGGATATTTATGAATTATGTTATTCGTTATAAAGAACTACATGCGGTAGTTCCATGCAAGTATACGTTTGGAATATTTCGCAAACTATGTAATCCATGTTGAAGCTACATGTATGTAGTTGATTTAAATTTATGCAAGTTTGGGGTTTTGCTACTATGCCATCATGATGTATATTTTTGTGCATAAATCATTTTGTAAGTAATTAGAACAAGTTTGGTTATTATAATCCATAGGAAATTATGTTGAGAATTTGGCATCATGTATTAAGCCATGCTTTTGTACTAGAAAACCTATTTGCAAACTTATGAATATGGCTAGGCTATGAATGATATTTGGCATAATTGAAATCCATGATTAAGTCTATCTTGTTTACAAGAATTATATGATGACATATGTGGTACATGGCTAGGTTAGGTTCAAAAAGTCCCTTTTGTAAGTTTACATGACTAAAGTAAGAATCATGATTTCATGTTAGAAATATTTATGCCATGAACAAATTTAACTATACTTATTCCATGCTTATGTTTGACATTATGCCATGTTTATGCTAGAAGTATTTATGCCATGCTTATGTTTGACATTATGCTATGCTTATGCTAGAAATATTTATGCCATGCTTATGTTTGACATTATGCCTAAATAAAAATATAGGTTCATGTGTCAATAATGATATCTCAATTACAAGTTCACATGCTTTGATTCATGTCACCTATGTTACCACTATGCAAGTACACCAGTTTCTATTTTGTATTCCCAACGTCTTATTGCAAGTTCATACGCTCACCTTCCCCTTTTTGTGTATGTAATCACGCCATAAGCCTCCCCTTTTCGCATGGCTAAATTGGGCTTTAAAAGGCTAAGCCCAATATATATTTAAACGGACGTGTAAAACGGGGGAAAATAACGTTGGGTTAAAATTAATTAATGAATGAAAATATAAAATAGAAGGGCCCAAATTCAAGTATGGGTTGGGCCCATGATTGGTGTAACCTTTACACCATTAACTTAATAATGGGCCGCAAATATTTACATATAAGAAATAAAGAAGAATGACAAAATATGTAAATGTAGAAAATACGATGTGTTTAACCCGAGGTTGGATTGAGTTGTGATGTAAACCTGCCCGGAACCGCCCGGCTGTCCAGTAGTCACAACAATACCTATCCAATGTGGGAGGTTAAACATGGAGCCCAGCAAGGACCCGAGGTTAGACTGAGTTGTGGCGTAAGACTGCCCGGAACCAACCGGCAACAGGCAGCCACAACAATACCTGTCTAATGTGAGAGGTCAGGGCCTTAATAAGACAATTAAGGCTGAGTCAGGATTGTTAGGATTAAGTGAACTAAAGACTTAATCAAAATGGAACATGCTAAACTAAACGGACTGGTGGGGGTTAGGTTAGAAAACACTTAACCAACTTAGCATGTTGGCTAGAGATAGAAAACCTAGTAACGGGGGACCCTTTTCAGCAGTAACCCTAAAAAGGTGTATCAGGATACCCTGAAACTAGGCAGGGTGGGGCACGATTACTGGGCTGATTGTAAGAGGTCAAATCGACGGCGGTGGTGTAGCAGTGTAGGTTCTAACGGAGTGCGGGCGTGCACACACTCCGGCGCAGAAAAATAAGGCACTGGACACCAGTAGCATACCTGTGCACTCTAAGGTTGTGTCGGGTTGCCACTATGGGACTTGATACACCCCATGGTGGGACTAGCATAGGTAACTACAACATCGGGGGCCGTAAGACACATGTAACTATGCGAGTAGGAGCCGATCATCATAGAATGGATCACATCACCCTGATTATGGGGTGCAAATTGGAAACTAGTATATGGGTTCAGAGATCAACATGGGGTACGATAGTATATTCGACCCTAGACAACTTAACCAAGTTTATAATGCATGCCCACTTCTTGTTTATACTTATCATACCCAGTTCTTTATTCATAGACAAAATAGTACTAGACTTACTCAGGCTTTATGTCTGACTCTGCTTTTCTTTCGTCTTCTTTCTTCCGTTTCCCCCCCCCCCCCAGGTCCTCAGGGAGGGAACACAGCAGCTTGACCAACCTCAACATCCAGCTCGAAGAAGAGAAATGTATTGCTTGGACTTTCCTGTTTTGAACTATGGCTTTGGACAATCCACTATGTGGCTTTTGCAGTTTATCTATGTTTTATTTATGCTTCTTTAAATAATGTACTCAAGACAGATTATGAAAGTGTTATGTTATGCTTTTGGAAAGGATGTTGTTGTAACACGTATTTGACTTTATGAAATAAAGTTTGTTGTTCTTCCGCTGTTTACAAATATGTGTTCTTATATCTGTCTTGTATATCTGTGACTTGTACTTATAAACCTCCACCAAAATTAGGGCATTCCCTTTGAGAGTGACCCTAAAACGGAGGTGGGGTGTTTCAAAAGCAGTACTTGAAAATTTAAAACTTTATTTATTGCAACAGAAGGTAAATATGTTTGGTTACATCATCAAAAACCATAAGCCAAAGTCAAATACATAATATCCATCTTGATAAAAAAAAGTACATAATCCCACTACTACAAATATCCATAAAGAAAATGATAAGCTGGACTTTACTTTAGCGGTCCAAGCTTTTCTAAATAGAGATAAAGCAATCCGATCAAACTCCACTAGTGCTAGGTCCACCCTGAGAACCTGGGGGAAAAGAGATGGAAACAGAGGGGGTCAGACATAAAGTCTTGCAAGTGCGATAACTTTAACAATACAATTATCAAAATACTAGGCTAAGGCATAAGCTGGAAAATAAGGAAATGACTGTGGACTATTGGGTAAGGCAGAGTAGACAAAGGGAATAAGATGAACAAAGATAACGTTAAAGGCGCACCTAATTACTAAAGAATAATTACTACACTGCACCACACCAGTCACCCTAAAGGTTGATCCCACTTACTTCACTTAGAAATCATATTAGTAGTTTCGTGTACCCCTAGCTGTCTACATATGTGCCGCCTGCCCCTATCTCCACTAGGTGTACCCACTACTCCCATGTGATCGGCTTCCTAACTCGTAGATACCTGTGCTGGCCCAACAGTGGGGTGTATCACTCCCCAAAGTGGCAACCCGATACCACCAACGATGCACGGCATATACCTAAACGATGCAACAATGTCTTACCTAACAGCCCGGGCCCACGCACGCACATGACCCCGTTGGACTTGCGTTGCCACCGCTAATCCGTTTTGGCCTCTTACAGTCAAGCCCAATAAGCATGTCCCGTCCCCGACTTGGGTCGAGCTCACAAAGATACTTATGGGTTACTAGATTGAGATGGGCCCCCATTACTTGACACAATGGTATCCACCTAAGCTTGGCCCCCACTAATACATCCCACTTAACCCCGTTGAGACGACCCGAAATCCCGTTCTCACGGAAACAAGGGTTATCTTTGGAATATAACACAGAAACAGATAATAGCAGAACCAAAATTAAATAAATACACCAGATAATGAACAATAAAATATACTGGATAAAAGTAATCATCAGAGTTACACAGTATACAGGATCTTACTTAGTACAAATACAGTTCAGCTATACATAAATGTCTACAGCGGAAATAAACAAAATATGTACAATAGGAGCTGAACAGCATAAAAAGAGATAAATGATAGAATCCATCATCAGCTCCAGCTATCCAGAAAGAACCAGCTAAGCCTGAATACAAGGCTGCCCGTGTAGAAAAAGGGGCACCCGAGTTTGAAAGTGAAACAAACTACGAGTCAGTCATGGGACTGGTATGAGAAATCTACTCAATACATATATGATATGGCTAATCACAGGACCACGCCACTTTCGTGGAATGGGTTTTCTCCATTGGATTGCCCGTGCTTTAAAACAAATCTTTCTTTTAAACATCGCTATGCTTTTTATAAAAATGAAGCCGTTATAAGACTCAGTTCCCATCACACAATGCAACGCAAACCGGAGGATAGAGTTTTACCTTATAACGGCCAAAATATGCTTGATACGAATAAAACAAAGGCATTTGATATTATTACTAGTGTTTATATGTTTTGAATACAATTTCAAATCATAACTATCAATCATAGACGACATGAGCGTCCCATGCAACTATGTCGCCAAATGTATATATACAATCGAAACCGCACAGTCACGTATTTGGAAATTGGATTTCCGTCATGAACCAAGGCAAAAGATAGTCCTTACCGAATTCGAGACGCTCTAGCCCGCCCCTCAGGCAAGTACTCAGTCAAGCCTTTGGATCGTCAGGGCCAGTCCACCGATGTGGATTAAAATTCCTGAACAATGCGTTTCCCCGCCCTTTGGGGCGTAAACAAGCCAACGAATGACTCCATCGGACCCGGATCATCCGATCAAACCGAGGCGCCTCGCAACAGCAACAACCACATAGGTGAAAAGTATATAAATGTCAGGGCTGGTAGGTCACTGACACCACCCTAGCTAGAAAGAAACGCATGCCCTCCCTGAGGTCCTTCTCCCGTTTTAGGTTCATACCGGGGTGTGAGGCTCGCGAATTCACGTTATACAAAAAGCTACGCCACACAGGCGGTACTTTGATCATCACCACAAGACTTTGCTTTTCAACAGAAGCCCTGATCACTGCATCTTAGCATGCCACACAGGCAATTCATGCCATGCGATTGATGTCCATCGATATACAACCTCTGAGCTCGTGCGTCTCAGAGAAGGGCGTTAAGCAAAAGAATAAATTCTCCGCCGCCAAACAGATGTATATTTAACAGAAATCAATCAACACAGAATAAACTCCAATGTCAGACACAGTCCATTTACAAGTCCGTTCTGGGTCAGAACGAAACCGGAGGCACTAAATACCTCGCAAACCCTTCGATCACCACGTACGTCTGGACGATCACCACTCATTATCCATATTTCGGGATGCCTCCCAATCAGGACCTCGATTACCATCCAAACGAGGTGAAGATCTCCGGTCTTCGACCATCATCTTCATCTTCGACTTTCAATCGTCGGTCGATTATTTGAAATGAGAATTAACTCGGCCTTTTCAAATAATTCACGTATATTTAGAATTTCAAATCAATTTATTTCAATGGTTAAATTATTCGACAACACCAATTTTGTTCTTCAATGTAATTTTCACACCAAACACATTCAACCATCAAATACAACACAAATCAAGCAAATTTCAGTTTATTTCCATTCCATAACGTTTACAATATTTTATAATGATTTATCACTATTTTTATTTATTTTAAAATAGCCAATTTATTCAAAACGACGTTTCTGGCCATAACGCGGCCATGGCGCTGTTTTTCTTCAGAATTGATTTACACATTCCAGACAATCCAACCGTTGGATTTTTACAAGGTTGGTGCCATTGGGAAGATATTTCCAAGGCGAACCCGACGGTTGAGGTTTCGGGAAATTCCAATGGTCGGATTTCCCGTACTAGTTGTTTGAAAACATGGTTTCAAAACACGAACTGCACGACTACGTTTTGTTCTAATTTTATTTATATTTATATATTTATATAAATATAGTTCATTCAATGATTTCAATATCATTTTCACTTCAAATATTTCACTAACGCCTTAAAATTTTGGAAAATTTCGCCATAACCTCCCCTGCACCGGGAGCATCGGGAAATCGCAAATAGCTTTCCCGGTCCTTCTAATCTCAAAAAGAAAAAGAAAAAGCCAAGCGGCTAGCCAATAGGCTCATAAAATCATCACCCAAACAAAACAGTAAATGTGTACCTATTTGTCGGGCACATAATTTTATTCCTCTTCTCTAGCCCCTTTTGCTATAACCTGTTCAATGAATATGCATGTACATATATATACAGTTCTTATCATTTATCATTTTCTATTCGACTTCTTATTTGATTTCTATTTGGTTTAAAAACACCATTCATTCTAATGTTACATACATAGGTGCAAATCATTTCATTAGCTAATTAATGAATATTTCAACTCATATATGTTTATTTTGAACAAGTGGCTATTTTTAACACTTCACATTTCAACGATTCATGCATACAATAAAAAATGTGATTTTTATTGTAAAACAATTCATTTCAAAACACTATTTTTCTATATAGTTCATATAGGTGACTAAAATAGGATTTTTCTTATAAAACAATTTCTTTCAAAACGAGATTATTTTACTCAGTTCATATAGTCGATAAAAGGTGATTTTTATTATCAAACAATTTATTTCAAAATATGAATACCATTCAACACATGAATTTCTAATCAACGAATAAATATCAATTCAACACATGAATGTTTTCTATAGTTTTTATATATAGATAAAAGGTGATTTTTATTATCAAACAATTTATTTCAAAATATGAATACCATTCAACACATGAATTTCTAATCAACGAATGAATATCAATTCAACACATGAATGTTTTCTATAGTTTATATATATAGATAAAAGGTGATTTTTATTATCAAACAATTTATTTCAAAATATGAATACCGTTCAACACATGAATTTCTAATCAACGAATGAATATCAATTCAACACATGAATGTTTTCTATAGTTTTTATATATAGATAAAAGGTGATTTTTATTATCAAACAATTTATTTCAAAATATGAATACCATTCAACACGTGAATTTCTAATCAACGAATGAATATCAATTCAACACATGAATGCTTTCTATAGTTTTTATATATAGATAAAAGGTGATTTTTATTATCAAACAATTTATTTCAAAATATGAATACCATTCAACACATGAATATTATTCAAAATTTCGGCAGCATAACGGCAGGGTAGTTAAAACCGGGACCGTCCCTAATACGGCTCCTCGCTCTACCTTAAAACCTCGCGGTTTTTGACAATGGGGATCATGCATCTAGTTCGCATGCAGGTGGCATGTATATATTTATTTCATTTCCACAAACTAATCCTATGTGGTTTCAACCAAATATTTTCCAATCACAAACGGGTATTTTTCAACCACAATCAAATCAATATCAACCACAAACAATCCCAAACAACCATTCGCTATCAATCAATTTTGACAACAATTTCAACCAATAAATATCGTCCATGGTTTGTGGACGAGGGGCGTATATATATATATATTTATATATAGCAATTCACTTTAATTTCAACACACATATATATATATATATAGAAACAGAAATTGAAGAGTGAGAAATTCTCACCGATAGCTATCCAATACTACGACTCTTCCTTTATAGAAATCTTCGCCAATCTCGCCTTTTTGTCGCTTTCGTTGCTCTACATATGTAAAAATCGAATTTTTACTATGTTATTCAATATACAAAAATTGCATTTCAAAAATATAGATTCCGCCTTTTCAAAAAATAAAGATTATATTTTTAATATTCCTATGATGTAAAAATTATATTTTTATTACTTTTAAAAATACAAAAATCATATCTTACTTCTTCTTCTTAATAAAAATTCCGTCTTTTCTATTTTAAAAACATGATCTTTTCTATCCAAGTTCAAATCTTTTTCTTTTTAAAGTTCAAATCTTTTTCTATTTAAAATTCAGATCTTTTTCTATTTAAAATTCAAATCTTTTTCTATTTAAACCTTAAAGTAAAATCAGTTTTTAAACCCTTTTAAAATCAGAATTAAACACTTTTAAAAAAATATCAGTTTTATAACCTTTAAAATCAGAATTTTCCTAATAAAAAAAATAAAAATAAAATGAAATAAAACAACTTACTGTGCTGCGAAGAAAAAGGGGGAGGGGTCGTCAGGGTCGGCGGCAAGAGAAGGTCGTCAGGGCGGAGCTGGCTTCGAGGGGGGGCGGCTCGCGAATTGGGCGTCGCGATTGATTTGGGGGGGGGGGTGCGATGTCACTGGCGATCAACGAACGAGGGGGAGAGAAGAAGAAGCAGTGACATCAGCTCCAGGCGAAGGAGGTGGCGACGTGCGGAGGTGGATGATCGGGGAAGCGGCGGCTTAGTTTAGGTTTTCTCTCTTTTTTTTTGAACGGTAGAAAGAAAGTGAGGAGAGAGAGAGAGAGAAAAAAGGGTTTATATAAATATTTATTTTTATAAAATTTCTATTTAAAAGTTGACTTTTTTATTCGAAGTCGAAATGGGACCCAACGACTGTCGTCCCTAGCGTTCTACCCCCATTTCGAACTCAATGGGATATGTATCGCAAGCTGATTCGATCGTTACAATCAGTTTCCGTTGAATTTACATTTAAATCACTATATTGAATTTTAAACGTACATTTCAAAATACCGGGGTCACATACTAACTCTAAAAATTCCAGAAAAATATTTTCTAGCTTCGTATTGACGATACGGTCCTAACAAAACTAGTTTCGTCGAAATCCGAGGTCGTTTGCAAAATGTCCATTTTTAAGGGCCTGAATTCCATAGCGACTATTCAGAATTTTCAACTGGACATATCTTTTGATTCCCACTATCAAATTTCGATTTGTCAGATTCGTTGGAAAGGAATTCACTAACAGATTTAAATATTTTTGGTTTCACTAAAATCCGGATTGTTTTGCACCCGGTACAGTCCGACAAAGTTTGAATTCAATTTTTGAAACTGCCACGCCATTTCAGGCCTTGTTTATAATTATAATTAATTATATTCGTTTTCAATTGTCGATTCAAACTCGGTTTTCATCGCCATTATTTAAAATATTTATTTTAAATATTTAAAATCCATAATTTTAGCCAATTTAAAAATTTTAAATTGGTTCAGATTTTCTGGGTCGTTACAATCTCCCCCACTTAAAACTTTTCGTCCCCGAAAAGGAATAAAGTCGAAAGTGGTTTGATAAATCTACAATCATACAACACAATAACCATTTTGTTTTTAACCTTCAAAAATATACTAATCAAATCCTATACCCTTTTAAAATCATTCAGACTATAGAATTAAAAGTGCACATCTATGAGAAGAAAATAACAATAGAATAGAGAATTAAATGGTAATGCAAAGTAGGTTAAATGTACCTTGCACCGGAGTCAATCAGAGATATCTACTCGGCATCTGAGGTAAGCTTTCTGAATGCTCTCCTCAGTTTCCCAAGTACAATCTCGCGGATCTCCACTCCATTGCACTTTGACTAAGCGAACCTTCTTGTTCCTCAGTTCTTTGGTTTCTTTGCCGATGATCTTTAGCGGCTCTTGCCTTACAGCTAATTCTGGAGTAATTTCAATATCCTGCTGAGCTGCTTCTTCCACGATCAAGTCTGGATCATGAACGTGCTTTCAAAGTTGAGATATATGAAATACATCATGCACTCCAGGCAACCAGTCAGGCAGTTTGACCCTATAAGCGAGAGTTCCGATCCGTTCCAGAATAGGAAACGGACCTATGAATTTGGGCGCCAGCTTTCCAGTTTTTCCGAACCGGATAACTCCTCTCATCGGCGATACTTTCAAATATACATAGTCGCCAACTTCAAAGGATATATCTCTTCTTCTTCTATCGGCATAGCTCTTTTGTCGGCTTTGAGCGGCGAGTAATCGCTTCTTAATAAAATCGACTTTGTCGGCAGCTTCTCGAATCATATCAGGACCCAACACAAGTCTATTTCCTGGTTCGACCCAACAAGCAGGAGATCGGCACGGTTTACCATACAATGCTTCGAATGGCGACATTGTCAGGCTTGCCTGATAGCTGTTGTTATAAGAGAATTCAGCCAAATGCAGATGGTCTTCCCATGATCCACCGAAATCTAGAACACAAGCCCGCAATAGATCTTCTAAAATGCGATTCACCCTCTCAGTCTGACCGTCTGTCTGAGGATGATAAGCGGTGCTCAAGTTTAACTTTGTTCCCAGCTCGACTTGAAATGCTTCCCAGAATTTGCTAGTGAATATTGTATCTCTATCATTGACTATGTTGAGCGGCACTCCATGTAGTCTAACTATTTCCCTGAAGTAAATCTGCGCCAGACTCTGAACGGTTCTGTTTGATCTGACAGGTATGAAATGGGCGGTCTTCGTGAAGCGATCTACGATCACCCAAATACTGTCATTCCCTTTTCTGGTTCTGGGCAGACCATCAATGAAATCCATAGAAATATGTTCCCACTTCCAGCCAGGAACTTCCAGCGGTTGTAATAATCCAGCTAGTTTCTGTTGGTCGCTCTTGACTAGTTGGCAAGTAGGGCATCGACTAACATATATTGAGATGTCTCTTTTTAACGACTTCCACCAGAATGTGCGTTTGATATCGTTATACATTTTATTCACACCTGGATGGATACTGAGCTTAGATTTGTGGCATTCATCAAGCACGTCTCTTCTGAGTTCAGGAATTTCTGGAACGCAAATTCGTCCTTCTAACCTCAGAATCCCATCGCTGTCTAACTGGAAATCCGAAGCATTGCCTTCATGAATTCGCTGACTTATTCCTTTGATAAATTGGTCCTCTTCTTGGAGAGCCGATATCTTATTAATCAACGAAGTCGCAATGATGAAACTGGCGATCATTTCATTCTTTCGGCTTAACGCATCGGCCACGACATTGGCTTTCCCGGGAGTGTATAGAATTTCAAAATCATATGCTGCAAGAAACTCCAGCCAACGTTGCTGCCTCAAATTAAGGTCTTTCTGAGTGAACAGATACTTTAACGACTGGTGATCTGTAAACAGTTCAAATCTCTCACCCAGAAGATAGTGCCTCCATATTTTCAAAGCGAACACAATAGCCAATAACTCAAGATCATGAGTTACGTAGTTCTTCTCGTGCGGCTTCAGTTGACGGCTAGCATAAGCAATCACTTGGCCTCTTTGCATTAACACTGCACCAAGGCCTTCTCTAGAAGCATCAGTCCAGACTTTTAAGTCTTGGCTGCCATCGATAATGGTTAACACTGGAGCAGTTGTTGATCTTAACTTTAGCTCTTCGAAAGCCTCCTCACTTTCTTGAGTCCATTTGAACTTAGAATGCTTCTTTGTAAGCTTCGTTAAGTGGCCAGATATCTTCGAAAAGTTTTTAACGAACTTTCAATAATAGCTAGCCAATCCGAGAAAACTGCGGACTTCAGTGGGGGTACTGGGCTGTTTCCAATTCTGAATAGCTGTGATTTTGCTTGGGTCCACAGCAATTCCTTCTTTCGATACAACGTGGCCCAGAAATTTCACTTCATCTTGCCAGAAGATACATTTGGAAAACTTGGCTTTCAATACATTCCTTCTGAGGATTTCTAGAACCTGTTCCAGATGCTTTTCATGTTCGGCCTTTGATTTAGAGAAGATTAGAATATCATCAATAAAAACTAGAACAAATTTATTCAATACTCCTCTGAATACCCTGTTCATCAGATCGACGTAGTAAGCAGGAGCGTTACATAAGCCAAACGGCATTACTAACCACTCATAGAGTAAGTCGGGGCCTCTGAACGCTGTCATTGGAACACACTCTTCGGCAATTCGAAGTTGATGAAAGCCTGTAGCTAGGTCCATTCGTGAAAATACTTGTGCTCCATTTAATCGATCTAACAAATCATCAATCCGCGGCAATGGATATTTGTTCTTTATTGTCTGTTTGTTCAGATCACGATAATCCACACATAGACGTAGAGTACCGTCAGATTTCGGGACAAACACCACTGCTGCACCCCAATCAGAGAAACTAGGCCTGATCAGACCCTTCCATACTAGCTATCGTGTTTGATTGTCTAATTCCTCCTTCTCTTTCAAGGACATTCTTCGAATAGCGTGAACTACCGACCTTGCATTTGGAATCAAAGCAATCTTGAAATCTATCTCTCTCTGCGGAGGTAAGCGAACGACTTCCTCGAACACATCCGCATAATTCTTGACGACAGGAATGTCCTTGATGAGGTCAGGAATATTCTCTGCGATTTCAGGGACATTTTCTAGTTGGGTTGGACAAACATTCAAAGCTGCCCAGAAGTCTTTTCTATCAGTATTCTGACCTTCACAGGGAATTGTTATATAATCGCCTGATTTAATCTTCGCCTTTACGACTCTATCGGCGCATTTAACTTCTGCTTCATATTTGGTCAACCAGTCTAACCCCAAGATAAGATCAAACTCTTTAAAATTCATGACGGCGGCGATGGTAGGAAACCGATAACGAGAAAAGGAAACCGACACTCCGCAAACCCAACTGAGATCAATGGAACCCCCAACCGGATTCTGGACAGTCATCGGTTCCTTGAGCTTTTTCAAATTCAAATCCAGTTTCTTAGCTGCATCTTTGGCAATGAAGCTTCTTGACGCGCCTGTGTCAAACAGTACTTTGACTGGAATGTTTTGACAGTTAGCGTGCCTTCTAAAACATCAGCCCTTTCTTGACTAGCTGAGGGCTCGGAAGTTTCTGCTACTTCATTTATACATACGGTTTCAGATTTCTTTGAGAGTTGGCACTCCCGTGCAATATGACCTGCCTGGCGGCACTTATGGCATCTCCTTTCCCCATGTGGGTTCTTTTGTTTCTTAGTGGGCTTAGATCCACTTTTTCTTCGTTTGTTCCAAGATTTGCAACTTATCGCCAAATGCCCTTTTCTATTGCAGCTTGAGCACGTGGCGGTCATTATTCGTTCGTTCCTAGATTCAGCCCTTTTTCTCTTGGCACTGGGCCTCTTATTGACCTCAGACCTCGTACTGGTTTCAGGAATATCAGTTTCTGACTCTGTTTTGTCACTAGAACAGACTTCTTCTTCGTCGCGCAACATTCCTTTCTTATGGAGATCTTCGTACTGATAAGCCATGTAAATCATTTCTGAGAAAGAAAGCTTCACATGCCCTAATACTTTATTCTGGTATTTCCTTTGAAGGCCATGGATAAATCTAAGATTCTTCCTCTTTGGGTTTTTAATCAGATGAGGCGCAAAATGAGAAAGTTCGTTGAATTTCTTATGATATTCTGGGATGGTCATGTCACCTTGTATTAGATAAGAAAATTCGTCACATAATCGCTCGGTCGCTTCGGGAGGAGTAAATCTTTCTAAGAAAATCACTTTGAATCTGTCACAGGTGGTATCACCTTCTGGATTATTCTCTATAACCGAATCCCACCAGAACAAAGCTTCATCTTTGAGAGCCCAGGAGGCCAGCAATCTTTTCTGGTTATCTATCAGCTTTAATGCTTCGAAGATTTTCTCAGCCGAACGAATCCAAGCTTGTGTTTTCATAATTGCTTCTTCACCCGTAAAGGGTTTTCCACCCAGATTTCTATACTTCATGAATAGAGCTTCTATATCCGGGTCAGTATTACTTCTTCTGTTTCTGGCACTCATTTTCTAGTTCCTCAGCAAATAGCAGATCAAGTGTCAGGTCAACAGGAAAGATATTTCAAAATATAGAGACAAATACTTCAAATGTAAATGTGTCTATCAAGGTGTAATTTCATTCTGCTACTCATACTAGGATATTAATGATCCTATCTGTATAGAGTTACCCGTCCTAGAACACTACTGGTTCTATTTCTGACGAGTTCGTTCAAATGTTATATTCCAGAACTAAGCTTAACCAAAGCTCTGATACCAAGTTGAGACGACCCGAAATCCCGTTCTCACGGAAACAAGGGTTATCTTTGGAATATAACACAGAAACAGATAATAGCAGAACCAAAATTAAATAAATACACCAGATAATGAACAATAAAATATACTGGATAAAAGTAATCATCAGAGTTACACAGTATACAGGATCTTACTTAGTACAAATACAGTTCAGCTATACATAAATGTCTACAGCGGAAATAAACAAAATATGTACAATAGGAGCTGAACAGCATAAAAACAGATAAATGATAGAATCCATCTTCAGCTCCAGCTATCTAGAAAGAACCAGCTAAACCTGAATACAAGGCTGCCCTTGTAGAAAAAGGGGCACCCGAGTTTGAAAGTGAAACAAACTACGAGTCAGTCATGGGACTGGTATGAGAAATCTACTCAATACATATATGATATGGCTAATCATAGGACCACGCCACTTTCGTGGAACGGGTTTTCTCCATTGGATTTCCCGTGCTTTAAAACAAATCTTTCTTTTAAACATCGCTATGCTTTTTATAAAAATGAAGCCGTTATAAGACTCAGTTCCCATCACACAATGCAACGCAAACCGGAGGATAGAGTTTTACCTTATAACGGCCAAAATATGCTTGATACGAATAAAACAAAGGCATTTGATATTATTACTAGTGTTTATATGTTTTGAATACAATTTTAAATCATAACTATCAATCATAGATGACATGAGCGTCCCATGCCACTATGTCGCCAAATGTATATATACAATCGAAACCGCACAGTCACGTATTTGGAAATTGGATTTCCGTTATGAACCAAGGAAAAAGATAGTCCTTACCGAATTCAAGACGCTCAAGCCCGCCCCTCAGGCAAGTACTCAGTCAAGCCTTTGGATCGTCAGGGTCGGTCCACCAATGTGGATTAAAATTCCTGAACAATGCGTTTCCCCGCCCTTTGGGGCGTAAACGAGCCAACGAATGACTCCATCGGACCCGGATCGTCCGATCAAACCGAGGCGCCTCGCAACAGCAACAACCACGTAGGTGAAAAGTATATAAATGTCAGGGCTGGTAGGTCACTGACACCACCCTAGCTAGAAAGAAACGCATGCCCTCCCTGAGGTCCTTCTCCCGTTTTAGGTTCATACCGGGGTGTGAGGCTCGCGAATTCACGTTATACACAAAGCTACGCCACACAGGCGGTGCTTTGATCATCACCACAAGACTTTGCTTTTCAACAGAAGCCCTGATCACTGCATCTTAGCACGCCAGACAGGCAATTCATGCCATGCGATTGATGTCCATCGATATACAACCTTTGAGCTCGTGCGTCTCAGAGAAGGGCGTTAAGCAAAAGAATAAATTCTCCGCCGCCAAACAGATGTATATTTAACAGAAATCAATCAACATAGAATAAACTCCAATGTCAGACACACAGTCCATTTACAAGTCCGTTCTGGGTCTGAACGAAACCGGAGGCACTAAATACCTCGCAAACCCTTCGATCACCACGTACGTCTGGACGATCACCACTCATTATCCATATTTCGGGATGCCTCCCAATCAGGACCTCGGTTACCATCCAAACGAGGTGAAGATCTCTGGTCTTCGACCATCGTCTTCATCTTCGACTTTCAATCGTCGGTCAATTATTTGAAATGAGAATTAACTCGGCCTTTTCAAATAATTCACGTATATTTAGAATTTCAAATCAATTTATTTCAATGGTTAAATTATTCGACAACACCAATTTTGTTCTTCAATGTAATTTTCACACCAAACACATTCAACCATCAAATACAACATAAATCAAGCAAATTTCAGTTTATTTCCATTCCATAATGTTTACAATATTTTATAATGATTTATAACTATTTTTATTTATTTTAAAATAGCCAATTTATTCAAAACGACGCTTCTAGCCATAACGCGGCCGTGGCGCTGTTTTTCTTCAGAATTGATTTACACATTCCAGACAATCCAACCGTTGGATTTTTACAAGGTTGGTGCCATTGGGAAGATATTTCCAAGGCGAACCCGACGGTTGAGGTTTCGGGAAAATCCAATGGTCGGATTTCCCGTACTAGTTGTTTGAAAACACGGTTTCAAAACACGAACTGCACGACTACGTTTCGTTTTAATTTTATTTATATTTATATATTTATATTAATATAGTTCATTCAATGATTTCAATATCGTTTTCACTTCAAATATTTCACTAACGCCTTAAAATTTTGGAAAATTTCGCCATAACCTCCCCTGCACCGGGAGCATCGGGAAATCGCAAATAGCTTTCCCGGTCCTTCTAATCTCAAAAAGAAAAAGAAAAAGCCAATAGGCTCATAAAATCATCACCCAAACAAAACAGTAAATGTGTACCTATTTGTCGGGCACATAATTTTATTCCTTTTCTCTAGCCCCTTTTGCTATAACCTGTTCAATGAATATGCATATACATATATATACAGTTCTTATCATTTATCATTTTCTATTCGACTTCTTATTTGATTTCTATTTGGTTTAAAAACACCATTCATTCTAATGTTACATACATAGGTGCAAATAATTTCATTAGCTAATTAATGAATATTTCAACTCATATATGTTTATTTTGAACAAGTGGCTATTTTTAACACTTCACGTTTCAACGATTCATGCATACAATAAAAAATGTGATTTTTATTGTAAAACAATTCATTTCAAAACACTATTTTTCTATATAGTTCATATAGGTGACTAAAATAGGATTTTTCTTATAAAACAATTTCTTTCAAAACGAGATTATTTTACTCAGTTCATATAGTCGATAAAAGGTGATTTTTATTATCAAACAATTTATTTCAAAATATGAACACCATTCAACACATGAATTTCTAATCAACGAATGAATATCAATTCAACACATGAATGTTTTCTATAGTTTTTATATATAGATAAAAGGTGATTTTTATTATCAAACAATTTATTTCAAAATATGAATACCATTCAACACATGAATTTCTAATCAACGAATGAATATCAATTCAACACATGAATGTTTTCTATAGTTTTTATATATAGATAAAAGGTGATTTTTATTATCAAACAATTTATTTCAAAATATGAATACCATTCAACACATGAATTTCTAATCAACGAATGAATATCAATTCAACACATGAATGTTTTCTATAGTTTTTATATATAGATAAAAGGTGATTTTTATTATCAAACAATTTATTTCAAAATATGAATACCATTCAACACATGAATTTCTAATCAACGAATGAATATCAATTCAACACATGAATGTTTTCTATAGTTTTTATATATAGATAAAAGGTGACTTTTATTATCAAACAATTTATTTCAAAATATGAATACCATTCAACACATGAATATTATTCAAAATTTCGGCAGCATAACGGCAGGGTAGTTAAAACCGGGACCGTCCCTAGTACGGCTCCTCGCTCTACCTTAAAACCTCGCGGTTTTTGACAATGGGGATCATGCATCTAGTTCGCACGCAGGCGGCATGTATATATTTATTTCATTTCCACAAACTAATCCTATGTTGTTTCAACCAAATATTTTCCAATCACAAACGGGTATTTTTCAACCACAATCAAATCAATATCAACCACAAACAATCCCAAACAACCATTCGCTATCAATCAATTTTGACAACAATTTCAACCAATAAATATCGTCCATGGTTTGTGGACGAGGGGCGTATATATACATATATATATATATATACAGCAATTCACTTTAATTTCAACACATATATATATATATATAGAAAAAGAAATTGAAGAGTGAGAAATTCTCACCGATAGCTATCCAATACTACGACTCTTCCTTTATAGAAATCTTCGCCAATCTCGCCTTTTTGTCGCTTTCGTTGCCCGTATTCTCTACATATGTAAAAATCGAATTTTTACTATGTTATTCAATATATAAAAATTGCATTTCAAAAATATAGATTCCGCCTTTTCAAAAAATAAAGATTATATTTTTAATATTCCTATGATGTAAAAATTATATTTTTATTACTTTTAAAAATACAAAAATCATATCTTAATTCTTCTACTTAATAAAAATTAAGTCTTTTCTATTTTAAAAACATGATCTTTTCTATCCAAGTTCAAATCTTTTTCTTTTTAAAGTTCAAATCTTTTTCTATTTAGAATTCAAATCTATTTCTATTTAAAATTCAAATTTTTTTCTATTTAAACCTTAAAGTAAAATCAGTTTTTAAACCCTTTTAAAATCAGAATTAAACCCTTTTAAAAAAAATCAGTTTTATAACCTTTAAAATCAGAATTTTCCTAATAAAAAAAATAAAAATAAAATGAAATAAAACAACTTACTGTGCTGCGAAGAAAAAGGGGGGGTCGTCAGGGTCGGCGGCAAGAGAAGGTCGTCAGGGCGGAGCTGGCTTCGAGGGGGGGGGCGGCTCGCGAATTGGGCGTCGCGATTGATTCGGGGGGGGGGTGCGATGTCACTGGCGATCAACGAACGAGGGGGAGAGAAGAAGAAGCAGTGACAGCAGCTCCAGGCGAAGGAGGTGGCGACGTGCGGAGGTGGATGATCGGGGAAGCGGCGGCTTAGTTTAGGTTTTCTCTTTTTTTTTTGAACGGTAGAAAGAAAGTGAGGAGAGAGAGAGAAAAAAGGGTTTGTATAAATATTTATTATTATAAAATTTCTATTTAAAAGTTGACTTTTTTATTCGAAGTCGAAATGGGACCCACCGACTGTCGTCCCTAGCGTTCTACCCCCATTTCGAACTCAATGGGATATGTATCGCAAGCTGATTCGATGGTTACAATCAGTTTCCGTTGAATTTACATTTAAATCACTATATTGAATTTTAAACGTACATTTCAAATTACCGGGGTCACATACTAACTCTAAAAATTCCAGAAAAATATTTTCTAACTTCGTATTGACGATACGGTCCTAACAAAACTAGTTTCGTCGAAATCCGAGGTCGTTTGCAAAATGTCCATTTTTAAGGGCCTGAAGCGACTATTCAGAATTTTCAACTGGACATATCTTTTGATTCCCGCTATCAAATTTCGATTTGTCAGATTTGTTGGAAAGGTATTCACTAACAGATTTAAATATTTTTGGTTTCACTAAAATCCGGATTGTTTTGCACCCGGTACAGTCCGACAAAGTTTGAATTCAATTTTTGAAACTGCCACGCCATTTCAGGACTTGTTTATAATTATAATTAATTATATTCGTTTTCAATTGTCGATTCAAACTCGGTTTTCATCGCCATTATTTAAAATATTTATTTTAAATATTTAAAATCCATTATTTTAGCCAATTTAAAATTTTTAAATTGGTTCAGATTTTCTGGGTCGTTACAAACCCCTTCTTATTCATGTCCACTTACATGTTTATCTTGGTTAATTGTTACTAATCGTATTTCCACATGCCACCCAAGGCACCCACTTAACCCCCATGTTCCACCTTACATGTTTACTTTGGTTAAGTGTTTCTTAGTTTATTACTACCGCAACCCTGTAGGACCTCTCACATTAGGCCTTCCTTTTGTGGTTGCTGGATTTGCCGGGCGGGTCCGGGCAGTCTTACACCACAAATGGGCCTAACCTCATGTCGATACAGTTGTCACGCATTTAATTTGGGCCTAGGACATCTCACATTGGGCTACCATTTGTGGCTACTGGATTTTCCAGGCGGGTCCGGGCAGTTTTACACCACAAATGAGTCTAACCTCGTGTCCTAAGCATTGATTATCACTTATAATCTTTTACCCCAATTTAAATTAATTTCCCTATTCAAATTATCAATCAATTCCAAATTTAAGGATGTCCATAATTGACTCAATTATGTCCATCAATTTATGATATGCAAAATCATACCAATTTCATCACAAATTTATTATATGCCATTAAAGACGTTTATCCCAAATTCTCAATATTAAATCTTTTAATATTATCCCTTTACCCCCACGTTGTACGTTCGTTTGTTTAACGTAAAAAAAACGTTAGACTTGAATAGTCTAACTCATAGAATAAAGAGAAAACATCACAACATACATATAACTAAAATAGATCTAAACATAACGGGTAAACTTGCATGTGTGAATGATGTTCTACATCTACAACTTGCATAGGCCAAAGTTACAACTTACTCAAAACTACATATGTCATAGATCCAATCTAAAGGTGTAAGCTCTTTTAGGTAATGATCACAACTTACATAAATCATGTATGTCATAGATCTGCATCTAAAGGGGTAAACTTGCATAGGCAATAACCACAAACTTGCATAACATGATTCATATTCCAAACTCATATATATATATATATATATATATATATATATATATATAAACTTGCATATGTGATTTATGCAACGTAACAATGGTGTAAACTTGTTTAGGTAATGGTCACAACTTACATAAATCATGTATGTCATAGATCTACATCTAAAGGGGTGAACTTGCATAGGCAATAACCACAAACTTGCATAACATGATTCATGTCTAAATCAATTTCTAAACTTGCATACATACATATGATCTATCATATGGATCAACCTAACCAAAATAGCATATGAACAACATGATGATTTGATTATACATAAGCCAATCAAAGAATTACAACATAGATGATAGCATCATAACTTTACAACATAAATGATAACATCACAACACAACATCATAGAATTTACAACATGTATAATAACATCACAATTTTACAACATAATTACAACATGCGGTTAATAATTCACATCATATCCATATAATCCACATCATACCTTAATCAAATTAAATTGCTAATTATTTTATTAAAGAAATCGAACTCACAACTCAAAGAAGGTCTTGAGTTCTGAATTCTGAGTTCTGAAGTTGTATTAGGTTTCCTTTGAAGAAGATTCGTTGTTAGAGTTGAATAGGATTGAATTTGATTAGCTTTCTTCCTCTCTAATTGGCAGCGGCTACTTCTAGGTTGCAAGGCGACGGCATGATGACCATGATTCTAATTTTAATTGATTTTAGAATGTGAGTCTACCCATGTATATATAGAATTTAGGATTAGTTTAGGCCGTCCGATCAACCCAGAATTAATCCCAGACAATCAGAGCAGATCAGAACCCTAATGAGTCAACACACAGTCATAAACATGTAACTAATCAAATCTGCTCGGGGGAGGCAGGTCGACCCCCAGGTCGACCTGGTCAGGGTAGGTCGACATCTAGGTCGACCCTATGGTCGACCTGGCCTTGGCGGGAATTTTCCCGCCTAGCCTGTTTGACTTTGAAATTTGAATTTTCTGAAATCTATTTTGAATTTTCTGAAACTTCCGATGGCCATAACTTCTTCATACGTAGTCCAATTCACGCAAACTCGGACTCTATCTCAACCAGAATTCCGAGACGAACACAATGGCGCAACCCGTTTCCCTTTATTCTCACATCTGAGATTAGTTATTCCTAAATTTGTGAACATTAATATTAACAGAAATACGGGGTGTTACTCTAAACATATTAAAATTATATGATCACCTGAGCTTCTTTGTTTCAGCATATGCTAAATTCTCTTACTCACAATCATATGAAAACATATGATAAAATATTATAATATGTATATTTTCTTGTATGAGAACAAGTAACTTGTTTAAAAAAATAAATGTATTTATCTTCTTAAAATACTAAACATATTAAAATCATATGTTCACCTAAGCTTATTTGTTTCAGCATATGCTAAATTCTATTACTCACAATCACATGAAAACATATGATAAAATATTAATATGTATATTATCTTGTATGAAAACAAATAACTTGTTTAAAAAGATAAATGTATTTATATTTTTAAAATACTAAACATGTTAAAATTATTTGATCACCTGAGCTTCTTTGTTTCAGCATATGCTAAATTCTCTTACTCACAATCATATGAAAACATATAATAAACAATTAATATGTATATTATCTTGTATGATAACAAATAACTTATTTAAAAAGATAAATGTATTTATCCTTTTTAAAATACAAAACATATTAAAATCATATAATCACCAGAGCTTATTTGTGCCAGCATATGCTAAATTCTCTTACTCACAATCATATGAAAACATATGATAAAATATTAATATGTATATTATATTGTATGAAAACAAATAACTTGTTTAAAAAGATAAATGTATTTTATTTTTAAAATACTAAACATGTTAAAATTATATGATCACTTGAGCTTCTTTATTTCAGCAAATGCTAAATTCTCTTACTCACAATCATATGACAGCATATGATAAAATATTAATATGTATATTATCTTGTATGAAAACAAATAACTTGTTTAATAAGATAAATGTATTTATCTTTTTTAAAATACTAAACATGTTAAAATCATATAATCACCTGAGCTTCTTTGTTTCAGTATATGCTAAATTGTCTTACTCGCAATCATATGAAAACATATGATAAAATATTAATATGTATATTATATTGTCTGAAAACAAATAACTAGTTTAAAAAAATAAATGTATTTGTCTTTTTAAAATACTAAACATATAAAAATCATATATCACCTGAGCTTCTTTGTTTCCACATATGCTAAATTCTCTTATTCACAATCATATGAAAACATATGATAAAAAATTAATATATATATTATCTTGTATGAAAACAAATAACTTATTTAAAAAGAAAAATGTATTTATCATTTTTAAATACTAAACATATTAAAATCATATGATCACCTAAGCTTATTTGTTTCAGCATATGCTAAATTCTATTACTCACAATCATATTAAAACATTTGATAAATTATTAATATGTATATTATCTTGTATGAAAACAAATAACTTGTTTTAAAATATAAATGTATTTATATTTTTAAAATACTAAACATGTTAAAATCATATGATCACCTGACCTTCTTTATTTCAGCATATGCTAAATTCTCTTACTCACAATCATATGAAGACATATGATAAATTATTAATATGTATATTATCTTGTATGAAAACAAATAACTTATTTAAAAAGATAAATGTGTTTTATTTTTAAAATACTAAACATGTTAAAATTATATGATCACCCAAGCTTCTTTGTTTCAGCATATGTTAAATTCTCTTTCTCACAATCATTTGATAAAATATTAGTATGTATATTGTCTTGTATGAAAATAGATAACTTGTTTAAAAAGACAAATGTATTTATCTTTTTAAAATACTAAACATATTAAAATCATATGATCACCTGAGCTTATTTGTTTCAGCATATGCTAAATTTAAATGATGTCAGTTAGATGGACATTAAGTTGTGTTTGTGAAGTGTACTACTAATGTTGTTAGTAGTGGAACAAACCATGTACATATTAGTAGTCAAACCCCTAACGCATGTGCGCATATATATATGTATAACCTCACACAAATATGTACATCCATAACTGTCATAACTTGCATTAATATGAAATACTAACCTGGCCAGAAATAAAATCACCAAAAATCATATCTTCAAGCATATCATTGTGTATGATAATCATGATTTCATCTTTTGAATTGAAAGCCTCTTCACTGAAAAGAAAACAAACTTATAATTTAAGAATATGGTTTCTTCATGCAATTTAAGAAATCAATGTTTGAATAACAAGTTTCATCAAAGGTCAAGGAAAATGGTCCTACACCATGTCCATGTAGAAACTATCAACTATGTAAATTAAATCGCTAGAGATAATATTGTTTACTACTTGAATTAAACTGGCCTACAAATGATTACCGTAAGGTTGCTAGCATGATAGGCAAGCCTTTAAAACTCGATGAACATACCAGAAACGTAACAAGGTTATAGCTTGCTTAGATCCTGATAAGGATCATTGCTAACTCTATCTTTCCAGACAAGATCAGAAATAAAGACCATAAATATAATCTCTACTTGCATAATGTCAAGTACAAGTTCAAGCCTCCTAGGTAATATACATATGAAACACAAATGCTTTGAACATACAAATTCATACTATAACACTTTAAACAGAGAGATTAAAAAATTGGAGAGTCAAAACCAAAAATCACCTCTACATTCTCAAAAAATAACATGCAACCTGAGTGTCCAAGCACTAATTACAACCATCTACAAGAACTGAACATTGATGATGGTTTAGCTCCTTGTTGTTCACATAGTTCACAGTTCATTTGATAATAGTTTAACAATATTTTCAAATAAAAGACTACTATTTGTATTTTTTGTATAAAAATAAATTGGTTATCTGAAAATTTAAATTTATTTATCAAGCTTACCAACTCATTTCCATTGTTTTAAAAAGCAAAAGATGGACATGTGGCGTTTTCCGGTCCGTGAGGCGATTTCGAGTCGGTGAGGCGAGGCATAAGCCTTTCGGGCAAAAAAAAAGTGCAACACATATACTTAATTTTTAATATGAAATAACATTAAGCATCAAATAGTAAGTAAAAACCATAATTTCTTTCTTAAGTTTCTGAAGATTTTTATTGAGATGATCTAAATCATTTTTCAAATTGATACAATTCTTACAATTGGAGTTTTCAAGTTTTAATTCCAACATATTATTTTTGTGAATCAATTCATGATTTTCATATTTTAAAAGTTTGTATTTTCATTAGTGTTTATCAACAAATTTAGTTAAGTCAGTACATATATAAACTAAATCTTCATATGACAAATCTTTTGTTTCATCATCTATTGAGTCTCGATCGTCTGATTCATTTGTTTTTTAGTCTATATATCCTGTTAGTCACAAATTTGAATTTGAGTTGTCATTCTGGGGTTTCGAATAGCTGTCTTCTTTTTTTCCATACAATGTTTTGAGAGTACTCCAGATTCCCTATGAATTCAAACAATTGGAGATAAGTTTATATTGGTCATCATCAAGATATTAATATAAAATATGTGCAGTACAAGAATTAAATCCAATGTCATTCCTATCTACCAAATCATACCCATTAATAATAATATCCTAACATTTAATATTAACATATTTTAAATAGGATTCCATTTCTGATTTCCAATTTTAAAAAACTGTACCATTAAAAATAGTTGGAATATGATTGGACTTACCCTCATTGGATTGACAACTAGAAACCATGACTCTAGAGTTAATGAAAAATACTTGCTCTGATACCACTTGTTGAATCTAGATTAACCATATAGAGGGAGTGAATAAGGTTTATTGGATTAATTTGAGACATTAAAAATATCACAGTACAGATTGCACCAGAGAAAATAAATAACACAGATTTTACCGGCTTTAGCAAACCCTGCCTACTGCTGCATTCCCCAAGTTTTTTTTACTAGAATTAAAACAATCTCTACGCTTAGAAAATCCTTGTAAACTCGCAACACCTGCTCACAACTGTTCTAATCCTACGCTCAAAACCTTGTGATGATTTAGAATCCTAAGATCAGAATTTCCGAATTACAATCCCTTAACTCATAAACCCTAGTTAAAATCCTATAATTAGAAGACCCTAGTTTTTACAGAAAAACAAGAATTAATCTAATACCACTTGTTGGATCAAGATTAACCCTAGAAGGGGAGTAAATAGGGTTTATTTGATTAATTCAAGATATTAAAAATACCATAGTACAGATTGCAACAAAGAAAATAAATAACACAGATTTTACCCGGCTTTGGCAAACTCTGCCTACTACTACATTCCCCAAGGGTTTTTTTAACTAGAATTAAAGCAATATCTAAACTTACAAAATCCATGTAAACTCGCGACATTCACCGACGACTGTTCTAATCTTATGCTCAAAACCCTATGATGATATAGAACCTTAAGATCAGAATTTCCCGAATTACAATCCCGGGACTCGTAAACCCTAGTTAAAATCCTATAACTAGAAGGCCCTAGTTTTTATAGAAAAACTAGAAAATAGATCTATCGATTTACAAAAAAATTCAAAAATAAAATGAAAATAAAAAACCCCCCTTTTTCTAAATTAAAATGAGGTCGTCCTTTGTATTTTTGCTCAGAACCCTTGCTCCTCTTTTATTCTTCTATGTCGGCCGAACCAAAATGAAAATAAGGTTTTTCTTTAAATCGAAATCGTGATTCCAAGATGCTTTCGAATTATATTCTCTGAAGCTTCGAATTCTTATTGCTTGTTCATCGATTGATTTAGTCCTTCTTGCAATTGAAAACGTGAGTTATTCTGATTTGAATCTTTCGATTTTCTTTTGATTTTTTTGCTTGGTTTTCAATCATTTGTCAATGATGAATTGCGTGTTATAAATAGGGTTCTAAAACCCTTGAATCATCCTCTGATTTCCTCTGTGACTTGCCCCTGATTTGTGCTATTGCGTGACTGTTGACATGATTTCTTGCCGTGAATTAATGATTTAATACTGAAAACAATTTGTGATTTCTTGCTATGTTGAGTCCTCAAAATTTGTTAATGAAAACTTGTGTGGATTTCTGGAAACCATATGAATTGTTTTGCCATTTTTTTGTAATGATTTAAAGCCTATGAATTATTTAATTCTAGAAACAAAATAATTTTCATTGGCACTTGGAACACGTGATATGTGGAAATAATTGTCTGATTTCTTGAAAGATTTATGTCCAAAAAAGTTTCTCTCATTTCAAGAAACATTCGAAAACTTCTTGCAAAAATAATGTTGAATTTTGGAAACAAAAAGAAATTATTTTCCTTGCCTGAAAAATAGTTTGTGTATCTCTTATGTGCTGAATTGAATATTTGCTAAAAATGATTCATGCAAATATTATTTCTAGGAACAGATACTTCAGCCAATTTTGGAATGATACTTGCCTGATATTCTTCGCTGTTTTTTCTGGAAATAATAAAAATTGTTTTTCATGCTAGAAATAAATTAAATGATTTTTTTCCTTAACAAATTGTTTTCTGAAAACAAAACAAAATTGCTGGCCTTTATGGTATTTGCATATACTCATGCAAGTGTTATTACAGAAAATTTCTTGTACATCTGAATTTCAACCTAGAAACACTGTGTCTCTGCCTTTAGCTACCACGCACAAGAATCATTGACCAATACTGGTCATGTGCATGTCCCCCATGTATATTGCAGACTTGTGTAGATTCACACTTGTGTGTATATGGACTTATGATTTTTTCTGATCATATAAACAGCCATAATCTTTACCATATCACCTGTAAATTCCATTTGTACATGCTCGTTGAATTATCCCTAGATTGTGTATGCATTTAAAACGACCCGAACTTCCCCGGTCTCCGAAGAGAAGAGAAAGAACGGATTGTAATGAGAACCCGACACATCGGAATGCAAACAGAAGAACATTTCGTTGCTTATTACAACAATGGCATCAGTCTACAAGAATATAACAGAGTATAAATGAATAATATGCATTTGAAAAATATCAGAGATTTAATTTATAAAGCAGTGGAAAAATAATACATAACACAACTGAAAGGAATACACGGAAACAGAGCTTTCCGAGTATAATTCCAGCTATAAACCAAGATCCTGTAAAAGTAAATCTGCAAAACCAAAACTACTAGTTGCCCATGTGGAAAATAAGGGCACCCAGAGTTTAGGTTAAAACAATAAACTCCAAGTCTGTCATGTGACTAGTGTGAGAACTAAAACAGTAATTTAAAACTTTACGTTAGAAATGAAGTAAATCAATGGACTGCGCTGTATAACATGGAACGGGTTTCCTCCCTAGAATACCAGTGCATATGTAACGACCCAAGGATTTTAGGCCCTGAAAATTGACATAAATACCTTTACCGTAACTCACGCCGACCTTCCAAACACCGAAAACACTGGAATGTTATTAGAAAGAAATTAGAGGGTGAGATAAGAAAGAAAGAAATATAAGAATAGAAGAAGAAGAAGAAACACCACAATACAGAATTAGAGTCTCACATCGCAGCATAACAAAATATAATTCAGAAATAAATCTTTATTGAGAGCTTTAAGAATACTTACAATCACCAGAGTACATCACACAATGGGACAGTTATAATAACCTGTTCCCATATACAACGCACAGCAGAATAGTAGCTATATAATAGCATACGTTTGAACATCTCCAGCTCGTCTCTGGACTTCACAGCATTCGATAACCTGAACCTGTACACCCCGGGCTAACCCGAGCATTTACAAAACACCGGGTCAGTCTGGTGAATTAGAGTGAGAAAAACTCGCACAGTATTAAGGGTATCACACAACTTGATTTTTATGTTAAAATCCTTTCGAAAGAAAAAGATAATCGTAAGACCAAATCCACACATAAATACGGACGGTTTTTACCTTATGATAACCCAAAACATTTTTGAAACCAATATCTTTTCTGATATTATAATAATGTCTAAATATTAATAAATATCAATCTAGCAGAACGCTTGCAGCTCACGCTCTACATATATAGTATACAATCAAAACCGCGGGAGCTTATTGGAGATTGGATTCCGACTATGACAAGGTATGGGACCACTTGTCGATAGTGTATCTCTAGAGGAGAATACACTAGGTTCAACAAGAACATCTTGCAACTCGGCCCACACATGACCGACCACTCATTTCGCTTGAGTGTATCGAATGTATATCACTAACAGTTGGGATCAGCAACCGTTTCCCGGAAAGGGACAGCATCGAATATAGATTAAAGAAGCAAATAGGAATTTCTCTAGATAGGTGATTGTACACCCTAATGGGAGCGACCCACATAGCTATGGTGCTTGTCCGATTTTTGTCATTTCCTTACTGATGAGGCTTGATAGCATTTACAAATTCTGGGCCAGTTTAAAATTTTTATTTTGGCAATTTAAGCGAATTTTGAATATTTAATATAGATTATTTTAAATAATATCGACGAGAAGTTTATTTTGAATAGAATTCGACGTATATATTATATACATCGTCGTTAGAATATAAATAATTATTTATAATTATAAATAGAATTGAAAATGGCGCGGTAGTTCGATAATTCGATTTCAAACTTCAATTGAATGTACCGAGTGCAAAACAAACCGGATTTTAATGAAACAAAAAATAATAGGATCTAATTGTGAATATCTTTCCAACGAATCCGAAAAATCGAGGTTTCATAGCGGGAATCAAAAGATATGTCCAGTTGAAAATTCTGAATAGTCGCTATGGAATTCAGGCCCTTAAAAATGGAAATTTTGCAAATGACCTCGGATTTCGATGAAACCACTTTTGTTGGATCCGTGATGTCGAATTATTGTTAGATTCCAAATTTCATAATTTTACGATTCAATATGTGGGCGTGGCAAAGGAAAACGTGTTTGACCAATTTCAGTTGATTTTAATCGACTGGAAAATGGTCATTTTTCCAACGGTCTCAGAATTCGACGAAACTAGTTTTGTTAAGACCGTATCGTCAATACGAGGCTAGAAAATATTTTTATGGAATTTTTAAAGTTCGTATGCGACCCCGGTAAATTGAAATGTACGTTTACAAATCAATATAACGATTTAAATGTAAATTTGATGAAAACTGATCATAACGATCGAATCAGCTTACAAAACATATCCCATTGTGTTCGGAATGGGGGTAATTAGACAGGGGCGACAGTCGTTGGGTTTCGTTCGGAGTTCAAATATAAAGTCAACTTATTGGAGAAATAAATGAAATAAAAACATATATAATAATAAAATTTTCCACTTAACCCCCCCTCTGGTCTTCTCCTTCACAGTCGTTATTTTCAAAAAAAAACCCTAGCCTAAACCCGTCGACGCCACACTCCAGCCGCCACCCTCGCCTTTCGCGTTGCCTGCTCCACGTCGGAGCGCCTCCGATCTATCCCTCCCCCTCTTCTTCTCCACCTCGCACACTCTCTCTCCACCTCCTGCGAACGAACCTGGATCCCCAACCCCCAAAATCTGACGCAGTGCCTCCTCCGCCCCTCTAAACCCTAATGCCGTCGTGAGTCACCTGTTCCACACCCCCCACCGATGAATGCAGCACCCCCTCGCGCGCCTCCTTCTCCAATCCAACTCCAACGCCATTAAAACCCCTCCACCAGAACGAACGCCAAGCCACCTTCCCCATCGCTAGCGCCTGGCCCACGCCCCACCGCGCCTCCATCTCCGACGAGCAGCCCCAACCTTCCGGCCGACGTCCAAACAAATAAAAGGTGATTTTTAATCTTTTTATTCAGTTTTAATTATTTATTTGTGTAATGAAAAATACGATTTTTCTTATGTAATTTAGCTTGAAAAATATGATTCTTCTTATGTGATTTAGCATAGAAAGAAAAAAAACTGATTTTTCATATGTTTTTAAGCACTAAAAATCCGAGATTTTTACTTAAGGAAAGGAGAGATTTTTACTTAAATAAAGGAGAGATTTTTACTTAAGCAAAGAAGCGGTTTTGATTAGTATGAAGAAGCGAATATGATATTTATAAAGAAGTGGTTTTTATACATATACTAGGGAAATAAAAATATGATTTTTATAATTTTAACAGAATAAAAATATAATTTTTATATGATGAGAAGATTAGAAATATAATTTTGATATGATGAGAAGATTAAAAGTATAATTTTTAAATGATGAGAAGATTAAAAATATAATTTTTATGACATGGAAAGGATAAAAATATGATTTTTATATTATATAAATAGTAAAAATATGATCTTTATATAATAAAATATATAACAATACTATTTTTATATAAGTAGTGTATTGAAAATAGAATTTCTATATAATAGAGAATATAAAAATAATATCTTCATATAGTAGTGAGAATAAAATTCTGATTTTTATTATATATATAGTGAAGTAAAAATGGGATTTTTATAGCAATGAAATAAAAATTCAATATTTATATAAGAAGTAGAAACATAAAAATATAATATTTATATAGAAAGAAGTGTTGTAAATATATATATACGAAATAAAAATAGAATTTTTATTTATTGAATGAAGTATTAAAAATATAATTTTTATATGAACATCGTGAAAAGACTGAATTGGGATTTCAACCGATCCAGGCGGTTCAGCAGTCAAAAGCAAAGCACGGCGGAGTGGAACCCTCTGTGAGAACTTCTCACTCTAAATTTCTTTTTCTAGTTATATATATATATATATACTAGGATGCAGACGGTGTTTAGTAGCACCCGACACTCGTCATTCATAGACCATGGATGGCTTGTTTGTTTGATTGATGTGTTGTGAAATTTATTTGTGTTGTAGATGTGAAAATTGATTGTATGATGTGAAATAAAATATTTATATAGGAAAAAAATATTTTATCGTTAAAAATATATTTTTTAACGTGTATATGAATCAATAAATATTTATAAACAAATCAGCCGATTTGTTTATATACCCTAATTTGACATATATTGATTGGGTCGATAAATTTTACACATCGCCCAACTGCACAAATAAAATCTGTGTTTGATTGTTTGAAACCCCACACGGGTATTGGGACGAAATACGACATACACTAATCCCAATAATTAGTTGTATGTCGATCGATTGATTGACAGGCTATTATAAGCGTTAGATATCTATATTTGATGCTTATACAGTGTAGTGCACTTTGGATGATGGTTGATTGTTTATCATTGCTATTATATACATGTGTTGTATGGAATCCATATAATTAACTTTATATGGTAATTGATTGGGTCTCATTCCAATTTAGAAGATAAAGAACATTATAAAATAAAGGTTCATGTGTTGACAGTACTCATCCGTTGAGATTAGTCATGTGTTGAACGAAATATTTTAACAATAAAATTTATATCTTTATCATTATAAAATAAAGGTTCATGTGTTGACAGTACTCATCCGTTGAGATTAGTCATGTGTTGAACGAAATATTTTAACAATAAAATTTATATCTTTATCATTATAAAATAAAGGTTCATGTGTTGACCGTACTCATCCGTTGAGATTAGTCATGTGTTGAACAAAATATTATAACAATAAAATTTACATCTTTATCATATATAAGATTAGAAATTAACTGGAAAATAGATGAGATGAGTGGTCTCCTGGATATTGATCTGATGTTAGTTTCGGCCTTCGGGGTTAATATTCAGGGAATCGTTCTCTTACTAATTTACGGTTGGAGTCTGATTTTAAATCAAACGATACATACCATAATTTTTATAAAAAATATTAAATAACAAAAATAATCACACGTAGACAGTACTCATTCGTTGAGATTAGTCGTGTGTTGACAACGATATAGAGTCGTGTATTGAAAGAAATATAGCTCCTTTTGTTGAATATAAAGCCGTGTTGATTAGAGATGCGCTATTTTGACGTGAACGATATTTATATCAATTATATTCGAATCGAATTTGATTTGATTAGAAAACGAATTGAATTTGATTTGAATAGAAAACGAATTTGATTTGATTAGAAAACGAATTGAATTTGATTTGAATAGAAAATGAATTTGATTTGATTAGAAAACGAATTGAATTTGATTTGAATAGGAAATGAATTAGATTTAATTAGAAAACGAATTTGATTTGAATAGAAAACGAATTTGATTTGAATAGGAAACGAATTTGATTTGATTAGAAAATGAATTGAATTTGATTTGAATAGAAAACAAATCTAATTTGAATTGAATTGAAAATGAAATGAATTTGATTTGATTAGAAAACGAATTGAATTTGAATTGAATAGGAAACGAATTTGATTTGATTAGAAAATGAATTTGATTTAATTAGAAAACGAATTGAATTTGATTTGAATAGAAAATGAATTTGATTTAATTAGAAAATGAATTGAATTTGATTTGAATAGAAAACGAATCTAATTTGAATTGAATAGAAAATGAAATGAATTTGATTTAATTAGAAAACGAATTGAATTTGATTTGAATAGAAAACGAATCTAATTTGAATTGAATAGAAAATGAACTGAATTTGAATTGAATAGAAAATGAATTCGAATTGAATTGAATAGAAAACGAATTTGAATTGAATTGAATAGAAAACGAATTCAAATTGAATTGAATAGAAAACGAATTCGAAGTGAATTTAAAGCGAATTATATGGAATATTCAATTTTGATCCGAAATTGAATAGGAAGTTGAATTTGTTCTGAAAACGAAATTAAAACGATTTATAAAATTCGTTTTGAAAGGATATCGACGAAATATATATTATATATATAATATAATGGCCTGAATAGAATGCGCCGCGCCGCAGCAGTTTGCGAATTTCGACCATTGACTTCGAACGGATATTACGGGAGATCCGACCGTCGGATTCTCCTAAAACCGGAACCTTTGGGTTCGTATCGAAAAGAGATTTCTAACGAATATTAAGAATTTGAAATCTAATGGTTGGATTTGGAGACACATCCAAATCAAATTTGGAAAAGGTCGGTGTAAGTGCAGTTCGATGGCCGTTGATGGTAATCGACTGTACGGGCCTTAATAAAATTATTAAAAATTGTAATAATTGGTGAAAAATCATAAGTAATGATTTGGGAAAAATTGGGATGAAAAACTCCATATTTGAAAAGATAAAAATAGATTTTTATCGAAATGAACTAGTTTTGAACTAAAATTAAACCCGTTTATTTTTAAATAAATAAATTGGATTTGAAATGGGTTTTAAATAGAATTGATTTGTGGGTTTATCATGAACAGTGTTTTAAAAAACACTTGTTCTTTAACCCGATAATAAATAGAATGTGATTTGGGTTTATCGTGAACTGTGTTTTAAATGACATTAGTTCTTTAACCCAGAAAAAGAAGTTTTAAGGAATCTGCAATTAGATTGAAATGTGAATTGATAATTTAAATTATCAAATTTTTAAGATGAGCAAGAATGAAGTATCACCAGTTTTGCTCCAAAGCGATAGTTAAATCTTTAATTAGATTTGAACGTGAAATGGTAATTAATTTTACCGATAACACTGTGGTGTTAAATGTGGAGTATTACTAGTTTTGCTTCATGGGATGAATAGGTTGGGATTGGGAAATAAAATAAATAATTACTCCGATGTGATTCGCTAATCTCGACTAGTTTGGAAAACCATAATTTGGTTTGAAATGACATCCAAAGGAAGATTAAAGGATAAATTTTAAAGAATTTATCTTGGATAAAATTAATGGGAACCTTTCCCTAAGAATTAAAATTTAGAAACTAGCTGAAGGTTAGTTAAGAAGAATGGTTTCCTGGGTATTGATCTGATGTTGGTTTCGGCCTTCGGGGTTAATATTTGGGGAATTGCTCTCTTACTGATTTACGGTTAGTGACTAATGAATTGGAATGAGGCATATGTTGTGTTTGTGTAACATTTGTTTTTAATACACGCGGGTTATTTGGAAAGGCCGGGTTTATACCCATTCTGAATAACCGATTCGACGATATGTCGAAGATGAAGACGGTTGTTGAAGACCGGAAGTCTTCACATCATTTGGGTGATTACTGATTATCTTGATTGGGCTGTACACCCAAGATGAGGGAATCAATTGGTTGTCGTCCAGACGTACTTGGAGATTGATGGATATGCGAGGAAAGTGCCCCCGGTTTCGTTCAGACCCAGAACGAACTTGTAAATGGATTGTGTGTCTGACATTGGACTTTATTCTATGTTGATTGATCTCTATTAAATATACATCTGTTTGGCGGTGGAGAATTTATTCTCTTGCTTAACGCCTTTCTCTGAGACGTACGAGCTCAGAGGTTGTATATCGATGGACATCAGTCGCATGGCATGAATTGCCTGTGTGGCATGCTGAGTTGCATGGATCAAGGCTTCTGTTGAAAAGCAAAGTCTTGTGGTTGATGATCAAAGCACGGCCTATGTGGCATAGCTTTGTGTTTAGCGTGGATTTGCGAGCCTCACACCTCGGTATGAGTTAAAAACGGGATACGGACCGTTGGGAGAACACGACGCTTCTTTCTAGCTTTGGTGGTGTCAGTGATTTACCAGCCCTGACATTTATATACTTTTCACCTTTGTGGTTGTTGGATGCGAGGCGCCTCGATTATAGGTCTGTAAGGACCGGGAAACGTGTGTTCAGGAATAACTAATCCTCAAACGTAAGAGAGGTCCGGCCCAGCCGAATCCAGGGTTACCCAAAGTGTGTAGTCCCGAGGCATTTGCTAGAGTGTCTCGAAGCGGAGAGGAGCTTGCCCCTTGCCTCGACTCAGGACGGAAATCCAATTTCTAATACGTGTATTGCGGTTTTAATTGTAGAACTAGTATGGTGACATGATATATGGTACTCATGCCGTCTATGATTTATATTTATGATTGAAATTATTTTGACACTATACACTTATTATAGTATCAAATGATTTGTTTTAAACGTATCAAGCATGTTTGGCTATTATAAGGGAAAACCCTATCCTCCGGCTTGTGTTGCATTGTGTGATGGGACCTGGGTCTTATAATAGCTTCATTTTTCGAAAAAGCATTACGTTGTTTACCCTATGCACTGGTATTCTTTGGAGGAAACCCGTTCCGTGTTATACGGCGTGGTCCCTTGAATTACTCTCTTTTAAAAATAAAGTTTTAAATAACTGTTTTAGTTCTCACACCAGTCACATGACTGACCTGGAGTTTATTGTTTTAACCCAAACTCTGGGTGCCCCTATTTTCCGCACGGGCAGCTAGTAGTTTTGGTTTTGCAGATTTATATTCACAGGATCCTGGTTTACAGCTGGAATGATATCCGGAAAGCTCTGTATCCGTATATCACCTTTAGTTGTGCTTTGTATTATTTTCCGCTGCTATGTAATTTATTGTAATCTCTGATATTTATCGAATGTAATTTATTCAATTATACTCTGTATATTCTTGTATCCGATGGAATTGTTGTAATAGCAATGAAATGTTCTTCCGTCTGCGTTCATTTGTGTGTTGTTCTCAAAGTATCCGCTCTTTCCTTCACGGGGAAGTAACGGGTTCTTACAGTTGGTATCAGAGCTTTGGTTTACAGAGCTCGAGAACAAGACACATTAGAACCATACGAAAGAATTCATCAGATATTGAATTAGTAATATCCAATTAGAATGACTCGTTAGAGATAGGATCAGTAATATCCTAGAACGAGTGTGAAGAGTATATTTTTCAAATGAAAACAATTTTGTTTTGAAAATTTAAACCATTTTATACATATTTGATTATTTATTTATTTTGAATTTGGACAATCCATTTATAAAGGTTTTGCATATACGCGTCATGAACGTATATTTGAAGTTTTAATATATTGGATAGATATAGAATCACATTCTAGTCGCCCGGAGATGGTACTGATAATTGTCATGACATCATCAGTATTTATGTTCGTGTTTCGAAGGTGTGATATCTATATATTCCCATCAGACGGTTGTGAGAACCAAAACTAATATAGATAGGTTTACTGTTGTGAATTGGCATCAAAAACATGATTTTTTGTGTATGTATCAAAATTATGAATTTGAAACGTTAAATTCACTAATTGATTGATGTTTGTGTTGTTTGTTTATTTGTTTGATAATTTTGAACCATTATGCCTAATTGAATCACATATTGAATTGTATCGAAAATTGGTCGCATTTGCATACATATACAAGTACTTACATTGAACAGGTCATAGCAAGGAGGCTAGAGCAGAGAATAAAATTTGTTTGCCCGACAAATAGGTACATGTTTACTATAATTTACTATTTTGTTTGGGTGATGATGATTTTATGAGCCTATTGGCTAGCCGCTTGGCTTTTTCTTTTTGAGATCAAAAGGCCTGTATGGCAATTTCGGGATTTTTCCCGTGGCTCCCGGTGCAGGAGATGGCGAAATTTTTCGAAAATTTAGGGTATTAGCCAAATTTTTGAAGAATTTGAAAATTCTCAGAAACTGAAAAGTTGGAGAATGGAAGCTAGATCGAATGTAGAGTTGATTAATCAAACCACTTTCGACTTTGTTCCTTTTCGGGGACGAAAAGTTTTAAGTGGGTGAGATTGTAATAACCCAAAAATTCTGGGCCAGTTTAAAATTTTTATTTTTGCAATTTTAGCAATTTTGAATATTTAAAATAGATTATTTTAAATAATATCGACGAGAAGTTTATTTTGAATAGAATTCGACGTATATATTATACACGTCGTCGTTAGAATATAAATAATTATTTATAATTATATATAGAATTGAAAATGGCGCAGTAGTTCGATAATTCGATTTCAAACTTCAATTGAATGTACCGGGTGCAAAACAAACCGGATTTTAGTGAAACCAAAAATAATAGGATCTAATTGTGAATATCTTTCCAATGAATCTGAAAAATCGAGGTTTCATAGAGGGAATCAAAAGATATGTCCAGTTGAAAATTCTGAATAGTCGCTATGGAATTCAGGCCCTTAAAAATGGAAATTTTGCAAATGACCTCGGATTTCAACGAAACCACTTTTGTTGCATACGTGATGTCGAATTATTGTTAGATTCCAAATTTCATAATTTTTCGATTCTATATGTGGGCGTGGCAAAGGAAAACGTGTTTGACCAATTTCAGTTGATTTTAATCGACTGGAAAATGGCCATTTTTCCAGCGGTCTCAGAATTCAACGAAACTAGTTTTGTTAAGACCATATCGTCAATATGAGGCTAGAAAATATTTTTACGGAATTTTTAAAGTTCGTATGTGACCCCGGTAAATTGAAATGTACGTTTAAAATTCAATATAATGATTTAAATGTAAATTTGACGAAAACTGATCGTAACGATCGAATCAGCTTACGAAACATATCCCATTGTGTTCGGAATGGGGGTAATTAGTTAAGGGCGACAGTCGTTGGGTTTCATTTGGAGTTCAAATATAAAGTCAACTTATTGGAGAAATAAATGAAATAAAATATATATAATAATAAAATTTTCCACTTAACCCCCCTCTGGTCTTCTCCTTCACAGTCGTTATTTTCAAAACAAAAAAAAACCCTAGCCTAAACGCGTCGACGCCACACTCCAACCGCCACCCTCGCCCTTCGCGCCGCCTGCTCCACATCGGAGCGCCTCCGATCTGCCCCTCCCCCTCTTCTTCTCCACCTCGCACACTCTCTCTCTCCACCTCCTACGAGCGAACCTGAATCCCCAACCCCCAAAACCTGACGCAGTGCCTCCTCTGCCCCTCTAAACCCTAACGCCGCCGTGAGTCACCTGTTCCGCACCCCCCACCGATGAATGCACCATCCCCTCGCACGCCTCCTTCTCCAATCCAACTCCAACGCCATCAAAACCCCTCCACCAGAACGAACGCCAAGCCACCCTCCCCATCGCCAGCGCCTGGCCCACACCCCATCGCGCCACCATCTCCGACGAGCAACCCCACCCATCCGGCCGACGTCCAAACAAATAAAAGGTGATTTTTAATCTTTTTATTCAGTTTTAATTTTTTTATTTGTGTAATGAAAAATACGATTTTTCGTATGTAATTTAGCTTGAAAAATACGATTCTTCTTATGTGATTTAGCATAGAAAGAAAAAAAAATGATTTTTCATTTTTTTTAAGCATTAAAAATCCGAGATTTTTACTTAAGGAAAGGAGAGATTTTTACTTAAGGAAAGGAGAGATTTTTACTTAAGCAAAGAAGCGGTTTTGATTAGTACGAGGAAGCGAATATGATATTTATAAAGAAGTGGTTTTTATACATATACTAGGGAAATAAAAATATGATTTTTATAATTTTAAAAGAATAAAAATATAATTTTTATATGATGAGAAGATTAGAAATATAATTTTTATATGATGAGAAGATTAAAAATATTTTTTTTATATGATGAGAAGATTAAAAATATAAATTTTATGACATGGAAAGGATAAAAATACGATTTTTATGTTATATAACTAGTAAAAATACGATCTTTATATAATAAAAGATATAAAAGTACTATTTTTTTATAAGTAGTGTATTGAAAATAGAATTTCTATATAATAGAGAATATAAAAATAATATCTTTATATAGTAGTGAGAATAAAAATCTGATTTTTATTATATATATAGTGAAGTAAAAATGGGATTTTTATAGCAATGAAATAAAAATTCGATCTTTATATAAAAAGTAGAAATATAAAAATATAATTTTTATATAGAAAGAAGTGTTGTAAATATATATATATATATGTATATATGTATATATATACGAAATAAAAATAGAATTTTCATTTATTGAATGAAGTATTAAAAATATAATTTTTATATGAACAACGTGAAAAGACTGAATTGGGATTTCAACCGATCCAAGCGGTTCAGCAGTCAAAAGCAAAGCATGGCGGAGTGGAACCCTCTATGATAACTTCTCACTAAATTTCTTTTTCTAGTTATATATATATACTAGGATGCAGACGGTGTTTAGTAGCACCCGACACCCGTCATCCACAGACCATGGATGGCTTGTTTGTTTGATTGACGTGTTGTGAAATTTATTTGTGTTGTAGATGTGAAAATTGATTGCATGATGTGAAATAAAATATTTATATAGGAAAAAATATTTTATCGTTAAAAATATAATTTTTAACGTGGATATGAATCAATAAATATTTATAAACAAATCGGCCGATTTGTTTATATACCCTGATTTGACTGATATTGATTGGGTCGATAAATTTTACACATCGCCCAACTGCACAAATAAAATTTGTGTTTGATTGTTTGAAACCCCACACGGGTATTGGGACGAAATACGACATTCACTAATCCCAATAATTAGTTGTATGTCGATCGATTGATTGACAGGCTATTATAAGCGTTAGATATCTATATTTGATGCTTATACAGTGTAGTGCACTTTGGATGATGGTTAATTGTTTATCGTTGCTATTATATACATGTGTTGTATGGAATCCATATAATTAACTTTATATGGTAATTGATTGGGCCTCATTCCAATTTAGAAGATAAAGAACATTATAAAATAAAGGTTCATGTGTTGACAGTACTCATCCGTTGAGATTAGTCATGTGTTGAACGAAATATTTTAACAATAAAATTTATATCTTTATCATTATAAAATAAAGGTTCATGTGTTGACAGTACTCATCCGTTGAGATTAGTCATGTGTTGAACGAAATATTTTAACAATAAAATTTATATCTTTATCATTATAAAATAAAGGTTCATGTGTTGACAGTACTCATCCGTTGAGATTAGTCATGTGTTGAACGAAATATTTTAACAATAAAATTTATATCTTTATCATTATAAAATAAAGGTTCGTGTGTTGACCGTACTCATCCGTTGAGATTAGTCATGTGTTGAACGAAATATTTTAACAATAAAATTTACATCTTTATCATATATAAGATTAGAAATTAACTGGAAAATAGATGAGATGAGTGGTCTCCTGGATATTGATCTGATATTGGTTTCGGCCTTCGGGGTTAATATTTAGGGAATCATTCTCTTACTAATTTACGGTTGGAGTCTGATTTTAAATCAAATGATAGATACCATAATTTTTATAAAAAATATTAAATAACAAAAATAGTCACACGTGGACAGTACTCATTCGTTGAGATTAGTCATGTGTTGACAAAGATATAGAGTCGTGTATTGAAAGAAATATAGCTCCATTTGTTGAATATAAAGCCGTTTTGATTAGAGATGCGCTATTTTGACGCGAACGATATTTATATCGATTATATTCGAATCAAATTTGATTTGATTAGAAAACGAATTGAATTTGATTTGAATAGAAAACGAATTGAATTTGGCTTGAATAGAAAATGAATTTGATTTGATTAGAAAACGAATTGAATTTGATTTGAATAGAAAATGAATTTGATTTAATTAGAAAACGAATTGAATTTGATTTGAATAGGAAACGAATTTGATTTGATTAGAAAATGAATTGAATTTGATTTGAATAGAAAACGAATCTAATTTGAATTGAATAGAAAATGAAATGAATTTGATTTGATTAGAAAACGAATTGAATTTGAATTGAATAGGAAACGAATTTGATTTGATTAGAAAATGAATTTGATTTAATTAGAAAACGAGTTGAATTTGATTTGTATAGAAAATGAATTTGCTTTAATTAGAAAATGAATTGAATTTGATTTGAATAGAAAACGAATCTAATTTGAATTGAATAGAAAATGAAATGAATTTGATTTAATTAGAAAATGAATTGAATTTGATTTGAATAGAAAACGAATCTAATTTGAATTGAATAGAAAATGAAATGAATTTGATTTAATTAGAAAACGAATTGAATTTGATTTGAATAGAAAACGAATCTAATTTAAATTGAAAAGAAAATGAATTGAATTTGAATTGAATAGAAAACGGATTCGAATTGAATTGAATAGAAAACGAATTTGAATTGAATTGAATAGAAAACGAATTCGAATTGAATAGAAAACGAATTCGAAGTGAATTTAAAGCGAATTATATGGAATATTCAATTTTGATCCGAAATTGAATAGGAAGTTGAATTTGTTTTGAAAACAAAATTAAAACGATTTATAAAATTCGTTTTGAAAGGAAATCGACGAAATATATATTATATATATTATGTATATAATATAATGGCCTGAATAGAACACGCCGTGCCGCGGCAGTTCGCGAATTTCGACCTTTGACTTCGAACGGATATTACAGGAGATCCAACCGTCGGATTCTCCTAAATCCGGAACCTTTGGGTTCGTATCGAAAAGGGCTTTCTAACGAATATTAAGAATTTGAAATCTAACGGTTAGATTTGGAGACACATCCAAATCAAATTTGGAAAAGGTCGCTGTAAGTGCAGTTTAATGGCCGTTGATTGTAATCGACTGTATGGGCCTTAATAAAATTATTAAAAATAGTAATAATTGGTGAAAAATCATAAGTAATGATTTGGAAAAAATTGGGATGAAAAACTCCATATTTGAAAAGATAAAAATAGATTTTTATTGAAATGAACTAGTTTTGAACTAAAATTAAACCCGTTTATTTTAAAATAAATAAATTGGATTTGAAATGGGTTTTAAATAGAATTGATTTGTGGGTTTATCGTGAACAGTGTTTTAAATAACACTTGTTCTTTAACCCGATAATAAATAGAATGTGATTTGGGTTTATCGTGAACTGTGTTTTAAATGACATTAGTTCTTTAACCCAGAAAAAGGAGTTTTAAGGATTCTGCAATTAGATTGAAATGTGAATTGATAATTTAAATTATCAAATTTGAAAGATGAGCGAGAATGGAGTATCACCAGATTTGCTCCAAAGCGATAGTTAAATCTTTAATTAGATTTGAACGTGAAATGGTAACTAATTTTACTGAGAACACTGTGGTGTTAGATGTGGAGTATTACCAGTTTTGCTTCATGGAATGAATAGGTTGGGATTGGGAAATAAAATAAATAATTACTCCGATGTGATTCGCTAATCTCGACTAGTTTGGAAAACCATAATTTGGTTTGAAATGACATCCAAAGGATGATTAAAGGATAAATTTTAAAGAATTTATCTTGGATAAAATTAATGGGAACCTTTCCCTAAGGATTAAAATTTAGAAACTAGCTGAAGGTTAGTTAAGAAGAATGGTTTCCTGGGTATTGATCTGATGTTGGTTTCGGCCTTCGGGGTTAATATTTGGGGAATTGCTTTCTTACTGATTTACGGTTAGTGACTAATGAATTGGAATAAGGCGTATGTTGTGTTTGTGTAACATTTGTTTTTAATACACGCGGGTTGTTCGGAAAGGCCGGGTTTATACCCATTCTGAATAACCGATTCGACGATATGTCGAAGATGAAGATGGTGGTTGAAGACCGGAAGTCTTCACATCGTTTGGGTGATTACTGATTATCTTGATTGGGCTGTACACCCAAGTTGAGGGAATCAGTTGGTTGTCGTCCAGACGTACTTGGAGATCGATGGATATGCGAGGAAAGTGCCTCCGGTTTCGTTTAGACCCAGAACGAACTTGTAAATGGATTATGTGTCTGACATTGGACTTTATTCTGTGTTGATTGATCTCTATTAAATATACATCTGTTTGGCGGCGGAGAATTTATTCTCTTGCTTAATGCCCTTCTCTGAGATGTACGAGCTCAGAGGTTGTATATCGATGGACATCAGTCGCATGGCATGAATTGCCTGTGTGGCATGCTGAGTTGCATGGATCAAGGCTTCTGTTGAAAAGCAAAGTCTTGTGGTTGATGATCAAAGCACGACCTACATGGCATAGCTTTGTGTTTAGAGTGGATTCGCGAGCCTCACACCTCGGTATGAGTTAAAAACGGGATACGGGCCGTTCGGAGAACACGACGTTTCTTTCTAGCTTTGGTGGTGTCAGTGACTTACCAGCCCTGACATTTATATACTTTTCACCTTTGTGGTTGTTGGATGTGAGGCGCCTCGATTATAGGTCTGTAAGGACCGGGAAACGTGTGTTCAGGAATAACTAATCCTCAAACGTAAGAGAGGACCGGCCCAGCCGAATCCAGGGTTACCCAGAGTGTGTAGTCCCGAGGCATTTGCTAGAGTGTCTCGAAGATGAGAGGAGCTTGCCCCTTGCCTCGACTCATGACGGAAATCCAATTTCCAATACGTGTATTGCAGTTTTAATTGTAGAACTAGTATGGCGACATGATATATGGTACCCATGCCGTCTATGATTTATATTTATGATTGAAATTGTTTTGACACTATACACTTATTATAGTATCAAATGATTTCAAATGATTTGTTTTAAACGTATCGAGCATGTTTGGCTATTATAAGGGAAAACCCTATCCTCCGGCTTGCGTTGCATTTTGTGATGGGACCTGGGTCTTATAATAGCTTCATTTTTCGAAAAAGCATTGCGTTGTTTACCCTATGCACTGGTATTCTTGGGAGGAAACCCGTTCCGTGTTATACGGCGTGGTCCCTTGAATTACTCACTTTTAAAAATAAAGTTTTAAATAACTGTTTTATTTCTCACACCAGTCACATGACTGACCTGGAGTTTATTGTTTTAACCTAAACTCTGGGTGCCCCTATTTTCTGCACGGGCAGCTAGTAGTTTTGGTTTTGCAGATTTATATTCACAGGATCCTGGTTTACAGCTTGAATGATATCCGGAAAGCTCTGTATCTGTATATCACCTTCAATTGTGCTTTGTATTATTTTCCGCTACTATGTAATTTATTGTAATCTGATATTTATCGAATGTAATTTATTCAATTATACTCTGTATATTCTTGTATCCGATGGAATTGTTGTAATAGCAATGAAATGTTCTTCCGTCTGCGTTCATTTGTGTGTTGTTCTCAAAGTATCCGCTCTTTCCTTTACGGGGAAGTAACGGGTTTTTACAGATTAGCTTTTGAACACCTGGTCATCATTCAGTTTGAATGCCACATCGTCAGATCCACCAGAAATCACTAATTGACGTCCCCAAAATTACTCTAGTTAGAAGCTAAGAGAACGGCTACTCTCCGCCAACAACTATAGCACGTTTGAAGAAATCAACGTACATGACTCTTTGGAAATACTCTGTCAGACATCCGTCCATACAAGTCATCCAGGAACAGGATGAACCGAAGGCACTCTCCTACCGTATCCATATAGGAATCACCCCATGGATCAGTAGCGGGAAGTCCTTGCAACCCGTAGTGTAACACCCCGAATGTTCTATTAACGTTAAATTAACAAATTATAGTATAATTAATTCAAAATGATAGAATTATGGGAAACGGGTTATGCCATTGCGTTCGTCTCGGAATTCTGCTAGAGATAGAGTTCGAGTTTGCGTAAATCAGACTCCGTATGAAGGAGTTATGACCTTTCGAAGTTTCAGAATTAACTTAAAGTTCAAAACAGTTCAAAAATTCGGTTTAAAATTCAAAAACAGACCCAGATTGGGCAAGGCGGGAAAATTCCCGTCCAGGACCGAGGTCGACCTGGGGGTCGACCTAGGTACCCAGGTCGACCAGGGGGTCGTCCTGGGGGTCGACCTATAGGTTGACCTGCCTGGTCGGCCTGACTTGCCCGGTTGGGTCTTGGTTCGATTTCTGAGGCTTGGCTGTGTCATTGGGGCTGACTTGTCATTATTTGATTGGCTCCTTTTGGGATAGATGGTCTTGATTAACTCTGGCTTCATCTGACGGTCAAATCAATCTGAAATTCTATAAATACAACCTAAGTCTCCAACCTAAATTCACACAAAAATTAGAGCTTGGAGTCGTCATGCTGCTGGAAGGAGACTTGTAGTAGCCACCGCTTAAGAGACGAACAAAGTTAATACAAATCTAATTCTAAAACAAGATTCAAACAACGCTTATCTACCCAAAGGAACGCATACCAATTTCAGAACTCAGAATCCAGAATTCAAGTTCAGCGACCGTTGTAAGTCTAGTTACGTTTGAGATGTGAAGAGAAATAAGAACGTGATTTGATATGGATTGGAAATTGGAATCACACTATGTTGTATATTGTTAATAATGTAAATTTGTATATGTTGCGGGGATTTCATTAGAATGTTTGTGGGTTGATTTAGTTGTTGTTGGATCTATTCATATGAAAACAACATCACATGCAAGTTGTGTAAATCTACACCTATATGCTTATGTGAATTATATAGGTTGCTTGTGTTATGTCCAAGTTAAGATATCATGTATATATTTTATGCTAAAAACCATTATACATGATTTGATCCACATACATATTCATATGTTCATGAAAAACCCATTGTGCCTATGTGATTTAAACCATATGTTCTTATGCAAAGTTAAAAATTGGATCCATGCCAAGATCTATTTTAATATAAGTTTCATGTTGTAGATGGGTACATGATTGGATCTAGTTTTACACTCTCATGATGTTGTCAAAACTATACATATAATTTTGTCATATGCCAGTTTTATATTTGAGGATATGCCTAGATCTGTGCATGAACATGTTAGGCTCTAAATTAAATAATTTATGTGACACCTATTTAATTATATCCCCATTTTAATGCAAGTTCACATGACAAGTTGAAACCATGACTTATGTTAGTTAGATCTCAAGTATTGCAACTTCATATGTCACAAGCCCTTTATGTTAATTAGAATGTTTCATGTTCTTAGTTTTCCCTTCTATGTTTATAAGTTGGGCTGAAATATCTAGCCCAACATTCACTATAATCTTGCGAACGTACAAACGGGGAATATTGTTGGGATTAAACATGAAAATACATGTGTTGGCATGTTTGGCACATGCCAATGATTTGTGATATTTAAATGGTATTAATTTTTATACCAAAATTGTTGAACTTGAAAATGGGCCATAACATTTACATATAAAAGAGACAAATATGTAAAATTAGAAAATACGAATATGCTTAACCCGAGGTTGGACTGAGTTCTGATGTAAACCTGCCTGGACCCGCCCGGCTGTCCAGTAATCACAACAATACCTATCCAATGTAGGAGGTTAAGGCATTGAGCCCAATAAAGACCCGAGGTTAGACTGAGTTGTGACGTAAGACTGCCCGGAACTGCCCGGCATACAGGCAGCCACAACAATACCTGTCTAATGTGAGTGGTAGGTGCTTTAATGAATAGATTAAAGCTAAGTAAGGACTGATAGGGTTAAGAAACTTAACCACTTAACATGTTTGACTAGAAAACCCTAGTAACGGGGACCCGTTTCAGTAGTAACCAATTATGTATCATGGTACCCTGAAACTAGGCAGGGTGGGGCACGATTACTAGGCTGATTGTAAGCGGTCAAAGCGACGGCGTGTGGTGCAGTGTAGGTTCTAACGGAGTGCGAGCGTGCACACACTTCGGAGCAGACAAACAGGGCACTGAACACCAGTAGTATACCCTATGCATTATAAAATTGTGTCTGGCCGCCACCATGGGACTTGATACACCCCACAGTGGGACCAACATAGGTATCTACAATCATTGGGGTCCGTATGACACATATGTTTGCGCGAGTAGGAGCAGATCTTTAAAATAGGGGATCACTTCACCCCAATCATGGGGTGCCAGTCAGAAAAAATATAAGTAGGTGCAGAGATATAGTGTGGGGTGCGATAGTATATTCGGTTCTAAACTCCTTTATCTTAGTTCATGGTACTTTCCTGTTTTTCAGTTTATACCTATCATGCCCTTTTTCTTATTCACATACTGAAGAGTCACTAGACTTAGAAGGCTTTATGTCTGACTCTGTTTTTCAGTTTATACCTATCATGCCCTTTTCCTGTTTTTCAGTTTATACCTATCATGCCCTTTTACTTATAAACTTCCACCAAAGTTAAGGCATTCCCTTTGTGAGTGACCTTTATGGAGGTGGGGTGTTTCACTTGGTATCAGAGCATAGGTTTACCAGATTAGATAAAAGTTTTTGAAAATATTTTCAAAAAGAGAAGTTTAAAGAAGCAATTTTTTTTTAAGAAAAGTGTTATATTTTAAAAAAGGCATAATCCCCCAAAGCCATAAGTACTTTCTCTCCCTATCCTTCGTTTTGAATCTTTCTTTTTTGTTTCGGTATGTCTGGGGATCTTAACCTTCCAGAAGGTGTACCAGTACCTGGCTGGTTCCGAAGTTACTTAGAAGCTAGGGCCAATGGCGCGGGCCTGGCAGACATCCATCCTCCCCCAGTGGCAGCAGTTCCTCCCCCTCCTCCTCCTCCTCCTCTTGGTAATGCTTTTGCAAAGACATGTAGAGACTTTAAGGCTATGCGTGGAAAGGACTTTCACGGAACTGAACCCTTTGTGGTGGCAAGGAAATGGCTGAAGGAGACCGAAGATTTGTTCGTCATTTTCGGAGTTGACGACAGGCAAAAGATATAGCTAGCAGTATGGTTGCTTAAAGATGAAGCTTCGTATTGGTGGGAGATTACCCATGCTGAGAGGCCAGTGGAAACTTGGGAAGACTTCCAGAACGAGATTTGAGATGAAAATTCTATCCCAAGCTGAAAGAAGCATACAAATGGAGAAGTTCCTAACTCTTAAGCAAGGAAGTATGACGATTAGAGAGTATGTCGATCAGTTTAATCAGCTGGCCAGATTTGGGCTGGATTTAGTAAACACCCAACACAAGAAGGCTCTCCGCTTCGTCAAAGGTCTGAATGAGCCTATACACAGCCTTGCTATGACCCATGTACCAACGGGGGCAACTTATGAAAGCTTGGTAGACATGGCATTGCTACACGAGGAAGACAAGGGAAAGAAAGAGGCTAAGGTTGAAGTGCCTCAAGAAAAGGAGGGCTTACAAGCTAAGAAAACGGACTTCAAGAAAGGCGGGAAGAACAACAAAACCCATGAAAAGAGAAGGTGTAATTACCATGGCATTGTTGGGCATTTGGCGAAAGACTGCAGAAAGAGGAAAGCGAAGATGAATGGTGGTTGTTTTCATTGCGGATAGACTGCACACATGGCTAAGGACTGCCCAAAGAAGCGAGGGCAGGGACAAAGGACTGGATCCACCTCAGGGTGACAGGTTCACGCACTGGTGGCACCTCCACAGGAACGAGGTAGTAATATTTCTGTAGAAAGTGTAGTTTATCTTTATGATCACCCAGTTCACACTCTCTTTGATTCTGGCGCATCACACTCCTTTATTTCATCTGCTTTAGTAGAATCTCTGCACCTAGACACTAGTATGATAGAGGATCCCTTGGTTGTTTCAAATCCAATTGGGGGCTCAGCTTATTTGTCAATGGTTTGTTTGGATTTGAAAATCTCTATTCTCAGCGTTGAGTTTAGTTGTAGTTCCTTTGTTTTGGGCTTCTCGGGATATGGTTTGATCTTAGGCATGGACTGGTTATCCAGTAATGGTGCCATCCTTGATTGTGATAAAAGAGTGGTTAGACTCTTGACTCGGCATAGTAATACTCTAGAAATTTCTTGTAATCCCTTGAACGCTGTTATGCTTAGTTATCTAGAGTCGCTTAATGCTTCTGTTGAGAATTCACAATCGGTTAGGGTGGTCCGGGAATATCCGGATGTCTTTGAAGAGGTGAAGGGCTTACCTCCGAGGCGGGAAATAGACTTCCGCATATATCTTGTTGATAATGCAAAGCCCGTAGCTTTACCTGTTAGGCACATGGCTCCAAGGGAGAGAAAGGAGCTCAGTAAGCAGGTTAAAGAGCTTCTCGAGAAGGGGTTCATTAGACGAAGCATTTCGGAATGGGGTGCTCCAGTGGTGTTCGCAACTAAAGTAGACGGTTCGCTTCGCCTATGCATTGACTATAGGGAGCTTAACAAGCTGACCAAGAAGAATAGGCACCCTCTTCCCAGAATCGACGATTTGTTTGACCAGCTTGTAGGTGCGTCGGCTTTCTTGCAACTTGATCTGGCTACCAGGTTCCATTAGCTCAGAGTGGCTGAAGATAGCATTGATAAAACGACATTCAGGACCCTAGATGGTTTCTTCGAGTGGCTTGCCATGACTTTCGGTTTGACAAATGCACCCGCTTATTTCATAGACTTAATGAGCAGGGTATTCAGAGAGTTCCTCAACAAGTTTGTGGTTGTCTTCATAGACGATATTTTAATCTTCTCAAAGAATGAGGAAGATCATGCTCAGCATTTAAAGGAAATCATAGATACTCTCCGTGCACATCAGCTAAAATCCAAATTCTCCAAGTGCCACTTTTGGAGAGAAGAAGTAAGGTTTCTTGGGCATGTAGTGTCCAAAGAGGGGTTAGCAGTGGCCCCGCAAAAGTAGTTGCGGTGCAAGATTGGAAGGCACCAAAGAACGCAACCAAAGTCTGAAGTTTTCTTGGACTGGCAGGCTTTTACCGAAAGTTCATCAGAGACTTTGCAAAAATCTCAGCTCCGCTTATAAGGCTAACGAAGAAGAACTTGACTTTCGCTTGGGACTTGGATTGCGAGTTTTCTTTCCAATGCTTGAAAAGGGCTCGTACAACAGCCCCAGTTCTGACTTTGCCGGATGGAAGCAAGATGTTCACAGTATACACGGATGCATGCGGAATGGGACTAGGCGTTGTTTTGATGCAAGAAGGGAGAGTAGTAGCTTATGGTGGATGGCAATTGAAAGTTCATGAAAAGTACTACCCAACCCACGATCTTGAGTTGGCCACCATCGTCTTTGCGCTTAAGTCTTGGCATCATTACCTCCTAGGTGAGAAGTTCGAATTATACACTGACCATAAATCGTTAAAGTATCTTTTCTTGCAGAAAGATCTTAACTTGAGGCAACAAAGGTGGATGGAGTTTCTTGCCTCGTATGATTTTGAGATTTCCTATACTCCGGGCAAGGGCAATGTAATAGCAGACGCCTTGAGTAGAAAGAAGCTGACACTAAGCCCACTCTTTGTAGAAAGGCCAAGCTTGGAGTACATAGCCGGTTTTGACTTTAGGCCCTCCTCTGATTTTGTACCTGGTTTATTAGCATCTCTTGAAGTGTGCCCTACTCTTTTGGACTCAATAGGGGCTGCACAACGTGAAGACCCTCTGTTAGTTGAAATGGTAGATAAGCTAATTAGGGGTGAGACTTCTAGTCACCTCGATAGATACACCATCGATGATAAGGGGTGGTTAAGACGGGATGGAAGGCTATGCGTCCCACAAGCAAAAGAGTTGGTAAAGAAGGTTCTTTAGGAGGCACACCATTCCAAGATGACAATACACCAAGACGGAGAAAAAATGTACAAGGACGTAAAGAGAGTTTTCTTTTGGAATGGCATGAAGAAGGACGTAGTAGATTTCGTTTCTAAGTGTATGATTTGCCAACAAGTCAAGGCAGAGCAGAAGAAGCCTGGAGGACTGCTTCATCCTCTAGAGGTCCCACAATGGAAGTGGGATAGCATTTCAATGGACTTCATTGATGGGATGCCTAGGTCAAGAAGGGGCAACACTAGCATTTGGGTAATTGTGGATAGGCTCACGAAAAGCGCCCACTTTATACCTATCAAAAGTAGAAGGACTGCCTCATCTCTAGTGTCTCTTTATCTTAAAGAGATAGTTCGACTCCATGGGATACCCTCCAGCATTGTGAGTGACCGAGATCCAATCTTTACAAGCGAGTTTTGGAGGAACCTGCAAGAAGCTGTAGGCACACAGTTATGTTTGAGCACGACCAATCACCCCCAAACCGATGGTCAGACGGAAAGGTTGAACATGGTACTGGAAGATCTTTTGAGACTGTGCGTTCTTGACTTTGGAGGGACATGGGAGGATCATTTACCTTTGGTGGAATTCGCCTACAACAACAGCTACCAAGCCACCATAGGCATGGCGCCCTTCGAAGCTTTGTATGGAAGGCCGTGCCGATCACCAACTTGTTGGTGGGAATATACCGACAAGCTTATTCTCGGGCCAGACATGATCAGAGAGACTACAGAGAAAGTGGACGTAATACGAAGAAGGATGAAGACAGCCCAAGATAGACAGAAGTCCTACGCCGACAAAAGAAGGACCGACCTTGAGTTTTAGGTTGGGGACAAGGTTTTCCTTAATGTATCTCCTTTAAGGAACGTCGTTCGCTTTGGATCCGCAGTAAAGCTAGCACAAGATTTGTAGGTCCATTCCCTATCATCGAAAAGATTGGGAAGATGGCTTATAGAGTAGAGCTGCCTGAAAAATTGGCTGGAGTTCACAATGTCTTTCATGTTTCTCACCTCCGGAAATGTTTACATGAGTCAGCGGTAGTGGGGGAGCCAAGCATCCTAGAAGAAGTTGAAATAGAACGAGAAGCAACCGTAAGGAGAGTTCCAACTCGAATCTTAGGAACCGAAGTCAAAAAGCTACGCAACCGTGAAGTCAAATTTGTTAAAGTTCAATGGAGCAATGCCGAGGAAGACGCGACTTGGGAAACTAAGGACAGAATATGCGCGGCCTACCCTTTTCTTTTTGAGGGTACATATTTGATCTCTTTTTTTCCCTTAAGTTATGATTGTATCTACCTTTTAGTATATCTCCTTGGTCCTTTTCCTAACTTTTTGGGTAGAAAACTAATGGATGCAAACATGTATTTGAGAACATGTTATGATTGTTGTTTGCAAGGGTTTGCAAGTGGTTGCTGGTGGTTGCTCGTGGATGCATATACACACACACCTTGGGTTTTAGATCGGCTCAGTCACTTCATATTGCCTATGCATATATGTATTCATGTTTGTATATGGTTGAAACTTGATGTGTTGTCATATGGATATCACATTATATGAATGGTTGCGCACACATGTAGACATATAAGTAGGAAAAATTTGCATACATAATGGATTCATGACACATACATGATTTGCATTAAGGAGGTCAACTGAATCAGTAGACCACCTGATTTTGCATTAGATAAGGACATATACACACACTATGCATATGATCATAAAACATTAGAAGTCTTTTAAGGACAATGGACGACTGTGTTTATTGGTTGAGTAGATGGACGATTGGATGTTAGGATATATGTTTTTCTAGACTTGAAGATTTCGGGGACAAAATCCCTTAAGGGGGGGAGAATGTAACACCCCGAATTTTCTATTAGCATTAAATTAACAAATTATAGTATAATTAATTCAAGATGATAGAATTAAGGGAAACGGGTTACGCCATTGTGTTTGTCTCGAAATTCTGCTTGAGATAGAGTCCGAGTTTGCGTAAATCGGACTCAGTATGAAGGAGTTATGACCTTTCGAAGTTTCAGAATTAACTTAAAGTTCAAAACAGTTCAAAACTTCGGTTTAAAATTCAAAAACAGACCCAGATTGGGCTGGGCGGGAAAATTCCCGCCCAGGACCCTGGTGGACCAGGAGATCGACCTAGGTACCCAGGTCGACCAGGGGGTCGACCTATAGGTCGACCTGCCTGGTCGGCCTGACTTGCCCGGTTGGGTCTTGGTTCGATTTCTGAGGCTTGGCTGTGTCATTGGGGCTGACTTGTCATTATTTGATTAGCTCCTTTTGGGATAGATGGTCTTGATTAACTCTGGCTTCATCTGACGGTCAAATCAATCTGAAATTCTATAAATACAACCTAATACTCCAACCTAAATTCACACAAAAATTAGAACTTGGAGTCGTCATGCTGCTGGAAGGAGACTTGGAGTAGCCACCACTTAAGAGACGAACAAAGTTAATACAAATCTAATTCTAAAACAAGATTCTAACAACGCTTATCTACCCAAAGGAATGCATCTCAATTTCAGCACTCAGAATCCAAAATTCAAGTTCAGCGATCGTTGTAAGTCTAGTTACGTTTGAGATGTGAAGAGAAATAAGAACGTGATTTGATATGGATTGGAAATTGGAATCACACTATGTTGTATATTGTTAATAATGTAAATTTGTATATGTTGCGGGGATTTCATTAGAATGTTTGTGGGTTGATTTAGTTGTTGTTGGATCTATTCATATGAAAACAACATCACATGCAAGTTGTGTAAATCTACACCTATATGCTTATGTGAATTATATAGGTTGCTTGTGTTATGTCCAAGTTAAGATATCATGTATATATTTTATGCTAAAAACCATTATACATGATTTGATCCACATACATATTCATATGTTCATGAAAAACCCATTGTGCCTATGTGATTTAAACCATATGTTCTTATGCAAAGTTAAAATTTGGATCCATGCCAAGATCTATTTTAATATAAGTTTCATGTTGTAGATGGGTACATGATTGGATCTAGTTTTACACTCTCATGATGTTGTCAAAACTATACATATAATTTTGTCATATGCCAGTTTTATATTTGAGGATATGCCTAGATCTGTGCATGAACATGTTAGGCTCTAAATTAAATAATTTATGTGACACCTATTTAATTATATCCCCATTTTAATGCAAGTTCACATGACAAGTTGAAACCATGACTTATGTTAGTTAGATCTCAAGTATTGCAAGTTCATATGTCACAAGCCCTTTATGTTAATTAGAATGTTTCATGTTCTTAGTTTTCCCTTCTATGTTTATAAGTTGGGCTGAAATATCTAGCCCAACATTCACTATAATCTTGCGAACGTACAAACGGGGAATATTGTTGGGATTAAACATGAAAATATATGTGTTGGCATGTTTGGCACATGCCAATGATTTGTGATATTTAAATGGTATTAATTTTTATACCAAAATTGTTGAACTTGAAAATGGGCCATAACATTTACATATAAAAGAGACAAATATGTAAAATTAGAAAATACGAATATGCTTAACCCGAGGTTGGACTGAGTTCTGATGTAAACCTGCCCGGACCCGCCCGGCTGTCCAGTAATCACAACAATACCTATCTAATGTGGGAGGTTAAGGCATTAAGCCCAATAATGACCCGAGGTTAGACTTAGTTGTGGCGTAAGACTGCCCGGAACTGCCCGGCATACAGGCAGCCACAACAATACCTGTCTAATGTGAGTGGTCGGTGCTTTAATGAATAGATTAAAGCTAAGTCAGGACGGATAGGGTTAAGACACTTAACCACTTAACATGTTTGACTAGAAAACCCTAGTGACGGGGACCCATTTCAGCAGTAACCCAATTAGGTATCATTGTACCCTGAAACTAGGCAGGGTGGGGCACGATTACTGGGCTGATTGTAAGCGGTCAAAGCGACGGCGTGTGGTGCAGTGTAGGTTCTAACGGAGTGCGAGCGTGCACACACTTCGGAGCAGACAAACAGGGCACTGAACACCAGTAGTATACCCTATGCATTATAAAATTGTGTCTGGCCGCCACCATGGGACTTGATACACCCCACATTGGGACCAACATAGGTATCTACAATCATTGGGGTCCGTATGACACATATGTTTACGCGAGTAGGAGCAGATCTTTAAAATAGGGGATCACTTCACCCCAATCATGGGGTGCCAGTCAGAAAAAATATAAGTAGGTGCAGAGATATAGTGTGGGGTGCGATAGTATATTCGGTTCTAAACTCCTTTATCTTAGTTCATGGTACTTTCCTGTTTTTCAGTTTATACCTATCATGCCCTTTTTCTTATTCACATACTGAAGAGTCACTAGACTTAACAGGCTTTATGTCTGACTCTATTTTTCTTTCGTCTTCTTTTCTTCCCCCCCCCCCCAGGTCCACAGGGAGGAAACAACCCAGCTTAGTCAGATTCTTTGCAAGCTTCAAGACAGTAGATGTACGGTTTGGATCTCTTTCGTACGAGCTATGGCTTTGGATATCATTATGGGGATTTTTGTTGCTTTATATATGTTTTTATGCTTCTTTAATAAAATCAAGACAGTGATGATGATGTAATGTTTTGGAAGTATTATGAGACAATTATGGAAATGTTTTGTATGAACACGTATTTTATAAAATGAAAAGACTGTTTGTTTTTCCGCTGCTTATTTATGTGTTTATATCTGTCTTGTGTTTATCTGTGGCTTTTACTTATAAAACTCCAACAAAATTAAGCCATTCCCTTTGTGAGTGACCTTAACGGAGGTGGGGTGTTTCACGTAGGTTCCAACCACGACAGAATCACAGCTTATCCCTACTTGCCAGACAGAGAACATTAGTGGTTCTTCCGTTTATGAAATCCACGGTCTTCAATGCTCCATCTCGATCATCTTCTGATATCTTCACATATTTGTTGGTCGGAATGGTTTTCGAATATAAATTCGATCCCGGTCTTTCCGTACCAATAATCATATTGGACAGATTTGATAGTCGGCGATTTAACTATCAAAATATATAGTGATTCAATCATGAAAATCCAATGAGTTCATTGGTTCAGTATTCAGCATCACTTGGCCTTTTAATTAAACAAATTAATTCATTTCTGCTCAATTAAAAGTTCTAACTCTTTTAATATTTTAAAATACGATATTTGGATTCTTATTTAATATGCTAATTTTCTCAAAAACTAATTCTCTATAATACTTAGTAAAATAACTTATAACCGTATTCACTTTCCACTTAATTCTCCTTTCAAAAACATTTATTACATCATTCTTTATTGTTTAAACTTGGGAAATTCATTCAACTTCTTATTCGTAAAACACCATTACTAAATATCTTTTATCCCATTATCGAACAATAACTTAGTTATTAGTATAGAATAAAACTAACTTTACATTTCAGTCCTAATCCGAAAATATCTTTATCTTTTCACATTTCCCCTTTCTCTTTCCTTTTCTACTTTGGAATTCTCATTTATATAATTTCCTTCTTACCAATTTCCTTTAATTCGGATTTCTCGTTATATGTTCTCCCAATTTATGCCAACATTGCATTATTATTTCACTAATGGGAATAATAAATTATCACTAACCTCCTTTACGATTACCAACTAATATCATCTTCAGATAATCCTGATGTTGTTCAAGTTGGGGTATTTTAATTACCTCTCAGACCTTGATCAACAACGTTCTTATCCTCAGATAAATAGAAGTTGTAATCAAAACCCAATATTTCATTTCAGTCTCAAAACAATTTCCATTACAACTTGGATTTGGTTATACAACCCTATAACCCACTTCTTTAACCAGGTTCACTTATTTCCAATCTCCTTTTAAATCTATTTGACCATTCCCCACTTTGGAAATCTTATTTCCATCCTTCACTTTTACTTAATCTGTAACACCCCAAATTTTCGGTTAACACTAAATTAACAAATTAAAGTATACTTAATTCAAAATGTGGGAATTAAGGGAAACGGCTTACGTCGTTGCGTTCGTCTTGGAATTCTGCTTGAGATAGAGTCCGAGTTTGCGTGAATTGGACTTCGTATGAAGAAGTTATGGCCTTCAGAAGTTTCAGGAATTCAAATAAATTCAAACAGCTCGAAACAGAATTCAAAATTCGAAACACAAGTCAAAAGCGGGCTGGGCGGGAAAATTCCCGCCCAGGACCCAGGTTGACCAAGGGGTCGACCTCCCCCCTACAGGTCGACCTGGGGTTCGACCTAGGGTGTCGACCTGGGGGTCGACCTTCCCCCTCGTCCAGATCTGAATTTGGACGACTTATGACCTATTGCTGAGTCACCGGGGTTTCTGGATAGTTCTAATCTGGTCTGAACGGTTGTGGTTATTTCTAGGTTCATCCAACGGCTCTAATTAAACTAAAATTCTATATAAGCAACCTAAATCTAAACCCTAAATCATATTAAAAATCGAACCTATAGCCGTCATGCTGCCGTTACACGACCTAGAATAGCCGCCACTTGAAGCAAACAAAGAGACGAACAAATCTAAATCAAAACTAAATCAAAACAGCGATTGTCTACATCAAAGGCGAGCATTTCAACTCCAGAATGCAGATTCTAGAAATCAAGATCGCCGTTTGTTGTTAGTGCGGTTATCTTTTAGATGTAAATAAATTTAAGACGTGATTTGATATTAAGTGAAAAATGGAATTATACCATGTTGTTTAATATTGACAATGCTAATTCATATAGGTGTATTTCGATGATTTTATTATGAATTGTATTGGAATGTTTGTGGTTTGTAGGGCTTGGTGTTGGATCTATTAAGCATTGAAAATGGAACTATCAATATCCTATGCAGGTTATATGTTTCATTTTAGGATCTACATATATATGTTTATATGTTTATGCAAGTTGTATGTATTATGTTAGATCCAAGTCAAGATCTACATATATATATGTTTTATGTTAGATCCATTATGCCTACATGATTAAATCCATATATATGTTCATATGTCCATATGTAAGTTATAAGTTTATTATTGGATCCATGTCAAGATCCATTTATATGAATGTTTGTAAAGTGGATTTATACAAGTTCACATGGTTAGATCTAGTTCACACCTATATGATAATGTCAAAATTATACATACTTTGGAGATGGACGTGTCATAATTATGTCATATGCTAGCTTATAATTGAAGCTATGTTCACATATGCCTAGATATACATTGTAACATGTTTAGGCTTATGATTATTTAATTATAAATTATATGCAAGTTCATGTGACATGTTAAATTTTACAAATGATGTTTTATGCCAAATTACATGATATGTGTTGATTTGAACCTAGGTTATGCATGTTCCTTTCTTTTATCTCTCGCTTATGAATTGGGCTAATATGCGGGCCAATGACTTATGTGATTAATACGAATGAACAAACGGGGGTAACGTTGGGATTATTATTAAATCAAAACATGCAAATATGTAGGTGGGCCCAAAACCATGTAAATGGTTAAGGCCATGAATGGTATAATTTATATACCATTAGTCTTGAATTAAAACATGTGACATGAAAACACTTGTAGAAATTTACATATATATAATGTAAATTTAGAAAAGACGAATATGTCTAACCCGAGGTTAGATTGAGTTACGGTATAAGACTGCCCGGACCCGCCCGGCAAATCCAGCAACCGTACCAATACCTATCTAATGTGAGTGGTTGGTGATTTAATTAAAGAATTAAGGCTAAGTAAAGGTTGATAGGGTTATGTCAAATTAAGGAAACACTTAACCAAATTCAACATGTTAACTAAAATGATGGGTGGGGTTAGGTTAATATGAACACTTAACCAATTTAACGTGTTGATTAGGAAACCTCAGTAACGGGGACCCATTTTAGCAGTAACCCACTTAGATGTATCATGGTACCCTGAGCTAGGCAGGGTGGGGCACGATCACTAGGCTGATTATAAGCAGTCAAAATGACGGCGGTTGGTGCAGTAGTGTAGGTTCCGGCGGAGTACGGGCGTGCACGTACTCCGAAGTGGAAAAAGCAGGCATTGGGCATCAGTAGTATGCACTGTGCACTCTTGAATCGTGTTAGGTTGCCACTATAGGACTTGATACACCCCATGGTGGGACCATGTAACAACCCGGAATTCTGAGGCCATTTAAAAATTTTATTTTGGCTATTTTAACGGATTTTGAATATTTAAAATAGTTTATTTTAAATAATAACGACTAAATTTTTTTTTCGACAAAGTTAGAACGTATAAATTTATTTTAATTATAAAATGAGCCTGAAATGGCGCGGTAGTTTGAAAATTCGATTTCTAATTTTGATTTGATATACAGAATTCAGTATAAGTCGGAATTGAACGAAACAAGAAATATTTGAATCTGTATAACTATATCTTTCTAACGAAGGTAAGAAACTGAGATTTCACGTTATAAATAGAAAGATATGTCCAGTTTAAAATTAGAAATAGTCGCTATAGAATTTCTATATATTTTATATAATATATAACCCTTAAAAATAGCCGTTTTGCAAACGACCTCCGTTTTCGACAAAACCACTTTTGTTGGATCCGGAATGTCAAATTATTGGTAGATTCCAAAATTCAGAATTTTTGGAGTTAATATGTGAGCATGGCACACTTAAACGCGTTTGACCAGTTTCAATTGAATTCAATCGACTGGAAAATGACCATTTTTCAAACGGCCTTAGAATTCGACGAAATTAGTTTTGTTAGGACCATATCATCAATACGAAGTTAGAAATAATTTTTCTGGAATTTTTAGAGCCCGTATTTGCCTCCGGTAAATTGAAATGTACGTTAAAACCAATATTGACCGTTCTATTTATTTATATTTTAATTTTGACAGAAACTAATTGAAACGGTCGAATTGGCTTACGGGACATATTCCATTGTGTTTGGAATGGGGGTAATTAGCTAGGGGCGACAGTCGTTGGGCCTCGTTTGGAGTTCGTATTAAAAAGTAACTTTTAGATGGGAAAATTTAAATAAAATAATTAAAAAAAAGGGGTATAAACGGTTTTCCCTCTTCTCTCTCTCTTCATATTATCGGTTAACGCTCTGTTAAATAAAATAAAAAAATGGAAAACCACGATCCCCAAACCGATCGACGAACGCACCGCCACCCTTCGTCGCCACCGCCGTGCCCAGGCGCCACACCTCCCTCGCCGGCCACCACCCATTCCGACCTTCCCCAAGCCGTCACCGCCCTCCATTGTGAAACCCAAAAATTGATTTAAACCCCAATCCACGCGCAATCGAGCCTGACAACCGCTCCGGCTTCCTGACCGACCACCCACCACCGCACTGGCCTCCACCGCCGCCTGAGCCAACCTCCGGCCACCCTCCGATGCGAGAACAGTAAGATTTTCTTTTTATTTACTTTCTTTCAATTTTTTTTATATGTATAAATGTTAAAATAAATTCTGATTTATGTGTATAAAGTGTTGAATCTACTCTCCGTTTTGTTTTATGTAATAAAAATAGGATTTTTACGATTTTAAAAATATATAAAGGCATTCGTAAAATTACTTTTTAATATAAACTAGAATTGGATTTTTATTTTCAGTTTAATATGTAATGGCATTTTAAAAATCTGATTTTTATTTATTAAGAAGCTATGAATTTTATTATAAAAAAGTTTCGATTTTTATAAAAATGAAGGAGCTTTGAATTTTTTTTATGAACAAGAAGTGATTTTTTGAAAACAAAAAGGTTTGATTTTTATCATTAAAAAGAAACGATTTTTATCATTAAAAAGTTTTGACTATTATCATTAAAAAGCTTTGATTTTTATCATTAAAAATGGTTTGATGTTTATCATTAGAAAGGAGTTTCGATTTAGATAATTAGCACATAAGAATGAGATGATTATATATAGAGTAGATATAAAAGGATGATTTTGAAAAATAGCAAAGTATGATTTTTAAAAATAGCACAGTATGATTTTTATAGTTTGAGTGGAATTTTAAAAATAGGATTTTTAGAAATATGAAGTAGCGATAAAAATTCTATTTTTACAATATAGAAGTAGCGATAAAAATTCTATTTTTACATTATAGAAGTAGCGATAAAAATTATATTTTTACAATATAGAAGTAGCGATAAAAATTATATTTTTACATTATAGAAGTAGCGATAAAAATTATATTTTTACATTATAGAAGTAGCGATAAAAATTCTATTTTTACATTATAGAAGTAGCGATAAAAATTCTATTTTTACATTTTAGAAGTAGCGATAAAAATTCTATTTTTACATATAAAAAGTAGCGATAAAAAATTCTATTTTCACGAATATGAAGTAGCGAATTAAAAATATGATTTTTATATACTAGAAAATATAAAAATGTGATTTTTATATATGTAGTGAATATGGACGATGAAAGTGACAAAAGGCGAGCATGTCGAAGATTTCCTACATATGAAGAGTCGCGGCGTTTGGTTTAGCTAATCGGTGAGAACTTCTCACTTTAATTTATTTTCTAGTTAGAAATATATACTAAGATGCAGACGGTGCTTAGAAGCACCCGACACCATTGTTTGAAACCCTGTTTGCTTGGTTTGGTTGATTGATCTGGTATGATTGAATTTGTTTTGGTGTGTGAAATGGAATTGATTAGAATGGTATTGGAATGGCGGGGGCCATTATTAGAATGGGGATAAGGCTAGACCTTGTCCCGTCTCTAGTATCGTGCCGTTATGCTACCGAAATTTTCTAAAATAAAAAGTGTTAGTTAAAAATAGTGAAGTGTTAAAATAAATATTTTTAACGATAAAAATATAATTTTTAACGTGTGAAGGAATGGCATTGATGGTTGATTGTTTATCACTGCTATTATATACATGTGTTGTATGGAATCCATATAATTAACATTATATGGTAATTGATTGGGCCTCATTCCAATTTGGAAAATAAAGAATATTTTAAAATAAAGATTCATGTGTTGAATAGAATATATATATATATATATATTCATGTGTTGAATAGAATAAAAATTCATGTGTTGAATAAAAGCCGTGTTGATTAGATTAATGCAATTTTGAAGTGAACGATATTTATATCGATTATATTCGTTTTTATAATGAATATAGAAAAGGAAAAGATTTCAAAATCTACTGGTTTGAAAATATTATCATTTATATAGTAATGATATGGAATATTCAATTTTGATCTAAAATTGAATATGAAGTTGAAATCATTTTCAAAACGAAGTTAAAACGAATTATAAAATATGTTTTAAATGGAAATCAATGAAATATATAATATATGTATATTATATATATATATATATTAATGGCCAAAATAGAACGCGCCGCACAGCGACAGTTCGCGAATTTCGACCATTGACTTCGAATGGATGTTACGGGAGATCTGACCATCGGATTCTCCTAAAACCGGAACCATTGGGTTCGTATCGAAACGAGCTTTCCAACGAATATTAGAGATTTGAAATCTAATGGCTGGATTTGGAGATACATCCAAATCAAATTTGGAAAAGGTCGGTGTAAGTGCAGTTCGACGACCGTTTATGGAAATCGACTGTACGGGCCTTAATAAAAATACTAAAAATATCAATAATTTGTGTAAAATCGTAATAAATGATTTGAAAAGAACTGGGATGAAAAATTCCATGTTTGTAAAGATAAAAATATATTTTTTATCGAAATGAACTAGTTCATAACTAGAATAATAATCCATTTATTTTTGAATAAATAAACGGGATTGAAAATGGGTTTTTATATATAACCAGAATTTCCAATATATGAATTGGAATGTTATTTGGGTTTATCGTGAACGGTGCTTTAAAATAAAACTTGTTCTTTAACCTGATTTACAATGAAAAGTGATTTGGAATATATAAATCTATTATTAAGATTTAATGGAAATTCCCAAAGTAAAGTTTTCCAATTTAATAAAATAAATTGGAATGGAATGAAATTCGATTTGGTAATAATCGAAGTGACCCTCTGTGGAGGAAGGTCGTTACTATATATGGAATTTAAAAGGCTTTACCGTTATTCCATTTATATTATTGGTGGGATATGGAAGTTTATATCGATTATATATATTTATCAGCTTTCCATGAAGATTTCATAATTAATGGAATAGGATATTGGGTTTATCGTGAACTGTGTTTTAAATGACATTGGTTCTCTAACCCAATTAAAGATAAGATTAATTTCTTGACTTTGAAAAATCATTAAGTAATGATTATTGAGATTAAAACTGAATTAGAGTTTTAATGAATCTTTAATTAGATTGGAAAGTGAATTTGATAACTAAAATTATCAATTCAAGAAAATTGTCGAGAATGGAGTATCACCAGTTTTGCTCCAAACGATAGTAAAATCTTTAATTAGATTTGAACATGAAATGGTAATTAATATTTATCGATAACACTATGGTGTTAGATATGGAGTATTACCAGTTTTGCTCCATGGGATGAATAGGTTGGGATTGGGAAATAAAATAAATAAGTACTTCGGTTTGGTTTGCTAATCCCGACTAGTTTGGATAAACCTTAAAACGGTTTGATTTGATATCCAAAGGAAGATTAAAGAATAGATTTAAAAGAATTTATCTTCGATAAAATTAATGGGAACCTTTCCCTAAGAATGTGAATATTTGAATAAAGGAATATTATGAATCGGAATGAGGTGTATGTAGTGTTTGTGTAACACTTGTTTATTACATACGCGAGTTATCCAGAAAGGCTGGGTTATACGCATTCTGAATAATTGATTCGACGATAAGTCGAATTTGAAGATGGTGGTTGAAGACCGGAGGTTTTCACGTTGTTTGGATGATTCCTAATGATATTGACTGGGACGTACACCCAAGAGGAAGGCATAAGTTGGTGAGCGTCCAGACGTACTTGGAGATCGACGGATATGCGAGGTACAAGGTGCCTCCGGTTTCGTTCAGACCTAGAACAAACTTGTAAATGAAATGTGTGTCTGACATTGGCTATCATTCTGTGTGATTGATGGATATCGGTTGCATGGAATGGTCTGCCTGTGTGTCATGCTAAGATGCAAATGATCAAGGCTTCTATTGAAAAGCAGGGTCTTGTGGTTGATGATCAAAGCACTGCCTTTGTGGCATCGCTTTGTGTAGCGTTAATTCGCGAGCCTCACACCCTGATATGAACCAAAAACGGGAGAGGACATCAGGGAGGTCATGCGTTTCCTTCTAGCTAGAAGTGGCTTCAGTGGTTTTACACTCCTTGGAGAGTTTGACTTATGTGGTTGTTGGATAGCGAGGCGCCTCAGTTTATATCGGTCGATCCGGGACCGATGGAGTCATTTATTGGCTCAGATACGCCCCAAAGGGCGGGGAAATGCAGTGTTCAGGCATTTTAATCCACATAGGCGTACCGGCCCTGACGATCCAAAGGCTTGACTGAGTACTTGCCTGAGACACGGGTAGAGCGTCTCGAAGCGGTAAGGATGATCCCTGGCCTTGGTTCATGACGGAAATCCATCTTCCAAATACGACATGGTGCGGTTTTGATTGTGTATATATATATGTATGTATATATGACGACATGATATATGGTATTCATGCCGTCTATGATTGATATTATGATTGAAATTGTTTTGAAACACTTATGCACTAGTAATAATATCAAATGGTTTCGTTTTATACGTATCAAGCATTCTTTGGCTATTATAAGGTAACACCCTATGCTCTTCTAGCGTTCCATTGTGTGATGGGACCTGGGTCTTATAATAGCTTCATTGTACTTTATTTAGCATTGCGTTGTTTATCGTATGCACTGGTACTCTTGGGAGGAAACCCGTTCCGTGTTATACGGCGTGGTCCCTTGATTTACCTTATTTCTAAAAGTAAAGTTCTAAATAACTGTTTTAGTTCTCACACCAGTCACATGACTGACCTGGAGTTTATTGTTTTAACCAAAACTCTGGGTGCCCTTATTTTCCGTACGGGCAGCCAGTAGTTTTGGTTTTGCAGATTTATATTCACAAGATACTGGTTTATAGCTAGAACTATATTCAGAAAGCTCTATATCGGTGTATTACTTCTAGTTGTATTTTATATTATTTTTCCGCTGCAGTAATTTATTTAAATCTTTGATAATTATCAAATGTGTAATATTTATTCATACTCTGTATATTCTTGTATTCTGATGTAATTGTTGTGATTAACAATGAAATGTTCTTCTGTTTGTGTTCTGATTTGTCGTGTTCTCAAAGCAATCCGGGGTTTCTCTTCTCTTCGGAGATCGGGAAAATCCCTGTTGTTACAGTTGGTATCAGAGCTCTGGTTTATAGAGCTCGAGAACAAGACACATTAGAACCAAACGAAAGAATTCATCAGAGATTGGATTAGTAATATCCAATGAGAATGGCTCGTTAGAGATGGGATCAGTAGTATCCTAGAATGAGCCGAAAGAGTATTAAAAATGAAAACAAATTTTGTTTTGAAAATTTGAACCTTATCAGATGTATTTAGTTATTTATTTTATATTGATTTGGACAATCTAGTATATTAAGATTTTGCATATACGCCTAGCTAGCTTGTATTCGAAGCCTCAATTATACTGGATAGATATAGAATCACACTCTAGTCGCCCAGACATGATTCTGATGATGGTGCGCCATCACCAGTATTTATTTTCGAGTTTCAAAAGTGGGATATCTATATATTTCCAATTGACTAGTGTGAGAACCAAAACTATATAGGGCTTATTGTTGCGATTTGGCATCAAAAATATGATTTTTGACTATGTAAAAATTATGAATTTGAAAAGTTAACCAACTAATTGATTGATGGTTGTGTTGTTTGATTATTGGTTTGATTTATTTAAAATTTTGAACAATTAAGCCAAATTGTACCAAAAATTGAACTGAATTGAAATTTGCTTGAATTTGCATGCATATACATGTATATCTATTGAACAGGTCACAGCAAGGAGGCTAGAGAAGAGGAATAGATTTGTTTGCCCGACAAATAGGTACATGTTTATTGTATTTCTTGGGGTTTTGATGATTTTATGAGCCGATTGGCTTTTTCTTTTTCTTTTTGAGATCAGAGGGCCTGTATGGCAATTTAGGGATTTTCCCGGTGCTCCCGGTGCAGGGGAAGTTATGGCGAAATTTTTCGAAAATTTAGCGTGTTAGCCAAATTTTTGAAAAGTTTGAAAAGTTCTTAAAAACTGAAAAGTTGAAGAACTTAAGCCATAATGAAAATAATGAAAGTTGAGTTGATTAGTAAAACAACTTTCAGCTTCGTTCCTTTTCGAGGACGAAAAGATTTTAAGTGGGGGAGATTGTAACAACCCGGAATTCTGAGCCAATTTAAAATTTTTATTTTGGCTATTTTAACGGATTCTGAATATTTAAAATAGTTTATTTTAAATAATAATGACTAAAATTTTATTTTTGATGAAGTTAGAACGTATAAATTTATTTTAATTATAAAACGAGCCTGAAATGGCGCGGTAGTTTGAAAATTCGATTTCTAATTTCAATTTGATATACATAATTCAATATAAGTCGGAATTGAACGAAACAAGAAATATTTGAATCTGTATAACTATATCTTTCTAACGAAGGTAAGAAACTATGATTTCACGTTATAAATAGAAAGATATGTCCAGATTAAAATTAGAAATAGTCGCTATAGAATTTCTGTATATTTTATATAATATATAGCCCTTAAAAATAGCCGTTTTCCAAACGACCTCCGTTTTCCACGAAACCACTTTTGTCGGATCCGAGATGTCAACTTATTACTAGATTCCAAAATTCAGAATTTTTGGAGTTAATATGTGAGCGTGGCACACTTAAACGTGTTTGACCAATTTAAGTTGAATTCAATCGACTAGAAAATGACCATTTTTCAAACGGTCTCAGAATTCGACGAAATTAGTTTTGTTAGGATCGTATCGTCAATATGAAGTTAGAAATAATTTTTATGGAATTTTTAGAGTCCGTATGTGGCCCTGGTAAATTGAAATGTACGTTAAAAGCAATATTGACCGTTCTATTTATTTATATTTTAATTTTGAGGGAAACTGATCGAAACGGTCGAATTGGTTTACAAGACATATTCCATTGTGTTCGGAATGTGGGTAATTAGCTAGGGGCGACAGTTATTGGGCCTCGTTTGGAGTTTGTATTAAAAAGTAACTTTTAGATGGGAAAACTTAAATAAAATAATTAAAATAAAAAGGGGTATAAATGGTTTTCCCTCTTCTCTCTCTTCATATTATCGGTCAACGCTCTGTTAAATAAAAAAATGGAAAACCACGATCCCCAAACCGATCGACGACCGCACCGCCACCCTTCGTCGCCACCGCCGTGCCCGAGCGCCACGCCTCCCTCGTAGGCCACCACCCATTCCGACCTTCCCCAAGCCATCACTGCCCTCCACCGTGAAACCCAAAAATCGATTTAAGCCCCAATCCATGCGCAACCGAGCCCCACAACCGCTCCAGCTTCCTGACCGACCACCCACCGCCGCACTGGCCTCTACCACCGCCTCAGCCAGCCTCCGGCCACCCTCCGACGCGAGAACAATAAGATTTTCTTTTTATTTACTTTCTTTCAGTTTTTTCTATATGTATAAGTATTTAAATAAATTCTGATTTATGTGTATAAAGTTTTGAATCTACTCTCCGTTTTGTTTTATGTAATAAAAATAGGATTTTTTTGATTTTAAAAATATATAAAGGCATTCATAAAATTAGTTTTTAATATAAACTAGAATTGGATTTTTATTTTCAGTTTAACGTGTAACGGCATTTTAAAAATCTTATTTTTATTTATTTAGAAGCTATGAATTTTATTATAAAAAAGTTTCGATTTTTATAAAAATGAAGGAGCTTTGAATTTATTTTTTATGAATAAGAAGTGATTTTTTGAAAACAAAAAGGTTTGATTTTTATCATTAAAAAGAAATGATTTTTATCATTAAAAAGGTTTGATTTTTATCGTTAAAAAGCTTTGATTTTTATCATTAAAAATGGTTTGATGTTTATCATTAGAAAGGAGTTTTGATTTTGATAATTAGCACATAAGAATGAGTTGATTATATATAGAGTAGCGATAAAAGGATGTTTTTTAAAAAATAGCAAAGTATGATTTTTTCAAAAATAGCAAAGTATGATTTTTAAAAATAGCAAAGTATGATTTTTAAAAATAGCGAAGTATGATTTTTATAGTTTGAGTGGAATCATAAAAATAGGATTTTTAGAAATATGAAGTAGCGATAAAAATTCTATTTTTACATTATAGAAGTAGCGATAAAAATTCTATTTTTACAATATAGCAGTAGCGATAAAAATTCTATTTTTACATTATAGAAGTAGCGATAAAAAATCTATTTTTACATTATACAAGTAGCGATAAAAATTCTATTTTTACAATATAGAAGTAGCGATAAAAATTCAATTTTTACATTATAGAAGTAGCGATAAAAATTCTATTTTTACATTATAGAAGTAGCGATAAAAATTCTATTTTTACATTATAGAAGTAGCGATAAAAATTCTATTTTTACATATAAGAAGAAGCAATAAAAAATTCTATTTTCACGGATATGAAGTAGCGAATTAAAAATATGATTTTTATATACTAAAGAATATAAAAATGTGATTTTTATATATGTAGTGAATACGGATGATGAAAGTTACAAAAGGCGAGCACGCCGAAGATTTCCTATGTATGAAGAGTCGCGGCGTTTGGTTTAGCTAATCGGTGAGAACTTCTCACTTTAATTTATTTTCTAGTTAGAAATATATACTAAGATGCAGACGGTGCTTAGAAGCACCCGACACCATTGTTTGAAACCCTGTTTGCTTGATTGATCTGGTTTAATTGAATTTGTTTTGGTTTGTGAAATGGAATTGATTAGAATGGTATGTGAATGGTGGAGGCCATTATTAGACCGGGGATAAGGTTATGTCTTGTCCCGTTTCTAGTATCGTGCCGTTATGCTGCCGAAATTTTCTAAAATAAAAAGTGTTAGTTAAAAATAGTGAAGTATTAAAATAAATATTTTTAACGTTAAAAATATAATTTTTAACGTGTGAAGGAACGACATTGATGGTTGATTGTTTATCATTGCTATTATATACATGTGTTGTATGGAATCCATATAATTAACATTGTATGCTAATTGATTGAGCCTCATTCCAATTTGGAAAATAACGAATATTATAAAATAAAGATTCATGTGTTGAATAGAATAAAAATTCATGTGTTGAATAAAAGCCGTGTTGATTAGATTAACGCCATTTTGACGTGAACGATATTTATATCGATTATATTCGGTTTTATAATGAATATAGAAAAGGAAAAGATTTCAAAATCTACTGGTTTGAAAATATTATCATTTATATAGTAATGATATAGAATATTCAATTTTGATCTAAAATTGAATATGAAGTTGAATTCTTTTTCAAAACGAAGTTAAAAGAAATTATAAAATATGTTTTAAATGGAAATCGATGAAATATGTAATAACCCGGAAATTCTGAGCCAGTTTAAAAATTTTATTTTGGCAATTTTAGCGAATTTTGAACATTTAAAATAGATTATTTTAAATAAAAACGACTAGAAATTTATTTTGAATGGAATTCGAATGTATATATTATATACGTCATCGTTAGAATATAAATAATTATATATAATTATAAAAGGAATTGAAAATGGCGCGGTAGTTCGATAATTCGATTTCAAACTTCAATCGAACGTACCGGGTGCAAAACAATCCGGATTTTAGTGAAACAAAAAATAATAGGATCTAATTGTGAATATCTTTCCAACGAATCCGAAAAATCAAGATTTCATAGCGGGAATCAAAAGATATGTCCAATTGAAAATTCTGAATAGTCGCTATGGAATTCAGGCCCTTAAAAATAGACATTTTGCAAACGACCACGGATTTCGACGAAACCAATTTTGTTGGGTCCGTGATGTCAAATTATTGCTGGGTTTCAAATTTCATAATTTTTCAAATCAATATGTGAGCGTGGCAAAGGAAAACGCGTTTGACCTGTTTCAGTTGATTTTAATCGACTGGAAAATGTCCATTTTTCCAACGGTCTTAGAATTCGACGAAACTAGTTTTGTTAGGACAGTATCGTCAATACGAAGCTAGAAAATATTTTTCTGGAATTTTTCAAGTTAGTATGTGACCCCAGTAATTTGAAATGCGCGTTCAAATTCAATATATAGAGTTATATGTTGATTTTAATGGAAACTGATCGAAACGGTCGAATCAGCCTATGATACATATCCCATTGTGTTTGGAATGGGGGTAAAACGCTGTGAACGGCAGGCGGTGGGCCTCGTTTCGAGGTCATATGTTAAAGTCAACTTTTTCAAAATAAAATAATTAAATAATTAAAAAAAACCTTATCTCCTTTGCCCCCCCGTTCATATTCATTTCAACAGAATGAAAAAAAAGAAGAAGAAAGGAAGCGGAGAGGGCGCAGCCGCGCCCTGGCGATCGCCGCCCCCTCCCCCCCCCCCATCGACCATCGCGCCACCGCGCGACGCATTCCCCCTCCCCCCTCATTTCAGAAATCGACGAAGCCCTCCACCTCTTCTTCCTCTGAGATCAAACCCGACGCCAGTCCCTCCAGCAACCCTAAACCGACCTCCGCACCACCGGACGAACTTCCAGCCGCCATCCGTACGTGCTGCGCCACCATCAGCCGACTCCAACGATGAAAACCCCCTTTTCTCCAATGCTGTAAGTTTTTAATTATATTTTTATTTATAAAATCAGTTTTTTTATATGAATTAGCATTTATAAAATCTGAAAATAAAGTATATAAAAAGATTTGATTTTTAAAATAGAAAATATTAGATTTTTAAAATAGAAAAGATTTGATTTTTAAAATAGAAAAGATTAGATTTTTAAAATAGAAAAGATTTGATTTTTAAAATAAAAAAGATTTGATTTTTAAAATAGAAAAGATTAGATTTTTGAAATTGAAAAGGCGAAATCTTTATATGAAGAATAGCGTGATAAAAGTGGAATTTTTATCAATATAGTATCGATGTAAAAATGGAATTTTTATCAATATAGTATCGATGTAAAAATAGAATTTTTATCCATATAGCGTGATTATAAAAATTCGATTTTTATATATTGAATAACGAGATAAAAATTCGATTTTTAAATATATGAAGTGATTTTAAAAATATGATTTTTAAATTGAAAGTGAACAAATAAAAATGTTATTTTTATTTTAAAGACATCAGTATATAAAAATGTGATTTTTATATATGTAGTGGCTACGGGCAACGAAAGCAACAAAAGGCGAGAACGGCGAAGATTTCTATAAAAGAAGAGTCAAGATGATTGGATAGCTATTGGTGAGAATTTCTCACTCTTCAATTTCTTTTCTAGTTATATATATACTAGGATGCAGACGGTGCTTAGTAGCACCCGACACAATCGTCCACAGACCATGGACTTGTTTATTTGATTGCAAAAATTAGTTATATTATTTGATTGAAATTTGAGTTGTTTGATGAAATGGAATGGATTGATTGATGTGTGAATGGCGTGGGCCTTCACTAGACCGGGGATAAGGCTAGGCCTTGTCCCGTTTCTAGTATCGTGCCGTTATGCCGCCGAAATTTCCTAAAATATGTTAGAAAAATAAAAATATCATTTTTATTGTAAATGAACTGAATAGGAATTAATGTGTTAAAATAAAATATTTTACCGTTAAAAATATAATTTTTAACGTGGAAGTGAATAAAATAAAATATTCATTTACAAACCGGACGGTTTGTTTATGTACACCTATTTGAAGGACATTGATTGGGTCGATAAATTTTACACATCGCCCAACTGCACAAATAAAATCTGTGTTTGTTGATTTGAAACCCCACACGGGTGTTGGGATGAAATTTGAAGTTCACTCATCCTGATTGATTAAATATGTCGATCGATTGATTGACAGGTTGTTATAAGCGTTAGATATCTATATTTGATGCTTATACAGTGTATTGCACTTTGGATGATGGTTGATTATTTACCGTTGCTATTATATACATGTGTTGTATGTAATCCATATAATTAACTTTATATGGTAATTGATTGGGTCTCATTCCAATTTGAAAAATAAAGAATATTATAAAATAAAGGTTCATGTGTTGACTGTACTCATCCGTTGAGATTAGTCATGTGTTGAACGAAATATTTGAAAAGGAAATATTTGAAATCGAAATATTTGAAACAGAAATATTTGAAAAAGAAATATTTGAAATAGAAATATTTGAAATCGAAATATTTGAAATAGAAATATTTGAAAAAGAAATAATCGAATAGAAAACCAATTTGAATTGAATCGAATAGAAAACCAGTTTGAATTGAATCGAATAGAAAACCAGTTTGAATTGAATCGAATAGAAAACCAGTTTGAATTGAATCGAATAGAAAACCAGTTTGAATTGAATCGAATAGAAAACCAGTTTGAATTGAATCGAATAGAAAACCAGTTTGAATTGAATCGAATAGAAAACCAGTTTGAATTGAATCGAATAGAAAACCAATTTGAATTGAATCGAATAGAAAACCAATTTGAATTGAATCGAACAGAAAACCAATTTGAATTGAATCGAATAGAAAACCAATTTGAATTGAATCGAATAGAAAACCTATTTGAATTGAATCGAATAGAAAACCAATATGAATTGAATCGAATAGAAAACCAATTTGAATTGAATCGAATAGAAAACCAATTTGAATTGAATCGAATAGAATACCAGTTTGAATTGAATCAAATAGAAAACCAATTTGAAATGAATTGAATATAAAACGAATTTGAAATGAATTGAATATAAAACGAATTCAAATTGAATTGAAAACGAATTGAAATAAATTCAAATTGAATTAAAATTCGAATTGAATAGAAATGAATTTTAAAACGAATTTATAAGGAAAAATTCAATTTTGATTTGAATTGAAATGGAAGTTGAAAATGTTTTTGAAACGAATTCAAAACTATTTATAAATTTTGTTTTAAATAGTAATCGACGAAATATATATTATATATATAATAAAATGGCCTGAATAGAACGCGCCGCGGTAGTTCGTAAATTTCGACCATTGACTTCGAACGGACATTACGGGAGATCTGACCGTCGGATTCTCCTGAAATCGGAACCGTTGGGTTCGTATCAGAAAGAGCTTTCTAACGATTATTAGAAATTCAAAATCTAACGGTTGGATTTGGAGATACGTCCAAATCAAATTTGGAAAAGGTCGCTGTAAGTGCAGTTCGATGGCCGTTGATGGAAATCGACTGTACGGGCCTTGATAAAATTATTAAAAATATTAATAATTTGTGTAAAATCATAAGAAATGATTTGGGAAAAATTAGGATGAAAAACTTCATATTTGAAAAGATAAAAATAGGTTTTTACCGAAATAAACTAGTTTTGAACTAAAATTAAAACCGTTTATTTTCAAATAAATAAATTGGATTTGAAAGGGGTTTTTAAATAGAATTGATAATTTAAATTATCAAATTTAGAAAATGAGCGAGAATGGAGTATCACCAGTTTTGCTTCATGGGATGAATAGATTGGGATTGGGAAATAAAATAAATAATTAATTCGGTATGGTTCGCTAATCTCGACTAGTTTGGAAAACCATAATTTGGTTTGAATTAACATCCAAAGGAAGATTAAAGGATAAATTTTAAAGAATTTATCTTGGATAAAATTAATGGGAACCTTTCCCTAAGAATGTGAAATTTAGTGACTGATGAATTGGAATGAGGCGTATGTTGTGTTTGTGTAACATTTGTTTTTAATATACGCGGGTTGTTCGGAAAGGCCGGGTTTATACCCATTCTGAATAACCGATTCGACGATATGTCGAAGATGAAGACGGTGGTTGAAGACCAGAAGTCTTCACATCGTTTGGGTGATTACTGATGATCTTGATTGGGCTGTACACCCAAGATGAGGGAATCAGTTCGTTTTCGTCCAGACGTACTTGGAGATCGATGGATATGCGAGGAAAGTGCCTCCGGTTTCGTTCAGACCCAGAACGAACTTGTGAATGGATTTTGTGTCGGACATTGGATTTTACTATGTGTTGATTGATTTCTGTTAAATATATATCTGTTTGGCGGCGGAGAATTTATTCTCTTGCTTAACGCCCTTCTCTGAGACATACGAGCTTAGAGGTTATATATCAATAGATATCAATCGCATGGCATGAATTGCCTGTGTGGCATGCTGAGTTGCATGGATCAAGGCTTCTGTTGAAAAGCAAAGTCTTGTGGTTGATGATCAAAGCACGGCCTACGTGGAAGCTTTGTGTATAGCGTGAATTCACGAGCCTCACACCTCGGTATGAGTTAAAAATGGGATAAGGACTGCAGGGAGAGCACGACGTTTCTTTCTAGCTTTGGTGGTGTCAGTGACTTACCAGCCCTGACATTTATATACTTTTCACCTATGTGGTTATTGGATGAGGCGCCTCGATTTTAGATCTGTAAGGACCGGGAAACGTGTGTTCAGGCATAATTAATCCTGTAACGTAAGTGAGGACCGACCCTGAAGCATCCAGGGGTTGCCCAGAGTGCGTAGCCCTGGGACATTTGCTAGAGTGTCTCGAAAGAGGAGAGGAGCTTGCCCCTTGCCTCGACTCATGACGGAAATCCAATTTCCAATACGTGTATTTCGGCTTTAATTGTAGAACTAGTATGGCGACATAGTGGTATGGGACATTCATGCCGCCTATGATTTATATTTATGATTGAAATTCTTTTGACACTATACACTTATTATAGTATCAAATGATTTGTTTTAAACGTACCAAGCTTGTTTGGCTGTTATAAGGTAAAACCCTATCCTCCGGCTTGCGTTGCATTGTGTGATGGGACCTGGGTCTTATACTAGCTTCATTTTTCGAAAAAGCATTGCGCTGTTTATTCTATGCACTGGTGTTCTTGGGAGGAAACCTGTTCCGTGTTGTACGGCGTGGTCCCTTGAATTACTCTCTTTTAAAATAAAGCTTTAAATAACTGTTTTAGTTCTCACACCAGTCACATGACTGACCTGGAGTTTATTGTTTTAACCTAAACTCTGGGTGCCCCTATTTTCCGCACGGGCAGCTAGTAGTTTTGGTTTTGCAGATTTATATTCACAGTATCCTGGTTTATAGCTGGAATGATATCCGGAAAGCTCTGTATCCGTATATCACCTTCAGTTGTGCTTTGTATTATTTTTCCGCTGCTATGTAATTTATTGTAATCTCTGATATTTATCGAATGTAATTTATTCATTTATACTCTGTATATTCTTGTATCTGATGGAATTGTTGTAATAACAATGAAATGTTCTTCCGTCTGCGTTCATTTGTGTGTTGTTCTCAAAGTATCTGCTCTTTCCTTCACGGGGAAGTTACGGGTTCTTACAGTGGTATCAGAGCTTTGGTTTACAGAGCTCGAGAACAAGACACATTAGAACCATACGAAAGAATTCATCAGATATCGAATTAGTAATATCCAATTATAATGATTCGTTAGAGATAGGATCAGTAGTATCCTAGAACGAGTGTGAAGAGTATATTTTTCAAATGAAAACAATTTTGTTTTGAAAATTTTAAACATTTTATAGGTATTTGAATATTTATTTATTTTGAATTTGGACAATCTAGTATATAAAGGTTTTGCATATACGCGTCATAAACGTATATTCGAAGTTTTAATATATTAGGTAGATATATAATCACATTCTAGTCGCCGGAGATGGTACTGATGATAGCACGTGCATCATCAGTATTTATGTTCGTGTTTCGAAGGTGTGATATCTATATATTTCCATTAGACTGGTGTGAGAACCAAAACTTATATAGCTAGAACACATTGTTGTCAATTGGCATTAAAAACATGATTCTCTGTGTATATGTATCAAAATTATGAATTTGAAACTCTAATTCACTAATTGATTGATGTTTGTGTTGTTTGTTTATTTGTTTGATAATTTTGAACCATTATGCCTAATTGTATCTAATATTGAAGTATATTGAAAATTGGTTGCATTTGCTTGCATATACATATACTTACATTGAACAGGTCATAGCAAGGAGGCTAGAGCCGAAGAATAAAATTTGTTTGCCCGACAAATAGGTACATGTTTACTATATAATTTACTGTTTTGTTTGGGTGATGATGATTTTATGAGCCTATTGGCTAGCCGCTTGGCTTTTTCTTTTTCTTTTTGAGATCAGAAGGCCTATATGGCAATTTCGGGATTTTCCCGTGGCTCCCGGTGCAGGGGAGTTTATGGCGAAATTTTTCGAAAATTTAGGGTGTTAGCCAAATTTTTGAAAATTTTGAAAATTCTCAGAAACTGAAAAGTTGGAGAATGGAAGCCAGATCGAACGTAGAGTTGATTAATCAAACCACTTTCGACTTTGTTCCTTTTCGGGGACAAAAAGTTTTAAGTGGGGGAGATTGTAATAACCCGGAAATTCTGAGCCAGTTTAAAAAATTTATTTTGGCAATTTTAGTGAATTTTGAGCATTTAAAATAGATTATTTTAAATAAAAACAACCAGAAATTTATTTTGAATGGAATTTGAACATATATATTATATACGTCGTCGTTAGAATATAAATAATTATATATAATTATAAAAGGAATTGAAAATGGCGCGGTAGTTCGATAATTCGATTTCAAACTTCAATCGAACGTACCGGGTGCAAAACAATCCGGATTTTAGTGAAACCAAAAATAATAGGATATAATTGTGAATATCTTTCCAACGAATCCGAAAAATCAAGATTTCATAGCGGGAATCAAAAGATATGTCCAGTTGAAAATTCTGAATAGCCGCTATGGAATTCAGGCCCTTAAAAATAGACATTTTGCAAACGACCTCGGATTTCGACGAAACCACTTTTGTTGGGTCTGTGATGTCAAATTATTGCTGGGTTTCAAATTTCGTAATTTTTCGAATCAATATGTGAGAATGGCAAAGGAAAACGCGTTTGACCAGTTTCAGTTGATTTTAATCGACTGGAAAATGGCCATTTTTCCAGCGGTCTCAGAATTCGACGAAACTAGTTTTGTTAGGACCGTATCGTCAATACGAAGCTGGAAAATATTTTTCTGGAATTTTTCAAGTTAGTATGTGACCCCAGTAATTTGAAATGCGCGTTCAAATTCAATATATAGATTTATATGTTGATTTTAACGGAAACTGATCGAAACGATCGAATCAGCCTACGATACATATCCCATTGTGTTCAGAATGAGGGTAAAACGCTATGGACGGCAGGCGGTGGGCCTCGTTTCGAGGTCATATGTAAAAGTCAACTTTTTCAAAATTAAATAATTAAATAAAAAAAACCTTATCTCCTTATCCCCCCCCGGTCATATTCATTTCAACAGAAACGAAAAAAAAAAAAAGAAGAAGAAAGGAAGCGGAGAGGGCGCAGCCGCGCCCTGGCGATCGCCGCCCCCCTCCATCGACCATCGCGCCGCCGCGCGAGGCATTTCCCCCCTCATTTCAGAAATCGACGAAGCCCTCCACCTCTTCTTCCTCTGATATCAAACCCGACGCCAGTCCCTCCAGCAACCCTAAACAGACCTCCGCACCACCCGACGAACCTCCAGCCGCCATCCCGACGTGCTGCCCCGCCCTCAGCCGACTCCGACGATGAAAACCCCCTTTTCTCCAATGCTGTAAGTTTTTAATTATATTTTTATTTATAAAATCAGTTTTTTTTATATGAGTTAGCATTTACAAAATCTGAAAATAAAGTATATAAAAAGATTTGATTTTTAAAATAGAAAAGATTAGATTTTTAAAATAGAAAAGATTTGATTTTTAAAATAGAAAAGATTAGATTTTTAAAATAGAAAAGATTTGATTTTTAAAATAGAAAAGATTAGATTTTTGAAATTGAAAAGGCGAAATCTTTATATGAAGAATAGCGTGATAAAAGTGGAATTTTTATCAATATAGTATCGATGTAAAAATGAAATTTTTATCAATATAGTATCGATGTAAAAATTGAATTTTTATCCATATAGCGTGATTATAAAAATTCGATTTTTATATACTGAATACCGAGATAAAAATTCGATTTTTAAATATATGAAGTGATTTTAAAAATATGATTTTTAAATTGAAAGTGAACAAATAAAAATGTGATTTTTATTTTAAAGACATTAGTATATAAAAATGTGATTTTTATATATGTAGTGGCTACGAGCAACGAAAGCGACAAAAGGCGAGAACGGCGAAGATTTCTATAAAAGAAGAGTCAAGATGATTGAACAACTATTGGGGAGAATTTTTCACTCTTCAATTTCTTTTCTAGTTATATATATATACTAGGATGCAGACGGTGCTTAGTAGCACCCGACACAATCGTCCACAGACCATGGACTTGTTTGTTTGATTGCAAAAATTAGTTATATTATTTGATTGAAATTTGAGTTGTTTGGTGAAATGGAATGGATTGATTGATGTGTGAATGGCGTGGGCCTTCACTAGACCGGGGATAAGGCTAGGCCTTGTCCCGTTTCTAGTATCGTGCCGTTATGCCGCCGAAATTTCCTAAAATATGTTAGAAAAATAAAAATATCATTTTTATTGTAAATGAACTGAATAGGAATTCATGTGTTGAAATAAAATATTTTACCGTTAAAAATATAATTTTTAACGTGGAAGTGAATAAAATAAAATATTCATTTACAAACCGGACAGTTTGTTTATGTACACCTATTTAAAGGACATTGATTGGGTCGATAAATTTACACATCGCCCAACTGCACAAATAAAATCTGTGTTTGTTGACTTGAAACCCCACACAGGTGTTGGGATGAAATTTGAAGTTCACTCATCCTGATTGATTAAATATGTCGATCGATTGATTGACAGGCTGTTGTAAACGTTAGATATCTATATTTGATGCTTATACAGTGTAGTGCACTTTGGATGATGGTTGATTATTTATCGTTGCTATTATATACATGTGTTGTAGGGAATCCATATAATTAGCTTTATATGGTAATTGATTGGGTCTCATTCCAATTTGAAAAATAAAGAATATTATAAAATAAAGGTTCATGTGTTGACTTTACTCATCCGTTGAGATTAGTCATGTGTTGAACGAAATATTTGAAAAGGAAATATTTGAAATCGAAATATTTGAAATAGAAATATTTGAAAAAGAAATATTTGAAATAGAAATATTTGAAATCGAAATATTTGAAATAGAAATATTTGAAAAAGAAATAATCGAATAGAAAACCAATTTGAATTGAATCGAATAGAAAACCAATTTGAATTGAATCGAATAGAAAACCAATTTGAATTGAATCGAATAGAAAACCAGTTTGAATTGAATCGAATAGAAAACCAGTTGAATTGAATCGAATAGAAAACCAGTTTGAATTGAACCGAATAGAAAACCAATTTGAAATGAACCGAATAGAAAACCAGTTTGAATTGAATCGAATAGAAAACCAGTTTGAATTGAATCGAATAGAAAACCAGTTTGAATTGAATCGAATAGAAAACCAATTTGAATTGAATCGAATAGAAAACCAATTTGAATTGAATCGAATAGAAAACCAATTTGAATTGAATCGAATAGAAAACCAATTTGAATTGAATCGAATAGAAAACAAATTTGAATTGAATCGAATAGAAAACAAATTTGAATTGAATCGAATAGAAAACCAATTTGAATTGAATCGAATAGAAAACCAATTTGAATTGAATCGAATAGAAAACCAATTTGAATTGAATCCAATAGAAAACCAATTTGATTCGAATAGAAAACGAATTCGAAATGAATCGAATATAAAACGAATTCGAAATGAATCGAATATAAAACGAATTCGAAACGAATTGAAAACGAATTGAAATAAATTCAAATTGAATTAAAATTCGAATTGAATAGAAATGAATTTTAAAACGAATTTATAAGGAAAAATTCAATTTTGATTTGAATTGAAATGGAAGTTGAAAATGTTTTTGAAATGAATTCAAAACTATTTATAAATTTCGTTTTAAAGAGTAATCAACGAAATATATATTATATATATTATATATATATAATAAAATGGGCTGAATAGAACGCGCCGCGCCGCGGCAGTTCGTAAATTTCAACCACTGACTTCGAACGGACATTACGGGAGATCCGATCGTCGGATTCTCCTAAAACCGGAACCGTTGGGTTCGTATCGGAAAGAGCTTTCTAACGAATATTAGAAATTCAAAATCTAATGGTTGGATTTGGAGATACGTCCAAATCAAATTTGGAAAAGGTCGCTGTAAGTGCAGTTCGATGGCCGTTGATGGAAATTGACTGTACGGGCCTGGATAAAATTATTAAAAATATTAATAATTTGTGTAAACTCATAAGAAATGATTTGGGAAAAATTGGGATGAAAAACTCCATATTTGAAAAGATAAAAATAGTTTTTTATCAATATAAACTAGTTTTGAACTAAAATTAAACTCGTTTATTTTCAAATAAATAAATTGGATTTGAAAGGGGTTTTTAAATTGAATTGATTATTTAAATTATCAAATTTAGAAAATGAGCGAGAATGGAGTATCACTAGTTTTGCTTCATGGGATGAATAGATTGGGATTGGGAAATAAAATAAATAATTACTTCGGTATGGTTCGCTAATCTTGACTAGTTTGGAAAACCATAATTTGGTTTGAATTGACATCCAAAGGAAGATTAAAGGATAAATTTTAAAGAATTTATCTTGGATAAAATTAATGGGAACCTTTCCCTAAGAATGTGAAATTTAGTGACTAATGAATTGGAATGAGGCGTATGTTGTGTTTGTGTAACATTTGTTTTTAATATACGCGGGTTGTTCGGAAAGGCCGGGTTTATACCCATTCTGAATAACCGATTCGACGATATGTCGAAGATGAAGACGGTGGTTGAAGACCGGAAGTCTTCACATCGTTTGGGTGATTACTGATGATCTTGATCGGGCTGTACACCCAAGATGAGGGAATCAGTTAGTGGTCGTCCAGACGTTCTTGGAGATCGATGGATATGCGAGGAAAGTGCCTCCGGTTTCGTTCAGACCCAGAACGAACTTGTAAATGGATTGTGTGTCGAACATTGGATTTTATTCTGTGTTGATTTATTTCTGTTAAATATATATCTGTTTGGCGGCGGAGAATTTATTCTCTTGCTTAACGCCCTTCTCTGAGACATACGAGCTTAGAGGTTATATATCGATAGATATCAATCGCATGGCATGAATTGCCTGTGTGACATGCTGAGTTGCATGGATCAAGGCTTCTTTTGAAAAGCAAAGTCTTGTGGTTGATGAACAAAGCACGGCCTACGTGGCAGCTTTGTGTATAGCGTGAATTCACGAGCCTCGCACCTCGGTATGAGTTAAAAACGGGATAAGGACTGCAGGGAGAGCACGACGTTTCTTTCTAGTTTTGGTGGTGTCAGTGACTTACCAGCCCTTACATTTATATACTTTTCACCTATGTGGTTGTTGGATGAGGCGCCTCAATTTTAGGTCTGTAAGGACCGTGAAACGTGTGTTCAGACATAATTAATCCTCTAACGTAAGTGAGGACCGGCCCTGAAGCATCCAGGGGTTGCCCAGAGTGCGTAGCCCTGGGACCTTTGCTAGAGTATCTCGAAAGCGGAGAGGAGATTACCCCTTGCCTCGACTCATGACGGAAATCCAATTTCCAATACGTGTATTTCGGCTTTAATTGTAGAACTAGTATGGCGACATAGTGGTATGGGACATTCATGCCGCCTATGATTTATATTTATGATTGAAATTCTTTTGACACTATACACTTATTATAGTATCAAATGATTTGTTTTAAACGTACCAAGCATGTTTGGCTGTTATAAGGTAAAACCCTATCCTCCGGCTTGCGTTGCATTGTGTGATGGGACCTGGGTCTTATACTAGCTTCATTTTTCGAAAAAGCATTGCGCTGTTTATTCTATGCACTGGTGTTCTTGGGAGGAAACCCGTTTCGTGTTATACGGCGTGGTCCCTTGAATTACTCTCTTTTAAAATAATGCTTTAAATAACTGTTTTAGTTCTCACACAAGTCACACGACTGACCTGGAGTTTATTGTTTTAACCTAAACTCTGGGTGCCCCTATTTTCCGCACGGGCAGCTAGTAGTTTTGGATTTGCAGATTTATATTCACAGGATCCTGGTTTACAGCTGGAATGATATCCGGAAAGCTCTGCATCCGTGTATCACCTTCAGTTGTGCTTTGTATTATTTTTCCGCTGCTATGTAATTTATTGTAATCTTTGATATTTATCGAATGTAATTTATTCATTTATACTCTGTATATTCTTGTATCTGATGGAATTGTTGTAATAACAATGAAATGTTCTTCCGTCTGCGTTCATTTGTGTGTTGTTCTCAAAGTATCCGCTCTTTCCTTCACGGGGAAGTTACGGGTTCTTACAAAATATATAATATATATGTATTTTATATATATTAATGGCCTGAGTAGAACGCGCCGCACAGCGACCATTCGCGAATTTCGACCATTGACTTCGAATGGACGTTACGGGAGATCCGACCGTTGGATTCTCTTAAAACCGGAACCGTTGGGTTTGTATCGAAAAGAGCTTTCCAATGAATATTAGAGATTTGAAATCTAACGGCTAGATTTGTAGATACGTCCAAATCAAATTTGCAAAAGGTCGTTGTAAGTGCAGTTCGATGACCGTTTATGGAAATCGACTGTACGGGCCTTAATAAAATTATTAAAAATATCAATAATTTGTGTAAAATCATAATAAATGATTTGGAAAGAACTGGGATGAAAAATTCCATGCTTGTAAAGATAAAAATATATTTTTATCGAAATGAACTAGTTTATAACTAGAAAAATAATCCATTTATTTTTGAATAAATAAATGGGATTGAAAATGGGTTTTTATATATAACCAGAATTTCCAATATATGAATTGGAATGTGATTTGGGTTTATCATGAATGGTGCTTTAAAATAACACTTATTCTTTAACCTGATTTACAGTGAAAAGTGATTTGGAATATATAAATCTATTATTAAGATTTAATGGAAATTCCCAAAGTAAAGTTTTCCAATTTAAAAAAATAAATTGGAATGGAATGAAATTCGATTTGGTAATAATCGAAGTGAGTCTCTGTGGAGGAAGATCATTACTATATATATGGAATTTAAAAGGCTTTGCCGTTATTCCATTTATATTATTGGTGGGATATGGAAGTTTATATCGATTATATATATTGATCAGCTTTCCATGAAGATTTCATAACTAATGGAATAGGATATTGGGTTTATCGTGAACTGTGTTTTAAATGACATTAGTTCTTTAACCCAGTTAAAGATAAGATTAATTTCTTGACTTTGAAAAATCATTAAGTAATGATTATTGAGATTAAAACTGAACTAGATTTTTAATGAATCTTTAATTAGATTGGAAAGTGAATTTGATAACTAAAATTATCAATTCAAGAAAATTGTCGAGAATGGAGTATCACCAGTTTTGCTCCAAACGATAGTTAAATCTTTAATTAGATTTGAACGTGAAATGGTAATTAATATTTACCGATAAAACTGTGGTGTTAAATATGGAGTATTACCAGTTTTGCTCCATGGTATGAATAGGTTGGGATTGGGAAATAAAATAAATAAGTACTTCGGTTTGGTTCGCTAATCCCGACTAGGTTGGATAAACCTTAAAATGGTTTGATTTGATATCTAAAGGAAGATTAAAGAATAGATTTAAAAGAATTTATCTTCGATAAAATTAATGGGAACCTTTCCCTAAGAATGTAAATATTTGAATAAAGGAATATTCTGAATCGGAATGAGGCGTATGTAGTGTTTGTGTAACACTTGTTTATTATATACGCGAGTTATTCAGAAAGGTCGGGTTATACCCATTCTAAATAACTGATACGACGATAAGTCGAAGATGAAGACGGTGGTTGAAGACCGGAGGTTTTCACGTCGTTTGGATGACTCCTGATGATCTTGATTGGGTCGTACACCCAAGAGGAGGGAATAAGTTGGTGATCGTCCAGACGTACTTGGAGATCGACGGATATGCGAGGTACAAGGTGCCTCCGGTTTTGTTCAGACCCAGAATGAACTTCTAAATGGACTGTGTGTCTGACATTGGATATCATTCTGTGTGATTGATGGATATCGGTTGCATGGAATGGTCTGAATGTATGGCATGCTAAGATGCAAATGATCAAGGCTTCTATTGAAAAGCAGGGTCTTTGGTTGGCTCATTTACGCCCCAAAGGGCGGGGAAACGTAGTGTTCAGGGTTTAAGTTTAATCCACATCGGTGGACCGGCCCTGTCGCTCCAAGGGACGATGCGTTCTGTTCCTGAGACATGGGCTAGATTGTCTCGAATCGGTTGAGGATCTTGCCCCTAGCCTCGGTTCATAGTTGGAAACCCAATTTCCAAATACGTGACTTTGCGATTTTGATTGTATAACCTATATATGGCGACATAGTGGTATGGGGCATTCATGCCGCCTATGATTGATACTTATGATTTGAAGTGTTTTATACACTATGCACTTATAATAGTATCAAATGATTTGTTTTAAACGTATCAAGCATTCTTTGGCTGTTATAAGGTAAAAACCCTATCCCCCGGCTTGCGTTGCATTGTGTGATAGGACCTGGGTCTTATAACAGCTTCATTTTTCTTTATTTAGCATTGCGCTGTTTATTTTATGCACTGGTATTCTTGGGAGGAAACCCGTTCCGTGTTATACGGCGTGGTCCCTTGATTTACCTAACTTTGAAAATAAAGATTTATAACTGTTTTAGTTCTCACACCAGTCACATGACTGACCTGGAGTTTATTGTTTTAACCTAAACTCTGGGTGCCCCTATTTTGACACGGGCAGCTAGTAGTTTTGGTTTTGCAGATTTATATTCACAGGATCCTGATTTACAGCTGGAACGATATCCGGAAAGCTTTGTATCCGTATATCTCCTTCTAGTTGTGTATTGTATTATTTTCCGCTGCTATGTATTTAAATGTAATTTAAATCTCTGATATTTCTGTGTAATATTCATTTATACTCTGTATATTCTTGTAATCTGATGCATTGTTGTAATATACAATGAAATGTTCTTCTGTATGCGTTATATTGTGGCTTGTTCTCGAACTATCCGTCACTTTCCTTTACGGGGAAGTTACGGGTCTTCACAGTTGGTATCAGAGCTTTGGTTTACAAAGCTAGAGAACAAGACACATTAGAAACATACGAAAGAATTCACCAGATATTGGATTAGCAATATCCAATGAGAATGACTCGTTAGAGATAGGATCAGTAGTATCCTAGAACGAGTGTGAAGAGTATATTTTTAAAATGAAAACAAATTTTTGTTTTGAAAATTTAAATCAATTATTCGTATTTGGTTATTTATTTATATTGACGTGGACAATCCAATATATATAGATTTTGCGTATTCGTCTGATCCGCGTGTATTCAAAGTTTTAATATATTGGATAGATATGGGACCACACACTAGTCACCCGGGGATGATCCTGATGATGGTGCATCATCATCAGCATTTATATTCGAGTGACGAAAGTGAGATTCCTATATATTTCCTATTGACTGGTGTGAGAACCAAAATTAGATAGGGTCTATTGTTGTGATTTGGCATCAAAATTTGATTTTGTATATGTATCAAAATTATGAATTTGAAACTCTAAATCAACGAATTGATTGATGTTTGTGTTGTTGGTTTATTTGTTTGCTAATTTTGAACCATTATGCCTAACTGAATCAAATATTGAATTATATTGAAATTTGGTCGCATTTGCTTGCATATACATATATATCATTGAACAGGTCATAGCAAGGAGGCTAGAGCCAGAGAATAAAATTTGTTTGCCCGACAAATAGGTACATGTTTACTACATAATTTCCTGTTTTGTTTGGGTGATGATGATTTTGTGAGCCTATTGGCTAGCCGCTTGGCTTTTTCTTTTTCTTTTTGAGATCTGAAGGACCGGGGAAGCTATTTGAAATTCCCCGATGCTCCCGGTGCAGGGGAGGTTATGGCGAAATTTTTCGAAAATTTAGGGTGTTAGCCAAATTTTTGAAAATTTGAAAATTCTCAGAAACTAAAGAGTTGGAGAATGGAAGCCAGATCGAACATAGAGTTGAATGATCAAACCACTTTCGACTTTGTTCCTTTTCGGGGACGAAAAGTTTTAAGTGGGGGAGATTGTAACAACCTGTAAAATGCGAGCCAGTTTGAAATTTTTATTTTGGCAATTTTGGCGAATTTTGAATATTTAAAATGAATTATTTTAAATAAAATCGACGAGAAATTTATTTTGAATATAAATCGAACGTATATATTATACGCGTCGTCGTTAGAATAGAAATATTTATATATAATTATAAATAGAATTGAAAATGGCGCGGTAGTTCGATAATTCGATTTCAAACTTCAATTGAATATACCGGGTGCAAAACAATCCGGATTTTAGTGAAACCAAAAACAATAGGATCTAATTGATGATATCTTTCCAATGAATCCGAATAATCAAATTTTCATAGCGGGAATCAAAAGATATGTCCAGTTGAAAATTCTGAATAGTCGCTATGGAATTCAGGCCCTGAAAAATGGACATTTTGCAAACGACCTCGGATTTCGACGAAACCAGTTTTGTTGGGTCCGGGATGTGAAGTTATTGCTAGGTTTCAAATTTCATAATTTTTCGAATCAATATGTGAGCGTGGCATAGGAAAACGCGTTTGACCAGTTTCAGTTGATTTTAATCGACTGGAAATTGGCCATTTTTCAAACGGTCTCAGAATTCGACGAAACTAGTTTTATTAGGACCGTATCGTCAATACGAAGCTAGAAAATATTTTTCTGGAATTTTTCTAGTTAGTATGTGACCCCGGTAATTTGGAATGTGCGTTTAAAATTAAATATAGTGATTTAAAGGTAAATTCAACAGAAACTGATTGTAACGATCAAATCAGCTTACGATACATATCCCATTGTGTTCGGAATGGGGGTGAAACGCTATGGGCGACAGGCGGTGGACCTCGTTTCGAGGTCATAAGTAAAAGTCAACCCTTTGGCACAAATTTAAATTAAAAAAAAAAAAAAAAATTTTCTTTCTTCCCCTATATCCCCTCTGGCCCCCCCCCTCATATTTCAATCGCTCTGAAATAAAAAAAAAAAAAAAAAAAAAAAAAGGGGAAGAGCCGCCGACGAACAAAGCGACCCCCCCGCCTCTTCCACCTCGACCGCGAACAAGGCGACCCCCCGCCTCTTCCACCTCGACCGCGAACAAGGCGACCCCCCCCCCCCCGCCTCTTCCACCTCGACCGCGAACAAGGCGACCCCCCCGCCTCTTCCACCTCGACCGCGACGCAAGAAGACCCCCCCCCCTCCCCTGCTGCTCAGTTCGACGCAAGAGGACCCCCCCCTGTGAGTTTTTTTTTCATTTATTTTATTTTAACAGTTTATTTTATTTTTATTTTTTACATTAACAGAAAATAAACTTTTTTTTTTAGGATTAATAAAACTGATTTCGATTTTTTAAAATAAAAACTGATTTCGTTTTTAAGGTATAAAACTGAACTGATTTTTTTTATAGTGTTTAAAACTGTTTTTATAAATGTTTAAAACTGTTTTTATAAGTGTTTAAAACTGTTTTTATAAGTGTTTAAAACTGTTTTTATAAATGTTTAAAACTGTTTTTATAAGTGTTTAAAACTGTTTTTATAAGTGTTTAAAACTGTTTTTATAAATGTTTAAAACTGTTTTTATAAGTGTTTAAAACTGATTTTTATAAGTGTTCAAAAACTGATTTTTTATTAAGTTTTAAAACTGATTTTAAAATAAAAGTAAAAACTGATTTTATAAGATTTTAAAAACTGATTTTTTTTAGAAAAAGGTTTGAACTTTAAAATTGAAAGGATCGGGTTTTTAGAATAGGAAAGATCATATTTTTAAAACAGAAAAGGCGAAATTTTTATTGGGTAGAAGAAATAAAAATTCGATTTTTATATATTGAACTTTGAAATAAAAATTCGATTTTTATATATTGAACTTTGAAATAAAAATTCGATTTTTATATATTGAACTTTGAAATAAAAATTCGATTTTTATATATTGAACTTTGAAATAAAAATTCGATTTTTATATATTGAACTTTGAAATAAAAATTCGATTTTTATATATTGAACTTTGAACTAAAAATTCGATTTTTATATATTGAACTTTGAACTAAAAATTCGATTTTTATATATTGAATAGCGAAGTAAAAATGTGATTTTTACGTATGTAGTGAAAGCAGCAACGAAGGTGACAAAAAGGCGAAACGACGAAGACTTCTGCAAATGAAGAGCCGTGGAGCTAGGATAGCTATAAGGTGAGAATTTCTCACTCTTTAATTTATTTTCTAGTTATATATATATACTAGGATGCAGACGGTGCTTAGTAGCACCCGACACAATCGTCCACAGACCATGGACTTGTTTGTTTGACTGTTTGGTGATTGATTGCGATATTGGTTTGAATGTGGTTTGTGGTGTGAAAAATCGAATCGATAAATTGGTTAGGATTAGACGTGCGCCGTTATAAGGCGAAGGAGTAAGGCTAGGTTAGACTCTTACTCCAAATTTTGTGGTTTGCATAACGAAAGTGAATTTGATTGATGTGTGAATGGCGTGGGCCTTCACTAGACCGGGGATAAGGCGAGGCCTTGTCCCGTTTCTAGTATCGTGCCGTTATGCCGCCGAAATTTTCTAAAATAAGTTAGAAAGATAAAAATAGCATTTTATTTAAAGAATGAACTGAATAGAAATTCATATGTTAAAATAAAATGTGTTATCGTTAAAAATATAATTTTTAACGTGAATGTGAATAAATAAATATTCATTTACAAACCAGACGGTTTGTTTATGTACACCTATTTGAATGACGTTGATTGGGTCGATAAATTTTACACATCGCCTAACTGCACAAATAAAATATGTGTTTGATTGTTTGAAAACCCCACACGGGTGTTAGGATGAAATTTGAAGTTCACTCATCCTGATTGATTAAATATGTCGATCGATTGATTGACAGGCTGTTATAAGCGTTGAATATCTATATTTGATGCTTATACAGTGTAGTGCACTGTGACGGCAGGGAATTTCGCTCGGTCCGAACCAGTCGCTAAACCGATCCAGGCCATTCGAAACGCCCTATCGTTTGAGAACACGACAAATCAGAAAACATACAGAAGAACATTTCATTGCATATTACAACAATGCATCAGATTACAAGAATATACAGAGTATAAATGAATATTACACAGAAATATCAGAGATTTAAATTACATTTAAATACATCGCAGCGGAAAATAATACAATACACAACTAGAAGGGGTATACGGATACAAAACTTTCCGGATATCGTTCCAGCTGCAAACCAGGATCCTGTGAATATAAATCTGCAAAACCAAAACTACTAGCTGCCCGTGTCGAAAATAAGGGCACCCAGAGTTTAGGTTAAAACAATAAACTCCAGGTCAGTCATGTGACTGGTGTGAGAACTAAAACAGTTATTAGTCTTTAATTTCAAAGGTAAATCAAGGGACCACGCCGTATAACACGGAACGGGTTTCCTCCCAAGAATACCGGTGCATAAAACCAACAGCGCAATGCTAAATAAAGAAAGATGAAGCTGTTATAAGACCCAGGTCCCATCACACAATGCAACGCAGTCGAGGATAGGGTTTTCCCTTATAACAGCCAAAGAATGCTTGATACGTTTAAAACAAATCATTTGATACTATAATAAGTGCATAGTGTATAAAACAACTTCAAATCATAAGTATCAATCATAGGCGGCATAAGCGCCCCATCCCACTATGTCGCCATATATAGGATTACAAATAAAACCCCAAAGTCACGTATTTGGAAATTGGATTTCCATCTATGAACCGAGGCTAGGGGCAAGATCCTCAACCGATTCGAGACGCTCTAGCCCGTGTCTCAGGATCAGAGCTCGAGTGACCCTTGGATCGTCAGGGCCGGTCCACCGATGTGGATTAAAAAGCCTGAACACTGCGTTTCCCCACCCTTTGGGGTGTCAATGAGCCAACGAATGACTCCATCGGTTCGAGAACGACCGATCAATCCGAGGCGCCTCGCAACAGCAACAACCACATAAGTCAAACTCGTCAGGGCGTGTAAAACCACTGACGCCACTTCTAACTAGAAAGAAACGCATGCCCTCCCTGAGGTCCGTCTCCCGTTTTTGATTCATACCGGGTGTGAAACTCGCGAATCAAACGTTACACAAAGCTACGCCACAAAGGCCGTGCTTTGATCATCAACCACAAGACTTTGCTTTTCAACAGAAGCCTTGATCATTTGCATCTTAGCATGCCACACAGGCAAGCCATCCTATGCAACCGATATCAGTCACACAGAATGAAATCCGATGTCAGACACACAGTCCATTTACAAGTCCGTTCTGGGTCTGAACGAAACCGGAGGCACCTAGTACCCCGCATATCCATCGATCTCCAAGCACGTCTGGACGATCACTAACTGTTTCCATCTTCTTGGGTGTACAGCCCAATCAAGATCATCAGTTATCACCCAAACGACGTGAAGACCTCCGGTCTTCGACCATCGTCTTCATCTTCGACTTATCGTCGTATCAGTTATTCAGAATGGGATAAACCCGGTCTTTCCGAATAACTCGCGTATATATTATAAAAGTGTTACACAAACACAACATACGCCTCATTCCAACTCATTAGTCATTAACCGTAAATTAATCAAGAGAATAATTCCCCAAATATTAACCCCGAAGGCCGAAACCAACATCAGATCAATATCCAGAAAACCATTCTACTTAGCTAACCGACAGTTAGTTTCTAAATTTCACGTTCAAATCTAATTAAAGATTTAACTATCGCCTGGAGCAAAACTGGTGATACTCCATTCTCGATCTTTTCAATCTAATTAAAGATTCATTAAAACTCCACATAGTTTTAATCTTTGACTGGGTTAAAGAATCAGTGTCATTTAAAACACAGTTCACGATAAACCCAAAATCTCATTCCATTAATTATCGAGTTAAAGAACGAGTGTTATTTAAAACACTGTTCACGATAAACCCAAAATCTCATTCCATTAATTATCGAGTTAAAGAACGAGTGTTATTTAAAACACTGTTCACGATAAACCCAAAAATCAATATCAATTCAATTCCAATTAAATATTATTTAATTGGTACACTTCATTAAATCTAAATAAAAAGATTTAATCTTATCTCAACTGGGTTCAAGAACAGTGTTAGTGAAGACACCATTCGCGACAAACCCAAATCACATTTGATATTCAATAAAAGGCTCTGAATAGAAAATATATCGGCCTATATTCAATATCAAATTCTACGATCAACAAATGTCGTATTGGAAATAACGATATAAATATATATCTTTCAAATTTCCATAACAACACCTGTATAATCACGAATTCCAACATCGAAATATTCCGAAGACAATTTCGATTCAAATCCACTCCAATGCAATCATTGGAAATTTTGGTTATTTTTAAAACCCTTTTCTAATTCAATTTATTTATTTAAAAATAAATAGAATTATAATTCTAGTTCAAAACTAGTTCATTTCGATAAAAATCTATTTTTATCTTTTCAAATATGGAGTTTTTCATCCCAAACTTTCACAAATCATTTCTTATGATTTTACACAAATTATTACTATTTTTAATAATTTTATCAAGGCCCGTACAGTCGATTTCCATTAACGGCCATCGAACTGCACTTATAGCGACCTTTTTCGAATTTGATTTGGACGTATCTCCAAATCCAACCGTTAGATTTCAAATTTCTAACTTTCATTAGAAAGCTCTTTTCGATACGAACCCAACGGTTCCGGTTTTAGGAGAATCCGACGGTCGGATCTCCCGTAATGTCCGTTTGAAACAAATGGTCGAAATTCACGAACTGCCGCGGCGCGGCGCGTTCTATTCAGGCCATTATATTATATATATAATATATATAATATATACTTCGTCGATTTCTATTTAAAACGAATTATATAAATAGTTTTAAAATCGTTTCAAAAGCTATTTCAACTTTCTTTTCAATTCAAATCAAAATTGAATTCTTCTTCATAAATTCGTTTTAAAATTCATTTCTATTCAATTCAAATTTCAATTCAATTTGAATTCATTTCAATTCACTTTCGATTCAATTTGAATTCGTTTTCAATTCAATTCATTTCGAAATCGTTTTCAATTCATTTCTATTCGAAATCGTTTTCAATTCATTTCTATTCGAAATCGTTTTCAATTCATTTCTATTCGAAATCGTTTTCAATTCATTTCTATTCGAAATCGTTTTCAATTCATTTCTATTCGAAATCGTTTTCAATTCATTTCTATTCGAAATCGTTTTCAATTCATTTCTATTCGAAATCGTTTTCAATTCATTTCTATTCGAAATCGTTTTCAATTCATTTCTATTCGAAATCGTTTTCAATTCATTTCTATTCGAAATCGTTTTCAATTCATTTCTATTCGAAATCGTTTTCAATTTGATATAAATATCGCTCACGTCAAAATGGCGTCAATCTAATCAACACGGCTTCATAAATTTCTATTTTCAAATATTCTATTTCAAATATTTCTTTTTCAAAATAGTTGTTATTATCAAAATATTTCGTTCAACACATGACCAACCTCAATGAATGAGTACTGTCAACACATGAACTTTTATTTTATAATATTCTTTATTTTTCAAATTGGAATGAGGCCCAATCAATTACCATATAAAGTTAATTATATGGATTTTCATACAACACATGTATATAATGACATTGAAAATAATCAACCATCAACCAAAGTGCACTACACTGTATAAGCATCAAATATAGATATTCAACGCTTATAACAGCCTGTCAATCAATCGATCGACATATTTAATCAATCAGGATGAGTGAACTTCAAATTTCATCCCAACACCCGTGTGGGGTTTTCAAACAATCAGACAAAGATTTTATTTGTGCAGTTGGGCGATGTGTAAAATTTATCGTCCCAATCAATGTCATTCAAATAGGTGTACATAAACAAACCATCTGGTTTGTAAATGAATATTTATTTATTCACATTCACGTTAAAAATTATATTTTTAACGATAAAACATTTTATTCCAACATATGAATTTCTATTCAATTCATATTTCAATTCAATTCAATTATTCAATAAAAATGATATTTTTATTTTTCTAATATATTTTAGAAAATTTCGGCGGCATAACGGCACGATACTAGAAACGGGACAAGGCCTAGCCTTATCCCCGGACTAGTGAAGGCCCACGCCATTCACACATCAATCATATCAATTTTATTATGCAAACCACAAAATTTGGAGTAAGTGTCTAACCTAGCCTTACTCCTTCGCCTTATAACGGCGCACGTCTAATCCTAACCAATTTATCGATTCGATTTTCCACACCACAAACCACATTCAAACCAATATCACAATCAATAACCAAACAGCCAAACAAACAAGTCCATGGTCTGTGGACGGGTGTCGGGTGCTACTAAGCACCGTCTGCATCCTAGTATATATATAACTAGAAAAAAAAAAAAATTGAAAGGTGAGAAATTCTCACATATAGCTATCCTAGCTCCACGGCTCTTCATTGATAGAAAACTTCATCGCTATCGCATCTTCGTCATCTTCGTTGCCCAAGGCCACTATATATATAAAAATCGAATTTTTATTTCGCTATTCAATATATAAAAATCGAATTTTTATTTCAAAGTTCAATATATAAAAATCGAATTTTTATTTCAAAGTTCAATATATAAAAATCGAATTTTTATTTCAAAGTTCAATATATAAAAATCGAATTTTTAGTTCGCTATTCGATATATAAAAATCGAATTTTTAGTTCGCTATTCGATATATAAAAATCGAATTTTTATCTCGACTTTCAATATATAAAAATGTGATTTTTACTTCGGCTTCCCATATATAAAAATCTGATTTTTACTCTTAAATTTCTAATCTTCTTCTAGTTTATAAATCATTTTAAAAATCAGTTTTTATATTTTTATAAATCAGTTTTAAAATTCTTTTAAAAGAAATCAGTTTTTACTTTCTTTACAAAAAATCCAGTTTTAAAAATTCTTTTTTAAAAATCCTGTTTTTATTTACTTTTAAAAATTTCTGTTTTTTTAAATCTTTAAAAATTTCTGTTTTTTTAAATCTTTAAAAATTTCTGTTTTTAAACCTTTTAAAAAAAAACAGTTTTATACTTTTATAAAAACAGTTTTAAAATCTTTATAAAAACAGTTTAAAAATCTTTATAAAAACAGTTTAAAAATCTTTATAAAAACAGTTTAAAAATCTTTATAAAAACAGTTTAAAAATCTTTATAAAAACAGTTTTTTTTTCGTTTTTACCTAAAATCGAAATTAGTATTAACGAATTAAAATAAAAAAATAAAAATATAATACGATAAAACACTTACAGAAATCTGAAGAAAAGGGGAGGGAGGTTTCGCAGATCGTCTGAGAGGAGGCGGAGCTCGCTTCCAGGGGGCGTCGGATGTGGGTCAGGGGGCAGGCGGAGGTGGGTGGTCTCAGCGTCGGTTGGGGCTGGGGTTTACGGCGGCGCTTCAAGAGGATGGAGAAGAGAGAAGCGAGAAGGGGTCGGGTTGAGGTGGGGGTTGGTCGGAGGGGGAGGGGAAGCCAGGCGCGGCGCGCCGCTTGAAAGGGGGGGTTCGTCGATCGCCTGACGCGATCTTCTTTTCTTTTTTTTTTTTTTTTTTTTTTTTATTTAAAATTGATTTCCAAAAGTAAACGGGGGGGGGGGTCTGATGATAAGGAGAATATATTTTTTTTTTTTTTAATTATTTAATTATTTTAATTCTAAAAAAGCAACTTTTATTTTCGACCTCGAAACGAGACCCACCGTCTGTCGCCCATAGCGTTTTACCCCCATTCTGAACACAATGGGATATATATCGCAAGCTGATTCGATTGTTACAATCAGTTTCCATTTGAATTACTATATTAAATTTTATACGTACATTTCAAATTACCGGGGTCACATACTAACTAGAAAAATTCCAGAAAAATATTTTCTAGCTTCGTATTGACGATACGGTCCTAACAAAACTAGTTTCGTCGAATTCTGAGACCGTTTGAAAAATGGCCAATTTCCAGTCGACTAAAATCAACTGAAACTGGTCAAACGCGTTTTCCTTTGCCACGCTCACATATTGATTCGAAAAATTATGAAATTTGGAATCTAGCAATAACTTGACACTGCGGACCCAACAAAACTGGTTTCGTCGAAATCCGAGGTCATTTGCAAAATATCCATTTTTAAGGGCCTGAATTCCATAGCGACTATTCAGAATTTTCAACTGGACATATCTTGCGATTCCCGATATGAAATCTTGATTTTTCGGATTCGATAGAAAGATATTATCAATTAGATCCTAAGGTTTTTGGTTTCACTAAAATCCGGATTGTTTTGCACCCGGTACATTCAATTGAAGTTTGAAATCGAATTATCGAACTACCGCGCCATTTTCAATTCTATTTATAATTATATATAATTATTTTTATTCTAACGACGACGCGTATAATATATACGTTCGAATTATATTCAAAATAAATTTCTCGTCGATATTATTTAAAATAATTCATTTTAAATAATCAAAATTCGCTAAAATTGCTAAAATAAAAAATTTTAAACTGGCCCAGATTTTCCGGGTTGTTACAATCTCCCCCACTTAAAACTTTTCGTCCCCGAAAAGGAACAAAGTCGAAAGTGGTTTGATTATTCAGCTCTATGCTCGATCTGGCTTCCATTCTCCAACTCTTTAGTTTCTGAGAATTTTCAAAATTTCAAAAATTTGGCTAACACCCTAAATTTTCGAAAAATTTCGCCATAACCTCCCCTGCACCGGGAGCATCGGGGAATTTCAAATAGCTTCCCCGGTCCTTCAGATCTCAAAAAGAAAAAGAAAAAGCCAAGCGGCTAGCCAATAGGCTCACAAAATCATCATCACCCAAACAAAACAGGAAATTATGTAGTAAACATGTACCTATTTGTCGGGCAAACAAATTTTTATTCTCTGCTCTAGCCTCCTTGCTATGACCTGTTCAATGATATATATGTATATGCAAGCAAATGCGACCAATTTTCAATATCGTTCAATATTTGATATAATTAGGCTAAATGGTTAAAAATTAGCAAACAACTAAACAAACAACACAAACATCAATCAACTAGTGAATTAGAGCTTCAAATTCATAACTTTGATATATATACAAAAATCAGATTTTTGATGCCAAATCATAACCATAGGCCCTATCTAATTTTGGTTCTCACACCAGTCAATAGGAAATATATAGAAAATCACACCTTCGAAACTCGAACATAAATGTTGATGATGCGATCGCTATCATCAATATCATCTTCGGGCCACTAGAGTATGATTCTATATCTATCCAATATATTAAAACTTCGAATACACGCGGATCAGACGTATACGCAAAATCTTTATATACTGGACTGTCCAACTCAATATAAATAGATAATCAGATACGAATAATTGATTTAAATTTTCAAAAAAAAAAAAAATTGTTTTCATTTGAAAAATATACTCTTCACACTCGTTCTAGGATACTACTGATCCCATCTCTAACGAGTCATTCCCGTTGGATATTACTAACCCATTATCTGATGAATTCTTTCGTATGGTTCTAATGTGCCTTGTTCTCTGCTTTGTAAACCAAAGCTCTGATACCAAATGTGACGGCAGGGAATTTCGCTCGGTCCGAACCAGTCGCTAAACCGATCCAGGCCATTCGAAACGCCCTATCGTTTGAGAACACGACAAATCAGAAAACATACAGAAGAACATTTCATTGCATATTACAACAATGCATCAGATTACAAGAATATACAGAGTATAAATGAATATTACACAGAAATATCAGAGATTTAAATTACATTTAAATACATCGCAGCGGAAAATAATACAATACACAACTAGAAGGGGTATACGGATACAAAACTTTCCGGATATCGTTCCAGCTGCAAACCAGGATCCTGTGAATATAAATCTGCAAAACCAAAACTACTAGCTGCCCGTGTCGAAAATAAGGGCACCCAGAGTTTAGGTTAAAACAATAAACTCCAGGTCAGTCATGTGACTGGTGTGAGAACTAAAACAGTTATTAGTCTTTAATTTCAAAGGTAAATCAAGGGACCACGCCGTATAACACGGAACGGGTTTCCTCCCAAGAATACCGGTGCATAAAACCAACAGCGCAATGCTAAATAAAGAAAGATGAAGCTGTTATAAGACCCAGGTCCCATCACACAATGCAACGCAGTCGAGGATAGGGTTTTCCCTTATAACAGCCAAAGAATGCTTGATACGTTTAAAACAAATCATTTGATACTATAATAAGTGCATAGTGTATAAAACAACTTCAAATCATAAGTATCAATCATAGGCGGCATAAGCGCCCCATCCCACTATGTCGCCATATATAGGATTACAAATAAAACCCCAAAGTCACGTATTTGGAAATTGGATTTCCATCTATGAACCGAGGCTAGGGGCAAGATCCTCAACCGATTCGAGACGCTCTAGCCCGTGTCTCAGGATCAGAGCTCGAGTGACCCTTGGATCGTCAGGGCCGGTCCACCGATGTGGATTAAAATGCCTGAACACTGCGTTTCCCCACCCTTTGGGGTGTCAATGAGCCAACGAATGACTCCATCGGTTCGAGAACGACCGATCAATCCGAGGCGCCTCGCAACAGCAACAACCACATAAGTCAAACTCGTCAGGGCGTGTAAAACCACTGACGCCACTTCTAACTAGAAAGAAACGCATGCCCTCCCTGAGGTCCGTCTCCCGTTTTTGATTCATACCGGGTGTGAAACTCGCGAATCAAACGTTACACAAAGCTACGCCACAAAGGCCGTGCTTTGATCATCAACCACAAGACTTTGCTTTTCAACAGAAGCCTTGATCATTTGCATCTTAGCATGCCACACAGGCAAGCCATCCTATGCAACCGATATCAGTCACACAGAATGAAATCCGATGTCAGACACACAGTCCATTTACAAGTCCGTTCTGGGTCTGAACGAAACCGGAGGCACCTAGTACCCCGCATATCCATCGATCTCCAAGCACGTCTGGACGATCACTAACTGTTTCCATCTTCTTGGGTGTACAGCCCAATCAAGATCATCAGTTATCACCCAAACGACGTGAAGACCTCCGGTCTTCGACCATCGTCTTCATCTTCGACTTATCGTCGTATCAGTTATTCAGAATGGGATAAACCCGGTCTTTCCGAATAACTCGCGTATATATTATAAAAGTGTTACACAAACACAACATACGCCTCATTCCAACTCATTAGTCATTAACCGTAAATTAATCAAGAGAATAATTCCCCAAATATTAACCCCGAAGGCCGAAACCAACATCAGATCAATATCCAGAAAACCATTCTACTTAGCTAACCGACAGTTAGTTTCTAAATTTCACGTTCAAATCTAATTAAAGATTTAACTATCGCCTGGAGCAAAACTGGTGATACTCCATTCTCGATCTTTTCAATCTAATTAAAGATTCATTAAAACTCCACTTAGTTTTAATCTTTGACTGGGTTAAAGAATCAGTGTCATTTAAAACACAGTTCACGATAAACCCAAAATCTCATTCCATTAATTATCGAGTTAAAGAACGAGTGTTATTTAAAACACTGTTCACGATAAACCCAAAATCTCATTCCATTAATTATCGAGTTAAAGAACGAGTGTTATTTAAAACACTGTTCACGATAAACCCAAAAATCAATATCAATTCAATTCCAATTAAATATTATTTAATTGGTACACTTCATTAAATCTAAATAAAAAGATTTAATCTTATCTCAACTGGGTTCAAGAACAGTGTTAGTGAAGACACCATTCGCGACAAACCCAAATCACATTTGATATTCAATAAAAGGCTCTGAATAGAAAATATATCGGCCTATATTCAATATCAAATTCTACGATCAACAAATGTCGTATTGGAAATAACGATATAAATATATATCTTTCAAATTTCCATAACAACACCTGTATAATCACGAATTCCAACATCGAAATATTCCGAAGACAATTTCGATCCAAATCCACTCCAATGCAATCATTGGAAATTTTGGTTATTTTTAAAACCCTTTTCTAATTCAATTTATTTATTTAAAAATAAATAGAATTATAATTCTAGTTCAAAACTAGTTCATTTCGATAAAAATCTATTTTTATCTTTTCAAATATGGAGTTTTTCATCCCAAACTTTCACAAATCATTTCTTATGATTTTACACAAATTATTACTATTTTTAATAATTTTATCAAGGCCCGTACAGTCGATTTCCATTAACGGCCATCGAACTGCACTTATAGCGACCTTTTTCGAATTTGATTTGGACGTATCTCCAAATCCAACCGTTAGATTTCAAATTTCTAACATTCATTAGAAAGCTCTTTTCGATACGAACCCAACGGTTCCGGTTTTAGGAGAATCCGACGGTCGGATCTCCCGTAATGTCCGTTTGAAACAAATGGTCGAAATTCACGAACTGCCGCGGCGCGGCGCGTTCTATTCAGGCCATTATATTATATATATAATATATATAATATATACTTCGTCGATTTCTATTTAAAACGAATTATATAAATAGTTTTAAAATCGTTTCAAAAGCTATTTCAACTTTCTTTTCAATTCAAATCAAAATTGAATTCTTCTTCATAAATTCGTTTTAAAATTCATTTCTATTCAATTCAAATTTCAATTCAATTTGAATTCATTTCAATTCACTTTCGATTCAATTTGAATTCGTTTTCAATTCAATTCATTTCGAAATCGTTTTCAATTCATTTCTATTCGAAATCGTTTTCAATTCATTTCTATTCGAAATCGTTTTCAATTCATTTCTATTCGAAATCGTTTTTGTTAGACCAAAAAATGGTCCTAACACCCAAATTATCGTATTTAGAGCGCAGGATATGAAGAAATAACTGAAAAAGTGAGAGAAAAGCAAGACAACAGGATTTTTATAGTGGTTCGGCGTTAACAAGCCTACATCCACTTCATAGTTTCTCATTTCATTCATGGATTACAATTACAAGGAATTCAATCACTCAATCGCTCAAATACAATGAATAATTCTCTTCGAATTCATTGATTTTCATTGATTTTCATTGGAGAAGAAGGTAGTTATTGGTGGGGGAATTCGGCCATGGCTACCATGAATGAATGAAATGCCAAAAGTCCCTTCAAATGGCCATGTTGTGGTGTATTTATAGCTGTAGAGAAGCTCTGGGCACTTCCGGTTCGGATGGGCCACGTGGCGTGACCGGAGGAGATCTCAGAAGTAGCGGAGAACGTGGAAAAGTGGTTACCAGGTCGTGCTTTGCCAAGTGGAGTCCGATCCGCAATTGTAGGAGTCGGTTATGCTAAGAGAAGAGGTCAAACTCTGTGTGCAGAAGCAGGTCCAGTCGGTTCGGATCGGATCCGAACCGAACCAGTTGTTCGAGCAGAATGCTTGCACGCACTTTTGTGCAGAATACTTCAGGCGGTCCGGGTAGAGGGTACTCCGATCCGATCCGGGGAGGGGGATCCGATCCGATCCGAAAGCAGGGATCCGATCCGATCCGATCCGGATGGGGGATCCGATCCGACGACATTTGCATGAATAATTCAAATTTTCCATCTTTCTATCACTGCATCCAAGTGATCGCCAATTAATGTAAGTAACTCAAGTCCTTGGCTTTGGGTAGCCTGGTCACAAAGCAGGCTAACATTTTGCCCCCCAAAGTACATCTTATCGCAGATGAGATGTGCTTTGATTAAGTCGAGATAAATCTTTTTAGAACGCCATCCATCCTTGAGGAGGCTTTATCGAATTGTTGCACTACTTCCATGGGTGCTAGTCAGTACAAATTCTGTGGAAGGAGTAGTCAAAATGATCAGGTAACCGTTTTAAACATTGTCGAATCAAGATGTTGATTTCCTTCATGATAGGTCATATTGTATGTTTGGCTCCCGTGTGAGATCGTACATGTAAAAGTTGATGCCAAACGACGCCATCTTCCTAAACAAGTCAAGTGCATTACTAAGCTAAGATTTCTTTAATGTATAAGTCAATGTATACAATAGCCGTCCAAGTCATAGTATGGTGTCGGAATCTTCATATCTTGAGCTAGCATCCGGACCTTTCGGATAGAGCGCATCAGAGTCGGCATATGAATTTGTCGTTTTTTCTCGAATATGGACTATCTCGATATCAGGATATTAGTCTAGGACTCCATGATTGCATCTAATCGTAATAAAGTGCATCCGAAAGCCATGATCACTTCAGATTGTTTTATAGTCCCGTGATCACATATGAGTCAGTACGAGATGTTGTTGAAAACATGCAAGCCAATAGCTGGTAGGATTATCACAATTGTAAGGCAGCAGAGGAGTTCATCATACTCTCCATTTGATGCAGTTGCCGATCAAGTCTTTGAATTCTTGCTTGATTCATAATTTCGCTCACTTGGATGGTTGGGATGAATCATGTCATATTCTAAAGATATAATGTATATGTTCTGAATCATGCATTGAGTCAGGGTCATGTTTAAAGTCAATCTGTCGGTTGAAGTTGATGTTCCTAGCATTAGTGGAGGACGAGCGAAGTCAGTGCTTATGCCCCCAGCATTGTTGGGGGTTATGATAGGTCAATCGGACATCCAATCTTTTAGCCTTTATACTTTTTTCTGCCGCATCGGGTTAGATATGTAGGTTCAACAATCTTAGTCACCCTGTGTCGTTATGTGCACATTCCCAAGTCATCAAGGGTTGGAGTTGTATATGCGAATGGTCGAATCACATTCGCGTTGGGGTCAACCCATCTGTTTAGCCAGAAAGCAGTGATCGCCCTATTGAGTATATCAGCAAACTTAGATACTCTCCTTACATCAGACACAGTATTGAGCAAGCTCGTCAACCTTGCAAGCGAGCGAACGTCGTTAGTGAGTTATTCGAGCTCCTTCATTCACGCTTTGGCATAATCTGAAATAGCCATCATAGTCTTGTTGAGTCTATCTCCCGTGCTTGGTTCCATTAAGCTTGACAATCAAGACCGCGGGCCCGATTAATGACATTGGTCTTTTACATGATTGTAAATTCCCGTTAATCTTTCCTGGGGCTTTTCTTCTTCCTTTATTATTTCAAGAGTTAGATGGTGCTCCATTCTGTCGTGAAGACATTGAGATCATCCATTTCAACATTAGCACACTCTTATTGCACGAATCTGCCTGTCTCAGGATAGGATTTTCCAACGTTTCTAGGAAAATCTCATGGTAGATAGATACCAAAGTTTGTTTTAGAGGTGAATCCTCCAAGTCCTCTTGGTGGAACCCGATGAAGAGGGATTTTGAAGTTTGAGATATCCAGAATACCGGATACCACAGCAATCAACACCATATATGGTCCAGATCGATGTACCGATGTTGCTGCAACGTTGAATCTTTCAAGCAATGCATGCAGGGTCTCGTTGGATCTCTAATTTAGCACTAGTGCCCCCGGTATGAAGTCCTGAAGCGGGTGGAAGCCGGCCTCTGGCTTCTTGGTTTTGCATATGTGATAGCCGTCCATCAGGCTTCTGTTCTTTAATTCTGAATGAAAAATTCCTATTCATATGTATGCGGGTTGGTCTTGGCGAGTCATTCTTTTGGTTACAGTCTAGGATCTTGCGGGGCTCCGATGATAATAAATGTGCATAAAGTCGGCAATACTCGAAACTTGTGTCCTATGCCCCCCTCTACAGGGGTTCTGCTATGCGGTGAGCACCAGATCCATTTCTTCCCTAAATTCATACTTCTTCATCAAGTCATGAGTTAAAGTTTGACATAAAATTATTTGTTTGTGTCTGACTCATGTTAGTTTTGGATCTCCCATCCAAGCTCTGAGGATTGGAGTTGAATTGCGATATGTCAAATTATTGCCACTTCGAATGCCTCTACTTTCCCCCTTCATGAGGAGCCTCATGTTGAGGTTGAGCTGGGTTTTAAACATTGATCTGTATGGAAGCAAAGGTTGGTCGGGCTCCGTTTAAGTTTTTCGGCGGCTCTTACATATCCATCGTTTTCATTCAAAATGTCACGGTCGGAAGTTGCATGTTACAAATACCTGGGAGGAGGTTGGTTGCATCTTTGTTTTATCAAAGACGACCATACTAACTTGTCCTAGGGTCTCATATTATCTGGACCATGGGGCAGGGAGCGTATGAGCCAAGTTCATTGTTGTTTGAATTCCCATGGAGCTCGCTCTAGCGAATAAGTCGAAGCTACTAGGCCTTCCACCTATCCGAGTAGAGAAGTTATCCACCATTTTCTGTCGTTTCCGGAGAAGTTCATCTCGCTGATCCATGTGAGTTCACAAATCAGCAAGGGTACCATCCATTTCATATCTAGCTTGACATGCTGAGGGATCATCACAAGAAGAAATCTGCTACCTTCCTTCGATCCTAGCGCCTTCTGCGCCAATATCCTCAGCACGGAAGAAATTTCTATCTTCCTTCTTCTTCGCTTTTGAGTCTGAGTGTCAGGCAATTCGCCTCCGCGCAAGTTAGGAGTCAAAGCAATGGCATCTCCCTTTACATGAGGTCTTTCAATCGGGAAGTCGGTCCGGACTAGCAAATGGACGTTCACTCTGCATCCATTTCGTGGTCCTCAAGCAGCCTGTCAAGATCGAGGTATAAGTTAGTCACAGACATATAACATTTATGAATATTTTCAGCAGTGCGGCCCCAGTCCGGGGGTAATGGAGAAAGGTCGGCAGTTGTATCACATCCCTTTTAAATTTAGACATGGATGCATGGAAAAGAGACATTGCTTTATAAGCTTATGTGCTCGAGTTATCCAAGTGCTCGAGTTATCACGTTTTCCATTCAACGTATTTGTGAGGTAGCACTCGTCGTTGCACTTGGGCTATGGCCAGTCACACATGGGCTTGTATGTTGATTTGATATATCACTCTTAGGACCTCCTTTCGGTGATTGCATTGAGTCGTGTCGGAAGCTTAGCATTAGAAGTCGACGTCATTCCTTCAAACACGACCTCTTTGTTGTTGTACGCGTGTATCCCTTGTGTCTTTTCTTTGTATCTGTACATAATCTTGGAATTTGAAAAAGAATAGTTAGCTTAGTCTTGCAAGCTTCTAAGTCAATCTTTAAGTCACAAGCAATTGTAGCTCGAAATGAAAACATGTTGAGTGCTAATCTATCTAGCATAGAATTATTAAATGTCAAAGTGTCAAGTGTCATAGTTTGGAGGTATAGTGTCTGTAGCCTCCATTTAACTTTGAAACGCGGGTCGCGTCCGAAGCGTGTTTGAAGTTAATTCAGAAATCTATGTCCGTGCCCCCAGCGTTGATGGGAACCGGATTAAGTCATTCGGATGTCTAATCCGTAAGTCCTTTATAATCCTGTCCTCAGTTAGAGGGCAATGAAGATTGCATGCACGTCGCAGCATTGTCCTTTATACTCTCTCCCAAGTCGTGAGAGTTAGAGTTATGAGTTTAGTGGTCTTAAGTCATGGTGCACCATTCACACTAACCCAACAGATTTATACTCTCTCTCAAGTCGTGAGAGTTAGAGTCATGGACGTCGCGGTTCGTCCTTTATACTCTCCCAAAGTCAGTTTGGGTTAGAGTTGTGGATCGAGTGGTCTTAAATCTTGGCGCGCCTGTCACACTCGTCCTAAGTTTATACTCATATCCAAGCTCTGAGGATTAGAGTTAGTCGGGCAAACAGTCGGGTCACATTTGCCTTGGCATCGTCCCTTTGCTCCTACATCAAGGGCAAAGGTCGCCATCAGGGATGGTCGGTTCACGTCCCTATTGATTTTATACTCCTCCCGTCGGAAGCATGGGAAAGAGTTAAAGACGTTTTTGGAGAGCGGTCGAGTCACACTCATCCTCGTCTTAACATTTCCCTTTTGCCCCCACATCGAAGGCAAAAGTTATGTCGTTCATGTGATCGTGCCCCTGTCACTTTTGCACTCTTCTCGTTGGATCAGGGGATGGAGTCATAGAACTGCTAAGTGGTTATGTCACACCCGAGTATATCTCTATGTCGTGTCTGGCAAATTAAAGGATAGATGTTGAGGATGCCTCATTTGTATGCCTATGCATATATATGTTGAAATTATGTGCATATATTCGCTTGCCCCCTACTTCAAGGGCAAAAGGTCCATGATGGTCAAACTTCATTTATGTCAGGTTGTTGGCATCAGGAGGGTGAATAGTTGAATCACGTTCGCCAAAGCTTTACGTTCCTCCGACTAAACCATGGAAGGAGTGGTTGGCACCAAACTTCGGGTACCTTCATCATTCATATCGCATGAGTTAGTCATGTCCATAACTCAGGAAGCATGTAAAAGTAAATTGTATGATTGAAAAGTAAGCATATCAAGGGGCAGTGCTGCCTCCTTTAACGGATCGAGCCATGTAGACGGTCGAACTGCATCCATCCAGAATCAGATTCTGACGTTGAAATTCAATGCACAATTATCTTGAGGCTTGCCACATGTGAGCCAATGAGTGGATGGTCACCTCGGATCCATCTTAAGCTATACAACTTCTCTCAGGCGAAGGATGTGGCTCTGTAAACGAGCAGTTCAATCGGGCTCGTTACGGCAATGCTCCATAATTCTTCATGTAGGTGCTCAAAGTTTGATCGGTACCAGATTCGGGGTACCTACATCATCCACCTATAAATTCATCTAAGTTAGTTACATCAATAACTCATAAAGCATGGAAATATAAGAGTCATGGTTAAAAAGTAATCCTGTTAAAGGAATGAATATCATTTTGTGCGAAGATGGCATTGCACGCTCTTTGCAGGTCCATTTTTCCTCACTACATCTTTATCAGGGGATGGCTGTCAAAATCTTTAACTGGTGATGGACGTCTTTTCAAACCGTTGTGGGGTGGCGGTCCTAAGAATGAACAGACCTTGATTGAGGACTTGGAGTGACAAAGGCAATTAGGTAAATACTATAAGCGAATAACGAGGTCACATCTTATTTGAATTGGCTTCTTGCCCCCATGCTAAGGGCAAGGATTGAGTATAAGGGAGTCATGGCTGCTAGGGGGATAGTCATATCTCATCCATCCACAGATATGCCTTTAGTCCCATGTTGGGAATAAGATCTAATGCACAGATAATCAATCAGCATCCAGGCTTAAGTGCTCTAAACCTTTAACTTGCCACTTCCATTGAGTAGCATCTCCTAACTAGCTAAATAGCAGTCTCTTCCAGTAACATGGTCGCCATGGACCATTCCCATTCCATCTTTCGTTAGGAATTTTAGCAATAGATACCAGGGTGCAATGTAAGCTCTAATCGCCGCTAGAGCTGGTCAGTTTAGACCTTAGTCAGATAAACTTGAGTACAATAGCATGGCTTCCAAGGCTTGAAGTAATGTTCACGTTTTCTATCACAATTGATGTATGAAGTCAAGAGCTAACGGTCGATTCATATTTGTTTTGATCTCGAACTCTCATCTCTTGACAAAGGTCATGTGCTGACTGGTGAGCAGTCAAGTTGCTATCATCCGAGCAAAGATTCACATGTCCAATCATGGCCTGCAGGGGTTCAGCTGTTATCTATCGCTGGGCACCAAAGCATGTTGACCTAACCCTTATTCGATGGAAATCAGTTTTCCTCAATGCGATTGACAGAAAATAGCCATTTCAAAGGTTAGCTAAGTTCTTTGGGAGGTGAGACGCAGGACATTTTATTCATCACATCATACAATTGAAGTGTAGCTTTGGGATGTTGGGATCCTTAGCTGCTTTCTGGTATCCCACCATTGACAGTCATGTTCACTAAGATCATATGAATCGTCTTTGAAGTAGTGTTCAAACTATTCTATATAACTGTCACTCGATGCTCCGCCGATTGGACCGGTTTAAGTCATATAAATGGGATGGTCACTACTCATTAAGGAACAACATCAGTTGCATTGCTGAAATCTACACTATCGGAGTTCCAGAAGATGAGGCTACTATTAGACAATCATTATCTCGTATACTGTCGTTGATAGCAAGCTGAATCTGACTGACAGCTCCTCCCATTGAATGGCATCGGCAAATAGAGGCTATGGCTTCTGGAGGAATCCTAGTCGTTGCCATTTGGTTGTCATATTCTTTGACTATCCGCCTTATCTTCATTAACAAACTTTGATGAGTACTGTTGGTCAAAATATACGTCGAGCCGAAGGCGAGCCGTGCTCCGAGCCGAAGGCGAGGCCGTCAGCGGGTCCGGGCGCAGCGCCGGCGGGGGTCCGGGGCCCCGCAGTCCCGGCGGCGATCGACCTAGCCGGTTAGGTCGAAAATGTGGGCACCGCACGATTTTTTCGATTTTGGACGATGGAGCCTTTTCTGAAATGGTCATAAAAATGTATTTTTTCCCAAAAACAGCTATTTCGGTTCGGATCGGATCATCCCTTCAAATTGCGGCTCGGGATTGCCTTCACGTTGGGTCGGATCATAGATGCACCATCGGTAACTTTCATTTCCTCGGTTCGGTTCGGAGATGCATCCCCAGGTCGGATCGGGGTATCAACAGCAGCTGGATTCGAGTCCTGCTCAACGGGTCGGGTCGGAGCATTGTCCCCGGGTCGGTTCGTTGTGCCACTCCGGGTTAGACGTCTTCGGGTCGGATTGGATCGGGTATGTCATTGGATCGGGTCGGGGTTACGTCATCAGCAAGCGGCCGATTCGGATCTTTTCCTGCGGTTCGGGTCGGATTGATTTTTCATTTTATTGGGGTCGGATCGGACCCCTGGTCATTGGATCCGAACCGATGCTGCTATTACTAGTTCTGGCGTCTCAGTGTATAACTTCGTGGGGTCGGGTCGGACCCGACCCGAACTGAGTGGGGCTATCCGAACCGAAGCCATGCGATTCTGCATTAACTCAATCCGATCTGCTGGTCACCCGCATCCGATCCAGAGACTTTTTCGAACTGGAAAGTCATTAAAAATGTTGAATTTGCCGGATTTCCTCATCGGACTTGGCAATCCAATAAGTAGATTGGAGAATCCTTAAGCGCTGAGAATCTTCATTCTCAGTGAAAGCACCAAAATGTTAGACCAAAAAATGGTCCTAACACCCAAATTATCGTATTTAGAGCGCAGGATATGAAGAAATAACTGAAAAAGTGAGAGAAAAGCAAGACAACAGGATTTTTATAGTGGTTCGGCGTTAACAAGCCTACATCCACTTCATAGTTTCTCATTTCATTCATGGATTACAATTACAAGGAATTCAATCACTCAATCGCTCAAATACAATGAATAATTCTCTTCGAATTCATTGATTTTCATTGATTTTCATTGGAGAAGAAGGTAGTTATTGGTGGGGGAATTCGGCCATGGCTACCATGAATGAATGAAATGCCAAAAGTCCCTTCAAATGGCCATGTTGTGGTGTATTTATAGCTGTAGAGAAGCTCTGGGCACTTCCGGTTCGGATGGGCCACGTGGCGTGACCGGAGGAGATCTCAGAAGTAGCGGAGAACGTGGAAAAGTGGTTACCAGGTCGTGCTTTGCCAAGTGGAGTCCGATCCGCAATTGTAGGAGTCGGTTATGCTAAGAGAAGAGGTCAAACTCTGTGTGCAGAAGCAGGTCCAGTCGGTTCGGATCGGATCCGAACCGAACCAGTTGTTCGAGCAGAATGCTTGCACGCACTTTTGTGCAGAATACTTCAGGCGGTCCGGGTAGAGGGTACTCCGATCCGATCCGGGGAGGGGGATCCGATCCGATCCGAAAGCAGGGATCCGATCCGATCCGATCCGGATGGGGGATCCGATCCGACGACATTTGCATGAATAATTCAAATTTTCCATCTTTCTATCACTGCATCCAAGTGATCGCCAATTAATGTAAGTAACTCAAGTCCTTGGCTTTGGGTAGCCTGGTCACAAAGCAGGCTAACAGTTTTCAATTCATTTCTATTCGAAATCGTTTTCAATTCATTTCTATTCGAAATCGTTTTCAATTCATTTCTATTCGAAATCGTTTTCAATTCATTTCTATTCGAAATCGTTTTCAATTCATTTCTATTCGAAATCGTTTTCAATTCATTTCTATTCGAAATCGTTTTCAATTCATTTCTATTCGAAATCGTTTTCAATTTGATATAAATATCGCTCACGTCAAAATGGCGTCAATCTAATCAACACGGCTTCATAAATTTCTATTTTCAAATATTCTATTTCAAATATTTCTTTTTCAAAATAGTTGTTATTATCAAAATATTTCGTTCAACACATGACCAACCTCAATGAATGAGTACTGTCAACACATGAACTTTTATTTTATAATATTCTTTATTTTTCAAATTGGAATGAGGCCCAATCAATTACCATATAAAGTTAATTATATGGATTTTCATACAACACATGTATATAATGACATTGAAAATAATCAACCATCAACCAAAGTGCACTACACTGTATAAGCATCAAATATAGATATTCAACGCTTATAACAGCCTGTCAATCAATCGATCGACATATTTAATCAATCAGGATGAGTGAACTTCAAATTTCATCCCAACACCCGTGTGGGGTTTTCAAACAATCAGACAAAGATTTTATTTGTGCAGTTGGGCGATGTGTAAAATTTATCGTCCCAATCAATGTCATTCAAATAGGTGTACATAAACAAACCATCTGGTTTGTAAATGAATATTTATTTATTCACATTCACGTTAAAAATTATATTTTTAACGATAAAACATTTTATTCCAACATATGAATTTCTATTCAATTCATATTTCAATTCAATTCAATTATTCAATAAAAATGATATTTTTATTTTTCTAATATATTTTAGAAAATTTCGGCGGCATAACGGCACGATACTAGAAACGGGACAAGGCCTAGCCTTATCCCCGGACTAGTGAAGGCCCACGCCATTCACACATCAATCATATCAATTTTATTATGCAAACCACAAAATTTGGAGTAAGTGTCTAACCTAGCCTTACTCCTTCGCCTTATAACGGCGCACGTCTAATCCTAACCAATTTATCGATTCGATTTTCCACACCACAAACCACATTCAAACCAATATCACAATCAATAACCAAACAGCCAAACAAACAAGTCCATGGTCTGTGGACGGGTGTCGGGTGCTACTAAGCACCGTCTGCATCCTAGTATATATATAACTAGAAAAAAAAAAAAATTGAAAGGTGAGAAATTCTCACATATAGCTATCCTAGCTCCACGGCTCTTCATTGATAGAAAACTTCATCGCTATCGCATCTTCGTCATCTTCGTTGCCCAAGGCCACTATATATATAAAAATCGAATTTTTATTTCGCTATTCAATATATAAAAATCGAATTTTTATTTCAAAGTTCAATATATAAAAATCGAATTTTTATTTCAAAGTTCAATATATAAAAATCGAATTTTTATTTCAAAGTTCAATATATAAAAATCGAATTTTTAGTTCGCTATTCGATATATAAAAATCGAATTTTTAGTTCGCTATTCGATATATAAAAATCGAATTTTTATCTCGACTTTCAATATATAAAAATGTGATTTTTACTTCGGCTTCCCATATATAAAAATCTGATTTTTACTCTTAAATTTCTAATCTTCTTCTAGTTTATAAATCATTTTAAAAATCAGTTTTTATATTTTTATAAATCAGTTTTAAAATTCTTTTAAAAGAAATCAGTTTTTACTTTCTTTACAAAAAATCCAGTTTTAAAAATTCTTTTTTAAAAATCCTGTTTTTATTTACTTTTAAAAATTTCTGTTTTTTTAAATCTTTAAAAATTTCTGTTTTTTTAAATCTTTAAAAATTTCTGTTTTTAAACCTTTTAAAAAAAAACAGTTTTATACTTTTATAAAAACAGTTTTAAAATCTTTATAAAAACAGTTTAAAAATCTTTATAAAAACAGTTTAAAAATCTTTATAAAAACAGTTTAAAAATCTTTATAAAAACAGTTTTTTTTTCGTTTTTACCTAAAATCGAAATTAGTATTAACGAATTAAAATAAAAAAATAAAAATATAATACGATAAAACACTTACAGAAATCTGAAGAAAAGGGGAGGGAGGTTTCGCAGATCGTCTGAGAGGAGGCGGAGCTCGCTTCCAGGGGGCGTCGGATGTGGGTCAGGGGGCAGGCGGAGGTGGGTGGTCTCAGCGTCGGTTGGGGCTGGGGTTTACGGCGGCGCTTCAAGAGGATGGAGAAGAGAGAAGCGAGAAGGGGTCGGGTTGAGGTGGGGGTTGGTCGGAGGGGGAGGGGAAGCCAGGCGCGGCGCGCCGCTTGAAAGGGGGGTTCGTCGATCGCCTGACGCGATCTTCTTTTCTTTTTTTTTTTTTTTTTTTTTATTTAAAATTGATTTCCAAAAGTAAACGGGGGGGGGGGGGGGGTCTGATGATAAGGAGAATATATTTTTTTTTTTTTAATTATTTAATTATTTTAATTCTAAAAAAGCAACTTTTATTTTCGACCTCGAAACGAGACCCACCGTCTGTCGCCCATAGCGTTTTACCCCCATTCTGAACACAATGGGATATATATCGCAAGCTGATTCGATTGTTACAATCAGTTTCCATTTGAATTACTATATTAAATTTTATACGTACATTTCAAATTACCGGGGTCACATACTAACTAGAAAAATTCCAGAAAAATATTTTCTAGCTTCGTATTGACGATACGGTCCTAACAAAACTAGTTTCGTCGAATTCTGAGACCGTTTGAAAAATGGCCAATTTCCAGTCGACTAAAATCAACTGAAACTGGTCAAACGCGTTTTCCTTTGCCACGCTCACATATTGATTCGAAAAATTATGAAATTTGGAATCTAGCAATAACTTGACACTGCGGACCCAACAAAACTGGTTTCGTCGAAATCCGAGGTCATTTGCAAAATATCCATTTTTAAGGGCCTGAATTCCATAGCGACTATTCAGAATTTTCAACTGGACATATCTTGCGATTCCCGATATGAAATCTTGATTTTTCGGATTCGATAGAAAGATATTATCAATTAGATCCTAAGGTTTTTGGTTTCACTAAAATCCGGATTGTTTTGCACCCGGTACATTCAATTGAAGTTTGAAATCGAATTATCGAACTACCGCGCCATTTTCAATTCTATTTATAATTATATATAATTATTTTTATTCTAACGACGACGCGTATAATATATACGTTCGAATTATATTCAAAATAAATTTCTCGTCGATATTATTTAAAATAATTCATTTTAAATAATCAAAATTCGCTAAAATTGCTAAAATAAAAAATTTTAAACTGGCCCAGATTTTCCGGGTTGTTACATGCACTTTGGTTGATGGTTGATTATTTTTCAATGCTATTATATACATGTGTTGTATGAAAATCCATATAATTAATTTTATATGGTAATTGATTGGGCCTCATTCCAGTTTTAAAAAGAAATATTTGAAATAGAATATTTGAAAATAAAGGAATATATGAAGCCGTGTTGATTAGATTGACGCCATTTTGACGTGAACGATATTTATATCGATTTTATTCATTTTGAAATGAATTGAATTGAAAACGATTTCGAAATGAATTGAATTGAAAACGATTTCGAAATGAATTGAATTGAAAACGATTTCGAAATGAATTGAATTGAAAACGATTTCGAAATGAATTGAATTGAAAACGATTTCGAAATAAATTGAATTGAAAACGATTTCGAAATAAATTGAATTGAAAACGATTTCGAAATGAATTGAATTGAAAACGATTTCGAAATGAATTGAATTGAAAACGAATTCAAAATGAATTGAAAACGATTTCGAAATGAATTGAATTGAAAACGATTTCGAAATAAATTGAATTGAAAACGATTTCGAAATAAATTGAATTGAAAACGATTTCGAAATGAATTGAATTGAAAACGATTTCGAAATGAATTGAATTGAAAACGATTTCGAAATAAATTGAATTGAAAACGATTTCGAAATAAATTGAATTGAAAACGAATTCAAATGGAATTGAAAGCGAATTGAAATGAATTCAAATTGAATTGAAATTCGAATTGAATAGAAATGAATTTTAAAATGAATTTATAAAGAAGAATTCAATTTTGCTTTGAATTGAAATAGAAGTTGAAATAGAATTTGAAACGATTTCAAAACTAATTATATAATTCGTTTTAAATAGAAATCGACGAAATATATATTATATATATTATATATATAATATAATGGCCTGAATAGAACGCGCCGCGCCGCGGCAGTTCGCGAATTTCGACCATTGACTTCGAATGGACATTACGGGAGATCCGACCGTCGGATTCTCCTAAAACCGGAACCGTTGGGTTCGTATCGAAAAGAGCTTTCTAACGAATATTAGAAATTTGAAATCTAACGGTTGGATTTGGAATTATGTCCAAGTCAAATTTGAAAAAGGTCGCTGTAAGTGCAGTTCGATGGCCATTGATGGAAATCGACTGTACGGGCCTTGATAAAATTATTAAAAATAGTAATAATTTGTGTAAAATCATAAGAAATGATTTAGAGAGAATTGGGATGAAAAACTCCCTATTTGAAAAGATTAAAATAGTTTTTTTATCGAAATGAACTAGTTTTGAACTAGAATTATAATTCTATTTATTTTTAAATAAATAAATTGAATTTGAAAGGGGTTTTGAAAATAACCAAAATTTCCAATGATTGCATTGGAGTGGATTTGAATCGAAATTGTCTTCGGAATATTTCGATGTTGGAATTTGTGATTATACGGATGTTGTTACGAAAATTTGAAAGATATATATTTATATCGTTATTTCCAATACGACATTTGTTAATCGTAGAATTTGATATTGAATATAAGCCGATATATTTTCTATTCAGAGCCTTATATTGAATATCAAATGGGATTTGGGTTTGTCGTGAATGGTGTCTTCACTAACACTGTTCTTGAACCCAGTTGAGAAAAGATTAAATCTTTTTATTTAGATTTAATGAAGTGTACCAATTAAATAATATTTAATTGGAATTGAATTGATATTGATTTTTGGGTTTATCGTGAACAGTGTTTTAAATAACACTTGTTCTTTAACCCGATAATTAATGAATGTGATTTGGGTTTGTCGTGAATGGTGTCTTTACTAACACTGTTCTTGAACCCAGTTGAGAAAAGATTAAATCTTTTGATTTAGATTTAATGAAGTGTACCAATTAAATAATATTTAATTGGAATTGAATGGATATTGATTTTTGGGTTTATCGTGAACAGTGTTTTAAATAACACTTGTTCTTTAACCCGATAATTAATGGGATGTGACTTTGGGTTTATCGTGAACCGTGTTTTAAATGACACTGATTCTTTAACCCAGTCACAGATTAAAACTAAGTGGAGTTTTAATGAATCTTTAATTAGATTGAAAAGATCGAGAATGGAGTATCACCAGTTTTGCTCCAGGCGATAGTTAAATCTTTAATTAGATTTGAACGTGAAATTTAGAAACTAACTGTCGGTTAGCTAAGTAGAATGGTTTTCTGGATATTGATCTGATGTAGGTTTCGGCCTTCGGGGTTAATATTTGGGGAATTATTCTCTTGATTAATTTACGGTTAGTGACTAATGAATTGGAATGAGGCGTATGTTGTGTTTGTGTAACACTTTTATAATATATACGCAAGTTATTCGGAAAGACCGGGTTTATCCCATTCTGAATAACTGATACGACGATAAGTCGAAGATGAAGACGATGGTCGAAGACCGGAGGTCTTCACGTCGTTTGGGTGGTAACTGATGATCTTGATTGGGCTGTACACCCAAGAAGATGGAAACAGTTAGTGATCGTCCAGACGTACTTGGAGATCGATGGATATGCGGGGTACTAGGTGCCTCCGGTTTCGTTCAGACCCAGAACGGACTTGTAAATGGACTGTGTGTCTGACATCGGATTTCATTCTGTGTGACTGATATCGGTTGCATAGTATGGTTTGCCTGTGTGGCATGCTAAGATGCAATTGATCGAGGCTTCTGTTGAAAAGCAAAGTCTTGTGGTGATGATCAAAGCACGGCCTTTGTGGCGTAGCTTTGTGTAACGTTTACCTCGCGTGTTTCACACCAGGTATGAACCAAAAACGGGAGACGGACCTCAGGGAGGGCATGCGTTTCCTTCTAGATAAAAAGTGGCGTCAGTGGTTTTACACGCCCTGACGAGTTTGACTTATGTGGTTGTTGCTGTTGCGAGGCGCCTCGGATTGATCGGTCGTTCTCGAACCGATGGAGTCATTTGGTTGGCTCATTTACGCCCCAAAGGGCGGGGAAACGTAGTGTTCAGGGTTTAAGTTTAATCCACATCGGTGGACCGGCCCTGTCGCTCCAAGGGACGATGCGTTCTGTTCCTGAGACATGGGCTAGATTGTCTCGAATCGGTTGAGGATCTTGCCCCTAGCCTCGGTTCATAGTTGGAAACCCAATTTCCAAATACGTGACTTTGCGATTTTGATTGTATAACCTATATATGGCGACATAGTGGTATGGGGCATTCATGCCGCCTATGATTGATACTTATGATTTGAAGTGTTTTATACACTATGCACTTATAATAGTATCAAATGATTTGTTTTAAACGTATCAAGCATTCTTTGGCTGTTATAAGGTAAAAACCCTATCCCCCGGCTTGCGTTGCATTGTGTGATAGGACCTGGGTCTTATAACAGCTTCATTTTTCTTTATTTAGCATTGCGCTGTTTGTTTTATGCACTGGTATTCTTGGGAGGAAACCCGTTCCGTGTTATACGGCGTGGTCCCTTGATTTACCTAACTTTGAAAATAAAGATTTATAACTGTTTTAGTTCTCACACCAGTCACATGACTGACCTGGAGTTTATTGTTTTAACCTAAACTCTGGGTGCCCCTATTTTGACACGGGCAGCTAGTAGTTTTGGTTTTGCAGATTTATATTCACAGGATCCTGATTTACAGCTGGAACGATATCCGGAAAGCTTTGTATCCGTATATCTCCTTCTAGTTGTGTATTGTATTATTTTCCGCTGCTATGTATTTAAATGTAATTTAAATCTCTGATATTTCTGTGTAATATTCATTTATACTCTGTATATTCTTGTAATCTGATGCATTGTTGTAATATACAATGAAATGTTCTTCTGTATGCGTTATATTGTGGCTTGTTCTCGAACTATCCGTCACTTTCCTTTACGGGGAAGTTACGGGTCTTCACAGTTTTTTTTTTTTTTATTTCAGAGCGATTGAAATATGAGGGGGGGGGCCAGAGGGGATATAGGGGAAGAAAGAAATTTTTTTTTTTTTTTTTTTTAATTTAAATTTGTGCCAAAGGGTTGACTTTTACTTATGACCTCGAAACGAGGTCCACCGCCTGTCGCCCATAGCGTTTCACCCCCATTCCGAACACAATGGGATATGTATCGTAAGCTGATTTGATCGTTACAATCAGTTTCTGTTGAATTTACCTTTAAATCACTATATTTAATTTTAAACGCACATTCCAAATTACCGGGGTCACATACTAACTAGAAAAATTCCAGAAAAATATTTTCTAGCTTCGTATTGACGATACGGTCCTAATAAAACTAGTTTCGTCGAATTCTGAGACCGTTTGAAAAATGGCCAATTTCCAGTCGATTAAAATCAACTGAAACTGGTCAAACGCGTTTTCCTATGCCACGCTCACATATTGATTCGAAAAATTATGAAATTTGAAACCTAGCAATAACTTCACATCCCGGACCCAACAAAACTGGTTTCGTCGAAATCCGAGGTCGTTTGCAAAATGTCCATTTTTAAGGGCCTGAATTCCATAGCGACTATTCAGAATTTTCAACTGGACATATCTTTTGATTCCCGCTATGAAAATTTGATTATTCGGATTCATTGGAAAGATATCATCAATTAGATCCTATTGTTTTTGGTTTCACTAAAATCCGGATTGTTTTGCACCCGGTATATTCAATTGAAGTTTGAAATCGAATTATCGAACTACCGCGCCATTTTCAATTCTATTTATAATTATATATAAATATTTCTATTCTAACGACGACGCGTATAATATATACGTTCGATTTATATTCAAAATAAATTTCTCGTCGATTTTATTTAAAATAATTCATTTTAAATATTCAAAATTCGCCAAAATTGCCAAAATAAAAATTTCAAACTGGCTCGCATTTTACGGGTTGTTACACTGTGGTTGATGATCAAAGCACCGCCTTTGTGGCATCGCTTTGTGTAGCGTTAATTCGCGAGCCTCACACCCCGATATGAACCAAAAACAGGAGAGGACATCAGGGAGGTCATGCGTTTCCTTCTAGCTAGAAGTGGCTTCAGTGGTTTTACACGCCTTGGAGAGTTTGACTTATGTGGTTGTTGGATAGCGAGGCGCCTCAGTTTATATCGGTCGATCCGGGACCGATGGAGTCATTTAATGGCTCAGATACGCCCCAAAGGGCGGGGAAATGCAGTGTTCAGGCATTTTAATCCACATAGGCGGACCGGCCCTGACGATCCAAAGGCTTGACTGAGTACTTGCCTGAGACACGGGCTAGAGTGTCTCAAAGCGGTAAGGACGATCCTTGGCCTTGGTTCATGATGGAAATCCAACTTCCAAATACGACATGGTGCGGTTTTGATTGTGTGTGTGTGTGTATATATATATATATATATATATATATATATATATATATATATATGGCGACATGATATATGGTACCCATGCCTTCTTTGATTGATATTATGATTGAAATTGTTTTGAAACACTTATGCACTAGTAATAATATCAAATGATTTCGTTTTATACGTATCAAGCATTCTTTAGCTATTATAAGGTAACACCCTATCCTCCGGCTTGCGTTGCATTGTGTGATGGGACCTGGGCCTTATAATAGCTTCATTGTACTCTATTTAGCACTGAGTTGTTTATCATATGCACTAGTACTCTTAGGAGGAAATCCGTTCCGTGTTATACGACGTGGTCCCTTGATTTACCTTATTTCTAAAAGTAAAGTTCTAAATAACTGTTTTAGTTCTCACACCAGTCACATGACTGACCTTGAGTTTATTGTTTTAACCTAAACTCTGGGTGCCCTTATTTTCCGCACGAGCAGCTAGTAGTTTTGGTTTTGCAGATTTATATTCATAGGATCCTGATTTATAGCTGGAACTATATACGGAAAGCTCTGTATCCGTGTATTCCTTCTAGTTGTGTTTTGTATTATTTTTCCGCTGTAGTAATGAATTTAAATCTCTGATAATTATCAAATGTGTAATATTTATTTATACTCTGTATATTCTTGTATTCTGATGTAATTGTTGTGATTAACAATGAAATGTTCTTCTGTTTGTGTTCTGATTTGTCGTGTTCTCAAAGCAATCCGGGCTTTCTCTTCTCTTCGGAGATCAGGAAAATCCCTGTTGTTACAGACCAGCACAGGTATCTACAATCAAGCGGGGAGCGTATGACACACGTGACAAATGTATGCGAGTAGGAGCCGATCATTAAAAAGGGGGATCACATCACCATGAATATGGGGTGCCAGTTGGAACAAGTATGAATAGGTGCAGAGAAGTAACAGTGGATGCGATAGCTAAATCAAGTTAAATCTTACTTTACCTCATTTTAGGACTACCCTGTCCTTGTGGTATCATTCTAAGTTCAGTTTATCCTTGTCATAGTCTTTTACTTATTTGCATGCTATTAAATAACTGGACTTACCAGACTTATGTCTGACCCATTTTCCTTTCGCTTCTTTTCTTCCGTCCCCCCCCCAAGTAACCAGGGAGGGAATAGCTCAGCTTAATTTCAGATCGTTCATCTTTCCAAGCTTGAAGACTCTGTGATGTATTGCTCGAAATCATTTATCTTTGGCTATGGCTTTGGACACACCGCATAAGGGGATTTATGCAGTTTTAATTATGTTTTATGCTTCTTTATTTAATAATCAAAATAGAGATTATGATGTAATATTTTGGAAGTTATTGTGAAACAATTTACTGTAATATTTTTGGTATTGAATTACATATGAAATAAATGTTTGTTTTCCGCTGCTTATATTTATATCTGTCTTGTAAATTTTCTGTGTCTTGTACCTATAACCCTCCACCAAAGTTAAGGCATTCCCTTTGTGAGTGACCTTAACGGAGGTGGTGTGTTTCATAATCCCATTATTAAGTAACGTTAAAGGCAGGATTAACGCTTTAACACTTTAAACCCTATTTATATAGCTGTGGTTTATCTTAAAGCCTTTATCTTAATTTCCTTCGACTTAATTTAAATAATTAAGTAACATTTATTTCAAGCTATTGTATTTGCTTGAAACCCCCTTTTTAACTTCGTTATAAAGATTTGGGTTTTAAATATAAAACCCGTTCATAAACTCCTCTCACCATTTCACTGGATTCCATTTCAACCTCGATTACTTTTGAAAAGTAATTTTCTAAATTCTTATTAATTAAAACAATAATTTTCTTCAATCATTAACTACTTCAGTAGTTAATTCCTTTATTTACTAAAATAAATAGTAAATCCTTTATAAAAATCTTATTTAAAGTTAAAACGATTTTTTTTAACTATTTTAATCAAAACACATCAATTTGATTATCAATTCCAATTCAAAACGGCCGATTTAATTAACTCAAAACACGATTATCTCGTTAACCGATTCCAATTAATTCTCACCTTAAATTAATTAGCAATATAATTAATTTAAGAAAATAATTCTGTTTAATTGTTTCTCAACAAAACAATTATTCAAATTTAATCGTTAGGTTAATTTCCTTATTCCCACATTTATAAATCTAATTAACATCAGATTTGAATTCATAAAATCAATTTACACTTAATTATAAACATACATATTTATTTCCTTTTAAATAAGCTTTACTCAAAAAAATATATTTCAAAATCTATCTTTAGTTATAAAAAGTTAATTTTATAACTTATGTTCTATCGACTCACCTGACGGTGAATCAGTATAAACAAAACGATTTACTTTTAGGCCATTTACTACCGATTACTCTACCTATATAGCCCATTGGTTAAAACACAACACATGTTGACTTTTCAGTCAGTGATCACTATTAAATCAATAACCCAATCATGAAAGTTCATATATGATAATCTGAAAATAAATAATATATTTGAGGAATCTGATTGGATCCCTCCAACCTGTTCTTCCCTGTATACAAACGGTTATCTCCACACAGTTTAAAACAATTCAAACAGATCAAACAATTCAAACAGATCCAACAATCCAAACCATTAAACACGTTTATTGATAAACGTGACCAATAAGGTAAGTTACCTTTATTGGAACCAATTGTTAAAAATAATGATTTGGTATTTCATTGAAATTAAACACGGTTTAATTTCATCATTTAAACCAACAAACAAATATATAACTAGCAAACAGGCAACCATCAGCAAGCAGAACATACAAAATAAAAACCCAATTTATATAAAATATAAATGGGAAAACTGAGTGAGTTTAACTCACCTTGATCTGATTGGTTGAAATGGTTCGGTTATAATGAAATTAAACAGGCGTTTAATCTAACCGTAAATTTCGGCTGTTCCAACCCTGTCCAAACTAGCTCCATCTTCTGTTCTGCACCACGATTCCAGTGCAGCTTGTTTTATTAAATTCTGATACGATATGGAAATGTTATTAATAATATTACCTTATAACCACAGTGGAATGAAAACATTGCTAATATATATTTTCCATATGTGGTTTCTACCTTATCTACTCATTTCTCTTATGAATTTAAATATAACAATCCAATATAAATTTGTTAAAATTTACTGTTCGAAACCTTACATATCTTACAGTAAAAACGATAGTGTTATAAAAATAGATTATATTTAACTAAATAGCTTTTAGTCCACAGTTTTATATATCAATTTAGTGTTACGGTAAACTATAAGTAATCAAATATTATTAAAGTCAATTACTGATTTTAATGCTAAATAAATTACATTCAAAATAATGGTCCAGAATTTCCTTTCCAGATTCGGACTGCTCTCTCAACACCAATGGTCTGCAACCAAAACCCATGATTTAATTCACCAATTAAATCAAAATCGTTAAGCTTAAATATTGAAATTTGTTTTAAAACCAACTAATCTTATACGTGATAAACTAGACGGTTTTGTGGTTCCATCCCTCTCGCGTTTCCTTTGATTATACTCCCCGACCCGTGCCTTCTTTGTATTCACTGATTTCACATGACTTTCGCTCCTTCAGTTTTTACGTTGGTCACCATTGCAAACGGCTGTGCCCAAATTCCATACTGCACCTTCATTCTGACCTCCCTGACACTGATCTAGCACCGCCCCACTGTTCGGCCAAGCCTCCTCCGTGTTCGACTCCAACCGTACCGCATATGGTGGTCCCATGCACCTCAAAAATCTCTCGACCCACCTCCCCTTTGTGACTGAATTCTGATCATCCTACTCTCCCAACAACGATCACCACCAGTCAAGTCACCGACCTCACTCTCCTTCACGATTTAGTATTTGAACCATTAGTGAATTAATTTGAGGATTAGTCGGAAATTTAAGAGAAAGAACAGAAGCATTAAATCGTTCATTTAAGTGGCGACTTTGTTAATTGTTGACCTCGCGAATAGTTTTGACACAGGATAAGGGTTTGTGTGGATTTATATAGTGAAGGGTGGGATGGGTTTTTATTATTATTTTATTTTTAACAAAACTTCGCGCTGATGTAGTTGATAAAAATCACTACAAACGATTTCTGTCTTCTGATAGAAAAACTAATCTTAGTGTAAAAAAATATTCCGGACCCAATGGGACAAGTCGTCGAATTCCGACTTCGTTTGAAAAAAATTCCTTTATAAAACCAGAAATAAATATGCGTTTAATTTTTCCACGATCACTAGATAAATCAAATTAACTTGAAACTTTGAAATCCTACAATAATTAATCAATACGAACCCAACGGCACCAGTTTCGTCGCATTCTGAGACTGTTTTCCCGGTAGGCTATTTTTATCGCGCACCGCAAAGGCCATTTTGGACACCAAATTACCCAGTCTTCAAAAATAACAAACTATATACCTATCCTGACTCTAATCGACGATACGAACTCAACGGAATTAGTTTCGTGGCTTAGTTCGATTGTCTGCTCAAGTTACACTCAAATATCTTTCTATTAATTTAAATAAATTTAAATACGCGCTATAGAAAATAACTGGGCGTTTACGGCTACCGTGGCCACATATGACATAGGTTTGCCACACCATTCAACATCGTATGATAATTTAACGTTACGGTCCCAATGAAACTGATTTCGTCGAAAACGGTGTCCGTTTGCAAAATGGCTATTTTAAAGGCCTATATTTTAATAGCGATTTCCATAGCGACTATTTCAAAATTTGATTTGGCCATAACTAACAAAATATAACACGAAATATGAATTTTTCTCTTTCATATGAAAATTATCATGAATACGATTCTAACGTTTCTCGTTTCACAGAAATCCGACTTATATCGGATCCTGTATTCCCAGTTGAAGTTCAAAACCAAATATTACGAACTACCGTGCCATATCGAGCTCGTTTTGTATTATAAATAAAATAAACGTTCAAACTTCGTTTTAAATAACGAATTAAATAATAAAAACCATTAATACTCCAATATATAATACATAAAATAATAAATTAAATTAAATATTCGGCTACCAAAATACGGGACGTTACATTCTTCCCCCCTTAAAATAATTTCGTCCTCGAAATTGCTAAGGTGAGAATGAACGTTATAAACCCATTAATTTCCAAATCCAATTTAGTTTAAATCAAGAATCAATTCAATACTGTAAATAAATATTTTCAAAAGTATTGAAAATTTTCTAACACCTTAAATTTCCCAAATTTTTTGCTAGCACCTCCTTTGTACGGCTCAATCGGTACAACTACAACTCGCCTTTCTAGGCCTTCTCCAATCCAGAAGAAAATAAAACAGCCAAGCGGCTTGCCAAATAGGCTCATAAATCACCATACCCATATAAAAATAAACGTGTACCTTTTTGTTGGGCATATCATTATATCATTTCCGTCTACTACCCTGTCAACATATACAAATGCATTCCCAAATAAAATTCCAATTTTATCCTCAAAACCAAATCCTTCACGCGTCCAAGCCAAATCCCATTCTTAACTCAATTTCCATCCATTATCAGTTCCAACTCTTAACTTACCAGTCCAACACCATTTCAGATTCCTGTCTCATAATTCAAAATCTGATTCTACATGATATATTATATCCCGATTCAATTTCCAGTTAATTGGTTTCAATTCAATTCATAATTTCTTTCCCAATTTCTATTTAATTTTGCCTTTGTTCAAAAAATCTCCCTGGGAGTTTTTAAATAGTTTAGCTCTTTCAAAAAAAAAATCAAATATTCCTTTTCAGGATTCAAAACAACTTGTTTTTCTCAAAGAAATTCAAACCAAAATCTTTGGTAGTAATCTGTCACTTAGAACTCGGAAATGAACACTAATGATGTGGCTAGCATCATCAGAGTTATTTTCCAGCTATCGAAGTGAGTTCAATACTATATCACTTATCAAAATCATATTTAAACAATTTCATTTTTAAATATATTTCAAAATACTAAACACAATGCTCGTAAAACAAATTAAAATCTCCCAGGATTTTAAAATTCTCATATATTCAATCCAAGTTCATTTTCAAACACCTTTCCCACTTTTAGGAATTTTAATTCCAATTCTGATTTTAATTTCAGATTTAATAAATCTGCTTTTATATTATACGAATTCTAATTGGTTATTTATATAACCATCTCAATTATAATCTCATTCGATTATAATAACAAACAACACATCCAATATATTATAATATTTCCAATATATATATTTTCTTTATATCAAAATATAACTTGGGTAAATAATTACATTTACCCTCTTTCAAAACATACTGTGTCAGTTTATCGTACTTGAGTGTTTAGAAACTCATATTGATACAGTGGATCAAACTGATCGACCAGAACTCATAACCAACTCAACCAATAAATCTACATAATATAAAACATTTTTTATAAAATCTACAAGTACGTTCACTCGTGTGTATATATACTCAACTCAATCTAGGGTATTGCTAACCCCATCTCTATTGAGTCACGCCATAGAGCCAAGGTAATTACTTAACCTTCAGCTCTGATACCACTGTAACGACCCAAGGATTTTCGGCCCTGTAAATCGACATAAATACCTTTACCGTAACTCATGCCGACCTTCCAAACACCAAAAACACTGGAACGTTATTAGAAAGAAATTAGAGGGTGAGATAAGAAAGAAAGAAATATAAGAATAGAAGAAGAAGAAACACAACAATACAGAATTAGAGTCTCACATCGCAGCAGAACAAAATATAATTCAGAAATAAATCTTTATTGAGAGCTTTAAAAATACTTAAAATCACCAGAGTACATCACACACTGGGACAGTTATAATAACCTGTTCCTATATACAACACACAGCGGAATAGTAGCTATATAATAACATACGTCTGAACATTTCCATCTCGTCTCTGGACTTCACAACATTCGATAACCTGAACCTTTACACCCCGGGCTAACCCGAGCGTTTACAAAACACCGGGTCAGTTTGGTGAACCAGAGTGAGAAAAACTCACACAGTATTAAGGGTATCACACAACTTGATTTTTATGTTAAAATCCTTTCGAAAGAAAAAGATAATCATAAGACCAAATCCACACATAAATACAGACGGTTTTTATGTTACGATAACCTAAAACAATTTTGAAACCAATATCTTTTCTGATATTATAATAATGTCTAAATACTAATAAATATCAATCTAGCAAAACACTTGCATCTCACGCTCTACATATATAGTATACAATCAAAACCGTGGGCGCTTATTGGAGATTGGATTCCGACTATGACAAGGTATGGGACCACCTGCCGATAGTGTATCTCTAGAGGCGAATACACTGGGTTCAACAAGAACATCTTGCAACCCGGCCCACACATGAACGAACACTCATTTCGCTTGAGTGTATCAAATATATCTCACCAACGGTTGGGATCAGCAGCCGTTTCCCGGAAAGGGACGACATCGAATATAGATTTAAGATGCAAATAGAATTTCTCTAGATAAATGATTATACACCCTAATGGGAGCGACCCACATAGCCATGCTGCCTGCCCGATTTTTGTCATTTCCCTATTGATGAGGCTTGAGGTTTATATTATTTTTGAACAAATGGTCATCACTTTGAATGCCACATCGTCAGATCTGCCAGATATCACTAATTGACGTCCCCAAAATTACTCTAGTTAGAAGCTAAGAGAACGACTATTCTCCGCCAACAACTATAACACGTTTGAAGAAATCAATGTACGTGACTCTTTGGAAATACTCTTTCAGACAACCGTCAATACTAGTCATCCAGGAACAGGATGAACTAAAGGCACTCTCCTACCGCATCCATATAGGAATCACCCCATGGATCAGTAGCGAGAAGTCATTGCAACCCGTAGGTTCCAACCAAGATAGAATCACAGCTTATCTCTACTTGCCAGGCAGAGAATATTAGTGGTTCTTCCGTTTATGAAATCCACGGTCTTCAATGCTCCATCTCGATCATCTTCTGATATCTTCACGTATTTGTTGGTCGGAATGGTTTTCGAATATAAATTCGATCCCGGCCTTTCCGTACCAATAATCGTATTGGACAGATTTGATAGTCGGTGATTTAACTATCAAAATATATAGTGATTCAATCATGACAATCCAATGAGTTCACTGGTTCAGTATTCAGCATCACTTGGCCTTTTAATTAAACAAATTAATTCACTTCTGCTCAATTAAAAGTTTAACTCTTTCAATATTTTAAAATACGATATTTGGATTCTTATTTAATTTGCTAATGTTCTCAAAAACCAATTCTCTATAATACTTAGTAAAATAACTTATAACCGTATTCACTTTCCACTTAATTCTCCTTTCAAAAACATTTATTACATCATTCTTTATTGTTTAAACTTGGGAAATCCATTCAACTTCTTATTCGTAAAACACCATTACTAAATATCTTTTATCCCATTATCGAACAATAACTAATATTTATTAGTATAGAATAAAACTAACTTTACATTTCATTCCTAATCTGAAAATATCTTTATCTTTTCACATTTCCCCTTTCTCTTTCCTTTTCTACTTTGGAATTCTCATTTATATAATTTCCTTCTTACCAATTTCCTTTACTTCAGATTTCTCGTTATATGTTCTCCCAATTTACGCCAACGTTGCATTATTATTTCACTAATGGGAATAATTAATTATCACTAACCTCCTTTACGATTACCAACTAATATCATCTTCAGATAATCCTGATGTTGTTCAAGTTGGGGTATTTTAATTACCTCTCAGACCTTGATCAACAACGTTCTTATCCTCAGATAAATAGAAGTTGTAATCAAAACCCAATATTTCATTTCAGTTTCAAAACAATTTCCATTACAACCTGGATTTTGTTATACAACCCTATAACCCACTTCTCTAACCAGGTTCACTTATTTCCAATCTCCTTTTAAATATATTCGACCATTCCCCACTTTGGAAATCTTATTTCAATCCTTCACTTTTACTTAATCCCATTATTAACGTTAAAGGCAAGATTAACGCTTTAACACTTTAAACCCTATTTATATAGCTCTGGTTTATCTTAAAGCCTTTATCTTAATATCCTTCGACTTAATTCAAATAATTAAGTAACATTTATTTCAAGCTATTGTATTTGCTTGAAACTCCCTTTTTAACTTCGTTATAAAGATTTGGGTTTTAAATATAAAACCCGTTCATAAACTCCTCTCACCATTTCACTGGATTCCATTTCAACCTCGATTACTTTTGAAAAGTAATTTTCTAAATTCTTATTAATTAAAACAATAATTTTCTTTAATCATTAACTACTTCAGTAGTTAATTTCTTTATTTACTAAAATAAATAGTAAATCCTTTATAAAAATCTTATTTAAAGTTAAAACGATATTCTTTAACTATTTTAATAAAAACACATCAATTTGATGATCAATTCCAATTCAAAACGGTCGATTTAATTAACTCAAAATTCGATTATCTCGTTAACCGATTCCAATTAATTCTCACCTTAAATTAATTAGTAAATAATTAATTTAAATAATTAATTCTGTTTAATTGTTTCTCAACAAAACAATTATTCAAATTTAATCGTTAGGTTAATTTCCTTATTCCCACATTTACAAATCAGACTAACATCAGATTTGACTTCATAAAATCAATTTACACTTAATTATAAACATACATATTTATTTCCTTTTAAATAAGTTTTATTCAAAAATATATATTTCAAAATCTATCTTTAGTTATAAAAAGTTAATTTTATAACTTCAGTTATATCGACTCACCTGACGGTGAATCAGTATAAACAAAATGATTTACTTTTAGGCCATTTACTGTCAATTGCTCAACCAATATAGCCCATTGGTTAAAACACAACACATGTTGACTTTTCAGTCAATGATCACTACTAAAATCAATAACCCAATCATGAAAGTTCATATATGATAATCTGAAAATAAATAATATATTTGAGGAATCCGGATGGATCCCTCCAACCTGTTCTTCCCTGTACACAAACGGTTATCTCCACATAGTTTAAAACAAATCAAACAGATCCAACAATCCAAACCATTAAACACGTTTATTGATAAACGTGACCAATAAGGTCGGTTACCTTTATTGGAACCAATTGTTAAAAATAATGATTTGGTATTTCATTGAAATTAAACACAGTTTAATTTCATCAGTTAAACCAACAAACAAATGTATAACTAGCAAACAGGAAACCATCAGCAAGCAGAACATATAAAATAAAAACCCAATTTATATAAAATATAAATGGGAAAACTGAGTGAGTTTAACTCACCTTGATCTGATTGGTTGAAATGGTTCGGTTACAGTTAAATTAAACAGGCGTTTAATCTAACCGTAAATTTCGACTGTTCCAACTCTGTCCAAACTAGCTCCATCATATTCTGTTCTGCACCACGATTCCTGCGCAGCTAGTTTTATTAAATTCCGATACGATATGGAAATGTTATTAATAATATTACCTTATAACCACAGTGGAATGAAACTATTACTAATATAAATTTTCCATATGTGGTTTCTACCTTATCTACTCATTTCCCTTATGAATTTAAATATAATAATCCAATATAAATTTGTTAAAATTTATTGTTCGAAACCTTACAAATCTTACAGTAAAAGCGATAGTGTTATAAAAATAGATTATATTTAACTAAACAGTATTTAGTCCACAGTTTTATATATCAATTTAGTGTTACGGTAAACTATAAGTAATAAAATATTATTAAAGTCAATTACTGTATTTAATGCTAAACAAATTACGTTCAAAATGATGGTTCATAATTTCCTTTCCAGATTCGGACTGCTCTCTCAATACCAAAGGCCTGCAACCAAAACCCATGATTTAATTCACCAACTAAATCAAAATAGTTAAGCTTAAATGATGAAATTTGTTTAAAACCAACTAATCTTATACGTGATAAACTGGACAGTTTTGTGGTTCCATCCCTCTCGCGTTACCTTTGATTATACTCCCCGACCCGTGCCTTCTTTGTATTCACTGATTTCACATGACTTTCGCTCCTTTAGTTTTTACGTTGGTCACCATTGTAAACCGCTGTGCCCAAATTCCATACCGCACCTTCATTCTGACCTCCCTGACACTGATCTGGCACCATCCCACTGTTCGACCAAGCCTCCTCCGTGTTCGACTCCAACCGTACCCCATACGGTGGTCCCATCCACCTCCAAAAGCTCTCGACCTGCCTCCCCTTTGTGAATGACTTCCGATCATCCTACTCCCCCAACAACGATCACCACCAGTCAAGTCACCGACCTCACTCTCCTTCACGATGTAGTAACTGAACCATTAGTGAATTGATTTGAGGATGAGTCGGAAATTTAAGAGAAAGAACAGAAATATTAGATCGTTCATTTAAGTGGCGGCTTTGTTAATTGTTGACCTCACGAATAATTTTGACGTAGGATAAGGGTTTGTGTGGATATATATAGTGAAGGGTGGGATGGGTTTTTATTATTATTATATTTTTAACAAAACTTCACGCTGAAGTAGTTGATAAAAACCACTACAAACGATTTCTGTCTTCTGATGAAAAAACTAATCTTAGTGTAAAAAAATATTCCAGACCCAATGTGACAAGTTTCGTCGAATTCCGACTTCGTTTGAAAAAATTTCCTTTATGAAACCAGAAATAAATACGCGTATAATTTTTCCACGATCATTAGATAAATCAAATTAACTTGAAACTTTGAAATCCTACAATAATTAATCAATACGAACCCAACGGCACCAGTTTTGTCACATTCTGAGACTGTTTTCCCGGTAGGCTATTTTTATCGCATACCGCAAATGCCATTTTGGACACCATTTTACCCGGTCTTCAAAAATAACAAACTATATACCTATCCTGACTCTAATCGACGATACGAACTCAACGGAATTGGTTTCGTGGCTTAATTCGATCATCTGCTCAAGTTACACTCAAATATCTTTCTATTAAATTAAATAAATTTAAATACGCGCTATAGAAAATAACTGGGCGTTTACGGCTACCGTGGCCACATACGACATCGGTTTGCCACGCCATTCAACATCGTACAATAATTTAACGTTACGGTCCTAATGAAACTGGTTTCGTCGAAAATGGTGTCCGTTTGCAAAATGGCTATTTTAAAGGCCTATATTTTAATAACGATTTCCATAGCGACTATTTCAAAATTTAATTTGGCCATAACTAACAAACTATAACACGAAATCTGAATTTTTCTCTTTCATATGAAAATTATCATGAATACGATTCCAACGTTTCTCGTTTCATAGAAATCCGACGTATATCGGATCCTGTATTCTCAGTTAAAGTACAAAACCAAATATTACGAACTGTTGCGCCATTTCGAGCTCGTTTTGTATTATAAATAAAATAAATGTTCAAACTTCGTTTTAAATAACGAATTAAATAATAAAAACCATTAGTACTCCAATATATAATATTTAAAATAATAAATTAAATTAAATATTCGGCTATCAAAATACGGGACGTTATAGCATAAAACAAACAGTGCAATGCTAAAGAAGAAAAATGAGGCTATTATAAGACCCAGGTCCCATCACACAATGCAACGCAAGCTGGTGGATAGGGTTTTACCTTATAATAGCCAAATATGCTTGGTACGTTTAAAACCAATCATTTGATACTATTATAAGTGTATAGTGTATAAAACAACTTTAAATATAAATGTATCAATCATAGACGACATGGGTACCACATATCATGTCGCCATACTAGGCCCTACAAATAAAATCGAAATGTCACATTTTGGGAATTGGATTTCCGTTATGAGTCGAGGCAAGGGATATAGTCCTTTCCGCTTCGAGACACTATAGCAGATGTCTCAGGACTACATACTCTAGGTAACCCTGGATCGGTTGGGCCGGTCCACACATACGTTAGTGGATTGGCAATTTTTGAACACACGTTTCCCGGTCCTATCGAACCTATCCATTGGCTCCGTAGTAAGCGATATAACTGAAGCGCCTCGCATTCCAACAACCACATAGATAAAAATAATATAAATGTTAGGGCTTGTAAAACACTGACACCACCCATAGCTAGAAAGAAACGTCGTGTTCTCCCAATGGTCCTTATCCTGTTTTTGACTCATACTGAGGTGTGAAGCTCGCGAATTAACACTATACACAAAGCGGCACTATATTAAAGCTATGCTTTGATCATCAACCACAAGACTTTGCTTTTCAACAAAAGCCTTGATCCATGCAACTCAGCATGCCACATTGTCAATCCACACGGTACCAACCGATTTCCACTAATATATAACCTCTAAGCTCATACGTCTCAGAGAAGGGTGTTAAGCAAGAGAATAAATTCTCCGCCACCAATAGATATATATTTAGCGGAGATCAATTAATACAGTATAAAGGAATACAACGTCAGACATACCATCCAATTACATGTCCGTTTTGGGTCTGAACGAAACCGGAGGCACCTTATTCCTCGTCCAATATGTCTAGTACAGGAGAGAGGCCCTCACATATTCGTCGATCTCCAAGTACGTCTGGACGATCACCAACTTATTCCCTCATCTTGGGTGTGTAGCCCAATCAAGATCATCAGGAATCATCCAAACGATGTGAAGACCTCCGGTCTTCAACCACCGTCTTCATCATCGACTTATCGTTGAATCAATTATTTAGAATGGGTATAAACCCGGCCTTTCAGAATAACTCGCGTATATTATAAACAAGTGCTACACAAACACAACATACGCCTCATTCCAATCCAGAATATTCTTTTATTCAAATATTCACATTCTTAGGGAAAGGTTTCCATTAATTTTATCAAAGATAAATTCTTTAAAATTTATTCTTTAATCTTCCTTTGAATATCAATTCAAACCATATAATGGTTTATCCAAACTAGTAGGGATCGGTGCATCTTACCGAAGTAATCATTTGTTTAATTTCCCATTCTCAACCTATTCATCCCATAGAGCAAAACTGGTAGTACTCCATATCTAACACCACTGTGTTATCGGTAAATACTAATTACCATTTCACGTTCAAATCTATTTAAAGATTTAACTATCGCTTGGAGCAAAACTGGTGATACTCCATTCTCCATCATCTTCCCAAATTTGATAACTTAAATTGTCATATTCACATTCCAATCTAATTAAAGATTCATTAAAACTCCACTTGGTTTTAATCATCCCAAAAATAAATATTAATGATTATTCAAGTTTCTGGAAATAAATCCTGCCTTTAACTAGGTTAAAGAATGAATGTCATTTAAAACACAGTTCACGATAAACCCAAAACCACATTCCATTAATTATGGAATCTTCACGGAAAACAGATCAATATATATATAATCGATATAAACTTCCGTATCCAACCAATAATATAAATGAAATAACGGCAAAGCCTTTTAAATTCCATATATAGTAACGGTCTTCCTCCACAGAAGCTCACTTCGAGTATTACCAAATCGAATTCCATTCCATTCCAATTAATTAATTGGTAAACTCTCTCTAAATCTTAATTAAAAGATTTATTCTTTTCTCATGGGGTTTAAGAACGGTGTTATTTAAGACACCATTCCATCAGCCTCTAACCATAAACTAGTAAGAGAACAATTCCCTTAGTATTAATCCAGAAAGGCGAAACCAACATCAGATCAATACCCAGGAAACCATTCAACTTAGCTAATCCCCAGTTAGTTTCTAAATTTCACCCGTGGTTTAAGAACAGTGCTATTTAAGACACCATTCACGACAAACCCAAAATCTCATTTCATTGTTTATCGTGTTAAAGAACAAGTGTTATTTAGAATACCACTCACGATAAACCCAAAAACCAATTTCAATTCTAATTAAATATTAATTAATTGGTAAACTTCATTAAATCTTAATAAAAAGATTTAATCTTTTCTCAACTGGGTTTAAGAACAGTTTTAATAAAGACATCATTCACGACAAACCCAAAAATCAATTCGACATTAAATACAAGGCTCTGAATAGAAATTATATCGGCTTATATTCAATATCAAATTCTGAAACTAACGAATATCATATTGGGAATAACGATATCTGTATCTTCCAAATTCCTCCACAATATCTGTATAATCACGGAAACCAATACCGAAATATTCCAAAGATAATTTCGATTCAAATGCATTCCAATTTATTTATTGGAAAATTCTGGTTTTATTAAAACCATTTCAATCCAATTTATTTATTTAAAAATATTGGATTATCATTTCTAGTTACTAACAAGTTCACTTTGATAAAAAAAATATTTTTATCTTTTCAAATATGGGATTTTTCATCCCAATTCTTTCCAAATCATTTATTATGATTTTACACAAATTATTAATGTTTTCAATAATTTTATCAAGGCTCGTTCGGTCGATTTCCATAAACGGTCATCGAACTGCACTTACAACAACCTTTTCCAAATTTGATTTGGACATAATTCCAAATCCAATCATTAGATTTCAAATCTCTTATATTCGTTTGAAAGCTCTTTTCGATACGAATCCAACGGTTCTGGATTTAAGAGAATCCGACGATCGGATCTCCCGTAATGTCAATTCGAAGTCAATGGTCGACATTCACGAACGGTCGCTGGGCGGCACGTTCTATTCAGGCCATTAAATATACATATAATATATAATATATATATTTAGTTGATTTCTATTTAAAACGTATTTTATAAATCATTTTATATTCGATTCCTACTTTCACTTCAATTTTAAATCAAAATTGAATATTCTTTATCATTACTATATAAATGATATTATTGTCAAAATGTTTGATTTTGAAATCATTTTTTTTTCGATATTCATTATAAAAATGAATAAAATAGATATAAATATCGTTCGCGTCAAAATGGCGCATATCTAATCAACACGGCTTTATAAATTCGTGTCCATCCTAAATCGGACATCAAAATCATGTTTTGATCTTTTTAAACAATATTATTTCAAAAATTTCATGTCCATCCAAAATCGGACATCAAAATCAGAATTTAATCCTTTACTAAATATTATTTCAAAATATTCCTTATTTTAAAATATTCTTGATTTTAAAATATTCTTCTATTTCTGAATTGGAATCAGACACAGTAAATTACCATATAATGTGATTTATATCGATTTCATACAACACATGTATATAACAGTAATGATAAACAATTAACCATCATCCAGAGTGTACTTTACAACTGTATAAGCATTAAATAAAAATACTTAACGCTCATCACAGCCTGTCAACCTATCGAATTACATACCACCAAATAATTGGGATTAGTGTACATCCAATATCATCCCAATACTCGTGTGGGGTTTCAAATCAACAAACACATATTTTATTTGTGTAGTTGGGCGATGTGTAAAATTTATCGTCCCAATCCATATCAGTCAACTGGGTGAACGTAAACAAATTGTTTGATTTGTAAATGAATATTTATTTTATTCATGTACACGTTAAAAATTATATTTTTAACTATAAGATATTTATTTCAACACATGAATATTTTATTTCCATTCCACATCACAATCAAAAACAATTTTCACACCACAATACAATCAAACAAGTCGCCCATGGTCTGTGGACGACGGTTTCGGGTGCTGCTAAGCACCGTCTGCATCCTAGTATATATTTAACTAGAAAACAAAATTTAAAGTGAGAAGTTCTCACCTAGAAGCTAAACCAAACGTCGTTACTCTTCATATGTAGGAAATCTTTGCCATTTTTCCAACGAGATCTGATTCACGCGGTATGCATTAAAAATCACATTTTTACCTCAATGTTTATGTTATAAAGATCACGTTTTTATTCTCCTATTCATATAATAAGAATCATATTTTTACTTTGCTTTCATGATAATAAAAATCTCATTTCTTATATGTTAGTCATATAAATAAAAATCACATCTTTATAAGTAAAATCATTTTTTTTTCACAATGCTACTACATAAATAAAGATCATATTTTTATAGCGCTATTCTATATATAAAAATCACATTTTTATATATCAGTTTTCTATACAAAAATTGCATTTTTTATAGATCGGCTTTCTTTCTAAAAATCATATTTTTATATCTATGTTTATATTTTTAAAACTGAAAATAAAACAATGCTAATTCATTTTTAAAAATCCACTTTTAAAACGATGTTATTTCTTTCAAAAATTACATCTGTAAATCATATATATTTATATAAAAATTAAGTTTTTAAACCTATCATATTTATAAATTTAAAACAAAGTGATTATATATGTAAAACTGATTATATTAAATAAATAAATAAAAGTAAATAAACAAAAAAGCTTATTGGTGAAAGTGGGGTGAGGGAGTTGCGGTGCAGCGCCTGTAGCGGCGACAGGGGGTGTTGACAGTCGGGGATGGCTCATGGGTGGTCGGCGACGGCCTGGTGGTGGAATAAGGGGTGGAGGCTCGGTTTCGTGAAGGATTTGGGGTCTTGGTCTTCGAGTGAAGCGTCCTGGAGAGGAGAGGGAGGAAGAGGAGGTTGTGGCGGCCTTCTGGGGTGGCGGCGCATGGCCAGGCGACGGCCTTGCTAGGTGCGACGGCGTGATTTAGGGGGGAGGCTGGTTTACGGGTTTTCCGTTTAGAAAAGGGGGCGTGATTTTGTCTGGGAGGTAATTTAGGGTTTACACCCTTTTATACATATTTTATTTATTTAATTTTTTACTTCTCAAAAAGTTTCTTTTCATTTGAACTCCAAATCGAACCCACCGACTGTCGCCCCTACTGAAATACCCCCATTTCGGACACAATATGATATGTCCCGAAAGCCAATTTGGCTGTTACGATTAGTTTTCATTTAAATTAAAATATAAGATCAATATATATTGAATTTGAACGCATATTTTAATTTACCGGGGTCACATACTGACTCCAAAAATTCGTGAAAAATAAATCTGGCTACGTTTTAATGATACGGTCCTAACAAAACTAATTTCGTCGAATTTGGAGACCGTTTGAAAAATGACCATTTTCCAATCGATTAAACTCAACTGAAATTGATCAAACACGTTTAAGTACGCCACGCTGACATATTAATTTCAAAAATTATGAAAATTGGAATTTAGCAATAATTTGACATTTCGGATCCAACAAAAGTAGTTTCATCGAAAACGGAGGTCGTTTGCAAAATTGCTATTTTTAAGGGCTTTATATACATTAAATATATATATAAAGTCCGCAGCGACTATTTTGAAATTTAAACTGGACATAACTTTTAATTTTCAAAGTAAAATCTCAATTTCTTACCTTTGTTAGAAAGATATAGTTAATCAGATTCAAATATTTCTTGTTTCGTCCAATTCTGACTTATATTGAATTATATATATTCGAGTGAAGTTTAAAATCGAATTTTCAAACTACCACGCCATTTCAAGCTCGTTTTATAATTAAAATAAATTTATATGTTCTAATTTCGTCGAAAATAAATTTTTAGTCGTTATTATTTAAAATAAATCATTTTAAATATTCAAAATCCATTAAAATCGCTAAAATAAAAAATTTAAATTGGTTCTGATTTTCCGGGTTGTTACTATCTCCCCCACTTAAAATCTATTCGTCCTCGAAAATGAACGAAGCTGAAAGTTGTTTAACTAACCAACTCAACTTCCATTATTTTCATTATGGCTTAAGTTCTTCAACTTTTCAGTTTCTAAGAACTTTTCAAAATTTTCAAAAATTTGGCTAACACCCTAAATTTTCGAAAAATTTCGCCATAACCTCCTTTGTACGGGGATTATCGGGAAAATCCCCAAACCGCCACACATGCCCTCTCATCTCAAAAAGAAAAAGAAAAAGCCAATCGGCTCATAAAATCATCCAAACCCAATAAATTAGTAAACATGTACCTATTTGTCGGGCATACAATTTTATTGCTCTTCTTTAGCCTCATTGCTATGACCTGTTCACACATATATATGTACATGTATGCAATTTCAAACAATTTTCAATTCATTTCAATATTTGATACAATTTGGCTAAATTTAACTTTCATATACATATTGGATTCAACAATTGTATTTGTCAAACTAATAATCAAACAACACAACCAACAATCAATTAGTCGGTTAGCTTTTCAAACATATACTTTGTTATATGTAGTCAAAAATCATATTTTTGATGCCAAATCACAACAATAATCCCTATCTAGTTTTGGTTCTCACACCAGTCAATAGGAAATATATAGATATCCCACTTTCGAAACTCGAACATAAACTACTAATGTTGCACAGTCATCAGTCGAATCATCCCCGGGCGACTAGAGTGTGATTCTATATCTATCCAGTATATTTAAGACTTCGAATATATGTTCATGATGCGTATATGCAAAATCTTTTTATACTTGATTGTCCAAATTCAATATAAAATAAATATCCAAATACATATAATAAGGTTTAAATTTTCAAAACAAAATGTTTTTCATTTTAATTTGAAAAATAACACTCTTCAGACTCATTCTAGGATACTACTGATCCTATCTCTAGCGAGTCATTCCCATCGGATATTACTAAACTAATCTGCGATGAATTTTTTCGTTCGGTTCTAACGTGTCTTGTTGTCGAGCTCTGCGAACCAAAACTCTGATACCAACTAAAACGACCCAAACTTCCCCGGTCTCCGAAGAGAAGAGAAAGAACGGATTGTAATGAGAACATGACACATCGGAACGCAAACAGGAGAACATTTCATTGCTTATTACAACAATGGCATCAGAGTACAAGAATATAACAGAGTATAAATGAATAATATACATTTGACAAATATTAGAGATTTAATTTAAAAAGCAGCGGAAAATAATACATAACACAACTGAAAGGAATACACGGATACAGAGCTTTCCGAGTATAATTCCAGCTGTAAACCAGGATCCTGTAAGAAAAAATCTGCAAAACTAAAACAACTAGCATCCCGTGTGGAAAATAAGGGCACCCAAAGTTTAGGTTAAAACAATAAACTCCAGGTCGGTCATGTGACTGGTGTGAGAACTAAAACAGTTATTTAAAACTTTACTTTAGAAATAAAGTAAATCAAGGGACCACGCCGTATAACACGGAATGGGTTTCCTCCTAAGAATACCAATGCATAAAACAAACAGCGCAATGCTAAAGAAGAAAAATGATGCTATTATAAGACCCAGGTCCTATCACACATTGCAACGCAAGCCGGAGGATAGGGTTTTCCCTTATAATAGCCAAATATGCTTGGTACGTTTAAAACAAATCATTTGATACTATTATAAGTGTATAGTGTATAAAACAACTTCAAATATAAATGTATCAATCATAGATGGCATGGGAACCATATATCATGTCGCCATACTAGGCTCTACAAATAAAACCGAAATGTCACATACTGGAAATTGGATTTTCGTCATGAGTTGAGGCAAGGGATATAATCCTTTCCACTTCGAGACACTCTAGCAGATGTCTCAGGACTACACACTCTGGGTAACCCTGGATCGGTTGGTGCGGTCCACACATACGTTAGTGGATTGGTAATTCCTGAACACATGTTTTTCGGTCCTATCGGACCTATCCATTGGCTCCGTAGTAACCGATATATCTGAGGCACCTCGCATTCCAACAACCACATAGGTAAAAATAATATAAATGTCAGGGCTTGCAAAACGCTGACACCACCTATAGCTAGAAAGAAACGTCGTGTTCTCCCAACGGTCCTTATCCCGTTTTTGACTCGTACCGAGGTGTGAGGCTCGCGAATTAACGCAATACACAAAGTGGTGCTATATTAAAGCTATGCTTTGATTATCAACCACAAGACTTTGCCTTTCAACAAAAGCCTTGATCTATGCAACTCAGCATGCCACATTGTCAGTCCATATTGTACCAACTGATTTCCACCAATATATAACCTCTAAGCTTATACGTCTCAGAGAAGGCTGTTAAGCAAGAGAAAAAATTCTCCGCCACCAACGGATATATATTTAGCAGAGATCAATTAATACAGTATAAAGGAATACAACGTCAGATATACCATCTATTTACAAGTCTGTTCTGGGTCTGAACGAAACCGGAGGCACCTTATTCCTCGTCCCATATGTCCTATATAGGAGAGAGGCCCTCGCATGTCCGTCGATCACCAAGTACGTCTAGACGATCACCAACTTATTCCCTCATCTTGGGTGTACAACTCAATCAAGATCATCAAGAATCATCCAAACGATGTCAAGACCTCCGGTCTTCAACCACCGTCTTCATCGTCGACTTATCGTCGAATCAATTATTCAGAATGGGTATAAATCCGGCCTTTCTGAGCAACTCGAGTACATTATAAACAAGTAATACAAAAACACAACATACGCCTCATTCCAATCCAGCATATTCTTTTATTCAAATATTCACATTCTTAAGGAAAGGTTCCCACTAATTTTATCAAAGATAAATTCTTTAAAATTTATTCTTTAATCTTCCTTTGAATATCAATTCAAACCATATTAAGGTTTATCCAAACTAGTAGGGATTAGCGCACCTTACTGAAGTAATCATTTGTTTAATTCCCCAATCCCAACTTATTCATCCCATGGAGCAAAACTGGTAGTACTCCATATCTAACACCACTGTGTTATCGGTAAATATTAATTACCATTTCACGTTCAAATCTATTTAAAGATTTAACAATCGCTTATAGCAAAACTGGTGATACTCCATTCTTGATCATTTCCCAAATTTGATAACTTAAATTATCATATTCACGTTCCAATCTAATTAAAGATTCATTAAAACTCCACTTGGTTTTAGTCTTCCCAAAAATCAGTATTAATGATTATTCAAGTTTCTGGAAATAAATCCTGCCTTTAACTGGGTTAAAGAACGAATGTCATTAAAAACACTGTAACACCCCACGTCCATTAATGTCACTCACAAAGGGAATGCATTAACTTCCATGGAGGTTTTAAGTGAATATAGAACAGTAAAATTACAACAAGACAGATATAAAATAGTACTTGGAAATTCAAAAACTTTATTTCATTGTAGCAGAAGTCAAAACATGTTTGATTACATCATAACACCATATTCAATGTCAAGTACAATATCTATCTTGATAAAACAAGTACATAATCCCATTACATGAATAGCCATTAAAAAGAAAGATAACAAGCTGGACTTTACTTCAGCAGTCCAAGCTTTCCAGAAGATAAGCGATCCAACTAGACTCCACTAGAACTTGGCCCAACCTGCGGACCTGAAGGGAGAAAAAGGATGGAAAAGAGGGGGTCAGACATAAAGTCTGGTGAATATGATAATTCTACAATACTATTACCAAAATAACTGGACTAAGGCATAAGCTGGAAAACAAGAAAATGTCTATGAAGAGCAGATTAAGGACATAGACAATCGCTAAAGGCAACGTTATAGGCGCTCATAAATACTAAAGGATAAACACTATACTGCACCACACCAGTCACCCTAAAGATTCATCCCACTTAGCTTCACTTAGAAACTTTCCCAATGGCTTTACGTACCCCTAACTGACTACATAGGTGCCGCCTGCCCCTATCTCCACTAGGTGTACCCTACTTCCCATTATTCGATCGGCTCCCTAACTCGTAGATACCCGTGCTGGCCCCACAGTGGGGTGTATCACTCCCCTAAAGTGGCAACCTGATACAACGGACATGCACGGCTTATACCTACACGATGCAACAACGTCTTACCTACCAGCCCGGGTCCACATACGCATATGAAACCCGTTGGACTTGCGTTGCCACCGCTCCCTGTTTTGGCCTCTTATAGTCAAACCCAGTATGCGTGTCCCGTCCTCGACTTGGGTCGAGCCCACAAAGATACGTTTTGGGATACTGGTTGAAATGGGCCCCCACTATTTACCACAAGCATTCCACCTAAGCTTGTCCCCATTAGTCCATCCCACTTAACCCACTTAGTCATGTTCATTTACATGTGTGTTTGGTTAAGTCTAATCGTATTTCAAATGCCTCTAAAGGCAACCACCAGATTCCTCATGCCACCCAAGGCACCTACTTAACCCCCATGTCCCACCTTACATGATTATCTGGTTAAGTATTTCTTAGTTCATTAAGGCCATAACCTCATAAAGACCTCTCACATTAGACTGACATTTATGGCAGCTGGATTTGCCGGGCGGGTCCGGGCAGTCTTACACCATAAAAGAGTCTAACCTCGTGTCTTTACAACTATTATGCTTTAGTTTGGGCCTAGGACCTCTCACATTGGGCCGACATTTGTGACTACTGGATTTGCCGGGCGGATCCGGGCAGGTTTACATCACAAACGGGTCCAACCTCGTGTCCTAAGCATTGATTATTAATAATAATCCACTTTTCCCCCAATTTTAATAATTCCCTACTTGAATTATTAATTACTTCCAATTTTTAACAATGTCCATAATTGACTCAATTATGGACATTCATTCATGGTATGCAACATCTTAAAAAATTGCACCCAATTTATTAATTCCTAATATTACCCCTACCCCACGTTTGAACGTTTATTCGCAAAATATATGTTAGACTCGAATAGCCTAACTCATAGCATAAAAGAGATTATCATAATAACAACATGTATATGTGACCAAATGAATCATAATAAGGGGTGAAACTTGCATATGTCCAACTTGCATAGATTATACATGTCATGGATCTAAAGGTGTCAACTTGTTCAAAATTCACCTAATATGATCTCAATCAATTTTCATAAACTTACATATGAACATGTGTGAATCAACATCATCTAATTTTTTAACAACATGGTTTTATATGGGTACACCTAACTCAATAGGCAAATTCCCATAATCAAGTTTTATTTAATTATAGTTTCAAGTTTATGGGTACACCTAACCTAATAGGCAAATTCCCATAAACAAGATCCATTTAAATTAAGAAAAAAAAACATAACTTTAAGCATGATCCAACAACATCATGATTTTTCAACATAATATAGCATGATTTATAACATGGCATAGTATGATAGTATAACATAGCTTGACATGATTCTCAACATAGCACGACATAGCATAAGAGAATTTACAACATAGCATGACATAGCATATATAATTTACATCATACGACAACATAATAACATAATAAGAGATCCACAATATATAGAATTTACAATTACAAATCACATCACTTTCTTGTGATCCATTCATAACTGAGTCAAATTAGTTTGTAATAGTCTTGTGAGAATCATCATACTCACCAACAAAAGAAAAGAATTAGAGAAAGAGAGAGATCTTTTGATTTGATTTGTGTAGATTTAGTTGTAGATGATTAGGCTTCCTCTTCTTAGTTTGTGACGACTATGCTGAACTCCATGGCAGCAGCATGACGGTAGCTTCTCTAATTTTACAAGTGATTTAGGTCTAGGGTCTACCCACTTATTTATAGATTTTAGAATTCATTTAGGCCATTAGATTTAACCTAGAAATAACCGCAGCCGTTCAGATAAGATGGGGTTTATCTTGTTGACTCAACAATGAGTCAGAAGTGACTCAGCAAACACTCAGCAAATTAATAAACTTCTATTCATGTTTGCATTAACTGCCCATATATATATATATATATATATATATATATTCTACAATGTACACATTAGATACATCCCCCCCTTTTACACACTTATTATTGTTTTTATATACATATTAGATACATCCCCTCTCTTACACACTTATTAATATTTTTATATTCATATTAGATACATCCCCTCTCTTACACACTTATTAATATTTTTATATTCGTATTAGATACATCCCCTCTCTTACACACTTATTAATATTTTAGCAACTTTAGTGTTAATAGAAAATTCGGGGTGTTACATTCTCCCCTCCTTTTAGGATTTCGTCCCCGAAATCTTCAAGTCTGGAAGAATGTATATCCTACCATCCAAACGTCCATCTACTCATCCATCATACACAGGCATCCATTGTCCTTAAAAGACTTCTAATGCTTTATGATCATATGCAAGTGTGTGTACATGTCCTTACCTAATGCGAAATCAGGCGGTCTACTGATTCAGTTGACCTCCTTAATGCAAATTATGTAAGTGTCATGAATCCATTATGTATGCAAAAGATCCTAATTGCTTACATACTACTTCTATATGCGTGCACACCCATTCAACCGAATGCAGCATCCATATGATGGTACAACCATTATACATCCATTATACTAAATACATCCATATATATGCAATATGCAATATGAAGTGACTGAGCCGATCTAGTGCCTAAAGTGTGTGTATATATGCATCCACGAGCAACCACTAGCAAACACTTGCATCCATTTTGCATCCATCATACATAACATGTCTCAAACACATGTTTCAATCATAGGATTATCCTAACTAAAGGTCAAATATACTAATGAGAGGACATACTAAAGATAAGATAAGATAAGCTAAGCGATAAAGGAGAAATTAAAAGACATACCCTCAAAAAGAAAAGGGTACAACAAACGCATCTTCTCTTCTGTCTCCCAAGTTGCGTTGCTCTCATCATCACCCCATTGCACTTTAACCAGTCTGACCTCTCGATTCCTCAACTTTTTGATCTCCGACCCAAGAATGCATGTAGGAGCTCGTCTAATTGTTGCATCACGCTCTATTTCCACCTCTTTAAGCAAGCTCGGCTCTACCACCTCCGCGGTCTTGTGCAAACACTTCCTCAAATGTGATACATGGAATACGTCGTGTACTCCACTAAGTTTCTCAGGCAACTCCACCCTATATGCCATCTTCCCAATCCTGTTTTTTTACAGGAAACGGCCCTACAAACCTTGGTGCTAATTTCCCCACGGACCCAAAGCGAACAACATTCTGTAACGGAGATACTTTGATAAAAACCATGTCCCCAATGTCAAACTCAAGATCTGTCCTCCTCTTATCAGCATACGATTTTTGCCTATCTTGTGCTGCTTTCATCCTCCTTCGAATCAACTCAATCTTCTCCGAGGTTTCCCTAACCATATCGGGCCCAAGTAGGATTTTATCGGTAGATTCCCACCAACATGTAGGCGAACGGCAAGGCCTTCCATAAAGAGCTTCGAAAGGTGCCATGCCAATACTAGACTGAAAGCTATTATTATATGCGAATTCTACTAACGGAAGGTGCTCTTCCCATGTACCCCCAAAGTCTAGGATACAAAGCCTTAAAAGATCCTCTAGAATGCGATTCACCCTCTCGGTCTGGCCGTCTGTCTGAGGATGATATGCGGTGCTCAAACATAGCTGAGTCCCTACCACCTCTTGTAAACTCTTCCAAAATTCGCTAGTAAAGATGGGGTCATGGTCGCTTACTATACTAGAAGGAATACCGTGCAAACGAACTATCTCCTTAATGTATACAGAAGCCAACCACGGAGCAGTCCTCTTACTTTTCACGGGAATAAAATGGGCGCTTTTAGTAAGTCTATCTACTATAACCCAAATCCCCGTGTTACCCTTCCTTGATCTTGGTAATCCATCCACAAAATCCATTGAGATGCTTTCCCATTTCCATAGTGGAACTTCTAATGGGTGAAGCAACCCACCGGGTTTCTTTTGTTCTGCTTTAACTCGTTGGCACACCAAGCATCTAGCGACGTACTCGGCCACATCCTTTTTCATACCGGCCCAAAAGAAAACCCGCTTCATATCTTTGTACATCTTATCCCCGCCGGGATGAATGGTCATTTTTGAGCGATGAGCATCATCAAGAATGGCCTTCCTTAAGTCTTCGTCTTGTGGTACACAAAGTCTATTATCCCTTCGTAACCAACCCTTATCGTCTAGGGTATACTTACGAAGATGGCTTGACGACTCCCCCCCTTTGAGCTTTTCTACTATCTCAACCAACTGTGGGTCGTCTCGCTGTGCCTCACCAACCCGTCCTAGAAGTGTAGGTCTAACCTCCAAGGATGCTAACATACCGGGTACTAAGTCAACGGAGGGTCTAAAGTCAAACATAGAGATGAATTCTAAGCTTTGTCGTTCAACAAACAACGCACTCAAGGACAACCTTTTCCTACTTAAGGCGTCTGCCACCACGTTACCCTTGCCCGGGGTATATGCTATTTCAAAATCGTAGGAGGCTAAGAATTCCATCCACCGTTGCTGCCTTAAATTCAAATCCTTCTGAGAGAATAAGTATTTTAATGATTTGTGGTCAGTGAACAGTTCGAATTTCTCACCAAGAAGATAGTGACGCCAAGACTTAAGCGCGAAAACAACTGCGGCTAGCTCTAAGTCATGCGTGGGGTAATTCTTTTCATGAACCCTCAACTGCCTTCCACCATAGGCTATTACTCTTCCCTCTTGCATGAGGACCGCGCCAAGTCCCGTCCCACAAGCATCAGTATAGATGGTAAACGGTTTATTCCCGTCTGGCAGCACTAAGACTGGGGCTGAAGTTAAGGCTCTCTTTAAACGTTGGAACGCATCATCGCAATCTTTGTCCCACGTAAAAACCAGGTTCTTCTTCGTTAACCGTGTTAATGGAGCTGATATTTTTGCGAAGTCTTTGATAAACTTCCTATAATAGCCAGCCAACCCCAAGAAACTTCTTACTTCGGTTGCATTTTTAGGGACCTTCCAATCTTGGATGGCCACCACCTTTGTGGGATCCACTGCTATCCCTTCTTTGGAAACCACGTGCCCTAAGAACCGTACTTCCTTCCTCCAGAAGTGACACTTAGAAAATTTTGCCTTAAGGTTATGCGCTCGAAGGGTTTCCAACACTTCCCTAAGATGTAGGGAGTGCTCTTCTTTATTCTTAGAAAAGACTAAGATGTCATCCACAAAGACTACCACGAATTTGTTAAGGTATTCCCTAAACACCCTACTCATCAAATCAACAAAATATGCAGGGGCGTTTGTCAAACCAAAGGGCATCACTAGCCATTCATAGAATCCGTCAGGAGTCCTAAAAGCAGTCTTATCTATACTATCCTCAGCCACTCTCAGTTGATGAAAGCCAGTGGCTAAGTCCAACTGCGAAAACACTGAGGCGCCAACTAACTGATCAAAGAGATCGTCAGTCCTCGGCAGTGGGTGTCGGTTCTTTTTAGTAAGCTTGTTTTAGTTCTCTATAGTCCATACAAAGTCTAAGAGACCCATCCGCCTTTGTGGCAAAAACTACTGGAGCACCCCACTCCGATATACTACGTCTTATGAACCCCTTCTCAAGCAACTCCTTTACTTGCTTATTGAGTTCCCTCCTTTCACGAGGAGCCATGTGGCGCACTGGCAAAGATACGGGTTTAGCATTATCCACAAGATAAATTCGAAAGTCTATCTCCCGCTTTGGAGGTATGCCCTTCACCTCCTCAAACACATCCGGGTATTCCCGGACCACTTCTACCGATCGCAGGTTCTCTACAGACGCGTCAAGCGATTCAAGATAACTTAGCATAACGGAATTTATGGGATTACAAAAGATGTCGAGAGCATTACCAAGGCGAGTCACAAGCCTAACTACTCTCCTTTCACAATCAAGAATGGCCCTATTTCTAGACAACCAATCCATTCCTAAAATTAGCCCATAGCCCGTGAAGCCCAATACATAAGCATCACATCTAAATTCAACGCTAAGTATAGAGATTTTCAAATCCAAACATATCATTGTCAAATGAGCCGAACCCCCAATTGGATTTGAAACGACCAAGGGATCCTCTACTAAACTGGTGTTCAAGTGCAGTGATTCAACTAATGATGTAGAGATAAACGAATGAGATGCGCCAGAATCGAATAAGGTACGGACAGGATGATCAAACAGAAAAACTAAGCTTTCAACAGAAATTGTTCTACCTCTTTCTTGCAGCGGTGGGGCCGCAATAGCCTGAACTTGCCCCCTTGCCTGCCCTGGTGCCATAAGAGCCTGCACCTGTCCTCCCGAGGTAGACCCTGCCCTCTGCCCCTTCTTTGGACAGTCCTTCACTAAATGTCCCGCATCTCCACAATGAAAACAACCAGTCTTCTTTTTCTTTCTACAATCTTTGCTGAGATGGCCAGGCGTCCCACAATTGAAGCATTTCTTCTTCCCTTTGCCATTATTGTTTTTACCACCCTTCTTATTTTGCTGTTGGGGTTTCTTCTGATCCCCTTTCTTTTCAACTGCCTTATCCTCATGCATAAGTGCCATTTCTACTAGCTTTTCAAAGGTGGTTCCCATAGGGATGTGGGTCATAGCCAACCCTTGCAACGGTTCATTCAAGCCTCTAACGAACCTCAAAGCTTTCTTCTCTGGCGTGTTCACCAACTCCAAGCCAAACCTTGCTAACTGATTAAATTTATTGACATATTCCTTTACTGATGAGCTCCCTTGCTTTAGTGCCAGGAATTTTTCCATATTTAAGTTCTCCTCTGCCCTTGAAAGAAACTTTGCCTCAAACCTTCGTCTGAAATCCGCCCATGAATCAACTGGACGTTCCCCGTTAGTGACCTCCCACCAAAACGAGGCCTCTCCCTTCATTAACCAAGCAGCTAAACGGACTTTCCTCCCATCTTCCACTTCAAAGATATCCAACAATTCCTCAGTCTCCTTAAGCCAATCTCTGGCCTCCACAAACGTCTCAGTCCCTTGAAAAGTTTTTCCTCCCATAGCCTTGAATTCCTTGCACGTCTTTGCAAAAGTGTCAACACGAGGAGGAGGAGGAGGAGGAGGAATGGGTGCAACTGGGGGTGGAGGAGTATCCGCTGGGCCTGCAGTGGTGGCCCTAGCCTCCAAGTATCTCCTAAACCACCCTGGAATCGTCACACCTTCTGGGAGATTAAGATCTTCAGCCATGCTGAAACGAAAAAGGAAAGATTCAAAATGGAGAATTCGAAAGATAAAGATAAGGATGTGGCTATTTGGGATTATGTTTTCCATAAAAACTCTCTTTAAATAACAAGTTTTTTTTAAAGCACTTCTTCCAAAAATACTTTAGAAAAAAAAATATTTTTCTAAATTTTTTTTTTTTATCTGTTCTGGTAACCTTATGCTCTGATACCACGTGTAACACCCCACGTCCATTAATGTCACTCACAAAGGGAATGCATTAACTTCCATGGAGGTTTTAAGTGAATATAGAACAGTAAAATTACAACAAGACAGATATAAAATAGTACTTGGAAATTCAAAAACTTTATTTCATTGTAGCAGAAGTCAAAACATGTTTGATTACATCATAACACCATATTCAATGTCAAGTACAATATCTATCTTGATAAAACAAGTACATAATCCCATTACATGAATAGCCATTAAAAAGAAAGATAACAAGCTGGACTTTACTTCAGCAGTCCAAGCTTTCCAGAAGATAAGCGATCCAACTAGACTCCACTAGAACTTGGCCCAACCTGCGGACCTGAAGGGAGAAAAAGGATGGAAAAGAGGGGGTCATACATAAAGTCTGGTGAATATGATAATTCTACAATACTATTACCAAAATAACTGGACTAAGGCATAAGCTGGAAAACAAGAAAATGTCTATGAAGAGCAGATTAAGGACATAGACAATCGCTAAAGGCAACGTTATAGGCGCTCCTAAATACTAAAGGATAAACACTATACTGCACCACACCAGTCACCCTAAAGATTCATCCCACTTAGCTTCACTTAGAAACTTTCCCAATGGCTTTACGTACCCCTAGCTGACTACATAGGTGCCGCCTGCCCCTATCTCCACTAGGCTTCCCATTATTCGATCGGCTCCCAAACTCGTAGATACCCGTGCTGGCCCCACAGTGGGGTGTATCACTCCCCTAAAGTGGCAACCTGATACAACGGACATGCACGGCTTATACCTACACGATGCAACAACGTCTTACCTACCAGCCCGGGTCCACACACGCATATGAAACCCGATGGACTTGTGTTGCCACCGCTCCCTGTTTTGGCCTCTTATAGTCAAACCCAGTATGCGTGTCCCGTCCTCGACTTGGGTCGAGCCCACAAAGATACGTTTTGGGATACTGGTTGAAATGGGCCCCCACTATTTACCACAAGCATTCCACCTAAGCTTGGATGTAACACCCCGAATTTTCTATTAACACTAAAGTTGCTAAAATATTAATAAGTGTGTAAGAGAGGGGATGTATCTAATATGAATATAAAAATATTAATAAGTGTGTGAGAGAGGGGATGTATCTAATATGTATATAAAAACAATAATAAGTAAAGGGGGATGTATCTAATATGTACATTGTAGAAAATATATATATATTTATGACATGAATAGAAGTTTATTAATATGCTGAGTGTTTGCTGAGTCACTTCTGACTCATTGCTGAGTCAACAAGATAAACCCCATCTTGTCTGAACGGCTGCGGTTATTTCTAGGTTAAATATAATGGCCTAAATGAATTCTAAAATCTATAAATAAGTGGGTAGACCCTAGACCTAAATCACTTGTAAAATTAGAGAAGCTACCGTCATGCTGCTGCCATGGAGTTCAGCATAGCCGTCACAAACTAAGAAGAGGAAGCCTTATCATCTACAACTAAATCTACACAAATCAAATCAAAAGATCTCTCTTTCTCTAATTCTTTTCTTTTGTTGGTGAGTATGATGATTCTCACAAGACTATTACAAACTAATTTGACTCAGTTATGAATGGATCACAAGAAAGTGATGTGATTTGTAATTGTAAATTCTATATATTGTGGATCTCTTATTATGTTATTATGTTGTCGTATGATGTAAATTATATATGCTATGTCATGCTATATTGTAAATTCTCTTATGCTATGTCGTGCTATGTTGAGAATCATGTCAAGCTATGTTATACTATCATACTATGCCATGTTATAAATCATGCTATATTATGTTGAAAAATCATGATGTTGTTGGATCATGCTTAAAGTTATGTTTTTTTTTCTTAATTTAAATGGATCTTGTTTATGGGAATTTGCCTATTAGGTTAGGTGTACCCATAAACTTGAAACTATAATTAAATAAAACTTGATTATGGGAATTTGCCTATTGAGTTAGGTGTACCCATATAAAACCATGTTGTTAAAAAATTAGATGATGTTGATTCACACATGTTCATATGTAAGTTTATGAAAATTGATTGAGATCATATTAGGTGAATTTTGAACAAGTTGACACCTTTAGATCCATGACATGTATAATCTATGCAAGTTGGACAAATGCAAGTTTCACCCCTTATTATGATTCATTTGGTCACATATACATGTTGTTGTTATGATAATCTCTTTTATGCTATGAGTTAGGCTATTCGAGTCTAACATATATTTTGCGAATAAACGTTCAAACGTGGGGTAGGGGTAATATTAGGAATTAATAAATTGGGTGCAATTTTGTAAGATGTTGCATACCATGAATGAATGTCCATAATTGAGTCAATTATGGACATTGTTAAAAATTGGAAGTAATTAATAATTCAAGTAGGGAATTATTAAAATTGGGGGAAAGTGGATTATTATTAATAATCAATGCTTAGGACATGAGGTTGGACCCGTTTGTGATGTAAACCTGCCCGGACCCGCCCGGCAAATCCAGTAGTCACAAATGTCGGCCCAATGTGAGAGGTCCTAGGCCCAAACTAAAGCATAACAGTTGTAAAGACACGAGGTTAGACTCTTTTATGGTGTAAGACTGCCCGGACCCGCCCGGCAAATCCAGCTGCCATAAATGCCAGTCTAATGTGAGAGGTCTTTATGAGGTTATGGCCTTAATGAACTAAGAAATACTTAACCAGATAATCATGTAAGGTGGGACATGGGGGTTAAGTAGGTGCCTTGGGTGGCATGAGGAATCTGGTGGTTGCCTTTAGAGGCATTTGAAATACGATTAGACTTAACCAAACACACATGTAAATGAACATGACTAAGTGGGTTAAGTGGGATGGACTAATGGGGACAAGCTTAGGTGGAATGCTTGTGGTAAATAGTGGGGGCCCATTTCAACCAGTATCCCAAAACGTATCTTTGTGGGCTCGACCCAAGTCGAGGACGGGACACGCATACTGGGTTTGACTATAAGAGGCCAAAACAGGGAGCGGTGGCAACGCAAGTCCAACGGGTTTCATATGCGTGTGTGGACCCGGGCTGGTAGGTAAGACGTTGTTGCATCGTGTAGGTATAAGCCGTGCATGTCCGTTGTATCAGGTTGCCACTTTAGGGGAGTGATACACCCCACTGTGGGGCCAGCACGGGTATCTACGAGTTAGGGAGCCGATCGAATATTGGGAAGTAGGGTACACCTAGTGGAGATAGGGGAAGGTGGCACCTATGTAGTCAGCTAGGGGTATGTAAAGCCATTGGGAAAGTTTCTAAGTGAAGCTAAGTGGGATGAATCTTTAGGGTGACTGGTGTGGTGCAGTATAGTGTTTATCCTTTAGTATTTAGGAGCGCCTATAACGTTGCCTTTAGCGATTGTCTATGTCCTTAATCTGCTCTTCATAGACATTTTCTTGTTTTCCAGCTTATGCCTTAGTCCAGTTATTTTGGTAATAGTAATGTAGAATTATCATATTCACCAGACTTTATGTCTGACCCCCTCTTTTCCATCCTTTTTCTCCCTTCAGGTCCGCAGGTTGGGCCAAGTTCTAGTGGAGTCTAGTTGGATCGCTTATCTTCTGGAAAGCTTGGACTGCTGAAGTAAAGTCCAGCTTGTTATCTTTCTTTTTAATGGCTATTCATGTAATGGGATTATGTACTTGTTTTATCAAGATAGATATTGTATTTGACATTGAATATGGTGTTATGATGTAATCAAACATGTTTTGACTTCTGCTACAATGAAATAAAGTTTTTGAATTTCCAAGTACTATTTTATATCCGTCTTGTTGTAATTTTACTGTTCTATATTCACTTAAAACCTCCATGGAAGTTAATGCATTCCCTTTGTGAGTGACATTAATGGACGTGGGGTGTTACACGTGGTATCAGAGCATAAGGTTACCAGAACAGATAAAAAAAAAATTTAGAAAAATATTTTTTTCTAAAGTATTTTTGGAAGAAGTGCTTTCAAAAAAAAAACATGTTATTTAAGGAGAGTTTTTATGAAAAACATAATCCCAAATAGCCATATCCTTATCTTTATCTTTCGAATTCTCCATTTTGAATCTTTCCTTTTTCGTTTCAGCATGGCTGAAGATCTTAATCTCCCAGAAGGTGTGACGATTCCAGGGTGGTTTAGGAGATACTTGGAGGCTAGGGCCACCACTGCAGGCCCAGCGGATACTCCTCCACCCCTATTTGCACCCATTTCTCCTCCTCCTCCTCCTCGTGTTGACACTTTTGCAAAGACGTGCAAGGAATTCAAGGCTATGGGAGGAAAAACTTTTCAAGGGACTGAGACGTTTGTGGAGGCCAGAGATTGGCTTAAGGAGACTGAGGAATTGTTGGATATATTTGAAGTGGAAGATGGGAGGAAAGTCCGTTTAGCTGCTTGGTTAATGAAGGGAGAGGCCTCGTTTTGGTGGGAGGTCACTAACGGGGAACGTCCAGTTGATTCATGGGCGGATTTCAGACGAAGGTTTGAGGCAAAGTTTCTTTCAAGGGCAGAGGAGAACTTAAATATGGAAAAATTCCTGGCACTAAAGCAAGGGAGCTCATCAGTAAAGGAATATGTCAATAAATTTAATCAGTTAGCAAGGTTTGGCTTGGAGTTGGTGAACACGCCAGAGAAGAAAGCTTTGAGGTTCGTTAGAGGCTTGAATGAACCGTTGCAAGGGTTGGCTATGACCCACATCCCTATGGGAGCCACCTTTGAAAAGCTAGTAGAAATGGCACTTATGCATGAGGATAAGGCAGTTGAAAAGAAAGGGGATCAGAAGAAACCCCAACAGCAAAATAAGAAGGGTGGTAAAAACAATAATGGCAAAGGGAAGAAGAAATGCTTCAATTGTGGGACGCCTGGCCATCTCAGCAAAGATTGTAGAAAGAAAAAGAAGACTTGTTGTTTTCATTGTGGAGATGAGGGACATTTAGTGAAGGACTGTCCAAAGAAGGGGCAGAGGGCAGGGTCTACCTCGGGAGGACAGGTGCAGGCTCTTATGGCACCAGGGCAGGCAAGGGGGCAAGTTCAGGCTATTGCGGCCCCACCGCTGCAAGAAAGAGGTAGAACAATTTCTGTTGAAAGCTTAGTTTTTCTGTTTGATCATCATGTCCGTACCTTATTCGATTCTGGCGCATCTCATTCGTTTATCTCTGCATCATTAGTTGAATCACTGCACTTGAACACTAGTTTAGTAGAGGATCCCTTGGTCGTTTCAAATCCAATTGGTGGTTCGGCTCATTTGACCATGATATGTTTGGATTTGAAAATCTCTATACTTAGCGTTGAATTTAGATGTGATGCTTATGTATTGGGCTTCACGGGCTATGGGCTAATTTTAGGAATGGATTGGTTGTCTAGAAATAGGGCCATTCTTGATTGTGAAAGGAGAGTAGTTAGGCTTGTGACTCGCCTTGGTAATGCTCTCGACATCTTTTGTAATCCCATAAATTCCGTTAGGCTAAGTTATCTTGAATCGCTTGACGCGTCTGTAGAGAACCTACGATCGATAGAAGTGGTCCGGGAATATCCGGATGTGTTTGACGAGGTGAAGGGCTTACCTCCAAAGCGGGAGATAGACTTTCGAATTTATCTTGTGGATAATGCTAAACCCGTATCTTTGCCAGTGCGCCACATGGCTCCTCGTGAAAGGAGGGAACTCAATAAGCAAGTAAAGGAGTTGCTTGAGAAGGGGTTCATAAGACGTAGTATATCGGAGTGGGGTGCTCCAGTAGTTTTTGCCACAAAGGCGGATGGGTCTCTTAGACTTTGTATGGACTATAGAGAACTAAACAAGCTTACTAAAAAGAACCGACACCAACTGCCGAGGATTGACTATCTCTTCGATCAGTTAGTTGGCGCCTCAGTGTTTTCGCAGTTGGACTTAGCCACTGGCTTTCATCAACTGAGAGTGGCTGAGGATAGTATAGATAAGACTGCTTTTAGGACTCCTGACGGATTCTATGAATGGCTAGTGATGCCCTTTGGTTTGACAAACGCCCCTGCATATTTTGTTGATTTGATGAGTAGGGTGTTTAGGGAATACCTTAACAAATTCGTGGTAGTCTTTGTGGATGACATCTTAGTCTTTTCTAAGAATAAAGAAGAGCACTCCCTACATCTTAGGGAAGTGTTGGAAACCCTTCGAGCGCATAACCTTAAGCCAAAATTTTCTAAGAGTCACTTCTGGAGGAAGGAAGTACGGTTCTTAGGGCACGTGGTTTCCAAAGAAGGGATAGCAGTGGATCCCGCAAAGGTGGTGGCCATCCAAGATTGGAAGGTCCCTAAAAATGCAACTGAAGTAAGAAGTTTCTTGGGGTTGGCTGGCTATTATAGGAAGTTTATCAAAGACTTCGCAAAAATATCAGCTCCATTAACACGGTTAACGAAGAAGAACCTGGTTTTTACGTGGGACAAAGATTGCGATGATGCGTTCCAACGTTTAAAGAGAGCCTTAACTTCAGCCCCAGTCTTAGTGCTGCCAGACGGGAATAAACCGTTTACCATCTATACTGATGCTTGTGGGACGGGACTTGACGCGGTCCTCATGCAAGAGGGAAGAGTAATAGCCTATGGTGGAAGGCAGTTGAGGGTTCATGAAAAGAATTACCCCACGCATGACTTAGAGCTAGCCGCAATTGTTTTCGCGCTTAAGTCTTGGCGTCACTATCTTCTTGGTGAGAAATTCGAACTGTTCACTGACCACAAATCATTAAAATACTTATTCTCTCAGAAGGATTTGAATTTAAGGCAGCAACGGTGGATGGAATTCTTAGCCTCCTACGATTTTGAAATAGCATATACCCCGGGCAAGGGTAACGTGGTGGCAGACGCCTTAAGTAGGAAAATGTTGTCCTTGAGTCCGTTGTTTGTTGAACGACAAAGCTTAGAATTCATCTCTATGTTTGACTTTAGACCCTCCGTTGACTTAGTACCCGGTCTGTTAGCATCCTTAGAGGTTAGACCTACACTTCTAGGACGGGTTGGTGAGGCACAGCGAGACGACCCACAATTGGTTGAGATAGTAGAAAAGCTAAAAGGGGGGGAGTCGTCAAGCCATCTTCGTAGGTATACCCTAGACGATAAGGGTTGGTTACGAAGGGATAATAGACTTTGTGTACCACAAGACGAAGACTTAAGGAAGGCCATTCTTGATGATGCTCATCGCTCAAAAATGACCATTCATCCCGGCGGGGATAAGATGTACAAAGATATGAAGCGGGTTTTCTTTTGGGCCGGTATGAAAAAGGATGTGGCCGAGTACGTCGCTAGATGCTTGGTGTGCCAACGAGTTAAAGCAGAACAAAAGAAACCCGGTGGGTTGCTTCACCCATTAGAAGTTCCACTATGGAAATGGGAAAGCATCTCAATGGATTTTGTGGATGGATTACCAAGATCAAGGAAGGGTAACACGGGGATTTGGGTTATAGTAGATAGACTTACTAAAAGCGCCCATTTTATTCCCGTGAAAAGTAAGAGGACTGCTCCGTGGTTGGCTTCTGTATACATTAAGGAGATAGTTCGTTTGCACGGTATTCCTTCTAGTATAGTAAGCGACCGTGACCCCATCTTTACTAGCGAATTTTGGAAGAGTTTACAAGAGGTGGTAGGGACTCAGCTATGTTTGAGCACCGCATATCATCCTCAGACAGACGGCCAGACCGAGAGGGTGAATCGCATTCTAGAGGATCTTTTAAGGCTTTGTATCCTAGACTTTGGGGGTACATGGGAAGAGCACCTTCCGTTAGTAGAATTCGCATATAATAATAGCTTTCAGTCTAGTATTGGCATGGCACCTTTCGAAGCTCTTTATGGAAGGCCTTGCCGTTCGCCTACATGTTGGTGGGAATCTACCGATAAAATCCTACTTGGGCCCGATATGGTTAGGGAAACCTCGGAGAAGATTGAGTTGATTCGAGGGAGGATGAAAGCAACACAAGATAGGCAAAAATCGTATGCTGATAAGAGGAGGACAGATCTTGAGTTTGACATTGGGGACATGGTTTTTATCAAAGTATCTCCGTTACAGAATGTTGTTCGCTTTGGGTCCGTGGGGAAATTAGCACCAAGGTTTGTAGGGCCGTTTCCTGTAAAAAAAACAGGATTGGGAAGATGGCATATAGGGTGGAGTTGCCTGAGAAACTTAGTGGAGTACACGACGTATTCCATGTATCACATTTGAGGAAGTGTTTGCACAAGACCGCGGAGGTGGTAGAGCCGAGCTTGCTTAAAGAGGTGGAAATAGAGCGTGATGCAACAATTAGACGAGCTCCTACATGCATTCTTGGGTCGGAGATCAAAAAGTTGAGGAATCGAGAGGTCAGACTGGTTAAAGTGCAATGGGGAGATGATGAGAGCAACGCAACTTCGGAGATAGAAGAGAAGATGCGTTCGTTGTACCCTTTTCTTTTTGAGGGTATGTCTTTTAATTTCTCCTTTATCGCTTAGCTTATCTTATCTTATCTTTAGTATGTCCTCTCATTAGTATCTTTGACCTTTAGTTAGGATAATCCTATGGTTGAAACATGTGTTTGAGACATGTTATGTATGATGGATGCAAAATGGATGCAAGTGTTTGCTAGTGGTTGCTCGTGGATGCATATATACACACACTTTAGGCACTAGATCGGCTCAGTCACTTCATATTGCATATTGCATATATATGGATGTATTTAGTATAATGGATGTATAATGGTTGTACCATCATATGGATGCTGCATTCGGTTGAATGGGTGTGCACGCATATAGAAGTAGTATGTAAGCAATTAGGATCTTTTGCATACATAATGGATTCATGACACTTACATAATTTGCATTAAGGAGGTCAACTGAATCAGTAGACCGCCTGATTTCGCATTAGGTAAGGACATGTACACACACTAGCATATGATCATAAAGCATTAGAAGTCTTTTAAGGACAATGGATGCCTGTGTATGATGGATGAGTAGATGGACGTTTGGATGGTAGGATATACATTCTTCCAGACTTGAAGATTTCGGGGACGAAATCCTAAAAGGAGGGGAGAATGTAACACCCCGAATTTTCTATTAACACTAAAGTTGCTAAAATATTAATAAGTGTGTAAGAGAGGGGATGTATCTAATATGAATATAAAAATATTAATAAGTGTGTAAGAGAGGGGATGTATCTAATATGAATATAAAAATATTAATAAGTGTGTAAGAGAGGGGATGTATCTAATATGAATATAAAAATATTAATAAGTGTGTGAGAGAGGGGATGTATCTAATATGTATATAAAAACAATAATAAGTAAAGGGGGATGTATCTAATATGTACATTGTAGAAAATATATATATATTTATGACATGAATAGAAGTTTATTAATATGCTGAGTGTTTGCTGAGTCACTTCTGACTCATTGCTGAGTCAACAAGATAAACCCCATCTTGTCTGAATGGCTGCGGTTATTTCTAGGTTAAATATAATGGCCTAAATGAATTCTAAAATCTATAAATAAGTGGGTAGACCCTAGACCTAAATCACTTGTAAAATTAGAGAAGCTACCGTCATGCTGCTGCCATGGAGTTCAGCATAGCCATCACAAACTAAGAAGAGGAAGCCTAATCATCTACAACTAAATCTACACAAATCAAATCAAAAGATCTCTCTTTCTCTAATTCTTTTCTTTTGTTGGTGAGTATGATGATTCTCACAAGACTATTACAAACTAATTTGACTCAGTTATGAATGGATCACAAGAAAGTGATGTGATTTGTAATTGTAAATTCTATATACTGTGATCTCTTATTATGTTATTATGTTGTCGTATGATGTAAATTATATATCCTATGTCATGCTATGTTGTAAATTCTCTTATGCTATGTCGTGCTATGTTGAGAATCATGTCAAGCTATGTTATACTATCATACTATGCCATGTTATAAATCATGCTATATTATGTTGAAAAATCATGATGTTGTTGGATCATGCTTAAAGTTATGTTTTTTTTCTTAATTTAAATGGATCTTGTTTATGGGAATTTGCCTATTAGGTTAGGTGTACCCATAAACTTGAAACTATAATTAAATAAAACTTGATTATGGGAATTTGCCTATTGAGTTAGGTGTACCCATATAAAACCATGTTGTTAAAAAATTAGATGATGTTGATTCACACATGTTCATATGTAAGTTTATGAAAATTGATTGAGATCATATTAGGTGAATTTTGAACAAGTTGACACCTTTAGATCCATGACATGTATAATCTATGCAAGTTGGACATATGCAAGTTTCACCCCTTATTATGATTCATTTGGTCACATATACATGTTGTTATTATGATAATCTCTTTTATGCTATGAGTTAGGCTATTCGAGTCTAACATATATTTTGCGAATAAACGTTCAAACGTGGGGTAGGGGTAATATTAGGAATTAATAAATTGGGTGCAATTTTGTAAGATGTTGCATACCATGAATGAATGTCCATAATTGAGTCAATTATGGACATTGTTAAAAATTGGAAGTAATTAATAATTCAAGTAGGGAATTATTAAAATTGGGGGAAAGTGGATTATTATTAATAATCAATGCTTAGGACACGAGGTTGGACCCGTTTGTGATGTAAACCTGCCCGGACCCGCCCGGCAAATCCAGTAGTCACAAATGTCGGCCCAATGTGAGAGGTCCTAGGCCCAAACTAAAGCATAACAGTTGTAAAGACACGAGGTTAGACTCTTTTATGGTGTAAGACTGCCCGGACCCGCCCGGCAAATCCAGCTGCCATAAATGCCAGTCTAATGTGAGAGGTCTTTATGAGGTTATGGCCTTAATGAACTAAGAAATACTTAACCAGATAATCATGTAAGGTGGGACATGGGGGTTAAGTAGGTGCCTTGGGTGGCATGAGGAATCTGGTGGTTGCCTTTAGAGGCATTTGAAATACGATTAGACTTAACCAAACACACATGTAAATGAACATGACTAAGTGGGTTAAGTGGGATGGACTAATGGGGACAAGCTTAGGTGGAATGCTTGTGGTAAATAGTGGGGGCCCATTTCAACCAGTATCCTAAAACGTATCTTTGTGGGCTCGACCCAAGTCGAGGACGGGACACGCATACTGGGTTTGACTATAAGAGGCCAAAACAGGGAGCGGTGGCAACGCAAGTCCAACGGGTTTCATATGCGTGTGTGGACCCGGGCTGGTAGGTAAGACGTTGTTGCATCGTGTAGGTATAAGCCGTGCATGTCCGTTGTATCAGGTTGCCACTTTAGGGGAGTGATACACCCCACTGTGGGGCCAGCACGGGTATCTACGAGTTAGGGAGCCGATCGAATAATGGGAAGTAGGGTACACCTAGTGGAGATAGGGGCAGGCGGCACCTATGTAGTCAGCTAGGGGTACGTAAAGCCATTGGGAAAGTTTCTAAGTGAAGCTAAGTGGGATGAATCTTTAGGGTGACTGGTGTGGTGCAGTATAGTGTTTATCCTTTAGTATTTAGGAGCGCCTATAACGTTGTCTTTAGCGATTGTCTATGTCCTTAATCTGCTCTTCATAGACAATTTCTTATTTTCCAGCTTATGCCTTAGTCCAGTTATTTTGGTAATAGTAATGTAGAATTATCATATTCACCAGACTTTATGTCTGACCCCCTCTTTTCCATCCTTTTTCTCCCTTCAGGTCCGCAGGTTGGGCCAAGTTCTAGTGGAGTCTAGTTGGATCGCTTATCTTCTGGAAAGCTTGGACTGCTGAAGTAAAGTCCAGCTTGTTATCTTTCTTTTTAATGGCTATTCATGTAATGGGATTATGTACTTGTTTTATCAAGATAGATATTGTACTTGACATTGAATATGGTGTTATGATGTAATCAAACATGTTTTGACTTCTGCTACAATGAAATAAAGTTTTTGAATTTCCAAATACTATTTTATATCTGTCTTGTTGTAATTTTACTGTTCTATATTCACTTAAAACCTCCATGGAAGTTAATGCATTCCCTTTGTGAGTGACATTAATGGACGTGGGGTGTTACACGTGGTATCAGAGCATAAGGTTACCAGAACAGATATACCCTAGACTTATAGTCAAACCCAGTATGCGTGTCCCGTCCTCGACTTGGGTCGAGCCCACAAAGATACGTTTTGGGATACTGGTTGAAATGGGCCCCCACTATTTACCACAAGCATGCCACCTAAGCTTGTCCCCATTAGTCCATCCCACTTAACCCACTTAGTCATGTTCATTTACATGTGTGTTTGGTTAAGTCTAATCGTATTTCAAATGCCTCTAAAGGCAACCACCAGATTCCTCATGCCACCCAAGGCACCTACTTAACCCCCATGTCCCACCTTACATGATTATCTGGTTAAGTATTTCTTAGTTCATTAAGGCCATAACCTCATAAAGACCTCTCACATTAGACTGGCATTTATGGCAGCTAGATTTGCCGGGCGGGTCCGGGCAGTCTTACACCATAAAAGAGTCTAACCTCGTGTCTTTACAACTGTTATGCTTTAGTTTGGGCCTAGGACCTCTCACATTGGGCCGACATTTGTGACTACTGGATTTGCCGGGCGGGTCCGGGCAGGTTTACATCACAAACGGGTCCAACCTCGTGTCCTAAGCATTGATTATTAATAATAATCCACTTTTCCCCCAATTTTAATAATTCCCTACTTGAATTATTAATTACTTCCAATTTTTAACAATGTCCATAATTGACTCAATTATGGACATTCATTCATGGTATGCAACATCTTACAAAATTGCACCCAATTTATTAATTCCTAATATTACCCCTACCCCACGTTTGAACGTTTTTTCGCAAAATATATGTTAGACTCGAATAGCCTAACTCATAGCATAAAAGAGATTATCATAATAACAACATGTATATGTGACCAAATGAATCATAATAAGGGGTGAAACTTGCATATGTCCAACTTGCATAGATTATACATGTCATGGATCTAAAGGTGTCAACTTGTTCAAAATTCACCTAATATGATCTCAATCAATTTTCATAAACTTACATATGAACATGTGTGAATCAACATCATCTAATTTTTTAACAACATGGTTTTATATGGGTACACCTAACTCAATAGGCAAATTCCCATAATCAAGTTTTATTTAATTATAGTTTCAAGTTTATGGGTACACCTAACCTAATAGGCAAATTCCCATAAACAAGGTCCATTTAAATTAAGAAAAAAAAACATAACTTTAAGCATGATCCAACAACATCATGATATTTCAACATAATATAACATGGCATAGTATGATAGTATAACATAGCTTGACATGATTCTCAACATAGCACGACATAGCATAAGAGAATTTACAACATAGCATGACATAGCATATATAATTTACATCATACGACAACATAATAACATAATAAGAGATCCACAATATATAGAATTTACAATTACAAATCACATCACTTTCTTGTGATCCATTCATAACTGAGTCAAATTAGTTTGTAATAGTCTTGTGAGAATCATCATACTCACCAACAAAAGAAAAGAATTAGAGAAAGAGAGAGATCTTTTGATTTGATTTGTGTAGATTTAGTTGTAGATGATTAGGCTTCCTCTTCTTAGTTTGTGACGGCTATGCTGAACTCCATGGCAGCAGCATGACGGTAGCTTCTCTAATTTTACAAGTGATTTAGGTCTAGGGTCTACCCACTTATTTATAGATTTTAGAATTCATTTAGGCCATTAGATTTAACCTAGAAATAACCGCAGCCGTTCAGACAAGATGGGGTTTATCTTGTTGACTCAGCAATGAGTCAGAAGTGACTCAGCAAACACTCAGCAAATTAATAAACTTCTATTCATGTTTGCATTAACTGCCCATATATATATATATATATATATATATATATATATATATTCTACAATGTACACATTAGATACATCCCCCCCCCTTTTACACACTTATTATTGTTTTTATATACATATTAGATACATCCCCTCTCTTACACACTTATTAATATTTTTATATTCATATTAGATACATCCCCTCCCTTACACACTTATTAATATTTTTATATTCATATTAGATACATCCCCTCTCTTACACACTTATTAATATTTTAGCAACTTTAGTGTTAATAGAAAATTCGGGGTGTTACAAACACAGTTCACAATAAACCCAAAACCACATTCCATTAATTATGGAATCTTCATGGAAAACATATCAATATATATATATATATAATCGATATAAAATTCCATATCCAACTAATAATATTAATGCAATAACGGCAAAGCCTTTTAAATTCCATATATAGTAACGGTCTTCCTCCACAGAAGCTCACTTCGATTTTTACCAAATCGAATTCCATTCCATTCCAATTAGATATTAATTAATTGGTAAACTTTCACTAAATCTTAATTAAAAGATTTATCACGGGTTTAAGAACAGTGTTATTTAAGATACCATTCCATCAGCCTCTAACCGTAAACTAGTAAAAGAACAATTCCCTAAGTATTAATCCTGAAGGCCGAAACCAACATCAGATCAATACCCAGGAAACCATTCAACTTAGCTAATCTCCAGTTAGTTTCCAAATTTCACCCGGTGTTTAAGAACAGTGTTATTTAAGACACCATTCACGACAAACCCAAAATCTCATTTCATTGTTAATCGGGTTAAAGAACAAGTGTTATTTAAGACACCGTTCGCGATAAACCCAAAAACCAATTTCAATTCAATTCCAATTAAATATTAATTAATTGGTAAACTCCATTAAATCTTAGTAGAAAGATTTAATCATTTCTCTACTGGGTTTAAGAACAGTGCTAATAAAGACACCATTCACGACAAACCCAAAAACAAATTCGATATTAAATACAAGGCTCTGAATAGAAATTATATCGGCTTATATTCAATATCAAATTCTGAAACTAACGGATATCGTATTGGGAATAACGATATCTGTATCCTCCAAATTCCTCCACAATACCCATATAATCACGGAAACCAATACCAAAATATTCCAAAGATAATTTCGATTCAAATGCATTCCAATTTATTTATTGGAAAATTCTGGTTTTATTAAAACCATTTCAATCCAATTTATTTATCTAAGAATATTGGATTATCATTTCTAGTTACTAACTAGTTCACTTTGATAAAAATATATTTTTATCTTTTCAAATATGGGATTTTTTATCCCAATTCTTTCCAAATCATTTATTATGATTTTACACAAATTATTAATGTTTTTAATAATTTTATCAAGGCCCGTTTAGTCGATTTCCATAAACGGTCATCGAACTGCACTAAAAGTGACATTTTCCATATTTGATTTGGACATAATTCCAAATCCAATCGTTAGATTTCAAATCTCTTATATTTGTTGGAAAGCTCTTTTCGATACGAACCCAACGGTTTCGGATTTAGGAGAATCCGACGGTCAGATCTCCCGTAACGTCAATTCGAAGTCAATGGTAGACATTCGCGAGCAGTCGCTGCGCGGCACGTTCTATTCAGGCCATTAAATATATATATAATATATATATAGTTGATTTCTATTTAAAACGTATTTTATAAATCGTTTTAAATTCGATTCCTACTTTCACTTCAATTTTAAATCAAAGTTGAATATTCTTTATCATTACTATATAAATGATATTATTTTCTAAATGTTTGATTTTGAAATCATTTCCTTTTTGATATTCATTATAAAAATGAATAAAATCAATATAAATATCGTTTGCGATAAAATGGCGCATGTCTAATCAACACGGCTTTATATATCCGTGTCCATCCTAAATCGGACATCAAAATCATGTTTTGATCTTTTTAAACAATATTATTTCAAAAATTTCGTGTCCATCCAAAATCGGACATCAAAATCAGATTTTAATCCTTTACTAAATATTATTTCAAAATATTCCTTATTTTAAAATATTCTTTATTTTAAAATATTCTTCTATTTCTGAATTGGAATCAGACACAGTAAATTACCATATAATGTGATTTATATGTATTTCATACAACACATGTATATAACAGTAATGATAAACAATCAACCATCATCCAGAGTGCACTTTACACTGTATAAGCATTAAATAAAAATACTTAACGCCAATCATAGCCTGTCAACCTATCGATTGACATACCACTAAATAATTGGGATTAGTGTACGTCCAATATCATCCCAATACCCATGTGGGGTTTCAAATCAAGAAACACACATTTTATTTGTCCAGTTGGACGATATGTAAAATTTATCGTCCAAATCCATATCAGTCGAATGGGTGTACATAAACAAATCATTTGATTTGTAAATGAATATTTATTTTATTCATATACACGTTAAAAATTATATTTTTCACTATAAGATATTTATTTCAACACATGAATATTTTATTTCCATTCCATATCACAATCAAAAACAATTTTCACACCATAATACAATCAAACAAGTCGCCCATGGTCTGTGGACGACGGTATCGGGTGCAGCTAGGCACCGTCTGCACCCTAGTATATATTTAACTAGAAAAAAAAATTTAAAGTGAGAAGTTCTCACCTAGAAGCTAAACCAAACGCTGTGACTCTTCATATGTAGGAAATCTTTTCCGTTTTCCAACGAGATCTGTTTCACGCAGTATATGTTAACTGATTTGTTGAGCGGTATATAAATTTCAGATCGATGCGTTATCTGACGTGGTCGATAGGGATTTATAAACGCTTGGATAGAGAATTTCGGCACAGTATGTTTTGAAAAGGGGTAAATAAAATAATTTTACCCAAAATCTATTTTGATATAAAAGGAATATATATCTTGTGATTATTAAAATATATAGGAGTGTGATCATTATTATAATCGAATAAGATCATACTTGAGTTGGATATGTAAATAACCAATCAAAATACACGTAAGTATAAAATACAAATCATATGAACTAAATCTGAATTTAAATCAAATTTGGAATTTAAAACTATGGAAAAGGTTTGTAAATGAAATTGGATTTAATATATGGAATTTTAAATCCTGGGAATTCAGAAATATTTTTTCAAGCATTTTGAAAGGATATTTTGCTGTAATTTCAAAATGAAGTGTTTAAAAATGAGTTATTGAAAGTAATATAGTGTTGAAATCACTTAGATTGCTGGAAAATAATTCCGATGATGATCGCGACATCATCGGTGTTCATTTTCGAGTTGCTAAGTGATGGATTACTACCAAGATTTTATTTTGGATGGTTTGAGGAACAAGTTGTTCAAAAATTCAAATGTTTTGAATTATATATGATTTCAAACTGATTTGAAATAAATCCCAGGAATTTGAATTCTAAAATAAAAATTTAACTTATAAAGTTAAATAAATTAAATAGTGAAAGGTGAATAAATAAATTAGGGTTTAACTTAATCTGAGTTGAATAAAAATTGGGTTATATAAGAGATAATCTGGAATGGAATTGGATTATTGTGTTAGAATGTGAAATTGAGTTTAGAATGGGAGGTTGAAATGGAATTCGATTTCGATATAAGCAAATGACTTGATTTGAAGATAAGTTGATTAGTGATAAATTGGAGTTTACTCACACCAGTCCCATGACTGACCCAGAGTTTATTTTGTTTGTGTTTTCCCTAAACTCTTGGGTGCCTAAATTTGTACGGGCAGTCAACTGTTTTAGGATTTTACATATTAACTTGGAGGAGCTCAAAGCAGGAAGCTTCACCATTAGTTATTTAGAGATTATTTCTGCCGTGATGTATATGACTTATACTCTGATATGGTATGTATATACAAATTCAGATTTGTATTTCAAGATTTTATTATATAATATTTTTATTCATTCCGCTATGAGATTCGTGTTTACTCTGAATCTATTCAGTTGTATTCTTCTTACTCTTCTATTCTATTAGTTCTATTTTTCCTATCTCATCCTCTAAATTCTTTCTATTAATGATCTGTATTTTCGTGCACTTTGGGTTGAATGTGTAGAATACTAGTCAGCTCAAATTGGTACGGATTTACGGGCCTCTATAGTTGTAACGGCCCGGAAATCCATACCAAATTGAGCTGACTAATATCCTACACATTCAACTCAAAGTGCACGAAATTTCAGATCATTAATAGAAAGAAATTAGAGGATAAGATAGAAAAGATAGAACTAATAGAACAGAAGAGTAAGAATAATACAACTGAACAGAATCAGAGTAAATACGAAACTCATAGCAGAACGAATAAAATATATTATATAACAAAACTTTGAAATACAAAACCGTATTTGTATTTACATACCATTCATAGGATAAGTCATATATAGCACATCGGAAATAATCTCTAAATAACTAATGGTGAAGCTTCCTGCTTTGAGCTTCTCCAAGTGAATCTGTAAAATCGTGAAATACTTGACTGCCCGTACAAATTTGGGCACCCAAGAATTAAGGGAAAGCAAAACAAAATAAACTCTGGGTCAGTCATGGGACTGGTGTGAGTAAACTCCAACCATACTGTTTAACTTTGAAAATCCTTTTAAAAGAAAGGATAATAGTAAGACCAGCCCACACATAGACATGGACGGTTTTTACCTTACTATAACCCAAAACATTTTGATATCAAAATCCAGTGATATTATGATAATGTCTAAACAAATAAATATCCAAGTAGCAGAACGCTTGCATCTCACGCTCCACATATATATAGTATAAAAACAAAAATTGCAGGGCACTTATTGGGGATTCAAATCCAACATACAAGGTATGGGAGCACCTTCCGATCAGTGTACTCTAGAGGGTATACACTGGGGTTCAACAAGAACGTCTTGCGACCCGGCCTCACATGACCGCCCACTCATTTAGCTTGAGTGTAGCGAATGCCAGCCACGGTTGTTTTCCATCCAACTGTAATCCGAACATACATAATCGAAAAGAATAATAAATACGAATTTTCTCCAGATCGGTGATAGTACACCCTGCTTGGGTATGACCCAACTAGCCATGCTGCCCTGCCCGATTTCTGTCATATCCCGACTGTGAGGCTAGAGGCTACGTTTGTCTTCAGAACATCTGATCACCATTAACTTTGAATGCCACATCGTCAAACCCGTCAATTCACTAATCGATTCCCAAAAATATCACGGGTATAAAAAGCTAAGAGGAACGAATTCCTCCGCCACCAGACGTAATACCTTTAAGAGATCAACTGTACGTGAGTTGTTAGGTATACTCTGTCAGACACTCGTCCATACAAGTTGTCCTGGGACTAAACAAAAAAAAACACCATTCTGGAACAGGACGACCCTTGCATTTCACTCCATCTTCAATTATCTTCAGCATAACCTAATTCGCAACGCTTATGCCTATACGGAGTGGTTTTCAGATAATAAATCCAACCGGTCTCTCCATATTGACAACGATGGTCAAAACACTTCGATAGTCGGTTATTTAACCATCGAAGTAAAAACAAACATCCATTCTAGTGTATAACTAAACATCAAACAATCACTGGCCCATTTTATTTTAAACATTAATTCTCCAGTATCCTATATCTTCCTAGATATTTCTTAAACCCCGTTTTAGCCTTTCCACACTTCTTGGAAAACATTCCCAGTTAGTATAAAACCCTAATTCTTTCATGTTCCAGAAAATATACGTTATTTATGTTCGAAACATCTCCATTATGTTCACACTCTTAATTTTCTAAACTTGGATAATATACTCTATCAACATTGGAAAAATATTTCCAATTTTATTATAAACATTTTAATCTGCCAAACGTTCACTTTTAAAACATTATTCACTTTTAAATGTGAATATCATCCCTATTATGTAAATCTGAATACCTTTATCGAATTACTTTTTATTCAAGTAATAAATACTCTTATCTTGTTTACCGAAATCTCTTTCATAATTTTATATTCCTATTCCACTTTATAAACTCTGTGGCTTAGTCAACTTCTTGCTAAATCAATATCAAGTTTATAACTAAATATTGATTACATATCCTATTATAATTTATTGGTTTAAAACTAAATATTAATTACCTTTCAGCTTATAATTCCTACTTATTTACTTTAATGCATTCGACATCGTCGAATTATAGTTCCAATTCCTAATAGTGTTATTTAGTTCTAATCATATTCCAAACATTGAAATGATGTCATCATTTTTTGAAAACGATTTCTCCAATTTCTCTTTCTAAACTCATTCTTATATTTCTTTGGACAAACATCGTTACTTATTACTTTAGAATAAGTGGATTTCAAAGCAAACTGTTTTCATTCCCTAGGGAACAGTGCTATATATAAAAATCATGCTTAAGCTTGGTCAACAACGTTAATTTATCGTTATAGTTTAAAAACTTATCATACGCCGTAATATTCCCCTTTATAACTAATCTCGACATAACAGTCATGCTCAAGTCTAGTCGACAACGTTATGTTATCGTTATAGTTCAAAGACTTGCAATATGCTACTATATTCCACTTTATAACTAATCTCGACATCTCTCTCCGTTACCAACCAATACCATCCCCTGATAATAAGTTAGGGTATTTTATTTACCTCTCAGACCTTGATCGACAACGTTCTTATCTTAGAACAAATATAAATTCGTAACTCAAACTCGCATTACTTCTAATATTAATGAAATTGTATTTCTTGTTCTATTTTACAATATAGTTTTATAACGCCATATACCTACTTTGAAATCTCTGTTGTTTATGGCTATTTATATTAAATATTAACCCCTCACTTCAATCTCGTTATACAACTCCGTTTTCAACTCCTTTACACAAAACTCTTTAACACTCTTTGTCTTTTGACAATTCTCTTTTCATTTGAATTATTTAATTCAAGTAGAACAGCTCATTATAAAATTAATACCATTTTAAATGAATCCCATTTGAGAAACAATAATTGACTAATAATTATTCATCTCTGAAGTAAACAGTTTACTTCATTATTAATCTAAAATAGATTAATCGCTTACCATAGCTAATTATATTAGTTCAACAATTATCTAAGCTCCATTAAAAGGGTAGTTAATAATTAAGAAAATCTTATTAATTTAAACAATTAATTTCTAAGCTATTACCATTAGATTAATTTAAGACTTATTTAATCTAATAATCATTTTCCAATAAACCAGTTGATTTAGTTCACTTCAACCATCAGTTAATTCGTTAACTGATTATAATTACTTCACTTCATTAGATTAATATAATAAATCTAATTATATTTCTTAATCGTTTGCCCTAAAATAATTATTCAAATTATTACTTGTAGGATAATTACAGCTTTGTAACTTATTTAAATATCAAATAATCGTTTATAAACGAACTATAAAATACCAGTTTATAATAGAACTTCTATTATAGTTTAAACTTCGCTTTAATTATAAAAAATATAATTTTTATAACTAACTTCGTTGATTTGCCTGACAGCTAATCGTCTTCTTAACAAAAATGTGGGTTTATGGTCGACCGCTGCCACTTCCTTAATCGATCTCGTTTATTGATTAAATCAAAACAAATGTTGAATTTCCATTCAACATCAATATCTACACAGGGTTTAAATGTCATTTGGGTTCAAACAGTGCATAGGTAAATAATATAAAAAAAACAATACATATAAATATTGAGGAATCCGGTTGGATTCCTACAATCGGTTTCCTGCACCCACAGATGTTAGTCCATACAATTAACACTAATTCCATACTATGGAATATTATAATCGATCAGTATCCAGTCAGTGATGTGCATATATGCAACGACATATGTTATTCAACCAATTTTATCGTAATCTACCTAAATGACCATCACACAGCATTCAAGCAATATTAAAATATAATTATAATATTTTAAAATAGATCAGAGTTAGTGAATTTACGCACCTTTGCACGTTAACCGTTAAATAATGATTTGCGTCAGTTGATTAAACCAGGTGTTCAATTCTGCCATAAATTCAATGTGCTTCAAATTGCTCCAAACCGACTTCATAGTGTCGCCAGCTCCGGTGCGATTCCAAAGTGACAGATCTCTCGTTAAACCTCGTCGCTAGCCCATCCACAAATAATCCGCATCCCACATGAAAGCTCACGCCCGACCCAAAACTAAATAGTACTTCATGTATTTTTTCCTCTTTTCAACATACAGACAACTACACCCACTACTCTGCCAAACCGTTTTTCCGTCCTCCCCAAATTGCACCGTCTTCTATAATGCTAACTCCCATTTACTTCCCCATGTGCCCCCGCTTTTGTTTTAACGCCAGCGTGCACCTCTTCTCCTCTCTTTTTTCCTTTTCTCTTATATAATGCAAATCCCAAAGACAAAGCCTAATAGCATTCCACCCATCATATAATCCACTTCGACCTTCCCTCTCCCGTCATGTTTTTCTTCCAGGTCCTTGCTCCTCCTTCCCTTTCTTATATCCATACGGTTTTTGCCTCTTCTCTTTCTTTGCTCAACGGCAACCAATACCGGCCTCCCCAAAATACTCCTCAATGTCTTTCATTCCAAAAAGAAGATACCATTTTAAACACAACTCCAACCAGGTCACAGTTCCCATGCACACGCAATCACCAATACCACTACCCTCCAATATTTCAATTGTCGTGACCACTCTTTACTCCCATCTCTCCTTACACAGACACCAATCCTAACCCGCGCAAACAACCACCAACTTCATGAAACACCAACGTCCTTTCCAGCCTCTAACTTCTCCAACTCAATGCCTCTCTGTTCACGGCATTCAGTATATCCAATACTGTAATCTCTCTTGTGTGTTTCGAATGGCCATTCACGCGTCTGTCCACCTCCATTCTCTTTTTTGGCTTGTTGAGCCTTGCGTCAGCGATGAGCAAAATAAAACATCAGATTTTGTTTACATCCCACCTTCTCTTCTATGTATCTTGTATGCGCTGAGAACCTAAATGCGCCATGCACGCTCGCGCCTTCCATCTTCAGTCCTTGACCTGAAACTCTTGCGTGCTACTGATGAACGGAAATTAGATCCATGCCAATCTCATGTTACTGCGGCTTACAGCAGCTATTTCGGTGGTCTATAACTCCATGACAGTGAACCCAAGTTCGGCCGACATCCCCTCAGCTTGGCGGCTTCCAGTCGCTCTTCTTTCCATTTGTTTTATCTCACTTTTCATATATACTTGCATGTTAATATGCGACAGTTTTTACTCGCGAAATGTTTTAGTGAAGGTCATTGGAACTTGGTTTTAACTTGGAGAAATGGCGAATGGGTTGAATGGCCATTGCGTGAAGCTTAAAATTAAATGCGAGGGGAGAAAAGACTGGAAAATGGGATGTATTCCTTGCCTTGGCGTATGTATTTATATTTAGGCAGAAACCTTAGTCATTAAGTATTGGGGAGTAAATAGGGAGCTATTTTGATGTTGAGTTTCATAGCAGGTTTAGGCTAGCACGTTTATGTAGGTGAATGGGTCTGCTTGTTTTCTTTTAAGTCTGTGTGAATTGGCACCCTAAGTGAACTAGGTTGTACCATTTCCTTGGTGTTGAAAATTTAGCTTACTAGACAGGCATGCAGAACCTATAACTATATATACTTTTTTGTAATGCTTAAGGGTTAAAGCAAGAGGCCAAGATGCGATGGAATGATGTATGTAGTGCGTCAAAGAATAAAGGACAGAAATAAAAATACAGTCGTGTCCAGCGAGGTGTCACGTTCCCAAAAATATAATAATATCGGTAGGTTAACATATATTGTGAAACCTCAAAATGTTGTTATAGGTTGCAAAATACTCCAAATAAAAAGTTGCGTATTTAATTAATTAAAAATTACAGTAAAATTCTAAAAATTAAATTATCACTACGTCTCAAAAGAATCTTGTCTAAATTCAAGACCGATATTTAAATATATTTAAATAACCGTTATGGCCATAAACGAATATGGTGCTGCTTTTCTGAATATTTAATTTGGGCATAACTTACAATATATAATCTGAAATCTCGATTTTTCACTTCCATTAAAGAAATATAGGTAAATGGATTCGGAAGTTTCTTGTTTCGCAGAAATCCGATTAATAACGGATCCTGTATGCACAGTTGAAGTTCAAAACGTTAAATTACGAACTGCCGCGATATTACCGGCATGATTATATATAGTATATATTTTTATATGTTCAACTTCATTTTAATTAATATATAAATCCACTTATATTATGAATTCAATATCTAAACTGATTTAAATATTCAAATACAAACCGATAAAAATGCGGGACGTTACAAGTCAATAGGAAATATATAGATATCCCACTTTCGAAAATCAAACATAATCTACTGATGTTGTACAGTCATCAATAGAATCATCCCCGGGCGACTAGAGTGTGATTCTATATCTATCCAGTATATTTAAGACTTCGAATATACGGTCATGACGCGTATATGCAAAATCTCTATATACTCGATTGTCCAAATTCAATATAAAATAAATGATCAAATACGTATAATAAGGTTTAAATTTTCAAAACAAAATGTGTTTTCATTTTAATTTGAAAAAAATAACACTCTTTCGATTCATTCTAGGATACTACTGATCCTATCTCTAACGAGTCATTCCCATTGGATATTACTAATCCAATCTTTGATGAATTCTTTCGTTCGATTCTAATGTGTCTTGTTCTCGAGCTCTGCAAACCAACTCTCTAATACCAACTAAAATGACCCAAACTTCCCCGGTCTACTAAGAGAAGAGAAAGAACGGATTGTAATGAGAACACGGCACATTGGAACGCAAACAGAAGAACATTTCATTGCTTATTACAACAATGGCATCAGCGTACAAGAATATAACAGAGTATAAATGAATAATATACATTTGACAAATATCAGAGATTTAATTTATAAAGCAGTGGAAAAATAACACATAACATAAATGAAAGGAATACACGGATATAGAGCTTTCCGAGTATAATTCCAGCTATAAACCAGGATCCTGTAAGAATAAATCTGCAAAACAAAAACTACTAGCTGCCCGTGTGGAAAATAAGGGCACCCAGAGTTTAGGTTAAAACAATAAACTCCAGGTCAGTCATGTGACTGGTGTGAGAACTAAAATAGTTATTTAAAACATTACTTTAGAAATAAAGTAAATAAAGGGACCACGCCGTATAACACAGTACGGGTTTCCTCCCAAGAATACCAGTGCATAAAACAAACAGCGCAATGCTAAAGAAGAAAATGAAGCTATTATAAGACCCAGGTCCCATCATGTAATGCAACGCAAGCCGGAGGATAGGGTTTTCCCTTATAATAGCCAAATATGCTTGGTACGTTTAAAACAAATCATTTGATACTATTATAAGTGTATAGTGTATAAAACAACTTCAAATATAAATGTACCAATCATAGATGGCATGGGTACCATATATCATGTCGCCATACTAGGCTCTACAAATAAAACTAAAATGTCATGTATTGGAAATTGGATTTCCGTCATGAGTCGAGGCAAGGGATATAATCCTTTCCTCTTCGAGACACTCTAGCAGATGTCTTAGGACTACACACTCTGGGTAACCCTGGATCGGTTGGGCTGGTCCACACATACATTAGTGGATTGGCAATTCCTTAACACATGTTTCCCGTCCTATCGGACCTATCCATCGGCTTCGTAGTAACCGATATATCCGAGGCGCCTCGCATTCCAACAACCACATAGGTAAAAATAATATAAATGTCAGGGCTTGCAAAACGCTGATACCACCCATAGCTAGAAAGAAACTTCGTGTTCTCCCAACGGTCCTTATCCCGTTTTTGACTCATACCGAGGTGTGAGGCTTGCGAATTAACGCTATACAGAAAGCGGCGCTATATTAAAGCTATGCTTTGATCATCAACCACAAGACTTTACTTTTCAACAAAAGCCTTGATCCACGGAACTCAGCATGCCACATTGTCAATCCATACTGTACCAACTGATTTCCACCAATGTATAACCTCAAAGCTCATACGTCTTAGAGAATGGTGTTAAGCAAGAGAATAAATTCTCCACCACTAACATATATATATTTAGCAGAGATCAATTAATACAGTATAAAGCAATACAACGTCAGACATACCATCCATTTACAAGTCCGTTCTGAGTCTGAATGAAACCGGAGGCACCTTATTCCTCATCCTATATGTCCAATACAGGAGAGAGGCCCTCGCATATCCATCGATCTCCAAGTACGTCTGGACGATCACCAACTTATTCCCTCATCTTGGGTGTACAGCCCAATAAAGATCATCAGGAATCATCCAAACGATTCGAAGACCTCAGGTCTTCAACCAATGTCTTCATCGTTGACTTATCGTCGAATCAGTTATTCAGAATGGGTATAAACCCGACCTTTTCCGAATAACTCGCGTATATTATAAACAAGTGCTACACAAACACAATATATGCCTCATTCCAATACAGAATATTCTTTTTTTCAAATATTCACATTCTTAGGGAAAGGTTTCCATTAATTTTATCATAGATAAATTCTTTAAAATTTATTCTTTAATCTTCCTTTGAATATCAATTCAAACCATATTAAGGTTTATCCAAACTAGTTGGGATTAGCGCGCCTTACCGAAGTAATCATTTGTTTAATTTCGCAATCCCAACCTATTCATCCCATGGAACAAAACTGGTAGTACTTCATATCTAACACCATTGTGTTATCGGTAAATATTAATTACCATTTCACGTTCAAATCTATTTAAAGATTAAACTATCACTAGGAGTAAAACTGGTGATACTCCATTCTTGATCATTTTCCTAAATTATATAACTTAAATTATCATATTCCCATTCCAATATAATTAAAGATTCATTAAAACTCCACTTGGTTTTAGTCTTCCCAAACGTCAACATTAGTTTCTGGAAATAAATCCTGCCTTTAACTAGGTTAAAGAATGAATGTCATTTAAAACACAGTTCACGATAAACCCAAAACCACATTCCATTAATTATGGAATCTTCACGTAAAACAAATCAATATATATAATCGATATAAACTTCCATATCCAACCAATAATATAAATGAAATAACGGCAAAGCCTTTTAAATTCCATATATAGTAACGGTCTTCCTCCACAGAAGCTCACTTCAATTATTACAAAATCGAATTCCATTCCATTCCAATTAAATATTAATTAATTGATAAACTTTCTCTAAATCTTAATTAAAATATTTTTTCTTTTCTCACGGGGTTTAAGAACAGTGTTATTTAAGACACCATTCCATCAGCCTCTAACCGTAAACTAGTAAGAGAACAATTCCCGTAGTATTAATCCCGAAGGCCGAAACCAACATCAGATCAATACCCAAGAAACCATTCGACTTGGCTAATCTCTAGTTAGTTTCTAAATTTCACCCGGGTTTTAAGAACAGTGTTATTTAAGACACGATTCATGATAAACCCAAAATCTTATTTCATTGTTAATCGGGTTAAAGAACAAGTGTTATTTAAAACACCGTTCATTGTTAAACGGTCGTTGCGCAGCATGTTCAATTCAGACCATTAAATATATATATATAATATATAATATATAATATATATATTTAGTCGATTTCTATCTGAAACGTATTTTATAAATCGTTTTAAATTCGAATCCCACTTTCACTTCAATTTTAAATCAAAATTGTATATTCTTTATCATTACTATATAAATGATATTATTTTCGAAATGTTTGATTTTGAAATCATTTCCTTTTCGATATTCATTATAAAAATGAATAAAATCGATATAAATATCATTCGCGTCAAAATGGCGCTTATCTAATCAACACGGCTTTATATATTCGTGTCCATCCTAAATAGGACATCAAAATCATGTTTTGATCTTTTTAAAGAATATTATTTCAAAAATTTCGTGTCCATCCAAAATCGGACATCAAAATCAGATTTTAATCCTTTACTAAATATTATTTCAAAATATTCCTTATTTTAAAATATTCTTGATTTTAAAATATTCTTTTATTTCTGAATTGGAATCAGACATAGTAAATGACCATATAATGTGATTTATATGGATTTCATACAACACATGTATATAACCTTAATGATAAACAATCAACCATCATTCAGAGTGCACTTTACAACTGTATAAGCATTAAATAAACATACTTAACGCTCATCACAGCCAGTCAACTTATCGATTGACATTCCACTAAACAATAGGGATTAGTTACGTCCAATATCATCCCAATACCCGTGTAGGGTTTCAAATCAACAAACACATTTTTATTTGTGCAGTTGGGCGATGTGTAAAATTTATCGTCCCAATCCATATCAGTCAAATGGGTGTACATAAACAAATCATCTAATTTGTAAATGAATATTTATTTTATTCATATACTTATATTTTTAACTATAAGATATTTATTTCAATACATGAATATTTTATTCCCATTCCACATCACAATCACAAACAATTTTCACACCACAATACAATCAAACAAGTCGTTCATGGTCTGTGGACAACGGTGTCGGGTGTTGCTAAGCACCGTCTGCATCCTAGTATATATTTAACTAGAAACCAAAATTTAAATTGAGACGTTCTCACCTAGAAGCTAAACCAAACGCCGCGACTCTTCATATGTAGGAAATCTTTGCCGTTTTTCCAACGAGATCTGTTTCACGCGATATATGTTAAAAATCACATTTTTACTTCAATGTTTATATTATAAATATCACGTTTTTTTATTTTGCTATTCATATAATAAGAATCATATTTTTACTTCGCTTTCATGATAATAAAAAACTCATTTTTTTTATATGTTAGTCGTATAAATAAAAATCACATCTTTATATGTAAAAACATATCTTTTTTTACAATGCTACTACATAAATAAAGATCATGTTCTTATAGCGCTATTCTACATAAAAAATCACACTTTTATATATCAGTTTTCTATACAAAAATCGTACTTTTTATAGATTAGCTTTCTCTATAAAAATCATATTTTTATATCTATGTTTAAAATTTTAAAACTGAAAATAAAACAGTGCTAATTCGTTTTTAAAAATCCATTTTTAAAACGATGTTATTTCTTTCAAAAATTACATCTTTAAATCAAATCTATTTATATAAAAATTCAATTTTAAAACTATCCTATTTATAAATTTAAAACAAAGTGATTATATATGTAAAACAGATTACATTAAATAAATAAATAAACAAAAAAAGCTTACAGGTGAAAGTGGGGTGAGGGGGTTGCGGTGCAGCGCCTGCAGCAGCAGGGGGTGTTGGCGGTCGTGTTTGTCTCATGGGTGGTCGGCACCGGCCTGGTGGCGAAACAGTGGGGTGGCGGCTCGGTTTCGTGAAGGATTTGGGGTATTGGTCTTCGAGTGAAGCGTCCTCGAAAGGATAGGGAGGAAGAGGAGGTGGTGGCGGCGCACGGCCAGGCGGCGGCCTTATTGGGTGCGACGGCGGGATTTAGGGGGGAGGCGGGTTTACGGGTTTTCAATTTGGAAAAGGGTGCGTGATTTTGTCTGGGAGGTAATTTAGGGTTTACACCCTTTTATACATATTTTCTTTATTTAATTTTTTACTTCTCAAAAAGTTTCTTTTCCATTTGAACTCCAAATCGAACGCACCGACTATCGCCCCTTGCTAAATACCCCATTCCGAACACCATGTGATATGTCTCGAAAGCCAATTCGGTGTTACAATTAGTTTTCATTTAAATTAAAATATAAGATCAATATATATTGAATTTGAACGCACATTTTAATTTACCGGGGCCATATACTGACTCCAAAAATTTCAGAAAAATAAATTTGGCTATGTTTTAATGATATGGTCCTAACAAAACTAATTTCGTCGAATTTGGAGACTGTTTGAAAATTGGTCATTTTCCAGTCGATTAAATTCAACTAAAATTGGTTAAACGCGTTTAAGTGCGCCACGCTCACATATTAATTCCAAAAATTATGACAATTGGAATTTAGCAATAATTTGACATTTCAGATCCAACAAAAGTGGTTTTGTCGAAAACGGAGGTCGTTTTCAAAATGGCTATTTTTAAGGGCTTTATATATATTAAAAATATATATAAATTCCACAGCGACTATTCTGAAATTTAAACTGGACATAACTTTTAATTTTCAAAGTGAAATTTCAATTTCTTACCTTCGTTAGAAAATATAGTTAATCAGATTCAAATATTTTTTGTTGCGTCCAATTCTGACTTATATTGAATTCAATATGTTCGAGTGAAGTTTAAAATGGAATTTTCAAACTACCGCGCCATTTCAATCTCGTTTTATAATTAAAATAAATTTATACGTTCTAACTTCATCAAAAATAAATTTTTAGTCGTTTTTATTTAAAATAAATCATTTTAAATATTCAAAATCCATTAAAATAGCTAAAATAAAATTTTTAAATTGGTTCCGATTTTCCGGGTTGTTACAGTCTCCCCCACTTAAAATCTTTTCGTCCTCAAAAAGGAACGGAGCTGAAAGTTGTTTAACTAACCAACTCAACTTCCATTATTTTCATTACGGCTTAAGTTCTTCAACTTTTAATTTTCTAAGAACTTTTCAAAATTTTCAAAAATTTAGCTAACACCCTAAATTTTCGAAAAATTTCACCCTAATCTCCTTTGTATGGGGAGCATCGGGAAAATCACCAAACCACCATATAGGCCCTCTCATATCAAAAAGAAAAAGCCAAGCGGCTAGCCAAGCGGCTAGCCAATCGGCTCATAAAATCATCCAAACCCAATAAATTAGTAAACATGTACCTATTTGTTGGGCATACAATTTTATTCCTCTTCTTTAGCCTCCTTGCTATGACCTGTTCACACATATATGTACATGTATGCAATTTCAAACAATTTTCAATTTAGTTCAATATTTGAATCAATTTGGCTAAATTTACATTTCATGTACATATTGGTTTCAAAAATTGTATTAGTCAAACTAATAATCAAACAACATAACCAGCAATCAATTAGTTGGTTAGCTTTTCAAACATATACTTTGTTATATGTCGTCAAAAATCATATTTTTTATGCCAAATCACAACAATAATCCCTATCTAGTTTTGGTTCTCACACCCAGTGGCGTAACTCAATAGAGATGGAGTTAGTAATACTCTAGACTGAGTTTGATTGTATATATATATGAGCGCATATTTGTATAAAAACTGTTTTATATTGTGTTGACTAATCTGTTGAGCGGTATATAATTTTCAGATCGACGCGTTTAGCTGACGTGGTCGATAGGGATTTATAAACGCTTGGATAGAGAATTTTGACACAATATGTTTTGAAAAAGGGTAAATAAAATAATTTTACCCAAAATCTATTTTGATATAAAAGGAATATATATCTTGATATTATTAAAATATATAGGAGTGTGATCATTATTATAATCGAATAAGATCACACTTGAGTTGGTTATGTAAATATAATGACCCGCATTGGCAGAGGTATTATAATTTATTTATTTAATTATAAAAATGGTGGTATAGTGAATTTATTGGTCGTGCAATAATAATGGTAAATATTTAATTGAAATAATAAATTAAATAATATATATATAATTCAGTAATAATCAAAAATAGTGAAATTCACAGTATGGTGTAATTTGGTTTATCTAAAATATATATCAGTTAGGAGTTGAATTATATTGACGAATATATTCAATCGACGTCAGTTTGAACGTATAATTATAATATAATTAAAATAGAGCTTGAAATAGCGCTGCAGTTCGCTATTTGGCGATTTAAACTTCAACTGGATGTACATGATTCATTTTAAGAAGGATTTCTGTGAAACAAGAAACGTGTGGAGCTGGTGGAGTATATCTTTCTAGTGGAAGAGAAAAATCGGGATTTCGTCATATAGATTTTGAGATATGTCCAAATCAAATTTTAAAATAGTCGCTATAGAATCGTTTATCGACCGTAATGGTTTATTCGATATAACTAGAGATCGGGATTGAATTTAGACAAGGTTCTTTTGGGACATAACGATAATTTAATTTTTTGAATTTTATGGTAATTTTTAATTAATTTAATAAGCGACTTTTTATTTGAAGTATTTCGCACCCTGAAATCAACATTTTGAAGTTTCAAAATATGAGTCCATCTACCGGTATTATTATATTTTTGGAATCCGTGCACATTGCCGATTACAACGGTATTTTTATTTTCGTCGATAGAAATTCGTAAACAAATGAAATGGTACGCAACGGGATACATATCATAACTCGAAAACAAAAATGGGACAAAAACTTGATAGGAAAGCCACTCGATTTGTTCGAACTAAAGTAAAGGGAAATATAGGCCTATTCTTTGTGTGTCTACAGCCTATGTTTTCTCATTAAAACTGTAATGTGTGAAGTGATGATTCAAGACTTACCTGCTACCCTACGTGCCCATTTCTAGGTGTCAAAAATAATAAACTAATTACATTTGTTTGGTCATCCTCCCACGGTTCTTCTTCTCAACCTTTCGTTCTCTGTGGCCTTCAAAGATCCACCCATCCAACTAAAATACGTATAAATACAAAAATCCTATGACCTAAATGGAAGCTTTCTCGTTCTAGAACAAATGTGAGCCGCCACCTTTTTGGCTCTTCTTCAAAGAAAACAAATTCAAAAGAAAACACGAGCTAAGGCGGAGCTGCTCTCGTGAATGGGAAGTTTAATGGCGGTTTGAGGAGGGAGATGACGCAAGACTCATTGGAGACAGGGGGCAGGTTATGGCCAACGGTGGGATGTTTTGGTGAGCAAGTTCGGTACCCACTGTGCCGAAGTTGGAGCTGAATGACTGCACTTCGAAAGGGAGTAATAGTCTATATACAAAGAGGAAGATGAAGTGACTTGTTTTGTATATATGAAAGTGGTACCGATGGTTATCATTGTTTGGAGCTTCTGTTGTTTTGCATGAACAAGTACATGAGTGTGGTTGTAGTTGTGAGAAGGAGCCTAAGAATGGTTTGAGGGGGAGTATGTGTATACTGAAGTGCGGCCATGATCTACAGGAGCTCGCAGATGGATCTTTGGGGGAGAAGGATTTGGGAAGATGATGAGCGAGTGTTTGAAAGCTGAAGTATGGGTCGATGTGAAAACGTTGAGATTGATTCAGTAAAGAAGGACTAAGATGGACGGAAGGGACTGTGTATTGGGAACAGTGGAAGTAAATGGAGCAGCATGGTTTCTTGAATGAGCAGATATTTGGGGGGGTTGAAAGAAAGAACGGTACATAATTGGATGCGGGTCTAGGTGACTTTAAGTTTGGGTATTACGCCGGGGTGAAGCCCAGTTATTTTAAAACAAAAAGAAAAGAAAAGGGGTTCGAATTATGCATGTAGGAGGACGGGGATTGTTAATCTGGAAGAGTGGAATGTATAGTGTGCGTTAACGAGTAGTTGGGCCAGTCTAAAAAGGGTAAGACCCAAAGTTATATTTAATTAAATTTTAAATTTAAAGTAAAATATTATATTAACTTCAAACCATCATTTCTTATGCATACAGACTCAGATCAACGAGCCGTCAGTCATGTTAGAATCGTATGGACGACGACTATGCTTTGGAACTGAATTGGGATGGATTAGAGCTCATCTAAATTTATTGCAAAATAAATTTGTATGATCAGAGTCAACAACCGTAAATCGTTGGTTAACGATTACGGACAATGTGAGTAAATCTCACTAACTCTGAACAATTTATAAATTCATATTGTATTTTTAGAACTGTTAGATATTGGTTGATTGACTGTATGTTGACTGTTTGATTGAACTGCTAGTCAGTTAGTTGAATTTTCTATATTGATTCTGTTTTACAGAATATATCATATAGAACTGGAAGTGATGTTATCTATATTGTTTTAACATCTGTGATGCAGGGAAACAGGTTGGAGGAATCCAACTGGATTCCTCAACATTTATTTTACTGTTTTCATATATTGTGATATATGATGTGTTATATAATCTGTTATGGATTATGGGTGTTGGAATGATGTTGATCATTTTTATTTGATATTTTAAATATCACAAAAGACCCTGGGATGTAAAAAGAATTATTTCAACGTATATTGAAATAAAGGGATTTTATAAAATCAACAGATGTTAGTTAATCGATTAGAGTTAAAGTTAAAAGAAGTTAATCGATGTTAGTTAATCGATTAGAGTTAAAGTTAAAAGATGTTAATCGATGTTAGTTAATTGATTAGAGTTAAAGTTAAAAGAAGTTAATCGATGTTAGTTAATCGATTAGAGATAAAGTTAAAAGGAGATAATCGATGTTAGTTAATCGATTAGAGATAAAGTTAAAAGAAGTTAATCGATGTTAGTTAATCGATTAGAGAATAAAGTTAAAAGAAGTTAATCGATGTTAGTTAATCGATTAGAGAATAAAGTTAAAAGAAGTTAATCGATGTTAGTTAATTGATTATAGAATAAAGTTGAAAGGAGATAAACGATGTTAGTTTAATCGATTAGAATAGAAGCAAATGAGTTAAATCGAATATAGTTATTCGAATAGAAGCAAATGAGTTAATCGAATATAGTTATTCGAATAAAAAGTAAATGGAATTATCGAATATAGTTTATTCGAAAAGAGTAAGTGAAATGAGTAAATCAATAGCGTTAGTCAAATAGAGTTAACCCAATAGTGTTAGTCCAATAGAGTTAATTTATAAGGGTTAATCGAATTGAGTTAAGTGAAAAGAGTCAATCGAATATAGCTATTCGAAGGAGGTTAAGTAAGGAAGTTAGTAAAGGGGAATAAAGTGAACTTTGCCTATTTCAAAGTTAGAAATGTTGTTCAGTTAAGGTCTGAGAGGTAGTTCTACCCCAACTTGATTGGCTTCGTTTTTAACTAAGGAATAGTTAAGGTTCGGCAGTAAAGGAAATGGTTTGAGTTGGCATAGCGATGTTTGTTTAAACATCTGTCTAAGTCCAATGAAGAAGCTTTGGAAATGTTTTTCCAAAGAAGAAACCAGAAATGTTTTCTAATAAAGAAAATGAGAAATGGAAATGTTTTCCATTGTTAATAACGTCTATTTTCCAAATTTAGAAAATAGGAAAAATGAATATAGGGAAATAGGAGATGAAAAATGAACTAAGGAGATAAATGTTGAATGATGTTTGATTGATATAAATTTCCATTTGGAAATAATATCGTTGGTTGCACACCTGTTTTTCTTCGATAGTTAAGTCACAGACTATCGAAGTTTTTGACCATTTTAACGTTGTTAATAAGGAGAGACCGGTTGGATTATTATCCAAAGAACCACTCTGTATTGGCATTAGCGTTGCGAATCATATATGCCAAAGATAATTGAAGACGGTGTCATGCAAGGGCTATCCTGTTTACAGAATAGTGCCTTCGGTTCATCCTGTTCCTGGGTGACTTGTATGGACGGATGTCTGACAGAGTATCTCCAGACGATCACGTATATTGATTTCTCCAACCGTACCAAGAGTGGAAGCGGAGAAGGAAACTTCTTTTAGCTAACACATAATGTATGGTTGAGGACGTCAATCGGTGATTTGATGGATTTGACAATGTGGCATTCAAAGTGAATCTGATGGGATGGTAAAGCGTAGCTTCTGGCCTCATCAAATCGGTAAATGACAGAAATCGGGCAGGCAGCATGGCTAAGTCGGTCGCACCGAAGTAGGGTGTATAATCACCTGATCTAGAGTTTCATTTACTTTTAAAAATCTATTGTTGATGCTGTCCCATTCGGGAAACGGTTGCTGATCCCAACTGTTGCTGATATACATTCGATACGCTCAAGCGAAATGAGTGGTCGGTCATGTGTGGCCGGGTTGCAAGATGTTCTTGTTGAACCCAGTGTATTCCTCTCTAAAGGTACACGAGCGAAAGGTGGTTCCATACCTTGTCATAGTTGGAAATCCATTAACCAATACGTGCTTGCGGTTTTGATTGTATACTATATATGTAGAACGTGAGATGAAAGCGTTTCTACTAGATGATTATTATAGTTGTGGTTGATAGACATTATTATAATATCAAAAGGTTTTTGATATAAAGATATTTGGATTCTCATAAGGGAAAAACCCGTTCCGTTACGCGACGTGGTCTTATGAGATATCGTTTACTTGTTCAACTGTTTTAAACTGTTTTACTCATACCAGTCCCATGACTGACCCAGAGTTTACTTTGTTGTTTTCCCTAAACTCTTGGGTGCCTAAATTTGTACGGGCAGTCAAGTAGTCGGGATTTACAGATATACTGGATGAGCTTGGAGCAGGAGGCTTCAGGATCATATAGCTATAGTTATTTTCGCTGTGTTGTAAGTGCTGTACTTTGATAATGATATGTATATTTAAGTACAGATTTGTATTTCAAAGTTATGTTATGAAATATATTTATTCGTTCCGCTTTGAGATTCGTGTTACTCTAATGTTGTGTTCTTCTTCTTCTTCTATTCTAAGTTTCTATCTTATCGTTCCACACCCTCTAATTTCTTTCACTAATTACCTGGATTTTTCGATGTTTTGGTTATCGACATCGTGTTTATGTCGATAACCAAAGTCGCTCAAAATCCGGGTCGTTACAGTTGGTATCAGAGCTTAGGTTAAGAATTACTTGGCTTTGTGGCGTGACTCGGTAGAGATAGGGTTAGTAATACCCTAGATTGAGATTGAGTGTATATATACGAGTGAACGTATTTGTTATTGATATAAAATTTGTTTTATATTGTGGAGATTTATTGGTTGAGTAGTTTATGAGTTCTGGTCGATCAGTTTGATCCACTGTATCGGTAGGGATTTTGTAAACACTCGAATACGATGAACCGTCATGGTATGTTTTGAAAAGAGGATAAATTAAAATAAGTTTACCTAAGGTATATCCTGATACAGAGAAGATATATATATCAAAATTATAATATAGTGGATATTTTGGTTGTTATTACAATCGAGTAAGATTATAAGTAAATGGTTATGTAAATAGCCAATCAGAATTCGTATAAGTGAAATACGTGAAATCAGATGAGTTAAATCTAATATTTTAACCAGACATTGAATTAGAACCCTGGAGAATTAGATAAGTGTTTGTAAATGGATTAGGATTAAAAATAAGGAAAATTTAAGATCCTGGGAGATTTTAAATTGTTTTACAAACAGTGTGAATTATATTTTGAAATGAATTTCAAAGTGGAAAGGTTTAGAAATGGTTTTATAGTATTGAACTCACTTCGATCGCTGGAAAATAGATTCTGATGATGACAGCTGCATCATCAGTATTCATCTTCGAGTTGTAAGTGACGAATTACTACTAGAGATACTGTTTTAAATTTGTTTTGGGAAAGACAAGTTGTGTTGAATTTCAAAATAGAATTTAAAATATAGAATTTGAATTTTGAAATAGATTTGAAATATTAACTTATTTTAGAAGAAATAAAACAAGTAGTTCCTTTATAAACGAAGTTTATAAATAGTTCATTTATAAACGAAGTTTATAAATGAAGTGAAAAGAATTATCATTGGATAATTCAGAAATAAAAATACAGGTGTGAAATTGAAAGGAAAAACCTATTTTCGAAAGGTAGAAATATCAATTTCAAAAGGAATTGAAATCGAGACTTATTTAAAGGAATTTGAATAAAGGAAATTCAAAGAGGATTTGAATATAGAAAGAATTCAAATGGGATTCGAATATAGAGAATTCAAAGGGGATTTGAATATAGAAAATTCAAGGGGGATTTGGATATAGAAATTCAAATGAAATTTGAATAAAGAAGATTCAAATAATGGAAAATTGAATATAGAATTCAAATAGAGTAATAATGAAAAATTGAATATAGAATTCAAACAGATTGAAATGGAATTTGAAAATAGAATTTCAAAATAGAATTTGAAATAGGAATTCGAATATAGATTTCAAATAGAGTTGAAATGGGAATTGGAATATATAATAGAGTTTGAAAATATAGGATTTGAATACCGAAAGTGAAATAGAAATTGAATATAGAAATTCAAAGGGAGTTGGAATATATGAAATTCAATGGAAGTGATATAGAATTTGAATAAAGGAAATTCGAATATAGAAATCAAATAGAATTTGACATATGGGAAATCAAATAAAATTTGACATATGAGAAATCAAATAAAATTTGACATAAGAGAAATCGAATGGAATTTGAATAAGATATTTGAATAATGAAATTCATATATGGAGTTTGAATAATAGAATTGAAATGAAATTCAAATATGGAATTTGAATAAGTGAATTGAAATGAAATTCAAATATAGAAATTTGAATAAGAGAATCGAAATGGAATTTGAATATAGGAAGTTCAAATAAAATTGAAAAGGGATTCAATTAGTTGATAAACAAGTTAAACCTATATTTGAACATGTATATTCAAATAAAAAGGTGAAATGGGCAAACCAGTAATTTGAAAATCACTTAACGAAATAAGTTAAAACGATTGGATTAAGTGGGAATGAATTGGAAATGTTTGGATATACATGAGATAGGTATGGATAAGGATAATGCAAGAGTTATAAATAGATTGCTCGACAAAAGGTATGTATTTAATTCATATATGAGATTTTATGCGCCGTATCGGCTAGCCGCTTGGCTTTTTCTTTGTCTTTTGGATTGATGAGGGCCATGGTAGGCTATTTGAAATATCCCGATGCTTCTGGTACAAAGGTGGTTATGGCGAATTTTTCCGGGAATTTAACGAGTTAGAATATTTTTAAGATAATTTGATAGTTAGAAATCAACGTATCGATATATATATAGAAGTCGATAAGAAAACGAACTTAAAAATAGAATAGTAAAATAAAAAAGGAAGTATAAGAATAAAATCTAGTAAGAATAGATAGAGGAAGAGTATACGTGTTAAAAGGTGAATAAGTAGTTGTATGGTGTTGATTATTCGAGTAAGTCGTCTTATCTGTTTTGACGTTATAAATGTTATTCAGTCAAGGTCTGAGAGGTAGTTATACCCCAGCTTGATTGATTTCATTATTAACAAATAAACAGTAAGATTTCAGGCTCGAAGATCGATGTTGAATAAGAGTTAGTTGAATATAGTATTTGGGTTGTCGTAACGATGTTTTACACAACATCCGTTTTAACCCAAATAAGTGTAACTTGGAAATATAATAAAGAATATTTCCTAAGTATAGAAATAAAACGAGATCGGAAAAGAGATAAGTAATTGGAATATTTTCCAATTATAAATAGCATATATTTTCTAAAGTTTAGAAAATAAAGAAAGGCAATATTCGGAAATGTTTTCCAAATAACATAAAAGGCCAATATGGTTATTGAAAATATTTGGTTGTTAGACCCAAAAGTGGTTCTAACACCCAAATTGATTAAAAGCAAAATGAAATGAGATAAAAATAAAAATGAACACACAGGATTTATAGTGGTTCGGCGAAGAAATGCCTACGTCCACTTATCTTTTACTATATTCAATGATTCAGTTGCAAATACAATGTAAGCTTCACTCAATTCCACTCACAACTCACTTATATTCACTCAATAGACTAAAACAAGTAATGAAAGAAGATTTGGATTCTCCGGGAGTAATGGAGTTCGGATTACGGGGGTGGTTGAATTCTCAAAGTGCCTAAAAAAGATCCTTTTCTTTGTCTCCAGACGGGGTATTTATAGGTGTGAATTTGCTCAAAACTTGATCTGGGTCGGTGCCACGTGCCGTCCATCCCATTAGCTTCGGGTTCGGATGAATTATTGTGTTGACAACGCATCAGAATAACGAACGTTATGGGTAGGAACTGGTCACAGCCGGTCCGGATATCTAGGCGGTTTTGCAGGAGAATAATATGGAACATGGGCTCGGGTCGGAGACACACATATAAGGGGTTCGGATCGGGATACCCGATCCAACTTGGATTGGCTTGGATGCAACGCTCTCTTCTTCTTTAATCTGCTCCGCTCCGATCTATTTCTGTGGCAAACAGGTGGCTTTCCGATCCAATTGAGATTATATTGCCCACCGATCCGAATAGATATGCCTTACAAATTTCCTCAGCAGCAGTTCACCGATCCGAACAGAAGATTCTATCCGACCCGAACCGATATGTTGCTCTGATCCGACCCGAACAATCGCAGCTGTCCAATCTAGGTTATAGTGTCTTCTCCAATCCGAACCGAAGTCTTCTAATTAAAAATGCTCTTCAATGTCTGATTTCCTGACTTTGTGTTGCCTAGTTCACAAAGTAGGCTAACACTTTGCCCCCTCAAAGGATGCTTCTGTTGGAAACAGAGCATGCTTTGACTGCCATAGCACAAATGCTTCATCCTTCCTTTTGAATTCACATGCCAAGTTGTCGTACTTCATCCTGTTCGGTTCGGATTCCGACCCGAACGAATTTCTGCTTTGGGTTCCGACCCGAACTGATCTCCTTCTTCTCTGCAATGTATTAGTGGGCCAAGCTGCGTCATTGGGCTTTTCGAACCGGTCCGATCGGGAATACGAATAGTCAGCTTGTTTTTTATATAAATTCACTTCTCTTTTCTTCCTTTCTCTCATTCATCGTTTCTGCTCATCCGAACCGATTCCACATCGAAACTTTAGTCTTTCCAAGAAACTTCAAAATTTTCGCTTCCATCTTCGAATCAAATACATAGGTAGTCTTATAATCTTGAATCTCATTGCCATAATCGCTTTTAATTTACATCCGCGGTTAGTTTGAACGATTCTAGCAAAGTAATTGAATAATTCCATCACCACGGCCTCTTCCATCCTCCGCCTTCATCAATGGCATCGATGCCATTTCGAGGCGTTGGAGGAAGATATTGAAACTCGTTATTGAATACTTAAGTGCTTAATCTCTCGACTTTAATTAAGGCTTGGGATTTCGAGTTGGGTTCGCTACTTAAGAGGAGGAAGAGGAAGGAAACTGAAGAAAATTGGTTCGGATAGGAGAACAGTAGGAGAAAAAGGAAAAGAGAGAAATTCACAGAGCCGGATCGGGTCGGAGCAATAGGGCCAAGAAATGAGTCTTAACTTGTTTGACCGGGTCGGGTCGGATCTACGAATACAATGAAGGTCAAGACTTATGCGCTCGGATTGGACCCGGTTGTGAAACAAAAAAGAGAATAGGGGTCTGGTTATCCAGGTTAACCCGATCCGCTCCGGGTGTCAATCTCCGAACCGATCCGGATATATCTCTCTGAACATGGGCCTTTGCTTATCCGATCCGAACCTGGCGTCTGCATCCGAACCGAACACTACTCAATCTAAAACACAAGCTTTCGTCCAACTATTTAAAAGATATTACTTCCAACTTCATGAACAATTAGGATAGTGCCTTGCGGACATAAATGAACATTAAGAACTACTCTGACTATCACTTTCTCTTCAAAGTTTCGTCTTACATTGCTGCACTTTTACTTTGCATTTCTCACATTCACTGCACACATTTTAGTTCACACACATACACAGGGGGGTACGGGCTAATTTACTCTAATCCGTGCTATTGCTTCTTCAATAGTTCCATGACAATGAGGCCCAGACGTTCTTCCAGACTAGCTGAGAGGAAAGAAGCCCCGGAAACTTCTAACAAAATCACTCTTGAGGATATATCTTCTTCTTCGGATCCAGAATGGGACAGCGAGGGTCCAGATTACGGGGTTGGACATCGGGAAAGCGACGAGGTGTCTTCAGAGAATGAGGTTTCTCTGGGTTTTGAGGAAGGAGGGATTGGTGACGATCGAGCACCCGATGAATTTGAATCAGCCATTATATTGGAATCACCTTCGGACTCCGTTGAATCAACAATTGACAACGATCGACTCGTCCGAATTTGCTTAAAATACGGGATGATGAAAAGGGACACTCTAGTGCCTTCACGCTCTGACTGTCCCCACAACCCTCCAGAAGGATATATGGTGGTCACTCGATTAATGTGCATGGTCGGCGCCATTCCTCCATTCTCTCCTTTCATCGTTGATTTCTTAAGACAAATGCGGATTGCCCCCATGCAGTTGCATCCCAATTCATATGCCTATTTGCACACCTTGTACATAGCATATCGTGAAATCCTAGGCATAGAGCTCACGTTCGATGACGTTCACTTCTTCTATAATTTCAAGCATCGGACTCGAGAGACTCCATCTTTCTGCTACTTTGAATCAGTTCCAAAAAGGAAGATAATCTCTGCACCATTTAGCAGTAAAGCTGGAGATTCCAGACTAGAATGGTTCTACGTGAAGCGACAGCCTGGATGCGCCAGGAGATGGACAAAATCAAGTAAAGCACTGATTTTCTAAATCAGGACTCTATACACTTGAATCATCACCTTGACCTGTTTTCCTTTTTGTTTGCAGTCGACAACCCCAAACAGATATCAGATCAGGTGTTCTTTGATCGGATGCATCGACTTCTTAATGGCGATCAGAAATTCTTGACTATCGACGAAGTCCTTAAAGATGAATACCTTCACTTTCATGGGCTGTTATCTGTTTTTCATAGCATCGGTCATGGGACGGTCCCTTACGCATACATTCCTCCAGTGGAGGTGGTTCCAGAGACAGGAGAAGGCTCGGGAATTCCTACAGTGCCTCTTCAAGCTTCACCTTCTCCATCTTCTACACAAGATGACGAATTGGCTAACCTGGCCAAAAAGCATCGAGAATGATATGCTGCCCCCGAGGAGGCTACTTCTCTGGAAAAGTCAACATCCCCAGCAGAGTCGCCACTTAATGCTTCCGAGGGGAATATTCCTAGTACTGAAGAGCAAATATTTCAAGGTTTGGGGGATCTCCCCTTACCCGAGACTATATACACTTCAGAGGATTTCAGGAAGGATCCTTTAGTCTTCACCTCTTCTGAAGAAACCACTCCCGCTAAGGCCAAAGAGCCTACTCGTACTAGTCTAGCTTCAGACTCGAGTCGGTTGGGGGAAAAACACCACTTAGGATACACTTTACACAACAGCATCAGCATTCATTGCACTTCTTTCTCCGTGAATCCATTAATTCTAAACTTCGTTTATTTTATCGTGCAGGTACAATGTCTCGATCCTACTACGATATAAGAAAGCTTCGTCGCAGCATGTCCAATCCTCCTCAGGATGCCGAGTATGATCGCCAGGATGATCGTGGTAGGGAGGAGAGAAGACCTTATGATCCTTATCGCTCTCGACCCTCACGTTCTCGTTCACCAGTTCGGCCAGAACAAGAGAAATACAAGGGTTATCAAAGCCGCAGGGAAGAGGACAGACCACCATCTAAAGACTCCACTTCTTCCCATGAAAAGCGGAGTAGAGAGAGAACTCCTCCAAAAGAAACTGGGTCTCGAAGTAAGCACAAGGTTCCTGCCACTAAATGACCTAGAACAGACAAAGAGACTACTGAATCCTCTTCACATAGGGACACCGAATTATCAATTCCCGCTCCTCCCCCACTAGATGCGGGAACTGCAGTAAAGCTGGCATATTTAGAGGAGCAATTTCCCGAGCACTACTTCGAGACCTTGACTTTTTTACCTACTCTTGAACCAATTTCTTCTAATTGGGCAGATGAAGCCAAAGCAAAGATTGATATGGTGGAAAAACAATATACCGAGATGTTCAAGTATTCACTCAATCTTTCTAGAATCATCCGCACTCTAATCACAAATACCAATTCAATGCAAAAGACCGCAGAGGAGGACGCTAAGGCCTTAAAAGCTCTAGGAAAAGATTTAGAAGACACTCAAGCTCAGTTAGCTGTCGCTCAAAGGGATGCTTCTAACTTCAAACAACAATTCGAGGTCATGCAAAAGCGTTATCATGACTTGCTTGAGTCTCACACTCAGGAGCGCTCTGAACTAAAAAAGCAAGTTGACGAGGCCAGGTCAGAAGCTGCTAAGACACGCCTTGCTTATGCTGAGCTTGAACGGAAAAACGCCGAGTTAGCAGAGAGGAGTGCTGAATTAGAAAAGAAGAATGCCGACTTGGCTTCAAAGCTGTTGGAGGCAGAGAATAGGGCTGCCCTGGCCGAGGGCAATGTGGAGTGTGCTATCAAATCTGCGGAGGAAGCCCGCAAGCAGTTATCTGAGGCGGAGGTTGAGATTCAAAGTTTCGGCGAACTAATGATTGAATTCTTCGCACATATTATTCGTCGCCGAAACATTTCTTGGATCGAAGATTATCCATCCACTCTGGTTCAAGTATGGAATCAGATCGTCGAGTGGGAAAAAGAGGAACTTAAGGTCGACTCCCTTGATGAAGATAAACTGATGGAGAAATACTTGAGAGATGATGAACCGGAGCGCCTAGCTGAAGGGAGTCGCCTTATTGCTGAGGCCATGGAAGAAGAGAGACGGAAGTCTAAACAAAAAACCATTCTCGAAGCTGGTTCCTCTTCTTCTGTCCCTGCAAATTCTAAAGTAGAAGGGTATGATCCCGAAAATCCGGGAATTCCCCGAACAACTCTGCTATCCCCTATTCCTGAAATAGCCCCAGAGGTAGTAGTCACCCCTGCTGAGAAGTCTTCGGAAGGTATCCCTATCTTTTCTCCTCAATTTGCCAAAGCTATTTCTACCTTTCGCCACGTGATTGAACAATCGATGAGAGACCCATTGTTTTCGCTTGAGTCGATAACTGTTGCTTCTCATTCTGTAGGTGTCGAATCATCCGAAAAGACAGATGTAGCTCAAGGAGCTGCCGCTGGGACAAAGCCCGCAGATAGGGCCAAAAAAGGGGAAGACAAGGCTGCTTCTATAGACTTGGGAGAAGGAAGTGAGCCAACTAAGTTCACCACTCCCCATGATGAAGAAATGATAGCAGCTTTAAAGGACGACGGCGGAGACAGGGGGCATGAAGAGGAACCAGAAGCTGCAATAACCGGGGAGTCAAAAAGTGCTGATGACGTTACCTTGGCTGCAATGAAGGCTGATCAAGACAAGCGCTTGCAATTAAAAGCCGAAGAACTAGACCTTGAGGTCCTCAAGCCCCTCGCAGTTGTGGATGCGGGATCAAGGTTAGTTGTTAAGCTCTCAACTAGATCTATTACAGAAGAACTTGCTAAAAAATCTTCTCTTGATTCCAATGCCCCGCCCTCCGGGAAGAAGTCTACTGGCTCCAGCACCGCATCTTCAGGTAAAAAGAAGTCCAAACGAATCTTGACCGAAGCTGAGAAAGAAGCAAAGGATGCGGAGAAAGCCGCCAAGAAATCCAAGGCTCATTCCAAATCTAAATAGTGGATTGCCCTGTATCTTTTTAGCATTTTTGTGAACCAATAATTGCTGCTACAAAAGTAGCTCCTGCATTTTCTTTTTCAGCTATTTTCCTGTACAAATTCATTCATTTGTAAATAAAAATAATTCACTTTTTGCAATGTTTGTTTGTTAGTAGTTCTGCACTTATGTAAAAATGCATGTCTATAGTTGTGAAACGAAGTTGTGGAGGGGGGAAATATGCGTATACATACGTGTCCCCAGTCAATTCCCACAAACTATTTAATGCTTAGTCGAGCAATCTGAATGCTCCCGATTCTCTGACGGGATAGCACTTCCTGTGCCATCGGTACCCGTCGCTTTTTCTGGCATTTCTTTTATACTCTCTCTCTTTCTTTTGAGAGTTAGAGTTCGAGCTCAGTCATCTATTTATTCCCCGGTCTTTCAACGGAGAAAGATTTCTTTCTCAGCGCTCAGTCGGAGACGCCTTTATACTCTCTTTCTCTCTGGAAAGTTAGAGTTAGGAGAAGAATTTCTTTTTCAGCGCTCAGTCGGAGACGCTTTTATACTCTCTCTCTCTCTCTCTGTAGAGTTAGAGTTAGGAAGAGAACTTCTTTTTCAGCGCTCAGTCGGAGACGCTTTTATACTCTCTCTCTCTGGAGAGTTAGAGTTAAGAATGTCGTTTTCTCATTCTTTTATGTCTTATCGCACAAACAGTCGTTGTGCTTCTTTTTATGTCTAAATTGTCTTCAACCTTTTTAAGCTGTGAGTTATCCTGTATCTCATAATCACAATAGAATAACTGATAAATGTATATACGTAATGCATAAAAGTAAATAACACACAATATTTTTATAGTGGTTCAGCTAAGTCGTAGCCTACATCCACTTTATAGTCCTTTATTCATATCGTCAGATTTTCCCAAGGCAAGTCGTGCCTTATTACAGGGTTCACAGGAAAAATAACAAAGAGTACAGCATTTCTAATCCAAATATCGCATTAAGTGTTGGGCATTCCATGCTCGAGGGACTTCTTCGCCATCTACGGTCGTTAACTTGAAGGTTCCTTTTTCAAGTTTCCGTTGGATGACAAAGGGTCCTTCCCATTTTGGGCCGAGGTGAGGAAGGGATGGAAAAACTCTCTTTAGCACCAAATCTCCTGGTTCAAAAGTCCTGAGGCGAACTTTTTTGTCATAATAGCGTGCCATCTGACGTCGATGTCTTGCCGCACGCAAATCCGCTTCATCCCTTTTTTCTTCGACTTCATCAAGAGACTCAAGTAAGAGCGCCCGATTCGTCATCGGGTCATAATATGTCACCCTGTGGGAAGGAACTTCCAGTTCAACTGGAATTACTGCTTCTGAGCCAAAGGAGAGAGAGAAAGGGTATGACCGGTGGCTGTCTTAAATGTTGTTCGATATGCCCACAAAGCTAGCGGCAATTCGTCAACCCATCTTGCCTTTGCACGCTCTAACCGTTTCTTGAGGATGGATTTTATTACTTTGTTTATTGCCTCTACTTGCCCGTTTGACTGCGGATAGGCAACTGCAGTATATCGCTTGTCTATCTTATACTTCTGACAGAAATTTTTGAATTCAGTACTATCAAACTGGGTTCCGTTGTCAATTATAATCGTCCTTGGAATCCCGAACCGGCATATAATATTTCTGACCACAAAACTTATCACCTTTCTTGCTGTGATCTTGGTCAAGGGCTCAGCTTCTACCCACTTCGTAAAATAGTCCACGGCCACTATTGCATACTTAGCTCCTCCTTTAGCAATTGGTAAAACTCCAATGATATCAATTCCCCACGTGGCAAATGGCCAAGGACTCACCATTGATTTAAGTTGGGTCGACGGTGCCCAGGGGATTTTGGCGAATCTCTGGCACTTATCGCAGCGTCGTGAATAATCAGCTGCATCTTTATTGATCGTAGGCCAGAAGTATCCGTACCGCAATATCTTCTTTGCTAAAGTTTGACCTCCTGTATGATCTCCACACTCACCTTCGTGTACCTCTCTTAGTACACGCTTGATGTCGTCGTGTGCTATACATCGCAATGGAAAATCCTTGCCTATAAAGAGTATCATCTTGTATGACATATCTGGTAGCTTTGCGAACTATAGCTCTTTTCTCACTCTTCTTTGATGGGAGTGTCCCATTCTTAAGGAAATTCTTAATTGGAGTCATCCACGACTCCTTCTCTGGTTCCGCTTCAAAGGCGAATTCAATTTCTATTGACTCAAAACTTGGTGATTCCAACGTTTCAATTGGAATTATTTCAGTCTCTTCGGGATTGTCGGAACTAGCCAGCTTTACCAGCCTATCCGCTTTCTGGTTTTCAACTCTGGGAATGTGCGTTATGTTGTACCGCTCTAAGCTATTCAATAGCTCTCTCACTTTCCGAAGGTAGGCTATAAGTCGAGGTCCTCGAGCCACAAATTCCTCTCGCACTTGGCAGACAACAATTTTAGAGTCACAAAATATGTCTAACATTTTTATTCTGAGGTCTTTAACAAGCTTCAGCCCGGCAATCAGGGCTTCATACTCAGAGTCATTGTTAGTCGCTGGAAATTCTAATCGCAGGGCGTAATATAACGACCGTCCTTCGGGAGTGACTAAGACGATTCCAGCTCCGGACCTTCGGTCGTTCTTGGCTCCATCTGTATATAGTTACCACGGATTTATCTTTAGCTCATCCTCGGACTTAACCACTCTGTCATTGACTACTTCCTCCTCTGGAATGGTGAACTCCGCAATAAAGTCTGCTAGAGCTTGCCCCCTGATTGACTTTCGTGGTTGAAAATTCAAATCAAACTGACTTAGTTCTATGTTCCATTTGATCAACCTTCCTGATGCTTCGGGTCTCTGCAACACCTGCCTTAAGGGCTGGTCGGTGTATATGGTTATTGGATGGGCTTGGAAATAGTGACGAAGTTTTCGGGATGCGATCAGGAGGCTGTAAGCGAGCTTCTCAATTTTTGGGTAGTTGCGTTCTGCCGCCGCTAATTTCTTGCTTACATAATACACTGGCCTTTGTACTTTATCTTCTTCTCGAACAAGGGCTGTACTGACGGCGTGAGCCGAGACTGCCAAGTAAACAAACAATTCTTCATGATCTACGGGCTTTGATAAAATCGGCGGTTTCTCTAGTAGTTCCAATAAATTTCGAAAGGCCTCAACACAGTCCGGAGTCCACTCGAAGTTCTTCTTTCCTCTTTTAATCAAATCAAAAAACGGAACACATTTGTCTGTGGCTTTGGAGATGAATCTACTCAGTGCCGCTACTTTCCCTGCAAGACTTTGGACGTCTTTAATTCTCCTCGGCTCTTCGATATTTCTAATCGCTGCTATCTGGCTAGGGTTGATTTCAATTCCTCGGGAACTCACAATGAAGCCAAGGAACTTTCCCGATGCCACTCCAAATGAGCATTTCAGAGGATTCAATTTCCTCCGGTACTTTCGCAGGATACCAAACATTTCTGCCAAGTCTTGCGTATGGCTGGAGGACTGTTTCGATTTGACAAGCATGTCATCCACATAAACTTCCAAAGTTTTTCCTATTTGATTATAAAACATTCTGTTCACCAAGCGCTGATAAGTAGCTCCAGCGTTTTTCAATCCGAATGGCATTACAACATAACAATATAATCCCAAATTCGTAATGAAGCTTGTATGTTCTTGGTCTGGTACGTGCATAGGAATTTGATTGTACCCAAAATATGCGTCCATGAAAGAGAGAAGTTCATGACCTGCTGTCGAGTCTACAAGCTGGTCAATCCTGGGAAGTGGGAAACTATCTTTTGGGCAAGCCTTGTTTAAATCTGAAAAGTCAATGCAAGTCCGCCACTTTCCATTTGGCTTCTTTACCAAGACGGGATTCGATATCCAGTCTGGATACGTCGAATCTCGAATAAATCCATTCTTCTTCAACTTCTCTACTTCCTCTTTGAGAGCAGCCGACCTCTCTGGGCCCAGCATGCGTCTCTTTTGCTTCACAGGTGGATGTTTCGGATTTACATTCAATTTGTGACTTATAATGGATGGCGATATCCCACACATGTCAGCATGGGTCCAGGCAAACACGTCTAGGTTTGCCTTCAAGAAGTCCGTTAGTTCTTTAGCTCGACGTGGATCCAATTGAGAACCAATTTTCAAAATTTTTGTCGGATCAGCTTCATCAATGGGAATTTCCATTGTCGCTTCATTAGGAGTTGCATTCCTAGCCTTTGGTTCCTCGTCTTTTCTGGGATCCAGGTCTTCAGGTGTTCCTTTAGGCAACTCCTTTGGGGTCAATTTCTCTAATTGCTATGCCGAGCCCCCCTTTGAGGGAGACGAGGCATCTTTACTTTCAACGTTAAGTCCTTTCATCAACATCTTTAACTCGGCCACATAGCAGGCCCGTCCAGAAACTTGATCCCCTCTCATTACTCCAGTTCCGGCTTCGGTTGGGAACTTAAGTAACAAACACCAAGGGGCGATACAAACTCTGAATTCAGCAAGGGTAGGCCTCCCCAAAAATGCATTATAAGGCGAATCTACGTCCAATACTACGAACTGGAGCATCCGCACTCTTCTACGTTCTCCTTGCCCTAGGGTCACGGGCAACTCTATGTATCCCATGGGAGCTGTCGACGCCCCGTTGAAGCCTCTAATCCATCCTTCACACGGCTTCAAATCTTCAGATTCAAGCTTCATTTGATCGAATGACTTTTTGAATAAAATATTGACAGAACTTCCGTTGTCTACTAATACCTTATGGACCAAGGCCGGCCCAATGGTGGTAGTAATAACCAACGGATCATCGGTGGGTGATTGGATCCCAGTATTGTCTCGGCTGCGGAATACCTCGTCGTCAAACATGGTCTTCTGTTGTTTTATGGGGGTGATATCTTCCAAATCATCACCCTCGTTCACATCTAGGTGCTTGGCAGCGTTTACATATTGATCCATTGACCTGAAACTTCGGATTGCCGGGTGAGGGCCGCCTACTATGGAGTTGATAACAATTCCTTTACCTTTCTGCTGAGCTGTAGGTTTGGGAGCAGGTAGAATCTGTTTTGGAGCCTGCTCTCCTTGCCCCCTGTCCCTCGGGGCAACCTTGTACTCATCCAACTTCCCTTCACGCAGCAGCTTCTCAATCACATCCCTCAAATGCCGACATTCATTGGTTGAGTGCCCATGAGTTCCATGAAACAAACAAAATTTCCCTGTCGCCATTTCTTTCTCGGTCGAATCACGAGGTGGCGGTCTTTTGTACTGTAACACATTGTACGTATCCAGGTAAATATTTTCCAGGGTGTCATTCAATGGTGTATAATTCTTGTAGTTCTGGAATCGGGGTCTTTTGTTAGGATCACTTCCCCTATTTCTGTTTCTTCTGTTACCGTTTGGATTACGGTTATTGTTGTTGTTACCCCCGCTTCCAGCATTGCTGTTTCCACCCTTGTTTCCTACATTTACTTCAACCTTGCCAGAACTTTCCCCAGACTGCTTCACGGCGATATTACTCTGCACATTCTCCTTTGAAGCCGTCTCAGACTTTCTCTTTCGGTTTTCCCTGGCCTCCTCTCGTCTTAGATAAATATCGGCTTTTTCGTAGAATATCTCCCTTGTGGAAGGTGTTTTCCCAGAAAGGTAATCTCCAAACTCAGATTCAGGATCGACCCCTTCCTTCAATGCCATCAGGATAGTGGGCTCATGCGGGTCACTGACCTCGGTCACAGCTTGGTTAAAACGGTCAAGATATGCCCTCAAAGACTCTCCTGGTGCCTGCTTGATTCTCGATAATTCAATAACACTTTTGGACTTTCGGGCATGGAGTCGGAACTGGTTCATGAAACGCTCGCTTAGTTCCTTGTAATTCGAAATCGAACGAGGAGGAAGTCGGGTAAACCGGAACAGTGCCACATCTTCTAAGTAGATTGGGAATGCTTTGCACTTCACTTCATCAGGGGCAGCAGCAGCATTCATGAGCCACGAATACCGCATCAAATGCTATCCCGGATCAGTCGTTCCGTTGTACTTGTCCATTTGTGGCAAGTTAAAGCGTCGGGGAAATTGGAAGTCGAGGATATCGTCGGTGAAGGGAGTATGGCTTCGCTCAATGCAATAATCTTCATTTGTATAATTCCGGCTCTCGGACATGATCTGGCGAACCATTGCCTGTACATCAGCATTAGTTAGGGGCCACTCAGGTTCCCTGGCCCTAGTATCCGAGTTCCTTCTGGGCTCTTGTTCAGGAGATGCCCTTCTTCTTCGAGCTGCCTCTGCTCGATTCCGTTCCCTGCGCTCCCGGTCGACCTCGGGAGGAGGGGACTGGAGTCTTTGCCCCCGAGTGGGGTCATTGTTTCCTAATGCTCGTGCAATATCCTCACGAGATCCCAAAGATCCAAATGTCAGTTGCTCCACGTTCTGAGGTCGTTCGAGTGGCCTTCGTTCACGGAGCCGCTCTTCCTCGGAAGATGAAGATTGATCCACTGGTGTGTGACGAACCGGTGATGGAGTTCTCTGTCGACGGAGTTCACTAATCTCCCGACTCATGAGCCTCATATTTTCCTGCATCATGAGATTAGTGCGCTCGTGAACTTTCATAGCCTCCCTTGTGCTCTCAAGCATGTCAAGCAAGCGCGAAAAATCTCCTTGAGTGATGGGCGCAGATGGATTGACCTGATCACCAACCCTGGTGGCTGGAATCGGAGCATTCGTAGGGACTCGAGTAGAGGTTCCAGCTTCACCAAGCATCGGGTTGGATCGGAGGTAGGAGGTCGGGTCGGTTCGGAGCTGGGGAGCCTGGTCGGATCGGTACGTGGTAAGCAGCTCGGGTCGGTTCAGATTGGGGGAATGCACTGCTTCAGAATCTCCTACCCGGATCGGATCGGAGCTCTCCCGCTGCTGGCGGCTCGGATTTCCTGCATTGGTTCTTCCTGCTGCTGAACTCTGCCCCCGAGACCTTGTTACAACAACATTTTGCTGTTCTTCGCCAGCTCCATTTCCTCGAACAGACTGAACTTCCTTGCCTTTTCCTTTGGCCATGAGTCTTTGACAATCACTTCAACAAATATAAAAAAGCGGAGAAACTTAAGGATTCACTTCTTTGAACTCAGTGGTCCAAAAAGTAGAAAGAGATCCCGGAAAATAAAGAATTTAGATGAGGATTCTCAGTGAAAGCACCAAAATGTTAGACCCAAAAGTGGTTCTAACACCCAAATTGATTAAAAGCAAAATGAAATGAGATAAAAATAAAAATGAACACACAGGATTTATAGTGGTTCGGCGAAGAAATGCCTACGTCCACTTATCTTTTACTATATTCAATGATTCAGTTGCAAATACAATGTAAGCTTCTCTCAATTCCACTCACAACTCACTTATATTCACTCAATAGACTAAAACAAGTAATGAAAGAAGATTTGGATTCTCCGGGAGTAATGGAGTTCGGATTACGGGGGTGGTTGAATTCTCAAAGTGCCTAAAAAAGATCCTTTTCTTTGTCTCCAGACGGGGTATTTATAGGTGTGAATTTGCTCAAAACTTGATCCGGGTCGGGGCCACGTGCCGTCCATCCCATTAGCTTCGGGTTCGGATGAATTATTGTGTTGACAACGCATCAGAATAACGAACGTTATGGGTAGGAACTGGTCACAGCCGGTCCGGATATCCAGGCGCTTTTGCAGGAGAATAATATGGAACATGGGCTCGGGTCGGAGACACACATATAAGGGGTTCGGATCGGGATACCCGATCCGACTTGGATTGGCTTGGATGCAACGCTCTCTTCTTCTTTAATCTGCTCCGCTCCGATCTATTTCCGTGGCAAACAGGTGGCTTTCCGATCCAATTGAGATTATATTGCCCTCCGATCTGAATAGATATGCCTTACAAATTTCCTCAGTAGCAGTTCACCGATCCGAACAGAAGATTCTATCCGACCCGAACCGATATGTTGCTCTGATCCGACCCGAACAATCGCAGCTGTCCAATCTAGGTTGTAGTGTCTTCTCCAATCCGAACCGAAGTCTTCTAATTAAAAATGCTCTTCAATGTCTGATTTCTTGACTTTGTGTTGCCTAGTTCACAAAGTAGGCTAACATTGGTCAACAAATATTGATAAAGAAATAGAGAAGTGATTTAACTAACGGAATATTGATTTTGGGCTCAGTTGAATTTCAAATAGGAAAATTTAATTTTTTGAAAAGAGTAAACTGTTTAAAAACTCCCAGAGAAAGACTTTTTAAATTAAAAACAAATTTAACAGAAATTTATGAAAGCAGATTTGAATAAAAGCAAAGTCAGTAAAGTGGTAATTGAGATTGAATTAGAATGATATCGAGACAAATGGGATTTGGGAGATTCGAATTTGAAGTGAATTTGGTAACCAAGTTAAGAGTTTGAAATCGAGAATCAAACTCGAGGTTGAAACAATATTTAGCTTAGATATAGCACGAATGGTTGAGTTGGAGATAAAAGTGATTCTAGAACTTGATTGGGATAACATTGGTATATGTTGAATTGATAGCATATGGAAGTGACAAAATTGATATGCCCGACAAAAAGGTACAAGTTTATATTTCTATGGGATATAAGATTTATGAGCCGAATTGGCAAACCACTTGGCTGTTTGATTTTCTTATGGGTTGGAGATGGCCCAGAGAGGCGAGTTGGAGTTTGACCGATTAACCAGTACAAAGGAGGTGCCGACGAAATTTTTCGAAGTTTTAAGGCGTTAGAAAATTTTCAAGATTTTTGAAAATTTTCGTTGATAAGAATTAATTAATAATTTAATTGAATTAAATTGGTTCAGTTGAAACTGAAGTTAAGAAATGAACAAATATGTTCTAACCAGTCGATAGGGTCGTCCTCTACCTTTTAGCAATTTCGAGGACGAAATTATTTTAAGTGGGGAAGATTGTAATGACCCGCATTGGCAGAGGTATTATAATTTATTTATTTAATTATTAAAATGGTGTATAGTGAATTTATTGGTCGTGGAATAATAATGGTAAATATTTAATTAAAATAATAAATTAAATAATATATATATAATTCAGTAATAATCAAAAATAGTGAAATTCACAATATGGTGTAATTTGGTTTATCTAAAATATATATCAGTTAGGAGTTGAATTATATTGACGAATATATTCAATCGACGTCAGTTTGAACGTATAATTATAATATAATTAAAATAGAGCTTGAAATAGCGCTGCAGTTCGCTATTTGGCGATTTAAACTTCAACTGGATGTACAGGATTCATTTTAAGCCGGATTTCTGTGAAACAAGAAACGTGTGGAGCTGGTGGAGTATATCTTTCTAGTGGAAGAGAAAAATCGGGATTTCGTCATATAGATTTTGAGATATGTCCAAATCAAATTTTAAAATAGTCGCTATAGAATCGTTTATCGACCGTAATGGTTTATTTGATATAACTAGAGATCGGGATTGAATTTAGACAAGGTTCTTTTGGGACATAACGATAATTTAATTTTTTGAATTTTATGGTAATTTTTAATTAATTTAATAAGCGACTTTTTATTTGAAGTATTTCGCACCCTGAAATCAACATTTTGAATTTTCAAAATATGAGTCCATCTACCGGTATTATTATATTTTTGGAATCCGGGCACATTGCTAATTACAACGGTATTTTTATTTTTGTCGATAGAAATTCGTAAACAAATGAAATGGTATGCAACGGGATATATGAAAATATCATAACTCGAAAACAAAAATGGGACAAAAACTTGATAGGAAAGCCACTCGATTTGTTCGAACTAAAGTAAAGGGAAATATAGGCCTATTCTTTGTGTGTCTGCAGCCTATGTTTTCTCATTAAAACTGTAATGTGTGAAGTGATGATTCAAGACTTACCTGCTACCCTACGTGCCCATTTCTAGGTGTCAAAAATAATAAACTAATTACATTTGTTTGGTCATCCTCCCACGGTTCTTCTTCTCAACCTTTCGTTCTCTGTGGCCTTCAAAGATCCACCCATCCAACTAAAATATGTATAAATACAAAAATCCTATGACCTAAATGGAAGCTTTCTCGTTCCAGAACAAATGTGAGCCGTCACCTTTTTGGCTCTTCTTCAAAGAAAACAAATTCAAAAGAAAACGCGAGCTAAGGCGGAGCTGCTCTCGTGAATGGGAAGTTTAATGGCGGTTTGAGGAGGGAGATGACGCAAGACTCATTGGAGACAGGAGCAGGTTCTGGCCAACGGTGGGATGTTTTGGTGAGCAAGTTCGGTACCCACTGTGCCGAAGTTGGAGCTGAATGACTGCACTTCGAAAGGGAGTAATAGTCTGTATACAAAGAGGAAGATGGAGTGACTTGTTTTGTATATATGAAAGTGGTACCGATGGTTATCATTATTTGGAGCTTCTGTTGTTTTGCATGAACAAGTACATGAGTGTGGTTGTAGTTGTGAGAAGGAGCCTAAGAATGGTTTGAGGGGGAGTACGTGTATACTGAAGTGCGGCCATGATCTACAGGAGCTCGCAGATGGATCTTTGGGGGAGAAGGATTTGGGAAGATGATGAGCGAGTGTTTGAAAGATGAAGTATGGGTCGATGTGAAAACGTTGAGATTGATTCAGTAAAGAAGGACTAAGATGGACGGAAGGGACTGTGTATTGGGAACAGTGGAAGTAAATGGAGCAGCATGGTTTCTTGAATGAGCAGATATTTGGGGGGGTTGAAAGAAAGAACGGTACATATTTGGATGCGGGTCTGGGTGACTTTAAGTTTGGGTATTGTGTCGGGGTGAAGCCCAGTTATTTTAAAACAAAAAGAAAAGAAAAGGGGTTCGAATTATGCATGTAGGAGGACGGGGATTGTTAATCTGGAAGAGTGGAATGTATAGTGTGCGTTAACGAGTAGTTGGGCCAGTCTAAAAAGGGTAAGACCCAAAGTTATATTTAATTAAAATTTAAATTTATAGTAAAATATTATATTAACTTCAAACCATCATTTCTTATGCATACGGACTCAGATCAACGAGACGTCAGTCATGTTAGAATCGTATGGACGACGACTATGCTCTGGAACTGAATTGGGATGGATTAGAGCTCATCTAAATTTATTGCAAAATAAATTTGTATGATCAGAGTCAACAACCGTAAATCGTTGGTTAACGATTACGGACAATGTGAGTAAATCTCACTAACTCTGAACAGTTTATATATTCATATTGTATTTTTAGAACTGTTAGATATTGGCTGATTGACTGTATGTTGACTGTTTGATTGAACTGCTAGTCAGTTAGTTGAATTTTCTATATTGATTCTGTTTTACAGAATATATCATATAGAACTGGAAGTGATGTTATCTATATTGTTTTAACATCTGTGATGCAGGGAAACAGGTTGGAGGAATCCAACTGGATTCCTCAACATTTATTTTACTGTTTTCATATATTGTGATATATGATGTGTTATATAATCTGTTATGGATTATCGGTGTTGGAATGATGTTGATCATTTTTATTCGATATTTTAAATATCACAAAAGACCCTGGGATGTAAAAAGAATTATTTCAACGTATATTGAAATAAAGGGATTTTATAAAATCAACAGATTTTATAAAAGGAAATATATCGATGTTAGTTTAATCGATTAGAGATAAAAGTAAAAGAAGATAATCGATGTTAGTTAATCGATTAAAGTTAAAGTAAAAGAAGTTAATCGATGTTAGTTAATCGATTAGAGTTAAAGTTAAAAGAAGTTAATCGATGTTAGTTAATCGATTAGAGTTAAAGTTAAAAGAAGTTAATCGATGTTAGTTAATCGATTAGAGTTAAAGTTAAAAGAAGTTAATCGATGTTAGTTAATTGATTAGAGATAAAGTTAAAAGGAGATAATCGATGTTAGTTAATCGATTAGAGATAAAGTTAAAAGAAGTTAATCGATGTCAGTTAATCGATTAGAGAATAAAGTTAAAAGAAGTTAATCGATGTCAGTTAATCGATTAGAGAATAAAGTTAATCGATTAGAGAATAAAGTTAAAAGAAGTTAATCGATGTTAGTTAATTGATTAGAGAATAAAGTTGAAAGGAGATAATCGATGTTAGTTTAATCGATTAGAATAGAAGCAAATGAGTTAAATCGAATATAGTTATTCGAATAGAAGCAAATGAGTTAATCGAATATAGTTATTCGAATAAAAAGTAAATGGAATTATCGAATATAGTTTATTCGAAAAGAGTAAGTGAAATGAGTAAATCAATAGCGTTAGTCAAATAGAGTTAACCCAATAGTGTTAGTCCAATAGAGTTAATTGATAAGTGTTAATCGAATAGAGTTAAGTGAAAAGAGTCAATCGAATATAGCTATTCGAAGGAGGGTTAAGTAAGGAAGTTAGTAAAGGGGAATAAAGTGAACTTTGCCTATTTCAAAGTTAGAAATGTTGTTCAGTTAAGGTCTGAGAGGTAGTTCTACCCCAACTTGATTGGTTTCGTTTTTAACTAAGGAATAGTTAAGGTTCGGCAGTAAAGGAAATGGTTTGAGTTGGCATAGCAATGTTTGTTTAAACATCTACCTAAGTCCAATGAAGAAGCTTTGGAAATGTTTTTCCAAAGAAGAAACCAGAAATGTTTTCTAATAAAGAAAACGAGAAATGGAAATGTTTTCCATTGTTAATAACGTCTATTTTCCAAATTTAGAAAATAGGAAATAATGAATATAGGGAAATAGGAGATGAAAAATGAACTAAGGAGATAAATGTTGAATGATGTTTGATTGATATAAATTTCCATTTGGAAATAATATCGTTGGTTGCACACCTGTTTTTCTTCGATAGTTAAGTCACAGACTATCGAAGTTTTTGACCATTTTAACGTTGTTAATATGGAGAGACCGGTTGGATTATTATCCAAAGAACCACTCTGTATTGGCATAAGCGTTGCGAATCATATATGCCAAAGATAATTGAAGACGGTGTTATGCAAGGGCTATCCTGTTTACAGAATAGTGCCTTCGGTTCATCCTGTTCCTGGGTGACTTGTATGGACGGATGTCTGACAGAGTATCTCCAGACGATCACGTATATTGATTTCTCCAACCGTACCAAGAGTGGAAGCGGAGAAGGAAACTTCTTTTAGCTAACACATAATGTATGGTTGAGGACGTCAATCGGTGATTTGATGGATTTGACAATGTGGCATTCAAAGTGAATCTGATGGGATGGTAAAGCGTAGCTACTAGCCTCATCAAATCGGTAAATGACAGAAATCGGGCAGGCAGCATGGCTAAGTCGGTCGCACCGAAGTAGGGTGTATAATCACCTGATCTAGAGTTTCATTTGCTTCTAAAAATCTATTGTTGATGCTGTCCCATTCGGGAAACGGTTGCTGATCCCAACTGTTGGTGATATACATTCGATACGCTCAAGCGAAATGAGTGGTCGGTCATGTGTGGCCGGGTTGCAAGATGTTCTTGTTGAACCCAGTGTATTCCTCTCTAGAGGTACACGAGCGAAAGGTGGTTCCATACCTTGTCATAGTTGGAAATCCATTACCCAATACGTGCTTACGGTTTTGATTGTATACTATATATGTAGAACGTGAGATGAAAGCGTTTCTACTAGATGATTATTATAGTTGTGGTTGATAGACATTATTATAATATCAAAAGGTTTTTGATATAAAGATATTTGGATTCTCATAAGGGAAAAACCCGTTCCGTTATGCGGCGTGGTCTTATGAGATATCGTTTACTTGTTCAACTGTTTTAAACTGTTTTACTCATACCAGTCCCATGACTGACCCGGAGTTTACTTTGTGGTTTTCCCTAAACTCTTGGGTGCCTAAATTTGTACGAGCAGTCAAGTAGTCGGGATTTACAGATATACTAGAAGAGCTTGGAGCAGGAGGCTTCAGGATCATATAGCTATAGTTATTTCCGCTGTGTTGTAAGTGCTGTACTTTGATAATGATATGTATATTCAAGTACAGATTTGTATTTCAAAGTTATGTTATGAAATATATTTATTCGTTCCGCTGTGAGATTCGTGTTACTCTGATGTTGTGTTCTTCTTCTTCTTCTATTCTAAGTTTCTATCTTATCTTTCCTCACCCTCTAATTTCTTTCACTAATTACCAGGATTTTTCGATGTTTTGGTTATCAACATCGTGTTTATGTCGATAACCAAAGTCGCTCAAAATCCGGGTCGTTACAGTAAATAACCAATCAAAATTCACGTAAGTATAAAATACAAATCAGATGAGCTAAATCTGAATTTACATCAAATTTGGAATTTAAAACTATGGAAAAGGTTTGTAAATGAAATTGGATTTAATATATGGAATTTTAAATCCTGGGAATTTAGAAATGTTTTTCCAAGTATTTTGGAAGGATATTTTGTTGTAATTTCAAAATGAAGTGTTTAAAAATGAGTTTTTGAAAGTAATATAGTGTTGAACCCCCTTCGATTGCTGAAAAATAATTCCGATGATGATTGCTACATCATCGGTGTTCATTTTTGAGTTGCTAAGTGACGGATTACTACAAAGATTTTATTTTAGGTTATTTGAGGAACAAGTTGTTCAAAAATTCAAATGTTTTGAATTATATATGATTTCAAACTGATTTGAAATAAATCCCAGGAATTTGAATTCTAAAACAAAAATTTAACTTATAAGGTTAAATAAATTAAACAGTAAAAGGTGAATAAATAAATTAGAGAGTAAAAATTGGGTTAGATAAGAGATAATCCGGAATGGAATTGGATTATTGAGTTAGAATGTGAAATTGAGTTTAGAATGGGAGGTTGAAATGCAATTCGATTTGGATATAAGCAAATGACTTGATTTGAAGATAAGTTGATTGGAGATAAGTTGGATTTACTCACACCAGTCCCATGACGGACCCAGAGTTTATTTTGTTTGTGTTTTCCCTAAACTCTTGGGTGCCGAAATTTGTACGGGCAGTCAAGTGTTTCAGGATTTTACAGATTCACTTGGAGGATCTCAAAGCAGGAAGCTTCACCATTAGTTATTTAGAGATTATTTTCGTTGTGATGTATGTGACTTATACTCTGATACGGTATGTATATACAAACTCAGGTTTGTATTTCAAGATTTTGTTATATAATATATTTTATTCGTTCTGCTATGAGATTCGTGTTTACTCTGATTCTGTTCAGTTGTGTTCTTCTTACTCTTCTATTCTATTAGTTCTATCTTTCCTATCTCATCCTCTATTTTTTTCTATTAAAGATCTGTATTTTCGTGCACTTTGGGTTGAATGTGTAGAATACTAGTCATCTCAAATTGGTACGGATTTATGGGCCTCATACTTAGGATCTCATACTTAGGATGTAACTTGCTTAGTTTATTCCTACTCACTGTTATGTTCAACAAACCCATTAGAACCATTATTCTTGTATTTGGTTCACTTTTACATGCCTATTCTTTTAGGTCAATTCTCGTGTTTATCCTCTATTCCCTTTTTAGTTTCATTTCATGAGTACTTAGAAAACTTGTGAAATCATGTTATACGTGCGATTATGACGCGGGGAATTGGGTATAGCTTAATTAAGTTAATTTGACATGAACTATGGAATATGTAATTTGACATATTGAACCTAAAATTGGCATGAACGACAAAGTATGTAATTTGGCATGAAAAATCTAGTTGTGACATGAACTGTAAATTGTGAAAAAATGGCTAAAGACGAATATGGCTAACCCGAGGTTAGGTTGAGTTTGCGGTAGAAGTCTGCCCAGAACCGCCCGGCAAATCCAGCAACCGCAAACAATAGGATCTAATGTGGGAGGTTAGTCATGAAATGCCAAAACCCGAGGTTAGAATGAGTTGTGGTAGAAGTCTGCCCGGAACCGCCCGGCATATCCAGCAACCGCAACAATATGTCTAATGTGAGAGGTTAGTGCATTAATAATAAATTAATGCTAATGACATATGCTAAGTATGGGAGGGTTAGGTTAATGACACTTAACCGTTATAACACGTTAATTAAACAGATGGTATGGTTAAGTTAACCTAGGGAACACTTAACCGTTATAACATGTTAATTAAACAGATGGTAGGGTTAAGTTAAATAAGGGAACACTTAACCGTTATAACATGTTAATTAAACAGATGGTAGTGTTAAGTTAACTAAGGGAACACTTAACCGTTATAACATGTTAAACAGATGGATGGGGTTAGGTTAAATTGGGAATGCTTAACCGTTATAACATGTCAATTAAACAGATGGATGAGGTTAGGTTAAGTAAGAAACACTTAACCAATATATAACATGACGTGTGGTAGGGTTAAGTAATACAAGAGGATAACACTTAACCAATACATAACATGATGTAAGGTAGGGTTAAGTAACACAAGAAGGCAACACTTAACCAATATAACATGATGAATGAGTGGGGTTAAGTTAATAGGAACACTTAACCAATATAATATGATGAATGAACAGGGTTAAGTTAATAAGAAATACTTAACCAACATGACGTGATAAGTAAGTGGATTAAGTTAACATGAATGAACGACACTTAACCCATCTGACATGATGCGTTAGTGGGTTAAGTTAACTTGAATGGATGGATAACACTTAACCAATAATACATATCGACTTGATAAGTGGGTGGGTTAAGTACATATCGGGTTGGTGGGTAATACTAGTATATATAGGCCCTCAAACTTAACCGTTAAATAAACATGCTTGAATCGGTGGGAGGGTTAAGTACATCTCGTGTGGGTGGGTAATATTGTAAATATAGGTCCACAAACTTAACCAATAGGAAACCCTAGTAACGGAGACCCATTTCAGCAGTAACGCACATAGATGTATCACGGTACCCTGAGCTAGGCAGGGTGGGGCACGATTAATGGGCTGATTATAATAGGTCAAAATAGCGGCAGGGGTTACGTTAGTGTAGGTTCCGACGGAGTACGGGCGTGCACGTACTCCGGAGTGGAAAAATCGGGCACTGGGTATAAGTAGTTATACACTGTGCATCTTGATTCGTGTCGGGTCGCTATCATAAGGATTGATACACCTTATGGTGGGGCCAGCACAGGGTATCTACATGCAAGAGAGAGCTGATTGGCACAGACACAAGGAAAATTAATACAAGTAGGGAGCCGATCGATTGGGTAGTAAGGGTACATCTAGCATGTTCATGGCAATTAGGTTGATTGAGGTAAGATGTACACCTGAAGGCTACCACAATTGCGGGGATTTGGATCACATTATCATATTATCATTATATACAGATTACTAGTTGGGACACTAGCTAGGTGGTGCAGAGATATAGAAATCAGAACAACAGGGTAGTAGCGAAGCAGAGAAAGGGTAGAAGCACATTCAGTTATCAGCGCATTTAGTTTATCTTGCATTATAATATCTTATGCTTATCTTGTCTTATGTTATCTTGCTACTATGGTATTGTCTTATATTTAGTTTATTCATATCATGATCCCTTTCCTTGTTTAAATGCTGAGAATCACTGAGCTTACTGAGACATTTTGTCTGACCCCGTTTTCTTTCGTCTTCTTTTCTTCCGTTCCCCCCAGGTTTGCAGGGAGGGAATACATCAGCTTAGCTTAGACCTTTTCCAGCTTGAAGAGAGTAGATGTATTGCTTGGATTCTCCTTTCCTATGTTATGGCAGGCTCATGCTTTATTGGGGGAATTCATTGTTATTTTATGCCTCTTTATTTTGTTAAACAAGACAGATACTTTGGTATTGGGAACAATCTTTGTACAAGCTGTTTTATCAATGAAGTAAAGTTTTATTTATTTACCATTGCTTTAATTATCTGTCTTGTAATTTATCTGCATCTTTTACCTAAAACGCTCCACCAAAGTTAAGGCATTCCCTTTGTGAGTGATCTTAATGGAGGTGGGGTGTTTCACTTGGTATCAGAGCTAAAGGTTACTGGATCAGATAAAATATTTGAAAAATTATTTTCAAAATGGTTTTGAAAGAAGCATATTCCCCAAAGCCATATGCACTATCTTTTGATCCTCTGATTGAATCCTTGTTTCCTTCTTTCCTAAGTCTCCGTGCTCCTGGCTTTCTGGGAGGTAACCTCATCGCGGCATAGTTTCGTAGGCTTGATGAGACTACGACACCTGTCAAAGGGCGAAGTAGTGCCCAACTTCCATATGTAGCCGCAGTAGTTTCACCTACAGCTAAATTTTCATTCGAACTTTGTAGGGTTTTCCGTATGATGGAGACAGCTTTTAAGGGACTTGACAACATGTTACACAAGGATGGAAAAGATGAGAATGAAGGAGTTTGGCTAAGGAGCACAACCCAAGGGTGAGAAACTCATGGATAGGGACTTGGTTCGCAAGGGAGGAAAGAATAGTAAAACCTAAGACAAGAGGAAGTGTCTTTATTATGGTATAACGGGTCATATGATTAAGGACAAGGGCAAGAACAAAGGACAGGATTTTCAGGAGGGCAAGTGCATGCTCTCGCCGCCAGTGTACCTAATAGAGAGGTAGTAAAGTTTCTGTTGAAAAAGGTTAGTTTTTCTTTTTGATCATCCTGTTATACTCTTCTTGATTTTAGCTCTTCACATTCGTCTATATCTGCTTCAATAGTTGAGTCTTTGCATCTTAGTACTTCTATAGTAGAAGATCCCATTATTGTCTCAAATGCAATTGGTGGTTCGGCTCATTTATCTTTGGTTGGTAAGGATTTGAGAATAGCTATATTAAGTATTGAGTTTAAGCGTAATGCTTATGTTTTTTTTTTTTGGCTTCATGGGCTATGGGTTGATTCTAGGCATGGGTTGGTTAGCTTGTAATTCTGAAAGGAGGGTAGTTAGGCTTTTGACTTGCCTCGGGAATACCCTCGAGATTTCGTGCGATCCTAAGGGATCAGTTAGGCTTAACTACCTAGAATCACTTGATGCATCTATCGATGGTTTGAGATCCATTAGAGTAGTCCATGAGCACGCAGATGTTTTTGATTAGGTTAGGGGTTTTCCCCTAATACGCGGGATAGACTTCCGCATATATCTAGTTGACAATGCAAATCCAGTTATGCGATCAATGATAGTTTTGAAGCAAGATTGGCGAGGATAGCCAGAGTCAGTTAAGTGCTCAATTGTTCGGTTGTTTTGCTAGTATCATCTCACGTAGATCGTCCAAATTCGGAGGAGGTATTCCTTGGGTGCATATCTGATATTGGTTTAGGGCTTTGGGGCTTGTATTTGAGGGATGTCGAGTTCGACTAGGATGGTTTGCGTGAGAGATAAATAGCTGTGGCAGGCACCCTAGGTAGGAAAAAGACTGACCTTAAGAGAGGTAAAAAGTACATAGAAACCTTTAGCTTTAGACCCTACGATTTGTGACATGAGGGATATGCTAAGTAGAGGAGAGACCTCTAATCATCTTAGTATATACACTTGGTATCAAGGTTAACATCTGTTTATCTTGGAAAGATAGTTCGACCACATTGGATACCCTCTAGCATAGTAAGTGATCGAAGTCCTATCTTTACTAGCGGGTTTTGGAAATGGAGGTCAAGAAGCTTCGCAATCGTGAAGTTAAATTAGTTAAGGTACAGTGGAGTGAAGCTCAAGAAGACGCGACGTGGCAGACTGAAGACAAGAAACACGCATCATACCCTTTTCTTGAGGGTATATGTAACACCCGTTAATTTTGTATAATTAAGTTTCACAAATTAAAGTATAATTAATTCTAAATGTTAGAATTAAGGGTAACGGGTGACGCCATTGCGTTAGTCTCGAAATTTTGCTTGTGATAGAGTCCGAGTTTGCGTAAATCGGACTCCGTATGAAGAACATATGACCTCCGGAATTTTCAGAATTCAATTTAAAATTCAAAAAGATTCAAATCTAGTTCAAAATTCGAAAAACAGACCCAAACTGGGTTGGGTGGGAAAATTCCCGCCCAGGACCCAGGTCGACCAGGGGGTTGACCTGGGGGTCGACCAGGGGGTCGACCTGGGGGTCGACCTGGGTACCCAGATCGACCAGGGGGTCGACCTGGGGATCGACTATTGGTCGACCTGCCCGGTCAGCCTAGTCCTGTTTTGAGCCAATTTTCTTGGCTGTGCTGAGCCGTTTGGGCCTTCTGGATAGCTCTGAACTGATTTGATGGTTTTGGTTAATTCTAGGGTTCATCCAACGGCTCTAATCAAATTGAAATCCTATATATACAACCTAATACTCAACCTAAATTCACACAAATTCTTTGAGCCGTCTACATGTTGCTTCTCTCTATTCTATCTTCCACCATTAAAATAAGTCTAGTTCTCCACTAAAACAATTCATAGTTCTTCTTCAAATTGGAGATTCAAATCAAGATTAAAGCTTCAAGAAAAGAATCAAAGATTAATCCAATGGCTTCAAGCAACATCACGCGAATCATAGCAACGCTATCTTTCTATTCTTTTCTAAAACCGATCAATGTAAGTCAGTTACTTTTTAGATTTGAATGCCTTGATCTATTTGTGACATGTAATTAAATGGATATGATAATATGCCTAATCTTTCCACTTGAATCCGTGCTTATATATGCCTTTGGATCTGATTTAGAACTATTGTGATTAATGACCAATAAGACTATGACCATGATTCATTGCCTATGACTATTGAACATAAGACTATTGTCTATGACTATGACTTTGAAAATATTATAGTTAATTGCCTATGACTATTGAGGATAATTACATAGGACTATTTTTGGTCAATTATCCATGACTATTGTGGTTAATCGCCTATGATTCATAACTATGAGACTACTACCTCTGACCATGACTATGACTATTGTGGTTAACTGCCTAAGACTATTGTGGTTAATTGTTTATGCCCATAACACTATAGTTACAAACCATGTTGTACACCGAACTAGCATTATGTTGGATCTCATACTTAGGGTGTGATTTGCTTAGTTTATTTCTATTCGCTATTATGTACACCAAACCCATTGGATCCATCATCTTTGTATTTGGCTCGCTTTTTGTATAACTATTATTTTATGTCAATTCTCATGGTTATCCTCTATTCCCTTTTTAGTTTCATTTCATAAGTACCTAGAAAACTTGTGAAATCATGGTATACGTATGTTATGAATGTGGGGGTATTTGGGTATAACATGAAACCATATTAATTGGCATAATTTGGAATATGTATTATGACATGCCTATTAAAATGCAAATTGGGGTAATTTAACATGAATTATTGAATATGTAATTTGACATATTAAATCTAGTATTGGCAAGTAAGCTATGTTTTAGGCGTAAACTATAAATTAGAATATTGAATCAGAATTGGATTGGCAAAATTAAGTTAATTTGGCATAATAAGTATATAGGCATAATTCTGAATTCGTCCATAATTGTGAGTAATTGTCATGATTAGCATAATCATGGTTAGTGACACTTAATTTGGTATAATTTACATACCAAAAATTATAAACATGATTTAGAGGGGTAGTAGGCCATAATAATAAATGTTAATAACGTACATTAAAAGAGTAATTATGGCATAAGAAAATTAGGAATAATTTACATATAGAATTTGTTTTAAATGAGAAATATGTACATTATGAATATGCTTAACCCGAGGTTAGATTTAGTTGTGATGTAAACCCGCCCGGACCCGCCCGGCTGTCCAGTAATCACAACAATACCTATCTAATGTGGGAGGTTAAGGCATTAAGCCCAATAAGGACCCGAGGTTAGAATGAGTTGTGGTGTAAATCTTCCCGGAACCGACCGGCACATCCAGTGACCGCAACAATATTTGTCTAATGTGAGTGGTTGGTGCTTTAATGAATAATTTAAAGCTAAGAAACAGTTAAACTAGAATGGGAGGGTTAAGTCCATAGGAACACTTAACCAACTTAACATGGTAACAAGACAAGATTGGTAGGGGTTAAGTAATTAAGAAAACACTTAGCCATTAAAACATGTTGATTAGACAAGTGGGTGAGGTTGAGAAAAGGTTTAACCAACTCAACATGTTAACTAGACTAGAAGGTGGGGTTATGTAAATTTAATACACTTAGCCAATTTAACATGTTAACTAGACTAGAAGGTGGGGTTAATTAAACTTAGAATACTTAACCATCATGCCATGATAAATGAACAAAGTTATGTTAAAACATGAAGGGACAATACTTAACCATTAGACCATGTTAATTAAACAGATGTTAGGGTTAAGTTAGCTAAGGTAACACTTAACCGTTATAACATGTTAGTTAAAACAGACGGGCAAGGTTAAGTTAAAAAGGAACACTTAACCAACACAAGATGAATGGATAGGTTTAAGTAATAAGAAATACTTAACCAATATAACTTAATTGTGGTAGGGTTAAGTCAACGTGAATTACTGATAATACTTAACCAGTTTAACATGACAAATGAACGGGTTAAGTTAACTTGAATTGACTAATGACACTTAACCAATCCAACTTGACGAGAAAGAGAACTAAGTAGTAAACCTTAGTTAAGAAAATGACGATTCAGGAAACTAAGTGTTAAACCTTAGTTAGGAAAACTAAGTAGTAATCCTTAGTATAACACGAGGAGGAGCGAACGTCCATCTGATCTTAAAGAAGGCTCCAACGAATTGGGTTACGAAGCCCGAGGCTTCGAGGGGACGTGAGGGTACTCTTGGTATCCCTCTGTAAGGTTGCAGATGATCCTCCTGGGCTCACAGAGGTTAAGGTCTGCGTTAGAAGAACCAAGGGTATGCCTTGGTTGCAATATATGGCAACCTAAAGACTAGGATGGACCAGCGTGATTCGGCGAGACTAGTAGCCCTGTGATAGCAACTCGTCGTCTACCTACCATTTTGAGTCAATCGAGATACGTGAAGCGGAAAGGCGGAGAACTCCAAAAGACCATATACTTGCTATCTAGTTATGGTTGCGGATGGCCATAGGTTTGTGGGGCATAGGGGGGCCTGCGTATAGTTCTCATTTTTTTTCGACGATGGCCTTTCATTAGTTGAAGGAGGGGTCGAGTGGGACCATAGCCACTGGAAAAACAGACCGTAGCATCTGCATCGGCAGATACCTGAAAGCTCCCGACCGAGTTCTGTGTTTCTAGTTTACCTCTGCCGCGGGACTCGGGTCGCACATATACAGGACATGTGCATCTAGATGGCGATAACGATTCGCGACACATACATGGGTAAAGTCTAGGAACATATACCGCTCTAGGTAGTGTTTCCTAGACTAGGGGGCATCGTTCGACAGGTAGCATAATCCATAGTTGGACCTAGCTTGCATAAACCCTGAATCCGTGAAGCATTAAATAAGTCGCGTAAACCCTAGTGGAATCTAGGAAGCACTCGATAGGAAAACCCTAGATTAGATCTAGGTAATAAATAGTAGATGTACACCTAAACACAACCACAATTACAGGGGTCGGGATCACGTTATCATTACTAGTTGAGACACTAGTTAGGCGGTGCAGAGATATAGAAACCAGAATAGTGGGTTAATAGCAAAGTGGAGAAAGTATTAAAGCATATCCAGTTTATCTTGCCTTAGCGTATCTTGCGTTAATCTTATCTTATCTTGTTAGCCCTATCATCATGGTATTGTCTTGTATTCAGTTAATTCATGTCGTTTTGTTTTCCTGTTCACATGCTAGAAGTAACTGAACTTACCAGGCTTTATGTCTGACTCTGTTTTTCTTTCGTCTTCTTTTCTTCCTTTCCCCCCTCCCAAGGTAGTTAAGGAGGGAATAGTATAGCTCAGATTAGATTTGGACCATTACTCTTTCCAAGCTTGAAGACTCTTCGACACAGTGCCTTGGACTCTCTTTTCCACTGCTATGGTTATCCTATGCTCTATTAGGGAATATCGTTGTATACTTATGCTTCTTTATTTTCTTAACCAAGATAGATACTTTGGTATTATAAAGTAATCTTTGTACAAGCTGTTTATCAATGAAATAAAGTTTATTTATTTACCTCTGTTTTATTTGTCTATCGTGTAATTTATATGCATCTTTTACCTAAAATGCTCCACAGAACTTAGTGCATTCCCTTTGTGAGTGACACTAACGGATGTGGGGTGTTACACATGGTATCAGAGCTGAAGGTTACCGGATCAGATAAAAGATTTGGAAAATTATTTTCAAACGGTTTTAAAAGAAGCATTTTAAAAAGAAAAGTTTTGTTTTAAAGGCATATTCCCCAAAGGCATACACACTATCTTCTGATCCTATGTTTGAATTCTTGTCCCCTTCTTTCTTGAGTCTTCGGGGCTCCTGGCTTTCTGGGAGGTAACCTCATCGCGGCACGGTTCCGTAGGCCTGATAAGACCAAGATACCTATCGAAGGGAAAAGTAGTGCCCGACTTCCATCTATAGCCATAGTAGTTTCACATGCGGCTAGTTTTCTTTCAAGCTTTGAAGGGTTTTCCGTGCAATGGAGGCAGCTTTCAAGAAACTTGTCAATATGATTACACAGGGATGGTAAAGATGAGGATGAGGGAGTCGGCCTAGGGAGCTCAACGCAAGGATGAGAAATTTGTGGATATAAACTCGACTCACGAAGAAAGAAGGAATTATAAAATATAAGACGAGAGAAAGTATCTATTCCATGGTATAATAGAGCATATAATTAAGGACAAGGGCAAGGATGAGGGATAGGATTTTCAGAAGGGCTAGTGCATGCTTTCACCACCAGAATACCTGAGAGAGAGACAGTAAAATTCTCTGTTTGAAAAGTTTAGCTTTTCGTTTTGATCAACCAGTTAGTACTCTTTTTATCTTAGCGCTTCGGATTTGTTTATATCTACTTCCATAGTTAAGTCTCTGCACCGTAGTACTTGTATAGTAGAAGATCCCATTAGTGTCTTAAATCCAATTGGTGGTTCAGGCCCGTTTCCCTTTGGTTTGTAAGGATTTGAGAATAACTATATTTAGTGTTGAGTTTAAGCGTAATGCTTATGTTTTTCGTTCCGTGGGCTACGAGTTGATTCTAGGCATGGGTTGGTTGGCTAGCAATTTTGAAAGGAGGGTAGTTAGACTTTTGACTTGCCTCGGAAATACCCTCGAGATTTCGTGTAAAGAATCAGTTAACTTGTTAGAATCGCTTAATGCATTTATCGATGATTTGCAATCCGTTAGGGTAGTCCATGAGTACGCAGATGTTTTGATTAGGTTAGGAGTTTACCCCTAAAAATGCGGGATAAACTTCCGCATATATCCAGTTGACAATGCAAACCCAGCTATCCGATCAACGACAGTCTTGGAAATGGAGGTCAAGAAGCTTTGCAATCGTGAAGATTAATTAGTTAAGGAACAATGGAGTAAAGCTCAAGAAGACACGACGTGGGAGACTGAAGATAAGACACGCGCATCATACCCTTTTTCTTGAGGGTACATCCTTGATCTCTTTTCCTAGGAATGTTAGGTATACTTGTTTCTATCTTTTAAGGTATATCCTCTAGGACGTATCATCGATCCTTAGGTAGAAGACAATGGATGTAAACGTGTAATTGAAACATGTATTTGAAACATGTTATGATTGATGGTTGCAAGTGGTTGCTCGTGGATGCATATACACACCATAGGCGCTAGAACAATACAGTCGCTTTCATACTACATTCACATATATGTATTTGCTTAATGGATTTAACTTGATATGTTATCATATGGATGTTGCATATGGATGAATGGTTATGCACACATATATTATTTACATAATTAGGGATGCTTGCATACATGATTTGACGCATGGCACTGACATAATTCGCATTAAGGAAGTCAACTGAATCAGTAGACTGCCTGATTTTGCATTAGGTAAGGACATATACACACACTATGCATATGAACATGAAGGCATTAGAAACCTTTTTAAGGATAATGAATGCCTGTGATTGAATGGTTGAGTAGATGGGTGATTGGATGGTAGGACACATTCTTCCTAACTTGAAGATTTCGAGGAAGAAATCCTTTTAAGAGGGGGAGAATGTAACACCCCATAATTCTGTAACATTAAGTTTCACAAATTAAAGTATAATTAATTCTAAATGTGAGAATTAAGGGAAACGGGTTACGCCATTGCGTTCATCTCGAAATTCTGCTTGATTTAGAGTCCGAGTTTGCGTAAATCGGACTCCGTATGAAGAAGACATGACCTCCGGAAGTTTCAGAATTCAATTTAAAATTCAAACAGATTCAAATTCAGTTCAAAATTCGAAAAACAGACCCAAACTGGGCTGGGCGGGAAAATTCCCGCCCAGGACCCAGGTCGACCAGGGGGTCGACCTGGGGATCGGCCAGGGTACCCAGATCGACCAGGGGGTCGACATATAGGTCGACCTGCCCGGTCGTCCTGGTCCTGTTCTGAGCCAATTTTCTTGGCTGTGCTGAGCCGTTTAGGCCTTCTGGATAGGTCTGAACTGATTTGATGGTTTTGGTTAATTCTATGGTTCATCTAACGGCTCTAATCAAATTGAAATCCAATATATACAACCTAATACTCAACCTAAATTCACCCAAATTCTTTGAGCCGTCTACATGTTGCTTCTCTCTATTCTATCTTCCACCATTAAAATAAATCTAGTTCTCCACTAAAATAAATTATAGTTCTTCTTCAAATTGGAGATTCAAATCAAGATTAAAGCTTCAAGAAAAGAATCAAAGATTAATCCAACGGCTTCAAGCAACGTCACGTGAATCATAGCAACGCTATCTTTCTATTCTTCTCTAAAACCGATCAATGTAAGTTAGTTACTTTTCAGATTTGAATGCCTTGATCTATTTGTGACATGTAATTAAATAAATATGAGAATATGCCTAATCTTTCCACTTGAATCCGTGCTTATATGTGCCTTTGGATCTGATTTAGAACTATTGTGATTAATGACCAATAAGACTATGACCATGATTCATTGCCTATGACTATTGAACATAAGTCTATTGTCTATGACTATGACTTTGAAACTATTACAGTTAATTGCCTATGACTATTGAGGATAATTACATAGGACTATTTTTGGTCAATTATCTATGACTACTGTGGTTAATCGCCTATGATTCATAACTGTGAGACTACTACCTCTGACCATGACTATGACTATTGTGGTTAACTGCCTAAGACTATTTTGGTTAATTGTTTATGCCCATAACACTATAGTTACAAACCATGTTGTACACCGAACTAGCATTATGTTGGATCTCATACTTAGGGTGTGATTTGCTTAGTTTATTTCTATTCGCTATTATGTGCACCAAACCCATTGGATCCATCATCTTTGTATTTGGCTCGCTTTTTGTATAACTATTCTTTTATGTCAATTCTCATGGTTATCCTCTATTCCCTTTTTAGTTTCATTTCATAAGTACCTAGAAAACTTGTGAAATCATGGTATACGTATGTTATGAATGCGGGGGTATTTGGGTATAACATGAAATCCATATTAATTGGCATAATTTGGAATGTGTATTATGACATGCCTATTAAAATGCAAATTGGGGTAATTTAACATGAATTATTGAATATGTAATTTGACATATTAAATCTAGTATTGGCAAGTGAGCTATGTTTTAGGCGTAAACTATAAATTAGAATATTGAATAAGAATTGGATTGGCAAAATTAAGTTAATTTGGCATAATAAGTATATAGGAATAATTCTTAATTCTGCCATAATTATGAGTAATTGTCATGATTAGCATAATCATGGTTAGTGACACTTAATTTGGTATAATTTACATACCAAAAATTATAAACATGATTTAGAGGGGTAGTAGGCCATAATAATAAATGTTGATAACGTACATTAAAAGAGTAATTATGGCATAAGAAAATTAGGAATAATTTACATATAGAATTTGTACTAAATGAGAAATGTGTACATTACGAATATGCTTAACCCGAGGTTAGATTGAGTTGTGATGTAAACCCGCCCGGACCCGCCCGGACCCGCCCGGCCGTCCAGTAATCACAACAATACCTATCTAATGTGGGAGGTTAAGGCATTAAGCCTAATAAGGACCCGAGGTTAGACTGAGTTGTGGTGTAAATATTCCCGGAACCAACCGGCACATCCAGTGACCCCAACAATATCTGTCTAATGTAAGTGATTATGGCTTTAATGAATAATTTAAAGCTAAGAAACAGTTATGCTAGAATTGGAGGGATAAGTCCATAGGAACACTTAACCAACTTAACATGGTAAAAAGACAAGATTGGTAGGGGTTAAGTAATTAAGAAAACACTTAGCCATTAAAACATGTTGATTAGACAAGTGGGTGAGGTTAAGAAAAGGTTTAACCAACTCAACATGTTAACTAGACTAGAAGGTGGGGTTAAGTAAATTTAATACACTTAGGCAATTTAACATGTTAACTAGACTAGAAGGTGGGGTTAAGTAAACTTAGAATACTTAACCATCATGCCATGATAAATGAACAAGGTTAAGTTAAAACATGAAGGGACAATACTTAACCATTAGAACATGTTAATTAAACAGATGTTAGGGTTAAGTTAGCTAAGGGAACACTTAACCGTTATAACATGTTAGTTAAAACAGATGGGCAAGATTAAGTTAAAAAGGAACACTTAACCAATACAAGATGAATGGATTGGGTTAAGTAATAAGAAATACTTAACCAATATAACTTGGTTGTGGTAGGGTTAAGTCAATGTGAATTACTGATAATACTTAACCAGTTTAACATGACAAATGAATGGGTTAAGTTAACTTGAATTGACTAATGACACTTAACCAATCCAACTTAACGAGAAAGAGAACTAAGTAGTAAACCTTAGTTAAGAAAACGACGATTCAAGAAACTAAGTGGTAAACCTTAGTTAGGAAAACTAAGTAGTAATCCTTAGTATAACACGAGGAGGAGCAAACGTCCATCAGATCTTAAAGAAGGCTCCAACGAATTGGGTTACGAAGCCCAAGGCTTCGAGGGGACGTGAGGGTACTCTTGGTATCCCTCTGTGAGGCTGCAGATGATCCTCCTGGGCTCACAGAGGTTAAGGTCTGCGTTAGAAGAACCAAGGGTATGCCTTGGTTGCAATATATGGCAACCTAAAGACTAGGATGGACCAGCGTGATTCGGCGAGACCAGTAGCCCTGTGGTAGCAACTCGTCGTCTACCTACCATCTTGAGTCAATCGAGATACGTGAAGCGGAAAGGCGGAGAACTCCAAAAGGCCATATACTTGCTATCTTGTTATGGTTGTGGATGGCCATAGGTTAGTGGGGCATAAGGGGGCCTGCGTATAGTTCTCATTTTTTTTCAAGGATGGCCTTTCATTAGTTGAGGGAGGGGTCGAGTGGGATCACAGCCAATGGAAAAACAGACCTTAGCATCTACATTGGCAGATATCTGAAAGCTCCCGACCGAGTTCCGTGTTTCTAGTTTAGCCCTGCCACGGGACTCGAGTCGCACATATACAGGACATGTGCATCTAGACGGCGATAACAATTCGCGACACATACGTGGGGAAAGTCTAGGAACATATACCGCTCTAGGTAGTGTGTCCCAGACTAGGGGGCATCGTTCGACAGGTAGCATAATCCCTAGTTGGACCTAGGTTGCATAAACCCTGAATCCGTGAAGCATTAAATAAGTCTCGTAAACCCTAGTTGAATCTAGGAAGCACTCGATAGGAAAACCATAGATTAGATCTAGGTAATAAATAATAGATGTACACCTGAAGGCAACTACAATTATAGGGGCTGGGATCACGTTATCATTACTAGTTGGGACACCAGTTTGGTGGTGCAGAGATATAGAAACCAGAATAACAGGTTAATAGCGAAGCGGAGAAAGTATTAAAGCATATCCAGTTTATCTTGCATTAGCATATCTTGCGCTAATCTTATCTTATCTTTTTAGCCCTATCATCATGGTATTGTCTTGTATTCAATTAATTCATGTCGTTTTGTTTTCCTGTTCACATGCTAGAAGTAACTGAACTTACCAGGCTTTATGTCTGACTCTGTTTTTCTTTCGTCTTCTTTTCTTCCATCCCCCCCCCCAAGGTAGTTAAGGAGGAAATAGTATAGCTCAGATTAGATTTGGACCGTTACTCTTTCCAAGCTTGAAGACTCTTTGACACAGTGCCTTGGACTCTCTTTTCCGCTGCTATGGCTGGCTTATGCTCTATTAGGGAATATCATTGTATACTTATGCTTCTTTATTTTCTTAACCAAGATAGATACTTTGGTACTATAAAGTGATCTTTGCACAAGCTGTTTATCAATGAAATAAAGTTTATTTATTTACCACTGTTTTATTTGTCTATCTTGTAATTTATCTGCATCTTTTACCTAAAATGCTCCACAGAACTTAGTGCATTCCCTTTGTGATTGACACTAACGGATGTGGGGTGTTACAATATATCCTTGATCTCTTTTTCTAGGAATGTTATGCATACTTGTTTACATCTTTTTAGGTTTATCCTCTAGGTCATATCATCGATCCTTAGGTAGAAGCCAATGGATGTAAACATGTATTTGAAACATGTTATGACTGATGGTTGCAAGTGGTTGCAATTGGTTGCTCGTGGATGCATATACACACATTAGGCACTAGATCGGCTCAGTCGCTTTCATATTGCATATGCATATGCATATGCATGTATGTATTTGTATGTGGATTGAAAACTTGATGTGTAATCACGTGGATGTTGCATTTGTATGAATGATTGTGCAACCATGTAGAAGTTATAAAGTACGATTAGGAATAATTGCATACAGAATGGACTCATGGCGCTATCATAATTTGCATTAAGGAGGTCAATTGAATCAGTAGACCGTCTGATTCTGCATTAGATAAGAAACATATACACACACTCTGCATATGTTCATACGGCATTAGAAACCTTTTAAGGACAATGGATGCCTGTGTTTGATGGTTGAGTAGATGGACAATTGAATGGTCGGATATACATTCTTCTTAACTTGAAGATTTTGGAGACGAAATCCTTTAAGGAGGGGAGAATGTAACACCCCGTATTTTTAAGATAATAAAATAAGAATAAAATAAGGATTACATGTAATAAACACATGCATAAAAAAATGCAATGCATGCATTGAAAGAAAGAAAGGATTCGTTGCATGCAATGTAAATATGTTGCATGCACTGATTTGCAAACATAATGCATTAACATTAAAAGAAAAATAAAAGAAAAAGATTCATGTAGTGGTTTAATCTAAGTATTGTAACTAACGTGAAAAAGAGAAGTAAGGAGAGAACAATAATTATCATTGTTCTAAGACTTATTAATAAAAGACTTTGTAGCTTAGTTGGTTAAGGCATTGGATTTGTAACATAGAGGTCGGGGGTTCGAACCCCGGTGGCGGCATAATTTTTATCTTTGTTTTAGAGAGGGCCAACTGATAATGCAAATATATGTACGTATACAAATTCAAAATTTGAAAGGATAAGAATGTACATATAAGGAAATAAAGAAAATATATGTATATATATATATGAATATATATATATATATATATGCAGAAATATATGTATACGAAAGATAAAATTCAAGATAAGGCTACAGTCAATGAAATATGGCAAGAATCAAATAACGGTGCAACATCGTTTGAATTTTGAAAATAAAATGAAAGTTGTCGTATATATATATACGCGTAAAATGGTCGTTAGAGGTATTGTATACATGTAAGAATATTTCATGTAAATAAACAGTTAAATAAATTCCAGAAATTCAAAAGTTAGAAAATCAAATTTCTGCGCCAAAACAGCTTGTGGGACCCAATGCTGACTCAGCACTGCGTGTACGATAAGATTTGGCTAGATTCATCTGCGAACCTGGACTAATTTCTTAACTAGGTTCAATACTGACTCAGCACTGCGTGTACGATAAGATTTGGCTAGATTCATCTGCGAACCTGGACTATTTTCTTAACTAGGTTTAATGCTGACTCAGCGCTGCGTGTATGATATGGTCTTGAGCTTCTATATAAACACCCCCAAACCTCACTTTCTATCCACACCAAACCACTGTAACGTTGTGCTGCCTCAATCCTAATTAAAATAAATAAAAGACGTCCTTATGCTGCTCTAGTTCTTCAAGAAATCAAGTTTAGAATTCAAGTAGAGATTCAAATCAAGTAAAAGCTTCAAGTTGGACCATAGGCATTCCGCTTCAAGCAACGTCACTCGAATCATAGAAAATCGCGACAACACTATCTTATTATCCTTTTCTAAACCGATCACTGTAAGTTCGGTTATTCTTTAGATTTGAACATGTAATTGGAATGGTGAATGTAATAAATCAAAATATAGAACAGTGCCTATTTGCAAGTTAATTGCCTATGATTCTTGACTATTGTAGTTAATTGCCTATGACTATGACTATGAGATTATTGCCTATGACTATGACTATGAGATTATTGCCTATGACTACGACTATGAGACCATTGCCTATGAATATGACTATGAGACTATTGCCTATGACTATGATTAAGAAACTATTGTGGTTAGTTGCCCATGACTATTGTGGTTAATTGCCTATAACTATTGTGGCTAGTTGCTTATGCCTATTCCCATTGTTACAATTAACCTATCATGTTGTACCTTGAACTGGCATTATGTTGGACCAAATCCCCTATGCTTATTCTCTTAATTATGTTGGATCTCATACTTAGGATGTAACTTTCTTAGTTTATTCCTACTCACTTTTATGTTCAACAAACCCATTGGAACCATTATTCTTGTATTTGGTTCACTTTTACATGCCTATTCTTTTATGTCAATTCTCGTGTTTATCCTCTATTCCCTTTTTAGTTTCATTTTATAAGTACTTAGAAAACTTGTGAAATCACGTTATACGTGCGATTATGACGCGGGGAATTGGGTGTAACTTAATTAAGTTAATTTGACATGAATTATGGAATATGTAATTTGACATATTGAACCTAAAATTGGCATGAACGGAAAGTATGTAATTTGGCATGAAAAATCTAGTTGTGACATGAACTGTAAATTGTGAAAAATTGGCTAAAGACGAATATGGCTGACCCGAGGTTAGGTTGAGTTTGCGGTAGAAGTCTTCCCGGAACAGCATGGCAAATCCAGCAACCGCAAACAATAGGATCTAATGTGAGAGGTTAGTCATGAAATGCCAAAACCCGAGGTTAGACTGAGTTATGGTAGAAGTCTGCCCGGAACCGCCCGGCATATCTAGCAACCGCAACAATATGTCTAATGTGAGAGGTTAGTGCATTAATAATAAATTAATGCTAATGGCACATGCTAACTATGGGAGGGTTAGGTTAATGACACTTAACCGTTATAACATGTTAATTAAACAGATGGTAGGGTTAAGTTAACCTAAGGAACATTTAACCGTTTTATAATGTTAATTAAACAGATGGTAGAGTTAAGTTAACTAAGGGAACACTTAACCGTTATAACATGATAATTAAACAGATGGTAGGATTAAGTTAACTAAGGGCACACATAACCGTTATAACATGTTAAACAGATGGATGGGGTTAGGTTAAATTGGGAATGCTTAACCGTTATAACATGTCAATTAAACAGATGTATGTGGTTAGGTTAAGTAAGAAACACTTAACCAATATATAACATGACGCGTTGTAGGGTTAAGTAATACAAGAGGATAACACTTAACCAATACATAACATGATGTATGGTAGGGTTAAGTAACACAAGAAGGCAACACTTAACCAATATAACATGATGAACGAGTGGGGTTAAGTTAATAGGAACACTTAACCAATATAATATGATGAATGAACAGGGTTAAGTTAATAAGAAATACTTAACCAACATGACGTGATAAGTAAGTGGATTAAGTTAACATGAATGAACGACACTTAACCCATATGACATGATGTGTAAGTGGGTTAAGTTAACTTGAATGGATGGATAACACTTAACCAATAACACATATCGACTTGATAAGTGGGAGGGTTAAGTACATATCGGGTTGGTGGGTAATATTAGTATATATATGCCCACAAACTTAACCGTTAAATAAACCTGCATGAATCGGTGGGAGGGTTAAGTACATCTCGTATAGGTGGGTAATATTGTATATATAGGCCCACAAACTTAACCAGTAGGAAACCCTAGTAACGGAGACCCATTTCCGCAGTAACCCACATAGATGTATCACGGTACCCTGAGCTAGGCAGGGTGGGGCACGATTAATGGGCTGATTATAATAGGTCAAAATAGCGGCAGGGGTTACGTCAGTGTAGGTTCCGACGGAGTACGGGCGTGCACGTACTTCGGAGTGGAAAAATCAGGCACTGGGTATAAGTAGTTATACACTGTGCATCTTGATTCGTGTCGGATCGCTATCATAAGGATTGATACACCTTATGGTGGGGCCAGCTGTAACACCCTATGTCCATTAATATCACTCCCAAAGGGAATGCATCAATGTCCATGAAGCATTATTGTTGTATAGAACAGATAAATTACAAGAATAAATAAATAAAACAACACAGCGGAAGATAAAAACTTATTTCATAGCATCATAACTCAAAACAGGTTTACATCCAAAGTACTTAAAACCATTACAACAGGATCATATGTCTTTTCCAAAAACTCCTTAAAACATAAAGAAGCAAATACATAAATGCGTAAATCCCCACTGAGCATGAGCAATGCCATAAAGATGAGAGAGAGTCCAAAGCAGTACATCTACTCTCTTCAAGCAACAGGATGAAATCGGCACTAAGCTGCTGTTTTCCCTCCTTGCAAACATGGGGGGAAGGAAAGAAAAGAGGTGGAAACAAAATGGGTCAGACATGAAGTCTGGCGAGTCCAGTGAATTTAAGAAACAATAGGTAAAGTAATAGGACAAGACATAAACAGGTATCATGATATGGCTGTAACATAGACAAGGTAAGATAAAAGGATGGACAAGATGATTTCGTTCCCAAGTACTAAGACAATCCTACACCTTGGCTAAGCGAACAACTCCCTAAGTACTAACCCCGAAGACCAAAGTCATCATCAGACTAGCACCTTAAGAATTTACCAACTCAACCAACATGTATTTCGTTTACACCGCACTTTTACTAAGTTACACTACATTACTTATTTACACCGCACCTCTACTAGTCTCTTTTACTAAAGGTTGATCCCTTCCCCCTAACTGTACCCATATGACAAACTTGGTAGTTACTTGTACCTAGCTGCTATCGTAGGTGCCGGCTTGCTCCTACCACCGCTAAGGTACCCTTACTCTACCCTTTCGATCGGCTCCCTAAACCTCGTAGGCACCCGTGCTAGCCCCACAATTGGGTGTATCACTCCCCAAAGTGGTGAACCCAATACCAACATAAATTAATGCACGACCCATACCTACACGATGCAACAACGTCTTACCTACCAGCCCGAACCCATGCACGCACATGACCCCGTTGGACTCGCGTTGCCACCGCTATTCATGTTTTGACCTCTTACAATCAAGCCCAGTAAGCGTGCACCAACCTCAGCCTAGTACTGAGCCCAATTAGATACTCAAATGGGTTACTGGTTGAAACGGGTCCCCATCCGACACAAGCCTCCCACCTATGCTTGGTCCCCACTAGGTTTTCCCCACTTAACCATTTTAATTTAAAATGTCCATGTCTTACACATGCTACAGTTAAGTCCACATTTACATGTTTTACATGTCTTATCTCATTCCAGTTAAGTCCATATTTACATGTCATATTTTACATGTCAGCCCACTTAACCCTCTAACCATACCCATCTCTTATTATGGTTAGTATTCCTTAATTCATTCATTATGATGAACGGTGCATGACCTCCCACATTAGACCGAACACTTTGTGGCTGCTGGATTTGCCGGGCGGTTCCAGGCAGTCTTACACCACAAAGCGGGTCTAACCTCGTGTCACCAAATGTTACGCCAACAATTCATGCCTTTAACCTCTCACATTAGACGTCCAATTGTGGCAGCTGGATTTGCCGGGCGGTTCCAGACAGTCTTACACCACAATTGCTCCTAACCTCGTGTCAAAGGTTCATTAATATTCGTATTTCACCCAAACCCAAAATTCATGTCATGATTTTAAAATTAATCATGTTCACAATTTTGCCTATTTCAACTTGTAATTAATTTCACTAATTACATATTAATTAGTCAAATTCACATATTATTCAATTATAGGCCAGTTTATCAATTCTATGTGATTCATACCCAAATATGCCAATTTCACATATAACCCAATAATACAAAATATCCAATAATATCCAATTTTCCATATTCCATATATTTCCAATATTCCCCATTGCTCCCACGCATTCGCATTCGTACATATATTTAGCCTAGGCTCGAAAGTAGCCAAGATCCAAAATAAAAAAGTATAGAGGTAAGGAGAGATAGTCAAATCATAGAAAATTGGATCTAAACATCATCATGAAATAAAAGGGGCATATGGACTGGCATAGAGGCATAACAAAAGATCCATCATGAATTTGACATAGAAACATAAGCATATGACATCAGAATTATGATATGAATCAAAAAGGCATGAACTTGGTGAGATTTGTTTACAAACATACACATAAATCCTTTTTACAACTTTTCCAAATTACTTTAAACCGTATTGTCTTGTGAAAATAACTGTACGCACCTTTCTTGGCTTAAGAAAAGAATTATGAACTGAAATTGATGCAGAAATGTTGCGGTGATGTTGATTTATCTTCTTTGATTGTTGTTGAAGCTCTAAACTTTAATTTGAATTGTAGTTGAACACTTGAAATTTGATTTGGAGGCGGCAACTATGTTTAGGAGACGGTTTGGCAGCATGAGGACGTCATAGTTAATTTTCTAATGAATTAGTTTAGGTCTAGGGGTCATTATATAGGTGTAGAGAGCCATTTAGGGCCTTTAGATCACCCTAGAAGCCATCAGGTCCATCCAACAGTCCAGAAATCGTCATGGCCGCCTACCACATCAGCCCTAATGGGTCTAGGCCGACCTGGGTCGACACCCCTTAAGGGGGGTCGACACCCATGTCGACTCCCCTATAGAGGGGTCGACACCTATTTCGACTCCCTTATAGGGGGTCGAAACCTATGTCGACTCTCCTTAAGGGGGGTCGACACCCTATGGCGGGAATTTTCCCGCCCAGCCCAATCTTGCCGAATTTCGAATTTTAAACTAATTTTCTGAGCTGGGTTTAACTTAATTAATTCTGCTTAATTATCCAAACTTCCGAGGCTCATAAATTCCTCGTCCAAAGTCTGATTCACGCAAACTCGGACTCTATCTCAAGTAGAATTCCGAGACGAACGCAATGGTGCAACCCGTTTCCCTTAATTCTTCTTTTAAAATTTAAATATACTTTAATTTGTCATTTTAATGTTAACTGAAAATATGGGGTGTTACTTTCTACCCTCCTTAATGGATTTCGTCCCCGAAATCTCCAAGTCAAGAAGCACGTATCCTACCATCCAATCATCCTTCTACTCAACCATCAACCACAAGCAACCATTGTCCTTAAAAATTTCTAATGCTTTTCATGTACATATGCATATTGTGTGTGTATATGTTCGTATAGTAATGCAAAATCAGGCGGTCCACTGGTTCAGTCGACCTCCTTAATGCAAATAATGCTAGTGCCATGTATCCATCATGTATGCAAAGAACCCAATACACATCATTACTATATGTGTGCACAACCATTCATTAAAATGCAACATCCATATGATACATCCATTTAATATACATCCATTTAACTAAATACATACATTTATATGCAATATGCAATATGAAAGTGACTGAGCCGATCTAGTGCCTAAAGTGTGTGTATATGTATCCACGAGCAACCACTAGCAAGCACTTGCATCCACATGCATCCATCAATCATAACATGTCTCAAACACATGTTTCGACCATAGGACTACCCTATCTAAAGGTCAAAGACTGAAACGAGAGGATATACTAAAGATAGAACAAGTACAAGCTAAGCGATAAAGGAGAAATTAAAAGACATACCCTCGAGAAGGAAAGGGTACAACGAACATAACTTCTCTTCCGTCTCCCAAGTAGCGTCTCCTTGATCATTTCCCCATTGCACTTTGACTAGCTTGACCTCTCGGTTCCTCAACTTCTTACTCTCCGACCCAAGAATACATGTAGGAGCTCGTCGAATCGTCGCATTACGCTCTACCTCCACCTCTATAAGCAAGCTCGGCTCCACTACTTCTGTGGTATCGTGCAAGCACTTCCTCAAATGCGAAACATGGAACACATCGTGTACACCACTAAGTCTTTTGGGCAACTCCACTTTGTATGCCATCTGTCCAATCCTGTCCTCAATAGGAAACGACCCTACGAACCTTGGTGCTAACTTCCCACCTGACCCAAAGCGAACAACATGCCTTAATGGAGACACCTTGATAAAGACCATGTACCTAACACTGAACTCAAGCTCGGTCCTTCTTTTGTCCGCATTAGACTTTTTCCTATCTTGCACCGTCTTCATCCTCCTTCATATCAAGTCGATCTTCTCCGAAGTCTCTCTAATCATATCGGGCCCAAGCAAGATCTTATCCGTAGATTCCCACCAACATGTAGGTGAACGACAAGGTCGTCCATAAAGAGTCTCGAAAGGTGCCATGCCAATGCTAGACTGAAAGCAATTATTATACGCAAACTCCACCAAAGGAAGATGCTCCTCCCATGTACCCCCAAAGTCTAAGACACATAACCTCAAAAGGTCCTCAAGAATACGATTCACCCTCTCGGTCTGGTCGTCCGTCTGAGGATGGTATGCGGTGCTCAAACATAACTGAGTCCCTACCGCCTCTTGCAAGCTCTTCCGAAACTCGCTAGTAAAGGTAGGATCTCGGTCACTCACTATGCTAGATGGACCACCGTGCAAGCGAACTATCTCTCGAACATAAATGGAAGCTAACCATGGAGCGGTCCTCTTACTCTTCACGAGAATGAAATGGGCGCTCTTAGTAAGTCTGTCTACCACAACCCAAATCCCCGTATTACCCTTCCTCGATCTCGGCAACCCATCTACAAAATCCATCAAGACACTATCCCACTTCCACTGTGGAACCTCTAATGGGTGAAGCAACCCACCGGGTTTCTTTTGCTCCTCTTTTACTTGTTGGCACACCAACCATCTACCGACATACTCGACCACATCCCTCTTCATACCAACCCAAAAGATAACTCGCTCCATGTCCTTGTACATCTTGTCCCCGCGGGGATAAATAGTCATCTTTGAACGATGTGCATCATCAAGAATAGCCTTCCTTAAGCTCTCGTCCCGTGAAACACAAAGTCTACCGTCCCTATGCAACCAACCCTTATCATCTAGGGTATACCTACTAAGATGGCTCGATGACTCCCCTCTTGTGAGCTTCTCTACTAACTCAACCATCCGTGGGTCACCTCGTTGTGCCTATCCAATTCGTCCCAAAAGCGTAGGCCTGACCTCTAAGGATGCTAGCAAACCGGGCACAAAATCAATGGATGGTCTAAAGTCAAAGGTAGAGATAAACTATAAGCTACGCCACTCAACAAATAAAGGACTCAATGTCAACCTTTTCCTAATCAAGGCATCCGCCACAACGTTACCCTTGCCAGGGGTATATGCTATCTCGAAATCTTAGGACGCCAAGAACTCCATCCACCTTTACTGCCTTAAGTTTAAGTCTTTCTGAGAGAACAAGTAATTTAGAGATTTATGATCCATGTATAATTCAAACTTCTCACCAAGAAGATAATGGCGCCAAGACTTAAGCGTGAAAACGATAGTGGCCAACTCTAGGTCATGGGTAGGGTAATTTCTCTCATGCACTCTCAACTGCCTTCCACCATTGGCTATTACCCTCCCTTCTTGCATTAAGACTGCGCCTAGTCCTGTCCCACAAGCATTGGTATAAACAGTAAATGGCTTACTCCCATTCGGTAACACTAGGACTAGGGCTGTGGTCAAAGCTCTCTTTAATCATTGGAATGCGTCATCACAGTCTACGTCCCAAACAAAAGCTAGATTCTTCTTCGTCAAGCTTGTCAAAGGGGTTGATATCTTTGCAATGTCCTTTATGAACTTCCTATAGTAACCAGCCAACCCCAAGAAACTCCTCACCTCGGTAGCATTTTCAGGGACCTTCCAATCTTGGATGGCCACCACCTTCGCGGGATCTACAGCTATCCCTTCTTTGGAAACCACGTGCCCCAAGAATCGCACTTCCTTCCTCTAAAAGTGACATTTAGAAAATTTTGCTTTAAGGCTATGCGCACGAAGGGTCTCCAACACTTCCCTATGATGTAGGGCATGCTCTTCTTCGTTCTTAGAAAAATTAAGATGTCATCTGCAAAGACCACCACAAATTTATTAAGGAACTCCCTAAACACCCTACTCATCAAGTCAACAAAATATGCAGGGGCGTTTGTCAAACCGAAAGGCATTACCAGCCACTCATAGAAACCATCCGGAGTCCTAAAGGCAGTCTTGTATATGCTATCCTCAGCCACTCTCAACTGATGGAAACCAGTGGCTAAGTCCAACTGCGAAAACACTGAGGCGCCAACTAACTGTTCGAATAAATCGTCAATCCTCGGCAGTGGGTTCCTATTCTTCTATGTAAGGTTATTAAGTTCTCTATAGTCCACACACAGTTTAAGGGACCCATTTGCCTTCGTGGCAAAAACTATTGGAGCACCCCACTCTGAAATGCTACGTCTTATGAATCCCTTTTCAAGTAACTCCCCTACTTGCTTATTGAGTTCCCTCCTCTCTCGAGGAGCCATATGGCGCACTAGCAAAGATACTGGTTTTGCATTGTCTGCAAGATATATACGAAAGTCTATCTCACGTTTTGGGGGTAGACCCCTCCCCTCATTGAAGACATCAACATATTCACGGACTACACGAACAGAACGAAAATCATCATTGGATGCGTCAAGTGATTCAAGATAACTAAGCATCACCGAACCTCCAGGGTCACAAGAAATATCAAGGGTCTTTCCACAACGAGTCAACAATTTAACCACCCTTCGTTCACAATCTAAGATGGCACCATATCTGGCTAGCCAATCCATCCCTAAAATCAACCCATAGTCCTTGAAACCAAGCACAAAATCATTACATTCAAAACCAACGCCTAAGATAGACAACCTCAAATCCCGACAAATCATGGATAAATGAGCCGACCCGCCAATAGGATTTGAGACTACAATGGGATCCACAATGTGACTAGTATTTAAGTGCAGTGTTTCAACTAATGATGTAGAGATAAACGAATGTGATGCGCCAGAATCGAATAAAGTATGGATAGGATGATCAAACAAGAAAATCAAACTTTCGATAGAAATTTTTCTACCTTCCTCTTGTACCGGAGCCATGAGAGCATGAACCTGCCCTCCGGAAGTAGAACCTGCCCTTTGCCCTTGCTTCTTAGGACAGTCCTTCACACCATGACCCGCATCACCACAATGGTAACAAGTGAACTTCTTCTTCCTACAGTCCTTCTTTAAATGGCCGGGTATCCCACAGTTATGACACTTCCTCTTTTCTTTGCCACCTTTCTTTTGTTGTTGGGCTTTCTTTGGATCCACCTTCTTATCTTGCGGCTTAAAAGAATTTGCGCCCTTTTCCTCTTCATGCATTTATGCCATATCAACAAGCTTTTCATATGTAGCCTCCATTGGAATGTGGGACATAGCCAAACTGTGAAGTGGTTCATTTAGGCCCTTGGCAAACCTCAAGGCCTTCTTGTGAGGTGTATTCACCAACTCTATCCCAAATCTTGCCATCTTATTAAACTCAGTCACATACTCCTTCACCGTCTTGTTTCCTTGCTTCAATGTCAAGAACCTCTCCATATACATACATTCCTCGGCCTGAGAAAGGAATTTCAACTCAAACCTTCCCCTAAAATCTGCCCACGTTTCTACTACATGCTCTCCATTAGTAACCTCCCACTAATACGAAGCCTCATCCTTCATCGACCAAGCAGCCAATTGGACTTTCCTCATATCATCCACCTCAGAGATACCAAAAAGATCCTCTACTTCCTTCAACCAATTTCTAGCTTCAACGAATGTTTCGGACCCACCAATAGATTTACCACCCATAGCACGAAAGTCTTTACATATTTTCGAGAAAGCATCTCCATGAGGAGGACGAGGAGGAGGAACATTGGTTGGGCCTGCAGCAGTGGCCCTAACCTCGAGATATCGTTTGAACCAAGAGGGTATAGGCACACCCTCAGGTAGATCGGGTATCCTAGACATACTGAAAAGAAAAAGGAAGAGATTCAAAACAAAGGAAGAGAAAGAAAGATGTATGGCTTTAGGGGATTATGCTCTTTAAAATGAACCTTTCCTTAAATAGCTTCTTTAAAACAAGTTTTTGAAAATACTTTCTAGGAAAATAATACTTTTGAAAACATTTTCAAAACTTTTTATCTGCTCTTGTAACCATTGCTCCGGTACCACGTGTAACACCCCATGTCCATTAATATCACTCCCAAAGGGAATGCATCAATGTCCATGAAACGTTATTGTTGTATAGAACAGATAAATTACAAGAATAAATAAATAAAACAACACAGCGGAAGATAAAAACTTATTTCATAGCATCATAACTCAAAACAAGTTTACATCCAAAGTACTTAAAACCATTACAACAGGATCATATGTCTTTTCCAAAAACTCCTTAAAACATAAAGAAGCAAATACATATATAACATAAATGCATAAATCCCCACTGAGCATGAGCAAAGCCATAAAGATGAGAGAGAGTCCAAAGCAGTACATCTACTTTCTTCAAGCAACAAGATGAAATCGGCACTAAGCTGCACTATTCCCTCCTTGCAAACCTTGGGAGGGAAGGGAAGAAAAGAGGTGGAAACAAAACGGGTCAGACATAAAGTCTGGAGAGTCCGGTGATTTTGACAAACAATAGGTAAAGTAATAGGACAAGACATAAACATGCATCATGATATGGCTGTAACATAGACAAGGTAAGATAAAAGTATGGACAAGATGATTTCGTTCCTAAGTGACAAGACAATCCTACACCTTGGCTAAGCGAACAACTCCCTAAGTACTAACCCCGAAGACTGAAGTCAACATTAGACTAGCACCCAAAGAATTATCCAACTCAACCAACATGTATTTCGTTTACACCGCACTTTTACTAAGTTACACCACATTACTTATTTACACCGCACCTCTACTAGTCTCTTTTACTAAAGGTCAATCCCTTCCCACTAACTGTACCCACAAGACAAACTTGGTAGTTACTTGTACCTAGCTGCTATCGTAGGTGCCGGCTTGCTCCTACCACTGCTAAGGTACCCTTATTCTACCCTTTGGATCGACTCCCTAAACCTCGTAGGCACCCATGCTAGCCCCACAATGGGGTGTATCACTCCCCAAAGTGGAAACCCCGTTTCCAACATAAATTAATGCACGACCCATACCTACACGATGCAACAACGTCTTACCTACCAGCCCAGACTCATGCACGCACATGACCCCGTTGGACTCGCGTTGCCACCGCTATTCACGTTTTGACCTCTTACAAACAGGCCCAGTAAGCGTGCCCCAACCTCGGCCTATTACTGAGCCCAATTAGATACTCAAACGGGTTACTGGGTGAAATGGGTCCCCATCTGACACAAGGCTCCCACCTATGCTTGGTCCCCAATAGGTTTTCCCCACTTAACCATTTTAATTTAAAATGTCCATGTCTTACACATGCTATGGTTAAGTCCACATTTACATGTTTTACATGTCTTATCTCATTCCGGTTAAGTCCATATTTACATGTCATATTTTACATGTCACCCCACTTAACCCTCTAACCATACCCATCTCTTATTATGGTTAGTATTCCTTAATTCATTCATTATGACGAACAGTGCATGACCTCCCACATTAGATTTAACACTTTGTGGCTGCTGGATTTTTCGGGCGGTTACGGGCAGTCTTACACCACAAAGCGGGTCTAACCTCGTGTCACCAACCGTTACACCTATAATTCATGCCTTTGACCTCTCACATTAGGCGTCCAATTGTGGCAGCTGGATTTGCCGGGCGGTTCCGGGCAGTCTTACACCACAATTGCACCTAACCCCGTGTCAAAGGTTCATTAATATTCGTACTTAACCCAAACCCCAAATTCATGTCATGAATTTCAAATTAATCATGTTCACAATTTTCCTATTTCTACTTGTCTTCACTAATTACATATTAATTAGTCAAATTCACATATTATTCAATTATAGGCCAATTTATCAATTCCATGTGATTCACACCCAATTATGCCAATTTCACATATAACCCAATGATCCAAAATATCCAATAATATCCAATTTTCCGTATTCCATAAATTTCCAATATTCCCTATTGCTCCCACGTATTCGCATTCGTACATATATTTAGCCTAGGCTCGAAAGTAGCCCAGATCCAAAATAAAAAAGAATAGAGGTAAGGAGAGATAGTCCAATCACAGAAAATTGGATCTAAACATCATCATGAAATAAAACGGGCATATGGACTGGCATAGAGGCATAACAAAAGATTCATCATGAATTTGACATAGAAACATAGGCATATGACATCAGAATTATGATATGAATCAAAAAGGCATGAACTTGGTGAGATTTGTTTACAAACATACACATAAATCCTTTTTACAACTTTTTCAAAATACTTTAAACCGTATAGTCTTGTGAAAATAACTATACTCACCTTTCGTGGCTTAAGAAAAGAATTATGAACTTAATTTGATGTAGAAACGTTGCGGTGATGTTGATTTATCTTCTTTGATTATTATTGAAGCTCTAAACTTTAATTTGAATTGTAGTTGAACACTTGAAATTTGATTTGGATGCGGCAGCTATGTTTAGGAGAGGGTTTGGCAGCATGAGGACGTCATAGTTAATTTTCTAATGAATTTGGTTAGGTCTAGAGGTCATTATATAGGTGTAGAGAGCCATTTAGGGCCTTTAGATCACGCTAGAAGCCATCAGGTCTGTCCAACAGTCCAGAAATCGTCACAACAGCCTACCATGTTAGCCCTAATGGGTCTGGGCCGACCTGGGTCGACACCCCTTAAGGGGGGTCGACACCCATGTTGAATCCCCTATAGGGGGGTCGACACCTATGTCGACTCCCCTATAGGGGGGTTGACACCTTATGGCGAGAATTTTCCCGCCCAGCCCAATCTTGCAGAATTTTGAATTTTAAACTAATTTTCTGAGCTGGGTTTAACTTAATTAATTATGCTTAATTATCCAAACTTCCGAGGCCCATACCTTCCGCGTCCGAAGTCCGATTCACGCAAACTCGGACTCCATCTCAAGCCGAATTCCAAGACAAACGCAATGGCGCAACCCGTTTCCCTTAATTCTTCTTCAAAAATTTAAATATACTTTAATTTGTCATTTTAGTTTTAACTGAAAATACAGGGTGTTACACCAGCACAGGGTATCTACACGCAAGAGAGCCAATTGGCACAGACACAAGGAAAATTAATACAAGTAAGGAGCCGATCGATTGGGTAGTAAGGGTACATCTAACTTGTTCATGGCAATTAGGCTGATTGAGGTAAGATGTACACCTGAAGGCTACCACAATTGCGGGGATTGGGATCACGTTATCATATTATCATTTTGTACAGATTACTAGTTGGGACACTAGATAGGTGGTGCAAAGATATAGAAATCAGAACAACAGGGTAGTAACGAAGCAGAGAAAGGGTAGAAGCGCATTCAGTTATCAGCGCATTTAGTTTATCTTGCCTTATAATATCTTATGCTTATCTTGTCTTATGTTATCTTGCTACTATGGTATTGTCTTATATTTATTTTATTCATGTCATGATCCCTTTCCTTGTTTAAATGCTGAGAATCACTGAGCTTACTGAGACATTATGTCTGACCCCGTTTTCTTTCGTCTTCTTTTCTTCCGTTCCCCCCAGGTTTGCAGGGAGGGAATACATCAGCTTAGCTTAGACCTTTTTCAGCTTGAAGAGAGTAGATGTATTGCTTGGATTCTCCTTTCCTATGCTATGGCTGGCTCATGCTTTATTGGGGAATATCATTGTTATTTTATGCTTCTTTATTTTGTTAAACAAGACAGATACTTTGGTATTGGAAACAATCTTTGTACAAGCCGTTTTATCAATGAAGTAAAGTATTATTTATTTACCTTTGCTTTAATTGTCCGTCTTGTAATTTATCTACATCTTTTACCTAAAACACTCCACCAAAGTTAAGGCATTCCCTTTGTGAGTGATCTTAATGGAGGTGGGGTGTTTCACTTGGTATCAGAGCTGAAGGTTACCAGATCTTCAGAACATCTAATCACCATTCACTTTGAATGCCACATCGTCAAATCCGTCAATTCACTAATCGATTCCCAAAAAAAATCACGGGTATAAAAAGCTAAGAGGATCGAATTCCTCCTCCACTAGACATAATACCTTTAAGAGATAAACTGTACATGAGTTGTTAGGTATACTCTGTCAGACACTCGTCCATACAAGTTGTCCTGGGACTGGACAAACAGAAAACACCATTCTGGAACAGGACGACCCTTGCATTTCACTCCGTCTTCAATTATCTTCAGCATAATCTAATTCGCAACGCTTATGCCTATACGGAGTGGTTTCGGATAATAAACCAATCGGTCTCTCCATATTGACAACGATGGTCAAAACACTTCGATAGTCGGTTATTTAACTACCGAAGTAAAAACAAACATCCATTCTAATGTATAACTAAACATCACACAATCACTGGCCCTTTTTATTTTAAACATTAATTCTCCAATTTCATATATCTTCCTAGATATTTCTTAAACCCCATTTTAGCCTTTCCACACTTCTTGGAAAACATTCCCAGTTAGTATAAAACTCTTATTCTTTCATGTTCCAGAAAATATACGTTATTTATGTTCGAAACATCTCCATAATTTTCACACTCTTAATTTTCTACACTTGGATAATATACCCTATCTACATTGGAAAAAATATTTCCAATTTCATTATAAACATTTCAATCTGCCAAACGTTCACTTTTAAAACATTATTCACTTTTAAATGTGAATATCATCCCTATTATATAAATCTGAATACCTTTATCGAATAACTCTTTATTCAAGTAATAAATACTCTTATCTTGTTTACCGAAATCTCTTTCATAATTTTATATTCCTATTCCACTTTATAAGCTCTGTGGCTTAGTCAACTTCTTGCTAAATCAATAACAAGTTTATAACTAAATATTGATTGCATATCCTATTATAATTTATTGGTTTAAAACTAAATATTAATTATCCTATCAGATTATAATTCCTACTAATTTACTTTAATGCATTTGACATCGTCGAATTATAGTTCCAATTCCTAATAGTGTTATTTAGTTCTAATCATATTCCAAACATCGAAATGATGCCATCGTTTTCTGAAAATGATTTCTCCAATTTCTCTTTCTAAACTCATTATTATATTTCTTTGGACAAACATCGTTACTTATTACTTTAGAATAAGTGGATTTCAAACCAAACTGTTTTCATTACTTAGGGAGTAGTGCTATATATAAAAATCATGCTTAAGCTTGGTCAACAACGCTAATTTATCGTTATAGTTCAAAAACTTGTCATACGCTATAATATTCCCCTTTATAACTAATCTCGACATAACAGTTATGCTTAAGCCTAGTCGACAACGTTATGTTATCGTTATTGTTCAAAGACTTGCAATATGCTACTATATTCCACTTTATAACTAACTCGACATCTCTCTCCGTTACCAACCAATACCAACCCTTGATAATAAGTTAGGGTATTTTATTTACTTCTCAGACCTTGATCGACAATGTTCTTATCTTAGAACAGATATAAATTCGAACTCGCATTACTTCTAATATTAAAGAAATTGTATTTCTTGTTCTATTTTACAATATAATTTTATAACGCCATATACCTACTTTGAAATCTCTGTTGTTTGTGGCTATTTATATTAAATATTAACCCCTCACTTCAATCTCGTTATACAACTCCGTTTATAACTCCTTTACCCAAAACTCTTTAACACTCTTTGTCTTTTGACAATTCTCTTTTCATTTGAATTATTTAATTCAAGTAAAACAGCTCATTATAAACTTAATACCATTTTAAATGAATCCCATTTGAGAAACAATAATTGATAAATAATTATTCGTCTCTGAAGTAAACAGTTTACTTCATTATTAATCTAAAATAGATTAATCGCTTACCATAACTAATTATATTAGTTCAACAATTATCTAAGCTCCATTAAAAGGGTAGTTAATAATTAAGATAATCTTATTAATTTAAACAATTAATTTCTAAGCTATTATTATTAGATTAATTTAAGACTTATTTAATCTAATAATCATTTTCCAATAAACCAGTTGATTTATTTCACTTCAACCATCAGTTAATTCGTTAACTGATTCTAATTACTTCACTTCATTGGACTAATATAATTAATCTAATAATATTTCTTAACCGTTTGCCCTAAAATAATTATTCAAATTATTACTTGTAGGATAATTACAGCTTCGTAACTTATTTAAATATCAAATAATCGTTTATAAACGAACTATAAAATACCAGTTTATAATAGAACTTCTATTATAGTTTAATCTTCGCTTTAATTATAAAAAATATAATTTTTATAACTAACTTCGTTGATTTGACTGACAGCCAATCATCTTCTTAACAAAAATGTGGGTTTATGGTCGACCGCTGCCACTTCCTTAATCGATATTGTTTATTGATTAAATCAAAACAAATGTTGAATTTTCATTCAACATCAATATCTACATAGGGTTTAAATGTCATTTGGGTTCAAACAGCGCATAGGTAAATAATATAAAACAAACAATACATATAAATATTGAGGAATCCGGTTGGATTCCTCCAATCGGTTTCCTGCACCCACAGATGTTAGTCCATACAATTAACACTAATTCCATACTATGGAATATTATAATCGATCAGTATCCAGTCAGTGATGTGCATATATGCAACGATATATATTATTCAACCAATTTTATCGTAATCTACCTAAATGACCATCAGATAGCATTCAAGCAATATTAAAATATAATTATAATATTTTAAAATAGATCAGAGTTAGTGAATTTACTCACCTTGGCGCGTTAACCGTTAAATAACGATTTGCGTCAGTCGATTAAACCAGGAGTTCAATTCTGCCATAAATTCAACGTGCTTCAAATTTCTCCAAACCGACTTCATAGCGTCGCCAGCTCCCATGCGATTCCAAAGTGACAGATCTCTCGTTAAACCTCGTCGCTAGCCCATCCACAAATAACCTGCATCCCACATGAAAGCTCACGCCCAAGCCAAAACTAAATAGTACTTCATGTATTTTTTCCTCTTTTCAACATACTAGACAACTACACCCACTACTCTACCAAACTGTTTTTCCGTCCTCCCTAAAATGCACCATCTTCTACAATGCTAACTCCCATTTACTTCCCTATGTACCACCTCTTTTGTTTTAACGCCAGCGTGCACCTCTTTTCCTTTTTATAATGCAAAGCCCAAAGCCAAAGCCCAATAGCATTCCACCCATCACAAAGTCCACTTCGGCCTTCCCCCTCCCGTTACGTTCTTCATCTAGGTCCTTGCTCCTCCTTCCCTTTCTTATATCCATACGGTTTTTGCCTCTTCTCTTTCTTTGCTCAACGACAACCAATACCGGCCTTACCAAAATACTCCTCAACGTCTTTCATTCCAAATAGAAGATATCATTTTAAACACAGCTCTAACCAGGTCACAGTTCCCATGCACACGCAATCACCCATACCACTACCCTCCAGTATTTCAATTGTCGTGACCACTCTTTACTCCCATCTCTCCTTACACAGACCCCAATCCCAACCCGCGCAAACACCCACCAACTTAATGAAACTCCAACATCCTTTCCTGCCTCAAACTTCTCCAACTCAATGCCTCTCTGTTCACGCCATTCAGTATATCCATTACTGTAACCACTCCTGTGTGTTTCGAATGGCCATTCACGCTTCTGTCCACCTCCATTCTCTTTTTATCTTGCTGAGCCTTGCGTGAATGATGAGCAAAATAAAACATCAGGTTTTGTTTACATCCTACCTTCTCTTTTGTGTATCTTGTATGCGCTGAGAACATAAATGCGCCATGCACGCTCGTGCCTTCCATCTTTAGTCCTCGACCTGAATCTCTTGCGTGCTACTGACGAAAGGAAATTGGATCCACTCCAATCTCATGTTACTGCATCTTACAGCAGCTCTTTCGTTGGTCTATAACTCCATGACAGCGAACACAAGTTCGGCCGACATCCCCTCAGCTTGGCGGCATCCAGTCGCTCTTCTTTCCGTTTGTTTTGTCTCACTTTTCATATGTACTTGCGTGTTAGTATGCGATAGCTTTTACTTACGAAATGTTTTAGTGAAGGTCACTAAAACTTGTTTTTAACTTGGAGAAATGGCAAATGGGTTTAATGGCCATTGCGTGAAGCATAGAATTAAACGCGAGGGGAGAAATGATTGGAAAATGGGATGTAATCCTCGCCTTGGCGTATGTATATATATTTAGGAAGAAACCTTATTCATTAAGTATTAGGAAGTAAATAGGGAGCTAGTTTGATGTTGAGTTTCATAGCAGGTTTAGGGTAGCACGTTTATGTAGAGGAATGGATCTGCTTATTTTCTTTTAAGCTTGTGTGAATTGGCACCCTAAGTGAACTAGGTTGTACCATTTCTTGTTGTTGAAAATTTAGCTTACTAGACAGGCATGCAGCAACCTATAACTATATATACATTTTTTTTAATGCTTAAGGATTAAGGCAAGAGGACAAGATGGGATGGAACGATGTATGCAGTGCGTTAAAGAATAAAGGACAGAAATAAAAATACAGTCGTGTCCAACGAGGCGTCACGATCCCAAAAATATATTAATATCGGTTGGTTAACTTATATTGTGAAACCTCAAAATGTTGTTACAGGGTGCAAAATACTCCAAATAAAAAGTTGCCTATTTAGTTAATTAAAAATTACAGTAAAATTCTAAAAAATAAATTATCACTACGTCTCAAAAGAATCTTGTCTAAATTCAAGACCGATATTTAAATATAGTTAAATAACCGTTATGGCCATAAATGAATATGGTGCTGCTTTTCTGAATATTTAATTTGGGCATAACTTACAATATATAATCTAAAATTTTGATTTTTCACTTCCATTAATAAAATATTGGTAAATGGATTCGAAAGTTTCTTGTTTCACAGAAATCCGATTAATAACGGATCTTGTACACACCGTTGAATTTCAGAACGTTAAATTACGAACTGCCGCGATATTATGGGCTCGATTATATTTAGTATATATTTTTATATGTTCAACTTCGTTTTAATTAAAATATAAATCCACTTATATTACGAATTCAATATATAAACTGATTTAAATATTCAAATACAAGCCGATAAAAATGCAGGACGTTACAAGTCAATAGGAAATATATAGATATCCCACTTTCGAAACACGAACATAAACTACTGATGATGTACAGTCATCAGCAGAATCATCTCCGGGCGACTAGAGTGTGATTCTATATCTATCCAGTATATTTAAGACTTCGAATATACGGTCATGATGCGTATATGCAAAATCTTTATATACCCGATTGTCCAAATTCAATATAAAATAAATATTCAAATACGTATAATAAGGTTCAAATTTTCAAAACTAAATGTGTTTTCATTTTAATTTGAAAAAATTAACACTCTTCTGACTCATTCTAGGATACTACTGATCCTATCTCTAACGAGTCAACTCCGCGAGAGAAAAATGGTCAAACTCTATACTTTTTTATGTCTATGGCAGTAGGGCGCATTATAACTACTTAAAAGATTATATTGAAAGATTTTGGAACTTGAATGGTAGTTATAATCTGTTTACTAGAGATAATGGTTTTTTCATCATCAAGTGTGAGCTATCCGAAGACTGTGACAAAATTCTTAAGTTTGGACCTTATTATTATGGTAAAAGATTGATTTTTATGAAGAAATGGGAACCAGGAATGAAATTGTCAAGAGAATTTTTAAACTGTATTCCTATATGGGTTAAATTTCCCAATTTAGATTTGGACTTTTGGTCAGCTGAAGCCATTAGTAGGATAACCTCAATTTTGGGTGTACCAATAAGATTAGACAGTGTCACACAAGACTTATCTCGTATTTCTTTTGCTAGAGTATTAGTAGATGTTAGTATTGACTTTAATTTCCCGGAGAAGATTCCAATTCAGTATTATAATGGGGATGTAACATGGCAAAATGTGATCTATGAATGGGTTCCTTCAAGGTGTTCAAACTGCAAAGTTTTGGACACTCGAATATATCATGTAAGTATAATAGGGTGTGGATTCCTAAGTGTAACCCTCAGAAAGATATTGGAATGGATGTGGATGAAGTATTGGATAGTCAAGATAAACATGTGAATTTAGATGTGGAAAAACAGAATTTACCAGAGAATTCTCCTTTAGATGGTGAGATTAATGCCAATGAAAAACAACAGCTAATCAAATAAGGAATGCCGGATGCAGTTGAGAATAATATGTCAAGAGTTGAAGAAGCTAGTCAAGCAAACAAGTCATTAGGCTATAACAATGTCAGATTTCAAAGACATATTATTAAAGAAAGTAAACCAAATCCTTTTTCTATTCTTTCTGATATTAATGATAGTATGCAGGATTTGAATGATGACTGTAGTAGATCAATTGAAAAGGCTGTGAGAATGGGATATTTAGGGGATTTCAGTGTGCTTAAAAATGGTATTGATGATGGAAGTAAAGATACTGTTATGAATGAGTCTGATAGCTCATACAGTTCTTATAGCTCCACAAATAGCTTCAAAAGAGAACAACATATAAACCTAGTAAATACAAAGAGATTAATAAGTTGGTTTATGATGAACCCTTGGTAGAGGAAAACCCAGATTGCGTTAAACTAATGCAAGAAATTCAGAATCGACCCAAACCTAAAAAAGAAAAAGGAGGAGGAGGAAAGCTAGGTGGTGTTAACAATGGTGGTGTTGCTAAGAAGTGATCGACTTTGTTCAATTAGTGTTAACTTTTTTTGTTATAAAGTGAGTGGGGAAGGACTATTGGAGGTGTATCCAAGAAATGATCGATTTTGTTTCACTTTGTCTGCTTCAGTTCTTAGAAGATGTTAGAGTTAGAAGTCTGTTGTTTGAAGTCTGTTGTTCAAGAAGTCAACTTTGGATAGTGAGTCGAGAAGTTCGTGATGTAGTTTTATGCTGCTTGTTTGCTGTGTGATGTGGTAGCTGTTTAGATCGAGGCTTGTTCCATTGAGAATTATATGCGTGAGTTTAAGGGTCCTTCTCAAATGTTGTTGCAACAGTTTCCTTGCAGATATCTTATTCTGGATTTATCTTTACTGTTTCATGTGGGATGTGTTCGTGCCTCATTTGTGTATTTGGGCTTTGATAGCTTTGTTAGATTGCTCTTCTGTGATTGTCAGTCTCCTCTCATGGTTGTAGCTGCTAGCCTTTGATGGTTTTCTATATTCCTTGTTGTTGTTTCGTTGCTGTTGTGCTCCTCTGGAGTTCTATTCTGGTGTGTATCCTTTAGTGATTTTGTGTTAAATGTTGTTTTTGTGTTTCTGTTGTGAGGTTTCTTCAGGTTTGTGTTTAGTGGTGTCTGTGATATGATCTATTACGTTTGAGTTGGATTTTATTTTGTTGTAAAATATTCGTTGTGTGAGTTGTAATTTAGTGGCCAACTCAAAATGTCTGTAACTCTTTTGTTTGTAATTAAGTACCCTTGTTTCAAAAAAAAAAGTAAATCAAGGGACCATGCTTTATAACACAGAACGGGTTTCCTCCCAAGAATACCAGTGCATAAAACAAACAGCGCAATGCTAAAGAAGAAAAATGAAGCTATTACAAGACCCAGGTCCCATCACACAATGCAACGCAAGCCGGAGGATAGGGTTTTCACTTATAATAGCCAAATATGCTTGGTACGTTTAAAACAAATCATTTGATACTATTATAAGTGTATAGTGTATAAAACAACTTCAAATATAAATGTATCAATCATAGACGGCATGGGTACCATATATCATGTCGCCATACTAGGCTCTACAAATAAAACCGAAATGTCACGTATTTGAAATTGGATTTCCGTCATGAGTTGAGGCAAGGGATATAATCCTTTCTGCTTCGAGACACTCCAGCAGATGTCTCAGGACTACACACTCTGGATAACCCTGGATCGGTTGGGCCGGTCCACACATACGTTAGTGGATTGGCAATTCCTGAACACACGTTTCCCGATCCTATCGGACCTATCCATCGGCTCCGTAGTAACCGATGTATCCGAGGCGCCTCGCATTCCAACAACCACATAGGTAAAAATAATATAAACGTCACGGCTTGCAAAACGCTGACACCACCCATAGCTAGAAAGAAACGTTGAGTTCTCCCAACGGTCCTTATCCCGTTTTTGACTCATATCGAGGTGTGAGGCTCGCGAATTAACGCTACACACAAAGCGGCGCTATATTAAAGCTATGCTTTGATCATCATCCACAAGACTTTGCTTTTCAACAAAAGCCTTGATCCATGCAACTCAGCATGCCACATTGTCAATCCATACTATACCAACTAATTTCCGCCAATATATAACCTCTAAGTTCATACGTCTCAAAGAAGGGTGTTAAGCAAGAGAATAAATTCTCCGCCACCAACAGATATATATTTAGCAGAGATCAATTAATACAGTATAAAGGAGTACAACGTTAGACATACCATCTGTTCACAAGTCCGTTCTGGATCTGAACGAAACCGGAGGCACCTTATTCCTCGTCCCATATGTCCAATACAGGAGAGAGGCCCTCGCATATCCGTTGATCTCTAACTACGTCTGGACGATCACCAACTTATTCCCTAATCTTGGGTGTACATCCCAATCAAGATCATCAGGAATCATCCAAATGATGTGAAGACCTCCGGTCTTCAACCACCGTCTTCATCGTCGACTTATCGTCGAATCAGTTATTCAGAATGGGTATAAACCCGGCCTTTCCGAATAACTCGCGTATATTATAAACATGTGCTACACAAACACAATATATGCCTCATTCCAATCCAAAATATTCTTTTATTCAAATATTCATGTTCTTAGGGAAAGGTTCCCATTAATTTTATCAAAGATAAATTCTTTAAAATTTGTTCTTTAATCTTCCTTTGAATATCAATTCAAACCATATTAATGTTTATCCAAACTAGTAGGAATTAGCGCACCTTACCGAAGTAATCATTTGTTTAATTTCCCATTCCCAACCTATTCATCCTATGGAACAAAACTGGTAGTACTCCATATCTAACACCACTGTGTTATTGGTAAATATTAATTACCATTTCATGTTCAAATCTATTTAAAGATTTAACTATCGCTTGGAGCAAAACTGGTGATACTCCATTCTCGATCATTTACCCAAATTTGGTAAATTAAATTATCATATTCACATTCCAATCTAATTAAAGATTAATAAAACTCCACTTGGTTTTAATCTTCCCAAAAATCAATATTAATGATTATTCATGTTTCTGGAAATAAATCCTTCCTTTAACTGGGTTAAAGAACGAATGTCATTTAAAACACAGTTCACGATAAACCCAAAACCACATTCCATTAATTATGGAATCTTCACGGAAAACAGGTCAATATATATAATCGATATAAACTTCCATATCCAACCAATAATATAGATGAAATAACGGCAAAGCCTTTTAAATTCCATATATAATAACGGTCTTCCTCCACAGAAGTTCACTTCGATTATTACCAAATCGAATTCCATTCCATTCCAATTAAATATTAATTAATTGGTAGACTTTCTCTAAATCTTAATTAAAAGATTTATTCTTTTCTCACGGGGTTTAAGAACGGTGTTATTTAAGACACCATTCCATCAGCCTCTAACCGTAAACTAGTAAGAGAACAATTCCCTAAGTATTAATCCCGAAGGTCGAAACCAACATCAGATCAATACCCAGGAAACCATTAAACTTATCTAATCTCCAGTTAGTTTCTAAATTTCACCCTAGGTTTAAGAACAGTGTTATTTAAGACACCATTCATGACAAACCCAAAATCTCAGTTCATTGTTAATCGGGTTAAAGAACAAGTGTTATTTAAAACACCGTTCACGATAAACCCAAAAACCAATTTCAATTCAACTCCAATTAAATAATAATTAATTGGTAGACTTCATTAAATCTTAATAAAAAGATTTAATCTTTTCTCTACTGGGTTTAAGAACAGTGTTAATAATGACACCATTCACGACAAACCCAAAAACCAATTCGATATTAAATACAAGGCTCTGAATAGAAATTATATCGGCTTATATTCAATATCAAATTCTGAAACTAACGGATATCGTATTGGGAATAACGATATCTATATCTTCCAAATTCCTCCACAATATCCATATAATCATGGAAATCAATACCGAAATATTCCGAAGATAATTTCGATTCAAATCCATTCCAGTTTATTTATTGGAAAAGTCTGGTTTTATTAAAACCATTTCAATTCAATTTATTTATTTAAAAATATTGGATTATCATTTCTAGTTACTAACTAGTTCACTTTGATAAAAATATATTTTTATCTTTTCAAATATGGGATTTTTCATCCCAATTCTTTCCAAATCATTTATTATGATTTTACACAAATTATTAATGTTTTTAATAATTTTATCAAGGCCCGTTCAGTCGATTTTCATAAACGGTCATCGAACTGCACTTACAGCGACCTTTTCCAAATTTGATTTCGACATAATTCTATATCCAACCATTAAATTTCAAATCTCTTATATTCGTTGGAAAGCTCTTTTCGATACGAACCCAACGGTTCTGGTTTTAGGAGAATCCGACGGTCGGATCTCCAGTAACGTCAATTCGAAGTCAATGGTCGACATTCGCGATCGGTCGCCGCGCGGCACGTTCTATTCAGGCCATTAAATATATATATAATATATATATTTAGTCGATTTCTATTTAAAACGTATTTTATAAATCGTTTTAAATTCAATTCTCACTTTCACTTCAATTTTAAATCAAAATTGAATATTCTTTGTCATTACTATATAAATGATATTATTTCAAAATGTTTGATTTTGAAATCATTTCCTTTTCGGTATTCAGTATAAAAATGAATAAAATCGATATAAATATCGTTCTTGTCAAAATGGCGCTTATCTAATCAACACGGCTTTATATATTAGTGTCCATCCTAAATAGGGCATCAAAATCATGTTTTGATCTTTTCAAAAAATATTATTTCAAAAATTTCGTGTCCATCCAAAATCGGAAATCAAAATCAGATTTTAATCCTTTACTAAATATTATTTCAAAATATTCCTTATTTTAAAATATTCTTGATTTTAAAATATTCTTCTATTTCTGAATTGGAATTAGACATAGTAAATTACCATATAATGTGATTTATATGGATTTCATACAACACATGTATATAACAGCAATGATAAACAATCAACCATCATCCAGAGTGCACTTTACAACTATATAAGCATTAAATAAAAATACTTAAAGCTCATCACAGCTTGTCAACCTATCGATTGACATACCACTAAACAATTGGGATTAGTGTACGTCCAATATCATCCTAATACTCGTGTGGTGTTTCAAATCAACAAACACATATTTTATTTGTGCAGTTGGGCGATGTATAAAATTTATCGTCCCAATCCATATCAGTCAAATGGGTGTACATAAACAAATCATCTGATTTGTAAATGAATATTTATTTTATTCATATACTTATATTTTTAACTATAAGATATTTATTTCAATACATGAATATTTTATTTCCATTCCAAATCACAATCACAAACAATTTTCACACCATAATACAATCAAACAAGTCGTCCATGGTCTGTGGACGACGGTGTCGGGGGCTGCTAAGCACCATCTGCATCCTAGTATATATTTAACTAGAAAACAAAATTTTAAGTGAGAAATTCTTACCTAGAAGCTAAACCAAACGCCGCGACTCTTCATATGCAGGAAATCTTTGTCGTTTTTCCAACGAGATCTATTTCACGTGGTATATGTTAAAAATCACATTTTTACTTCAATGTTTATATTATAAAGATCACGTTTTTATTCTGCTATTCATATAATAAGAATCATATTTTTACTTCACTTTCATGATAATAAAAATCTCATTTTTTTTATATGTTAGTCATATAAATAAAAATCACATCTTTGTATGTAAAATCATATTTTTTCACAATGCTACTACATAAATTAAGATCATATTTTTATAGCGCTATTCTATATATAAAAATCACAATTTTATATATCAGTTTTCTATACAAAAATCGTATTTTTTATAGATCAGATTTCTCTATCAAAATCAAATTTTTATATCTGTGTTTATATTTTTAAAACTTAAAATATAACAATGCTAAGTCATTTTTAAAAATCCATTTTTAAAACGATGTTATTTTTTTCAAAAATTACATCTTTAAATCAAATATATTTATATAGAAATTCAATTTTTAAAACTATCCTATTTATAAATTTAAAACAAAGTGATCATATATGTAAAACGGATTACATTAAATAAATAAATAAACATAAATAAACAAAAAAAGCTTACAGGTGAAAGTGGGGTGAGTGGGTTGCGGTGCAGCGCCTGCAGCGGCGGCAGGGGTGTTGACGGTCGGGGATGGCTCATGGGTGGTCGGCGACGGCCTGGTGGCAGAACAGGGGGGTGGCGGCTCAGTTTCGTGATGGATTTGGTGTCTTGGTCTTTGAGTGAAGCGTCCTGGAGAGGAGAGCGAGGAAGAGGAAGTGGTGGCGGTCTTCTAGGGTGGCGGTGCACGGCCAGGCGGCGGTCTTGCTAGGTGCGACGGCGGGACTTAAGTGGGAGGCGAGTTTACGGGTTTTCAATTTAGAAAAGGCGGCGCGATTTTGTCTGGGAGGTAATTTAGGGTTTACACCCTTTTATACATATTTTATTTATTTAATTTTTTACTTCTCAAAAAGTTTCTTTTCCATTTGAACTCCAAATCGAACCCACCGACTATCGCCCCTAGTTAAATACCCCCATTCCCGACATAATGTGATATGTCCCGAAAGCCAATTCGGCTATTACGATCAGTTTTCATTTAAATTAAAATATAAAATTAGTATATATTGAATTTGAACGCACATTTTAATTTACCGAGGCCACATACTGACTCCAAAAATTTCAAAAAAATAAATCTGGCTATGTTTTAACTATACAGTCCTAACAAAACTAATTTCGTCGTATTTGGAGACCGTTTGAAAAATGGCCATTTTCCAGTCGATTAAATTCAACTAAAATTGGTCAAACACGTTTAAATGCGCCACACACACATATTAATTCCAAAAATTATGAAAATTGGAATTTAGCAATAATTTGACATTTCGAATCCAACAAAAGTGGTTTCGTCGAAAACGGAGGTTGTTTGCAAAATGGCTATTTTTAAGGGTTTTATATATATTATAAAGGGTGCGTTTGGCACAGGTCCCTGTTAAGGTTTTAAATTAGGCTCACATCCAGTCATAAATTTATTGTAAATTTAGTCTCTATTTTTCGAAAATTCAGTAAAAAAAATATATGAAAAAATCACGTAAATTCATAATTAATTAAAACACGTAAACGCTGAAAAAATCTGATCAAAAAACAATCAAACAACGCGTCAAAAAACATAAAACAGAAAAAACAATGAAAATGCAGTTTAATGCATAATAGTATGCAAGTATTCGTATTATCCTGCATACATCCGTGCATGTTTTCAACTCATGCATCTGCGGTTTTTTTTTTTTTTTTTTTGCATACATCTATGCAGGTATTGCGTAATTTTGGCATACAAGTGTGCAGAAATTCACATGCATAAGTCACCGCTCAAAATTCTGCATGAAATACTTGCATACATGTGTGCAAGTATTCCAAATAGTTGCACGCATGCATGCAAGATTAGGTCTAGATATTCAGTAGAAAACAACGTATGCAATAGTTACATACATGTATGCAACTATTGGAAAAAGTTGCATACATGTATGCAATTATTATTTTTTCATGGACTTCCGAGAATATTTCCAGATTTTTTTTTTAATGTTATAGTGCCAAAAAATTTGGCCAAAATATAAAAAAGGCAGAACAAAAAAAATAGGGGGCGGAAATGCATTTAAAACATAATAGGGATGTGGCTTCTAGTTTGATAATTTTTAGGGACCTGACACTAATATTCACTATTAAATATATATATATGTATATATATTCCACAACGACTATTCTGAAATTTAAACTGGACATAACTTTTAATTTTCAAAGTGAAATCTCAATTTCTTACCTTCGTTAGAAATATATAGTTAATCAGATTCAAATATTTCTTGTTTCTTCCAATTCTGACTTATATTGAATTCTATATATTCGAGTGAAGTTTAAAATCGAATTTTCGAACTACTGCGCCATTTCAAGTTCGTTTTATAATTAAAATCAATTTATACGTTCTAACTTCGTCGAAAATAAATTTTTAGTTGTTATTATTTTAAATTAATCATTTTAAATATTCAAAATCCATTAAAATAGCTAAAATAAAAAATTTTAATTGGTTCTGATTTTCCGGTTTGTTACAGCATTCGACCATATGTTTTCACTTGAACTTGTATGATATCTGGACAATGCACTTGTTTATTGTGTTGTTTGGCTTTTGACACTTAACCACCTGCGTGTTTGTACCATTTGCTATGTTTGTGTTACTTCCAGGTCTTGTTTCTTGAGAGTATTTTGTATACATAGCCTGAAGTTTGTGAACATGCTTTGGTTAACTTGACGCATTTTCTCATTTCATTTGTACACTTTAGTACCTGATCATTTTTATTGTGTTGCCTTGTCTTGTACTCGGCCTTATTTGCGCACTAGAGCAGTGCTTCTGTTTGTGAAATCTAAACCTGGTCCTTGTATTGACATTACTGCCATGTGTGCTTGATGATCATGTTTGGCCCTTGCTTGCTGTTTTGACCATGATAGATTGAGACATGACCCATTTAGTTAGCTCTAGTTTGAACCTTAAAACTCTCTGATGCTAATTCACTTAGACTTTAACTGTTGACTTAAGAAATTGTGCTGAGTCTTGTCTTGACCTCGGCCATGTTGCTTATCTACATGTTGTTGATTGTGCATGTTTAACTATGTATATATACAAATTTGTAATATATATATATATATATGTATGTATGTGTGTGTATGTATGTATATACGGTGTTGGCTTTTTTGGGCATATCAAACTTGATATATTTGCCCCTATTGTTTCGATGAATGACCATATTGCCCCTGCATAGAAAATATATGTATATACATACACATGCATGTGTATACATGTATCGTGCACATGCAATATATATATATATATATATATATATATATGTGTGTGTGTGTGTGTGTGTGTGTGTGTGTGCGTGCGTGTGAGTGAGTGTGAGTGTGTGTGTGAGCAGTACAGCCGATTTCTACCTTGTGGTTTTTACAGCGAATCACTTTGAATATCACAAGTTGTCTAAACACAGATGGATATACATACATATATATATATATATACACACACATATCAGATCAAGTCATGAAATATGATGAGAAACACAGCAAATTTCTGAAGCAAATAAATTTTAAAATAAAATTATATCTACAAGAATTTAAAAATATTTTTGTTCTAGTTTAAAGTGTGAGTTTCCTGACAGGTAAGCAGACGGCTGGACTGACTGTGAAGCTGATAGAAGACTTGTGAAGTGTCAGTGTATGAGTGAGGGATTGTACATGAGTGAGTGATTGTATATGAATGTATTTGTACAACTGAATGATGTAAATGAGTGGCACAATGTTGTAGTGAGGAACTGATGTAACAAATGAAAATGAATGTAAAATTGAATTGTAATATATCAGTGGAATGTAGAAATAGTGGAGTTAGATAAATATGTACTATTCAATTATTGAAATAAAATATTATATTTAAACAAAATACTGATTGAATATTTAATTTCTTGTGCAGTAGTATTCTATTTAAATATAAATATTTAATTCTGTCTGTGATGTAGTAGAATAGTACAATAGTAAACACATTTATAATATATATATATATATATATATATGTTTGTTATCATCAGAAAAAATCATAGAATTGTTATATACAACAAAATTTAGACAACTGTAGAAAAGAAATTTAATTCTCAATCTGCTACAAAGGCATTACACTATAAAAGGCAACTTTAAAACTGCAGAAACGAAAATGCAAGCATGAGAGAATACATTGCCAAAGTCAATAACTTATGTGATATGTTACAAGATGCAGGCAAAACATAGATGAATCAAAACAAGTATTATGTCTACTTAATGGCCTAAGTGAAGAATATGAAGTAGTAGTAGTAGTAGTGATAACATCTCTGAAAGTAGCTCCACCATTAGATGATGTATATTCAATTCTTCTTACACATGAAGCAATAATTGTTATCAAGAAACCATCAGAAAATGAATACTTATTAAACTTTGTTTCCATTAATAGAGGAAGAGGCCAAAACAATAGAGGCAATTATTCTAACCAGAGGGAAGGATATTCTAACAAAGGCAAAGGAAGGGGTGAACGGAATAATTCCATTCAACCCAAATGTCAAATTTGTGAAAAAATTGGACACACTGCATCAAAGTGTTATTTCAGATAATAATTCAAATTACAATTCAGGTCAGAGTGATAATAGTTAAAGGGGGTTCTAACCCTAATGCTAATTTTGTTCAAAGTCAATTTGAAGCAAACAAACAACCAGATAACAATGGTCACAGTTAAGATGAAAGTACAAGAACCGACCACACACAAGACGACAATTGGTATCCAGACTATGGAGCAACTAATCACATGACCAATAACTTAGAAAACCTCAATATAGGAAATAGAGAGTACAGAGGTAAACAGTCAATAAGCATGGGAGATTGTAAGTGCATTAAATCTCATACTGGAAATGCTAAACTGAAAAGGAAAATACAACAATATTTACAAAATTTATTAAAAATTCCCAATATCAAGAAAAAACTGATAAGTCTATCACAATTTGCGAAGGATAACAATGTATATTTTGAATTTTATCCCAAGTACTATTTAGTCGAAGACATTCTAACTAGTGGCATTCTTTTGCAAGGTGAAGAAAAGAATGGTCTATATCAGTTCGGATGTAACAACCCACATTTTACATATCGGAAGATCGTAAAATATTTTTATTTAATTCCATGAGGGTTGGATCATTTTCATATTTGAATATGTTGGTTATTGGGATGTGAGACATGTCCATAATTTTTACCAGTTTTATTTGTGATTATTTTGCCCCTGTCAGTCTTGTATAGGAATAAATTTTGACTGGGATTGAATCAGGTGCTGAGATTGGTTTCATTGGAAAGGAAATTGTGTTGCCAATTCCATAGAATAGTCGCATTAAAGATTTGGTTCAGTAGTTTGGAAGGAATCGCTGTTTTTGCGTTTCACAATTTCTGTTCATGTTTTTAGAGCCATTGATGGGCTGATTTGAGGAGGCCCATTAGTGGACTGGTGGGAGGCTATAAATATGGAGTTAGAGGCATGGAGAATAGTTTACTTTCTTCATTCTCTCATTTGGTTGAGCTCATGATCTTCCTTGCTCAATAAAATACACCTTTCCTCCATTAATATTCTAGATCTACATACGAGAATCGAAGATCTACATCGTTTGAAGCTAGATCTATATCAAGTGAAGACAGATCACATCAAATCAATATGTTTAAAGCATATTCTTCGCTGTTCGGATTGAGAATTTAGTGAATTAAAGTTAATTCAAAGAATTAATGAGTGATAAGCATCTCTCACACGGATTCGATCAAGTATACAAGTTGTTTGATATTATTTTCATCATTTTAAGTTGTTTTCACCCAGATCTATGTCATGGTAAGTATATTTTGATTTGAGTCACCTTAGGATCAAATCTAGCAACTTAAAACTAGTAATTTCTTATGTAAATTCATATGTTTATGCAAGTTAGATCCATTGTTTTAGTTTATGCATTGATTTATCATGATTTAGTGAATTTAATATGATTATTGATGAATAATTTTCATTTTAGTGTTGTTGATGATTTCATAAAGTGTTGATGGTTGAATTAGTGATTTAGATGAGTTGGTTGCATTGGTGTGGCCGTTTGATGATGATTTGCTAAAGATTGGAGCTATTTTTGGTTAGATCTAGAGTCAGGTCATTTTTCTTAGGTCGGGTCATTTTTGGATAGATCGTTGGCTTATGGTCCAAGAAATGAAAATCGGATCTTTGGTGATCCATAGAGTCGGGTCATTGGTGACCCATGGAGTCGAGTTGTTGGTGACCCAGGAGTTGGGTCGTTGGTGATCCATAGAGTTGGGTCGTTGGTGATCTAGGGAGTTGGGTAGTTGGTGTTCCATAGAGTTGGATCATTTGTGATCCAGGGAGTTGGGTCGTTGGTGAACCATAAAGTCAGATCGCTGGTGATCCAGGGAGTTGGGTTGTTGGTGATCCATAGAGTCGGATCATTGATGATCCAGGGAATTGGGTCGTTGGTGATCCACAGAGTCGAATCGTTGATGATCCAGGGAGTTGGGTCGTTGGTGATCCAGGGAGTCGGATAGCTGGTGATCCAGGGAGATGGGTCATTTTCATTGGTTATCCAGGGAGTTGGGTCATTTGTGATCCATAAAGCCGGTTCATTATTGATTCATAGAGTCAGGTCGTTGGTGATCCATAGATTCGGGTTGTTGGTGATCAGAGAGTTGGGTCATTGGTGATCCGTAGAATCGAGTTGTTAATGATCCAGGGAGTTGGTTTGTTGATGATCCACAGAGACGGGTCGTTTGTGACCTAATGAGTCGGGCTAAAACACTATGAATCGAAGATTGACTAAACGGTGTATGTTTTATCTCGATGATGGTTGTGGCTTCGAAGTGAATTCAAGTAGGAATGTTTGAAGTGTTGTGAAGTGTTCGTTGATCGTCATAATGCAACGAAGTAAAGACGACTCAAGGTGGTAAGCTCTTGGATAATGGTTTCCCAAGAAGGGGATTAATCTTATGAAGAATCATCGGGTTGGATGGGTAGAGATATCAAAGGCTGAGGGATTATCGTTGTCGTAAGTTCTAGCGGACTCAAATCAGGGGTACAATAGGGACGCCTAAAAGACTAGAAGTGTAACAACCCGAATTTCAATAACATGTTATAACAAGAAATCAAGGAAGAATTAAATTTTAAAATAAGAATCAAGCAAAACGGGTTGCGCCATTGCGTTCGTCTCAGAATTCTACATGAAACAGAGTCCGAGTTTTGAAAAATCAGAGTCCGGATGAAGAAGTTATGGCCTGTACAAGTTTCAGCAAATTTCAGGCAGAACAGGACCAGGGGGTCGACCTCCCCCCCCCCCAGGTTGAACATAGGGTCGACCTACCTCCTAGGTCAACCATAGTGTCAACCTTCCCCCTTATGGGTTGACCTGGTCGGCCTGTTTCGCCCCAGAACCCATTTTTGAAGCCCGGTATGTGTTTTGATGGTCCAGATTGACTCTAGGGTTGATCTGAGGGCCTAAATAAGTTCCTACATCTATAAAAAGACCCTAAGACTCAACCTAATTCATACAATAATTCATATGACATCAAAATGCTGCTGGACTTCCTCTTGACCATGGCCGCCATCTCCAAATCAAAGCACAAGCGTTCAAACTCAAATCAGTTCAAAGAACAAGGCTTCAACAATGATTCAAGACAATAAATCAACAAATTTCAGTTCTTAATTCGCTAGCCATGCTATGTAAGTTCTATTTATTTTCAGATCTAAACATTTAAATTTAATTTGGACATGTGATGAAGTGAAATTGGACTTCTGATTTAAGTCTATTCTTGTTCCTTGTTGGATCTTGATTTTGGAAACTTGTCTATCTTTATTTCCATGTCTAGTTCAAGATCTATTCAACTTGTTGTAAATCGTTTTTCTTGATTTATGTTGATATTATTATCAAGTTGTAATCTTCATGCCTGTGATGATGTTTTTCCCACTGATCTTATTTTTATGCAAAATTCTATCTTCCCCTATTTATTTTCTTTTGATGAACCTTGGTCAATTTCGGACCTTGGCTTAAAATCGCGATTTTGCGTACGATATGTATACGGGGGAATAATGGGATTATTGCCTATATGAATATGATGTAATAATTGGCAACATGAAATTGGACATTATCATTGTATTTGCAAGTTTGGGTTTGATCTGTAAATTTTGGTATAATCTTGTTATGATAAAATTTGCATAAATATTATATACATGGAATTTGGCACAAATTGGGTCTATGTAATGTAACATGAAATTTGGTATATATAACATGTATGTAATTTGGCATGTAAATAAAATCAAAAGATTGGGCTTATATCAATTAGGCACATGTAGAATTGGGAATTCAAACATGAAAGCAAAAGTAAACTTGATAATGGGCATAAACATGTATTATGAACTTGGGCAACTGGCATGCATCGTAATAAAAAAATTATAGTTTTGGATAACTACATCACGAATCATGATTTGGGTTTATTTGGGCATGAAACTTGATACATATAATTTTGGCTAGAACTTGATATGGGTAAAATGGCATAAACTTGGCATACATGTAAATAGGCAAGAATTGGATATATGTAAACTGAATAGAATTGGGTACATATATAAATTGGCATGTAATTTGGAACTTGGGAATATGTTTATTAATATGTAAAGTTGGGAATTTTGATCTATACGACACATATGTAATTAACATTAAGTTGTTAGCACACTTACATATAAAGAACAAATATGTAAATTTAGAAAATACGAAATGCTTAACCCGAGGTTGGATTGAGTTGTGATGTAAACCTGCCCAGACCCGCCCGGCTGTCCAGTAATAACAACAATACCTATCCATTGTGGGAGGTTAAGGCATTGAGCCCAATAAGGACCCGAGGTTAGACTGAGTTGCAGTGTAAACCTGCCCAGAACCGACCGGCTGTCCAGTAAACACAACAATATCTGTCTAATGTGAGTGGTTGGTGCTTTAATGAATAAGTTAAAGATAAGTCAAGATTGATAGGGTTAAGTAAACTAAGAACGCTTAACCAGCATAACATGTTAACCAGAGGGTGGGTTAAGTAAATTTAATACACTTAACCAATTTAACATGTTAACTAGACTAGTGGTTGAGGTTAAGTTAATCTAGAACACTTAACCATGATAACATGTTAATTTGACAAGTGGGTTAGGTTAAGTTAATAGGAACACTTAACCAATATATATATCGTGAGTTAGGTTAAGTTAAAAAGGAACACTTAACCAATACAAGATGAATGACTAAGGTTAAGTTAATAGGAATACTTAACCAATATAACTAAATTTGTGGTAGGGTTAAGTAACACAAGGAGCAACACTTAACCGATATGACATGAATGGGTGGGTTAAGTAAACCTGAATTTGATTGCTTGAGAATATACTTAACCAATTTGACATGATGATTTGGTAGGGTTAAGTCATGAACCGCTTGAATATACTTAACCAATTTGACACGATGATTTGGTAGGGTTAAGTCATGAACCGCTTGAATATACTTAACCAACTTGACACATGATTCGTAGGGCTAAGTCATGAACATGAACGACAACACTTAGCCAATTTGACATGACACGTAGGCGGGTTAAGTCATGAACTTGAATGACAATACTTAACCAACTTGACATGCTAGACTGATAAGGGTTAAGTCACGAATTTAAATGACAACACTTAACCAACCTGTGGGGTATACGAATAGACCCTAGGAAAACCCTAGTAGCGGGACCCGTTTCAGCAGTAACTCACATTAGGTATCAATCGGTACCCTGAGCTAGGCGGGGCGGGGCACGATTACTGGGCTGATTGTAAGCGGTCAAAAGCGACAACAGATGGTGCACAGTGTGGTTCTAACGGAGTGCGGGCATGCACGCAACTCCGGAGCAGAAAAACAGGGCACTGGAGGACACCAGTAGTATACCCTATGCATTCTTGAAATGTGTCGGGCCGCCACCATGGGACTGGATACACCCCATGGTGGGACCAGCATAGGTATCTACAATCAAATAGGGTCGTATGATACACATAGGTAGCATAATCCCTAGGTTGGACCTAGGTGGCATAAACCCTAAATCCGAGAAATGTTCGATAGGTAGCATAATCCCTAGGTTGGACCTAGGTGGCATAAACCCTAAATCCGAGAAGCATTCAATAGGTAGTATAATCCCTAGGTTGGACCTAGGTGGCATAAATCCTGGTTGAATCTAGGAAGCGCTCGATAGAAAACCCTAGATTAGATCTAGGTAAACAAATAATAGATGTTCACCTGAAAGCAACCTTAATTTCGGGGATTGGGATCACGTTATGATTTTATCATTTTTATATAGATTACTGGTTGGGACACTAGTTAGGTGGTGCAGAGCAGATAGATATCATTTAATGGTGAAGCAGAGAAATCGTGCGATACTTGATAGAAATCTTGCGAAACTATACTTAGTTCATATTGAATGGGAACCTTGCAATGTTATATATGATAGAAATCCTATGATGTTATTCTTAGTTATCGTGCCAGTATCTTATCTTGTCATTATGCTTATGTTTACTTTCAGTTTATTCATGCCATGTTATCTTTACCTGTTTTTATGCTGAAAGTCACTAGGACTTACTCAGTCTTTATGACTGACCCGTTTTGTTTCGCCTCTTTTTCTTCCGTTCCCTCCCCCCCCTCCCCCCCCCCCCCCCACGTTCGCAGGGTGGGAATTCAGCTTAGTTCGGATGTTACCAAGCTCCAAGCCTCTTTCATGTACGGCTTGGATTTCTCTTTGCTATGGTTTGCTTTGCTTTATTGGGGAATACTACAACTTATTTTTATGCTTCTTTGTTTTTGAGCAAGACAGATATTTTAACTATGTAAATGCGGTATTGGAAGTTGATGGGCTTTTATTGTAAACAACTATATTTAATAAATGATTTGTAGTACTTCCACTTTACTTTCCGTTGTTTTATATATGTCTGTCTTGTAATACTTCTGTTCCAGTACCCATAATGCTCCGTTGAAGTTAAGGCATTCCCTTTGTGAGTGACCTTAATGGATGTGGGGTGTTACATTTGAAATCAGAGCAGAAGGTTACCAGACTGGGCAAAATATTTTAAAAACCTTCTGAAATTATTTTCAAAACGTTTACAGAGAAGCATTTTCATAAGAAAAGTTTTGTTTTACGAAAGGCATATTCCCCAAAGCCATATGCACTATCATTTGATTCTATCTTTGAATCTCTTCTTTCTCCCTCTTTGCCATAGTTTTGTAGGCATACGACACATGTCGGAGAGCAAAGGAGTGCCCAACCTCCATCTATAGCCGCAATAGTTTTACTTGCGACTAATCTTATTTCAAGCTTTGTAGGGTTGCCGTGCAATGGAGGTAGCTTTCGAGAAACTTGTCAACAAGCTATACAAGGATAGTAAGAACGAGGATAAAGAACACAAGCCTAAGGATGGGAAACTTGTTGATATGGCTTAATCCACGGAGGAGGAAAAGGTGAAAGGGAAGGGGCCAAAGTGAAAGAATAATAAAACCCATGACAAGAGAGTATCTTTAGTATGGTAAAAAGGGACATGTAGTTAAGTATTATAGGACAACGACAAGGGCAAAGAACAAAATCGTCGAGAGGGCAATTGTATGCTCTCACTACTAGCGTACCTAAGACAGGTGGTAACGTTTCTGTTAAAGGTTTAGCTTTTCTTTTCTATCATCCCATTAGAACTTTGCTTTTGTACATTGCATCCTTTTAATTCTTCTTCGATAGTTGACTCTCTGCACCTTAGTACTAGCGTAGTAGAGGATCCCATTTTTGTCTCAATCCTATTGGGAAATCTGCTCATTTATTCATGACTTGTTTGGATTTGAGAATGTCTATGCTAAGTGTTGAGTTTAGAAGTAATGCTTATATTTTTTGGGCTATGGTTTGATTCTAGGGATGGAGTGGTTATCCAGAAATGATACCTTTCTTGAGTATGAAAAGAGGGTAGTTAGATTCTTGGCTTGCCTTGGTAATTCCCTCGAAGTCTAGTGTAACCCTTAGGGTTATGGCATGCTTAGTTACCTAGAATCTCTTGATACATTTATTGATCCGCTCGAGTAGTGTTCGCCACTAAGGCGGATGGTTCATTTCGCTTATGCATAAGTTATTAGTAAGTACATTTGGCAACATGGTTGGCATTTGTTTGTTTTCAAGAGATAGTTCTTCTGTGTGGAATACCTTATAATAAGTAAATGAGATCCAGGATTCACTAGAGAATCTTGGAGAGCTTGCATGAAACCATGAGTATGCAGTTATGTTTAAGCCGAGTATACTAGAAAAAGAATAAGTGAAAGTGGAACGAGAGCCGACAGTGAAATGAGTTCCAACTCATATTTTGGAAATAGGAATTAAGAAGCTACGATATTGTGAAGTTAAAGACAGTTAAAGCACATTGGATTTAAGCTCAAGGAAATGCGGCTTAGAAGATTGAAGACTAGATACGCACATCATATCTCTTTTTAAGAGTATATCCTTGATCCCTCTTTTCCCTGTAGAGTTTACTTGCATGCTATCTTTTAAGTATATCCTCTCAGTCCTATTTTCGATCCTATTTCTGTTGCAAACCCCATAGGGGAGTTCTTCTCCTAATCAGTATATATGTAACATAGACTTCCAGTTTTGACATTGCCTAATGGGCACAAAGTTTTTACTTTCTTCTATCATTCGACTATATCTTTAGGTAGGAACAATTGGGTGTAAACATGTGTTTGAGACATGTTATGATTGATGGTTGCAAGTGGTTGCTAGTGGTTGCTCGTGGTTGCATAACACACATTAGGCACTAGATCGGCTCTGACACATTTTCATATTACATATGCATGAGTGTTTATACTTGTTTATGGATGAAATTGAATGTGTTATCATGTGAATGTTGCATATGGTTGAATATTTGTGCACGCATATAGTGTTTATGTGACTAGGACTATTTGCATACATGTTGGATTCATGGCACTAAACATATTTTGCAATAAGAAGATCAATCAGGCCTGATCATTTGCATTAGATAAGGAACATATACACACACTTTCTGCATATGTTCATACAGCATTAGAAATCTCTTAAGGACAATGAATGCCTGTGATTGATGATTGAGTAGATGGATGATTGAATGGTAGGACACATTCTTCTTAACCTGAAGATTTCGGGGACGAAATCCTTTAAGGAGGGGAGAATGTAACAACCCGAATATTAATAACATGTTATAACAATAAATCAAGTCAGAATTAAATTTTAAAATAAGAATCAAGGGAAACAGGTTGCACCATTGCGTTCGTCTCGGAATTCTACATGAAATAGAGTCTGAGTTTTCAAAAATCGGAGTCCAGATCAAGAAGTTATGGCCTGTACAAGTTTCAACAAATTTCAGGCAGAACTGGACCAGGGGGTCGACCATAGGGTCGACCTCCCCCCCACCCACCCCCCACCCCCCGGTCGACCAGAGGGTTGAACATAGGGTCTACCTAACCCCCAGGTCGACCATAGTGTCGCCTCCCCCTTACGGGTCGACTTGGTCGACCTGTTTCGCCCTCCAACCCATTTTTGAAGCCCGGTACGTGTTTTGATGGTCCGGATTGACTCTAAGGTTGATCTAAGGGCCTAAAAAAGTTCCTACATCTATAAAAACACCCTAAGACTCAACCTAATTCATACAAAAATTCATATGACACCAAATAGCTGCTGAACTTCCTCTTGACCATGGTCGTCGTCTCCAAATCAAAGTACAAGCGTTCAAACTCAAATCAATTCAAAGAATAAAGCTTCAACAATGATTCAAGACAATAAATCAACAAATTTCAGTTCTTAATTCGCTAGCCATGCTATGTAAGTTCTAGTTATTTTCAGATCTAAACATTTAAATTTAATATGGACATGTGATGAAGTGAAATTGGACTTTTGATTCAAGTCTATTCTTGTTCCTTCTTGGATCTTGATTTTGGGAACTTGTCTATCTTTATTTCCATGTCTAGTTCATGATCTATTCAGCTTGTTGTAAATCAGTTTTCTTGATTTATGTTGATATTATTATCAAGTTGTAATCTTCATGCCTATGATGATGTTTTTCCCTCTGATCTTATTTTTACAAAAAATTCTACCTTCCCCTATTTATTTTGTTTTGATGAACCTTGGTCAATTTCGAACCTTGGCCTAAAATCGCGATTTTGCGTACGATATTTATACAGGGGAATTATGGAATTATTGCCTATATGAATATGATGTAATAATTGGCAACATGAAATTGGACATTATCATTGTATTTGCAAGTTTTGGCTCGATCTGTAAATTTTGGTATAATCTTGTTATGATAAAATTTGCATAAATATTAAATACATGGAATTTGGCACAAATTAGATCTATGTAATGTAACATGAAATTTGGTATATATAACATGTATGTAATTTGGCATGTAAATTAAATCAAAAGATTAGGCTTATGTTAATTAGGCACACGTAGAATTAGGAATTCGAACATGAAAGCAATTGTAAACTTGATAATGGGCATAAACATATATTATGAACTTGGGCAACTGGCATGCATCGTATTAAAAAGATTATAGTTTGGGATAACTACATCATGAATCATGATTTGGGTTTATTTGGGAATGAAACTTGATACATGTAATTTTGGCTAGAACTTGATATGAGTAAAATGGCATAAACTTGGCATACATGTAAATAGGCAAGAGTTGGATATATGTAAACTGACTAGAATTGGGTACATATATAAATTTGCATGTAATTTGGAACTTGGGCATATGTTTATTAATATGTAAAGTTGGGAATATTGATCTATATGACACATATGTAATTAACATTAAATTGTTAGCACACTTACATATAAAGAACAAATCTGTAAATTTAGGAAATACGAAATGCTTAACCCGATGTTGGATTGAGTTGTGATGTAAACCTGCCCGGACCCTCCTGACTGTCTAGTAATAACAACAATACCGATCCAATGTGGGAGGTTAAGGCATTGAGCCCAATAAGGACCCGAGGTTAGACTGAGTTGCGGTTTAAACCTGCTCGGAACCGACCGACTGTCCAGTAACCGCAACAATATCTGTCTAATGTGAGTGGTTGGTGCTTTAATGAATAAGTTAAAGCTAAGTCAAGATTGATAGGGTTAAGTAAACTAAGAACGCTTAACCATCATAACATGTTAACCAGAGGGTGGGTTAAGTAAATTTAATACACTTAACCAATTTAACATGTTAACTAGACTAGTGGTTGAGGTTAAGCAAATCTAGAACACTTAACCATGATAACATGTTAATTAGACAAGTGGGTTAGGTTAAGTTAATAGGAGCACTTAACCAATATATATATCGTGAGTTAGGTTAAGTTAAAAAGGAACACTTAACCAATACAAGATGAATGACTAAGGTTAAGTTAATAGGAATACTTAACCAATACAACTAAATTTGTGGCAGGGTTAAGTAACACAAGGAGCAACACTTAACCGATATGACATGAATGGGTGGGTTAAGTAAACCTGAATTTGATTGCTTGAGAATATACTTAACCAATTTGACACGATGATTTGGTAGAGTTAAGTCATGAACCGCTTGAATATACTTAACCAATTTGACACGATGATTTGGTAGGGTTAAGTCATGAACCGCTTGAATATACTTAATCAACTTGACACTTGATTGGTATGGCTAAGTCATGAACTTGAACGACAACACTTAGCCATTTTGACATGACACGTAGGCGGGTTAAGTCACGAACTTGAATGAAAACACTTAACCAACTTGACATGCTAGACTGGTAAGGGTTAAGTCACAAATTTAAATGACAACACTTAACCAACCTGTGGGGTATACGAATAGACCCTAGGAAAACCCTAGTAGCGGGACCCGTTTAAGCAGTAACCCACATTAGGTATCAATCGGTACCCTGAGCTAGGCAGGGCGAGGCACGATTACTGGGCTGATTATAAGCGGTCAAAAGCGATGGCAGGTGGTGCATAGTGTGGTTCTAACGGAGTGCAGGCGTGCACGCACCTCTGAAGCAGAAAAACAGGGCACTGGAGGGCACAAGTAGTATACCCTATGCATTCTAGAATTGTGTCGGGCCGCCACCGTGGGACTGGATACACCCCATGGTTGGACCAGCATAGTTATCTACAATCAAATAGGGCCGTATGATACACATAGGTAGCATAATCCCTAGGTTGGACCTAGGTGGCATAAACCCTAAATCCGAGAAACGTTCGATAGGTAGCATAATCCCTAGGTTGGACCTAGGTGGCATAAACCCTAAATTCGAGAAGCATTCAATAGGTAGTATAATCCCTAGGTTGGACCTAGGTGGCATAAATCCTGGTTAAATCTAGGAAGCGCTCGATAGAAAACCCTAGATTAGATCTAGGTAAACAAATAATAGATGTACACCTGAAAGCAACCTTAATTTCGGGGATTGGGATCACGTTATGATTTTATCATTTTTAAATAGATTACTGGTTGGGACACTAGTTAGGTGGTGCAGAGCAGATAGATATCATTTAATGGTGAAGCAGAGAAATTGTGCGATGCTTGATAGAAATCTTGCGAAACTATACTTAGTTCATATTGAATGGGAACCTTGCAATGTTATATATGACAGAAATCCTATGATGTTATTCTTAGTTATCGTGCCAATAGCTTATCTTGTCATCATGCTTATGTTTACTTTCAGTTTATTCCTGCCATGTTATCTTTACCTGTTTTTATGCTGAAAGTCACTAGGACTTACTCGGTCTTTATGACTGACCCGTTTTGTTTCACCTTTTTTTCTTCTGTTTCCCCCCACCCCAGGTTCGCAGGGTGGGAATACAGCTTAGTTCGGATGTTACCAAGCTCCAAGGCTCTTTCATGTACGGCTTGGATTTCTCTTGGCTATGGTTTGCTTTGCTTTATTGGGGAATACTACAACTTATTTTTATGCTTCTTTGTTTTTGAGAAAGACAGATATTTTAACTATGTAAATGGGGTATTGGAAGTTGATGGGCTTTTATTGTAAACAACTATATTTAATAAATGATTTGAAGTACTTCCACTTTACTTTCCGCTGTTTTATATATGTCTGTCTTATAATATTTCTGTTCCAATACCCATAATGCTCCATTGAAGTTAAGGCATTCCCTTTGTGAGTGACCTTAACGGATGTGGGGTGTTACAAGAAGTGACTAGTTGAGTACCCTGGGCAGCTCGATGGGCCCACATATGTTTCGTCGTATGGCTTATGGAGTTTTGTTAGAACTAGGGTTTACCATTAGCCCTTAACAGTTGATGGCAAGGTATTTAGCCGATCATACGATTAATGATGGTTTTAAAGAAGGATTGGAGGTGATAGCCAGAGTCATGAGTGAAGTATGTTTTGCTTGTGGCGTCTTGTGTAGATTATTCGATGTTGAAGGAGATATCTCTTGGGTGCTTGTCTGATGTTGGTTTAGGCCTTCGGGGCTTCTGATTGAGGGATGTCAAGATCTATTAGGATGGTTTACGCTTTATAACTATTGCCATGAATATATTGTTGTTTCTAAATGCTTATTTGTAAAGGCTATCACTGTCGGATGTGGGGAAGGCAGGTTTGGGTTCTTCTCTTGTGCTTGGTATATTGGTTGGTTACTCTACCTATTTTCAGATACTTTATTGATGATGTTAGATAGTTGTTTTATCGCTCACTAAGACTGTTGCCTGACTCAAAGTTTTATGTTTCCCTCCTATTACCTTGGGTTGTTCATCCTGTTGTGGATGAGCAGACTGAGTAGCAGGTAACAAGTAGCAGATCTTAGTGGACGATGATGTAGATTGATGACGAGCTGGAGGCTTATGTACCAGTTTCTTACTACTATATAGTATTTCTGTTTCTGATGTTTGATGTTTTCTCTGAGTGTTGTAGTGAGGCCAATTTATACAGACAATTATGTTGTGATCCAAGGCTGTATGGATATTCTTTCTAGTTGTTATGAAAGTTCAAGGTTCTGCTTAAATGTGCTCCGCCTGTTGTATATGTTATATTATATTTTATCCTTGCAATGTGAGTTATACGACAAGTTCCGCATTGTGTTATCCTACTCCGATTATCGTCCATAGCTGTCTGGCATATCTTTCAGCGCATTATTCATCTTGTTTAGTGCAGGAGTTATGGGTGGTCATCACATTTGGCATCAGAGCTCTGGTTATCGATTTTAGTCAAAGTTCAAGGATGTAATTACATATGAGAGACGTATTTGTAGATTTTTTATGGATGAATACTATATATTAGTATATAGTATAGTAGCATTTGAACTCCATTTGTAGCTTTTCTTGTACATGGGCTAATCATTCTATATTGCAAATTTAGAATAAGTCGTCGACCATCGAGACACGCTGTTAGGGAGGGAACTATTCCTGGAGGGGTTAATGGTGGTATATCAGACTACCCAGCTATGTTCGGGGCCATGATGGCAACGATCATGAGAAGGGTACCCGCTCAAGATACAGCCGCGGTAGATGTAGCATTTTAAGTGCAGGTTCCTAGAGCCATGGACTGTGACACCCCACGTCCATTAATGTCACTCTTTATCAGAATGCATTAAGTTTCGTGAAGTGTTATGGTTAAACCGAAACAGAAACATTACAAGACAGATATAAAATAGTAGTGGAATTTAGAACTTTATTAAATTGAAAAGCTTCGTGGTTCAAACCCCATAACATAATAAGTCTGAAATATTGGAAAAATATAAAACTTCTGCCTTGAACAAAATTTATCATCAGAGTACTAAAAACATAAAAAGAGCATAATCCCCAAAACATAGCCATAGTAAAGAAGATACGAAATCAAGCAATACATCTAAGCAGCCCCAAGTAGAAGGAAAGAAGAATCCTGATCAAGCTTGAGTATTCCCACCCTGAGAACCTGGGGGAGGGGGGAAACGGAAGAGAAAGAAGAGGAAACAAAATAGGTCAGACATAAGTCTAGCGAGTCCAGTTACTTTTAGCATATAAATAAGTAAAAGTACCATGACAGGCATATAAGCTGGATAAGAGAGATAACAATATATAAGGCAGGTATGACAAGGTAAACATGATGAACACTGTAGAATATATATTGCGCTTCTTTAGTACTTTTCTCCACACCATTATTAGTATAACAATAACAAGACGATCCCAACAAGTACAAGATGGTAGACTTAGGTGTACTTCTAGTGAGAGGTTTTAACCCCAAACAATAACAGGTAGCCCAACAAAACTAATAGGTGTTAACCCCCAAAAACAAGAAAGGGCTCCTAAACAAGCAAGACTAGATGTACCCTAGTTACTACCCCAAAATCGATCGGCTCCCTAACTCGTTGATACCCTGTGCTGGCCCCACAGTAGGATGTATCACTTCCTAAAGTGGCAACCCTTTATTTCCAGAATGTGCACAACTATATCTACAGATGTAACAACGTCTTATTTTCCCGAGCAGGCAGAACCATGCATGCACATGACCCCGATGGAACGCGCCGTCAGGCACCTCCTTCCCAAGTGACCTTTTATAACTAGCTCAGTAAGCGTGCCCAGTCCCTGACCTAGTTCGGGGTGCCCCATTTGATACCAAGATGGGTAAATGGCTGATACGGGTCCCATGCCAGATGATACAAGCAACCCCCCAGGCTTGCATCTCCACTACTAGGATTTCAACAGGTTATGCCGACCAGTTTAACAAGATTGCATAACCCCATATTAAGTTTGTGGGCCTATATGTATATCCATATTACCCACCGCCACAAGATATACTTAACCCTCCCACTGTTTCAAGCAAGTTTACTTAACCCTTACTCAAGTTAACATGTTCATGTAATCCCTATGGATTCAAACAGGTTAAGTATTCAAGTTCACTACCATTTTTAATTTATGGTTATAATGCGCTAGACCTCCCACATTAAGCCTACAACTTGTGGATGTTGGATATGCCGGTTGGGTCCGGGCAAACTTCTTCCACAAGTCGGAATTAGCCTCGTGTCTTAGCATGTTACGTGTTTATGCACTTAGAGCCCTCACATTAGGTTCACCACTTGTGGTCGCTGGATATGCCGGTCAGGTCCGGGCAGACTTCCACTACAAGTGTAATCTAACCTCGTGTCTAAGCACGGTTACAGTTTCTAATTACTGTAAACATAGGCATTTTCATTATTAACCAATTATCATGTTTATTATGCCCTAACTCCCGGTCTAATTCACGATACAAGTTATTCCCCGACTAAGATTTAGATCAACATATAAATTATGCCCCAACTCTCAAGTTTTGGCTTAAAGTACAAATTATGCCCAATACTCCCAATCATGTGTTTTCAATATGAATTATGCCCCAAATTCCCAATCATTCCCAATTTCGTACGTTCGTGTATTCAGCGGTATGCCTAGGCTCGAAGGTAGCCTGGATATAAAACAAAAAGGGAGAAACAGGGAAAGAAGAGAACAAGAATAAGCATGAATAAAAACTGGCATATGATGATAGGATTGGTCATACTAACAAAATAGGCATAATGACATGATTAGGCAATCCAACATAATAGGCATACGGTGACAAAGATTAGGCAAATCATAATAATAGGCATAAGGTGACATGATTAACAAAATAGGGATGTCATGAATATGCATAATGAGTTCTAAACAATGAATTGGATACATAGTTAATAACAGATCTGTTGTGATTTCAGAATTCTAATAGGAATAGGCTTACATCTAAACTCATAGGCATGTCAAGATTACATTTTAATAATTTCTATCTAAAAATAACATAGACTCGCTGTGATTGGATCTAAAGAACAGAAGCTTTGATTGTAGATGTTGAAGCATAGATCTCCGAATTTGTCTAACTCTTGTTGTAGAAGGAGAATAGGCTATTTCAATCTAGGCAACATCTAGTTCTCCATTGTTTTTGAATGAATAAAACAATGAGAATAGGGTCTTATTTAAAGCCTAGGGTCAACGAATCTAGCCAAGAATTCAGTCCATGTACGCAGAAATGAATTTTGCCCAGATCTGGGGGGGTGTCGACATGGGTGACGACACCCCCTTATGGTGTCGGCCCATGGGCCGACACCTCTAAGGTGTGTTGACCCCCAACGGGTTGATTTACCCCCAGACTTCCCACTTCTGGTTTTTGAATTATTTTGAATGGTTTTGACTTGGTTATGTGTGTGTACATACACATATATATATATATATATATATATATATATGCATGTATCTTATACGTATACAAACTTCAAACCTTAATATCTTCTTCATACGATGTCCGTTTTACGCAAACTCGGAGTCTATCTCAAGCAGAATTCCAAGATGAACGCAATGGCATAGTCCATTTTGCTTAATTCCCAATATTTAATTAAGTATTCCTAAGTTTATCATCTTAATGTGTTATAAAATTATGGGGTGTCACATTCTCCACTACTTAAAGGATTTCATCCCCGAAATCTCCGAGTTAAGAAGAATGTGTATCCTAACATCCATCATCCATCTACTCATCCACCAACCACAGGCATCCATTATACTTAAAGGCTTCTAATGCTTATACTAACATATGCAAAGGTGTGTGTATATGTCCCTATACTAATGTGAAAGATTAGGCAGTCTACTGATTCAGTTGAACTCCTTAATGCAATGTATGGTAGTGCCATGAATCTAACATGTATGTAAATAATCCTATTAAAACATGTACATTCTATATGTGTGCATAGTCATTCATACAAATGCAACATCCATATGATGATACATTTACTTCCATCCATTAAAAGAAGAAAAATGCACACACATCCATATGCAGTATGAGAGTGATTGAGCCGATCTAGTGCCTAATGTGTGTGTATATGCATCTACAAGAAACCACTAGCAAACACTTGCGTCCACTTGCATCCATTAAACATAACATGTCTCAAACAAATGTTTACATCCATAGGATTCCTACCTCAAGGTCGAAGATTCGATTAATAGGATATACTTAAACGATGGAAACAAGTATTAATGAAAGCTGGAAAAAGGAAGTTAAGAATGTACTCTCAAAAAGGAAAGGATATGAAGCACGAATCTTGTCTTCTGTATCCCAAGTTGCATCCTCCTGGTTATCTCCCTACTGAACTTCCATGAACTTGACATCTCGGTCGCGTAGCTTCTTAACCTCTGATCCAAGAATACGGGTAGGAACTCGTCTAACTGCCTCCTCCCATTCCACTTCTACTTCCTCAAGCATACTTGGTTCAACTACTTTTGCAATATCATGCAAGCACTTCCGTAAATGAGAAACGTGGAAAGCATCATGAACTTCGGACAGTCTCTCTGGTAGCTTTACTCTATAGGCCATTTGACCAATCCTTTCTGTTATGGGAAATGGCCCTACGAACCTTGGTGCCAATTTCCCTACAGATCCAAAGAGAACCACATTCCCTAATGGTGATACCTTAATGAAAACCATGTGTCCCACCTCAAATTCAATGTAAGTCCGTCTCTTGTCTGCGTAGGACTTTCGCCTATCCTGAGCTTTCTTCATGCGTCGACGAATAAGATCAATCTTTTTTGAAGTTTCTCTAACCATATCCGGTCCAAGTAGAAGTCTTTCTATAGATTCCCACCAAAAAATCGGTGATCTACAGGGTCGTCCGTATAATTCTTCGAAGGGTGCAGTGCCAATACGAGCTTGATAACTATTGTTGTACGCGAACTCTAGTAAAAGAAGATGCTCTTCCCAAGTCCCTCCAAAGTCTAGGATACATAGCCTTAAAAGATCCTCAAGAACTCTATTCATCCTCTCCATCTGTCCATCTATCTGAGGATGATAGGCGGTGCTCAAACACAACTGTATCCCTAATGCCACCTATAAGCTCTTCCAAAATCACTGGTGAAAATTTGGTCACGATCACTCACAATACGTAAAGGTACTCCAGTAGATGGACTATCTCATGAAGATAAACAGCTGCGAACCATGATTCTATCCTCTTACTCTTAATAGGAATGAAATGAGCGCTCTTAGTAAGCATGTCTACTATAACCCAAATACTGGTGTTGATTTTCCTCGATCTAGGCAAACTGTCAATGAAATACATAGAGACGCTCTCCCACTTCCACTGTGGGACTTCCAAAGGGTGAAGTAAACCTCTGGGCTTCTTTTGCTCAGCTTTGACTTGCTGGCATATCAAGCATCGAGAAAGAAACTCTGCTACATCGCTCTTCATTCCAGCCTAAAAGAAAACCCTCTTCATATCTCTATACATCTTATCACCTCCTGGATTAATAGTCATCTTAGAATAATGGGCTTCCTCTAGGAATGTCTTCAACAAACTCCCAACTCGGAGAACACAAAGCCTTCCATCTCGTCGCAACCACCCTCTATCATCTGTTGAATATCTACTGAGGTGACCGGAAGTCTCCTCTCCACTATGCCTATCCAAATATCTGCTAGCTGTGGGTCCTCTCACAGTGAAGTTCCTATTTGATCCAACAGAGTAGGTCGCAACTCTAATGATGCCAATAAACCAGGTGTAAACTATGTGGATGGTTTAAATTCAAAAGTCGATATAAACTACAAGCTCTTTCTCTCCACAAACAGAGGACTCAAAGTCATCCTATTCCTACTCAATGCGTTTGCCACCACCTTACACTTGCCAGGGGTATAAGCGATCTCAAAATCATATGATGCTAGGAACCCCATCCATCTTTGTTGCCTCAAGTTAAGATCCTTATGCGAGAACAAGTACTTGAGATATGATCAGTGTGCAGCTCAAACTTCTCTCCAAGCAAAAAATGACGCCAAGTCTTAAGCGCAAAAACTATGGCAACTAACTCTAAGTCATGCGTAGGGTAGTTCTTCTCATGAACTCTTAGTTGTCTACCTCCATAACATACTACCCTTCCTTCTTGCATCAGAACCGCACCAAGCCTTGTACCACATGCATCAGTGTATACTGTGAACACTTTATTCCCGTCAGACAAAGTCAAAACCAGGGCTGTTGTCAGAGCCCTCTTCAACCACTGGAAAGCATCCTCACAGTCTATATCCCAAGAAAATGTCAGATTCTTCTTCGTCAGTCTGGTGAATGGGGATGATTTCTTTGCGAAGTCCTTAATGAACTTACTATAATAGCCCGCTAATCTAAGAAAACTCCTCACCTTCGTTGCATTCTCTGGGGTCAGCCAATCTCGGAGTCTATCTAAAGCAGAATTCCAAGACGAACGCAATGGCATGGTCCTTTTACTTAATTCCCAATATTTAATTAAGTATTCTTAAGCTTATCATCTTAATGTGTTATAAAATTACGGGGTGTTACATGGACTTTGCAAAGTTGTGCAAAAACTTCACCACTTTAGGAGGGAAGCAGGTTAAGGGGACGGAGCTGGTTGAGGAAATTTAAGGGTGGCTTGATCTGTGTATTCAAATCTTTAGAGACTTGGGAATTGACGGTGCAACGAAGAGGAAACTTGCATCGAGACAGCTACAGGGCTGGGTTATGGATTGGTGGAACTCTATCACTCTAGAAACTCCCAAAGACGATATTACATGGGAGTTATTCCAAGTAAAGTTTGAGGCGAAGTTTATCTCTACTGTTCAGAAGTCAACTCTGTTTAAGAGGTTTGTCAAGCTTAAGCAGAATGTTCAACTAGTGCTAGAGTATGTTTCTGACTTCGAAGCTTTGTCGAAGTATGCCCATTCATATTTTTAGGCTCCTTATCAGAAGAATGAGAAGTTTGTCATGGGTTTGGACAAATATCATGGGAATCAGCTAGTTGATCATCTCGATGGCACTTATGAGATGATCATCACGAAGGCTTTAAGGCATGAAAGTTTGTTTCCCAAGGAAGAGACTGTTGTTGCAGCTAAGGAAGAACCAAAACCACAACAAGGTGGAAGTAACAAGAAGAGGAAGCAGCAATAGTAGAAAGGAAAAAATGGTCAGAAAAAGCTGAAGGTTGAAGTGACTTTCTTTAACTGCTAGCAGAAGGGACATTATTCCAAGGATTGTAAGAATACAAAAGCTGAGAAGAAGTGCTTTAAGTGTGGAAAGCCTGGACATGATAAGAAGGATTGTCTAGAACTAACTAAGGGTAAGCAGGTTGTGAAGGCGTATGCAATGGGAGCTATGTCGTCGTCTTCAAGACCTCCAACTACAGAGGAGAAAGGGAAGGGTGTCATCGTTCAAGGTATTTTTTCTGTTAAAGGTGTTTCAGTACATGTGTTGTTTGATACTGAGACATCCCACTCATTCATTTGTAAGTAGCTTGTGTGCCGCTTGGGTTTGGAACCTGAGATTTGTGATAGACAATTATTTGTGACTAATCTAGTTGAGGGTTCGTCAAGACTTTGTATGCTTTGTCGTGGTTTTGTGTTATCAAGTCATGGTTGCTCTTTTGTGTGTGGTTGCTTTGTTTTGAACTTCGTTGGGTTCGGGATCATCTTAGGTATGGATTAGCTCAAGAGGTATGCGGAAAGAGTGAATTGCAAGAAGCTTGAGGTGAGAGTCGGGGATGTGGAAGAGCAAAAGGTTTTGATTTGATGCAAGCTTGAAGATGGTGTCTTCATGAGCTTTTTATATTCGCTTGTGATTCCACAAGAAGACTTATCATCTATGCTGATCGTTAATGAGTTTGAGGATGTCTTTTAAAGAGTCAAAGTTCTGCCGCCGCATCGTGAGATTGAATTTAGAATAGATTTGGTGCAGGGTGCTAAGAGGATGGCACCTAAGGAACAATGAGATTTAGAGGTGCAGGTTCGTGACCTTTTGGGAAAAGTATTCATTTAGAGAAGTGCATCCGAATGAGGGGCACCAGTTGTGTTTGCAACAAAGGCCGATGGATCTATGAGGTTGTGTGTGGACTATCGTGAGCTGAACAAGGCGACCAAGAGAAATAAGTATCCGCTGCCGAAGATCGATGACTTCTTCGATCAGTTTCACAAAGCTAAAGTGTTTTCCCAGATGGATTTGGCAACGGGATTCCATCAGTTGAGAACAGCTGCAGATCTTGAAATTCTATCACATCTCCGACTAATTTGTGAGTGGAATCTAGTTTTGCTTAAAGGCATATTCATGTTTTTAATAGTTTGCTATATGAATTTATATGCCCATGAAGATTTGGTTATTCGATAACAAGAACATGAAAATCCCCAAATCTTCTATTTTGTAATTACGCATAAAAGTGTCATAATGAATTGGGCTTGTCGAATTATGGTTTTTGTATTGGATTAAAGGTAAATATGAGTATTGTAGTACTATTATTTATATTTTATGCAATTCACTGTTATTATCATTTGATTTAGCCTAAAAAGGTTTGGAATTGAATTGTTTCATAGTTGAATTGGGTTTGGGTCCTAACTTGGGTGTAAACGCATTCATAAATTGGAATAAGTCAAATATAAACTTTTTTGGGTGTATAACACCACAAAAAGGGTGAATTGGGTGAAATATGGATTGTAAACATGCATATGTGAATGTATGAAATACTCTACTTTTAATTTAATATTGAAATCATTTCCACATGCCTAGGATGCAAGTTTAAACTTTTATGTATATATGTGTTTCCATCCACTGCTACTTGTTATGCTATCATATTGTTATTATGCCTATGTGTAGTGGTAAAAGTATGGAAACCCCAATTTGCATGCCTTAATTTGGAAAAGATGACAATTGCCACCTTGCTAGAACATTTCCCGTTTATATGAACGTTTATGTTAATTAGGTGCTATTATTATTTTACTTATATAAACGTAATCAGCGTAAATAATGTTGTAATAATGTAATAAATGTGATTAGATTAGAGTTTGAATTTCAAATGTCCCCTTAACAAATATGCATATATATTTGTTTGCTTGTGTGTGTGTATATCTAGAATGGCTTAAATATATATAAATAAATGACAATAGACACGAGGTTAGTTGTCATTTGTAGTAGAAGCCTGCCCGGACCCGACCGACAAATTCAACAACCATAAGTGGGCCCAACTATTGTGAGATATCTAGGTGCCATGGGCCATTCATAAACTTAGTACACTAGACATGAGGTTAAACCAGCTTGTAGTAGAAATCTACCCGGAACCGACCGGCACATCCAGCATCGACAGGTATATGGTTTATTGTAAGAGGTCTAGTGAGTGTACATATATAACTATACACACACACACACACACACATATATATATATATATATATAAGTTGGCAGACGATTAGATAGAAGCATTCAGTTAAACAAGCTTTCAAAGTCATATGGCATTTGAAAAATTCGTGGAGGATGTCATATATCACGTATTTAACTTTATTAGATAGGCTAAGCAAAAAAGACAGATTATAGAGGCATAGTGTGGTAGAAGAAGATAGATGTCCATTATGTGGTATAGAAGGGGAATCAGTTAAACATTTGTTTTTTGGTTGTGTGTATTCGAGCTATATGGGGTTCTTTGAAATTGAAGGCTGGATTGAACTCTTATTTGATCGGATCTGTTGAAGAAGAGGCCAATTTGATAATGCAAGCATTTCATGATAATGATCAAAAAATAAGACATTGTGTAACAACCCGCATTTTACGTATCGGAGGATCGTAAAATATTTTTATTTTATTCCTTGAGGATTAGATCAATCTCATATTTTGATATGCTGCTTATGGGAATGTGAGACATGTCCATAATTTTTACCAATTTTGTTTGTGACCATTTTTCCCTCGTCATTTTTGTACAGAGCATAACTTTTTACTTGGATTGAATCAAGTGTTGAAACCTGTTCCATTGGAAAGGAAATGATGTTTCCCTTTACGTAGAGTGGTCACATTAAAGATTTGGCTCAGCAGTTTGGGAGGAATCGTTGTTTTAAGGTTTAACAGGTTGTTTGTTCAGATTTGGTAAGCCAAAATGGGCTGATTTGAAGAGGCCCATTAGTGGGCTGGTGGAGGCTATAAATAGGAGGTAAGAGGCATGGAGAATAGTTTAATTTCTCCATTCTCTCATTTGGAAGAGCTAGAATTCCGCCATTCCTCCATCTTTTTTACCTTTTCCACCATTAAAGCTTAGAGAATCGAAGGTCTACATCATTTAAAGCAAGATCTACACAAATCAAAGAGAAAGATCATCGAATCGAATATTTTGGATCAAATTCTTCGCTGTTCGGATCTAGATCTTAGTGGTTTTGGATTATTTTGGAGAATTGGTGAGTGATATGCATCTCTCTTACGGATTCAATCAAGTATATGAGTGTTTGATCTTGTTTTTCATCAAATTCAAGTCGTTTTCCTTAGAACAACGTCATGATAAGCGTATTTTTAGATGAACTAGGATCTAATCTAGCAACTTTAAACCTGTAATTTCCATGTCATTTCATATGTTTATGTAAGTTAGATTCATCATTTTTGGCTTAATTATCGAATTATCATGATTTAGAACATTTCCTATGATTTAATGATGATAATGGTTATTTTGATGTTATTGATGATTTGTTAAAGTGTTTATTATTGATTTGGATGCTTGAGATGAGAGGATTTCATCATTGTTGGCGTTTGTCGAAAATTTGGTCAAATTTGGAGCTATTTTGGTCAGATCTGGACTCGTGTCATTTTCCATGAGCCAAGTCGTTTCTGTTGGATCTAGATTAACCCTAGAGCGAGGTGAATAGGGTTTATCACGGTTTTTATGGGATATTAAAATTTCACAGAATACAGAATGCAACAAAAATAAAAATACAGAAAGTAAATGACACAAGATATACCCAGCTTCGACAAAATCCTACTTATTGCTGAATTCCTAAGGTTTCTTCTAGTTAATAGAATAGATCCCGCTTACAAGACCATGTAAACTCGTGAACCCCTCGCTCATATTCTAATCCTACACTCAAAACCCTAGACTGACCTAATTCCCCTAGATCAGATTTCCCTGGATTACAAACCCGTATCCCGTATCCTTAGTTTTATAGATTCTAGTAAACAGCCAGCTAAAACCCTAACTGGATTCCCTAGAATTTTACAGACTCTAGAAACTGGAAGATCATTTACAAAGCAAATTACAACCAAATAAGAACAAGCCCTAGTTTATTAAAAAAACCTAGAATTAAATAAGGGTTATTCCCTTTAAACATTATGGCCCAGTCCTTTCCCTTTTAACTCCTTTGTCTTCAAAAGATGCCGGTCGATTGAAATTGAAACTAGGGCCTTGAGGAAATTCCCAAATCGATTCAATTGCTCTTGGTTTTGATTCGAATCTCTGTGACTTAGAATCATATGATGTTCAGATCTTGATTGCTTTGCGTCTGCTCCTTCTTGTCACTGATTTGGGATATTGTTGCGATAGAAAACTTATGAGTGATCTGATTTGATTATTCGATTTTGTTCTTGAATGTTTGGCTTGTATTTTCGATGCCTATTGCCGATGATTAATGGTTGTTTACATAGGATTTTTAAATCCTTTAGTTTCTATGATTTCTCTATTTGACTCGATTTGATTGCTGTGAGTTTCACCTTTTGATTTGCCTTGATTGTGAATTTGTTTAATGAATCTGGACGAGATTTGGAACATATATTTTCACTTGAAAACTGGAAAGTTTCTTGCCAAATAAATTGTTGCCAAAAACAATGATTGATTGCATATCTGTTTTTCAAAAAAAACTTGCTAAACTATATTTGTCCATACTTGAATTGATTTGTTACCAAAACTGGAAAAAAATAAATGTATTTCCATCTTGCACAAAGTAATTGATGATTTCTAAAAATGAACATTTGAATTAATTTTGCGGCCCCTTTGAATTTAAATGATTACTTTCCAGTATTGAGTCATCCAATTTGGATAAAAACTTTCCTCAAACTCATTATGTGACTGGTCATGTTTTACTTAGATTCAGGCAACACATTTCTGGACTGTGCAAATCTTTGAGCCTATATACATGCTGTGTTGCTTCATTTGTTCTTATGTGTATCATTCCCATATACACCCATTTGTATAACTTGAAAACTGCTTTGACCTTGTCACTTGTATATGTATAATTGTTGAGCTGAACCATTGCTATGCATATACTGGAATGCTGGATTAAGTATACTTGCCAAGATTATACACTGAATTCATTTTCTGGAACCAATTAAGGAAGAAAAACATTTCCAAACTTGACTCTTCAATTTGCTGACGCCATCTTTCCAAATTTGACATATGTAGATTTTAAACTATTCTATATACAATTTCTGAAACTGATTTGTTGCACCATGTTTTAATGTGCCACTTTCAATGCTAAGTAGAACCTGAAACATGAAGTGACTTTGATTTTCACTGCAACTTCATGTATGAAACTACTGTTTTGTTTTTCTCTGCTTTCATGCTTTGAAATGCTCATGTCCATGTGCTTGTGCGAATTACTGCACAGAACTGCTGCTTTGTATTCATTGACCTTGTCATCTTGCATTTGCACCGTCATGGTCTTGTCTTGTTCACATTTGCACTTCTTGTCTAGCTTGTATTGCACATGCCCCTGTATTTGATCAAGTTTCCTGACTTGAACTTGTTGCATTGATCATTCATACTCCATACACATGTTCATAGCAGTGTGCACACATGTATATTTGTTCACCTGAGTTGTAATTTGCTGGGTCCACTTGCTTTGTTTCACTGTCTCGACCATGCTGACATGTTGGCATGTATTGAACTCAGCCATTACCATGTATAACATGTTGTTCTTTAGCTTGTATATGATAGCTTGGTTCACCTATCATTTTATGTTTCTCTTGCCCTTTACCTTGCATTGTTTGTTGACATGACTACATGTTTGTTGGTTTGAGATCGACATTGCGTTGACTGACAGTATACATATATGTATATATACACGTATGTGCGTGTGTGTATATATATATATATATGGCTACATTATTGTGTGTTCATGGACACTTGCGGTACATCTGTGTTGTCAAGCTTTACCTCACACATCATATTCGATATGTTTGTCCCTGCACAGAAATATGTGTATATACATACACATGTATGTGTATACATGTATAGTGCACATGCAGATTATATATATTTGAGTTCTACAGATGATTTGTCTACCTTGTAGTATTTACAGTATATCACTGTGAATATCACAAGCTGCCTAGGCACAGATGGATATATATATATATATATATATATATATATATATAAATCAGATCAAGTCATGAAAAATAACGAGAAACACACCAAAATTCTGAGACAAATAAATTTTTAAAATAAAAATTATATCTACTAGAATTTAAAAATATTTCTGTTCCAGATACTGTGTATGTGTTTCTGTATGTGACAGGTGTGGATGACTGGACTGACTGAAAGCTGTGAAGACAGAAGATAGAAGATGAAGCAGTAGTATCATTGAGTGTATGTACCAGCGAGTGTCTGCATATATGAAATTGTACAAAGAGTGACTGAGTGACAGAGAGCTGTAGTGAGGAGTTTTGTATATGAAATTAATATTGAATATGAAATGAATTATATATCAGTGATGTGTTCAAATAGTGGAGTTGTAAATTTGTATTGTTTGAATGTTGAAATAAAATATTATATTCAAATAAAATACTGTGTGAATATTTGAATCTCTGTACAGTCGTATTTTTTTTAAATATAAATATTATATTCCTATCTGTGATGTATATATGAGCCAGTACAATAACAAACACTTTTATAATAATATATATTTGGTTGTTATCATCAAACAAAAATCATATAATTGTGTATACAACAACGTTATATACAACAATCTCCCCCTTTTGATGATGACAAACAAATATTAAGATTTTGAATATAATAAATGTGTTTGACAGTGAAGAACTGCACTCCCCCTATTTGAAAGCTCCTCCTACAACAGAAACTCCCCCTACAACTGTGCATGAGTGAAAATAATGAAAATTGAATGAATTTTCAAAATTAAAATATTTATAAAATACTCACTCGTAAATCAAAATCTCAACCCATTCTCCCCCTTTTGTTATCATCAAAAGGATACAACAATTAAAATATAGACGAATAATGACTAAATATATAATCTCAGCTTAAGAGGACGAACGGTAATCGTAAATCTCAATCAGTCAAAAAAAAAATCATAATATTCTGAGAACTAGTGGCATATTTCACTTTGTATAGAATACAGATTTATGATGAATTTATAAAATTGGAGAGAATTTTAAAATGATGATTTCCAATTATTTTGCATAAGAATTTTATAAAATGAGCACAAAAACAGTGATGGATTTGGACTATAATTATAAATTCAACTTAAGTGACAAAATCAAATAATCTCAAATCCCAATAGCTATCAATCAACAAATCATAATATTTCATAAAAATATTAACACATTTCATAAATTAGAACATGGATTGATAGGTTGGTTTTTACACACCAAGGAGAATTTCACAAAAATTTATTTATTCAAATTATTTTCTTTTGATTTAGGAGCACGCTGACCACACATAAACAGATCTTGGATTTTTACATGAGATCAGTTGCAGCTTAAACATAAGTAATCTCATAACCATGCATGACTAGAGCTTGGATTTTTAAATGAGGTTAGAGAAACACTTATGAATATTGATTATTTATCATTTTCAGTTCCACAAGAAAAACTCCTCGGTATATAAAACCAAAATGGATGATAGAAATGTTACTGGTACAGAAATGGTTTATGAAATAAATTTCTAAATTAATCATATTATGAAATATGCTCAACTGTATTGGGATCATTGAAAATTTTCAATTATCACTAATTCTGAATAATAACATAGTCCCATTTCTATCACAAATATTTCCACTATTTATTCAAGAGGATTTTAAAAAATAATTAAACTCTCCACATTAATATAAAATCATGATGGATGGCAGAATAATGGTAAATAAAGAAGATGTTCGTGAAATAATTACCAATTCAAAGATAATATAATAACTGTTCAATCATCATGAAAATTCAAATAGAATCTCCTATTGTTGTGAAATATACTACTGTCATTGCTTATCACAATTTCAAAATCTGATAATAATTTTGATGAATTATAAATACAGCTCAATTTGGTTATTGATTTCAATTTCTGAATGAATAATCAATAAATAACTTTAAAATTGAAAATCAGTTATAAGAGGGATATGAAGATCTATACAAGACAAGAGGAAAAAAGTATACATGATGATAAAAATATCAGCACTTCTAACTTGAGACCACTTGATGTCTCTATTAATGCGAATTTTAACATGACACTGGAGATAAAGAAGGATATCTCAAACAACAGAATTTTAAACACAAAGCCCAAGCAGATCAAGCAAATTAATTTCATCTATCAGAGCATGGTATATATTTGATACCAAAACAAGCAGTCATCAAAAAATATTTTCAAAACCAATATTTGAGCATCAAAAAATCATTTTCAAAGCAGACTTGTCAAGGAGATGTTTCAAAGATATTTCAGACTGTCACAAAAGATGATTCATGATTCAAGATTAAAAATATTATTTATTTGAAATCATTTCAAGGAATATGAAAGACTCAAAATTTAATGAATCAATCACACCAAATTATAAATTTCAGATCCAAGATATGTGTGAGATTCAATTAATCAATAGTTTCAAATGATTTTAAACAAACAAATATTCAAGTCAAATAATCATGAAATAGCAGTTTGATTTAAGACCGAATTTCCAAAGAATTTTCACAATTATTTCTGACAAGCACAAGAGAAATTTTCATATTATTTACATCAGGCATGAGAGATAATTCATGATCCAAAAATTAAGAAATCATTTATTTGAAATCGCTTGAATCAATGTCACGTTTTGAGATACAATGAATCAGTCACACAAGATTAATAATTCCAAATTTAAGTGGTGTGTGAGATTCAGAGTATCAGGAATTTCAGTTGATTTCAAATAAACAAATTCCATATAAAATGATCATGAATATAAGATGAATTCCAAGATGTAAACAATGTGATTCAAGACAAAACAGAATATCCAAGACAATCTGAAAATCAATGAAATAATCACAACTGAGAAGTAGTAGTGTGCTATAATGAGTATAATATTTCAAACTTTTCTAAAATGAATTAGAAGAAACTCAAAACTACAGAGGTGTGTGAAATTCCATTAAACTTTCAGATCTTCAAAAATTTAGAATTCAAATCAATAGTGTTCAAGATATGACAAGAATACATCAACACTGTTATGAATTCAGAAAACAGAAAATAAACCTCAAAACAATTGCAGATATTTACAATTTTAAATTCAAAATCTGGAAATGATTAAAACATAAGGGTTTTATTCAATTGAAGCGAATTTCCAGAAAATCATGAATTCTGCAATTTGAAGTTAAGTAAGCTCAGGGAAGAAAGACAAAAGTATATGGCAGTGTCAAATCAAGAACAGAAAAAAAATAGAAGGGGTAGAAGAAGGAAAAGAAAAAAATAATTACAAAGATGAGTTCAGATATCATACCTGAAATCAATGTAAACCAAATCTCTAACTCAACAGACTTGGCCAAGGAACTCTAAATGATACTGGAACAGAGAATATGTAACACCCCGAATTTTCTGTTAACACCAAATTTACAAATTAAAGTATAATTAATTCAGAATGTGGGAAATAAGGGAAATGGGTTACGCCATTGTGTTCGTCTCGGAATTCTGCTTGAAATAGAGTCCGAGTTTGCGTAAATCGGACTCTGTATGAAGAAGTTATGGCCGTCGGAAGTTTCAGAATTTAAAATAAAGAAAACAGCTCGAAGATTCGAATTCAAATTCGAATTCAAACCCAAAAACAAGCTGGGCGGGAAATTTCCCGCCCAGGACTAGGTCGACCTGGGGGTCGACCATAGTGTCGACCTCCCAGGGACCAGGTCGACCATAGTGTCGACCTGGGGGTCGACCTGCTTGGTCGGCCTGACTTGCCTGGTCGGGTTCTGGTCGAATTTCTGAGTCTTGCTGTGTCATTTGGGCTGACTTGTCGCTTTCTGGTTGGCTCTTCTCGATGTGAATGGTCTAGATTCATTTATGATCATCTGACGGCTCTAATCAATTTGAAATTCTATAAATACAACCTAAGTCTCCAACCTAAGTACACACAAAAAATAGAACTTGAGCCGTCATGCTGCTGGAAGGAAGCCAAGAATAGCCTCCACTTGAAGGAAGCTTAGAGACGAACAAATCTAATTCAAAACTAAAGTAAAAACAAGATTAAAACAACGTTTATCTACCCAAAGGAAAGCATCTCAATTTCAGAACTCAGAATCCAGAATTCAAGTTCGTCATTCGTTGTAAGTATAGTGATCTTTCCGATCGGAATAAAAATTAAGATTTAATTCGATGTAAAGTGAAAATTGGAATCATACTATGTTGTATAATATGTTAATTCATATTTAGTTGTGACAATGGTTTCATTAGAATGTTTGTGGATTAGTTTAGTTGATGTTGGATCCATTAGAATGTTTGTGGATTAATCTAGTTGATGTTGGATCTATTCAAATTCCCATACAAGTTATTTGGTTCATATCTACACCTATATGCTTAGGTGATTATGACAAGTTATATGCCGTACAATAGAACTTCTGTGCCTATATGGTTAAATTTACATACATGGTCATATGTTCACACAAAAGTTGCAAGTTCATAATTGGATCCATGCCAAGATCCACTTTAATACATGTTTCATGTTATAATTGGACATATGATTTGATCTAGTTCACACATGTGATAAAATTATACATACTTTATGGAAATGTCGTATTCTTGTCATATGCTAGTTATGTTCGATGTTATGCCTAGATAAAAATATGTTTAGGCTTATGTTTCATGCAAGTCTAAATTATGCAATTTCATGTGTCACCTATTTAATTTGATTCTTATTTTGAATGCAAGTTCACATGACAAGTTGGAACCCATGATTTATGTTAATTAGATCGCAAAGTTGCAAGTTCATATGTCACACACCCTTTTTTTATTTAGAATATTTCTTGTTCTTGGCTTTCCCTTTTTCTATGTTTATAAGTTGGGCTGAAATATCTAGCCCAACATTCATTATTATCTAGCGAACGTACAAACGGGGGAATAACATTGGGATTAAACATGAAAATATATGTGTTGGCATGTTTGGCACATGCCAATAATTGGTGACATTTAAATGGGATGAATTTCCATGCCTAAAAATAATGAACTTGGAAAGTGGGCCAAAACATTTACATATATAAAATGTAAGTTTAGACAATACGAATATGCTTAACCCGAGGTTGGATTGAGTTCTGATATAAACCTGTCCGGACCCGCCCGACTGTCCAGTAATCACAACAATACCTATCCAATGTGGGTGGTTAATGCATTGAGCCCAATAAAGACCCGAGGTTAGACTGAGTTGTGGTGTAAACCTGCCCGGAACCGACCGGCACATCCAGTAACCACAACAATATCTGTCTAATGTGAGTGGTTGGTGCTTTAATGAATATATTAAAGCTAAGTCAGGATTGGTAGGGTTAAGTCAATTAAATAAATACTTAACCAAACTCAACATGTTAACTAAATCTGATGGGTGGGGTCAGGTTCATACAGACACTTAACCATTTAACATGTTTGACTAGAAAACCCTATTAACAGGGGCCCATTTCAGTAGTAACCCAATTAGGTATCATGGTACCCTGAAACTAGGCAGGGTGGGGCACGATTACTGGGCTAATTGTAAGCGGTCAAAGCAACGGCAGGCGGTGCAAGTGTGCGTTCTAACGGAGTGCATGCGTTCACACACTCCGGAGCAGACAAACAGGGCACTGGGCACCAGTATTATAACCTATGCATTCTGGAATTGTGTCGGGCCGCCACCATGGGACTTGATACAACCCATGGTGGGACCAGCATAGGTATCTACAATCATTGGGGGCCGTATGACACACATGATTTTGCAAGTAGGAGCCGATCTTTAGAAAGGGGATCACTTCATCCCGATCATGGGGTGCCAGTCGAAACAAATATAAGTGGGTGCAGAGGTATAGTGTGGGGTGCGATAGTATATTCGGTTCTAAACTATTTTATCTTAGTTCATGGTACTTTCCTGTTTTCAGTTTATACCTATCATGCCCTTTTTCTTATTCTCATACTGAAGAGTCACTAGACTTACTCAGGCTTTATGTCTAACTCTATTTTTCTTTCGTCTTCTTTTCTTCTGTTTCCCCCCTCCAGGTCCACAGGGAGGAAACAACCCAGCTTAGTCAGACTCTTTGCAAGCTTAAAGACAGTAGATGTATGGTTTTGATCTCTTTCGTTCGGGCTATGACTTTGGATATCACTTGGGGGATTTTTGTTACTTTAATTATGTTTTATGCTTCTTTATAATCAAGACAGTAATGATGATGTAATGTTTTGAAAGTTTGTTTTGAGACAATTATGGAAATGTTTTGTATGAACATGTATTTATGAAATGAAAGTCTATTTGTTTTCCGCTGCTTATATATCTATGTTTATATTTGTCTTGTATTTTATCTGTGACTTTTACCTATAAACCTCCACCGAAGTTAAGACATTCCCATTGTGAGTGACTTTAATGGAGGTAGGGTGTTTCACTTGGTATCAGAGCATAGGTTTACCAGATCAGATAAAAAATTTTGAAACTATTTTCAGAAAGAAGTTTAAAGAAGCATTTTTCAAGAAAAGTGTTGTTATTTAAAAAGGCATAATCCCCCAAAGCCATACGCACTATCTCCCTATCCTTCGTTTTGAATCTTTCCATTTTGTTTCAGCATGTCTGGGGACCTTAACCTTCCTGAGGGGGTGCCAGTACCTGGTTGGTTCCGAAGAAACTTAGAAGCTAGGGCCAATGGCGCGGGCCCAGCAGACATACATCCTCCTCCCCCAGTGGCAGCAGTTCCTCCTCCTCCTCTTGGTAATGCTTTCGCAAAAATGCATAGAGACTTCAAGGCTATGGGTGGAAAGGACTTTCATGGAACTGAACCCTTTGTGGTAGCAAGGAACTGGCTGAAGGAGACCGAAGATTTGTTCGTCATTTTCGGAGTTGACGACAGGAAAAAGATACAGCTAGCAGTGTGGTTGCTTAAAGATGAAGCTTCGTATTGGTGGGAGATTACCCATGCGGAGAGGCCAGTGGAAACTCGGGAAGACTTCTGGATGAGATTTGAGATGAAATTCCTCTCCTAAGCTGAGAGAAGCCTGCAGATGGAAAAGTTCCTAACTCTTAAGCAAGGAAGCATGACGATCAGGGAGTACGTCAATCAGTTTAATCAGCTGGCTAGATTTGGGCTGGATTTGGTAAACACTCAAGACAAGAAGGCTCTTCGCTTCGTCAAAGGTCTGAATGAGCCTCTATACAGCCTTGCTATGACCAATGTACCCACAGGAGCGACTTATGAAAGCTTGGTGAACATGGCATTGCTACACGAGGAAGACAAGGGCAAGAAAGAGGCAAAGGTGGAAGTGCCTCAAGAAAAGAAAGTGGGTTTACAAACTAAGAAAACAGACTTCAAGAAAGGCGGGAAAAACAACAAATCCCGTGAAAAGAGAAGGTGTAATTTATGTGGCATTGTTGGACATGTGATGAAAGACTGTAGAAAGTAGAAGGCAAAGATGAATGGTGGTTGCTTCCATTGCAGCGAGACTGGACACATGGCTAAGGACTGCCCAAAGAAGCGAGGGCAGGGACAGAGGACTGGATCCACTTTAGAGGGACAGGTTCACGCACTGGTGGCACCTCCACAGGAACAAGGTAATAATATTTCTGTAGAAAGTGTAGTTTATCTTTATGATCATCCAGTTCTGTAATGATCCGAAAATCCGGTCCAATTTGAGCTGACTAAATAACACAAGTCCAACTCCAAATTGCACTGAAAATTCAAGAAATTTATAGAAAGAAGATAGAGGGTGAGGATAGATAAGATAGAACTAGTAGAATAGAAGAAGAAGAAGAAGAACATCATCATCAGAGTAACACGAATCTCGCAGCGGAACGAATAAAATATAACATAACTTTTGAAATACAAACAGTATATGTATATAATAACATTTCAGAGTACAACACTTACAACACAACGGAAATAATAATAGCTATAGAATCTTGAAGACTCCTGCTCCAAGCTCTCCAAGTGTATCTGAAAAATCCCGACTACTTGACTGCCCGTACAAAATTAGGCACCCAAGAGTTTAGGGAAAACAAACAAATAAACTCCGGGTCAGTCATGGGACTGGTGTGAGTAAAACAGTTAAAACAGTTCGAACAAGTAAACGATATCTCATAAGACCACGCCGTATAACGGAACGGGTTTTTCCCTTATGAGAATCCAAAATATCTTTATATCAAAAACCTTTTGATATTATAATAATGTCTATCTACTACACTATAATAATCATCTAGCGGAAACGCTTTCATTTCACGTTCTACATATATAGTATACAATCAAAACCGCAAGCGCGTATGGGGTAATGGATTTCCACTATGACAAGGTATGGAACCACCTTCCGATCAGTGTACTCTAGGAACGATACACTGGAGTTCAACAAGAACATCTTGTGACTCAACCACACATGACCAACCACTCATTTCGCTTGAGTGTATCGAATGTACATCACCAACGGTTGGGATCAGCAACCGTTCCCGTATATATATATGGGACAGCATTGATAGATTAAAGAAGCAAATGAATATTCTCTAGATAGGTGATTATACACCCTACTTCGGTGCGACCGACTTAGCCATGCTGCCGGCCCGATTTTTGTCATTTACCGGATGTTGAGGCCAGAGTGTACGATTACTTCCCATTCATTGATAACACGATCACCTTGAATGCCACATTATCAAATCCGTTAATCATTAGTTGGTTTATACAAATATCCTGGATGTTATGCTAAGGGATAAATCCGTTGCAACCATATATATTTATACATACCAACCCATTCGATCATTGGAAATACTTTGTCAGACATTCGTCCATTTACGTTCGTTCTGGGACTGAACGAAACAGAAGGCACTATTCAGCACATCCATCTTAGGCACTGTTATCTAAGACTTATACAATAGCCCTTGCATTTTACTCCGTCTTCAAGTTTTCTCTAGCATATTCGCAACTCTAATGCCAATACAGAGTGGTTCTTTGGATAATAACCCAACCAGTCTCTCCATATCAACAACGTAAATATGGTCAAAACTTGATAGTCTGTGATTTAACTATCAATGAAAACATGTCGGTGTACAAACAACGATCTAAATTCCAAATGGAATTATCGATCCAATCATCCAACATATAATATGTATATATATATATATTTCCTTATTTTCTCTGATTAGAAAATATATGTTTATTAACATCGGAAAACATTTCCAATCCTCATTCACATTCCACTAACTTCCACAACTATTAGTCCCCAATTATAAACTAGTAAAAGAACAATTCTCTAAGTATAAACCCTGAAGGCCGAAACCAACATCAGATCCACACTCAGAAAACGATTCAACTTACTAATATATTGTCAGTTTCTAATCTTGCTCAACTCTATTTCTTTAACTCTATTCGATTAACTCTAACTGATTAACTCAAATTTGAATAACCTATATTCGATTTACTCCTTTAAATAACGTTTATCCATTTATAAAGATTTACTTTTAGTAACGGTTCTTCACTTTAAAAATGTCCTTTTTATAACGTTTCTCCACTTATATAGATTTCCTTATAACAGCGTTTAATTACTTATAATGATTTCCTAATAACAACATTTAATCACTTATAATGATTTCCTAATAACAGCGTTTTATCACTTATAATGATTTCCTATAACAGCGTTTAATCACTTATAATGATTTCCTAATAAATATCCCTTTTATTCTTTCTATTATATTATCCCAATAAACATCCCTCTTTATAAAATCCTTTGATTTTATAAATAAATTCTCCTTTATAAAATCCCTTGATTTTATAAACAAATTCTCTTTAACAAGTTTAAAATCTCATTTTATAACAAATATCCCTTTTATAAAACCTCTTTGATTTCCTAAATAGATTTCCTTTTATAATATCATATTTATTTCCAAAATATTTCACCTTTTTCATTTATTCTATTTTCTAAATAAATATTCCTTTATAAATTCTATTCACTTCCTAAGTAAACATCTTTATTTATACTTCTATTTACTTGCTAAGTAAATAATCGTTTGACACTTCTATTTCAATACACAGTTTGAAAATTTCCCTTTTTACTTTCCAGTATTCATTTTGGTATTTAAAATACCGTACAACTATGATTAAAATCATCCACACATATAAAATCAATAACCAATTTTATATCACAGCATATATCACAATATATGATAAACATTAAAATAAATGTTGAGGAATCCAGTCGGATTTCTCCAACCTGTTCCCCTGCATCACAGATGTTAAACCATAAAATTAACATCAACTTCATTTCAGTATGAAATGTTCTGATAGGCAATATCAATATTTAATGGTATATATATATATATAATTTCAACTAACTGACTAGCAGTTCAATCAACCAATCTACACACAATAGTCAATCAATATCTAACAGTTCTAAAAGTACATTATAAAAATATAACTGTTCAGAGTTGGTGAGTTTTACTCACATTGTCCGTAATCGTTAACCAACGATTTACGGTCGATAATTCTGATCCTACAATTTATTTTGCAATAAATTGTAACGAGCTTCGATCCACTCTCCATCAGTTCCATGTTGTAGTGTCTGTCCGTACGGTCCCAACGGATTCAACCGTTCGAAATTCCCTTCACCCCAATACACTTTGGAGCTGCCCACCTTCTCTGTCGTCCCGTTTCCCATTCTGCTTCCCATCTGTTCAAACTATCGGCTCCTCATCTGAATGCATTTTCATTTCATTCTATTCCCTTTCTTCCTTTGTTTTTATTTATTTATAAAGCAATTGGGCTTTACTTCTTTTATTTATTTTCCTCGGCCCAACTACCCATAGAAAAATCCACACCCTCGTTGGCCTTTCTTCCCCTTTCAATTGTTTGAATAGTATTGTCTTCTTCTTGGTTTATATATTTCGAATGTCCCCTTAAAGCCACATACATCTGCTTACTTACAGAGCCCAGGCAAACTATAAACTAAATATGTCTGTATTTTATACCGTGGGCCTTACCCTTAAATCAATATGTGGCCCAACTATCCCACTAGTTTGCTACAGTTCTTTCTCTCCCAATCCAATACCGCAAGCTCCTGTAGTAGTAAACCCCTCTTTACGCACCTCCTCCAGTATATATATATATATATAAACCCATACTCCCAACTTCTCTACGGTATTAAGTTCAACTAGTACAGAAGAAACACTCCTTTCACAAAAAGGATTTGCTCTGTAACCAAAGTCCACCACAACGTGAACTCCCCTTTACTCTTCTTTAATCCGTTCAGGTTTCCATGAACCCATTTTCTTCATGATGTTCTCTCGCACCCTCCTTCCTTCATCGAGCTTCACACCGGACTCCTGGCCATCTTCACGTTCAACTCCTCAAGAATATTTACTGTAAATACCTTGCGTCCACCCTTCATGATTCACTACTTACGCCAGTTACCTTCCTCTCCCATCTCTTCTCCTTTTACTTAAACACAGTAGCCTATACACCCCCTCATCGCACCTTTCCTTTTCCCAACTCCTCTCAACCCTTTTCCTTTTCTTTGAACAGTGCTTCACTCCTATACAACACGCAAGTTCTCCTCTCCTTGCTTCAAACTGGACAGCTTCACGTTCTTCATCCCAATCTTCATGCACGCAAGGCCTAGAATACATGCAGTAACTCCCTCAATGATTTCGTTGTTGAAACCCTTTGAAGAAATGAAGAGATTTGATCGGACTTTAAAGGGATTGTTTGAAGTTTTCGTCCGTTCGTTGCTGAAAGTGGAGGCGGTCTGTCCACTTCAGTTGCGAAGAAGAATGAAAGAAATGAATGTCTCCATTTTGCTGGAGAAGAGAGTGCGAGCTAAAAAGAAATGGGTACGTTTGAGGTTATATTTATATTGGTGGCTTTTACTTCAAGGGTAAGGAATATAAAACTTCGTTGTTAAGTCTGCACTCTGCCGTGATGTATCAGTATGATTTGATCATACAGTTTCTATCCTGATGTTTAGTGTAGGTCGGTAGAACATTATTTAAATGGAGAGGGGACGTGTATTAAGTGGGATGTATGGTGGCAGCGTGTGGTCACTTCTAAAGTATTTGTTTTTAAAGCAATAGTTTTGTTTGGCTATGAAATTTTCCTTCTATCAGATGGCAGCTTCCATCAATTGGCACTGTTATTTTAGTGTATAGTCTTTGTCGGCTTCAAGGAAATAAAAATGATTTAGGCATATAGCAGCTTCTGTCGGCTAAAAACAAGAGTGAGTGACAATTTTAAGTTTTGATGTTGAAGGGTGTACGATTTCTTCGAACGCAAGGCATTGGTTTGAATTTCAAGTAATACAGAATTTTATTCGTTACGGATCTCTACAGACAGAAATAAAAATGCCGTTGTGTTCAGCAATGCACCACGATCCCAAAAATATAATAATACCGGTAGTTTAACTCATATTGTGAAACCCCGAAATGTCGATACAGGGTGCCAAATATTCCAAATAAAAAGTTGCTTATTTAATTAATTAAAAATTACCATAAAATTCTAAAAATTAAATTATCACTTCTTCCCAAAAGAACCTTGTCTAAATTTAAACCCGATCTCTAGTTATATCGAATAATCTGTTACGGTCGATAAACGATTTTATAGCGACTATTTTAAAATTTGATTTGGACATATCTCAAATCTACACAACGAAATCCTGATTTTTCTCTCTCCCCAGAAAGATATAATCCACCAGCTCCACACGTTTCTTGTTTCACAGAAATCCGATTTAAAACGGCTTCTGTATATTCGTTTAAAGTTTGAATCGCCAAATCACGAACTACAGCGCCATTTCGAGCTCGATTATAATTATAAAATAATTTATATTTCCAACTGGCGTTATTAAATTTATTCGTTAATATATTTCAATATATAAACTGAAATATATTTTAAACTGTCCAATTCACTTGATATCGTGGATTCTGATATTTTCGATTCTTCCGGTCATCTATTATCCTATTATTCATATTAATTAAATATAAATATTATTTAATTCGAATTATCGATATCGCTAAAACAATATTTAATAATTAAATCAGTTAATTATTCTCCTACCAAATTACGGGTCATTACATTCTTCCGCACTTAAAATAATTTCGTCCTCGAAATTGCTAAGGTAGTGGAGGACCCTATCTATTGGGTAAAAATTTATCTATTTACCCCTTAACCTCAGTTTCACTGAACCACTTAAGTTCCAGTTAAAATATTAATTCATTCCGACTTTCTGAATTTTCAAAAAAAACAAAAATTGAATATTTTCTAACACTGTAAATTTTCGGAAAATTTCGCCTTAACCTCCTTTGTACAGCCCTATCGGTAAAACCACAACTCGCCTCTCTGGGCCATCTCCAACCAAAAGAATATCAAAAGCCAAGCGGCTTGCCAATTCGTCTTATAAATTCCAAACTTATATCAATTATAAACTTGTACCTTTTCGTCGGCCATATCATTATATCACTTTCATATGCTACCAATCCTGCATATATAAATGTCATTCTAAATCAACTTATCCTCAAACTAAATCATTTGTTTCTATCCACGCCAAATTCCATTCAAACTCCAATATCAAATTTCAAACCCTTGACTTATCAACTCAATTTCATTCCTGGTTAAATTTAACTTTGTCTAAGTTAAATTTCAACTTAATTTATTCACTTTCAATATTTTAATCCATTTAACTTCATAAGTTAAATTTTTAATTTCAAAATTTAAATCCCTGCGTTTATTCAAGTCACTTGAAATTATAATAACAATTCAAAATCCTTTGAATTCCTGAGTAACTTGTTTTTGCAAAACAATTTCAAAACAAAATCTTTGGTAGTAATCCGTCACTTAGCAACTCGAAAATTACACCGATGATGTATCGATCCATCATCGGAATTATTTCCCAGCGATCAAAGTGAGTTCAATACTATATTCCTTTCAAAACCACTTTTAAACACTTCCCATTTTGAAATCAATCCCAGATATCCTTATCAAAACAAATTTAAAACCTCCCAGGATTTTAAAATTCAAGCATACTTAATCCAGATTAAATTACAAACACAGATCTGAATTTCCAGTTTTAAATTTCAATTCTGACTTTAATTTCAGATTTAATTCATTCGTAACGCTTATACGAATTCTGATTGATTATTTATAACCATTCCACTTTTATAATCTTATTCGATTATAATAACAACTAACACATTATAATATTTCAAATATATATACTTGGGTAAAATTATTTCATTTACCCTCTTTTCAAAACATACCATGTCGGTTCATCGTATTTAAGTGTTTAGTAACCCCTATCGATGTTGTGGTGCCCCACCATCGACCAGAATTCATAAGCCACTCAACCAATAAAGATCCACAATATAAAAAAAAGTATATCAAATAACAAATACGTTCACTCGTATATATACACTCAAACTCAGTCTAGGGTATTACTAACCCCATCTCTACTGAGTCACGCCACAGAGCCAAGGTAATACTTAACCTTAAGCTCTGATACCAACTGTAATGACCCGAAAATCCGGTCCAATTTGAGCTGACTAAATAACACAAGTCCAACCCCAAATTGCACTGAAAATTCAAGAAATTTATAGAAAGAAGATTGAGGGTGAGGATAGATAAGATAGAACTAGTAGAATAGAAGAAGAAGAAGAACATCATCATCAGAGTAACACGAATCTCGCAGTGGAATGAATAAAATATAACATAACTTTTGAAATACAAACAGTATATGTATATAATAACATTTCAGAGTACAACACTTACAACACGGCTGAAATAATAATAGCTATAGAATCTTGAAGCCTCCTGCTCCAAGCTCTCCAAGTGTATCTGAAAAATCCCGACTACTTGACTGCTGTACAAAATTAGGCACTCAAGAGTTTAGGGAAAACAAACAAATAAACTCCGGGTCAGTCATGGGACTGGTGTGAGTAAAACAGTTAAAACGGTTCAAACAAGTAAACGATATCTCATAAGACCACACCGTATAATGGAACGGGTTTTTCCCTTATGAGAATCCAAAATATCTTTATATCAAAAACCTTTTGATATTATAATAATGTCTATCTAATACACTATAATAATCATCTAGCAGAAACGCTTTCATCTCACGTTCTACATATATAGTATACAATCAAAACAGCAAGCGCGTATGGGGTAATGGATTTCCACTATGACAAGGTATGGAACCACCTTCTGATCAGTGTACTCTAGGAATGATACACTGGAGTTCAACAAGAACATCTTGTAACTCAGCCACACATGACCAACCACTCATTTCGCTTGAGTGTATCGATTGTACATCACCAACGGTTGGGATGAGCAACCGTTCCCGTATATATATATATATATATATATATATATATATATATATATATATATATATATATATATATGGTACAGCATTGATAGATTAAAGAAGCAAATGAATATTCTCTAGATAGGTGATTATACACCCTACTTCGGTGCGACCGACTTAGCTATGCTGCCTGCCCGATTTTCGTCATTTACCGGATGTTAAGGCCAGAGTCTACGATTACTTCCCATTCATTGATAACACGATCACCTTGAATGCCACATTATCAAATCCGTTAATCATTAGTTGGTTTATACAAATATCCTGGAAGTTATGCTAAGGGATAAATCCGTTGCGACCATATATATTTATACCGACCAACCTATTCGATCATTGGAAATACTTTGTCAGACATTCGTCCATTTACAATCGTTCTGGGACTGAACGAAACCGACGGCACTATTCAGTACATCCATCTTAGGCACTGTTATCTAAGACTTATACAATAGCCGTTGCATTTTACTCCGTCTTCAAGTTTTCTGTGGCATATTCGCAACGCTTATGCCAATACAAAGGGGTTCTTTGGATAATAACCCAACCGGTCTCTCCATATCAACAAAGTAAATATGGTCAGAACTTGATAGTCTGTGATTTAACTATCAATGAAAACATGTCGGTGTACAAACAACGATCTAAATTCCAAATGGAATTATCGATCCAATCATCCAACATATAATATATATATATATTTATATTTCCTTATTTTCTCTGATTAGAAAATATACGTTTATTAACATTGGAAAACATTTCCAATCCTCATTCACATTCCACTAACTTCCACAACTATCAGTCCCTAACTATAAACTAGTAAAAGAACAATTCTCTAAGTATAAACCCCGAAGGCCGAAACCAACATCAGATCCACACTCAAAAAACGATTCAACTTACTAATCTCTAGTCAGTTTCTAATCTTGCTCAACTCTATTTCTTTAACTCTATTCGATTAACTCTAACTGATTATCTCAAATTCGAATAACCTATATTCGATTTACTCCTTTAAATAACGTTTATCCATTTATAAAGATTTACTTTTAGTAACGGTTCTTCACTTTAAAAATGTCCATTTTGTAACGTTTCTCCACTTATAAAGATTTCCTTATAACAGCGTTTAATTACTTACAATGATTTCCTAACAACAGCGTTTAATCACTTATAATGATTTCCTAATAACAGCGTTTTATCACTTATAATAATTTCCTATAACAGCGTTTAATCACTGATAATGATTTCCTAATAAATATCACTTATATTCTTTCTATTATATTATCCCAATAAACATCCCTCTTTATAAAATCCTTTGATTTTATATATAAATTCTCCTTTATAAAATCCCTTGATTTTATAAACAAATTCTCTTTAACAAGTTTAAAATCTCATTTTATAACAAATATCCCTTTTATAAAACCTCTTTGATTTCCTAAATAAATTTCCTTTTATAATCTGTCTTCCAATAGTAAAGAAGCATAAAACCATGGTCATAAATCATTCCCCATGTAAAACAGTAAAGCAGCCATAGCCAAGAAAGGTCCAAGCCATATATGATGATCTTGAAGCAGAAAGAAGTCCCAACTAAGTCGTAGTGTTTCCTCCCCGAGAACCTGGGGGGAAACGGAAGAAAAAGAGGCAAAACAAAACGGGTCAGTCATACAGACTGGTAAGTCCTAGTGACTTTCAGCATAGAAAAAAGTAACGGTTACATGACATGTATAAAATGAAAGTAAACATAACGATGATGACAAGATAGGTAAGTTAAACTAAGATAACAAGATAAACTACGGTAACAAGATAAACTATTTATAACATCGCAAGTTCAACATTCTCTACACCAAAACTAGTCTAACAAGATTAGGTGTTATCCTAATGTCTAAACAGAAACGGAAACAGAAACAGGGTGATCTTTACAGAATAGTAATGGGCTTTTACCTCCCTAACAGAAACAGAAATAGGCTTTTGTCACCTGTACTAGTTACCCAACCCGTGTTATGTATTAACTATGAAATGATCCCTTGCCCAATATCATGAAATGACCCATTACTTGGTCCCACGAAACGATCTATTAATCAATCGGCTCCCTACAAGTTCTAGCTCGTCATGTGTCTGTGTCATACGGCCCTATCACGAATGTAGTCACCTTTGCTAGGTCCACCATAGGGTGTATCAAGCCCTAGGGTGCCAACCACCGACACGAATCAAGCACGCACAGTGTAAACTTACCAGTGCCCAATGCCTGCTTTTTCAACTCCGGACTACGTGCACGACCATAGTCCGCCTGAACCTACAATGGCGCCCCAACTCAGCCATCGTTCTGGTCGCTTACAATCAGCCCAGTAATCGTGCCCCACCCTGCCTAGTTCCAGGGTACCATGATACATCTAGTGGGTTACTGCTGAAAAGGACCGAGTAACTAGGGTTTCCATCCTGCAGGTTAAGTGCTGTCATTTAAATTCGAGACTTAACCCCATTAATCTAGCATGTCAAGTTGGTTAAATGTGGTCATTCAAGTTCGTGACTTAACCCGTCTACGTGTCATGTCAAATTGGCTAAGTGTTGTCGTTCAAGTTCATGACTTAGCCCTACGAATCATGTGTCAAGTTGGTTAAGTATGTTCAAGCGGTTCATGTCTTAACCCTACCAAATCATCATGTCAAATTGGTTAAGTATATTCAAGCGGTTCATGACTTAACCCTACCAAATCATCGTGTCAAATTGGTTAAGTATATTCAAGCGGTTCATGACTTAACCCTACCAAATCATCGTGTCAAATTGGTTAAGTATATTCAATCGGTTCATGACTTAACCCAACCAAATCATCGTGTCAAATTGGTTAAGTATATTCAAGCGGTTCATGACTTAACCCTACCAAATCATCATGTCAAATTGGTTAAGTATATTCAAGCGGTTCATAACTTTACCCTATCATGTGGCATTAAATAAATTAATGCACCCCAACCTCTTACATTAGACTTGTGTTTGGGGTTACTGGATGTGCCGGGCGGTTCAGGGTAGATTTACACCACAACCTAGTATAACCTCGGGTTTTAAGCGCGATATGACCAACTACCCACATTGGATCTTATTGTTTGCAGTCACTGGATTTGCCGGGTGGTTCCGGGCAGAATTACACTGCAAACTCAACCCAACCTCGAGTTGGTCATTTTCAAGTTCATTCTAAGTGTCATGTCCATGTTCAATTTTCATGTCAAGTTCGTGTCAAGTTTCTAAGCAAGTTTCATGTCAAGTTTTCATGTCAAGTTTTAAGGTTTCAACTTATGCCTATTATCAAGTTCATGATTCTTATTCATAACCAATTCATGTTTGCCTAATCTACCCAAATCGTATTCCCATCGCATGTAAACGTGAATCGATCTAAATTACAAGTAAATCCAAGTCCAAAATAAAAGGGAATAACATCCAAACTATGATAGGCAAAATATCGAGCACAAGGTGATAAATCTAGCATGATACGGCTTGAGATAATTGGTCATAACATCACTGGCATATAGAATAATAGTCCCGAAACATTGGATTACAGGTCTAACATAATAAGGTGATATTCATGATAAAAGTTGGCATAAGTTGATAGTCCCAAACTTGTGGATAACAACTGATTCAACATCACAGGCATAATAATATTATGGACATGAAAGGATTTGATTTACAACATGAATAGGCCCAAGTTAATTTTCATAGCAATGTTCCCAAAAGTCAAGGTTTAAGAGAGGATAGGGTGAAAACTGAATTAAGAAGTCTTATCATCAAGTCAAGATCCAAGAATTCATTTTACGATCTAGCGTTTGAATAATAAACTAGGTCCAACAGCATGAAAGGGCATGATTCAGTTGATAAGAAATAACCCAAAATCATAGATTCAAGAAGAGACAAGAACAAATCCAAATAGATAATAAAGCTTAAGTACAATTTCATTTTATCCATGTCCATATTAAATTTAATAAGTTTCAATCTCAAAGTAACTAGAACTTACAGATTGTGGTCTAAGAAATTGAGATGCAGAAGTTGAATCTAGAAACTAGTCGTCGATTGGTTGATTCGATGAATTCTGATTTGATTGCAGAAGCAAGCCCCCAATAGGCAATTCCTAGTCGTAGTCTTCAAGAATTAGTCTTCATGTTTTATTTTAATTTATCTTAATTTAATTTAGAGGGAGAAGAAGAAGAAGAAGCCATGTCCATCAAGAATTTGTGCAGCATAACGTTAGACAAGAATGGTGTAAAGAGAATGAGGCTAGGAGGCTGTTTATATAGGATTAAGCGGAAGAATCCAGGCAGAAAACGAGACCAGATATATCAGAATGAACCCAGGCTGAAAACCAAGTTTCGGCACCAGGTCGACCATAGGGTCGACCTGGTCCCTGGGAGGTCGACCATAGTGTCGACCCCCAGGTCGACCTGGTCCTTGGCGGGAAATTTCCTGCCCAGTCTGCCATAGGGTTTGAATTCAAATTTCGAATTTGAATTTCGAGCTATTTTTGATTCTAAAAGTTCCTGAAACTTCGGAGGGCCATAACTTGGTCGTACAGACTCCGTTTTTCGAAAACTCGGACTCGTTTCTAAGCTGAATTTCGAGATGAACGCACTGGCGTAACCCGTTTCCCCTGATTCTTGTTTTATAATTTAATTCTTTTTTGATTTATGGTTATAACATGTTATTAAAATACGTGTTGTTACATTCTCCCCTCCTTAAAGGATTTCGTCCCCGAAATCTCTAAGTTAGGAAGTATGTATCCTACCATCCATCATCCATCTACTCAAAACATCATCCACAAGCAATTATTGTCCTTAAAAGATTCGTAATGTTGTATGTATATATGCGAAAAGTGTGTGTATATGTAATTATCTAATGCAAAAGATCAGGCGGTTACTGATTCAGTAAACCTCCTTAATGCAAAGTATGCTAGTGCGATGAGTCCAACATGTATGCAAATTCCTATTACATTTCACAATTTCTACATGAGTGCTCAAACATTCATTCATATGCAACATCCAAGTGATATCATATCAAGTTTCCATCCATGTACAAGTATAAACATTCATGCATATGCAATATGAGATGTGACTGAGCCGATCTAGTGCCTAATGTGTGTTATGAAACCACGAGCAACCGCTAGCAACCACTTGCAATCATCAACCATAACATGTCTCAAACACATGTTTACATCCATTAGTTCCTACCTAAAGGTATAGTCGAATGATAGAAGCAAGTAAAGAAAAACTTTGTACCCATTAGGCAATGTCAAAACTGGAAATCTTCCTCATATGTATATTGATTAGGAGAATAACTCCCCTAAACACCAACCCCGAAGACCGAAATCAACATCAGACTGATATCCAGAGAATTTCTCAATCCAACCAATGTATCCGATTCTAGGAAAATAAGCATGATAAACTCCTTTTTAGGTCGCGAGAAATCCCTTCCTAAAACCAACCCATATCCTATAAAGCCCAAAAAGTTTAGTCAACCCAACGAACACCCTCTAGCCCCAACATGTATTACTAACAGATGAGTCATACTCCCTATGGGGTTTGCAACAGAAATAGGATTGAGATATAGGACCGAGAGGATATACATAAAAGATAGCATGCAAGTAAGCTCTACAAGAAAACAGGGATCAAGGATATACTCTTAAAAAGAGATATGATGCGCGTATATAGTCTTCAATCTTCTAAGTCGCATTCCCTTTAGCTTAACTCCATTGTGCTTTGACCGTCTTTAACTTCATAATTTCGTAGCTTCTTAATTCTTGTTTCCAAAATTTGAGTTGGAACACATTTCACTGTTGTCGTTCGTCCCACTTTCACTTATTCTCCTTCTAGCATACTCGGCTCAAATATAACTTCATACTCATGGTTTCATGCAAGCTCTCCAAAATTCACTAGTGAATCTTGGATCTCGTTTACTCACTATAAGGTATTCCATGCAGAAGAACTATCTCTTGAAAATAAACAGATGCCAGCCATGTTGCCAAATTTACTTACTATGGTGATTTCCTATAACTCATGCATAAGCGAAATGAACCATCCGCCTTAGTGCCGAACACTACTCGAGCGGATCAACAAATGTATCAAGAGATTCTAGGTAACTAAGCATGACAGAATCCTAAGGGTTACACTAGACTTCAAGGGCATTACCGAGGCAAGTCAAGAGTCTAACTACCCTCTTTTCATACTCGAGAATGGTACCATTTCTGGATAACCACCCCATCCCTAGAATCAACCCATAGCCCAAAAACATAAGCATTTCTTCTAAACTCAACGCTTAGCATAGACATTCCCAAATCCAAACAAGTCATGAATAAATGAGCCGATTCCCCAATAAGATTTGAGACAAAAATGGGATCCTCCACTATGCTAGTACTAAGGTGCAGAGACTCAACTATCGAAGCAGAATTAAAAGGATGCGATGAACAAAAACAAAGTTCTAACGGGATGATAGAAAAGAAAAACTAAACCTTTAATAGAAACGTTACGACCTCTCTTAGGTATGCTAGTAGTGAGAGCATACAATTTCCCTCTCGACGATCTTGTCCTTTGCCCTTGTCCTTGTCCTATAACACTTAACTACATGTCCCTTTTTACCATACTAACGATACTCTTTCTTGTTATGGGTTTTATTATTCTTTCACTTTGGCTTCTTCCCTTCCACCTTTTCCTCCTTCGTGGATTAAGCCCTATCAACAAGTTTCTTATCCTTAGGCTTGTGTTCTTTTATCCTCGTTCTTACTATCCTTGTATAGCTTGTTGACAAGTTTCTCAAAAGCTACCTCCATCGCACGGCAACCCTACAAAGCTTGAAATAAGATTAGTCGCAGATGGAACTACTATGGCTCTTGATGGAGGTTGGGCACTTCTTTGCCCTCCTACATGCGTTATATTCCTACAAACTATGGTGAAAAAGAAAGAGAGAAGAGACTCAACGAGAGAATCAAAAGATACTGCATATGGCTTTGGGGAATATGCCTTTCGTAAAACAAAACTTTTCTTAGAAAAATGCTTTTTTGTAAACGTTTTGAAAATAATTTCAGAAGGTTTTTAAAAGCTTTTGCCCAGTCTGGTAACCTTCTGCTCTGATACCAAATGTAATAACCCACCTCCACTAGGGTCACTCACAAAGGGAATGCACTAGCATTGGTGGAGCATTATCTAGGTAAACATACACAGAAATATTACAAGACATAACATATAAAACAGCGGAAGAAAAACCAAATTTCATTTCTTTAAAATCTAATAAGGTCTAAAGCCTTTTACATCAAAATGCTATTAAATCCATTACATCGAAATCTGTCTTGCAATAGTAAAGAAGCATAAAACCATGGTCATAAATCATTCCCCAAGTAAAACATTAAAGCAGCCATAGCCAAGAAAGGTCCAAGCCATATATGATGATCTTGAAGCAGAAAGAAGTCCAAACAAAGTCGTAGTGTTTCTTCCCTGAGAACCGGGGGGGAAACAGAAGAAAAAGAGGCAAAACAGAACGGGTCAGTCATACAGACTGGTAAGTCCTAGTTACTTTCAGGATAGAAACAAGTAAAGGTTACTTGACATGTATAAACTGAAAGTAAACATAAGGATGATGACAAGATAGGAAAGTTAAACTAAGATAACAAGATAAACTACGGTAACAAGATAAACTACGTATAGCATCGAATGTTCAACATTCTCTGCACCAATACTAGTCTAACAAGATTAGGTGTTATCCTAATGTCTAAACAGAAACGGAAACAGAAACAGAAACAGGGTGATATTTACAGTAATAGTAATGGGCTTTTACCTCCCTAACAGAAACAGAAACAGAAATGGGCTTTTATCACCTGTACTAATAACCCAACCCGTGTCATGTATTAACTAGGAAATGATCCCTTGCCCAATATCATGAAATGACCCATTACTTGGTCCCGCGAAACGATCTATTAATCGATTGGCTCCCTACAAGTTCTAGCTCATCATGTGTCTGTGTCATACGGCCCTATCACGAATGTAGTCACCTGTGCTAGGTCCACCATAGGGTGTATCAAGCCCTAGGGTGCCAACCACTGACACGAATCAAGCACGCACAGTGTAAACCTACCGGTGCCCAGTGCCTGCTTTTTCAACTCCGGATTACGTGCACGACCATAGTCCGCCTGAACGTACAATGGCGCACCAACTCAGCCGTCGTTCTGGTCGCTTACAATCAGCCCAGTAATTGTGCCCCACCGTGCCTAGTTCCAGGGTACCATGATACATCCAGTGGGTTACTGCTGAAAAGGACCGCGTAACTAGGTTTCCGTCCAGCAGGTTAAGTGTTGTCATTTAAATTCGAGACTTAATCCCATCAGTCTAGCATGTCAAGTTGGTTAAGTGTGGTCATTCAAGTTCGTGACTTAACCCGTCTACGTGTCATGTCAAATTGGCTAAGTGTTGTCGTTCAAGTTCATGACTTAGCCCTGCGAATCATATGTCAAGTTGGTTAAGTATGTTCAAGCGGTTCATGGCTTAACCCTACCAAATCATCGTGTAGAATTGGTTATGTATATTCAAGCGGTTCATGACTTAACCCTACCAAATCATCGTGTCAAATTGGTTAAGTATATTCAAGCAGTTCATGACTTAACCCCACCAAATCATCGTGTCAAATTGGTTATGTATATTCAAGCGGTTCATGACTTAACCGTATCATGTGGCATTTAATAAATTAATGCACCCAAACCTCTCACATTAGACTTGTGGTTGTGGTTACGGAAGATGTCGGGCGGTTCCGGGCAGATTTACACCACAACCTAGTCTAACCTCGGGTTTTAAGCGCGATATGACCAACTACCCACATTGGATCTTATTGTTTGCAGTCACTGGATTTGCCGGGTGGTTCCGGGCAGAATTACACTGCAAACTCAACCCAACCTCGAGTTGGCCATTTTCAAGTTCATTCTAAGTGTCATGTCCATGTTCAATTTTCATGTCAAGTTCGTGTCAAGTTTCTAAGCAAGTTTCATGTCAAGTTTTCATGTCAAGTTTTCTGGTTTCAACTTATGCCTATTATCAATTTCATGATTCATATTCATAACCAATTCATGTTTGCCTAATCTACCCAAATCGTATTCCCATCGCATGTAAACGTGAATCGATCTAAATTACAAGTAAATCCAAGTCCAAAATAAAAGGGAATAACATCCAAACTATGATAGGCAAAAGATCGAGCACAAGGTGATAAATCTAGCATGATACAGCTTGAGATAATTGGTCATAACATCACTGGCATATAGAATAATAGTCCCAAAACATTGGATTATAGGTCTAGCATAATATGGTGATAGTCATGATAAAAGTGGGCATAAGGTGATAGTCCCAAACTTGTGGATAATAACTGATTCAATATCACAGGCATAATAATATTATGGACATGAAAGGATTTGATTTACAACATGAATAGGCCCAAGTTAATTTTCATAGCAATATTCCCAAAAGTCAAGGTTCAAGAGAGGATAGGGTGAAAACTGAATTAAGAAGTCTTATCATCAAGTCAAGATCCAAGAATTCATTTTACAATCTAGCGTTTGAATAATAAACTAGATCCAACAGCATGAATGGGCATGATTCAGTTGATAAGAAATAACCCAAAATCATAGATTCAAGAAGAGACAAGAACAGATCCAAATAGATAATCAAGCTTAAGTCCAATTTCATTTTATTCATGTTCATATTAAATTTGATAAGTTTCAATCTCAAAGTAACTAGAACTTACAGATCGTGGTCTATGAAATTGAGATGCAGAAGTTGAATCTAGAAACTAGTTGTCGATTGGTTGATTCGATGAATTCTGATTTGATTGCAGAAGAAAGCCCCCAATATGCAATTCCTAGCCGTAGTCTTCAAGAATTAGTCTTCGTGTTTTATTTAAATTTATCTTAATTTAATTTAGAGGGAGAAGAAGAAGCCATGTCCATCAAGAATTTGTGCAGCAGAACGTTATACAAGAATGGTGTAAAGAGAATGAGGCTAGGAAGCTGTTTAGATAGGATTAGGCGGACGAATCTAGGCAGAAAACGAGACCAGATACATCAGAATGAACCCAGGCTGAAAACCAGGTTTCGGCACCAGGTCGGCCGTAGGGTCGACCTGGTCCCTAGGAGGTCGACCATAGTGTCGACCTCCAGGTTAACCTGGTCCTGGGCGGGAAATTTCCTGCCCAGTCTGCCCTGGGGTTCGAATTCGAATTTCGAGCTGTTTTTTATTCTGAAAATTCCTGAAACTTCGGAGGCCCATAACTTGGTCATACGAACTCTGTTTTTCGAAAACTCGGACTCGTTTCCAAGTAGAATTTCGAGGCGAACGCAATGATGCAACCCGTTTCCCTTCATTCTTATTCTAAAATTTAATTCTGCCTTCGTTTATGGTTATAACATGTTATTAAAATACGGGTTGTTACATTCTCCCCTTCTTAAAGGATTTCGTCCCCGAAATCTCTAAGTTAGGAAGTATGTATCCTACCATCCATCATCCATCTACTCAAAACATCATCCACAAGAAATCATTGTCCTTAAAAGATTCCTAGTGTTGTATGTATATATGCGAAAAGTGTGTGTATATGTAATTATCTAATGCAAAAGATCAGGCGGTTACTGATTCAGTAAACCTCCTTAATGCAAAGTATGCTAGTGCGATGAGTCCAACATGTATGCAAATTCCTATTACATTTCACAATTTCTACATCAGTGCTCAAACATTCACTCATATGCAACATCCAAATGATAGCATATCAAGTTTCCATCCATGTACAAGTACAAACATTCATGCATATGCAATATGAGATGTGACTGAGCCGATCTAGTGCCTAATGTGTGTTATGCAACCACGAGCAACCGCTAGCAACCACTTGCAACCACTTGCAATCATCAACCATAACATGTCTCAAACACATGTTTACATCCATTAGTTCCTACCTAAAGGTATAGTAGAATGGTAGAAGCAAGTAAAGAAAAACTTTGTACCCATTAGGCAATGTCAAAACTGGAAATCTTCCTCATACGTATACTGATTAGGAGAATAACTCCCTTAAACACCATCCTCGGAGACCGAAATCAAAATCAGACTGATATCCAGAGAATTTCTCAACCCAACCAATGTATCTGATTCTAGGAAACTAAGCATTATAAACTCCTTTTTAGGTCGCAAGAAATCCCTTCCTAAAACCAACCCATATCCTATAAAGCCCAAAAAGTTTAGTCAACCCAACGAACACTCTCTAGCCCCAACATGTATTACTAACAGATGAGTCATACTCCCTATGGGGTTTGCAAAAGAAATAGGATTGAGAAATAGGACTGAGAGGATATACAGAAAAGATAGCATGCAAGTAAGCTCTACAGGAAAACAGGGATCAAGGATATACTCTTAAAAAGAGATATGATGCACGTATCTAGTCTTTAATCTTCTAAGTCGCATTCCCTTGAGCTTAACTGCATTGTGCTTTGACCGTCTTTAACTTCATAATTTCGTAGCTTCTTAATTCTTGTTTCCAAAATTTGAGTTGGAACTCATTTCACTGTTGTCGTTCGTCCCACTTTCACTTATTCTCCTTCTAGTATACTCGGTTCAAACATAACTTCTTACTCATGGTTTCATGCAAGCTCTCCAAAATTCACTAGTGAATCTTGGATCTCGTTTACTCACTATAAGGTATTCCACGCAGAAGAACTATCTCTTGAAAATAAACAGATGCCAGCCATGTTGCCAAATTTACTTACTAAGGTGATTTCCTATAACACATGCATAAGCGAAATGAACCATCCGCCTTAGTGGCGAACACTATTCGAGTGGATCAACAAATGTATCAAGGGATTCTAGGTAACTAAGCATGACAGAATCCTAAGGGTTACACTAGACTTCGAGGGCATTACCGAGGCAAGTCAAGAGTCTAACTACCCTCTTTTCATACTCGAGAATGGTACCATTTCTGGATAACCATCCCATCCCTAGAATCAACCCATAGCCCAAAAACATAAGCATTTCTTCTAAACTCAACGCTTAGCATAGACATTCCCAAATCCAAACAAGTCATGAATAAATGAGACGATTCCCCAACAAGATTTGAGACAAAAATGGGATCCTCTACTATGCTAGTACTAAGGGGCAGAGACTCAACTATCGAAGCAGAATTAAAAGGATGCGATGAACAAAAACAAAGTTCTAGTGGGATGATAGAAAATAAAAACTAAACCTTTAACAGAAACGTTACCACCTCTCTTAGGTATGCTAGTAGTGAGAGCATACAATTGCCCTCTCGACGATCTTGTCCTTTGCCCTTGTCCTTGTCCTATAACACTTAACTACATGTCCCTTTTTACCATACTAACGATACTCTTTCTTGTCATGGGTTTTATTATTCTTTCACTTTGGCTTCTTTCCTTCCACCTTTTCCTCCTTCGTGGATTAAGCCCTATCAACAAGTTTCTTATCCTTAGGCTTGTGTTCTTTTATCCTCGTTCTTACTATCCTTGTATAGCTTGTTGACAAGTTTCTCAAAAGCTACCTCCATCGCACGGCAACCCTACAAAGCTTGAAATAAGATTAGTCGCAGATGGAACTACTGCGGCTCTTGATGGAGGTTGGGCACTTCTTTGCCCTCCTACATGCGTTGTATGCCTACAAACTATGGTGAAAAAGAAAGAGAGAAGAGACTCAACGAGAGAATCAAAAGATAGTGCATATGGCTTTGGGGAATATGACTTTCGTAAAACAAAACTTTTCTTAGAAAAATGCTTCTTTGTAAACGTTTTGAAAATAATTTCAGAAGGTTTTTAAAAGCTTTTGCCCAGTCTGATAACCTTCTGCTCTGATACAAAATGTAACACCCCACCTCCGCTAGGGTCACTTACAAAGGGAATGCACTAGCTTTGGTGGAGCATTATCTAGGTAAACATACACAGAAATATTACAAGACAAACATATAAAACAGCGGAAGAAAAACCAAATTTCATTTCTTTAAAATCTAATAAGGTCTAAAGCCTTTTACATCAAAATGCTACTAAATCCATTACATCGAAATCTGTCTTGCAATAGTCAAGAAGCATAAAACCATGGTCATAAATCATTCCCCAAGTAAAACAGTAAAGCAGCCATAGCCAAGAAAGGTCCAAGCCATATATGATGATCTTGAAGCAGAAAAAAGTCCAAACTAAGTCGTAGTGTTTCCTCCCTGAGAACCTGGGGGGGAAACGGAAGAAAAAGAGGCGAAACAAAACGGGTCAGTCATACAGACTGGTAAGTCCTAGTGTCTTTCAGCATAGAAACAAGTAAAGGTAACATGACAGATATAAACTGAAAGTAAACATAAGGATGAAGACAAGATAAGCAAGTAAAACTAAAATAACCAAATAAACTACGGTAACAAGATAAACTACGTATAGCATCGCATGTTCAACATTCTCTGCACCAATACTAGTCTAACAAGATTAGGTGTTATCCTAATGTCAAAACAGAAATGGAAACAAAAACAGGGTGATCTTTACAGAAATAGTAATGGGATTTTACCTCCCTAACAGAAACAGAAACAGAAATGGGCTTTTATCACCTGTACTAGTAACCCAACCCGTGTCATTTATTAACTATGAAATGATCCCTTGCCCAATATCATGAAATGACCCATTACTTGGTCCCACGAAACGATCTATTAATCGATCGGCTCCCTACAAGTTCAAGCTCGTCATATGTCTGTGTCATACGGCCCTATCACAAATGTAGTCACCTGTGCTAGGTCCACCATAGGGTGGATCAAGCCCTAGGGTGCCAACCACTACCACGAATCAAGCACGCACAGTGTAATCCTACCAGTGCACAATGCCTGCTTTTTCAACTCCGGACTACGTGCACGACCATATTCCGCCTAAACCTACAATGGCGCACCAACTCAGCCATCGTTCTGGTCGCTTACAATCAGCCCAGCATTCGTGCCCCACCCTGCCTAGTTCCAGGGTACCATGATACATCTAGTGGGTTACAGCTGAAAACGACCGCGTAACTAGGGTTTCCATCCAGCAGGTTAAGTGTTGTCATTTAAATTCGAGACTTAACCCCATCAGTCTAGCATGTCAAGTTGGTTAAGTGTGGTCATTCAAGTTCGTGACTTAACCCGTCTACGTGTCATGTCAAATTTTCTAAGTGTTGTCATTCAAGTTCATGACTTAGCCCTACGAATCATGTGTCAAGTTGGTTAAGTATGTTCAAGCGGTTCATGGCTTAACCCTACCAAATCATCGTGTCAAATTGGTTAAGTATATTAAAGCGGTTCATGACTTAACCCTACTAAATCATCGTGTCAAATTGGTTAAGTTTATTTGTAACAACCCGTATTTTCAATAACCGGTAATAATGTAAATCGAGGCAGAATTTAATTTAAAAATCTGAATCAAGGGAAACGGGCTATGCCATTGCGTTCGTCTCGGAAAAATACGCGAAATAGAGTCCGAGTTTTCTAAAATCGGAGTCCGTATGACCCAGTTATGGCCCATTGAAGTTTTCAGAAATTTCCATATTAAAAACAGATTTAAATTTTAAGTTAAAAACAAGGGTTAGGGCACAACTGGCGTCAGGCGGGAAAACTCCCGCCAAGACCCCCAAGTCGACAGGCATGTCGACAGGGGTCTAAGGGTGTCGACTGCCCTGTCGACAGCCCTGTCGACACGGGGTGGCCGGGCAGTTTTGCCTGGCGCACCATTTCTGATCTGGGCTTGGTTGTGTGGCTTGGTTCTAGAGAATTCCGAAATCTGATGGACCTAATTCAACTAGGGTTTAATCCTATGGTCTAAATCACTAGCCTAATCTATAAATAAGACCCTAACCTACCCTAAATCATTCATTATTCATTCTAGCAACTAAACTATGGCAAAATCAAACCTCTCATGGCCTCCACTCTCTTCATACAATTCCTAAATTGATTCCTAAGAGATTTTCCATGCATACAAGTATATTTAGGCTTGTATGATCCTCTTTAGCTTGCATTAAGGGCTTGTTTCTCTATTGGCATCATAAAGGAGGAGCCTTGATCAAGTTTACTTGCATTTTTGGGTTTTAATTAGTTGCATAAGGGGTTTCTTACATTTGCTATACTCATTTGAGTCCGCATAAGCATTGTAAGCCCTCTTACCTTCATTTTAGAAACTCTAAAGTTAATATGTGATGAAAGTTGGGATTTATGCATGTTTAATGAGTTATGCATGTTTATGCAAGTTCACTATGCCATGATTTGCAAGTTTAACAAGTTATGCATGTTTATGCAAGTCCACTATGCCATGATTTGCAAGTTTAACAAGTTATGCATGTTTATGCAAGTTCACTATGCCATGATTTGCAAGTTTAACAAGTTATGCATGTTTATGCAAGTCCACTATGCCATGATTTGCAAGTTTAACAAGTTATGCATGTTTATGCAAGTTCACTATGCCATGATTTGCGAGTTTAACAAGTTATGCATGTTTATGCGAGTTCACTATGCTAAGTTATGCAAGTCCAACATGTTATGCATGTTTATTATGATATGTAAGATTCATCATGTATGTTGTGCCAAGTTCCCTCTTTCTATCCTTTATGCGTTATGACGAATATGTAAACGATAGAATGACGTTGGGGGGTTTGGGTAAAACTTAAAATACATGAAAATATAAGATTGGGAATTTACCTATTAAGTTAGGTCTACCCCTTGGGAATTTACCTATTAAGTTAGGTCTACCCAAGTATTTGTTAAACTTGTAATGATGTTTTGAAAATAAAGTGGACATGACACTTAGAAAACATAAGTGTGGCCAACTCGAGGTTGGGTTGAGTTTGTAGCGTAATTCTACCCGGAACCTACCGGCTTAACTAGTGGCTACAAACAATAGGATCCAATGTGAGAAGTTGGTCATGTGGTGCCAAGACCCGAGGTTAGACCAAGTTGTGGTGTAAATCTACCCGGAACCCACCGGCTTAACTAGGTAACCGCAACAAAGTCTAATGTGAGAGGTTAGGGCACAATTAAATTAATTAATGCCTCATGGTTAGGGTTAAGTCATGGCCCACTAATACTTAACCAATTTTGGGGATACGAGGGATTAAATGGGGTTAAGTGGTGAACTGTTGGTTACACTTAACTAATTTAATCCATGATTAGTGAGGGGTTAAACCACACTTAACCCTCTTAGAAAACCCTAGTAACGTGGTCTGTTCCAGCAGTAATCCCAGTTTGGTATCATTCACAACCCTAGAGGCTAGGCTAGGGCGGGGGCACGATTACTGGACGGATGTAAGCGACCAAAGCGACGGCTGAGTGGTACAGCGGTGCGGGTCCAGGCGGGCTACGGACGTGCATGTAGTCCGGTGTTGGACAAACTCGAGGCACGGGTACCAGTAGGTTTAGACTGTGCATTATTGCTTAGGTGTCTGGTTGACACCCGAGGGCTTGATACACCCAAAGGTGGACCCAGCACAGTCTGACTACAACCATATGTGGGCCGTATGGACACCAACACTTGACGTGTTAGGTTTATAGGGAGCCGATCGACTAGACCGTTGGGCTGGGCCTTGTATTAAGGTCACCTCATGTTATTGGGCCAAAGTTTGGGCTGAGGGATCAATACCTGTTATGTTAGTTTGCTAGTACACTGTGGTGCAAAGCTTAATCTTCTCTATGTGATGACACCTTTATCTATTGCCAGTATGTTCATCTCAGTTTCCATCATAATGTTAACTTTATTAGTTTATAGACTGACCGTAGTAGGGCTTACCAGTCTTTTTGACTGACCTGTTTTCTTTCGCTTCTTTTCTTCCGTTCCCCCCCCCCCAGGTTCTCAGGGAGGGAATAGTGGTGCTTAGCTTGGATCGCTTGCTTGTTTGCTGGATAGCTCATGTATGTCTGGACATTGAGCTCGCTATGGTTTATCATCTTTATTTTGGGGATAGCACTATGTATTTCAGTATTTTTGTTTATGATGTACTAGACATGTTTATTTTGGCAGTTGGCTTTATGATGTACTAGACTTGTTTTGAGATGGTTTGAGATATTCCGCTGCTTTATTCTCACTTACTCTGTTTTACATATATATTGATGTTCTTGTTCTGCCTTGATATATCATTATGCATGCTTACCCAGTTCTAACGCCCCCCAGAAGCTAGTGCCCCCGAAAGAGTGACCCTAGCGGAGGTGGGGTGTTACAAATTTGGTATCAGAGCATATGGTTTACAAGAAAGAACAAAAAGTTTTTAAAAGACTTTTGAAAAACTATTTTCAAAACAAGTATAAAGTATTTTCCAAAGAAAAGTCTAGTATTTTAAAAGGCTATTCCCCAAAAAGCCATTAGCGTTATCCTTCGTTCCCTTGACCTAATCTTATCTTATCTTTCGTTTCAGTATGGCTGAGAATCTTGCCATCCCGGACGGAGTAAACGTACCACTCTGGTATAGGAGACTTCTAGAAGCTAGGGCGGCAGCTGGCCCTGCAAACCCTACTCCCACTCCTCCTCCTATAGTTGAGAATCCTCCCCCTAATGTCCCTCCTCCGGTGGTTCCTGTTCCTCCTCCTCCAGTTGCTGAGGCTCCTCTTCCTCCTCCTCCCCCTCAGCATCCTCAGGTCAAGTTCACGAAGGTTTGTAAAGACTTCAAGGCGATGGGAGGCAAGAATTTCCTAGGCACGGAATCTTTTGTTGAAGCTAGGAATTGGCTAAAAGACACTGAGGACTTGTTTGCTATCTTTAGGATTGATGACGAGAGGAAGATCTTATTGACAGTGTGGCTTTTGAAGGATGAAGCAGCCTATTGGTGGGAGGTCACCAATGGGACGAGGCCCGTCGAGACTTGGGCCGATTTGAGGGCTAGATTTGTGGCCAAGTTTCTATCTTCTGCTGAGGCGAATTTACGGATGGAGAAGTTCATTGCATTAAAGCAAGGTGATATGTCTGTCAAGGAGTATGTGAACAAGTTTAATCAGCTGGCCCATTTTGGTTTGGATATGGTAAACACTCCTGAGAAGAAGGCTCTTCGATTTGCTAGAGGGTTGAATGAGCCACTGCAGGGCTTGGCGATGTCACATATTCCGCATGGGGCTACTTTTGAGAGTTTGGTCGATATGGCTCTACTTCAGGGAGATGGAAAGAAAGAGGACAAGTCGAGTGATACTCAAGCAAAGAAGACTGATTCTCAGGGTAAAGGCAATCAAGGTGGTCAAAGCAGTCAGGGGAATCAGAGCAAGAACAAGAAGGGGAACAACAACAAAGGCAAGGGAAAGTGCAATTACTGTGGTGCGCCTGGACACTTTGCTAAGGATTGTAGGAAGAAGAAAAGGAAGCTTAGTGGTGGATGTTTTTCCTGTGGTGAGACTGGACACTTCAGCAAGGAATGCCCGAAGAAGAAAGGGCAGGGTTAGACTCAGCGTGCTGGACCTTCAGGAGGGCAAGTTCATGCTCTCAATACCGCTCCAGTTCCCGATCGAGGTAGTGTTTCTGTTGAGAACCTTGTTTATATTTCCGATCTTCCAGTTCGTACCTTGTTTGATTCTGGTGCATCACATAGCTTTATTTCATCTGATCTTGTTGATAGTTTGCACCTTAGTACTAGCTTAGTGGATGATCCCGTTTGTGTTTCGAATCCCATTGGGGGTTCTGCTCATCTATCTATGATATGTGAGGATCTGAGGATCTCTATACTCAGTGCAGAGTTCTTGTGTAGTGCGTATGTTCTTGGTTTCAGGGGATACGGATTGATTTTGGGCATGGATTGGCTGTCTAGACATGGAGCCATTCTTGATTGTGAGCATAGAGTTGTGAGGCTTGTGACTCGCCTTGGCAACACCTTAGAGATTTCATGCAATCCGAAGAATCCCGTCATGTTGTGCTATCTTGAATCTCTCGATTCGTCAGAGGAAACCCTTCAGTCTGTAAGGGTGGTCCGGGATTATCCAGATGTTTTTGAAGAAGTTAAGGGGTTGCCCCCTAAACGAGAGATTGATTTTCGCATTTATCTGGTGGATAATGCTAAGCCTGTTTCTTTGCCCGTTCGGCACATGGCTCCGCGTGAGAGGCGGGAGCTCAGCAAACAAGTAAAGGAGTTGCTTGAGAAGAACTTCATCAGACGAAGTATATCCGAATGGGGAGCGCCTGTGGTGTTTGCTACTAAGGCAGATGGTTCTCTTCGACTTTGTGTGGACTATAGAGAGTTGAATAAGCTGACTAAGAAGAACAAACACCCATTACCGAGGATTGATGATCTTTTTGACCAGCTTGTTGGTGCTTCTGTTTTCTCTCAGCTTGATCTTGCTACTGGATTTCATCAGCTCAGAGTGGCTGAAGATAGTATAGACAAGACTGCATTCAGAACTCCAGATGGATTCTTTGAATGGCTTGTTATGCCGTTCGGTTTGACGAATGCACCCGCGTATTTCGTGGACTTGATGAGTAGGATGTTTCGAGAGTTCTTGAACAAGTTTGTCGTGGTCTTTGTGGATGATATTCTGATCTTCTCTAAGGATGAAGAAGAGCACGCGAGGCATCTTGTAGAGGTGATGGATACGCTTAGAGCGCATCAGTTAAAGGCCAAGTTCTCCAAGTGCCACTTTTGGAGAAGGGAAGTTCGGTTCCTTGGGCATATAGTATCTAAGCAAGGCTTGGCGGTGGATCCCGCTAAAGTAGTTGCTGTGCAGGATTGGAAGACTCCAAGGAATGCAACCGAAGTGAGAAGTTTTCTGGGTCTTGTAGGTTTTTACCGGAAGTTCATCAAGGACTTCGCGAAGATATCCGCTCCTCTTACTAAGTTGACAAAGAAGAACTTAGTTTTTGCTTGGGATATGGATTGTGAGCTTGCTTTTCAAAGACTCAAGAGAGCCCTTACCTCAGCACCAGTTCTAGCTTTACCCGATGGTGGTAAGATGTTTACCGTGTACACTGATGCTTGTGGCACGGGATTGGGCGCCGTTCTGATGCAAGAAGGCAGAGTTATATGTTTTGGTGGTAGGCAACTTAAGGTGCATGAGAAAAATTATCCCACTCATGATCTAGAGCTGGCAGCGATAGTATATGCACTCAAGGCTTAGCGTCATTATCTTCTGGGAGAGAGATTTGAGCTATATACTGATCATAAGTCTTTGAAGTATCTCTTTTCGAAGAAGGATCTGAACTTGAGGCAGCAAAGGTTGATGGAATTCTTGGCGTCCTACGATTTTGATATAGCCAATACCCCTGGTAAGGGGAATGTTGTAGCGGATGCGTTGAGTAGAAAAAGGTTGACACTAAGTCCTCTATTTGTTGAGATGAAGAATTTAGAGTTCTTGGCAACCTTTGATTTCTCTTTGGCAGTTGAGTCGATGGCCGGTTCTTTAGCATCTCTTGAGCTCAGGCCTACCCTTCTGGATCAAGTTGGGGCTTCGCAGAAGGAAGACCCTCAGATAATTGAGATTATGGATAAGCTGATTCGAGGGGAGATATCTAGTCACCTTGCTCGATATTCTATTGATGACAAGGGTTGGCTGAGGAGAGATGGAAGGTTATGTGTCCCCATGGTAGAAAATTTAGTAAGAAAAGTTCTGGAAGAAGCACATCGCTCTAAATTGACTATACATCCAGGCGGGGATAAGATGTACCAAGACATGAGGCGTATTTTCTTTTGGCCTGGGATGAAGAAGGATGTGGCGGAGTTTGTCTCTAGATGTATCATTTGCCAGCAAGTTAAGGCCGAGTCAAAGAGGCCCGGTGGGCTATTGCATCCTCTGGACGTTCCACTTTGGAAGTGGGAGAGTATCTCCATGGACTTTATTGATGAGCTTCCAAGGTCAAGGAAAGGGAATACGAGCATTTGGGTTATTGTGGATAGACTTACGAAGAGTGCTCATTTTATTCCGGTGAAGAGCAAGAGGACAACATCTTGGCTAGTGTCGGTATATCTTCGTGAGATTGTGAGACTTCATGGAGTCCCTTCTAGTATTGTCAGTGACCGCGACCCAATCTTTACAAGTCAGTTCTGGAATAGCTTGCAGGAGGCCTTAGCAACGAGGTTGAATCTGAGTACTGCTTATCACCCACAGACGGACGGTCAAACTGAAAGGGTGAATAGAGTACTCGAGGATCTGTTGAGGCTTTGTATTCTGGACTTTGGTGGTACTTGGGAAGACCATCTTCCACTTGTTGAGTTTGCATATAATAACAGTTATCAGGCAAGCATAGGGATGGCACCATTTGAAGCTCTATATGGGAGGCCGTGCAAGTCGCCTACATGTTGGTGGGAGACTACAGATAAGCTCATATTTGGGCCTGATATGATCAGAGATACGTCCGAGAAAATCGAGTTGATTCGGAGACGGATGAAAGCGGCCCAAGACCGACAGAAATCCTATGCTGATAAGCGAAGATCTGATTTGGAGTTTGATGTAGGGGATATGGTTATCGTGAAGGTTTCTCCTTTGCGGAATGTGGTCCGATTTGGAGCCGTTGGGAAGTTAGCCCCGAGATTTGTTGGACCATTCCCCATTGTTGAGAGGATCGGGCAGATGGCTTATAGAGTGAAGTTGCCCGAGAAGCTTGCCGGAGTACACGATGTTTTTCATGTCTCGCATCTCCGGAAGTGTTTGCATAAATCAGCAGAGATTGTGGAGCCAAGTGTTTTGGAAGATGTGGAAGTGGAGAAAGAAGCTACCTTGAGGAGAGCTCCGATTCGTATCTTGGGGACGGAGACCAAGAAGCTAAGGAATCGAGAGGTCAAGTTGGTGAAGGTTCAATGGGGTGAAGCCGAAGAAGACGCAACTTGGGAAACCGAGGAGAAGATGCGTGGGCTTTATCCATTCCTTTTTGAGGGTACACTCTCAAACTCTTTCCTTTTGTTAGCATATCTTTCTCTTTGCTATCCATATTTATCTAGTTTATCGTGTTAATCTTGTCATGAGAACCTTAGGTAGAAACCCTTTGGATGAAACATGTGTTTGAAACATGTTATGCTTGATGGTTGCAAGTGGTTGCAAGTGTTTGCAAGTGGTTGCTCGTGGATGCATTATACACGATTAGGCACTAGATCGGCTCGCACACTCCTCGTATTGCATATGCATGAGTGTTTATGCTTATTCATGGATGAAAATTGTGTGTTATCACATGGATGTTGCATATGGGTGTATGTTATATGCACACATATAGATATTATACATAATGTTAGGAATTGCATACATGTGGATACATTTCACTAACATATTTTGCATTGATCTTTGCATTAGATAAGTACATATACACACACCTTTGCATATGTTCATACAACATTTAGAATCTTGTAAGGACAATGATTGCTCGTGGATGATGTTTTGAGTAGATGGATGATTGGATGGTAGGATACGTCCTTCCTAACTTGAAGATTTCGGGAACGAAATCCTTTAAGGAGGGGAGAATGTAACAACCAGTATTTTCAATAACCGGTAATAATGTAAATCGAGGCAGAATTTAATTTAAAAATCTGAATCAAGGGAAACGGGCTATGCCATTGCGTTCGTCTCGGAAAAATACGCGAAATAGAGTCCGAGTTTTCGAAAATCGGAGTCCGTATGACCCAGTTAAGGCCCATTGAAGTTTTCAGAAATTTCCATATTAAAAACAGATTTAAATTTTAAGTTAAAAACAAGGGTTAGGGCACAACTGGCGTCAGGCGGGAAAACTCCCGCCAAGACCGCCAAGTCGATAGGCATGTCGACAGGGGTCTAAGGGTGTCGACTGCCCTGTCGACACGGGGTGGCCGGGCAGTTTTGCCTGGCGCACCATTTCTGATCTGGGCTTGGTTGTGTGGCTTGGTTCTAGAGAATTCCGAAATCTGATGGACCTAATTCAACTAGGGTTTAATCCTATGGTCTAAATCACTAGCCTAATCTATAAATAAGACCCTAACCTACCCTAAATCATTCATTATTCATTCTAGCAACTAAACTATGGCAAAATCAAACCTCTCATGGCCTCCACTCTCTTCATACAATTCCTAAATTGATTCCTAAGAGATTTTCCATGCATACAAGTATATTTAGGCTTGTATGATCCTCTTTAGCTTGCATTAAGGGCTTGTTTCTCTATTGGCGTCATAAAGGAGGAGCCTTGATCAAGTTTACTTGCATTTTTGGGTTTTAATTAGTTGCATAGAGGGTTTCTTACATTTGCTATACACATTTGAGTCCGCATAAGCATTGTAAGCCCTCTTACCTTCATTTTAGAAACTCTAAAGTTAATATGTGATGAAAGTTGGGATTTATGCATGTTTAATGAGTTATTCATGTTTATGCAAGTTCACTATGCCATGATTTGCAAGTTTAACAAGTTATGCATGTTTATGCAAGTCCACTATGCCATGATTTGCAAGTTTAACAAGTTATGCATGTTTATGCAAGTTCACTATGCCATGATTTGCAAGTTTAACAAGTTATGCATGTTTATGCAAGTCCACTATGCCATGATTTGCAAGTTTAACAAGTTATGCATGTTTATGCAAGTTCACTATGCCATGATTTGCGAGTTTAACAAGTTATGCATGTTTATGCGAGTTCACTATGCTAGGTTATGCAAGTCCAACATGTTATGCATGTTTATTATGATATGTAAGATTCATCATGTATGTTGTGCCAAGTTCCCTCTTTCTATCCTTTATGCGTTATGACGAATATGTAAGCGATAGAATGACGTTGGGGGGTTTGGGTAAAACTTAAAATACATGAAAATATAAGATTGGGAATTTACCTATTAAGTTAGGTCTACCCCTTGGGAATTTACCTATTAAGTTAGGTCTACCCAAGTATTTGTTAAACTTGTAATGATGTTTTGAAAATAAAGTGGACATGACACTTAGAAAACATAAGTGTGGCCAACTCGAGGTTGGGTTGAGTTTGTAGCGTAATTCTACCCGGAACCTACCGGCTTAACTAGTGGCTACAAACAATAGGATCCAATGTGAGAAGTTGGTCATGTGGTGCCAAGACCCGAGGTTAGACCAAGTTGTGGTGTAAATCTACCCGGAACCCACCGGCTTAACTAGGTAACCGCAACAAAGTCTAATGTGAGAGGTTAGGGCACAATTAAATTAATTAATGCCTCATGGTTAGGGTTAAGTCATGGCCCACTAATACTTAACCAATTTTGGGGATACGAGGGATTAAATGGGGTTAAGTGGTGAACTGTTGGTTACACTTAACTAATTTAATCCATGATTAGTGAGGGGTTAAACCACACTTAACCCTCTTAGAAAACCCTAGTAACGTGGTCTGTTCCAGCAGTAATCCCAGTTTGGTATCATTCACAACCCTAGAGGCTAGGCTAGGGCGGGGCACGATTACTGGACGGATGTAAGCGACCAAAGCGACGGCTGAGTGGTACAGCGGTGCGGGTCCAGGCGGGCTACGGACGTGCACGTAGTCCGGTGTTGGACAAACTCGAGGCACGGGTACCAGTAGGTTTAGACTGTGCATTATTGCTTAGGTGTCTGGGGTTGACACCCGAGGGCTTGATACACCCAAAGGTGGACCCAGCACAGCCTGACTACAACCATATGTGGGACGTATGGACACCAACACTTGACGTGTTAGGTTTATAGGGAGCCGATCGACTAGACCGTTGGGCTGGGCCTTGTATTAAGGTCACCTCATGTTATTGGGCCAAAGTTTGGGCTGAGGGATCAATACCTGTTATGTTAGTTTGCTAGTACACTGTGGTGCAAAGCTTAATCTTCTCTATGTGATGACACCTTTATCTATTGCCAGTATGTTCATCTCAGTTTCCATCATGATGTTAACTTTATTAGTTTATAGACTGACCGTAGTAGGGCTTACCAGTCTTTTTGACTGACCTGTTTTCTTTCGCTTCTTTTCTTCCGTTTCCCCCCCCCCCCCCAGGTTCTCAGGGAGGGAATAGTGGTGCTTAGCTTGGATCGCTTGCTTGTTTGCTGGATAGCTCATGTATGTCTGGACATTGAGCTCGCTATGGTTTATCATCTTTATTTTGGGGATAGCACTATGTATTTCAGTATTTTTGTTTATGATGTACTAGACATGTTTATTTTGGCAGTTGGCTTTATGATGTACTAGACTTGTTTTGAGATGGTTTGAGATATTCCGCTGCTTTATTCTCACTTACTCTGTTTTACATATATATTGATGTTCTTGTTCTGCCTTGATATATCATTATGCATGCTTACCCAGTTCTAACGCCCCCCAGAAGCTAGTGCCCCCGAAAGAGTGACCCTAGCGGAGGTGGGGTGTTACATTATTCAAGCAGTTCATGACTTAACCCTACCAAATCATCGTTTCAAATTGGTTAAGTATATTCAAGCGGTTCACGACTTAACCCTACCAAATCATCGTGTCAAATTGGTTAAGTACATTCAAGTGGTTCATGACTTAACCCTACCAAATCATCTTGTCAAATTGGTTAAGTATATTCAAGCGGTTCATGACTTAACCCTATCATGTGGAATTAAATAAATTAATGCACTCCAGCCTCTCATATTAGACTTGTGGTTGTGGTTACTGGATGTGCCGGGCGGTTCCGGGCGGATTTACACCACAACCTAGTCTAACCTCTGGTTTTAAGCGCGATATGACCAACTACCCACATTGGATCTTATTGTTTGCGGTCATTGGATTTGTCGGGTGGTTCCGGGCAGAATAACACTGCAAACTCAACCCAACCTTGAGTTGGCCATTTTCAATTTCATTCTAAGTGTCATGTCCATGTTCAATTTTCATGTCAAGTTCGTGTCAAGTTTCTAAGCGAGTTTCATGTCAAGTTTTCAGGTTTCAACTTATGCCTATTATCAAGTTCATGATTCATATTCATAACCAATTCATGTTTGCCTAATCTACCCAAATCGTATTCCCATCGCATGTAAACGTGAATCGATCTAAATTACAAGTAAATCCAAGTCCAAAATGAAAGGGAATAACATCCAAACTATGATAGGCAAAAGATCGAGAACAAGGTGATAAATCTAGCATGATATAGCTTGAGATAATTGGTCATAACATCACTGGCATATAGAATAATAGTCCCGAAACAATGGATAACAGGTCTAGCATAATAAGATGATAGTCATGATAAAAGTTGGCATAAGGTGATAGTCCCAAACTTGTGGATAATAATTGATTCAACATTAGAGGCATAATAATATTATGGACATGAAAGGATTTGATTTACAACATGAATAGGCCCAATTTAATTTTCATAGCAATATTCCCAAAAGTCAAGGTTCACGAGAGGATAGGGTGAAAACTGAATTAAGAAGTCTTATCATCAAGTCAAGATCCAAGAATTCATTTTACAATCTAGAATTGAATAATAAACTAGGTCCAACAGCATGAATGGGCATGATTCAGTTGATAAGAAATAACCCAAAATCATAGATACAAGAAGAGACAAGAACAGATCCAAATAGATAATCAAGCTTAAGTCCAATTTCATTTTATTCATGTCCATATTAAATTTAATAAGTTTCAATCTTAAAGTAACTAGAACTTACAGATCGTGGTCTAAGAAATTGAGATGCAGAAGTTGAATCTAGAAACTAGTCGTCGATTGGTTGATTCGATGAATTTTGTTTTGATTGCAGAAGCAAGCCCCCAATATGCAATTCCTAGCCATAGTCTTCAAGAATTAGTCTTCGTGTTTTATTTTAATTTATCTTAATTTAATTTAGAGGGAGAAGAAGAAGCCATGTCCATCAAGAATTTGTGCAGCATAACGTTAGACAAGAATGGTGTAAAGAGAATGAGGCTAGGAGGCTGTTTATATAGGATTAGGCGGACGAATCTAGGCAGAAAATGAGACCAGATACATCAGAATGAACCCAGGCTGAAAACCAGGTTTCGACACCAGGTCGACCATAGGGTCGACCTGGTCCCTGGGAGGTCGACCATAGTGTCGACCCCCAGGTCGACCTGGTCCTGGGCGGGAAATTACCCGCCCAGTCTACCCTGGTGTTTGAATTCGAATTTAGAATTCGAATTTCGAGCTGTTTTTTATTCTGAAAATTCCTGAAACTTCGGAGGACCATAACTTGGTAATACGGACTCCGTTTTTCGAAAACTCGGACTCGTTTCCAAGCAGAATTTCGAGACGAACGCAATGGCACAACCCGTTTCCCTTGATTCTTATTTTAAAATTTAATTCTCCTTGATTTATGGTTATAACATGTTATTAAAATACGGGTTGTTACAGATTTGGATTGCGATATCGCTTTTCAATGCTTAAAAAGGGCTCTTACAATAGCTCCAGTTCTGACTTTGCCAGATGGAAGCAAGATGTTCACAGTATACACGGATGCATGCGGAACGGGGCTAGGCGCTGTTTTGATGCAAGAAGGGAGGGTAGTAACTTATGGTGGAAGACAACTGAAAGTTTATGAAAAAGAACTACCCAACCCACAATCTTGAGTTAGCCGCCATCGTCTTTGCGCTTAAGGCTTGGCGCAATTATCTCCTACGTGAGAAGTTTGAATTGTATACTGACCATAAATCGTTGAAGTATCTTTTCTCGCAGAAAGAGCTTAACTTGAGGCAACAAAGGTGGATGGAGTTTCTTGCCTCGTATGATATTGAGATTTCCTACAATCCTGGCAAGGGAAATGTAGTAGCAGACGCCTTGAGTAGAAAGAAGCTGACCTTAAGCCCTCTCTTCGTAGAAAGGCAAAGCTTGGAGTTCATAGCAAGTTTTGACTTTAGGCCCTCCTCTGATTTTGTACTAGGTCTATTAGCATCTCTTGAAGTGTGCCCTACTCTTTTGGATACAATAGGGACTGCACAACGTGAAGACCCTCGGCTAGTTAAAGTGGTTGATAAGCTAATTAGGGGTGAGACTTCTAGTCACCTCAATAATTACTCCATCAATGATAAGGGCTGGCTGAGACGGGATGGGAGACTATGGGTCCCACAAGCAAGGGAGTTGGTGAAGAAGGTTCTCGAGGACGCACATCATTCCAAGATGACAATACACCGAGGCGGAGACAAAATGTACAAGGACATAAAGAGAGTTTTCTTTTGGAGCGGCATGAAGAAGGACGTGGCAGATTTCGTTTCTAAGTGTATGATATGCCAACAGGTGAAGGCGGAACAGAAGAAGCCTGGAAGACTGCTTCATCCGCTAGAGGTCCCACAGTGGAAGTGGGATAGCATTTCAATGGACTTCATTGATGGGCTGCCTAGGTCAAGAAGGGGCAATACTAGCATTTGGGTAATAGTGGATAGGCTTACAAATAGCGCCCACTTTATACTTGTCAAGAGTAGAAGGATAGCCTCATCTCTAGCATCTCTGTATCTCAAGGAAATAGTTCGACTTCATGGAATACCCTCCAGCATAGTGAGCGACTGAAATCCAATCTTTACAAGCGAGTTTTGGAGGAGTCTGCAAGAAGCTGTAGGCACATAGTAATGCTTGAGCACGGCCTATCACCCTCAAACCGATGGTCAGACGGAAAGGGTGAACAGAGTATTAGAAGATCTTTTAAGATTGTTTGTTCTTGACTTTGGAGGGACATGGGAGGATCATCTTCTTTTGGTGGAATTCGTGTACAACAATAGCTACCAAACCACCATAGGCATGGCGCCCTTTGAAGCTCTATATGGAAGACCATGCCGATCACCAACTTGTTGGTTGGAATCTACCGACAAGCTTATACTTGGGCCAGACATGATCAGAGAGACTTCAGAGAAAGTGGACTTGATACGAAGAAGGATGAAGACAGCCCAAGATAGACAGAAGTCCTACGCCGACAGAGGAAGGACCGACCTTGAGTTTGAGGTTGGGGACAGGGTTTTCCTTAAGGTATCTCCTTTAAGGAACGTCGTTCGCTTTGGATCCACAGGGAACCTAGCACAAAGATTTGTAGGGATGTTTCCTATCATTAAGAAGATTGAGAAGATGGCCTATAGATTAGAGCTACCCGAGAGACTGGCTGGAGTTCACAACGTCTTTCACGTTTCTCACCTCCGGAAATGTTTACATGAGTCTGTAGAAGTGGTGGAGCCAAGCATTCTAGAAGAAGTTGAAATAGAACGAGAAGCAACTGTGAGGAAAATTCCAACTCGCATCTTAGGAATTGAAGTGAAAAAGCTACGCAACCGTGAAGTCAAGCTTGTCAAAGTTCAGTGGAGCAACGCCGAGGAAGAAACGACTTGGGAAACTGAGGACAGAATACGCGCGGCCTACCCTTTTCTTTTTGAGGGTACATCTTTGATCTCCCTTTTTCCTTAAGCTGTGCTTATATCTATCTTTTTAGGAATATCTCCTCGATCTTATCCTTTATCCTTAGGTAGGAACCCCTTTGGATGTAAACATGTAATTGAAACATGTTATGGTTGATGGTTACAAGTGGTTGCTAGTGGTTGCTCGTGGATGCATATACACACACTACCTAGGTTTTAGATCGGCTCAGTCACTTCATATTGCATATGCATATATATACTCATATTTGTATATGGTTGAAACTTGGTGTATTGTCATATGGATGTCACATTTATATGAATGTTTGCACACTCATGTAGAATTATGAGTAGGAAAAACTTGCATACATAATGGATTCATGACACTTACATGATTTGTAGTAAGGAGGTCAACTGAATCAGCAGACCGCCAGATTTTTGCATTAGATAAGGACATGTACACACACTATGCATATGATCATGAAGCATTAGAAGTCTTTTAAGGACAATGGACGCCTGTGTTTGATGGTTGAGTAGATGGACGATTGGATGTTAGGATATATGTTCTCCTAGACTTGAAGATTTCGGGGACGAAATCCTTTAAGGAGGGGAGAATGCAACACCCCGAATTTTCTGTTAACACCAAATTTACAAATTAAAGTATAATTAATTTAGAATGTGAGAATTAATGGAAATGGGTTACTCCATTGCATTCATCTCGGAATTCTGCTTGAGATAGAGTCCGAGTTTGCGTAAATCGGACTCCATATGAAGAAGTTACGGCCTTCGGAAGTTTCAGAATTTAAAATAAAGAAAACAGCTCGAAGATTCGAATTCAAATTCGAATTCAAACCCCAGAAGAGGCTGGACGGGAAATTTCCCGCCCAGGACCAGGTCGACCTGGGGGTCGACCATAGTTTCGACCTCCCAGGGACCAGGTCGACCATAGTGTCGACCTGGGGGTCGACCTGTAGGTCGACCTGCCTGGTCAGCCTCACTTGCCTGGTTGGGTTCTGGTCGAATTTCTGAGTCTTGCTGTGTCATTTGGGCTGACTTATCGTTTTCTGTTTGGCTCTTCTCGATGTGAATGGTCTAGATTCATCTATGATCATATGACGGCTCTAATCAATTTGAAATTCTATAAATACAACCTAAGTCTCCTACCTAAATACACACAAAAAAATAGAACTTGAGACGTCATGCTACTGGAAGGAAGTCAAGAATAGCCTCCACTTGAAGGAACTTAGAGATGAACAAATCTAGTTCAAAACTAAAGTAAAAACAAGATTCAAACAACGTTTATCTACCTAAAGGAAAGCATCTCAATTTCAGAACTTAGAATCCAGAATTCAAGTTCGTCATTCGTTGTAAGTATAGTGATCTTTCCGATGGGAATAAAAATTAGGATTTGATTCGATGTAAAGTGAAAATTGGAATCATACTATGTTGTATAATATGTTAATTCATATTTAGTTGTGACAATGGTTTCATTAGAATGTTTGTGGATTAGTTTAGTTGATGTTGGATCCATTAGAATGTTTGTGGATTAATCTAGTTGATGTTGGATCTATTCAAATTCACATACGAGTTATTTGGTTCATATCTACACCTATATGCTTAGGTGATTATGATAAATTATATGCCCTACAATAGAACTTCTATGCCTATATGGTTAAGTTTATATACATGTTCATATGTTCACACAAAATTTCAAGTTCATAATTGGATCCATGCCAAGATCCGCTTTAATACATGTTTCATGTTATAATTGGACATATGATTTGATCTAGTTCACACATGTGATAAAATTATACATACTTTATGGATATGTCATATTCTTGTCATATGCTAGTTATGTTCGATGTTATACCTAGATAAAAATATGTTTAGGCTTATGTTTCATGCAAGTCTAAATTATGCCATTTCATGTGACACCTAATTAATTTGATTCTTATTTTGAATGCAAGTTCACATGACAAGTTGGAACCCATGATTTATGTTAATTAGATCGCAAAGTTGCAAGTTCATATGTCACACACCCTTTATGTTATTTAGAATATTTCATGTTCTTGGCTTTCCCTTTTTCTATGTTTATAAGTTGGGCTGAAATATCTAGCCCAACATTAATTTTAATCTTGCGAACGTACAAACGGGGGAATAATGTTGGGATTAAACATGAAAATATATGTGTTGGCATGTTTGGCACATGCCAATAATTAGTGACATTTAAATGGTGTGAATTGCCATGCCTAAAAATAATGAACTTGGAAAGTGGGCCATAACATTTACATATATATAATGTAAATTTTGACAATACGAATAAGCTTAACCCGAGGTTGGATTGAGTTGTGATAAAAACCTGCCCGGACCCGCCCGCTGTCCAGTAATCACAACAATACCTATCCAATGTGGGTGGTTAAGGCATTGAGCCCAATAAAGACCCGAGGTTAGACTGAGTTGTGGTGTAAACCTGCCCGGAACCGACTGGCACATCCAGTAACCACAACAGTATCCGTCTAATGTGAGTGGTTGGTGCTTTAATGAATATATTAAAGCTAAGTCTGGATTGGTAGTGTTAAGTCAATTAAACAAATACTTAACCAAACTCAACATGTTAACTAAATCTGATGGGTGGGGTTAGGTTCATACAGACACATAACCATTTAACATGTTTGACTAGAAAACCCTAGTAACGGGGGCCCGTTTCAGCAGTAACCCAATTAGGTATCATGGTACCCTGAAACTAGGCAGGGTGGGGCACGATTACTGGGCTGATTGTAAGTGGTCAAAGCGACGTCAGGTGGTGCATGTGTGGGTTCTAACGGAGTGCGGGCGTGCACACACCCCGGAGCTGACAAACAGGGCACTGGGCACCAGTAGTATAACCTATGCATTCTGGAATTGTGTCGAGCCGCCACCATGGGACTTGATACAACCCATGGTGGGACCAGCATAGGTATCTACAATCATTGGGGGCCGTATAACATATGATTTTGCGAGTAGGAGCCGATCTTTAGAAAGGGGTTCACTTCATCCCGATCATGGGGTGCCAGTTGAAACAAATATAAGTGGGTGCAGAGATATAGTGTGGGGTGCGATAGTATATTCGGTTCTAAACTACTTTATCTTAGTTCATGGTACTTTCATGTTTTCGGTTTATACCTATCATGCCCTTTTTCTTATTCTCATACTGAAGAGTCACTAGACTTACTCAGGCTTTATGTCTAACTCTATTTTTCTTTCGTCTTCTTTTCTTCCGTCCCCCCCCCCCCCCCCATGTCCACAGGGAGGAAACAACCCAGCTTAGTCAGAATCTTTGCAAGCTTCAAGACAGTAGATGTATGGTTTGGATCTCTTTCGTTCGGGGTATGGCTTTGGATATCACTAGGGGGATTTTTGTTACTTTATTTATGTTTTATGCTTCTTTAATAATCAAGACAGTAATGATGATGTAATGTTTTGAAAGTTTGTTTTGAGACAATTATGGAAATGTTTTGTATGAACACGTATTTATGAAATGAAAGTCTATTTGTTTTCCTCTACTTATATATCTGTTTTTGTATCTGTCTTGTGTTTTATCTGTGACTTTAACTTATAAACCTCCACTGAAGTTAAGGCATTCCCTTTGTGAGTGACTTTAATGGAGGTGGGGTCTTTCAGAAAAACTTGAAGTTCTAATCTATTTTGCACAGTGGTTCCTCAGCCTCCTTCGGTACCTAACTGTTTAGAGGATTGAGTGGTCTAACAAAGACAGTAAAACCGCTCACAGTTGGGTTCACATCTTTCGGTACCCAAACCAGTTTGTATAACAATCCACTCGAATCTATTTTCGTACCTTTAGAAACCCATATCTGTTTAAATTTAGTCAAAGTTGGTATATTTCTTTTTGGGATCCAACATTGTTTGAATGGATTATTACAAAACAAATTCACATCACGTTTATGATTTAAAAATCCTTTTAATTTATCAGAGTTTAAATTTTCAAATCGATTCTTTTCAAAGCAGTTGAAAGGATTTTTAAAACCATGCGAATTTAGATTTTCAAAAACATTAGTTTTCCCAAAACCGAGACTATTTATATTTCTAGAAGAAAATTGATTTTTTAATAAAATATTCAAAGATTTTTCTCTAGTTGAAAAATGCTTCACACTCAACTTAAGATCGTTGATTTTGGATTTCAAAATATTATTCTCATTTATTAGCTTAGAACATTGATTGGTCAAAATTTCTCTCTCCTCGTCATTTTTTCGCTTTAAGATTGAATTTTCATTTTTAAGCATCTCAATTTTGACCTTAGATTCAGAAATTTCATTTTCAAAGCATTTTTGTTTTTCAGATTCAAAAATCTTGAACTTCTCAATCTCATTTTCAAGTTTTTTCAAAATCAGATCTGTTTTCAACAAAATTTCTTTTTCAACAATTTCAAATTCGTAATTTTTGGTAGTCTTAAAATTTTTAAATTCCTTTTGTAAAAAGTTGTTTGTATTTTCAAGCTCAATCTTGTTTTCTTTTAAAATCACAATTTCATTTTCAAGCTTTTGAATATTTTTATTTTGATGAACAAGATTATTTTCTGAAACCAAACAACTTTTACAACTAGAGTTTGAAGATCTCTTGACCTTCACAAGTTTTGATTCCAAAATTTTGTTTTTGCTGATCAACTCAATTTTTTTAGATTTCAGAATTTTATTTTAGATTTTAGATTCTCAACAGATTCAGTTAAATCATTTAAAGGTTGAATTAAATCTTTATAAGAAAAATTTCCTGTCGAGTCCCCATCTGAATTTTCATCTGTACAATCTGTTAAGCACATATCTGAAACTGAGTTGACCTTCTGGGGTTTTGGGCGGTTGTCTTCTTTTTGTCCATAAAATGTATTGAAAGCACTCCAGATTTCCTGCTTAGTTAAACAATGGGAGATAGGCTATATTGGACATCATCAATATAGGAATATAAAGTATGAATAACATGAGAGTTAAACCCAATATCATTTCTACTAAACATTTCATATCCATTAATAACAGTATCCCAACATTTAATATCTACAGATTTTAAATATAACTCCATTTCTAATTTCCAATTTAAAAAATTTGTACCATCAAAAATAGATGGAATACAACTGGACTGACTCTCAAATGACTGACAACTAGGATGACCCATTACTCTAGAGTTAATGAAATAACCTGCTCTGATACCACTTGTCGGATCTAGATTAACCCTAGAGGGGGGTGAATAGGTTTATCCCAATTTTTACGGGATATTAAAAATCCACAGAACACAGAATGCAGCAAAAATTAAAATGCAGAAAGTAAATGACACAAGATATACCCAGCTTTGACAAAATCCTGCCTACTGCTGCATTCCTAAGGTTTCTACTAGGTAATAGAACAGATCCTGCTTATAAGACCATGTAAACTCGTGAACTCCTCGCTCCTATTCTAATCCTAAGCTCAAAACCCAAGATGGACCTATATCCCCTAGATCAGATTTCCCTGGATTACAAACTTGCAACCTGTATCCCTAGTTTTTACAAATTCTAGTAAACTGCCAGCTAAAACCTTAACTGGATTCCCTAGAATTTTACAGACTCTAGAAATTGGTAGATCGTTTACAAAACCAATTACAACAAAATAAAAACAAGCCCTAGTTTATAAAAAACCCTAAAATTAAATAAGGGTTATTCCCTTTAAACATTATGGCCCAGTCCATTTCTTTTTTAACTCCTTTGTCTTCAAAAGATGGCGGCCGATTGAAATTGAAACTAAAGCTTTGAGGAAGTTCTAAAATCGATTCAATTGCTCTTGGTTTTGATTCGAATCTCTATGACTTAGAATCATATGACGTTCAGATCTTGATTGCTTTGCATCTGCTCCTTCTTGTCAATGATTTGGGATATTGTTGTGATCGGAAACTTGTGAGTAAATTGATTTGATTATTCGATTTTGTTCTTGAATGTTTGGCTTGTATTTTTGATGCCTATTGCCGATGATGAATGGTTGTTTACATAGGATTTTTAAATCCTTTAATTGCTCTGATTTCTCTATATGACTCGATTTGATTGCTGCGAGTTTCCCCTTTTGATTTGCCTTGGTCGTGAATTTGTTTGATTAATCTGGACGAGATTTGGAACATTTATTTTCACTTGAAAACTGGAAAGTTTCTTGCCAACTAAATTGTTGCCAAAAAGAATGATTGATTGCAAATCTATATTTCAAAAAAAAAACTTGCTAAACTATATTTGTCCATACTTGAATTGATTTGTTACCCAAAACTAGAAACAAATAAATGTATTTCCATATTGCACAAAGCAATTGGTGATTTCTGGAAATGAATATTTGAATTAATTTTGCAGCCCCCTAGAATTTAAATGATTACTTTCCAGTATTGTGTCATCCAATTTTGATAAAAACTTTCCCCAAACTCGTTATATGCCTGGTCTTGTTTTACTTTGATTCAGGCAACACATTTCTGGACTGTGCAAATCTTTGAGCCTATATACATGCTGACTTTGATCATGTTGCTTCATTTGTTCTTATGTGTATCACTCCCATATATACCTGTTTGTATAAGTTGAAAACTGCTTTGGCCTTGTAACTTGTATATGTATATTTGTTGAGCTGAACCATTGCTATGCATAAACTGCAATGCTTGATTAAGTATCCTTGCCAAGGTTATACACTAAATTCATTTTCTGGAACCAATTAAGGAAGAAAAACTTTGCCAAACTTGATTGTTAAATTTGCTGATGCCATCTTTCCAAATTTAACATATGGAGATTTTAAACCATTCTATATACAATTTCTGAAACTGATTTGTTGCACCATCTTTTAGTGTGCCACTTTCATTGCTGAGCTAAACCTAAAACATGAAATGACCTTGATTTTGACAGCAACTTCATGTATGAAACTACTATTTTGTTTTTCTCTGCTTTCATGCTTTGAAATGCTCATGTCCATGTGCTTGTGTGAATTACTGCACTGAACTGCTGCTTTGTATTCATTGACCTTGTCACCTTGCATTTCCATCGTCATGGTCTTGTCTTGTCCACATTTACACTGCTTGTCTAGCTTGTATTGCACATTCCCCTGGACTTGATCAAGTTTCCTAACTTTAACTTGCTGCATTGATCATTCATACTCCATACACATGTTCATAGCAGTGTGCACATATGTATATTTGTTCACCTAAGTTGTAACTTGCTGGGTCCACTTGCTTGTTTCACAGTCTCGACCATGCTGACATGTTGGCATGTATTGAACTCGGCCATTACCATGTATAACATGTTGTTCTTTAGCTTGTGTATGATGGCTTGGTTCACCTGTCATTATATGTTTCTCTTGCCCATTACCTTGCATTTTTTGTTGACCTGACTACATGTTTGTTGGTTTGAGCTCGACATTGCGTTGACTAAAAGTATACATATATGTATATATGCATGTATGTGCGTGTATGTATATATGTATATATATATGTGTGTGTGTGTGTGTGTGTGCGCGTGTGTGTGTGTGTGTGGCTACATTGTTGTGTGTTCATGGATACTTGCGGCACATCTGTGTTGTCAAGCTTTACCTCACACATCATATTTGATATGTTTGTCCCTGCACAGAAATATGTGTATATACACGCACATGTATGTGTATACATGTATAGTGCACGTGCAAATTATATATATTTGTGTTCTAAAGATGATTTGTCTACCTTGTGTTATTTACATTGTATCACTGTGATTATCACAAGCTGCCTAGACACAGATGGATGTATATATAAATCAGATCAAGTCATGAAAAATGATGAGAAACACACCAAAATTCTGAGGCAAATAAATTTTTAAAATAAAAATTATATCTGCTAGAATTTAAAAATATTTTTGTTCTAGATACTGTGTATGTGTTTCTGTATGTGACAGGTGTGGATGACTGGACTGACTGAAAGCTGTGAAGATAGAAGACAGAAGATGAAGCTGTAGTGTCAGTGAGTGTATGTACCAACGAGTGTCTGCATATATGAAATTGTACAAAGAGTGACTGAGTGATAGAGAGTTGTAGTGAGGAGTTTTGTATATGAAAATGAAATTGAATATGAAATGAATTACATATCAGTGATGTGTTCAAATAGTGCAGTTGTAAATTTGTACTGTTTGAATGTTGAAATAAAATATAATATTCAAGTAAAATATTATGTGAATATTTGAATCTCTGTACAGTCATATTTTATTTAAATATAAATATTATATTTCTGTCTGTGATGTATATATGAACCAGTACAATAACAAACACATTTATAATGATATATATTTGGTTTTTATCATCAAACAAAAATCATATAATCGTGTATACAACAACGTTGTATACAACAGTTTCTTCCTTTCCATGGTACAGGAAGTCAAGGCGCAGGGAGGCATGTCGCGAACGACATGGTGAGTCATGTCAAAACCGACATGGCGAGTCATGTCGAAACCGACATGTTGAGTCATGTCGTGAATGACATGGTGAGTCATGTCAAAACCGACATAGTGAGTCATGTCGCGAGCGATATGGTGAGCCATGTCGAGTCCGACATGGTGAGGCATGTCGGATCCGACATGTTGAATCATGTCGAGTTCGGAATAAGGAGTCGTGGTATGTTCGGCTTAGGATTCAGGTCGTTTCGAAAAAAAAAATTTTGGGCATGACCAAAATTTGAACAAAAGGTTCTCAATAAAGGAAAAAAAATTGGGGGTGATGCCCCCAAACCCGTGCCGCAGCGCAGTGTGATTTAAATGTTGCGGTTGGTGGCATTAACGTTGTGGTTTATTTCATAGCAAATGGACATAACGCTATGAATTGTGTTGAATCATGTATCAATGTTATTTAGTTCAGTGATGTTGTGACTTCGAGGGGAATTCAAGTGGGAATATTCAAAGTGTTGAATGTGTCCATTGATCGGTGTGGAACAACGAATGATATGACAACTCAAAGGTCATGAGTTTAGGGGATAATGGTTGCTTGAGAAGGTTGCTTGAGCTGTGAAAAGTCGTCGAGTTTGATGACTAGAGATGCGAAGGCAAAGAGGTTATCGTTATCATAAGTTCTAGCAGGGTTACAATGGAGGAACCCAAAAGACTAGATGGTTGGTTGTTGAGTACCCTGGGTATCATTGAAAGGCCTAGTCGTCAAGGTTGGACAAACATACTATTGTTGAAAGGCATATGGAGTTTATGCTAGAACTGGGGTAACCATTAGCCATGACATATGGCAAGGTTGGTCGTCATACGATTAACGATGGTGTAAAAGTAGGATTGGCGGTGATAGCCAGAGTCTGCCATGGTTTGTAACAACCCGTATATTTGAATGACATGTTATAACAAAAATCAAGGCAGAATTAAACTGTAAAATCTGAATCAAGGGAAACGGGCTGTGCCATTGCGTTCATCTCGGAAAAATACGCGAAATAGAGTCCGAGTTTTCGAAAAACGGAGTCCGTATGACCAAGTTATGGCCCAATGAAGTTTTCAGAAAATTCTAAGCCCGAAAACAGTTCAAATTCGAATTCAGATTTAAATTTCAACCAAGGCAGAATGGGCGGGAATTTTCCTGCCCCAGGCAGGGTCAACACAGGGGTCGACACCAGTGTTGACCCCCCCAATGGGTCGACACCCATGTCGACCCATGGGTCGACACCCATGTCGACCCAGGGGTCGACCCCCCCGGTCGGACCAGTTTTTCTGGTGCACCATTTTGACAGGTTAGGTCTTGCTCTGGAAGTTTCTGACGGGAGTTGATGGCTCAGATTCGATTTAGGGTTAATCCTATGGTCTAAATTAACCTAATCACCTATAAAAAGACCCCTAGACCTAGCCTAAACCCTCATTAATCATTCCTACAACTAAATGTTGTCCAAATATTCACCAATCATGGCCTCCACCTTCTTCATGAGAGCATGAGTGTCTCAAATCAATCTATGTCATAAAAGAGCCATCTTTCTTAAGTAAAAGAGCCTCCTTTCTTTGTCTTTGGGGTTATTACTTCTTGTTTCAAGGCATTTAAGTGGAGATTATTATTTTCTTTGCGGATTTTGCTTGTGGCTTCGTCTCAATCTTTATATATATTGATCTAGATCGCATAACCGCTCATTGTAATCCCTATACTACTCTTAGATTCAAACTATGAAGTTAAATGTGATATGTTGGAAGTTGAGTTTGGGCCTAAGTATGATATATGCTTTGATCTTATCATGTTATGCATGAATATATTCTATGAACGTTAGTAAACCTATGATCTTATCATGTTATGCATGCATGTTTGAAAACCTATCACCTTGACCTTGTGGGCTAAAAGCTATAAGCTTTATGTTGAAATGTTGCATTATATAACATGAGAACTCTTATAACCTTTATGAGAACTTGCATATAATGCTATATGCGAACTTTTAGCCATCATCCTATGTCATTCATAATCATGTTTCACCTATTTGCTTAAGTTGATATTATGCATGTTTTGAGGCCTATGATGTAATATGCAAGCTTATGAACCTATTTATGCCTCATACGCCACCATGTTTGACTTGTGGCCAACCTTATTACCTTATTCCCCTTTTTGTCATGCTTTTGCCAAGTTCCCCCTTTTTATCTATGTTATGTTATGCGAAACGTACATGCGATGGGAATACGTTGGGTTGGGTAATATTAATGACATGAAACATGATTTTAAAATATGACATGAACATTGACTTGTGATTGTGTTTGTAAACATAATGGTGGACATGACACTTAGAAAATATGAGTGTGGCCAACTCGAGGTTGGGTTGAGTTTGTAGCATAAATCTACCCGGAACCGACCGGTTTAACTAGTGGCTACAAGCAATAGGACGCAATGTGAGTAGTTGGTCATGTTGCACTAGAAACCCGAGGTTAGACCAAGTTGTGGTGTAAAGCTACCCGGACCCGCCCGGCTTAACTAGTAACCACAACAAAGTCTAATGTGAGAGGTTGGGTGCATTAAAATAATTAATGCCACATGATAGGGTTAAGTCATGGACCACTTGAATACTTAACCAATTGAACATGATGGGTTGACGCGGTTAAGTCATGAACCTTGGGTACGCTTAAACAACTTGATACTTGATTGGGTAGGGTTAACCACATTTAACCCGCTAGAAACCCTAGTTACGTGGTCCTTTTCACCAGTAACCCTCTTGATTGTATCATGATACCCTAGGGGCTAGGCTAGGGTGGGGCACGATTACTGGGTTGACATGTAAGCGACCAAAACGACGGCTGAGTAGGTGCGCCAGTGTAGGTTCAGGCGGACTATGGTCGTGCACATGGTCCGGAGTTGAAAAAGCAGACATGGGCACCCGTAGGTTTAGACTGTGCGTGCTCGATCTGTGTCCGTGGTTGGCAACCTAGGGCTTGATACACCCTAGGGTGGACCTAGTACAGTTTGACTACACTTCGTGATTGGGCCGTATGACACCGACACTTGACGAGTTAGGCTTATAGGGAGCCGATCGATTAGACCGTGAAGTTGGACCTCGATTTAGGTCATTTCATGATGTGGGCTTGTTTTGGGCCAAGGGATCATTTCTTGATTATACTTGACATGGATTGGAATACTAGTACACTCCTGGTGCAACTTAACCTTGTATATGCGATGCCACACTTGATCTATCTTGTTAACTTTTCACCATGCCAGTTATCACCCTACATCTCATCTCTGTTTACATGCTCAGTTAACTTTATTAGTTTTTATACTAATAGTAGATAGAACTTACCAGTCTTTTTGACTGACCCGTTTTCTTTTGCCTCTTTTCTTCCGTTTCACCCCCCCCCCCCAGGTTTGCAGGGTGGGAACACTGTTGCCTAGCTGGATCTTTAGCTGCTTTTCTGGATAGCTCACGTATGGTTTGAGCATGCTATGGCCTTATTCTACATTGGGGGATAGTTACTTTATGTTTCTTTTTCAGTTTTTTAGTTTATGTTCTAGACTTTGTTTTATGGGAAAATAATGAACAAGTACTTTGATGTAACTTGACTATGGTTTTGAAATGCTAGTTTTATCCGCTGCTTTACTACTCTGTTTTTATTTTCATGTTCTGTCTTGTGATATCTGCATGCATGTTTACCTCGTTTAACGCCCCTCCAAAGTTAGTGTCCTTGCAAGAGTGGCACTGGCGGAGGTGGGGTGTTACATTTGGTATCAGAGCATAAGGTTTACAAGATTTGAGCAAAAGGCTTTTAAAACTTACCTTTTGAAAAACTATTTTCAAAACCAATTAAGTATTTTCCAAGAAAAGTCTAGTTATTTTAAAGGGCTATTCCCCAAAAGCCATTAGCACTATCCTTTGTTTCCTTGTTCTAAATCTATCTTTTCCTTTTTCAGTATGGCCGATCTTAACCTTCCCGAGGGAGTGACCATTCCCGGATGGTTTCGGAGGTACTTGAAAGCTAGGGCCAACAATGTGGGCCCAGCAACCACCCCCACTGTAACTGAGTTTCCTCCTCCTCCTCCTCAGAATCCGCAAGCAGATTTCGCTAAGATTTGCAAAGACTTTAAGGCGATGGGTGGCAAGAATTTTATTGGGACGGAGACTTTTGTGGAGGCAAGAAATTGGTTGAAAGAAACTGAAGATCTCTTCGCTATCTTTGATGTGGAAGATCATAGAAAGGTTTTATTGGCAGCATGGTTATTAAAAGAAGAAGCTGCTTATTGGTGGGAGGTCACCAATGCTACGAGGCCTATAGAGACTTGGGCCGACTTTAGGACAAGATTTGGGCTTAAGTTTCTATCATCAGCTGAGGCGAATCTGCAATTGGAGAACTTTATATCTTTAAAGCAAGGGGACATGACAGTGAGGGAGTATGTGAATAAGTTTAATCAGCTTGCTCGATTTGGTTTGGACATGGTTAATACCCCCCAGAAGAAGGCTTTACGCTTTGCACGAGGGTTGAATGAGCCATTACAAGGTTTAGCCCTATCTCATATACCCATGGGGGGCACTTTTGAAGGGCTAGTAGACATGGTATTGCTTCAAGGAGACGATAAGAATGGCAAGAAGGAAGTCAAGACTAATGAGACTCAATCCAAGAAGACAGACTCCAAGTGGGGAGGAAATCAGAGCAATCAGAACAACAAGAACAACAAGGGCAACAAGGCCAAGGCAAAGGACCCAAGAAAATGCAACTTCTGTGGGATTGTTGGGCACATAACCAAGGATTGCAGAAAGAAGAAGAGGAAGTGGGGCGTATGCTTTCATTGTAGGGAGACTGGACACTTTAGCAAAGATTTCCCCAAGAAGCATGGACAAGGGCAAGGGCAGAATCAGCGTGCAGGACCTTCTGGAGGGAAAGTGCATGCTCTCAACACTGCTCCAGTTCAGGACCGAGGTAGTATTTCTGTAGAAAGTCTTGTTTATATTTCTTATTATCCTATTCGCACCTTATTTGATTCTGGCGCATCGCATAGTTTCGTTTCTTCTGACATTGTTGAAAGTTTGCACCTAAGTACTAGTCTAGTTGAGGATCCCGTTTGTGTTTCAAATCCAATTGGGGGGTTCCGCCCATCTATCTATGATTTGTGTGGATTTGAAGATTTCTATCTTGACCGTGGAATTCACGTGTAATGCTTATGTTCTCGGGTTCATGGGATACGGGTTGATTTTGGGCATGGATTGGTTGTCCAGTTATGGAGCCATTCTCGATTGTGAACATAGGGTGGTGAGGCTCATGACTCGCCTCGGTAATACCCTAGAAATTTCTTGTAACCCTAGAGGTCCCGTCATGTTATGTTATCTTGAATCTCTTGACTCATCCATCGATGATCTGCAATCTATAAGGGTGGTCCGAGACTATCCTGATGTCTTTGAAGAAGTTAAGGGGTTACCCCCTAAACGAGAGATAGATTTCCGCATTTATCTAGTCGATAATGCCAAGCCAGTATCATTGCCCATTAGGCACATGGCCCCACGAAAAAGAAGAGAGCTCAGTAAGCAAATCAAGGAGTTGCTTGAGAAGAATTTTATTAGGCGAAGCATTTCTGAATGGGGTGCTCCGGTGGTATTCGCTACTAAGGCGGATGGTTCGCTTCGTCTATGTGTTGATTATCGAGAGTTGAACAAACTGACAAAGAAGAATAGGCACCCGTTACCGAGGATTAATGATCTCTTTGACCAGCTGGTTGTTGCTTCTGTTTTCTCTCAGCTCGATCTAGCCACCGGATTCCATCAGCTTAGAGTAGCTGAGGATAGTATCGATAAGACTGCGTTTAGGACTCCAGATGGATTCTTTGAATGGCTTGTCATGCCATTCGGTTTGACTAATGCACCCGCCTACTTCGTAGATTTGATGAGTAGGGTGTTCAGGGAGTTCCTTAACAAGTTTGTTGTTGTCTTCGTGGATAAAATTCTGATCTTCTCAAAGGATGAGGAAGAACATGCCAGACATCTCAAGGAAGTGATGGATACGCTTAGAGCGCATCAGTTGAAAGCCAAGTTCTCCAAATGTCATTTTTGGAGAAGGGAAGTTCGGTTTCTTGGACATATAATTTCTAAGCAAGGCATAGCGGTGGATCCTGCGAAAGTGGTTGTGGTTCAAGATTGGAAGACTCCTAGGAATGCAACCGAAGTAAGAAGCTTTCTCGGTCTGGCGGGCTACTATAGGAAGTTCATCAGGGACTTCGCTAAGATTTCGGCCCCTCTTACTAAGTTAACAAAGAAGAACTTAGTCTTTGCATGGGACTTGGAGTGTGAGCTTGCTTTTCAAAGGCTCAAGAGAGCCCTTACCACAGCTCCAGTTTTGGCATTACCCGATGGCGGTAAGATGTTTACCGTGTACACCGATGCATATGGTACGGGGTTAGGTGTTGTTCTAATGCAAGAGGGAAGAGTGATATGTTATGGGGGTAGGCAACTTAAAATTCATGAGAAGAACTATCCCACTCATGATTTGGAGTTGGCGGCGATTGTCTTTGCACTCAAATCCTGGCGCCACTATCTTCTAGGCGAAAGGTTTGAGTTGTATACTGATCATAAGTCACTCAAGTACCTCTTCTCGCAAAAAGATCTGAATCTAAGGCAGCAAAGGTGGATGGAATTCTTGGCATCTTATGACTTCGAGATAGCTTATACCCCTAGCAAGGGTAATGTTGTGGCAGATGCACTAAGCAGAAGGAGGTTGACTTTGAGTCCCTTGTTTATTGAGATGAAGAACTTAGAATTCTTGGCAACCTTTGATTTCACGACGGCTGTTGAGTCGATGACGGGTTCATTAGCATCCCTTGAGCTTAGACCCACACTTCTTGATCAAGTTGGGGCTTCGCAGATGGAAGATCCGCAGATAGTCGAGGTCATGGATAAGTTGATTCGCGGTGAGAAGTCTAGTCACCTTGCTAGATATACTATTGATGACAAGGGTTGGCTAAGGCGTGATGGAAGGCTATGCGTTCCACAAGTAGGAGACTTGGTGCATAAAGTTCTCGAAGAAGCACATCACTCGAAGATGACTATACATCCTGGAGGAGATAAGATGTATAGAGATATGAAGCGCATTTTCTTTTGGGCTGGAATGAAGAAAGATGTGGCAGAGTATGTTTCAAGGTGCATGGTGTGCCAACAAGTGAAAGCCGAGTCAAAGAAACCAGGTGGGCTATTACATCCATTGGAGGTCCCGCAATGGAAGTGGGAGAGTATTTCTATGGATTTTGTGGATGGATTGCCTAGGCCAAGGAAAGGGAACACGAGCATATGGGTCATAGTTGATAGACTTACAAAGAGTGCTCACTTCGTTCCAGTAAAGAGCAAGAGGACCGCATCATGGCTGGCATCTATTTATCTCCGAGAGATAGTGCGGTTGCATGGAGTTCCTTCCAGCATAGTTAGCGATCATGACCCAATTTTCACTAGCCAGTTCTGGAATAGTTTGCAAGAAGCGATGGGTACGCGATTGAATCTGAGTACAGCATATCACCCCCAGACGGATGGCCAAACCGAAAGGGTGAATAGAGTGCTAGATGATCTTTTGAGGCTCTGTGTTCTTGACTTTGGTGGTACTTGGGAAGACCACCTCCCTCTTGTAGAGTTTGCTTATAATAATAGCTATCAAGCCAGCATAGGGATGGCACCATTTGAAGCTTTGTATGGAAGGCCGTGTAGGTCACCATCTTGGTGGTGGGAGACAACAGATAGGCTTATACATGGGCCCGATATGATACGGGGCACATCCAAGAAAGTTGAATTGGTGAGAAGACGGATGAAAGCGGCCCAAGATAGACAGAAATCGTATGCTGACAAGCGAAGGGCAGATTTGGAATTCGAAGTGGGAGACAGGGTTTTCGTGAAGGTTTCTCCTTTGCGTAATGTGGTGCGTTTTGGAGCAATTGGGAAGCTGGCACCAAGGTTCGTAGGGCCCTCCCTATCATAGAGAGAATTGGAAAGATGGCCTATAAGGTGGAATTGCCCGAGAAGCTAGCCGGAGTGCATAATGTCTTTCATGTCTCGCATCTCCGAAAGTGCCTGCATGAATCCGCTGAGGTGGTTGAACCAAGCATTCTAGAAGACATTAAGGTAGAGAAAGAGGCAACCTTGAGAAGAGCTCTGATTCGTATTTTGGTAACAGAGATCATGAAGTCAAGGAATCGAGAAGTCAAATGGGTGAAAGTTCAGTGGAGTGAAGCCGATGAAGATGCAACTTGGGAAACCGAGGAGATAATGCGTGGGCTTTATCCATTCCTTTTTTAGGGTACATTCTCAATTTCCTTTCCTAAGTAGCATATCTTTCTTTTTGCTATCCGCGTTTATCCTGTTTATCTTGTTATCTCGTTAACCTTGTCATGAGAACCTTAGGTAGAAACCCTTTGGAAGAAACATATATTTGAAACATTTTATGCTTGATGGTTGCAAGTGTTTGCAAGTGGATACTCGTGGATGCATGATACACATTAGGCACTAAGATCGGCTCACACACCTTCATGTTGCATATGCATGAGTGCTTATACTTATTCATGGATGAAACTTGTTATGCTATCACGTGGATGTTGCATATGAATGAATGTTATGTGCACTCATGTAGAGATTATAAATTATGTTAGGAATTTGTATACATATGGACTCATTTCACTAACATGTTTTTCATTAAGGGGGTTTACTGAATCAGTAACCTCCTTATTTTCGCATTAGATAAGTACATATACACACACCTTTGCATATGATCATACAACATTTAGAATCCTTTAAGGACAATGACTGCACGTGGATGATGTTTCGAGTAGATGGATGATGGATGGTAGGATACGTTCTTCCTAACTTGGAGATTTCGGGGACGAAATCCTTTAAGGAGGGGAGAATGTAACAACCCGTATTTCTAAATGACATGTTATAACATAAATCAAGGCATAATTAAACTGTAAAATCTGAATCAAGGGAAACGGGCTGTTCAATTGCGTTCATCTCGGAAAAATACGCGAAATAGAGTCCGAGTTTTCGAAAAACGGAGTCCGTATGACCAAGTTATGGCACAATGAAGTTTTCAGAAAATTCCAAGCCCAAAAACAGTTCAAATTCGAATTCAGATTTAAATTTCAACCAAGGCAGAATGGGCGGGAATTTTCCCGCCCCAGGCAGGGTCGACACTAGTGTCGACCCCCCCCCCCCCAATGGGTCGACACCCATGTCGACCCATGGGTCGACACCCATGTCGACCCAGGGGTCGACCCCCCCGGTCGGACCAGTTTTTCTGGTGCACCATTTTGACAGGTTAGGTCTTGCTCTGGAAGTTTCTGACGGGAGTTGATAGCTCAGATTCGATTTAGGGTTAATCCTATGGTCTAAATTAACCTAATCACCTATAAATAGACCCCTAGACCTAGCCTAAACCCTCATTAATCATTCCTACAACTAAATGCTGTCCAAATATTCACCAATCATGGCCTCCACCTTCTTCATGAGAGCATGAGTGTCTCAAATCAATCTATGTCATAAAAGAGCCATCTTTCTTAGGTAAAAGAGCCTCCTTTCTTTGTCTTTGGGGTTATTACTTCTTGTTTCAAGGCGTTTAAGTGGAGCTTATTATTTTCTTTGCGGATTTTGCTTGTGGCTTCATCTCAATCTTTATATATATTGATCTAGATCGCTTAACCGCTCATTGTAAGCCCTATACTACTCTTAGATTCAAACTATGAAGTTAAATGTGATATGTTGCAAGTTGAGTTTGGGCCTAAGTATGATATATGCTTTGATCTTATCATGTTATGCATGAATATATTCTATGCACGTTAGTAAACCTATGATCTTATCATGTTATGCATGCATGTTTGAAAACCTATCACCTTGACCTTGTGGGCTAAAAGCTATAAGCTTTATGTTGAAATGTTGCATTATATAACATGAGAACTCTTATAACCTTTATGAGAACTTGCATATAATGATATATGCGAACTTTTAGCCATCATCCTATGTCATTCATAATCATGTTTCACCTATTTGCTTAAGTTAATATTATGCATGTTTTGAGGCCTATGATGTAATATGCAAGCTTATGAACCTATTTATGCCTCATACGCCACCATGTTTGACTTGTGGCCAACCTTATTACCTTATTCCCCTTTTTGTCATGCTTTTGCCAAGTTCCCCCTTTTTATCTATGTTATGTTATGCGAAACGTACATGCGATGGGAATACGTTGGGTTGGGTAATATTAATGACATGAAACATGATTTTAAAATATGACATGAACATTGACTTGTGATTGTGTTTGTAAACATAATGGTGGACATGACACTTAGAAAATATGAGTGTGGCCAACTCGAGGTTGGGTTGAGTTTGTAGCATAAATCTACCCGGAACCGACCGGCTTAACTAGTGGCTACAAGCAATAGGACCCAATGTGATTAGTTGGTCATGTTGCACTAGAAACCCGAGGTTAGACCAAGTTGTGGTGTAAAGCTACCCGGACCCGCCCGGCTTAACTAGTAACCACAACAAAGTCTAATGTGAGAGGTTGGGTGCATTAAAATAATTAATGCCACATGATAGGGTTAAGTCATGGACCACTTGAATACTTAACCAATTAAACATGATGGGTTGACGCAGTTAAGTCATGAACCTTGGGTACGCTTAACCAACTTGATACTTGATTGGGTAGGGTTAACCACATTTAACCCGCTAGAAACCCTAGTTACGTGGTCCTTTTCACCAGTAACCCTCTTGATTGTATCATGATACCCTAGGGGCTAGGCTAGGGTGGGGCACGATTACTGGGTTGACATGTAAGCGACCAAAACGACGGCTGAGTAGGTGCGCCGGTGTAGGTTCAGGCGGACTATGGTCGTGCACATGGTCCGGAGTTGAAAAAGCAGACACGGGCACCCGTAGGTTTAGACTGTGCGTGCTTGACTTGTGTCCGTGGTTGGCACCCTAGGGCTTGATACACCCTAGGGTGGACCTAGCACAGTTTGACTACACTTCGTGATTGGGCCGTATGACACTGACACTTGACGAGTTAGGCTTATAGGGAGCCGATCGATTAGACCGTGAAGTTGGACCTCGATTTAGGTCATTTCATGATGTGGGCCTGCTTTGGGCCAAGGGATCATTTCTTGATTATACTTGACATGGATTGGAATACTAGTACACTCCTGGTGCAACTTAACCTTGTATATGCGATGCCACACTCGATCTATCTTGTTAACTTTTCACCATGCCAGTTATCACCCTACATCTCATCTCTGTTTACATGCTCAGTTAACTTTATTAGTTTTTATACTAATAGTAGATAGGACTTACCAGTCTTTTTGACTGACCCGTTTTCTTTCGCCTCTTTTCTTCCGTTTCACCCCCAGGTTTGCAGGGTGGGAACACTGTTGCCTAGCTGGATCTTTACCTGCTTTTCTGGATAGCTCACGTATGGTTTGAGCATGCTATGGCCTTATTCTACTTTGGGGGATAGTTACTTTATGTTTCTTTTTCAGTTTTTCAGTTTATGTTCTAGACTTTGTTTTATGGGAAAATAATGACCAAGTACTTTGATGTAACTTGACTATGGTTTTGAAATGCTAGTTTTATCCGCTGCTTTACTACTCTGTTTTTACTTACATGATCTGTCTTGTGATATCTGCATGCATGTTTACCTCGTTTAACGCCCCTCCAAAGTTAGTGTCTTTGCAAGAGTGGCACTGGCGTAGGTGCGGTGTTACATGGTTGACTAGTTGTTTGGTTTGTACCGTCTCGCGTATATTGTCCAACGTCGAAGGAGATATTCCTTGGTGCTTGTCTGATATTGGTTTAGGCCTCTGGGGCTTGTGTTTGGGGATGTCTAACTCGATTAGGATTGTTTACGTGAGATATATAATCTAGATGTTATAAGTGTTATCATTGACTGTTCTATTGCCATGAATGGATTGTTATTCATTTGGTTGAATGGGTTGTAAAGGCTATGTAACATCCAATATTTTCTGTATATTTAATTTTCAATTTAAATTAAATAAGATAGAATAATCAAGGGAAAAATCAAATTTTGTTGATTATAATGATAATTATTATTTGAATTAAGTATGAATAGATTTTTCCAAATTTCGTTTATTTAGAAATGTGGTAATCTGGGACAAAATAATTAAATGATTAAATAAAATTTAATTTGGTTAACTAAAAATTCGAAATTTAAATTTGTAAATAATCAAATGTGGGAACTTAAAATTTATGAAATAAATTATAGAATTTTTTAAGTTACAATTTGGTTTAAATTTGAATTTAATGAATATTCAAATTGAATTAAAATGGTTAAATGATTATTTGAATATTTTATTAATTAATTAACTGTGAAATTTAACTGTTTTGGCAACTGTCTCAGAATCCGACGAAACTAGTCCAATCGGAACTGGAACGGTGAATTATGGTAGAATTCCAATTTGCGTTACGATCCGACTTATCATTTGATCGTACAAGAGAAAATGTGAAAGAGAGCATGTAAATGGGTAATTGGGTGTTTTAACATTTGGCCTTCTATAATTATATAAATAAAACCCATTCAACACCACATCAGCCCATTCTCACTGCACGTATAATTTACTTCATCAAATTTTATCTCTAATGGCTGAAACAATTCTTACAAATCCTATCTGAAATAAAAATACAAACTTTAAAACCAAATCTCCTCAAAACCCAATGTATTATATGTCAAAACAAAGAGCTTGACGATACGAAGCTGCTGGTATAATTTGTTTTGACATGCAGTGCTTCGTTTGGCCAGAAATCACGGTCAAACCTTGAAAACCGCGGAACCCATGAAATCGAATTAGGGGTTTTTGATTTAGAGGTCAATTGAAGAATCGACGACCTGGGTTGTAACACTCCACCTCCGCTAGGGTCACTCGCAAAGGAATGCACTAGCTTTAGAGGGGTATTATTGGTAAACATGTACAGAAATATTACAAGACAGAACATATAAAATAGTGGAAGTAAAATCAACTTTCACATCATTAATAAATAAGGTCTAAAGCCTTTTACATCGGAGAATTTCTTACATGGAAACCTGTCTTGTAATAGTAAAGAAGCATAAAAACCTTTTCATCAATTATTCCCCAAGTAAAACAATAAAATAGCCATAGCCAAGAAAAGTCCAAGCCATGCGTGATGACCTTCAAACAGAAGAAGTCCAAACTAACAATAGCATTTCCTCCCTGTAACCTGGGGGGAAACGGAAGACAAGAGGCGAAACAAAACGGGGTCAGTCATAAAGACTGGTAAGCCCTATCTACTATCAGTATATAAACTAGTAAAGTTAACTGGCATGAGAAACTAAGATGAACATAAGTATGATGCCAAGATAGATAAGCTAAACCAAAATAACAGGATGCACTACTGTACCAAGATACACGAGTGTGTCATGATAAACTACGGTGTCAAGATAAATCAAGGTATCACATTGTCAGGTTTCTATCAAGTATACTATCCCAAGGTATCTATCCTGCATAACATCCCACGGTATCTATCATGTATATTTCCCCTGGTTCTAACATGTATATTTGCTCTGCACCTCTCGTACTAGTATCCCAACCCGCGTCATGTGTTAACTATGAATGTCCCTTGCCCAAGGTCATGTAATGGTCCATGTCAACCTAATATATAGCATATGTAGGTTTTCCCAACTCATATGTTTCTTTCCATGTATAAGTTCAGTCCTTTGCCGTAGGCCATACGGGCTTTCCTATGTAAATGTTTTATCCTTGAGGTTATATTGGACTGCTACTCTTGATCTAGTTATGTTTCCTTACCCTGAACTATCGCGCGTTCACTTAGGATTTATGCCACCTAGGACCACTAGGGATTATGCTACCTAATGAACGTTTCCGTGTCTCGGTTTGGGTTCAGCCACCTAGGGCCACTAGGGATTATGCCACCCGTCAACCGCGCCCTTTATCCCACGTATGTATCGTGAATCGTTTTCCATATCTAGATGCACATGTTCCTCAATGTGCCATCCAAGTTCCGTGCCAGGGCAAATCAAGAAATACAGAACTCGGTCGGGAGCTTTAAGTCGTCTGCTGATGCAGATATCAAGGTCTGTTTTTGTACCCGTGGCTATGGTCCCACATGACCCTCCCTCAACTACTGAAAGGCAATCATGTATGAGAACTACACTAAGGCCCATCGATGCCCACTTCTAGATAGCCAACCTCACCCATAACTTGATAGCTTGTATATGGTCTTTTGGGAGTTCCCTGCCTTTCCGTACGTACACGATTGACTAAAGATGGTAGGTAGCCGGCGATATGCTATCCCGGGGCAAAATCAAGTACCGTCGACTCCACGCTAATCCATCCCAGTCTTTAGGTCGCTCGCATAGCAACCAAGGCATACTCTTGGCTCTTCTACCGCAGACCTTAACCCCTGTGAGGCCGGGTTTCATGGACCACTCGCCACCTCACAGAGGGATACCAAGAGTACCCTCACGTTCCCCGAAGCTTTCACTTCGTCACCCAGTTCGCTGGAGCTTTTATCCTAGTCAGATAACTTGCTCCTCCTCGTATACTAAGCGATGACCTACCGTGCCAGGTTACTCATCTCTTTATGAACTAGTCCCATGTCCTTAGCCAAGAATTATTACTTAGTTACCCTTAACTAAGGTTTACCACTTAGCCCCTCTTTCCGCTATCCTCGTTAACTACGATTTCCAACCTAGTCCTCTGAGCTAGGGTTTTGTCAAATGGGTTAAGTGTTGTTATCCAAGTTCGTGACTTGACCCGCCTACAAATCATGTCAAGATTGGCTAAGTACTCAAGTTCAAGGCTTAGCCCTACAAGTTGGTTAAGTGTACCAAGAATCTCATGACTTAACCCTATCAAGTCAAGTTGGTTAAGTATTTATTTGCCTTAACCCTATCAGATTTTCATGTTAGATTGATTAAGCATGGATTATCTTAATCCCATCAGATTATCGAGTCGGATTGGTTAAGTATGGGTTAGCTTAACCCCATCCACTAATCGTATTACAATGGTTAAGCCTAATCTTAAAAGGTCTTGTGACTTAACCCTTATCAAGTACACCTATTAGATTGGTTAAGTATAGGTTACTTAACCTCATCAAATCATCACGTGTAATTGGTTAGGTATAAGTTACTTAACCCCATTAAATTATCATGTTAAATTGGTTAAGTATTGGTTACTTAACCCCATTGAATAACCAAGTTTAGATTGGTTAAGTGTTCAACTTAACCCCATCGAATTCCCGTGTTTAGATTAGTTAAGTATAGATTACTTAACCCCATCTAATTATCGTGTTTAGATTAGTTAAGTCTTAATTACTTAACCCCAACTAATTACCGTGTTTAGGTTAGTTAAGTCTTAGTTACTTAACCCCATCTAATTACCGTGTTTAGATTAGTTAAGCGTAAATTACTTAACCCCATCCCCTAACTGTCTTGTATGGTTAAGTGTCATTAAGAAATCAAGACCGTCCCACTTAACCTACCCATTTGTGTCATATCGGTTAAGTGTCATTATTCAAATTTACTTAACCTTATCATGTGGCATTAATTTAATTAATGCACTCTCAACCTCTCACATTAGACTTTGTTGTGGTTACTAGTTAAGCCGGGCGGGTCCGGGTAGATTTACACCACAACCTAGTCTAACCTCGGGTCTTAAGCGCGACATGACCAACTTCTCACATTGGATCCTATTGTTTGTAGCCACTAGTTAAGCCGGGCGGGTCCGGGTAGATTTATGCTACAAACTCAACCCAACCTCGAGTTGGCCATTTTCATGTTTGGTCTAGTGTCTTGTTACACTTACAACCCATACGTGTCAAGTTTCCAAGTCCCATGCTCATAGCCAAAGTTACATGTTGTCACGTTTATACCAACTTACCCAAATCATGTTTCATGTCATTAAAGTTTCCCCATAACCTAACCCCAACGCTTTTAAACTCGCATATACATTCACAACAACACATAATGGATTTAAAGAAGGAACTTGGAAAAGGAATGACAAAAAGGGTATAAGGCCACAAGTTAAACATGGTGGAAATGAGGCATAAATGTGCTCACAAACTTGCATGTTACATTGTCAAGCCTCAAAAACATGCATAACATTCAAACTTGGCAAATAGGTGATACATGGTCATAGATGACATGAAATGATGACAAGTAACTCGCATATAACATCACATAAGGGTTATGACTTCATATGCAAGTTAACCTAAAGGTTATGAGGGTTCTCATGTTGCATAATGCAACATTTCAACATAAAGGTTATAGCTTTTAACCCACAAGATCAAGGTAATGACTTTATAGACTTGCATAACATGATAGCATGTATCATACTTAATGATCAAACCCAAACTTCCAACATTCATTTAACTTAATAGTTAATATCTAAGAGTAGGAGGGGGCTTACAATGCTATGAAGGCACAAATCAACATATAAAACACGAAGCCATTCATGCTATCACCCAAAAACCCCAAAAGAACAAGCTCCAAATGAAACCCTTGAGCAAATATCTGTAAAAATCCTTGCTTTGAAGAAGAAAGGTTTTAACTTTGGCTTTGAATGAAGCTTATGAGCTCTCATGCAAGATCCTTGCTTTTTGGTCAAGAAAAGGTTGCAACTTTGGCTAGAATGCAACTTATGAACTCTCATACAAGTTTGAAAGCACTTGTTTGAACTCACAATCTCTCATAGAAATAGGCTTAGGAATTTTAGCATGAGAGTGGAGGCCATGAGAGGAACAAATTTGACATAGTTTAGTTGTAGGATTGAATAATGGTGATTTAGGCTAGGTTTAGGGGTCTTTTTATAGAGGATTAGGATAGTATTAGCCATAGGATTAACCCTAGATTCAATCCAAGCCATCAAAGCATGTCTTGGGGAAGAAGTCCAGTGTAGGAACCATCTAGGGCCTTTAGATTAAAGTTGAACCATGAGAACCATTCAAATGCAAAATCTGCATTTGAGTGAATCGGCCCACGGGTTGACAGCCAAACACCCTGGATTAACCCCTAGTCGACCTCAAAAATCGGCCGGTTCGGTTATTCCCCTCTCCCAATTCGCTGTTTTGAACATTTTTGCATATTTATTTATTTAATTTTCAATTATATATATATATATATCAATATATATATTTCTCTGCGCAACCCATTTCACTTAATTAATTATACTTTAATTTGTGAATTTTTATGTTCAAATTACGGGGTGTTACATTCTCCCCTCCTTAAAGGATTTCGTCCCCGAAATCTCCAAGTTAGGAAGAACGTATCCTACTATCCATCATCCATCTACTCAAAACATCATCCACAGGCAACCATTGTCCTTAGACGATTTCTAATGCCATATGAACATATGCAGATCGTGTGTGTACATGCTCCTTAGCTAATGCTAATGATCAGGCCTGAATGGTCTTTCTAATGCAAAATATGTTTAGTGCCATGAGTCCAACATGTATGCGAATAGTCCTAGTCATATAAGTACTATATGCGTGCACAAACATTCATTCATATGCAACATCCGCATGATAACACATTCAATTTCATCCATAAACAAGTATAAATATTTGTGCATATGCAACATGAAACGTGACCGCGTCAATCTAGTATCTAATGTGTATTCGCGCATCCACGAGCAACCACTTGCAACCATTTGCAACCATATCAATCATAACATGTTTCAAATACATGTTTACATCCATAGGGTTCTATCTAAGGTTCCCAAGATAAGATCGAGGAGATAAACAAGACAAACTCCTTACGGGGTTTGCAACAGAAACAGGACCGAGAGGATATCCACCAAGCGATAGCATGCAAGCAAGCTCTACAGGAGAACCAGGGATCAACCATATACTCTTAAAAAGAGATATGATGCGCGCGCCTAAGCCGCATTTCCTTGAGCTTAATTCCATTGTGCCTTGACCATCTTTGACTTCATGATTTTCGTAGCTCCTTGATTCCCATTTCCAAGATATGAGTTGGAACTCATTTCACTATCGCCTCTCGTTCCACTTTCACTTATTCTTTCCCTAGCATACTTGGCTCAAATATATCCGCGTACTCATGCAAGCTCTCCAAAATTCAATAGTGAATTTTGGATCTCGTTTACCGATGCCAATCCCTGTTGCCAAGTGTACCTACTAGGGTGATCTCGACAACTCATGCACTAGCGAAATGAACCATTCGCCTTAGTGGCGAACTCTACTCGAGCAGATTACCAATGAATGCATCAAGATATTCTAGGTAACTAACCATGACAGAACCCAAAAGGTTACACAGGACTTCGAGGGTATTACCAAGGCAAGTCAAGAGTCTAACTACCCTCTTTCCAAAACCGAGAATGGCACCCCTTATTGGGTGACCACTTTATCCCTAGATCCCATCCTTGGCTCCAAAAACATGGGCACTCTCAAATCCAAACAAGTCATGAATAAATGGACCGATCCTCTAACAAGATTTGGGACAAAAATGGGATCCTCTTCTATGCTAGTACTAAGGTGCAGAGACTCACTATCCAAGCAGACTTAAATGATGCGATGATCAAAACAATGTCTGGACGGGATGATAGAAAAGGAAGGCTGAACCTCTAACAGAAACGGTACCATTTCTCTTAGGTACTCTAGGAATGAGAGCATACGATTGCCCTCTCGCTGATCTTGTCCTTGTCCTCCTTGATGGATCAAGCCATACCAACAAGTTGCTTATCCTTAAGCTCGTATCCTTTACCCTTACTCTTATTATCCTTTCTTGTAACACGGCAACGGGTCTCTCGAGAACCACCTCCATCGCACGGAAAGCACTTCGTAGCACGAAAAGATTAGTCACAGTCAAAACTACTATGACTACAGATGGAGGAAGAAAGGAAAAGAGAATCAATCAAGGAAACAAAGGATAGTGCTAATGGCCTTTGGGGAATAGCTTTTAAAACATAACTTTTCTTGAAAAATGCTTCTTTGTAAATGGTTTTCAAATAGTTTTTCAAAAGGTTTTTAAAAACTTTTGCCCAGTCTGGTAACCTTCTGCTCTGATACCAGATGTAACACCCCACCTCCGCTAGGGTCACTCGCAAAGGAATGCACTAGCTTTAGAGGGGTATTATTGGTAAACATGTACAGAAATATTACAAGACAGAACATATAAAATAGCGGAAGTAAAATCAACTTTCACATCATTAATAAATAAGGTCTAAAGCCTTTTACATCGGAGAATTTCTTACATGGAAACCTGTCTTGTAATAGTAAAGAAGCATAAAAACCTTTTCATCAATTATTCCCCAAGTAAAACAATAAAATAGCCATAGCTAAGAAAAGTCCAAGCCATGCGTGATGACCTTCAAACAGAAGAAGTCCAAACTAACAATAGCATTTCCTCCCTGTAACCTGGGGGGGAAACGGAAGACAAGAGGCGAAACAAAACGGGGTCAGTCATAAAGACTGGTAAGCCCTATCTACTATCATTATATAAACTAGTAAAGTTAACTGGCATGAGAAACTGAGATGAACATAAGTATGATGCCAAGATAGATAAGCTAAACCAAAATAACAGGATGCACTACTGTACCAAGATACACGAGTGTGTCATGATAAACTACGTTGTCAAGATAAATCAAGGTATCACATTGTCAGGTTTCTATCAAGTATACTATCCCAAGGTATCTATCCTGCATAACATCCCACGGTATCTATCATATATATTTCCCCTGGTTCTAACATGTATATTTGCTCTGCACCTCTCGTACTAGTATCCCAACCCGCGTCATGTGTTAACTATGAATGTCCCTTGCCCAAGGTCATGTAATGGTCCATGTCAACCTAATATATAGCATATGTAGGTTTTCCCAACTCGTATGTTTCTTTCCATGTATAAGTTCAGTCCTTTGCCGTAGGCCATACGGGCTTTCCTATGTAAACGTTTTATCCTTGAGGTTATATTGGACTGCTACTCTTGATCTAGTTATGTTTCCTTACCCTGAACTATCGCGCGTTCACATAGGATTTATGCCACCTAGGACCACTAGGGATTATGCTACCTAATGAACGTTTCCGTGTCTCGGTTTGGGTTCAGCCACCTAGGGCCACTAGGGATTATGCCACCCGTCAACCGCGCCCTTTATCCCACGTATGTATCGTGAATCGTTTTCCATATCTAGATGCACATGTTCCTCAATGTGCCATCCGAGTTCCATGCCAGGGCAAATCAAGAAATACGGAACTCGGTCGGGAGCTCTAAGTCGTCTGCTGATGCAGATATCAAGGTCTGTTTTTGTACCCGTGGCAATGGTCTCACATGACCCTCCCTCAACTACTGAAAGGCAATCATGAATGAGAACTACACTAAGGCCCATCGATGCCCACTTCTAGATAGCCAACCTCACCCATAACATGATAGCTAGTATATGGTCTTTTGGGAGTTCCCTGCCTTTCCGTACGTACACGTTTGACTAAAGATGGTAGGTAGCCGGCGACATGCTATCCCGGGGCAAAATCAAGTATCGTCGACTGCACGCTAATCCATCCCAGTCTTTAGGTCGCTCGCATAGCAACCAAGGCATACTCTTGGCTCTTCTACCGCAGACCTTAACCCCTCTGAGGCCGGGTTTCATGGACCACTCGCCACCTCACAGAGGGATACCAAGAGTACCCTCACGTTCCCCGAAGCTTTCACTTCATCGCCCAGTTCGCTGGAGCTTTTATCCTAGTCAGATAACTTGCTCTTCCTCGTATACTAAGCGATGACCTACCGTACCAGGTTACTCATTTCCTTATGAACTAGTCCCATGTCCTTAGCTAAGAATTATTACTTAGTTACCCTTAACTAAGGTTTACCACTTAGCCCCTCTTTCCGCTATCCTTGTTAACTACGATTTTCAACCTAGTCCTCTGAGCTAGGGTTTTGTCAAATGGGTTAAGTGTTGTTATCCAAGTTTGTGACTTGACCCGCCTACAAATCATGTCAAGATTGGCTAAGTACTCAAGTTCAAGGCTTAGCCCTACAAGTTGGTTAAGTGTACCAAGAAGCTCATGACTTAACCCTATCAAGTCAAGTTGGTTAAGTATTTATTTGCCTGAACCCTATCAGATTTTCATGTTAGATTGATTAAGCATGGATTATCTTAATCCCATCAGATTATCGAGTCGGATTGGTTAAGTATGGGTTAGCTTAACCCCATCCACTAATCGTATTACAATGGTTAAGCCTAATCTTTAAAGGTCTTGTGTCTTAACCCTTATCAGGTCCACCTATTAGATTGGTTAAGTATAGGTTACTTAACCTCATCAAATCATCACGTATAATTGGTTAGGTATAAGTTACTTAACCCCATTAAATTATCATGTTAAATTGGTTAAGTATTGGTTACTTAACCCCATTGAATAACCAAGTTTAGATTGGTTAAGTGTTCAACTTAACCCCATCGAATTCCCGTGTTTAGATTAGTTAAGTATAGATTACTTAACCCCATCTAATTACCGTGTTTAGATTAGTTAAGTCTTAGTTACTTAACCCCATCTAGTTACCGTGTTTAGGTTAGTTAAGTCTTAGTTACTTAACCCCATCTAATTACCGTGTTTAGATTAGTTAAGCGTAAATTACTTAACCTCATCCCCTAACTGTCTTGTATGGTTAAGTGTCATTAAGAAATCAAGCCCGGTCCCACTTAACCTACCCATTTGTGTCATATCGGTTAAGTGTCATTAGTCAAATTTACTTAACCTTATCATGTGGCATTAATTTAATTAATGCACTCTCAACCTCTCACATTAGACTTTGTTGTGGTTACTAGTTAAGCCGGGCGGGTCCGGGTAGATTTACACCACAACCTAGTCTAACCTCGGGTCTTAAGCGCGACATGACCAACTTCTCACATTGGATCCTATTGTTTGTAGCCACTAGCTAAGCCAGGCGGGTCCGGGTAGATTTATGCTACAAACTCAACCCAACCTCGAGTTGGCCATTTTCATGTTTGGTCTAGTGTCTTGTTACACTTACAACCCATACGTGTCAAATTTCCAAGTCCCATGCTCATAGCCAAAGTTACATGTTGTCACGTTTATACCAACTTACCCAAATCATGTTTCATGTCATTAAAGTTTCCCCATAACCTAACCCCAACGCTTTTAAACTCGCATATACATTCACAACAACGCATAATGGATTTAAAGAAGGAACTTGGCAAAGGCATGACAAAAAGGGTATAAGGCCACAAGTTAAACATGGTGGAAATGAGGCATAAATGTGCTCACAAACTTGCATGTTACATTGTCAAGCCTCAAAATCATGCATAACATTCAAACTTGGCAAATAGGTGATACATGGTCATAGATGACATGAAATGATGACAAGTAACTCGCATATAACATCACATAAGGGTTATGACTTCATATGCAAGTTAACCTAAAGGTTATGAGGGTTCTCATGTTGCATAATGCAACATTTCAACATAAAGGTTATAGCTTTTAACCCACAAGATCAAGGTAATGACTTTATAGACTTGCATAACATGATAGCATGTATCATACTTAATGATCAAACCCAAACTTCCAACATTCATTTAACTTTATAGTTAATATCTAAGAGTAGGAGGGGGCTTACAATGCTATGAAGGCACAAATCAACATATAAAACACGAAGCCATTCATGCTATCACCCAAAAACCCCAAAAGAACAAGCTCTAAATGAAACCCTTGAGCAAATATCAAAAAAAAATCCTTGCTTTGAAGGAGAAAGGTTTCAACTTTGGCTTTGAATGAAGCTTATGAGCTCTCATGCAAGGTCCTTGCTTTTTGGTCAAGAAAAGGTTGCAACTTTGGCTAGAATGCAACTTATGAACTCTCATACAAGTTTGAAAGCACTTGTATGAACTCACAATCTCTCATAGAAATAGGCTTAGGAATTTTAGCATGAGAGTGGAGGCCATGAGAGGAACAAATTTGACATAGTTTAGTTGTAGGATTGAATAATGGTGATTTAGGCTAGGTTTGGGGGTCTTTTTATAGAGGATTAGGATAGTATTAGCCATAGGATTAACCCTAGATTCAATCCAAGCCATCAAAGCATGTCTTGGGGAAGAAGTCAAGTGTAGGAACCATCTAGGGCCTTTAGATTAAAGCTGAACCATGAGAACCATTCAAATGCAAAATCTGCATTTGAGCGAATCGGCCCACGGGTTGACAGCCAAACACCCTGGATTAACCCCTAGTCGACCCAGCGAGCTCGGGTCGACCTCAAAAATCGGCCGGTTCGGTTATTCCCCTCTCCCAATTCGATGTTTTGAACATTTTTGCATATTTATTTATTTAATTTTCAATTATATATATATATATCAATATATATATATTTCTCTGCGCAACCCATTTCACTTAATTAAGTATACTTTAATTTGTGAATTTTTATGTTCAAATTACGGGGTGTTACATGGGTATTGAAGAGATCGACGACTGGAGCGGATTAGAGGTGGTCGGAGGGTCCAATGTTAAGTAGATCGTCGGTAATTCGCAGTTTAGGGGTTGTTTTAGGCTCCGTTTGGCAGCGCCGAACACCGCCGTGGGTCGACCGGAGATGGTGGCTCCGATGAGGGTAGGTGTGGCTTTCGATGGACTTGCCATCGTCGGTGGTCTGAGGGTTTCCGATGGGCGGAGCAGGGAGCAATCGACGGTCAATGGGAGGCGGTTTTATGGTCTTTGCGTGTTACTATTCATGCGAGAAGGAGGAAGGAGTGGGATTCTTTGGAATGGAGGCTGACGTGTAAATCTCGGATAGGGTGAGGAAATTATTTTATTTATTTTTATAAACTTTAAAATCCAGATAATAAAACGCTTATAACTTTCTCGTTTTAACTCAGATTTGGACACGGTTGGATGCGTTGGAATTGTGGAGAGATTGCGGACATGTTGGCGCTAGTTTGGTTGCGTTTGGAGACTATCAAATTTTGGGCTTCTTTTGGACGTCAAATCCACTAAGGACCCAAAAGTGAGTGATTTTTTCACTCACGAATAACTAAGTTATTCCCATATTTATTAAATTAAATTATGAAATAAATTTTCATTGCATGGTTGTGTATGATTGATGACTGTTGCTTAAAAACTGATATGCAAGTATGTCAATTTGCTAATTTAAGTTGATAACTAGTTACGGTAGTTAGTTAAATTCTAGTTAGAAATACCAACACTTGTTAATCAGTGAAGTGATTAAATATTTACCATGAAGAAAAATGGTTGTGATGGATGCCTTGGTTGATTAGATTTCTGAATTTGAGTTACTTGAAATGTTCCCTTATTCAGTATATGGATGTTGTATGCTCATTTGTCGATGAATCTCATATTCCACCCTTGATGTTACGGGCATCGAATAAACTCGGGATTTATCGATTTAAATAAATTAAGAACACAGATTGAAATGATAAATCTTTGTGACCCTGATTTGGATTGAAATGATAGATCCGTCCCTGAATATCGAGAAACTAAATTTAAAATCACTTGGACATAGGATAGAAAATTATATATGGACATCGGTTGGTTAAATGATTATTAATATTTGAAATTCTATTTGATGGAAAATTCATTTAAAGGAAGTCGATTTCGATAAATTTTATTCTTCCTTTAAAGATCTGAATCTTGAATGTTATTTGAAATGATTAAGGAAATTATCCCAAAGTGAATTTGAAGTTTAAAGATTCAAAATTAATATGATTTGGGATTTTTCAAGGAATGGGTAGACTCGAATTTAATAAACTCTTATTGAATTTAATATTGGAATAAAGATAATCGAGGATACTTGGAGTGTTTTAAACTTAATACGAGTATGGTTTTGAATCCTTGAATTTGAAAATGGGTTTGGAATGGGTTTGGGACAAGTCATTGGGCTAGGCAAACTCCATCGAGAGTGGAGTTTAGATTCAAGTATTGAAGTTCAGAAGAAAGGAACGATTTTTAATTAGAATTATACTATATATATATTTACATTGCTGATTTCAAATAACTATTCCTTTCCTAAAAAAAATATTTATTAAAACTTTTTACCTATAACTATTTTGTTGTAACTAAATTTTCCTTGTATTCTATACATATATATATTATTTTATATAAAGGGTTTCTTTCATAAGCATCTGTTTTCATAATTATATTTTATAAAGTGTAAATATCTTCCGAATGGAAAGTGTTTGGATCTAAACCGTTGTTCAAATGGAGTTGAGATAAATTTTATTCTATTTGAATATGAATCGATTCCTAACCCGATTTTTGACATGGAAATGTGAATTATATGCTACTCGAATATAAATTTATCTCCTAAGGGATTGAAAATAAGTTATAGAACTATATATTCTATTTGAATATGAATGGATTTCGAACATAATCGATTTGGAATAATTTGAAATCTTTGGGATGGAAATATATTCTATTTGAATATAAGTCGATTTGAAATATTATATGTTTATAATATAAGGATATGGAAATATATTCTAATTTAGAATATAATCAGTTTGGTACGATTTATGATATTTTGATATGAAATTATATTCTATTTGAATATAAATTTGGTTCGAAACAGAATATGATATTTTGATATGAAATCGAACCTTTATGAAATATAAAAGAACCAACCGATGTGAAAGATGTAAGCGTTGGTTGTTAAAGAGACCGGAGTCGACAAATGGCATGCTCCCTGTCTGCGCGAGACCACTTTAACAACTGTGAACGTTTTGACATATCCAGAATGAGATATGATGACTTGGAGGCGATTCTGGATTGATGAAGATGAACGATAACGAAGTTACCTTGACCTTCGGGTCATAATTCAAATGACTAAAACAGGAGCTATACCGTGAATAATAGATGTAGCACCTCTGATCGGACGCACTCCTCTGATACTATTTCTATGACTATGATGATGATAATTAGGGCCCTTTTGATTATGGGAGTGTGTTCCGAGGTGGGCGGTAGTGGCTGCTATGCGTTACCACCGGTCCGGGAGTGTAATTGGTAGAATCCTACCCTGGGCATTGCCTCGAGTGCCTTGTCATATTTATCCATATCGAGCCCCATACGATTTTGATTTAGCATTGCTTTCTATGGAGTGCCATCTGATAATACTAGTACGGAGAATTTATGGTACTGTATAGACTGTTGATGCCTGTAAACGGCGTAAGGGTAATATGGTAATCCCGCTTACGCTGTTTTTATGATATTTACTTTACTAGATAGACATTGTCAAAATAGCGTATTATACTATGTATGTATTAGTTTAACGGATCCTCGTGAGATGGAAAATCCCGTAACATCTCTTGAGTTACTATACCCATGACACTAGAGTAATTTCGTAATTTTGATTTGACTAATATGAGAATGATTTAGTGCCGATCCGAGTGTTTGTTGTCTTTTATTTTATGCAATACGCTCGGGTCAGCAGAGGTTTGCAGTTAGCGAAGATTTTATTTCCTTGGAGCACGAAGACGAAGATTGGGTATATATCTACTATATATAATTTTTCCGATATACCTTACTTCCGCTGCATTAATGTATATACTGGTATTAGCGTAACTCTGATGATTGGACGTGTAACTCAAATGTATATGTTTAAATGCTTTTGTACTATTATTTGTTATTATATGTTGTCCTTCCGCTATGAGATTATGTGATTGTTTTTCTCTTCTTTCTTTCTTTTTCTTCTTTTACCAATAACTACCTATATTTGAGATTTGTTTGGGTCGACATGTGTGGTTTATTGTCGATTTTAAACGGTCAAAATTATGGGTCGTTACATTTGGTATCAAAGCGATGGTTAGCGATAACCTTGGCTCTGTTTGGGAATTAACTCATTAGAGATGGGGTTAGAAATGCCCTAGAATGGGTTTGAGTGATATGAGAGAGCGCACTTGTATTTTTGATATAAATTGGTTTTATATTGTGTTGACTTGTTCTGTTGAATATTTATTGATTCTGGTCGATATATAGGATGCCATAGAATCGATAGGTATTTATAAATAATCAAGCAGAACGGATCGACATAATATGGTTTTCGATTATATTTTAAAATATATCAAATATATTATTGGTTCAAGTATATATATATCCGTTTTAGTAGGTGGTAATATTAAGTTATCACCTATTATGGTTGATTAGATAATAATAAAAAAATAAGGAAAATTTAATGAATTTAGAAAATATTTGAAAGTGAAATCTATTAAGTACAATTGGGTGCAAACGATTTGCAATTTAAATGAAATGCACTTGAGGATTTGATTCTGGCGCCTTTTGAGATAGCTTTATCAAAGTTTTGAAAATAATATCGTATTATAAGCATGATTGAAAAGGAAATGGTTTTAAATGAAATAAGTGTGTAACCTCTACTTAGACCTTAGAAATGACTTCGGTAATGAGTGCACACATTCTCGATGTTTATTCTAAAGAGTTTAAGTGGGGGAGACCACTCAATGATTATTATAATTTGTATAGCAAAGCATTTTGGATTTAATTCCATAAATTTTATATAAAGTGTTACTATATGTTATTTAAAGTTGAAATTTAAATTAAACCAGAATCAAATTTCCTATATTCTGGGTTAATTAAGGATTTGGATTTAAATTTTATATGGCATGATTTTATGAGGTAATACAAGTACTTATATTATTAAAAAAAATTGGTTTATAAACTCGGAATCTAAGATTTAAGTTCATATTAACTAATAACATTGATTTATGTGTTAAGGTAACTCGATTCATTAGAATTTAGATTTTTAAATCATGTAAGGGACTTAAGTACTATGGAGAATAGTAGCAAAACTCTTAAATACGGATGATAATAAAATTTAATAAATTCCAAAATTTGATGGATATAAGTGATTAGAGAAAATTTAAATTAATCGCGAAGTAAGATTCAATCGAAGTCGGCTAAATTAAATTGGAAAGTTTGTTGTATAAATGAGTTGGCAATAGCATATGCCTTGGCTAATTAATAACTAAGTAAAGTAGTCGAGAAGAAGTTGAAAGGGAATTCAGATTAGTTAATAAAACGTGATTTGCCAATAAATATAAATAAAGAAATAAAATGGCAAATTTGTATATATGTGAAATCAAGGCATATGAGATCTAAATGGGATAAATCTCATTTGAACAATATATCGGATATAAATCTATGTATAAACAATGAAAGGAATATAATGTAAACCAATTAGTCGAATGGAATATAACTTAATTGGAGTAGAGGAATCAAGTTAAGTAAAGTTTAACTTAGAAAATCAAATAATAATGGTCGAGAACTAAGTATAAGAAAAAATTTGAGTGTGAACATTCCTTAATCCAAACCATGATTTGTGAGTCGAATAAATAAGTTGAATTAATGGAATGAGATTTGATTTAAAGATGAAAATTGGAATAAGTGAACAAAAAATGGTTAAATAAAGGAATTGAAGTGCCAAAACAAGAGAATAAGGTGCAAATATAAAATTTGGTTTATTTGGGACAAGATAATATTTAAATGAATTCTAATTTGGGGATTTTTAATATTGAAATGTGATATAAAATAAAACAACTCAATGATTCGGTAAACAGGCTAATTTGGTTGAATTAGATAAGCATGAAGGCGAATCTTTGGATCTTGTTTGGAACGAATGTAAATGGAATGGGTATATGAAGGCAAGTGAATGAAATGAATCGTAAGTGATTAGAAACAATGAATAGCGATTGAATATGAGTCCATTTCTTGAAAAATGAGGTGAATAATTGAATGAATGAACGAGAACCAAAGGAATAGGTGAGTTGCTAATGAACTTAATAAGGTGGGCGATAATGAAATATGAAATTTATTTAATATAAATGAACTCAATTTGAATATATATAACCAAGAAAGGGTAAATCGTATTATGAGCATAACGAAGCGATAAATCCATCTATAATGGTAAGGTCTTACTTAAGTCTTGAAACGTGAAGATTGAAACTCCTAATAAATAAATCGATGTTTATGGGAAACCCTGAAATATTAGTTAAGGTGAAGCAAAATGACCATAACTTTTGATGGGCTGATCGGAATTCGACGATTCCGGAATTTTTGGAAACCTAAGAAACTGAAATAGTAATAGAGCCTTGTCGAATTTTCAAGTTAATTAGGTTAAAAATCCAAGACTTAGTTGTAGTACTATGGGCAGAAAAAATAAAAACTTAAGTGTATATCAATATTGTTTTGGCCATAACTTCCTAACGGATCGTCAGATTTTAATGTGCGAGTACAATTCGGAAAGCCCATGATGTAAATTAAAACTTTTTCTTAGTGTACTAGGTAAAAATTTGATGTTTAAAGGGTTAAAAACTGGGTTGAACAACTCAGACCTACATTTTTCATTTTGTGGGCTGAAGCGTTCGCTCCTGCTAAAATGGTCATAACTTTTGAACGAATTATCCGAATTCGACGAATACAGACAATTCGGAAAGCCTAGAAGAAATGCAACAACTTTTGCCTGTGTTTTAGTCTAATTCCATTTTTTATAGGGTGATAATCGATGATTTGTGTGCTGGCCTATCATGAATATTATAGTTTTGTAGTTGAAATGTCGATGATATGTGTAAGTTATATGCATTTCTATTTAGTGTACATATATATTTGATTCTCATGTATATGTGAGTATGTAGCAGGTGTAGGGAAGTCGCGCTACGCTTCGGAGCTCGCTTGCGCTGAATGTTAAATGCTAAGATAAATAAAATGGCTAATAACGCTAAAGAAGGTACATATTGGCGTTATATGGTTTTGTGGTTATATATATATTTTGTTTTTCCCCTTTTGGGATGCCTCATCGTTTGATGGGATGTATATTTGGATTCATATTTATATTGTGATTTTTCCGGACCTCTCCGTACAAAGGAGTTGCTGCCGAAATTTTCTGTGATTTCGGGAGTAAGAAAAATTTATGAAATTTTACAACTACATAACTTATTCTATCTATGCTATTTTATAAGTATGGATTTGAAACTATGAGTGTGCTCAATATCGAATTCCGTTCTCTTTTCGAGGATGATAAGATTTTAAGTGGGGGAGAATGTAACATCCCATATTTTCTGTATATTTAATTTTCAATTTAAATTAAATATGATAAAATAATCTAGGGAAAAATCAAATTTTGTTGATCATAATGATAATTATTGTTTGAATTAAGTATGAATAGATTTTTCCAAATTTCGTTTATTTAGAATTGTGGTAAACATAATAATTAAATGTCTAAATAAAATTTAAGTTGGTTAAGTAAAAATTTGAAATTCAAATTTAAATTTGTAAATAATCAAATGTGGGAACTTAAAATTTATGAAATAAATTTATAGAATTTATTTAAGTTATAATTTGGTTTAAATTTGAATTAAATGAATATTCAAATTGAATTAAAATGGTTAAATGAATATTTGAATATTTTATTAATTAATTAACTGTGAAGTTTAACTGTTTTGGCTACTGTCTCGGAATCTGACGAAACCAGTCCAATTGGAACCGGAACGGTGAATTATGGTAGGATTCCTATTTGCGTTACGATCCGGCTTACCATTTGATCGTACAAGATAAAATGTGAAAGAGATCATGTAAATGGGTAATTGGGTGTTTTAACATTTTGGCCTTCTATAATTATATAAATAAAACCCATTCAACACCACATCAGCCCATTCACACTGCACGTATAATTTACTTCGTCAAATTTTATCTTTAATGGCTGAAATAATTCTTACAAACCCTAGCTGAAATAAAAATACAAACTTTAAAACCAAATTTCCTAAAAACCCAACGTATTATATGGCAAAACGAAGAGCTCGACGATACGAAGCTGCTGGTATAATTTGTTTTGACATGCAGTGCTTCGTTTGGCCAGAAATTGCGGTCAAACCTTTAAAACCCCGGAACCCATGAAATCGAATTAGGGGTTTTTGATTTAGAGGTCAATTGAAGAATCGGCGACCTGGGTATTGAAGAGATCGACGACTGGAGCGGATTAGAGGTGGTCGGAGGGTCTATCATTAAGTAGATCGTCAAGAATTCGGAGTTCAGGGTTCATTTTGGGCTCCGTTTGGCAGCATTGTACACCGTCGTGCGTCGACCGGAGATGGTGGCTCCGGTGTGGGTTGGTGAGACTTTCGATTGACTTGCCACTGTCGGTGGTCTGAGGGTTTCCGATGGACGGAGCAGGGAGCAATCGACGGTCAATGGGAGGCGGTTTTCTGGTCTTTGTGTGTTACTGTTCATGCGAGAAGGAGGAAGGAGCGGGATTCTTTGGAATGGAGGCTGACGTGTGAATCTCGGATAGGGTGAGGAAATTATTTTATTTATTTTTATATATTTTAAAATCCAGATAATAAAACGCTTATAACTTTCTCGTTTTAACTCGGATTTGGACACGGTTGGGTGCATTGGAATCATGACGAGATTGCGGACGTGCTGGCGCTGGTTTGGTTGCGTTTGGAGACTATCAAATTTTGTGCTTCTTTTGAACGTCAAATCCACTACGGACCCAAAGGTGAGTGATTTTCCCACTCACAAATAACTAAGTTATTCCCATATTTATTAAATTAAATTGTGAAATAAATTTTGGTTGCATTGTTTTATATGATTGATGACTGTTGCTTAGAAACAGATATGCAAGTATGTTAATCTGCTAATTTAGGTTGATAACTAGTTATGGTAGTTAGTTAAATTCTAGTTAGAAATACCAACACTTGTTAATCAGTGAAGTGATTAAATATTTACCATGAAGAAAAATGGTTGTGATGGATGCATTGGTTGATTTGATTCTTGAATTTGAGTTACTTGAAATGTTCCCTTATTCAGTATATGGATGTTGTATGCTCATTTGTCGATGAATCTCATTTTCCAGCCTTGATGTTACGGGCATCGAACAAACCTGGGATTTATCGATTTAAATAAATTAAGAACACAGATTGAAATGATAAATCTTTGTGACCCTGATTTGGATTGAAATGATAGATCCATCCATGAATATCGAGAAATTAAATTTAAAATCACTTGGACATAGTATAGAAAATTATATATGGACATCGGTTGGTTAAATGATTGTTAATATTTGAAATTCTATTTGATGGAAAATTCATTTAAAGGAAATGTGTCGATTTCGATAAATTTTATTCTTCCTTTAAAGATCTGAATCTTGAATGTTATTTGAAATGATTAAGGAAATTTTCCCAAAGTGAATTTGAAGTTTAAAGATTCAAAATTAATATGATTTGGGATTTTTCAGGGATTGGGTAGACTCGAATTTAATAAACTCTTATTGAATTTAATATTGGAATAAATATAATCGAGGATACTTGGAGTGTTTTAAACTTAATACGAGTATGATTTTGAATCCTTGAATTTGAAAATGGGTTTGGAATGGGTTTGGGACAAGTCATTGGGCAAGGCAAACTCCATTGAGAGTGGAGTTTAGATTCAATTATTGAAGTTCAGAAGAAAGGAACGATTTTTAATTAGAATTTTACTATATTTATGTATTTTTACATTGCTGATTTCAAATAACTATTCCTTTCCTCAAAAAATTATTTATTAAAACTTTTTACCTATAACTATTTTGTTGTAACTAAATTTTCCTTGTATTTTATTATTTAAACTATATAGTAAACTTTTAATTTATGTATATATAGAGAGTTTTAAAATTTATCTAATCCTATTCTAACCATTTTATTCTATACATATATATATTATTTTATATAAAGGGTTTCTTTCATAAGCATCTGTTTTCATAATTATATTTTATAAAGTGTAAATATCTTCCGAATGGAAAGTGTTTGGATCTAAACCATTGTTCAAATGGAGTTGAGATAAATTTTATTCTATTTGAATATGAACCGATTCCTATACCGATTTTTGACATGGAAATATCAATTATATGCTACTCGAATATAAATTTATCTCCTAAGGGATTGAAAATAAGTTATAGAAGTATATATTCTATTTGAATATGAATGGATTTCGAACATAATCGATTTGGAATAATTTGAAATCTTTGGGATGGAAATATATTCTATTTGAATATAAGTCGATTTGAAATATTATATGTTTATAATATAAGGATATGGAAATATATTCTAATTTAGAATATAATCGGCTTGGTATGATTTATGATATTTTGATATGAAATTATATTCTATTTGAAAATAAATTTGGTTCGAAACAGAATACGATATTTTGGTATGAAATCGAACCTTTATGAAATATAAAAGAACCAACCGATGTGAAAGATGTAAGCGTTGGTTGTTAAAGAGACCGGAGTCGACAAATGGCATACTCTCTGTCAGTGTCGAGACCACTTTAACAACTGTGAATGTTTTGACGTATCCAGAATGAGATATGATGACTTGGAGGCGATTCTGGATTAATGAAGATGAACGATAACGAAGTTACCTTGACCTTCAGGCCATAATTCAAATGTCTAAAACAGGAGCTATACCGTGACTAATTGAGGTAGCACCTCTGATCGGACGCACTCCTCTAATACTATTTCTATGACTATGATGATGATAATTAGGGCCCTTTTGATTATGGGAGTGTGTTTCGAGGTGGGCGGTAGTGGCTGCTATGCGTTACCACCGGTCCGGGAGTGTAATTGGTAGAATCCTACCCTGGGCATTGCCTCGAGTGCCTTGTCAATTTATCCATATCGAGCCCCATACGATTTTGATTTAGCAATGATTTCTATGGAGTGCCCACTGATAACACTAGTACGGCGAATTTACGGTACTGTATAGACTGTTGATGCCTGTAAACGACGTATGGGTAATATGGTAATCCCGCTTACGCTGTTTTTATGATATTTACTTTACTAGATAGACACTATTAAAATAGCGTATTATACTATGTATGTATTAGTTTAACGGATCCTCGTGAGATGGAAAATCCCGTAACATCTCTTGAGTTACTATACCCATGACACTAGAGTAATTTCGTAATTTTGATTTGACTAATATGAGAATGTTTTAGTGTCGATCCGAGTGTTTGTTGTCTTTTCTTTTATGCAATACGCTCGGGTCAGCAGAGGTTTGCAGTTAGCGAAGATTTTATTTCCTTGGAGCACGAAGACGAAGATTGGGTATATATCTACTATATAAAAATTTTCCGATGTACCTTACTTCCGCTGCATTAATGTATATACTGGTATTAGCGTAACTCTGATGATTGGAAGTGTAACTCAAATGTATATGTTTAAATGCTTTTGTACTATTATTTGTTATTATATGTTGTCCTTCCGCTATGAGATTATGTGATTGTTTTTCTCTTCTTTCTTTCTTTTTCTTCTTTACCAATAACTACCTATATTTGAGATTTGTTTGGGTCGACATGTGTGGTTTGTTGTCGATTTTAAACGGTCAAAATTATGGATCGTTACATTTGGTATCAAAGCGATGGTTAGCGATAACCTTGGCTCTGTTTGGGAATTAACTCATTAGAGATGGGGTTAGAAATGCCCTAGAATGGGTTTGAGTGATATGAGAGAGCGCACTTGTATTTTTGATATAAATTGGTTTTATATTGTGTTGACTTGTTCTGTTGAATATTTATTGATTCTGGTCGATATATAGGATGCCATAGAATCGATAGGTATTTATAAATAATCAAGCAGAACGGATCGACATAATATGGTTTTCGATTATATTTTAAAATATATCAAATATATTATTGGTTCAAGTATATATATATCCGTTTTAGTAGGTGGTAATATTAAGTTATCACCTATTATGGTTGATTAGATAATAATAAAAAAATAAGGAAAATTTAATGAATTTAGAAAATATTTGAAAGTGAAATCTATTAAGTACAATTGGGTGCAAACGATTTGCAATTTAAATGAAATGCACTTGAGGATTTGATTCTGGCGCCTTTTGAGATAGCTTTATCAAAGTTTTGAAAATAATATCGTATTATAAGCATGATTGAAAAGGAAATGGTTTTAAATGAAATAAGCGTGTAACCTCTACTTAGACCTTAGAAATGACTTCGGTAATGAGTGCACACATTCTCGATGTTTATTCTGAAGAGTTTAAGTGGGGGAGACCACTCAATGATTATTATAATTTGTATAGCAAAGCATTTTGGATTTAATTCCATAAATTTTATATAAAGTGTTACTATATGTTATTTAAAGTTGAAATTTAAATTAAACCAGAATCAAATTTCCTATATTCTGGGTTAATTAAGGATTTGGATTTAAATTTTATATGGCATGATTTTATGAGTTAGTACAAGTACTTATATTATTAAAAAAAATTGGTTTATAAACTCGGAATCTAAGATTTAAGTTCATATTAACTAATAACATTGATTTATGTGTTAAGGTAACTCGATTTGTTAGAATTTAGTTTTTTAAATCATGTAAGGGACTTAAGTACTAAGGAGAATAGTAGCAAAACTCTTAAATATGGATGACAATAAAATTTAACTAATTCCAAAATTTGATGGATATAAGTGATTAGAGAAAATTTAAATTAATCGCGAAGTAAGATTCAATCGAAGTCGGCTAAATTAAATTGGAAAGTTTGTTGTATTAATGAGTTGGCAATAGCATATGCCTTGGCTAATTAATAACTAAGTAAAGTAGTTGAGAAGAAGTTGAAAGGGAATTCAGATTAGTTAATAAAACGTGATTTGCCAATAAATATAAATAAAGAAATAAAATGGCAAATTTGTATATATGTGAAATCAAGGCATATGATATCTAAATGGGATAAAACTTATGTGAACAATATATTGGATATAAATCTATGTATAAACAATGAAAGGAATGGAATGTAAACCAATTAGTCGAATGGAATATAACTTAATTGGAGTAGAGGAATCAAGTTAAGTAAAGTTTAACTTAGAAAATCAAATAATAATGGTCGAGAACTAAGTATGAGAAAAAATTTGAATGTGAACATTCCTTAATCCAAACCATGATTTGTGAGTCGAATAAATAAGTTGAATTAATGGAATGAGATTTAATTTAAAGATGAAAATTGGAATAAGTGAACAAGAAATGGTTAAATAAAGGAATTGAAGTGCCAAAACAAGAGAATAAGGTGCAAATATAAAATTTGGTTTATTTGGGACAAGATAATATTTAAATGAATTCTAATTTGGAGATTTTTAATATTGAAATGTGATATAAAATAAAACAACTCGATGATTCGGTAAACAAGCTAATTTGGTTGAATTAGATAAGCATGAAGGCGAATTTTTGGATCTTCTTTGGAACGAATGTAAATGGAATGGGTATATGAAGGCAAGTGAATGAAATGAATCGTAAGTGATTAGAAACAATGAATAGCGATTGAATATGAGTCCATTTCTTGAAAAATGAGGTGAATAATTGAATGAATGAACGAGAACCAAAGGAACAGGTGAGTTGCTAATGAACTTAATAAGATGGGCGATAACGAAATATGAAATTTATTTAATATAAATGAACTCAATTTGAATATATATAACCAAGAAAGGGTAAATCGTATTATGAGCATAACGAAGCGATAAATCCATCTATAATGGTAAGGTCTTACTTAAGTCTTGAAACGTGAAGATTGAAACTCCTAATAAATAAATCGATGTTTATGGGAAACCCTGAAATATTAGTTAAAGTGAAGCAAAATGACCATAACTTTTAATGGGCTGATCGGAATTCGACGATTCCGGACTTTTTGGAAACCTAAGAAACTGAAATAGTAATAGAGCCTTGTCAAATTTTCAAGTTAATTAGGTTAAAAATCCAAGACTTAGTTGTAGTACTATGGGCAGAAAAAATAAAAACTTAAGTGTATATCAATATTGTTTTGGCCATAACTTCCTAACAGATCGTCATATTTTAATGTGCGAGTACAATTCGGAAAGCCCATGATGTAAATTAAAACTTTTTCTTAGTGTACTAGGTAAAAATTTGATGTTTAAAGGGTTAAAAACTGGGTTGAACAACTCAAACCTACATTTTTCATTTAGTGGGCTGAAGCGTTCGCTCCCGCTAAAATGGTCATAACTTTTGAACGAATTATTCGAATTCGACGAATACAGACAATTCGGAAAGCCTAAAAGAAATGCAACAACGTTTGCCTGTGTTTTAGTCTAATTCCATTTTTTATAGGGTGATAATCGATGATTTGTGTGCTGGCCTATCATGAATATTATAGTTTTGTAGTTGAAATGTCGATGATATGTTGTGTAAGTTAAATGCATTTTCTATTTAGTGTATATATATATTTGATTCTCATGTATATGTGAGTATGTAGCAGGTGTAGGGAAGTCGCGCAATGCTTCGGAGCTCGCTTGCGCTGAATGTTAAATGCTAAGATAAATAAAATGGCTAATAACGCTAAAGAAGGTACATATTGGCGTTATATGGTTTTGTGGATATATATTTTTTTTCCCTTTTGGGATGCCTCATCGTTTGATGGGATGTATATTTGGATTCATATTTATATTGTGATTTTTCCGGACCTCTCCGTACAAAGGAGTTGCTGCCAAAATTTTCTGTGATTTCGGGAGTTAGGAAAATTTATGAAATTTTACAACTACATAACTTATTCTATCTATGCTATTTTATAAGTATGGATTTGAAACTATGAGTGTGCTCAATATCGAATTCCGTTCTCTTTTCGAGGACGATAAGATTTTAAGTGGGGGAGAATGTAACATCCCATATTTTCTGCATATTTAATTTTCAATTTAAATTAAATAAGATAAAATAATCTAGGGAAAAATCAAATTTTGTTGATTATAATGATAATTATTGTTTGAATTAAGTATGAATAGATTTTTCCAAATTTCGTTTATTTAGAATTGTGGTAATCTGGGACATAATAATTAAATGTTTAAATAAAATTTAAGTTGGTTAAGTAAAAATTTGAAATTCAAATTTAAATTTGTAAATAATCAAATGTGGGAACTTAAAATTTATGAAATAAATTTATAGAATTTAATTAAGTTATAATTTGGTTTAAACTTGAATTAAATGAATATTCAAATTGAATTGAAATGGTTAAATAAATATTTTATTAATTAATTAACTGTGAAATTTAACTGTTTTGGCAACTGTCTCGGAATCCGACGAAACCAGTCAAATTGGATCCGGAACGGTGAATTATGGTAGGATTCCAATTTGCGTTACGATCCGGCTTACCAATTGATCGTACAAGAGAAAATGTGAAAGAGAGCATGTAAATGGGTAATTGGGTGTTTTAACATTTTGGCCTTCTATAATTACATAAATAAAACCCATTCAACACCACATCAGCCCATTCTCACTACACGTATAATTTACTTCGTCTAATTTTATCTTTAATGGCTGAAACAATTCTTACAAACCCTAGCTAAAATAAAAATACAAACTTTAAAACCAAATCTCCTAAAAACCCAACGTATTATATGTCAAAACGAAGAGCTCGACGATACGAAGCTGCTGGTATAATTTGTTTTGACATGCAGTGCTTCGTTTGGCCAGAAATTGCGGTCAAACCTTGAAAACCCCGGAACCCATGAAATCGAATTAGGGGTTTTTGATTTAGAGGTCAATTGAAGAATCGGCGACCTGGGTATTGAAGAGATCGACGACTGGAGCGGATTAGAGGTGGTCGGAGGGTCTATCATTAAGTAGATCGTCGGGAATTCGGAGTTCAGGTTTCATTTTGGGCTCTGTTTGGCAGCATTGTACACCGTCGTGCGTCGACGGGAGATGGTGGCTCCGGTGAGGGTAGGTGCGACTTTCGATGGATTTGCCATCACCGGTGGTCTGAGGGTTTCCGATGGACGGAGCAGGGAGCAATCGACGGTCAATGGGAGGCGTTTTTCCGGTCTTTGTGTGTTACTGTTCATGCGAGAAGGAGGAAGGAGCGGGATTCTTTGGAATGGAGGCTGACGTGTAAATCTCGAATAGGGTGAGGAAATTATTTTATTTATTTTTATATATTTTAAAATCCAGATAATAAAGCGCTTATAACATTCTCGTTTTAACTCGGATTTGGACACGGTTGGGTGCATTGGAATCATGGCGAGACTGCGGACGTGCTGGCGCTGGTTTGGTTGCGTTTGGAGACTATCAAATTTTGGGCTTCTTTTGAACGTCAAATCCACTAAGGACCCAAAGGTGAGTGATTTTCCCACTCACGAATAACTAAGTTATTCCCATATTTATTAAATTAAATTGTGAAATAAATTTTGGTTGCATGGTTGTATATGATTGATGACTGTTGCTTAAAAACAGATATGCAAGTATGTTAATCTGCTAATTTAGGTTGATAACTAGTTATGGTAGTTAGTTAAATTCTAGTTAGAAATACCAACACTTGTTAATCAGTTAAGTGAGTAAATATTTACCATGAAGAAAAATGGTTGTGATGGATTCATTGGTTGATTTGATTTCTGAATTTGAGTTACTTGAAATGTTCCCTTATTCAGTATATGGATGTTGTATGCTCATTTGTCGATGAATGTCATTTTCCACCCTTGATATTACGGGCATCGAATAAACTCGGGATTTATCGATTCAAATAAACTAAGAACACAGATAGAAATGATAAATCATTGTGACCCTGATTTGGATTGAAATGATAGATCCATCCCTGAATATCAAGAAATTAAATTTAAAATCACGTGGACATAGGATAGAAAATTATATATGGACATCGATTGGTTAAATGATTGTTAATATTTGAAAGTCTATTTGATGGAAAATTCATTTAAAGGAAATGTGTCGATTTCGATAAATTTTATTCTTCCTTTAAAGATCTGAATCTTGAATGTTATTTGAAATAATTAAGGAAATTTTCCCAAAGTGAATTTGAAGTTTAAAGATTCAAAATTAATATGATTTGGGATTTTTCAGGGATTGGGTAGACTCGAATTTAATAAACTCTTATTGAATTTAATATTGGAATAAATATAATCGAGGATACTTGGAGTGTTTTAAACTTACTACGAGTATGGTTTTGAATCCTTGAATTTGAAAATGGGTTTGGAATGGGTTTGGGACAAGTCATTGGGCTAGGCAAACTCCAGTGAGACTAGAGTTTAGATTCAAGTATTGAAGTTCAGAGGAAAGGAACGATTTTTAATTAGAATTTTACTATATATATATATATATTTACACTGTTGATTTCAAATAACTATTCCTTTCCTAAAAAGAACTATTTATTAAAACTTTTTACCTATAGCTATTTTGTTGTAACTAAATTTTCCTTGTATTTTATTATTTAAACTATATAATAAACTTTTAATTTATGTATATATAAAAAGTTTTAAAATTTATCTTATCCTATTCTAACCATTTTATTCTATATATATATATATATTATTTTATATAAAGGGTTTCTTTCATAAGCATCTGTTTTCATAATTATATTTAATGAAGTGTAAATATCTTCCGAATGGAAAGTGTTTGGATCTAAACCGTTTCAAATGGAGTTGAGATAAATTTTATTCTATTTGAATATAAATCGATTCCTAAGCCGATTTTTGACATGGAAATGTGAATTATATGCTACTTGAATATAAATTTATCTCCTATGGGATTGAAAATAAGTTATAGAAGTATATATTCTATTTGAATATGAATGGATTTCAAACATAATTGATTTGGAATAATTTAAAATCTTTGGAATGAAAATATATTCTATTTGAATATAAGTCGATTTGAAATATTATATGTTTATAATATAAGGATATGGAAATATATTCTAGTTTAGAATATAATCGGTTTGGTATGATTTATGATATTTTGATATGAAATTATATTCAATTTGAATATAAATTTGGTTCGAAACTGAATATGATATTTTGATATGAAAGCGAACCTTTATGAAATATAAAAGAACCAAACGATGTGAAAGATGTAAGCGTTGGTTGTTAAAGAGACTGGAGTTGACAAATGGCATACTCTCTGTCAGTGTCGAGACCACTTTAACAACTGTGAACGTTTTGACGTATCCAGAATGAGATATGATGACTTGGAGGCGATTCTGGATTGATGAAGATGAACGATGATGAAAAAGCCTTGACCTTCGGGTCATAATTGAAATGACTAAAACAGGAGCTATACCGTGACTAATTGAGGTAGCACCTCTGATCGGACGCACTCCTCCGATACTATTTGTATGACTATGATGATGATGATTAGGGCCATTTTGATTATGGGAGTGTGTTCCGAGGTGGGCGGTAGTGGCTGCTATGTGTTACTACCGTTTCGGGAGTGTAATTGGTAGAATCCTACCCTGGGCATTGCCTCGAGTGCCTTGTCATATTTATCCATATCGAGCCCCATACGATTTTGATTTGGCATTGCTTTCTATGTAGTGTCCTCTAGTAACACCAGTAAGGCCAATTTACGGTACTGTATAGAATGTTGATGTCTGTAAACGGCGTAAGGGAAATATGGTAATCCCGCTTATGCTATTTTTATGATATTTACTTTACTGGGTAGACACTATCATAATAGCGTATTATATTATATATGTATTAGTTTAACGGATCCTCAAGAGATAGAAAATCCTGTAACATCTCTTGAGTTACTATACCCATGACACTCAAGTTATTTCGTATTTTTGATTTGACTAATATGAGAATGATTTAGTGCTGATCCGAATGTTTGTTGTGTTTTCTTTTATGCAATACGCTTGGGTCAACAGAGGTTTGCAGTTAGCGAAGATTTTCTTTCCTTGGAGCACGAAGACGAAGATTGGGCATATATCTACTATATATAATTTTTCCGCTGTACCTTACTTCTGCTGCATTAATGTATATACTAGTATTAGCGTAACTCTGATGATTAGAAGTGTAACTCAAATGTATATATTTAAATGCTTTTGTACTATTATTTGTTATTATATGTTGTCCTTCCGATGTGAGGTTCTGTGATTGTTTTTCTCTTCTTTCTTTCTTTTTCTTCTTTTTCCAATAACTGCCTATATTTGAGATTTGTTTGGGTCGACATGTGTGGTTTATTGTCGATTTTAAACTGTCAAAAATATGCTTCGTTACAGGCTATCACTATCCGTGGTGGGGAAGACAGGTTGAGTTCTTCTCTGGTGTTGTGGGTAGATTAGTTCGTTTATTTACCCATTCCCATATACTTTATTGTTGATGTTTGTTAGCTATTTTATCGCTCACTAAGACTGTTGCCTAACTCAAGGTTTAATGTTTCTCTCTTATTACCTTGGGTTGTTCACCCGGTTATGGATGGGCAAACTAGGTGGTCGGTGATAGGTGATTGCTTAGTGAGGACAATGTTGTAATTTGGAGGCGAGCAGGAGGCCGGCGTATTATCTTACCTACTATATAGTATTTGGATTTTCCGTTGTTTGTTATTCTTCTCTGACTGCTGTAGTGAGGAAACTTTGTATAAACACTATTGTTGTAATCCAAGTGTATGGATATTACTTTCTAGTTGTTAAGAAAGTTTAGTGTTTTTCTGCTTCACTATTATTACCTGTTGTATATGTTCTACTATGTTTTATTCTTGTGCTGTGAGTTTTACGATAGGTACCGTTTGTGTTATCCTACCTTTATGATCGTCCATAGCTGCCTGACACACCCTTTAGCGTATTATTCCTCTTATTTAGTGCGGGGGATGTGGGCAGTCATCACATTTAGTATCAAAGCTCCGGTTAACGATTTTAGCCAAAGTTCGAAGACGTAATTATGTATAAGAGACGTATTTGTAGATTTCAGTTGGATGTATACTAAATAGTATATATCGTATAATAGCGTTTGTACTTCTTTAGCAGCTTTTTCTTGCAAGTGGCTAATCATTCTAATTTGCAGATTTAGAATGAGTCGACGTGCTTCAAGACATACTGCTAGAAAGGGAGTTATGCCTGGAGGGGGAAATGGAGGTATGCCAGATTACCCGCTCTAGTGATGGAAGAAATCATGCGAAAGGTACCCGCTCCAGTGGCAGCGACGGTAGATGTAGGTGTGCGAGTTCCTAGGTTTGTGGATTTTGCAAAGTTATGCAATGGTTATACATCTTTGGGAGGGAAACCATTCAAAGGAACTAAGCTAGCTGAAGAGGTTCAAAGGTGGAGGATTCTTGTGTTCGTATTTTTGGAGACTTAGGGTTGGATGATGCAACAAAGAGAAAGCTTGTGTCAAGGCAGTTGCAAAGCAGGGCCATGGAGTGGTGGAATTCTGTTACACTTGAGACTGCATAGGAAGAGATTTCATGGGAGCAGTTCCAAGTTTAATTCGAGATGAAGTTTATCTCCACTACTCAGAAATCTGCTTTGTTCAAGAAATTCATAGAGATGAAACAGAATGGTTGTTCTGTGCTTGATTATGTTTTTGATTTCGAGGCCTTGTCCAGATATGTCCGTTCATACATTGATACACCCTATCAGAAGAACGAGAAGTTCGTTATGGGTCTGGATACCTATATTGGAAAGTCGTTGGTGGATCATCTTGAGGATCCATTTGAGAAGATTGTGGAAAAAGCTATTTACCATGAGAGCTTGTTTCCTAAGGAAGCAAATGATGTCGCTGCAACCAAGGAAGTTCAGAAACCACAGCAAGGTGGTAATAATAAGAAGAGGAAGCAACAATAGCAGGGAGGAAAGGATGGCCAGAAGAAGCCTAAGAGTGAGCTGGTTAGCTTTAACTGCCAACAGAAGGGTCATTACTCAAATGAGTACAAGAATCCCAAGTTGAGAAGAAGTGCTTCAAGTGTGGAAATCTTGGACATGAGAAGAATGACTGTCCAGAATCAGTTAAGGGAATGCAGCTTGTGAAGGCATATGCTTTGGAAGCTATACCATCTTCTTCGAGAGCTCCTACTGTAGAGGAGAAGGGAAAGGGTGTTATCATAAAAGGTACTAGTTCAGTTAATGGTGTTTCATTTCATGTGTTGTTCGATACTAGAGCATCGCATTTTTCATTTGTAATGAACTAGTGTGCCACTTGGGTTTGGAACCCGAAATTTGTGATAGACCATTGATCATGACTAATCCAATTAGGGGTTCGTCCAGTTTGTGCATGCTTTGTCATGGTCTAGTGTTGTCGAGTCATGGTTGCTCTTTTATGTGTGATTGCTTTGTGTTGAACTTCACTGGGTTTGGGATAATCTTGGGCATGGATTGGCTCAAGAGGTATGCGGCAAGATTGAACTGCGAGAAGCTATAGGTGAGAGTCGAGGATGTGGAAGGGTGAAAGGTGTTGATTAGATGTAAGCCTGAAGACGGGGTCTTCGTAAGCTATCTATATTCGCTTGTTATTCCACAGGAATATTTGTCATCGGTGCAGATCGCGAATGAGTTTGAGGATGTCTTTGACGAGGTCAAAGGGTTGTCACCGCACCGTGAGATCGAGTTTAGAATCTATTTGGTCGAGGGTGCTAGACCAATCGTTATGCCTCCTAGGCGGATGCCACCTAAGGAACATCGAGAGTTAGAGGTGCAATTTTGTGACCTTTTGGGAAAAGGATTCATTTGGAGGAGTGTTTCCGAGTGGGGTGCACCAGTTGTGTTTGCCACCAAGGAAGATGGCTCGTTAAGATTGTGTGTGGACTATCGTGAGCTAAACAAGGTGACCAAGAAGAATAACTATCCGTTGCCGATGATTGATGACTTGTTTGATCAGCTTCACGTGGCCAAAGTGCTTTCATAGATGGATTTTGCAACGAGATTTCATTAGTTGAGAGTGGCGAAGGATAGTGTGTCAAAGACTGCTTTTAGGACACCATCCGGTTTCCTCGAATGGTTGGCGATGCCATTCGGGTTGACTAACGTGCTAACATATTTTGTGGATCTTATGAATAGGGTGTCCAAAGATCTGTTGAACAAATTCATGCTTGTGTTCATGGATGATATTCTGTTTTATTATCAGAATGAGGAAGAGCACAAGACGCACTTGATTGTTGGGTTGGAAGTCTTGCGAAATCATTAACTGAGAGCTAAGTTTTCGAAGTGTCACTTTTAGAAGAGCGAGTGAGGTTCTTAGGCCATGTCGTTTCTGGATATGGTATAGCGGTTGACCCCGCTAAGGTGGAAGCAATCCAGGATTGGGATCAACCTAAGAATGCGACGAATGTACGGAGTTTCCTTGGATTGGCAGGTTATTACCGACGGTTTATCAAGGATTTCTCCAAGATAGCTGCACTGTTCACAGGATTGACGAAGAAGAACCGAGTGTTCACATAGGATGCAAAGTGTGAGCAAGTGTTTGAAATCCTAAAGGAAAAATTGATGAGTGCTTCAGTGTTGACCATTCCAAGTGGGAATGAAGAGATTGTGGTATATAATGATGCATGTGGCACTGAGCTTGGAGCAATACTGATGCAGAACGATGTGGTTGTGGCCTACGCGAGTCGACAGCTGAAGTGCATGAGAGAAATTACCCAACTTATGATTTGGAGTTGGCAGCGATTGTGTTTCCTCTGAAGATCTCGAGACATTACCTGTTGGGAGTTCGATTCGAGTTGTTCATGGATCACCAGTCGCTGAAGTATCTTTTCTCCCAAAAGGATTTGAATCATCGGCCGTAAAGATGGCTGGATTTTCTAGCATCATATAATTTTGATATAGCCTGTACTCCTGGTAAAGGTAATGCTGTTGCAGATGCATTGAGTCAAAGACACGCAAGTTTAGGAGTGAATATTTCGGAATGGAGGAGTCTTTAGTATTTGGCAAGGTACGATTTTAGGCCATGATGTGAGTTGGAGCCTGAAATGTTGGCAAGCTTATCGATAAGACTTACTCTTATCGAAAGGATTGGTGAGAGCCAAAAGCGAGATGTGAAGCTTGCCGAGTTTATCTAGAAGCCGGAACCAAAGAATAAAGAGTTCGAAGTCGATCGAGAAGGTTGGCTTCGAAAGCAAGGGCGACTAGTAGTTCCTGATATCGACGGATTCAGAGACAAGATTCTAAGAGAATGTCATCATTCGAAGTTAACGATTCATTCCAGTGGTAATAAGATGTAACGTCCCAGATTTTTGAACATTAAATACGAATATTTAAATCTATTTTAAATATTAATTTAGTGATGTTAATGGATTTTATATCGATTTTATTTATTTAAAATAGAGTTTGAATTTATATATTTATAAATTAGTTAAAACGAGCTCGAAACGACGCGGTAGTTCGTAATATTGAATTTTGAACTTTAATTGAATATACATGATCCAATATAACTCAGACTTCTACGAAACAAGAACCGCTTAAATCTATGTGATTATATTTTTCTAATGAAAGAGAAAATCAAAATTTCATTGTATAAATTGTAAGATATGTCCAATTTAAATTTTGAAATAGTCGCTATGGAATCATTAATAAATTATACGGATTTAATTAATAAATATAAAGGAATTTCTATATATTTGGATACGGTTTTACCTTGAATTTCTAAATATTGAGTTTTGAAGTCTATAATGGCCGAGTTTGAAGCTGAATAAGATTCCATTTAAATATATATTTGATGATATTAATTTATTATCATTAAATTGAATTGCTAGGAATTAATTATAATTTTATCAATATTATATAAGGTTTAAAAATAATTGTTTTTTCAAACGTTCTCCGTTTTCAACGAAAAAAGTTTTAGTGGGATGCGTATAATTAATTATTTCTATATTTCCCGTTTGGAGCCCAACAGAATTGTTTTCTCAGTAGACGAAATTTAAAGGTGAACGGATAAATTAAAATAACATCGTTGTGCAAACGGAGTCCGTTTTTAACGAAATTAATTTCGTTGGGATCAGAACGTCAAGACGTAGCAGTGTGCTTATTTTCGTTGAGATTGGAATCGGTGTTTTACGTGCGTGTATTTAACGATGCTATAAATTAGCGGTAGAATTAATAACAATAATAAAAAACATTAAATCACTTAAATTAAAAATCGTGCAACCCATTTCCCACAGATATCGCTCGCATGTTACCTAAGGAAGAAAATAGTAACCCTATTCCTGAAATTCTGCCATGATCTCTGCGAACAAGGATGTCTCAGCTGTACATTTACTTTAGGATTAAAATATACATGCTTTCTATATATACCCATCGGCTAATAGCTTTCATCCCAAAACAAAACAACTTCCTGACCTTTCAAAAATCAAATATAAATTCAAAGATTGATCAAATCCTCTCACATTTGATTCGTTGGGTTTCACCCTCTGATTGGTTTTATAAGGGTCGATGCTACTGTTCCTTTTTGAACTAAGGACACCGTGAGGACTTGAGAGTCATGTGAGGTTGGTAAGGCGCCAAAGTCGATGGATCGGGACGGAGGAGGAGCGTAGGCGGAGGCAGGCGTTTGCATGGGTGATGTCGGTTTCGATTCTGCATGGAGGGTGGAGCTCCAGTAGCATGCACATTGGGTCACGACAGGTTGGTGATGGATGCGGTTCATGTAGAAGGAGAGTTTAGTGTTTCGGTGGTGGGTATACCTGGCTGTGGAGAGCGGGATTGTTTCCAGGAAGTCGGTGGTTTATGTGAAAGGGGAGTTCATGCGCTGCGTTCATGTGCATGGTTGAGGGAATATGAGCTTCAGGTGGTTTTCAGATTTTTGTGGGATAGTGTAGGCAAGAGACCAGAAATGGTTCGGCGAAGTTTCTTGTTTTCTGCATGACCTGTAAATAGGGAGAAGTTGTTTTGTTTAGGCTGGGGAAAGAAGAACAATGTAAGCAGACGGGCCATTTTAAAATCTTTGGGCTTGGGCCTTGTTTAATAAATAAATAAGGTAAAAATGGAAAGATGTGGTGAGGGGATAATGTACTGTACGTGGAAAAAAATAGGGGGAAAACGATACTAGAGATGAGGATCAGTGTAACAACCCGAAAATCTAGGCCAGTTTAAAATTTTTATTTTGGCGATTTTAGCGAATTTTAATTATTTAAAATGGATTATTTTAAATAATATCGACGAGAAATCTGTTTTGAATATAATTCGAACGTTTATATTATACGCGTCGTCGTTAGAATATAAATATTTATATATAATTGTAAATAGAATTGAAAATGGCGCGGTAGTTCGATAATTCGATTTCGAACTTCAATTGAATGTACCGGGTGCAAATCAATCCGGATTTTAGTGAAACCAAAAACAATAGGATGTAATTGATAATATCTTTCCAACGAATCCGAAGAATTGAGATTTCATAGCGGGAAGCAAAAGATATGTCCAGTTGAAAATTCTGAATAGTCGCTATAGAATTCAGGCCCTTAAAAATGGACATTTTGCAAACGACCTCGGATTTCGACGAAACCAGTTTTGTTGGGTCCGTGATGTAAAGATATTGCTAGGTTTCAAATTTCATAATTTTTTGAATCAATATGTGAGCGTGGCAAAGGAAAACGCGTTTGATCGGTTTCAGTTGATTTTAATCGACTGGAAATTGGCCATTTCCCTAACGGTCTCAGAATTCGACGAAACTAGTTTTGTTAGGACCGTATCGTCAATACGAAGCTAGAAAATATTTTTCGAGAATTTTTAGAGTTAGTATGTGACCCCGGTAATTTGAAATGTACGTTTAAAATTCAATATAGTGATTTAAATGTAAATTCAACGGAAACTAATTGAAACGATCGAATCAGCCTACGATACATATCCCATTGTGTTCGGAATGGGGGTGAAACGCTATGGACGACAGGCGGTGGACCTCGTTTAGAGGTCGTATGTAAAAGTCAACTTTTTGCAAATAAAATAAAATAAAATATATTATATCTTCCCTCTCTCTTCCCTTTTATAAATTGCCCCCCCCCCCTTTTCTTATTTCAGACCGAATCAGAGTCAGATAAAAAAAAAGAAATCAGAAGGGGGGGATCGCGACCTCGTCACCCCCCCCCCCAGAAAATCGCCGTGCCGCCGCTGATGGCACCCACCGCCATCTTCTCCGATCGCTACCCCCCCCCCCCCCCTCGTTCGATTCCCTCCCCCACAAAACCGAACCCAGTCGCCATCGCATCCCCCACCTTCGAAGCCGCCTCCACCTATCAGCAACCGCCGTGCCACCTAGAGCAGAGCGCCGCCGCCTGAAGGCCAGCAACCCCGAGCCCCACCTTCTTGACCTCTTGCGCAAGCCTTCCCTCCCCCAATCGACTGCAGTAAGTTTTAATTTAGGTTTTCTATAATTTTTTTAATATTTAAAACCAGTTTTTAAATTGCAAAAGAAAAGCAGTTTTTAAATTGCGAAAGAAAACCAGTTTTTAAATTGCAAAAGATAGCAGTTTTTAAAATGCAAAAAATATGATTTTTATATATTGAACTTCGAATTAAAAATATGATTTTTATATATTGAACATCGAATTAAAAATATGATTTTTATATATTGAACTTCGAATTAAAAATATGATTTTTATATATTGAACTTCGAATTAAAAATATGATTTTTATATATTGAACTTCGAATTAAAAATATGATTTTTATATATGGAACTTCGAATTAAAAATATGATTTTTATATATTGAACTTCGAACTAAAAATATGATTTTTATATATTGAACTTCGAATTAAAAATATGATTTTTATATATTGAACTTCGAATTAAAAATATGATTTTTATATATTGAACTTCGAATTAAAAATATGATTTTTATATATTGAACTTCGAATTAAAAATATGATTTTTATATATTGAACTTCGAATTAAAAATATGATTTTTATATATTGAACTTCGAATTAAAAATAATTTTTATATATGGAATAACGAAGTAAAAAATTCGATTTTTATATATGTAGTGGCTACGGGCAACGAAGATGACAAAGATGCGATGACGACGAAGATTTTCTACTAAGAAGTGCCGTGGAGCTAGGATAGCTATCTGTGAGAATTTCTCACCTTTCAATTTCTATTCTAGTTATATATATATATATATATACTAGGATGCAGACGGTGCTTAGTAGCACCCGACACAATCGTCCACAGACCATGGACTTGTTTGTTTGGTTGCATAGGTTAGTTATATGATTTGATTTGAAATTGAATTGTTTGGTGAATTGAATGGTTTGATTGATGTGTGAATGGCGTGGGCCTTCACTAGACCGGGGATAAGGCTAGGCCTCGTCCCGTTTCTAGTATCGTGCCGTTATGCCGCAGAAATTTTCTAAAATATGTTAGAAAATAAAAATATCATTTTATTATGTACATGAATAATAGAAATTCATATGTTGAAATAAAATGTTTTTATCGTTAAAAATATAATTTTTAACGGGAATGCGAATAAATAAAATATTCATTTATAAATCAGATGGTTTGTTTATGTACACCTATTTGAAGGACATTGATTGGGACGATAAATTTTACACATCGCCCAACTGCACAAATAAAATCTTTGTTTGATTGTTTGAAAACCCCACACGGGTGTTGGGATGAAATTTGAAGTTCACTCATCCTGATTGATTAAATATGTCGATCGATTGATTGACAGGCTGTTATAAGCGTTGAATATCTATATTTGATGCTTATACAGTGTAGTGCACTTTGGTTGATGGTTGATTATTTTTCAATGCTATGATATACATGTGTTGTATGAAAATCCATATAATTAACTTTATATGGTAATTGATTGGGCCTCATTCCAATTTGAAAAATAAAGAATATTATAAAATAAAGGTTCATGTGTTGACAGTACTCATCCATTGAGATTGGTCATGTGTTGAACGAAATATTTTAGTAATAAAATTTACATCTTTATCAATATAAAATAAAGGTTCATGTGTTGACAGTACTCATCCATTGAGATTGGTCATGTGTTGAACGAAATATTTTAGTAATAAAATTTACATCTTTATCAATATAAAATAAAGGTTCATGTGTTGACAGTACTCATCCATTGAGATTGGTCATGTGTTGAACGAAATATTTTAGTAATAAAATTTACATCTTTATCAATATAAAATAAAGGTTCATGTGTTGACAGTACTCATCCATTGAGATTGGTCATGTGTTGAACGAAATATTTTAGTAATAAAATTTACATCTTTATCAATATAAAATAAAGGTTCATGTGTTGACAGTACTCATCCATTGAGATTGGTCATGTGTTGAACGAAATATTTTAGTAATAAAATTTACATCTTTATCAATATAAAATAAAGGTTCATGTGTTGACAGTACTCATCCATTGAGATTGGTCATGTGTTGAACGAAATATTTTGATAATAACAACTATTTTGAAAAAGAAATATTTGAAATAGAATATTTGAAAATAGAAATTTATGAAGCCGTGTTGATTAAATTGACGCCATTTTGACGTAAACGATATTTATATCGATTTTATTCATTTTGAAATGAAATGAATTGAAAACGATTTCGAAATGAAATGAATTGAAAACGATTTCGAAATGAAATGAATTGAAAACGATTTCGAAATGAAATGAATTGAAAACGATTTCGAAATGAAATGAATTGAAAACGAATTCAAATAGAAAACGAATTTGAATTGAATCAAATAGAAAACGAATTTGAATTGAATCGAATTGAAACGAATTCGAATCGAATTGATAGCGAATCGAAATGAATTCAAATTGAATTGAAATTTGAATTGAATAAAAAGGAATTCTAAAACGAATTAAAAAAGAAGAATTCAATTTTGATTTGAATTGAAATGGAAGTTGGAATTGCTTTTGAAACGAATTTTAAAACCATTTATATAACTCGTTTTAAATAGAAATCGACGAAATATATATTATATATATTATATATATAATATAATGGCCTGAATAGAACGCGCCGCGCCGCGGCAGTTCGTGAATTTTGACCATTTATTTCAAACGGACATTACGGGAGATCCGACCGTCGGATTCTCCTAAAACCGGAACCGTTGGGTTCGTATCGAAAAGAGCTTTCTAAAGAATATTAGAAATTAGAAATCTAACGTTTGGATTTGGAGATACGTCCAAATCAAATTCGAAAAGGGTCGCTGTAAGTGCAGTTCGATGACCGTTGATGGAAATCGACTGTACGGGCCTTGATAAAATTATTAAAAATTGTAATAATTTGTGTAAAATCATAAGAAATGATTTAGAAAGGATTGGGATGAAAAACTCCATATTTGAAAAGATAAAAATAGATTTTTATCTAAATGAACTAGTTTTGAACTAGAATTATAATCCTATTTATTTTTAAATAAATAAATTGAATATGAAAAGGGTTTTAAAAATAACCAGCATTTCCAATGATTGCATTGGAGTGGATTTGAATCGAAATTGTCTTCGGAATATTTCGATGTTGGAATTCGTGATTATACAGATGTTGTTATGGAAATTTGAAAGATATATTTATATCGTTATTCCCAATATGACATTTGTTAATCGTAGAATTTGATATTGAATATAAGCCGATATATTTTCTATTCAGAGCCTTATATTGAATATCAAATGTGATTTGGGTTTGTCGTGAATGGTGTCTTCACTAACACTGTTCTTGAACCCAGTTGAGAAGAGATTAAATCTTTTTATTTAGATTTAATGAAGTGTACCAATTAAATAATATTTAATTGAAATTGATATTGATTTTTGGGTTTATCGTGAACAGTGTTTTAAATAACACTTGTTCTTTAACCCGATAATTAATGGAATGTGATTTTGGGTTTATCGTGAACCGTGTTTTAAATGACACTGATTCTTTAACCCAGTCGAAGATTAAAACTAAGTGGAGTTTAATGAATCTTTAATTAGATTGAAATGATCGAGAATGGAGTATCACCAGTTTTGCTCCAGGCGATAGTTAAATCTTTAATTAGATTTGAACGTGAAATGGTAATTGAATTTACCGATAACACCGTGGTGTTAGATATGAAGTACTACCCGTTTTACTTCATGGGATAAATAGGTTGGGATTGGGAAATTAAAACAAATGATTACTTCGGTAAGTTTCGTTAATCCCGGCTAGTTGAATCGAAATTCAAAAGAATAGATTAAAGAATAAATTCAAGGAATTTATCTTGGATAAAATTAATGGGAACCTTTCCCTATGAATGTGAAATCAGAAACTAACTGTCGGTTAGCTAAGCAGAATGGCTTTCTGGATATTGATCTGATGTTGGTTTCGGCCTTCGGGGTTAATATTTGGGGAATTATTCTCTTGATTAATTTACGGTTAGTGACTGATGAATTGGAATGAGGCGTATGTTGTGTTTGTGTAACACTTATTCAAAATATACGCGAGTTATTCGGAAAGACCGGGTTTATCCCATTCTGAATAACTGATACGACGATAAGTCGAAGATGAAGACGATGGTCGAAGACCGGAGGTCTTCACGTCGTTTGGGTAATTACTGATGATCTTGATTGGGCTGTACACCCAAGAAGAGGGAAATAGTTAGTGATCGTCCAGACGTACTTGGAGATCGATGGATATGCGGGGTACTAGGTGCCTCCGGTTTCGTTCAGACCCAGAACGGACTTGTAAATGGACTGTGTGTCTGACATTGGATTTTAGTCCGTGTGATTGATCTCTATTAAATATATATCTGTTTGGCGGCGGAGAATTTATTCTCTTGCTTAACGCCCTTCTCTGAGACGTACGAGCTCAGTGGTTATATATTGATGGATATCAAACGCATGGAGTGAATTGCCTGTGTGGCATGCCTAAGTGGCAAATGATCAAGGCTTCTGTTGAAAAGCAAAGTCTTGTGGTTGATGATCGAAGCACGGCCTTAGTGGCGTAGCTTTGTGTAACGTTTACTTCGCGAGTTTCACACCCGGTATGAACCAAAAACGGGAGAGGACATCAGGGAGGACTTGCGTTTCTTTCTAGCTAGAAGTGGCGTCAGTGGTTTTACACGCCCTGACGAGTTTGACTTATGTGGTTGTTGCTGTTGCGAGGCGCCTCGGATTGATCGGCCGTTCTCGAACCGATGGAGTCATTTAGTTGGCTCATTTACGCCCCAAAGGGCGGAGAGACGTATTGTTCAGGCATAATAATCCACATCGGTGGACCGGCCCTGACGATCAAAAGGGTTGATGCGTTCTGATCCTATGGCTCGGGCTAGAGAGTCACGAATCGGTTGAGGACTATCTTTTGCCTCGGTTCATAGACGGAAATCCAATTTCCAAATACGTGACTTTGCGGTTTTATTTGTAGAGCCTAGTATGGCGACATAGTGGGATGGGGCGCTCATGCCGCCTATGATTGATACTTATGATTTGAAGTTGTTTTATACACTATGCACTTATAATAGTATCAAACGATTTGTTTTAACCGTATCAAGCATTCTTTGGCTGTTATAAGGGAAAACCCTATCCTCGGTTGCGTTGCATTGTGTGATGGGACCTGGGTCTTATAACATCTTCATTTTTCTTTATTTAGCATTGCGCTGTTTGTTTTATGCACTGGTATTCTTGGGAGGAAACCCGTTCCGTGTTATACGGCGTGGTCCCTTGATTTACCTAATGATTTAAAATAAAGATTAATAATTGTTTTAGTTCTCACACCAGTCCCATGACTGACCTGGAGTTTATTGTTTTAACCTAAACTCTGGGTGCCCCTATTTTCGACACGGGCAGCTAGTAGTTTTGGTTTTGCAGATTTATATTTACAGGATCCTGGTTTACAGCTGGAACGATATCCGGAAAGCTTTGTATCCGTATATCTCCTCTAGTTGTGTATTATATTATTTTCCGCTGCTATGTATTTAAATGTAATTTAAATCTCTGATATTTCTGTGTAATATTTATTTGTTTATACTCTGTATATTCTTGTAATCTGATGCATTGTTGTAATATACAATGAAATGTTCTTCTGTATGCATTCTGTTGTGGCTTGTTCTCGAACTATCCGACGCTTTCCTTTACGGGGAAGTTGCGGGTCTTCACAGTTGGTATCAGAGCTTTGGTTTACAGAGCTCGAGAACAAGACACATTAGAACCGTACGAAAGAATTCATCAGATATTGGGTTAGTAATATCCAATGGGAATGACTCGTTAGAGATAGGATCAGTAGTATCCTAGAACGAGTGTGAAGAGTATATTTTGAAAATGAAAACAAATTTAGTTTTGAAAATCTAAATCACTTAATCGTATTTGATTATTTATTTATATTGATTAGGACAGTCCAATATATAAAGATTTTGCGTATGCGCCTAGCTAGCGTCTATTCGAAGTTTTAATATACTGGATAGATATAGAATCACACTCTAGTCGCCCGAAGATGATTCTGATGATAGTTCGAACATCATCAGAATTGGTATTCGTGTTTCGAAGGTGTGATATCTATATATTTCCTATTGACTGGTGTGAGAACCCAAAATTAGATAGGGCTTATTGTTGTGATTTGGCATCAAAAACATGATTTTTGTATATGTATCAAAATTATGAATTTGCGACTCTAATTCACTAATTGATTGATGTTTGTGTTGTTTGTTCATTTGTTTGCTAATTTTGAACCATTTAGCCTAATTGAATCAAATATTGAATTGTATTGAAAATTGGTCGCATTTGTTTGCATATACATATATATCATTGAACAGGTCATAGCAAGGAGGCTAGAGCAGAGAATAAAATTTGTTTGCCCGACAAATAGGTACATGTTTACTACATAATTTACTGTTTTGTTTGGGTGATGATGATTTTATGAGCCTATTGGCTAGCCGCTTGGCTTTTTCTTTTTCTTTTTGAGATCTGAAGGACCGGGGAAGCTATTTGAAATTCCCCGATGCTCCCGGTGCAGGGGAGGTTATGGCGAAATTTTTCGAAAATTTAGGGTGTTAGCCAAATTTTTGAAATTTTTGAAAATTCTCAGAAACTGAAAAGTTGGAGAATGGAAGCCAGATCGAACGTGGAGTTGATTAATCAAACCACTTTCGACTTTATTCCTTTTCGGGGACGAAAAGTTTTAAGTGGAGGAGATTGTAACAACCCGAAAATCTGGGCCAGTTTAAAATTTTTATTTTGGCGATTTTAGCGAATTTTAATTATTTAAAATGGATTATTTTAAATAATATTGAAGAGAAATCTGTTTTGAATATAATTCGAACGTTTATATTATACGCGTCGTCGTTAGAATATAAATATTTATATATAATTATAAATAGAATTGAAAATGGCGCGGTAGTTCGATAATTCGATTTCAAACTTCAATTGAATGTACCGGGTGCAAATCAATCCGGATTTTAGTGAAACCAAAAACAATAGGATCTAATTGATAATATCTTTCCAACGAATCCGAAGAATTGAGATTTCATAGCGGGAAGCAAAAGATATGTCCAGTTGAAAATTCTGAATAGTCGCTATAGAATTCAGGCCCTTAAAAATGGACATTTTGCAAACGACCTCGGATTTCGACGAAACCAGTTTTGTTGGGTCCGTGATGTAAAGATATTGCTAGGTCAAATTTCATAATTTTTCGAGTCAATATGTGAGCGTGGCAAAGGAAAACGCGTTTGATCGGTTTCAGTTGATTTTAATCGACTGGAAATTGGCCATTTCTCTAACGGTCTCAGAATTCGACGAAACTAGTTTTGTTAGGACCGTATCGTCAATACGAAGCTAGAAAATATTTTTCCAGAATTTTTAGAGTTAGTATGTGACCCCGGTAATTTGAAATGTACGTTTAAAATTCAATATAGTGATTTAAATGTAAATTCAACGGAAACTAATTGAAACGATCGAATCAGCCTACGATACATATCCATTGTGTTCGGAATGGGGGTGAAACGCTATGGACGACAGGCGGTGGACCTCGTTTAGAGGTCGTATGTAAAAGTCAACTTTTTGCAAATAAAATAAAATAAAATATATTATATCTTCCCTCTCTCTTCCCTTTTATAAATTGCCCCCCCCCCCTTTTCTTATTTCAGATCGAATCAGAATCAGATAAAAAAAAAAGAAATCAGAAGGGGGGGATCGCGACCTCGTCACCCCCCCCCCCCCAGAAAATCGCCGTGCCGCCGCTGATGGCACCCACCGCCATCTTCTCCGATCGCTACCCCCCCCCCCCCCCCCTCGTTCGATTCCCTCCCCCACAAAACCGAACCCAGTCGCCATCGCATCCCCCACCTTCGAAGCCGCCTCCACCTATCAGCAACCGCCGTGCCACCTAGAGCAGAGCGCCGCCGCCTGAAGGCCAGCAACCCCGAGCCCCACCTTCCTGACCTCTTGCGCAAGCCTTCCCTCCCCCAATCGACCGCAGTAAGTTTTAATTTAGGTTTTCTATAATTTTTTTTAATATTTAAAACCAGTTTTTAAATTGCAAAAGAAAAGCAGTTTTTAAATTGCAAAAGAAAACCAGTTTTTCAATTGCAAAAGATAGCAGTTTTTAAAATGCAAAAAAATATGATTTTTATATATTGAACTTCGAATTAAAAATATGATTTTTATATATTGAACTTCGAATTAAAAATATGATTTTTATATATTGAACTTCGAATTAAAAATATGATTTTTATATATTGAACTTCGAATTAAAAATATGATTTTTATATATTGAACTTCGAATTAAAAATATGATTTTTATATATGGAACTTCGAATTAAAAATATGATTTTTATATATTGAACTTCGAATTAAAAATATGATTTTTATATATTGAACTTCGAATTAAAAATATGATTTTTATATATTGAACTTCGAATTAAATATATGATTTTTATATATTGAACTTCGAATTAAAAATATGATTTTTATATATTGAACTTCGAATTAAAAATATGATTTTTATATATTGAACTTCGAATTAAAAATACGATTTTTATATATTGAACTTCGAATTAAAAATAATTTTTATATATGGAATAACGAAGTAAAAATTCAATTTTTATATATGTAGTGGCTACGGGCAACGAAGATGACAAAGATGCGATGACGACGAAGATTTTCTACTAAGAAGTGCCGTGGAGCTAGGATAGCTATCTGTGAGAATTTCTCACCTTTCAATTTCTATTCTAGTTATATATATATATATACTAGGATGCAGACGGTGCTTAGTAGCACCCGACACAATCGTCCACAGACCATGGACTTGTTTGTTTGGTTGCATAGGTTAGTTATATGATTTGATTTGAAATTGAATTGTTTGGTGAATTGAATGGTTTGATTGATGTGTGAATGGCGTGGGCCTTCACTAGACCGGGGATAAGGCTAGGCCTCGTCCCGTTTCTAGTATCGTGCCGTTATGCCGCCGAAATTTTCTAAAATATGTTAGAAAATAAAAATATCATTTTATTATGTACATGAATAATAGAAATTCATATGTTGAAATAAAATGTTTTTATCGTTAAAAATATAATTTTTAACGGGAATGCGAATAAATAAAATATTCATTTATAAACCAGACGGTTTGTTTATGTACACCTATTTGAAGGACATTGATTGGGACGATAAATTTTACACATCGCCCAACTGCACAAATAAAATCTTTGTTTGATTGTTTGAAAACCCCACACGGGTGTTGGGATGAAATTTGAAGTTCACTCATCCTGATTGATTAAATATGTCGATCGATTGATTGACAGGCTGTTATAAGCGTTGAATATCTATATTTGATGCTTATACAGTGTAGTGCACTTTGGTTGATGGTTGATTATTTTTCAATGCTATGATATACATGTGTTGTATGAAAATCCATATAATTAACTTTATATGGTAATTGATTGGGCCTCATTCCAATTTGAAAAATAAAGAATATTATAAAATAAAGGTTCATGTGTTGACAGTACTCATCCATTGAGATTGGTCATGTGTTGAACGAAATATTTTAGTAATAAAATTTACATCTTTATCAATATAAAATAAAGGTTCATGTGTTGACAGTACTCATCCATTGAGATTGGTCATGTGTTGAACGAAATATTTTAGTAATAAAATTTACATCTTTATCAATATAAAATAAAGGTTCATGTGTTGACAGTACTCATCCATTGAGATTGGTCATGTGTTGAACGAAATATTTTAGTAATAAAATTTACATCTTTATCAATATAAAATAAAGGTTCATGTGTTGATAGTACTCATCCATTGAGATTGGTCATGTGTTGAACGAAATATTTTGATAATAACAACTATTTTGAAAAAGAAATATTTGAAATAGAATATTTGAAAATAGAAATTTATGAAGCCGTGTTGATTAGATTGACGCCATTTTGACGTAAACGATATTTATATCGATTTTATTCATTTTGAAATGAAATGAATTGAAAACGATTTCGAAATGAAATGAATTGAAAACGATTTCGAAATGAAATGAATTGAAAACGATTTCGAAATGAAATGAATGGAAAACGAATTCAAATAGAAAACGAATTTGAATTGAATCAAATAGAAAACGAATTTGAATTGAATCGAATTGAAACGAATTCGAATCGAATTGAAAGCGAATCGAAATGAATTCAAATTGAATTGAAATTTGAATTGAATAAAAAGTAATTCTAAAACGAATTTATAAAGAAGAATTCAATTTTGATTTGAATTGAAATGGAAGTTGGAATTGCTTTTGAAACAAATTTTAAAACCATTTATATAACTCGTTTTAAATAGAAATCGACGAAATATATATTATATATATAATATAATGGCCTGAATAGAATGCGCCGCGCCGCGGCAGTTCGTGAATTTTGACCATTTATTTCAAACGGACATTACGGGAGATCCGACCGTCGGATTCTCCTAAAACCGGAACCGTTTGGGTTCGTATCGAAAAGAGCTTTCTAAAGAATATTAGAAATTAGTAATCTAACGGTTGGATTTGGAGATACGTCCAAATCAAATTCGAAAAGGGTCGCTGTAAGTGCAGTTCGATGACCGTTGATGGAAATCGACTGTACGGGCCTTGATAAAATTATTAAAAATTGTAATAATTTGTGTAAAATCATAAGAAATGATTTAGAAAGAATTGGGATGAAAAACTCCATATTTGAAAAGATAAAAATAGATTTTTATCTAAATGAACTAGTTTTGAACTAGAATTATAATTCTATTTATTTTTAAATAAATAAATTGAATATGAAAAGGGTTTTAAAAATAACCAGCATTTCCAATGATTGCATTGGAGTGGATTTGAATCGAAATTGTCTTCGGAATATTTCGATGTTGGAATTCGTGATTATACAGATGTTGTTATGGAAATTTGAAAGATATATTTATATCGTTATTCCCAATATGACATTTGTTAATCGTAGAATTTGATATTGAATATAAGCCGATATATTTTCTATTCAGAGCCTTATATTGAATATCAAATGTGATTTGGGTTTGTCGTGAATGGTGTCTTCACTAACACTGTTCTTGAACCCAGTTGAGAAGAGATTAAATCTTTTTATTTAGATTTAATGAAGTGTACCAATTAAATAATATTTAATTGAAATTGATATTGATTTTTGGGTTTATCGTGAACAGTGTTTTAAATAACACTTGTTCTTTAACCCGATAATTAATGGAATGTGATTTTGGGTTTATCGTGAACCGTGTTTTAAATGACACTGATTCTTTAACCCAGTCGAAGATTAAAACTAAGTGGAGTTTAATGAATCTTTAATTAGATTGAAATGATCGAGAATGGAGTATCACCAGTTTTGCTCCAGGCGATAGTTAAATCTTTAATTAGATTTGAACGTGAAATGGTAATTGAATTTACCGATAACACCGTGGTGTTAGATATGAAGTACTACCCGTTTTACTTCATGGGATAAATAGGTTGGGATTGGGAAATTAAAACAAATGATTACTTCGGTAAGTTTCGTTAATCCCGGCTAGTTGAATCGAAATTCAAAAGAATAGATTAAAGAATAAATTCAAGGAATTTATCTTGGATAAAATTAATGGGAACCTTTCCCTATGAATGTGAAATCAGAAACTAACTGTCGGTTAGCTAAGCAGAATGGCTTTCTGGATATTGATCTGATGTTGGTTTCGGCCTTCGGGGTTAATATTTGGGGAATTATTCTCTTGATTAATTTACGGTTAGTGACTGATGAATTGGAATGAGGCGTATGTTGTGTTTGTGTAACACTTATTCAAAATATACCCGAGTTATTCGGAAAGACCGGGTTTATCCCATTCTGAATAACTGATACGACGATAAGTCGAAGATGAAGACGATGGTCGAAGACCGGAGGTCTTCACGTCGTTTGGGTAATTACTGATGATCTTGATTGGGCTGTACACCCAAGAAGATGGAAACAGTTAGTGATCGTCCAGACGTACTTGGAGATCGATGGATATGCGGGGTACTAGGTGCCTCCGGTTTCGTTCAGACCCAGAACGGACTTGTAAATGGACTGTGTGTCTGACATTGGATTTTAGTCCGTGTGATTGATCTCTATTAAATATATATCTGTTTGGCGGCGGAGAATTTATTCTCTTGCTTAACGCCCTTCTCTGAGACGTACGAGCTCAGGGGTTATATATTGATGGATATCAAACGCATGGAGTGAATTGCCTGTGTGGCATGCCTAAGTGGCAAATGATCAAGGCTTCTGTTGAAAAGCAAAGTCTTGTGGTTGATGATCGAAGCACGGCCTTCGTGGCGTAGCTTTGTGTAACGTTTACTTCGCGAGTTTCACACCCGGTATGAACCAAAAACGGGAGAGGACATCAGGGAGGACTTGCGTTTCTTTCTAGCTAGAAGTGGCGTCAGTGGTTTTACACGCCCTGACGAGTTTGACTTATGTGGTTGTTGCTGTTGCGAGGCGCCTCGGATTGATCGGTCGTTCTCGAACCGATGGAGTCATTTAGTTGGCTCATTTACGCCCCAAAGGGCGGAGAGACGTATTGTTCAGGCATAATAATCCACATCGGTGGACCGGCCCTGACGATCAAAAGGGTTGATGCGTTCTGATCCTGTGGCTCGGGCTAGAGAGTCACGAATCGGTTGAGGACTATCTTTTGCCTCGGTTCATAGACGGAAATCCAATTTCCAAATACGTGACTTTGCGGTTTTATTTGTAGAGCCTAGTATGGCGACATAGTGGGATGGGGCGCTCATGCCGCCTATGATTGATACTTATGATTTGAAGTTGTTTTATACACTATGCACTTATAATAGTATCAAACGATTTGTTTTAACCGTATCAAGCATTCTTTGGCTGTTATAAGGGAAAACCCTATCCTCGGCTGCGTTGCATTGTGTGATGGGACCTGGGTCTTATAACAGCTTCATTTTTCTTTATTTAGCATTGCGCTATTTGTTTTATGCACTGGTATTCTTGGGAGGAAACCCGTTCCGTGTTATACGGCGTGGTCCCTTGATTTACCTAATGATTTAAAATAAAGATTAATAACTGTTTTAGTTCTCACACCAGTCCCATGACTGACCTGGAGTTTATTGTTTTAACCTAAACTCTGGGTGCCCCTATTTTCGACACGGGCAGCTAGTAGTTTTGGTTTTGCAGATTTATATTTACAGGATCCTGGTTTACAGCTGGAACGATATCCAGAAAGCTTTGTATCCGTATATCTCCTCTAGTTGTGTATTATATTATTTTCCGCTGCTATGTATTTAAATGTAATTTAAATCTCTGATATTTCTGTGTAATATTTATTTGTTTATACTCTGTATATTCTTGTAATCTAATGCATTGTTGTAATATACAATGAAATGTTCTTCTGTATGCATTCTGTTGTGGCTTGTTCTCGAACTATCCGACGCTTTCCTTTACGGGGAAGTTGCGGGTCTTCACAATCAGCTTTGCAGAAAAGCAACAGTAGAAGAACGTATTGATGTAAGGTCGGCTGATGATGTGGTTAATTATTAAGTAAAGATATTCATTTGTGAACAGAATTACATGACGTCAATTTTGTTGGACTAGCGGATGCGATACCTTCGTGTACGAGATGGATTGGAATCGGTTAAAGCTGCTGGTATTTTCATGAAACTACGCAACATCGTCAGTCGAAAATAAGGTGAGTTAATTCTCACACTTTTCTGAAATTCTATGCAGTGTTAAATTCATATAAAAATATAATCCATCGTTGATGATAATAATTGGATGATTGCATGCCTTGGTTGATTGGTTGGTTAATAACTGTCGACAAATTATATTTGTCATATTGGATTATTTTGACATAAATATTGTTTATATATATTGTTAGCAAATATATTATCTGGGATGCAGGGACGAACAGGTTGGAGGGATCCGACCGGATTCCTCAAATACACTGTATGTTGTTTATATTATTTAAATATTGAATTGTTTACCCCAAATGATGATATTGAACGTTGAATTGAAATTCAATATTGATGTGATAATCAATAGACGATATTGATTAAGTAGTTGGCAGCAAACGATCTAAAATCCTATTTAAAATGTTAATTCGCCATCAAGAAAATCTACGTATTTAAAGTATAAAATCTATTATGATAACTGAAGTGGAGTTTAAATTATATTATAGAAGTAGTACAATAGGTCGATGTTATAAGTCGACGTGTATATAAGTTATATAACATATGATGTTTTAAATAAGGTTCATAAGTGTAGAAACCAGAGTTAACCGATGGGATATTAATTTAAGATTATTGTTTTTACGTAAAACAGTTAAGTGGTGTTTCTCTAAATTAATTATTTTAATTTAAGAGGGTTGATTAATAGAAATCAGTTAAACGAGTAGCGATGTATAAGTTGGTTAAGTTAACTATTTAATTAGAATCGATAATTTGATTAATCGACTTTCGATTACTCCAATGGAATGGCTTAACGAATATTTGGTTTAATATTCTTTTTATTTAACGAGGGTTGAAAATGATTATTATATTAATAATCATTAATATAGTTAGCTAGTGTTAAAGAGATTACTAATCTATTTTGATCACTAATGAAGTAAACTATTTTTATTCTAATAAATGATGGGTTAACTATTATTTTAATTAATAATAATTAAAATAATTTACTTTCCAAATGGAATGGATCAAAAGTTATAACAAGGTTTAAACTCAGATGATCGTATTAAAATAAGTTTTACTTAAGGAACGAGATTGAGGGAACAATTATAAGTTAAAAGGAGTTTTGAAATGTAAGGGTGTGATGTATGACTTAACTCGAGTGAAATATAATTTATTTATACCTTTGAATTAAGGATATAGTGGTTTTTCCGAAGTATACGAAATGGAATGGAATTGGTGAACAATGATGTTTCGAAGTAAAGGAATAAAGTGGAGTGGGTGAGCGCGTTTATATAAAGATAGGGTTATAGTTTCCAGCATAGCGAGAACATTGAGATTCGAAACAAGAATATAAAGATCGTTTTTCAAGAAACGATGGAAGCGTTTTAATAAATAGCTAAGTAAAAAGATCTGAGCTGCCAATATACTTGACCACACTGTTTTGACATTGATAGTTAAAACACCAAACTACCAATGAAATATATTGGAACTTTTTGACGTGTTGTTTCGAGGAGACTGGGATCAGAACTAGACCCAAAACCACTTCGAATCAACATTGCGTACGAACTAACTTGCAGCGATTAAAGATGGATCATTGAAGATCCGTAAAATTTCATAAGCGGAAGCACTACTTATAATCTCTAGGCCGCACCCAAACAAAAAGAGATACACTGTGATTCTGCCATGGTAGGAGTCTATGGATTGCAAGGACTTCTTGTTACTGATTCACGGGGTGATTCCTATACAGGATGCGGTAGGAGAGTGCCTTCGGTTCATCCTATTCCTGGATGACTTGTATGGACGAATGTCTGACATAGTATGCCTAACCAATCATGTACGGTGGATCTCTAACAGGTATTATGTCTGGTGGCAGTGGAATTTATTTCTCTTAGCTTTTATACCCGTAATATTTTTAGGAAATCGATTAGTGATTTGACGGGTTTGACGATGTGACATTCAAAGTAAATGATGTTGTGCTGTTCTAGAAGATAAACGTAGCCTCAAGACTCACAACCGGGAAATGACAAAAATCGGGTAGGCAACATGGCTAGGTGAGTCATTCCCAAGCAGGGTGTATTATCACCAATCTAGAGAAATTCCTTATTTCTTCTTCTTTTCGATTCTGTATCTCCGCGGATGAACGGTGGTCCCTTAAAACTGTTGGGTGGTAATATATTCGCTGCACTCAAGCTAAATGAGTGGGCGGTCATGTGTGGTCGAGTTGCAAGACGTTCTTGTTGAACCCCAGTGTATACCCTCTAGAGTACACTGATCGGAAGGTGATCCCATACCTTGTATGTTGGAATCCATTCTGCAATAAGAGACCCGCGGTTTATGATTTTATAATAAATATGTAGAGCGTGGGATGCAAGCGTTCTACTAGATGATTATTTATTTGTGGTTTGGTAGACACTATTATAATATCACTGGATTTTGATATATCAAAAATGTTTTGGGTTATAGTAAGGTAAAAACCGTCCGTGTTTATGTGTGGGCTGGTCGTACTATTATCCTTTCTTTCCAAATGGTTTCCAAAGTTAAACAAGTTGGTTGTTGTGAATTTACCACTGAAAGTATTCCAGACTGATCCGGGTGAATTTTTCTTTGGTTCAAATGTGCTTGGGTCAGACTGAGTATATTTCCAGGTTAGGTTTCACTGGAGTCCCAGGAGCTGGAAGCAGGAGGCTTCACCATTAGTTATTTAGAGTTTATTTCCGTTGTGACTGATATATGATGTACTCTGCTGATTGGTATGTATATACAATTTATTTTCATAAAGAGACTTAATATATTATATTTTTTTGTTCCGCTTTGAGATTCTGATGTTCTTCTTCTTTTCTTCTATTCTAATATTTCTTTCTTTCTATTTGTCATCCTCTAATTTCTTTTTATTAAAGATTCGTTATTTCATGCAATTTTGGGTTGGATGTAGGTTGTAATTCGTCAGCTCAAAGGGTACGGATTTACGGGCCTTTACATAAGATGTATCAGGACACGAAGCAAATCTACTACTGGAAGGGGATGAAATGAGATATTGGAAAGTTCATTTCCACGTGCATGAACCGTCAGTTGGTAAACGATGAACAGAAAAAGACGAGTGGATTGCTTCAGCCATTGGAAGTTTTTACGTGGAAGTGGGAGCAGATATCGATGGATTTTATCGATGGACTACCTAGAACCAGGGCAAGAAACCAAGGGATTTGGGTCATCGTGGATCGCTTGACAAAAAGTGCCAGGTTCATTCCTATCAAGTTGATTAGGACGGCATCGAAGTTGGCTGAACTTTATGTGTAATGGATAGTTCGATTCCATGGTATGCCAAAGAGTATAGCGAGTGATCGAGATCCACTGTTTACGAGTGGATTTTAGAAAAGTTTGCAAGAAGCTTTGGAAACCGAATTGTGTTTAAGTACGGCTTATCATCCCCAAATTGATGGTCAAACGAAGAGGATTAACCGAATTTTGGAAGATCTCCTAAGGGCTTGTGTGTTAGACTTCGGAGGCTCATGGGAAGACCATCTACATCTAGTTGAGTTTGCATATAATAATAGCTACCAGTCTGGCATGGGGATGGCACCATATGAGGCATTGTATGGGAGGCTGTGCAATTCTTCAGCATGTTGGTTAGAAACCGGAGATAAGTTGGTACTTGGGTCTGAAATGATTAGAGAGACCTCAGATTGTATCGAGATTGTTTGGCAACGAATGAAGGCAGTCCAAGATCATCAGAAGAGTTATGCTGATAAGCTTCAAAATGATTTGGAGTTTGACATTGGCAATATGGTTTCCGTGAAGATTTCGCCGTTGAAGCAGGTGGTTCGATTTGGAAACAAAAGAAAGTTAGCTCTAAGGTTCATTGGGCCATTTCCGATAGTCGAGCGAATTGGAAAGTTCGCATATAGATTGGAGTTACCCGAGAAGATGTCGATTGTGCATAATGTGTTCCATGTGTCGTTTCTGCGGAAGTTCGTGCATGATTCGAATGTGGTGGTATCTCCATAGCAGTATGAAGACCTAGAAGTCAAGCCCATAGTCACAAGACCTCGTAAGCCGCTTCATGTTGTAGGGAATGATGTGAAACAGCTTAGGAAGAAGACAGTTAAGCTAGTCAAGGTACAATGGAGTGAGGATGGCGACGATTGTAAGTGGGAGACGGGAGAGAGCATGAAGGCGGCCCATCCGTAACTCTTCGTCGGTAAGACCCATTGGTATCGTGTCACCTTACGTCATTATAGCTTGTACTTTTGTGTTTGTGTCAGAGTACCACATACTAATATTAGGTTATGGAAGCATGGCTTGATGGCTGCTAGTTTGGGTGATATAATTGGATGCTCATGAATGATAGACATGCGAAATTGCTTTGGTTGCTTATGTTTGTCGGGATTTCGAGGGAAAAATTCCTAAAGGGGAAGAATGTAACAGCCCGCATTTTACATATCGGAGGATCGTAAAATATTTTTATTTTATTCCCTGAGGATTAGATCATTCTCACATTTTAATATGTTGCTTATGGGGATGTGATACATGTCTATAATTTTTACCAATTTTGTTTGTGACAATTTTGCCCTTGTCAGTTTTGTACAGGGCATAACTTTTGACTTGGATTGAATCAAGTGTTGAAACCTGTGCTATTGGAAAGGAAATGATGTTTCCCTTTCCGTAGAGTGGTCACATAAAAGATTTGGCTCAGTGGTTTGGGGGGAATCGCTGTTTTAAAGTTTAACAGTTGGTTGTTCAGGTTTGGTAAGCCAAAATGGGCTGATTTGAGGAGGCTCATTAGTGGGCTGGTGGAGGCTATAAATAGGGGGTAGGAGGCATCGAGAATAGTTTATTTTTCGTTCCCTCATTTGGAAGAGTTAGAGTTCCTCCATTCCTCCATCTTCTTCACCGTTCCACCAATCAAGCTTACAGAATCAAAGATCTACATCATTTGAAGCTAGATCTACGCAAATCAAAGAGAAAGATTGTCAATTCAAAGAGTTTGGATCAAATTCTTCGATGTTCGGATCTAGATCTAAGTGTTTTTGGACTATTTTGGAGAATTGGTAAGTGATATGCATCTCTCAGACGGATTCAATCAAGTATATGAGTTTTTAATCTTGTTTTTTTATCAAATTCAAGTTGTTTTCCTTAGATCTACATCATGGTAAGTGTATTTTTAGATGAACCACCATAGGATCTAATCTAGCAACTTTAAACCGGTAATTTCTATGTCATTTCATATGTTTATGCATGTTAGTTCCATCATTTTTGGTTTAATTATCGAATTATCATGATTTAGAACATTTCCTATGATTTAATGATGATAATGGTATTGTGATGTTGTAATGATCTGTTGAAGTGTTTATGATTGATTTTGATGCTTGTGATGAGTGGATTTCATCATTGTTGTCGTTTATCGAAGATTTGGTCAAATTTGGAGCTATTTTGGTCAAATCTGGAGTCGTGTCGTTTTCCATGAGCCAAGTCGTTTCTTCCTTTCCAAGGCATAGGAAGTCAACGAGCAGGGAGGCATGTCACGAACAACATGGTGAGTCATGTCGAAACCGACATGGTGAGTCATGTCGCGAACGATATGGTGAGTCATGTTGAAATCAACATGGTGAGTCATGTCAAAACCGACATGGTGAGTCATGTCGTGAGCGACATGGTGTAAACCGACATGGTGAGCCATGTTGAGTCCGAAATGGTGAGCCATGTCAAGTTCGACATGGTGAATCATGTCGAGTTTAGAATGAGGAGTCATTGTATGTTCGACTTGGGAGTCAGGTCATTTCTGGAAAAAAAATTGTGTACGACCCAGATTTGAACAAAATGGCCTGAAAAAAGAAAAAAATTCGGGGGCGACGCCCTCGAACCCATGCCACAGCGCAGTGTGCTCTAAATGTTGTGGTTGGTGGCATGAACACTGTGGTTTCACTACAACAAAACAGTCCTTTTACAACGGGCAAAAACCGTTGTTATATGCTTTTCACAACGGGCAAAAGCCCGTCCTAATATGCACCGTCGTAATAGGTCCTCACTAAATTACAACGGTCATTGACTATTGTAAAAGACCGTTGTAATAATGTGCTCTGTTACGTGCAACAACTCTATGACAATGGCTACAAAACCGTTATAATAGCTAATAAATTACAAGCGGCTTCTGCCCGTTGTAATTCATTATATTACAACAGGCATAGCCCATTATAAAAAGTCTGTTTTGATTTTTATTGAAAAAAATCTGATCGTAGTAATATAAAAACATTGCATAAATTAAAATATTGAACTCAAAATTTCTTATTTTAATATTAGTATGTTATTACACTCTTGAACAATACATAGTTTTATTTCTTTCTATTACACAATTACTATACAAAATATGAAAATACTCGTTTGTACAAATATTATTTCACTACATGCACTTAGTTACACTCACTCACACCCTCTCATGCTCAATGTCTTCGTCTTCGGTGATTGATCCAAAATGTGCATTAAAAGAACTGGATGAAGAAGAACAAACAAGTTAAAAAATGTGCATTGAGCAGGGCAACGTACATTAAAAACTTGGAATAAAGTTTGTATAAGTGAATGTTCTGAGGAATAAAAACATGAGATACCTGTACTTTAATTAACCTTCTCCAAATTCACCTTTGTTAAATACATAAATAGCTAATAAATAAGATGCTTCACTCTATTTTAAATCTTTGACTTCTTGCTCTTGATTTTGTCCATATCAGAATAAAATAAAAGCAATAAGATGGTGGGAAGGCAGCCTTTGTCGAGTGTTTGTGGAAATTACAGTGCAGGTTTTGATGCCAAAGTAGCTATTGCAGAGAGTTGGAAAGTATGAGAGATGATAGGTTTATTGCAAATATCCCTGCAAATACAATCTTATGAAACAAGTAAAGAGAAGAATTTACTTTGATAATGCAAGAGATTGGATTTTCAGATTCAAGAAATGCAAGAAAATGGATAAGCTGAACCAAGACACAAGCTGAATTGATTTGTATTTAGAAACTAAGATTAGAATTACTGTAGTTGACATTGTAATAGCTGAAACAAAAGTAATAGGAATGCTACCTGCAATATTTCTTTTCATGTCTGAATAGCTTTTCCTGCAGTTCAAATTTCGCTGCTCGGGTAGGAATTCTACTGATTTGTTGACTACCGAGACTAGCTTGTGAAAAATCAAGAAACAGGTCCTCGAATCCATTTTTCATTGCATGTATAACCCATTGGGAAGCTTCTTTTGCAAATACATTCACTGCATAAAACAATAAAGGGATGCAATACGTTTTAAAACTTGGCTTTCTAATCAGCTCTATAATTGTAGTTTGCTATGCTAAATATGATAATAAGAACAACTAAAATTTCAAGCTTTACCATATAACCAATCTTTGAGACGTAAGTGAAGATCACAAGCTAGTTCATGTTTCTTGCTCTCCTCCAGTTGAGCGTTTCTCATAACTTGCTGAATTTCACAAAAAAGTGAATATTAGAGAATGAAAAGAATATCATAGATAAGAGCATAGAGTTAAGATGTTTAAAAAAACACATTTTAAAAGGAACTAGTTATTTTCAAGGATTAAACTTACAGTTTTTTTAACTGATGCCAAGTAACTCAGGTAGAGGAAATGGGTTGTCTTTTGAAGGCTGTGCTGGTTTAGCTCCAAACACCTTCGGAATCTGCATATTAAATAACACGCATGTCTGGTAGTATACAAGCAAAACAAAGCAAAGTATCAAAATAACACAACAGCCTTCAAGCTTTAAATATAAAAGGATTGTAAAAGCATCAGGTGTCCATAAAAGGACATAAATTGAATAATGACATTGTAACGCCATTTTTACTAGCATTCTATGAAGATAATAATTCAAACACAACCGCTTATGTCAAAAGTTTACTGTTGAAACTGCATTGGATAGTTCAATACCATCTCTGTCTAACAATATAACATAGAAGCAAACAAGAGAAATTCTAGTGCAATATCTAGTATTTTGCTATTTTTTATTTTCGCACATGCACAAGGCAACCAGATACTTGGAAATTTTGTTTGGTGATAATAATTACATTTTTCATATCTTAATAAGACATTTAATGACAATGCAAAAAATATTCAACCACACATAAACTAGGCATTGCGGCTTTTATAAAGAAAAAAATGCGTATTTAACTAATTATTATCAAACCACATATATTCAACCATACAATGATGTAATGACCTGCGGGGTTTCGAGCCCGAATTCAGCTACTTTCCTCACCTCCGCACATTCAAACATCCCCACCTCTATTTCAATTTTCGTTATTTCTTTATTTATTTTTTTAATTTCTTGAAGGCCCAAAGCCCACGGCACAAACCCAAACCCACGTTGGACCTCTTCTTCCCAAAGTACACAATGCAACCTGAAGCTTGGTTTTCCTCCCCACGTCCCTTCTCTTCTGTCCATTTTTTCCTCTTTTTTTCTATTTAAGGCTCAAAGCCTAAATAGTTTCTGCAGATCCCATGCTTGAATCCGCATGCATGCGTGCGTGTTGAGTATCAGCACCCCCTTTGTTCTATTCATGCATTGTTTTTTTTTTTCATTTACTGTTTCGAAAATTGCCTTCTCACTTTTTTTTTATATATATTTCAAAGCCAAGTGGGCCATGCCAAAAATAATGGTCCTCTTTCCTCATGTTGTCCACGTTGCAATGCAACGTTTGAACCATGCTTCCCAGGATCTCAATATTCTTTTGGCAGTACTACCTTTGTTCCCACTTCTTCCCCATACATCCTATTTCTTCACTAACAGACACATTCACTTCTCCTTCCACCTTAACATCTCCTCCCCTAGTTCCCCTTACTATAGAAAATAATGCTGCTACTCTTCATCTCTATAATATTATAATATATACACATATTTGCAGTACCTTCCTTCCACTTCACGTCCTCTACACTGTCAAGTTGAAACTAAACTCTCCCTTTTTTTTTACTTGCGTTTTTTTTTTTCTTTTTGTTTTTTTTTCTGTGCCCAAGGCCCACACCTCCTTACCCTATACATTCCACCTACCGCATGCATCTAACCCCCATGTTTCTACCTTATCATTCAACAACCCGCGCCTCATTCTCCCCCATGCTGCTTCTTCTGTTCCGTGTTTTTTTTAATGGACCTAAACCCGCTGTACAAAACCAAAGCCCACTTGAAACCTTCCTACGCGTGCACCCTTCCTATTTACCTTGCATGCTTCCCTCCATGCGTTCACGCAAGCTAGCCCTTCCCCTTTCTCTTCTTGCGTTTTTCCTATAACAACACAAATGCGATATTACCACACCCTTTTTCTTCCCACCTAAACTTATTTTTATTTTTCTCCATATTCTTCGTGCAACCGAAAAAGCTCCTGGCTTCCACTCATCTCCGCAACGTCATCTTCCACCTCCATTCCTTCACCCAAATCTTAGCCCCACGCCTGTGCCATTTCTACTGCTGCATCACCACACCCATATATAACCTAGCATTGCATTGCATTGCACCATATACAGAATAGTAATATGAGACGATATGCTGCACTACGTTAGTAACATGGATGGATACAACACTTTCAGGAATGAGTCTAATAGACTATATCAAGAAACCACTCTCTTAAATTGTTACATAGTGAACGTATAATTTTCAGTATTATGCCATCATATTTCATTAACCAAAAAGCTTAACCCAAGCTTAAGAAAAGAAAACAATTCTCTATGATTGTATTACAAGCTATGTTCATAAATGGCGGTTAGAACATGCATTATGCCGAGTTCACATTGAAATATGCAAACGAAGACCGACAGGAAGCCCAGCAGGTTTAGTGTTCATGAATAGTTTATTTAGGCAAGTCGGACTTTTATTACTTTGAAACGAAAAAAGAATTCTACTAAGATGCATATAATACAAGAATCAGTAAAATGGCTATTGCCCCTAAAGATTCTTTAAGAAGTAGAATGACCAGTAAGGTGTCTCTTTCTAAACGTAACCTAATTGTTTGAGGGATTGATAACTAACTAATTATTGTCAAACTGTATACATGATCTTACTAATATGCGTATTTAACTAGTTATTGTCAAACCACATATATTCAATCATACAATGATCTTACTAATATGCGTAGTTAACTAGATCACTGAAACGATTATAATAAGATGATCAATGACCGATAGATCAGTAAGCACATGAGGACATAATGTTTGGCAAAATGGGATTTAATTTCATATGTAAGCATCAATTATACTAACAATCTGAATATATTATCTAATTGAGAGATGTATTAAAGAGTCGATGTATAAATTTATATGATTCTGAATAAATGAATGCACAGCCAACAAGTAAATATTAGAATAGCAAATCAAGACTCAGGACGTGATCCAAACTTAATGAATTTTAGACCAAGCATGAAAGACAAAAAATTGCAAATACTAAACTGAACATTTCTGACCGTAAAGGTTCATCTAGAAAAAGGAATATTGTAAGAAAGAGAAACATACTACCGCACCAGTTAACAATGAATACCTTAATTGTTTTACATAAACTGAGATTCACTGGTATATGCAGACGTAGCTTGTTCTCCGACAATGAAATCAGGAGCGGGATCGGAAGAAGCTTGTTTTCGACGATGGAAGTAGGAGCGAGATCGGAGGTCACTTATTCTTCGACGGTGGAAGCAGGGACGGGATCGGAGGTCGCTTGCTCTTTGACGGTGGAAATAGGGGTGGCGACTGACATGTTTGGAACTAGGGATTAGGGTTTGAGATGTAGATCTTTCAGATCTGTGAATAAGTATAAAGTGGAATGGAGGATTACGGAAACTTAAACGGTGGAGGTAAATGTTTGAGGAACGAGTGAAACTGATGGAGCCCAAAATATTAACGTAACTTTCTAAGGGGGAGGAATTAATTACTTTTCAGGAATGATAATAAATATTCAACGTAACTTTCTAAGGGGAAGGAATTAATTACTTTTCAGAAATGATAATAAATATTCAACGTAACTTTCTAAGGGGAAGGAATTAATTACTTTCCAGAAATGATAATATATATAAAGGGGCCGGCTATTTGAACACAAAATTGAACACAAAGAGAGAGAGACACAAAGCCTCCACCCTTGGATTTGTTTGTCTTTATGTGGAGGATGTAATTCATGAGAGGATCCAATGGTTGAGATTCATTGTGTGTAATTTTGTGTCCTCATTTTGTATCTAAATAGATATTGATAATATATAAAAGTAATAACATACAATGTAATACTTATACCATTAAATTTCAAATTTTTTAACATTTCAAGCAGACTTGAGTATCTTATTGAATTACAATATTTGGAACTTCTAAAAATAATGACATGTTAAATATAATTGTCAAATATAATTATTAAATGTTTAATTCTAAGAAATAAACACTACCACTTGATTATAAAAGATTAATAATTAATGGAATTTCTCTTATTTTTCAAATAAATAAGTATCATTTATTAATTATTAATTATTAGTCACGCTTAATAGTTATCGCTTTTGAATTATTTAATAGTGATTTTAATTTTCAATTAATTATTTCTATGATTTTGAAAAATTAATAGCTTGGGTAAATGATGTTTGTTTGGGATGCGATTTTTTGCGATTATATTGAAGCGCTCTAAAAAATCGAGTGTTGTATAAATCTATTGGTGGTGATTATTTAAAATGAAAAAACATATTTTGATCCAACCGTCATTGTAGATATTTTTACTTTAACGACATTTAAATAAAAAAGTTGTCATGGAAATCCTATTACAAAATTTTTTTCTTAAATATCGTGAAAGATCAAGAAATTTTACAATACTTCGGTGGTTTAATGCAGATTCAAAATTTTAAATGGTATTTTTCATGTAGTATAGTAATATTATTAATCATATATTATTAATGTTTATTGTTAATAATAAATTATTGATATTGAGTACTGTGGATATATATTACTTACTAATAACTGGAAAGTAAAATTTAGTTTGTTGGAATACTGATTATATATAATAACTAGTAATTAGAGATTATTTATTAATAATCATTAACTATTATAATTTATAAATGATTAACACAATATTATTAATGATTGATTATTAAATATTAATAAATAATATAATATTATTAATGATTAGTAATTAGTAATATAATAATATATGATTAATGATTAATTATTAAATAATCTAAATCAATTTTCTGGAAATATTGTAATTATTAATTATTGACTGTCAAAAATTAACATCTATTACAATGGACATTTTGTGACCGTTGTAAAATAGATATCTTTTACAATGGACATTTTGTGATCGTTGTAAAATAGAAATCTATTACAGCGGGCCTAAAAATGACCGTTGTCATAGAACTTATTACAACGAGCATTTTACGCTCGTTGTAAAAAGGTTGTTGTACAAGCATCTATTACAATAGTCCAAAAAATGACCGTTGTAATATCAGTCTATTACAACGGGCAGCCGATGACCGTTGTAAAACGGAGGTTGTAATAGATCTGTTTTGTTGTAGTGTTTATTTCATAGCAAATAGACGTAACGCTATGAATTGTGTTGAATCATATATCGATGTTATTTGGTATAGTGATGTTATGACTTCGAGGGGAATTCAAGTTGGAATATTCGAAGTGCTGAATGTGTTCGTTGATCGGTGTGGAACAATGAATGAGATGACAACTCAAAGGTCGCTAGTTGGTGGATAATGGTTGCTTGAGAAGGTTGCTTGAGCTATGAAAAGTCGTCGGGTTGGATGACTAAAGATGCGAAGGCCGAGAGGTTATCGTTATCGTAAGTTCTACCAGGCCCAAAGTAGAGGTACAATGGGGAGACCCAAAAGACCGGAAGGTTGTTGGTCGAGTACCCAGGGCATCGTTGATAGGCCTAGTCATCAAGGTTGCATAAACATAGGTATTGTTGAAAGGAGTATGAAGTTTATGCTAGAACTGGGGTTACCCCTAGCCCTGATATATGGCAAAGTTGGCCATCATACGATTAATGATTGTTTCGAAGCAGGATTGGCGGTGATAGCCAGAGTTTGTCATGGTTGTCTAGTTGTTTGGTTTTTACAGTCTCGTGCAGATTTTCCAACGTCAAAGGAGATGTTCCTTGGGTGTTCGTCTAATATTGGTTTAGGCCCCTGGGGTATGTGCTTAGGGATGTCGAATTCAATTAGGATGGTTTGCGTGAGAAATTTAATCTGGATGTTTTAAGTGTTATCATTGACTGTTCTATTTCCATGAATAGATTGTTACTCCTTTTGTTGAATGGATTGTAAAGGCTATCACTATCCGATGTGGGGAAGGCAGGTTGAGTTCTTCTCTGGTGTTGTTGGTATATTAGTTCATTTATTTACCCATTCTCAAATACCTTATTGTTGATGTTTGTTAGTTGTTTTCTCGCTCACTAAGACTGTTGTCTGACTCAAGGTTTTATATTTCCCTCTTATTATATTGGGTTGTTCATCCGGTTGTGGATGGGCAGATTATGTGGTAGGTGGAAGGTGATAGCTTAGTCAGGACGATGTTGTAATTCGGAGTCGATCAGGAGGCTGCCGTATTATCTTACCTACTATATAGTATTTGGATTTTCCAATGTTTGTTATTCTTCTATGAGCCTTATAGTGAGGCAACTTTGTATAAACACTATTGTTGTAATCCAGGAGTATGGATATTACTTTCTAGTTGTTAAGAAAGTTCAGTGTTTTCTGCTTCACTATTATTACCTGTTGTTTAATTTCTACTATATTCTATCCTTGCGCTGTGAGTTTTACGATAGGTACCATTTCTGTTTTCATACCTTGATGATCGTCCATAGTTGCCTGGCATACCCTTCAGGGCATTATTCCTCTTGTTTAGTGCAGGGGTTGTGGGCAGTCGTCACACATTGGGTGTGCAGCATTAACATGTACAGTCTATTATATCTGGTTAGAAAAAAATAAAAGGCAGTTTTCAAGTCATTATATACCAAAGGAGGTGAAATTGAAGATCATTGAAAAGGAAATCGGCTATTTGATCAATGGTAATGTAAGAAAAACTGTTAGATTGGTGTTTAATGAAGAATTCTTGAGTAGATGGGGAGTGGAGTTGACTGATACTATATAATTTTTTGGTTGGCGTACATACTTGATGAGTAAAGTAGCAGGTTATATGTGTCTATTTTACTTTACAGGGTTTGATATGTTTTGATTGTAATTCGCAGACTTACTAGCTGATCTCGATTGTATTGTGAATATATGGATTATATATGAACTCTTTTTCCTTGTTGTCGCACCCATTTAGGTTAGGGGGCAAAATGTTTTGATGAGGCATGTATATGAAGCATACAATAGGTTTTTTCGTAATAAAGTGAACCAATTTTCAAATATATATATATATATACACACACGTCTGTTGTTTGAAAACAGATAGGTTTACCATGCCTTAAGAAGGTCTTAAGTGGCTGACTCACCTTTTTATCAAATTTGGGTCTTAAGTGGTTAGGACTTGGATCCCCCCGATGGATTATTCCTTGGAGAGGAACCAAAGTCATGGGACCCACTCTTATTAATATAAGGTAGGTTTTTGGGTCCTCCTTCTTTAAAAGTGGTTAGGCATAAAATGGTAACGGAGTATGGTAATTCACGGGTATGTCCACTTCCTCTGAAAGCTTGTAAGGGATAAACTAGGGATAAGTTGGTAATTGAAAGGATATGCGGCCATTGCTTGCTCACCAACCCATCTAAGGGAAGTCTTAAGTGACATAGGTGTCCTACCGGGTAATATCAGTTAAGTAATAAAGTCCGCAATACTACTTCTCGTATTACAAATGAGAGAATAGACTTAAGAACGTTGACGTACTAGGATGGGGTCTGAAAGGGCTAGGGTCCGCCTCAGTATTATAAGAGATAGTAAGAATCCTCCCTTAATACGGCCATAAGTGACCAAGAATGCCACCTCGTTGGATCTTTACCCTATAAACACTAATGTGCAATTGACTTGGATATCCACCCCATTGGTTAGAAACTTGATGTTTGTTGTGTACTACGTAGACATACCTTGACATATGTAACTTGCTAAAAATATAGGGAGTGGACATTAAGTAACACTATATTTCAGTCATACAGAACTTTTGGTTCTGAAACCCTCTCCTTAACATCCAATAGGTCAGTAGGTGGGGTAAAGCCATGGATGAAGTCATGATTGAAGCCGGTGGAGAAGGTGAAGTTATCATGATATTATTAGCAGTTATTACTTTTCGTCTTTTGGAATCTTATGAGATGGAATTATTTGATGTACCTCTTGAATAAATGTAACTGTGACTTTGTATTTCCGAGATTTTGGAATAATGGCGCATCTTATTTGAATATTATATTTTCTCTTCCCATTATGTGAGATTTCCATTCAAAGTATATGTTATTATTATCTGTGCAAATGTAATCTTTACAGGAACCAACGACCTGTTTGGGATGGCTCTAAGTTTCGATGGGCCTTTTCTAGGTCAAATTTTAGGCCCATTCCGAGCGGGTACATTGGTATCAGAGCCTAGGTTACCTTATTATAAGGGAATATATACGTATGAGAGGAGTGTTTGCGATTTGAAAACGATTTTTCAAACTACATATATGTATATATATATAATATATATCTACCCCAATAAGCATATGCATTTATCCTATGCACCTTTATCATTTCTTCCTTGCTCAGTTTAAATACTATCTCAGAAGTATCCACTAAGGGATTCTTCCTTTTCTTTTCAGATAGTAGAATGGCTGAAAATCAAAATGAGCAGGTCACCCAGGCAAGGCCCAGATACTTTCCCGAATGGTTCCAGTAGCACCTCCGCATAGTGGAACAGGTCCCTGTCGCTAATCCTGCCCTAGCGGCTCCTGCCGCTGAAGTGGCCTTCGATTTTTTCTGATTTTATAAACCTTTAAGAATCTTGGAGGGAAAACATTTTCTGGAAAGGAAGGCTTTGCTAGTGCCCAATCTTGGATTTTGGATTGTGAAAGAATCTTTGAGGCTACAACCTGGCCCGACGAAGTAAAAAAGAAGGATAGCGGCCTGACATTTGAAGGATGAAGCCCTAGAGTGGTGGAACTTAATATCAATGGAGAATGGAGACCGAATCTTTACATGGGCCAAGTTCAAGACCCGGTTTGAAGCTAAGTTTTTACCCCGGGCTGAAATGACTATTCAGCTAGAGAAGTTCATATACCTCAAGCAAGGTAGCTTGAGCCAGCAAGAATACATATCCAAATTCATTGAATTATGTAAGAATGGGAGAGGGTTCATAGACACTCCCACGAACAAAGCCCTTAGGTTTGTCAAAGGACTGAACTCCCCGTTGAGGGAGACCTTATTAGCCCAAGTAACGTTTAGGACAACCTTCGAGACTCTATTTGAGACAGCTACCCTCTGTGAGGCCGAAAGTTCCAAAGAAAATAAAGAGGGAGAGAAAGGAGAAGGCTCCAGTAAAAACAAGAAGAAGGAGTGGTGGAAGAACAAGATAACGAACAATTCAAAAAGGACGCAAAGCTTATACAAGGTGCAGCCGCTAGGGCCATGAGGCCAAGGATTGTAGGACCTCATTAGCAAAGAAGGAGTTCAAAAGAAAATGTTACAACTAACATGAGGAAGGACACATTTCCAAAGACTGCCCAAAGCCCAAAGTTTCCAAGAGTGGACAGAACTATGCGATTGAAGCAACCCTAATTCAAAGCCGGCCCCCGGAAGACCAAGGGCAACCCGCACTTGAAGGTACCCTAATTCAAAGCCGGCCCCCAGAAGACCAAGGGCAGCCCTCACTTGATGGTATAATCTCTATTTTAGGAAATTCAGCATATACCTTTCATATTGGCCTAGAGAAGGACGCTAAACCCATAGCACTGCCCTTAAGGCATATGGCGCCCAAGGAATGAAGAGAGTTAGATAAACATATCTCAGAATTGTTACAAAAAGGTTTTATTCGTCGAAGTACCTCAAAATGGGGTGACCTATTGTAATTCCCACCAAAGCTGATGGGTCTTCGAGACTTTGTGTGGACTATAGTGAACATAATAAATTGACCAAAAAGAACAGGTGCCCTTTACCAAGAATCGATGGCCTTTTTGATCACTTGGGAGAAGCTCGAGTGTTTTTCCAACTAGGCCTTGCTACTGGACAGTTGAGAATTGCGGAGGACAACAAGGACAAAACTGCTTTTAGGACACCATATGGATTGTTCTAATGGGAAGTCATACCCTTAGGATTAACGAATGCACTCGCCTTCTTCGTAGACCTCATGAGTAGAGTGTTTAGGGGAATTCTAAATAAAATAGTAATGGTCTTCGTAGATGACATATGATCCTTATATTTTCAAAAGATCATAAAGAGCATGAGAAACACTTGAGACAAGTGTTAGGGATATTAAGAAAGAACCAACTGAAAGCAAAATTCTCGAAGTGCCATTTCTGGAGGGAAGAAGTTAGATTTTTAGGACATATTGTGTTGAGTAAAGGCTTGGCCGTAGACCCCGCGAAGATCAAGGCAATCAAGGAATGGAGGATACCTCGAAATGCTACAGAGGTAAGAAGTTTCCTTTGATTGGTCGGATATTATAGGAAATTCATTAAAGACTTCTCAAAGATTGCTACCCCCATTAACCCAATTGACAAAGTATAATTTAGTGTTCACTTGGAATAATAAAAGTGATACAGCCTTTAAGAGATTAAAGGAAGCGTTAACTAGCGCACCAGTCCTAATTATACCCGACGGTTCAAAATCATTTACTGTTTACACTGATGCACGTGGGACCGGTTTAGGAGCAGTCCTTATGCAAGAAGGAAGAGTAGCTGCCTATGCTAGTAGATAACTCAAGGATCCAGAGAAAAGATCTCGAGTGCATGACCTTGAGTTAGCCGCAGTAGTGTTCGCCCTTAAGATGTGGAGGCAATATCTTTTAGGGGAGAAGTTTGAACTATTTACCTACTATAAGTCCCTTAAGTATTTATTTTCTCAATGTGACTTAAACTTGAGACAACAAAGATAGATGGAATATATTGCCTCATTTGACTTTACGATTCAACATACCCCCGGAAAGGGCAATGTTTTGGCGGATGCATTAAGAATAAAACATGCGACTTTAAATGCATTAATAGAATGGAAACAATTAGAGTTCCTCCCTAATTTTAATTTGCAAACCTCATCAAACACTTCCAATGGTTTTCGTAGGGTTATGATAATTAGACCTACCTTAAGAGAAAGAATCCAAAGCGCACAAGACATTGACGAGGATTTAAGAGGAATAAAGGAGAAAGTGGTAAAGAGAGAAACCTTTCCTTATTTGGTTAGGTATTTGATTGGCAATGATGAGAGTTTACTTTGTGATGGAAGACTTTACGTCCCAAAGGATGAAGGGTTGAGAAGAATTTTTTTAGAGGAATGCAATAGGTCAAGACTGATCATACACCCCGGTGGGGATAAGATGTACAAGGATATGAAGAGAAATCTCCATTGGGAAAGAATGAAGACAGATGTAGCCGAGTTCGTAGCCAAATGCTTGACGTGCCAAAAAGCCAAGGTGGACCAAGGAAAACCAAAGGACTGTTATTACCTTTAGAGATCCCCATGTGGAAGTGGGAGCATATTTCCATGGACTTTATAGATGGACTTCCTAGAAGCCAAAAGGGTAATGAGGCCATTTGGGTTGTGGTAGACCATTTAACCAAAAGTGTCCATTTCATACCATTCAAGAAGATAAGGAATGCAGTCTCGTTAGCCCAATTATACGTCAAAGAGATAGTCAGACTCAATGGTATTCCATCAAGTATTTTGAGTGATAGTGATCCCTTATTCACAGGAGAATTTTGGAGAAGCTTACAAGCAGCTTTGGGGATGACTTTTAACTTAAGAACAGCTTATCATCCACAAACTAATAGACAGATAGAGAGAGTAAACAAAATCTTAGAAGACTTGCTTAGAGCTTGTATCATCGACTTTGGAGGAGTTTGGGAGCAACACCTACTTCTTATAGAGTTCACGTATAATAATAGTTTTCAAGTGACGATTGGTATGACCCATTTCCAAGGGCTATACGGGAGGCCATGCAAATTGCCATCTTGTTGGTAGGAAACTACCGGCAAGGTTATACTCAGACCAGACTTCGTTCGTGAATCCGTAGAAAAGATATCTTTGGTTAGACAAAGAATGAAGGCAGCCCAAGACTGCTAGAAATCGCATGCCAATAAGCATAGGAGGGAACTAGAATTTAATGTTGGAGAGTTGGTATTTGTGAAAGTGTCCCCTCTTAAGAAGACTGTTCGGTTTGGAAAGACTGGGAAGTTGGCTCCCAGGTTTATTGGGCCTCTTAGTGTCATCGAGAAGATAGGGATTTGGCCTATCGAGTGGATCTCCCAGAGCAGCTATTTGGAATCCATTATTTTTTTCATGTATCTCATTTAAGGAAATGCCTTCCTGATTTTGCTATCAGACTCGAGCTTAATGAAATTAGGGACATAGAGAAACTCGAGTTGGAGTCCAGGGTGCCTCGTGCAACTGCAAGAATTATGGAGCATGGAATCAAGAGACTCAGCAATAAAACCATTTGCCTCGTCCGAGTACAATGGGGAAATGACCCCAGCGGAAAGCACATGGGAGACCGAGGATAAGATGAGACGGACTCACCCAGAGCTTTTCACGGGTAAAATTTTCCTCAAATATCTTTTATGGATGCATCGTGATTGCTAGACTGGATGTTAGAAAATGAATGCAACACAATTGCACCGAGCACTCATATAAAAATATATGCGTATTTAGGTTGTTTGCATACATATTGAATCACTTAGTACACCCACATTATAGGGTAGAGCAACTTAGTAAGTCTGTAGTTCATAATCACTGCGAGTCATGGATGCCTATGGATGAATTATAAATAACATGGGTGTACAACATGGATGCTTCGTATGAGTTGTATTTTTCGCCCCTTAAAAAGATTTTGGGATGAAATTTATTTTAAGGAGGGAAGAATGTAACACCCCATAAAATTCATAAGTATTAATAAATAAATAAAAACAAGCAATTAAATGATATGGTTGGAAAATGAGATTTTGCAGCTTTAGGAATTTGGCTACGAAACTCTTTTATTTGGATTCGTGGAGAAATTTTGAATCGTTTTCATATATAGTATGTTGAAAATGGTTAATGTATGAAGAAGTTATGAACAAAATGAATTTGGACAGTGCATGACGAAAATATATATAACTATGTGAATATTGTATAAATTGTCCAAATAATAATAATAAAATAAAAAGTGAGAAATTCAAATTTTGAATGTTGAGATAAGATCTAGAGGACAATGTATATTGGATATATGGAAAAGAGTGAATCAAATTAAGAATGTAATTAATAAAATAAACAGCTCAGCAATGGAGCAAAATTGGGCATTCCAGCTGAAGGGGGGTCGACCGCTCCTCCTTAAGTGGGGTCGACCGCTAGTCCGCTGGAAATCCCAATTCTTCCTACATGGATTAGGGTTTTCTAAGAGGTTAAATTTATATGAAAGTCTCTGATTAAATTTTATTAATCCGACGGCTCATGCTTACGAGCAAGTATAAATAACCCCTCAAACCCCACACTAGAAACCCTAATTATTCTAAACCTCTGCCTCCATGATGCTGAATTCCATAGAAAAATAAAGAGAAAAGGTGAAGATTTCTTCCACTTCTCTACGTCCATTCTATATCTCTTTATTTCAATTTATATAAGTCTAGGAATTTGGAATTTACCATAAAAACATATATATATATATATATATACATGTATCTAAATATATGTTTCTTATATGTATATTTTTAGGAGGAGAATCAGAGTTCGCTTGAACGTTAAGAACTGTTTTGCAAATCTTGAAATTCTACCACATCTCAGCCTAATTTGTGAGTGGAATCAAGTTGCCTAAAGGCATATTCATGTTTTTTGTAGTTTGCTATATGAATTGATATGCCTACGAAGATTTGGTTATTCGATAACATGAACATGAAAATCCCCAAACCTTCTATTTTGTAATTACGTATAAAATTTTCATAATGAATTGGGTTTGTGGAATTGTTGTTTTTGTATTGGATTAAAGGTAAATATGAGTGTTATACTATTATTTATATTTTATGCAATTCACCGTTATTATCATTTGATTTAGCCTAAAAGGGTTTGGATTTGAATTGTTTCATTGTTGAATTGGGTTTGGATACTAACTTAGGTGTAAATGCGTTCATAAATTGGAATAAGTCAAATGTAAACATTTTTGGGTGTATAACACCATAAAACGGTGAATTGGGTGAAATGTGGATTGTAAACATACATGTGTGAATGTATGAAATACACTACTTTTAATTTAATATTGAAATCATTTCCACATGCCTAAGATGCAAGTTTAATTTTTTATGCATATACGTGTTTCCATCCACTGCTATTTGTTTGTTATCATATTGTTATTATGCCTATGTGTAGCAGTAAAAGTATGGAAAACCCAATTTGCACGCCTTAACTTGGAAAAGATGACAATTGCCACCTCGCTAGAACATTTCCCGTTTATACGAACGTTTACGTTAATTAGGCGCTATTATTATTTTACTTATATAAACGTAATCAGTGTAAATAACGTTGTAATAACGTAATAACTGCGATTAGGTAAGAGTTTGAATTTGAAATGTCCCCTTAACAAATATATATACTTATTTATTTGCTTGTGTGTGCGTATATTTAGAATGGCTTAAATATGTATAAATAAATGACACATAGACATGAGATTAGTTGACATTTGTGGTAGAAGTCTGTCTGGAACTGGCCGGCAAATCCAGCAACCACAAGTGGGCCCAACTAATGTGAGATGTCTAGGTTCCATGGGCCATTCATAAATTTAGTTCACTAGACATGAGGTTAAACTGACTTGTAGTAGAAGTCTGCTCGGAACCGACGGGCACATCCAGCATTTACAGTTATAGGGTTTAACGTGGGAGGTCTAGTGTGTATATATATAACTACACACATATATATACATAAGTATGATGTGTGAAAACAGATAGGTTTACCATGCCTTAAGAAGGTCTTAAGTGGCTGACTCACCTTTTTATCTAATTTGGGTCTTAAGTGGTTATGATAAGGATCCCTCTGAAGGTTTATTCCTCAGAGAGGAACCAAAGTCATGGGACCCACCCTTATTAGTATTAAGGTAGGTTTTTGGGTCCTCCTTCTTTAAAAGTGGTTAGGCACAAAACGGTAATGGAGTAGGGTAGTTAATGAGGATGTCCACTTCCACTAGAAGCTTATAAGGGCTTAGCTAGGGATAGGTTGGTAATTGAAAGGATATATGGCCATTGCATGCTCACCAAACCATCTAAGGAAAGTCTTAAGCGACATAAGTGTCCTACCGGGTAATATCAGTTAAGTAGTAGCGTTCACAATACTACTTCTCATATTACAAATGAGAGAATAGACTTAAGAACGTTGACGTACTAGGACGAGGTCTGAAAGGGCTAGGTCCGCCTTAGGGTTATAAGAGACAGTAAGAATCCACCCATATTAGGGCCATAAGTGACCGAGATTGCCTCCTCGTTGGGTCTTTACCCTAAAGAAATTAATAGTCGGTTGACTTGGATATCCACCCCATTTGTTAGAAACTTGATGTTTGTTGTGTGTTGCGTAGACATACCTTGACATATGTAACCTGCTAAAAATATAGGCTATGGACGTTAAGTAACACTATATTTCAGTCACACAGAACTTTATGTTCTGACCCTCTCTCCTTAACATCCAACAGATCAGTAGGTGGGGTAAAGCTATGGATGAAGTCATGATTGAGACCGATGGAGAAGATGAAGTTATCATGATATTATTAGCAGTTATTACTTTGCTTCTTTTGGAATCTTATGAGATGGAACTATTTGATGTATCTCTTGAATAAATGTAAATGTTACTTTGTATTTCTGAGATTTTGAAATAATGGTACATCTTATTTGAATATTATATTTTCTCTTTCCGCTATGTGAGATTTCCATTCGAAGTATATGCTATTATTATCTGTGCAAATGTAGTCCTTACAATATCCAACGACCCGTTTAGGATGGCTCTAAGTTTCGATGGGCCTTTCCTGGGTCGAAATTTAGTCCCACTCCAGGTGTGTTGTTACAGATTTTGTGGACCTAAATGAATAGGGTTTTTAAAGATTGGTTGAACAAGTTTGTGCTTGATATTCTGGTTTACTCCAAGAACGAGGAAGAACATAAGACATACTTGAGAGTTGTTTTGGAAATCTTGCGAAAGCATCAGCTGAGTGCTAAGTTTTCTAAGTGTCACTTCTAGAAGTGTGAAGTGAGTTCTTAGGCTATGTTGTTTCTGGAAATACAATATCGGTTGCCCTCGCTAATGTGGCAGCAATCCAGGACTAGAATAGACCTAAGAATGTGACGTATGTTCGGAGTTTTCTTGGGTTCGCGGGATATTATCGTCGTTTTATAAAGGATTACAAGATAGCTGCGCCATTAATAGGACTCACGAAGAAGAATTAGGTGTTCACATGGGACGCAAAGTGTGAGCAAGCTTTTGGAGTCCTGAAAGAGAGACTGACGAGTGCTTCTATTTTGACGATTCTAAGTGGGAATGAAGAAATGGTGGTATACAACTATGCATGTGGTACTGGACTTAGAGGAGTGCTGATGCGGAAGGATAAGGTTGTGGCCTAAGCGACTCGACAACTGAAGCCGCATGAAAGGAATTGCCCAACTCATGATTTGGAGCTGGTAGCGATAGTGTTTCTCTAAAGATGTAGAGACAGTACCTGTTGGGATTTCGATTCGAGTTGTTTACGGATCACAAGTCATTAAAGTATCTTTCCCCTAAAAGGATTTGAATCTTTGGCAGCAACGATGGTCAGATTTTCTTGCGTCGTATGATTTTGGTATAGCCTATACTCCAGGTAAAGGTAATGCAGTGGCGGATGCGTTGAGTCGAAGACACGCAAGTTTGGGAGCAATGTTTTCGGAATGGAAGCACTTCGAGTACTTGGCAGGATTTGATTTCAGACCACGGTGTGCGTTGGAGCCTGAAATGTTGGCAAGCTTATCGATAAGACCTACTCTCATCGAAAGAATTGGCAAAGGCCAAAAGCGTGATGCAAAGCTTGTCGAGAATATCCAGAAGTTGGAACCAGGGGATAAGGAATTCGAGGTCGATCGAGAAGGTTGGCTTCGAAATCAAGGATGACTGGTTGTTCCTGATATCGACAGATTGAGAGATGAGGTTCTGAGGGAATGCCATCACTCTAAGTTGACGACTCATCCAGGTGCTAATAAGATGTATCGGGACATGAAGCAAGCCTACTACTGGGGAGGTATGAAAAGGGATGTTGGAAAATTCATTTCCAAGTGCATGAACTGTCAATTGGTGAAAGCTGAACAGAAGAAGCTGAGTGGATTACTTCAGCCATTGGAAATTCCTATGTGGAAGTGGGAGCAAATATCGATCGAATTTATCGATGGACTACCTAGAACTAGGACAGGAAATGAAGGAATTTGGGTCATCGTGGATCACTTGACTAAAAGTGCAAGGTTTATTCCTATCAAATCGACTAGGATTACATCGAAGTTGGCTGGGATTTATATAAAATGGATACCATGTTATCCCAAAGGGCAAAGTAAGTGAACGAGATCCATTATTCACAAGTGGATTTTGAAACATCTTGCAAGAAGATTTGGGAACTTAGTTGTGTTTGAGTATGGCTTATCATCCCTAAATCGATGGTCAAACCGAGAGGGTTAACCGAATTTTGGAAGATCTCCTAAGGAATTATGTACTGGACTTCGGAGGATCATGCGAATACCAACTACGTTTAGTTGAGTTTGCATATAATAACAGTTACCAGTCGAGCATTGGTATGGCACCATATGAGGCATTGTATGGTAGACCTTGTGATTCTCTGGCCTGTTGGTTAGAAACTGGAGATAAGTTAATACTTGGGCCAGAGTTGATAAGAGAAACATAGAATTGTATTTAGATCGTTCCGCAATGAATGAAGGCATCCCAAGACCGTCAGAAGAGTTATGTAGATAAATGTCGAAAAGATTTGGAGTTTGACGTTGGTGACATGGTTTTCGTTAAGATTTCGCCGTTAAAGCATGCTGTTCGATTCGGAAGTAATGGAAAGTTGGCCTCAAGATTTGTTAGACCATTTTCGATTGTCGAGCGGATTGGAAAGCTCCCATATATATTGGATTTACCTGAGAAAATGTCGAGTGTGCACAATGTTTTCCATGTGACGTTTCTACGGAAGTGTGTGCATGATTCGAATGTGGTGGTATCTCCAGAATAGTATGAAAACATAGAAGTCGAGACCCTAGGTACGAAACCTCATAAGCCGCTTTACGTTGTAGGGAGTTACACGAAACAACTTAGAAGGAAGATCGTTAAGTTAGTCAAGGTGCAATGGAGTGAGGATGATGATGATTGTACGCGGGATACAGAAGAGAGTATGAAGACGACCCATCTAGAACTCTTCGTCGGTATGACCCATTAATGGGTATCACCTTACATCATTATAGCTTGTACTATCGTTGATAGAATTTCGCGTGCTAGGTTAAGGCTATCGATGCATGGCTTGATGGATGCTAGTTTGGATGGTAAGTTGGCTGCACATGGATGATAGGCATGCAAAATTGTTTTGATTGCTTATGTTTGCTTGGGATTTGGTGGCCAAATCTTCTAAAGGGGGCAGATGTAACAGCCTGCATTTTACGTATCGGAGGATCATAAAATATTTTTATTTAATTCCCGGAGGGTTAGATCATTCTCACATTTTAATATATTGGTTATGGGGATGTGAGACATGTCCATAATTTTTACCAATTTTATTTGTGACCATTTAGCCCCTGCCAGTCTTGTACAGGGACTAACTTTTGACAAGGATCGAATCAGGTGCTGAGGTCAGTTTTAATGGAAAGGAAATGGTGTTGCCAATTCCGTAGAGTGGTCACATTAAAGATTTGGTTCAGCGATTTGGGAGGAATCGCTGTTTTTGTGTTTCACAATTCCTATTCAGGTGTTTAGAGCCATTAATGGGCTGATTTGAGGAGGCTCATTAGTGGGCTGCTGGGAGGCTATAAATAGGGGCTAGAGGCATGGAGAATAGTTTATTTTTTTCATTCTCTCATTTGGTTGATCTTGTGATCCTCCTTGCTCAATCAAATACACTTTTCCACCGTTATAATTCTAGATCAACGTAAGAGAATTGAAGATCTACATCATTTGAAGCTAGCTCTACGTCAAGTGATGAGATATCACATTAAATCAAGAGGTTTGAAGCATATTCTTCGCTGTCTGGATTGAGAATTTAATGATTTCAAGTTAATTCGAAGAATTGGTGAGTGATATGCATCTCTCACACGGATTCGATCAAGTATATGGGTTGTTTGATCTTATTTTCATCATTTTAAGTTGTTTTCACCAAGATCTACATCATGGTGAGTATATTTTCATTTGAATCACCATAGGATCAAATCTATCAACTTAAAACCGGTAGTTTCTTATGTAAATTCATAGGCTTATGCAAGTTAGATCCATTGTTTAAGTTTATGCCTTGATTTATCATGGTTTGGTGAATTTAATATGATTAATGATGAATAATTGTCATTTTATTGTTGTTGATGATTTCATAAAGTGTTGATCGTTGAACTAGATGAGTTGGTTGCATCGATATGGTCGTTTGGTGATGATTTGGTCAAGATTGGAGCTATTTTTGATCAGATCTGGAGTCGGGTCGTTTTTCTTAGGTCGGGTCGTTTTTGGATAGGTCGCTAGCTTGTGCTCCAAGAAATGAGAGTCAGATCGTAGGTGATCCAGGGAGTTGGGTTGTTGGTGATCCATAGAGTCGGGTCGTTGATGATTCAAGGAGTTGGGTCGTTAGTGATCCATAGAGTCGGAACGTTGGTGATCCAGGGAGTTGGGTCGTTGGAGATCCATAGAGTCGGATCGTTAGTGATCGAGGGAGTCAGGTCGTTGGGGATTTATAAAGTCGGATTGTTGCTGATTCAGGGAGTTGAGTCGTTGGTGATCTATAGAGTCAGATCGTTAGTGATCCCGGGTCGTTGGTGATCCATAGAGTCGGATCGCTGGTGATACAGGAAGTTGGATTGTCGGTGATCCAAGAGTCAGATCATTGGTGATCCAAGGAATTGGGTCGTTGGTGATCCATAGAGTCGGATCGTTGGTGATCCATGGAGTTGGGTCGTTGGTGATCCATAGAGTTGGGTCATTGGTGATCCAAGGAGTCGATCGTTGGTGATCAATAAAGTTGGGTCGTTGGTGATCCAGGGAGTTGGATCATTGGCGATCCATAAAGTCGGGTCATTGGTGATCCAGGGAGTTGGGTCGTTGGTGATCCATAGAGACGGGTCGTTTGTGACCTGATGAGTTGGGCTGAAAAACTATGAATCGAATATTGACCAAATGATGTATGTTTTTGGCTTGATGGTGGTTCTGGCTTCGAAGTGAATTCAAGTATGAATGTTCAAAGTGTTGTGAAGTGTTTGTTGTAATGCAACAAAGTGAAGACGACTCAAGGTGGTGAGATCATGGATTATGGTTGCTCGAGAAAGGCTTGAGCTTATGAACTGTCATTGGGTTGGATGGCTAGAGTTATCAAAGGCCGAGGGATTATCGTTGTCATAAGTTCTAGTGGACTCAAAGCAGGGGTATAATACGGATGCCTAAAAGACTAGAAGTGACTGGTGGAGTACCCTGGCAGCTCGACGAGCCTAGATACGTTTGATTATATGGCGTATCGAGTTTGCTAGAGCTGGGGTTTACCAATAGCCCTTGATAGTTGATGGCAAGGTTTTTGGCCAGTCATATGATTAACGATGGTTTCAAAGCAGGATTGGAGATGATAGCCAGAGTCATGAGTGATGTCTTTTTTGCTTGTATCGTCTTATGTAGATTATTCGATGTCGAAGGAGATATCTCTTGGGTGCTTGTCTGATGTTGAATTAGACCTTCGGGGCTTGTGCTTGGGGGATGTCAAAATCGATTAGGATGGTCTACACTTAATAACTGTTGCCATGAATTTATTGTTGTTTTTTAATGCTTGTTTTTTAAGGCTATTATTATCGTATGTGCGGAACGCAAGTTGTGGTTCTTCTCTTGTGTCTGGTATATTGGTTGGTTACTCTACCTGTTCTCATATACTTTATTGATGATGTTAGATAGGTGTTTTATCACTCACTAAAACTGTTGTCTGACTCAAGGTTTTATGTTTCCCTCTTATTACCTTGGACTGTTCATCATGTTGTGGATGGGTAGATTTAGTAGCATGTAACAAGTAGCAGATCTTGGTGGACAATGATGCAGATCGATGACGAGCTGGAGGCTTATGTACCAGTTTCTTACTACTATTTAGTATTTTTGTTTCCGCTGTTTGATTTTTTCTCTGAGTGTTGCGGTGAGGACAATTTTTTCGAACACTTATGTTGTGATCCAAGGATGTGTGGATATTCTTTCTAGTTATTATGAAATTTCAAGTTTCTTCTCAAATGTGCTTCACTATTATTGCATGTTGTATATGTTCTATTATATTTTAGCCTTGTGTTGTGAGTTATATGAAAGGTTTCGCATTGTGTTATCCTACTCTGATGATCGTCCATATCTGCCTGGCACGTCGTTCAGCGTATTATTCCTCTTATTTAGTGCAGGAGTTATGGGCGGTCGTCACATCAGACATGGTGACAATATCAACAAATCAAAAGACAATTCCTTACATCAGACATGGTGACATCCCAGTGCAAAGTTGTTAAAGATATTATTGAAAAGAACAATATTTCTTATGATAATATTGCATTTCCTTACATATGTACTTACTGTCAAATAGGGAATTAACATACATTATCCTTTAGTATATCTACAACTATTTACACCAAACACTTTGAATTAGTTGTCACTGATTTATGGGGTCCTGCTTCTATATATTCAGACTATGGATATAAATACTATATTTCATTTGTCGATGCTTTAACTAGATATACTTGGATATATTTCATGAAAGCTAAATTTGAAACACATGACACTATTATGAATTTTCTGAAAGTGATTGAAAATCATTTTAGCACCAAAGTCAAAATTATACAGTCTGATGGAGCGTCTGAATATAAAAGTTTATTCAATTATTTTAAAAATATGGGGATAATACATAGAACATCTTGCCCATATACATCTAAGAAGAATGGAATTGTAGAAAGAAAACATCGACATATAGTTGAGACAGGTTTAACATTATTAGCCCATGCATCCCTACTATTAAAGTTCTGGTCTGAATCTTTAAGCACTGCTGTATATCTAATTAATAGATTGCCTACCAAAATGCTAAAAGATTTTAGTCCTCTAGAAAAGTTATATAATGTTAAACCAGACTATCACGATTTAAAAACATTTAGGTGTCCATGTTATCCATATCTCAGACCCTACAACTCAAATAAACTGAATTTCAGGTCTAAACCCTGTACATTTATTGGATATGCTGCTTGGAAAAAAAGGGAATAAATGTATAGATGATGGTGGTAGGATATTTATTAGCAGGCATGTTGTATTTAACGAAATTATATTTCCATTTAGCAGATCAGATATTAAGACAACAAATAAGTTGTCAATGATAAACTACTATACCTAAAATTTCAAACTACGCTAATTTGCTACTACCTACTGTTAGAGAGGTGGTTGCTGATGATTCTTCAACAAACATCATTGAAGATATTCATTACGACAGTGATGATTGTGAGTCACCTAGCCTCGCCAATCCTCTACCTATAGTGGAAGAAGAAGAAGAAGGAAAAGCTAGCAATAAAAGCTACACCCATGATGATAAGACTGTTGACAACTCAGATAACAATATACCAATAACCAATAGTTGCACAAGCCCATCAAACCAGTCAGCCAACAGACCAACTAGAAATCCAGGGCATCACATGATAACTAGGGCCAAAAGTGGCATATTTAAGCCTAAGGCATATCTGCCACAACTATAAATGATGAGCCATACACATACGAACAAGATGTCAAGTTCAAGCATTGGAGAAATGTAATGAAGGAAAAGTATGATGCACTTATTAAAAATCAAACTTTGGAGCTTGTCAAACTGCCAGTAAATAAAAATCTTAGAGGATGCAAGTGGATTTACAAAGTAAAGAGAAATTCAGATGGATCAATAAGCAGACACAAGGCTAGACTTGTTGTAAAGGGGTATATCCTAGAATATGGATTTGACTACAGTAAGACTTTCTCATCAGTAGTCAAAACAGGAACCATCAGATTAGTCTTTACTATTGCATTGAATAATATATGGAAAATCAAACGTCTAGACATGAATAATGCATTCCTAAATGGAATTGTGCATGAAGAAATATATATGATGCAACCAGAAAGGTATGTGCAGAATGCAAATCATGTTTGCAAACTAAAGAAGGCAATATATGGCTTAAAACAGACCATAAGAGTTTGGTTCGAAAGACTGAAATCAGCGTTATCTTCCATGGGTTATCAATGTACAAAATCTGATAATTCAATGTTTACTATGATAAGCAAATGTTCTTTTTGTATACATCTTAATATATGTTGATGATTTGATTGTGATAGGTAACAATGAAGCTGAAACAAAAGAGCTTACAGGTTCCTAAGCAAATAATTCTCCATTAAGGATCTAGCAGATATTTCATACTTCCTAGGAATAGAAGTTGGGAAAAATCCAACTCAAAGACAATTCTATGTCAATGAAAATATATAACAGAGTTGCAACACAGAACAAATATACAACAGAGTTGCAACACAGAACAAATATGAATGAAGCAAAGCCTCAACCAACTCCAATGATTTCAAAACAACACTACTCCAAAAACAGAGGGAAGCTATTAATAATATTAAACAATACAGGAGTGTTATGGGTGCATCGCAGTACGCAACCATAACTAGACCTGACATATCGTTCAGTGTTAACAAAGTTTCTGAATTTTTACAGGATCCTAAAGAGGAGCACTGGAAAGCAGTAAAGAGGATCTTAAGATACTTAAAGGGGACTATCAACCTTGGATTACGACTAAAGGATCAAACAATCTAAACAATACTGGATACAATGATTTTGACTGGGCTATAGATCCATATGACAGAAAATCTGTCATTGGTTACTGTATTTTCATTGGAAGTAATCTAATTCCATGTAGTTTCAAAAAGCAATCAATAATATCAAAGTCTAGTGTCGAAGCAATATATAGGAGCATTACAAGTGCTTCCACCAAAATCACATAGTTACAATCAGTGTTAAAAGAGCTAAAGCTACTTAATACATCTACTGCTACAATATGGTGTAGTAATCAAAGCTAAATTTATATGTTTGCAAAACCAATACAGCATGCTAGAACCAAACATATCAAAATAGACATATATTTCATTTGAGATCTAGTTATAGAAGGAAAGTTGTAAGTCAACTACATACCATATTACCATTAGAAAGCTGATATTCTTACCAAATCCTAGTTAGCAAGGAACTTCATCAAGCTGCAAGATGAATTGAATATCTAGAACATCGAAGCTTCTGGATCTCTAATCTCAACTCAAAAGTAACTCAAACTACCCAGATCTGCATTATCTTTCTCTTTATCACAACTGAAGTCTCAATATAGGCAGCGAACAATTCTGGAGCAATCCAGATATCAATCGAGAAGCTGTTAGGCCTAATCAAGCTTCAGGTTTAAGAAAATAGAGAAATGAAACTTGGAAATTTACTTCTTTAGATTTCACCATTGAAGCAAATCTAGGGTTTTGTGACCTAACCCTAGGTTTGAAAGGGGATAATAAGGATTTCTCAAAGTATGTAACATATGTAATAACCACTTAACCTACATATTAGGTTAAGCGGGTTATATTGTGTAATTGTGTATTGGGCTGGACTTGGCCCAATACGAAATTATTCTGCACTATCTATTTATAAATAAGTGCGAATTATGTACAATTCATTCAATCAAGTTCAGTAATAAATTTTCCTTAACTCTTTTTACGTTTCAACATTTTTATCTTCATCAATTCTTTGCTAAATACATTCCCATCGATCAGATATCATAAAATGTTAACAAAAAGAAAAAAATAAACATAAAAAATCAAATGCTTATCCACATTTGTTGTTTATTAAGTGGTGTTTATATCATCTTCTGATGTATGTAGGTATCTTCACTTGTGTTTATATTGTTTGATATATTATTAAAAAATCAGTTTGATCTTGCCATGAGTTTATAGGTATTGTTTCTATAGGTTACTTGGTCTCATTTAGCTGTTAAAGACCTTATTTCTTAGTAATTGTTTAAATGCATCTGGAGTACGAGGATGACTTGCAGCTACATAAACTGTTTTGTTTTTTTTCACTGTTCAAGATTTCGACCGGAGTGACAGAGTTTCACCCATTTCGGTGTGATTCCAGCATTGATCGGACCGGAATCCACTCAAGATCATGTTCCGCCTGCAAATGTGAAAAACAGAAGAAAAGAAAAAAGGCGGGAATAAAATTCGTTCGGGTATCTAACATAATTGTATAAGAAAAGAAATATAACATGGTCAGAATTGTGTATCTTCTCCGTTTTCTTTTTTTTCTTGTCTTTTTTCTTTCTCTTTTTATCAACGATTTCAAGTAGTGTACATTTTTAAGAACACAAGACGAACCAACACTAGAATATGATAAATTAGAACTAGATCATAAACTATTAGCCAACTATGTAAGATGCATGATATTTTGTGTAAGCACTTCAACAACTTGCAACATAATAACTGAACAAGGTTCGCAGATATCTTCATATTATTACATCACATATGCTGGTGAGCAAATAAAGCTCTCAATGGCTTAACTAGGATTACCAAATCAATGACTAAAAGTAATGGACATCTCTCAATTTTATTGGAGAGATCATTAAAATTTAAGTTAATGTTTGGTTTAAAGTATATTTTGAGTTTTCAATTTTAATAACAAAACATAAGAAAAATTAAGGGATGACAATGGAAGTGAAATGGCGATGGAGGGGACCACGTGAAGGAGGAGGGTCGGCGGTATGATATATTATCTCTTTCTAGTGTTAATTACCAAAATAGGGAAAACAAATAAAAGTTGTTTCCTATTTTTTATTTTAACTTTGTTTTCTAAAAGGATCGTTTTTGGCGTTATACACGTATCGTTCACATTTTACTATGGGCAAAAACTAAAAAATAAAAAGCGTAAACCAAACGCTGCCTAAACATTTCAATTTTCACAAAGTAAAATAATGTATAAGGGCACCTGACAGAAGAATCTTTGGAAACAACAAGGAATTTCATATTTCTTTTTGGAAAAGAACTGACCCTGCACAAGCCCATCTCTCCATCATATGCAAAGTCCTTGTTAGCAAGCTTTGAACTGTATTTGATGGAGCAAAGGCATATGTGATAACCCCAAACTCCCATAGAACGAAAGCAAGGATAATTATTGGAATATAACATATTTACAACAACAGCATATCTCAGATAATCAGCATAACACATAAATCATAGCAGCGGAAGTGTCATCAAAATCACAACATCAGAACATCAGAGTGGCACAGTTACAGGATACAACTTAGCACATAGAAAGTCTCAGCAAATAGAAAATATGTCTAAATCAACATCAAGTACAACATAGATAATGATGTCTAAATGTCTCCAAGTAGAAATAAAAGATAAAAAATGATCTTCGTCTTCCTTCCATAAGCATACTACAATCCAGCATATGTCCAAAATAACCTGAACCTGACACTTGGCTGCCCGTGTGAAAAAGAGGGCTCCCGAGTTTGCAAAGTGAAACAAACTACGAGTCAGTCACGGGACTGGTATGAGAAATCTTTCCTAATTGATCTAATAATATGGCTAATCACAGGACCATGCCGCTAATGCGGAACGGGTTTACTCCATTGGATTGCCAGTGCATAAATTAAATAAGTTTCTATTCAAAACAACGCAATGCTTTTTAGAAAAATGAAATCATTATAAGACTCAAGTACCATCACACAATGCAACGGAAACCGGAGGATAGAGTTTTACCTTATAATGATCAAACATGCTAGATACGTATAAAATAATATTTAATATTATTATTAGTGTCCAATCAGTTTTAAAATACTTCAAAGTAAATGTATCAATCCTAGACGGCATAGTACCCCATCCTACTATGTCGCCATATATAGGTTTACAATCAAAACTGTAATGTCATATTGGAAATTGGGTTTCCATCATGAGTCAAGGATAGGGACGATCCCCTTATCGATTCGAGACACTCTAGCAAATGTCTCAGGATCCCCCGTAGTGAACCCTTGGATCCTGCAGGGCCAGTCCACAAATATACCTTAGTGGATGGCCAATTCCTGAACACATGTTTCCCGGTCCTATTGAACCTATCAATTGGTCACTATCAACCAATATATCTAAGGCCTCGTAATCCACCATCCACATAAGTAAAATGTCAGGGCTTGCAAAATCCTGATACCACTTCTAGCTAGAAAGAAACGTGTGCACTCCCTGTGTTCCCTTGTCCGGTTTCTAACTCTTACCGGGGTGTGAGGCCCGCGAAGTAACGCTATACACAAAGCCATGACTAAACAGGCTATGCTTTGATCATCACCACAAGGCTCTGCTTTTCAACAAAAGCCTCGATTATTTGCATCTTGGCATGTCACATTGACAATTCACGCCATGCGATCAATAACTATCAATATATAACCTCTGAGTTCGTGCGTCTCAGAGAAGGGTGTTAAGCAAGAGAATAAATTCTCCGCCACCAAATAGAAATATATTAATAGAGATCAATCAACACAGAATAAATTTCAATGTCAGATACACATCCATTTACAAGTCTGTTCTAGGTCTGAACGAAACCGGAGACACCTTATTCCTCGTCTCGTATGTCCAATACGCAAGAGAGGTGCTCACTTATCCGGACAATCAACAAGTACGTCCGAACAACTATCACTTTAAACCTTTACTGGGAGCTACCCAATGTCGGGCATCAGTAGTCATCCATTCGATGTGAAGATCGCCGGTCTTGAATCACTGTCTTCAATATCTTCGATTTAAATCGTCGTATAATTATTTGAAATGAGATTGAACTCGGTATTTTCAAATAATTCTCGCATATATATAATTTAAATCATTTTGTATCATTAATGGTATTTTATAACGATTTAAAACTATTTTTATTAATATAAAAATAGCTCAATTTAATTTAACGACGCTTCGGTCAATAGGTGGCCCTGACGCTGTTTTTACCAAAATTTGATTTACACATTTCTCGAAATCTGACCGTTGGATTTTAACAAAATTTATATCGTTGAAAAGATCTTCCCAAAACAGTCCTAACGGTTCCTGTTTTGGAAAAATCCGACGGTCGGATCTTTCGGTATAGTCATTTAAAGTTACCATTCAGAAATGCGAACTACCGCGCGCGATTCGTTAAAATTTAATTTTAATTTATATTTTTATATATATAGTTATATATAAATATAAATCACTTGATGATTTTCCTAACGTGTTTAACATGCCAAATAAAGAATGTTTTATTTTGCATAATCTTTTCTTCATGCTGATAATGTCAAATAAAAATATATTTTACTTGCATTCATTCACTACATGTTTCTAAATAAAATGTAATTCATTTACATGACATTTTTGCTAATGACAAATAAAGAAGATAATTCTTTATTTACATTATTTGTATGCAATTTCTATTTTTAACTTTAACTATTAAAAAGATATATTTTTATTTGTATATAGTTTCAATGTATAACATGACGTCTAAATTTTTTTATTTTAATTTGCATACAAATCCCAATTTATATTTTGACAATAAAAATGTCTCTTTAATTTATGCACAAATTCTAATGTGTATATTGACAATAAAAATATCTCTTTAATTCATACACAAATTCTAATGTATATATTGACAATAAAAATGTCACTTTAATTCATACACAAATTCTAATGTGTATATTGGCAATAAAAACGATTCTTTAATTTATACAAAAATTCTAATGTGTATATTAAAAATAAAAATGATTCTTTAATTTATACACAAATTCTAATGTGTATATTGACAATAAAAATGATTCTTTAATTTATACACAAATTCTAACGTATATATTGACAATAAAATGTCATTTTAATTCATACACAAATTCTAATGTGTATATTGACAATAAAAATGATTCTTTAATTTATACACAAGTTCTAATGTGTATATTGACAATAAAAATGTCACTTTTATTCATACACAAATTCTAATGTGTATATTGACAATAAAAATGATTTTTAATTTTCATACAAATTCTAATGTATGTTTTGACAATAAAAATAATTCTTTAATTTACATACAAATTCTATTTCAACAAAATGTATAAAAAGTGATACATTCAGTTTTGTCGACAATTCTATTTCAACAAAATGATTAAAAAGTGATTCATCCATTTTGTTGACAATTCTATTTCAACAAAATGATTAAAATGATATTTTCATTTTTGTTGACAATTCTATTTCAACAAAATGATTCAAAGTGATAATTTCATTTTGTTAACAATTCTAGTTTAACAAAATGATTAAAAATTGATGATTTCATTTTGTTAACAATTCTAGTTTAACAAAATGATTAAAAAGTGATAATTTTATTTTGTTAACAATTCTAGTTTAACAAAATGATTAAAAAGTGATGATTTCATTTTGTTAACAATTCTAGTTTAACAAAATGAATAAAAATGGTCTTTTCATTTTGTTGACAATTCTAATTCAACAAAATGATAAAATCTAACTTCATATTGTTAACAATTCTAATTTAACAAAATGAATAAAAGAGATATTTCATATTGTTAACAACTCTAATTTAACAAAATGAATAAAGATGAGTCATTCATTTGGTTAACCACTCTAATTTAACAAAATGAATAAAAATGATTCATTCATTTTGTTGACAATTCCACTTTCAACAAAAATGATTAATTTTATACTGTCACTTCTAATAAAATAAAATGACAATTTTATTTTGTCACAAATCTATTCAACATAAATGATATTCTTGTTTTGACACTTTATATTTCAACAAAAATATTAATTTTTGTTTTGACAATTTTATTTCAAAAAAAAATGTTAACTTTTGTTTTAACTATTTTATTTCAACAAAAGTGCCCCTTTTATTTTAACTATTTTGTTTCAACAAAAATGTCCTTTTTATTTTAACTACTTGGTTTTCAACAAAAATTGATATTTTTGTTACAACAAAAATGTCCTTTTTATTTCAAATATTCTAATTTGAAAAAATTACAATTTTAATTTAATTATTCTATTTTGACAAAAATGGCAATTTTAATCCAATAGTTATATTTTGACAAAAATGATGATTTTAATCCAACTATTCTAATTTGTCAAAAATGACAAATTTAATTCAACAATTCTAATTTGTCAAAAATGACAAATTTTAATTCAACTATTCTAATTGGACAAAAATGACAATTTTAATTCAACAATTCCAATTTGTCAAAAATGTATATTTTGTTTAACTCAATTCTAATAATTTTTGTTTAAATCAATTCTAATTAACAAAAATGTTAATTATTGTTTCAACAATTCTAATTAACAAAAATGATAATTTTTGTTCCCATAATTATATTTTGACAAAAATGATAATTATAACTCAACTATTCTATTTTGACAAAATGACAATTTTAATCCAGTTATTCTTATTTGTCAAAATGACAATTTTAATCCAATTCCTTTTTTTTCAACAAAAATTGGTATTTTTGTTTTCAACAATTTTATTCAACACAAACATCATCAAATCAGTGGATTTACATAACAATATCAATTCTAGATCAAATCACGTATCATACAAATAGAATTTAACAGCGTATGGGTAATACAACATTCATGATTAAGTAATTTTAATTATATATATATATATATATTAAAAGTAGAATTTATCATAGTGCTTTTAATTCTGAATAATTCAGATTTGAATTTTTGTCCAAAATCTGATCTGCTCCGAATTCGTTCTAATCAGTTCAGAAATGTAGATCTCAGACTCACGATCGCACCGGTTTTGAAATTGTTCAATTCCGAGTTCGTATGCATTAGTTATGAATTTATTTAGGTATATAACATTTTAAAATAAATTAATTAAATAATTAAATTAGAAAAATACCCTTTCTTCCTCTATCAGTATTAAGGCCGCGCGATTTCCTTTCTGTTCAATTCTAGGTCATCAGTTTTTGTTCAATCCGCGAAGTATGAAGACAATCGGGATATACCACGTCAGAGAGGAAGGGACGGCGCACGCAGTGGGACCCACGACCGTCGGTGCGATTGAGCCTAGGTGGCGGGGCGGCGCTCGAAACGGAGCGGGTTTGGGTGGCTGGTTCTCCTCGAATACACCAGGTTTTTAATCAACCCCGTATGAAATTGGAGCTTGTGAAATTCTCTACAATAATGTCTAAAGGAGGAGGGAGTTTTATAGTACGGATCAAAAGAAATTAAGGGAGGAAGAGAGAATGATTCTGGCCATGGAAATGAAAGCGGCGGCGGCTACAGCATTAGGGATTAGGGTTTGATTATGTGTATTTATAATAAAATAATATTTAATTCCTAGTTTTGCAAATAAACCCGTTAATTCTCAGTAGCTCCAAATTCAGCCTAACAAGAGTTGTCCCTAGCAAAATGCACCCATTTCGGATACAATGGGCTAGGTCCCATCAGCCCAATCGATCGTTTTCAGCTTGTTTTCTTTAATTTAAAATATAATTCATTTATTTATTTAATTCGGTCGTACATTTAAATTCACCGGGGCTACATACAGACTCCAAAAAATCCCGAAAAATAAATCTAGCTATGTTTTGACGATACGGTCCTAACAAAATTGATTTCATCGAATTTGGAGACCGTTTGAAAAATGGCCTTTTTCAAGTCGATTAAATTTAACTGAAATTGGTCAAACGCGTTTTAATTTACTATTCTTACATATTAATTTCAAAAATTATGAAAATTTAAACCTAGCAATAATTTAATATTCCAGATCCAACAAAAGTGGTTTCGTCGAAAATGAAGGTCGTTTATAAAATGACTATTTTTAATAGCTTTAATATTATTTAAAAATGGAATTTTTAAATTCTGGCACATTTTCTAACAAAATTCCTTAAAATAAAAATTTTAAATTAGTTTTGATTTTCCGGTTTGTTACAGCATATAATGGAGAGAAGAGTTTGATCATGGTTGGTTCTCTTGATAGATATGTGTTAAGATCATCATGTCTTTTGGACTGGTTTCTGGTCTCTGTCATGGTGGCAATGTAATATTGATGTAGTGGAATGAAAATTAGAGGTTGGAGTTAATGGATTTTGATCAGGATGTAGAAGGTTGAAGGAAGGGTGATCAACATGAATTTGAACAAAGGAAAAGAAGCGATCAACACCCAGATTCAAAGAAGGGAAAAGGGGTTCAGAATTGTTGAAAAAGAGATCAGGTGAAGGATTGAGAGTGGATCAATGAAAATATGGTGATCAACTCGAGTGAAGAAGAAAATCCAAGAAGAAAACACAACAAAGAAATACTCACTCTGATTCATAATGTAAGAAGTTTTAGAGGTTTGCACAATAATTAAGAAAAAAATAAGATGACACTTTAGTCTACATTTAAATTATTTGTCTTACACATTATTTTATCTTTTCATGTGTTGTCAATTATTACTTCTAATTCTATGCAAAGGTCACTTGCTATTCCTATTCCCATCGATCGTTTCTTACCTTTTCATGCATAAAAATACTCATAAAGTAGCTTTTGGGTTTATGTCATTTATTATGGACTAGAAATAAAGTTAGAATAACAAGCTTAAACATCTTACATTTTGAAATAAAGATAACTTCTTAAAAATATCATACATTATGATTATGAGCCGGTGGGAGTAAGAAATAGCAGAGAAATAAGAACACACAGAATATAGGTTAAGTAGTGATTAATTTTATTATTAATTATTGCATACCAGTTACATACACGTTAAGGTGCTATTTATATATGCTCACCACATTGCCTTTGGCCATTATTTGCAGATTTTCCATTAAACCCTAAAAATAATTTATGAATAGTTGTGCATGTATACAAGGTGCACCTACCTTTAATTACATTTCTATTTGCAATCCTTCGCCGCAAATTGTCAGTACAAGATCATTTAAGCCTGTTAATGTTTCAGATTTGCATTACTTCATCTTCTTACTTTTTTTTGTTTGATTCTCGTTGTTTTCAAAGGTGTTTGATGAAATGTATGATAGAATGTCATGCCCATTAGCTGTTTGATGAATTGTATTGTGACGACCGCCCACAGCCCCTGCACTAAACAAGAGGAATAATGTGTTGTAAGACGTGCCGGGAAGCTATAGACGATCATCAGAGTAGGTAAGCACAAGCGGAACCTGTCGTAAAACTCACAGCACAAGGATAAAATATAATAAAACATATACAACATGTAATAATAGTGAAATCCAATTGCACAGAAATTTAAAACTCTGATCAGAACAAGTAGATCCATACAACATATGATAATATTTCTGTACAAAAGTCTTCACTACATCCCTCAGAGTATATCATCAAACAACAACGGAAATATAGATATTAGGTTGTAATAAACTGGTACGCAAGCCGCTTGCTCATCATCACTCAGCTTCCTCGCCTCACTAAGCTCCATTACCTGTAACCTGCTACTCAGTCTACCCATCCACATTGAATGAACAGCCCAAGGTAATAAGAGGGAAACATAAATCCTTGAGTCAGACAACAGTCTTAGTGAGCAATAAAATAGCTAACAAACTTCATCAATAAAGTATGTGAGAATGGGTAGATTTACCAACCACTACCCAACACTAGAGAAGAACCAACATTCATCTTCTCCACATCATGACAGTGATAGCCTTTACAATCCATAACATCAAAGGTAAAAGCAATTCATTCATTGAAACTACAACATCCATTCAATCATGGAAAACCCTCATAACATCCAGATTATATATGTCTCAAGCAGACAACCCTAATCGAGTTTAATATTCCCCAAGTATTCTCCTCAGAGGCCTAAACCAATATCAGTCAAGCACTCACGGAACATCTCCATCGACTTTGGATAATCCAAGTGAGATAGCACAACAGAACAACAATTCATCCATGATGACTCTGACTATCACTGCCAATCCTGCTTTGAAACTGTCGTTAATCGTATGACGACCCATCATGACTGCCATACGTCAAGGGCTAATGGCGACCCTAGTTCTAGCACAACTCCATACGCCATCATGACTCGATCGTATGTTTGTCTTCTCAAGACAACTAGGCCCTTCACGACTATCCAAGGTATGAGGCCCTTCATGACTACCCAAAGTACCTTTGCTTGGAGTCTGCTAGAACTTACGACAACGATAACTTATGGCCTTCGCATCTCTAGTCGTCATCACCGGCAACTAATCACAAACTCAAGTCTCACTCGAGTAGCCACTATCCAAAACCCAACACCTTTTGAGTTGTCTGCACATTCGTTGCTTTTCACCGATTAATGAACATATCACATCACTTCGAACATCCCCTTCTGGATTCTCGTCGAATCCACCATCATCGTCGAACCAAACAACATCAGTATGAGGTTCAAAACAATCCATAGCATTCATGCACACAAGATAAGGAAACCAACCATAGCACTTAAGCCATCCACCATAGCATTTAGAAGCGCTGCTGAAAACATGACCGATCAGACCCTTCAGACTGACCCGACCCATACTAGGCCGACCCGACCCAGTCCCTTCCTGACTTCAAACTAGACCGATCCGATCCAATCACCCCCCCCCCCTCTAGAACATGACCGACCTGATCCAGTGGCATAACATAACCGACCCGATCCGATTGCACAACACAGCAGACCAGATCCGGCTACCTCAACATGACCGACCCGTTCCGATCACCCCTTCATTACTTCAACTTCTGAACCGACCCGACCAACTCCACTGACCGACCCGTTTTGACTTGTTCCCCTAGACAAAATCTTAGACCAACCCGACCCGACCCAATTCCTGGACTCTTCCGATTCAACTCCGATTTCGACCAAATCTTCGCCAAACGACGAATCCAACGAAACTAACTCAACCAAATCATTAAACACAATCATAAACATGTCATAATACTTCTAACAACATGAATATGATGATTTCCACTAAAATGATCTAAATTTCAACAAAAACCATTAAAATGAACATATGATCAAGATGAGAGATCTAACTTACATAAACATATGAAATGGCAAGGAATTAACGGTTTGAACTTGCTAAATTAGATCATAAGGTGATTCATATGAAAATGGACATATAGTGGTATAGATCCACGGCAAAACACTTACAAGTGATGAAAAACATGCACAAGTACTCGTATAATTCATTGAATCCATGTGAGAGATGTAATCCACTCACCGATTTGCCAAAACAAGCGAAAATGATAGAATTACGAATTCGCAAAGCGAGCAATCCGAACCAGATTCCTCGAACCGATGAATTCGCACTTGAAATGATGTAGATCTAGCCTCCAATGGTATAGATCTTCGATTTCTCCCCTTAGATTAGGATTTTTAATGGTGGAAATGTGTTAGAGGAAGAAGGAGATCAAGGCCTCCAAATGACAGAGTGGAAAACTAAAACCATTTCACATATCCCTTACCCCCTATTTATAGCTTCCACAAACCCACTAATGGGCCTCCTCCAAATCAGCCCATTAGACTCCCAAAACCTGGACAACCAACTGAAAACCTTAAAACAATGATTTCTCCCAAATCGATGAGCCAAATCTTTAATGTAACCACTCTACGAAAAGAAAATCATCAATTTCTTTCCAATGGCATAGGTCTCACCCTCTGATTCGACCTGAGTCAAAAGTTATGCCATATACAAGACTAACATGGACAAAATGGTCATAAACAAAATCGGTAAAAATTATGGACATGTCTCATATCTCCATAAGCAACATGTTAAAAAATGAGAATGATCCAACCCTTAGGGAATGAAATAAAAATATTTTACGATCTTCTGATACGTAAAATGCGGGCTGTTACATGTATGATGGTGACAATATGTTGGAGAGAAGAGCTTGCATGTCATATATATATTCCCATAGAAATATATCCACTATTGACTGGATCATACACCCTTGCTACTTCTTGTATATAAAGTTTTTTTTCTTGGTTCCTTGTTTTGTGATTGTATAAAGTTCAATCAATTTATGTATAAACTATATTTATTAACACATTAATACAAAGAAAAGACCAGAATTTGTATAACTGGAATTATAGCATAAATACTGAAATATCTAAACGGAACCGAAATTTGAAAATTTCTTAGTGTTAGGAACCGGAACTGAAAATGGAAATTTGAACCTTGCTTGAAAGCCAGGTTATATTATCATAATAATATCGAAGTAATACCGTAGGGGTGAGCAATATTCAGTTAGAACCGAATTAACTGATCGAACTAGTTTATTTCAGTCGGTTCGGTTTATTTTTAAAACTAAATCGGTTTGAATTAGGTTTGTAAAATAATTTTCTTTGATTTTCGGTTTAACCGAATTAGCCGAACTTTTATTGTAATATTTAATTTAATGTTATTATAACACTTTAAATAATTGATTTAGTAATAAAATACAAGGGTATTTTTAAAAATAAGTAAAATTTTATTGTAAACATAAAATTTAGTGAATAAAATCTCTCCAAGCATAAATATAAGTTTGAATTTTAGTGAATTAATCATTTAAATAATTACATCTTCAAGTTTGGTTAAATTAGTTACCGACCGAATTAACCGAAATTATTTTGGTTTGGTTTGATTTGATTTTGAAAATTTTCGGTTCCAATTTGATTTGAATTTTTTTATCTCGAAACCAACCGATCCGACCGAACGCTCACCCTGTAATACCCGGCGACCTTTGGTGATCTTTTAAAATAAATGATAGATGAACTGCAATTAAGTTTTCAGTAAGCTAACTAATAACTATTTATTTTTTTCATATTCTACCGCTGTTAGTTTCTAACGTGCGTTAATCAATGTTCATGAACTTAAAAAGCCAGCACTGCAAACACAGTCTGCAAATAATTATGAACATGTAAAGTAATTATTATGGCATCACTTTTTAACTACCTTGGATAGTGAAAATAACTTGATAGTGAAATAATTACACAGACCTATTTATAGTTGGGATAGTCTGAAACAAGGTTCGAAATTCTGTGTCTACTTCCATTCCGTTCCTTGTTATATTTTAAAATTTCTGTTCCGTTTCGGAAATTTCGGAGTTTCCGTTTTATTTCTGGTTTGTTAATTCCGATAAATTTTCTCTTTGCAAATAATCAAAATATACTTAACATTAACATAAAACTAGCTTCATTTTTTACAAGCATAATTGTAGTAGTTAATTTTCTTATATTAAAAAACAATATATTATATTAAAAATTAGAACTGAATACAGACGTATTATCTTAAAAAATTTCTATAACAGCATTCCCAACAGTGTGGGAAATTGCTCGAAATGGTGAAAATATATGAATCTCGCGCTACAGCAGTTGTGGGAAGAGTGTGTAGAGCATTTGCAAATGGGAGCTACCGCCATTTACAATGTCGAGCGGCGAGAGTTAAACGGTTTTCTGAATACCGTATATGCTGTAAATGGTTTTCATTAAACCGTTTATTATCTATATGGTTTTCTGAAAACCGTTTAGCTTATATACAGTATTCAGAAACCCCTTTTGTGTTTACACGGGTTTCATTAAACCGTAACACTTTGAAGCTCTGTAAATTGTGCTATTGTAAGCTTTTAGTTTGTAGTTTTATGTTTGCTTTAGTTTTCTTTAGTATTTGGTTTTTTCCTTATATATGAAAGCTAATTAATTTTGTTATTTAGTTTTTATTTATAGTTTTAAAATTGTTTTTATAGTAAAGAACTATTTTTTTTAATAATTTTGCGTATTGATTTATAGTATTATTTAGTTTGATAATTGTAAAATCTTTTATTGCCTTTTTTTAGATTTAAATTTGTTTTCATATCAAAGAAATACCCCAACTCTTTATGGGTTTTTTTTCTTGTGTTAAAATTATATACATATATCGAATGATTTTAAAAATTTTGTTTTTCTTCCTTTTAGTTTTAAAATTTGAAACACACCCAAATATAATATATAAATTTCATAATACTAGGTAATTTTTTGGATAACCTTGATAACCCACAAAATGTTACAACCAACATAGGAAATTAATATTAGAAAACAACAAGCTTAAAATAGCAACATAGAATTCAACTACATCTCGGAACTACCTTCTTCTTCGTGGTATTGCAGCTACTGAGCCCTTAAAATACTACGGTTTTTGGCTAAAGCGTACTCCAGAGCTTCTCCAGTAAGGTGAGATACATCTTTTGCTAGATACTCCTACTCCTTTTCTTCCATTAAACATATTTCACGTTTATTTTTATAATTAGTTCTTTTGTTGAGTGCTCTGGTTCTCTCAGCATCTTGCTGAAGCTGCATCTCCATGATCTTCAACTGCTTATCTTTCTGATTTTTACCTTCCTCTTTTTTTGAGGCTGATGCAATTGAAATATCACTCAACGACGAAATTAGCCTATCACTAGACGCTGCCAGGTCATTTGTTTCCTTGTTTCTCAACAATGCTCTCTTGCTTGATTTTATTCCTTCGGGCCTTGTATCAACTCCACCATACAACATTCCCGAATTAGGAGAAAATGGACTACTGTTGTTCCCACCTCCCTCACTAGGCATTGGAGATTCATTTGAATTTCCTAAGGATGAATCTATTGAAAATCTTGAAGCTACATTTCTCACATCAGAACCTTCGGTATCTTCTAGTCTTACAACATCTGTTTCGCCAAGAGTGGCCCAACGTGGTTCCAATTTTAGAATGTCAAGCGCTTCATGAGAAATGAATTCAAGTTTAAAAGTCTCACGATAGCTGGTTTCGTAATCTTCTTTCAAGTCCCTTAAAGATTGACCACTTCTCGGTCTATCCCCCCTCTGTGCTATTATCCCCTTGTACCCTGTACACATGATATTCAGATTGTACCATGCAGTCTTTGTGCTTTCAAATGTTCTTCTCGTCAGGCATTCAGGATCTTCATTGTATAGCTCATTAAAACGCATGTAGAAAAACTTTCCGCCAGATCGGCCTGCTAGAACGATGGATGCTCTTACCCATGCACTACCTAGCACTTTATAGTCATGTGCTTTCCACATCTTACCAACACCCGTAATTGCTTCCCCACTACTTTGACCTTGCGATTCCTTCGGTTTTTTCTTGTTGTACGCACGCTTTAACTTGTTTTTTTCCTTTGTCGGGTATAGGGGACGACGAAGCCATCTCATAGTTTGTAACCGGGGTAGGAAACGTGGGTTGTGAACCAAAGTAGGTGTTGTTTTGAGGAACTTGACTATACATGGTACCATATTTCTGTGTGAGGTTCAATTGTTGGAGATATTGGCTTTGTTGCTGAACTAGAAAAGGAGATGGAATCACTGATGGGTTGTGAACCAAAGTAGGATTGAATTTGTTGGAAGTGAGTAGCAGTTGACAAACAATACCCCATATTTATTGAGGCAAAGGTGGCAATATGTCTTGGCTGGTAAAAGAAGCCAACTTGTCTTCTGCAGTATATAGTCAAATCAAATGTTTGATGTGGCATCCTTTCTGTAATGTTTAGGCACAGAATTTATCGTTTGTTGTGCTTACTTTATTGACAGCTATGACATAATTTATCAGTTAATGTGAGACACTTTATCGGTAGTTGTGACATACTTTATCAGTTTATGTAACATACTTTATCGAGAGCTCCGACATACTTTATTAGTTAGTATGTGTTAATGCAATAAGTGGCAATAACACCCCAAAATGCTTATTAACACTTCAAAATGTAATCAAATACAAAGCAAAGAATGAATAAGGCGGGGAAAAGTAAAGTGCAAGCGATTTAGAGTGGTTAGACCTATAAATGGCCAATGTCCACTATAGAAGCAACTTTCATTATCATTGCGGAGATTATAAAATGCATGATTCTCTCAACTTTATACATTTAACTCTAATCTCTTTGATCTCTCAAACTTGATATGAAAATCCTCTTCAATCTGTAGAGCTATGAAGATTAATGGGATGAATCTTCCGTAATTTGCATTCGGATGATCTTTGTAGATTCCATGTTGAATGAGATTGAAGACTGAAGCTTGAATGAACTCTAATGAAGGTTAGGATGGCTTATAACAGTCGAGAAAACAAATGACCAACACTTCATGGAGCTTGGAATCGATCTCCCAAAATACAGAAACCATGGGGTACTTATAGGTGGAGTTTGAATGAAGTGGTGACCTGAATAATGTATATGCAGGTTATGGGTCATTCATGCCATAATTATGAAAATGCCGTTATGCCAGATGTATGACGGTTGTCTGACCGATCCTTCCTTGTGCACGACCATGCTTATGAATGACTTGAATGCACGACCGATGTAGATGCTCGACTAGGATTGCGCTCGACCCATTATGGCACTCGACCAGGATGGTGCTCGACCCATACTATTGCACAAACCTTGGTTGTGCTTGATCCATGCTACTGCACGAGCCTTCTTCTGCTCGACCTATATTAGTGCTCGAACCATGTTAGTGCTCGACCCATATAATACTCGACCTACCATTTTGGTATATATTCAATCTATCAACAAGTGCACGATTTTTAGTGGATAAACATTTTCCCCTCGAAGTTTGTAATTTTGATTTGTAAAAATTACAAGCTTCGAAATGAATAAATATAGCACAATTTGATTAATTAAATTTAGTTTTTCATGGGACAGTTGTACTCTTTATAATAAGGTTTGGATGCGTACACCATCTACGATCGGTCGCACATAACATGAACAGGTTGGACTTGCATACGTCGTCATGGGTCAGTCGCACATGAGCATGAGAGACCGAGCCTATACGCACTTCCATAAGTGAAGCAAGCCCATTGGGTCGAGCTAGCCCATCTACCTTCTCTACTTTATACTTGCCTCTTAGCCTTCATATTTTTCCATTCTAACTTCTACATCGAAAAAGCATTCTAATGGCGGTTGCCCTCTTCTGAAAGCTCCTGTATCAAATCCACCTGATCTTGCCCCTTCCCAAATTTGATTTGCGTTGTCGATTATCAAGAATACCAAATTTATCAGTGATTCCTAATTCCGCCGCAAAGCCCTAATAGTTTCGAACCAAATTAAGATAATGCCTCCAAATTTGAAGCACCGTGCTCATTTCAGGTGACCATCCCATTTAGTTTCATGTCGATTCAGTTTGGGAAACAATTAGGGACTCGAGTTGAGATGATTTTTTGGGTACGATTTGGATTTAGACTGAATTTTTTGTGGGTATATGGTTTAAAAGAAGCTGGTATGGATTGCATGATGATTTCGCGTTCGTCGTTAGTGAATTTGGGTCTTGAAATCCCTTGTATTGACTCCTAATAAATTGTTCATAGATCTAGGTTTAAATTAGTTCATCCTGTAAGTTGTGACTAAAAATTTGTGTGTCAACACTTTACGCCTTGATGTATAATGACTCTTGCGATTTGTGTGTGTCTAATCATTCTCTGATGCAGTAGTCCTTATGTCAATTCATGCTTCGAGTTGTTTTGATGTTACACCAATATGAGCACTCCAATTTTGAAAATAAAACTGGTATGCTGCTTGAGACTTGACTTCGTCAGGCTTTGAAACACTTATTTGTAATTATCAGTCTCGAATCATTTTTTTTGGATATGGTTTGTATAATGACTTTGGGGTTTTAGAGGATTTGTGCATTGAAACTTAATGTCGACACTTTAATTTATGTTTGAAATATTTCTTATTGATCGTCATTTGAGTTTGTGTTTACTGCATTTGTTTTTTATAGCATAATATACTTATCAAACTAGGCTCCCAACTTTGCTCATTGCACATTGCTTGTTGAAACAATCATGGTAGTATCCGAATCGTAATTTGACCAACATGTAGATTAGCATTTGTGTAGAAACTCCCATTTGGATTTTGGAAATATTGTGCTCAGTTATGTAAGCTAGATTGTCTAAAAGCTTTCAGACCACAACACTGTTATGCAATTCCCTAACATGCCTGCTCGACCCATCATGGGTCAATCATGCTCAACCCATGTCTGGTCGCTCATGCTCGACCATGCCTGGGTCGTCATGCACGACCATGTCTTGGGTTGATCACATTCGACCATCTGGTTTTGATCATGTTCAACCCATATTGGGTCGGCCATGATCGAACCATCTTGGGTCGATCATGCTCGACCCATGTCTGGTCGCTCATGCTCGACCCATGCCTGGGTCGGTCATGCGTGACCAGGGCTTGGGTTGATCACGTTCGACCCCTTAGGTTTGATCATGTTCAACTCATATTGGTCGGTCAAGCTCGACCCATCTAGGGTCGATCATGCTCGACCCATGTTAGGTTGGTCATGCTTGACCTATATTGGCTCGGCATATTCACATTATTTGGAGATTTTTTGGTGTTAAGGCCTTTATTGGTTGTCGAATTTTCTTGCAGTGATGAACCTGTGATTTATTTTCAAACACATTTACTTGTGTAGAAATGGAAACTAGACAACATTTATGCCAAAATCTTGAGGAAACAACTATGTCTAGCGAAGTTGGAACTTATGTTCAGGTTTTCGAGACTACATTGGCTATTGTCCCTTGAGTGCATGTCAGTCAAGGTTTTCCTTAGCCCCGGCCTCTTGCCAATGCACCTTCTGAGAGACATGCAACGACACTTTCTTGTCGTTCATATCAGCTAATGTGTGCACAATTTGATATCTAAGAAGATGAGGCTAAATTACCAGGGGAGAACGATTTTGCTGACCTTCCACATGATGGGTATGTTACAGTTAATCTTCATATGATATTAAGCGGGGCAGTTCCTTCTTTTAACCCTTACTTAGAATCGTTCCTTCGGCACTTAGATATTGGCCCATATCAATTGCACCCGAATGGTTATTTCGTTTTAATGGGACTTTATGTGCACTTTATGAGGGTCAAGCAGCGTGAACCTACATGTCAGGATATTTGTTCTTTGTATGCTTTTAAAAGGAGGAAGAAGGATCGTCCATCAATTATCATTGACGAAAGTCAGAGCTCCAAGATATTACCGATCTAGTAGAAAGTGTTTGAGGGTTTCGAAATCAATATTTCTATGTCCGGTCCCTTGAAAACTTTTACGGTCAATGGATGGAAGGAGGTGAACATATTTGCTTGAAGTCTTTTGTTTCTTTCTCCTTCCGAGTCTTGATTCTCAAATTTTTCTTTATTTTACAGAAATTCCTTCTAATCAAGATGTTGCCACCGATCAAACTCTTCTTGAGTCTTTAAAGTCTGTTAATAAGAATAAAAGGAGCAGAAAATTCTTGCTTACGGAAGGATTCCTTCACCAGTATCACTTGCTTCATCGTTCACGATCTCTTGTGATAGACCCAGCTAATAAGGAAGATACTGCTCGTAAATCCCCTACTAAGAAAGCTTCTTTAAAGAGATGCTCAGACCCTATGGGCAGTAGCAAGACACCTCCTAAGTCCAAACTGACTCCTATTGAAGAAGAGGCGTTCAAACAGCATGAGGGTAAAAGTCTTATGATTTTGTCCGAACAGATTGAGAAAGAAGATACTACCCCGGGTCCTACAAGGGAAACTGAGCAGGTTGAGGAAGATGAAACCACTTCGGACCCGATAAAGGAGACTGGGCAGTCTGGAGGGGCTAGGGTGACTTCTAAGGATAATTTAGATGCTAAGAAGGTTGACGAGAACCCCACTATTCAAGATATTCAACGGGAGAGCTCTATAGACACTTGTAATAATCTGAGTGACCTTAGCTCAACTAAAAATCTTATCCAGGGTGATATTATGACTTCGGATCCGGAAACATCGGTTATGAAAACTGGAACTGAGATGATCACAGCCCAAACTTCTCAATCCAGGAAAACGCTCGCGGAAATAGGGGTTAATTTAGATTCACCACTTAAGATTGGTTCGTTACTATTAGCAAATAGTGTACTTGTGCTATGAGTTTGCGACTTATTGCATTAGCTTTTGAATTTACCCTAGTACTTCCCAATCTAAGTATTGGAATTCTTCTTTAACCTTTTTCCCAGGTTCGGAAATGAGTCATTCATTTGCGAAGAGCTTTGAACAGCACACCAAGTATTACAATCCAAAGCATCTTCTGAATTCCCGTCATTCACAACACTCAAAGCATTCTCACCAATCTCAGCATTTTTAGAATTCGCAACCTTCTCATCAGTCTCAGCAAATGCATGATGGTTATGAACTGACTGATGACCAAAGGCGGTGGAGGCATGATGATGCAGATGAACTGGATGCAAAAGAGAAGGAAGCGGAGGAACGCCAAAGAAGGAAAGTGGAAAAGAAGAGAGATAGGGGTGATAAAGGAAAGGATAACTCTCGGAAGCGTAATATGTCGGATAAACTTGCAGCACCAAATATTCAGACTGCTTCCGATCACTTGTCTTTGGCTTCTCCATCTGTCACTCCAACTCCTTATGATATTCAGGCGATTATAAGCAGGCCTCGCTATGTTCCGGGACCGACCAACTTTGAGCTTTTTGAACGATTCAATGGCTGGTGTCTAAGAGGGATGTACTTCAACTTGGACATATATCCCTCTAACAAGCGGGACATTCTTGAAGCAATCTACACAACTGGATACAGCCAAAAGTCAACTTGAGGTTCAGTTAGATGCAGTTAGAAGCCAAGATGAGAAGCAACTGGTCTTATGGTATACTTTTGCACATGAGCTTCAGAGACTTAATGGAGTCAACATTGATCGAATTTCCACTTGGAAAATCAAAAATTCGAGCTGGTCACGGTCCTTGAATACCGGGAAAATACCATTGCATCTCTCACTCAAAGAAATACAAAGCTGGTGGGTTTAGAGGCTGAGAATAAGAGGCTCAAATAAGAGTCTGCCGCCGCAAAAAAAAAAAAAAAAAAAAAAAAACATGCTAACAACACAAGTCCAAGAGGCTCAATCTGCCTGACAACTTGTTGAGTCTCACTTAGCAATAGAAAAGAATGCTTCTGCTACTTATCAGCAAGAGAAAGCTAAATCCATCAGGAGAAGATTAATTCAGAAAGTATAGCTCTTTCTGTGGTAAATGCCAGGAATGAACTTATTGAGGAGGATAGAGTTAAAGTTGTGACTACGTTTAAGAAGGCCAAGGTGGACGCTGACACTACTTTATTCAAATTTTATGTCTTTAGCGTCATGAGCCATGGGAGCCTATGTTATTTGGGAGATGACTTTCCACTGACCTTAGCCTTAGTTTGGGAATCCATACTTGAATATGTTGAAGGCGACCATGATGAAGATTACCACCTGGAAACCGTCCTAGATGAAGAGGATCGTGCAGCCCTGGCTGTAGGTAAAATACAATTGATGAAAAAGCGAGGATTGTTATGTGATGAGGCTGGACCTTCCGGGGGAGAAGCTCAATACATGGTCAATATTGATTCCCCTACTAATCTTGCTAATGTCGAGGCCTCCAGCTCTCAAACTCCGATCAATCCTCCTCTTGATCCTCCTGTTGTTCTCAAAGAGAAATATACAACCGCTGAGGAGCATACTGCCATGATGGATGTTGTTGAGGAGCACAACGGATATGGGGAAAGTGATGATGGCGATAATGTAGACAAATACAAAGTCAAGTACAGAAATCCCAAAGATCCAGGTAATTTTGAGATTGACCAAACTGTGTCATACTTGGATTCTCTTTTTAGTTCTCCTGGATCTCTTGCATTCCATGCTCATAACTCCTTTGCATTAGGCCTAATCTTGTCGCAACTTTCTTCTGATATAGGCAACACGACGACCGAGGCTATACTTTTTGTTTTTTCCTTTGCTTTACTTTCTGTTGTTTCCTTTTATGTACTGCATTTGGACTAATTGCATATGCGAATGTCGACCCTCGCTTATCACTTTATGCACATTTGTGTCTGAAACTCTTATATTTGACTTGTGCTGTTACTGTGATGAAACTATGTTCTGTTTGCTATACTTAAGCTTTTTGCTTTAGCTTTATCGTAATTTTCTGTTTACATTCCGCACTTGTTTCTTTTCACATTTATACTACAAGTTTTTTGTGTTATAAGTCCTTTGTTGTTGCAGTGCTAAGTGTCGTGATGATCTTGTGGTATGTTTTGTGAATACCGGTTTTTCCAGTTGTAGCTGTGTTTCCCCCATACCATGAGTCATCACGAGCTGCTTGGAGTCGATATGATTAACTCCGTTGAACTCTTTTGATTTTGACCAATGCACTCGAGACTTCTATTCTGTGGGTCAATGTGTCGAAGTCTCCGAGCTTGCCTTAGCACATTTCAAGAGATTCAACTTTGTTGATCGGTGTTGTACTTGCAACTGCAGAAGCTTTTTTTTTGTGCCCTCACTCTGGGAGGTCTTATATTATAAATGTATTCAATCATTTCACTCACTAACCTGGTAGGCTAGGCCCTTCGGAGATCAGATTGAACACATGCCCTCGGAGAGGTCTTGGGTTTGAGTTTAATACAATGCTCGCCTTGTCCGACCTGATTATTCCAGACTCTGAAAGACTACATTGGGTACCCCCATTTGGAATGGGATTTATGTTTTGTGCCGGTCCTTCCAGCTTGGATTTACTGGTCCTTCCAGTATTTAGCCCACTGTTTGTTTCTCCTTCCGCTGGATAAATCCAACATCATCGAAACTAAACCAGACACCCCCGTTCAACGAGTCCAAACTTAGCTTTCCTTTGACTTGTTAAGCCAGGCCCCGAAGGAACTAGTCTAGAAATCGCCAGTGGGCTAGGATTTCTGTATGTGCTGGTTCTTCCAGCTTAAGCCCAGGGTCAGCTTTTCTTTGAAGGAACTACCTTGGACACCCCCGTTCAGCAAGCCTAAGTTTAGCTTTCCTTCGATCGGCTAAGCCAGGCCTCGAAGGAACTAACCTGGACACCGCCTACCGGCTTGAATTTCAGTGTGTGCTAGTCTTTCCAGCTTGAGCTCAACGTGAGCTTTCCCCCGACCTGTTAAGCCAGGCCTCGAAGGAACATCCATGAACACTCCCATCCGGCTAGGAACCCACAGTTTTCTGCACTTCCTAACAAATGGATTTAGCATTGGTGGAGCTAAACCAGATTCCTCCTTCAGGTGAGGTTTTCTTGTTGTATTGCATCATTCCATGGGGAGGACATCAGTCTTTCTTCCAGATGCTTTGACTTAGCAAGTTATCGCGGTCAAAGAACCGATGTCCTAGACCTTGCACTTAGGAAGGCACCCCTACAATGGAACTTACAATCTTTTGATTATTAGCTTGGTTTGATCATTTCGCGAGTCTGACGCTAATCTTTCTGTTGGACACTCATCTTGACAAGCGATCACAACTGGAGATTTGGTGTTTCTAATTTCTCGCTTTAGGAAATGCTCTTCCAATGAAACGTGCAGCTTTCCGACTTTTGTGCCCATTTGCTGCACTTTTCACCACTTGACTCTAGATAGCTCTTTCTTTTTTGACTTGCAAGGCGGTGCACTACATCATCTTGTTCACTTCATATGATGATTTCGGCACTCAACGCTTGAGCTGTCCCTATCGGGATGTACTTAGAAGCCTTCCAGGTCTCGTTGGTTGTAATGAGCTAGTATTCCCATATTGCCTACAGTTAGAAAATCAATTTTAGCAATAGTTGTATAAGTATATGATTCAGGAAAGAAAATAGACTTTTCATTCATGACTTTTCTTTCATATGTACATAGCTCAAAAAAAATGCCTGTAGATATTTACAATTTTTTTCAAGTTTTGAACAATGTATCATAAAAAATAGCGGTGGAGATGATCGCTATTCCAAGCTCTAGGAATCTGGAATCCATCTGTCATGGATAACTTGAAGGTGCCATCTCGGAGCTTCTGGATTATAACATAAGGTCCTCCCCAATTCGGCCCAAAGACTCCAGTTCTAGTCATTACTTTCTTCAGCACAAGGTCTCCGATCTTGAAGGTCCTCTGTCTGGCTTTAGAATTGAAATGTCTAGCTACCCTTCTTTGGTGAGCAGCAACCCTGAGATCTGCCTCATCTCTCTTCTCTTCGAGCTGATCGAGGGCCTCAAGCTACAACTTCTCGTTTTCCTCTTGGTTGAAGTGAAACCTTCTATGAGTAGGAACCTCTAGCTCTACAGGAATCGTTACTTCAAAACCAAAAGCCAAGGAAAAGGGGGTCTTCCTAGTCGCAGTTTTATGAGTTGTGAGATACACCCATAGTGCAAGCGGAAGCTCATCCACCCAACCACCTTTAGATTTCTCTAGGCGCCTCTTGGTAGTTCACTTTATGATTTTGTTCAGTGATTCTACCTGCCAGTTTGTCTGCGGGTGAGCCACTGCTGTGAAGCTTTTCTAGATCTTATACTTGGCACAAAAGCTCTCGAATTCTTCACTTTCTAACTAGGTTCCTCCATGATTATCTTCTGTGGCACACCAAACCTGCAAATGATGCTTTTCAAGACAAAGTTGATAACTTTCTTTGAGGTTATGGTGACCAACAATTCTGCTTCAGCCCAATTGGTAAAGTAATCAACGACTACAATAGCATATTTAAAGCTGGAAATTTTTGTTGGCATTGCTCCAATAAGATCGATGTCCCAAAAGGCAAATGGCCATGGATTGACCATCTGGGTTATCACTGTGGATGGCACTCTTGGAATTTTTGCAAATCTCTGACATCTGTCGCACTTTCTAGTGTATGCTGGGCAGTCTCGATTTACATCTGGCCAGAAGTAACCATATCGCAGAATTTACTTGGCCAATGTCTGACCACCAGTATAACCTCTACATTCACCTTCATGCAACTCCATCATGATTGCTTTTGATTCCTCCTTTGTGACACACCGAAGCAGAGGCATAGAGAATCCTCGCATGTACAGTCTACCATCCTGAATGAGATACATGAGGGCCTTCCACAAGATATTTCTTCGCTTCTTAGAATCTATTGGGAGCACACCACCAAGGAGATATTCTTTGATTAGAGTCATCCATGAATCTGGTTCTTCGGGCATCTCCATGATCCAATCTACACCGATCTGCTTTGTACTAGGGTTGGAAAGGACTTCAACCAGAATTAACCCTAGCAATTGTGTATCCCCTGTGCTTGCGTACTTTGCCAGTGAATCCGCCTTCATGTTCTCCTCTCTAGAAATGGGGGATATGGTGTAAAAGTCGATGCTATCGAGTAGTTCCCATGCCTTGGATAGATAAGCTGGAAGATTTCCTCATTTGGCTTGAAACTCTTTTCGGACTTGACATACCACCAGCTGCGAATCACTGAATATTTGCAAAGTCTTCAACTGTAATTCTTTTGCCAGCCTTAATCCAGTAATGAGGGCTTCATATTCGACTTCGTTGTTCATTGATGGGATTTCCAATCTTAGTGCATAGCAAATTGATCTTCTTTCAGGAGTTTCTAGAATTGCTCCTGCCCCAAAACAATAATCGTTTGATGCCCTCATCAACAAAAAGCTTCCATTGAATTAACACTCCGACAGGTTCTTCCTTCTCCTCTCCTCGGTCCATGAACTCTGCAACAAAATCTGCAAGAGTTCCTGTCTGTTGATTGCTCTTCGGGTATGATATGTAATGTCATACTGACTGAGCTCAATATTCCATTTCAACAATCTCCTTGAGGTCTCTGGACGGAACAGAATTTGGTTCAACGAATGATGGGTAAGGACTTTAACTGAGTGTGCCTGAAAGTATGGCTTGAGCTTTTTTGAGGCAATGAGTAGACAATAAGTGATCTTTTCCAGCTTTGGGCAGTTCAACTCTGCCCCGGTCAATCTCTTACTGATACAGTACACTGGCCTCTGAACTTTGGATTCTCCCTTACCAAAGCAGCACTTAGCGCATGAGCAGACACTGCTAGATACTAGATCAAGTTTTCCCCGTCATTTAGCTTGGATAGCATTGGAGGTGTTTCCATGTGTTGGATTACATCTTCAAATGCTTTCTGACACTCAGGAGTCCACTGAAAATCTTTCTTTCCTTTTCCCAATGAATCGAAGAAAGGAATACACCTGTTAGTAGCTCTTGATATGAAGCGGTCTAGAGCACCAATCTTTCCATTCAAGCATTGAATCTCCCTCTTGGTTCTCAGAGCTTGCATCTCTCTCAGAGCTGAAATTTGAGATGGGTTAGCTTCTATGCCTTTGGCACTTGAACCCTAAAAATTTCCCTGATCCGACCTAAATGAACACTTCAATGGACTCAACTTCATATCGAACTTGCGCAATATATCAAACATCTAGGCCAAATTTTCTAAGTGATCAGTGGTCCTTATGGACTTAACCAGCATATCGTCAACTTATACTTCCATCGTCTTGTCAATTTGAGCTTTGAACATAGCATTAACAAGTCGCTGGTAAGTCGCTCTGGCGTTCTTCAAACCGAATGGTATTACTTTATAGCAATATAAGCCTACATCTGTGATGAAGCTAATATCTTCCTGATCTGGAGCATACATTATAATCTGATTATAGCCTAATACGCGTCCATAAATGAAAGCAGCTCATTCCCAGATGTAGAATCTAAAAGTTGATCTATTCTGGGAAGAGGGAAGCTATCCTTAGGATAGGCTTTGTTGAGACCTGAGTAATCTATGCAAACTCGCTACTTGCATTCGTCTTCTTTACAAGCATAGGATTGGAGACCCAATTCAGACAAGTAGATTCTATGATGAAGTTATTTTCCATTAGCCTGTCAACTTCTTCTTTCAATGCTCTCGACCTTTTCGGACCTTGGATTCTCCTCTTTTGCTTTACGGATGGAACACGAGGATCAATACTGAGCTTATGGACTGCAACTTCTGGAGATATTCCGCACATGTCCAAGTGGCTCCGCGCGAACACATCCAAATTTGCTTTTAAGAAAGCAATCAATTCACTTTGCAACTTGCAACCCAGCTGAGATCCTATATTCAGCAATCGATCGGGATCTTTAGGATGAACTGCAACTAGAATGGTAATCTTAGCTGGAGTCACTCTTCCTTCCCCTGTACTGGCTTTTCTTGGATCTATCTTTTTCTGTGCTCCGCTATTCTCGCCAGTACATGGGCCCTTCCTTAATTGCTATAAGGCGACATGCGAAGGGGAACCTCCACATTCTTGCCTAAGTCTTTCTTTCTTGCATCATGCAACTCTGTCATGTAGCACTCCCCGGATATCTCTTGGTCACTCTTGATTACACCTACTTCATTTTCCGTTGGGAACTTCATGGTTAGGCACCATGGAGCAAATGCTATCTTAAAACCTGCCAAAGTCGGCCTTCCCAAAAATGCATTGTTTGACGGCCCACCCCGCACTAGTTGACATTTCCAATGAAATGCGCTGCACCAATGTCCAACCAGCACGGGACGGTCGTCAAAGAAAAAGGAATTTGAAGCGATGAACTAACAAAGAACCTATAGTATATCTCACAGCGCATGGAATAAAATATAATAGTAACGTATCTTGACATAAAAAGGCAAGACAGTGTATAAGCTGAAAACTAAACCATCATAGCAGCAGAAATCCAAATACAGCTTATGTTCCACATCATCATTATTACAACTTTATAACTGTCTCTAAAGCAAAAGAAAGGAAAGGTACACTACTAATGCCCAAAGTAGTGACCAGCAGCGACACAGGGAGAATATATAGGAATAATATGTGTAAGCCTCCTGCTCATCTCCGGACAGCTACTCGTGCAGAACCAGCTAACCTGTCTCTAGTCTGCCCGTTTAAGAGCACCCAGAGTAATAGGCAGAGACATAAAACTATGGGTCAGACAAAAGTCTGGTATGAGCGATAAGCAGCAAAACAGAACAATAACAGGTGTACTAAACCATACCTGAACCTGGACCTACAACCAAAGAGTCAGCACAACAAGATGTACAATACTCTAATGTAACACTAACATATGGTGTCAAGATAACGGGGAAGGGGGTTTGCATGTCATAGTAATGGCAAACAATTAAGCATAGCAACCATCCTTACATCTCTCACTCAGTGCGTAAAGCATATGATATCCACCGCTTTGACCACCCAAATCCTTTGCTATGATCACTTTGCCCCATGGAGTCCTAACGACTCCACTGCACTGATCCATAGCCACTAGTCCTTGCTATGTCCACTCTGCCCCTATGAAGTCATGACGACTTCACTGCAATGGCTCATAGCCATACTACAATCACTCTGCCCCATGGAGTAATGACTACTCCACTGTACTGATCCGTAGCCTAACATTCGCCTCTCGGTAGTGAATCAAAGTTGTAGACGTCGACAACTCCTTAGCACACGTCCCGCAGCAAAGCCCAATCATAAAAGTTAACTCGTTGGTTCCCATCTGGGTCCTGAGTACAAACATCTCAATTGGAATACCTTTTCATCTCGGGTTTTGGTCTCCTCCGGATCGGTTCGGTTCTTCATTTCACTTCACTTCGGATCGTGCTCCCTAAGATGGTTCGGTTCGTGACCCACAATGCTCACCGGTTCGGTTCGGCGCATCATCGGTTCATGGTCAAGCTCCGGGTCGTGGTCCATATCCCTTGGCGGTTCGGTTCGTGATGGGCTCCTCCGGTTTGGTCCTCCTTCCCAAGCACTCCAGGTCGGGTCAAGTTCCTCAAATCCATTCTTGGTACATCGGTTCGTGTCGTGGCTCCATCATCGGTTCGTGGAAGGGGTTCGGGTCGACAGTTCAGCTCGTGAGTCTCCAGTTGGTTCGTGGCATAATCCAAGCCAGGTCACGATACCAAAATCTCAAGTGGTCGGTTCGGTGCAACCAGTCATGAGCGGGTCGGTTCGGTGGGGGAGGGGCGATCTGATCCGGTCCCTGTACAGTTTTCCTGCAACTTTTCCAGCGACTGTTTTTACGCCATACGACGGCGTTTTCGACCATTCTAACTATTCTAATCAATCAGAAAGCATACCATACAGTCATAGAAACATGTATAATCATCCAAAAACACCAAAATCACAATTTAACATGTATATAAAGATCAAACATACCCAAAAAGCCATGTTTTCCCCTTAATCATGTTTAAGCATAACTAGTGATAGGATTAACAAAACTTAACCAAATTAACCCAAATTTCTAACATAGGCCTAAAGTAATATTTTGGATTTTCTAAATATTTTTCCAGAATTTAATAATGCTTAATTTTGCTAATTATCACTAATCAACCCTAATTAGAAGTAATTAGTGAAAACAATTGAAAATCACTCACCTTAGCCACAAATAAAATATCAAATCTTAAAATTCCACTGTTTGGGTCGAATTCTAATGCCTAGCAGCAGCTCCAATTCTGATTTGGCGTTGATTAGCCTTGATTTGATGTAGCTTAGCCTAATCCTTGGTTAAACGGTGATTAGAGATGATTCTAGAAAGTGGAGGCCATTGCTAGGGTTGAAAGGATGTTAGTGGCGGCTGAAAAATGACAAAGAAAAGGTTTCCCTAACCCTAATTAGCCCTTATAATGCTCTAATCCCGAAATCCCCCAATGGGCCTAGCTGCTAATTACCCAATTAAGCCCGGTTAAGTTGTTTTTCACCTTCTAGACTTTGTTTCAGCCATATCTCCCAAATGATGAGTCCGTTTAGCTAATGTGACCACTCTACGGAAAGCTAAACCTTCATCTGAATCCAATGGAAGTGGTTTCATGTCAAATCTCCTTACTAATAAAAAGTTACGGCCGAAACAATATCAGTAGGGGCAAAACGGTCATTAAAAAATCGGCAAAAATAATGAACATGGGAAATGACCCCAATAGTCTTTCCCCAAAGTTACAAGACCATACGACCTCATATGACAATGAAATAAATATTCTATGATCCTTTGAAGCGTAGAATGCGGGTCGTTACATCCCCCTCCCCCCCTCCCCCGCTTAAGAAATTTCGCCGTCGAAATTTCTTAACTAAGAAACAAGCAAAGGATCTCGCATGCCTAACAACCATTCACAACAATCAAGCATACAAAACAAACGAACAAGTTTATCCTGGCATGCGGAAAACTAAATCGCAATTAAAATCTTACCAGGCAAAGAGTTTTGGATACGTCTTCCTACTGCTCTCCTCTGTCACCCAAGTACAGTCATTCTCATTCTCGCCCCCACTGAACCTTGACTAGACTCACCGCTTTCCTTCGAAGTTCCTTCGTATCGTGCTCGACTATACGAATTGGCTTGCGGTTCCCAACCGCCTCGGGTTCTACTTCGATATCATCCAACTGATCAGGTGAAATAGTCATATCGGGGTCGTGCACGAACTTCCTTAACTGGGAAACATGAAATACGTTATGAACTCTCGCCATCTTCTCTGGTAATTCAACTTTATACGCCAAATTCCCAACTTGCTCAGAACTAGGTATGGACCAACAAATATTGGTGCCAATTTCCCCTTCTACCAAATTGAATCACAACCTTTAACGGAGAGATCTTCACAAATACTAAGTCACCAATGGAGAATTTCAAGTCTCTTCGTCTCTTATCAGCATAACTCTTCTACCTATCTTGGGCAGCCTTCATTTGTTGTTGGATAATCTTTATTTTGCTTCAAGTTTCTCTAACCACATCTGGCCCAATCACAAATCTCTCACCAGTCTCTAGCCAACATGACGGTGAGTTGCACGGTCTTCCGTACAAAGCTTCAAATGGAGCAATACCAATACTGGATTGATAACCATTATTGTATGCAAACTCTACTAGATGTAAATGGTCATCTCATGATCCACCAAAATCCAATATATAAGCTCTCAAGAGATCTTCTAATATACGGTTCACCCTCTCTGTTTGACCATCGGTCTGAGGATGGTACGCGGTACTGAGGTATAATTCTGACCCTAGAGCCTCTTGTAAGCTCTTCCAAAACCCACTAGTAAACAACGAGTCTTGGTTGCTCACAATGCTTTTAGGTACTCCATGAAATCTCACTACCCACTTCATATACAGTTCTGCTGCCGTTCTATTTGATTTGATCAGTACGAACCTTGCACTTTTGGTCAATCGATCTACAATCACCCAAATACTATCATGACCCGATCTAGTCCTTGGCAACCCGTCAACGAAATCCATAGATACTTGTTCCCATTTCCATTCTGGAATTTCCAATGGTTGTAACAAACCACTTGGCTTCTTTTGCTCGGCTTTAACTAGCTGGCAATTCATGCACTTGGATATAAACTTCCCAACGTCTCTTTTCATCCCTTCCCAGTAGTAGGTCTGCTTCATGTCTCGATACATCTTATTACCACCGGGATGTATGGTAAGTTTTGAGTGATGACATTCTCTAAGCACCTCTTCCCATAATCCATTGACATTAGGTACAACTAGTCTTCCATTCTTTTGAAGCCATCCTTCTCGCTCAAGCCCATACTTGTCCATCTCCTCGCCGTCGATACACATCTCTATCTTGGAGATGATCTCTAACAAATTAGGAACGTCCTTCTGACTGGAACCAATCTGCTCAATCAAAGTGGGTCTGATCGTCAAACTTGCTAACATTTCTGGATCCAATTCACATATAGGTTTGAAATCATATCCTACGATATATTCTAGTTGCTTCCATTCAAGAAACATAGCCCCAAGACTGACATGTCTTCTACTCAATGCATCGGCAACCAATTGAAAAGTCGGAGTATGCACACGACTTGTGCAGGATCTATAATATGGCTATGCGGAATGTATGTGATAACTTAAGCTATTCAATAGTTATGCGAATAAATATTCGCAAACAATATATATATCACAAATAATTATAAATGCAGTAAAGTAAAGTAAAGTAGAGTAACGACACCAGGGATTTTTATACTGGTTCGGACCTCCAGTCCTACGTCCAGTCCCGAAGATCCTCTTCGGCTTTTCACTAAACAACACCCTCTCTTCACCCGGAGGAACAGGTTCACAACACTACTTGATTTACGGGCTACAAGTTTACCCACTTGATTTCACGGGCTACAAGCTTACCCACTTGATTTCACGGGCTACAAGCTTACCCACTTGATTTCATGGGCTACAAGCTTACCCACACAGGACTTCAACAATTACAAGAGTTTGACTTCTGAATGTGTTCTTGTTTCAACACTGATTAGTCAATAATTGAGTACACCCTTCCTATAATCTTATCCTCAAGTATATGAATTGATTGCGAAGATTTGAAGGAAGTTAGTTGCTTGTTGAATCAAGATATGAGAAATATTATCAAGGATTCAATAAGTAACTTGAATTTGGGAGCTTTTAGAGTGCAAGAGTATTCAGAAAGTAAGATCAGAATTTGGAGCAAGAATCGGTGATTTGGATGAATGAAAGATGATGTATTTATAGCAAATGAGAAGTTGTAATTATTAGTGAAAAGTTGCAATCAAAAGGAGTGATTTTCAATGAAGAGAAATGGATGCAACTTTTCAAGAAAGAAGATGACTCTTCATGAAATTCAAAAATAGGTCGACAGGAAAAATTAATAGGTTGACAGGTTTTTGACCGTTATTTCAAAAAGCTGTTGACCTGTTAATTTTAATAGGTTGACCTGTTATATTTAAAAATAGGTTGACCTGTTATTTTTAACAGGTTGACCTGTTTTTGTCAATATACAGTAAAAACGAGTTTTCATGCATAATTTTGAAAGCAATGAGAAGTATGATTATTTGAGGATAGATTTTAACATAAAATACTCTAAATAACCAACTTCTAACCTATGAAACCGTTGAATCTTCTTTTTGTCGATCATGAAGCTTCTTCTCGTCATTAATCAAAATAAGCATTGAAACCGTTGACTCAACATTCTCCCCCTTTTTGATTGATGACAATATAGCTTGATATTTTAATCTTTATTGCTATCTCCCCCTGTATATAAGCTCTGTCTCCCTTTAAACATCTATATATCCATAATCTTAGCTCCATGTCATGATTTCCATTGATCTTTATTTTGTTGTTATCAATCGAAATTCTCGTGTCTCAACATTCTCCCCCTTTTTGATTGATGACAACATCTTGGATTTTCTCCCTTTGAATATAAAGCTCCCCCTGAATTTCTGCAACATTTGTTAGTAAATAATCTTATCTTTTGATTCCTGCATTAACAAATGTCAGCACACGTATACTTTTACCATATTAAGCACATACATTTTAAATAGTATATGTAAAATATTTCTCCCCCTTTGTCATCGATTAAAAAGAATAAATATCATAATAACCTCAATAATCGAGAGTAGTATAATTTTAAAATAGTATAAGAAATGTTGTTTGAGTTTGGAATTTGAAACGACGTGTCTTTATAAAAAACAGTTTTCAGAGAGACCGGTCGACCTATAAAATCAAGGAGGTCGACTTAAAAAGTTTCGGGTTGGAGAAACTGAAAGAAATAGTACAAAGCGGTCGACCGAAATGTTCAACCGGTCAACCGTTTTCTTGCTGAAACAAAAAATCGGTCAACCTAAAAATGTATACAGGTCGACCTAAAATTTCTCTGTTTCAAAAAAATATGATACTAGTCGACATAATATTTTGACCGGTCGACTGAAAACTTCTCTGGATTGTGAAAATCAAAACCGGTCGACCTATATTCTTGGACCGGTCGACCTAAAAACTCTCTGGTTTGAAATTCATTTATTTAGGTCGACAACTTTTTATTTTAGGTTGACAGGATATGTATAAAACTGTTTTTTCGGCTATATTTTGAATGAAATCAATACTCAAACATCATTTTATTAAAATAAAAGAATGTAAACTCATAAAAAAGGAACTAAAAATATTATTAAATGGAACATAAAGAAATCTCCTTAGATCCAATATAATCATTATTTTCTTGGTTCCCATGGAGAGTATTTTCCGCTTCCGCCTTCATTTTTGTTATAATTCCTATCCCATGAATTTTGTGTCCTCGACGACGATGAAATATTGAAACATGTGCTTTTTGATAAGCTAAATTTTCAAATATATTTAGAGATACCGAATAGCCTTCTCTTTGTTGTGGTGTACCTGCAGAAAAATATATAACATATATAGTTTTGGTACCCACTTGCTTTGTTTGGGTCCATGAGTTAGATGGAAGGTAACCATACCCAAGAGGGTTTAATGGATCATTTAAAGATAAAATTTTCATTATTAACTACTGAATCAAAATAATCATCAATATATTTTTCTCTGTTTTTCCAACTTACAGGAACCCAAATACTTAAGAAAACTCTATTGATATTCCTTTTCATACTTCTAGATCTATTATACAGATCTCTAGTCATAGAAGTATTCAAATTTCTATAATAATTGGATCTAGGATGAGCATTAGTACTAGCAGCAATATTTTTATTGTACATGAAAGCATATCTAGTACTATTTCTAAAATTAGTTTTATTATATCCTAAACCACTTTTGTCATGTAAAGGTCGAGATCTAGATAAAATCATATTTAAATCATTTTGACCTTTATTAAATTTTGCGAACTTATTTGCACATTTATCAAATTTATTTCCAAAGTCGCTATTGACATTTTCAAAAGAAATTTTGTTATTCTTTAAATCATCAATTTCCTTATTTATTTCAGAATTTTTCCTTTTTAAAGTACCATTCTCAGTTTTGAGACCTAAAATTTGAGATTCTGAATTATCTAAAGAAGATTGTAACTTTTCAAAATTTTCTTTTGAGTCAGAAATTTCATTTTGCAAAATATTATTATTCACCTTTAAAAACTCACATTCTTTAGATAATTCTAAATTCTTTTCAGTTAAAGCTCCATTCTCTCTTTCAAGAGACGAAATTAAAGAACTAGAATTATTTAAAGAATCTTCTAATGATTTATTTCTATTTTGCAAAAGATTGATTTCCTTTAAAAGAACATTGTTTTTATCTTCTAGTCGCTCATTTTCTTTTTGAAGGAAATCTTTTTGAGAAACAAGCTCTTCTAAGGTATTTTCAAAACATTTGGCTTGTTTTACCAATAGATTGTTTTCTTCTTTTAATTTGGAATTTTCTTGCTTGTAATTTTTTGACATAGCTAAAACGACTGTATTGAGTTTCAATAATTTTTCATGGTCTAACAAAAGATCTTTATATAATGAATCTGTACATACCAATTGTGATCTGACTTTGGCCATGGGACACTTGTTTCCTTGCTCTCCAGATTCTGCTATGTTGCTCTTCCATTTTCTAATTCCCTGACTAGATTTCTTTATAGCCATTTGTTCTAGGATGTTGTTACGATCTCTAGAACGCCAAGCTCTGATACCAATTGAAAAGTCAGAGTATGCACACGACTTGTGCAGGATGTATAATATGGCTATGCGGAATGTATGTGATAACTTAAGCTATTCAATAGTTATACGAATAAATATTCGCAAACAATATATATATCACAAATAATTATAAATGCAGTAAAGTAAAGTAAAGTAGAGTAACGACACCAGGGATTTTTATAATGGTTCGGACCTCCAGTCCTACGTCCAGTCCCGAAGCTCCTCTTCGGCTTTTCACTAAACAACACCCTCTCTTCACCCGGAGGAACATGTTCACAACACTACTTGATTTACGGGCTATAAGTTTACCCACTTGATTTCACGGGCTACAAGCTTACCCACTTGATTTCACGGGCTACAAGCTTGCCCATTTGATTTCAAGGGCTACAAGCTTACCCACACAGGACTTCAACAATTACAAGAGTTTGACTTCTGAATGTGTTCTTGTTTCAACACTGATTAGTCAATAATTGAGTACACCCTTCCTATAATCTTATCCTCAAGTATATGAATTGAATGCGAAGATTTGAAGGAAGTTAGTTGCTTGTTGAATCAAGATATGAGAAATATTATCAAGGATTCAATAAGTAACTTGAATTTGGGAGCTTTTAGAATGCAAGAGTATTCAGAAAGTAAGATCAAAATTTGGAGCAAGAATCGGTGATTTGGATGAATGAAAGATGATGTATTTATAGCAAATGAGAAGTTGTAATTATTAGTGAAAAGTTGCAATCCAAAGGAGTGATTTTTAATGAAGAGAAATGGATGCAACTTTTCAAGAAAGAAGATGACTCTTCATGAAATTCAAAAATAGGTCGACAGGAAAAATTAATAGGTTGACAGGTTTTTGACCGTTATTTCAAAAAGCTGTTGACCTGTTAATTTTAACAGGTTGACCTGTTATATTTAAATATAGGTTGACCTGTTATTTTTGACAGGTTGACCTGTTTTTGTCAATATACAGTAAAAACGAGTTTTCATGCATAATTTTGAAAGCAATGAGAAGTATGATTATTTGACGATAGATTTTAACATAAAATACTCTAAATAACCAACTTCTAACCTATGAAACCATTGAATCTTCTTTTTGTCGATCATGAAGCTTCTTCTCGTCATTAATCGAAATAAGCATTGAAACCATTGACTCAACATTCTCCCCCTTTTTGATTAATGACAATATAGCTTGATCTTTTAATCTTTATTGCTATCTCCCCCTGTATATAAGCTCTGTCTCCCTTTAAACATCTATATATCCATAATCTTAGCTCCATGTCATGATTTCCATTGAACTTTATTTTGTTGTTATCAATCGAAATTCTCGTGTCTCAACAACCGCATTGCCCTTTCCAGGCGTAAATGCGATATCGAAATCATACGAAGCCAAAAACTCTAACCACCTTTGTTGATGGAGATTTAGATCCTTCTGGGAGAAAAGATACTTTAATGATTTATGATCAGTAAACAACTCGAATATTTCTCCCAAGAGATAATGTCTCCACATCTTCAATGCGAATATGACAGCCGCCAATTCCAAATCATGGGTAGGATATCTTTTCTCGTGCGGTTTTAGTTGCCGACCTGCATAATCTACAACCCTACATCCTTGCATCAATACAACACCTAGTCCAGTACCACAGGCATCCGTGTATACCATCATTTACTCATTCCCCTTAGGAATAACTAACACTGGCGCACACGTCAACTTCTCCTTTAGACCCTTGAATGCCTTCTCACACCTTTCGTCCCAGACGAAAGCTTGATTCTTCTTGGTCAACTGAGTTAATGGTGTCTCTATCTTGGAGAAGTCTTGGATAAACTTATGATAACATCCAGCTAACCCCAAGAAACATCTTACGTCTGTTGCATTCTTGGGCGTAGGCCAATCTTGCACCGTAACCGCTTTAGCAGGATCCACGACGATACCATTCTCTGAAACAACATGGCCCAAAAATCTCACTTCTCTCCTCAAGAAGTGACACTTAGAAAACTTTGCTTTCAATTGGTGTTTTCTCAACACCTCCATCACAGTCCTCAAATGTTCCTTGTGTTCTTCCTCTGTCCTTGAGTAAACTAAGATATCATCCACGAACACACGAACAAACTTATTCAATTGATCCCTGAATACCCTATTCATAAGATCTACAAAATATGTTGGTGCATTGGTCAACCCGAATGGCATGAACAACCACTCATAAAATCCAGACGGCGTTCGAAATGTCGTTTTAGCTATTCTTTCAGCTGCTACTCTGAGCTGATGAAAACTTGTCGCGAGATCCAACTGGGAGAACACTCTTGCTCCACTCAACTGATCAAACAAATCATCTATCCGCGGGGGAGGATACTTATTCTTCCGCGTCACCTTATTCAACTTGCGATAGTCTACACATAATCGAAGGGAACCATCTGCCTTAGTAGCAAACACAACTGGTGCTACCTACTCGGAGACACTTCTTCAAATAAATCCCTTCTTCAAAAGATTACTTACTTGTAACTCGAGCTCTCGCTGCTCCTTTGGTGCCATACGACGAAGTGGCATCACTATAGGTCTGGCATCTTTCACTAAGTCAATACGAAACTCGATCTCTTGGTGTGGTGGAAGTCCAGTCACTTCCCCGAAGATGTCCATATACTCGCCAGCAATAAGCACCTATGCCAACTCATCATGCGGGATGTCGAGGGAATTTAGAAAACTAGCCATCACCCCATCACTACGTAGGCTACCAAGCAGTACCCTCTGCTCATCGTCCGCTCTAATGGTCACCGAAGACCCCTCACAGTCCACCACCACCCTATACCTCTGGAGCCAATCGACTCCCAAAATAATGCCATACCCAGTAAAGCCCAAAATAAAGCAATCACAAACAAACATGCATCCATGACTCGATAAGACCAAATTACGACAAATCATACCAAGGTTAGTCGAAGCACCGATTGGACTCGTCACAGCTAAAGGTCTATCGACTATCTCGGGTTCCAATCCCAACCTATCTACCAGGTCACTAGATATGAAGGAATGAGAAGCCCCGGTATCAAACAATACTCGAACAGGTACATCATAAATGGAAAGCATACCTTGGATGACGATATTCTTTCCTTTCTCCGCCGCAGTTGGGGAATTCGACGAAGAAGGAACAACATTGATGGCATATGCTTTCACTATATATTTCTCTTTAAAAGGTTGTGGACACTTATCCTTATGATGTCCGACTTGGCCGCAATTGAAGCACATTCTATCCGCTAGCTTCGCTCGACATTCTTTAGCATAATGGCCCTTCTTGCCACAGCTAAAGCACTCAACATCTTTCTTATTCTTCTTCTTCTGGCTATCCTTAGTCTGACTCTGCTTCCTCTTATTCTGAGAACCATTCTTGCCTCCACCGCTTACTTGCGGTTTTGGCTCCTCTGTAGATGCAACCTCAGTCTTCGACTTAGGGTAAAGACTCTCTGACCTCAATGCTTTCCCCACAATCGATTCTAACGTCTCATCGATGTGGTTAATAAGCCTTTCCCCCAAGTATCCATCCAAACTAGTGATAAACTTCTCGTTCTTCTTCTCGGCAGTATCTATAAGGATAATCCATATTTTGATAAAGTATCGAACTCAGCAATATACTCAGAGATAGCTCTGTCATTCTGTTTTAGCTCCAAGAACCTCTTAAACAACACTGACTTCTAAGCAACTGGGATGAACTTATCACTAAAGTGAGTCTTAAACTAATCCCAAGTAATCTGATCCTCGGGAGTAGCTACCTTTATAGCATTCCACCAGTTCATTGCCCGTCCTTACAGCTGACGGGATGCTAACTTCCTCTTCATCGTATCCTCGACTCCCAAGTCTTCGATGAAACGCTCACAGCTATCCAACCAATCTTGAACATCTGTAGCCGACTCCGTTCCGTGGAACGGCTTTCACCAAGACTAGTGTAATTCTTACAGAGCTTGGCGAAATCGGCCCTAGGCGCCTGCACCACCACCATTAGCAGCATTATGCGTTATCCTCTGAACATCCCTGAGCATCTCTCTCATAAAGTTAGTGAACATCGTTCTCATATCAGGGTTATTCCTATTGTTAGCCCTTGGACCTGTGTTCCTCAAATTTCAGCTCATCGTCTTATCTGTAAAGAGAAAACGATTAACCATCTCCATAGTAATGCTAGTGCAATGCAAATTCATCCTTAATATACTAATCGTATATATATAGCTTTTGAAAACCAAAATATCACAAATACGCGCTCTCATATATGTATACAATCTCTCCCTGGTATCTTCCCTAGGTTAACTACGCAACCTAGTGCTCTGATACCAAATGTGACGGCCCACCCCGCATTCCAATGAAATGCGCTGCACCAATGTCCAACCAGCATGGGACGGTCGTCAAAGGAAAAGGAATTTGAAGCAATGAACTAACAAAGAACCTGTATTATATCTCACAGCGCATGGAATAAAATATAATAGCAACATATCTTGACATAAAACAGGCGAGACAGTGTATAAGCTGAAAACTAAACCATCATAGCAACGGAAATCCAAATACAACTTATGTTCCACATCATCATTATTACAACTTTATAACTGTCTCTAAAGCAAAAGAAAGGAAAGGTACACTACTAATGCCCAAAGTAGTGACTAGCAGCGACACAGGGAGAATATATAGGAATAATACATGTAAGCCTCCTGCTCGTCTCCGGACAGCTACTTGTGCACAACCAGCTAACCTGTCTCTAGTTTGCCTGTTTAAGAGCACCCAGAGTAATAAGAAGAGACATAAAACTCTGGGTCAGACAAAAGTCTGGTATGAGCGATAAGCAGCAAAACAAAACAATAACATGTATACTAAACCATACCTGAGCCGGGACCTGCAACCAAAGAGTCAACACAACAAGATGTACAATACTCTAAGGTAACACTAACATATGGTGTCAAGATAACAGGGGAGGGGTGTGCATGTCATAGTGATGGCAAACAATCAAGCATAGAAACCATCCTCACATCTCTCACTCAGTGCGTAAAGCATTCGATATCCACCGCTTTGACCACCCAAATCCTTTGCTATGATCACTCTGCCCCAGGGAGTCCTGACGACTCCACTGCACTGATCCATAGCCACTAGTCCTTGCTGCGTCCACTCTGCCCCATGAAGTCATGACAACTTCACTGCACTGGCTCATAGCCATACTATGATCACTCTGCCCCATGGAGTAATGACTACCCCACTGCATTGATCCATAGCCTAACATTCGTCTCTCGGTGGTGAATCAAAGCTATAGACGTCGACAACTCCTTAGCACACGTCCCGCAGGAAAGCCCAATCATGAAGTTAACTCGTTGGTTCCCATTTGGATCCTGAGTACAAACTTCTCATTTGGACTACCTTTGCATCTCGGGTTTTGGTCTCCTCCGGATCGGTTCGGTTCTTCATTTCACTTCACTTCGGATCATTCTCCCCAAGGTGGTTCGATTCGTGAGCCACATTGCTCACCGGTTCGGTTTGGCGCATCATCGGTTCGTGGTCAAGCTCCGGGTCATGGTCCACACCCCTTGGTGGTTCGGTTCATGACGAGCTCCTCCGGTTTGGTCCTCCTTCCCAAGCACTCCGGGTTGGGTCAAGTTCCTCAAATCCATTCTTGGTACATCGGTTCGGGTCGTGGCTCCATCAGCGGTTCGTGGAAGGGGTTCGGGTCGGGAGTTAAACTCGTGAGTCTCCGGTTGGTTCGTGGCGTAATCCAAGCCAGGTCACGATACCAAAATCTCGAGTGGTCGGTTCGGTGCCACCAGTCACGAGCGGGTCGGTTTGGTGGGGGAGTGGCGATCCGATCCGGTCCCTGTACAATTTTCCTGCAACTCTTCCAACGACTGTTTTTATGCCATACGACGGTGTTTTCGACCATTCTAACTGTTCTAATCAATCACAAAGCATACCATACAGTCATAGCAACATGTATAATCATCCACAAACACCAAAACCACAATTTAACATGTATATAAAGTTCAAACATACCCAAAAACCCATGTTTTCATCTTAATCATATTTAAGCATAACTAATGATAGGATTAACAAAACTTAACCAAATTAACCCAAATTTCTAACAGAGGCCTAAAATAATATTTCAGATTTTCTAAATAATTTTCCAGAATTTAATAATGCTTAATTTCTCTAATTATCACTAATCAACCCTAATTAGCAGTAATTAGTGAAAACAATTGCAAATCACTCACCTTAGCTACAAATAAAATATCAAATCTGAAAACTCCACTGTTTGGGTCGAATTCTAATGCCTAACAGCAACTCCAACTCTGATTTGGCGTTGATTAGCCTTGATTTGATGTAATTTAGCCTAATCCTTGATTAAACGGTGATTAGAGATGATTCTAGAAAGTGGAGGCCATTGCTAGGGTTGAAAGGATGTTAGTGGCGGCTGAAAAATGACAAAGAAAAGGTTTTCCTAACCCTAATCAGCCCTTATAAAGCTCTAATCTCGAAATCCCCCAATGGGCCTAGCTGCTAATTACCCAATTAAGCCCGGTTAAGCTGTTTTTCACCTTCTAGACCTTGTTTCAGCCATATCTCCCAAACGGTGAATCCGTTTGGCTAATGTGACCCTCTATGGAAAGGTAAACCATCATCTGAGTCCAATGGAAGTGGTTTCAGGTCAAAACTCCTTACCAATCAAAAATTATGGCCGAAACAAGATCAGCTAGTGGCAAAATGGTCATTTAAATATCGACAAAAATCATGGACATGGGAAATGGCCCCAATAGTCGTTCCCTAAAGTTACATGACCATACAACCTCATATGACAATGAAATAAATATTCTACGATACCTTGATGCGTAGAATGTAGGTCGTTACACATTGTAAGCTGAGAGCTCAACCACCAAGACGAAGGTCTGCATCATCGCCACTTTCTACGCTCCATCCCCGAGCTCCACGAGCAAGTCAATCACACCGATTGGCTGCTTCGGTTCACTAGTGAACCCATGTATCTTGTTTTTGCATGCTCGCACATCTGACATGGAAATCATCATTCTATTGAATGTATTCCTTAAGAGCACATTGACGGAAGCCCCACAGTCAACCAAAACCCTCTTCACGATAGCCGGGCCAATGACAATTGTGACAACCATAGGATCGACCATTGGAGTGATCACTCCGTCAGAATCACTATCTCTAAACACCACATCTTCATATGAAGTCTTCGTCATCTTCACCGAAAATGTGTTACTTAGAACAAAGCATTTTTCTTCCTTTGAAGCATTTTTCAACACACCAGCATACCTCTCGTTGTCTCCCCGGTTTTTCCCAGCTGTGTGAGGTCCTCCTGAGATAGTATTGATAACTGGCCTCGAGTTGACGGGTGCTGGAGCTTTCTCTCCTGATCCAGACTGATTTCCAAATGCATTCTGCCCCTGGGCAGCTTAGGTATTCTACTGATTTCTCACATACGGCTGAAGCTTATTTTTCCTAATTAGCTCTTTAATCAGGCTTTTTTAAGTGTCTGCACTCAATGGTATTATGCCCCGATTGATTATGGACGCGACATAATTTCCCGAAATTAGCATTCTGCTCTGTGACATTATGTGGCTTCACTTCGGGAAAGATACCTGAGTCCTTTGTAGCAAATTAGATCTTTTCTGGAGTTTCATTCAGAGGGGTCAACTCCGAATGCTTGAAGAATCGCATCTTCTTATAAGATTTGTTGTCCTTCCCCTCATTGCCTCTTTTCTGTTTAGAATTATTCTTCGGCTCATCTTGGACTTCACTACTTCTCCCTTCATCGGTAGCACTACTTTTCGCAATATTTCGCACAAGAGGAGGGTCATCCTCCACACTCATGTATTCTTATGCATTATAGAATTTCTTCAGAGTCTTGGGCTTCTTCATCTTAACCCACCTTCTGAACTCTATCCTTTTATCTATAGCACGCTTCAGCTTTATCAGTATAAAATGAGGTTCCGAATCTATAACCTCTGCTGCTACAACATGAAATCGTGTGAGAAAAGCCTTGACTGTTTCTTTGTGATTTTTCTCCATATCGTTGAGTGACATTACATCCCTCACTTTTGTAGATTGCATTCGGAACTATTCTTGGAACTTCTTTGCGAAGTCAGCAAATTGGTCCATAGACCTTGGTGGAAGTCTAGTGAACCATAATGAAGCTACACCCTCCATCCATACAGGGAAGTACAAGAACTTTATTTCATCGGTGGCTCTAGCTCCGTTCATATGCTGATCGTACTTGAACAAAAAAATATTCGGGCCTCCAGTCCCTCCATAAGCTGCTATCGTTGGAGGTGTGAATTTCTTAGGGAATTTTGCCTGACGAATTCTTTCTATGAATCGATTCTTACTTGGAGAAAATTCCCATTCTCTTTCATCATCTTCACGAGCCATGCTTGCTTTCATTATTCGCTCGACCATGTCTAATACATACTGCTTGTCACTGGTTCATTCCACGGAGCAGGTGCCAGTCCTCTAACCGGATTGATCACGGTTTGAGTTCCGGTGCCCCGGACTTCTGGGAGGTTCCCCTTTGGTAGGACTAGCAGTGCTCCAAGTAGTATGCTTCTCGACATGTTGTCGTTAACTTTGGAGTCTTCAACCCCCTCATCATTCCTTCGATCCTTGACTTCCACTTCAAAATGAGAATGACTAGGGCTCGAGGCAGAAGAGTCCTTTTCTTGTCAACGTTAACTACAACCTTTGGAGGCGTGGGATTAGCTTGAGCACTGAGCACAACATCAAGCTTCTCCATCAACATCTTAGTTGTAGCATCCATTCTTTCATTTAAGCCAATTACGACCACATTCAATTCTTCTCGAGTTATAGCCGGTCTTGAGGATGGACCAACCCCCTGGTTCAAGGTTTGTGGTGTAACCGCGCCATTATTAGAACTTGCAGAAGCTCTAACAGACTTGCTATTCTTCTTAGAAGCAACCATTATTTCTGACAACTTCTTAAACTTTGAAGCAAATTCTTCAATGGGCCCACTCATTAGACTTCGGGAGCCTATCGTTGAAAGTAGGCTTTCGCAAAATACTTTAGCAAACCCTCACCAAGGCTCTTAACCTTGTGGTCATAGGTTCGAGCTCCACGATAGGCGCTAAAAATGTTAATGCAAAAGGTGGCATTAATACCCCAAAATGCTTATTAACACTTCAAAATGTAATCAAACATAAAATTAAGAATGAATAAGGCGAGGAAAAGTAAAGTGCAAGCGATTTAGAGCGGTTCGGCCAAAAAATGGCCTACGTCCACTATAGAAGCAACTTTCATTATCATTGCGGAGATTACAAAGTACATGATTCTCTCAACTTTATACATTTTACTCTAATTTCTCTGATCTCTCAAACTTGATATGAAAATGCTTTTCGATCTCTGGAGCTATGAATATTAATGGGATGAATCTTCCATAATTTGCATTCGGATGATCTTGCAGATTCCATGTTGAATGAGATTGCAGATTGAAGCTTGAATGAACTCTAATGAAGGTTTGAATGGCTTAGAACAGTTAAGAAAACAAATGGGCAGCCCTTCGTGGAGCAAGGAATCGATCCCCCAAAATATGGAAACCATGGGGTATTTATAGGTGGAGCTTGAATGAAGTGGTGAGTTGAATCTCATATATGTAGGCTATGGGTCGTTCATGCCATAATTACGGAAATGCCATTATTCCAGCAGTATGCGAGCTGTCTGGTCGATCCTTCCTTGTGCACGACCATGCTTGTGACCGACCAGAATGCACGACCCATACAGATGCTCGACCAGGATTGTGCTCGACGCATTATGGCGCTCGACCAGGATGGTGCTCGACCCATACTAGTGCATGAGCCTTGCTTGTGCTTGATTCATGCTACTGCACGAGCCTTCTTATGCTTAACCCATTCTAGTGCTCGACCCATGTTAGTGCTCGACCCATTATAGTGCTCAATCCATATAATACTCGACCTACCGTTCTGGTATATATTCAATCTATCAACAAATTCATGATTTTTAGTGAATAAACAATATGCCTTATTTGTCTTGGCTAGTAAGAATAGTTTCCTTTATTGGTAGATGTGCGTACAGTCATTATAAATGTATAGTCAAATCGTATGGGAAAGGGTAACCTGGACTGCATAGGATTATGTGACATACTTTATTGAGAAATGTGACATATATTTTAGGCTATATAATCTAGTGCAACTTATGCTTCCATAAACACATCAACATGGCATCCAAATCATGGACTGCATCGGATTACATAGTTTTGATACAGGCTTACATTCAAGCAGATATACTACATACCGAAGAAGAAGTGGATCAATATTTTTGGGTAACCCTCAATGAAAAGAACAACAGTCTTCCTAGTTGTAGAATGATGAGAACAAATTTAGCCACAAGAAGTGCATTCTGCTTGTTTAGTAGAGATTGTGCAAATTACCGGAAAGTAATAGATGAGGTGATCAAGTATGATCTTTTCAAACTGGCATGCTCGACGTACAACTCACTTTACCATTTCAAAAGTCGTTTAGACTTCATCGATCACGAAGCTTACGAGTCATGGTACAACCATATTATACAGTTTGAGTAACATCAATAAATTGTGTGCTGACACTATTATGTATCTCTCATTATTTGTTTTCGGAATGTCGGAATGTATCCTTATAGTAATATTTTAGAGTCATCGCTACCCGTAGAGTAATTTATCAATATATAAATCATTTCTTCTGAAATAACAAACTAAATTATAGAAAATAAGATACAATTGGAAACAAAGACGAAACACTATATTAACTTTTCCTCCTAATGTTAATCCCATGAAGTTGGTTTTAAAGTCTTTTAATTTCATTTTGCCATCTAACAGATTGAGTTTGCAATGTAATTAGTTGATACTGTAATTCATTTGCATAGTCAGCAGGACGATCAGGAAACGGCTCATCAATCCACCGCCAAAAAGTACACCATGTTGGATAAAAATGACATCGAAGATAACGACGACAAATGTTAACCCTCAGTGAAATTACGTCTTCAACTGCGGCATACCCACATTCAAAAATTATAATTGTTGAGTCAACTTCTTGTTCGTTTCCCACTTGATTGTCTTGTTGCTGCCGATGCACGGTAGCACGTCTTTGTTGTCGTTAGTCTTTATGCACGTCGTTTTTCCTTTTGGTTTATCTTTGGAGTTCTGCTTGTTCTCGTTCATGCTCGCGCAAATCTTCATAGTGTCTCTTGCAGTTCAATTAATAAGTCTATATCAGTTTATGGTGGCGGTGGGTTTAATGGTTGTGGATAATCTATGATATATCATAGGAGTATGATGCAGGAAGAGAAATAAGCATTGTTTTAATACTGCGAAACCTAAGTTACCCAATCTTCTATAAATAGGTGGAAATCCATAAATTCAATGAATAATATAATTATTGTTTACATGAGTATTCATTGCGAATGTTAAAAGATGTGCTGACTTGAATAGTGAGTCTCAGGCCGACAATAATTAATTTTATCTAACAACAATTAAAAGATGCACTGACGTGACTAGTTACTGTCATACTGGCAATAATTAAAGTTGTATATGAATATTAAAAGAAGAGCTGACCTGAGTAGTCAATATCATGTTTACATTTATTATACTGCCAAATGAATAATAATAGTTATGTTAATATGAGTAGTCAATTCTGTCAATCCTTGGATTGTTTTGAATCTGGGTCGTCACCTAGTCAATTTGGGTTGTCACCTACTCAATTGTCATTATTTACTACATTTGTTTTTATTGAATGAGTTAGAAAAGTAGGGTCGTCCTCTTTTAAATTGTAAATATGTACTAGAACAAAAATAGGTAGCACAAAACAACAATCAAGTAATACATCAAAAAAAGGTAACAAAATATTTTTAATTAAGCATACATAAACATTAGGCAATGATCGTTGCTTTTCTATGAGTTAGAAAAGCGAGAAATTAAATACTGCAAGCACACAGGTCGCGTAATATGCAGGTCGAATCACAGGGAGGTGTTTAAATCTTATTATTTATCTATTCTTAGGCGAGTTAGACAAATTTTGGAGAAGTTTTTGTTTGAATTAATATTATTGAAACTAATACGAATCTAAATCTAATCAGACCGATGTCAAATTCAACAACTGAAAAGAAAGGAACCAATTACTAGAAAAAGACAATAACAACTAGAACAATAACAGAAAATTAAAAGCAGAATGTGCCGTTGAATCTAATCAACGGACAGTCACTAACATGCAGTAATGAAAGAAAATAACAATATGTGTTCTACCAAAACTAATTGATTAGACACACAAATCGTTATAAAAGAAAAAGACAATCAACTAACATGAAGAAAAACTTTTTATTAATAAACGAGAATACAGAATACTGGAGAGAAAAAGGGAATGCCCTTTTCAATGATACAGTGGTCTTTTTATACAGGATGTAGCCTTCTCTTTCTATTTGAATACAAGGCCCACAAAATAAATATATGAAAATATCCTTTCCAAAATTGAAGGAATATTCCTTGCTTGATTGAAGAATTGTAATTAATGTCCTTCCTTTTGATGCATTGCATGGTCAGTGAGAAGATAAGGATGTGTTTAATTGAAGAAGTGTAATTAAAACCTTCCCCTTCTTTTTGCATGACAATCAAATGTGATTGATTGGACTTGAATTCATGGAGAGGATTGCGCCAAATTAAATGCGAGCTACAACTCTCTTTTGCAAATTGATGGCTTTGATATTGGGAAGTAGCTTTTTTTCCTTGTAGTTGGCCTTTAATTTGAAATGAAGGAAGCATCACTTGAAATCTGTAAAAACACATAAAAATACCCAAAGTATCATTTATTTATTTATAAAAGATAAAGTATAAGAGCATTAAATAAACATATTTCTATGTTATTCAAATACCCCCACACTCATCTTTTACTTGTCCTCGAGTAAAACAAAAATTAAAAACTAACTAGATAGGTCACACTTTCGTAGGAAACACGATTGCACTGAGCATATGCAACAAGTCGTCAAACCTCTAGGTGTCCCTAGTAGGACGAGTGATGTCTCGTGAGGGTTTTCAACGGATACTACCCACAAAATCCAAATGCAGTATGCTATGGCTCTAATGTAACTACATGAATGAAGCAGACATATGCAAATAAAATTGAAAACACGACTTTTTTTTAGGAAAGTGGTATAACAAATTAAGTTGACAATTTCTAATCAGTTGATTTTATTTTAGATACCTTAACTTGTCACAAATTTTCAACATAAATCAAGTTTTCAAATGTTAAATTCCAGTTTGGCCAGTTGGTTTGGTCGACAACATAGTGCAGCCATGAAATAAATTCTTAGTTTGCTTGTCACAGTTTGTAAAGTGGTATTCTAATTTCCTTGTGTATGGCAAGTCGAATCAATAAGGTCAAGAAATGTTTGGGCATCATCGCTTATTCTCTATATATAAAAGTTAAAATTTATGATTAATTATATACACCTAACTTAAAAGACCAAGGTATACCACCCATACACTGCCTTGCGGACTGACGGAGAGTTGGGACAGAGCTTGGCGGATTGTGCAGACCGACGCTGACTTTGTCAACAACATGTCGGTAATCCTTAGGCGTCCAATCTCATAAAATGAGACCAAGATATTCCAACGCTGACTTTGTCAACAACATGTCGGATAGATCTTGGCGGGTTTGCACACCAACGCTAGATATACAAGCAATGTTGGATACCCTTGGATTACTATTATTATTATTATATGAAAATATAAGCACAAAAGAGAGTTACGCGAATTCAACTTAACATAACTTAGTTTTAAAGATTCGAAAAGCCAATATAAGTATTTTAAGTCCTCCACTTATTTAAACAAAGACTACAATATAGAATAGATTTCATGGCCATCACCTAAGAATCTCCCTATGTACCGATTACACTATTATTCCTCAAAATTAAACTTTTCATTATATTTCTTATTCGATCAAAGTTGAGAGTAAAAAATACTATCAACTGACTAAAAATTGTAAACTTATTTAGTTGTATCAATCTAAAATGAGTCATGTTTTCTTTTTAAAAGGAAAAAAATTTTGGCATGTTACTATGACCTAAAATGCATGATTGTCTAATCTAAATGCATGAAAAGGAAAAGAAATTAAAGAAAAATGAAAAGAATGCAATGCAGACTCCCCCCACACTTGGACTAAACAGTGTCCACATGGTAAACACGTTTCCTAAATGTGAAAGATAAAATCCAAAGATGGATTAAATGCAAATTGATTTGTAAAATAAAATGCAATTTAGCAACTATATGTGTGTAAAAATCATATGCAAGATGAAATCTATAAAGATGATAAATGGTTTGTGAAGAATGAAATTTCCTTTTCCCCTCACACTTGTTCTTATCGAAAATGTTAAGTGATGGTTTCTTACCTCCAAATTCGTAAGGTATCATAGGCATGTCAATAGATTCTGAAATCAAAATCTTCCCCATGAAAAGTTTGTTGTGACAATGATTTGTGTTATTCAGCAGAAGATTATCAAAATCCCATAAATTTGAGCGTTTAACCACAATTTCTTTTGATGATATGGAATTACGATTATCTTTGAGATGTTCCATATATTCATCCTCGTCATTTAAAAGTTTAAGTTCGTCTTCAAAAATTTCTTCAAAAGACATAGTGAATATGTTTATTGAGGCAAGAGAAATTTCTTGAAGGGCTAAATCTGATGTGTCTTCTTCAACTGTTTCAATCACGTCAACTTCTCCTATTTCAAAATATTTGGGTTGATGAAAAATATTCAATTCAATGGTTAAGTGCCCAAACGATAGTCGAAGTTGGCCGCTCCTACAATTTATGATAGCGTTTGTGGTGGCTAAAAGGGGACGTCCCAAAATCAATGGAATTTGACTACCATGACTCAAAACAGGCTCGGTTTCTAGAACTATGAAATCGACAGGGAAGTAAAATTGTTCAATTTGAATCAAAACGTCTTCAATTATACCCAATGGTTTTTTAAAAGATCGATCAGCTAACTGAAGAGTGATGTTTGTTGGTTTAATCTCCCCTAATCCAAGTTGACGATAAACAGTGTAAGGAAGAAGATTTACACTGGCACCAAGATCAAGTAGGGCACGAGATAAGTGAATGTTTCCTATTTTGCAATCAATTGTAGGGCAACCAGGGTCTTTGTACTTGCCTGGGGTAGGATTCGAAAGAATGGAGCTTGTATTCGCAGTCAAAAAGCAGTTTTAGGAACATTAGTGGCTCATTTTCGGGTGCATATCTCTTTGAGACACTTGGCATATTGAGGAATTTGTTCGATGGTGTCTAAGAGTGGAATATTGACACGGACTTGTTTGAAGACTTCAAGAATTTTTTCAAAATTCGCATCCTTCTTCTTATTGTTAAGTCTATGAGGATAAGGGGCTATTGGTTTATAGACTCTTTCAGAATTTTGATCGTTCAAAGAAGAAGGTTTCGATGTGGAAAGTGACTGAGGTACAGGAATAGAAGGTGAGATGCTGGGATTGCCAACATTAGAGGAGGAGATATTGTCGGGGTTGCCGACATTAGAAGAAGAGATGTTGGGATTGCCAACATTCGAAAAAGATGGGGTTTCATAAGGTTCCAAGGAGTTGGCATTGGTTGTCATCGCAAGAGTGTCAAGCTTTTCAATTGGGGTTGAAATCGAATGGTTGTCGGGATTGCCAACATTATTGTCAATCATTTTTCTAGACCTCAGGGTGGTGACAACGTTAACCGAATTATTTCCATCCTCACTAGAATTCACAGTACGAGAGTTATATTTTGGATTCACCTCGGGTTGACTAGGTAACTTTCCTTTCACATTACTTTTCATTAGTTCCTTCATCATATTCATCATTTGTTCGAGTTTAACATCTTGATTATTTATTTGTTTTTCTAATCGAACAATATCTTGTGATGGTTGAGAAGATTGAGATGATTGAAAATTGGGGTGCCTATAAGGTTGTTTGGATTGAGGTGCAGCTTGAGAGGTTTGAGACTTGGGAGATGAAGCTTGGTAATTCGGGTTGGGGATAAAGGGTTGCACATGAGATGGGTTTGCCGAATTATTATGGTTTGACCAGGAAAAATTTGGGTGGTTTCTCCAACCAGGATTGTACGTGGATGAGTAAGGATTATTTTGAGCTATAGCATTGGCTTGGTCTTGAGGGTAATAGTAGGGTAGCCCTTCTCCGACTTGAGGAGTTTGATTTTCTAAGCAAATTTGATTTGGGTCCACGACATGCACTCCTCTAGTAGAAGTACAAACAGGAACACGAATTGATTCCCATTGCATGTCCTTTTCAGAATAATCTTCTAAGAATTGCCAAGCTTCATCGGCCGTCTTAGACATAAAGTCTCCTCCACACATTGATTCTAGTTGAGTTCTAGACTGATAGTTTAGCCCTTCATACGCAATTTAACATAAGTGATCTTTTAGAATTCCATGATGAGAGCAACTATACAATAGTTGGTTGAATCTCTCAAAATATTTTGAAAAATTTTCCCCCTCATTCTGACAAAACTGATTTATTTTAGTTCGAATTTTGAGAGTTTTATGGAAAGGGAAAAACTTTTTCAAGAATATAGTGACAAATTCATCCCAACTTCTTACGGAATGTTTCGGAAGAGAATTTAGTCATCTTTTAGCGCTTTCAAGTAATGCAAATGGAATTAGCCTTAGCTTGATCGATTCGTTAGACAATTGTTGCATTTTTGTTGTGGATGCATACAATTCAAATTCACTTAGAAATTCATAAGCATTTTCAGACCCAGTAAATTTTGGTACCCCTTGAATGAAAGAATGTTTAAGTTCAAAATTGTTTCCTTTAGCTGGTGGGAATACGATGACAGAGGGTTGAACGGTCCTAGTTGGATAACATCGGTCACGAAGAGATAAGGGTCTATCCATATTGAGATTATGCAAGTTTTGATTTGTTTGATTTTGATCCATCCCAGTATCAAAATTTTGATTTATTTGAGAACCCCTAGGAGAATTATTTTGGCTAACACTTTTTTCACTCATTGTTGTTAGACGCACGCACAGAAATTAACTACAATGAAATTTTCTGTCCTTAATGGCTCCTAACCCAAAATTATAAAGTGACATGTTTGATTACTTAGATCAAAAGATTTCTCAGCCAGTTAACGGACAGGAGTTATCGGTGCACCAGGAATCACCCTAGCAATGCAGCCGAAGGTTTAAGTACCTTCAGAGTAACAATCGATATAATATTTACGAATCACCGTAATATTTATAAACGATTATTTCTCTGCCGTAGTCTAGACACCAAGAAATAATTCGTTCCAAATGAATCAACTATCACAACACAATTAAGCCCTAGATGAGCCCGTGACTCCCTTAAGTCCAACGTCTAACCGTTATTATTAGTCAGATTCTACAATGAAATGCAATTTGTGGGCTAAGGAAAGGGTGATGAAATCCCTCACCTTACGTAAATTGGGTTATTGCCCTTAACAGAATGAATAAAAAATGCAGAAATAACAACAATCACACAAAATAATTGCAGAAATTAAAAATTGTATATTCAAGCCGCTGCCCCTGCAGAATTTTTTTACAACAATTGTCTATATTTTTTTCCTTTTTGCAGCAGAGCACCTGTAGAGTTTTTAAAAATTTATCACCTTGATCGGCAGTCCGTCCAGTGAATTTGGGTAGCGCTAGCGCGTTCACACCCCACTTGGTGTGCAACCGCTCCAACAATTCAACTTCTGTTGTTTGCTTTGCTTAACTGAAGTTTCTGTTTCTTTGCTTGACTTTTGAATTTCTTATTTGATTTGCTTGCCTCTTTCTTCCTTTGCTTTACCCTTGATTTTTTTTTTTTGGAAGCAAATAAAAAAAATCTAAACTGAACTGAACACTAACAAAAGAAAAGAAAAAAAATAGAAAATTTGGACTCAACAACAATCAAAACTCAACTTATTACAAAAATAACTAAGTGGACACAAAACAAGAAAATAAAATAACTAGGCAGAACTAAATGCGTGCAGTCAAGATGCCAAGGCACCGTTCAAACTAAAGCCACAAATTCCCTGAAGGAAACTCACGCTACTCTTCAATTCCCAAAAGAATGCAATCCCACTTCCAAATACCCTCAAAATAATTTAACAGCCGCCTTCTGTATTTCTAAAGAAAAAAAATCGATTTTTTTTTCTTTTCCTTTTCGATCCTAATAAAATCACCCAAATCGAGTTCTAGGGCTTTAAATCTAATTGAGGTCTGTGCGTGGTGCCTTGCTGCTGAAATTGAAGCGGTGGAAAGATAATCGGAATTTGCGAGGCTGAAGGGGGATGGTATATTGTGATAAGGTTCGGGATTGTTGACAGGTGATGGGGAAAGTTTGTTGAAGAGGATCTGAAGTGTTTTGGGAAGGAGGGCTTTCGGTCGTTCGGTAGTGTATTGATTGGCTGAGAGGGGTTGAGTTATGATGAAATGGTGTTGGTGGTGGCGAGAGCAGGGAAGTTGTTCGGGTTAAAATTATGTTGGTAGGGTGATGAAAGAGATGCGGTTTGTTCTATTGGTGGTTTGCAGAAGAGAATACTAATCAGAGAAAGAAGAAGAGAAAAGAAAAAATGGCAAGAAGGATACTTTGTATTTTTTTATTTTTTAGAATGTAGAAGAAGCATGGGAATGGAAAAGTTGAGAGGTGAATTATGGTGAGGATGATGGAATGATGTTATTATGTAGATGATGAAAGATTTGTGGAAACAAAAGGCAAGAAATCAAACAGGGAAAGAAATAAAAAGAAATAATTGCAGAAGAAGAAATTTTTATCTTTTTTTTAAAAAAGGGTAAGAGATTTGCAACAGAAGGAGATTTGTGAGAAGAAATTATAAGAAAATGGCAAGAATTTGTACAATGGGGAAGAATTTAATGACAAAAATTTTCTTTTTTTCTGATTTGTAAAAGAAGAAAGAGAACGTAGAAGATTGGGAAAAGAAATGGAAAGATGGAAAGAAATAAAGAAAAAATTGAAAGGTTTTTTTTCCTTTAGAATTGAAAAGAAGGAAGAATTTATAAAAGAAAAGAAGGAGATTGAGAAATAAAAAGGAAATAAATAAATGAATGAAAAAAAGGAAATAAGGTCAAGAAAATTTGGCAAGTTCTTATTTTTTTTATTTGCCTAAAGTAGGAATAAATTCGCAAGAGGGAACAAACAAATGTAAAAATTGGGAAGGAAGGAATATATGAGATTAAGGAAAAGAAACTAAGAGACAAAAGTGGCAAGAAATTTTTTTCTCTTCTCTTGTTTAGATGATTCTAGCACCAATGTTTGATACAAAATCAACTAATAAAGAGTTTTTTTTAGCAAAACAAAAACAAAAATAAAAACTAACACGAATCAGATATTAAATAAACAATAAAATTTAATCGTTACCTCCCCGGCAACGGCGCCAAAAACTTGATCGCTGCTTTTCTATGAATTAGAAAAGCGCGAAATTAAATACTGCAAGTGCACAGGTCGCGTAATATGCAGGTCGAATCACAGGGAGGTGTTTAAATCTTATTATTTATCTATTCTTAGGCGAGTTAGACAAATTTTGGAGAAGTTTTTGTTTGAATTAATATTATTGAAACTAATACGAATCTGAATCTAATCAACCGATGTCAAATTCAACAACTGAAAAGAAAGGAACCAATTACTAGAAAAAGATAATAACAACTAGAACAATAACAGAAAATTAAAAGCAGAATGTGCCGTTGAATCTAATCAACGGACAATCACTAACATGCAGTAATGAAAGAAAATAACAATATGTGTTCTACCAAAACTAATTGAGTAGACACACAAATCATTATAAAAGAAAAAGACAGTCAACTAACATGAAGAAAAACTTTTTATTAATAAACGAGAATACAGAATACTGGAGAGAGAAATGGAATGCCCTTTTCAATGATACAGTGGTCTTTTTATACAGGATGTAGCCTTCTCTTCCTATTTGAATACAAGGCCCACAAAATAAATATATGAAAATATCATTTCCAAAATTGAAGGAATATTCCTTGCTTGATTGAAGAATTGTAATTAATGTCCTTCCTTTTGATGCATTGCACGGTCAGTGAGAAGATAAGGATGTGTTTAATTGAAGATGTGTAATTAAAACCTTCCCCTTCTTTTTGCATGACAATCAAATGTGATTGATTGGACTTGAATTCTTGGAGAGGATTGCGCCAAATTAAATGCGAGCTACAACTCACTTTTGCAAATTGATGGCTTTGATATTGGGAAGTAGCTTTTTTTTTCCTTGTAGTTGGCCTTTAATTTGAAATGAAGGAAGCATCACTTGAAATCTGTAAAAACACATAAAAATACCCAAATTATCATTTATTTATTTATAAAAGATAAAGTATAAGAGCATTAAATAAACATATTTCTATGTTAATCAGGAAACAATAATCAAGTACTACAAAAAAATATAGTTCAACTAAAGCATAAATTACATCTGAACGTTCCATTTAAGATGCCAAAAATGTTCAACCAGATCATCTAGGAGATTTTGCTCTAGATCTTATTTTATGCAACCGGCCAAGGAAGACCTCAATAGTAGATGGATTTATATCAACGATAACTGTTGCGATGTTATCTTGATCGTAACCCAAATAAGATGGGAATTTTCCTCTTTCTTCTTCAGTGATAATATTATGTAGTATAATACATGCTCGCGTTATGTTGTTCAAAACCTTAGGCTTAAACAGTTTGATAGGGTTTTAACAATGGAAAACATTACTTGCAAAACCCCAAAAGAACGTTCTACGTCTTTTTGTGCTGCATCCTAACTTTTAGCATAATATTTTTCTTTTTCTGTTTCTGGGGCTGGAATAGTTTAGACGACGGTACCCCACGAAGGATATATGCCATCTGCTAAATAGTACCCCATGTCATATGTATTTCCCACAATATTAAAATCGCATGCAAGTGCTTTTCCATGTGTAAGGTTTTTAAACAAATATAATTGGTGCAGCATGTAAATATCGTTCATGTAACAACCCACCCGGAATGGGCCTAAATTTTGACCTATAAATGGCCAATCGAAACTAAGAACCATTCTAAATGGGTCATTGGTTCTTGTAAGGATTTCATTTGTGCATAATATATATACACAAATACTTCAAATGGAAATCTCATACAGCGGAAGGAGAAAATATAATACTCGAATAAGATGTATCATTATTATAAACCACATAAATACAACAGTCACAGTTACATATGTTTAAATGGTACATCAAATAGTTCGTTCCCATAAGTTTCCAAAAGAAGTAAAGCAATAACTGCTAATAATAACATAACAACTTCATCTTCTTCATCAGCTTCAATCATAACTTTATCCATGGCTTTTACCCCATCTACTGACCTGTTGGATATGTTAAGAAGAGGGGTCAGAACAAAGTTCCGTGTGACTGAAATATAGTGTTACTCAATGTCCATACCCTATATTTTAGCAGGTTACATATATCAAGGTATGTCTACGTAGCACACAAGATTCATACGAACATAAGTATCTAACCAATGGGGTGGATATCCAAGTCAATCGCCCATTAGTGTTTTTAGGGTAAAGACCCAACGATGTGACATTCTCGGTCACTTAGCCCTATTAAAGGTGGATTCTTACGGTCTCTTATAACCCTGAGGCGGACCCCTAGCCCTTTAAGACACCGTCCTAGTATGTTAACGTTCTTAAGTCTGTTCTCTCATTTTAATATGAGAAATAGTATTGCGAACATTACTATTTAACTGATATTACCTAGTAGGACACCTTTGTCGCTTAAGTCTTCCCTTAGACAGTTGGTGAGCATGCAATGGCCACATATCTTTCAATTACCAATATTTCTCTAGTTGAGCCCTTACAAGCTTCTAGATGAAGTGGACATCTCTGTGAACTACCCTACTCCGTTACCTTTTTATGCCTAACCACTTTTAGAGAAGGAGGACCCAAAGACTTACTTCAAATCTAATAATGGTGGGTCCCATGAATTTGGTTCCTCTCTATGGAATAAACCTTCAGAGGAATCCTAGTCTTAACCACTTAAGACCCAAACAAGATAAAAAGAGATTCAGCCACTTAAGACCTTCTCAAGGCGTAGTAAACCATCCTATTATCACACAATAGACTTATATATATAGTTATATGTATACACACACACTAGACCTCTCACAATTAGACCGTATATCTGTAGATGCCGGATATGCCGGTCGGTTATGGGCAGACTTCTACTACAAGTTGGTTTAACCTCGTGTCTAGTGTACTAAGTTTTTGAATGGCTCATGACACCTAAACATCTCACATTAGTTGGACCCACTTGTGGTTGCTGGATTTGCCGGTCAGTTCCGGGCAGACTTCTGCCACAAATGGCAACCAACCTCGGGTCTAGGTGTCACTATTTATATATATTTAAAGTGATTCTGTATATGCACGCACAACATATAAGTTTATTTATTATGGCGACATTTCAAATTCAAATTCTAACCTAATCGCCTTTAACACACTAATACAACGTTAATTACATTGATTATGTTTATATAAGTATAATAATAATAGCGCCTAATTAACATAAACATTCATATAAATGGGAAACGTTCTAATGAGGTAGTAATTGTCAATTTGTCCAAATCAAGGCATATAAGTTAGATTTTCCATATTTTTACTGCTACAACTTAGGCATGATGGCATAATGATAATATAACAAATAGTAGTGAATGGAAAATATACATACATAACAATTTCAACTTGCATCCTAGGCTTGTTGGAATGATTTCAATATTAGATTAAAAATAAAGTATTATGTGCACTTATACTTGTATGTTTATAATTCCTATTTCACCTAATTCACCCCTTTTGACGTTATGCACATAAAAATACTTACATTTGACCTATTTCAATTATGAATGCATTTGGATTCAAAATAGGATCCAAACCCAAACCAAAACATGAAATAATTAAATCTAAACCTTTTTAGGTTACACTCCGTTAGTAAATAAAGGTGAATTACACAAAATAGAAATAATAGTAGAAACACCCTTTTTCATCTTTAATCCAATATTAAAACCAAAAATCCACAAAACCCAAATAATCATGACAATTCATACGCGATTATAAGATAGAGGATTTTGGGTGTTTTAATGTTTATATCATCGAGTTTCCAAATCTTCCCAGGCATATCTATTCACATGGCAATCTATTAAAAATATGAATGTGCCTTAAGTTAACTATATTCCACTCACAGATCTAGGCAGAATAGAGATAAATTTGTGGTAGATCTAAATCTGCACTAATTCTTTGCGTTCAAGCATTTAATCCTCTTAATTATATACATATAAGATACATGCATTAGAATCTCATACACATATGTTTATGCCAAATTCCAAAATACTAAACTCATGTAAATTAGAATAGAGAGAGATTAAGAATAGAGTTATAAAAATAGAAGAAAACCTTAACCTATTCTTTTATTTTTCTCTAGAATTTAACAATGGTGGAGAGGTAGCATGGAGGCAGGGATGAAGAATGGTTTGGGTTTTCATAGCGTGATAGGAGGGCTATATATAGTTGCTCGTGTGAGCATAGACCCTTGGATTACTTAGAATTAATCCAAGCCTTTAATGTTTATATATCCTCATTGAAAACCCTAACCAGCTAGCTTTATTGGGTTGCGTTGCTGAGTTGTATATTTTATTTAATACGTTCCTTAATCACTTAATCTTATTCCATATATGCAATATAATTTGTCCCCCCGGTCTTATCTTCAATTCAAAATTTAAATCTTCCTCTTTATTTTATTTTAATTTTTTTTATAATTTGGACACACATATAATTATATATAATATATACATATACTGTGTTCACTGTCCAAATTCATTTGTTCATAACTTCTTCATACATTGGCATTTTCAGCATATTATATATGAAAACGATGTAAAATTTCACCACGAATCCGAATAAAAGAATTTCATAGCCAAATTCCTAAAGCTGCAAAATCTCATTTTCCAACTATATTATTTAATTGCTTATTTTTATTTATTTATTTATTATTAATACTTGTGAATTTTATAGGGCGTTACACTCTCCTCCCTTAAAATAGATTTCGTCTCGAAATCGGTTTAAGGGCGAAAAATACAACTCGCTCGAAACATCCATGTTGTACACCCATGTTATTTGTAATTATTCCATAAACATCTATAACTCGCAGTGATTATGAACTGCAGATTTACTAAAGTGAGCTAAATCCTAGCATGTATGTATAATAAGTGATGCAATATGTATGCAAAACACTTAACATGCATATATCTCTACATGAGTGAGCTTTTGCAATTGTGTTGCATCCATCTCCTGCCATCCAATCTAGCAACCATAATGCAACCAAAAATCCTAAATTTTCGACGAGGCTATAATTTAAAAAAAAAAAAAAAATTCATGCCTTCTCTCGAATTTTCTCTTTACCGTACCCAAACAAATCTATCTGAAAAATGCAGAGTCTCGAAATCCTATGCTCCAAAATATCCATGGTGGCACAAGACTTCCGAGGTTGCGTCTTTGTCCCTGTTTCTTGATTAGGCCCTACCAATATATATATATATATATATATATATATATATATTGTAAAGCGACTAAGGCCTAGTTAATGGCGACTGGTGAGATTTCACCAGTTTTCGCCATGCGTGAGTGTCCTTCCTACGTTTCTTCACCTCATTTCGTCTGATTTATTACAAATGTATTCCTCCAACAACCTTCAACGATTATTTCGTTGATAATCCTTTTTTTTTTCACCTGTTTTCCACAACTTATTCTAGATCTGAAATTTGTACTCCACCTTTTAACCCTAATTTTGTGCTTACCTTCCGTTATCTGAATTCTTATAATCGTTCTTCTTTTAACCCTAGTTCCACATAGTCCAGATCTGTTACCAATATATCTACATGCCGGCTCGATTTCCATCTTTCCCATCCTTACGAATCTAATTAGCTTGAATATAGATTATCAAGACATCATTAATTTGGGTTTCGGCATTGCCGGCGCAACTGATTTTCAGTTCTAAGTTATCCAACCGATCTTCCGTAGTCTGAACTAGTTTGGGTTAACTTGTTTTTGGGTAAGATTATTTTGGATCTAGATCTTGGTTTAATGGTTTCTGAGTTTTTTAAGCTACCGGTTGATGATAGTATTTTTGGGTTCGAAGTCGAGTTAGATGATATGGTTTCAATAAAACTTCATTACAAATTTCTTTCAGATCCAGATATGTTAGGAATTTATACGTACTGATTTGAAGCAGATTTTTACCATTTGTTACACAAATAGCATATACCAATACTGGTCTGGTTTCGAGTAAGCATAACAGGGTATACATGTTGGAAGTTGCTCAATGTTTATATGAAGTCTACAGTTCGTATTGTTGTTCCTGACACTAAGATAGATTCACAGGTGTTTGGGAATCATCAACCAGATTTAGTGTTTGGTATTTGAATACTCTTTGGGATTTCTCTTCTCCTATATCCTGTTTGCTATGCGTATTGTTTGGATAGAACACAGTGTCAGATTTAGTGTTTGGTATTTGAATACTCTCTGGGATTTCTCGTCTCCTATATCCAGTTTGCTATGCGTATTGTTTGGATAGAACATAGTGTTTGATGACACCTTGTATTTCAATTTGGGACTTTAACAATACAATAGTGGATTTAAATGTATTGGTTAGTGTACACTTTTCAGTTTCTGATGAACTTTAGAGCAATAGGCGTTCACCTGCTTCTAGAAACGGTTAGTTTAGTGGGTTTTGGGTTGCTGAAAGTGGAACTAGCAGTGGTTGAAGCATGAAGAGGTTTTTGAATAGCGTAGGACAACATTATCAGTTCGGCTTTATCAAGAGTTGCCAAACGTTTGAACCACTATATAGCAACCAATGGAACTCATTATCAGTTCGGCTTTTTTATGGAAATTGATGAGGTGTTTTTCTGCTTCAAAACTTGCACTATAACAAGAAATTTCTAAAATGGATTCTAGAGTTCTCTATATTGGAGTATCTTTTATTTGAGATGATCGGCTGATGATCATGTTTCGAGAGGAGTTTTAGTCTCATGTGAGGTGCAGAATGTTTGCACAACAGTGGGATGATAGCCTTATGTTTGGGCTATGTTAGTTTGGTTATATTTTACTTGTACATTCAATTTTTGCATTTTATGGTTTTTGTTGTAATGGTTAGTATGCTAACCTGTCTCTTGTACTTTTTTTTAAGTAGATAATAAAGTGAACCAATTTTCAATATATATATATATATATATATATATATATTGTATCGTGGAAGTTTCTTATCAAACATAAAACTTTTATGGGTTCTTATTCACAATAGCATATATCTCCTTAACTTAGAAAAACCCAAATTGTAATATCAACTCATTATCCTCCGCATTTTGCCTAATCAAATTAGACTTTTTCTAAAGTCTAACCACCAACTTAGTTTGAGTAGAAATTTGTCAATGGTTATACCATCAACATTTTGGTAATTTATGTGGCCTCCTTGAAGTTCTTCAAGAGTGCCCACTAATTACCAAAAGATAATTACTCTATCCTATAAATATTACTATTATCTAATAAACTAACTCTACATATCCTTACTTTTATTCCGAAAGCTTTGGTTGTCTTCATTTTATTCTCCAATCTTCAAGTGAAACTTGATCAAAAAGAATTTCCTAAATTAAAGCTCTAGATCTAACTAATTAATGTCTAATCTATACTAAGTAGAATATTTTCCCATTCTCCAATCTGAGTAAAGTCTTTTGTTTTAATTTCCATATATTTGCCCAAATATCATTGACATATTTAAAATTACAAGGAATGGGTATTGTTTTATTTTGGATGGATAGTGTAATTTATGCAAATGAAAAATTACACCTCACATCCTTTTCATTTAGAGCATATTCCTCATAAATTTTAAACATAGTCCCTTTTTTTGAATAATGACAAAAGGGATGTCTTATAAAAACTAAACAAATACCTTTAAACAGACCAAAACATGGTCATATTCAGACCAAAAAGGAGAATGCAATTCCAATGTCTCAAATTTTATGCCCTTACTCTTGAGAATGACATTCCATGAAGCTAAATTTCCAAAACCGTAAGACCAATACACTTCCTCTGTGTAGGTTATGAATCCAATTTCGTTATCAACTTCCAAATTCCATATATATATATATATATATATATATATATATATATATATATATATATATAAGTCGCCAGGTTGAATATCCCCATGAGGTTCTTTCTCTGCTTACGCATTTGTCTTAAGAATTTAACTAGGCTTTTAAATCCCAACATCTCACGCATAACAGGAATTTTTACTTTCATCACGGTTATACCCTTATCTGGTCAATATAGGGGAGCAGCTAACGATAACAGCCTAAATGTTATAAAATAAAATAGAACATATAATAAACAAGAAGCCATTAGAGAGAACAGAAAGATAGGGAGGGAAGAGACTTTTATTGTAGTGTCACGATTTTTAGTGATTTTTTTTAATGATAAATATTGATTTATTTATAAGTTAATTAAATAAAGTGGAATAAATTAGATGATTAAAGTAAAATTTAATTAAATAACAAACTTGTGTAAATATATATGGATGAACACGAGATGTATGGTAAAATGCCTAAGTAAAATATAAAGGGAAATTGCATGAAACAAACAAAAAGCAAACAGCCGAAGTCAAACATCTTTAATCTGAATAAACACCCAAAATAGTAGAGCTAAAACTAGGAAGCACCATCCCTTAAAAACCAGCAAGACAAGTTTGCTAGTATAAAAATCTTTAAGCAAAATATCATACCATAACAAAGCTGTTTTATATAGTCCAAAATCCAAGAATGCTTCGATGCATTTAAATGTAGTCATGACTTGAGTGTGAAGTATTTCTAGAAGCATCAATAAGGACAGGAGCATATAAATATCTGGTATAAAGTATTCTTATGCACCTTATCTCTAGCGAATAGGAAGTGAAAGCCTAACACTAATATATGCTGTAGCATGAAGGTATTTTATAAAGAAAGGCCTACAACCTTAAAAAAAACAAATAAAAATTTGAATTGTTTATTACGAAAACTCAGTTATAAATAAACACCTGAACTTCATATTTCTCCTCACAAAAACATAAAACCAGTAAAGACTCATAAACAAGAAGAAGTAGATTTTAAGAGCTGGAGTAAACAAGAGTGGAGCTAAGATATTGTGAGTAAACTATTTTCTAATTATGTTATGATATAACCATATATATGTGTATTTGTGTAGGTAGTTTAATACTTCATATCTAAAACAGAACTAAAACCTGGAAACCTGAAAATGGGTATATATATGAATGAACTCCCCTTTAGATTACTGATTTTGATAAATGTATGCACATATAAATGGGTTGATTTGATCTTGAAATGGAATAAAGACCAGTAGAGGCATGAGTGAGTAAACTTTTCCCATGTATTACTTGTTATTTTATGCAAAATACTTGTATGCTACTTGGATGATTCAGTCATGTTAAAAAAAAACCTGGAAATAACAGGGGATTTTTAAGTAAGCAAGCTTTTCCCCTTTTTCTTATTTCAGCTGTCTGATAAGTGTGTTACGGACAGACATACATATAGATATATATATGTTTAACATTGGATTTTCAGCTTGTTAGAATTGCATGACAAAACTTATACAAAACAATATTTTAAATGCAAATAAAAAGAGTACTGCAGCATATGAAAAATGGGTAATGTCTGGAAACTAAGCAGTGTTTACTTTCGTAAAACAATCATGCAAAATATACTTCTTGATGATACTGCAAAACAATCCTTGGATAACATGCCAGCTTATCGTATTTGTTTTGAACATTTTTATACAATGGTAAACAATTTCCTAATTGTATTTGAAACAAAACCAACGCCTTTGTTAGAATGACATTATGGAAGGAACGAAGCCATCACTTATCCAATCTGTTATTACGTTTTACACCTAGCTACATGTCTGTGTGTTTATGATGTGTTAACATATGTGGCCTTTCACCTTTGTATAAGTAAACTGTGTATACATCATTTGGTTTGGGCGTGTGTGTATGCGGGGAGGATATAAGTTAAATCACAGAGGATATAGAAGTTAAATAACAGAAAACAGAAGGAAAACCAAAGTAAAGATAGAAGGATAGGAAACAGAGAAAGGAAAAGAAAGTGAGGAAACTTATAACTGTGTATCCATCATTAAGGAAAATAAGAGCATCAACCGTTTTTTTCCAACCTGACAAGCGATAGGCACTGTCCCATTTTTATTTGTGCATATCGCCATATCCAATATTCCACATTTAACGGCAGTGGGGGAGCAACGGTACTAGTTCTTCCTATACTCATTAATACAAGAACAATGAAAAATCTTTCATTTAAAGGAGACACAGTAAAACGAGAGGAGAGATGGGCTCGATCTCTCTCTCTCCTTGGTCCTTGGGTACGAAATGCCTTTACAAGGGAACAACCGAAGAGAATGGGTAGCTAAGACCAACCCAACGCGGGTTGGTCAGTGGGCAACTGACCCCCCCTTAGCCGGTTTTAAATTAGCCGGCAAAGATAGCAACGGCTAATTTAGTAGCCGTTGCTCGTTTCCCGCTCCTCTCTCTCCTATACCCTTTCATCTTTAAATACAACCTATTTTTCACTTTCAAAACACACAAAATTCTCTCATTTTACTCAACCATCAAAGTAGTATAATTTACAGCATCCAACTGCAATGTCGAAGAAAACAAACAGCAAGAATACAAAAGGAAAAGCGACGATGCCTACCCAAAGCTTTCCGAATCCGTTTGATTATGTACATGATCAGCAAGAGTTTCCATCCCCAAATTCGTAGCAGCGCAACGAACATTTTAACTCAGGTACAATGCAAAACACCTCAAATTGTTATCTTCCACAGCACAATCCTAACCTGTACCAGTCACAGCAAAATTCTAATCATTTTCAAAACACTCAAGTTTCCACCTATGGTCGTAACCCCTCTGTCCAACAATCTTATATCAGTCAACCCTATTCATCCCCAAACAGCCAACATCAATCGACATTTCCGGATACCTCTCTCAATCTGTCCAGGAATTTGAACATGTTATTCGGGGATAATGGTCTTGAAAACGACGAACTGGGAAACGATAGCAATGAGATTTATGAATCTGCTGGGATTCGGCCTCCTGTGAAGAAGCAGGTAAAATGGTCACCTGATGAACAAGCCGAACTAGCATATTGCTGGGTTCAGTGTTCCAAAGATAACGTGAAAGGCACAAGCCAAACTGAAAGCTCATTTTGGAATTTGGTTTGTAAATTATTCAACGGTCGAAGTCCACATAATCATGCACGCTCGGTTGACTCGTTGAAGCAGTCATGGAAGAGAATCAATGCTTGCTGCCAACTTTGGAATGGGATAATGAGTGGGTTGGCTAGTAGACAGCAAAGTGGAGCAAACGACATGGACTTGGTAATAAATTGTAACAAGCTTGTTTTGTTTGATGCTTATTTAGATTATTTCTTTTATGTTAAGTAATGTTACGCAGCATGGCGAAGCAAATGCTGTGTATATGGCCAAATCAAAAAACCAACCGTTTAATATGCAAAAATGCTATGACATACTATGTCGGGAAGATAAATGGAGCAATGTGCGACATGAACATACCACGCAACGATTTATGCCGTTGAGACCGACCGAAGATGTTAGCCTTGGAAGCACAAATCCATCTGAAGACACACCATTCGCAACAAGTTCCGGTGGACGACCCCCCGGCAGATATAAAGCGAACAAGAAACCGACGAAAGATTACATTCAGTATTACGAGCAACTCGATGGACGTATGGCAGTTGCAGAGGAATCGAATAGGGAGTATATGGAAGCAAAGGAAGTAGCTAGGAGAGAGAGAAGAGAGAGAGGGGAGGGAAGGCAACGAAGACACGAAGAGATGCAGCAAACAAGAATAAATGAATTGGAGTTACGAAAAGCGGAGGTCGCTCGACAACAAAATGCAGATGATTTCGCTCTTATGAGTGTCAAGCTGGATGATCTAAATCCCATACAGAGGAGGTACATGGAAAAACGTCTTGAAGAGTACCAGAGACGTAACGTAGATTAGTCTATTTCCTTTGTAGAGTATGTTGTAGTTTCTTTTTAGTACCGGTTGCAGACCTTGTTGTACTTTAAGTAATTCAGTTACGTTCTTGTATTTTATGGATGTTATTTAGATGTATTAAATATTCGTAGAGCAAAGCATACAACCATTAATTTAAAACGAAATATTACACTACAGTACGTGCTGGCATATAAACGTAGATAATAAAGATATGAATCGAAACATTAAGCAGTTAATTAACTATTGGTTTCCCGCAAACTCCCAGTAGGGCTCAACTAGCTCTTCACGTAATTCTAAATGAGCTTGTGGATCTCGGACTTCTTCCGGTCGTTGCAAGTATTCTGCAAACGTATTTGGGTCTTTATACGGTTTTTTCCTAAATTCCACTGCAATGTCCGGGTAGTTACGAAGCTGGAGTTCATATCCTCCTCGTTCCTCCTCGACAATCATATTATGTAAAATAATGCAACAATACATTATGTCGGCTACAACTGTTTTATCATGGTAGTGAACTTCGTTTCGAAGTATATGAAATCTACCTTGGAGTACTCCAAAGGCTCGTTCAATATCTTTTCTAAGACTCTCTTGCTGTTTCGTGAATAAGGCTTCTTTTGCATTGTTCGGTTTTCTGTATGCTTGCACCAGCGTCTTCCATTTTGGATAAATTCCATCCACGAGATAATAACCAAAAGAATGTTCTTTGTCACCGATTTTGTAGTTGCAAGGAGGTGAAAGGTCATTATATAAATCGTTAAATAAATAAGACTGGCGTAGAACATTAATATCGTTTAGAGAACTAGGAACGCCAAAAAAAGCATGCCATATGTAAAGGTCAAATGAAGCAACAACTTCTAACACCATTGTAGCTTTTTTCATATGGCCTTTATATTGGCCTTGCAGTGCTACTGGACAGTTTTTCCATCTCTAGTGCATACAATCCAAGCTACCCATCATACCTGGAAAACCGCGTTGATCTCCCATTGCTAATAACCTCGTAGTGTCATGAGGGGTTGGAGATCGCAGATACTCTTCACCGAACTCTCGTACGACGGTTTTACAAAATTGTTTCATACATTCCACCGTAGTTGACTCCCCAATTCTAATTTTGTTGTCGAGAGAGTCAACAGAACTTGCATAACAAATCATACGTAGTGCAGCAGTAACCTTTTGAAGCGGTGAGATGCCAAGTTCGTTGATTGCATTTCTTCTATGTGTGAAATATATGTTGTTCGCGGACACTTTAGTTAGTACTCGAGCAAACACCCTTTTTGACATACGAAATTTTCGACGGAAATATACCTCTCCGTATACTGGGTTTGCGACGAAGTAGTCCTTGACTAGTTGATTGTGACCAGAGGGGTAGTCGCGTCCATATCGCATTTCTTTTCTACCGACGGCGCTTCCACCTTGGGTTGACGCTGAGCTTTCAGCAATATCACGTTCTATCGCGTATCTTGTTTCTTCTTGAAATGCCTGTTGTTGTTTGTTACAGCGGTCAATATACTCGTCAGATGATGAAGAGGATGAAGAGCTTGAAGACCAACACCATAACCTTTTTAACGCAATCATCGGTTTAGTAGTTGTTGTAAAATAGTTTGTGTTTGAATGAACCAAGGGCACCTCTATGTATAGCAATTAAATTGTATCTCGTGCTATGATTAACTAATCACTGTTTCCTCCTTAATTAGAGTTTCCGTCCTTTAGTGTTATTTGTTACTTTACGTAACATGCTGTCCATGATAATAAGGGATAGATTCCTTTACTTTATGTCACGTAGGACCTTTAGTTCTTTACCCATTCATTTGAAACCGTAGCCAAATAAGCTTTCCAACTACTGTCTTGTAGCGCATTATTGTGTCTGCTGGAATAATGTGATTGAGATGAGAGGTCGCATCGCTTTTACAGGCTTTAATTGATTCGGGAGACATAACTTTTTTCATCACTGTAACACATTTGAATTTTAATGCTCTACTACTCATCCCGTGAAAGCATAGTTGTCTGGCAATAATGTGTCCATCTTGTTCACAAATAGGTATATAAATATGCCATATTTTCATCCTATAAACAACCAACACTTCATACCGTATTAAAGTTTATCTTTTTACCCTCAACTCGTATCGGATTCAGCAATGGCAAACTGGGATATTGATGACGAAGAGATGAACAAATGCTACGACGCGTTTGAACTGTCACGGCAAGGCCTACGTAGTAAGAAGGGTAAGGAAAAAGTTGTTCAAGATAATGAGGAAACTTCTGATCCGCCGAAGACGAAAAAGGTTTCGCTCACTGCTCGTTTACGCGCAGTTGTTGCAAATCGAACGCCTGGTAAACAGATATTATACGAAGGACGTGTTGTCGAGCCCCTACACCCCCATTGGGCCCACAATACCGGGTGGAGAGTACCCAATTTGTCGTTGTGGAGACGAATCAGTCGTGGTTGTAGCTAAAACGGAACAAAATGCTGGTCGTCGTTTTTTCGGTTGCGCTTCTTTCGAGGACCACCGGTATTACCCGAACGAAGTCCAATGTTGTAATTTTATGCAGTGGCTTGACCCGCCAATGTGCGAACGAGGACTGCACTTCGCCTTGGAAGTGCAAGCGGAAATAAGGCGCTTGCAGAAGATAGTTGCTGAGGCAACTAGACTTGGGTTTGTCAGAAATTCGTAGTGTCGTCGGTTACTAACTAAGTTCCTGTTTATTGTTGTTGTACTTCGTAATTGTTGGTTGTTTGTTTTCGCATTTGCTTATTTACTAGGTTCCAGTTCTATGTTGTTTAGGTGTTTCTAGTTTGGATGAATGAAGTACTTACCACCAGAAGCTCAAGTGCCCCAATTTCAACCTTCACACGACCAGACGGTCCCAAATGTAACGACCTATGTAAACGAACTTGAACAAGAGATTAGACGTCTCGAAAATGAACTTGAGCGCTTGCGATTTAATTGAGCCTGCCTTCAGTTTCTACGTAATATTCACTATGTTTCCTTCTTTTCTGTTTTAGTTAGCATCATGTAACTGTACGGCTTGTATCTTTTGTGGGTTTGTGTTTAATTTTTAATGTTGTTCGTCTTCTGATACCGGTGTTTACTTTATAAGAAACGATAATATAATCGTTAACAAGACAATAATTTATGAATCATTGTTAGTCCGAGCTTAAGAATAAAGTACAATGAGACCGGACGCGACTACTCAATAATCGAACCCAGTACAGATTCGTGATATTAAGTGTATACAGTGGACGGGACTCGACTACTCAATAATCGTACACAGTGCAGATTCGTGATATTAAGTGTCTACAGTGGACCGGACGCGACTACTCAATAATCGTGCTACGGAACCCACTTTAATTGAAACCATAGGTCGGCCCCATCACTGAACCCTGTTCAAGTGTGACGCATATGTCAAATAGCAAAGTAGTCACATCTCCCATTTACTCATCGTTTACAAATTGAGCTATGGATAAATGGGAGAATAACGATGGGGGTTACGGTAATCAACGGCCTGGAAAAGAAATAGTACTTGAAGGGAAAGTTTCCGAACCACTGCGGACTATTGGATCCAACCCTATCTGCCTATGTGGTCAAGAATCGGTGGTGGCTGTCTCTGAGACTGAAAAAAATGTCGGTCGTCGTTATTTTTGTTGTGAAGCGTACGAGGCCCACAGGGTTTTCCCAGATGAAATTGAATGTTGTTACTTTACCCAGTGGATTGACCCTCCCATGTGCGAACGTGGACGTCTGTATGCACTGGAATCGCAAGCCGAAATAAAACGTTTGACGAAGGTGGATGCCGATAAAACTACAGTTGGACCTTTCCCAAGGCCGTGGTAGGTTTCTGTGTTTACTATAATTTTAGGTTATATTGTAATTTGTATTTGATATTTCCAAAGTCTGGATTTATGTTTTACCGGACACGTACTATTATAAGGTGTTGTACGTATATGGTTGTAGTGTTGATTTTTAATATTCGTATTGTATGTTGTATTGTATCATAACGTGTTGTACCTTTGTGATTGTATTGAAGATTTATAAATTTGTTATGTTCTATTGTACCGTTATGGTTGCAACATGTGTAGTTAAAGCAATGTCAACCGTACGACCGTTTCAACTAATGTGATATGACATGTCAGTGGCCGCGGGATGACCCAAGGTCTTGGCTTTGATTCAGTAAAGGTCGACACGTCCCCTTGATTTCGGCTTTGTTTTATTAAAGCAGTCGTCAACTCATCTTTAATCGGTACGAGTTGTCACATCATGTTGTTTCTATTCATTGAACAATCTATAACACGTTACCCTAGTGGTGCAGAGTGTTGTCATGTCATATGTTTGTATCCTACAGCTCAATTAACGATAGTAGATCTTTACCATAAAGCAACCCCCTTGTTTAAATAGTGTACACTTCTTCCCTCCACACATACCTACAAAATTGTGAGTTCTCCGTCAACCACGACGATAAGGTGAGAAACTAGTATTTTTTTTTTGTGGTTACGTACTTCTTTGTGTACATAATATGTTTCTTGTTTATGTGTAGCTTAAATGGACGATTGGGTAATAAGTGATGATCTCGTGGATATAATATTTGATGAGTACGAACGGAATAAGGAGGACGAAAAAGGTGGTGGTTTCGTTCTAGATACACGAGCAGAAGAGGCGGAAGAAGCAGGTCAACATGAAATTGTTCGTGGTACTCAACATATAGTTGAAGTACAAAAACCGAAACGACGTCCTCGCAAAAACAGAACAAGGGCAGTGGAAAACCGTAATCGTCCCAACCAAAGTCATGCCAGCTCCAGTGGTACTACAGCAGAACTCTCTTCTCACGACTTACTTTTAATCATGAAATGCTATGTTGAAGTTGATAAAAGAGAATTGCTGCTCTTGCAAAAAGGTGGAGGGGTTACCCATGAAGAATTTTGGTCCATGGTAACAAGATTGCATAACAATCATCGTAACTGCACCACTACAAGAACTTCTGCCGAACTTCATATGGCTCATCGGCGTTTCGTTAATACTTGTGAAAGATACCAGAAGATTATACAAACAGTTGAAGATGAAAACATATTTCAAACGAATCGGGCTACTTATGACTCCCGTTACCTTGCAGAGTACAGGACTGATTTTGTTGGGTACGAAGCCTACAAACTACGTTATAGTTGGATAACCCAAACACGGGGTTGAATAAGCAAATGATTTTGTTTCTTGCTTGTATGTGCATCGTAATTTTTAGTACTTATTTCATTGTTATCTCTGGTAAGCAGTATTAAGACTCGTTAAATATTTCAATCAGTGATTAAAATAAACCATGCGGATTCGTTTAACAAACACGTACGCACGATCATGCGGATTACATATAACGCACAAATAGATAACATAAGAAAACACAACGGTTACACATAAGGACGTACAAGCAGAGTACACCTACAGGATAATACAAATACGAAACATACGGTTGAATAACCTACTACAAAGTGACAGCACACTAAAACAAATATACAGACAAATACAACATGAACGTCTACTAAATAAGATACAACTAATCATCATCTAGATCCGCAGGCTCCATCTCCATATCCTCAACATCATCTGCGGTCCTCAACTCGTTTATACGAGCAGTCAACTCATCATACATTACCTGTCGCAGACCAAGCGTCATCTGATAAAGATCCTGATAAGAAAAAACAGCTGGATCTGGATACTCCGTCACTTCTGGCCGTGGTATATCAACATACCTATCAGATCCGTATGTAGTTGGTACTGCAACAGTCCAACCGTAGTCTGGCACCTGGGAAGCGCGTGGAGGAGGTGGATCCTGGGGAACATGGTAAACCTGCGTGGACTGTGAAATATCAGCAATGAAAGGGGGCTCAAGGCCAGTACGGAGCGCAGAAGGCCCAACCAAGTCAACGGATGCAGTATGCACAAAACTCCCGGTCTGAGGTGGTGAATAATACTGACGCCAGAAAGAAATATAATCCCTACCGGTAAGAATGAAATCACGGGATGGCCACCAATCGTCTGCGTGCTCCTGTAAAGCACTAGCAGTATAAACCCTGGGAGTAGCTGTATGTGGGTGTGGATCATCAGGAACAGCATCCTCAACATATATTTGTCTCCAACATCGTTCCCCTAAGTACCAGAAGCAACCTAAACTCGGGGGAGATGATACTAGTGGAAAGCGCTTCGTCGATAGATGAAGAGCATGCACCGAGGAGGGCTGAGCAAGAAACTGTGAACCATCAAAGGTGTAACAACCCGAATTTTAAACAACGTGATAAGACAAGAATCAAGGCAGAATTAAATGTTAAAATCTGAATCAGGATAAACGGGTTGTGCCATTGTGTTCGTCTCGGAAAAATACGCGAAATAGAGTCCGAAATTTCATAAATCGGAGTCCGTATGACCGAGATATGGCCTCGTGAAGTTTGACGAAAAATTCAAATTCAAAACAGATTCAAATTTCAGAATTCAGAAGAGGCGGGAAAATTTCCCGCCAGACCAGGGGAGGTCGACTGGGGAGTCGACCCCCTGCCAACCAGGTCGACTGGGGAGTCGACCCTAGGGTCGACCTGGGGGTCGACCTGCCTGGTCGGACCCAGGCAACCTAGTGCACCTGTTTTGCTGTTTGGCTCGGTTTTGGAGGCTTGTGACGATTTTTGAGGGCTTGGATCTATCCTAGGGTTAATCTAACGGCCTAAACTACTCCTAATCTCTATAAAAAGACCCCTAACCTAGCCTAAAACCCTCATTAATTGATCCTACAACTAAACTATGCCAAAATTTCTAATGATCATGGCCTCCACTCAAAACCCTAGCCTCCATCCTCTTGTCATAAATTCTATCTTCATTCTCTTGAGAGATTAGATGATCATTTGAGTGTTTCTAAGTTACATGAGAGTTGCTAAGCTCGATTCAAGGCCAAAGTTGCAACCTTTATACTTCAAAGCAAGGATCTTTCTTATTATTTTCTCAAGGGTTTTATTGGAGCTTATTGATTTGGGGTTTTTTGCTAGTGTGGCTTCGTCTCAATCTTTTTATATATTGATTTGTGCCTTCATAGCATTGTAAGCCCCCTCCTACTATTAGATATTAACTATGAAGTTAAATGAATGTTGCAAGTTGGGTTTGTACATTAAGTATCATACATGCTATCATGTTATGTATCCCATCATGTTTGTAAAGACACCATCTTGATCTTATGGGCTAAAAGCTATAAGCATTATGTTGAATGTTGCATTATGCAACATGAGAGCTATCATATCCCTTATGATAACTTGCATGTAATGCTATATGCGAACTTCTAGGCATCTTTCTATGTCACCTATCATCATGATTCGCCTATGTGCTAAGTTTGGGGTTATGCATGTTTTCGAGGCTTGATAACATGCATGTTAATGAACACATTTACGCCTCATATGCCACCATGATTAACTTGTGGCCTTATACCCTTTTTGTTATGCCTTTGCCAAGTTCCTTCTTTAATCCATTATGCGTTGTTGTGAATGTATATGCGAGTTTAAAAGCGTTGGGGTTATGTTATGGGGAAACTTTAATGACATGAAACATGATTTGGGTAAATTGGTATAAACGTGACAAAATGTAACTTTGGCTATGAGCATGGGACTTGAAAACTTGACACGTATGGGTTGTAAGTGTAACAAGACACTAGACCAAACATGAAAACGGCCAACTCGAGGTTGGGTTGAGTTTGTAGCATAAATCTACCAGGACCCGCCCGGCTTAACTAGTGGCTACAAACAATAAGATCCAATGTGAGAAGTTGGTCATATCGCGCTTAAGACCCGAGGTTAGACTAGGTTGTGGTGCAAAACTACCCGGACCCGCCCGGCTTAACTAGTAACCACAACAAGGTCTAATGTGAGAGGTTGAGAGTGCATTAATTAAATTAGTGCCACATGATAAGGTTAAGTAAAGTTGACTAATGACACTTAACCGATATGACACGAATGGGTAGGTTAAGTGGGACCGGGCTTGATTTCTTAATGACACTTAACCATACAAGACAATTAGGGGATGGGGTTAAGTAATTTACGCTTAACTAATCCCACTTGGTAATTAGATGGGGTTAAGTAATTAAGACTTAACTAATCTAAACACGGTAATTAGATGGGGTTAAGTAATTAAGACTTAACTAATCTAAACACGGTAATTAGATGGGGTTAAGTAACCTATACTTAACTAATCTAAACACGGTAATTCGACGGGGTTAAGTTAAACACTTAACCAATCTAAACTGGGTAATCCAATGAGGTTAAGTAACCAATACTTAACTAATTTAATATGATAATTTAATGGGGTTAAGTAACTTATACTTAACCAATTATACGTGATGATTTGATGAGGTTAAGTAACCTACACTTAACCAATCTAATACGTGGGTCTGGTAGGGTTAAGTCACAAGACCTTTTAAATTAGGCTTAACCAGTGTAATACGATTAGTGGATGGGGTTAAGTTAACCTACACTTAACCAATCCGACTCGACAATCTGATGGGATTAAGATAATCTATGCTTAATCAATCTAACATGATAATTTGATAGGGTTAAGACAAATAAATACTTAACCAATTTGACTTGATAAGGTTAAGTCATGAGCTTCTTGGTACACTTAACCAACCTGTAGGGCTAAGCCTTGAACTTGAGTACTTAGCCAATCTTGACATGATTCGTAGGCGGGTTAAGTCATGAACTTGGATAACAATACTTAACCCATTTGACAAAACCCTAGCTTAGGGGACTAGGTTGGAAATCGTAGTTAACAAGGATAGCGGAAAGAGGAGCTAAGTGGTAAACCTTAGTTAAGGGTAACTAATAATAATTCTTAGCTAAGGACATGAGACTAGTTCATAAAGAGATGAGTAACCTGGTACGGTAGGTCATCGCTTAGTTTACGAGGAGGAGCAAGTTATCTGACTTGGATAAAAGCTCCAGCGAACTGGGTGACGAAGCGGAAGCTTCGAGGAACGTGAGGGTACTCTTGGTATCCCTCTGTGAGGTGGCAAGTGGTCCATGAAACCCGGCTTCGCAGAGGTTAAGGTCTGCGGTAGAAGAGCCAAGAGTATGCCTTGGTTGCTGTGCGAGCGACCTAAAGACTGGGATGGGTTAGCGTGGAGTCGACGATACTTGATTTTTCCTCGGGATAGCATGTCGCCGACTACCTACCATCTTTAGTCAATCGTGTACATACGGAAAGGTAGGGAACTCCCAACAGACCATATACTAGCTATCGAGTTATGGGTGAGGTTGGCTATCTGGAAGTGGGCATCGATGGGCCGTAGTGCAGTTCTCATACATGATTTTTCTTGGATTGCCTTTCAGTAGTTGAGGGAGGGGTCACGTGGGACCATAGCCACGGGTACAAAAACAGACCTTGATATCTGCATCAGCAGACGACTTAAAGCTCCCAACCGAGTTCCGTATTTCTTGGTTTGCCCTGGCACGGAACTCGAATGGCACATTGAGGAACATGTGCGTCTAGACATGGAAAACGATTCACGATACATACGTGGGATAAAGGGCGCGGTTGACGGGTGGCATAATCCCTAGTAGCCCTAGGTGGCTGAACCCAAACCGAGACACGGAAACGTTCATTAGGTAGCATAATCCCTAGTGGTCCTAGGTGGCATAAATCCTAAGTGGACACGCGATAGTTCATGGTAAGGAAACGTAATTAGATCAAAGGTAGCAGTCCAAAATAACCTCAAGGATAAAACGTTTACATGGGAAAGCCCGTATGGCCTACGGCAAAGGACTGAACTTATACATTGAAAGAAGCATACGAGTTGGGAAAACCTACATATGTTATATATTAGGTTGACATGGACCATTACATGACATTGGGCAAGGGACATTCATAGTTAACACATGACGCGGGTTGGGATACTAGTACGAGAGGTGCAGAGCAAATATACATGTTAGAACCAGGAGAAATATACATGATAGATACCGTGGGATGTTATACAGGATAGATACCTTGGGATAATATACTTGATAGAAACCTGACAATGTGATACCTTGATTTATCTTGACACCGTAGTTTATCATGACACACTCGTGTATCTTGGTACAGTAGTTCATCCTGTTATTTTGGTTTAGCTTATCTATCTTGTCATCATACTTATGTTCATCTCAGTTCCTCATGCCAGTTAACTTTACTATTTTATATACTGATAGTAGATAGGGCTTACCAGTCTTTATGACTGACCCCATTTTGTTTCGCCTCTTGTCTTCCGTTCCCTCCCCCCAGGTTACAGGGAGGAAATGCTATTGTTAGTTTGGACTTCTTCTGTTTGAAGGTCATCACGCATGGCTTGGACTTTTCTTGGCTATGGCTACTTTACTGTTTTACTTGGGGAATAATTTATGAAATGGTTTAATGCTTCTTTATTATTGCAAGACAGGTTTTGATGTATTCTGATGTAAAAGGCTTTAGACCTTATTTTATAAGGTAATGAAATTTGTTTTACTTCCACTGTTTTATATATATATGTTCTGTCTTGTAATATTTCTGTGCAAGTTTACCTCGATAATGCTTCACCAAACCTAGTGCATTCCCTTTGTGAGTGACCCTAGCGGAGGTGGGGTGTTACAAATGGGATGCCAGATAACTGCATCACGCGTCCTCCGCAACTCAATCTGATTGCGAGCTATGGCAAAAACATGTTGTGCCTGTCCTCCAGGCACCGGTCTACGGTTACCCAAACTCCACGCCCGTACTCTAGGATAGAAAGTGTGTAATGCTGGATTAACGGTGGGAAAAGACAAATTGTGGAAGTACTCGAAGTACCAATACTGTAAAATCTCATAAAAATCAGTAATCGAACCCACCCTGGTCCTAACGACACACTGAAGATCCAATGACCTATACAGGTATGCTAAAATAGGTGTTCCCCAATCATACTCAATCAGACTGCTATCAAATGAAAATAGTTCAACTACCGCCACATAACCGCACGGCAAACTGCTCGAAGCATTTGTGAAAAATAAATTTCCCATCATATACAAAACAAATAATCGTGCAATCTCCAAATGATGAACCTTAGGCTGATTATTACTAGATAATTCCTGTATTGCTAGTTTAATTTGAGAGCGTTTAATCTGGAAATTACTGGTGATGGCATTCTCTAAATCAAGATTTGGAAATAAAGTACGCAGAGTACCGTAGTTCTGGTACACCTCATCATACGGCAACGTTGCCCCTTGTCCTATGGAAAGCCCGGTGAGCATAGAAAAGTCCAGTGGAGTGATGCCCATCTCCCCAAAACCAAAGTGGAATGTATGAGTTGTTTTCCACCAACAAGCAGCCAATGCACCACATAATTGAACATCATTATTTAAAAGATGTTCGATACCTATGTAACAAATAATTATTTAGCTACAGCGGATGTAATAACAAAGGAAATAATAAGTACATACGACGAGAATACGTACTCAAAAAGTGGCCTAAACCAATACTACTCAGAAATGTCTGAATAATAGCCTCTGTATCATACTCACGGATCTGACTATACAGACGAACAACACCAGCCCAAGACCCACGTGTTCGCTCGCTTCGAGCCTAATAATACGAATGAGAATTACTTATTTTATGTCCGACATTACGAAGGTAATATTTAATAAATAAAACGTACCGATGTGTCAACTAACGTGCTGACGTGCTGCTCTTCAGCGGCCAACTTACGAAAATCGGCCAATTGCTTATCCGGTCCTAGATTTGGGTCCCGGTGCGACTCCAAAACGTCGGTTCTCCAAGAAATCCGTCTTCTTCTAACAAACGGTTTCTCACGGTCTTCCGTACCATCAGTCGGTACGTTCTGTTCTACCGGTTCGTGCTCGTCACTCGGATCTACATTCCGGCTACGGCTTCCGCTACCTCGAAGAGCCCGCATAACACGTTTCATTTTTTTTAGGCGGTATACGAAACAATGGCGGGAGCAAGTAATGGCGGACGAGAGGAGAGGAGAGGAAGGAGAGAAAATTTGTGGCGGCGAGGGGATTTTTTTTTATAGGGTTCTTATCCGGCTTTTAAAAAGCCGGATAAGAGGTGTGGTGTGGATTAATCTCCACACCACACCACGGATTGCAATCGGACGGTTGTCCGATTGCAATCCACGTCATACCTTATCCGGCTTTATAAAAGTCAGATAAGGTTTTGAAAGCAACTCACCCGTTGGGGTGAGTTGCTTTGCTGGTTGGATGGATTTGACAAATCCATCCAACCAGCGTTGGGGATGCTCTAATGGGATGAAAGAAGGGATGGTGACGGCAGCAAACAGAAAAAAGGATGGCAAATAGTAGAAAACATATTAAGGAAAAGGGAGAGCTGGGTTTGTGCGCAAGTAAATGAGTGGGCAGTAGGGTCCGGGCTTGGCCCGTTTCTTAATATAAAAGTAATTAGAATAAAACAAAAGGAATAAGAGAAGGTAGACGGACCTGGAAACATTGGCTAATGGGCGGATGGGCTAAGATGATTAGAAGGAAATAACAAGCAAATAAATACAAAGAAAAAGGAAATGAGATGAATGACGGACAATCAATTCATAGAAATAAAATTCTAGAAAATAAATTAAAAGGGGCTTTCTTTTTAAAAGTATAGATTTTCTTTTATGTTCATCTAAAAAGAAAATTTAAAAAGAAGAAAGGATAAATACAAACAGGAAAAAAGAATACAAGAAAAATAAATGAAGAATATATTAGACATTGCGATATGCCAGGGAAACAATTATCATTAGTTCAGTATGCAATATTATAACATACAGATAGTAGATATAAGGCATATCACACTAATGACCTACTTAAGTGAAACAAGGAAAAGGTAGAAGGAAATATAAGTTTAGATGAACCTCAGCAATTATGCGCAATGCATACTCCATTATTTAACAGTGAATATTAGGAATTATAGAATTTGACATCGTTTACGTAGGCTAAACCATATTAAGTTGGGTCGAAGTGAAAGATCAAAAATAACAAAAGAAAGGAAATATATAAAAGAAAGGAAATATATAAAAGAAAGGAAAGTTAAAAGGAAAATTAAAGTAAAATAGACATTTATATAACTCCAGTTATTAACGTTGTTAGAGATAAAACGATAATTTACAATGGTGTTAAATGCAAATACTTATCGTATAAACAACTTGACATTTTTGAACAAAGTACCGTGTGCGATGCACACACTTTAGTTGTTCATTTATAAATGATAAGTCAAAATTGAATAAAATACCGTGTGCGACGCACACGCTTTAATCGTTCAGTTATAAAAGACAAGTCGAGTGTCTGGATTTAAACAACACAGATATATACAATTCTGTTTGGTCGAGGATTATAAACTAAAGAGTTTATGAAATGAATTATATTTAATCCAGTTCATTAAGCTGATAGAAATGTTTAAGATCAAAGGAATAAAACAGTTCTTAAGTATCAACTGATAGTAAAAGACATTATGTAAATCGTTCGAAGAGTCCAGGATTAATATCCCATTTCGATTCGATTTATACGTCGCGTGTCAGAGATTATTGAAGATAATTGAAGAAGGGGATATAAAAGGGCTATTTTTTACAAAATAGTGCCTTCGGTTTGTCCAGTCCCAAGACAACTTGTATGAACGAATGTCTGACAGAATAATTTCAAAGGGATCACGTACGTTGTTTTCTTCAAACGTACCAGTTGCTGGTACATAAGGGAAACTTCTTTAGCCTGACCACTAGAGTATTTTTGTGGAAATCAATTAGTAATTTCCAATGGATTTGACGATGTGGCATTCAAAGTGAATGGTGGACAGGTGTTCTAGAAAATAACGTAACCTCTAGCCTCACAACCAGGAAATGACAAAAATCGGGCTAGGCAACATGGCTAGTTGGGTCATACCCAAGCAGGGCGTATTATCACAATCTAGAGAAATTCCTTTTGTTTCCTCATCTCTTTTTCACTGCTACAGCATTCGGTAGCGGTTGTTGATCCCAACCGTGGAGGTGGTAATATATTCGTTATACTCAAGCTAAATGAGTGGACGGTCATGTGAGGTCGGGTTGCAAGACGTTCTTGTTGAACCCCAGTGTATCCTCTCTAGAGTACATTGATTGACAGATGCTCCCCTACCTTGTCTGTTGGAATCCAATCTCCAATAAGCGCTCTGCGGTTTTAGATTTTATACTATATACATGAACGTGAGATGCAAGCATTTCACTAGATGATTATTTATTTGATAAAAACTATTATAATATCAAATGTTTTGATATAAAATAATTGGGTCATCATCCATATATTAGTTATGGATTGGTCTAAAAATTTCTGTAGTAAATGAATATGTCCAATGTGGAAAAACCTTATTCCCTGTTTACAGTCTATTTAACTGTGTTTACTCACACCAGTCCCTTGACTGACCCAGAGTTTATTTTTCTGTGTTTCCTAAACTCTTGGGTACTCATAACACTTGTTATGGGTAGACAAATGATCCAGGTGATAAGTGCAGATCTTTTGAAGTATTTTGGCGAGGAGTTTCAGAGTCAGCTTATCTATATCTAAGTATCAAGTATATGTTGGGCCCGTAATCATGTAAAATGTATTATGACAATGTTTTATGATGTAACAAACTCTGATATGTAATATATTATGTGATAATATATTTTGTTAAAGTCCCCTGTGAGATTCTGATGTTCTTGATTCTTGTTCTTCTATTCTATTAGTTCTATCTTATCTTTTTCATCCTCTAATTTCTTTCTATTAACAGTCAGAGTTCGATACTTGGATTTTTGACGAGTAATACATGTTACTGTTGAAAATTCGAGGGTCGAATTCTTCTGGCCGTTACATGTATTTCTGTTGCTTCAAGTATGTGCAATTTCTATTACATTGGCTCCTTTATATATATGCTATGGAGCTGATGTTAGACTTATTCCCATGATGTGGGACTAAATAGAATATGGCAAGAGCATATTCACTCATATATATTATAACACTCCCCCTTGAATATGCGTCTTCAAAATCTTGAATGCTCTGTTAACTTGAAGTTGTTCCTTTTAAAACATATATGATGATTGCTTCCCCTTATAATTATCCATTCAGTCGATACAACTATTGTTTGTTGCCTTCAAAACTCTATCAAGAAAACCCAACGGGAAAAACCTTGAACGAAAAAAAGAGTACAGCGTCTGACATTATGAATATCATATTAAAATGATATTCCTTAAAAGAGTTTGATTCTTCAGGATCAAAGCAATGCCTCATTAAAAATTTTTTTATGAAAAACCCTGTGGTAAAAATCATAAACAAGGAAAAGAGTGCAAATTCATTTCATCTTTAGGTAACATGTTTTACAATGTTACAGTAAGGGTTGATACTTCAGGATCAAGATAATGCCTTATTAAAAACCTTACTAACAAAAACCCAGTGAGAAAAATATTAGTGAAGGAAAAGAGTACATTATAGCATACTTTTATATGCTCCTCCTTATTTATAACTCATTATTCAATTAGTTTATTGATGTGGTCGACGCATGCCAATTTTGTACATCATCTTCTGGAATGTTGATTTTGAAATCGCTTTTGAGAACAGATCTACCCGCTCTTCTTGAGCTGAATTTGTTTCTCCTCGTTCTTGTTATCCTTTCATTCATGGGTGAAGAGAAATTTAGAAGAAATTTGCTCCATCCTATCAGCCTTGATATAATTCACTTGAATCTGAGCCATGCAAATTGCCTTGTCTTCTTCATAAATAATAGTTTACTGCATCAAAAGATGTTTGATACTTCTGGATCAAAATGTTCCTCGTCAAAACCATACTAAGAAAAACCCGATGGGAAAAGTCTTAGTGAAGGAAAAAGAGTACAATATAAAACGTCATATTTACTACGTCAAAAGTAGTATGATACTTCTGGATCAATGTAATGCCTCTTTAAAACCTTAATAAGAAAAACCCAGTGGGAAAAATCTTAAATAAGGAAAAAGAGTACAATATAACTTATTTTTGTATGTTACTTTTGGGTTGATACTTCTGGATCATGACTTATGCCTCATTAAAACCTTACTAAGAATACCCAGTGGGGGAAAAACTTAGTTAAGGAAAAAGAGTGCATTATATCATACTTATGGATGCTCCCCCTGATTTAAAATTTTCGTCTGAATTCGTATTCTTCTTTCAATAACTCAAATTACTTACAAATACTTCTTAATGAATTTTTTCTTTTAAAACTTCATGTGCATTTCCATGCTTCAGGCATGTTTTCTTATTTAAGACGCCTTCCTTTTGTGATTTGTATGTTACTAATATTCATTTGTGAATACACTTCAGGTGCTTATAATTTACTGTATCAATCGGACTTGCATGTTGCAATACATTTTTGATGAATAAGACAACTTTCATTACTGAGCAGGAAGTAATCTACTCATCTTAAAGTATATCAAGATTTTCATTACAACAATACTTAGAAGAATGAAGTATATCAAGATTTTTATTACAACAACACTAAGCAGGAAGTAATCTACTCACCTTGAAGTATATCAAGGTTTTCATTACAACAATACTTAGAAGAATGTTGTAATCTATCATCCATGTTCTTGGTATTCTTTATAATAACAAATGTTATTTATGTTCTTCAAGAACTTATATATTATAATAATTTTTTCATATCGCAACTACCACTTCAATGGATATTAAGAGTTTCATTACAACTATTCTTGAAAGCAGGAAGTGATCTACTCATCATGAATTATTTCAAGATTTTCATCACAACAATACTTAAAAGAATGTTGTAATCTACTTTTCTTGCTCTTTATCACCACCAAAGTTATTTAAATTATTCTGGAATTTGTATACTTTCATCGTTTTATACCTTCTGGGTATTATAGGTGTTTTAAACACTTTCACCAATTTAATCAATTCAATTATCTCTGAAAATACAATGCTCATGGCACTTAACATGTTGTTGAAACTCTATGGTGCTTCAGTCACTGCCATGTGCTTTTGTCATTATATATATTTCTATTTTTATCTTATGAATTACAGGTTCATATCTTATGGACTACAGGTCCATATATCTTATTTAGGAGAATTTCAAGATAGCCAATCATGTTTCTCTCTAATATGGGATTTTTAATCCATTTATAAATATAAGCGCTTTATTATTTATTAATTTATCATCGATGATTATTTCTTGTCAGTTCTATACATTATTTATTGAGATCTCAAAACTTATCATGCTTAGGTACCTAAACCACTTCTGGGGTTATTTTGACAATCATGTCATGGGTTTCTTTCAAAACACCTTTAAGTGTTTCTTCAGGAACACTCACCTCCTTTATTTTGCATCTTTATGACTTACTCCAAAGATATTTTGAACTGACTTTTATACCACATTTTCAGCTGTGATTTACACCTTTTTATCCTTCGGGGATTCAAATATATATTGGGGAAAGTCTATTAGGGACATAATTGATAATTTATGCAAGTTACTTAATACTTTGCATAATTCTATATGTTAGCAAATATTTAACGTTCATGATTCTTTTATCCTCCCCCTCAATGTTGACAAACATTGTCACTTTAAATAATAAACCTTCTTTGGATTCTAATTTTTGATCCATTATAGCATTATAGCTAGCAAATAATTTCAATTGTAGGAGGATAATGCTCTTATTAGTTGATAAGATGCATTCATATTGTATTGCTTATTCCCTTTCATTGATCTAATGACTTGGAGGAATTTTCTATCATTTGAATATGTACATAACTTCAGGTCATTTAATATTGATGTCAATCGACTTTCTGAAATACAAAATAATATATGCATAAATTATAATATGAGCTCATAACAACTTCAGGTTATTAATTAAATATCGCATATTTGTGTATATACGTGCGTCCACGTATTACATATGTAATTGATTTGCATATTCTTTCTCATTCAAGTTATTGATTTTAGAACAAATTGTTTATAATGTTCCAATCATTAATTTTTTCTTATCAAGCAAGGTCAACGTGAATCTCAAAGATCGTTTCATAATATCTAAAATATCTAATTTGGAAGTGTATTGAACTTCTGGTTCAAATGAAATATATGAACAACTTCGAGTTGTTAATCCATATTGAACTTCTGGTTCAAATAATATATAAACAATTTCAAGTTTGTTAAACTGTATTGAACTTCTAGTTCAACTATATTGAACTTCTGGTTCCACTGCATTGAACTTCTGGTTCAAATAATATATAAACAATTTCAAGTTTGTTAAACTGTATTGAACTTCTGGTTCAAATAAAATATATAAACAACTTCAAGTTGTTAAAATTTATTCTTCAATACAATATGTAAATGTAAATATATAAGCAAGATATAGCTCATTTTGAAAATTGTGCAATCTTTGGATGCATTATCATTGTCGCATATGATGTAACTTTTTTGAGAAGTATAATGTTATTATTTCACACAGTTTCAATAAAGCTTCAGGCTTTTAAATTATGAAGTATTTCAAGTTCATTGATTAAGGAACTTCAAGTTCCTATGCATATATATAAACATACATATTATATCTAGTTTATTAATTTATGACGAACTTCTGGTTCTCAATCTTTTAACATACTTCTAATTTAGAAGCTTTTACATTCTTGCTAATTGTCAAGATTTCAAACTTGTAAACTTCATCAAAAGGTTTCTTTTTTCATAATCCAAGACTTCAGGTCTCAGATCTGAGTTATACAACTTTTTCCATTACATTAGATATTAGTTGCCAAATACATTGACTAATAATACACATGTCTATTCTTATTCCAAACACAAACATAACTTACAATATCCAATGCTTTTAATACATTTATAATAATATGGTAATATAATATATATTACCATAACGATACATATAATGCATTTATTATAAAAATAACGGAAATAACCATTATACGGTCTAAATATATGAATCAAATAAATAAGTTTTACATAAATCAACATAATAAAATTTGGATCTAGCTACAATATTGATCAACGATAAAACTGAAATAAACAACTTATAGTTGTACTGCATTCCCAATAATCATATTTTCTAAAAATACCATATACATGCATAATATCTGATCCAGAATTGAGTAGAAATGCATAATTATAGAACCGAGATTTTACATTCTTTAATATGAATGATTCGAAAAACTTGCAGATCCACCGCCAGCTATCCCTCCTACCTCAGCAAATCTGCAGGCGCCATCCTCTAACCACCTAGAGGCAATTGTTTCTGCGTCATTTCCTCAAGCACTTCCTGCGCCTATGGGTCAACGTCACATGTCTTCTCTGTTTCACCATCTACCGCGTAATGCTGGAAGATATGTTCCGGTTGACATGATTCCAACGTTTTCTAATGGAGCAATGGATTATATTCCTCAAATCGTTCAAGCAGGTGAACAAGTTTGGGGTAAAACTCTAGTGGGTTTCTTTCTTGATGAACCTCTCTCTTACACTGCGGTCACCACCAAAGTTAACAATCACTGGAACCTCAATGGATCTATGACTGTTAAATCCGATGGTGTTCTTTTTCTTTTTCAATTCACTAATGAAGAAGATAGAACTAATGTCTTAGCTAGTGACCCGTTAATCATGAGAAACAAACTATTCATTGTGAAACCATATGACTCGCAAGTAAGTAATATTTGTGGATCCGTCAAAGCTGTGCCAGTATGGGTTCAATTCTCGAACATTCCCCTGTTTGCATGGTCGCACCCAGGTATTAACTGACTTTCCTATAGACTTGGCAAGCTAATTTGTTTAGACGAGATGACTAAAAAGCTTAAGTGGTTATATTACGCCTAATGTTTGATTGAAGTCAGACCTGATCAAGAACTGGTTGATAACTTCTGGGTTAAAACTCCAAACGGTGGTACTTAGAATTTTTTTGTCAATTACCTATGGAAGCCTTTTGTTTGTACCAACTATAAAGTGTTCGGAAACAACGATGCTAACTGCGAAGGAAGTGAAGCTATGAAGGACAAACAAGCTGAAGCAACAAAGAGAAGAATGATCAACCAGGAAGCAAATCGAGTTGGTAATCAAACTTTTAAACCAAATGATAGTACTCTAGTTGAACCAATAACTAACAACCATGAGAAAAAAATCAAACACGTTAGCCAGAGGAAAGTACTGGCTCCTAAAACAAACCCATGGCAAAAAGTTGAAAACCATAAAAAGTCAGTCTCTTTTAAATACCAAAGAACCAAACCTACTTTTGGAGACTATTGGGCTAAAGCTAACAAATCACAACGGCAAAAGAGAAATGCGGTAGATACCGGGCAAGTTGAGGTTATAAATGAAGAAGGTGAGATTCACATTGACACTCTAACGGGTAAGAATACACAGCAAACTGCTAATAAACATGCGAGAGATGAACGTAGAAGTAATTCCCTCGGCTCAACTTGGTTGAGTTTGAGAACTTATAATAAATTTGGAAGCCTGCAGGGAGAACACACTGAAGACCAAAATTTACAAACTGGAGTCAGCAAAAAGAGTAATGTCGAAACAGACGATCTAACTAATGGAAACACTAAAGCAACCAACGCTGGAGAGTTCAATAATAAAGCAATGAAGAGATTAACAAGGATGAAATTAATGATGCTAACGCCAATGATGGTTTTCAAAATGTTGAATCCTCTGACATGCAAAATAAGAGTGTAACCGAGGATATAGAAAGGAGCAATAATCAAGTTGTGCTATCTACGACAAAAGGTGTTCTAGTGAAAAATCAGAATTGTACTTCTTCTAATCTGGACCCTACTACTATAGTTAATGTTGATATTTCTTATCAACCTAATGATCTAGTGTCCCCTGAATTCGAACCAAGCATGCAAGTTATTTTCCCGGCCTGCTGTGATATAACAGTTAACTCTCTTGATAATCAGTATGCTAAAGAAGTTCTGATTAACGCTGTTAATAATGCTAAAGATCTTACAAACTCTGACTCTGGTGTGAAGGCCACTCCAATTACTAGTGTGGGGAGTAAAGATCAACCTTACAACAATATATCTCCGCCACCAGGTCAAAAACCAGCTAGTGACTCAAACCGCTGCAACATTGCCAAAGCGATCAAAGAAAAGATTGGGGGAAAATGCCAAGAAATGGTAAGCTAAGTAATGATCGATCACCTCTTTTGAAAGCGAACCAATCTGGTACTGATTCTTTCGGGGTCTTGACTAGATCCAAAGCAAGTGGTATGTCTCTAATCATAGAGTTTAATGATGATACAAAAAATAGGTGTCTGGAATATTAGAGGGGATCACCTCAACATCAAGTTAGACGAATGTAAGCACTTAATATGGAAGCACGACCTCTCTGTTTTAGCTATTTCGGTAGACAAACTGGATGAAGCTTTAACTTTGAGAGCCACAAGGTATATAAATTCGAATTGGCAACTTATTCATAATTTACACAATGCTAATTATGGTAGGATTATGATTATTTTTGATCCTGCTATACACAATCTCAACGCAATAACTTCCTCTAACTAGTTTATTCACTGCAACAATAATCGCATGCCCTCTTCTTCATCTTATTATGTTACTTTTGTTTATGCACTTAATGTTGCTCAAGCTAGAACCAAATTGTATCAGGACATGCTTAATTTCAGACAATGCACTCACCCTTGGCTAGTTTGTGGAGACATTAACTCGCCTTTAAATACCTATAATAGAGTAGGTGGGTCTCCGGTCAGCCTGAATGAAATTGCGCCTTTAAATTTAGCTTTAAATGATAATGATCTCCTTGTTATTAATTCCTTTGGCGTTGAATTTACTTGGAATAACAGTAAACGAGAGAGGCCTCACACTTACACTAGAATAGATCATGCTTTCTGTAATTATGTTGCTCTAGATAAGTGGCCTACCCTGTGTAATGAAATACTCCCCATGTGTTGTCTGATCATTCCCCGCAAGTCCTGCACCTAGGTAGTAGTGAGGTTCAACGTAGGCCTAGTTTCAAGTTTTTCAATGTTTGGTGTGAGGATCCAAACTTCATGAACACTGTTAAAATGGAATGGGAAGTCAGCTGTTTTGGTAATCCCATGTTTGTGTTACATAAAAAATTAAAGTCTCTTAAGTATATGCTAAAAACTAGGGCTCATAGTTAACATGGTAATGGTAATGCCCAGTCATTTCATTAGCATACATTACTGGAACAAATTAACATGCAAATGCAATCTGACCCCCATAACCCTAACTTAGCAAGCATAGAAGTAGAATTATGAAATAAACACAGGGATGCTCTTATTGTGGAGTCCAACATGAGGAAGTAGAAGGCTAGAATGACCTGGTTCGGGGAAGGGGATCGTAATTCGGCTTACTTTCACTCGGCGTTAAAGGCCAGGCAGAACAAGCATATCATTCACTCTATTTTTGATGCGCATGGCCATGAACACTCTTCTACCTTAGACATTCAGAATGCTTTTGTTTCTCATTTTGCCGATTTATTTGGCAATGTTGAAAACTTTAAACCACACATAGATGAAATTGATCACATTTTACTCCCCTCTATAAGTCCACTTCAACGATATAATTTAGGAACTACTATTAGTGTTAATGAGATCAAGGAAGCTATGCATTCCCTAAATCGTAACTCATGTGGTGGCCTCGATGGGTTTAAAGCCTATTTTTATAAAAAATACTGGAAAATTGTCGAGCCTGACGTTAACAAAGCAGTGCAACAATTCTTTAAAAATGGCAAGATGATGCATTCTTTTAATAATACTACTATTGCGCTAATCCCGAAAGTCCAAAACGTTGATAATGTTAACCAATTCAGGCCTATATCGTGTTACAATACTATTTATAAATGCATTGCCAAAATTCTTCCTAATAGGTTCAAGTCCGTGCTTCCATCTATCATATATTCTAATCAATCGGCTTTTCTTCCTAAAAGAAACATTCTTGACAATGTGCTTTTGGCTCATGAACTGTTAAAAGGGTACAAAACTACTAATATTTCCCTAAGGCTTATAATGAAACTTGATATTAGAAAATCCTTTGACACAATCCAATGGGAATCCATAACTAGATTGCTTAGTTTAATGAATTTCCCGACTTGTTTCAATGCTTGGATTTACGCGTGTATCAGTATAGCTAATTTTTCTGTCAATGTGAATGGTAGTTCTGCTGGTTTTTTCTCTAGTAAACAGGGTATTCGTCAGGGTGATCCTATTTCGGCATATATTTTTATTACTATTATGGAGCTTCTTACTAGAATGTTAGATAATCTTGTTGATAGTAATCAGTACGATCTTCACCCTAAATGCAAAAATCCTAGAATAACTTCCCTTATGTTTGCTGACGACCTTATTATTTTCTGCAAACCAACCGCTAGTACGCTCACTAACATAATGAACACGCTTGACAATTTTTATTCTATGGCTGGTTTAAGAATTAACAAGGATAAATCAGAATTTATGGCAGCTGGCGTGCCTATGGATGTTGTGAACCAGATTCACCACCTTACTCATCTAAAGCATAGCGCCTCTACAATTAATTATCTGGGAGTACCTCTTGCCACGTCAAGAATTACCACCTTGCAATGTACCCCCTTTTACACCAAAATTGCAGACAAACTTAATTGCTGGTATACTAGACACTTAAGTCAAGCCGGTAGATTAGTTTTGATAAAACTCATTGTATGTGCCATGCATGTTTACTGGGCTCACTACAACAAAATGACCCTATTACAACGGTGGAACACCGTTGTAATATACATTTTACAACGGTGGGCAAACCGTCGTGTATTAAGAAGTTGTAATAGACTAATATCTTTTACAACTTTTCTGCACCGTTGCGACACTGTTGTGAAATGTATATTTTACAACTGTTTTCCACCGTTGTAGTAATACATATTACAACATTTTTGCACTATTGTAGTAATACATATTACAACTTTTTTCACCGTTGTAGTAATTCCTACTACAATTAATTATAACAATATGATTTTTATTTCGTTATACATTACATTTCACATAAAAATAAATATTTATATTGAATAAAATGATACTACTCTGAACTGAAATAATCAATTAAATATTTTATTTCAATATTTGAATTAGTACAACAATACATACATTCCTCACTACAAACTGATCACTCAATACACTCAGTTACATACACACTTTCATATAAATATACATATACACTGACACACATCGAGTCTTTATGCTCCAGCATCCAATCCAGTTACCTATCACAGAATTTTACACACGTTAATATAGGACGGTTGATCTTCATAAATTCGCTTCTTACCATCGCAATCCTCAGGTAAGAAGAGGGAGAACATATCATAGAGAAGTGTTGCATTGGCAGGGATATTGCAATCACCTACAAATAAAATGCTTCGATTTCGTAAATATGATACAAATATGAGATTATACAACAGTGTAGGTAACTATAAGAAAGAAATTTGGAAATAACACAATTAAGCTTCACCTTTAAAGCATCCGGCAGGCTCAGGTCCATATGCTAACAATGGAGGTATCATAAGCTACCTGCATTCTTTTACATGAAATATACTAGTAAACTCACGCACACAAAATATGGTATTAACAATCAAAATTAAATGTTTTTCCCCTGATTTATATGCAAAATTTTGCAACCGCACATCAATAAACAAAAACAGAGTATGAAAATCTTTCTGAAAAAATGTCAAGCATCAAGCAACTACAAAGATGCTTTTGGTGTGATGATACAGGTAAGTTTACATATCAAATCAAACATCTAAAGAGAGAAGTCAGAACCTGCACAAAGGATATCCTCCAATTAAGGAGATATGCAAATTGGGATTTTGTAGAGCAAAATCCTACAAGGGTCCTCTTGTAGAAAATGGAGGTAAAATAGAGTTCACAATAAATGAAATTGCATATATTGCACCGTAACTTTTGTGCGGAGATAATAAAAAAGCAACATCTAAATTTTCTATGGAAAACATCTAAAATAGAGTTCAAATATTCTAGTTTAAACTATAATCAAAATAGCGACTATACCTATGAATTAATCTTTGCTGAATTTGAGCATGTGAAAAAAAAAATCACCTCGACAGTTGCATCAATGCTTTTCAAAGACGAGTCGACTTTTATAACACTCCCAACTGTGACACCGCGTATCCTCATAGGGGTACCGACACAGATCCCATATGCCTGCGTAAACTCAAAACCTGCTTGATATTTCTTAAACCTACTTCTCATATGAAACCCCTTCAACCAAACAAGGCTCAATGCAAGAATGGCTGCACCTGAAACAACAACAAGACCAACACCTCCTTCCCATATACTTCTCTTACCAAAGCCAAAATCACTTAATGGCTGTAAGATAGTTGCTTCCAAATAGTTTTGGGTACTTCAAGAACAACCGATATTGGATTTCTCACTTCAGGCATTCTCAATATCCCACCAATTCATAACCAATGTTCAAAATTAACCAACAAACTGGAGATTAAAGAAGAATACAAAATGTGTCAAAAGCAGTTACCCTTCAAATCTGAAATGTCTCATCAAATGGCCGCTTTGGAGCAGCTCGTGCTGGCAGAAGTAGTCGCGGCGCCAAGCGCCGAGAGGGGCAGTAACACCAGGGGTTCGGTCAGCGGTTTGGAAAGCTGGAAAGCAACTCAATAGCTGTTAGTCTTGGAGGCAGCAGAAAAGAAATATGGCCAGAATAAAAGAGGAATACACTCACCGAGGGTTTTCTCAACGTTATTCTCTCCAGATCCTCGATTTTGGGCTTCGAGATCTGCCAATCCCTCTGAATCCGCTGTAAATCTCCCTACGAACCATGAATCCATTTGCTACGAGTCGGAGCTGGCAAGACGATCTGAATTCGATTTGCCTCAACTTTCCATTTCCTAGGGTTCGGCCATTATTTTGTTTCCTTTTATTTTGAACGTGGAGAACATGAATCTGGAAACGACGGCCTCTCTATCTTTTTATTGGGTTCATTCCATACGGCTAGGGTTTTTGATTCCTTGCTAATTCCAATTTTACCCCTAGCTTTTGTATTAGCCTGTTATAGTAGTTAAGCCCATTTTCCCGCAACACTTAAACTAATTTTCATGCTATATTTAACCCAATACTAAACATGAATATTTACTAACAAATTAAACACACAAATAATGTACAAATCGACATGTATATTTTTCCACAATTTAAACCACGGCACAATTATTAAAAATTTCTTATTAATCGTTCGTTTATAAATTAATTATTAAATATAATCTTAGTTATTAATCTCTTCTTCTTAATTATTAATCTCTACTTCTTAATTTTTAATAGCAATCATTGATTATTCATGATTAACATTAATTATTATATTTTAATTATTAACTATTAACTATTTAATAGTAATTATGTATAATATTAACTATATTTTTTTAATTATTCTTCTTAATTTCCAAGTATTAAATATTACGGATTGATTATTACTTCCTTATTGATTATTAATAGTAATTATTAGTTATTAATTATAAATAATCAATATAAATGTATTAAATATTAATTATTAGTTGTTAATTGTATAAAAATATAGTCATATATTACAACAGTCAAAAAATAAAAGTTGTGATAGGCTTTTATTACAATTGTCGAAATAACACAGTTGTTAAAAATAAGTTTATTACAACTTTTCTGGAAAAAAGTTGTAAAAAACTATTTATTACAACGGTGCTTTTACCACCGTTGTAAAACTAAAGTTGTAATATGGTGTTTTTGTTGTAGTGGCTCGCGCCTTCATCCTCCCTCAAAAATTATTATCCATGATAAAGACGGCCTTTATGAGATATTTCTAGAAAGGGAATATTCATCAGAAATGCATTTCTCCTATCGCTTTTAATACGGTCGAAAAGCCCATCATTTATGGAGGCTTGGGTATAATTAAAAATGCTATTTGGAATCGTGCTGCTTTGGCAAAACATATTGCTGCCATTCTTATGTAGGTTGATAGTTTATGGGTGAGTTGGTCTATTAAGCATGTACTTAAGAATAAAAGCTACTGGACTGTGAATGTTTTACAATCCCGTAGCTGGGTTTGGAGATCCATGATTAAACTAAGACCCCTGATTCTTCCGCACTTTAAACATGGGATGACGGCTTTTCAAAGGCTAAACTTCTGGACGGAGCCTTGGTTAGACTTTGGAGCATTTTCGCCCATGAACTCACATATCAAGAAATGGTGCAAAGTGGCATTGGCCAAAACTGCAGGGTATCTTCTGTTTTTCTCGACAATAGTTTTGTTCTCCCCGCAACGTCAAATCAACATACCAAAATTCTCTGGGATAGAATTCAGAACTACGCCACCATTAATGGTAACAGCTCGTGTGCCATATGGAAATGGAAAGGTAATTCTTTCTCCATTAAAGCTCTGTATTTTCAGTTCTTGGGTGTTACAACTATGCAAATTTGCAGGTGGCATAAATGTGTTTGGAGGAATGATAATTGTGCTAAGGAGAACGTATGCATGTGGAAAATATTGAACGGCACGGTGCATACTAAGGACAAAATGGTAGCTTATGGCATGGTGGTGGACCAACTCTGTCCACTGTGTAACGGGGGGAACAAGACCATTCAACATCTGTTCTTCGGATGTGCAGTCACCAACAAGCTGTGGGCTGATGCGCAAGAGCTTCTCAATGGTAGCATGATCGGGGCCAGCACTCATTTCACCTGGAAGGACATCCAAAAGAAGGCTAGAGGGAAGGAAAAGAGAGCAAGAGTCTTTAACCTTGTTTTAAAAAAGATTGTCAGCAACATTTGGAACGAAAGATGCAGGAGAGTCTTTGATCCTGAACGCAACCTCAACTTTGGCCAATGGAAACAGCTTGTTTGGCAAGACATCCGGGAGGGCCTCAAATACATAAAATTTACCTTTGATCCCGGAATTTTTGGCTAGTTTGTTTCTCTTTTCTTTGTTTTTTCCTCTTTAGCTTCGTGTAGGCATTGATATACCTTGTCTCTGCGTTTTCTTTTGTTGTGTTTCCTCTTTGTTTCTATGTACTCGTCTTATGGTATATCAATAAAGTGGAAGGGGACCACTCAACCCCGTCGGCTTTGCCAAAAAAATACACGTTTCAAATTATACTATCCATATATAGATCTTTCTTTTTGTATCAAAATTACTTCTTACCATCATAGAAACTGCAGGTTCTAAGTTTTCCATTTTTATAACAAAAATTACTTTTGCATTCACTTCCGGTGTGCAAAATTAAGATCAATATTTAGATCTTAACTTAATATAATCTTCGAGATGCATATTTTCTTTAGTCATTAAATTTGTATCATCATCTTTGATATTTGAAAATATTTCAATGAAAGTTCTTTTATAGACATATCAGAATATAGTATCGCTTTAGGGATATTCCATAAACACCATTTATGGAGTTTTAATACTTTTTTTTAGAGGGGAGATGTATGAACTTTATCTACAAATATTTTATCACCTTTAATTGTAGAAGTCTCTTCTAGAGATATTTTATTATTTTCAAATATACAAATATCCTCTAAAGATATTTTGTTATCACCGCTTCTGGGATGAACTTATCTCCTCCAGAGATAAATATATACAAACTATTGAAATGTCATATCACTATACAAAAATACATATCAAACCTTAAATGCATTAACAAAATTAGGTGCATTAAATAAAAATAAGATTCAAGAGAGAAAAGAAATCACTACTTCTGGAGTGTATGATATTCCTTCAGGGAACATATCTTTTATTTATGTAATTGCAATGCAACAAAAAAAATCTCTAACATCTCTTCTAGGATGTTGGATTTGCTACATAAAATTAAATCCCTAGAACATCTCTTCGAGAGATTAATAAGCATACTATATCTTCAGGATATTCGGTTAATATAAAATGTACATGAAAGATGTTAGTTAGATGAAACATGTTTAGAGATTTTCTATTGAATCTAATGTTTTTGTCACATATTATAATGTGTGTGTCTCTATTAACTTCTTCTAGAAGTACAATCTTTTTTATGTCACAACTTTTAAGAAAGCTTCGGGCTTTTGTTTCATCTTTCTCATTCGCATATGAACTTTAGGTTCTTCATTTGCGTACGAACTTCGGGTTCCTCATTTGCATATGAACTTTAGGTTCCTTACTTGCATATGAACTTCAGGTTCCTTATTTGAAAAAAATTTGTATATGAACTTCGTGTCATATGAACTTCAGGTCATTTACATATGAACTTCAGGTTCCTAATTGGTTTACATCATGAGTTTTCAATCTCACTTCTAGTGATGAATAAACATTGCTATTAACTTAAATGCTATATCATTATATTTTATACCCATAATTCTGTTAGATAAAAAAACATTTTTTTCAAGAGATATTTTGTCTTTATTCTATCCAAAAGATTTACATACGAAAAGTAATAGTGGATCAGAAAGGATAAAATTAGATCTACTCTGCATCATCAATAATGTAAACAATACATATATAATCAAATCTCCATTTGGATTTGAAAACTCAAAATTAGATCCGCAAAGAATTGAAAGAATATATCTACACATATTTAGGATCAATATAGATAATTAGATCTAAAAAGTTAGATCCACTAAAATAGAATCTAGATCTAAAAAACTAAAAAAGAAAAGAAATCTAGAAGTATGAATCACATCTAAGCAGAAGATACAACAAATTCATAGATGTAGATCCATATGATTTCAAACCATATAAAAAAATAGCTCTAGTGGAATCTCGTGCTGATAATGTGTTACAAAATAAAACAGAACATATAATAAACAAGATGCCATTAGAGAGAACAGAAAGATAGGGGAGAGACTTTTATTTCTGTTGCTTCAAGTATGTACAATTTCTATTACATTGGCTCCTTTATATATAGGCTCTGGAGCTGATGTTAGACTTATTCCCATGATGTGGGACTAAATAGAATATGACAAGAGAATATTCACTCATATATATTACAACACTAAAATTATTTTTGAAAGTTTTCTCTTATAATTAAATGATCCAAATACTACTGAGGTCTTAATACTTTCAATCCTAATCCCTAAGATGCCAATTCCTTACCTTTAAATTTTCCAGCTTTGTCCTCTTTATAAATGTGGTCCATTCAAATATGTATATATGCCACTAGACTATTTCCTGAATACTTATTTAATTCCCTCAAGATTCTTTAGACTTGAAATATATCCACTTACTCCAAACCAACTTGTCTTTTTGAATTAATTCCAAAAATGTCCCTTTTTAATCTTATTAACTACAAATTCATTGCCCATTAAATTTGAAATTAATAGTCATGAATTCAATTCCTCGAAATCACGAATTATGTTACTTATATTCTACCTATATCTTTGTATTTGTATATATTACTAACTGTTAGATACGGTTATTAATGCCTTAATTCCTGACTAACATCATAGGAAATATTGTTTACAACCAAGTCTATAAAATTTACTAATTCTTCAAATTTAATTGTACAGTCATCTATTCCTTATGTAACAACATCATTCTCAGTGATATTAAGTAATATTCAATCGTCATGTTATTTTCGTTTGCCTGCATATATATATTGTACCCTATTGTGACAACGTTTTAATAAGTTTTCTAAAATTTTGCATTAATTGCCTCTTTTAAATATTGCAGCATAAAAAGTACGAACTTCCACTTTTTAAAATATAATTCTATTATTCCTTATGAATCAATGTTTAATGTCTTTTTTTTAAGATTTCAAAAATGTTGCACTAAGAAATTGGGTGCTCCTTTTTCCTTTTATATTTAATGATATGTTGCATGCCTATGATAAACGTTTAAGGTTTTGCAAGCAAACAAATGCTACTTTAAAAACAAAACCTTAATTGAATGTCAAAAGCATAATTGGCGATATTAAGTTTTCTAAACCTGTCTAATTGACATTCATTATAATATTTTAAAACACCTTTCAAACATTACCCAATAAAGCAACAATGATCTCTTTATATTTAGTAAAATGTTCCAAATGAATATTTCATTCTTTAATGTTTTAAAAACATTTACTACATGCCCAAAATCCCTTCATTAATAATAAAATATCTTTTCACATTCAAACACTCATCTTTTATTTGCATACCAAACGTTCAGTCTTCAATGACTTTCAAAGATGAAGAAAAAAATGTTTTGAAAGGAATGTACATCTCTATTTGCAAATAAGACCTAATTTAATTAATTAACGATTAATTCTCCTATTCATGTCCATACTTTTAATTTACCTCTTTTTTTCTCAAATGTATTTTGAAACATTATACTACATTCCTTGTTAGCACAAAAGCCCCCATATATACACATACACACAAATATATATATATATATATATATATATATACACACCTTCAAAAGATAATTGATCCCCAAAAATGGCGGACTCTGTCCCGCCAGGTTCTAATTCGATTCCTAATTCAAATCCTCATTCTAATCAATCGAATTCTTCTAAAAATGATTCACATCCTCAGAATTCATCAACTGAAGGTGACTTCGGTTCTCTTCACTTTTTTCAACCTTCTGAGAATGGTGTTTTTCTTACTGAAGACTCTTTTAATGCTTCATGCTGAATCATGGAGGAATACTATGGTTCTTCACCCGGGGGATTTTAAGTTAACTGTCGTTAAGCTCAGAGATTAAATAGTGAAGTTGTGGAAACCTAAAGGTATTTTTAGAATTCATATTGCTCCTGGTTTCAATTACACGGTTCAGTTTGATAAAGTGTTTGATGTATTGTCTGTACTTAAAACTTCAATGTATTCTTTCTTTGGGCGATTATTGATGGTATACAAATGGTTCCCTAGATATAGATTTGAGGATTTTAATGCTTCTAGAGTTCAGATCTGGATCAGATTATCGAGTCTAGACATGGAAATGAGGACTAATTCAGGGTTTTCTAGGATTGCAAGTTTTATTGGAGATCCAATTAGAGCTGATGATAATACTATCAATAAAAGGATTACGAAGTATGCTAGAATTCTTGTTGGGATTGATTTGGACTCTATACTTGTAGATAAAATTCCTGTCATATTTCATAGTGGATTTAAGAAAGATATAAGTGTTGAATATAAATATATACCGCACAGATGTGTAGAAAGTTTGGTTATAGATCTATAATTCATGAGTCTTCTAATAAACATTCATGGACTTCTGACATGGCAAGCTCTTCTACAAACACAGATATTTCTAATAATACTTTTACTCAAACTTACTTGAATAATGATGATCTAAATAATGAGGATGTCGATAAGGATGATGATTTGAATACTGAAAGTGTTGATAAAGATGATATGAACTCTGAGTGTGTTGATAAGAGTTGTTCGGTTGATCTGGATTTTCTTGATTCTGACTTGCCTAAAGATGTTCTTCCTGATTTATTGAACCAAGTAGCAGATAATGTGAGTGATGTGCCACCTTCTGATGAAATAATGATGTTTCAGCTAATATTACTAAGAATGAAGATTATCTTGCTAATATTAAGGGTAAGAGGAAAGTTTCTTTTGTAGCTCCTTCTAAAAGACCACTCAGGAGCAATGCTCCTATTATATGACGATTATGGTATGGAATGTCAGGGGGTTAAATACATTAGATCGTATGTCTGATGTTTTTCCCCTGCTGACAAAATGCCAACCAACTATTGTTGGTTTGGTAGAGAACAAAATGAATCAAAATAATCTGTATAGGTTCAAGAGACGTTTAAATAGTGGGTGGAATCTTATACCTAATGTGAATACTCCATATTCTGGTAGAATAATGTTGTTGTGGGATTCTAACATATGGTCAATCCATGAATTATTCTCTTCATTTCAACACTTAACTGTGCAAGCTATAAATGTTGGTGGTCTTAGTTTCTTGCTTTCTATAGTGTATGCTAGTAACAATTTTAATGATAGGCAAGTTCTTTGGCAGCAGATCATTCAAGAATCTTCTTGTATTAATGGTGAATGGGTATTCATGGGTGATTTTAACAACTCAACTTCACATTTGGATAAGAAAGGTAGTTTGCCAACACCATTTCAACACATTCGAGCTCTTAATAATTGCCTTACTCAAGCTGGTTTATTTGAGATCAAAGCTATTGGTTTTAATTTCACTTGGAGACGTCGACGAATTGCTAGCAACATTGACAAAATTTTTGTAAATCATTCTTGCCTTCAAAAGTTCACAGATATGAATGCACTTGCTCTATCTTATATGTCAAGTGATCACAACCCTCTCCTGTTAGACCTGATTATTCCCAATAAATCCAAAGGTTATCCTTTCAGGTATTCAAATGAATGGCATATGAAAGAAGGTTATATGGAGTGTGTCAACAGAGGTCTTCATATCAATGTAAGTGGTTTTGCCAGTTATGTGCTTTTGCAGAAATTATATGCATGCAAAGCAAAATTGAAGAAATGGAATAAAGTAAGACCAAATGACAATGCTTTTCTCTTAGAATCAGAAGCCTTATTCAAAGAGAGAGAACCAGCTAGTGATTTAGATCCAGAGAATGTATCCCTATTTGAAAGCATGCTTGAAGCTAAACAGGCTTTATATATGCAGAAACACATTAAGATTTGGAGTTTAAAACAGAAAGCTAAGGTTTCCTGGATTCAAGATGGCGACACTAACTCAAAAAAATTTCATTCTAAAACGTATTCTCGCAGGCATGTGAATAACTTGAAAGCTTTGGTCAAATCTGATGGTTCTCTTTTATACAAACCTGAAGAAGTTGCAATGGAAGCTATAGATTATTTTAGCAATTTATCCAATGGTGATGATATTCGAGAATTCCCTTTATTTCAACCAATTGCTGCCATTAATTCTCAAGGCCAGCAGTATCTCCTACAGAATATATCTTTAGAAGAAGTTAAAAAAGCTGTTCACTCTGTTCACATTGATTCAAGCCCTAGGCCTGATGGACTCAATTCCAAATTCTTCATTCTACATTGGGGGGTAATCAAATTTGAACTCCTAGCTGTTATGCAAGATATTTTTGACTCTGGAAAATTTCCTAAGGGTAGCAACCATACATTTATCACCATGATTCCTAAAGTAGAAAGACCTACTGAAATTGCACAGTACAGACCCATATCATGTTGCAATATGTTTTACAAAATTTTTAGTAAAATATTAGGTAGTAGGATAAAATGGTATATGCCTTTTGTTATTTCTTCAAATCATTGTGCATATATTCCAAATCGTCATATAGGTGAAAATATCTTGCTAGCACATGAATTGTTAAGGGATTTTAAGAAGAGGGGTGTTAGTAAATTTTGTGTGAAAGGTGATTTACACAAAGCTTATGACATGATTAATAAGAGATTAATGTCATATTATGTTAATGATGGGTTTTCCAGTTCACCTTATTAACATCATCTATGTGTGAATTTCATCTCCAACTTTCTCAATCTTCATCTAAGGGACTCCTCATGGATTTATATCATCAAATCGAGGTCTTAGACAAGGTGATCCCCTCTCTCCTTATCTCTTTTCTATAGCTATGGAGTACTTTTCCTATTGCATGAATAAAATTGTTGCTATGAAGAAATTCCTACCAGTTCATAATTTTGAGCCAGTTGTTTCCCATCTCATGTATGTTGACGATTTGATGATATTTGTCAAATGCTCTCGCATATGTGCTAGTTCTTTACATGATTGCTTTGAGAAATTGAAGAAATTCTGTGGTCTTTCTATTAGTGTTCTCAAGTTGAAAATTTATTTTAGCCTGCATGCAAACACTACAACAAAAATGACTAATTACACCGTCAATTTTACAATGGGCAATAGTGGCCCGTTGTAATAGAAGAATATTACAACGGCCAATTATTGACCGTTGTAATAGGTATCATATAATACCCTTTTTACAACGGGCAATGACGGCCCGTTGTAATAGAATGCTATTACAACGGTCATTCGTCGCCCGTTGCAACAGAAGCCAATTTTACAACGTCTATAAAATGCCCATTATAATAGATTCCACATTTACAACGGTCACAAAATGCCTCTCATAATGCCCATTGTAATAGGTGCCATTTTACAACAGGCTAAAAATGCCCGTTGTAATAGGAGAAAATTAATAATTGACAATCAAAATGCTTTCTTAATACTAATACTTATTATTTATTAATATTTTATAATAAATCTTTAATAGTATAATATTAATCGTTTGTTACTAATTACTAATTATAATATTATGTTACTAGTTAGTAATTATAATATTATATTACAAATTATTATTCATTAATAATATTATATTATTTATTATAATATTTAATAATTAATCATTAATAATATCATATTAATCATTTATAATTTTTTTATAGCAAAATGATTAATTATTTATAACTTATAATAATTAATGATTATTAATAAATAATCACTAGTTACTAATTGTTATATATAATCAGAATTCCAACAGATTTGATTTTACTTCTAAGTTACTAGTAAGGAAAATCGAGTAATTAATATTAAATATGTAATAATTTATAATTAATAATATATTAATATTTTATGACTAATAAGTGCTATTAAAAATTGAAAATTAATAATACATACATATTAGCTCTTAACAGTTAATAATTAACATTAAATTATAATTAATAAATATAAAGTAATATTTGACAGTTAATTTTTACTAATTAATAATTACAATTAAATAATTAAGAAAAACGAATAAATAATAATGTATGCTTATTACCGAGGAAAGGGGATTCAGAATACTTATTTTTTTAGTTGTCAAGACATATTTGCATAATGAATTAATCACAATAATAAGCAATGCTAAGCAAAAAATGTGTTATCAAAAATATATTTTTACACTTTCTTTCTTGCAACACAGATATGGTTTGGACGGTCCGGGTAAACTGAAATTAACAAACGTTTTGGGACAAAAAAGTAAAGGAGCATCCGTTTATCAGCAATAGCCCTAACCCTATTTCATTTAGCCGCCTCATTAAAAAAGAAGAAACTTTCGATGTTAGGCGATTCTGCCTCGGCTTCGACTTCAGCCGATTCAGCCTCGGCCTCTTCTTCGACTTCAGCCGAATCGGCTAAGACTTCTGGCAATTAGATTTCAACCCTGAACTTCGGTGATTTCGGGACTCGTCTTCGGACTGTTTCAGGTATTCATTCCCTTTGAATTATCCTAATTATTTGATGGTATACTACTATCAATTTTCTCCTTTGCAATTTCAAAACTCTGTTACTTTGTTTTGATTGTAGTTAATTGTTGTTTTCCATGCGTTATACTGTTTAACTCTGTACTCGTTTTTTCGAATATGACTGCCGCCTTGGCTGGCTGGAGCATGCGTGGCAGCTTCGTCCATCAGTGTCGTCTGTTCTTCTCTTATGTTGCAATGGCATAGAAAACCTTTTCACTTGGAGGTGTCTAACGGAATGTCCAAGAGGAGGTTGTAGAATTTGTATGAGTTCATGTAATCCCCATTTATGAATATAAATGTGAGCAATATTTATAGTTTTGGTGTATACTATACCTATAGGCAGAATGTTCCTTTTCTTTCTTGCAATTGCAAACTTGGAATGATTTTTATGTTTAGTTTAGTATGACTGCGGCTAATACGATTATGTACCTACGACCTTTTCAATCTATAGCCTGTTGCAAGGGATTTGATTATGGAGTAGGGGCCTGGAATTATGACTAGTATTTTTGTATGTGTATTGGATATTTGAGGTTCTCTTTTATATTTAGTGATGCTTCACTGTGACTCCTATATCTGTGATCCATTTTATGACTATTTAAGTTCATTAAAAGTAACCATAGAAAGTAAATTTTTGGCACCATAGGCTAAGGGATTGGGAGTCATGACAGCATGCATGGCACAGGCAAATGCAAATTTTTTGTTCTTATTCTTGTAGAGTTCCATCTATGCCTAATTAAGAAAAGTTGTGTTTTCTTTACATCAATTTGAAGAAAAGATTTTATTCAACATTTCATAAAGGTATACATGCTAATGTGCTTTTTATCCAGGTATTTCCTTCAAAACTCCTGTCAGTATACATGCAAGATGTTCATATGGCGGTACAAACTAATGTGCTTTTTATCTAGGTTTTTCCTTCAAAACTCCTGTCAGTATGGTATTGTATCTTGTTCTCTTTCTAGAGAACCCTTTACTAGATGTAAATTATATGACAATTCAAATAGAACTTTGTCTTGAATGCTATAGAAATTTATTGTTTTGACGGGGTTTTTACCTTATTGTGAAGTTTTTTTTTCAGGTTTTCTGCGTCATATATTTTATAGTAATTTCATGAAGCCAAAGTCATGTATATAATTTATAATTGCTAATGAATTTATGAATGGAGTACCTGGTTTTGAATTTATATTTTAAGAAAAGAGAGCATCTATTTTTCATTTTCTTCGTTAGCCAAAAACATGTTTATCTCATTTTATTCACATTCATTAGCATTTGTACATCTTAGCCTTAAACATAAATGGTGTTCTAACACATAAAAGTTTAACTGCTTTACTATTTTTTAAATCAGGTATAGCTATACTTCCTGTATTGGAATGCAAATTGGAAAATATGCTATGATCAAATCAAAGAAACAAATCAAATGAGGCGGGGGTAGTGGCAGAAGGTACAATAATTCTATACTTTTATGTTTACATTGATGCTAGTAGCATTTGTAACACCATGAACGTAAGTCCATATTATCAGTGGTCATGTCAGCTAAATTGTTTGTTTTGCATTTTCAGTATGCAGAATTATGCATTTATCACTTGCTCCTTCATTTTCAGTATGTTAGTCTCTGTTTGTTTCAACATAAAGAAAATTTATTCTAATACCGTTGCTATGTCTGTGCTCCCTTATTTTTTTCTTCCACTGCCATCATTCGAAGCAGCCAGTGGCAAACTTATATCCGAAAATGCAGTTTTTATCCCGTTTAAAAAGAAACAAGTGACCATTGTTTCAAAGAATTCTTGTATGATGATTTGATAGATAAAAATAAATACTGCCATTCGAGCTTGCAGAGAAATTGGTTTATCCTCTTGAAACAAGAAAGCTGCAAGAGGCCTAGGGGCACCACTGCAAAGGCAGGGGAAATACAAGGAGGCAATCAAGTACTATTCTAGAGTTCTAGAAATAGAAAAGCGTGCAGGCGAGGAGTCTGGCACAATAGAAGCCTACGGTGCAATAACTGATTGTTACACAAAGCTCGGAGATCTCGAAAAAGCTGGAAAATTCTATGACAAATACATAGCAAGACTGGAATGACTGGTCTGTATCCTAGGATCTTTACCGCTTTGTTTTTGGGAGTTGTTAGTTTAAACTTTTACACTGAGTTTCAGTTAGTCTGCTATTGTTTGGTGTTTGCGTATAATATGACTTCTGTATTACTGAGCCTTTCAAAAAAAAATTCTAAAAGATTATCCTATGTAAGAAGTGATTTAGTGCCACAATAATTTTTTTTTTCACTTGCAGAGTTTGGACATGGTAGAAGCTAAGCATTCAAATTGTTTGTTATTCTAATAAATCATCATATGTTTATTATGGCCTGCCACAACTACATGTTTGCCCAGAAAAAGGAAGTGAGTAATTTGACACATTTTTACTACTTGATGTACTTAAAGCTGAGTGAGGACTAAATATACAACCTTACAATTTCATGGTTGTGACTTCATGCAATTGCCTTTATGCAATCGTTTACTGCTTCCATTTAAAATTTACTCCGTATGTTTATAATTTGCAACTTGGAGAACCAGGTTTTTCCCTTCATGTTCATGTCATCCTTTTTTTGTATTTATTAGCACATTTTTTTTCTTTTCAAATTCAGATTTATATTGTTAGCATCATTATGTCGCTATTACATATATGGATGGTATATCAATTGATACAGTGAATATGGCCTCATGCAGTAGTCATTCGATTTGGATGCCACAGAGCTTTCTCATTTTACCACTTGCAGAAGAGCAGAAATTGTGAGGTGCGGTGGTTGAAGTGCAATAGGAGATCGCAGTTGAAGTTCAAGGTGTTATTAGGGTATTGTGAGGTGGTAAATTGTTGAGGTATGTGTGCTTAATACAATTTGTCGTGGCTGACCGATTATTGCGATGTCTCATAGGGATAGGGCTTCAGTCTATATCTTTAGGTTGTTTGATGTTGAATAGTGAAGTGATAGTTTTGATGTACGCTGTAGTGTGGTTGGAAGTTAGTTTAAGTATGATTGAGGAAGAGACTGATTGTTTAAGTATAGTAAGTGATTGCACAATTCTGTTTTATATTTGTAGTCTTATACTAGGAGTTTGTCATGTGTAAGAATTATGTCAATGTGAACTTATCAAACTTTTTGGAATATGGAAATTTTATGACTCTAGCTTATAGTCTTTTTGGTTGTTTTATGATAATACTTATTACTCGTTAAATTAATTTTTTATTCGTATGGATGTAATGCATGGATGCTGCTGCTATTTCTTTTTTTAGTTTGCATTTATGTTACAAGGGTCAGTGTATGTTGTTATAAGATTTTTTTACATAGGTTTAGTATATTACAACGGTTGACAACTATTGTAATATAGTGTGTTACAACGGGCAAAAGCCGCTTGTAATTTATTAGCTATTACAACGGGTTTATAGCCATTGTCATAGATTCGTTGCACGTGACAGAGAAAGTTATTACAACGGTCATTTACAACAGTCACTGACCGTTGTAAAATAGTCATGACCTATTACGACAACGCATTTTAGGATGGGTGTGTGCCCGTTGTTAAAAGCGTATAACAACGGTCTTTGCCCGTTGTAAAAGGGCTGTTTTGTTGTAGTGTAAATTTACACATGAGATCACTTCAGTCTTGGGTTTCCAGGTGGATTTCTTACCTGTTAGGTACTTGGGTGTCCCACTTTCTTCTAATTATATTCATTATCGAGAATGTCAATCTTTGCTTCAGAAAATTCAACAGAAGATCCAATCATGGGATGCTATTTTTCTTAGTTACGCTGGTAGGGCTGAATTAATACAGTCTGTTATAAACCCTACTATTTTGTATTGGCTCTCTGTTTATCAACTACCTGAGCACATTATATCTAAATTGAATTCATTGTACTCTGATTTTTTTTGGGGAGGTTCATCTCATAAGGTCAGTTGGGATCAATTATGTCGGCCTAAATCTGAAGGAGGCACTGGTATTAAAGCTCTATCTGATTTGAAGAAAGCTTCATATGTAAAGCTAATATGGAAGTACTTAGAAGGTTCTTCTATGTGGAGCCAATGGATGAAGAAGAAGTATTGTGATGTGAAGAAATTTTGGAGTATGCATGCTGACAATAATTCTTCTTGTACCTGGAAATCCATCTTGAGACTAAGAACCAGGGGTATGCAATTATTTTGTAGAGTGATCACTAATGGAAATCAATCTTCACTCTGGTTTGAACCTTGGATCAATTCAAAATGTTTAGTTGATATTTTGGGCTTTACTAGATTTAATAGTATTGGTAGAAGTGATGAGCATGTTTCTTCTTTAATTGTTGAAGGCAGAATTTCTGGTAGTATTCATCCGGCTACTAGAGAAATACAAAATGAAGTTGACTCTATTTTCTTGGATCATGAAGCTTGCGAGGGTTATTATGCATGGAAAGATGGTGGCAATTTTTCTTTTTATAAGGCCTGGAATCATGTCAGATCAAAGCATCATTTAAAACCATGTTTTAAGGTGATATGGCACTCAAAAAATGCTAAACGTATGTCATTAATATCATACTTAGTTGTTCTTGATAGACTCTCTACCAAAGAAAGGCTTATGAGGTTTGGTATGAGGAATGAAAAAGCTTGTGTTTTATGCAATGGTGGTGATGAAACTGTGGATCATCTTTTCTTTTTTTTGTGAATATTCAGGTTACATTTGGAAATCCATTTCTTTGAAACTGGGTCTTCCAATTAATACTTTGGGTTCTTTGGAGTCTGAGGTTGGCAAAATTTTGCAATTGTTCAAGGAGAATGATCAAACTATGGATTTGGCATGTGCGGCTCTCACTGCTATAGTATATCATTTATGGCAAGAAAGAAATTTAAGAATTTTTAATGATAGAAGAATTGCTAAGGAGATTAAAGTGAAGTTGATTGAACGTGAGGTGGTTTGGTTGGTAAAGAACAATGGCAATACTTTTAATCCAGTTCAGAAGAATCTTGATTTGATGAAGATGTGGGGTATTGATCTGCATGATTCTGGCTAATGTTTGTTTATGTATCTTGAGTCTGTTTGTGCGGTGTTTGTGAGAGAGAGGTTTGTTTGTTGTACGGTGTTTCATATTTGTGTTGTATTGTCAATATATGGATTTTATATGTGCTCTTTTCCCTTATGTGGTACCCATCAAGGGAGGGGGGCACAAGGTTTTGATGAGGCATATACATGAAGTATATGGTTGGTATAGCAATAAAGAATACCAATTTTCAAAAAAAAAATATATATATTGAAATTCCTTAACGAACATAACCATTCATTACTTTTTATTTGCACAATGGGGGTCTCTCAAAAATTAGATTGAATGGTCATAAATACATTCCAATTTACTAAATAACTTCCTTGGAATAATCTTTCATCCTTTATATTAACCCTTAGCACTCTTATCTTCTCACATGCTCCTTATTTTATAATGGTTCTATCATTTCAACTCTACCGAATTTTTAATAAATTTGTTATCTTCTCTCTTCTAGTAGGGTATGTTAATGACACTTATTTTTCCAAGCTTTTATGTCTTGTCTTCTTTCTCTTGTTTTTCTTTTTTAAACGCCAATTTACTATCACCATCTAGAAAAGAACATTTTTCAATTCCAAACTTTTAAAATTTTGTTTCATCAAGACCATGAAAAATTCAAATTAACTATTTGAATTATGTAGTGCTTGTTTCTTTAATTTCTTTTCCATTAAAGCTCTTATTCGGAAACATTTACGATTAGCCTTTCCATCTTTTGTCTTTGCTAAAAATCATATTTAATTTACTATTTTAATTGAAGAACTAATGAACATTTATAACTCCATTTTTTTCTTTTCAATTGGAATTATTATGTAGTTCAACTCCATATTCAAGAGGTTAACAGTTCTTCAAAAATTTCCTCTTTCAAATATCTTTTGTATTATGTCAAAAATTCATTTTGATTGTTTCTAACTATTCTTGGTCTTTTATTTAAATTTTCTGACACCCTATTCTATGGAAGTGTATTTTCTAAAGTTTCTATTTTTCAAAATAAATTGATGGTATGTCAAAAGTCATATTTGTAGGTATTACATTTCCTTGTCAATTAGGAAAACATGCTTATCTTTTTAACGTTTCCTACCGCTCCTACAATGTTTTCAATAAAGGTTGATATCTTTATTTGTGGAAGCATATATCTTGTCTCAATCCTTTTTCTTCCGTATTTTTTTTCTATCGCTACACATTCCTAATATATGTCCATTATGTCCATTTAAACCATTTCAAATATTGCTTATTCTTATGGAGACTTTTAACACCTCACCCAAATATTCATACTTATAAATGGTCTTTAAATAATCCATTAATATTTTCCTTTCTGACCATTTAACATTCCTTTGGAAGCTTAGACGTTCATAACTCAATTTTGTCAAAGATGTCTCTTAGTAAAATTGGACATATTTTTCAAATTGGTCCATATTAATAGTTCACCTAATGGACACTTAATCATGATAGATAATTCATTTGATTAACTTCCGTTTATCACTTGCTGAATTAGGAGGTTTCAATCCTTTCTATATTCCAAATTCTATAACCCTCCAATGCTCAGAGGTCTCTAAATTGTCAAGGAGGTTGCTATAATACTATATGGCTTCTAGACTATTTCTAGAATGTAATTCCAAACCTTCCCGAAAAAGACCTACATATGCTCCTTTCTAAAGTTATGTGTACTTTGAAAATATATATACCTTTATATATAGTAAAAATTCTGAAAACCCCTTTTCAAAATAACAAGTACGCCTCTCATATTTATATATTTCCCCGTAATCGGGTAACATATGCTCTGAGGCCAAATGCAACAACCTGCTCGGAATGAGCCTAAATTTCGATCCAGAAATGGCCCATCGAAATACAACACTCACAGTTATGTTTGCTCAATTGGTACATAAAATAGTTCGTTCTCACAAGTTTCCAAAAGAAGTAAAGCAATAACTACTAATAATAACATAACAACTTCGCCTTCTTCATCAGCTTCAATCATAACTTCATCCATAGCTTTTACTCCATCTACTGACTTGTTGGATATGTTAAGGAGAGAGGTCAGAACATATAGTTCTGTGTGAATAAAATATAGTGTTACTTAATGTCCATACCCTATATTTTTAGCAGGTTACATAGTCAAGGTATGTCTACGCAGCACATAAGATTCATACAAACATAAGTATCTAACCAATGGGGGTGGATGTCCAAGTCAATCGCCCATTAGTGTTTTTAGGGTAAAGACCCAACAAGATGGCATTCTCGGTCACTTATGGCCATATTAAAGGTAGATTCTTACAGTCTCTTATAACCCTGAGGCGGACCCCTAGCCCTTTAAGACCCCGTCCTAGTACGTTAACGTTCTTAAGTCTATTCTCTCATTTGTAATATGAGAAGTAGTATGGCGAACATTACTACTTAACTGATATTACATGTTAGGACACCTATGTCGCTTAAGACTTCTCTTAGATAGTGGGTGAGCATGCAATGGTCACGTATCTTTCAATTACCAATATGTCTCTAGTTGAGCCCTTACAAGCTTCTAGAGGAAGTGGACATCCCCATGAACTATCCTACTTTATTACTGTATTATGCCTAACCACTTTTAGAGAAGAAGGACCTGAAGACTTACTTCAAATCTAATAAGAGTGAGTCCCATGACTTTTGGTTCCTCTCCAAGGAATAAACCTTCGGAGTGATCCTAGTCCTAACCACTTAAGACCCAAACTAGATAAAAAGAGATTCAACCACTTAATACCTTTTAAAGGTGTAGTAAACCCGCCTATTTTCACACAATAGACATATATATATATATATATATATATATATATATATATATATATATATATATAAACACACTCGACCTCTCACATTAAACCGTATACATGTAGATGCTGGATATGTCGGTCCGTTCCAGACAGACTTCTACTATAAGTTGGTTTAACCTCATGTCTAGTGTACTAAGTTTTTGAATGTCCCATGCACTTAGACATCTCACATTAGTTGGACCCACTTGTAGTTGCTAGATTTGCTGGTCGGTTTCGGGCAGACTTCTACCACAAATGGAAACTAACCCCGTGTCTATGTGTCACTGTTTATTTATATTTAAAGCCATTCTATATACGCACACACAAACATACAAATATATTTATTATGGGGACATTTCAAATTCAAATTCTAACCTAACCACCTTTATTACGCTAATATAATGTTAATTACGTTTATATAAGTACAATAATAATAGCGTATAATGAACGTAAACATTCGTATATATAGGGAAACATTCTAACGAGGTGGCAATTGTCAATTTGTCCAAATCAAGCATACAAGTTGGATTTCCATACTTTTACCGCTACAACTTAGGCATGATGACATAATGACAATATAACAAATAACAGTGAATGGAAAATATACAAACACAACAATTTCAACTTGCATCCTAGGCTTGTTGGAATGATTTCAATATTAGATTAAAAATAGAGTATTACGTACACTTATACTTGTATGTTTATAAATCCTATTTCACCTAATTCACGATTTTTAGCGTTATGCACATTAAAATGCTTATATTTGACCTATTCCAATTATGAATGCTTTTGGATTCAAAATAGAATCCAAACCCGTACAAATCATGAAATAATTAAACCTAAACCTTTTTAGGTTACACTCAATTAGTAAATAAAAGTGAATTTCATAAAAAAGAAATAATAATAACAATACCCTTTTTCATCTTTAATCCAATATTAAAAACAAAAATCCACAAAATCCAAATAATCATGATAACTCATACACAATTACAAGATAGAGGATTTGGATGTTTTAATGTTTATATTATCGAATTTTCAAATTCTCCTAGGCATATATATTCGCATGACAATCTATTAAAAACATGAATATGCCTTAAGTTAATCATATTCCACTCACAGATCTTGGCGAAATAGAGAGAAATCTGTGGTAGATCTAGATCTGCACAAATTCTTTGCGTTCAAGCATGCTCCAATAATCCTCCTAATTATATACATATAAGAGACATGCATTAGAATTTTATACATATATGTTTATGCCAAATTCCAAAATACTAAACTCATGTACATTAGAATAGAGAGAGATTAAGAATAGAGTTAGAGAAACAGAAGAAATCCTTGATCTATTCTTTTATTTTTCTCTGGAATTTAACAATGGTGGAGAGGCAGCATGGAGAATGATTAGGGTTTTCATAGCATGGTAGGAGGGCTATATATAGTTGTCCGTGTGAGCATAGACCTTTTTGGCTGATGTAATCCGAACCATCAAGCGACGCATCTGATTCATAAACTTCATCGTTGCTAAAAACATTATGAGACATTTTTGTAAGGTCTATATCTATTTTTATTGCTGCTTCAAACTAAAGTTACAGCGGCTATAAAGTGTATGTTATATTTTTATAATCTTTAGCAGCTATAAATTTATATTATATTTTAATATCAGTAAACGGCTATACGTATGTAAATTTTATTATTATATTTATCAACGGCTTTAAGTATATATTATATATTTATATTCATTAACGGCTATAAATATAAATTATATTTTAATATTCGTCAACATCTATAAGTATATATTATATTTGTATATTCGTTATCAACGGCTTTAAGTATATATTATATTTGATTATTCATTCCTACGGGTATGGATGTCAACATGTTAAAATATAACGGTGTAAACCCAATCTCCGTACTAGGAAATAAAAAAGTATGCGTAGTCGTCCACCAACGCTCGACTATAACATGTATGCATATGTTATCAGAGTTTTTCAATTCAATTTCCATAAATTTTCCAAATATTTTCACAATCGGATCTTTTATTTCAGGATAAACATTTAATTTCCTCCACCATTTCAACATTGTCGTGAATGCTTCATGGCATGTCATGTTATCATGATGTTATTTATAGAATTAAATCGTGTAAACAATCTTTTCATATACCACAATTTATATTTTACCACTTAGAACCAAAATAATAATATCGTAAGCTCTTTTCCTTTGTTGAAAATATGTCGAACTCCATCTTCTAGACTTGTGATCGACCTAAATGGAAATGTTGGCTCAATCATTGTGTCCTTCCTTACTCCGTAGTTGCCTTCTTCGCCTTCAATCGTTTTCCGATTCCTTCGTGAGACTTTTCGTCTATAGATGCAAGTCGCAGCGCTAGACCCTTCTATATACATAATAATTTTACTTTTTCTAAATGGTTTTCAGAAAACTATTTAGTGGACCTAATTTTTTTTTTTTTTAAAAAAAAAACCTTCGTGTGCTCCCATCTATTGTTGGGACGGTGGAAGTGGTAATTCAAATACAATGTTTTTCCTATTCAAACTTACGCTTTGTGCCGGGAATGCTCTAAGGTATTAGACCATACCATGCAGAAAGAAATTAGAAAATTACCATTGTAAAAGACAGTGAGAGAAGAGAGATGTTAAACAGACCGAAGCTTGTTCGATCAAAAAGTACAGCAGGAGGGAAATCACGTAAATCAGGGGGGTATACTTGTAATTTGGTATGGTTGGTTGAGGGTTCCTCCGCAATTTCTGTTTCTAATCGCATAAATCGACATAAACCTCTTCGGTCTGAGTAGCTTTTTCCAATGACAATTCATTCCAGGTAGCATAAAATGACAGGTAATCTTTTTATTCTTTCAAAAACGATATTTGTATGTTTACCACGGTAAACATTGGTTGAAAAAGAAAAAGTTGGAAGATATATTGGTACACAGCAATTGTTTATGGTATAAAATTAGTCTCACCCATGCTGTGAAATACAGCTTTCGCTGCTTCCAAAGCAGAAGACAATCGGATTATCAATTGTTCGTACTTCTTTTCAGTAGCTTCATCTTCTTTATGAAACAGCAAACCCAAGCTTTCTTTCTTCTCTTATTTCATTGCTTCATCTTTTTCAAAAAAATAAAAAAAAATACCTTCATCTGCAATGGCAACGGTTTTTGATGTTATAAATGAAGCAGAAGACAATCGGTTTTTGGAAAGTATAATAAATCTTTGTGCCATCTTATTCAAGTAAGTAAAATCATATTCATAGTTAAAGGGTACAGTGCACCACCTTTGTTGCATTCTGCACCTGCACCTCTGTAAAAAGATTTTTGATGTTATAAATGAAGCTGTCATGAAGTCCAAAAGAGAACGAAGATAACTGGGTCATTCTTTTTGTGCTGGCATGTTCGTGTATTAGTAGCAATGTATGACGTGTATGCAACCCACATAGGGCCAAAGCCCCACCTCGTTTTTTGATTTTACTAGGAGTATGTGTTAACACGTTTTCAGCCCTACCTAAAAAAATACTAGGAGTATGTGTTTTTGACTTTTCCTACTTTTGTTTGTTCCCATTCCCCTGCTATCAGCGAGCAGCAGCTTTTCCTTCAGACCATTTTATTATTTCCTTTTTTTGGAAGCTTAGAAACCGAAGCCGCAACAAGTCTCCATAATTCAATTGTCCAAACCTCTGATCTGTGTAAGTTTCTGCTTTTGATTATGTTGGAAATATTAATATGCAAACATTTTGCATGATTAATTGTTTTCCGCAAATTTCTAAATTTCAAGTTCTGACCAATTTATCAATTACAAATGTAATTTGATTTTCAATCTGATTTCATATGTTTTATTTGAACTTTGCAGGATAACTGTTAGTTGAAGGCAAAATACTGCAGTGCATTGATTCGCCTTGATATGAAGAAATATTTCGCAATAATCCCAAGTAAGCAAAATAACTAACGCACATAAACTATTTGGTTTAATTCTAATGTATGTTAATGTCATCATCTTTATTTTGGCAAAATCAAATACCATTTTGTTCATAATGTAATATAATATGGAGCTAGTATTTGGGATTAGTATTGTTTATGAAGTTTATGACATGAATATTTATAACTATCCGTAGACACTGCTGCTAGCCGCATATTTCCGATTCATATCATCGGCTTTATTTATTTGTTACCTTTTACTTCTCACCTCTTCTGGTTTTGGCAGGTGAGCTGTTTGCTAGTTTTTTTAATAGACCCAGTGGACTGCTTGGAGCAGAAAAGGTGCTAAATACTGAAGTGAACAAGGCAAAACATACAAAAACCATGCATAGTTCGGGCTAGAAATACCAAGTGTCAAAACCCGCTCGCTCTATAAATATACACAACACAATAGAAAGCTGCCATCTCAAGGCTTCATCAAGTTTCAGCAATGGATGCTCCTGAAGATATTATATTTGAGGTTTTCTCAAAGCTCCCAACCAAACAAATTTTGCAAGCAACCACTGTCTCCAAGATCTTAAACCAAGTTGTCCACAATGACTACTTCCATCAAGTTCACTCAAAAAACCTTCCTTTTAATTCGGACAAACTAAAGTTAGTGAGAATGATCCACCTTTACTGAGTTAAGATTTTAAAGTTTTATTATTTCAATGTTTGTTAATGTTTCAAGGTAAAATAATGGGCTAAGATATTTTAAAGCATTGTTTGAACCTTATACATTTAGATTTATTAACATTTTATCTTGACCATGCATAAACTTCAATCAATATTATCCATGTATAATGTATTATAAACTTAGACTTTTATCAATTCATTAAGGTCGGGCTGCATTTGCAGGATAACAACACACATACATCATTAATACCACAATCTCCATTACATTAGTTGTTAATCCATGTGGGAAAAAAAGCTTTAATCAAATTCAAATAAAGAAGGGTATACCCAAATCGATGGACGTTGATCCATTCAGTGTCTTTGAGTTATTACTTTCCAAATTCCTCCTAATGTCCTGTAGGATCTTGATCGTAGCTTCAACTCTAAATGATTTTCTGAATGTAAAACAAGCAGTTTTAGCAAAGAATGAAATACAAACGATAATACTAAAAAAAATAGTACCTTTATTTGGTATATTATATATCTCTCTCCAAATGCTAATTGTCATCCGTTTCGTCTATAGAGCCTGTTACACTCCAAACTCAGATGCAGGAAAAAAAAAGTAGGAGAGTAGTGATATTGGGAAGAAGGAGGAGAGGTTGGTTTGAATCAGAGAAGGGAGAGGTCAGTGCAGAAGTTCAGGAAGAAGAGAATGGGAGATAAAGAAGAATAGAACAGAAGCACAGGAAATAAATAATAGGGAAGTTAGATAGATTTCTTGAATTAAGGTAGGAGGTTTATGAAGGGAGAAGGAATCATATGAACTGAGAGATGATCAGAGAAAGGAGGATGAAGTAGGAGGTGCAGCGGGTGAACATAGAAACAAGGAGAAGAAGGGAGAGCAGCAGAATTAACAGAGAAGTAAAGATAAGTTTTGCATTAATTTCTTCACACCGATTACATGAATTATAGCACCGTATATAGTGGTGCATCACAACAGCCATTTTATCACTCTAATTACAATTATACCCCTAATTTCATTTAAACACAGATTAGGCCTGTTTGTTGCATGTGCATGCCAATGTATATGCACTTGCGCAGCTAATACATCCACTAGCAGATCTGGGCGTAACATTTCCCCACCCCTTAAAAACAACCTTGTCCTCAAGGTTGAGCCAATGCTTCTTCGACAATTTCATCATCTTCGCATCATTCATTGCGGTAATACCTGGATCAAATATAAATATCTTCTTTTCAGTGGCTTCAACATTCCTTACAGTAGAGTCACCTGATGCACCTACAAAATAAGCATTATCGCTTTATACAGCTATGTCATTTACAGCTGAGTTGTGTTCATGAAGATGAGCTAATAGGACTCTTCCAGGTTTCCAACCGATATCAAAAACTGTAGTTTGTTTATTTTTATCTGGCTGTGATGCAAGAGATGAGCTACCCTTTATCGCATTAGACATGATAATAATGTCTGGAGCTTCGTTTTTTTATCAAAAGTCTCAAAAGCAGTTGTGGAGCTATTGCTGATGTCGTAAAAAGGCCTGAAAAAATTTTGGTGGCATCAAATTAGATTCTAACGACTTGTTTGAACTTCCCGACCAAGGCATGGATGATGAATAAACTCCAATGAAGTTCCAGTGCATCAACGAATCGGGACCAGCAATACATTTTTCAGAGCAAAAAGAATACACAGGCATGCCTTCAGATGGTCCATAACAGATGAAACTATTCCCTACAGTTGCATGTTTCCCATTTTGCTTGCTGAGCTCTTTATTTTCTTCATTTGTGTTCTTGTGTATTCTACAGGGGAAACGTTCACTAAACCTTTCTCCATGTTGATCATTAAAATTTTCTATTCCACTGTCATGAAAAAATCTTGGGGAATGATTATCATATCCAAAGTCAATGCATCTAACACATCCAACGTCATCAATTTTTGAAACAAGACCCTTATCTTTTACTTTAAGCTTATCACTCTTAACCACAAATTCAGTAATTGAAGGATTGAAAATTCTTGGGTCTGAAAGATGAACCGTGGGTGTATGAACTGAAATGCTAGAGGTATACGCAGGGTTATTAGAGTATTCAGTAGTCTGGTTCTTTATTTGCGCGGAATCTTGGACATAAGGTGAAACAGGCTTGACATTGGCATCGCAAGAAGTAACATCTCTTGTAGTCTTACTAGAATTATCATCCCTACATGAATTCTTCAATAGATCATCCAAGACAATAGCGAAGAATCCAAATTCATCGATTTCCGGATCATAACCTGTAGGATAATGATTTGTCAATTCAATGCAAATATTCCAAATCTTACAAGGAAGCTTGGCAATTCTTTCTTTCTCTAACTTCATAAGATCCGCTGCTAACAGTTTGTTTTGAAGGGAAATGATAGTTTCAGCAATCATTTTGTTAATAGATTGAATGAACACGATTATGGTGCTTAACTCCATTGATTCCAAGACTTCGACTGAATGCTCTAATTCATGTATCATCCACGTCAACAATTCAAAATCTTCTGTTTGAGGGATGTTGAGGGTAGTGTTAAGAAACGTGGGTGATAACGTGGTGGTAGAAACTGATGGGAAACGTGTATATCTTAAAAAGACAAATGAACCCTCGTTGATAAATTTCTCTCTAGAGCAAAGTAAGTTGTAGTTTTGGAAGTTTGAAAAAGGCTTCAAAGAGATAAGTGTGTGTGTGTGTGTGTATAGGTATGGCAAACGTTCGGTTGCACTCCAAAATTGGAGCACCCCAAATGCCCCCTGATTTTCACCACACGTTTATATTAAAGAATGTGAGTGGGAAGTGAGAGAGTGAGTGGAATGAGAGAGAAGGAGAAATACTTGATGGAAATTGAGGGTCATTTGGGGTGTTTCACTGTTTAGGATGCTCTCGAACCTGCCTATATATATGTGTATATATATATATATATAACTAAATTTTCAAAATCAACGATGCTACTATGCCCGAATTATCGTTTGTCATTTTCTGCGAAAGCTATATTAACCACAAGATTTCTGCTGACCCCCTGATGAATTACGGTTTTACCCCCATGAATTACACTGGGTATGCTATTTCGCAGGTTTTGACAAAAATTAATTCGGTCGTAGTAGCAAAGTCCTTTCAATATATATATATATATATATATATATACACATATACATAACTAAATTTGACTATGTTAAAGGGCTTGGCACATATTATAGTACTGTGTAAAGTCCGACTTACATTATATATACTGGGTTAAGACATATTAAAACATAATTACGCGTGAATTATTCTGTCCCCATCCCTTGTGTGCCCCGTGTGCCCACCCAATCACAGCTCTCTGATTTCCACATTTTGCATATAAATCCCTCAATTGTTGTGGGACTTAATTGCAAAAGATGGAAATCAGAGAAATGTAGGCCGTTGGACACACGAGGACAGGGTAAATGGGGACAGAAGAATTGGCCTCGCACCTTGAAATTATACCAGGCCATTTTAAACTTCTTCTTCCCCAAAAAATATTCAAACCCTGTTGTTTCATTCGAAGACTTCCCCTGTTTCCACGCAGTCACCCACGTCACTTCCATGCACACTCCCCAACAAACAGCCTGTGTCCACCATTGAACACGCAAACCCATAAACTTGCACATTCCTTCCTTCCGCCGCATCGCCTGACGTCCATCAATGCGCTGACGCCCTTGTTAATATGCTTCTCGCTAATCAACTTTTTTTATATTTACTTGAAATTACAGTTGCTTCTATACTCCCTCACTATTGTAGCTTCCTTCACTTATAATATTTTTGAAACCATGCATGCCATGTTCATATCTCCTTTCAGACACCCCCGTACTCGCACCCCTCTCCATGAACTCCTGGCCTGGCTTATACTCTACCATTTTGTTTCAAAACCAACTGCTGACCTAAATGAACCCATACCTCACACAGTTTAAAACTTACGCCGCTACTCCACCCTCCCCTTGCCGAAGTACGATCAGACCATGCCAATACGAGCGCCTCGCCCAGCTTGATCCTCAATCGAAGAGCCGCCCAGCCTAGCTTTCGCAATCGTCGGCAAAACCCTCAAAAACCCAGCACTTCTCGAGCTTGACGCCGTTAAACTAGATCACCAGAAGCCGAGCGCTTTTGGCTATGAGAAGATCTCGCAAAGACGAACAAACTTTGTTCATATGCCACCACGAATCGATGAACAGTGGAGGAGATCTAGGTTGAAAAAGTTGGAGAGGTGAGGGTCGTTCAACTTATCCGAGTGGGGACGTTGACTTGTTCTAAAAAATAAAACGAAAGAAAACGCAGTTTCATTTGATTTGTACTGAGTTTTGTGGGGCACGGGTTGTACGCTGGATGTGTTGGAAGAAGGACCGACAAGTTAAGACCTGCGAGCACGTGGAATCAGCTCGTTCCTTCGATGAAAAGATTAGCGATATTTTTTTCAACAAGACAGTAGGGTTCCTTCAGACTTGGCCGGCATGCTTAGTAAATGTTGAAAATAAAAGATATAGGGTGCGTTCGCAGCCATTTTTTGGCACGCTTAAACTTTTGGTGACGGACGCCAATAACTTTTCACCTTCTAGATGCACCGATTTGGGAACTTTGGAAAAGCAGTCGTTGGCGTCTGACGCGTCGGATGCCAACGACTACTTTTCCAACGTATCCTTTCAGCCACTATAAAACCACCTCCACCCTCCCATTCTCCTCCAACAAACCCGAACTCACCCCTCTTTAGCTAAAAAAAAAACGATTTTTTCGAGCCATTTCAAGATGCAAAAAAGTTTTTTTTATATCTTTATGTTTATTTTTCAATTTTCTATAACATATTTTTTTTTGAATTTTTCTGAATTTTTTTTTAGGTTATGCAGATGTCGACCTCTTCTACCTCTGCTACTTCCCAGCCATTTGCAAACTGGATGGACGACCAGGAGTCCGCTTTTAAAGATATTTGCATAGAGTTTATAGCTGAGCGCGATGCTGGTGTCAGCCACTTCTACTCAAAAGTCGCGACAGCAATGATCGACCGCTATAATCTGGATTTCACAGAAACCCAGATTATAAATAAATGAGATAACATGAGGTGCTCATTTCGCGATTGGGACAAACTGCTAAAAACACATGGCTGTGTACGGAATGCAGAGTTCGATTTTCTGGACGGTTCTGATGATATTTGGAGTACTGCCGGTGGCAGACAATACAGACGATTCAAGAGGAACTCACCGTTGAAGTTTCGAGAGCAGGACATTATGTTCGAGGGTTGTTTGCGCAAAGCTGCTTGTGCGTACCCGATTCCTGATGTTGCGCCTCCTACTGCACCTCCACCTCCACCTCCACCATCGCCTATGCCCGCTGCTTCTTTCACCGCTGCCGAAGCTGGTTACTATACTGGTTGGATAGCTTCGTGTAACACCCCACCTCCGCCAGGGTGGCTCTTGCAAGCACTCTGACTTTGGAGGGGTGTTTGAATCAGGTAAACATGCATAATGATGTATCAAGGCAGAACAAGAACATATGTATATATGTAAACAGAGTAAATAAGATAAGTAAAACAGCGGAAGATTTCAAACTATTTCAAAACAAGTCTGGTACAACATAATGTCAACTTTCCAGATACACAAGTCTAGATAAAAACAACATCACTGAAAAACTGAAATACATAAGTACTATCCCCAAAATAAGTGATAACCATAGCTAGCTTCATGTCGAAACCGTACATGAGCTGAAATCCCACAGGCAAGCAATCAGAAATCCAAGCTAAGCTCCAACGTTCCCACCCTGAGAACCTGTGGGGGGGGGGGGGAACGGAAGAAAAGAGGCGAAAGAAAAACAGGTCAGTCAAAAAGACTGAGTAAGCCCTACTACAATCAATGTAAACTGATAAAGTTAACTGGCATGAGAAGCAGGGATGAACATAAGGATAACAACATACTAGCATGATGATTAACTAACAAGATAGATAAAGGTGTCATCGCATAATCAGGTTTAAGGTTTTTGCACCACAGGTGTACTAGCAAGCTAACATGACTTGAATAAACAAGTATTGATCCCTTGGCCCAAGCTTTGGCCCAATAACATGAAATGACCCTAATACGAGGTCCAACCAAACGGTCTAATCGATCGGCTCCCTAAGCCTAACTCGTCACGTGTTGGTGTCGATACGACCCAAACATAATTGTAGTCGGACTGTGCCGGGTCTCCCGTCGGGTGTATCAAGCCCTAGGGTGTCAACCCCTGGACACCATAAACATAAGTGCACAATCTCGATCTACTGGTACCCATGCTTGACTTCTCCAAATACGGACTACGTGCACGACCATAGTCCGTCCGGAACTACATCGGCGTACCACTCGACCGTCGTTTTGGTCACTTATACCAGTCCAGTAATCGTGCCCCCACCCTAGCCTAGTCCCTAGGGTCTTAATGATACAAACTTGTGATTACTGCTGGAGTGGACCCCCATTGCTAGGATTTTCTAGTGGGTTAAGTACGGTTTAACCCTTTTACTAATCATGGATTAACTTGGTTAAGTGTAACGATGAGTTCACGACTTAACCCTGATTAATCTACCAAGCCCAAATTGGTTAAGTATTAAGTGGACCATGACTTAACCCTAATCATGAGGCATTAACTAATTTAATGTGCCTTAACCTCTCACATTAGACCTTGTTGTGGTTACTAGTTAAGCCGGGCGGGTCCGGGTAGCTTTACACCACAACTTGGTCTAACCTCGGGTTCAAGGTACAACATGACCAACTTCTCACATTGGGTCCTATTGTTTGTAGCAACTAGTTAAGCCGGTCGGTTCCGGGTAGTTTTACGCTACAAACTCAACCCAACCTCGAGTCGGTCACACTTATATTTTCTAAGTGTCATGTCCATCATGTTTCCAAAACATATTACAAGTTTTCAAGAATTTGGGTAGACCTAACTTAATAGGTAAATTCCCAATGGGTAGACCTAACTTAATAGGTAAATTCCCAATCTTATGTTTTCATGTCTTTTAAGTTTACCCAACCCCAAACGCAATCCCATCGCTTACATATCGCAATAGCGCATAAATGATAGAAAGAGGGAACTTGGCATAATCATGACATAATGGTGTTGAAGCCACAAGTTTAACATGGTGGCATATGAAATGTACATATGTTCATATACTTGCATATTACATTTTTAGGCCTCAAAAGCATGCATAAAACCAAACTTAGCATATTGGTGATACATGGTGATAAATGACATGTAGAAGTTGCCATAAGTTCGCATTTAGCCTCACATGCAAGTTATCATAAGGGATATGATAACTTACATATTGCCAAAATACAACCTTTAGCATAAAGCTTGAAACTTTAAGCTCATAAACCCAAGATAAGCTTGCATAACACGATAACATGAGCAAAATGATCAACCCAAACTTGCATAACATAACTTGCATATCATATGGCAAACTTGCATATCATAACATAGCAAACTTGCATAACATAACATGATAAACTTGCATATCATAACATGACAAACTTGCATAACATAACATGATAAACTTGCATATCATAACATGGCAAACTTGCATAGCATAACATGGTAAACTTGCATATCATAACATGGCAAACTTGCATATCATAACATGGCATACTTGCATATCATAACATGGCATACTTGCATAACATGACATAGTAAACTTGCATATCATGGAAAACTTGCATATCATAATGATCAACCAAACTTGCATCATTCATTTAACTTTAGAGTTTAAATATGAAAGTAGAAAAGGGCTTACAATGCTTATGAAGACACAAAAATATATATAGATTGAGACAAAGCCCTTATGCAATCAAATAAACCCAAAATGCAAGCTCCAATAGAAAAACCCTTGAGCCAAAATGATCAAAACCCTTGCTTTATGATGTAAATATGGAAACTTGACTTGAATGCAAGCTAATGACACTCATACAAGCTTGAAAACACTTGTATGCATGGAAAATCTCTCATAGAAATAACTTAGAATTTTATGAAGAGAGTGGAGGCCATGAGAGGAATGATTTTGCCATAGTTTAGTTACTTGAATGAATAATGATGATTTAGGGTTAGGTTAGGGGCTTATTTATAGAGATTAGGATTAGTTTCAACCTTAGGATTAAACCCTAATTCCAATCTCAGCCCTTAAAACCGAATCTGGCCCCAAAACCTAATCAAAACCCCAAAATGGTGCACCAGGCAAAACTGCCCGGCTGAACCAAGTCGACAGCCAAGTCGACAGGGCTGTCGACTTGGGTCCAACCAAGTCGACTGCCAAGTCGACAGGCCTGTCGACTTGGTTGGCTTGGCGGGAAATTTCCCGCCAAGCCTTCCAGGCCCGAAATTCGAAATTTGAACTTGAAATTCAAATGAACTTGAAATTTTCTGAAAACTTCATTGGGCCTTAATCGGGTCATACGGACTCCGATTTTCGAAAACTCGGACTCTATTTCACGTATTTTTCCGAGACGAACGCAATGTCATAGCCCGTTTCCCTTGATTCAGATTTATAAATTAAATTCTACCTCGATTTATGTTATAACAGGTTATTGAAAATACGGATTGTTACATTCTCCCCTCCTTAAAGGATTTCGTCCCCGAAATCTTCAAGTTAGGAAGAACGTATCCTACCATCCAACATCCATCTACTCAAAACATCATCCATGAGCAATCATTGTCCTTACAAGATTCTAAATGTTGTATGAACATATGCAAATGTGTGTGTATATGTACTTATCTAATGCAAATATCATCAATGCAAATTATGTTAGTGAAATGAATCCATATGTATGCAATTCCTAACATAATGTATAACATCTATATGTGTGCACATAACATACATCCATATGCAACATCCATGTGATAACACAAAAATTTTCATCCATGAATAAGCATAAACACTCATGCATATGCAATATGAGGAGTGTGTGAGCCGATCTAGTGCCTAACGTGTATAATGCATCCACGAGTAACCACTTGCAAACACTTGCAACCACTTGCAAACATCAAGCATAACATGTTTCAAACACATGTTTCATCCAAAGGGTTTCTACCTAAGGTTCTCATGAAAAGATTAACACGATATAGATAGCAAAAGAAAGATATGCTACAAAGAGATCGGGAAGATAAGCAAGATATACTCCTTTTGGATTACAAGAAATCCCTTCCTAACCCAACCCATATTCTATAAAAGCCCAAAAGGTTTAGTCAACCTAACGGACCCCTTCAAACCCTGACATGTATTACTAACCGATGAGTCATACCCCCTTATGGAGTTTACAACAGAAATGGGATCGAGAATGGGACCGAGAGGATATATGTAAAAGATAACATGCAAGTAAGTTCCATAGGAAAACAAGGATCAAGAATATACTCTTAAAAAGAGATATGATGCGCGTATCTAGCCTTCAATCTTCTAAGTCACGTTTCCTTGAGCTTAACTCCACTGTGCTTTGACCGTCTTTTGCCTCATGATTTCTTAGCTTCTTAACCCTTATTTCCAAATATGAGTTGGAACCCATTTCATTGTCGCCTCTCGTCTTCCTCTTTCACTTACTCTTCTATCATTCTTGGCTTAAACATAACTATGACCTCATGGTTTCATGCAAGCTCTCCAAAATTCACCAGTGAATCCTGGATCTCGTTTACTTACTATAAAGTATTCCACGCAGCAGAACTTTTCTTGAAAATACCAATCCACGTTTACCAATTGCTCTTACTAACGTAATTTTCTATAACTCATGCTTGAACGAAATGAACCATCTGCCTGTGAATGATAGGACGTCCTTAGATTCAGCCGTTTGCCCATGACTTCCCGTAGACTATCTCAAAACTGGCTAGTGAAGATTGAGTCACGGTTACTAACTATACTTGAGGGAACCCCGTGCAACCTCCTTATTTCTTGAAAGTAAACTGTCGCTAGCTATGATGCAGTCCTTTCGCTCTTTACCGGAGTGAAATGAGCACTCTTCGTGAGTCTACCTATTATGACCCACATGCTCGTATTCTCTTTCCTTGACCTTGGTAATCCATCGATAAAATCCATGGGAATACTCTTCCACTTCCATAGTGGAACGTCTAGAGGATGCAATAGCCCACCGGGCTTCTTCGACTCGGCCTTAACTTGCTGGCAAATGATACATCTAGAGACAAACTCCGCCACATCCTTCTTTATCCCAGGCCAAAAGAAAATGCACTTCATATCTTTATACATCTTATCTCTGCCCGGATGTATAGTCAACTTAGAGCAATGCGCTTCCTCAAGAACTTTCTTTCTCTCATCGCGTCTTAGCCATCCCTTGTCATCTATAGCGAGGTGACTTAACATCTCGCCTCAAATCAACTTGTCTATGATCTCGGCTAACTGCGGGTCTTCCTTCTGTGAAGTCCCTACTTGATCCAGAAGGGTAGGTCTAAACTCAAGGGACGCTAACTGACTAATTAAACTGAGAAAGCTTCTTACTTCAATTGTCCTCGTCGGAGCTTTCCGGTCTTGAACCACGACCACTTTAGCGGGATCCACCGCTAAGCCTTGCTTAGTAACTATGTGCCCAAGAAATCTAACTTCTTTTCTCCAAAATGACATTTGGAGGACTTGGCTTTCAACTGATGGGCTCTAAGCGCATCCATCACCTCCTTGAGATGTCTAGCATGTTCTTCCTCGTTCTTTAAGAAAGTCAGGATATCATCTACAAAGACTACCACAAACTTGTTCAGGAACTCCCTAGGCACCCTACTCATCAAGTCCACGAAGTAGGCGGGTGCATTAGTCAAACCGAATGGCATGACTAGCCATTCTAAGAATCCATCTGGAGTTTTGAACGCAGTCTTGTCTATACTATCTTCAGCTACCCTGAGCTGATGGAATCCAGTAGCAAGATCAAGAGAAAACAGATGTTCCTACAAGCTGATCAAACAAATCATCGATCCTTGGTAATGGTTGTCTATTCTTCTTGTTCTACTCACGATAATCAACACACGGGCGAAGCGAACTGTCCACATTAGTAGTGAATACTACTAGAGCACCCTCTTCGGAAATGCTTCATCGTATGAAGTTCTTCTCAAGCAACTCCTTGACTTGCTTTCTTAACTCTTATCTCGCGGGACCATGTGCCTAACCGGCCACGTAACTGGCTTGGTATTATCAATGCGGAAATCAATCTCTCGCTTAGGGGTAACCCCCCTTCACTTCACCCAAGATATCAGGACATTCCCGGACCACCCTCACCGATTGCAAACTATCGATAGACGAGTTGAGGGATTCAAGATAACACAACATGACGGGACCCATAGGGTTACAAGAAATTTTTAGGGTATTACCGAGGCGAGTCATGAGCCTCACAATCCTATGCTCTAAAATCAAGGATGGCTCCAAAACTGGACAACCCATCCATGCCCAAAATCAACCCATACCCCATGAAACCGAGAATATAAGCATCACACGAGAATTCTACACTCAAGATAGAAATTTTCAAATCCACGCAGATCATAGACAAATGGGCGGAACTCCTAATTGGACTTGAAACACACACGGGATCATTAACTAGACTAGTACTTAGGTGCAAACTTTCAACTAGATCAGATGAAATAAAGCTATGCGATGCACCAGAATCAAACAAGGTACGAACTGGAAAATCAGAAATATACACAAGGCTCTCGATCGGGTACTGGAGCGGCATTGAGAGCATGAACTTGCCCTCCTGAAGGTCCAGCACGCTGAGTCTGACCCTGGCCTTGCCCTTGCTTCTTCGGGCAATCCTTACTGAAATGTCCAGTCTCACCACAATGAAAGCATTCACCACTCTTCCATTTTCTCTTCCTACAATCCTTAATAAGATGCCCAACTGAACCGCAATAATGGCACTTCCTCTTGTCGTTATTGCCCTTGCTATTGTTCCCCTTGTTGCCTTGACTCTTGTTCTTGTTCTTGCGGTTTTCAGAGTTCTTGCCTTGCTTCTCGGAATTCACCGTTCCTTCCGACGTAGGCCCTCCCTTCTTCGGGCAGTCCCTAGTGAAGTGTCCCATTTCTCCACAGTCAAAGCAAGTGCCCTTCCTCTTTATGCAATCCTTGTTTAGATGAGTCAAGCTTCCACAAGTAAAGCACTTCTTTTCCTTCTTATCTTCAGACTTCTCCTCCTTCTTTTTCATTTCCTTTTTGGGCTCCGTTTCCTTGTTTTGAGACTCATTCATCTTGACCTCCTTCTTGTCACTCCTATTCTCTTCATTGAGTAGGGCCATATTCACCAAACTCTCGAAAGTTGCCCCCAAGGGTATATGAGTCATGGCTAAACCATGTAATGGCTCGTTTAATCCTAGAGCAAAGTATAGGGCCTTCTTCTGAGCTGTGTTAACCAAGTCTAAACCGACCCGAGCCAGTTGATTAAACTTATCTATGTATTCCCTAATAGTCATGTCCCCTTGCTTCAGTGATAGGAACCTTAGTCCAAACTTTCCCCTAAAGTCATCCCAAGTCTCAATTGGCCTAGTAGCGGTGGTGACCACCCACCAACGTGCAGCTTCTTCCTTTAGCAACCACACTGCCAATAAAACCTTCCTACGGTCATCTATGTCAAAGATGGCGAAAAGATCTTCGGTTTCTTTCAACCAATTCCTTGCCTCTACAAAAGTCTCCGTTCCAATGAAATTCTTGCCACCCATCGTCTTAAAGTCCTTACAAGTTTCCGAAAAATCCGCTTGTGGAGGTTGAGGGGGAGGAGGAACATCAGCTATGGGAGGAGGAGGAGAAACATTAGCCACCGGAGGAGGAGTAACATTTGTGGGGCCAGCTTCGGTCGCCCTAGCCTCCAAAAGTCTCCTATACCAAACAGGTACGTGTACTCCCTCCGGAATGGCAAAGTTATTGGCCATACTGAAAACGAAGAAAAAGATAGATTCAGAATGGAGAAAAAAGAAGGAATTTTGCTAATGGCTTTTTGGGGAATAGCCTTTAAAATAAACTAGACTTCTCTTTGGAAAATACTTTATACTTGGTTTTGAAAATAGTTTTCCAAAAGTTTTTTTTAAAAACCTTTTTGTTCCTTCTCGTAAACCATATGCTCTGATACCAAATGTAACACCCCACTTCCGCCAGGGTGGCTCTTGCAAGCACTCTGACTTTGGAGGGGTGTTTGAATCAGGTAAACATGCATAATGATATATCAAGGCAGAACAAGAACATATGTATATATGTAAACAGAGTAAATAAGATAAGTAAAACAGCGGAAGATTTCAAACTATTTCAAAACAAGTCTGGTACAACATAATGTCAACTTTCCAGATACACAAGTCTAGATAAAAACAACATCACTGAAAAACTGAAATACATAAGTACTATCCCCAAAATAAGTGATAACCATAGCTAGCTTCATGTCGAAACCGTACATGAGCTGAAATCCCACAGGCAAGCAATCAGAAATCCAAGCTAAGCTCCAACGTTCCCACCCTGAGAACCTGGGGGGGGGGGGGGAACGGAAGAAAAGAGGCGAAAGAAAAACAGGTCAGTCAAAAAGACCGAGTAAGCCCTACTACAATCAATGTAAACTGATAAAGTTATCTGGCATGAGAAGCAGGGATGAACATAAGGATAACAACATACTAGCATGATGATTAACTAACAAGGTAGATAAAGGTGTCATTGCATAATCAGGTTTAAGGTTTTTGCACCACAGGTGTACTAGCAAGCTAACATGACTTGAATAAACAAGTATTGATCCCTTGGCCCAAGCTTTGGCCCAATAACATGAAATGACCCTAATACGAGGTCCAACCAAACAGTCTAATCGATCGGCTCCCTAAGCCTAACTCGTCACGTGTTGGTGTCAATACGGCCCAAACATAATTGTAGTCGGACTGTGCCGGGTCTACCGTCGGGTGTATCAAGCCATAGGGTGTCAACCCCTGGACACCATAAACATAAGTGCACAGTCTCGATCTACTGGTACCCATGCTTGACTTCTCCAAATACGGACTACGTGCACGACCATAGTCCATCCGGAACTACATCGGCGTACCACTCGACCGTCGTTTTGGTCACTTATACCAGTCCAGTAATCGCGCCCCCACCCTAGCCTAGTCCCTAGGGTCGTAATGATAAAACTTCGGGTTACTGCTGGAGTGGACCCCCATTGCTAGGATTTTCTAGTGGGTTAAGTACGGTTTAACCCTTTTACTAATCATGGATTAACTTGGTTAAGTGTAACGATGAGTTCACGACTTAACCCTGATTAATCTACCAAGCCCAAATTGGTTAAGTATTAAGTGGACCATGACTTAACCCTAATCATGAGGCATTAACTAATTTAATGTGCCTTAACCTCTCACATTAGACCTTGTTGTGGTTACTAGTTAAGCCGGGCGGGTCCGGGTAGCTTTACACCACAACTTGGTCTAACCTCGGGTTCAAGGTACAACATGAACAACTTCTCACATTGGGTACTATTGTTTGTAGCAACTAGTTAAGCCGGTCGGTTCCGGGTAGTTTTACGCTACAAACTCAACCCAACCTCGAGTTGGTCACACTTATATTTTCTAAGTGTCATGTCCATCATGTTTCCAAAACATATTACAAGTTTTCAAGAATTTGGGTAGACCTAACTTAATAGGTAAATTCCCAATGGGTAGACCTAACTTAATAGGTAAATTCCCAATCTTATGTTTCCATGTCTTTTAAGTTTACCCAACCCCAAACGTAATCCCATCGCTTACATATCGCAATAGCGCATAAAGGATAGAGAGAGGGAACTTGGCATAATCATGACATAATGGTGTTGAAGCCACAAGTTTAACATGGTGGCATATGAAATGTACATATGTTCATATACTTGCATATTACATTTTTAGGCCTCAAAAGCATGCATAAAACCAAACTTGGCATATTGGTGATACATGGTGATAAATGACATGTAGAAGTTGCCATAAGTTCGCATTTAGCCTCACATGCAAGTTATCATAAGGGATATGATAACTTACATGTTGCCAAAATGCAACCTTTAGCATAAAGCTTGAAGCTTTAAGCTCATAAACCCAAGATAAGCTTGCATAACATGATAACATGAGCAAAATGATCAACCCAAACTTGCATAACATAACATGCATATCATATGGCAAACTTGCATATCATAACATAGCAAACTTGCATAACATAACATGATAAACTTGCATATCATAACATGGCAAACTTGCATAACATAACATGATAAACTTGCATATCATAACATGGCAAACTTGCATAGCATAACATGGTAAACTTGCATATCATAACATGGCAAACTTGCATAGCATAGCATGGTAAACTTGCATATCATAACATGGCATACTTGCATAACATGACATAGTAAACTTGCATATCATGGCAAACTTGCATATCATAATGATCAACCAAACTTGCATCATTCATTTAACTTTAGAGTTTAAATATGAAAGTAGAAAAGGGCTTACAATGCTTATGAAGACACAAAAATATATATAGATTGAGACAAAGCCCTTATGCAATCAAATAAACCCAAAATGCAAGCTCCAATAGAAAAACCCTTGAGCCAAAATGATCAAAACCCTTGCTTTATGATGTAAATATGGAAACTTGACTTGAATGCAAGCTAATGACACTCATACAAGCTTGAAAACACTTGTATGCATGGAAAATCTCTCATAGAAATAACTTAGAATTTTATGAAGAGAGTGGAGGCTATGAGAGGAATGATTTTGCCATAGTTTGTTACTTGAATGAATAATGATGATTTAGCTTTAGGTTAGGGGCTTATTTATAGAGATTAGGATTAGTTTCAACCTTAGGATTAAACCCTAATTCCAATCTCAGCCCTTAAAACCGAATCTGGCCCCAAAACCTAACCAAAACCCCAAAATGGTGCACCAGGCAAAACTGCCCGGCTGAACCAAGTCGACAGCCAAGTCGACAGGGCTGTCGACTTGGGTCCAACCAAGTCGACTGCCAAGTCGACAGGCCTGTCGACTTGGTTGGCTTGGCGGGAAATTTCCCGCCTAGCCTTCCAGGCCCGAAATTCGAAATTTGAACTTGAAATTCAAATCTGTTTTGAACTTGAAATTTTCTGAAAACTTCATTGGGCCTTAATCGGGTCATACGGACTCCGATTTTCGAAAACTCGGACTCTATTTCGCGTTTTTTCCGAGACGAACGCAATGGAATAGCCCTTTTCCCTTGATTCAGATTTATAAATTAAATTCTGCCTCGATTTATGTTATAACAGGTTATTGAAAATACGGGTTGTTACACTTCGGGCGATCCCCCTTCTGGTCAGCCCTCTGGGCGCAGACACGTAGAGCGCGCCAGCTCGTTTATGACCGACCGTGTGAGACAGCTTGCTGCTTGTTGCTTGGCGATTGTTCAGGGATCGGCGCATGTCGAGCTTTGGGAGATTTTGACAATTTTCCGCCATGATCAGCGGAATGTGGAGATTGTTCAGGAGCTTATCGATGAGGGCATACGTGGTTTTATTTTAGCGGAGTTGAGCGCATTACCACATTGTCTTTTATTTTAGATATTCATGTATTTCTTTTAATTTTAGTCTTGTTGTGTTCTTTATGTTTGTATTTCTGATCGTGTAATGAAAATGTAGTCGCTTTGTTTAATGCAATTAGTATTTAATTAATTCAAAACAATTAATTTAACAATTAAATACTACGTTCAAATACCCCGTTCATAGCTAAAAACATATACCTTGTTCGCTACAGTACCCCACTCAAATGCCACGCTCAAGTACCCCATTCTCGTTCGTTAAGAACGCACCCATAGGTTTGTAAGTGTGAAGGGTGGTTGGGCTGCGACACGTTTCACGTTTGTTTTGTACAAATTTGTTTAGAATTTACTTAGGGTAGGTTATACTCTCTGATAGCTTTGCATGGATGCAACGGTTAAAATATTATTATAATTTATACGGTTACTGTTATTTAACGTGGTACATTAAATTTATAACGATACACACGAATTCCAAACGTCACGAAATTGGGCAAACCGCTACGTCTTAACGTTCTGGTCCCGATGGAATTTGTTTCGTTGAAAATGGACTCCATTTGCACAACGACGTTATTTTAATTTATCGGTTTGCCTTTAAATTGTACGTGCAAATAAAACAACTTTAATTGTCTCCAAACTGGAAATATATCAATAATTAGTTACAAGTATTCCAATAAAACTTGTTCCGTCGAAAACGGAGATCGCTTGAAAAAATGATTATTTTTAAAACTTATATAATATCGATAAAATAATACTAAATTCCTAAACAGTTCAATTTAACAATAATAAATTAATATCATCGTATATATATTCAAATGGAATCTTATACGGCTTCAGACTCCACCAATATAGATTTTAAAACTCAATATTTAGGAATTTGGTTTTAACGGTATCCAAAAATATAGAAATTCCTTTATATTTATTAGTTAAATCGTTATAATTTATTAACGACTCCATAGCGACTATTTCAGAATTTGATTTGGACATAACTTGCAATCTATACGATGAAATCTTGATTTTTTCTCTTTCATTAGAAAATTATTATCAAATAGATTCAAACGTTTCTTGTTTCAAAGAATTCTGACTTATATCGGATACTATATATTCAATTGAAGTTTAAATCGTAAATTACAAACTACCACGACTTTTCGAGCTCGTTTTAATTATATTATAAATTTAAACGTTCAACCTCCATTTCGTTAAATAAATTCGATATAAAAATCCATTAATATCACCAAATCAATATTTAAAACAGATTTAAATATTCATAATTAACGTTCAAAAATCTGGGATGTTACGAAATATGTGTGTCCACATTTTCAAAATTTCTTCATAGTTACACTACACTAAAGCCATCATATAGCAACGACTTTGAGTTGTTGCATATGAATTTAGCAATGGCTTTTAGCCGTTGTTAACATCTGGGTTGCTAAATGTAGCAACGGTCCAAGCCCGTTGCTAAATTTATTTTTGCAAAGGCTCAGACCGTTGTGAAATATTAATTTGCAACGGCTTTTATCCATTGCAGAATAAATTTTGCAACGGCTTCTCTCCATTGCTATATGGTCTACTAATGTGAAATTGTTTACTTTAGCCACGGCTATGGACCGTTGCTATTTTATTTAGCAATGATTTATGACCGCTGCTGAATTGAAAGTTTTCTAAAAGAAAATTATTTTTTTGACCATTTCCAGCATTTCATATACAGCAGAAATCTTTGCATATCTGATATAAATACCACAACAGTTCATAATATTACGATATTTTCAATACATTCAACATCAGTAACCAAAATAATATTACGATATTACACTGCATTTTGACCTCACCAAATCAATATTACAGCACGTATACCTTCATAAAGTACAAATACTACACACATACGTCACAATTGAAATAACATACTACAAACACTACATTTGAACTGCACCATTGTTTAATAGACAAGCAAAGGCATAATAAACCATAGTTTCTGGAAAAAGCATCCTACACCATAGATTAATAGTTCCTAGAAAGAAAAGCATAACAAAATATGTTAAATATGCCCAGATTAATTCTCATACAAAAATATTTGCGAATTTGGGGATCGGGTTAATTCACATACTACGTTAAGAGGAAAAAGAAATCAAAACACAAAATACATATTGAAAAATAAGTAAATAATCAACATATACCATAATCCGACCATCAACTACATATAAACTCCAATAACTCCCCGTTTGAATCATCACCAGACCCTAAAATCTATTCACCATCTCAACATAATCACACCATAAACAACCAAACCTCCCAGCCACATCTTTTAGCTTATTTGCCCATGTCAGTACTGTTTGTTTCATTCTGACATTTAATTGTACTTGATCATACTCGTTTACCTGATTACTTACACATATCTGGATATTTTCATGCCTGCGAAGTTGCCAGAAGCTTAAAAATCCATTCAAAATGCGATTTAAAATAAAATGCGATTTAAAATATGATTTTGAATGCCATAAAGAATTTGTAAATGAACACATTATGTGTGCCAATACTTTTCAGTTTGCACCCCAAAATTATACATCAGTAATAAAAATAATGTTTGCTGATTGATGGTAAAAGTTACAGGCACTGGAATTAACTTTTACCAAGTTTGTTAGGTGGTTTAGCATACATACGGTCTCACCATCAGTCGAGACAATATCCCTTAAGCAGATTCATGTCCTCGTTATGAATATGTTATGCATCTACAAAATTGTTATGTAACTTATGGCGTTAAATTTGCTTCTTATTTTTTAACTTGTATTTCGCAGGCGATATGGGCGCGATGCTCTCCAGTCGTGTCAATGATTGTATCAAATGTCGACGTAAATGCTACTGCCATACTTACAATTGGCAGCAAGACATTTGAAGTTCGAATTAAAAAAAAATCACTGCTTGAGTTATTATAAATATAAAATAATGATTCAAATAGTGAGAAAATTAAATTTTTAGTTGGCTAATCATGAATTTAGTGCTCAGTACCGTTGCTGACGTCTGCGAAATTCAAGTGAGGTGACTTTTGACATTAGTTAGCAATTTACAACACCTGAGGTGAATGTGATTCTTTGAAAAAGAATTTAGCGGTTTTCATTGCCATTATGCTTCCATAGAGGTAGTAATGGTGAACAAGGATTTGTATTTGTGATCTTATTTTGATGTCATATCATAATATCTAACATGTCTTTATTTTAATGGCGAGCAGGGATTTGCATTTGTAATGCTTCCTTCACAAACAACATCACCAATCACCACCCCTAACAACCACCTTCAATTATATCAACCACCTCTACAATCGCCTTACTACTAGAAACCAAATAGAAGAACCACCCCCATCAACCACCACCCACCACATCTTTAAAACTAACCGATTTAACTCCGACTAATCACAACTGAACTCACAACATCAATTAATTTTAACAGGGAAACGCCTTTAATTCGAATAAAAGAACCTGAAAGTCAATTCGAAGAACCCAAATCCAAAAATGAATTCAATCCAAATTTCAAACATGCCTTTCGGTCAAGCAATCCGCGCCAGTTATCCTTCTTTTTACCCTTTAACTTTCTCTTTTATTTTGCATTTTATTTTATTTTATTTTTCAATTTTAGTTTGCATTTTTAACAGGGAAGATGGGAGGGATTGAGCATTAGTTTTGGGTTTGCTGGCCCTTGCTTGTGGGCAACCTTTTATTTTTCTTAATACAAACCCAATTGTTAAAAAAAATCCTGGGTTTTTTTTTGATTATTTTTGTTTGCATTTACAAATACCTTAAAAATGTATGTTGTATTCAATTTTCCTTTTATAGGCAGTACCCTTCTCTCTTTCTCTCTCTATTTTTTTACATACTACAATTATATTTGGTCTCGACTAACATCAAATTTAAGCTCAACGATCATATACATGGCCAAAAGAAAATGCACAACATCAAGCCATCTAAGCCAAGACGTAATGCACGGAAAATTCAGCACAAACTCAGGTATGCAGCACAAGAAAGTGTGCGGAGCAAACAACAGAAGTCAGAAAAGGATCATAATAGCTACAACAGCTTTTATTAAAATAGAATATTATGCTATTTGTTTAATAACATTACACTTAATCTTGAAATAAACATCTATTGGATGTGTATGGATTTAGAAGTGTATTGACACAAGCATGAACCAAATACAAAATTCGAGATTGCTCCATCAATACTTAATTGAAAAGAAATAATGGGTCAAATGACGAAACATAATACAAATACTGTAGAACAATGGAAACGAGATATATTAATAATTGACAAAAATTTAGGGTTGCAACTGTCCTAAGCGAAGTCTGTATCTGAACTTCTAGCTACAAACACACACATAATAACATTACGTATATACTTTTGCAAAAATTTGTGATATATCATTTGTCCTCTTTATCTTTACATAAACAATCATAATTCTTATTATCACGATTTCACTTATATGCACAATGAAAAATGTTACAATTAAACCTTTATGATACTCTGAAAGCATGTGTCCTTAAAAGTGCATATTAATATGCTGCTCTGAAAGTATATTAATATGATACTCTGAAAGCATCACGTCCCATTGTACTTCATAAATACATATATGCTATGGAATCAGAAAATATCAAAAGAAGATGAATGAGGATACATACATGTGCTCCCGCATCTACAGATATCCAATAAAACCTTTCGAATGGCGCACAAAACCTCCAACTCCAACTTCTTCAGAAGTCGTAGCAAGAGGATGGTTTTACTTGGCTTTGCTTTCATCTGGAAGCAGTATGTTGCCCACAACCAACTTGTCATGTGTTGGCAGTACAACATTTCCATGTATAACTAAACCCATCGAACCTTTGCATACTGAACCTGTCACAATGACCTTTAGATTAAAGTTTAAGATTTCACACTTCAAACTTACCGAATCGGAAGAATTATGCGGATTGTCAATGTAATTGTCAGACACTCTTTCAATAACATTGTGACATGCATTACTTCCTCCTTCATTCAAAGCATTGTCCGTTGTTTGCTTCTCATATTATCACTTAACCAATTCCACTAAAGTCTTAAATGTACCCTATACATTGAGCATCATATCCTCCATGTTTTTCGACCCTTGTTGAGAAATTTTAAGTTGTTAGCGTGCAATATTAAAGGCCTTAACTTGGGTCCTTGGTGTCTAGGTTCCAATACTACGAGTCCAGACTCTTTTATCCTTTTTAAAAACTTGTGACAGGATGTCTTCATCCAGCGGCAACTCCTCTTCCTCACAGTCTTTGATTACTTCCTTTACCTTCACAATTTTACCCTAAGCATGAAGCATAAATATATATAGTTAGAATGAATTTTGAAATTGCAAACACAAAAAAGACAACTACACACAAGTTAATGATTATACAAATTAAAATAGTGAATAATTCAAATAAGCAATTATTTGGCTAACTTAAAAAGTATGGAGAAGTCGAATCGGATATGCTTCCAACCTTTTTTGTATGAATTTTCTCCCATACTTCACGACGTGTTATTTCTTTTTTCGGATTTTCAATGGCCTGCAATAAAACAGGAAATACTAAATCTGCATTACTTATTCGCCACTTATAAAAGCATAGGTAATAAGTTCATTTTAGATCATGTCCACCATATCAGCCTGATAAAGCAATTTATACCAATTAACTTTCGGATTACAACAACATATTTTTGTTCATTTCTTGTTGTACATTGTAAAATTTTCAAAAACGAGATAAATAATGTTGATACAATCTTAAACTAAACCAGAAAGAATTGCTAAATTTACCTCAACATATCAAACAAAATCGTATATGTCTACAAAAGAAATATTTCAACGGAATAGTCGAAGTTTTAGATGTTAGATAATAAATCATATGCTTGCATATGGATAAATCACAACACATCAAACATAGACTTAAATCACGTGTTTAACCATGTCATCAATGAACTTCAACGTCAACATTTGATTTTCTGCGGTTTACTGGGTAGAAAAGTAAAGCATTCATTAGAAACTCACATTACAACATGACCGTTAGACCTATCAAAATATCCATAAATGCATCATATAATTCATGATCGAAAATTGGAGATTACAAGTACTAGCTTAGAGAAAATAGAATATATAAAAAAACTTCAGCTGCTACAATTGGCAGATGAATGTAATACTGTGGCACTACGAACATCCACAACGTTGTAAGAAAGAAGACAATTCATAAAAGCACACTTCCTTAATTTCTAACCTCTAACTGGCCTAGGTTTGATCCTACTTACTTTGAATTTATGACATATGTAGTCATTACTTAAATGGTTCAAAAAGAATACAACACTTTTTATCCAAATTTGTTTACATATATAACTAGCAATTTGATGTGAAGTCGACATTTTTAAAATCAATGTATTATTAAAGAAATCATATAATAGAGCATATGCTTAAAGGTGCATATATCTTTTAGTAAAACAAAAGTCCATTTCCAATTTTAGTCAACAGAAAATGCACTGGTTCAGGGGAGAAATGCACTGATTCTACGTGTGACAACATCTGATTGAGGGTTATTGATTTTTGTGAATTTGTATCAATTGGACGGTTATAAAAAGTGTTGTATGTTTTTCATAAATATTTGAACTAGAGATAATGAAAACTAAAAGTGAAAAACATACCATACCTGTTGATTTTATGCGATTCAAATATTTGTTTAAGAGGGAAAGAAATTAGCTAATTGATTCAACTAATCAGTTATGTTATATGTGGGAATATTTGATAGGATATTTTGATAGGTAATAAATTGATAGCATAATCAATCAATGGATTTATAAATGGGGAAAGATGAATGTTCATTAAATTTGGAATATGAAGGGATAAATGATTAGCTTGGAGAATCATGCAAGGAAGGAAATGTGTGGAAACCAAGACCATTACTTTCCATTTACACAACAATTAAATCATGGACATTTGGAAAGGTTTCAAGACAATCTAGAAATTAATTTCTTCATGGGTATTGTTATATACACTCCAAATATTGTTAAGAGGAGACCAATTTTTTATTTTTTTAAAAATTGTTAAGGGGAGTACCAATGAAGAAAGTAGCCCCTTAACAAATAAAGGTAATTTTACCTTATTACCCATTTAGCCCCTTAAAAATAAAGGTAATTTTACCTTAACAAATATTGCAAGGGCCATAGTATTTTATTTTTTCAATTCGCATATATCGTTTTCTTAAACCCTAAAGGATAAGCGTTTTCAGAGAAATAGGATCGAACTATTTTTTTTGGTCGACATAAATATGCTAAATTTTATAATTACGAAGGCAATGCACCGAAATGATTATTAATTTTTGACATATCACTGTCGAATACATACATAATTGATTACGTGCTACATTCAGTGCAGTGGTGACGAACTGCTTATTTTAATTCGGTTTCCCTTGTCGAATAAGTTTTTTTTAATCTAATTTGAAGGGGCAATCCAGGAATATTGAGTAGTGTGAAATAATATGTTTGCGTATCCCCTTAACAATTTTTCAAAGAGTGAAGTGTTCTTAAAAAATGACCCCCCTTAACAATTGTTGGAGTGTTAATAACAACACCCTTCTTCATCTCCAAACAACCTTTCATCCTGAAGCCTATTTAAATCTTCATATTTGTGGAGTATGAATGTGAAAGAACACTCAACGTTACCCTCTTCTTCGGCATACCCTAATTTTTATAGTCAATCAATTAAGGGTTTTAAGCGCGTACAAGTCTTTGTTGAAATTGACTATTCAATTTGTAATTATAGGTTAGTCTCTCTATCTACTACCTATAATTTTATAATATCTCTCTTGTATTTTCTTTGTACTTTTTCAGTGAAATAAAGAATAGTTGTTGGGTTCGTGGACGTAGGCATAGCCGAACCACATTAAACCTTTGTGTCTTCTTCTATTTTGTATTGTTTGGTGATTGTTTTTCACCGAGTTTACGGTTGTTAATTAGTCGACAAGCTTAATCCTCTCACTACAAGAAATTTGGCCTTTACCTACCAATAAATATGGGTAGGTAAAGAGAACTTTTATCTACCAATATTTAATGGTAAAATCTATTGGTAGGTAAATATTGTCAATGTTATAAGATTTTATAAGGATGATTATCTACCAATAACTATAGGTAGGTAAAATGTATTATCTACACATATACATGAGGAGAAATTTTTGGCAATTAACCCTTACATTTTTCTCATATCATTTTAAACTTTCATTAAAAATAATGCTGAGTTGTGTGATGATGTGTCAAAAAAAAACATTCTAGCAATTTTTTTGAATTGAAGATTTCGTTTACAAATCCTGGCAATGTTTTTTTTATAAAATCATTTCTTTATTAATTATTAATAATTATTTTGAAATATGAAATAATTAACAGTTAATGAATTGATAAACAATAATTAAATTGTAAATAATTAATATTAACTAATCATTCGTTAATAACTTATCATACATTGTTAGTTTTTTAAAAACAATTGACTACTGAAGTTTTAGCTTTAATTTTTTCTAAAATATTTCACAATTTCACAGTAATATGTCATTATCTCAAATGACTAAAACATATTTTCTCTAGTTTATTACAGAGCTGCAATCCATACCATCCTCCGTTGAATTATATTAACGAATATAGTATATAAATGACAGTTGAACGTATAATTATATTATAATTAAAAACGAGCTCGAAATGGCGCTGCAGTTCATAATTTGGCGAATTGAACTTCAACTGAATATACAGAAGCCGTTTTAAATCCAATTTCCGTGAAACAAGAAATGTACGGAGCCGGTGAAGTAAAATTTTCTAATGGAACAGAAAAATCAGAATTTCGTCGTGTAGATTTTGATTTATGTCCAAATCAAATTTTAGAAAAGTCGCTAAAAACCGGGTCGTTACAGTTGGTAGTGACCCGACGATCCGGTCCAATTTGAGCTGACTAAATAACACAAGTCCAACCCAAATTGCACTGGGAACCAGGAAACTAATAGAAAGAAGTTAGAGGGTGAGAATATACAAGATAGAAACTTATGGAATATAAGAAGCAGAAGAACATCATCATCAGAGTAAACACGAATCTCACAGCGGAACGAATAAAATATAACATAACTTTTGAAATAGAAACAGTATATGTATACAATAACATTGCAGAGTACAACACTTACAACAACAACGGAAATAAACAATAGCTATATAACCTGAAGCCTTCTGCTCCCAGCTCTCCAAGTATATCTGTAAAATCCCGTTTACTTGACTGCCCGTACAAATTAGGCACCCAAGAGTTTAGGGAAAACAACAAAATAAACTCCGGGTCAGTCATGGGACTGATGTGAATAAATCTCCAAACACTTGGCTTAAATAAAGGATATCTCATAAGACCACGCCATGAAAACGGAACTGGTCTCTCCATATTTACAATGTTAAAATGGTCAAAATTTTGATAGTCGGTGATTTAACTATCAAATGAAAAACGCGTGTGCAAACAATGATATTATTTCCAGATGGAAATTATATCGATCAATCATCATTTAACATGTATCTCTTTATTTCATTAATTTACTTATCTCCTATTTTCCTATATTTTAAATTCTTATTTTCTATTATCAGAAAACATTTCTGTTTTCTTATTTGGAAAACATTTCCAAAACTCCTTCACAGGATTTAGACTGATGTTTAAATCAAACATCGCCATGCCAACTCAAGCCATTTGCTAAATTCACTTAACCATCATTCACTATCAAACCTTACCATTCCTTAGTTAAGGAGGAAGTCAATCAAGTTGGGGTATAATTACCTCTCAGACCTTAACTGAACAGCGTTTTAACTTCAAAATAGTCAAAGTTTATCTTTTAAATCTTTAACAAACTTCCTTACGTAACTCTCGGATTCTATTTACGTATCCACTTCTTTATTGAAAACATTTGATTATAACGATAACGTTATAATCCCTACTTCTGGAATGTCTAACTTAAAATCTAACCTTTATTTCTTACTTTGAATAATTAACCCAACAACTAGTTTATTTATAAATAAATAAATCTTGATTTCAAATAGGAAAGTAAATAGTACTTTTCCCGAATTCGATATAATCGAATTCGACATATAACTCCCTTTCGAGTAATCTCTATTCGATTAACTCTCCTTCGAATAACTAATATTTGATTAACTCTCTTCGAATAACTTATATTCAATTAACTCTTTTCGATTAACCCTCTTGATTTAATTCTATTTAATTAACTCTAATCGATCAACTCTATTCGATTTACTTCTAATTGTTAACTCTTTTCGATTTACTTCTAATTGGTTAACTCTATTCGACTAACTTCTATTCAAATAACTAAATTCGAATAACTCCTTTTGATTAACTCCTATCCGATTAACTAACAGTCGACTAATTCTTATTGATTAACTACTATTTGATTAACTTTTATTTCATTAACTCTATTCGATTTAACTCCATTCGCTTGACTCTAGATCGCAGCGATCATAATGGTTACGCCTGATTCCCTCAGGAAACATCCGACCGCCGTAGGCTATCTGCAGCCCTGCGAATTACGCTAGTAGTCGTGCGAAATGGCAACTCATCCTGAATAACTATGTTTGACTAACTCTATCTCAAATAACTATATTCGATCAACCCTAATTGAATAACTAATATTCAGTTACTCCTAATTCGATTAACTGCGTTCAATTAACTCTATCTGGCTAACTCTAACTGATTAACTCTAGTCGACTAACTCTATTCGATTACAAATACTTCCTTTTCTATTTGTCTGTATTTATTTCATATAAATATTTCCTTAATATAATTTTATTTATTTTCTCAGATAATTCCTCTTTTTTCTTTATTTATTTTCTAAATAAATAATTCTTTTTCAATACTATTTGTAAATGTTTTACAAATATTTCTCTTTCGATTTCATTTGTAAATGTTTTACAAATATTCCCTTTTTATCTTTATTTATTTAACAAATAATTATTTCCTTTATCTTTCTATTTACAAGTGTTTTACAAATATCTGCTTTTCGATTTCATTTGTAAAGGTTTTACAAATATTTCTCTTTCGGTTTCATTTGTAAAGGTTTTACAAATATTTCTCTCTCTATTTCTGTTTCACAAATATGTCCTTGTATATTTGTTTTCACAAATATTTCCTTGCATATCTTTATTTATTTTCTAAATAAATAATTCGTTTATGATATCCTATTTATTTACTAAATAAATAATCCGTTTAATATCTCCTATTTATTTAACAAATAAATAGCTCCTTTATAAAATCTTATGATTTTATAAATATTTCCTTTTTATCTTGCCAATTTTCCTTTTTATAAATATTTAATTTATAAAGATTTCCCTTTATTATAATTCCATTTATAAATATTCTCTTTTATAAAATCTTATGATTTTATAAGCATTTCCCTTTTTATAAAATCTTTTGGTTTAATAAATAAATTCCTTCTTTAAAAGCTTTGGATTTTTAAAATAAATCCCTTTAATAAAATCTTCTTTGATTTTATAAATATTTTCTCTTTTATAAAATCCTTTGATTTTATAAATAATTTATTTTCAATATTCACTTTGAAAATTCCCTTTTTAACGTTCCGGTATGTTAGGGTATTTAACAAATCAAATCATGTTGACCAATACCGTCCAAACACACATAATCGACAACATATTATATATCACATCATATATTACAATATATGAACAGAACAGTATTATAAATATTGAGGAACCCAGTTAGCTCCCTCCAACCTGTTTCCCTGCATCACAGATGTTAAACAACACGTATATACAATATTCTGTTAAACAGAATCAATATTCGATTAACGATTTATATATATATACACATATCGTTATCTATGATTTCAATCAATACACAAACAATTCAACCAAACAGTTAACACACAGCAATCACTCATCATTTATTAGTTCTAAATATACGTTATAAAAATAGAACTGTTCAGAGTTGGTGAGTTTTACTCACATTGGACGATCGTCGTTAATAACGATAACCCTCGCTTGATTCAAACAGACAATTTATTTTGCAATAAATTTTGATGAGCTCGAATTCACTCCCAGTAAGTTCCATTTGGTAGCCACCATCCATACAATCCCAACGGATCTTGTTTCGCTGAAATCCGATCATGTATGACAAAGATATGAATTTTACATGTTATACGAATAATTTAAATTTAAATAAAAACCTAACTTTTTATTTAAAACAAAAGAATGAGCCTTCACCTTTGAACATGGCCCAACCAAACTCCAACATACCAACCCGATTACTACTCCCCTTCTTCCTCTAACACTGTTGTGGCCTCCCTGTACTCCACACCATCACCGTACATCCCAAGCTCCATCACCCCTCAAATTCTTCACCGAACAAGAAACCACGGCCACCATTCGACTTCTCTTCAATCTCTCTACACTCTCATACCCCTATTGTATAGATCGTCGCCTTCACTTGATTTCCACCCTCGACCCCAAAACCCACGGCTTCAGCAAAAGTGCCGAACTTTTCCATCACCATTTTTCTCAAAAAAATCCACTCGAGCTCCTTATCCCTCGAGAAAACCAAATCTAACGTTTAAAACTTGAATTGTTGTTTCAAATTTCCAAATCATTCATCCTTAGGCTACTGCTGCAAATATCGAACTCTAGAAGCAGTAATCGAAATCAACAAAACATATACCATGGTGAAGGGCTCGATCTCAGGAGCGCAGAAATACATATTATGAGATTTTTAAGTATGTATTTCGTTTGATTTTGATTTTTGTTTCTCACGAAACTGTTTTCCTGAAGAACACAATGTGACGCGGTTTATATAATGGGGATGGAATTGTTGTGTGGCTGAAAAGAATTGGGTATGTGGCCTTTGTTTTGACCTCTCAATGAGTTTAGATATTTTCTTTTATTATTTTATATTCGTTTTAGCCTTTTAAAAATCCGTGCGATCACACACGATATTCAAAAATCATGGAAATTGACATGCAGCTAGAGTTTGACATTACGAACCCAACGAAACTGGTTTCGTCGAATTCCGACTCCGTTTGCTCACACAACGTATTTTTAAAGGTCAATTTATCGACTGTTTTTCACTCTAAAAATCCATACAGCCACATACTGACTCTAAAAATCACGAAACTTGGAATCTAATAATAATTTACATTTCGGATCCAAGAAAATTAGTTTCGTCGAATTCTGAGGTCGTTTGTAAAACTGGCTATTTTTAAAGCCCTAATTAACCCTTTTAAATATATAAATATATTTAAAAACTATTAAATTAAATATTTAAAAATAAATATTATCGTATATATTCACATACGATATCATATAGCTCCACAATATTCCTATATGGATTTCTAACTCGATATTTCAAATCCCGATTAAATCGATATTTGATTTATAATGAAATTCCTTTTATAAATATAAATAATCCCTGTATACATTATAAAGGAATTCCACAGCGACTTTTCTAAAATTTGATTTAGACATAAATCAAAATCTACACGAAGAAATCTCGATTTTTCTCTTCCACTAGAAAAATATACTTCACCAGCTCCTAACGTTTCTAGTTTCACAGAAATCCGATTTAAAACGGCTTCTGTATATTCGTTTAAAGTTAGAATCACCAAATTACGAACTGCAGCGCCATTTCAAGCTCGATTATAATTATAATATAATTATACGTTCAACTGTCATTCAAATAATATATTCGTTATTCAAATTCACTTCTAAACTGAATTAAATATCACAGATGATCCAATTCACACCTTATTGTGAATACCACTATTTTTGACTATTTCAGAAATTCAATATATTATTATATTATTTATTTTAATTAAATATTCAATATTATTTAATTCTGGTCATTTTAAATAACAAAACCATTTTTTAAATAATTAAATAAATTATTTATATACTGTAAAAATACGGGTCGTTACATTCTTTCTCCCTTAAAATAATTTCGTCCTCGAAATTGCTAAGGTAGAAAACAACCATATTAACTGATTAGAACTTATTTGTTCACTTCTTAACTTCAGTTTCAACTGCTCCAATTTAATTTCAATAAAATATTTATTTATTCCTACTAACGAAAATTCCCAAAAATCCTGAAATTTTTCTAACACCTTAACTTTTCGAAAAATTTCGCCAGCACCTCCTTTGTACTGGTCAATAGCTCAAACTCCAACTCGCCTCTCTAGGCCTTCTCCAACCCAAAAGAAAATCAAACAGCCAAGCGGCTTGCCAAATTGGCTCATAAAAAGCTCATACCCAATATGAAATATAAACTAGTACCTTTTTGTTGGCATACCATTATATCTTTTCCTTTCGTTACCAACAATTCAGCATATACCCATGCACTCCAATCAATCCCTAATCGATTTATCCACAGATCTAATAATTCGCTTATATCCAAGCCAAATTTCATTCAAACTCCAACATCAAATTTCAAACTCGTAACTCGTCAACTCAATCCATTTAACTTCATACGTTAGATTTAAATTCCAGAATTTAAATTCCTAGGCTTATTTCATATCAATTTGAAATCATAGTACCAATTCAAAACCTTTGACTTTCTAAACAACTTGTTTCCTCAAAGCAATTTAAAACAAAACCTTTTGTAGTAATCCGTCACTTAGAACTCGAAAATGAACACCGATGATGCACCATCGGAATTTATTTTCCAGATATCGAAGTGAGTTCAATACTATATTTCTTTCAAAAACATTCTTAAACATTTCCATTTTGAAATCAGTTCAAAATATCCTTCCAATGTTTGTAAACAATTTAAAATCTCTCAGGATTTTAAAATTCTCATATATTATACTTATATGAATTCTAATTGGTTATTTATAACCATTTCACGTTTTATAATCTTATTCGATTATAAAAACAACCAACATATCCAATATATTTCCAAGATATATATTTCCTTAATAACAAAATATAGTTCGGGTAAAATTATTTCATTTGCCTTCTTTCAAAACATACCATGTTGGTTCAACGTATTCAAGTGTTTAGAAATCCCTACCGATACAGTGGATCAAACTGATCGACCAGAATTCATAAGCCACTCAACCAATGAATCTCCAGAATATAAAACAAATTTTTATATCAAATAACAAATACGTTCACTCGTATATATACACTCAACTCAATCTAGGGTTTTACTAACCCCATCTCTACTGAGTCACGCCACAGAGCCAAGGTAATAACTTAACCTTAAGCTCTGATACCAACTGTAGTGACCCGACGATCCGGTCCAATTTGAGCTGACTGAATAACACAAGTCCATCCCAAATTGCATTGGAAACCAAGAAACTAATATAAAGAAGTTAGAGGGTGAGAATAGATAAGATAGAAACTTATAGAATAGAAGAAGTAGAAGAACATCATCATCAGAGTAAACACGAATCTCACAGCGGAACGAATAAAGTATAACGTAACTTTTGAAATACAAACAGTATATGTATACAATAACATTGCAGAGTACAACATTTACAACAACAACGGAAATAAACAATAGCTATATAATCCTGAAGCCTCCTGCTCCCAGCTGTCCAAGTACATCTGTAAAATCCCATTTACTTGACTTCCCATACAAATTAGGCACCCAAGAGTTTAGGGAAAACAACAAAATAAACTCCGGGTCAGTCATGGGACTGGTGTGAATAAAACTCCAAACACTTGGTTTAAATAAAGGATATCTCATAAGACCACGCCGTGAAAATGGAACGGGTTTTCCCTTATAAAAATCCAAACATCTTTGAAAGGAAATACCATTCTGATATTATAATAATGTCTAAATACAAATAGATATCAATCTAGTAGAACGCTTTCATCTCACGTTCCACATATATAATGTAAAATCATAAACTACAGGCGCTTATTGGATGATTGGATTTCCAACTATGACAAGGTATGGAACCACCTTCCGATCAGTGTACTTTAGGAATGATACACTGGAGTTCAACAAGAACATCTTGCAACTCAGCCACGCATGACCGACCACTCATTTCTCTTGAGTGTATCGAATGTATATCACCAATGGTTGGGATCAGCAACCGTTTCCCGTATATATATATATATATATATATATATATATATATATATATATATATATGGGACAACATTGATAGATTAAAGAAGAAAATGAATATTCTCTAGATAGTTGATTATACACCCTACTTCGGAGCGACCGACTTAGCCATGCTGCCTGCCCGATTTTTGTCATTTACCGGATGTCAGGATAGAAGCTACGCTTATCTTTTTCATATCACGTCTTCATTTACTTGGAATACCACATCGTCATACCCGCCAAATCATTATCGATTTCCCTAACGGTATCACGGGTATGAAGCTAAGAGAAACGAATTCCTCCGCCACCAAACGTAATAAGTTTGAAGAGATCTACATATATGATTCGTTAGGAATACTCTGTCAGACATTCGTCCATACAAGTTGTCCTGGGACTGGACAAACCGAAGGCACTATTTAGTACATCCATCTTAGGCAATCGTTATCTAAGATTTATACAACATCTCTTGCACTTTACTCCGTCTTCAATATATTCAGCATACTTGATTCGCAATGCTTATGCCAATACGGAGTGGTTCTTCGGATAATAATCCAACCGGTCTCTCCATATATACAATGTTAAAATGGTCAAAACTTTGATAGTCGGTGATTTAACTATCAAATGAAAAACACGTGTGCAAACAATGATATTATTTCCATATGGAAATTATATCGATCAATCATCATTTAACATTTATCTCTTTAGTTCATTATTTTACTTATATCCCGTTTCCCTATATTTTAAATTCTTATTTTCTATTATCAGAAAACATTTCTGATTTCTTATTTGGAAAACATTTCCAAAACTCGTTCACTGGATTTAGACTGATGTTTAAATCAAATATCGCCATGCCAACTCAAGCCATTTGCTAAATTCACTTAACCATCATTCACTATCAAACCTTACCATTCCTTAGTTAAGAAGGAAGTCAATCAAGTTGGGGTATAATTACCTCTCAAACCTTAACTGAACAACGTTTTAACTTCGAAATAGTCAAAGTTTATCTTTTAAATCTTTAACAAACTTTCTTACGTAACTCTCGGATTCTATTTATGTATCCACTTCTTTATTGAAAACATTTTATTATAACGATAACGTTATAATCCCTACTTCTGGAATGTCTAACTTAAAATCTAACCTTTATTTCTTACTTTGAATAATTAACCTAACAACTAGTTTATTTATAAATAAATAAATCTTGATTTCAAAACGGAAGGTAAATAGTACTTTCCTCGAATCCGATATAATCGAATTCGATGTATAACTCCCTTTCGAGTAATCTCTATTCGATTAACTCTCCTTCGAATAAGTAATATTCGATCAACTCACTTCGAATAACTTATATTCAGTTAACTCTTTTCTACTAACCCTCTTGATTTAATTCTATTTAAGTAACTCTAATCGATCAACTCTATTCGATTTACTTCTAATTGGTTAACTCTATTCGATTTACTTCTAATTGGTTATATCAATTCAACTAACTTCTATTCAAATAACTAAATTCGAATAACTCCTTTTGATTAACTCCTTCAAATAACTGATTTCGAATAACTCCTTTTGATTAACTCCTTTTGATTAACTCCTATCCGATTAACTAATAGTCGACTAATTCTTATTGATTAACTACTATTTGATTAACTTTTATTTCATTAACTCAATTCGATTTAACTCCATTCGCTTAACTCTAGATCGCAGCGATCACAATGGTTACGCCTGATTCCCTCAGGAAACATCCGACCGCCGTAGGCTCCCTACAGCCCTGCGAATTACGCTAGCAGTCGTGCGAAATGGCAACTCATCCTGAATAACTATGTTTGACTAACTCTATCTCAAATAACTATATTCGATCAACCCTAATTGAATAACTAATATTCAATTACTCCTAATTCGATTAACTGCGTTCAATTAACTCTATCCGGTTAACTCTAACTGATTAACTTTAGTCGACTAACTCTATTTGATTACATATTTCAAATTCCAACTATATCTAAAATATAACCTATTTTGAGAGTCTCTAATGGGGAAGGGTTTTCCGCCTCCACCATATTTCCTCTTTCAGATCTTCGTTTCGTCTCCTCTCTTCTCCCCCTCCGCCACCAAGTTTCGTCCTCCATTAACCTTACCTCCTCATCCGCTGTTTTTCTTTTAGTTTATCTACTCTCGGTTTTTCTTTTTCAGTTTGTTTTTTTGGGCTTCCTTCTCCTATCTCCAAAATTGAATCCACAGTTTCCGCAACTCTGTTGTGCCTCCTCGCTCAGATCTGAATCACTCGCCTGTTATCGTCCATTGCTGATGCTCTTGAGCCCCTCTTTGCTAGGGTTTGCTGGTTCAGCAAAGTCAGTTGGTTGGATTTACAGTTTTGTTTCAGATCTGAATTTTTCCTTGAGTTTCGGCTGTTTTTTTGCTGGTTTTTTCGTATGGTGTTGCCTCTGTGGACTTTGGGGGGGAGTTTCGCTTTCGTGACAGCATGGCAGATCTCGTTTTGGATCGATTGCTCAATATTGTCTTCCCCCTAGCTGGCTGTTGCCTTGTATCGCTTGTTGGCACGGTGCTTTATCGTTATGCAGGTTCCCCACCTTTTCTGATTCTTCAGCCTTCTTTCAGCTTTTCATGAGCCCAATTCAATGACCTTATCCCATTATCTTGCTTCAGGTGTCGCTGTCTTCTCTGTTATTCCACCTGGTGTGCAGTCTCGCCTTCTTCCATGACCAGTATTGTGTCACGTCATTCTATGGCTGGTAAGTTGTCTATCTTTCTATGAGCAGTGTGTTCATCATCTGTCGGTGGACCATTGCTTGTTCTCGGCTTTATCAGCCGATGGGATGATTGTGCTGGCTTGTTTATGGTGTGGAGGTTTCTTTGTACGCTATGTTGTCGGATGGTTCTATGTTATTTGCGATCTGTCACGAAATTTTGGTGATTATGGGTTTTTGTTTCTGGTTGGGTTCTCTTATTGGATCTTTGGGTTCTGATGTTATTGGTGTGTTTGGGAGCCTGTTCTTGCTTGCGTTGTTGTTTTGCTGCTGGTTTACTGCTGATTCATGGAGTTCTCTTTTGATATGCGGCTGTCTGGATGGTGTGGTGTTCAAGGTTGGAGATAGGGAGTTTGTTATGTTTTGTCTGTTTGTTTCTTTCCTTCGTTATGTTTTTGTTTTGTGATGCTTTTGTTTTGCGAAGCTGTTTGGCTTCCTTTGGTTGTTGTTTTGTATTTCCTTTTCTGTAGGATTTGTAATAGTTTGTGTTCTACGGAAATCCTTTTGTAAAAAAAAAAAAAAAAAAAAAACTCTATTTGATTATAAATACTTCCTTTTCTATTTGTTTATATTTATTTCATATAAATATTTCCTTTATATTATCTTATTTATTTTCTCTGATAATTCCCCTTTTATCTTTATTTATTTTCTAAATAAATAATTCTTTTTCAATACTATTTGTAAATGTTTTACAAATATTTCTCTTTCGATTTCATTTGTAAATGTTTTACAAATATTCCCTTTTTATCTTTATTTATTTAACAAATAATTATTTCCTTTATCTTTCTATTTATAAGTGTTTTACAAATATCTCCTTTTCGATTTCATTTGTAAAGGTTTTACAAATATTTCTCTTTCGATTTCATTTGTAAAGGTTTTACAAATATTTCTCTTTCTATTTCTGCTTCACAAATTTGTATATTTGTTTTCACAAAAATTTCCTTGCATATCTTTATTTATTTTCTAAATAAATAATTCGTTTATGATATCCTATTTATTTACTAAATAAATAATCCGTTTAATGTCTCCTATTTATTTAACAAATAAATATCTCCTTTATAAAATCTTATGAATTTATAAATATTTCCTTTTTATCTTGCCAATTTTCCTTTTTATAAATATTTCATTTATAAAGATTTCCCTTTATTATAATTACATTTATAAATATTCTCTTTTATAAAATCTTATGATTTTATAAGCATTTCCCTTTCTATAAATCTTTTGGTTTTATTAATAAATTCCTTCTTTAAAAGCTTTGGATTTTTAAAATAAATCCCTTTTATAAAATCTTCTTTGATTTTATAAATATTTTCTCTTTTATAAAATCCTTTGATTTTATAAATAATTTATTTTCAATATTCACTTTGAAAATTCCCTTTTTAACATTCCGGTATGTTAGGGTATTTAACATATCAAATCATGTTGACCAATATCATCCAAACACACATAATCGACAACAGATTATATATCACATCATATATTACAATATATGAACAGAACAATATTATAAATATTAAGGAACCCAGTTGGGTCCCTCCAACCTGTTTCCCTGCATCGCAGATGTTAAACAACACGAATATAAAATATTCTGTTAAACAGAATCAATATTCGATTAACGATTTATATATATATATATCGTTATCGATGATTTCAATCAATACACAAACAATTCAACCAAACAGTTAATACACAGCAATCAGTCATCATTTATCAGATCTAAATATACGTTATAAAAATAGAACTGTTCAGAGTTGGTGAGTTTTACTCACATTGGACGATCATCGTTAATAACGATAACCATCGCTTGATTCAAACAGACAAATTATTTTGCAATAAATTTTAATGAGTTCGAATTCACTCCCAGTCAGTTCCATTTGGTAGCCACCGTCCATAAAATCCCAACGGATCTTGTTTCGTTGAAATCCGATCACGTATGACAAAGATATGAATTTTACAAGTTATATGAATAATTTAAATTTAAATAAAAACCTAACTTATTATTTAAAACTAAAGAATGGGCCTTCACCTTTGAACATGGTCCAACCAAACTCCAACATACCCAACCCAATTACTACTCCCTTTCTTCCTCAAAACACTGCCGTGGCCTCCCTGTACTCCACACCATAACCGTAAATCCCAAGCTCCATCACCCCTCAAATTCTTCACCGAATAGGAAACCACGGCCACCATTCGACTTCTCTTCAATCTCTCTACACTCTCATACCCCTATTGTACAGCTCGTCGCCTTCACTTGATTTCCGCACTCGACCCCAAAACCCACGACTTCAGCAAAAGTGCCGAACTTTTCCATCACCATTTTTCTCAAAAAAAATCCACTCGAGCTCCTTATCCCTCGAGAAATCCAAATCTAACGTCTAAAACTTGAATCGTTGTTTCAAATTTCCAAATCATTCAGCCCTAGGCTACTGCTGTAAATGTCGAACTCCAGAAGCAGCAATCGAAATCAACAAAACATATACCATGGTGAAGGGCTCGACCTCAGGAGCGCAGAAATACATATTACGAAATTTTTAAGTATGTATTTCGTTTGATTTTTGTTTCTCACGAAAATGTTTTCCTGAAGAACATAATGTGACGCGGTTTATATAATAGGGTCGGAATTGTTGTGTGGCTGAAAAGAATTGGGTGTGTGGCCTTTGTTTTGACCTCTCAATGAGTTTAGATATTTTCTTTTATTATTTTATATTCGTTTTAGCCTTCTAAAAATCTGTGTGATCACACACAATATTCAAAAATCGTGGAAATTGACATGCAGCTAGAGTTTGACATTACGAACCCAACGAATCTGGTTTCGTCGAATTCCGACTCCGTTTGCTCACACAGCGTATTTTTAAAGGTCAATTTATCGACTGTTTTTCACTCTAAAAATCCGTACAGCCACATACTGACTCTAAAAATCACGAAACTTGGAATCTAACAATAATTTGACATTGTGGATCCAACAAGATTAGTTTCGTCGAATTCTGAGGTTGTTTGCAAAACTGGCTATTTTGAAAGCCCTAATTAACCCTTTTAAATATATAAATATATTTAAAAACTGTTAAATTAAATATTTAAAAATAAATATTATCATATATACTCACATACGATATCATATAGCTCCACAATATTCCTATATGAATTTCTAACTCGATATTTCAAATCCCGATTAAATCGATATTCGATTTATAATGAAATTCCTTTAATAAATATAAATAATCCCTTTATAAATTATAAAGGAATTCCACAGCGACTTTTCTAAAATTTGATTTGGACATAAATCAAAATCTACACGTCGAAATCTCGATTTTTCTCTTCCACTAGAAAAATATACTTCACCAGCTCCTAACATTTCTTGTTTCACAGAAATCCGATTTAAAACGGCTTCTGTATATTCGTTTAAAGTTCGAATCGCCAAATTACGAATTGCAGCGCCATTTCAAGCTCGATTATAATTATAATATAATTATATGTTCAACTATCGTTCAAATAATATATTCGTTATTCAAATTCAATTCTAAACTGAATTAAATATCACAGATGATCCAATTCCCACCATATTGTGAATTCCACTATTTCTGATTATTTCAAAAATTCAATATATTATTATATTATTTATTTTAATTAAATATTCAATATTATTTAATTCTAGTCATTTTTAATAACCAAACCATTATTTGAATAATTAAATAAATTATTTATATACCGTAAAAATACGGATAAATTTAACAGCTTATTTTAAATCAAATCTAATGGTACAAATCTCAATCTACGTGATCTCCTTTGTGGCCTCAATATGCGTAGTCTCGTTTGATTGGCCACCTTCAAAATAGGATATTAAAAGCAAAGATGGCATAAAATTGCATTAATAATGAAAAATCAAATTTGGGCATAAAGTGGGTTTCAGTCGTTTTAATTTTTAGTAGATAAATTCTATTTGTACATTGTAAATTGCCTTACATACCCTATTTTTTTCCTTAAATTACATACACCACCTTTTGCTTAGTATATACATCATACGTATTACTAAACTATCCTCAGGTTAGTACAAAATAAAATAATTGTCTCATTTCAGTATCTTTCTCTAATGCGTTGATCGAACGAAGGAACCTTGATTTCTAAAATGAGTGAATTCACTTTTGCAATTCACATTCAATTCCTTACTTGAAGTTGTATTTATTCAGTTATTCATATATCAAAATTTAACTTTAAATTTTGAATAATAGAATGTTAAAATATTTAAATTTTGATTATAAATTAAAAATTAATTTAAATATTGTAAAAAATAAAAATTGTACTCCATGAACCATATTAACTTTAGTACTTAATTTGAAAATTTATTTTATCAAATTGAAATGCAAAACATAAAAACTAAGTATATATAAATATAATAAAAAAGAATATGAATAAAATTTTATGCTTCGATGGAAAGTAAATTAAATTCAATTGATAACACATAGAAATTTCAGTTATTTTATGTACGAAATTTTGCCAATTATATATAATGTGGATGTATCAAATTTTCATTCTTTAATTTTAATTATTTTTTAATAATTGTATGTCTATCTTTAGTTTAATAAGGGTGTTTTTTCATTTAATTGTATTAATTTTTTTACGGTGTAGGTAAAGCAATTAATGGTATATGCATTAATTTGCCTTTTTAGTATTCAAAAAAATGGAATATTGCAACCGTTTTCTTTGTGTTCAAAGTATTTGTGAACGTTTTTTTAAGTATCACAGTCTGTCAGCTTTATATATGATAAATAAATATTTATTGCCTAATAAGTATTACAGACTGTCAGTCTTGTATATGATAAGTAAATATTTATTGCATAATAATAATGCTTACAGTAACATATTAACACAAGTAAATCATCCGATAAAATCTGCAGTAAATCTATACTAATTATCCCTGGATTAATGCACATAATTACATATACACTAATACACAAACAAATTCAAAGTAAAAATATGAAGAAAATGAAGGTCTATGAAGGTCTCCACTCTCAACAATGGGAACCTGGTTTTCTCTCTTCTCAGCCGCCACAACTCTTTATGATGTTTTCTCTTTTTCATCCTCTTACCTTCACTTCATTCTCCTTCCTTACCTCAAATCTAGCTTATCCTGTCATCGTCGTGCCCTTCTCCAAATCCAATTTAATTTGCTTTACCCCTTTCAGATACCATCTTCCTTGCGCCTTAGAAGATTTTGGTCTTTTATCTTGGGTAATGGCGTAGTCAATCTTCTGGCAGTCCTTTTCTCTTCTTAAAGCTCTTACCTTTCTACGTAATCTACTTGTCTGCCGTAAACTCCTGTAAAAATCGTTCTACATGACTGTTACATCTCCAGTCATACAAAACTTTGTTGTTGATCAGGAAATCTGAACTCGATAAAGTTATCCTTCTTTGGTAAGAGAAAGAAGTGGGATTTGATCATAAAATGGTGAGCGATAGAGTCCAAACAAAGCTCCTATCAGAAATGGGAGTTCGATTAAACAAGAATTCAAATTTCAATTCCGAAGATACGGGATTTCTTAATCGCGATCAAGAACTTAACTTCATCAGAAGCGGTTCTTGCCCGCAGACGGTGGAAGGATCTCTGAACGCAAGCAGAACATTTTTGAATGATGAAGGTTTTAGGTTTTCGATCCGATCCTAATATCCCTACATATTATTTTGATCACGTGAAAATGAATCCGAGATTGTCGCCGCCTGAGATGTCGAGAGAGGACTAGAGGTCAATAGGGAGCTCAAAAATTGGAGGTATAAATGGCACTAGGGTGAATTTGTAAAATATGAAGAATGAGGAAAAATTGGAATGGGTTGATAAAGAAGGCGATGGTTTAATCGGGTTATCTTTAGGGAGGTAGAAGAGTTTTGCGGAAATTTTCCAGCTGAGTTTTATTTTCATCCACCACCACTTCTATTAGTTAATCCACTGTTTTATTTTAATTAGTTGATCCACAACTATTTTTTAAGTCAATCCACAAGTGAATTAACTTAAAGATTTTTTTTGGTCTATGTCTTTTTACCGTAACAGATGAAAAAAGCAATTCCTAATAAGAAGCTGCATACTAATTACATTCCTTTATTCCCTTCCTTTCATTTGCTGCATATGCTTTCACCATATAAATCAAATATTTCATCCCTTCTTCAACTTTCCCATATGTTATTCTACATAATTAACTAACATGAATGGAAAAACAGGCGGTCTACTGTATTTCAATGAATGGAACAATATGCAGTATGTTTCTGCAGCTTCATTTCTCTCAGTCGTATACTCTGATTACCCTTCCATGGCTAAAGCCAGTCTGCACTGCCCTGATGGAGAAATTGAACCTTTAGCTCTTCTTAAGTTTGCACAGTCCCAGGTACATTATATTATATTTTTCAAGCTATCTGCGCTTATTATATCAAAAACTAGATGGCAATTTTGTACGATGCAGGGTGAGTACATGCTAGGAAAGAACCCTAAATCAATGAGTTACTTGGTATGGTACGGATAGAAGTACCCTACACAAGTTCATGGTCCGTTTCTATCCAGATATTTCAGAGTATTCAGTATAGCAAACAAGCATGATATTTAGCATAACAAACGCTTTATGCTCGACGTATCTTTAGCACGTGTACACTACATGTGTATTATCAAGTGCTCCAAGATAATGTTCCAAGAACTTAGATGTTTGATATTTTAGGTGGATTTAGATGTCGGATTTAGGAAAGAAGAATAAACATACGAAGGAGAACAAGAAGAAAGGAAGTTATTTGATATTTTAAGTGGATAAACTAACTAAAATCTACATGTTATTAAAAGTCAAAGATCCTATAAATAGGGTGAATTAACTAACTAAAAAGGTGTATTAGAATAAAATTTACCTATTTTTAATTAAATTTAGTATTTTTATTTGTCTTCTTTTTATGACAAAATGAATAAATAAATAAATCAGTTATATGAAGAAGAAGAAAAAATACTATTGAGCCTTCCTTATCATCGAATCATCTCACTCTTTTTTGGGTATGATTATATGGTACGACTTGTTCGACATCAATATGTTTTGATTTGTTGCTCTTTATTCTGTCTTGCTTTCTAGTTTAGGTTATATATAGCTGAACGTTGAAGCTTGAGGTTTCTTCACTGCTAGTTGTTGATCTAGGTGATTTAATTTGTCACTTTGCCTTATGCATATCTTGGTGATTTTGGGACTGCTTTGCAGCTGCTCATGCAACTTTTTTGATTCATCTCATGTGTCAATTTGGTTTATAGTAGTTTGGTGTATCTAATGCAGTTGGAAATGTCTATTCTCAATCTATATGTTATAAAATGAGGTTCTTTTAAAACTTATAATTTTAACCACTTCTTATAGCTTCAAAGGCAGTCTAGGTATAAATTTCCACTGAGGGAAAAGCTCTTCGGCAGAGACCATCAAAGGTTGCAAAAACTTATTCAATACGGCTGGTAACCGTAATTTGGCAGAAACTGCCGTTGTTCGAGTGTGTGTGTATATATATATAAATATATACACACACACTCGTTTAGCCACGTCTAGAAAAGTGATGAGAAACAACCAACTTATTGATTTAAATAAAATTTAAATCAAAATTATATTTGTGAATTAAATTGTTTCCTTTTCAGTTTACTGTGCTATTTTATTATGACAAGTACGACAGGCGACTGGACAAATTCTGGAGCAAGAAGCCGATGACTAAAACTAGAGTGAGAGTGTGAGTGATTGTGTACATGTATATGAGTGAATGGGAATGTAGTAAGGAGCCAATGTACCCGAATAAAATGTAGCGTGGAAGTGTATGTATAAGTGATTGTGTAATAGTGAGGAAACCGTATGTGTACTATTCGAAAGTGTAATAAATATTCGTTTTGAATAAATATTTGTTATTCGTTTAAAAATAATTTCTGTGTACATATTCAATTCTGTAAATATTTATTTATAGTAAATATTGTCATGTGGCCTAAAAAATGATGTCATATGCACTAATCAAATGATGACACATGGGCAAATTATTATTTGACACATGAACCAACCATTAGATGCCAAGTGTCGGCATTAATATATGCCATGTCATACTACTACGGCAACCATATCAGTAGCCATGTAGGATGACAAATCATCAAACACATCAGCTGATGACTCATTATTTGAGTCATAACGTAGTGGGGTCCATTGATTCTTTTATCTACAAATATAAATAAGTGTAGGTAAAACTCTTTCTCTACTAAGCTTTACCTACCAATTTCTACCAATTCAATATTAGTAGCTAAAATATATTACCCACCGTTATGTTAGTTTTACCTACGCTTACAATTGATAGGTAAAGACCTCATTTTCTTGTAGTGTCTTTTTTATTGCTTCTGCGCCTTTTGTGTTGCTCCTACTCCTTTTGTATTCCGTTGTGCAGTTTTGAAGTTTGCGAAAATCAAATCAATATTTGCACAACATATTGGGTGGAGCAATTTGTGCAATTATTCACACAACAGTTTGGCAACAAAGCTAGTTGTCTTGTCCTAAATTAGTTACCACTGGCTAATTCTTTTAGTAGTGGCACGAAAAATTATGGCATCACCAAATTTGTTAGAAGAGAAGTTTTTGGGACATGGAAGATCAAAGTGAAGATTAATGACGATGTTCTTCAACAACAACTTCATTCACTTAAAGGAAGAGATAAGATGCAGAAGCGCCTTAGAGAAGATATGCATGGATCCCACATCATGGGCTTTAGAAGAAGTGCTTGCTATTATTGTAAGAAGTAGGGACATTTCATATGGAATTGTTCAGCTCTAAGAAAGAAGAGAGAGAAGAAAGAGAAAGCTTCAATTTTGGTAGCAGTTAGATCAGATGCAAATAGATGTGATGGTGATACATCATTATTTTCATCCAACATTTCACCTTTAGAGATTACAAGTTGGGTGACTAATTCTGGAGCCTCTTCTCATACGACACCAGATAGGAGTTGTTTTGTCATTTATGAGAAGATTGATGGCGAAGCAGTTGATTTGGAGAATGACATATATTGTCATGTTGTGGGTGTTGGAAGTGTTAGGTTTAAGATGCATGATGGTGTTATTAGAACTATCACGGATGTTAGACATGTTCCGATGCTGCATAAGATTTTGTTGTCAGTTGGATCTTTGAGTAGACTTGGTATAAGGATAATAATAGATGGAGAGAATTTAAGGGTAGCGAAGAGTTCCTCAGTAGTGATGACAGGGGTGCGGTTCGATGATATTTATATGCTTCATGAAGTGACAGTCTTGGGAGATTCAATAGTTTTTACTGATTCTAGTGTTCCAAATTCTACTCAATTATGACACCTTCGTTTAGGTCATGTTGATAAGGACTGCCTGGAAGTATTGAAGAAGCGTAGGTTGATTGCTGTTGGTTCTCAATTAAGTCTAGCTCTTTTGGAGATTGTTCTTTTGGAAAGAAGAAGAATGTCACGTTTGATGTTGGAAGACCCAGAGCTATAGAGTTTCCAGAATATGTTCATTCTAATATGTGGGGGCCCACCCCAATTGCATCTTTTGGTGGAGCCAATTTCTCCATCTTATTTGTTGATGATTTCTCAAGGAAGGTCTGTAAAATGACCCAAACTTCCCCATAAAGGAAAGCCCGAATTGAATTGAGAACACGACAAATCAGAATACAAACAGAAGAACGTTTCATTGCTTATTACAACAATTTACATCAGAGTACAAGAATATAACAGAGTATGAATAAATATTATACATTCGATAAAAATCAGAGGTTTTAAATTATACTGCAGTGGAAAAATAATACATAACACGACCGAAAGAAATACATAGATACAGAGCTTTCCGAATATAACCTCAGCTGTAAATCCAGGATCTTCTAAGAATAAATCTGCAAAACCAAAACTACTAGCTGCCCGTGAGAAAAATAAGGGCACCTAGAGTTTAGGTTAAAACAATAAACTCCAGGTCAGTCATGTGACTGGTGTGAGAACTAAAATAGTTATTAGCTTGATTTTAAAGTTAGATAAATCAAGGGACCACGCCGTATAACACGGAATGGGTTTTAACCCCAAGAATACCAGTGCATATAACTAACAGCGCAATGCTAAATAAAGAAAATGAAGCTATTATCAGACTCAGGTCCCATCACACAATGCAACACAAGCCAGAGGATAGAGTTTTTACCTTATAATAGCCAAAAATGCTTGGTACGTGAAATTTCATATTTTATTATTACTGTAAGTGTATATTGTCAAAAACAACTTCAAATATAAATGTATCAATCATAGACGGCATGAGCGCCCCATCCCACTATGTCATCCTACTAAGGTCTACAATCAAAACCGAATGATGTCGTATTGGAAATTGGATTCCATCTGTGAACCAAGGCAAAGAGATCATCCTGTGCTAATTCGAGACACTCTAGCCTGTGCCTCAGGTCTCAGCCGCAACTGCACCCGGATCGTCAGGGCCGACCCACACTTAGCGGGTTATAAATACCATAAACTATATGCTAGTCTGCCCTATGAGGTATAAATGAGCCAGATGACTCAATATCCATCGGCTCCGTAGTAACCGATATATCTGAGGCGCCTCTCTATCCATCAAGTAATAATAAGCAACATCCACATGAGTAAAATGTCCGGGCTTGCAAAACCCTGACACCCCTCCTAGCTAGAAACCAGCGTATGTCCATTTCCCTGAAGTCCCTCCCGTTTCTGGTTCACACCGGGGTGTGAGGCTCGCGAATTAATGCTATACACAAAGAGGTGCTATATTAAAGCTATGCTTTGATCATCAACCACAAGGAACTGCTTTTCAATAAAATCCTTGATCATTTGCTACTCAGGCATGCCACACAGGCAATTTACGCTATGTGACTGATGTCTATCGATATACAACCTCTAAGCTCATACGTCTCAGAGAAGGGTGTTAAGAAAGAGAATAAATTCTCCGCCACCAAACAGATGTATATTAGATAGAGATCAATCAACACAGAATAAAATCCAATGTCAGGCACGCAGTCCATTTACAAGTCCGTTCTGGGTCTGAACGAAACCGGAGGCACCTTATTCCTCGTCTCATATGTCCAATACATGAGAGAGGTCCTCGCATATCCGGTCGATCTCCAAGTACGTATGGACGATCATCTCTTATTACCTTGTCTTGGGTATACATCCCAATCAAGACATCAGTAAACATCCAAACAATGTGAAGACCTCCGGTCTTCAACCACCGTCTTCATCGTCGACTTATCATCGTATCGGTTATTCAAAATGGGTATGAACCCGACCTTTCTGAATAACTCGTGTATATTATAAACAAGTGCTACATAAACACAACATACGCCTTATTCCAATCCAAAATATTCTTGTATTAAAATATTCACATTTTTAGGGAAAGGTTCCCATTAATTTTATCAAAGATAAATTCTTTAAATTTATTCTTTAATCTTCCTTTGGATATCAATTCAAATCATATTAAGGTATATCCATACTAGTCGGGATTAGCGAACCACACCGAAGTAATCGTTTATTTTATTTCTCAATCCCAACCTATTCATCCCATGGAGAAAAATTGGTGATACTCCATACCTAACACCACTGTGTTATCGGTAAATATTAATTACCATTTCACGTTCAAATCTAATTAAAGATTTAGCTATCGCTTGGAGCAAAAATGGTGATACTCCATTCTCGATAATTTCATAAATTTGATAATTTAAATTATCAAATTCTCATTTCAATCTAATTAAAGATTCATTAAAACTCTAATTCAGTTTTAATCTTGAAAATCATTTCTTAATGATTATTCAACTTTAGGAAAATAAATCCTGTCTTTAACTGGGTTAAAGAACCAATGTCATTTAAGACACAGTTCACGATAAACCCAAAATCACATCCCATTAATTATGGAATCTTCACGGAAAATAGATCAATATATAATCAATATCAATTTCCGTATGCGACTAATAATGTAAATGGAATAACGACGAAGCCTTTTAAATTCCATATATATTAACAGTCTTTCTCCACAGAAGCTCGCTTCGATGATTACCAAAATCAAATTCCATTCCATTCCAATTAAATATTAATTAATTGGAAAACTTTAATTTGAAAAAAAACCATTAAATCTTAATATAAGATTTATATATTCCAAATCACATTTCCCTGTTAATCGGGTTAAAGAATGAATGTCGTTAAAACACAGTTCACATAAACCCAATTCACATTCCATTTCAATTCCAATTAAATGTTAATTAATTGGTAATTCTTCTTTAAATCTTAATTAAAGGATTTATTCTTTTCACACGGGGTTTAAGAACATGTTAATGAAGACACCATTCACGATAAACCCAAAATCCAATTCTTTTATTCAATTCCAATTAAATATTAATTAATTGGAAAATTCCACTAAATCTTAATTAAAAGATTTATTCTTTTCTCAACTGGGTTTAAAAACAGTGTTATTTAAGACACCATTCACGAGAAACCCAAAATCCAATTTGATATTAAATACAAGGCTCTAAATTGAAATTATATCGGCTTATATTCAATATCAAATTCTGAAACCAACAAATATCGTATTGGAAATAACGATATATATATCTTCCAAATTTCCGTAACAATATCCGTATAATCACGGAATCCAATATCGAAATATTCCGAAGATTATTTGCATTCCAAACCATTCCAATTTATTTATTGGAAAATTCTGATTATTTTAAACCCATTCTCAATCCAATTTATTTATTTAAAAATAATTGGATTATTATTCTAGTTATAAACTAGTTCATTTCGATAAAAATATATTTTAATCTTTACAAACGTGGAATTTTTCATCCAAATTCTTTCCAAGTCATTTGTTATGATTTTACACAAATTATTAATATTTTTAATAATTTAACAAGGCCCGTTCAATCAATTTCTATAAACGGTCATCGAACTGCACTTACAATGACCTTTTCCAAATTTGATTTGGACATAATTCCAAATCCAATCATTAGATTTCAAATCTCATATTCGTTGGAAAGTTCTTTTAAATACGAACCCAACGGTTCCGGTTTTAGGAGAATCCGACGGTCGGATCTCCCTTAATGTCAATTCGAAGTCAATGGTCGAAATTCGCGAACGGTCGCGGCGCGGCGCGTTCTATTCAGCCCATTAATATATTATATATATATATATTATATTTTGTCGATTTCCATTTAAAACGTATATTTTCTAATCGTTTTAAATTCATTTTAAAAACGATTTCAACTTCGTTTTCCATTTTAAATCAAAATTGAATATTTCTTATCATTAATATATAAATGATAATATTTTCAAAATATTATATTTTGAATTCATTTCCTTTTCGATATTCATTATAAAAATGAATAAAATCGATATAAATATCGCTCCCATCAAAATGGCGCATTTCTAATCAACACGACTTCAAATATTTTAATATTTCCATGTCCATCCAAAATCGGACATCAAAATCACATTTTGATTATTTACTGAATATTATTTTAAAATATTCCTTATTTTAAAATATTCGTTATTTCAAAATAATCATTCATTCTGAATTGGAATCAGACCTAGTCAATTACCATATAATGTTATTTATATGGATTTCATACAACACATGTATATCACAAAAATGATAAATAATCAACCATCATCCAGAGGGCATCATACAACTACATATGCGTTAAATATAAATAATTAACGCTTACAACAGTCTGTCAACCAATCGATCGACATACAACTAAACAATTGGGATTAGTGTACATTAAATATCATCCCAATACTCGTGTGGGGTTTCAATCAACAAACACAGATTTTATTTGTGCAGTTGGGCGATGTGTAAAATTTATCGTCCCAATCAATGTCAGTCAAATGGGTGTACATAAACAAATCGTCCGATTTGTAAATGAATATTTATTTTATTCATATACACATTGAAAATTATATTTTTAACGATAAAATATTTTATTTCAACACATGATTATTTTTATTTTCATTCCACATCACAATCACAATCAATGTTCACAACACATTACAATCAAACAAGCCGTCCATGGTCTGTGGACGACGGGGAGCAGTTCATATATGCAGTTAAAATAAATAACTATACAAGAAATTATAGTGAGAAGTTCTCACCTTGGGTTTCCACTCCGCCAGTCTTTAATTTGACCATTTGGATTCCGTTCTGATTTCAGTCCGTTCCATCGCCATCTGTTTCACGAGGTATATGTTAAAAATCATATTTTTAACAACACTTTCCATATAATAAAAATCATATTTTTATTTAAAACTATTTATATATAAAAATCACATTTTTATTCATTGATATATATATTTAAAAATCACCTTTAAAAACAATGTTATATAAATAAAAATTCATTTTTAAACAATGTTATACATAAATAAAAAATCATATTTTAAATATAATTTTTTTTCTATTGTTAAAAACCATATTTTGGAAACAATGTTTTTACTATTAAAAATTTTATTTTGAAAACAATGTTTACAAATATATAAAATTCATATTTGAAAATTCACATTTTTACGCAAAGTTATTTTTCATAAAAATCACCTTTTTATTTATGGTATAAATAATTTTAATCACATTTATTGTATAATAAAATAAACTAAATTTAATTAAAGATTTATAATTAACCTTAATAACATAATTATAAACTAATTAAACATTACTTAATTTATCTTTCCCCTAAACCTCACTGTCTTCTTCACCAATTCGTCGTTCACCTTCCTGGAGCCGCAAAATCCACTGTCGAAAATTTGGTTTCCCCCTTGCGATCACCACCATGCGCCGAACCCCCATTGTCGGTCCTCATTCGAACGCCACAACCGCCCTCCACCCTTGCCTACGGTGGTGCGAAAATCAAGGCCCCCAGGACCTCAGAAAACAGCTGCGAACGGTGGGCGTATGAAGGCGAATTCCGGTGATTTTACTCCGTTGTTCTTGATCTCCACCGTTGGCGAAGAAGAGCTCGAGTAGCTGAGTGGTTTTCATTTTACAATTATTGATTATCATTTAGGGATTGGGGGATAATTCAACGACAAGCGTTGAAGGATGCCGGCCATCGACTAAAGAAGGAGCGGCTTTAGCTGCTGTTGACCACGGGTAAAATTCTTTTGGGGTTTGACCAATTTAGGGACATATATACTAAGTTATATAATATTTAATTCATTTAATACTTGTCTAACGCTCCAAACTCCAAAGCAAACTCAACGACTGTCGCCCCTAACTAAATACCCCCATTCCGGACACAATGGGATATGTTTCGTAACCCAATTCGGCTGTTACGATCAGTTTTTCTATAAATTAAAATATAAGTCAATGTAAATTGAATTCAAACGTGCATTTTAATTTACCGGGGCCACATACTGACTCCAAAAATTCCCGAAAAATAAATCAATCTATGTTTTGATGATACGGTCCTAACAAAACTAATTTCGTCAAATTTGGAGATCGTTTGAAAAATGGCCATTTTCTGGTCGATCCAATTTGAGTGAAATTGACAAAACACGTTTTCTTTTGCTACACTTACATATTGATTCCAAAATTATGAAAATTGGAATCAAGCAACAATTTGACATTTCGGATCCAACAAAAGTGGTTCCATCGAAAATGGAGGTCGTTTGCAAAATGGCTATTTTTAAGGGCTATTTATATATTAATATATATATATATATTCCGTAACGACTTTTCTGAATTTTAATTTAGCCATAACTTACAACTTATAAAACGAAATCTCAGTTTCTTACTTCTCTTAGAAAGATATGATTAAACAGATTCAACTATTTCTTGTTTCTTCCAATTCTGACCTATATTGAATTCTGTATGTTCGATTGAAATTTGAAATCGAATTTTCGAACTGCCGCGCCATTTCAGGCTCGCTTTATAATTAAAATAAATTTATTCATTCTAACTTCATCGAAAATAAATTTTAAGTCGTCGTTACTGTTTAAAATAATTCATTTTAAAAATTCAAATTCCATTAAAACTGCTAAAATAATTTTTTTAAATTGGTTTTGATTTTCCGGGTTGTTACAGTCTGGGTCTATTTCATGAAGACTAGATCCGAAATATTTTCCCAATTTCGGAAGTGGAAGAACTTAGTTGAAATGAAGTTGGGAAAGCAATTGAGAGTTCTTAGAGTTGGCAATAGTAGTAAATTTGCGTCACAAGAATTTACTAACTATTATGCGTCCAAGCATGTATTTATAGATTTTTCTGCTAAGTCGCATTCTTTCGAAATGGCAGAGAGCATGTGTCGGATCTTACAGGAAAGAGCTACAAGCTTTAGAATAACTACTGGTCTAGAAGGGGGATTTTGAGAAGTGATATCTATGACTGTATTTCTCATCAACTGTACACATTCTACTGCCATAGATATGAAGATCCTAGATGAAGTATGGAAAAAGGAGCCTGTTGATTATTCATTCCTTAAAGTGTTTGGTTGCTCAACTTATTTAGAATATGAGAGACATGATAAGCTAAAGCCAAGAAGAAGTAATCACATTTTGTTAGGCTATGGGGATGGAATGAAGAAGTATAGGTTGTGGTGCAAAACAACTAAGATAATTGTTACTAGCAGGCATGCGCTATTTGATGAGAGGTCTTTATTGAAATTGGAGCCTCTATCAAGTGATGACGTTAGGAGGACACAAAATTTCCAAAAACATTTGGAGTCATCAAATTATCCATATTCGGAGAGAAAGCGGTATTTTCGATGGTACCATGGTTAATGAGAAGATTTCATAGGTTTAGACACTAAGTGGAGCTCAGTTGTAGAAAAGGCCTTTTAGTTCAGTTGGCACTATTGGTAAGCATATTTGTAATGATGATTCTTCATCTTATTGTTTGAATGTTGCAAAGCTTGGTGGTGATTCAGTTGGTATTGACAAAGTAAATTCTAGCGAAATTCTTGTGAAGGAGATTAGAGTAGATAATATTGAGTATGTCCTCACTCAATTTGGAACGGAGAAGGTGAAGCGTGTAGTTGAATCTCCATCGATCTCTGAAAGCATGGTTTCTACATGTTTATCTCCTACATCCTATATATTGAAGAGTTTTGTTATTCGCACATATGCGTTTTGTCTGGTTATGTGCTTACTATCTTTCTTATGCTTAAGAAAGATTTTGAAGCTCTGTTTAGGCAATAGTGCCCAAAATAGTTCATATTGAGCAACATGGTATAGACCCAACAATTCGTTGAGATGTGATAAAGAGAGACTATTATATTTGAATCAAGGTGGAGTGTTTATTTTATGTGATTCGAATATTTGTTTAAGAGGGAAAGAAATTGCTAATTGATTCAATCAATCAATTATGTTATGTGTGGAAATATTTGTGAGTATATTTTGGTATGGAATAAATTGATTATATAATCAATTAATGGATTTATAAATGGGGATTGATTTTGTAATATGAAGAGATAAATGATTGGCTTGGAAAATCATGCAAGAAAGGAAATGTATGGAAACAAGATCATTACTTTCCATTTACAATGCAATTAAATCATGGACATTTGGAAAGGTTTCAAGAAAATTAAAAAATTAATTTCTTCATCTCCAAAAAATATTTCATTCTGTAGCCTATTTATATCTTTATATTTGTGGAGCATGAACGTGAGAGAGAACCCATCATTATCCTCTTCTTCAACATACCCTAATTTCTATAGTAAACCATTTAGGGGTTTTGAGTGCACACAAGTCTTTTTTGAAATTGAAAATGAAATTTGTAATTAAAGGTTAATCTCTCCATCTACTACTTATAATTTTGTATTCTTTTCTCTTGTGTTCTCTTTTGTACTCTCTTCAGTGAATAAAGAATAGTTGTTGGATATGTGGACGTAGGCATAACCGAACCACGTTAAATCTTTGTGTCTTCTTCTATTTTGTTTTTTTTGGTGATTATTTTTCAATTAGTTGGCGGTTGCTAATTAATCGACATGCTAGATCCACTTTTTTGTATTGCTCCTGTGTCTTTTGTATTCCGCTATGCAGTTTTGAAGTTTGTGCAAATCAAATCAATATTTTGCACAACAAATTAGGTATTGGAGCAATTAGTGCAATTATTCGCACAACAATATCATGTTCTACGATATCATGACTTGTTCGACCGATGTGGTGGCCATAGATATATACTGATCTATTCTTTTTTTGCCTAGCTCTCTTCGCTTTCTCACATCGGGTTTCTCTTCGTTCTTCAAAAATTCCTCATAGTCGTGTTGACTAACAGAAGGTGGCCAAATTTTCAATTTTTCATCATAATTATTGAATTTATCATAGTATTTTGTCCTCAACTCACTCTTATGTCTCTTAAAAGACTCACACAATTTTTTTGAAATAAAATTCTTTTGTGTTTGGATCAAGTTCAAAACGTTTTTGCAAAAATTACGAATTACTTACTTAAAAGGGCATTGTGATAAAAATATACTTACACATAAAAACAGATAATTGAATAATTCTGCTTACTGATAATGCAACCAACAAGTCATTTTTAATTTTTGAGGTACTTTATCCCAGCTTTCGTAGGAGATCGACACATGAGTCTGCACAGGTTTACCAATTTGGCTACCTATTTTTTCCGCATTTTTTGAGATGGGAACTCCATATGCATTTATGTCAACCTTCTCACGTTGTGTAGCTTATGATTGCATAGAATGGGTTGAAGCTTCTCAGGCTTCTAACACTTTCTTTGAAAACACTGGTAATCTGCACATATTTTATATTAAAACATAGTAAAATAATAAAGAATTTAATGGTAAGTCATTCAAATGTACAAAGGAATATGAACTAAAGAAGCAAGAATAAGAAAGAAAAGATTAAAATTAAAGTAAAAAATGAATAAACATGAGTTGCCCGTAATCCACAATATGAGAGTTCCCTCAAAATAGAGAAGGGTGGCATCCTCCCCCCTCTTCCCGGTCAATATAGATGGGAGGGGCCAACATAACCAGCCTCTTTGTATGTACACCTTTGTTTCAGGGTGGGATCGTCCGCATGCTAATCCGACCATTTTCGAACCCACCCGGTACTTCTAAATTCTTTCTCTTCCTGGCTCGGTGTGAAGCGTGGTTATGTTTATGTTCCGACTCGCCGGTCATTCATTAAAGATCTAGTGGCATGGTGTAACAACCCGTATTTTCAATAACCTATTATAACATAAATGGAGGCAGAATTAAACTGTAAAATCTGAATCAAGGGAAACGGGCTATGCCATTGCGTTCGTCTCGGAAAAATACGCGAAATAGAGTCCGAGTTTTCGAAAATCGGAGTCCGTATGACCAAGATATGGCCTCGCGAAGTTTCACGAAAAATTCCCAAATTAAAGTATACTTAATTAAGTGAAATGGGTTACGCAGAGAAATATATATATATATATATATTGATATATATATATATAATTGAAAATATAATAAATAAATATGCAAAAATGTTCAAAACAGCGAATTGGGGGAGGGGAATAACCGAACCGGCCGATTTTTGAGGTCGACCCGAGCTCGCTGGGTCGACTAGGGGTTAATCCAGGGTGTTTGCTGTCAACCCGTGGGCCGATTCGCTCAAATGCAGATTTTGCATTTGGATGGTTCTCATGGATCATCTTTAATCTAAAGGCCCTAGATGGTTCCTACACTTGACTTCTTCCCCAAGACATGCTTTGATGGCTTGGATTGAATCTAGGTTTAATCCTATGGCCTAAAACACTTGCCTAATCTATAAATAAGACCCTAACCTATCCTAAATCCTCATTATTCATTCATGCAACTAAACTATGGCAAAATTTCTACTCTCATGGCCTCCACTCAACTATCCTAGCCTCCACTTCATTTCTATGAGAGGTTTCATGATCATGAGAGTGTTAGAGAGTCCCTATGTTAGTATGAGAGCTTCTCAAGTTGATTTCAAGGCAAAAGCTATGATCTTTGTTCATAAAGATGGTGTTTTTAGTGATTTGGTGCATCCATCTTTGGGTTTTTGGGTGATGGCATGCATAGGCTTCATCATAAGCTTTGGTTTAATCGATTTAGGCCTTCATAGCAAGGTAAGCCCTTCCCTACTCTTAGGTATTGACTATGAAGTTAAAAGTTCATGTTGAAAGTTTGGGTTTGATCATTGAGAATGATGCATGCTATCATGTTATGCAAGTTTATGAAGTCATTATCTTGATCTTATGAGCTAAAAGCCACAACCTTTATGTTGAAATGTTGCATTATGCAACATGAAAACCTTCATAATCATTATGTCAACTTGCATATGAAGTCATAACCCTTATATGATGATATATGCGAGTTACTAGTCATCATTCCTTGTCTTTTGTCACCATGATTCGTTTATGTGCCAAGTTTGGGTTTATGCATGTTTTTGAGGTGTAGGAATGTAACATGCAAGTTAATGAACACATGTGTGCCTCATTTGCCACCATGATTAACTTGTGGCTTAATATCCATTTTTGTCATGCCTTTGCCAAGTCTCTTCTTTTAATCCATCACGTTGTTGCAAACGTATATGCGAGTTTAAAAAAACGTTGGGGTCACATTATGGGGAAACATAATGACATGAATATGGTTTAGGTAAATGGGTATAAACATGACAACATGTAACGTTAAATATGACATGTGTTTATACTTGAAAACATAACTTGAAATGTAACATGGAAGTTGACATGTAAGTATGCATAAAAACATAAGCTTGGGAATTTACCTATTAAGTTAGGTCTACCCATTGGGAATTTACCTATTAAGTTAGGTCTACCCAATTGCTTGAAAACTTGACTATGAACATGACACTAGACTAAACATGAAAGTGGCCAACTCGAGGTTGGGTTGAGTTTGCAACGTAAAACTACCCGGAACCGACCGGCCTAACTAGTAGTTGCAAACAATAGGACTCAATGTGAGAAGTTGGTCATGTTGTGCTTGAACCCGAGGTTAGACCAAGTTGTGGTGTAAATCTACCCGGACCCGCCCGGCTTAACTAGTAACCACAACAAAGTCTAATGTGAGAGGTTGGGGTGCATTAAATAATTAATGCCACATAATAGGGTTAAGTTAATTTGATTAATGAGGCTTAACCAAATATGACATGGACAAATGGGCTAAGTAATTTGATTAGGCTAATGATACTTAACAAAACATGACAGGGTTGGGTAGGTTAAGTAACTTGATTTGCCTAACGACACTTGACCATTTTTATACGACGAGGGGACAGGATTAAGTTAACCAACACTTAATCAATCCAACACGATAACTTGATAAGGTTAAGTAAATTTTCTTAGTAACACTTAACCGTTTAATACAGTTAACGGATGGGGTTAAGTCAACTCAGACCTAACTAATCTAAACATGGTAATTGGACGGGGTTAAGTTAATTTACACTTAACTAATCCAACTCGTTAGTTTGATGTGGTTAAGTGACCTATACTTAACCAATCTAACGTGAAAACATGATAAGGCTAAGTCACGAATCACTTGAATACGCTTGACCGATTTGACTTGGTAATTTGACAAGGTCAAGTTAATTTATATAATTAACCAATCTAAAATGATAATTAGATGAGGTTAAGTTATGGATTGCTTAATATACTTAGCCAACTTGACACATGGTTTGTAGGGTTAAGTCTTGGACTTGGATACTTAGCCAATTTTGACATGGTTTGTAGACAGGCTAAGTTATGAACTTAAGTGACACTTAACCCATTAGATAAACCCTAATTCGGAGGATTAGGTAAATAACCATAGTTAACAAGGATTATGGAAATAAGGCTAAGTGGTAAACCTTAGTTAAGGGAAACTAAGTAATAATTCTTAGTCAAGGAAATTTGGACCATTTCTTAGATAGATTAGTAACCCGATACGTTAGGTCAACGTTTAAGTATGCGTGTAGGAGCAGGCTATCTGATTTAGATAAAGGCTCCAACGAACTGGGTAACGAAGCAGCGGCTTCGGGGAACGTGAGGATATTCTTGGGATCCCTCTGTGAGCTGCCAGGTCAATATACTAGGCTCACGAGAGGTTGAGGTCTGCGGTAGAAGAACCAAGAATATGCCTTGGTTGCTATGCGAGCGACCTAAAGACTGGGGTGGATAGCAGTGAGTCGACGAATACATAAGGTGCCCGAGATAGCAAGTTCGTCGATCATCTACCATCTTGAGTCAAGCGTGTACGTACGGAAAGGCAGGGAACACCCAACAGACCATAATTGCTATCTAATTATGGGTGAGGTAGGCCGTAGGATGTGGGCTGGCCGGAGTGTAGTTCTCATGCAAGATTTTCTCTTGTGTTGCCTTTCACTAGTTGAGGGAGGGGTCTCGTGGGACCATAGCCACGTGTAGAAAAGCAGACCTTAGTATCTGCATCGGCAGATAAATCTAAAGCTCCCGACCGAGTCCTGCATTTCTTGTTTTGCCCTGTGACAGGACTCGGATGGCACGATGTGATACATGTGCATACAGTTATAGAAAAACGATTCACGATGAATGCGTGGGAAAAAGGGCGCGGTTGAGGGTTAGCGTAATCCCTAGTGGCCTAGGTGGTTTAACCCAAACTGAAATACGAAAGCGTGCAATAGGTAAGCGTAATCCCTAGTGGTGCTAGGTGGCGTAAGTCCTAGTAGTTCAAACGATGATTCATATGGAAGAGCCTAGCTAGAACAAGGGTGACAGTCCAAACGATTTCAAGGATAATGCGACATGAGGAAGCCCGTACGAGGTACGGCAAAGGACTGAACTTATATACATGGAAAGAAACATATGATTTGAGTAACCTATATATGCGATATATTAGGTTGACATGGACCATTACATGACATTGGGCAAGGGACATTCATGGTTAACACATGACGCGGGTTGGGATACTAGTACGAGAGGTGCAGAGCAAATATACATGTTAGAACCAGGAAGAATATACGAAACAGATACCGTGGGATGTTAGACGGGGTAGATACCTTGGGATAGTATACTTGATAGAAATCTGACGATGGGATACTTTGATTTATCATGATACCGTAGTTTATCGCGATAGCTTAGTTTATCTAAGTTCAATAGTTCATCCTGTTATTTTGATTTAGCTTATCTATCTTGTTGTCATGCTTATGTTCATCTCAGCTTCTCATGACAGTTAACTTTACTAGTTTTTATACTAATAGTAGATAGGGCTTACTCAGTCTTTTTGACTGACCCGTTTTGTTTCGCCTCTTTTCTTCCGTTTCCCCCCCAGGTTACAGGGAGGAAATACTGCTGTTTAGTTCGGACTTCTTCTGCTTGAAGGTCATCATGGATGGCTTGGACTTTTCATGGCTATGGCTACTTTACTGTTTTTACTTGGGGAATAATTTATGAAAATGTCTTTATGCTTCTTTACTATTGCAAGACAGGTTTTGATGTACTCTGATGTAAAAGGCTTTAGACCTTATTTATTCATGTTAAGAAAGTTTGATTTTACTTCCGCTATTTTATATGTTCTGTCTTGTGATATTTCTGTGCATGTTTACCAATAATGCCCCTCTAAAGCTAGTGCATTCCTTTGCGAGTGACCCTAGCGGAGGCGGGGTGTTACACGTGGTATCAGAGCAGAAGGTTACCAGACTGGGAAAAAGTTTTTAAAGACCTTCTGAAAACTATTTGAAAACCATTTACAAAGAAGCATTTTTCAAGAAAATTTTCTTTTAAAAGAAAAAGGCTATTCCCCAAAGGCCATTAGCACTATCCTTGTTTCCTTAATTGAGTCTCTTTTCCTTTCTTTCCTCCACCTGTAGTCACAGTAGTTTTAACTGCGACTAGTCTTTTCTATCTACGGAAGTGCTTTCCATACGATGGAGGTGGTTCTCGAGAGACCAGTGGCCGCGTTATAAGAAAGGATCGTGAGAAAGAAGGATAAAGGATACGAGCTTAAGGATGAGCAACTTGTTGGTATGGCTTAGTCCTCAAAGGAGGGAGAAAGATGAACAATGAAACCCATGACGAGAGAGTACCTTTGGCATGGTAAAACGGGGCGGATAGTTAAGTATCATGGGACAAGGACAAGATCATCGGGAGGGCAATAGTATACTCTCATTTCTTGGGTACCTCGGAAGGAGGGTAATGATCTTGTTAAAGGTTTAGCTCTTCTTCTCTATCATCCCGTTAGGACTTTGTTTTGATCATCGTATCATTTAAGTCTGCTTCGATAGTTGAGTCTCTGCACCTTAAGTACTAGCGTAATAGAGAATCCCATTTTTGTCTCCAAGTCCTATTGGAGAATCAGTCCATTTATACATGACTTGTTTGGATTTGGGAATGTCTATGCCCAAGTGTTGAGTTTGGAAATAATGCTTATGTTTATATGCTATGGATGGATTCTAGGGATGAAGTGGTTATCCAGTAGGTGGTGCCACTCTCGGTTTTGATAGGAGGGTAGTTAGACCTTTTGACTAGCCTTGGTAATGCCCTCGAAGTATCGGGTAACCTTTTTGAGGTTCTGTCATGACTAGTTACTTAGAATCCCTTGATGCCTTCATTGGAAGTTTGAAGCCCGATCGAGTGGTGTTCGCCGATAAGACGGATGGTTTACTTCATTTATGCATGGGTTATAGAGATCACCCTAGTAAGTGCGCATGATAACCGGATTGACATCTGTTTACTTTCAAGAGAAAGTTCTTCTACATGGAATGCCTTATAGTATATAAACGAGATCCAAGATTCACTAGTGAATTTTGGAAAGCTTGCATGAGATCATGAGTACGCAGTCATGTTTGCGTCAAGTATTCTAGGAAAAGGATAAGTGCAAGCGGAACGAGAGGCGACGAAGAAATGAGTTCCAGCTCATGTTATGGAAACAGGAGTAAGAAGCTACAAAATCGCGAAGTTAAAAGACGACTTTGATGATCAAAGACTAGATACGCGCATGATATCTCTTTTTGGGAGTATATCCTTGATCCCTGTTTTCTGTAGAGCTTACTTGTAGGCTATCTTTTATGGACATCCTCTCGGTCCTATTCTCCGTTACAAACCCTATAAGGAGTTTGTCCTGTTTATCTTCTCGAACCTATTTCAGGGAATCCTAGGTAGAACCCTATGGATGTAAACATGTATTTGAAACATGTTATGATTGATATGGTTGCAAATGGTTGCAAGTGGTTGCTCGTGGATGCGCGAATACACATTAGATACTAGCTCGACTCGGTCACATTTCATATTGCATATGCACGAGTATTTATACTTGTTTATGGATGAAATCGAATGTATTATCATGCGGTTGTTGCATATGAACGAATGATTGTGCACGCATATAGTATCTATATGACTAGGACTATTTGCATACATGTTGGATTCATGGCACTATACATATTTTGCATTAGAAAGATTATTCAGGCCTGATCATTAGCATTAGCTAAGGAACATGTACACACACGTTTTGCATATATTCATACAGCATTAGAAATCATCTAAGGACAATGGTTGCTTGTGGATGATGTTTTGAGTAGATGGATGATGGATGGTAGGATATGTTCTTCCTAACTTGGAGATTTCGGGGACGAAATCCTAAAAGGTGGGGAGAATGTAATAACCCGTATTTTCAATAACCTGTTATAACATAAATGGAGGCAGAATTAAACTGTAAAATCTGAATCAAGGGAAACGGGCTATGCCATTGCGTTCGTCTCGGAAAAATACGCGAAATAGAGTCCGAGTTTTCGAAAATCGGAGTCCGTATGACCAAGATATGGCCTCGCGAAGTTTCACGAAAAATTCCCAAATTAAAGTATACTTAATTAAGTGAAATGGGTTACGCAGAGAAATATATATATATATATATTGATATATATATATATAATTGAAAATTTAATAAATAAATATGCAAAAATGTTCAAAACAGCGAATTGGGGAGGGGAATAACCGAACCGGCCGATTTTTGAGGTCGACCCGAGCCTGCTGGGTCGACTAGGGGTTAATCCAGGGTGTTCGGCTGTCAACCCGTGGGCCGATTCGCTCAAATGCAGATTTTGCATTTGGATGGTTCTCATGGATCATCTTTAATCTAAAGGCCCTAGATGGTTCCTACACTTGACTTCTTCCCCAAGACATGCTTTGATGGCTTGGATTGAATCTAGGTTTAATCCTATGGCCTAAAACACTTGCCTAATCTATAAATAAGACCCTAACCTATCCTAAATCCTCATTATTCATTCATGCAACTAAACTATGGCAAAATTTCTACTCTCATGGCCTCCACTCAACTATCCTAGCCTCCACTTCATTTCTATGAGAGGTTTCATGATCATGAGAGTGTTAGAGAGTCCCTATGTTAGTATGAGAGCTTCTCAAGTTGATTTCAAGGCAAAAGCTATGATCTTTGTTCATAAAGATGGTGTTTTTAGTGATTTGGTGCATCCATCTTTGGGTTTTTGGGTGATGGCATGCATAGGCTTCATCATAAGCTTTGGTTTAATCGATTTAGGCCTTCATAGCAAGGTAAGCCCTTCCCTACTCTTAGGTATTGACTATGAAGTTAAAAGTTCATGTTGAAAGTTTGGGTTTGATCATTGAGAATGATGCATGCTATCATGTTATGCAAGTTTATGAAGTCATTATCTTGATCTTATGAGCTAAAAGCCGTAACCTTTATGTTGAAATGTTGCATTATGCAACATGAAAACCTTCATAATCATTATGTCAACTTGCATATGAAGTCATAACCCTTATATGATGATATATGCGAGTTACTAGTCATCATTCCTTGTCTTTTGTCACCATGATTCGTTTACGTGCCAAGTTTGGGTTTATGCATGTTTTTGAGGTGTAGGAATGTAACATGCAAGTTAATGAACACATGTGTGCCTCATTTGCCACCATGATTAACTTGTGGCTTAATATCCATTTTTGTCATGCCTTTGCCAAGTCTCTTCTTTTAATCCATCACGTTGTTGCAAACGTATATGCGAGTTTAAAAAAACGTTGGGGTCACATTATGGGGAAACATAATGACATGAATATGGTTTAGGTAAATGGGTATAAACATGACAACATGTAACGTTAAATATGACATGTGTTTATACTTGAAAACATAACTTGAAATGTAACATGGAAGTTGACATGTAAGTATGCATAAAAACATAAGCTTGGGAATTTACCTATTAAGTTAGGTCTACCCATTGGGAATTTACCTATTAAGTTAGGTCTACCCAATTGCTTGAAAACTTGACTATGAACATGACACTAGACTAAACATGAAAGTGGCCAACTCGAGGTTGGGTTGAGTTTGCAACGTAAAACTACCCGGAACCGACCGGCCTAACTAGTAGTTGCAAACAATAGGACTCAATGTGAGAAGTTGGTCATGTTGTGCTTGAACCCGAGGTTAGACCAAGTTGTGGTGTAAATCTACCCGGACCCGCCCGGCTTAACTAGTAACCACAACAAAGTCTAATGTGAGAGGTTGGGGTGCATTAAATAATTAATGCCACATAATAGGGTTAAGTTAATTTGATTAATGAGGCTTAACCAAATATGACATGGACAAATGGGCTAAGTAATTTGATTAGGCTAATGATACTTAACAAAACATGACAGGGTTGGGTAGGTTAAGTAACTTGATTTGCCTAACGACACTTGACCATTTTTATACGACGAGGGGACAGGATTAAGTTAACCAACACTTAATCAATCCAACACGATAACTTGATAAGGTTAAGTAAATTTTCTTAGTAACACTTAACCGTTTAATACAGTTAACGGATGGGGTTAAGTCAACTCAGACCTAACTAATCTAAACATGGTAATTGGACGGGGTTAAGTTAATTTACACTTAACTAATCCAACTCGTTAGTTTGATGTGGTTAAGTGACCTATACTTAACCAATCTAACGTGAAAACATGATAAGGCTAAGTCACGAATCACTTGAATACGCTTGACAGATTTGACTTGGTAATTTGACAAGGTCAAGTTAATTTATATAATTAACCAATCTAAAATGATAATTAGACGAGGTTAAGTTATGGATTGCTTAATATACTTAGCCAACTTGACACATGGTTTGTAGGGTTAAGTCTTGGACTTGGATACTTAGCCAATTTTGACATGGTTTGTAGACAGGCTAAGTTATGAACTTAAGTGACACTTAACCCATTAGATAAACCCTAATTCGGAGGATTAGGTAAATAACCATAGTTAACAAGGATTATGGAAATAAGGCTAAGTGGTAAACCTTAGTTAAGGGAAACTAAGTAATAATTCTTAGTCAAGGAAATTTGGACCATTTCTTAGATAGATTAGTAACCCGATACGTTAGGTCAACGTTTAAGTATGCGTGTAGGAGCAGGCTATCTGATTTAGATAAAGGCTCCAACGAACTGGGTAACGAAGCAGCGGCTTCGGGGAACGTGAGGATATTCTTGGGATCCCTCTGTGAGCTGCCAGGTCAATATACTAGGCTCACGAGAGGTTGAGGTCTGCGGTAGAAGAACCAAGAATATGCCTTGGTTGCTATGCGAGCGACCTAAAGACTGGGGTGGATAGCAGTGAGTCGACGAATACATAAGGTGCCCGAGATAGCAAGTTCGTCGATCATCTACCATCTTGAGTCAAGCGTGTACGTACGGAAAGGCAGGGAACACCCAACAGACCATAATTGCTATCTAATTATGGGTGAGGTAGGCCGTAGGATGTGGGCTGGTCGGAGTGTAGTTCTCATGCAAGATTTTCTCTTGTGTTGCCTTTCACTAGTCGAGGGAGGGGTCTCGTGGGACCATAGCCACGTGTAGAAAAGCAGACCTTAGTATCTGCATCGGCAGATAAATCTAAAGCTCCCGACCGAGTCCTGCATTTCTTGTTTTGCCCTGTGACAGGACTCGGATGGCACGATGTGATACATGTGCATACAGTTATAGAAAAACGATTCACGATGAATGCGTGGGAAAAAGGGCGCGGTTGAGGGTTAGCGTAATCCCTAGTGGCCTAGGTGGTTTAACCCAAACCGAAATACGAAAGCGTGCAATAGGTAAGCGTAATCCCTAGTGGTGCTAGGTGGCGTAAGTCCTAGTAGTTCAAACGATGATTCATATGGAAGAGCCTAGCTAGAACAAGGGTGACAGTCCAAACGATTTCAAGGATAATGCGACATGAGGAAGCCCGTACGAGGTACGGCAAAGGACTGAACTTATATACATGGAAAGAAACATATGATTTGAGTAACCTATATATGCGATATATTAGGTTGACATGGACCATTACATGACATTGGGCAAGGGACATTCATGGTTAACACATGACGCGGGTTGGGATACTAGTACGAGAGGTGCAGAGCAAATATACATGTTAGAACCAGGAAGAATATACGAAACAGATACCGTGGGATGTTAGACGGGGTAGATACCTTGGGATAGTATACTTGATAGAAATCTGACGATGGGATACTTTGATTTATCATGATACCGTAGTTTATCGCGATACCTTAGTTTATCTAAGTTCAATAGTTCATCCTGTTATTTTGATTTAGCTTATCTATCTTGTTGTCATGCTTATGTTCATCTCAGCTTCTCATGACAGTTAACTTTACTAGTTTTTATACTAATAGTAGATAGGGCTTACTCAGTCTTTTTGACTGACCCGTTTTGTTTCGCCTCTTTTCTTCCGTTTCCCCCCAGGTTACAGGGAGGAAATACTGCTGTTTAGTTCGGACTTCTTCTGCTTGAAGGTCATCATGGATGGCTTGGACTTTTCATGGCTATGGCTACTTTACTGTTTTTACTTGGGGAATAATTTATGAAAATGTCTTTATGCTTCTTTACTATTGCAAGACAGGTTTTGATGTACTCTGATGTAAAAGGCTTTAGACCTTATTTATTCATGTTAAGAAAGTTTGATTTTACTTCCGCTATTTTATATGTTCTGTCTTGTGATATTTCTGTGCATGTTTACCAATAATGCCCCTCTAAAGCTAGTGCATTCCTTTGCGAGTGACCCTAGCGGAGGCGGGGTGTTACACATGGCGAGGCGAAGGGATTGGATTTCACCTATGATCAGACCTATAATATACTAGGGGCAACCAACGTGTACTTTTTCGTGTTGTTGACATTGACTTTCAAACTCAATCAGCCCACCTCGTTTTCGTCTCTTTCTTATATAGAAACTTGAGGGGCTCTCTTCCAGCTCTGGTGTGCCTCGGACCTCGAAGCAAGAAGAAGTCGAAGAAGAGAAATTACTCAAAGAAAGCCTGCTGGTACGATACTACTCCAATCTCCTAGGGAGCTTCTTCTCTTACTAGTCTGGCTTGGGGTACGCAAGCACCTTGTTCCAGCCTTCAGATTCGCTACGCACCTATTGCTCGATGATTTTCTGGTTGAACCCTTCTCACCGTAGTTCGTTTTTTCCTAAAGCGAGTTCCCCACCAACTTTAGTCGCCCTGTCTGCTAAAATTTGCCCCTTTTTTATACATTTATGGCCGTTGTTGGGGAAGAAAATCAATATATTGCTTATATAGCTTATCCTTTAGACCTTTTTGAAGAAGGTTCTATTACTAGCATGTTTACTTCCATTGTGGGTAATGTATTTGGTTTCAAAGCCCTGCGAGCTCTACGTTTAGAGGATCTTCGAATTCCCCCTGCTTATTCCAAAACTTTCCATGGCCCACCTTACGGCATCCAAGTTGAAAGAGATAAATTGAACAAGTATGGACGTCCCCTATTGGGATGTACTATTAAACCAAAATTGGGATTATCTGCAAAAAAATATGGTAGAGCAGTTTACGAAACTTAAAAAAGAATAAACCTCAATTTCAAGAAATTATATCTTCTACCAAGACATTTACCGAGGAAGCGGAAACCTTTTTGAAGGAAGCTATTCAGGAGCACACTGAATTGTTCCAATGCCAAAAATATTTACCATGTTTAGTAGTTTCTCGATGGCTTCTCTTGCATTGCCGGGAATGAGTGGTTTTGTTGCAGAGTTAGTAGTATTTTTTGGACTAATTATCTGTCCAAAATATCTTTTAATGCCAAAAATATTAGTTATGCTGAAACCGGATTGAGCGAACGAGTTCCACGACTATTGGTTTGGTAGAGAAGAAACGAAACAGACTAAACAATAACATGCATGGGCGAAGCAAGAAAGTCCTATCTGGCCAATTTACTATCCCTTAGTCATTTTAGTAATTGATGTCTCGGTATTCTTCCGTAGTCGAGTGATATCTATTCAATTAACTCATGAATGGAGAAACGGGGTCTTTTGAACCAGCGTGGACAAGTGGTAAGGCAAGAAATCTTTCATTTCAGGGAACAAGGTATAGGTATAGATGGAGCTAGTAGAGAAGAGGACATCCTGTTAGGCTATGTTATTTATCTGGACGTCGTGCTAGGGGGCGATCCAACCGAAGTCAATTCTCATAAGCCATGCGCTTGTCAGAAGAAAGGAGCGTAGCGGCAAAGAAAGATAAGCAAACAACCATATCATAAGGAAAGAACTGGCCTAGTAACACTATGAGCAACGTGAGTGGATCTAAGAGATCTACCGGGATTTGAAAAAGTTATAAATTGTTGCTAAAATGCTTTGTCCAAATAGCTCGATATAGAGTAATTTTTTAGTTATTAATTTTTTAACTAAAATATTATTCAGTTCTGAAGTAAAAAAAATATTTTTTTATAAAAAAAGATATCATATTAAAAAAATTTGCTACTAGACTAGAATTGTATTCCAGTAATATATCCTTGGGGATCTATAGAAAATCCACTTTATGAAATGTCTGAGAGATCAAAAGAGGCACAGATAATTTATTTATCACCAAATAGAGATGAATATTATATGGTAGCCGCAGGAAATTCTTTGTCCCTGAATTGGGGTGTTCAAGAGGAATAAGTTGTTCCGGCTCGATACCGTCAAGAATTTTTGACTATTGCATGGGACAGATTCGTTTTAGAAGTATTTTTCCTTTCCAATATTTTTCTATTGGAGATTCCCTCATTCTGTTTATTGAGCAAAATGATGCGAATCAGGCTTTAATGAGTTCTAATATGTAGCGCCAAGCAATTCCTCTTTCTCGATCCGAGCCACGGCGAGCCCACGCAAAGGGTTTGGTTAAGATATGCCAAATTCCACCAAGTATACAAATGGAACCTAACCATACATGCCCTCCAATTATATCTTCGTTGAGGCGTAGCAGTTGACTGGACATCTAGGGGTAAAGCACTGTTTCGGTGCGGGCCGCGAGAGCGGTACCAAATCGAGGCAAATTCTAAATACTAGATATGACCCCAAAATGCGTGCTGATAGGATGAGATGGGATGGTCTCATGGATCACACGTGGAGAGGAGAGCCTCATCCAACGTTGGGAGTTATCAGTCACGCTTAACAGTAACGCTAAGGCCCAGGTCCGTCACGCTATCTGGAAAACGAATAGTGGCTATTAGGTAAGGTGCGTAGCAGCGAAGAGTAGTGATGAAATCTTAGGCCTAGTACTAGAAGCGAACGCGAACAGTTTCTATTGCTTTTCACTTCAGCAGTGGCTATCAGTGAAAGCCAAATCGCTTACCTGATCTTTAAATGGCAAAGACTTCCTTCTTCTTTCATTTCTAGTTAAGAAAGAAGAGATAGAGGTAAACTGCAGTTTTTTAGTAATAAATCTATATTCAAAATTATTCCATTCAGAATTTTTTTCTTTATCAAAACGGCAGACTTCTAAATTTTCACAAGGTTTACTCTTGGAGGCAGATTTACTGTGTTTCCTTATGCCACTCGCAAGAAAACTATCTATGGGAGGCTTTGATCATTCAAATTGACTCGGGTGCCATTAAATCAATGATTCGGTCTGCCTTCTTTCAAACTGTCCCAATGATAGGTTCGGTAATCGAACCATGGACGCCAGGCGGCACAAATGAAAGGACGTTGCACTTCGAATACGAACCTTTCCAGGCAAGGAAATGCCTTCGAGGCCAACCTCGATAGAAGCACCAACCAACGCAAATGTATAAATTTTTCTTTTTCTTGATTTTTAGAGAAATCCCGAGCCTCTCAACTCCAGCCTCACTTCGCTCGCCTGGAGGTCGATAGACAACATGTTGAGAACTGGTAGAAATTCCACTAAGTAAGGAGAAATGCATTCCAACAGTATAAGAAATAGCAGCTAGTTTATACAGTCATAAAATGTGCATAAATTTATAAAGAATATTTTTAAAATGTGCATAAATTTAATATACAGATGTCTATGGTAAACGGTTAAATCCATGTAGGTTTGCATTTTCAAACAGAAGGTGTTCCACCTCTTATACTTGACAATGCTAACAATACATCAATCACAAGATAAAAATACATATACTTGTCAATCATGTAACATATTTTTACAAATTATTTGTATAGCGGTATTATGTAAGTCGTCCCTATGAAAAGTTTGACAATATGATGTCTGGCATGTGATACGTTGGAAAGTAAAAATTATGTAAATCTTTTTTTTTTGAAATTGGGAAAATTTGATTGTTAAAGAATAAAAGGAAAAGGAATAAAACAAATGGGGTTAAAACATGGCTAAAATTTGGTCATACTCATAGAACCATATATTCAAAATTCAAATTATCCAACAATATCCACCTTGCTAGTTATACAGATAAATAAATTTTTAAAAAAATACAGTGTTGATTAATCTATCTTATACCCTAATAAAATCTCCTTACTTAAAACTTGAAAAGCAATACTGAGTGCCACACATCAGTTTCACATGGTACTGCACAATGAGAATGTTAGCATATCTACAGAAGTGGATGTATACACAAACAGACACGCTACATATTTACACACACCCACATCAATTTACTAAGAATTTTTTTATTTACGTGCACCAGGGAAGTCAAAACAGACAGTTAGAGGTACATTAGTAACAAATTATTTAGGAAAATGTTACATTAAATTTTATAGATAAATGGGAACCGCATAGAATTTGATATATTAATGAATAACATGCTAACCTTTCCAACTGAAAAATAGAGGAGACGAAAACCTGAAAAAAAAAATTATCTTATAAAATGTACAATGATATATGCATAGACATGGAGTTACGGACACCAGTGTGCCAACCGTTTACCTTTGGTATAGTGTTTCCCAAATAAACAAACAAAGTAAATTTTATTTCAATGTATGACTAAATACAAATGCTAAACTCTTTCTGTTTTCCCTAAAATTAGGCCAAACACCAAAATATGAAGAAATGAAAAGAGTGGAGCCACACAACAATTGAAATGCAAGTAGAAAACGCAGAATTTTATAATGGTTCAATCCAATTAGGATCTACATCCACTCTCATAAGAAATTCCATTATCAATATGCAAATTACAAGATTGATTTCTCTTACAACATTTTCATCACTCTCTTACACATGAATAACGTTTAAATCTATTAAGGATGATAGAGAAGTGTACCAATCAGTGGAGATATGATGTAGATGTGATTGAATTGGAAGAATTCCTTCTTGTACATAAGCTTGTTTAATCAATCTTCGACCCTTGAATCATTTGGATGTATTTGATAAAGATCATGATCCATGGATTAATCTTCAATTTATGATGTTAGATAAGTGTTGGAATTGTTGTAGAATATTTTCAGCAGCACTTCGTGGTCGCAAGACTCGATCCCCTCAAATGAAGAAGTGAGGGGGTATTTATAGGAGATTTCCAGACCAGGTGGCAGTTCTGTAATTATGCAGAAAAACGTTATGACTCATGTCGCCACCGACATGACGTGGATCTTCACTACAACTCATGTCGCCAATGACATGACTCATGTTGTATGGCGGGTTAGCCTTTGGCGCCTTGAGCTTGCGACACGATATGACTCTCCTCGACATGGTTCATGTCGTTCGGATGATAGTTGGATGCAGCATGGGTAGGTCACGACATGGTTCATCTCGAGACCTTAAGTAGCACCGTGCACTTCATGTCGCTGAACGACATAGGGGCAGGACGGCCTGGCGTGTTTCCTGAGTCTGACTTAGCTCTCGCGACATGGTTTAACTTCAGATCTTAAATAGCGACTTACCCTTTTATGACGTAAAGTGATATGGAGGCAGAGCGGCCTGACTCATGTCGTATGACCCTATGCTTCTTAGCGCCTTGAGCTTATGGCGCGTCATGGCACCATGTCGCATGACGATTTAACTTAGCTTTGATGCTATAAGTGGGGCACAACATGAGTTCAAAACGACTTAACTCATATTGCTGAACGACATAGAACGTAACGGCATGATTCTTGCCTTACTCTTTAGAGTTTCAGCGACATGGTCTTCATTATATGAACAGGTGATGCTATGGCGACTTGTGACATGAAGAGAACTCCGTCATGACAATAGAACGGCATGATTGGTGGATGCTTTAGCCTTGCTTGCATGACATGGAAGGGTGCGACATGACTGTGAGCGACCTGGTGTGGTATGGATGAACTTCCTCCCTTACGACATGACTTCTAACGACTTGGCTTTTTGTCATGGTCTTCAAACAACTTGGCTAAAACGACATGGACTTCACACCCTTATTTTATGGGTTAACATTTGCCCCTCGAAGTTTGTGTTAATAATAATAATAATAATGCTAACTTCGACTCTTATATATGCATTTCATGAGTGTTAAGTCGTTGAATGCTTTCACGATGTGGGTCAAGTCGTTCCCTGGCTCATGTCGCAAGTCGTATATGCTATATTCATACTGAACGTTTTCATGTCGCTATGGGCTTTTAAATGAATTCCTATTCGGCCCGGTCCATTTCAACGCCTTTATATCATCTTTAAGTCGCATAACCTTTCATATATCCTCTCCATCCGAAACCTTGTTAATGGAGGCTATTTTCTGAGAGGAAAACATTGCCTCTCCCTTGAGCGCTTTTCCGATTTATTTCTGACGCCGTCGATCAAATTCCAGCTTTACAAAACTCAATCAAGCAGGCATCCAAGGTTGCTTCGCCTCAACTCAGCATTCACATATTCAAATCAGAAGTGCTTCTTTATCGTCAGGCATTCTCTGGTCGTTGCGAAGCATCCCTCTTAACACCAGGTTTAAGCCCTATAATTTTTTTTTGAATTTGCGGTTTTTAAATGGAATTTGGGAGCTTTCGAATACACTTGAGCTGGCTATGATGACTTGAACTGATTCGGTTATTCATGGTATTGAGACATTTGTAATTTATGTTTGAATCATGATTGTAACAAGATGATTGTGTTTGATAGATGCAAAAATGCTTTGTACTCCTTTAAGCGTAATTTTCTTAAATGCATACGACATGGATGCATATTATCTTTGTTTCATTGCCACAATTTTGAGTTGCCGACATGGTTTTAATCCCCAAATCATGTGGAAGATATGATATCCGTAAGACGCAATAGCAGTATGAATCTTAACTTGTGATAGTGTTTGATCGCCCCCTTTTAATGCCAGAACCCTTGTGTTGACGTTGAGTTGCCTTCAAGATTTCCAGCTGAGGACCGACATGGGACTCAGGTCGTGGACCGACGTGAGACTCAAGTCATGGACCGACATGAGTCTCATGTCGTGGATCGACATGAGTCTCATGTTGTGAACCGACATGAGTCCCAGACCGTGGCAGCGACATAAGCAAGTCGTCATGTCGCTGCTATGGCATGAGTGACCATGCCATTACGACTTGACCCTAATGTCAACAAGTGCCTTACTTCAATGTTTTTCATCTTTGATTTAATGCTTTGATGTGTTTTCGCACTTTTATCCGTTGAATCTTGCTGCTAGAAAACTGAAATGTATTCAAGTATATTTGGGTAGAATGACCGCCAAAAAGCAAGTTCTCCCTCAAAATGAAGAGACTTCTTTGGCTCAAACCGATCCCTCTTTAAACACGGCTTCTGAAACTGAAACAACCATAACCTCTAGCCAAGTTTCTGTCTCCCTTCCTTTGGAACTTCACCCGATTAAAGCTAGGGATCAAGAGAGACAGTCTACCGCACTAACTCAGGAGCAATATGAACTGTTGTGTGGTCAATACAGAATCCCTCTTACAAATGCAATATTACCAAAAGAAGGTGTTTTTGCTGACGACCCTCCTGCTGGATATGTTATTGTAAACAAACAAATGCTAGCAGCTGGTGCTATCCCCCCATTTAATCCTTTTTAGGGCGAACCTTAAACTGTTTGGCCATTTCCCCTTTCCAACTCCATCCTAATGGTTACACCGTTTTACTGGGCCTTTATGTTCTTTTTATGGACACGAAAAAGCGAGAGCCTTCTTTCCAGGAACTTCGTTATTTTGTTCTTTTAAGAGCAGGAAGGACACCCCCTCTATTATGCATGTTGAAGGTGCCAGAAATCGGAAGCTCGTTCTTGAATTACCGGACAGTGTTTCAGGATTTTTAAGCCAATTCTTCTTTGTTAGATGCCCTGAACCATTTCGACAGCAGTGGACAGACGGAGGTATGCACAGTCTACTGGATAGCTTTGACTTTATTTTTCTCTGAATTATACGTTCTTACATTATTATTTTTTGAAAATGCAGTACTCCCTGCCTCGGTTAAGGACAACAAAGCATCCTCTTCTCTTAAGGCCACATACGAAACACTGAAAGCTATTGACGAGGCGAAGAGAAGCAGAAAGCTTTTAATTACAGAAAATACTCTTCACCAATATGAACTACTTCATCCCTTGAGGAAATTTTTATGTAACGCTGGACCTTCCACTCCTAAGCCCAACCTTGCAGAGTCGGGCACTGGAAGTTCTGATGACAGAAATGTAACCCGAGCCGATCAAGACCCTACTATCGACCCTTCCTTAAAAAGATGTTCAGGACCTGCTAGTGAAAGAACGTTGCCCTCGTCAATGACTTTGAACAAGGATGAAGATCCTAACTGTCGTAAGGGCAAGGATCCTACAACATCGATCGAACTGGCTGAAAAAGAGAACACTTCCCCACATTCTGAGTTAGAATCAGATTCCGAACAGTTGAGAAAGACAATAGCGAAGTAAATCTGTAATGACCCGCATTGTCAGGGGTATTATAATTAATTTATTTAATTATATATATCGTGATGTAGTGAATTAAATGGAGGTTTAATTAAATAATATGGAATATTTAATTAAATTAAATAATTAAATAATATATTTAATTCAGAAATAATCAAAAATATTGGAAATCACAATATTCGGTGAACGGGGTTGTCCCTTAGATTTAATTTAGCTTAGAGTTGAATTATATTGACGAATATATTCAATCGACGTCAGTTTGAACTTATTATTATAATATAATTAAAATCGAGCTCGAAATCGCGTGGCAGTTCGCGATTTGGCGATTCAGACTTCAACTGAATGTACAAGATTCGATTTAAGCCGGATTTCAGTTAAACAAGAAACGTGTGGAGCTGGTGGAGAACATCTTTCTAGTGGAAGAGAAAGATCGGGATTTCATCGTGTAGATTTTGATGTACGTCCAAATCAAATTTCAGAAAAGTCGCTGTGGAAATTCCTTTATAATTCGTAATGCTTTATATACTTTATAAAAGGATTTTTCAATGTAAATTGAATATCGAGATAATCTGGAATCTGAAATACCAAACTGTAAATTCTGATATGATATTCTGGAGCTGTACGATATCATATGTGAAGATATACGATAATATAAATTTATTTATATTTAATTTAATAATATTTAATTATATTTATATATTTAAATGGGTCAACCAGAGCTTTAAAAATTGTCGGTTTTGCAAACAAAGTCGGAATTCGACGAAACTAGTATTGTTGGATCCGCAGTGTTGGATAGTTGTTAGATTTCAAGTTTTGTGATTTTTAGAGTCACTGTGTGGTCGTACGGATTTTCAGAGTGAGAAACAGTCAGTATTTTGACAGTTAAAAATATGTTGTGTGAGCAAACGGAGTCGGAATTCGACGAAACCAGTTTCGTTGGGATCGTAATGTCGAACTGTTGCTGCATGTCCAGTTTCGTGATTTTTGGGTATCGTGTGTAATCACAGGAATTTCAGAGGAAAAAAATAAACAACGTTGGATTTAAAATGGATATTATAATGGGAAAATATCTAACTAAAATTTCTAAAATTCCCAACCCTATAAATAACATCCACCAAGTCCTTAAGACCTAAATTCTCATTCTTCAGCGTGATAAAACAAGCCGCCACTCAGTTCAAAAACCAAACATGAATATGCCCTCTTCCAAAAATCAAAACAAATGGGATAAAATTCCTTAAATCTCCTAACAACTTTGTTTGAATTCGTGGGTTCAAGGGCTCCTTCCTCATACCAATTTTAAGGGATGTGATTCAGATTTTGTGGGGTTGCGATATTTGTACAGTGAGAGTTCGTGAGCTAGGGCTCGACCTTTTGGGCGATGGGAGGAGAATTAGTTGTGTTCGAGTCCCTTTTTATGACCTACAGGAAAATCTGCACCTGATGTGAAAGTCGGGAAGAATTCCGTGTTGATATATGTCGATACTGACATGATGTCGACGGTGTTGAGGCTGAGAATGGAAGTCATGGGTGTTGTGCGAGTTTGAGTTAGAGGCTATGGGGAGGAGGAGTACGGGAAGAGGATTTGAATGGTGCTATCGGTTTGGAGATTCGTGAAGAGACAAAGGAGAAGTGGTGTGGGAAAGTTCGGTTATGGCCATTTCGAAAGCTTCAGGTGCGGTTTAAAGATAAGGAGAAGAAATGTGCGGATGGTGGGCTGGTAACGTGGGAGTAATTTGGGCCAAGAAAGTGGGTGAGCCCAAAGTTTGCTAAGTAAATGAAAATTAATAATTTAAATGCTTATTTAAATTTGTAAATTCAATAACTGGCTCATACGTAATCAGAATTCCGCGAAACAAGTTGCGTTAAGACCGTATGGAAGAGAGCTTCACAATGAAGCTGACTGGAAGTGGATTTGAGCTTGTATGAATTTATGGCGCAATAAACTGTTTGATTCAAATCAAATAACAGTTTATCGTTCTTTAATGGTGAACTGCAAGTGTGAGTAAAACTCACCAACTCTGAATAGTTATATTTTTATAATGTATTTTTAGAACTGTTAATCATCTATTGATTGTTATGTGTTGGTTGATTGATTGAACTGCTAGTCAGTTAGTGGAAATTATATATATATATATAAACCGTTAAATATTTATAAATTGATTCTGCTATCAGAATAATTTATATTGAACTGAAAGTGATGATAATCATATTATGTAACATCTGTGGATGCAGGGAAACAGGTTGGAGGAATCCGACTGGATTCCTCAACAGTTATTTTATTGTTTTTTCATATATTATGATATATGATGTAGTTAAAACCTGTGGTTGATTATATGGATTTGAATGAGACTGGTCATCGTGATTTGAGGTGTTAAGTACCATAAAATATCGAAAGGAAAAAAAAGGAGATTTTCAAAGTGATATTGAAAACCGAATATTTATAAACTGGAATATTTATAAATAAGAAATATTTATAAATTTGAATATTTATAAATAGGAGATATTCAAAAAGGATATAATTTCAAAACCATTTTCTTTTTGAATGGAAAGGTCTGTGTGGTGGGTTTGGGGATTTTCCCGATGCTTCCGATACAAAGGTGGTTATGGAAAATTTTCCCGAAAATTTAAGGAGTTAGAATATTTCAAGAATAAATCTGAAAAGGAAATATTTGTGAACCATTTACAAATAGAATTAAAAATGAAACGTTATAAAAAGGGAAAACGTTATAAAGCAGAAACCGCTATAAAGAGCAAAACGTGGTAAAAAGGAAATCAATTTTAAAGTGTAGAACCTTTATTTAAAAGTAAATCTTTTCAAATGAATAAAATATTGTTAAAAGAAAATCTTTATAAAGTGAAAAGAGTTAGTCGAATATAGTATTTGAGAAGAGTTAACCAGTTTAGTAGAGTTAACCAGTTCAGTAGAGTTAGCCAATTCAGTAGAGTTAACCAGTTTGGTTAAGTAAGTCTAGTTAACCAGTTTGGTTAAGTAAGTCCAGTTAACCAGTTTGGTTAAGTAAGTCCAGTTAACCAGTTTGGTTAAGTAAGTCCAGTTAACCAGTTGGGTTAAGTAAGTCGAGTTAACCTGTTGGGTTAAGTCAGTTAGAGTTAACCAGTTAGAGTTAACCAGTTAGAGTTAATCAGTTAGAATTAATCAGGTAGGTAAATCAGTTAGAGTAAATCGATTAGAGTTAAAATGAACTTGAGTTAATCAAATATAGTTATTTGAGACAGAGTTAGTCAAACATAGTATTCAGGGTAAGTTGTCATCTCGTACGACTGCTAGCGAAATTCGCAGGGCTACAGATAGCCTAAGGCGGTCGGATGTTTCCTGAGGGAATCAGGTGTAACCATTTGTGATCGCTGCGATCTAGAGTCAAACAAACGGAGTTAAATTGAATATTATTTATTCGATAGGAGTTAATCAAGTTGAGTTAAATAAACCAAGTTAGTTGAGTCTAGTTAATCGAATCGAATTGGTCGAACCAAGTAAGTCGAGTTAGTCAAGTCAAGTTAAGTTAGTCGAGTTAAGTTCGTCGAGTTAAATTAATCGATGTTAGTTTCATCGAAAGGAGTTATCGATGTTAGTTTCATCGAAGGGAGTTATCGATTATAGTTTGATCGAAGTGAGATTTATCGAATAAGAGTTATTCGAAAAGAGATTATCGAATATAGTTTATTCGAAAGTGAGATTTTCAAATATGAGATATTTGAAAAGAAAGAGTTATCGAATATTAGTTATTCGAAGAGAGATTATCGAGTGTCGTTTATTCGAGAAGGAGTAATCAAATATAGTATATTCGAAAAGAAGGAGTTAATCGAATATAGGTTATTCGAAGAAGAGTTAATCAAATAGAGATTTCTCGAAGAGAGTTAGTCGGCGAATTCGATTATATCGAATTCGGGAAAGTACTTATACTTTCCAGTGTTTAAATAGAGATTTTTTTATTTATAAATAAATAAGTGTTAGGTTAATTATTCACTAATAAGAATAGAAGTTATAATTAAAGTTAGATAATTCGAAAGTAGGGATTATAACATTATCATTATAATCAATGTTTTAAATATAGAAGTGGATTCGTAAAATTGAATCCGAGAAAAACGTAAAGAAGTTGTTAAAGATTAAAAGATAAACTTTGACCATTTCGAAGTTATAACGTTGTTCAGTTAAGGTCTGAGAGGTAATTATACCCAAACTTGAGTGACTTCCTTCTTGACTAAGAAGTGGTATGGTTCGATCGTAAAGGAGTTTTGGAAATGTTTTCCAAACGAGAATCAAAAATGTTTTCTGATAAAAGAAAATAAGAATTTAGAATATATGAAAACAAAAGATAAGTAAATTAATGAACTAATGAGATAAGAGTTAAATGATGTTTGATTGATATTATTTCCACCTGGAAATAATATCATTGTTTGCACACTTGTTTTCCTTTGATAGTTAACTCACAGACTATCGAAGTTTTGACCATTTTAACGTTGTTAATATGGAGAGACCGGTTGGATTATTATCCAAAGAACCACTCTGTATTGGCATAAGCATTGCGAATCATATATACCAAAGATAATTGAAGACGGAGTAAAATTGCAAGGGCTATTGTATAAGTCTTAGATAACAGTGCCTAAGATGGATATACAGAATAGTGCCTTCGGTTTGTCCAATCCCACGACAACTTGTATGGACGAAGGTCTGACAAAGTATATCCAATGGATCGCGTAAGTTGATCTGTTCAAGCGTATTCACGTTTGGTGGCGGAGGAATTCGTTTCTCTAAGCTGTATACCCGTGTTATTTTTGGATAAATCAATTTGTGATTTGGCGGGTATGATGATGTGACATTCTAAGTGAATGAGGATGACTTGTGTTGATGAATGTCTGACGGAGTATTTCCAGAAAGGTCATGTACATTGATTTTTTTCAACCGTACCAAGAGTGGAAGCGGAGAAGGAAACTTCTTTAGCTAACGCGTAATGTACTGTTGTAGACGTCAATTAGTTATTTTCGATGGATCTGACAATGTGGCATTCGAAGTGAATCTGATGTGATGATAAAGCGTAGCTTCTAGCCTCATCATCTGGTAAATGACAGAAATCGGGCAGGCAGCACGGCTAAGTCGGTCGCAACGAAGTAGGGTTTATAATCACCTATCTAGAGAATATTCATTTGTTTCTTAAATTTATCAATGTTGTCCCATATATATACGGGAACGGTTGTTGATCCCAACCGTTGGTGATGTATATTCGATACACTCAAGCAAAATGAGTGGTCGGTCATGTGTGGTTGAGTTACAAGATGTTCTTGTTGAACTCCAGTGTATCGTTCCTAGAGTACACTGAACGGAAGGTGGTTCCATACCTTGTCATAGTTGGAAATCCATCACCCAATATGTGCTTGCGGTTCTGATTGTATACCATATATGTAGAACGTGAGATGAAAGCGTTTCTACTAGATTTATATCTATTTGTACATAGACACTATTATAATATCAAAAGGTTTTTAATATAAAGATATTTTGGATTTTCATAAGGGAAAAACTCGTTCCGTTCTGCGGCGTGGTCTTATGAGATATCGTTTACTTGTTCATATACCCGTCTAAGCTGTTTTACTCATACCAGTCCCATGACTGACCTGGAGTTTATTTTGTTTTTTTCTACCTAAACTCTTGGGTGCCTAAATTTGTACGGGCAGTCAAGTAGTTCAGGATTTTTCAGATCTATCTAAAGGAACTTGGAGCAGGAAGATTCAGCGTTAGTTATATAGAGTTTTGTTCCGCTGTGATGTAAGTGATGTACTCTGATAAGTGCTATTGTATACGTAACTGTTATATTTCAAAGTTATGTTATCTATTATATGTTATTCGTTCCGCTGTGAGGTTCGTGTTACTCTGATGTTGTGTTCTTCTTCTTCTTCTATTCTAAATTTCTATCTTATCTATTCTCACCCTCTAATTTCTTTCATTAATTTCCGGGATTTTTCGATGTTTTGGTTATCGACATCGAGCTTATGTCTATAACCAAAGTCTCCAAAAATCCGGGTCGTTACAGTTGGTATCAGAGCTTAAGTTAAGAATTGCCTTGGCTCTGTGGCGTGGCTCGGTAGAGATAGGGTTAGTAATACCCTAGATTGAGTTTGAGTGTATATATACGAGAGCATATTTGTTATTCAATATAAAGTGATTTATATTGTGGGGATTTATTGATTGAGTTGTTTATGGGTTCTGGTCGATCAGTTTGATCCAATGTATCGGTACGAGTTTATAAACACTCGAATACGATGGGTCGACACGATATGTTTTGAAAAGAGGGTAAATGAAATAAGTTTACCCGAAGTACATATATTGGAATTATTATAATGTGTTGGTAGTTATTATAATCGAGTAAGATTATAAAAGTGAAACGGTTATGAAAATGACCAATCAAATTTCGTATAAGTATTACGAAGTGAATTAAATCTGAAATTAAAGTCAGAATTGAAATTAAAAACTGGAAATTCAGATAAGTGTTTGTAATTGAATCTGAATTAGATATAGGTGAATTTTAAAATCCTGGGAGGTTTTAAATTTGTTTTAATAAGGATATTTTGAACTGATTCAAAATGGAAGTGTTTAAATTGGAGTTTTGAAAATGAATATAGTATTGAACTCACTTTGATCGCTGGAAAATAATTATGATGATGGTGTACACATCATCAGTGTGATTTTCGAGTTATATGTAACGGATTACTACTAAGGTTTTGTTTTCAAATTGTTTGCGAAAACAAGGTGTTCAGGAATTCAAAAGTTTTGAATCGCTATTATGATTTCAAGTTGATTTGAAAAACCCAGGAATTTAAATTCTAGAATTTAAATGTAACTCGTGGAGTTAAGTAAAACTGAAATGGATTTGAAAATATTCTGGATTGGAATTGAGTTGATGGGTTAAGAGTTTGAAATCTGATATTGGAGTTTGAATAGAATTTGACTTGAATAAAACCAAATGTTTGAGTTGAGGGTTGGATTAAGATGATATGGGTATACGTGAATTGGTAACAGGTGCAAAGGGTATAATGATATGCCGACAAAAAGGTACAAGTTTATTTATATATGAGTCTGGTGACTTATGAGCCTGATTGGCAAGCCGCTTGGCTGTTTGATTTTCTTTTGGGTTGAAGATGGCACAGAGAGGCGAGTTGGAGTTTGACCTATTGACCAGTACAAAGGAAGTACTGGCGAAATTTTACGAAAATTTAAAGTGTTAGAAAATTTTCAGAATTTTTGAAAATTTTAGTTAGTCGGAAAGAAATAAATATTTTAGTCGATATTAATTGGTTCAGTTGAAATCAGAAATAATGGGTAAACAAATCTTAGGAATTTCAATAGATAGGGTCGTCCTCCAACTTAGCAATTTCGAGGACGAAATTATTTTAAGTGGGGAAGAATGTAATGACCCGCATTGTCAGGGGTATTATAAATAATTTATTTAATTATATATATCATGATGTAGTGAATTAAATAGAGGTTTAATTAAATAATATGGAATATTTAATTAAATTAAATAATTAAATAATATATTTAATTCATAAATAATCAAAAATATTGGAAATCACAATATTCGGTGAACGGGGTCGTCCCTTAGATTTAATTTAGCTTAGAGTTGAATTATATTGACGAATATATTCAATCGACGTCAGTTTGAACTTATTATTATAATACAATTAAAATCGAGCTCGAAATGGCGCGGTAGTTCGCGATTTGGCGATTCAGACTTCAACTGAATGTACAAGATTCGTTTTAAGCCGGATTTCTGTGAAACAAGAAACATGTGGAGCTGGTGGAGTATATCTTTCTAGTGGAAGAGAAAGATAGGGATTTCATCGTGTAGATTTTGATGTACGTCCAAATCAAATTTCAGAAAAGTCGCTGTGGAAATTCCTTTATAATTCGTAACGCTTTACATACGTTATAAAAGGATTTTTCAATGTAAATTGAATATCGAGATAATCTGAAATACCAAACTGTAAATTCTGATATGATATTCTGGAGCTGTACGATATCATATTTGAGATATAAGATAATATAAATTTATTTATATTTAATTTAATAATATTTAAATATATTTATATATTTAAATGGGTCATCCAGAGCTTTAAAAATAGTCGGTTTTGCAAACAAAGTCGGAATTCGACGAAACTAGTTTTGTTGGATCCACAGTGTTGGATAGTTGTTAGATTTTCAGTTTCGTGATTTTAGAGTCACTGTGTGGTCATACAGATATTTAGAGTGATAAACAGTCAGTATTTTGACAGTTAAAAATATGTTGTGTGAGCAAACGGAGTCGGAATTTGACGAAACCAGTTTCGTTGGGATCGTAATGTCGAACTGTTGCTGCATGTCTAGTTTCGTGATTTTTGGGTATCGTGTGTAATCATAGGAATTTTAGAGGACAAAAATAAACAACGTTGGATCTAAAATGGATATTATAATGGGAAAATATCTAACTAAAATATCTAAAATTCCCAACCCTATAAATAAACATCAACCAAGTCCTTAAGACCTAAATTCTCATTCTTCAGCATGATAAAACAAGCCGCCACTCAGTTCAAAAACCAAACGTGAATATACCCTCTTCCAAAAATCAAAACAAATGGGATAAAATTCCTTAAATCTCCTAACAACTTTGTTTGAATTCGTGGGTTCAAGGGCTCCTTCCTCATACCAATTTTAAGGGATGCGATTCAGATTTTGTGGGGTTGCGATATTTGTACAGTGAGAGTTCGTGAGCTAGGGCTCGACCTTTTGGGCGATTGGAGGAGAATTAGTTGGGTTCGAGTCCCTTTTTGTGACCTGCAGGAAAATCTGCACTTCATGTGAAAGTCGGGAAGAATTCCATGTTGATATATGTCGATACTGACATGATGTCGATGGTGTTGAGGCTGAGAACGGAAGTCATGGGTGTTGTGCGAGTTTGAGTTAGAGGCTATGGGGAGGAGGAGTACGGGAAGAGGATTTGAATGGTGCTATCGGTTTGGAGATTCGTGAAGAGACAAAGGAGAAGTGGTGTGGGAAAGTTCAGTTATGGTCATTTCGAAAGCTTCAGGTGCGGTTTAAAGATAAAGAGAAGAAAGGTGCGGATGGTGGGCTGGTAACGTGGGAGTAATTTGGGCCAAGGAAGTGGGTGAGCCCAAAGTTTGCTAAGTAAATGAAAATTAATAATTTAAATGCTTATTTAAATTTGTAAATTCAATAACTGGCTCATACGTAATCAGAATTCCGCGAAACAAGTTGCGTTAGGACCGTATGGAAGAGAGCTTCACAATGAAGCTGACTAGAAGTGGATTTGAGCTCGTATGAATTTATTGTGAAATAAACTGTTTGATTCAAATCAAATAACAATTTATCATTCTTTAACGGTGAACTTCCAATGTGAGTAAAACTCACCAACTCTGAACAGTTATATTTTTATAATGTATTTTTAGATCTGTTAATCATCTGTTGATTGCTGCGTGTTGGTTGATTGATTGAACTGCTAGTCAGTTAGTGGAAATTATATATATATATACCATTAAATATTTATATATTGATTCTGCTATCAGAATAATTTATATTGAACTGAAAGTGATGATAATCATATTATGTAACATCTGTGGATGCTGGGAAACAGGTTGGAGGAATCCGACTGGATTCCTCTACAGTTATTTTATTGTTTTTTCATATATTATGATATATGATGTAGTTAAAATCTGTGGTTGATTATATGGGTTTGAATGAGATTGGTCATCGTTATTTGAGGTGTTAAGTACCATAAAATATCGAAAGGGGAAAAAGGAGATTTTCAAAGTGATATTGAAAACCGAATATTTATAAACTGGAATATTTATAAATAAGAAATATTTATAAATTTGAATATTTATAAATAGGAGATATTCAAAAAGGATATAATTTCGAAACCATTTTCTTTTTTAATGGAAAGCCCTATGTGGCGGGTTTGGGGATTTTCCCGATGCTCCCGATACAAAGGTGGTTATGGCAAATTTTCCCGAAAATTTAAGGAGTTAGAATATTTCAAGAATAAATCTGAAAAGGAAATAATTGTGAACCATTTACAAATAGAATTAAAAAGGAAACGTTATAAAAAGGGAAAACGTTATAAAGCAGAAACCGTTATAAGAGCAAAACGTGGTAAAAAGGAAATCATTTTTAAAGTGTAGAACCGTTATTTAAAAGTAAATCTTTTCAAATGAATAAAACGTTGTTAAAAGGAAATATTTATAAAGTGAAAAGAGTTAGTCGAATATAGTATTCGAGAAGAGTTAACCAGTTTAGTAGAGTTAACCAGTTCAGTAGAGTTAACCAGTTCAGTAGAGTTAACCAGTTTGGTTAAGTAAGTCTAGTTAACCAGTTTGGTTAAGTAAGTCCAGTTAACCAGTTTGGTTAAGTAAGTCCAGTTAACCAGTTTGGTTAAGTAAGTCCAGTTAACCAGTTGGGTTAAGTAAGTCGAGTTAACCAGTTGGGTTAAGTCAGTCAAGTTAACCAGTTAGAGTTAACCAGTTAGAGTTAACTAGTTAGAGTTAATCAGTTAGAGTTAATGAGGTAGGTAAATCAGTTCGAGTAAATCGATTAGAGTTAAAACGAACTAGAGTTAATCAAATATAGTTATTTGAGACAGAGTTAGTCAAACATAGTATTCAGGGTAAGTTGTCATCTCGTACGACTGCTAGCGAAATTCGCAGGGCTACAGATAGCCTAAGGTGGTCGGATGTTTCCTGAGGGAATCAGGTGTAACCATTTGTGATCGCTGCGATCTAGAGTCAAACGAATGGAGTTAAATCGAATATTAGTTATTTGATAGGAGTTAATCAAGTTGAGTTAAATAAACCAAGTTAGCCGAGCCTAGTTAATCGAATCGAATTGGTCGAACCAAGTAAGTCGAGTTAGTCGAGTCAAGTTAAGTTAGTCGAGTTAGTCGAGTTAAGTTCGTCGAGTTAAATTAATCGATGTTAGTTTCATCGAAAGGAGTTATCGATGTTAGTTTCATCGAAGGGAGTTATCGATTATAGTTTGATCGAAGTGAGATTTATCGAATAAGAGTTATTCGAAAAGAGATTATCGAATATAGTTTATTCGAAAGTGAGATTTTCAAATATGAGAAATTTGAAAAGAAAGGGTTATTGAATATTAGTTATTCGAAGAGAGATTATCGAATATCGTTTATTCGAGAAGGAGTAATCAAATATAGTATATTCGAAAAGGAGTTAATCGAATATAGGTTATTCGAAGAAGAGTTAATCAAATAGAGATTTCTCGAAGAGAGTTAATCGGCGAATTCGATTATATCGAATTCGGGAAAGTACTTATACTTTCCAGTGTTTAAATAGAGATTTGTTTATTTATAAATAAATAAGTGTTAGGTTAATTATTCACTAATAAGAATAGAAGTTATAATTAAAGTTAGATAATTCGAAAGTAGGGATTATAACGTTATCGTTATAACCAATGTTTTAAATATAGAAGTGGATTCGTAAAATTGAATCCGAGAAAAACGTAAAGAAGTTGTTAAAGATTAAAAGATAAACTTTGACCATTTCGAAGTTATAACGTTGTTCAGTTAAGGTCTAAGAGGTAATTATACCCCAACTTTAGTGACTTCCTTCTTGAGTAAGAAATGGTAAGGTTCGATCGTAAAGGAGTTTTGGAAATGTTTACCAAACGAGAATCAGAAATGTTTTCTGATAAAAGAAAATAAGAATTTAGAATATATGAAAACAGAAGATAAGTAAATTAATGAACTAATGAGATAAGAGTTAAATGATGTTTGATTGATATTATTTCCACCTGGAAATAATATCGTTGTTTGCACACTTGTTTTTCTTTGATAGTTAACTCACAGACTATCGAAGTTTTGACCATTTTAACGTTGTTAATATGGATAGAACGGTTGGATTATTATCCAAAGAACCACTCTGTATTGGCATAAGCGTTGCGAATCATATATACCAAAGATAATTGAAGACGGAGTAAAATTGCAAGGGCTATTGTATAAGTCTTAGATAACAGTGCCTAAGATGGATATACGGAATAGTGCCTTCGGTTTGTCCAGTCCCAGGACAACTTGTATGGACGAAGGTCTGACAAAGTATATCCAATGGATCGCGTAAGTTGATCTGTTCAAATGTATTCACGTTTGGTGGAAGAGGAATTCGTTTCTCTAAGCTGTATACCCGTGTTATTTTTGGATAAATCAATTTGTGATTTGGCGGGTATGACGATGTGACATTCTAAGTGAATGAGGATGACTTGTGTTGATGAATGTCTGACAGAGTATTTCCAGAAAGGTCACGTACATTGATTTCTTCAACCGTACCAAGAGTGGAAGCGGAGAAGGAAACTTCTTTAGCTAACGCGTACTGTTGTAGACGTCAATTAGTGATTTTCGATGGATCTGACAATGTGGCATTCGAAGTCAATCTGATGTGATGATAAAGCGTAGCTTCTAGCCTCATCATCTGGTAAATGACAGAAATTGGGCAGGCAGCATGGCTAAGTCGGTCGCACCGAAGTAGGGTGTATAATCACCTATCTAGAGAATATTCATTTGTTTCTTAAATCTATCAATGCTGTCCCATATATATACGGGAACGGTTGCTGATCCCAACCGTTGGTGATGTACATTCGATACACTCAAGCAAAATGAGTGGTCGGTCATGTGTGGTTGAGTTACAAGATGTTCTTGTTGAAATCCAGTGTATCGTTCCTAGAGTACACTGATCGGAAGGTGGTTCCATACCATGTCATAGTTGGAAATACATTACCCAATACGTGCTTGCGGATTGTATACCATATATATAGAACGTGAGATGAAAGCGGTTCTGCTAGATTTATATCTATTTGTACATAGACATTATTATAATATCAAAAGGTTTTTAATATAAAGATATTTTGGATTTTCATAAGGGAAAAACCCGTTCCGTTCTACGGCGTGGTCTTATGAGATATCGTTTACTTGTTCATATACCCGTCTAAGTTGTTTTACTCATACCAGTCCCATGACTGACCCGGAGTTTATTTTGTTTTGTTATACCTAAACTCTTGGGTGCCTAAATTTGTACGGGCAGTCAAGTAGTTCAGGATTTTTCAGATCTATCTAAAGGAGCTTGGAGCAGGAGGCTTCAGCGTTAGTTATATAGAGTTTTGTTCCGCTGTGTTGTAAGTGTTGTACTCTGATAAGTGCTATTGTATACATAACTGTTATATTTCAAAGTTATGTTATCTATTATATGTTATTCGTTCCGCTGTGAGGTTCGTGTTACTCTGATGTTGTGTTTTTCTTCTTGTTTTATTCTAAATTTCTATCTTATCTATTCTCACCCTCTAATTTCTTTCATTAATTACCGGGATTTTTCGATGTTTTGGTTATCGACATCGAGCTTATGTCGATAACCAAAGTCGCCAAAAATCCGGGTCGTTACAGAATCCTTCTGAATCCGAGCGTGGGACTGAATATGTTGAGGAAGATGTAGTTTCATTAGAAAACGATCCAAATATCAGGACTATAAATGATGACCCTCTTACTGAAAATGCAGCTAAGGAAGACTCTGCAAGTACATTTGACAATTTGAGTGATCTCAACTCTGCTAAGTATCTTAGTCAGGATGGTGCGGTTACTCAGCCTTTCAACCCTCAAACCATAGAAACTGGACTTAGGGATGCAGCCACAACCGAGTCAGGAGAGCATCTTGAATCTTTAGGAATTCCCTTAGACCCAGGGGAAAAAGCCGGTCAGTCAATAACAGCGTCTTTTAAAGAAATACATCTCGTGCATTTTGATTCTTTTTCTGTCCTTGTTTCTTGCTTTAGCATTTTTAGATACTTTGTAGTTTCAAGTACCGAAAACTCATCCATATCTTATTTCAGGTTTAGACATGCACGAGAGACACTCGTCAGGAATTAGATTGGATTTCAGTAAGAAGAGCAAAGCTATCGATCCAAAGCTCTTATTACGATCCAAGTTTCAGCAATCATCGCATCACCATAAACAGCTCCGTCCTCCTCCGCCCTTGAAATCCTCTCCTCAGTCTCTACATACATCGGAATCTGACCTGACTGAGGAATAGAGGAAGAAGATACGTGAGGAAGAGGAGGAAGAGGCTAGAAGGCGCTGTTGGCTAAGAGAAGACACTCCCGATGAAGGGGACCGAGGGAAGAAACGAGAAAGGGACGGCTCTTATAAGCAATCCCAAGCAGGAAAGCTGCCCATTAGGCACCGACTTCCTCCATCCTCTGGCCCTCCCGGTCCCTCAGCCGAGACCCATTCGATTATTAATAAACCTCGCCATAACCTTGGTTCAACGAATCTTTATCTTTCCGAAAGGCTTCCATGTTGGAACTTGAAAGGGCACTCATTTGATCGTGGAGTAAGTATCACCGACGCCGATAATTTTCTTAAGGAGGTGGATGCGGTTGCTCTAATGAAATGGGTTATGTGATGAAAGTGTTGAATTTAAAGTGTTCTGCTTTTATCAAATTATTTACTATCATTGTTGTTAGATAACTATGTGTGTTTCTATATAGCTGAGCCAATCAATAACAAAAAGTATCTGGCCATCTCAAATCATAAAAATATGATAACGTATTCTTGTGTGTTAATATATAATTCTCAAATCTATGCCAAAGAGACCACTACTTCTCCCAGTGTTTAATAATACCACAATTTGATATATTTTTAGGCAAACATGTTTAAATTGTGTTAAATTCATTATTGTTGTGGATTGTGAATGGTTAGTTGCTGATCACTTCGAAGAATTGAAAGTGATTAATGATTTTAACATTCAAACATTTTGCTTGTTGGTTGTTATGTCATCCCATCTAACACAATTGGTGTAATACATTGGCTCAATACCTTAAAGTGCTATCCTACATTCAGGATACTTGATTTCTACTCTCAGGTCTGTATTTACCTCTTTACGTAGTAAGGAATCCATGTTCAGGTCCAACCTTGGCTTTAGAGTGAGCAAGCTTCATCGACAAAAGCTGCATGTTGATATAATTTTAAAAAAGAAGGGTAAAATCATCCTTCGGCTCCTTTCTTTTTGGAAAAAATAAAATAAAAATCTCGAATAAAAATGTTGTGGGGATGGTAGTATATAGGGAGAATGTGATGTATGTGTATCAAGAATGTAAGATTATTCATTTAGATGTTTTGATCGTTGCTTTCGTTTAGCAACAGGGGAAGTATAAAAGATTAGGATGTAACTAGCTAGTCAATGTAAATACCTCGACTTGCTTTTATAGGGATTGAACATAGTTGATGATTTCATCTGGCATGCCAGCTTTTCCAGTGATCCTGTCACAACCAGGCACTAGAGCTTACAAATATTGCATCCTCTCACTTATCTTCTTCCTTCTTATCTACCGCATTTTTTTCATTTAGTTGCTTTATTGATCCTAGTTATCTAAAATATGTTACTGTTACTTCGATAAATATTGTTGATGGATTCTCTTTACTTACTCTCTCAGCCAAACTATGATTGTTTGTTGCTTGCCCTCGTCTAGCTCTTACATGAACATAGTCAGGCTTCTTATTCTTGCCATTGTTGTTGATTTTATCCTTCGAGCTGCTTTCTCTTGAATCCTCAGTCGTATTTCCTTTATCTTCATTGCCTGTGACCTGTTTATGTAAATCCTTTTAGCTGGCGATGTTTTAATGTTAACTTTGTTTCTACCAGTGGATGCATGCCAGTCTTTCCCTTCTTAGAGCTTGAGTTCTGTTGGGAAAATTTAAGTGAAGTTGAGTCAGATGCTGTTGTTGTACAAGTAGCAGCAGCTGCAGCGATAACGTCATTGTTTGTGGCAATAATAATAGACCAACAATCACCTAAGCGTTCACCGTGAAATGAGAACAGGTTGTCCATAAAGAAATTGTTTTTATCTTGAGTATGCTGCTGCCATTGCAGTTGAGCTCTTTGCCTCTCCAGAACAGAAAGATTATGGCACTGCGCATGTTTTGCTTTCTTCCATGTGTTTGTGTTATTTGAAGTTGGTTTATTTTATTTGTGCTATATTTTGTTATATGTTGTCTACCTCTTAACGAGAGAATTATATTGAAGAGTGAAGGAGAAGGGATAGAGGATGACAGTCAATAACCTTTCTATCATATTGGATAACATTTCTGAATTGTTTGCATCCTGTATAAGAGCAACTCCAACAGAGGACCATTCGTGTTTGTAATGGGGAATTTTTGGCTAATTTTATCCCCAACAGATATTACTTCATGTAATATTAAGTGAAATGTTACGCGACCAATTCAGGATTCTGAACTGGCCTCGTGCGCCGATTTTTTCGGCTCGTGACGTTGCGAGCCGATTTAGTCCGCACGCCGATAAAACCGGCTTGGAACGTCATGAGCCAATAAAACCCGGCTCCTCGCATACTTAGATTTTAAATATTTGTTTTCCTATCCTAGCTTATATTTTACTATGACAAAATATAATAGCTATTATTTTCGTACACAATAGTTATGTTTAGGAATACTGAAATAAACTAATTTAGCTTCAGAACTTAATAATAGCTGGTTAATAACCCACAGAAATACAGTAAAACGTGATTGGTAAAATAAAAAACTGTAACATCATTAGTGCATAAATGTTCCACATGCTCAGACCATCATAAAAATTGTAGACATCTTTTTCCTAGACCACAGTCTAGTTCATAGTGTGTAGGGTCGTCCACGTGATAACTATTTAGGAATTTATGTGTGCAGGGTTGTCCAGGCAATGTACCCATGGAATATAACAAGTTGGGTCGTCCATGTAGTAACTCGTGTTGAACGCATATTGTAGATTCTCTATCATGGCATTCATAGTGTCAAGTGCTAGCGTATAGTGTAGATTCTCTTTCATGGATACAGTGGACAATGACTAGTGCATAGTTAAGACTCTCTATCACTGACGTTACGACCATTGGACTTTAAATAAGAATCATTTATTTTATTTATATAAACATTATAATTTATAAAGGAATTCCACAACAACTATTTGAAATTTTGATTTGGACATAAAACAAAATCTATAACATGAAAAAACTATTTTTCTCTTCCATTAGAAAAATACTATCGATTTGATTCGAACATTTTTTGTTTCGGATAAATCCGACTTATATTGGATCATGTACAGTCAATTAATGTTCAAAACGTTATATTACGAACTACCGCGCCGTTGCGATTCGTTTTATATTTATATTAAAAATAAAATGATTTCAACATCGTTTTATACTTAAACGTTTCAAACATCACTTGAGCATTACACTACGCCTCACAGAATATAGATAATAAAGGGTCCAATACACAGAACATCATAACATATAGGTGTCGACTGTAATACACATAAAATGTAGATAATATAATACAACAGAACATCATAACATATAGGTGTCAAGAAAGAATAACGTAAAGTCCACTACATTGGGCCGTAAACATATATACATCATGATAACAAAAAAATAATATCATCAGCACTATCCTCATGAAAGTCAATCAAAATTCGTAGCATCATCGTCATGATCGTGCTCAGACTCCTCACCATCCTCCTTCATGTCCTCTGCGCTATCTGAACCCTCATAATAAGGTAAATCCTCTTTGTCACTACCTGAACCTCCACCCCCACCGACACTTGTATCACCACTTAATCCTCCACCTCCTCCATGTCCTCCACCACCACCGATTCCTCCTCCACCACCTAATCCTCCATCGCCACCACCTCCCTGTCCTGCACCACCACTGACTCCTCCATCATCACCATCACCACCACCACCACTGACTCCTCCATCACCATCACCACCACCACCACCACCATACAACCTTACAACCGTACCTGAACCTACTGTATCGCCACCCCCTTCTGCCACTAGTCTGGCTTGTAACTCCTCGATCTGCTCCTGCAATCCCTGCACTATCGCCTGGTGCTTCTGGTATAAGGACTAAGCATGTAGCCGGGCCATATCCTGAATAGCGGCAATATGTATCCTGTGCTGGTCTAGCCGGGGCGCATACTGCAAGTATACAACATATAAAATCAGTTTCTACTACTTAGAACGTACAAGGTAATAAATCCACAACTATGTAGAATACCTCATGTGCCGGATATAATCCAAGGGTAGGGACACCTGCTACCATGTGAGCAAGTAGGTAGATAATAAGAACGGACACCGGTGTGCCGCTGAGATCAAATGTCTGAAATGTATCGGCCAGAGCGAACTCCATAGGCTGGTCGGAGATCCGTGTTGGGGTCAGGTCAAAAGTGAAAGGTGGAGGATGAACTCAACCAGTAGCCAATCGGCGACCAATGTGATCGGAGTTCACACCCCGTGCGTAATCCGGCAACAAGTACCGCCTAGGAGCTACCTGAACCCAATAAGTGTCAAAATCTACATCGGGTATGAAAAAATCGGTCGTATCAACCCAACCTCCCTGTCTTATAGCCTGTATGTATTGTCTCCTTATAGAATGACGAGGCCCGAACATATAATTGGGAAGAGGTGGATCTCCGGGCATGTGCATCTGGCCGGAGCCTTGATAATAACAGCGATCGCTCAAGTACCAAATAGGAAGGTGGGTCGGTGGGAGCAAGAGGACACGACGAATAGATAAACGACATGCAATGACGAGCGCGTGGTCATCAGGAAGCGGGCCACCTGCTGTAAGTAACATCCAATAAGTGTTCCAAGGTGCTCGTAATATGTTGCCCCTCTCCCTCATATCTAACTAACTACGGGCCTCCATCAAATTGTGTCTCACACCAGCAGGAGCACGCCGGACTAGGCGACTACTCTCCCATTTACGCATACGTGGGAAAAAGGACTCGACGGTATAACTGGCGATGGGTGTAACACCCCGAATTTCGGTTAATGCTAAAATTCACAAATTAAAGAATAACTAATCCCGGATGTGGGAATTAGGGGAAACGGGTTGCACCATTGCGTTCGTCTCGGAAAAATACGCGAAATAGAGTCAGATTTTTCAAAAATCGGAGTCCGTATGAAGAAGATACGGACGAACGAAGTTAGGCAGAAAAACCGAAAACAAGCAAGAATGCACTGGCGCACTTGTGAAGTGCGCCAACACAAAAATGCACTGGCGCACTTGTGAAGTGCGCCAACACATTTTTACACTAGCGCACTTGGGAAGTGCGCCCGTGTCGGGACAGGAAACCTGCACAGTTTCTAGAGAGTTCTGTGGTTAGGTGCACCAGTTTGGGGTTTGGGCTTGGTCTTAGGGCTGGTTTCTGGAAGGTTCCGAAATCTAAGGGTCCTAATCTAATTTAGGGTTAATCTAATGGCCTAAAACACTTGCCTAATCCTATAAATAAGACCCTAAGCTAGCCCTAAATAGTCATAATCCTATCTCCTAACTAAACTATGCCAAAATTTTCTATGATCATGGCCTCCACTCAAAACCCTAGCCTCCATCATATTTCTAAACTATTTCTATGAAGGCTTTCATGTGCATACAAGCATCTTTGAGTTGTATGAGTGATCATTGGCTTGCATTCATCATCAAGTTGCAAGCTTTATGTTCAAGGCTAGAGTTTTTGGGTGATTTGTGGCAAGGGTTTGCTTATTGGAGTTTAGTGGTGAGTTTCTATAGACTTAACAATCAATTGATAAATTGATTATGATAGGATATGATAAGATATGGCTATGTTTGTGGAATCAATGTGTTTATGCAAGTTTAGTATAGTGTATGTTGTGTGCTATATGCAAGTTTAATGCTATGTTTTATGATGCAAAACACTATGTTGAACATTGATTCATATGTAACATGTTATGCAAGCTATATGGGAGATTATATGCAAGTCTATATGTAACATGTTATGCAAGTTATGTATTTGGTTTTATGCATGCTAAGTATTTGGTTTTATGCATGCTATGTATGTGGTTTTATGCATGCTAAGTATTTGGTTTTATGCATGCTAAGTGTTTGGTTTTATGCAAGTTTGTCTCTTTTTATGATATGCATAATATATGCAAGTTTGTCTCTAAGTATGGCATGTTATGCAAGTTCATATGCAAGTTATGATACATATTCATATGCAAGTTATGATACATGTTCATATGCAAGTTATGATGCAAGTTCATATGCAAGTTTTGATGCAAGTTCATATGCAAGTTATGATGCAAGTTCATATGCAAGTCATGATGCAAGTTCATATACAAGTTATGATGCAAGTTCATATGCAAGTTATGATGCAAGTTCATATGCAAGTTTATGTGTAAGTTCATATGCAAGTTGTCTCTTTTATGATATGCATAATGCAAGTTTGGGTTAAATACTAGTTGGGTTTAATGTATGTTCATATATGCAAGTTGACACCTTTTGAACCCATGATAAAGTTACATGCTATGTTGGCTAAACCCATGACCTTTGTGATGAATCTTCCCTTTATTATGTCGTGTTATGAGAACGAACTACGTGGGGAACGATGGGGTTAATATGCATGTTAATAAAATGATGTGAAATGGGTATGATTAATCATACCACAAATTAAATTGACGTAATTGGGAATTTACCTATTAAGTTAGGTCTACCCATATTATGGAGTTGGGAATTTACCTATTAAGTTAGGTCTACCCATACTATGGAATTGGGAATTTACCTATTGAGTTAGGTCTACCCATATTCTTAAAAATGTGTAATTAATTAGGCATAATTAATTCAAATTATGGGGGTGATGAATTAGGTGTAATTAATCAACTAAGACACGAGGTTGGACCCTTTTGTAGCGGAAGTCTGCCCGGAACCGACCGGCCATCAAGCAGCTACAAATGATTGGCCCAATGTGAGAGGTCTTAGTCATAAATTAAATACGTGATTAAATTAAAGACACGAGGTTAGACCTTTTTATGACAGAAGTCTGCCCGGAACCAACCGGCATATCCAGCAGTCATAAAAGATGGTCTAATGTGAGAGGTCTTTATGAGGTCATGATCTTAATTAATAAAGAAACACTTAACCATATTAGCATGTAGAGGGACATGAGGGGTTAAGTGGGTGCCTTGGGTGACATGTGGAAATCTAGTGGGTTGCCTTGGGTGGCAATAGAAAATACGATTAGAATACTTAACCAAAGAGGAACATGTAATTAAACATGGGTAAAGGGTTAAGTAAGTGCTTTGGGTGGCATGTGGAAATCTAGTGGGTGCCTTAAGTGGCAATTGATATATGATTAGATGACTTAACCAAACCTTAACATGTAGGTGGGCATGATTATTAAAGGGGTTAAGTGGGATACACTAGATAAAATAACAAGCTTAGGTGGTAGCTTGTGGGGGCCCATTTCAACCAATATCTCAAACGTATCTTAGTGGGCTCGACTCTAGTCGAGTGACGGGACACGCATATTGGGCTTGACTCTAAGAGGCCAAAATGGGTTAGCGGTGGTAACGCATGACCAACGGGTTTCATATGCGTGTGTGGACCCGGGCTGGTAAATAAGACGTTGTTGCATCGTGTAGATATAAGTCGTGCACCGTTAGTTTTATCAGGTTGCCACGTTGGGGAATGGTACACCCCACGGTGGGGCCAGCACGGGTATCTACGTTAGGGAGCCGATCGAATGGGGAGTAGTGTGTACACCTAGTGGATTGTAGGGCCCCGTGGCGTCTACTTAGTCACCTAGGGGTACGCGAGAACTATTAAGTTAATTTTATAAGTCTAGGGGTGGGATCAACCTTTAAGTTAGGAATGACTGGTGTGGTGCAGTGTAGGAATTACCCTTGGGTGAGTAGATCTGGGGTGGTGTAATCCAGTAATTATCCTTGGATGGATAAATGCGTCTTTTCGGTTATCTTAGTACATCCTGTGTTTAGTTGGCTACTTAGTGTAGTCATTATCCCCAGAGGTACCGTACCTTGTTTATATCATACCCTAATTACTTTAATGATTGTATTGTTAGGGTTATAGGACTCACTCAGACTTATGTCTGACCCCGTTGTTTCTTTATCTTTTTCCCAACCCTCAGGTTTTCAGAGTGGGCCTAGCACTAGTGGGCTTTGATCAGACTGCTTTATCTATCTTTTGGAGCTTGGACCGTGGATGTAAAGCTCAGTTTATCTTTTCTATTATGGCTATTAGGTTATGTAGTGGGGTTATGTACTTTCATTTTTATCAGGATGGATATTATGTACTTGAATCTTATTTATGGTTTTGGTGTAACCAAACATGTTTTACTTTCCGCTGAAATGAAATGATGTTTTAAATTCTCAGGTAATACTTATATCTGTCTTGTTGTAATTTTTCTGTTCTATATTCACTTAAAATACTCCACCGATGTTATGGCATTCCCATAGTGAGTGACCGTAGCGGGTGTGGGGTGTTACACGTGGTATCAGAGCTTAAGGTTACCAGAACAGATAAAATTTTTAGAAAAACTATTTTCTAAGAATATTTTTGAAAGGAGTATTTTCAAAAACATGTCTTTTAAAAGAAAAGTTTTTGAAAGAAAAGCATAATCCCCAATAGCCATATCTATATCTTTCGAATTCTCCGTTTTGAATCTCTTCCTCTCTCGTTTTGAGTTTCCCCTCCGCGTATAGATGACCTTTCTAAGATAGATAAGAATGGAAAACCACTTCAAGGGACTTAGACGTTAGTCAGATTAGAAATTGGTTCAAGAAGGAGGAGGACTGGTAGGTATCTATTGGATAGACGATGGGAGGAAGGCTCAAATAGTTGTTTGGTTAATGAAGGATGAAACCTCATTGGTGGGAGGTTACGAGTGGAGAATGGGATGAAGAAGGCGAGTAGTTATCCTTTTGGGAGGAATAGGACACCTTATTAGGATTGTCCAAAGAGGCAAGGGCAAGGTACGGAATCTCCTAGAGGGTAGTTGTATTCCCTCACGACTAGGGTACCAAATGGGGATAGACCGTCTAGGTTGGAATTTGGATTTCTTTATTATCCGATTCGAACTTTATTTAATTCTGACGCATCGAGTTCGTTTATCTCATCATTGTTAGTTGAGTCACTGCACTTAGACACCAGTTAGTAGATGATCCCTTAGTTGTTTCAAACCCAATTGGGGCTCCATGAAGTGTTTGGGTTTGAAAGTTGCTATACTTAGCGTTGAGAGTAGATGTGATGCTTTTTGGGCTTCACGAGCTATGGGTTAGTTTTGGGCATGGACCGGTTATCCAGTAGGGGTGCCGTTCTTGATTTTGAAGGGAGAGTTGTTAGGCTTATGACCCGCTTGGGTAACACTCTCGAGATCTCTTGTAATCCCATGGAATCTGTTATGCTAAGTTATCTAGAATCGCTTGACACGTCGGTCGAGAGTTTACGATCTGTTAGAGTGGTTCGGGAATACTCGGATGTGTTTGAGGAGGTGAAGGGCTTACCTCCGGAGCGGGAGATTGACTTCCGAATATATCTGGTAGACAATGCTAAACCTGTATCTTTACCAGTGCGCCACATGGCTCCTCGCGAGAGGAGGGAACTCCATAAGCAAGTAGGGGAGTTGCTTGAGAAGGGGTCCATAAGACAAAGTATATCGGAGTGGGGTGCTCCAGTAGTTTTTGCTACGAAGGCGGATGGGTCCCTCAGACTTTGTGTAGGCTTAAGAGAACTAAATAAACTCACAAAGAAGAATAGACACCCATTGCCGAGGATTGATGATCTCTTTGATCAGTTGGTTGGCGCCTCAGTATTTTCGCAGTTGGACTCAGCCACGGGGTTTCGTCAGTTGAGAATGGCTGAGGATAGTATAGAGAAGATTGCCTTTAGGACTCCGGATGGTTTTATGAGTGGCTGGTGATGCCATTTGGTTAGACGAACGCCTCCGCATACTTTGTTGATTTGATGAGAAGGGTGTTCAGGGAGTACCTGAATAAGTTTGTGATGGTCTTTTCTAGGAGCAAAATAAGTTTTCGTATATGCTCAATAGGTTGAGCAAAGCCAGTTATGGAATAAACGGTGGTTTTGGAGCGAGACTGGCAAGGACATCCAGAGTTGGACAAGGGCTTAATTATTTAGCCGTTTTTACTAGTATCATCTCACGTAGGTCGTCTGAATTCGAAGGAGGTATCCCTTGGGTGTTTGTCTGATATTGGTTTAGGCCTTTGGGGCTTGCATTTGGGGGATGTCGAGTTCGACTAAGGTGGTCTGCGTGAGAGATGGATAGTTTTGACGATTTTGCATGAGAGAATATCCTAATTTTCTCTAGAAGTGGAGAAAAGCATGCCCTACATCTTAGGGAAGTGTTGGAGACTCTCTGAGCGCATTGTCATCAAACAACAAAGGTGGATGGAATTCTTAGCATTCTATGAGTTTGAGATAGCGTATACCCCTGGCAAGGGTAACGTGGTGGCAGACGCCTTGAGCAGAAAAAGGCTGTCTTTGAGTCCATTGTTCGTGGAATGGCGAAGCTTGGAGTTTAATTCTATGATTAACTTTAGACCTTCCGTTGACTTTTACCCGGTTTGCTAGCCTCCTTGGAGGTTAGGCCTACTCTTTTGGGGCGGATTGGCGAGGCACAGCGAGACGACCCACAGTTGGTTGAGTTGGTAGAGAAGCTTATAAGGGGGTGAGTCGTCCAGCCATTTGGGTAGATACACCATAGATGATAGGGGATGGTTGCATAGAGATGGTAGACTTTGTGTACCGCAAGATGAGGGTTTGAAGAAGGCTATTTTGGATGATGCACATCGTTCAAGAATGACTATTCATCCCGGTGGAGACAAAATGTACTAAGACATGAAGAGAGTTTTCTTCTGGGCCGGTATGAAGAAAGATGTGGCCGAGTATGTGGCTAGATGCTTAGTGTGCCAACAAGTTAAAGCGGAGCAAAGGAAACCCGGTGGGTTGCTACACCCATTGGAAGTTCCGCAATGGAAGTGGGATGGTGTTTCGATGGATTTCATCGATGGGTTACCGAGATCGAGGAAGGGCAATACGGGAATTTGGGTTGTAGTAGACAGACTTACCAAGAGTGCCCATTTTATACCCGTGAAGAGTAAGAGGACCGCTCCATGGCTTGCTTCAGTCTATGTTAGAGAGATTGTTAGATTGCATGGCGTACCATCCAGCATTGTCAGTGATCGAGATCCTATCTTCACTAGTGAGTTTTGGAGAAGTTTGCAAGAGGCGGTAGGGACTCAGTTGTGTTTGAGCACCGCATATCATCCTCAGACGGACGGTCAGACCGAGAGGGTGAACCGTATCTTAGAAGATCTCTTGAGGCTTTGTATCTTGGATTTTGGAGGTACATGGGAAGAACATCTTCCTTTGGTGGAGTTCGCATACAATAACAGCTTTCAGTCTAGTATTGGCATGGCACCTTTCGAAGCTCTTTATGGAAGGCCTTGTCGATCTCCTACATGTTGGTGGGAATCTACGGATAAGATCTTGCTTGGGCCAGATATGGTTAGAGAGACTTCAGAGAAGATTGATTTGATTCGAAGAAGGACGAAGGCAGCGCAAGATAGACAGAAATCTTATGCGGATCGGAGAAGGACGGATCTTGAGTTTGAGGTTGAGGACATGGTTTTTGTCAAAGTATCTCCGTTGAGAAATGTTGTTCGCTTTGGGTCCGTTGGGAAGTTAGCACCGAGGTTTGTTGGGCCTTTTCCTATTAAGGAAAGGATTGGACGGATGGCATGTAGGGTGGAGTTGTCCGACAGACTTAGTGGTGTTCATGATGTATTCCATGTATCACATTTGAGGAAGTGCTTACATGAGACCGCAGAGGTGGTAGAGCCGAGCTTGCTTAGAGATGTAGAGGTAGAGCGTGATGCGACGATTCGACGAGCTCCTGCTCGCATCCTTGGGTCAGAAACTAGGAAGTTTAGGAACAGAGAAGTTCAGCTAGTTAAAGTGCAATGGGGAGATGACGAAAGCAATGCTACTTGGGAGACGTAAGCGAAGATGCGTTCTTTGTATCCATTTCTTTTTGAGAGTATGTCTTTTAACTTCTCCTTTATCGCTTGTCTAGTACTTATCTTATCTTTAGTATATCCTCTCGCTAGTACCTATGACCTTTAGATAGGGTAAATCTATGGTTGAAACATGTGTTTGAGACATGTTATGTTTGATGGATGCGTGTGGATGCAAGTGGTTGCTCGTGGATGCATGTATACACACTCTAGGCACTAGGTCGGCTCAATCACTTCATATTGCATATTGCATAAAATTGTGTGTAGGAAGCTATATTTATGGATGTATAATGATTGTGTTATCATATGGATGATGCATTTTGGTGAATGATTGTGCACTCATGTAGATATTGTATGTGTCGATAGGGTTCTCTCGCATACATAATGGATGCATGGCACTATCATGGTTTGCATATGTTCATACATTAGATAGGGAACATATACACACACTTTTTGCATATGCTCATACATCATTAGAAACTGTTTTAAGGACAATGGATGCCCGTGTTTGATGGATTGAGTAGATGGTTGTTTGGATGGTAGGATATGCATTCTCCTTAGCTTAGAGATTTCGGGGACGAAATCCTTTAAGGAGGGGAGAATGTAACACCCCGAATTTCGGTTAATGCTAAAATTCACAAATTAAAGAATAACTAATCCCGGATGTGGGAATTAGAGGAAACGGGTTGCACCATTGCGTTTGTCTCGAAAAAATACGCGAAATAGAGTCTGAGTTTTCGAAAATCGGAGTCCGTATGAAGAAGATATGAACGAACGAAGTTAGGCAGAAAAACCGAAAACAAGCAAGAATGCACTGGCGCACTTGTGAAGTGCGCCAACACAAAAATGCACTGGCGCACTTGTGAAGTGCGCCAACATATTTTTACACTGGCGCACTTGGGAAGTGCGCCCGTGTCGGGACAGGAAACCTGCACAGTTTCTAGAGAGTTCTGTGGTTGGGTGCACCAGTTTGGGGTTTGGGCTTGGTCTTAGGGCTGGTTTCTGGAAGGTTCCGAAATCTAAGGGTCCTAATCTAATTTAGGGTTAATCTAATGGCCTAAAACACTTGCCTAATCCTATAAATAAGACCCTAAGCTAGCCCTAAATAGTCATAATCCTATCTCCTAACTAAACTATGCCAAAATTTTATATGATCATGGCCTCCACTCAAAACCCTAGCCTCCATCCTATTTCTAAACTATTTCTATGAAGGCTTTCATGTGCATACAAGCATCTTTGAGTTGTATGAGTGATCATTGGCTTGCATTCATCATCAAGTTGCAAGCTTTATGTTCAAGGCTAGAGTTTTTGGGTGATTTGTGGCAAGGGTTTGCTTATTGGAGTTTAGTGGTGAGTTTCTATAGACTTAACAATCAATTGTTAAATTGATTATGATAGGATATGATAAGATATGGCTATGTTTGTGGAATCAATGTGTTTATGCAAGTTTAGTATAGTGTATGTTGTGTGCTATATGCAAGTTTAATGCTATGTTTTATGATGCAAAACACTATGTTGAACATTGATTCATATGTAACATGTTATGCAAGCTATATGGGAGATTATATGCAAGTCTATATGTAACATGTTATGCAAGTTATGTATTTGGTTTTATGCATGCTAAGTATTTGGTTTTATGCATGCTATGTATGTGGTTTTATGCATGCTAAGTATTTGGTTTTATGCATGCTAAGTGTTTGGTTTTATGCAAGTTTGTCTCTTTTTATGATATGCATAATATACGCAAGTTTGTCTCTAAGTATGGCATGTTATGCAAGTTCATATGCAAGTTATGATACATATTCATATGCAAGTTATGATACATGTTCATATGCAAGTTATGATGCAAGTTCATATGCAAGTTATGATGCAAGTTCATATGCAAGTTATGATGCAAGTTCATATGCAAGTTATGATACATGTTCATATGCAAGTTATGATGCAAGTTCATATGCAAGTTATGATGCAAGTTCATATGCAAGTTTATGTGCAAGTTCATATGCAAGTTGTCTCTTTTATGATATGCATAATGCAAGTTTGGGTTAAATACTAGTTGGATTTAATGTATGTTCATACATGCAAGTTGACACCTTTTGAACCCATGATAAAGTTACATGCTATGTTGGCTAAACCCATGACCTTTGTGATGAATCTTCCCTTTATTATGTCGTGTTATGAGAACGAACTACGTGGGGAACGATGGGGTTAATATGCATGTTAATAAAATGATGTGAAATGGGTATGATTAATCATACCACAAATTAAATTGACGTAATTGGGAATTTACCTATTAAGTTAGGTCTACCCATATTATGGAGTTGGGAATTTACCTATTAAGTTAGGTCTACCCATACTATGGAATTGGGAATTTACCTATTGAGTTAGGTCTACCCATATTCTTAAAAATGTGTAATTAATTAGGCATAATTAATTCAAATTATGGGGGTGATTAATTAGGTGTAATTAATCAACTAAGACACGAGGTTGGACCCTTTTGTAGCGGAAGTCTGCCCGGAACCGACCGGCCATCCCGCAGCTACAAATGATTGGCCCAATGTGAGAGGTCTTAGTCATAAATTAAGTATGTGATTAAAGTAAAGACACGAGGTTAGACCTTTTTATGACAGAAGTCTGCCCGGAACCAACCGGCATATCCAGCAGTCATAAAAGATGGTCTAATGTGAGAGGTCTTTATGAGGTCATGATCTTAATTAATAAAGAAACACTTAACCATATTAGCATGTAGAGGGACATGAGGGGTTAAGTGGGTGCCTTGGGTGGCATGTTGAAATCTAGTGGGTTGCCTTGGGTGGCAATAGAAAATACGATTAGAATACTTAACCAAAGAGGAACATGTAATTAAACATGGGTAAAGGGTTAAGTAAGTGCTTTGGGTGGCATGTGGAAATCTAGTGGGTGCCTTAAGTGGCAATTGATATATGATTAGATGACTTAACCAAACCTTAACATGTAGGTGGGCATGATTATAAAAGGGGTTAAGTGGGATACACTAGATAAAATAACAAGCTTAGGTGGTAGCTTGTGGGGGGCCATTTCAACCAATATCCCAAACGTATCTTAGTGGGCTCGACTCTAGTCGAGTGACGGGACACGCATATTGGGCTTGACTATAAGAGGCCAAAATGGGTTAGCGGTGGCAACGCATGACCAACGGGTTTCATATGCGTGTGTGGACCCGGGCTGGTAAATAAGACGTTGTTGCATCGTGTAGATATAAGCCGTGCACCGTTAGTTTTATCAGGTTGCCACGTTGGGGAATGGTACACCCCACGGTGGGGCCAGCACGGGTATCTACGTTAGGGAGCCGATCGAATGGGGAGTAGTGTGTACACCTAGTGGATTGTAGGGCCCCGTGGCGTCTACTTAGTCACCTAGGGGTACGCGAGAACTATTAAGTTAATTTTATAAGTCCAGGGGTGGGATCAACCTTTAAGTTAGGAATGAATGGTGTGGTGCAGTGTAGGAATTACCCTTGGGTGGGTAGATCTGGGGTGGTGTAATCCAGTAATTATCCTTGGGTGGATAAATGCGTCTTTTCGGTTATCTTAGTACATCCTGTGTTTAGTTGGCTACTTAGTGTAGTCATTATCTCCAGAGGTACCGTACCTTGTTTATATCATACCCTAATTACTTTAATGATTGTATTGTTAGGGTTATAGGACTCACTCAGACTTATGTCTGACCCCGTTGTTTCTTTATCTTTTTCCCAACCCTCAGGTTTTCAGAGTGGGCCTAGCACTAGTGGGCTTTGATCAGACTGCTTTATCTATCTTTTGGAGCTTGGACCGTGGATGTAAAGCTCAGTTTATCTTTTCTATTATGGCTATTAGGTTATGTAGTGGGATTATGTACTTTCATTTTTATCAGGATGGATATTATGTACTTGACTCTTATTTATGGTTTTGGTGTAACCAAACATGTTTTACTTTCCGCTGAAATGAAATGATGTTTTAAATTCTCAGGTATTACTTATATCTGTCTTGTTGTAATTTTTCTGTTCTATATTCACTTAAAATACTCCACCGATGTTATGGCATTCCCTTAGTGAGTGACCGTAGCGGGTGTGGGGTGTTACAATGGGCAACATGCGTGGATGCATGTTGGCCGTGTACTCGTAGTACCAACACGACAACATGTACCAAAAGCCAAACATCAGCTGAACCGATCCAAAGACATAAGAGTCAAGAGCAGAGTATAAATATCCCAAGATGGCAGAGCCCCAATCAATCATATGCAGCTGATCTAAATGGACTAATGCTACTAGATAACCCAATCTAATCGAACTCCGTTGGTTCGAAAAGAATGTCGAACCAAGGAGATGTAAAATGGTGGCCCGATAGACTACGTCATGGAAATCCGCTGCATCGAGATGCGCTCTAATGTACTCAAGTAAATATGTGACTGACACGGCACCATGCGAGATATGAGCCACAACCAAATCTGGCAAATACTGCAGGTACATCTCGGGAGACTCGAACGAGGTATCGAATGGGCATGGGACTCTGTCGAGGCGGCCAATCTCAATCCCAGAAAGCATGTAAAACTCTGCTGGGGTGATACCTAACTCAAAATCAGGAAAGTGAAATGTGTGTGTCGTCAGCCACCATCTCTCTAACAATGCCTCTACTAAAGATTGATCGAAGGACTGCGGAGGTACAATCTGTAAAAATAGTCCGAACGGACTAGCCACTAGCCTCTCTCGAATATGTAACGGTAAAAAGTCAAGGGCATGTGTGCTAAGCTTCGCCCAACTACCGCGAACGTAGATGTAAGTGTCCTAAACGTTAAAATTATTACAGTTCAATATCTATATAATCCACAGTTTATACTACTGAAAATTATAACGTAAATGAACTAAAATATAACTATAAAACCAACAGGTCAAGCTCTCTATGTAAATGAACTAAACTATAAAAGTCCTTGCATAATCTAGTAAATTATTCACCCGTACAGTAAATGTAAATGTTAAAATCATAACAGTTCAATATCTATATAATCAACAGTTCAATTTCCGTGTACTAAACTATAACTCTAAAACCAACAGATCATGCTCTCTACGTAATATAGTAAACTTTTCAGCATTCTAATAATTATAAATGATAAAATAAGAATTTATACCGGAACGGTGTCGAGCGCGGTAAACGAGCGGTGCGTGTAGCCCTCGGGCAACTCACGAAGGATCCGCAAGTCCTCAATCGTCGTCTCAGCTGGTGGAGGAAGGTACGTGCTGGACCAAATGCGTCGTCCGGCTGAACTGGAACTGTACGTCTACCCAACTTTGTTACGCGTGGCGGCATACCGGCTTCCAGACCAATAAAAAAAAAATTAAAAATGAGAAAATAAGGAAAGTTATACAAACCAAGCGCGCCCCCCCCTCTCCCGCGCCATTTATAGGCGCGGGGGCCGCGCGCGCCGATTTCATCGGCGCGCAAGCTTGCGAGCCGTTAAAATCGCGCGCGGCTGTTGGGAGATATCACAGATATCTCCCAAGATGTTACAGGTCGTAATGTTACGATCCGTAACTCTATTGGAGTTGCTCTAATATTTCAGTATGCATCAAGGATAACCTTTTGAATTTTTGCAGAAAAAAATTTGATATGCCTAGGTGGAAAATTCCCTGCGAAGGATGCAGCAGAAACACTCTACAAGTCAAAGTTCCATTATATTGTTAGTCTATGTTTATGTGCGTCCATATGTTTGTTAAAGCAAGATGGAGTTTGTTTGTTTTTAGCCTGTACAATGCTTAGTTAATTCAGCCAGTAGGAGAATAGTAAGATGATAGTATTACCTGTACTTTAATTCAAAGTTTGTACTTGGAAAATATTGGTGCATATTACTTAAAATGTTTGTACATCTTTGGCTTTATTCTGTTACAGCAGTTTGTATGAAAAGAGAATTAGTGTGTTCAGCTTTTTTCTTTTTGTCTTTTTTTTCTTTGGGCTCAGCGAGTACGTACATAATTTAATTTATATTTTTCTTTGGGCGGTTTTATATTTGCTTCCGCCTTTAAAAATAAGGAGGGACGCTTTTTTTGGGGCAACTTTTATTCTATCTCTCATTCTTATAGGTGTGCTTTTGTTGAATTTTAGCCCCTATTTGTTTTTCTAAGGGCGAATACATGCGTCATTACAACTTCAATTTTTAGTGTCAAATGAGTTTACTTGGTATAACTTTATGAAAACAACAAAGTAACTTGTTATTTTCATGTGTGGAAATTGTAGTAAGTTGCCAATATAGAATTATCGATGGTTATTAAAAAAGAAAATATATAAAGCTCATTCATCATGGCTTTTGTCTTAACCAATAGTTGACGTATTTGTACAGTCTTTATAGACGCACCAATTCTTCTGTGCATAAATTAGATGTGTTCGGTGTCCCCAACCAATCACAGCCCTCTGATTTCGATTTTTTGCAGTTAAACCCTTTAATTGTGCAAGGGCTAAAATGTAAAAAAAAATCGAAATGAGGAGATTTGCTTGGAGGGGCCATGGAAGATAGGGAAATTGGGTACAGAAGAATTGGTATCATAGACGCACTAATTCTTATCCAATCGTCACATCAATGTTATTGCTATTCATATCCAATCGTCACATCAATGGGGAAATTGGGTATAAAGGATGGAGGTTGAGTTTGTTCACACCACAGTTTGTGGTGTGACGCTCATCTCGGTCAGTGATTGGTTGAATTCAAGAATTCCATATGGGTCCCCCTGATTTCAACCAATCAGGACTGGAGGTGACCCTCACATCGCAAATTGTGGTGTGAACAAACTACAAACTAGTAGTGTAAAAGATCATGGAGATGGTTAGAATATATTGCTATTCATATCCAATCGTTTCATGGAACAAAAGAAGTAAACAAAACAAATATATTTGGCTCTCTATTTATCATAAACAAAACTAAAATAATTTTAAAGTATTCACTGCAAATGATAACCATGTTCAGCTAAAGAATAATAACTGACGATCCATATAACAGTTTACAAATTTGTCTTAGAAGTTAGAACTAACATGCATGGAGAAATTTGGAGTCACTAACTCATCTCTAAGAACATGATAACCAATAACCATGCTTCTGGATGATTATCTTGGGCCAATGCAGTCTTGATCTTTTATATTTGCTAATGATAAATTGCCATGCATATCCAGAACAATTAACATAGCCTGCAAACATATATAATATATAAAAAAGAACTAACTTCAGAAGCTAATTTGATGAAAGGAATAAATGACCTTATTAGTTGGAACATCAGTGATCACTATTCAGACCAGGCTAAACAATCAAATATTTGACTAAAGGAAGCGAACAACTGCGTATGAAGCGATAGAGATAAGCGGCGTTTGATTTCACAAAATTAAATGCAAACTTACTAATCATCACCACCATCCTCATCAGAAATTCCATAATCAAACAGGTCTCCCCATGTACGTCTGAAACAGGGCAACATGCTGCATCTTTTCTTAATGTCTTCATCAATTAGCCTCAAATTATAACAGCCACAGATATTCAAAGTCCTCAGGTTTTTGCACTTGGTCATTATAGCTTTCAATCCAATCTCGCTGAACAGACCATAAGCAAGCCGAAGGTGTTCAACAGAAGGCATTGTGTTTGCCACGGCAAGTGCTTCTGATTCATCCACTTCATTAACATAATCCATGTATGGCCTTATAAAATCACGTGGGGGTGGCTTCATATTTCTTCTGAAACAAACAAGGAATTTGCAGCTTTTGCCTATGAGTTCTATGCCTTTGAATGTAATTTGACGGCAGCCGCTAATGTCGAGTGTAGTTATAAAGCAAAGTGAATTTTTATGAGTTGACACTGTTTCATCTAACACACCGCTCAATGGGATCTTCAGGACGTTCAGGAATTCCGTGCTACATAGAAAAACAACACGAAGATCAGTACCCTATTAGGGCCTGGGACTAACAAGCAGGAAATGGAGTCTGCTTTTGACATATAAAATTCATCCAACAAAATTCAGCAAATAAATAATATAAATAAATAAAAAGGCATTCATCCAGCGACATGTTTTTGATTTAATTTTTGTAAATAAAATGATCACGTACGATGCAGCTACTAAAGCAAAGTCATGATCGCTAAGCTTATAAGCAGAGAGCGTCTTCAAGTTACCGGCGCTCCGATTAACCACATAGCGAATCGCGAGATCAACTTTGCAGGCGCAGCTGACACGTCGGCACCACCGATTGAGGTTGCAGGTGCAGCTGACACGTCGGCCCCACCCATTGCTCTCACAGGCGCAGCTGACACGTCGGCACCACTGCTTGATGTCAACGTCAGACCAACAGTGGGGACTGCGTACAATGTCACGCCAAGCCTTGCAAACAAAGGGCACCGCCCTGAGCATTTCGTCCGTTGGAGATATTTTGATGAAGATCGTAGCCATTATATCTTGGCTCAGCCTTTCCCATTCTGATTTTGATGAAGCTTCAATTTCTTTTGAGGACATTTTAGTGGAAGGAGAAGAAAAGGCGGCAGTGTGATTTGGAAGTGATTTTGATGAAGCTTCAATTTCTTTTGAGGACATTTTAGTGGAAGGAGAAGAAAAGGACATTTTAGTGGAAGGAGAAGAAAAGGCGGCAGTGTGATTTGGAAGTGATTTTGATGAAGCTTCAATTTCTTTTGAGGACATTTTAGTGGAAGGAGAAGAAAAGGCGGCAGTGTGATTTGGAAGGCGGTGCAGAGTGGTGAAGACCTTTTTATTGTTGGTTTAAGCAGTTCAAACTCTCCACCTACTTTATTGGAAACTGTCAGCAGTGTGATTTGGAAGGCGGTGCAGAGTGGTGAAGACCTTTTTATTGTTGGTTTAAGCAGTTCAAACTCTCCACCTATTTTATTGGAAACTGTCAGCAGTGTGATTTGGAAGGCGGTGCAGAGTGGTGAAGACCTTTTTATTGTTGGTTTAAGCAGTTCAAACTCTCCATCTACTTTATTGGAAACTGTCTGCCCGAAAATACCCATATCCGATACCCCAACCCGTACCGTAGCATGGTTCAATTTAAATCTTATCGTGTGGTTTTATTATGCATCATACAGTATATATGTTTTGTTGGACATCAACCACTTCTTTTGGTTTAGTATTTAACTACTGCTACCAACTTTATTATGTCAGTATGTAGGATTTGGCAATCAGTCTTTGAACATCGTCTTGTTATGCTTATCTTCAGTTTTTGTGTCCAGAGTCCAGACTTCTTTGTTTTAATGGTGGATTGTAAAAATGAATTTAACGTTATATTATGGTTTTGATATTTTAACGGTGTTTTCTTGTCCTGATTTTGTTCCTTTGGCCTACTCCTGAAGAGTGAAGACTATACTCTGACATTAAATTGTTTAACCAAGACATTAAGAGCTTTCTGCTTTGGAAGAAAGCATGTCTCTTGATTTTGTTTAGAAGTTGTTTGATTCTATTTTTAAAAGAATATGAAACATTGTGACATAAAATTCTTTATTGGAAAAATAAGTAAATCCATGGGTACGCTTTCTAGGAAACCATTTTAATTTGATGCTAGGATGGTTCTTTTAAGGGTGCGCGTTTGATTTTGAACAAAAAAACTTATTTGGAAGGGGTATTTGAAGGGGAATTGTTACGGACGGCGAATGTGTTTTATTTACGAAAGGGGCAAATTGAAAGAGACAAATTTAATATTTTATTGTTTTTGTATTTATTATTTTATTGTTTGTTTTTATGTTTGTGTTTTTGTGTGTATACTGTCGAACATGATAGAAGAATGCAGAATACAAATTGCATAATAAAAAAAATACTGAATTGAAATACGCATTACAACACAACCACTACAACACACTCAGCACAACACATCACAACAAGACAACCACAAACAAAAACACAATCATAACACAACCACAAAATAAAACATCACATCTGTCCAGCCCTCAGCTTCCTACCAAAATGAATAACACAACTCCCAAGCTGTGCGGGCTTGTCAAGCAAAGAATAAAAAGGATTGTGGCCCAATCTGTCATGTTCTGACAGAATAACCGCCACCTCCCACTCCTGATAGTCATCATCCTGATGGCGTACTGACATGCATAGCTCTACAAGCTCGCCTCGGTCCATGCGTAAAGGAGCTGAACGAGAAGGGCCAGCACCGGACTTGACCTGCCTACGATTCGGACGACTCGAGATCTCAGCAGTATCGCCCCGAATAAAATCGCCAAACAACTGAGCCTCCTGCAGATCAACTGGTGGGCGGCTGGAACTAAGTATTAACATTTATTAGAACGAATGCAGCCTGCAAACATTGAGTCCAACTCTCTGAATCGTGCTGGAGACCCACTCTTGTATTTGCACGAAGGGGCTGGCACCGTCGAGCACCACTCGTCCGAACCATGGACGGTATCCAGCTGATTGTCCCAAGGCCCTCCCCAATCATTAGCAGTCTGTTCCATAGAGCCCAATCCTTTTTCATGTTATCGAACTTGTTTTTCATCTGACCAGCGTTGTACTCCAATCTGTTGCGCTCTTTGAACGCCGTTGCTATGAGCTGGTACCATTCTCCAACGTTATGTGCACGAGAATTCAGATGTTCCATGCACACGTCTATGAAAGCGTTGGTCGTGTCGTTGTTCCATTCGGCAATGGAACGGATAAAAGAGGACCGAGATGCTACCATTCTGAAAAAAAACCGAAAATTACGAAATAAATATATGTGGAATATACGAAGCTAAAGAATACAAATACAAAAGCAGAAACCTAAAAAAATCAACGAGTTGACGACGATTGGAGCTTGAAATTTTGGATTTGGTGTGATATTTGGTGATGGAAATGGAGTGTTATGAGGTGAATATATAGCTGAATGGAGAAGGATCGGCATTTCCAGAATTTTCTTAGCGTCTGACGTGCGTCGAACGCCAAAACCACCTTTTCAACCGTTCGTCTCGAAGGGGCAAACGTGTGGGTCCCACCTTTGACGCGTCTGACGCGTCAGACGTAGACCCGAACTTCGACTGTCCAATTGGAAAATCAAACGCTACCTGTCCGTTGCAGGAGATGAAAATTGATTATTTTAGGCTTATCTAGCAATGTTGAGAAATTCATTTAGGCTTATCTTTCAGGCAATGTTTTCATATCCCAACCCCGCCGTGGTCCGATCTCGAATAACCCTGAACCTTGGATCATCACGGCGTGAAACTCAATCAGACCTCATTCATGTATGAACCTTGGTCGGACCTTTAAACCATTGGTCCAACCTTCAATTTTACAGGGTTAAACCACGGTTTTTTGTTTTTCCCTACTTCTTATTGTGTATACTGGAACCCAATTGTTTGCTTATAATTATTCATGGTACGTTTGATAATAATAAACTTAGAGCGTGCTAAGCAAAGGCTTAGAATATGTGTATATCAATGTTTCAGCACGTGTAAAAGAAGATGCAAGCATGTATGACATTTGTAAAACTTTGATATCTTATGAAAATTTTGTTACGCTACAATTATTGTATTATGTGATTCTGGGTGTATTTTATATTTAAACTCGGTAAGCTAAATAACGGTTCGCCGTTTTGAACGTCTGGAGTCGGTTCAATTACCAATTCGATTCAAGACGTTAAAAATAGCGGTCGTTCTAGTTTTGCTTCAGAATTCATCCACTCGTCTGTCGTACCTGCCAAATTAGAATAATGCATTAAACTGAAAAAGAAATAATTTAATTTGAAAATTTATATTTATATTTATTTTTGCCAAAGTTATTTGGGTTGTTTTTCATCATTTTCTAGACAGGGATAGATATGCGTATATATGTACTCAAACAATGTATAATATTCACAGTGGTACACTGTAATCCCATAGACAACTACAAAAGTCAATTCTAATGATTCAACTCAGTGAAGTGTAATGGCCTACAGTTATTTTTGGCCTTGACAGAAACTTATAGTCAAGTTTTCATATCATCCATAAGAGGAGCTCACAAATACATTTCAGTGTTCAAATCAAAATATACAAGTGCATGGGCAGCAAAACAGGTCAGACTACATGGCCGACAGCTAGAAAAGTACATGGCAAGGCAATATGCAAAAGTGCTAAAATTTCAAGGACCAACTCAAATCAGGCTGATCAGGTCAACAAATTTATGGACATGGCACAACAAATGTTCAAAGGCTAAACCAAGATTTTCAGGTCAGGCATTTCAAGATAGTAAACAATCCAAGTCATCACGTGTAAGCTGATACCAATACAATCAACAAGTGCTGCAGACAATCAAGTTCAGGTGCAACAACCAGTAAAACGAGTACATAGAAAATTCAAAACAACTCAGGTGAAACCAAGCGCTGCAGACAATCAAGTTCAGGTGCAACAACTAGTAAAAGGAATACATACAAAATTCCAAACAACTGAGGTGCAAGTAACAAGTGCTAATATACTCAGAGAAGTATAACATCAAGACAATACAATCAAATACTAAGTATTTCAAACCAGTGAAGAAAATAACGACCAACAAACACTATAACTTCAAATAGGCCAACACACTAAACACCAAAACAAATACACAAGTAAACAAGCATGAGCAGCAAGGTCAATATGAGATCAGCATGCAGCTGTACACATTGTAGGAAGCAATGCAAATGCATAAGTATAACATCAATCAAATTGTATAGGAGAACAAAGCATAAGGCACAAAGACAAAACCATAATGGATACTGATCAACTCAACAGACATAAGGGCAACAAATCAAGGAGAAATGCTTAAGACATCAATGCACAAGGTTCAACACAAATTCAAATGTAAATAACTTTGCAAAATATGTTCAAGACCAATACAAACTGGTGCAACAATGAAACAAACAAGCATAGGTTCACAAGATAATAGAGCAAAACAGGTTCAAGTTTGACAAAACATGATATAGCCGTGTCCATTCAGACTCACAAGTTAAATTTGAGATGCCCACAGATTTTCTACCATTAATTGTGGTTGCCAACATTCATAGCATGCTGCCCACAACTTGAATATAAACCGATCAATCAATTCTCAATGTTGACATCAGCTTGTTATGTGATGTTTTTGTAACCAAACTTGAATATAAACTCAGTTTACCAAGTACCAAGCAACTAATAAATCGTTACTTTTATTCTGTTATTTTTCAATATATATATATATATATTGTTGTTGTTGTTAAATTCGTTTTTAAAACTGGTCATTTTCTATAATATACATGTCTGTGAGCAGCTTTGCATAAGTCAAAACTCAAAACTGAAAATGATGGACCAACCAATGCCTATAATTTAATTCTAAAAACTGAATAAACTTTATGCCAACATTGATATTCACACTTAAATGCATAAATGCAGAACTATGTACTTCCACATTAGTGCAGAAGAATAACCAAAATACTGAGCATAAACTTTATAAGCATGTCTTGAATGCTTAACCAGGAAAAGTAACCGGTGAAACTGCAATTCATGAATTTATAAATTGATGAATGCATCGCTCAAAATACTAAAATCACGATGAATACTGTGGTCGAATGGAAATGCAAACTTGAATAACTAAGGCATTGTTAAGAAGTAACTATAACCATTTATAGCTGTCGATGCCTCAGTTTTGATTAACTCCCTATGTGGTGTTTAATCAAACTATATTTGCAATAGCTAGGGCTAGGACAATGTCTGTAGCAGATAAGTGTAAAACACCCAAATTTTTAATCAATAATAATTATATAAAGAACATTAATAAATCGAATATTAAATAACAAAATATTCAGAATTGGACAAAATAGACTCTATCATTGTGTTCGTTACGAAATTTTGATTCAGATAGACTTTTGATTTGCGTTAATTAGACTAAGTATGAACAAGTTATGATCAAACGAAGTTTAAATTAAATAATTTAATTAATAAATTCAGGAAGATGCAACGGTGATTGGGAGATCCAGACCTTATGTGGGTCGACACTAGTGTCGACCCAAATAGGAGGTAGGTTGGTCTGACTAGCTTGTTTCTAAAGAATTCTTTTGCTGACTCATCATGAGGTGTATTCTATGGTTTGGATTGAAACCCTAAGATCCTATGGCCTAGCCTATCCTATCACACTTATAAATAGACTAGCTACCCTCACTATTTTCCTACACCAAAATTTCTTCATCTTCTTCCTCCATTTTATTATGTTCTGAAATATAATTAGGAAAAGGGTTACGGTGCTGTAAAAATATCGATTAAAAGGATATTTCTTCTTCCACTTCAGTTTCAAGAGCCTTTCCTTGATATATTACAAATCCATGTGAGTTCTATGTTATTTTTAGATTAGCAATTTAAATAAAAAGGGATTTTTGGCAATAAAATATATTGGAATTGAAAGTATCAGTGTTTATAAGTTTATTCTAATATGTTATTGTTTATTTTAATTATTGTCAATTACATATTCGTTTTTTCAGTTATTATTTGTTTATATGTAAATTCTTCTTCCTTTTCCCCTTTCTGTCATTGTTTTATTTACAGTCTTATTATGCCTATTTATTCAGTTGTTCTTTTATGAGTATGGATCTGTTTCTCCTTTTTCTTTTGTTTTGGGCTGAGACTAGGCTAACGAGAGCCTAGGCCTTTTTCGTTTGAGTTGCACCAAATTGGAATAATCTGTAATAACAATGAAAAAGGAGATTTGGGCATATTGGAATTTTTGAACCATGGGTAAAGTTTGGATAGTTATAAAGGAAGAATATGCAAACATGTAAATTTGAATAGGTTGGACATAATTTTATATTAAGTAAACATGTCACGGGAAGATATGTGAATCAGATGTATATTAAGAAAAACATGTTACTGTAGCTTGTAACTTGTAATCTATATCTGTAAACTTCCAAGCAGGCGCCTGTCAGATTTGGGGAAGGGTTGAGTAAAGAAATATATTTAATAAGAAATGTTATTTACAACATTGGAATATAACATAGGGTTATATTAAGCTTATTAATGAACTTAAGCATGATAAGTTAAACCTGTCTGATTACTAAGCTAAGACGTTCATTTTGCTAGTAAAATATGTGGGGGGGCCCTTAAAATCTTAGTTAACTTGGGGGCCAAGCCTAGGGGTGGCTTGTGTCAATTTGTTGTTTGTTTATCTGCCTGGAACCCATATCAATCAGTACCCTCCTATTATCAAACGAGTCTCGCACTAGGTAGAGACTAGGGCATGCTTTACCGATGGATGGTTGTAAGAGATTAAAATTATGGAGGTGGGTTGTAACACCCCATAAAAATATATATAAGAAAATTAATAATAATAAATAATGAAAAATTTATGATAAAGTAATAACATATTAATGGGCTGAAAAATGGAATTTTGCAGCATTATAAATTTGGCCATGAAAATATCTTAGTTGTATTTGTGGTGAGATTCCGATCAATTTTCATACATAATATGTCACAATCCGAACCCATACGAAAGAATTACATTTAAAAGAAGTTGTACATTAAATATATATACAACAGTGTTTGAAATTCAAACTGTAATATAAATATATGGAATAGAATATGACCGATAAATGAATGATTGGAATATTCCATTCAATTTAAAATTGTGTGTATATATAAGTATACAACATGTGACAACAATAACGATTAAAAGGCAAGATATAATTGAAAACAAATAACGTAATATAAATTATCTTCCCAGTCTTAAACACAGGCCACTAGCTAATATTACCACAGGAGGTCGGCTGCCCCTTGAGAAGGGGTGTCGACCGCCCTCCTAGGGGAGTGGTCGACTGCCTGGTGCAGCTAGAGCCTAATGAGGCTTGTTTGAAGGTGTTTTAGGTTGGTTTTTTTATAAAATGGATAACCTAGATTAAACCTATGTTAATCTAACGGTTTCTATTCATCTACACACCTATAAATACTATCTAACTCATCTCATAAATCTTTAAATCCTCATTCTTTATGCCTCCATTATGCTGTTGTCATTCCAGAAAATTAGGTTTTTCTTCTATCCTTAACCTATTTTCATTTCTAATCTAATCCTATCAAGATTATATCCTGGAACTCTATATAATTTATATATGAGATTCAAATCTATTTGATTCTCCTTTATAGATCATAAATGTTTACATTGTTGATTAAATGTCATGGGTTTGGTCCCTAAGATCAATACTTGTTGGTAGTAATGAATCATGTCAAAAAAGGAGTAGTCCCGTAATTATAACACAACTATAGTGTAACTCCATCTCCTAAAACTATATATCTAAATATTTCTTTTTCAAACCCTAATTCCATATTCTAGACTCCATAACGTTAATCCCGAGATCTTTGTAGTTTTGAAAAACCATGGATTGTTTACTTATGATGTTCCAGCTGTCCCAACATTGAATTCTTCAACTAATGAAGGTTCTTCTTAGAATTTGTTTTGATGCTGAATTTTCCTTTTAAATTTTGTTTAATTTGGTCATTGAAACCTTATTTACAAATGAGCGCTTTTGACAAGGAACGTCGTTCCACCCTCTTTCGCCGTATTCCCTGTTTCATCCGTTGGCATATTTTGTGCGCACGTAACAATGCGGTTTATGTTTCGGCAGGGCCGCCACCCTCAACTTTGCGGACTCCCCTCGCATCCTCCCCGTTGCCAAGAGCTCCTGCCCTAGAGACATCCAATGTGCCGCCGCCCTCGCCGCCGAGATGTTTCGGCCCAGCAAAGAAGCGGTCGGGGCCTTGGCCGATTACAGTTTTAGCGAAGTTGACGTCGTCGGTTGTGAAAATGACATCTTACAGTTTCTGAACGACGACGATTCGGGGTTGGGAATGGAAAGCTACTTTATGGATGAGGGTTTGAAGAAGGCTATTTTGGATGATGCACATCGTTCAAGAATGACTATTCATCCCGGTGGAGACAAAATGTACTAAGACATGAAGAGAGTTTTCTTCTGGGCCGGTATGAAGAAAGATGTGACCGAGTATGTGGCTAGATGCTTAGTGTGCCAACAAGTTAAAGCGGAGCAAAGGAAACCCGGTGGGTTGCTACACCCATTGGAAGTTCCGCAATGGAAGTGGGATAGTGTCTCGATGGATTTCATCGATGGGTTACCGAGATCGAGGAAGGGCAATACGGGAATTTGGGTTGTGGTAGACAGACTTACCAAGAGTGCCCATTTTATACCCGTGAAGAGTAAGAGGACCGCTCCATGGCTTGCTTCAGTCTATGTTAGAGAGATTGTTAGATTGGATGGCGTACCATCCAGCATTGTGAGTGATCGAGATCCTATCTTCACTAGTGAGTTTTGGAGAAGTTTGCAAGAGGCGGTAGGGACTCAGTTGTGTTTGAGCACCGCATATCATCCTCAGACGGACGGTCAGACCGAGAGGGTGAACCGTATCTTAGAAGATCTCTTGAGGCTTTGTATCTTGGATTTTGGAGGTACATGGGAAGAACATCTTCCTTTGGTGGAGTTCGCATACAATAACAGCTTTCAGTCTAGTATTGGCATGGCACCTTTCGAAGCTCTTTATGGAAGGCCTTGTCGATCTCCTACATGTTGGTGGGAATCTACGGATAAGATCTTGCTTGGGCCAGATATGGTTAGAGAGACTTCAGAGAAGATTGATTTGATTCGAAGAAGGATGAAGGCAGCGCAAGATAGACAGAAATCTTATGCGGATCGGAGAAGGACGGATCTTGAGTTTGAGGCTGGGGACATGGTTTTTGTCAAAGTATCTCCGTTGAGAAATGTTGTTCGCTTTGGGTCCGTTGGGAAGTTAGCACCGAGGTTTGTTGGGCCTTTTCCTATTAAGGAAAGGATTGGACGGATGGCATATAAGGTGGAGTTGCCCGACAGACTTAGTGGTGTTCATGATGTATTCCATGTATCACATTTGAGGAAGTGCTTACATGAGACCGCAGAGGTGGTAGAGCCGAGCTTGCTTAGAGATGTAGAGGTAGAGCGTGATGCGACGATTCGACGAGCTCCTACTCGCATCCTTGGGTCAGAAACTAGGAAGTTTAGGAACAGAGAAGTTCAGCTAGTTAAAGTGCAATGGGGAGATGACTAAAGCAATGCTACTTGGGAGACGGAAGCGAAGATGCGTTCTTTGTATCCATTTCTTTTTGAGAGTATGTCTTTTAACTTCTCCTTTATCGCTTGTCTAGTACTTATCTTATCTTTAGTATATCCTCTCGCTAGTACCTATGACCTTTAGATAGGGTAAATCTATGGTTGAAACATGTGTTTGAGACATGTTATGTTTGATGGATGCGTGTGGATGCAAGTGGTTGCTCGTGGATGCATGTATACACACTCTAGGAACTAGATCGGCTCAATCACTTCATATTGCATATTGCATAAAATTGTGTGTAGGAAGCTATATTTATGGATGTATAATGATTGTGTTATCATATGGATGATGCATTTTGGTGAATGATTGTGCACTCATGTAGATATTGTATGTGTCGATAGGGTTCTCTCGCATACATAATGGATGCATGGCACTATCATGGTTTGCATATGTTCATACATTAGATAGGGAACATATACACACACACTTTTTGCATATGCTCATACATCATTAGAAACTGTTTTAAGGACAATGGATGCCCGTGTTTGATGGATTGAGTAGATGGTTGTTTGGATGGTAGGATATGCATTCTCCTTAGCTTAGAGATTTCGGGGACGAAATCCTTTAAGGAGGGGAGAATGTAACACCCCGAATTTCGGTTAATGCTAAAATTCACAAATTAAAGAATAACTAATCCCGGATGTGGGAATTAGGGGAAACGGGTTGCACCATTGCGTTCGTCTCGGAAAAATACGCGAAATAGAGTCTGAGTTTTCGAAAATCGGAGTCCGTATGAAGAAGATATGGACGAACGAAGTTAGGCAGAAAAACCGAAAACAAGCAAGAATGCACTGGCGCACTTGTGAAGTGCGCCAACACAAAAATGCACTGGCGCACTTGTGAAGTGCGCCAACACATTTTTACACTGGCGCACTTGGGAAGTGCGCCCGTGTCGGGACAGGAAACCTGCACAGTTTCTAGAGAGTTCTGTGGTTGGGTGCACCAGTTTGGGGTTTGGGCTTGGTCTTAGGGCTGGTTTCTGGAAGGTTCCGAAATCTAAGGGTCCTAATCTAATTTAGGGTTAATCTAATGGCCTAAAACACTTGCCTAATCCTATAAATAAGACCCTAAGCTAGCCCTAAATAGTCATAATCCTATCTCCTAACTAAACTATGCCAAAATTTTCTATGATCATGGCCTCCACTCAAAACCCTAGCCTCCATCCTATTTCTAAACTATTTCTATGAAGGCTTTCATGTGCATACAAGCATCTTTGAGTTGTATGAGTGATCATTGGCTTGCATTCATCATCAAGTTGCAAACTTTATGTTCAAGGCTAGAGTTTTTGGGTGATTTGTGGCAAGGGTTTGCTTATTGGAGTTTAGTGGTGAGTTTCTATAGACTTAACAATCAATTGTTAAATTGATTATGATAGGATATGATAAGATATGGCTATGTTTGTGGAATCAATGTGTTTATGCAAGTTTAGTATAGTGTATGTTGTGTGCTATATGCAAGTTTAATGCTATGCTTTATGATGCAAAACACTATGTTGAACATTGATTCATATGTAACATGTTATGCAAGCTATATGGGAGATTATATGCAAGTCTATATGTAACATGTTATGCAAGTTATGTATTTGGTTTTATGCATGCTAAGTATTTGGTTTTATGCATGCTATGTATGTGGTTTTATGCATGCTAAGTATTTGGTTTTATGCATGCTAAGTGTTTGGTTTTATGCAAGTTTGTCTCTTTTTATGATATGCATAATATACGCAAGTTTGTCTCTAAGTATGGCATGTTATGCAAGTTCATATGCAAGTTATGATACATATTCATATGCAAGTTATAATACATGTTCATATGCAAGTTATGATGCAAGTTCATATGCAAGTTATGATGCAAGTTCATATGCAAGTTATGATGCAAGTTCATATGCAAGTTATGATGCAAGTTTATATGCAAGTTATGATGCAAGTTCATATGCAAGTTATGATGCAAGTTCATATGCAAGTTTATGTGCAAGTTCATATGCAAGTTGTCTCTTTTATGATATGCATAATGCAAGTTTGGGTTAAATACTAGTTGGGTTTAATGTATGTTCATACATGCAAGTTGACACCTTTTGAACCCATGATAAAGTTACATGCTATGTTGGCTAAACCCATGACCTTTGTGATGAATCTTCCCTTTATTATGTCGTGTTATGAGAACGAACTACGTGGGGAACGATGGGGTTAATATGCATGTTAATAAAATGATGTGAAATGGGTATGATTAATCATACCACAAATTAAATTGACGTAATTGGGAATTTACCTATTAAGTTAGGTCTACCCATATTATGGAGTTGGGAATTTACCTATTAAATTAGGTCTACCCATACTATGGAATTGGGAATTTACCTATTGAGTTAGGTCTACCCATATTCTTAAAAATGTGTAATTAATTAGGCATAATTAATTCAAATTATGGGGGTGATTAATTAGGTGTAATTAATCAACTAAGACACGAGGTTGGACCCTTTTGTAGCGGAAGTCTGCCCGGAACCGACCGGCCATCCAGCAGCTACAAATGATTGGCCCAATGTGAGAGGTCTTAGTCATAAATTAAGTACGTGATTAAAGTAAAGACACGAGGTTAGACCTTTTTATGACAGAAGTCTGCCCAGAACCAACCGGCATATCCAGCAGTCATAAAAGATGGTCTAATGTGAGAGGTCTTTATGAGGTCATGATCTTAATTAATAAAGAAACACTTAACCATATTAGCATGTAGAGGGACATGAGGGGTTAAGTGGGTGCCTTGGGTGGCATGTGGAAATCTAGTGGGTCGCCTTGGGTGGCAATAGAAAATACGATTAGAATACTTAACCAAAGAGGAACATGTAATTAAACATGGGTAAAGGGTTAAGTAAGTGCTTTGGGTGGCATGTGGAAATCTAGTGGGTGCCTTAAGTGGCAATTGATATATGATTAGATGACTTAACCAAACCTTAACATGTAGGTGGGCATGATTATAAAAGGGGTTAAGTGGGATACACTAGATAAAATAACAAGCTTAGGTGGTAGCTTGTGGGGGGCCATTTCAACCAATATCCCAAACGTATCTTAGTGGGCTCGACTCTAGTCGAGTGACGGGACACGCATATTGGGCTTGACTATAAGAGGCCAAAATGGGTTAGCGGTGGCAATGCATGACCAACGGGTTTCATATGCGTGTGTGGACCCGGGCTGGTAAATAAGACGTTGTTGCATCGTGTAGATATAAGCCGTGCACCGTTAGTTTTATCAGGTTGCCACGTTGGGGAATGGTACACCCCACGGTGGGGCCAGCACGGGTATCTACGTTAGGGAGCCGATCGAATGGGGAATAGTGTGTACACCTAGTGGATTGTAGGGCCCCGTGGCGTCTACTTAGTCACCTAGGGGTACGCGAGAACTATTAAGTTAATTTTATAAGTCCAGGGGTGGGATCAACCTTTAAGTTAGGAATGACTGGTGTGGTGCAGTGTAGGAATTACCCTTGGGTGGGTAGATCTGGGGTGGTGTAATCCAGTAATTATCCTTAGGTGGATAAATGCGTCTTTTCGGTTATCTTAGTACATCCTGTGTTTAGTTGGCTACTTAGTGTAGTCATTATCCCCAGAGGTACCGTACCTTGTTTATATCATACCCTAATTACTTTAATGATTGTATTGTTAGGGTTATAGGACTCACTCAGACTTATGTCTGACCCCGTTGTTTCTTTATCTTTTTCCCAACCCTCAGGTTTTCAGAGTGGGCCTAGCACTAGTGGGCTTTGATCAGACTGCTTTATCTATCTTTTGGAGCTTGGACCGTGGATGTAAAGCTCAGTTTATCTTTTCTATTATGGCTATTAGGTTATGTAGTGGGATTATGTACTTTCATTTTTATCAGGATGGATATTATGTACTTGACTCTTATTTATGGTTTTGGTGTAACCAAACATGTTTTACTTTCCACTGAAATGAAATGATGTTTTAAATTCTCAGGTATTACTTATATCTGTCTTGTTGTAATTTTTCTGTTCTATATTCACTTAAAATACTCCACCGATGTTATGGCATTCCCTTAGTGAGTGACCGTAGCGGGTGTGGGGTGTTACAATGGGCAACATGCGTGGATGCATGTTGGCCGTGTACTCGTAGTACCAACACGACAACATGTACCAAAAGCCAAACATCGGCTGAACCGATCCAAAGACATAAGAGTCAAGAGCAGAGTATAAATATCCCAAGATGGCAGAGCCCCAATCAATCATATGCAGCTGATCTAAATGGACTAATGCTACTAGATAACCCAATCTAATCGAACTCCGTTGGTTCGAAAAGAATGTCGAACCAAGGAGATGTAAAATGGTGGCCCGATAGACTACGTCATGGAAATCCGCTGCATCGAGATGCGCTCTAATGTACTCAAGTAAATATGTGACTGACACGGCACCATGCGAGATATGAGCCACAGCCAAATCTGGCAAATACTGCAGGTACATCTCGGGAGACTCGAACGAGGTATCGAATGGGCATGGGACTCTGTCGAGGCGGCCAATCTCAATCCCAGAAAGCATGTAAAACTCTGTTGGGGTGATACCTAACTCAAAATCAGGAAAGTGAAATGTGTGTGTCGTCGGCCACCATCTCTCTAACAATGCCTCTACTAAAGATTGATCGAAGGACTGCGGAGGTACAATCTGTAAAAATAGTCCGAACGGACTAGCCACTAGCCTCTCTCGAATATGTAACGGTAAAAAGTCAAGGGCCTGTGTGCTAAGCTTCGCCCAACTACCGCGAACGTAGATGTAAGTGTCCTAAACGTTAAAATTATTACAGTTCAATATCTATATAATCCACAGTTTATACTACTGAAAATTATAACGTAAATGAACTAAAATATAACTATAAAACCAACAGGTCAAGCTCTCTATGTAAATGAACTAAACTATAAAAGTCCTTGCATAATCTAGTAAATTATTCACCCGTACAGTAAATGTAAATGTTAAAATCATAACAGTTCAATATCTATATAATCAACAGTTCAATTTCCGTGTACTAAACTATAACTCTAAAACCAACAGATCATGCTCTCTACGTAATATAGTAAACTTTTCAGCATTCTAATAATTATAAATGATAAAATAAGAATTTATACCGGAACGGTGTCGAGCGCGGTAAACGAGCGGTGCGTGTACCCCTCGGGCAACTCACGAAGGATCCGCAAGTCCTCAATCGTCGTCTCAGCAGGTGGAGGAAGGTACGTGCTGGACCAAATGCGTCGTCTGGCTGAACTGGAACTGTACGTCTACCCAACTTTGTTACGCGTGGCGGCATACCGGCTTCCAGACCAATAAAAAAAAAAATAAAAATGAGAAAATAAGGAAAGTTATACAAACCAAGCGCGCCCCCCCCTCTCCCGCGCCATTTATAGGCGCGGGGGCCGCGCGCGCCGGTTTCATCGGCGCGCAAGCTTGCGAGCCGATAAAATCGCGCGCGGCTGTTGGGAGATATCACAGATATCTCCCAAGATGTTACGGGTCGTAATGTTACGATCCGTAACTCTATTGGAGTTGCTCTAATATTTCAGTATGCATCAAGGATAACCTTTTGAATTTTTGCAGAAAAAAATTTGATATGCCTAGGTGGAAAATTCCCTGCGAAGGATGCAGCAGAAACACTCTACAAGTCAAAGTTCCATTATATTGTTAGTCTATGTTTATGTGCGTCCATATGTTTGTTAAAGCAAGATGGAGTTTGTTTGTTTTTAGCCTGTACAATGCTTAGTTAATTCAGCCAGTAGGAGAATAGTAAGATGATAGTATTACCTGTACTTTAATTCAAAGTTTGTACTTGGAAGATATTGGTGCATATTACTTAAAATGTTTGTACATCTTTGGCTTTATTCTGTTACAGCAGTTTGTATGAAAAGAGAATTAGTGTGTTCAGCTTTTTTCTTTTTGTCTTTTTTTTCTTTGGGCTCAGCGAGTACGTACATAATTTAATTTATATTTTTCTTTGGGCGGTTTTATATTTGCTTCCGCCTTTAAAAATAAGGAGGGACGCTTTTTTTGGGGCAACTTTTATTCTATCTCTCATTCTTATAGGTGTGCTTTTGTTGAATTTTAGCCCCTATTTGTTTTTCTAAGGGCGAATACATGCGTCATTACAACTTCAATTTTTAGTGTCAAATGAGTTTACTTGGTATAACTTTATGAAAACAACAAAGTAACTTGTTATTTTCATGTGTGGAAATTGTAGTAAGTTGCCAATATAGAATTATCGATGGTTATTAAAGAAGAAAATATATAAAGCTCATTCATCATGGCTTTTGTCTTAACCAATAGTTGACGTATTTGTACAGTCTTTATAGACGCACCAATTCTTCTGTGCTTAAATTAGATGTGTTCGGTGTCCCCAACCAATCACAGCCCTCTGATTTCGATTTTTTGCAGTTAAACCCTTTAATTGTGCAAGGGCTAAAATGTAAAAAAAATCGAAATGAGGAGATTTCCTTGGAGGGGCCATGGAAGATAGGGAAATTGGGTACAGAAGAATTGGTATCATAGACGCACTAATTCTTATCCAATCGTCACATCAATGTTATTGCTATTCATATCCAATCGTCACATCAATGGGGAAATTGGGTATAAAGGATGGAGGTTGAGTTTGTTCACACCACAGTTTGTGGTGTGACGCTCATCTCGGTCAGTGATTGGTTGAATTCAAGAATTCCATATGGGTCCCCCCTGATTTCAACCAATCAGGACTGGAGGTGACCCTCACATCGCAAATTGTGGTGTGAACAAACTACAAACTAGTAGTGTAAAAGATCATGGAGATGGTTAGAATATATTGCTATTCATATCCAATCGTTTCATGGAACAAAAGAAGTAAACAAAACAAATATATTTGGCTCTCTATTTATCATAAACAAAACTAAAATAATTTTAAAGTATTCATTGCAAATGATAACCATGTTCAGCTAAAGAATAATAACTGACGATCCATATAACAGTTTACAAATTTGTCTTAGAAGTTAGAACTAACATGCATGGAGAAATTTGGAGTCACTAACTCATCTCTAAGAACATGATAACCAATAACCATGCTTCTGGATGATTATCTTGGGCCAATGCAGTCTTGATCTTTTATATTTGCTAATGATAAATTGCCATGCATATCCAGAACAATTAACATAGCCTGCAAACATATATAATATATAAAAAAGAACTAACTTCAGAAGCTAATTTGATCAAAGGAATAAATGACCTTATTAGTTGGAACATCAGTGATCACTATTCAGACCAGGCTAAACAATCAAATATTTGACTAAAGGAAGCGAACAACTGCGTATGAAGCGATAGAGATAAGCGGCGTTTGATTTCACAAAATTAAATGCAAACTTACTAATCATCACCACCATCCTCATCAGAAATTCCATAATCAAACAGGTCTCCCCATGTACGTCTGAAACAGGGCAACATGTTGCATCTTTTCTTAATGTCTTCATCAATTAGCCTCAAATTATAACAGCCACAGATATTCAAAGTCCTCAGGTCATTATAGCTTTCAATCCAATCTCGCTGAACAGACCATAAGCAAGCCGAAGGTGTTCAACAGAAGGCATTGTGTTTGCCACGGCAAGTGCTTCTGATTCATCCACTTCATTAACATAATCCATGTATGGCCTTATAAAATCACGTGGGGGTGGCTTCATATTTCTTCTGAAACAAACAAGGAATTTGCAGCTTTTGCCTATGAGTTCTATGCCTTTGAATGTAATTTGACGGCAGCCGCTAATGTCGAGTGTAGTTATAAAGCAAAGTGAATTTTTATGAGTTGACACTGTTTCATCTAACACACCGCTCAATGGGATCTTCAGGACGTTCAGGAATTCCGTGCTACATAGAAAAACAACACGAAGATCAGTACCCTATTAGGGCCTGGGACTAACAAGCAGGAAATGGAGTCTGCTTTTGACATATAAAATTCATCCAACAAAATTCAGCAAATAAATAATATAAATAAATAAAAAGGCATTCATCCAGCGACATGTTTTTGATTTAATTTTTGTAAATAAAATGATCACGTACGATGCAGCTACTAAAGCAAAGTCATGATCGCTAAGCTTATAAGCAGAGAGCGTCTTCAAGTTACCGGCGCTCCGATTAACCACATAGCGAATCGCGAGATCAACTTTGCAGGCGCAGCTGACACGTCGGCACCACCGATTGAGGTTGCAGGTGCAGCTGACACGTCGGCCCCACCCATTGCTCTCACAGGCGCAGCTGACACGTCGGCACCACTGCTTGATGTCAACGTCAGACCAACAGTGGGGACTGCGTACAATGTCACGCCAAGCCTTGCAAACAAAGGGCACCGCCCTGAGCATTTCGTCCGTTGGAGATATTTTGATGAAGATCGTAGCCATTATATCTTGGCTCAGCCTTTCCCATTCTGATTTTGATGAAGCTTCAATTTCTTTTGAGGACATTTTAGTGGAAGGAGAAGAAAAGGCGGCAGTGTGATTTGGAAGTGATTTTGATGAAGCTTCAATTTCTTTTGAGGACATTTTAGTGGAAGGAGAAGAAAAGGCGGCAGTGTGATTTGGAAGTGATTTTGATGAAGCTTCAATTTCTTTTGAGGACATTTTAGTGGAAGGAGAAGAAAAGGCGGCAGTGTGATTTGGAAGGCGGTGCAGAGTGGTGAAGACCTTTTTATTGTTGGTTTAAGCAGTTCAAACTCTCCACCTACTTTATTGGAAACTGTCAGCAGTGTGATTTGGAAGGCGGTGCAGAGTGGTGAAGACCTTTTTATTGTTGGTTTAAGCAGTTCAAACTCTCCACCTACTTTATTGAAAACCGTCTGCCCGAAAATACCCATATCCGATACCCCAACCCGTACCGTAGCATGGTTCAATTTAAATCTTATCGTGTGGTTTTATTATGCATCATACAGTATATATGTTTTGTTGGACATCAACCACTTCTTTTGGTTTAGTATTTAACTACTGCTACCAACTTTATTATGTCAGTATGTAGGATTTGGCAATCAGTCTTTGAACATCGTCTTGTTATGCTTATCTTCAGTTTTTGTGTCCAGAGTCCAGACTTCTCTGTTTTAATGGTGGATTGTAAAAATGAATTTAACGTTATATTATGGTTTTGATATTTTAACGGTGTTTTCTTGTCCTGATTTTGTTCCTTTGGCCTACTCCTGAAGACTATACTCTGACATTAAATTGTTTAACCAAGACATTAAGAGCTTTCTGCTTTGGAAGAAAGCATGTCTCTTGATTTTGTTTAGAAGTTGTTTGATTCTATTTATAAAAGAATACGAAACATTGTGACATAAAATTCTTTATTGGAAAAATAGGTAAATCCATGGGTACGCTTTCTAGGAAACCATTTTAATTTGATGCTAGGATGGTTCTTTTAAGGGTGCGCGTTTGATTTTGAACAAAAAAAGCTTATTTGGAAGGGGTATTTGAAGGGGAATTGTTACGGACGGCGAATGTGTTTTATTTACGAAAGGGGCAAATTGAAAGAGGCAAATTTAATATTTTATTGTTTTTGTATTTATTATTTTATTGTTTGTTTTTATGTTTGTGTTTTTGTGTGTATACTGTCGAACATGATAGAAGAATGCAGAATACAAATTGCATAATAAAAAAAATACTGAATTGAAATACGCATTACAACACAACCACTACAACACACTCAGCACAACACATCACAATAAGACAACCACAAACAAAAACACAATCATAACACAACCACAAAATAAAACATCACATCTGTCCAGCCCTCAGCTTCCTACCAAAATGAATAACACAACTCCCAAGCTGTGCGGGCTTGTCAAGCAAAGAATAAAAAGGATTGTGGCCCAATCTGTCATGTTCTGACAGAATAACCGCCACCTCCCACTCCTGATAGTCATCATCCTGATGGCGTACTGACATGCATAGCTCTACAAGCTCGCCTCGGTCCATGCGTAAAGGAGCTGAACGAGAAGGGCCAGCACCGGACTTGACCTGCCTACGATTCGGACGACTCGAGATCTCAGCAGTATCGCCCCGAATAAAATCGCCAAACAACTGAGCCTCCTGCAGATCAACTGGTGGGCGGCTGGAACTAAGTATTAACATTTATTAGAACGAATGCAGCCTGCAAACATTGAGTCCAACTCTCTGAATCGTGCTGGAGACCCACTCTTGTATTTGCACGAAGGGGCTGGCACCGTCGAGCACCACTCGTCCGAACCATGGACGGTATCCAGCTGATTGTCCCAAGGCCCTCCCCAATCATTAGCAGTCTGTTCCATAGAGCCCAATCCTTTTTCATGTTATCGAACTTGTTTTTCATCTGACCAGCGTTGTACTCCAATCTGTTGCGCTCTTTAAACGCCGTTGCTATGAGCTGGTACCATTCTCCAACGTTATGTGCACGAGAATTCAGATGTTCCATGCACACGTCTATGAAAGCGTTGGTCGTGTCGTTGTTCCATTCGGCAATGGAACGGATAAAAGAGGACCGAGATGCTACCATTCTGAAAAAAAACCGAAAATTACGAAATAAATATATGTGGAATATACGAAGCTAAAGAATACAAATACAAAAGCAGAAACCTGAAAAAATCAACGAGTTGACGACGATTGGAGCTTGAAATTTTGGATTTGGTGTGATATTTGGTGATGGAAATGGAGTGTTATGAGGTGAATATATAGCTGAATGGAGAAGGATCGGCATTTCCAGAATTTTCTTGGCGTCTGACGTGCGTCGAACGCCAAAACCACCTTTTCAACCGTTCGTCCCGAAGGGGCAAACGTGTGGGTCCCACCTTTGACGCGTCAGACGTAGACCCGAACTTCGACTGCCCAATTGGAAAATCAAACGCTACCTGTCCGTTGCAGGAGACGAAAATTGATTATTTTAGGCTTATATAGCAATGTTGAGAAATTCATTTAGGCTTATCTTTCAGGCAATGTTTTCATATCCCAACCCCGCCGTGGTCCGATCTCGAATAACCCTGAACCTTGGATCATCACGGCGTGAAACTCAATCAGACCTCATTCATGTATGAACCTTGGTCGGACCTTTAAACCATTGGTCCAACCTTCAATTTTACAGGGTTAAACCACGGTTTTTTGTTTTCCCCTACTTCTTATTGTGTATACTGGAACCCAATTGTTTGCTTATAATTATTCATGGTACGTTTGATAATAATAAACTTAGAGCGTGCTAAGCAAAGGCTTAGAATATGTGTATATCAATGTTTCAGCACGTGTAAAAGAAGATGCAAGCATGTATGACATTTGTAAAACTTTGATATCTTATGAAAATTTTGTTATGCTACAATTATTGTATTATGTGATTCTGGGTGTATTTTATATTTAAACTCGGTAAGCTAAATAACGGTTCGCCGTTTTGAACGTCTGGAGTCGGTTCAATTACTAATTCGATTCAAGACGTTAAAAATAGCGGTCGTTCTAGTTTTGCTTCAGAATTCATCCACTCGTCTGTCGTACCTGCCAAATTAGAATAATGCATTAAACTGAAAAAGAAATAATTTAATTTGAAAATTTATATTTATATTTATTTTTGCCAAAGTTATTTGGGTTGTTTTTCATCATTTTCTAGACAGGGATAGATATGCGTATATATGTACTCAAACAATGTATAATATTCACAGTGGTACACTGTAATCCCATAGACAACTACAAAAGTCAATTCTAATGATTCAACTCAGTGAAGTGTAATGGCCTACAGTTATTTTTGGCCTTGACAGAAACTTATAGTCAAGTTTTCATATCATCCATAAGAGGAGCTCACAAATACATTTCAGTGTTCAAATCAAAATATACAAGTGCATGGGCAGCAAAACAGGTCAGACTACATGGCCGACAGCTAGAAAAGTACATGGCAAGGCAATATGCAAAAGTGCTAAAATTTCAAGGACCAACTCAAATCAGGCTGATCAGGTCAACAAATTTATGGACATGGCACAACAAATGTTCAAAGGCTAAACCAAGATTTTCAGGTCAGGCATTTCAAGATAGTAAACAATCCAAGTCATCACGTGTAAGCTGATACCAATACAATCAACAAGTGCTGCAGACAATCAAGTTCAGGTGCAACAACCAGTAAAACGAGTACATAGAAAATTCAAAACAACTCAGGTGAAACCAAGCGCTGCAGACAATCAAGTTCAGGTGCAACAACTAGTAAAAGGAATACATACAAAATTCCAAACAACTGAGGTGCAAGTAACAAGTGCTAATATACTCAGAGAAGTATAACATCAAGACAATACAATCAAATACTAAGTATTTCAAACCAGTGAAGAAAATAACGACCAACAAACACTATAACTTCAAATAGGCCAACACACTAAACACCAAAACAAATACACAAGTAAACAAGCATGAGCAGCAAGGTCAATATGAGATCAGCATGCAGCTGTACACATTGTAGGAAGCAATGCAAATGCATAAGTATAACATCAATCAAATTGTATAGGAGAACAAAGCATAAGGCACAAAGACAAAACCATAATGGATACTGATCAACTCAACAGACATAAGGGCAACAAATCAAGGAGAAATGCTTAAGACATCAATGCACAAGGTTCAACACAAATTCAAATGTAAATAACTTTGCAAAATATGTTCAAGACCAATACAAACTGGTGCAACAATGAAACAAACAAGCATAGGTTCACAAGATAATAGAGCAAAACAGGTTCAAGTTTGACAAAAGATGATATAGCCGTGTCCATTCAGACTCACAAGTTAAATTTGAGATGCCCACAGATTTTCTACCATTAATTGTGGTTGCCAACATTCATAGCATGCTGCCCACAACTTGAATATAAACCGATCAATCAATTCTCAATGTTGACATCAGCTTGTTATGTGATGTTTTTGTAACCAAACTTGAATATAAACTCAGTTTACCAAGTACCAAGCAACTAATAAATCGTTACTTTTATTCTGTTATTTTTCAATATATATATATATATATATTGTTGTTGTTGTTAAATTCGTTTTTAAAACTGGTCATTTTCTATAATATACATGTCTGTGAGCAGCTTTGCATAAGTCAAAACTCAAAACTGAAAATGATGGACCAACCAATGCCTATAATTTAATTCTAAAAACTGAATAAACTTTATGCCAACATTGATATTCACACTTAAATGCATAAATGCAGAACTATGTACTTCCACATTAGTGCAGAAGAATAACCAAAATACTGAGCATAAACTTTATAAGCATGTCTTGAATGCTTAACCAGGAAAAGTAACCGGTGAAACTGCAATTCATGAATTTATAAATTGATGAATGCATCGCTCAAAATACTAAAATCACGATGAATACTGTGGTCGAATGGAAATGCAAACTTGAATAACTAAGGCATTGTTAAGAAGTAACTATAACCATTTATAGCTGTCGATGCCTCAGTTTTGATTAACTCCCTATGTGGTGTTTAATCAAACTATATTTGCAATAGCTAGGGCTAGGACAATGTCTGTAGCAGATAAGTGTAAAACACCCAAATTTTTAATCAATAATAATTATATAAAGAACATTAATAAATCGAATATTAAATAACAAAATATTCAGAATTGGACAAAATAGACTCTATCATTGTGTTCGTTACGAAATTTTGATTCAGATAGACTTTTGATTTGCGTTAATTAGACTAAGTATGAACAAGTTATGATCAAACGAAGTTTAAATTAAATAATTTAATTAATAAATTCAGGAAGATGCAACGGTGATTAGGAGATCCAGACCTTATGTGGGTCGACACTAGTGTCGACCCAAATAGGAGGTAGGTTGGTCTGACTAGCTTGTTTCTAAAGAATTCTTTTGCTGACTCATCATGAGGTGTATTCTATGGTTTGGATTGAAACCCTAAGATCCTATGGCCTAGCCTATCCTATCACACTTATAAATAGACTAGCTACCCTCACTATTTTCCTACACCAAAATTTCTTCATCTTCTTCCTCCATTTTATTATGTTCTGAAATATAATTAGGAAAAGGGTTACGGTGCTGTAAAAATATCGATTAAAAGGATATTTCTTCTTCCACTTCAGTTTCAAGAGCCTTTCCTTGATATATTACAAATCCATGTGAGTTCTATGTTATTTTTAGATTAGCAATTTAAATAAAAAGGGATTTTTGGCAATAAAATATATTGGAATTGAAAGTATCAGTGTTTATAAGTTTATTCTTATATGTTATTGTTTATTTTAATTATTGTCAATTACATATTCGTTTTTTCAGTTATTATTTGTTTATATGTAAATTCTTCTTCCTTTTCCCCTTTCTGTCATTGTTTTATTTACAGTCTTATTATGCCTATTTATTCAGTTGTTCTTTTATGAGTATGGATCTGTTTCTCCTTTTTCTTTTGTTTTGGGCTGAGACTAGGCTAACGAGAGCCTAGGCCTTTTTCGTTTGAGTTGCACCAAATTGGAATAATCTGTAATAACAATGAAAAAGGAGATTTGGGCATATTGGAATTTTTGAACCATGGGTAAAGTTTGGATAGTTATAAAGGAAGAATATGCAAACATGTAAATTTGAATAGGTTGGACATAATTTTATATTAAGTAAACATGTCACGGGAAGATATGTGAATCAGATGTATATTAAGAAAAACATGTTACTGTAGCTTGTAACTTGTAATCTATATCTGTAAACTTCCAAGCAGGCGCCTGTCAGATTTGGGGAAGGGTTGAGTAAAGAAATATATTTAATAAGAAATGTTATTTACAACATTGGAATATAACATAGGGTTATATTAAGCTTATTAATGAACTTAAGCATGATAAGTTAAACCTGTCTGATTACTAAGCTAAGACGTTCATTTTGCTAGTAAAATATGTGGGGGGGCCCTTAAAATCTTAGTTAACTTGGGGGCCAAGCCTAGGGGTGGCTTGTGTCAATTTGTTGTTTGTTTATCTGCCTGGAACCCATATCAATCAGTACCCTCCTATTATCAAACGAGTCTCGCACTAGGTAGAGACTAGGGCATGCTTTACCGATGGATGGTTGTAAGAGATTAAAATTATGGAGGTGGGTTGTAACACCCCATAAAAATATATATAAGAAAATTAATAATAATAAATAATGAAAAATTTATGATAAAGTAATAACATATTAATGGGCTGAAAAATGGAATTTTGCAGCATTATAAATTTGGCCATGAAAATATCTTAGTTGTATTTGTGGTGAGATTCCGATCAATTTTCATACATAATATGTCACAATCCGAACCCATACGAAAGAATTACATTTAAAAGAAGTTGTACATTAAATATATATACAACAGTGTTTGAAATTCAAACTGTAATATAAATATATGGAATAGAATATGACCGATAAATGAATGATTGGAATATTCCATTCAATTTAAAATTGTGTGTATATATAAGTATACAACATGTGACAACAATAACGATTAAAAGGCAAGATATAATTGAAAACAAATAACGTAATATAAATTATCTTCCCAGTCTTAAACACAGGCCACTAGCTAATATTACCACAGGAGGTCGGCTGCCCCTTGAGAAGGGGTGTCGACCGCCCTCCTAGGGGAGTGGTCGACTGCCTGGTGCAGCTAGAGCCTAATGAGGCTTGTTTGAAGGTGTTTTAGGTTGGTTTTTTTATAAAATGGATAACCTAGATTAAACCTATGTTAATCTAACGGTTTCTATTCATCTACACACCTATAAATACTATCTAACTCATCTCACAAATCTTTAAATCCTCATTCTTTATGCCTCCATTATGCTGTTGTCATTCCAGAAAATTAGGTTTTTCTTCTATCCTTAACCTATTTTCATTTCTAATCTAATCCTATCAAGATTATATCCTGGAACTCTGTATAATTTATATATGAGATTCAAATCTATTTGATTCTCCTTTATAGATCATAAATGTTTACATTGTTGATTAAATGTCATGGGTTTGGTCCCTAAGATCAATACTTGTTGGTAGTAATGAATCATGTCAAAAAAGGAGTAGTCCCGTAATTATAACACAACTATAGTGTAACTCCATCTCCTAAAACTATATATCTAAATATTTCTTTTTCAAACCCTAATTCCATATTCTAGACTCCATAACGTTAATCCCGAGATCTTTGTAGTTTTGAAAAACCATGGATTGTTTACTTATGATGTTCCAGCTGTCCCAACATTGAATTCTTCAACTAATGAAGGTTCTTCTTAGAATTTGTTTTGCTGCTGAATTTTCCTTTTAAATTTTGTTTAATTTGGTCATTGAAACCTTATTTACAAATGAGCGCTTTTGACAAGGAACGTCGTTCCACCCTCTTTCGCCGTATTCCCTGTTTCATCCGTTGGCATATTTTGTGCGCACGTAACAATGCGGTTTATGTTTCGGCAGGGCCGCCACCCTCAACTTTGCGGACTCCCCTCGCATCCTCCCCGTTGCCAAGAGCTCCTTCCCTAGAGACATCCAATGTGCCGCTGCCCTCGCCGCCGAGATGTTTCGGCCCAGCAAAGAAGCGGTCGGGGCCTTGGCCGATTACAGTTTTAGCGAAGTTGACGTCGTCGGTTGTGAAAATGACATCTTACAGTTTCTGAACGACGACGATTCGGGGTTGGGAATGGAAAGCTACTTTATGGATGAGGGTTTGAAGAAGGCTATTTTGGATGATGCACATCGTTCAAGAATGACTATTCATCCCGGTGGAGACAAAATGTACTAAGACATGAAGAGAGTTTTCTTCTGGGCCGGTATGAAGAAAGATGTGACCGAGTATGTGGCTAGATGCTTAGTGTGCCAACAAGTTAAAGCGGAGCAAAGGAAACCCGGTGGGTTGCTACACCCATTGGAAGTTCCGCAATGGAAGTGGGATAGTGTCTCAATGGATTTCATCGATGGGTTACCGAGATCGAGGAAGGGCAATACGGGAATTTGGGTTGTGGTAGACAGACTTACCAAGAGTGCCCATTTTATACCCGTGAAGAGTAAGAGGACCGCTCCATGGCTTGCTTCAGTCTATGTTAGAGAGATTGTTAGATTGGATGGCGTACCATCCAGCATTGTGAGTGATCGAGATCCTATCTTCACTAGTGAGTTTTGGAGAAGTTTGCAAGAGGCGGTAGGGACTCAGTTGTGTTTGAGCACCGCATATCATCCTCAGACGGACGGTCAGACCGAGAGGGTGAACCGTATCTTAGAAGATCTCTTGAGGCTTTGTATCTTGGATTTTGGAGGTACATGGGAAGAACATCTTCCTTTGGTGGAGTTCGCATACAATAACAACTTTCAGTCTAGTATTGGCATGGCACCTTTCGAAGCTCTTTATGGAAGGCCTTGTCGATCTCCTACATGTTGGTGGGAATCTACGGATAAGATCTTGCTTGGGCCAGATATGGTTAGAGAGACTTCAGAGAAGATTGATTTGATTCGAAGAAGGATGAAGGCAGCGCAAGATAGACAGAAATCTTATGCGGATCGGAGAAGGACGGATCTTGAGTTTGAGGCTGGGGACATGGTTTTTGTCAAAGTATCTCCGTTGAGAAATGTTGTTCGCTTTGGGTCCATTGGGAAGTTAGCACCGAGGTTTGTTGGGCCTTTTCCTATTAAGGAAAGGATTGGACGGATGGCATATAGGGTGGAGTTGCCCGACAGACTTAGTGGTGTTCATGATGTATTCCATGTATCACATTTGAGGAAGTGCTTACATGAGACCGCAGAGGTGGTAGAGCCGAGCTTGCTTAGAGATGTAGAGGTAGAGCGTGATGCGACGATTCGACGAGCTCCTACTCGCATCCTTGGGTCAGAAACTAGGAAGTTTAGGAACAGAGAAGTTCAGCTAGTTAAAGTGCAATGGGGAGATGACTAAAGCAATGCTACTTGGGAGACGGAAGCGAAGATGCGTTCTTTGTATCCATTTCTTTTTGAGAGTATGTCTTTTAACTTCTCCTTTATCGCTTGTCTAGTACTTATCTTATCTTTAGTATATCCTCTCGCTAGTACCTATGACCTTTAGATAGGGTAAATCTATGGTTGAAACATGTGTTTGAGACATGTTATGTTTGATGGATGCGTGTGGATGCAAGTGGTTGCTCGTGGATGCATGTATACACACTCTAGGCACTAGATCGGCTCAATCACTTCATATTGCATATTGCATAAAATTGTGTGTAGGAAGCTATATTTATGGATGTATAATGATTGTGTTATCATATGGATGATGCATTTTGGTGAATGATTGTGCACTCATGTAGATATTGTATGTGTCGATAGGGTTCTCTCGCATACATAATGGATGCATGGCACTATCATGGTTTGCATATGTTCATACATTAGATAGGGAACATATACACACACTTTTTGCATATGCTCATACATCATTAGAAACTGTTTTAAGGACAATGGATGCCCGTGTTTGATGGATTGAGTAGATGGTTGTTTGGATGGTAGGATATGCATTCTCCTTAGCTTAGAGATTTCGGGGACGAAATCCTTTAAGGAGGGGAGAATGTAACACCCCGAATTTCGGTTAATGCTAAAATTCACAAATTAAAGAATAACTAATCCCGGATGTGGGAATTAGGGGAAACGGGTTGCACCATTGCGTTCGTCTCGGAAAAATACGCGAAATAGAGTCTGAGTTTTCGAAAATCGGAGTCCGTATGAAGAAGATATGGACGAACGAAGTTAGGCAGAAAAACCGAAAACAAGCAAGAATGCACTGGCGCACTTGTGAAGTGCGCCAACACAAAAATGCACTGGCGCACTTGTGAAGTGCGCCAACACATTTTTACACTGGCGCACTTGGGAAGTGCGCCCGTGTCGGGACAGGAAACCTGCACAGTTTCTAGAGAGTTCTGTGGTTGGGTGCACCAGTTTGGGGTTTGGGCTTGGTCTTAGGGCTGGTTTCTGGAAGGTTCCGAAATCTAAGGGTCCTAATCTAATTTAGGGTTAATCTAATGGCCTAAAACACTTGCCTAATCCTATAAATAAGACCCTAAGCTAGCCCTAAATAGTCATAATCCTATCTCCTAACTAAACTATGCCAAAATTTTCTATGATCATGGCCTCCACTCAAAACCCTAGCCTCCATCCTATTTCTAAACTATTTCTATGAAGGCTTTCATGTGCATACAAGCATCTTTGAGTTGTATGAGTGATCATTGGCTTGCATTCATCATCAAGTTGCAAGCTTTATGTTCAAGGCTAGAGTTTTTGGATGATTTGTGGCAAGGGTTTGCTTATTGGAGTTTAGTGGTGAGTTTCTATAGACTTAACAATCAATTGTTAAATTGATTATGATAGGATATGATAAGATATGGCTATGTTTGTGGAATCAATGTGTTTATGCAAGTTTAGTATAGTGTATGTTGTGTGTTATATGCAAGTTTAATGCTATGTTTTATGATGCAAAACACTATGTTGAACATTGATTCATATGTAACATGTTATGCAAGCTATATGGGAGATTATATGCAAGTCTATATGTAACATGTTATGCAAGTTATGTATTTGGTTTTATGCATGCTAAGTATTTGGTTTTATGCATGCTATGTATGTGGTTTTATGCATGCTAAGTATTTGGTTTTATGCATGCTAAGTGTTTGGTTTTATGCAAGTTTGTCTCTTTTTATGATATGCGTAATATACGCAAGTTTGTCTCTAAGTATGGCTTGTTATGCAAGTTCACATGCAAGTTATGATACATATTCATATGCAAGTTATAATACATGTTCATATGCAAGTTATGATGCAAGTTCATATGCAAGTTATGATGCAAGTTCATATGCAAGTTATGATGCAAGTTCATATGCAAGTTATGATACATGTTCATATGCAAGTTATGATGCAAGTTCATATGCAAGTTATGATGCAAGTTCATATGCAAGTTTATGTGCAAGTTCATATGCAAGTTGTCTCTTTTATGATATGCATAATGCAAGTTTGGGTTAAATACTAGTTGGGTTTAATGTATGTTCATACACGCAAGTTGACACCTTTTGAACCCATGATAAATTTACATGCTATGTTGGCTAAACCCATGACCTTTGTGATGAATCTTCCCTTTATTATGTCGTGTTATGAGAACGAACTACGTGGGGAACGATGGGGTTAATATGCATGTTAATAAAATGATGTGAAATGGGTATGATTAATCATACCACAAATTAAATTGACGTAATTGGGAATTTACCTATTAAATTAGGTCTACCCATATTATGGAGTTGGGAATTTACCTATTAAGTTAGGTCTACCCATACTATGGAATTGGGAATTTACCTATTGAGTTAGGTCTACCCATATTCTTAAAAATGTGTAATTAATTAGGCATAATTAATTCAAATTATGAGGGTGATTAATTAGGTGTAATTAATCAACTAAGACACGAGGTTGGACCCTTTTGTAGCGGAAGTCTGCCCGGAACCGACCGGCCATCCAGCAGCTACAAATGATTGGCCCAATGTGAGAGGTCTTAGTCATAAATTAAGTACGTGATTAAAGTAAAGACACGAGGTTAGACCTTTTTATGACAGAAGTCTGCCCGGAACCAACCGACATATCCAGCAGTCATAAAAGATGGTCTAATGTGAGAGGTCTTTATGAGGTCATGATCTTAATTAATAAAGAAACACTTAACCATATTAGCATGTAGAGGGACATGAGGGGTTAAGTGGGTGCCTTGGGTGGCATGTGGAAATCTAGTGGGTTGCCTTGGGTGGCAATAGAAAATACGATTAGAATACTTAACCAAAGAGGAACATGTAATTAAACATGGGTAAAGGGTTAAGTAAGTGCTTTGGGTGGCATGTGGAAATCTAGTGGGTGCCTTAAGTGGCAATTGATATATGATTAGATGACTTAACCAAACCTTAACATGTAGGTGGGCATGATTATAAAAGGGGTTAAGTGGGATACACTAGATAAAATAACAAGCTTAGGTGGTAGCTTGTGGGGGGCCATTTCAACCAATATCCCAAACGTATCTTAGTGGGCTTGACTCTAGTCGAGTGACGGAACACGCATATTGGGCTTGACTATAAGAGGCCAAAATGAGTTAGAGGTGGCAACGCATGACCAACGGGTTTCATATGCGTGTGTGGACCCGGGCTGGTAAATAAGACGTTGTTGCATCGTGTAGATATAAGCCGTGCACCGTTAGTTTTATCAGGTTGCCACATTGGGGAATGGTACACCCCACGGTGGGGCCAGCACGGGTATCTACGTTAGGGAGCCGATCGAATGGGGAGTAGTGTGTACACCTAGTGGATTGTAGGGCCCCGTGGCGTCTACTTAGTCACCTAGGGGTACGCGAGAACTATTAAGTTAATTTTATAAGTCCAGGGGTGGGATCAACCTTTAAGTTAGGAATGACTGGTGTGGTGCAGTGTAGGAATTACCCTTGGGTGGGTAGATCTGGGGTGGTGTAATCCAGTAATTATCCTTGGGTGGATAAATGCGTCTTTTCGGTTATCTTAGTACATCCTGTGTTTAGTTGGCTACTTAGTGTAGTCATTATCCCCAGAGGTACCGTACCTTGTTTATATCATACCCTAATTACTTTAATGATTGTACTGTTAGGGTTATAGGACTCACTCAGACTTATGTCTGACCCCGTTGTTTCTTTATCTTTTTCCCAACCCTCAGGTTTTCAGAGTGGGCCTAGCACTAGTGGGCTTTGATCAGACTGCTTTATCTATCTTTTGGAGCTTGGACCGTGGATGTAAAGCTCAGTTTATCTTTTCTATTATGGCTATTAGGTTATGTAGTGGGATTATGTACTTTCATTTTTATCAGGATGGATATTATGTACTTGACTCTTATTTATGGTTTTGGTGTAACCAAACATGTTTTACTTTCCGCTGAAATGAAATGATGTTTTAAATTCTCAGGTATTACTTATATCTGTCTTGTTGTAATTTTTCTGTTCTATATTCACTTAAAATACTCCACCGATGTTATGGCATTCCCTTAGTGAGTGACCGTAGCGGGTGTGGGGTGTTACAATGGGCAACATGCGTGGATGCATGTTGGCCGTGTACTCGTAATACCAACACGACAACATGTACCAAAAGCCAAACATCAGCTGAACCGATCCAAAGACATAAGAGTCAAGAGCAGAGTATAAATATCCCAAGATGGCAGAGCCCCAATCAATCATATGCAGCTGATCTAAATGGACTAATGCTACTAGATAACCCAATCTAATCGAACTCCGTTGGTTCGAAAAGAATGTCGAACCAAGGAGATGTAAAATGGTGGCCCGATAGACTACGTCATGGAAATCCGCTGCATCGAGATGCGCTCTAATGTACTCAAGTAAATATGTGACTGACACGGCACCATGCGAGATATGAGCCACAGCCAAATCTGGCAAATACTGCAGGTACATCTCGGGAGACTCGAACGAGGTATCGAATGGGCATGGGACTCTGTCGAGGCGGCCAATCTCAATCCCAGAAAGCATGTAAAACTCTGCTGGGGTGATACCTAACTCAAAATCAGGAAAGTGAAATGTGTGTGTCGTCGGCCACCGTCTCTCTAACAATGCCTCTACTAAAGATTGATCGAAGGACTGCGGAGGTACAATCTGTAAAAATAGTCCGAACGGACTAGCCACTAGCCTCTCTCGAATATGTAACGGTAAAAAGTCAAGGGCCTGTGTGCTAAGCTTCGCCCAACTACCGCGAACGTAGATGTAAGTGTCCTAAACGTTAAAATTATTACAGTTCAATATCTATATAATCCACAGTTTATACTACTGAAAATTATAACGTAAATGAACTAAAATATAACTATAAAACCAACAGGTCAAGCTCTCTATGTAAATGAACTAAACTATAAAAGTCCTTGCATAATCTAGTAAATTATTCACCCGTACAGTAAATGTAAATGTTAAAATCATAACAGTTCAATATCTATATAATCAACAGTTCAATTTCCGTGTACTAAACTATAACTCTAAAACCAACAGATCATGCTCTCTACGTAATATAGTAAACTTTTCAGCATTCTAATAATTATAAATGATAAAATAAGAATTTATACCGGAACGGTGTCGAGCGCGGTAAACGAGCGGTGCGTGTACCCCTCGGGCAACTCACGAAGGATCCGCAAGTCCTCAATCGTCGTCTCAGCTGGTGGAGGAAGGTACGTGCTGGACCAAATGCGTCGTCTGGCTGAACTGGAACTGTACGTCTACCCAACTTTGTTACGCGTGGCGGCATACCGGCTTCCAGACCAATAAAAAAAAAATTAAAAATGAGAAAATAAGGAAAGTTATACAAACCAAGCGCGCCCCCCCTCTCCCGCGCCATTTATAGGCGCGGGGGCCGCGCGCGCCGGTTTCATCGGCGCGCAAGCTTGCGAGCCGATAAAATCGCGCGCGGCTGTTGGGAGATATCACAGATATCTCCCAAGATGTTACGGGTCGTAATGTTACGATCCGTAACTCTATTGGAGTTGCTCTAATATTTCAGTATGCATCAAGGATAACCTTTTGAATTTTTGCAGAAAAAAATTTGATATGCCTAGGTGGAAAATTCCCTGCGAAGGATGCAGCAGAAACACTCTACAAGTCAAAGTTCCATTATATTGTTAGTCTATGTTTATGTGCGTCCATATGTTTGTTAAAGCAAGATGGAGTTTGTTTGTTTTTAGCCTGTACAATGCTTAGTTAATTCAGCCAGTAGGAGAATAGTAAGATGATAGTATTACCTGTACTTTAATTCAAAGTTTGTACTTGGAAGATATTGGTGCATATTACTTAAAATGTTTGTACATCTTTGGCTTTATTCTGTTACAGCAGTTTGTATGAAAAGAGAATTAGTGTGTTCAGCTTTTTTCTTTTTGTCTTTTTTTTCTTTGGGCTCAGCGAGTACGTACATAATTTAATTTATATTTTTCTTTGGGCGGTTTTATATTTGCTTCCGCCTTTAAAAATAAGGAGGGACGCTTTTTTTGGGGCAACTTTTATTCTATCTCTCATTCTTATAGGTGTGCTTTTGTTGAATTTTAGCCCCTATTTGTTTTTCTAAGGGCGAATACATGCGTCATTACAACTTCAATTTTTAGTGTCAAATGAGTTTACTTGGTATAACTTTATGAAAACAACAAAGTAACTTGTTATTTTCATGTGTGGAAATTGTAGTAAGTTGCCAATATAGAATTATCGATGGTTATTAAAAAAGAAAATATATAAAGCTCATTCATCATGGCTTTTGTCTTAACCAATAGTTGACGTATTTGTACAGTCTTTATAGACGCACCAATTCTTCTGTGCTTAAATTAGATGTGTTCGGTGTCCCCAACCAATCACAGCCCTCTGATTTCGATTTTTTGCAGTTAAACCCTTTAATTGTGCAAGGGCTAAAATGTAAAAAAAATCAAAATGAGGAGATTTGCTTGGAGGGGCCATGGAAGATAGGGAAATTGGGTACAGAAGAATTGGTATCATAGACGCACTAATTCTTATCCAATCGTCACATCAATGTTATTGCTATTCATATCCAATCGTCACATCAATGGGGAAATTGGGTATAAAGGATGGAGGTTGAGTTTGTTCACACCACAGTTTGTGGTGTGACGCTCATCTCGGTCAGTGATTGGTTGAATTCAAGAATTCCATATGGGTCCCCCCTGATTTCAACCAATCAGGACTGGAGGTGACCCTCACATCGCAAATTGTGGTGTGAACAAACTACAAACTAGTAGTGTAAAAGATCATGGAGATGGTTAGAATATATTGCTATTCATATCCAATCGTTTCATGGAACAAAAGAAGTAAACAAAACAAATATATTTGGCTCTCTATTTATCATAAACAAAACTAAAATAATTTTAAAGTATTCACTGCAAATGATAACCATGTTCAGCTAAAGAATAATAACTGACGATCCATATAACAGTTTACAAATTTGTCTTAGAAGTTAGAACTAACATGCATGGAGAAATTTGGAGTCACTAACTCATCTCTAAGAACATGATAACCAATAACCATGCTTCTGGATGATTATCTTGGGCCAATGCAGTCTTGATCTTTTATATTTGCTAATGATAAATTGCCATGCATATCCAGAACAATTAACATAGCCTGCAAACATATATAATATATAAAAAAGAACTAACTTCAGAAGCTAATTTGATCAAAGGAATAAATGACCTTATTAGTTGGAACATCAGTGATCACTATTCAGACCAGGCTAAACAATCAAATATTTGACTAAAGGAAGCGAACAACTGCGTATGAAGCGATAGAGATAAGCGGCGTTTGATTTCACAAAATTAAATGCAAACTTACTAATCATCACCACCATCCTCATCAGAAATTCCATAATCAAACAGGTCTCCCCATGTACGTCTGAAACAGGGCAACATGTTGCATCTTTTCTTAATGTCTTCATCAATTAGCCTCAAATTATAACAGCCACAGATATTCAAAGTCCTCAGGTTTTTGCACTTGGTCATTATAGCTTTCAATCCAATCTCGCTGAACAGACCATAAGCAAGCCGAAGGTGTTCAACAGAAGGCATTGTGTTTGCCACGGCAAGTGCTTCTGATTCATCCACTTCATTAACATAATCCATGTATGGCCTTATAAAATCACGTGGGGGTGGCTTCATATTTCTTCTGAAACAAACAAGGAATTTGCAGCTTTTGCCTATGAGTTCTATGCCTTTGAATGTAATTTGACGGCAGCCGCTAATGTCGAGTGTAGTTATAAAGCAAAGTGAATTTTTATGAGTTGACACTGTTTCATCTAACACACCGCTCAATGGGATCTTCAGGACGTTCAGGAATTCCGTGCTACATAGAAAAACAACACGAAGATCAGTACCCTATTAGGGCCTGGGACTAACAAGCAGGAAATGGAGTCTGCTTTTGACATATAAAATTCATCCAACAAAATTCAGCAAATAAATAATATAAATAAATAAAAAGGCATTCATCCAGCGACATGTTTTTGATTTAATTTTTGTAAATAAAATGATCACGTACGATGCAGCTACTAAAGCAAAGTCATGATCGCTAAGCTTATAAGCAGAGAGCGTCTTCAAGTTACCGGCGCTCCGATTAACCACATAGCGAATCGCGAGATCAACTTTGCAGGCGCAGCTGACACGTCGGCACCACCGATTGAGGTTGCAGGTGCAGCTGACACGTCGGCCCCACCCATTGCTCTCACAGGCGCAGCTGACACGTCGGCACCACTGCTTGATGTCAACGTCAGACCAACAGTGGGGACTGCGTACAATGTCACGCCAAGCCTTGCAAACAAAGGGCACCGCCCTGAGCATTTCGTCCGTTGGAGATATTTTGATGAAGATCGTAGCCATTATATCTTGGCTCAGCCTTTCCCATTCTGATTTTGATGAAGCTTCAATTTCTTTTGAGGACATTTTAGTGGAAGGAGAAGAAAAGGCGGCAGTGTGATTTGGAAGTGATTTTGATGAAGCTTCAATTTCTTTTGAGGACATTTTAGTGGAAGGAGAAGAAAAGGCGGCAGTGTGATTTGGAAGTGATTTTGATGAAGCTTCAATTTCTTTTGAGGACATTTTAGTGGAAGGAGAAGAAAAGGCGGCAGTGTGATTTGGAAGGCGGTGCAGAGTGGTGAAGACCTTTTTATTGTTGGTTTAAGCAGTTCAAACTCTCCACCTACTTTATTGGAAACTGTCAGCAGTGTGATTTGGAAGGCGGCGCAGAGTGGTGAAAACCTTTTTATTGTTGGTTTAAGCAGTTCAAACTCTCCACCTACTTTATTGAAAACTGTCTGCCCGAAAATACCCATATCCGATACCCCAACCCGTACCGTAGCATGGTTCAATTTAAATCTTATCGGGTGGTTTTATTATGCATCATACAGTATATATGTTTTGTTGGACATCAACCACTTCTTTTGGTTTAGTATTTAACTACTGCTACCAACTTTATTATGTCAGTATGTAGGATTTGGCAATCAGTCTTTGAACATCGTCTTGTTATGCTTATCTTCAGTTTTTGTGTCCAGAGTCCAGACTTCTTTGTTTTAATGGTGGATTGTAAAAATGAATTTAACGTTATATTATGGTTCTGATATTTTAACGGTGTTTTCTTGTCCTGATTTTGTTCCTTTGGCCTACTCCTGAAGACTATACTCTGACATTAAATTGTTTAACCAAGACATTAAGAGCTTTCTGCTTTGGAAGAAAGCATGTCTCTTGATTTTGTTTAGAAGTTGTTTGATTCTATTTTTAAAAGAATACGAAACATTGTGACATAAAATTCTTTATTGGAAAAATAAGTAAATCCATGGGTACGCTTTCTAGGAAACCATTTTAATTTGATGCTTGGATGGTTCTTTTAAGGGTGCGCGTTTAATTTTGAACAAAAAAGCTTATTTGGAAGGGGTATTTGAAGGGGAATTGTTACGGACGGCGAATGTGTTTTATTTACGAAAGGGGCAAATTGAAAGAGGCAAATTTAATATTTTATTGTTTTTGTATTTATTATTTTATTGTTTGTTTTTATGTTTGTGTTTTTGTGTGTATACTGTCGAACATGATAGAAGAATGCAGAATACAAATTGCATAATAAAAAAAATACTGAATTGTAATACGCATTACAACACAACCACTACAACACACTCAGCACAACATATCACAACAAGACAACCACAAACAAAAACACAATCATAACACAACCACAAAATAAAACATCACATCTGTCCAGCCCTCAGCTTCCTACCAAAATGAATAACACAACTCCCAAGCTGTGCGGGCTTGTCAAGCAAAGAATAAAAAGGATTGTGGCCCAATCTGTCATGTTCTGACAGAATAACCGCCACCTCCCACTCCTGATAGTCATCATCCTGATGGCGTACTGACATGCATAGCTCTACAAGCTCGCCTCGGTCCATGCGTAAAGGAGCTGAACGAGAAGGGCCAGCACCGGACTTGACCTGCCTACGATTCGGACGACTCGAGATCTCAGCAGTATCGCCCCGAATAAAATCGCCAAACAACTGAGCCTCCTGCAGATCAACTGGTGGGCGGCTGGAACTAAGTATTAACATTTGTTAGAACGAATGCAGCCTGCAAACATTGAGTCCAACTCTCTGAATCGTGCTGGAGACCCACTCTTGTATTTGCACGAAGGGGCTGGCACCGTCGAGCACCACTCGTCCGAACCATGGACGGTATCCAGCTGATTGTCCCAAGGCCCTCCCCAATCATTAGCAGTCTGTTCCATAGAGCCCAATCCTTTTTCATGTTATCGAACTTGTTTTTCATCTGACCAGCGTTGTACTCCAATCTGTTGCGCTCTTTGAACGCCGTTGCTATGAGCTGGTACCATTCTCCAACGTTATGTGCACGAGAATTCAGATGTTCCATGCACACGTCTATGAAAGCGTTGGTCGTGTCGTTGTTCCATTCGGCAATGGAACGGATAAAAGAGGACCGAGATGCTACCATTCTGAAAAAAAACCGAAAATTACGAAATAAATATATGTGGAATATACGAAGCTAAAGAATACAAATACAAAAGCAGAAACCTGAAAAAATCAACGAGTTGACGACGATTGGAGCTTGAAATTTTGGATTTGGTGTGATATTTGGTGATGGAAATGGAGTGTTATGAGGTGAATATATAGCTGAATGGAGAAGGATCGGCATTTCCAGAATTTTCTTGGCGTCTGACGTGCGTCGAACGCCAAAACCACCTTTTCAACCGTTCGTCTCGAAGGGGCAAACGTGTGGGTCCCACCTTTGACGCGTCTGACGCGTCAGACGTAGACCCGAACTTCGACTGCCCAATTGGAAAATCAAACGCTACCTGTCCGTTGCAGGAGATGAAAATTGATTATTTTAGGCTTATCTAGCAATGTTGAGAAATTCATTTAGGCTTATCTTTCAGGCAATGTTTTCATATCCCAACCCCGCCGTGGTCCGATCTCGAATAACCCTGAACCTTGGATCATCACGGCGTGAAACTCAATCAGACCTCATTCATGTATGAACCTTGGTCGGACCTTTAAACCATTGGTCCAACCTTCAATTTTACAGGGTTAAACCACGGTTTTTTGTTTTTCCCTACTTCTTATTGTGTATACTGGAACCCAATTGTTTGCTTATAATTATTCATGGTACGTTTGATAATAATAAACTTAGAGCGTGCTAAGCAAAGGCTTAGAATATGTGTATATCAATGTTTCAGCACGTGTAAAAGAAGATGCAAGCAGGTATGACATTTGTAAAACTTTGATATCTTATGAAAATTTTGTTATGCTACAATTATTGTATTATGTGATTCTGGGTGTATTTTATATTTAAACTCGGTAAGCTAAATAACGGTTCGCCGTTTTGAACGTCTGGAGTCGGTTCAATTACTAATTCGATTCAAGACGTTAAAAATAGCGGTCGTTCTAGTTTTGCTTCAGAATTCATCCACTCGTCTGTCGTACCTGCCAAATTAGAATAATGCATTAAACTGAAAAAGAAATAATTTAATTTGAAAATTTATATTTATATTTATTTTTGCCAAAGTTATTTGGGTTGTTTTTCATCATTTTCTAGACAGGGATAGATATGCGTATATATGTACTCAAACAATGTATAATATTCACAGTGGTACACTGTAATCCCATAGACAACTACAAAAGTCAATTCTAATGATTCAACTCAGTGAAGTGTAATGGCCTACGGTTATTTTTGGCCTTGACAGAAACTTATAGTCAAGTTTTCATATCATCCATAAGAGGAGCTCACAAATACATTTCAGTGTTCAAATCAAAATATACAAGTGCATAGGTAGCAAAACAGGTCAGACTACATGGCCGACAGCTAGAAAAGTACATGGCAAGGCAATATGCAAAAGTGCTAAAATTTCAAGGACCAACTCAAATCAGGCTGATCAGGTCAACAAATTTATGGACATGGCACAACAAATGTTCAAAGGCTAAACCAAGATTTTCAGGTCAGGCATTTCAAGATAGTAAACAATCCAAGTCATCACGTGTAAGCTGATACCAATACAATCAACAAGTGCTGCAGACAATCAAGTTCAGGTGCAACAACCAGTAAAACGAGTACATAGAAAATTCAAAACAACTCAGGTGAAACCAAGCGCTGCAGACAATCAAGTTCAGGTGCAACAACTAGTAAAAGGAATACATACAAAATTCCAAACAACTGAGGTGCAAGTAACAAGTGCTAATATACTCAGAGAAGTATAACATCAAGACAATACAATCAAATACTAAGTATTTCAAACCAGTGAAGAAAATAACGACCAACAAACACTATAACTTCAAATAGGCCAACACACTAAACACCAAAACAAATACACAAGTAAACAAGCATGAGCAGCAAGGTCAATATGAGATCAGCATGCAGCTGTACACATTGTAGGAAGCAATGCAAATGCATAAGTATAACATCAATCAAATTGTATAGGAGAACAAAGCATAAGGCACAAAGACAAAACCATAATGGATACTGATCAACTCAACAGACATAAGGGCAACAAATCAAGGAGAAATGCTTAAGACATCAATGCACAAGGTTCAACACAAATTCAAATGTAAATAAATTTGCAAAATATGTTCAAGACCAATACAAACTGGTGCAACAATGAAACAAACAAGCATAGGTTCACAAGATAATAGAGCAAAACAGGTTCAAGTTTGACAAAACATGATATAGCCGTGTCCATTCAGACTCACAAGTTAAATTTGAGATGCCCACAGATTTTCTACCATTAATTGTGGTTGCCAACATTCATAGCATGCTGCCCACAACTTGAATATAAACCGATCAATCAATTCTCAATGTTGACATCAGCTTGTTATGTGATGTTTTTGTAACCAAACTTGAATATAAACTCAGTTTACCAAGTACCAAGCAACTAATAAATCGTTACTTTTATTCTGTTATTTTTCAATATATATATATATATATATTGTTGTTGTTGTTAAATTCATTTTTAAAACTGGTCATTTTCTATAATATACATGTCTGTGAGCAGCTTTGCATAAGTCAAAACTCAAAACTGAAAATGATGGACCAACCAATGCCTATAATTTAATTCTAAAAACTGAATAAACTTTATGCCAACATTGATATTCACACTTAAATGCATAAATGCAGAACTATGTACTTCCACATTAGTGCAGAAGAATAACCAAAATACTGAGCATAAACTTTATAAGCATGTCTTGAATGCTTAACCAGGAAAAGTAACCGGTGAAACTGCAATTCATGAATTTATAAATTGATGAATGCATCGCTCAAAATACTAAAATCACGATGAATACCGTGGTCGAATGGAAATGCAAACTTGAATAACTAAGGCATTGTTAAGAAGTAACTATAACCATTTATAGCTGTCGATGCCTCAGTTTTGATTAACTCCCTATGTGGTGTTTAATCAAACTATATTTGCAATAGCTAGGGCTAGGACAATGTCTGTAGCAGATAAGTGTAAAACACCCAAATTTTTAATCAATAATAATTATATAAAGAACATTAATAAATCGAATATTAAATAACAAAATATTCAGAATTGGACAAAATAGACTCTATCATTGTGTTCGTTACGAAATTTTGATTCAGATAGACTTTTGATTTGCGTTAATTAGACTAAGTATGAACAAGTTATGATCAAACGAAGTTTAAATTAAATAATTTAATTAATAAATTCAGGAAGATGCAACGGTGATTGGGAGATCCAGACCTTATGTGGGTCGACACTAGTGTCGACCCAAATAGGAGGTAGGTTGGTCTGACTAGCTTGTTTCTAAAGAATTCTTTTGCTGACTCATCATGAGGTGTATTCTATGGTTTGGATTGAAACCCTAAGATCCTATGGCCTAGCCTATCCTATCACACTTATAAATAGACTAGCTACCCTCACTATTTTCCTACACCAAAATTTCTTCATCTTCTTCCTCCATTTTATTATGTTCTGAAATATAATTAGGAAAAGGGTTACGGTGCTGTAAAAATATCGATTAAAAGGATATTTCTTCTTCCACTTCAGTTTCAAGAGCCTTTCCTTGATATATAACAAATCCATGTGAGTTCTATGTTATTTTTAGATTAGCAATTTAAATAAAAAGGGATTTTTGGCAATAAAATATATTGGAATTGAAAGTATCAGTGTTTATAAGTTTATTCTTATATGTTATTGTTTATTTTAATTATTGTCAATTACATATTCGTTTTTTCAGTTATTATTTGTTTATATGTAAATTCTTCTTCCTTTTCCCCTTTCTGTCATTGTTTTATTTACAGTCTTATTATGCCTATTTATTCAGTTGTTCTTTTATGAGTATGGATCTGTTTCTTCTTTTTCTTTTGTTTTGGGCTGAGACTAGGCTAACGAGAGCCTAGGCCTTTTTCGTTTGAGTTGCACCAAATTGGAATAATCTGTAATAACAATGAAAAAGGAGATTTGGGCATATTGGAATTTTTGAACCATGGGTAAAGTTTGGATAGTTATAAAGGAAGAATATGCAAACATGTAAATTTGAATAGGTTGGACATAATTTTATATTAAGTAAACATGTCACGGGAAGATATGTGAATCAAATGTATATTAAGAAAACATGTTACTGTAGCTTGTAACTTGTAATCTATATCTTTAAACTTCCAAGCAGGCGCCTGTCAGATTTGGGGAAGGGTTGAGTAAAGAAATATATTTAATAAGAAATGTTATTTACAACATTGGAATATAACATAGGGTTATATTAAGCTTATTAATGAACTTAAGCATGATAAGTTAAACCTGTCTGATTACTAAGCTAAGACGTTCATTTTGCTAGTAAAATATGTGGGGGGGCCCTTAAAATCTTAGTTAACTTGGGGGCCAAGCCTAGGGGTGGCTTGTGTCAATTTGTTGTTTGTTTATCTGCCTGGAACCCATATCAATCAGTACCCTCCTATTATCAAACGAGTCTCGCACTAGGTAGAGACTAGGGCATGCTTTACCGATGGATGGTTGTAAGAGATTAAAATTATGGAGGTGGGTTGTAACACCCCATAAAAATATATATAATAAAATTAATAATAATAAATAATGAAAAATTTATGATAAAGTAATAACATATTAATGGGCTGAAAAATGGAATTTTGCAGCATTATAAATTTGGCCATGAAAATATCTTAGTTGTATTTGTGGTGAGATTCCGATCAATTTTCATACATAATATGTCACAATCCGAACCCATACGAAAGAATTACATTTAAAAGAAGTTGTACATTAAATATATATACAACAGTGTTTGAAATTCAAACTGTAATATAAATATATGGAATAGAATATGACCGATAAATGAATGATTGGAATATTCCATTGAATTTAAAATTGTGTGTATATATAAGTATACAACATGTGACAACAATAACGATTAAAAGGCAAGATATAATTGAAAACAAATAACGTAATATAAATTATCTTCCCAGTCTTAAACACAGGCCACTAGCCAATATTACCATAGGAGGTCGGCTGCCCCTTGAGAAGGGGTGTCGACCGCCCTCCTAGGGGAGTGGTCGACTGCCTGGTGCAGCTAGAGCCTAATGAGGCTTGTTTGAAGGTGTTTTAGGTTGGTTTTTTTTTATAAAATGGATAACCTAGATTAAACCTATGTTAATCTAACGGTTTCTATCTACACACCTATAAATACTATCTAACTCATCTCACAAATCTTTAAATCCTCATTCTTTATGCCTCCATTATGCTGTTGTCATTCCAGAAAATTAGGTTTTTCTTCTATCCTTAACCTATTTTCATTTCTAATCTTATCCTATCAAGATTATATCCTGGAACTCTATATAATTTATATATGAGATTCAAATCTATTTGATTCTCCTTTATAGATCTACAGTAGAATCGAAGAACGCAGATTCCAGCAACTCAAATCAGTATTATTTCTTCTCCAAAATCATTATGAGTGGAAATAATAATTGTTTAGGTATATTCTACATAGATTTTTATATTGATTAGTATGCCAAGGGAGATTTGGATTCACGATAATATCAAATTGTAAAACCCCCAAATATCATATTTATATATATGTTTCACAAAGTTGTTAATCAAATATTGGGTTTTTGAATTTGTTTGGGTTATGTATAAAGAACATTTTGGGTGATTTATTTTTGTTTAATTTGATTTATTAATTTTTATTCAAAGTGTTTGTGATGTAAAAAGATTTGGATTTGATTTTGTTTTATTATTTAAATATGTTTGGATTTCCATTCTAAATGGATAAATTGAACGTATTCAGATTTGAAACAAATCAAATGTCAATGTTGTTATGTACAACACAGAAAAGTGTAAATTGGATTAAATAGAGATTTATGTATATATGTATGTGTATATATATACGTATGTATATATGTATACATGTTGTATGAAATTTACACCTTGTTCTTAATTCACTACCTGAATTGCTCTAAAAAACCTAGGATGCAAGTTTTGATAGTTATGTTGTTATCCTTTCCACTACTGATATCATTAATTTTGCCATTATGTCATTTATTTAGCAGTTTGATGTGGGAATTAACTTGTAAGCCTTTAATGTGGACCTAATTGACAATTTACACCATTAATCCTCATTCGAACGAGAATTAGCATTTATTATACATATTAAATATTATATTTATATACGTAATCAATGTAATTTAATGTATAATGAATACATTAGAATCAGATTAGAAATTTGAAATGTCCCCATATAAATTGTTGTTTGTGTGTGCATATAAAATGGCTTACTTCTATATTAAATAACGAATACAAACATGAGGTTAGTCGTCATTTGTGGTAGAAGTCTGCTCGGAACCAACTGGCAAATCCAGCAACTACAAGTGGGTTCGTCTATTGTGAGAGGTCTAGGTGCCATAGTCCATTTAGTTTAGTACACTATGACACATGGTTAAGCTCACTTGTAATAGAAGTCTACCCGGAACCGCACAACATATCCAGCATCTACAAGTATATGGTTTGATGTGAGAGGTATATTGTACATATATACCAATCATGTATGTAAATAGATAAACTTGCTACGCCTTAAGAAGGCCTTAAGTGGCTGACTTTCTTCTTATCTAGTTTGGGTCTTAAGTGGTTATGATGCAACAAACCATAGTAGATGCTTGCATGCGAGCTATCGGTCGTTCAGTGACTTAAGACAGTCGTTCAGTAACCTAAAACGAGAAGGAAAGAAGAACGGATCATCCTTGAAACTGAGGCTTGAAGAAGCGGAGAACCGGTCGTTCAACGATTCAATAGGGTCGCTCTATGAGACAATGAAACATGAAAAGAAACCGCAAGATCAAAAGGGGTCGTTCTCCAACTTGAAGAGTAAGGGCGAGCTTGAGGATAGTGTTAACTCGTACAAGGACTGGGTCGCTCGATCTTGGATCACTCGCATCAGGACCGATTAAGCGTGGATCGCTCGCGTATGAGTCGTTCGCTCTTGGATCACTCACTCTGGAATCGTTTGACATTGGACCGATCACCCTTAAGCCGCTACTAGAGGAAGTTAATGAGAGCTGTTAAACATAAGATATTATCTGGGGCGTTCGCTCCTTTGTATGTAAACGAGTCGCTCGTTCTGTTGTTGTATCTTAATGAGTAGACCATTTGTCTTGGGTCGTTTGTTTGTATTAGAGTCGTCCGTTTGGGCAAGGCGTGCGTAAACCCTATAAATACGGGTGTGGTGTGAATGGTAAGGGTTGTTGATTTTTTGATTAAATTTGTGTGAGCTTTGTGCCACCTCTCAAATTGGAAGTTGAGTTTATCTCCTTTCTCCATTTTCGGATAATTGGGTGTGCTCAAATCAATGAATTTGAAGCCGATTCACGGTATCACTTGAGAGTGATCAATGTTCGAAGAATCGTAGATCATCAACGCGGTATCTTGCAAGATCAACTTGTTGAATATAGCGATATTTCGGCATCGAAAGATCAACGGAGTTGAGCACCTACCTCATCCTTGATCGTATTTCTGTGAATACATCAATTCATGTGGAGTTTGATCCTGGACGCTGCGCCAGTTTGGTATCAGAGCGTGATTTCCATCTTTTGGTTACATCGCCTGAGCCTTGATCACCATTGTGGTTGGATCGCCGATGCTAGATCGCCATTACTTGGTTGTATCTCTGGAGCCTTGATCACCGTCTTGGTTGGATCGCCAACGCGAGATTTCCATCACTTGGTTGGATCGCCAGAAACCATTCAGGTTTATCACCATCGGCACCGACATTACCCATTTCATTTCCACCATAACAATATCCAAGTCATACCACCACTGGTTAGACTGCCGGAGCTGTTTAGATCACCAGATCTTGTTCAGCGGCATCTGTCAGTCAGTCGCCACCACCTACACGATCGCCGGAGCTAGTTAGATCACTAAATTTAATTTAGTCGCAATCATCGTTTCCTATATCGCCAGATATATACCATTTCCATTCAGACCGTTATTTCATTTAGACACCAGTGTTTGAAGTTTATTTTACTTTGTTTGAAAAGTGATTATGCCGCCAAGACGTGCTAATCATCATCAGAATTTGGAAGAAATGTATCAGAGAGATGAAGCTGAACAAATGGAGAAAAGAATCAATGATAAATTTGATGAAGGAATTGGAAGATTAGAAAAACTCATGATAGAAATGAATCAAACTAGACGAAGAGTATCACTCGATTCAAATCATGGTGGACATCCAATTCGGAAAGACATTGAAGATCACCACCATCGGATCGAGAGAGAAGAAATCGTGATGATTATTCTCGTGAACCATTCTGTAGAAGTGAAAGACATGAAGATGCTCATAGTCGATATCATCATCAGTCAGTTAGTGAAGATGAAAGAAGTAGCGGTCGTTACCATTCTCCAAGAAGAGATCAAAATCCATTTCATCAACCAGAAGGTCATCATAATTGGGAATCAGGGATGAAAACAGACATTCCAGAATTCAAAGGAGGAATGTCCACAGAAGAGTTCCTAGATTGGTTGTCGAATGTAGAGGAAATTATGGAAATTCAAGAATGTGCCAGAAAATAGAAGAGTGAAATTACTAGCTACTCATTTGAGAGGAAGAGCTATTTCATGGTGGCAACAAACTAAGCTAACTCGTGAAAGAATGGGAAAGCTGAAGGTTGTCACATGGGAAAAGATGAAAAGGATGATGCAAGCTACTTTCTTACCTCACAATTATCAATCTCTTATGTATCAACATTTACAAAACCTAAGGCAAGGAACCAAACCTGTGAGTGAATATACCGATGAGTTCTATCAACTGATCGCTCGTAATGACATCATGGAAACGGAGGAATTGTTGATTGCTAGATATGTGGGAGGATTGAGAGGCCAAATTCAGGATATGGTGAATATGTTCCATCCAATGTCTGTTGCTGAAGCGCACCAGAAAGCTCTATCTAGGGAGAAGCAAGGGAGACGAGGAGGAGGATTGTTCACGAATTGTAACACCCCACGTCCATTAATGTCACTCTCAAAGGGAATGCATTAACTTCCATGGAGAATTTTTAAGTGAGTATAGAACAGAAAATCATAACAAGACAGATATAAAGCAGTACTTAGAAATTCAAAAACTTTATTTATTGCAGCAGAAAGCAAATATGTTTGATTACATCATCAAAAACCATAAATTAGAGTCAAGTGATGGTCATTAATGATTTTAACAATATTGAGACTTTAGTGGCTAGCACTTTGAATTGTTCGATTATGAAATTTCCTTTTGATTATTTAGGTTTTAAGATAAGACCTTCAAAACTTAAGAAGGAAGATTGGATAGTCATCATTGATAAGATTAATAATAAATTATCTAACTGGAATAATAGATTTCTGTCCAGAGCAGGAAGGTTAGTACTTGTCAATTCGGTCCTATCAGCTATTCCTTCTTATTGGATGGCTGTACATCGTTTCCCTAAATGGGTTATCGAGAAGATCGATAGAATTAGGCGAAACTTCCTTTGGAATGGGGATACTAGTTGTAGTACTTATAAATGTCTAGTTAATTGGGACATGTGTTGTAAACCAAAGGGAGGGAGGTCTAGGGGTTATAAATCTATATAATTTTAACTCTGCTATGCTCGCTAGATGGTTATGGAAATATAGATGCCCAGAAGTGAAGACTTCTTGGAAGTCTATCGTTTCCAAATCTTATTATTCAAGAGGAGAGTTTTTTGTAGGAAATAATGGTGGGTGGGAAAATAGATTATCTCACTTTTGGAAGTCTGTTTTGGATTGTTTCGACTTTTTTAACGTAGGATGTAAAATGTTAGTTCATTCTGGAAATCTTACTTATTTTTGGCACGATGCTTGGATATCTATAGTGCCTTTAAAAATTGAATTTAGTGAACTTTTTAACATTAGTAGAATTAAGAATGCTTTAATTAAGGATGTTTACAAAGCAGAATTATACCCTCCATGGGAGTTTTCCTTTGATAATATTTTAGAGGAAGATTTATTAAGACAATTGGCCTTACTTAAAGCTAAGTTAGCATTGTATCACTTGGACGAAAATGGAGATTCTATTAGCTGGGGTATGGATAAGAGTTTAGTTTACACTGTTCATTCTATGTATAGTTTTATTAATTTTTCTGGTATTTCATTACATGCCTTTAAATTTTTATGGAAATCGAATACTACACCTAAAGCTAAGTTCCTAATGTGGTTGATCATTCATAAGAAGCTTAATACTATTGAATTATTAAAAAGAAAAAAAGGTTATTTTTGATGTAAAATGTTGTTTTTGTAATACTGGTGAGGAGGAAGTAGACCATTTGTTTTTCTCTTGTTATTTTACATTTTCTGTTTTTAATATGATTATTAGGATTTTTACTTTTGATGGGTTTAATTCCTTTAGAAGTTGTATCGATTATTGGAATTGTTATAGGTTACGATTCAATTCCAGACAGAAGTACATATTGGATTCCTTAGTAATGTTCATAAGTTGGGGCATTTGGGTTGAGAGGAACCAGAGAATCTTTCATTCAACCTCTATCTCTAAGGATAAATTAATTATCAATTTAGTAAATTTCTGTTTGTTTTGGATGTCTAATTCGCACAATAAATTAATTGGTGATTTGCAATTTGGGAGTTTTCTACTTAAGGTTAGATTAAACCTAAGTTTATTCATTCGTATTAATATCTATTTTAGATGTAATAGTCCTCGTCTGGGTTGCTGATTCCTTTTTACTTAGGCTGACACATTTCTATTGTTTGGTTGTTTTTATGCTTTTTCTCTCTGTACATATATATATATGAATATATGTCTATATATATATATGTATTTATACATATATATATATATATATTGGCATTTATTCATATATATGTGTAAGTTACTGATGATCTTGTTTCAATTTTCTCTGATTACAGGTTGTAGAAGTATTTATGGAGATATTGGAGTTGCTGCTTGGCTGGAGTATTTTTTATTTGAGTTGGATATATCTATGAGGTGTGGGTTTGTTTGTATTTTTGGTGATTTGTTGCTCCTCTTGTTATTTGCACGTAGTTTGTTATATGTATGGGTATAGATATATACTTCTTATCGGGTGGTGGCCTTGCCGGAATTCGATAATGAAGTATGATGAGTGGTGGCCTTGCCGGAACTCATCTATCTATTTACCCCGTACATTACTATGTGAGACTCTGGTTTTGGGTCTGCATTTGGATCATTGTATTACTTTATACTACTTTTTATTATATATGTGTGCTCTCTTCATTTTGGAAGATCACACATTTTTTGCTCAAAAAAATAAACTAGAGTCAAGTACATGATATCCATCTTGATAAAACAAAAATACGAAATCCCACTACTACAAATAACCATAAAGAAAATGATAAGCTGAACTTTAGTTCAACGGTCCAAGCTTTTCCAAAAGAGATATAAAGCAATCCGATCAAACTCCACTAGTGCTAGGTCCACCTTGAGGACCTGAGGGGGAAAAAGATGGAAACAGAGGGGGTTAGACATAAGTCTGAGCGAGTGCGATAACTTTAACAATACAATTATTAAAGTAACTAGGATAAGACATAAACTTGTTAAATAAGGAAATGACTGCGAATAAATGGATACACTAAGCAACTAACTAGAATTGGATGAACGAAGATAACATTTAAAGATGCACCTAACTACTAAAGAATAATTACTACACTGCACCACACCAGTCACCCCTAAAGGTTGATCCCACTAATGAACTTAGAAATCTTATTGGTAGTTTCGTGTACCCCTAGATGACTACATAGGTGCCGCCTGCCCCTATCTCCACTAGGTGTACCCACTACCCCCAAGCGATCGGCTCCCTAAACGTAGATACTCGTGCTGGCCCCACAGTGGGGTGTATCATTCCCCAAAGTGGCAACCCGATACCACAAACGATGCACGGCTTATACCTACACGATGCAACAAAGTCTTACCTACCAGCCCGGGGCTACACACGCATATGAACCCGTTGGACTTGCGTTGCCACCGCTAACCCGTTTTGGCCTCTTACAGTCAAGCCCAGTATGCGTGTCCCATCCTCGACTTGGGTTGAGCCCACAAAGATACGTATGGGTTACTAGTTGAAATGGGCCTCCATTACTTGGCACAGGTTATCCGCCTAAGCTTGGCCCCCTCTAGTATATCCCACTTAACCCTTTTATTTGTCATGTTCACTTACATGTTTCAATTTTGGTTAAGTGTTCTAATCGTATTTTCAAATGCCACCCAAGGCACCCACTAGATTCCCCATGCCACCCAAGGCACTCACTTAACCCCTCATTCCCCACTACATGTTTATCTGGTTAAGTGTTTCTTAATTTATTAAGACCGTATCTTTATAAAGACCTCTCACATTAGACTGGTATTTATGGCAGCTGGATTTGCCGGGCGGGTCCGGGCAGTCTTACGCCATAAAAGAGCCTAACCTCGTGTCTTTACAACCGTTATGTATTTAGTTAATGCCTAAGACCTCTCACGTTAGAATGGCATTTGTAGCAGCTGGATTTGTCGGGCGGGTCCGGGCAGTCTTACGCTACAAAAGAGTCTAACCTCGTGTCTTAGACGATTAATTACACCAAATTAATCATCCCCCAAATTTGAATTAATTTTCCCTATTCAATGTATTAATTAATTCCAAATTTAAAGATGTCCATAATTGACTCTATTATGTTCATCAATTTATGGTATGTAAGATCATACCAATTTCACCATAATTTATTATATGCCAAATCTTAATATGTATATATTCAATATTATCCCCATCGTCTCCACGTAATACGTTCTCTTAACATGACATATATGTATATATGCTAGACTAGCAATTAGTCTAACATAAAAAAGGGAAGATATATCACAAATTAATACATATAATAGATCTAACTTAAATAAAAATCTCAACATTAACTGGCATAACTTTTGCATTATCATAGATCTAAAAAGTGTAAACTTGCACGTATGATTATAGTTTTAAACCCAACTAGCATAGGCAATAATCACAAACTTGCATAAATCATATATGTCATAGATCTAAATAAAAGGGTAACTTTCATAAGTTATACATGTCATAGATCTAATCAAAAAGGGGTAAACTTGCATAAGTTGTACATGTCATAGATCTAATCTAAAAGGGTTAAACTTGCATAAGTTAAACATGTAACAACCCGAATTTTAATAACGTGTTAAGACAAGAATCAAGGAATAATTAAATTGTAAATCTGAATCAGTGAAAATGGTCTACGCCATCGCGTTCGTCTCGGAAAAATACACGAAATAGAGTCCGAAATTTTATAAATCGGAGTCCGTATGACCGAGATATGGCCTCGCGAAGTTTCACGAAAATTTCAAGTTCAAAAATAGTTCAAAATTCAAATCTGGAGCCAAACAGACTAGGCGGGAAAATTTCCCACCCAGCCCCAAGTCGATTGGGGAGTAGACTTGGGAGTCGACACCCCCAGCCCCAAGTCGACTGCCCAGTCGACTTGGGTGGCGACCTGGGTGGTCCGTCCAGGTTGGCCCGGTGCACCTGTTTTGGCTCTTGGCTCTTGTTTTGTTGGCTTGTGACGAGATTTGATGGCTCAGATCTAAACTAGGGTTAATCCTATGGCCTAAACTAACCTAAACTTCTATATAAGCACCCTTAGACCTACCTCAAACCCTCATAAATCATTCTTGCAACGAAGTGCTGCCCAAATCTCTCTTGATCATGGCCTCCATCCTCAACTTCAAAAGCTTATGCATGCAAAATAGATTCAATGCAAAGGAGCAAGCTTTCTACATCAAAACAAGGGTGTTGATCATCATCTCAACATGGATCCTACGACAAAACTCTAGCTCCTAATCCTCTAGCCTCGATTTGTAAGTTCTAGCTACTTGTAGATCTAAACGGTAGTTCTAATGTTGACATGGAATAAAATGAAATGAAACACAAGTATGTTAGCCTATGTGAACCTAGTTTTGCCCCTTCCTTGAACCTATGACTTTGGGCTATGTTTTAGTGACTAAATCATGCTACTTATGTTGTGTTGGACTTAGTTTATCATGCAAGTTTGAATCTTTACTTGTGGAATGTTAGCATGAACCTTTGGGAACCCATTTTGACTTGTGAATCATTTGCATGAACTTGACTTGGGGCTTATGCATGTAAAAGAACCTAAACCCCTTATGACCATTTACATGCCTATGATATTGAGCCTAGTATTATGTTATCATACATGTTAGAGACCATGTTACCCTTTATGATATCATGCATGTTTGAGGCCAATTCCTTTATGCTATCATATATGTTTGAAACCAATATGCTATATGCAAGTTATGATGAACACCTTTACCTCAAATATCACCATGTTTGACTTGCGATTCACCTTTGCCATCTTATACCCATCTTTGTCATATTATTCCTACTATGTTGACTCGCTTTCACTTGCGTTGGGAATACGCCTTGGGTAGTTTAGGAAAACTTGAGATGGGCTATGAAACTTAACACGAATTAAGTAATGGGACAATGGGCATAAGTGGAAAACGTGGACTTTGGCGTAGCATAAATTTGACATGAACATGACACTAAGGTAAACATGAAAGTGACCAACTCGAGGTTGGGTTGAGTTTGTAGCATAAATCTGCCCGGACCCGCCCGACAAATCCAGTAGCTACAAACAATAGGACCCAATGTGAGTAGTTGGTCATATCGCGCTTGAAACCCGAGGTTAGACTAGGTTGTGGTGTAAACCTGCCCGGACCAGCCCGGCATAACCAGTAACCACAACAACGTCTAATGTGAGAGGTTGAGAGTGCATTAATTTACTTAGTGCCACATGATAAGGTTAAGTAAATTTGGCTAGTGACACTTAACCGATATAACATGAATGGGTAGGTTAAGTAAGACCGGACTTGATTACTTAAAGACACTTAACCATGTAACATGATTAGTGAATGGGTTAGTTTAACCTAAATGGGTTGATAACACTCGACCGGGATAACGTGAGGCGTGGTAGGGTTAAGTAAACACACGAGGGGAAAATACTTAACCATTATAAATATGATTAGTGGATGAGGTTAAGTTAACTAACACTTAACCAATCTAAACTTGATAACTTGATGAGGTTAAGTTAACCAACACTTAACCAATCTAACGTGATAACTTGATGAGGTTAAGTTAAACTAACACTTAACCAATCTAAACTTGATAACTTGATGAGGTTAAGTTAAACTAACACTTAACCAATCTAAAGTTGATAATTTGATGAGGTTAAGTTAACCAATACTTAACTAATTATACACGATGATTTAATGGGGTTAAGTCAACCTATATTTAACCAACCTGGCACGGAAATTTGATTGGGTTAAGACATGAACTTCTTGATATACTTAACCAACTTGACACATGGTTTGTAGGGCAAAGTCTTGAACTTGAATACTTAGCAAATTTTGACATGATTCGTAGACGGGTTAAGTCATGAGCTTGAGTGACACTTAACCCATTAGACAAAACCCTAGTTCAGGAAATTAAGAGGATAATTGTAGTTAAAAAGGATAACATGAAAAGGAACTAAGTGATAAGCCTTAGTTAAGGATAACAAAGTAATAATTCTTAGTCAAGGAAATTGGACCAGTTCACAGACAGATGAGTAACCGGATACGGTAGGTCATCGCTTGAACACACGAGGAGGAGCGAATTATCTGACTTAGATAAAGGCTCCAGCGAACTGGGTGACGAAACGTTAGCTTCTGGGGACGTGAGGGTACTCTTGGTATCCCTCTGTGAGGATTCAGATGATCCTCTTGGGCTCACAGAGGTTAAGGTCTGCGGTAGTAGAACCAAGGGTATGCCTTGGTTGCTGTGCGAGCAACCTTAAGACTGGGGTGGTTTAGCGTGGAGTCGGCGATACATGATTTTTGCCCTAGATAGCACGTCGTCGACTACCTACCATCTTTATTCAATCGTGTACGCATGCGGAAAGGCAGAGAACTCCCAACAGACCATATACTTGCTATCTAGTTATGGGTGAGGATGGCCAATAGGAAAGTGGGGCATAGGTGGCCGGAGTATAGTTCTCGTGCATGATTTTTCTTGGATTGCCTTTCAGTAGTTGAGGGAGGGGTCACGTGGGACCATAACCACCGGTAGAAAAACAGACCTTGATATCTGCATTGGCAGGTAACTTAAAGCTCCCGACCGTGTTCCGTATTTCTTGATTTGCCCTGTCACGGGACTCGGATGGCACATTGAGATATATGTGCATTTAGACATGGAAAAACGATTCACGATACATACGTGGGAAAAAGGGCGCGGTTGACGGGTAGAATAATTCCTAGTGGCCCTAGGTGGCTTGAACCCAAACCGAGATACGAAAACGTTCATTAAGTAGCATAATCCCTAGAGATCCTAGGTGGCATAAATCCTAGTTGAACACGCGATAATTCATGATGAGAAAATCTAGCCAGATCAAGGGTGACAGTCCAAAAGATTTCAAGGATAAAAGGGTACTACGTTGGAGTAGTATAGAATTATGAAAGAAAGCCCGTACGATTTACGACAAGGACTGAACATAAACATGGAAGAAAATACGAGTTGAGAAAACCTACATATGCGATATATTAGGTTGACATGGAACATTTCATGACATTGGGCAAGGGACATCTTATAGTTAACACATGACAAAGGTTGGGATAATAGTACGGAAGGTGCGGAGCAAATATACATGATAGATACCACGGGATGTTATACATGATTGATACCTTGGGATAGTATACTTGATAGAAACCCGACGATGTGATACCTTGATTTATCTTGACACCGTAGTTTATCATGATACCTTAGTTTATCTTGATACAGTAGTTCATCCTGTTATCTTGGTTTAGCTTATCTATCTTGTCATCATCCTTATGTTTACTTTCAGTTTATGCATGTCATGTTACCCTTACCTGTTTTTATGCTGGAAGTAGATAGGACTTACCAGTCTTTATTGACTGACCACGTTTTCTTTCGCCTCTTTGTCTTCCGTTCCCCCCACCCCCAGGTTTTCAGGGAGGAAATACTGTTGTTTAGTTCGGACCTCTTCTGCTTGAAGGTCATCATGTATGGCTTGGGCTTCCCTTGGCTATGGCTGCTTTACCGTTTTATTTTGGGGAATAATTTATGAAAAGGTGTTATGCTTCTTTACTATTGCAAGACAGGTTCCAATGTAATGGCCTTAATGGCATTTTGATGTAAAAGGTTTTAGACCTTGCTATTTTATAAGGTAATGAAATTTGTTTGTCTTCCGCTGTTTTATATATGTTCTGTCTTGTAATATTTCTGCGCATGCTTACCTCGATAATGCTTCACCAAACCTAGTGCATTCCCTTTGTGAGTGACACTAGCGGAGGTGGGGTGTTACATTTGGTATCAGAGCAGAAGGTTACCAGACTGGGCAAAAGTTTTAAAAACCTTCTGAAAGCTATTTTACAAACCGTTTACAAAGAGGGATTTTTCAAGAAAAGTTTTATTTTTAAAGGATATTCCCCAAGGGCCATTAGCACTATCCTTGTTTCCTTGATTGAATCTCTTTTCCTTTCTTTCCTCCATCTGTAGTCACAGCAGTTCTAACTGCGACTAATCCTGATCTAACTACATAAGTGTTTTCCGTACGATGGAGGGAGTTCTCGAGAGACCTGTTACCGTGTTGAAATAAAGGACAGTAAGAAAGAGGATAAAGGATACAAGCTTAAGGATAAGCAACTTGTTGGTATGGCTTAATCCATAATGGAAGAAAAGGGGAAGATAGTTAAGTGTTATGGGACAAGGACAAGATCATCGAGAAGGCAATTGTATGCCCTCACTAGCGTACCTCGGAAGGATGGTACCATTTCTGGGAAAAGGTTTAGCCTTTCTTTTCTGTCATCTCGTCAGGACTTTGTTTTGATCAGCGCATCATTTAAGTCTGCTTTGATAGTTGAGTCTCTGCACCTTAGTACTAGCGTAGTAAGAGGATCCCGTTTTGTCTCAAATCTGGTTGGGGAATCAGCTCATATATTCATGACTTGTTTGGATTTGAGAATGTCTATGCCAAGTGTTGGGTCCGGAAGTAATGCTTTTGGATGGATTCTAGGGATGAAGTGGTCATCCAGTAAGGGGTGCCATTCACAGTTTTGAAAGGAGGGTAGTTAGACTCTCGACTCGCCTTGGTAATACCCTCAAAGTCGCGTGTAACCTTTTTGGTTCTGTCAGGTTTAGTTACCTAGAATCTCTTGATGCATTTGTTGGTAATGCGTTCGAGTAGAGTTCGCCACTAAGGCAGATGGTTCATTTCGCTTAAGCATGAGTTATAGAAATCATCCTAGTAGGTACACTTGGTAACATGGTTGGCATTCGTCTACTTTCAAAAGAAAGTTCTTCTGCGTGGAATACCTCCTAGTAGGTAAATGAGATCCAAGATTCACTATTGAATTTTTGGAAAGCTTGCATGAAACCATGAGTACGCAGTTATGGTTGAGCCAAGTATTCTAGAAAAGAATAAGTGAAAGCGGAACGAGGGGCGACAGTGAAATGAGTTCCAACTCATATTTTGGAGACATGAATTAAGAAGCTACGAAATCATGAAGTTAAAAGATAGTCAAGGCACAATGGAATTAATCTCAAGGAAAGGCAACTTATAAGGTTGAAGGCTAGATACGCGTATCATATCTCTTTTTAAGAGTATATCCTTGATCTCTGTTTTCCTGTAGAGCCTATTTGTATGCTATCTTTTATGGATATCCTCTCGGTCTTATTTTCAATCCTATTTCTGTTGCAAACCCCATAAGGAGTTTGTCTTGTTTATCTTCTCGATCCTATTTTGGGAACCCTAGGTAGAACCCTATGGATGTAAACATGTATTTGAAACATGTTATGATTGATATGGTTGCAAGTGGTTGCTCGTGGATGCTTGAATGTACATTAGACATTAGATCGGCTCAGTCACATTTCATATTGCATATGTGTTTACGCTTGTTTATGGATGAAATTGAATATGTTATCATGTGGATGTTGCATATGGATGAATGTATGTGCACGCATATAGTGTTTACGTGACTAGGACTATTTGCATACATGTTGGATTCATGGCACTAAACATACTTTGCATTAGAAAGATCATTCAGGCCTGATCATTTGCATTAGATAAGGAACATATACACACACTTTCTGCATATGTTCATAAAGCATTAGAAATCGTTTAAAGACAATGGTTTCCTGTGGATGATGGTTTGAGTAGATGGATGATGGATGGTAGGATACATTCTTCCTAACTTGGAGATTTCGGGGACGAAATCCTTAAAGGAGGGGAGAATGTAACAACCCGAATTTTAATAACGTGTTAAGACAAGAATCAAGGCAGAATTAAATCGTAAAATCTGAATCAGGGAAAACTGGCTGCGCCATCGCGTTCGTCTCGGAAAAATACGCGAAATAGAGTCTGAAATTTTGTAAATCGGAGTCCGTATGACCGAGATATGGCCTCGCGAAGTTTCACGAAAATTTCAAGTTCAAAAACAGTTCAAAATTCAAATCTGGAGCCAAACAGACTAGGCGGGAAAATTTCCCGCCCAGCCCCAAGTTGACTCGGGAGTCGACTTGGGAGTCGACACCCCCAGCCCCAAGTCGACTGCCCAGTTGACTTGGGTGTCGACCTGGGTGGTCCGACCAAGTTGGCCTGGTGCACCTGTTTTGGTTCTTGGGTCTTGTTTGCAGGCTTGTGACGAGATTTGATGGCTCAGATCTAAACTAGGGTTAATCCTATGGCCTAAACTAACCTAAACTTCTATATAAGCACCCTTAAACCTACCTTAAACCCTCATAAATCATTCTTGCAACGAAGTGCTGCCCAAATCTCTCTTGATCATGGCCTCCATCTTCAACTTCAAAAGCTAATGCATGCAAACTAGATTCAAGGCAAAGGAGCAAGCTTTCTACATCAAAACAAGGGTGTTGATCATCATCTCAACATGGATCCTACGACAAAACTCTAGCTCCTAATCCTCTAGCCTCGATTTGTAAGTTCTAGCTACTTGTTGTTCTAAACGGTAGTTCTAATGTTGACATGGAATAAAATGAAATGAAACACAAGTATGTTAGTCTATGTGAACCTAGTTTTGCCTCTTCCTTGAACCTATGAATTTGGGCTATGTTTTAGTGACTAAATCATGCTACTTATGTTGGGTTGGACTTAGTTTATCATGCAAGTTTGAATCTTTACTTGTGGAATGTTAGCATGAACCTTTGGGAACCCATTTTGACTTGTGAAACATTTGCATGAACTTGACTTGGGGCTTATGCATGTAAAAGAACCTAAACCCCTTATGACCATTTACATGCCTATGATATTGAGCCTAGTATTATGTTATCATACATGTTAGAGACCATGTTACCCTTTATGATATCATGCATGTTTGAGGCCAATCCCTTTATGCTATCATATATGTTTGAAACCAATATGCTATATGCAAGTTAGGATGAACACCTTTACCTCAATATCACCATGTTTGACTTGTGATTCATCTTTGCCATCTTATACCCATCTTTGTCATATTATTCCTACTATGTTGACTCGCTTTCACTTGCGTTGGGAATACGCCTTGGGTAGTTTAGGCAAACTTGAGATGGGCTATGAAACTTAACACGAATTAAGTAATGGGACAATGGGCATAAGTGGAAAACGTGGACTTTGTCGTAGCCTATATTTGACATGAACATGACACTAAGGTAAACATGAAAGTGACCAACTCGAGGTCGGGTTGAGTTTGTAGCATAAATCTGCCGGACCCGCCCGGCAAATCCAGTAGCTACAAACAGTAGGACCCAATGTGAGTAGTTGGTCATATCGCGCTTGAAACCCGAGGTTAGACTAGGTTGTGGTGTAAACCTGCCCGGACCAGCCCGGCGTAACCAGTAACCACAACAACGTCTAATGCGAGAGGTTGAGAGTGCATTAATTTACTTAATTCCACATGATAAGGTTAAGTAAATTTGGCTAGTGACACTTAACCGATATGACATGAATGGGTGGGTTAAGTAAGACCGAACTTGATTACTTAAAGACACTTAACCATGCAACACGATTAGTGAATGAGTTAGTATAACCTAAATGGGTTGATAACACCCGACCGGGATAACGCGAGGCGTGGTAGGGTTAAGTGAACACACGAGGGGAAAATACTTAACCATTATAAATATGATTAGTGGATGAGGTTAAGTTAACTAACACTTAACCAATCTAAACTTGATAACTTGATGACGTTATGTTAACCAACACTTAACAAATCTAACGTGATAACTTGATGAGGTTAAGTTAAACTAACACTTAACCAATCTAAACTTGATAACTTGATGAGGTTAAGTTAAACTAACACTTAACCAATCTAAACTTGATAATTTGATGAGGTTAATTTAACCAATACTTAACCAAATATACACGATGATTTAATGGGGTTAAGTCAACCTATATTTAACCAACCTGGCCCGGAAATTTGATAGGGTTAAGACATGAACTTCTTGATATACTTAACAAACTTGACACATGGTTTGTAGGGCTAAGTCTTGAACTTGAATACTTAGCAAATTTTGACATGATTCGTAGACGGCTTAAGTCATGAGCTTGAGTGACACTTAACCCATTAGACAAAACCCTAGTTCAGGAAATTAAGAGGATAATTGTAGTTAAAAAGGATAACATGAAAAGGAACTAAGTGATAAGCCTTAGTTAAGGATAGCAAAGTAATAATTCTTAGTCAAGGAAATTGGACCAGTTCACAGACAGATGAGTAACCCGATACGGTAGGTCATCGCTTGAACACACGAGGAGAAGCGAATTATCTGACTTAGATAAAGGCTCCAGCGAACTGGGTGATGAAACGTTAGCTTCGGGGGACGTGAGGGTACTCTTGGTATCCCTCTGTGAGGTTTCAGATGATCCTCTTGGGCTCACAGAGGTTAAGGTCTGCGGTAGTAGAACCAAGGGTATGCCTTGGTTGCTGTGCGAGCAACCTAAAGATTGGGGTGGTTTAGCGTGGAGTCGGCGATACATGATTTTTGCCCTAGATAGCACGTCGTCGACTACCTACCATCTTTATTCAATCGTGTACGCATGCGGAAAGGCAGAGAACTCCCAACAGACCATATACTTGCTATCTAGTTATGGGTGAGGATGGCCAATAGGAAAGTGGGGCATAGGTGGCCGGAGTATAGTTCTCGTGCATGATTTTTCTTGGATTGCCTTTCAGTAGTTGAGGGAGGGGTCACGTGGGACCATAACCACCGGTAGAAAAACAGACCTTGATATCTGCATTGGCAGGTAACTTAAAGCTCCCGACCGAGTTCCGTATTTCTTGATTTGCCCTGTCACGGGACTCGGATGGCACATTGAGATATATGTGCATTTAGACATGGAAAAACGATTCACGATACATACGTGGGAAACAGGGCGCGGTTGACGGGTAGAATAATTCCTAGTGGCCCTAGGTGGCTTGAACCCAAACCGAGATACGGAAACATTCATTAAGTAGCATAATCCCTAGAGGTCCTAGGTGGCATAAACCCTAGTTGAACACACGATAATTCATGATGAGAAAATCTAGCCAGATCAAGGGTGTCAGTCCAAAAGATTTCAAGGATAAAAGGGTACTACGTTGGAGTAGTATAGAATTACGAGAGAAAGCCCGTACGATTTACGGGAAGGACTGAACATATACATGGAAGAAAGATACGAGTTGAGAAAACCTACATATGCGATATATTAGGTTGACATGGACCATTTCATGACATTGGGCAAGGGACATCTTATAGTTAGCACATGACACGGGTTGGGATACTAGTACGGGAGGTGCAGAGCAAATATACATGATAGATACCATGGGATGTTATACATGATAGATACCTTGGGATAGTATACTTGATAGAAACCTGACGATGTGATACCTTGATTTATCTTGACACCGTAGTTTATCATGATACCTTAGTTTATCTCGATACAGTAGTTCATCCTGTTATCTTGGTTTAGCTTATCTATCTTGTCATCATCCTTATGTTTACTTTCAGTTTATGCATGTCATGTTACCCTTACCTATTTTTATTCTGGAAGTAGATAGGACTTACCAGTCTTTATTGACTGACCCCTCTTTCTTTCCCCTCTTTGTCTTCCGTCCCCCCCCCCCAGGTTTTCAGGGAGGAAATACTGTTGTTTAGTTCGGACCTCTTCTGCTTGAAGGTCATCATGTATGGCTTGGGCTTCCCTTGGCTATGGCTGCTTTACCGTTCTATTTTGGGGAATAATTTATGAAAAGGTGTTATGCTTCTTTACTATTGCAAGACAGGTTCCAATGTAATGGCCTTAATGGCATTTTGATGTAAAAGGTTTTAGACCTTGCTATTCTATAAGGTAATGAAATTTGTTTTTCTTCCACTGTTTTATATACGTTCTGTCTTGTAATATTTCTGCGCATGTTTACCTCGATAATGCTTCACCAAACCTAGTGCATTCCCTTTGTGAGTGACCCTTGCGGAGGTGGGGTGTTACAAAACATGTCATAGATCTAATCTAAAAGGTATAAACTTGCATAAGTTTTCATAGATCTAAACTCAAGGGTGAAGAACTTGCATAAATCATGTTATTTAATTCACATGTAATCTTATGAACAATTCTCATAAAAACTAGCATATAATCTAACACCCAAACTTGCATCAAACATGATGTCATAATGGATCAATGTTGAACATAGTGATTGGCATATAAAAAGGGATTCACAGCAAAGCTATCATCATGAACAAATAGCATAAATTCACAAATTACAACATATTTTCCATTGATCCACAAACATAACCATATAACCTCAATTATATCCTATCATAATTAAATTATTAATTGGCTTATTAAAGAAATCGAACTCACAACTCAAAGCAGGTCTTGAGTTCTGAATTCTGAGTTCTGAAGTTGTATTAGCGCTCCCTTGAAGAAGATTCGTTGTTAAAGTTGAAAAGAATTAGATTTGATTAGCTTTCTTCCTCTCTAATTGGTGGCGGCTATTCTAAGTTGCCAGGTGACGGCATGACGGCCGTGGTTCCAATTTTATTAGATTTTAGATTGTGAGTCTACCCATGTATTTATAGAATTTAGTATTAGTTTAGGCCGTCTGATCAACCAAGAATTAATCTCAGCCAACCAGAGCAGGTCAGAACCCTGATGAGTCAGCATACAGTCACAAAACAGCCCCAAAAGAAAAACTAATCGGGGAAGGCAGGTCGACAGCCAATTCGACCCCCAGGTCGACTCTATGGCGACCTGGTTGGGGCAGGTCGACTGCCAAGTCGACCCTAGGGTTGACCTGGCCCTGGCGGGAATTTTCCCGCCTAGCCTGTTTGACTCTAAATTTTCGAATTTTAAATTTTCTGAAATCTGTTTTGAATTTTCTGAAACTTCCGATGGCCATAACTTCTTAATACGAAGTCCAATTCAGCAAACTCGGATCTATCTCAATCAGAATTCCGAGACGAACACAATGGCGCAACCCATTTCCCTTAATTCTCACATCTGAAATTAGTTATTCTTTAATTTGTGAATATTATTATTAACAGAAATACGGGGTGTTACATTCTCCCCTCCTTAAAGGATTTCGCCCCCGAAATCTCCAAGTTAAGGAGAATGCATATCCTAACATCCAAACAACCATCTACTCAACCATCAAACACTGGCATCCATTGTCCTTATGAAATTTCTAATGTTGTATGAACATATGCAAGAAGTGTGTGTATATGTTCTCTATCTAATGCAAAATCAGGTGGTCTACTGATTCAGTTGACCTCCTTAATGCAAACCATGATAGTGCCATGCATCCATTATGTATGCGAAAGAATCCTATCGATACATATTATTTCTATATGTGTGCACAACCATTCACCAAAATGCAGCATCCATATGATAGCACAACCATTATACATCCATTAACTTAATTATGTACACACATTTATATGCAATATGCAATATGAAGTGACTGAGCCGATCTAGTGCCTAAAATGTGTGTATATGCATCCACGAGCAACCACTAGCAAACACTTGCATCCATAGGAATCCATCATACATAACATGTCTCAAACACATGTTTCAACCATAGGATTACCCTATCTAAAGGTCAAAGATACTAGCGAGAGGATATTCTAAAGGTAAGATAAGTACAAGATAAGTGATAAAGGAGAAATAAAAAGACATACCCTCAAAAAGAAAAGGGTACAATGAACGCATCTTCTCTTCCGTCCCCCAAGTAGTGTCGCTCTCATCATCTCCCCATTGCACTTTGACTAGTCTGACCTCTCGATTTCTCAACTTCTTAATCTCTGACCCAAGAATGCGCGTAGGAGCTCGTCGGATCGTCGCATCACGCTCTATCTCCACCTCTCTAAGCAATCTCGGCTCTACTACCTCCGCAGTTTCGTGTAGGCACTTCCTCAAATGTGACATATGGAATACGTTGTGTACACCACTAAGTCTCTCGGGCAACTCCACTCTATATGTTATCTGTCCAATCCTGTCCTTAATAGGAAACGGTCCTATGAACCTTGGTGCTAACTTCCCAACGGACCCAAAGTGAACAACATTCCGTAATGGAGATACCTTGATAAAGACCATGTCACCAACATCAAACTCAAGATCTGTCCTCCTCTTGTCTGCATAAGATTTTTGCCTATCTTGCGCTGCTTTCATCCTTCTTCGAATTAAAGCGATCTTTTCCGAAGTCTCTCTAATCATATCGGGCCCAAGCAAGATCTTATCCGTAGATTCCCACCAACACGTAGGTGAACGACAAGGCCTTCCATAAAGAGCTTCGAAAGGTGCCATGCCAATGCTAGACTGAAAGCTATTATTATATGCGAACTCCACCAACGGAAGATGCTCTTCCCATGTACCTCCAATGTCCATGACACATAGCCTCAAAAGGTCCTCTAGAATATGATTCACCCACTCGGTCTGGCCGTCCGTCTGAGGATGATATGCGGTAGTCAAACATAACTGAGTCCCTACCGCCTCTTGCAAGCTCTTCCAAAACTCGCTAGTAAAGATAGGATCTCGATCGCTCACTATGCTAGAAGGAACACCGTGCAACCGAACTATCTCTCGAAGGTATATGGAAGCTAACCATGGAGCAGTCCTCTTACTTTTCACGGGAATGAAATGGGCGCTCTTAGTAAGTTTGTCTACCACAACCCAAATCCCCATATTACCCTTCCTCGATCTCGGTAACCCATCGACAAAATCCATCGAGACGCTATCCTACTTCCATTGCGGAACCTCCAATGGGTGAAGCAACCCACCGGGTTTCTTTTGCTCCGCTTTTACTTGTTGGCACACCAAGCATCTAGCGACATACTCGGCCACATCCCTTTTCATACCGGCCCAAAAGAAAACTCGCTTCATGTCTTTGTACATCTTGTCCCCGCAGGGATGGATGGTCATCTTCGAATGATGTGCATCATCAAGAATAGTCTTCCTCAAACTCTCGTCTTGTGGTACACAAAGTCTACCGTCCCAACGTATCCAACCCTTATCATCTAGGTTATACCTACGGAGATGGCTAGACGACTCCCCCCTTATGAGCTTTTCTACTAACTCAACTAACTGTGGGTCATCTCGCTATGCCTCACCAATCCGTCCCAAAAGTGTAGGCCTGACCTCTAAGGATGTTAGCAAACCGGGTACAAAGTCAATGGAAGGTCTAAAGTCAAACATCGAAATAAATTCTAAGCTTCGCCGCTCAACAAACAATGGACTCAAGGACAACCTTTTCCTACTTAAGGCGTCTGTCACCACGTTACCCTTGCCAAGGGTATATGCTATTTCGAAATCGTAGGATGCTCATAATTCCATCCACCTTTGCTGCCTTAAGTTCAAGTCCTTCTGAGAGAACAAGTATTTTAATGATTTGTGGTCAGTGAACAATTCGAATTTCTCGCCAAGAAGATAATGACGCCAAGACTTAAGCGCGAAAACAATAGCGGCCAACTCTAGGTCATGTGTAGGGTAATTTTTCTCATGCGCTCTCAACTGCCTTCCCCCGTAGGCTATAACCCTTCCCTCTTGCATTAAGACTGCGCCTAGTCCTGTCCCACAAGCATCAGTATAAACAGTAAATGACTTACTCCCATCTGGCAGCACTATGACTGGAGCTGTGGTCAAAGCTCTCTTTAAACATTGGAACGCATCATCACAATCTACGTCCCATGTGAAAACTAGATTCTTCTTCGTCAAGCATGTTAATGGAGCTGATATCTTTGCGAAGTCTTTGATGAACTTCCTATAGTAGCCAGCCAACCCTAAGAAACTCCTCACCTTGCTAGCATTTTTAGGGACCTTCCAATCTTGGATGGCCACTACCTTCGCGGGATCCACAGCTATCCCTTCTTTGGAAACCACGTGCCCTAAGAATCGCAGTTCCTTCCTCCAAAAGTGACATTTAGAGAATTTAGCTTTAAGGTTATGCGCTCGAAGGGTCTCCAACACTTCCCTAAGATGTAGGGCATGTTCTTCTTCGTCCTTAGAAAAGACCAAGATGTCATCCATAAAGACCACCACGAATTTATTAAGGTACTCCCTAAACACCCTACTCATCAAGTCAACAAAGTATGCGGGGGCGTTTGTCAAACCGAAGGGCATCACAAGCCACTCATAAAAACCGTCCGGAGTCCTAAATGCAGACTTGTCTATGCTACCCTCAGCCACTCTCAACTGATGGAACCCAGTGGCTAAGTCCAACTGCGAAAACACTGAGGCGCCAACTAACTGATCGAAGAGATCGTCAATCCTTGGCAGTGGGTGTCTATTTTTCTTTGTAAGTTTATTAAGTTCTCTGTAGTCCACAAAAAGTCTAAGGGACCCATCCGCCTTCGTGGCAAATACTACTGGAGCACCCCACTCCGATATACTACGTTTTATGAACCCCTTCTCAAGCAACTCCCCTACTTGCTTATTAAGTTCTTTCCTCTCACGAGGAGCCATGTGGCGCACTGGCAAAGATACTGGTTTTGCATTGTCTACAAGATATATTCGAAAGTCTATCTCCCGCTTCGGAGGTAAGCCCTTCACCTCCTCAAACACATCCGAGTATTCCCGGACCACTCTAACAGACCGCAAACTCTCGACCGATGCATCAAGCGATTCTAGATAACTTAGCATAACAGAATTCATGGGATTATAAGAGATTTCGAGAGTGTTACCTAGACGGGTCATGAGCCTAACTACTCTCCTTTCACAATCAAGAACGGCACCATTATTGGATAACCAGTCCATTCCTAAAATTAACCCATAGCCCGTGAAGCCCAAAACGTAAGCATCATATCTAAACTCAACGCTAGTATAGAAATCTTCAAACCCAAACACATCATGGACAAATAAGCTGAGCCCCCAATTGGATTTGAAACAACCAAGGGATCCTCTACTAAATTGGTGTCTAAGTGCAGTGATTCAACTAATGATGTAGAGATAAACGAATGCGATGCGCCAGAATCGAATAAAGTACGGACATGATGATCAAACAGAAAGACTAAACTTTCAACGGAAATTGTTCTACCTCTTTCTTGCAGCAGTGGGACCACGAGAGCATGAACTTGTCCCCTTGCCTGCCCTGGTACCATAAGAGCCTGCACCTGTCCTCCCGAGGTAGACCCTGCCCTCTGCCCCTTCATTGGGCAGTCCTTGACCAGATGTCCCGCTTCGCCACAGTGCAAACAACCAGTCTTCTTTTTCTTCCTGCAATCTTTGCTTAGATGGTCTGGTGTCCCACAGTTAAAGCATTTCTTCTTTCCCTTGCCATTGTTGCCTTTTCCACCCTTGTTCTGCTGTTGCTGTTGTGGTTTCTTCTGATCCCCTTTCTTCTTGGGTGCCTTATTAGCATTAGTGCCTTTCTCTTCCTCGTGCATGAGTGCCATGTCTACTAGCTTCTCAAAGGTGGCCCCCATAGGGATGTGGGTCATAGAAAACCCATGCATCGGCTCATTCAAGCCTTTAACGAACCTCAGAGCCTTCTTCTCTGGCGTGTTCACCAAATCTATGCCAAACCTTGCCAATTGGTTGAATTTGTTGACGTACTCTTTCACTGATAGATTTCCCTGCTTCAATGTCAGGAACCTTTCCATATATAGATTTTCTTCAGCCCGTGAGAGATACTTCGCCTCAAACCTACGCCTGAAATCCGCCCAAGAGTCAACAGGACGCTCCCCATTAGTGACCTCCCACCAAAACGAGGCCTCTCCCTTCATTAACCAAGCGGCTAATTTGACTTTCCTTCCTTCTTCTACTTCAAAAATTTCTAGCAATTCTTCCACCTCCTTAAGCCAATATCTAGCTTCCACAAACGTTACTGACCCTTGATAAGGTTTTCCACCCATAGCCTTAAATTCCTTGCATGTCTTTGCAAAAGTATCAGCGCGAGGAGGAGGAGGAGAGGGTGCGGCTGGTGGTGGAGGAACATTGGCTGGACCTGCAGTGGCGGCCCAAGCCTCTAATAACCTCCTATACCATCTTGGTATCGTTACACCCTCCGAAAGGTTAAGATCTTCAGCCATGCTGAAACGAAATAGGAAGGATTCAAAATGGAGAATTCGAAAGATAAAGATATGGCTATTGGGGATTATGTTTCTCTCAAAAACTTTTCTCTTAAAAGGACATGTTTTTGAAAATACTCCTTCCAAAAATGTTCTTAGAAAAATAGTTTTTCTAAAAAAATTATCTGTTCTGGTAACCTCGCTCTGATACCACGTGTAACACCCCACGTCCATTAATGTCACTCTCAAAGGGAATGCATTAACTTCCATGGATCATTTTTAAGTGAAAATAGAATAGAAAATCACAACAAGACAAATATAAAGCAGTACTTGGAAATTCAAAAACTTTATTTATTACAGAAGAAAGCAAATATGTTTGATTACATCTTCAAAAACCATAAACTAGAGTCAAGTACATAATATCCATCTTGATAAAACAAAAATACATAATACCACTACTACAAATAGCCATAAAGAAAATGATAAGCTGAACTTTACTTCAGCGGTACAAGCTTTTCAAAAAGAGAGATAAAGCAATCCGATCAAACTCCACTAGTGCTAGGTCCACCCTGAGGACCTAAGGGGGAAAAAGATGGAAACAGAGGGGGTCAGACATAAGTCTGAGCGAATGCGATAACTTTAACAATACAATTATTAAAGTAACTAGGATAAGACATAAACTTGGTAAATAAGGAAATGACTACGAATAAATGGCTACACTAAGCAACTAACTAGAAGTAGGATGAACGAAGATAACGTTTAAAGACGCACCTAACTACTAAAGAATAATTATTACACTACACCACACCAGTCACCCCTAAAGGTTGATCCCACTAATGAACTTAGAAATTTTATTGGTAGTTTCGTGTACCCTTAGCTGACTACATAGGTGCCGCCTGCCCCTATCTCCACTAGGTGTACCCACTGCCCCCATGTGATCGGCTCCCTAAACGTAGATACCCGTGCTGGCCCCACAGTGGGGTGTATCATTCCCCAAAGTGGCAACCCGATACTACAAACGATGCACGGCTTATACCTACATGATGCTGCAATGTCTTACCTACCAGCCCGGGGCCACACACGCATATGAACCCGTTGGACTTGCGTTGCCACCGCTATCCCATTTTGGCCTCTTACAATCAAGCCCAGTATGCGTGTCTCGTCCTCGACTTGGGTCGAGCCCACAAAGATACGTATGGGTTACTGGTTGAAATGGGCCCCCATTACTTGGCACAAGCTATCCGCCTAAGCTTGGCCCCCTCTAGTATATCCCATTTAACCCTTTTGTTTGTCATGTTCACTTACATGTTTCAATTTTGGTTAAGTGTTCTAATCGTATTTTCAAATGCCACCCAAGGCACCCACTAGATTCCCCATGCCACCCAAGGCACTCACTTAACCCCTCATGCCCCCACTACATGTTTATCTGGTTAAGTGATTCTTAATTTATTAAGACCGTAACTTTATAAAGACCTCTCACATTAGACTGGTATTTATGGCAGCTGGATTTGCCGGGCGGGTCCGGGCAGTCTTACGCCATAAAAGAGCCTAACCTCGTGTCTTTACAACTGTTACGTATTTAGTTTATGCCTAAGACCTCTCACATTAGATTGGCATTTGTAGCAACTGGATTTGCCGGGCGGGTCCGGGCAGTCTTACGCTACAAAAGAGTCTAACCTCGTGTCTTAGACGATTAATTACACCTAATTAATCATCCTCCAAATTTGAATTAATTTTCCCTATTCAATGTATTAATTAATTCCAAATTTAACGATGTCCATAATTGACTCAATTATGTCCATCAATTTATGGTATGTAAGATCATACCAATTTCACCATAATTTATTATATGCCAAATCTTAATATGTGTATATTCAATATTATTCCCATCGTCTCCACGTAATACGACTCTTAACATGACATATATGTATATATATTAGACTAGCAATTAGTCTAACATATAAAAGGGAAGATATATCACAAATTAATACACACAATAGATCTAACTTAAATAAAAATCTCAACATTAACTGGCATAACTTTTGCATTATCATAGATCTAAAAAGTGTAAACTTGCATGTATGATTATAGTTTTAAACCCAACTAGCATAGGCAATAATCACAAACTTGCATAAATCATATATGTCATAGATCTAAATAAAAGGGTAACTTTCATAAGTTATATATGTCATAGATCTAATCAAAAAGGGGTAAACTTGCATAAGTTGTACATGTCATAGATCTAATCTAAAAGGGTTAAACTTGCATAAGTTAAACATGTCATAGATCTAATCTAAAAGGTATAAACTTGCATAAGTTATCATAGATCTAAACTCAAGGGTGAAGAACTTGCATAAATCATGTTATTTAATTCACATGTAATCTTATGAACAATTCTCATAAAAACTAGCATATAATCTAACACCCAAACTTGCATCAAACATGATGTCATAATGGATCAATGTTGAACATAGTGATTGTCATATTAAAAGGGATTCACAGTAAAACTATCATCCTGAACAAATAGAATAAATACAAAAATTACAACATATTTTCCATTGATCCACAAACGTAACCATATAACCTCAATTATATCCTATCATAATTAAATTATTAATTGGCTTATTAAAGAAATCGAACTCACAACTCAAAGAAGGTCTTGAGTTCTGAATTTTGAGTTCTGAAGTTGTATTAGCGCTCCCTTGAAGAAGATTCATTGTTAGAGTTGAAAAGAATTAGATTTGATTAGCTTTCTTCCTCTCTAATTGGTGGCGGCTATTCTAAGTTGTAAGGCGACGGCATGACGGCCATGGTTCCAATTTTATTAGATTTTAGATTGTGAGTCTACCCATGTATTTATAGAATTTAGGATTAGTTTAGGCTGTCTGATCAACCCAGAATTAATCTCAGCCAACCAGGGCAGGTCAGAACCCTAATGAGTCAGCATACAGTCACAAAATAGGCCCAAAAGAAAAACTGCTCGGGGGAGGTAGGTCGACTGCCAAGTCGACCCCCAGGTCAACTCTGTGGTCGACCTGGTTGGGGCAAGTCGACTGCCAAGTCGACCCTAGGGTCAACCTGGCCCGAGCGAGAATTTTTCCGCCTAGCCTGTTTGACTCTAAATTTTCGAATTTTAAATTTTCTGAAATCTGTTTTGAATTTTCTAAAACTTCCGATGGCCATAACTTCTTCATACGAAGTCCAATTCACGCAAACTCGGACTCTATCTCAACCAGAATTCCGAGACGAACACAATGGCGCAACCCGTTTCCCTTAATTCTCACATTTGAGATTAGTTATTCTTTAATTTCTGAATATTATTATTAACAAAAATACGGGGTGTTACGCGAATTCTAACAGTCAAAGCAAAGGAGTTAACAGCAGTGCCAATGTTACTAAACCAGCCGCTAAACTGTTAACATTGAAGTTGCTAAACCAAAAGTCAATTCAACCATCAGATGCTTTAATTGTTAAGAAATTGGTCATAAAAGTAATGAATGTCCTAAGCTAAAGAGGAGAGCAATGATAGCTGAAGATGTAGAAGCTGATGTAGACTATTCTCTACCACTAAAATTCGACGATTAAGTTGAAAAGGATGCATAGGAAGTAGAGTCAGGAGACGAGGGAAATAGTTTAATGATGAGAAGATCATGTATAATGCCAAAACACGAAGATGATTCCAATTGGTTGGGAAGCAATATTTTCCAGTCTACTTGCACTATTCCGGGGAAGATTTGTCGCTTTGTTATTGACGCCGGGAGTTGTGACAACATGATTTCTGAAGAAGCTATTAAGAAGCTTGGATTAAAGACCGAGAAACATCCTAGACCTTACAAGCTTGCTTGGTTAAAGAAAGGAGGAGAAGTCACCATGGAAAGAAGAGCGTATGTGTCATTTTCCATTGGGCTGAAGTACAAAGATAATATTTGGTGTGATGTAGTTCACATGGATGTATGCCACTTACTTTTGGGAAGACCATGGCAGTATGGTAGAACTGTACATCACGATGGTCGAACCAACAGCTATAGTTTCATGTTTGAAGGTTCTAAAATCATGTTAGTTCCTAAGAAGCGTGAACAAAATGAAGTTAAAGAAGAGAAGAAGATGAACCCGACTAGTATTGTATCCTTAAAGGAATTCGTTGAAGAAGTAGAAGAGAATCATGAAGTGTTTATGTTGATTGGATTTGAATCTCATGAAGAGTCTGATATTCCTGCTGAAGCTAAACCTATATTGAAAGAGTTTGAAGACGTATGTCCTGACAAATTGCCAAAGGAACTACCGCCGCTCTGAGACATACAACATCAGATTGAATTAGTGCTAGAAGCAGTATTACCACACCGACTACATTATCGAATGAGTCCAAAGGAGCATGAAGAGTTAAGGAGACAATTTGAAGAGCTACTTGAACAAGGAAGAATACGAGAAAGTCTCAGTCCTTATGCCGTACCTGCCTTGTTAGTTCCAAAGAAAGATGGTACATGGAGAATGTGTACGGATAGTAGAGCTCTCAAAAAGATCACTTTCAGATACAGATTTCCTATGCCTAGACTTGATGATCTATTAGATCAAATTAGTGGAACTGTTATTTTTTCGAATATTGATTTAAAGAGTGGTTATCATCAGATTCGAATTAGACCGGGAGATGAATGGAAGACAACCTTTAAGACTCGTGAAGGGTTGTACGAATGGTTGGTTATGCCATTTGGTCTATCGAATGTGCCAAGTACTTTCATGAGAGTGATGAACCAAATTTTCAGACCATACATTGGAAAGTTTGTTGTAGTTTACTTTGATGATATCTTGATCTACAGTGCTAGCATAGAGGAGCATGTACAACATTTGAAAGCCGTGTTACTGATTCTCCGTCAAGAACAATTCTATGCTGAAACAAAGAAGTGCGTGTTCATTACACGAAGAGTTTTATTCTTGGGATACATTGTATCTGAGGAAGGGTTGTAGGTAGACCAGAATAAAGTCAATGCAATCAAAAATTGGCCTCAACCTAAAACCATAACAGAAGTCAGAAGCTTCCATGCTTTGGCATCGTTCTATCGAAGGTTTATTCCACACTTCAGTAGTGTGATAGCCCCTGTTACGGATTGCATGAAATGAAAACAGTTCGTATGGACGAATGACGCTCAGTTGTCGTTTGAAAAGACCAAAGAACTTTTAACGACCACACCAGTTCTCATGTTACCAGATTTTCAATTGTTATTTGAGTCACATACAGACGCCTCAAAATTTGGAATTGGAGGAGTGCTTAGTTAGAAGGGTCGTCCTATTGCATACTTCAGTGAGAAATTATCTGGAGCAAAGATGAGATACAATACTTATGACGTGGAGTTCTATGCTATTGTACAAGCTGTAAAGCATTGGAGACATTATTTGTTTCATAAGGAGTTTGTTCCATATACGGATCATGAAGCATTGAAACATCTGTAAGGGAAAGATAAAATTGCTGCAAGACATGCATCGTGGATTGCTTATCTGCAACAGTTTACTTTTGTCGTGAAGCATAAATCGGGAGTAAGAAATTGCGTAGCTGATGCTTTAAGTCAAAGGATTCATATACTTACGACTATAAGAGTCTAGGTAGTTGGTTTTGAAGTACTACCAGAGTTACTAACGAATGATTCGTATTTCTCGCAGATCATTGACAGGGTCAAGGAAGGACATATCCAAGGATATATGCTAAACAATGTTTTTCTATTCAAAGGAAATCAATTATGCATTCCGGATTGTAGTTAAAGAATGAAGATTGTCAAAGAATTGCATGAGGAAGGACACGTGGGCTGTGACCGTACTTTGAAGCTGATATCTAACTCTTACTTTTGGCCATCTATGAGGAAAGAGGTCGAGAAGTTTGTGCAAAGATGTCACGTTTTCCAAGTATCTAAAGGAACTGCCACTAATGATGGATTGTATTTACCATTGCCTATACCTACTAAGCCATGGGTAGATATTAGTATGGATTTTTTCTTGGGATTGCCGAGGACACAACGAGGCAATGATTCTATATATGTGGTAGTAGATCGTTTTTCAAAAATGGTTCATTTTATTGCTTGCAAGAAGACGACGGACGCTCTGAATGTTGCTCAGTTATTCTTCAAAGAGATATATCATCTTGATGGATTACCTGAATCCATTGTCTCAGACAAAGATACCCATTTTCTAAGTCATGTTTGGATTAGTTTGTGGAAAATGATTGGAACGAAGCTAAAATTTAGCAGTGCTTATCATCCGCAAACAGATGGGCAGATATAAGTAGCTAACAGATCTTTGGGAAATTTGTTGAGATGCCTTGTAAAAGATAATTTGAAGAGTTGGGATGCGAAATTGTGTCAAGCTGAGTTCACACACAATCATGTTGTCAATCGAAGTACTGATTTTAGTCAATTTCAAATTGTTTATTCAATTATACCAAGAGGACCATTAGACTTGTCTATGGTAACACCGCTGAAAGGGATTGTTAAACGAGCCAATGATTTTGTTAACGAACTGCAAAATTGTCATAAAGTTGTGCAGGAGAGATTGTTTAAGTCAAATATGAAGTATAGGAAATTTACAGATTCAAAGTGATGAATTGTTAATTTCAAAGAAGGAGATTTTGTTTATGCAGTGTTGACGAAAGATCGTTTCCCTGTTGGAACTTACAACAAGTTGAAGGCTCGGAAGATTGATACCATAAAAATTGTGAAGAAAATCAATAATAATGCTTATCAATTGAAGCTGCCAGAAGGTATGTATAATTCGGATGTATTCAATGTCAAATATCTAATTCCATATTATGAAGGTGAGCTTATGAACGAAGAGGAATATGTGAATTCGAGAACGAATTTTGGTCAACCAGGGGAGGATGATGCAGCGCACCATAGGAGATGCTTGCAAGCGAGCTATCGGTCGTTCAGTGACTTAAGACAGTCGTCCAGTAACCTAGAACGAGAAGGAAAGAAGAACAGATCATCCTTGAAACTGAGGCTTGAAGAAGCGGAGAACCGGTCATTCAATGATTCAATAGGGGCGCTCTGCGAGACAATGAAACATGAAAAGAAACCGCAAGATCAAAAGGGGTTGTTCTCCAACTTGAAGAGTAAGGGAGAGCTTGAGGAGACAGTGTTAACTCGTACAAGGACTTGGTTGTTTGATCTTGGATCACTCGCTTCAGGACCGATTAAGCGTGGATCATTCGCGTATGAGTCGTTCGCTCTTTGATCACTCACTCTGGAATCGTTTGACATTGGACCGATCACCTTAAGCCGCTACTAGCAGAAATTGATAAGAACCGTCAAACATAAGATCTTATCTGGGTCGTTCGCTCCTTTGTATGTAAACGAGTCGCTCATTCTGTTGTTGTATCTTAATGAGTAGACAATTTATCTTGGGTCATTTGTTTGTACTAGAGTCGTCCGTTTGGGCAAGGCGTGTGTAAACCCTATAAATAGGGGTGTGGTGTGAGTTGTAAGGATTGTTGATTTTTTGATTAAATTTGTGTGAGCTTTGTGCCAGCCCTCAAATTGGAAGTTGAATTTATCTCCTTTCTTCATTTTCGGATATTTGAGTGCGCTCAAATCAACGAATTTGAAGCCGATTCATGGTATCACTTGTGAGTGATCAACGTTCGAAGAATTGTAGATCATCAACGCGTATCTTGCGAGATCAACGTGTTGAAGATAGTGAGATTCCGGCATCGAAAGATCAATGGAGTTGAGAACCTACCTCATCCTTTATCGTATTTCCGTGAATACATCAATTCGTGTGGAGTTTGACCCTAGACGCTGCACCAGGTTAGGACTAGGACCATTCTGAAGGTTTATTCCTTCGATTTGGACCAAAGATATAGGACCCTTCCTTATTAGATTTGAAGTTAGTCTATAGGTCCTTTATCTCTAAAAGTGGTTTTGTCATGGCAATAACGGAGTAGGGTAGTTTACCAGAATGCCCACTTCCTCTAGGAGCTTTGTGAGGGCCAACCTAGGGACGACAGATTTGGTATCCATGGGACATGACATGTTATTTAATTCACCAATTGTCTAAGGTAAGTCTAAAGTGGCATAGGTGTTCTACCATACTATCAGTTAAGTAGTAAAATGCAGCGTCCTCCAAAGGGGTCTTAAATGGCTATATGCAGGCCTACCCTAAACCGATACAAAGCGGCGAGGTACTACTTCTCATACTACTTATGAGAATATATATATATATATTTAAGAACATTGACCTACTAGGATAGGGTCTTAAGTGGCTAGGGTCCGCCTAAGGGTCTTAAGAGATCATGAGAATATACCCTCAATAAATATGTTAGAATGGGCTTTTAATGACTGAGAATTTCCACCTCAATAGATCTTCACTCTAAATGCATCAATAGAGGTCCTAATAGATTGATTCGGATATCCACCTCATGAATTAAAATATTTATTTGCATGTGTGTAATTATGTGTTTCGTAGACATACCTTGATATATATATATATATATATGTATATATATAACTTGCTAAATCTAGGGTATAGTCTTTAAACAAATATTATTTTCAATCACACAGCACTTTATGTTCTGACCCCTCTCCTTAACATATCTAACTGGTCAATAGGTGGGCTAGCGACTCAATGGACGAAATGATGATGGAGCCTAAAGAAGGCGATGAGACTATTATGTTATTATTAGCTATCTTGGCTTTTTGCTTATGGAAACTCTAGATTATGAACAATGGCGATGTACCATTTTGAATAATTGTATTTGAATTTGTGGCTTTTAATAAATGTTGCATCTTATTTTGGTATTGCACTTTTTTGTTCCGCTGTGTGAGATTCCATAACGCTGTATTATCTATTATTCTGTGCAAATGTAATTCCTTATAGGAACTAACAATCTGTTTAGAGTGGCTCCAAGTTTTGATGGGCTTTTTCTAGGTCGAAATTTAGGCCCACTCCGGGAGGGTTGTTACATTTGGTATCAGAGCATAGGTTACCCGATTGTAGGGAAATTATACGTATGAGAGGCGTATTTGTATTTTGATTAAGATTTTCAAGCCATATTATATATATATATACACACCCAATAAGCATATGCAGCTATGCTAGGCAACTTTATCGCTTTATTCCCTTTTCAACTAAAATACTCTCTCAGGAGTATCCATTGAAGAATTCTTTCTTTTCTTTTTCAGATAGTAGAATGGTTGATAATCCTTCCGGACAGAGAAACCAGGCAAGGCCTCGGTATTTACCAAAATGGTTCTAATAGTATCTATGTACTGTGGAGCAAGTCCCTATTGCTAATCCCGCCCAGTAGTGCCTACATATCCTACCGCTAAGGTAGCCATTGATTTTCCTCGATTTTATAAGAATTTTGTAAGCCTTGGTAGAAAATCATTCTTAGGAATAGAAGGTTTTGTTAGTGCTCAGCCTGGATAATGGACTACAAGAGGATTTTTGAGGCCACGGTATAGTCGGACGAAGTTAAGAGAAGAGTTGCAGCCTGACATTTAAAAGGAGAATATTTTGAATGGTGGAACCTAGTATCCGTAGAGAATCTGAGCCGAGTATTTACATGGGCTGAACTCAAGACCCACTTAGAAACCAAGTTTCTACCAAAGGCTGAGATGTCGATCCAGTTAGAGAAGTTTATCCATCTCAAACAAGGAAGTTTGAGTCTACAAGAGTATGTAGCTAAATTCACCGAGTTAGTAAGGGTTTGGTGGATACCCCAATGAGCAAAGCTTTAAGGTTCGTTAAAGAGTTGAAATTCCCATTGAAAGACTCCTAGTTGGCCCAAGTAACGTTCAGAGCAACCATTGAAACACTAATGGATACGACCATTTTATGCACAGTTGAAGGATCTAAGGAGAATAAGAATGGGGAGAAGGGAGAAGGAAATTATTGTTATAATAAGAATAAGAACAAAGAGTGGTGGAGGAATAAGAAGAAAGGTGGTAAGTTTTAGAAAGAAGTCAAGACTTTTACGAGGTGCAATCGTAGAGGCCATGAGGCCAAAGACCACATGACTGCCTTAACAAAGGAGTTCAAAGTAAAGTACTATAATTGCCATGAGGAAGGACACTCGTCAATAGAATGCCCAAAGCCTAGGGTTATTCAGTGCAGTCGGAATTATGCGTTGGTGGCAGCACCAATACAGAACCGACCCCCAAGAGATCAAGGTCAACCGACATTCGAAGGTATAACTTCTATTTTAGGAATTTCTGTATACACCTTATTTGACTCCGGAGTGACCCATTATTTTATATCTAAGAGGCTAGATGATTTTTCGAACCTTTCCTTTTCTATCACTAGTAATCCGATAGAGCTGGCCAACCCTATCGGAGGAGCTAAGCATCTTGAGTTGATATGTAAAGACCTAGCATTGGATATCGAAGATGTCGAGTTCCCTTGTGAAGCGTATGCGTTGGATTTTATAGGGTATGACCTTATCTTAGGTACAAAATGGCTATCATTTTATGGGGCCATCTTATATTACGACAAGAGAATTTTTCATCTTAGGAGCCGAGGAGGACATAACTTGAAAATCCCTTGTGACATTAGAAATGTCACAAGGATAAATCCTTATTATATACCTTATCTCCTAGTTTAGAAGGGACATCTTCAGTTCATATAGTATGTGTATTCTTGGACATCTTTGAGGAAGTCATGGGACTTCCATCCGATAGAGAAATCTCTTTTTATATTAACCTAGTGAAGGATGTTAGACCAGTAGCTTTACCCTTAATGCATATGGCACCAAAATAAAGGAGAGAGTTGGATAAGCAGATTTTAGAATTGCTACAAAAAGGCTTCATTCGATGAAGTACGTCTGAATGGGGTGCACCTATTTTGTTTTATACCAAAGAGGGTGGATCTCTAAGACTTTGTGTGGATAATACAGTGCTTAATAAGCTAACAAAAAAGAATAGGTTCCCCTTACCTAGAATTGATGGTTTATTGACCAATTGGGAGGAGCCCGAGTATTTCTCAAATGGACCTTGCAACTGGATTTCACTGACTAAGAATTTCGAAGGATAGTAAGGATAAAACCGTGTTTAGGATGTCGGATGTATTGTACGAATGGGAAGTTATGCCCTTTGGACTGAAAAATGCACTCGCTTTCTTTGTTGACCTCATGAGTAGAGTGTTTAGGGGCATTCTTAGATCATGGTAGTCTTCGTAAACGATATCCTTATGTTTTCTAAGTACCATAAGCAACATTAAAGTCACTTAAGACAGCTCCAAGGGAAATTAAGAGAGAACCAGTTGAAAGCTAATTTTTTGAAGTGTCATTTCTAGAGAGAAGAAGGTAGATTTTTGGCACATATCGTGTCAAGCAAAGGCTTGGCAGTTGACCCTGCGAAGGTCGAGGCAATTAAGGAATGGAGAGCACCTCGAAGTGCTACGAAGGAGTGAAGCTTCCTTGGATTGGTTGGATGCTACAGAAAGTTTATTAAATACTTTGCAAAGGTTGCTACTCCTTTAACTCAACTAACAGAGAAGAATTTGGTATTTTCTTAGAGTAATAATTGCAATGTTCCCTTTAAGAAACTAAAGGAAGTATTGACTAGTGCACCAGTACTTATTTACATTAATGCATGCGGAAGTGGCTTAGGAGCGGTTCTTATGCAAGAAGGAAGAGTTGTTGCTTATGCCAGTAGACAACTCAAGGACTCCGAGAAGAGATATCTTGTTCATGACCTAGAGTTAATCACAGTAGTGTTCGCCTTAAAGATGTGGAGGCACTATCTTTTAGGGGAAAATTTTGAACTTTTATACTGACCACAAATCCCTAAAGTATTTATTCTCTCAACGTGGCCTGAATCTAAGACAACAACGATGTATGGAGTACATTGCCTCTTTTGATTTTATGATCCAGTATACCACATAAAAAGGGAACGTCGTGGCAGATGTATTGACGATAAAGCGTGCATCTTGAATTCGGTTTTTAAATGGAAACAGTTGTAGTTTCTCTCTAAATTTAATTTGCAGCCCCGCCAGTAGATTCTAGTGGTTTTCTTGGAGTTATTCTTGTTAGAGCCACTCTAAGAAAAAGGATTTGGAGTATTGAAGACCTTGATGAAGAAATAAGAATCTTGAAGGAGAAAGTGGGGAAGAAGGAGACCTTTTGCCCATTCAATCAGATATTCACTGGGCGACGACAGAAGTTTGCATAAGGATGGACGACTCTGCACCCCTAAAGATGAGGAGTTAAGAAAGGAGAGGAGTGACATTGGTCGAGGATGACATACACCCCGGTGGAGCCAAAATTTAAAAGATACGAAGAGGAATCTCCATTAGAAAGGGATGAAAAGGGAGATAACTAAGTTCATAGCCAAGTGTTTAATATGCCAAAAAGTAAAAGTGTAACACACCGTAATTTTATAACATTAAAATTCACAAATTAAAGTATACTTAATTTTTAGAAAAGAATTAAGTGAAATGGGTTGCGCAGAGAAATATATATATATATATATATAAATTAAAATTTAAATAAATAAATATGCAAAAAGTTCAAAACAGCGAATTGGGGGGCGGGGGGAATGACCGAACCGGCCCATTTTTGAGGTCGACCCAAGCTCTGCTGGGTCGACTAGGGGTTAATCCAGGGTGTTTGGCTGTCAACCCGTGGGCCGATTCGCTCAAATGCAGATTTTGCATTTGGTTGGTTCTCATGGTTCAGGGTTAATCTAATGGTCCTAAATAACTTACTACACCTATAAATACATCCGAATGCTAACCCTAAACCTAATTAAAATTGAAACTAAAGCCGTTATGCCGTCGCCATGGAACTCAGTGTAGCCGCCGCCAACTAAAGAGGAAGATAGCTAATCAATTCAACCTAATTCAAGCTTAGAGCTTCAACAACGAATCAACTAACGTCGCTACAACAAGTCTGCATCAAGTTTGATCAATTGTTCATAATTCTTTAACCACGAAAGGCAAGTTCGATTTCTCTAATCAAGATAATTATTAAATTAAGTAAGATTAGATATAATTGTGGATTATATGGATATGATGTGAATTATTGACCGTATGATATGATTATGTTGTTAAATTGTGATGTTATCATACATGTTGTAAAGTTATGATCTATGTTGTAATTCTATGATTGGCTTATGTATAATCAAATCATCATGTTGTTTAAATGCTAGTTTGGTTATGTTGATTCATATGATAGATCATATGTATGTATGCAAGTTTAGATGTTGGTTTAGACATAAATCACATGCAAGTTAGTAAAGATTATGACATCTATTTTAGATCAAAAGTTAGGCTATGACATGTATGAGTTATATGCTAAATCTTTACATGCTAGTTTATATGTTTAGAGGTAAATTTACACCATTGTTATGTTGCATAAATCGCATATGCAAGTTTATATAAAAATATGAGTTTGGAATATGAATCATGTTATGCAAGTTTGTGGTTATTGCCTATGTAAATTTTGTGATGAAAATCTTATTCATAACATGCAGGTTCATACCTTTTAGGCCTATGTTTAGATCTATGAATTTATGCAAGTTATATGGTAAATTCTCATATGCAAGTTAGGCCTATTTTGTATGTTATGTGAATATGTGGTGTTTTTCCCTTTTTCATGTGTTAGACTATTTCTTAGTCTGTCATATATTCTATGCGAACGGACGCCGCGGGGGTTATGGGAAAAATATTGATTATGTTAATAAATGTGAATTGGCATGTAATAGCCTTAAAAGAGGCATATATGTAAATTGAGATGTTAAATGGCAAAGCGATATATGGACATAATTAATGTGAATTATGGTCACAAAAATAATTGGAATTTTATTAACATATTTGATTAGGAATAATTAATCCAAATATGGGAAGAAAATATTGATTATGTTAATAAATGTGAATTGGCATATAAATGAGGCATATAACAAATTTGAGCTATTAATTAAGGTGAATTGCCTTAAAAGGCGAAAAATTTAATGAAGGCATTAATTGGAAAATTAATGTGTAGTAATGGACATAGTTTAATTATGGACATAGATTAATTTGAATTTGAATAGGGATATTAAATATTGGGAATTGGCACAAATGCCTAAAAAGGCATGAAATTAATTTGAGATGTAAATTGGTACAATTTATGTACCATAAATAGTGGACATAATTAAGGTGACATATTTATACATAAATAAATATGGAAATGATTTGTAATTTGAATAGGGAAAGTAATTCAAATATTGGGGGAAATTAATTATGTATAATTAATTGCCTAAGACACGAGGTTGGACTCATTTGTGGTGTAAGACTGCCCGGACCCGCCCGGCAAATCCAGCAGCCACAAATGGTAGCCTAATGTGAGAGGTCAAAGGCCCAAACTAAATGCGTAACAATTGTATGGACACGAGGTTAGGCTCGTTTGTGGTGTAAGACTGCCCGGACCCGCCCGGCAAATCCAGCAGCCACAAATGTCTGTCTAATGTGAGAGGTCCTGCAGGGGTTACGATAGTAATAAATTAAGAAACACTTAACCCGAAGTAAATATGTAGTGGGACATGAGGGGGTTAAGTGGGTGCCTTGGGTGGCATGAGGAATCTAGTGGGTGACATGAGGATGTCATGAGAAATACGATTAGAAAAATGGAGTAATTTGAATATAAACAATTATGACATGTAATTAAAATTATTGGATAAAATAGGTATTGACACCTATGAAGGGAAAGGTTTTAATTAATTGATTAATTAATTAAAAATGGACATAGTAAATGAAATGGACTACTTAACCAAATCTGATCCCTAGCGATTGTAAGAACTTAAGTTTATGTTGGGGGTTAAGTAAACTGGGTTATACGGAATGAGTGGGTTAAGTAAATCTTGGGTAGGTGGGTAATATTAGTACATATAGGCCCACAAACTTAACCGTAAATTAATATGTCTGAACCAGTGAGAGGGTTAAGTAAATCTTGGGTAGGTGGGTAATATTTGTGCATATAGGCCCATAGACTTAACCAATACAACCTGTTAATTAAACAAAAGGGTGAGACTAGGTTAAATTAGAAAACACTTAACCAAATTTATACATGTAAGTGGACATGGGGTTAAGTGGGATGTATTAGAGGGGACAAAGCCTAGGTAGGAAGCTTGGTGGGGGCCCTTTTCAGTCCAGTAGCCCATTAAGTATCTTTGTGAGCTCGACCCAAGTCGAGGACAGGACACGCCTACTGGGCCTGATTGTTAGAGGCCAAAATGGGTTAGCGGTGGCAACATAAGTCCAACGGGGTCATGTGCGTGCGTGGGCCCGGGCTGGTAGGTAAGACGTTGTTGCATCGTGTAGGTATAAGCCGTGCATCCTTAAGTTGTATTGGGTTGCCACTTTAGGGGAGTGATACACCCCACTGTGGGACCATCACGGGTATCTACGAGTTAGGGAGCCAATCGAATGGGGCAGGGTAGTGGGTACATCTAGTGGTGATAGGAGCAGACGACACCTATGTAGTCAGCTAGGGGTACACGAAGCTACCATTATTAATTAATCATTAAAGGGGTACATCTAGTCGAGATAGGAGCTGGCGGCACCTATGACGTCAGCTAGGAGTACATGGAATTACCATTGAAGGGGTACATCTAGTGGGGATAGTGGGTACATCTAGTAGTACACGAAGCTATCATCATTCTATTTAGTCAAGAGGGATCAAGATTCTAGAGTGACTAGTATGGGTGCAGTTAGTGTTAGTACAGTATAGTACGGTACAGTACGATAGAGTATAGCAATTACCCTATATTGATTAGGAAGCGCCTTTAACGTTATCTTTGCTCATCCTATTATTTTTGGTTGCTTGGTCTTGCCATTAATTCACAGTCATTTCCTTATTTACCAAGCTTATGTCTTATCCTAGTTACTTTGATAATTATATTGTTGGAGTTATCAGACTTGCCATACTTTATGTCTGACCCCCTTTGTTTCCACCTCTTTTCTTCCTCCCCCCCCAGGTTCTTAGGGTGGGAAGCTTGATTTGGATCTCTTTGGGAGCACTTGGATTTGGATTGCTGAAGTAAAGCTCAACCTATCTCTTTTATGGCTATTTATGGGATTATGCTTTTTATATTATGTACTCTGATTTTGTCAAGATGGATATTATGTACTTGACATTAGTCTTTGGGTTTTGGTGATTTAACCAAACATATTTACCTTCCATTGCAATAAATAAAGTTTTAAATTTTCAAGTACTATTTCATTTCTGTCTTGTTGTGATTTTCTGTTCTATATTCACTTAAAACGCTCTATAGAAGTTAATTCATTCCCTTTTGTGAGTGACATTAATGGACATGGGGTGTTACAAAAAGCGGCGCAAGGAAGGCCCAGAGGATTACTATTACCTTTAGAAGTTCCCATGTGGAAGTAGGAATATATTACCATGGATTTCTTGGATGGGATTCCAAGAAGTCAGAAGGGAAATATGGCTATTTGGGTTGTAGTAGACCATTGACCAAGAGTGCTTACTTTATACCGATCAAAAGGAACATGACTACAGCTTCCGTGGCCCAGTTGTATGACAGAGAGACAATCAAATTGCACGGTATCCCATCTAGTATAGCGAGAGATTAGGACCCCTTATTCAAGAGTGAATTTTGGAGAAGTTTACAAGTAGCATTGGGAACAACCCTCAACCTAAATACAAATTATCACCTACAAACCGATGGCCAAACGAACAGAGTAAATCGGATCCTAGAAGACTTGCTTAGGGCTTGCATTATTGAGTTTGGAGGAGTTTTGGAGCAGCACTTACTGCTTGTGGAATTTACCTATAACAATAATTTTCAAGCGACGATTATTATGGCCCCTTTTGAAGTGCTTTATGGTAGGCCATGCAAATTGCTAACTTGTTGGCGGAAAACTATGGACAAGGTTCTACTCGGACCAGACTTTGTTCATGATTCCACGTAGAAGATTTCTTTGATTAGGCAGAGAATGAAGGAAGCCCAAAACCGCCAGAAATTGTATGCGGATAAGAGGAAGAAGGAACTTGACTTCGATATAAAAGACTTGGTATTTATAAAGTTTCTCCTCTCAAGTAGACTGTTCGATTTGGGAAGACTAGGAAGTTGCCTCCTAAATTTGTTGGGCATTTTCGATCATCGAGAGGATATGATCTTTGGCATATCGAGTGGATCTCCCAGAATGCATGTCGGGAATCCATAATGTTTTTCATTTATCACATCTAAGAAATGCCTTCAAGATTCTACTATCAGGCTCGAGCTTGATGAAATTGGGGAAATAGGAAAACTCGAGTTGGAGTTCAGGGTTCCCCATGCTACTACGAAGATTGTAGAGAAAAGAATCAAAAGACTCCGCAATAAAACCATTCTCCTCGTCCAAGTACAATGGGGGAATGATCCTGCGGAAATCACATGGGAGACTGAGGATAAGATGATACAGACCTACCTAGGGCATTTCTCGGGTAATTTTCCTCTTAAATACGTTTATGGATGCATTATGGTTGCTAGATTAGATGTTAGTGAAATGGATGCAACACAATAGCGCAAAGAACTCATATAGAAATATATGCATAATAGAATGTCTTGAATACATATTGCATCACTTATCTCACATACACACTAAGACTGAGCTCAACTTAGTAAATTTGCAATTCATAGTCACTACAAGTCATGGTTTCCTATAGATGAATTAAAAATAACATAGGTGTAAAACATGGATGTTTAGAGAGAGTTGTGTTTTTTGCCCCTTCAAACAGATTTTGGGACGAAATCTATTTTAATGGTAGGAGAATGTAACACCCGTAAAGATATACCCGAGCAAATTAATAATAATAAATAATGAAAATTTACGATAAAGTAATAATATATTAATTAGTCGAAAAATGGAATTTTGCAGCATCATAAATTTAGCCATGAAAATATCATAGTTGTATTCGTGGCGGGATTCTGATCAATTTTATATATATTATGTCAGAATCTGAGCCTATATGAATGAATTACATTTAAAAGAAGTTTTACGTTAAATATATATGCAACAATGTCTGAAATTCAAGCTGTAATATAAATATACATAATAAAATATGACCAATAAATGAGTGATTGGAATATTCCATTCAATTTGAAATTGTGTGTATATATAAATATACAATATGGTACAACAATAACATTTAAAAGGCAAGATATAATTGAAAATAAATAATGTAATATAAATTATCTTCCCAGCCTTAAACGCAGGCAACTGGGCAATATTACGACCAGAAGGTCGAACACCACCTAGGAGGGGTGTCGACCACTGGTCGACCGCCCTCCTAAGGGAGCGGTTGACCGCTTGGTGCGGCTAGAGCCCAATGGGGCTGGTTTGAGAGGTGTTTTAGGTCGGTTTTTATAAAATGGATAACCCAGATTAAACCTATGTTAATCTAGCGGTTTACATTCATCTGTACACCTACATATACTATCTAACTCATCTCACAAATCTCTAAATCCTCATTCTCTGTGCCTCCATTCTGCTGTTGTCATTCCAACAAATTAGGTTTTCTTCTACCCCTAACCTATTTTCATTTCTAATCTAATCCTATCTAGAATATATTATGGAGTTATACATAATTTATATATGAGATTCAAATCTATTTGATTCTCCTATATAGATCTGCAGTAGAATCAAAGAACGCCGATTCCAACATCTCAAATCAGTTTATCTCTTCTCCAAAATCACTGTGAGTGGAAATAAAAATTGTTTAGGCATATTCTACTTTTTGTAGATTTTTATATTTATTAGTATGCTTGGGAGATTTGGATTCACAATAATATCAAATTATAAATCCGCCAAATCTCTTATTTTTATATATGTTTTGCAAAGTTGTTAATCAAATGTTGGGTTTGCGAATTTGTTTGGTTATGTATAAAGAACATTTTGGGTGATTTACTTTTGTTTAATTTGATTTATGTATTTTTATTCAAAGTGTTTGTGATGTAAAAAGATTTGGATTTGATTTCGTTTATTATTTGAATAGGTTTGGATATCCATTCTTAATGGATAAATTGAACGTATTTAGATTTGAAACAAATCAAATGTCAATGTTTTTATGTACAACATAGAAAAAGTTAATTGGATTAAATAGAGGTTTATGTATATATATGTGTATATATTTATATATATTTATATATATTGTATGAAATTTACACCTTGTTCTTAATTCATTACCTAAATTGTTCTAACAAACCTAGGATGCAAATTTTGATAGTTATGTTGTTATCCTTCCTATTACTACTACCATTAATTTTGCAATTATAACCATGTATTTAGCGGTTTGATGTGGAAATTAACTTGTATGCCTTCAATGTAGACCGAATTGACAACTTACACCATTAAAACGGTTTTTCATTTGAATGGAAGTTAGCGTTTATCATAAGTGTTAAATATTATATTTATATAGTGTAATCAACATAATTCAATATAATAATGACGTAATATATACGTTAGAATAAGGTTAGGAAATTGAAATGTCCCCACATAAATTGTAGTTTGTGTGTGCATATAAAAGGGCTCATTTATATATTAAATAATGAGACACACACAAGGTTAGTCGTGATTTGTTGTAGAATCCTGCCCAGAACTAACCGGCAAATCTAGCAACCACAAGTGGGTTCGGCTAATGTGAGAGGTCTGGGTGTCATGGGCCATTTAGTTAGTACACTATGACACATGGTTAAGCCCACTTGTAGTTGAAGTCTGTCTGGAATCGCCAGACATATCAGCATCTACAGGTAGATGGTTTAATGTGAGAGGTCTAATGTGTATTTATATATACCTATTATATGTGTAAATAGGAAGGGTTACTACGCCTTGAGAAGGTCTTAAGTGACTAACTTTCTTCTTATCTACTTTTGGGTATTAAGTGGTTAGGATTAGGACCATTTCGAAGGTTTATTCCTTCGATTTGGACCAAAGTCATGGGATGCTCCCTTATTAGATTTGAAGTTGGTCTATGGGTCCTCCTCTAAAAGTGGTTTAGTCATGGCAATAACAGAGTAGTGTAGTTTACCGGAATGTCCACTTCCTCTAGGATCTTTATGAGGGCCAACCTAGGGACATATTTGGTATACGTAGGACGTAGCATGCTATTTAGTTCACCAACTATCTAAGGGAAGTCTTAAGCAGTATAGGTGTTCTACCGTAATATCAGTTAAGTAGTGACATGAGGCGTCTGCCGAAGGGGTATTAAATGGCTATAAGCGGTCCTACCCCAAATCGGTACTAAGCAAGGAGGTACTACTTCTCATATTACTTGTGAGAATATATATTTAATAACATTGACGTACTAGAGCGAGGTCTCAAGTGGCTAGGGTCCGCCTTAGGGTCATAAGAGAACATGAGAATCTACCCCTAATAAATATGTTATAATGGGCATTAAGTGACTGAGAATGTCCACCTCATTGGGTTTTCACCATAAATGCATCAATATAGGTCCTAAGAGATTGATTCAGATATCCACCTTATTAATTAAAATATTTCTTTGTATGTGTGTACTTATGTGTTTCCTAGACATACCTTGTCATATATAACCTACCAAATCGAGGGTGCAGTCTTTAAACAAATATTATTTTCAATTACACAGTAATTTATGTTCTGACCCCTCTCCTTAACATATATAACAAGCTGGGGTAGCGACTCAATGGACAAAACATTGATGGATCCTGAAGAAGGAGATGAGACTATAGTGTTACTATTAGCTATTATTGTTATTTTTCTTATGAAAACTCTATATTATGAACAATGATGATGTACCTTTTGAGTAATTGTATTTGACAATTTGTATTTGAGGTATGGCTTTTAATAAATGGCGCATCTTACTTTTGTATTATGCTTTTTCGTTCCGCTGTGTGAGATTCCATAACGTTATATTATTTGTTACTCTGAGCAAATTAATTCCTTATAGGAACCAACGATCCATTTAGAGTGGCTCTATGTTTCGATGGGCCATTTCTAAGTCAAAATTTTGGCCCAATTCGGGCGGGTTGCTACATTGTTACGGGTGCGTTCCGGTGGAACCATGAGTGTGCATTGTCCCGATTGGGGAAGATAAGACACTGTAACAATAGTTCATAAGGCCGTGTCTTTTTGTTGATGGGTTCGGGACTGATATCCCCAAATACCATAGTTGGCACATGTTATTAGTGTCTTTTTAGGAAGCCGATCACTGGGCATAAATTAGGTAAAACCTGATCCTAATATTCTGATAGTTGGTACAGAAATTCTATTTTGGGATATGAATGAGAAGCTTATCTTACCTTACCTTGTTTTATTCCATACTTCTATACTTTACTTTATTTTCATATCCAGTACTATTGATCTATCCAATACTTCCTTATCTCATGCTTGTGCTAAAAATTACTGTAACTCGCCAAACTTTATGTCAAACCTATCTTGTTTTCTCTTCTCTCTCTTCCTTTCACATCCCTAACCAGCTTTCATAGTGGAGGATAGCAGCAGTGACCCTGGCTTTTTGATTCAGCTTGGACTAGGACCATTTCTTACTCCATGTATTGTTTTGATTTCTGTTCTTTGCCTATTGTTATGACTCATGAGGGATATGATTTTTATGGTTTTGTACTTGTACTCAGGTGACTTACTTTCCACGAGATAATTTTTTTATGATTATGACTCTATGATATTTGAAACTGTAATGTTGTGATGCTGGCTTAATAATAATAAATATTTTAAAAGTTTTCCGCTGCATTTTATATTATATCTTATGAAATTTGGCCTTTGTATTATTACTTTGTACCTATTGCGCTTCACAAAACTTAATGCATCCTCATGTGGGTGACATTAAGGGGTGTGGGGTGTCACATTTGGTATAAGAGCCGGGTTACAAGATCAGAGAAAAAGTTTTTGAAGATGTGTTTTCAATACAAAGAAAGTAAAACCTATTTTTTAAAAATATATCCCCTCAAAGTCAATTGCAATATTCTTTTGAACTCTTTTTGAATTTTTGTCTCATCTCTTTTTAGCATGCCTGGGGTCCCTAATTCCCCTATGGGAAATCCCATTCCGACATGGTTCCGTAGATATGTTGTGACAACCCGGAAAATCAGAACCAATTTAAAATTTTTACTTTTGCTATTTTAATGGATTTTGAATATTTAAAATGGTTTATTTTAAATAATAACAATTAAAAATTTATTTTCGGCGAAGTTAGAACGAATAAATTTATTTTAATTATATTACGAGCCGGAAATGGCGTGGTAGTTTGAAAATCGATTTCTGATTTCAAATAATTATATAGAATTCAATATAAGTCAAAATTGGACGAAACAAGAAATATTAGAATCTGTTTAAGAATATCTTTCTAACGAAGTTAAGAAACTGAGATTTCACTTTATAAACGATAAGGTACGTCCAGTTTAAAATATAGAAAACTCGCTATGGAAATTATATATATTTTATATAATATATAACCCTTAAAATAGCCATTTTGCAAACGACCTCCGTTTACGATGAAACCATTTTTGTTGGATCCGAAATGTCAAGTTATTGCTAGATTCCAATTTTAATAATTTTTGGAGTCAATATGTGAGCGTGACGCACTTAAACGCGTTTGACCAGTTTTAGTTGAATTTAATCGACTGGAAAATGACTATTTTTCAGACGGTCTCCAAATTTGACGAAATTAGTTTTGTTAGGACCGTATCATCAAAACATAGCTAGATTTATTTTTCTAGAATTTTAGGAGTCAGTATGTGGCCCCGTAAATTAAAATGTACATTGAAATCAATTTTGAACGTTATATTAATTTATATTTTAATTTTTACGAAAACTGATCGAAACAGTCGAATTGGCTTGCGGGACATATCCCATTATGTTCGGAATGGGGGTAATTACCTAAGGACGACAGTCGGTGGGTTCGATTTTGAGTTCGAAAGAAAAGGTTACTTTTTGAAATTGAAAAATAAAATAAATATATAAAAGTATATATTCCCCTACCCCTTCCCTTTTTCAATCGGTCAACGCCCCTAAACAAAAAAAACCCGATCTTCAATGTTCCCGTTGCCCCCATCACCACACGCCTTCCCCTGTGCCCCACCACCACGCCGGAGGATCGCCACCGCCAGTCCGCGATCACCCTCGACCCCCTTCTCCTTCCTCCGCCTTTTCTCATCCTGAAACAGCCGATCCCCGAACTCCCACGCCTCAAAACGAGTGAAGCTGCCTAACCCTCCATCTCCAGCTAATGAAGACCGCCCTCCCCCCGCCCGACAGAGCCACCGTATGCCCCCACCACCTCAAACCGTGCAAGCTTCGACCAACAAGCTCTCCGGCGACCAAAACCCTAAGATTTTGTGAGTTAGTTTCCCTTTTCTTTCTGATTTTATTTATAGTAAAAAGGGGAGATTTTTATGTTAATGAAGATTCGATTTTTTTTTAGTGTCATAAAAATCAGATTTTTAATTTATAAAGATTCAATTTTTAGTGTTATAAAAATCCGATTTTTAATTTATAAATATTTGATTTTTATTATGAAGTTAGCTAAGTAAAAATATGATTTTTATTATCTAGATAATGGGATAAAAATGTGATCTTTTTTATATATGTAGCGCTATAATAATGTGATCTTTTTTATATGTGTAGCGCTATAAAAATGCGATCTTTTTTTGTATATGTAGCGCTATAAAAATGTGATCTTTTTTATATGTGTAGCGCTATAAAAATGTGATCTTTTTTCATATATGTAGCGAAATAAAAATGTGATTTTTAAATATATGAAGCATTATTAAAAATGTGATTTTTAATGTAAATTTTGTGAAACAGACAGCGTTGGAAACACGACGAAGATTTTCTACATATGAAGAGACGCGGCGTTTGGTTTAGCTTCTTGGTGAGAACTTCTCACTTTAAAGTTTATTTTCTAGTTAAATATATACTAGGATGCAGACGGTGCTTAGTAGCACCCGACACCCGTCGTCTACAAACCATGGACGACTTGTTTGCTTGTTTGGCTTGATTGTTTGGTTGATTGGGTTATTTGGTTGAGTTTGATTTGGAAAATGAAACGAATTGAGGTAATTTGGTTTGTGTATGACGTGCGCCATTATGAGGCGAGGGATAAGCCTAGACCTTATCCTGATTCTAGTATCGCACCGTTATGCCGCCGAAATTTCCTAAAATAAGTTAGAAAAAAATAAAGATATCATTTTTATTGAAATGAACTAAATAAAATATTTTATCGTTAAAAATATATTTTTTAACGTGTATTTGAATAAAATAAATATTCATTTACAAATTGGATGGTTTGTTTATGTACACCTATTTGACTGATATGGATTGGGACGATAAATTTTACATGTCGCCCAACTGCACAAATAAAATACGTGTTTGTTGATTTGAAACCCCACACGGGTATTGGAATGATATTTGACGTATACTAATCCCAATAATTAGTGGTATGTTAATTGATGAGTTGACAGGCTGTGATGAGCATTAATTATTTATTTTTAAGGCTTATACAGTTGTAATTTGCACTCTGGAAGATGGTTGATTATTTATGATTGCTGTTATATACATGTGTTGTATGAAATCCATATATCACATTATATGGTAATTTATGGTGTCTGATTCTAATTCAGAAGTAAAGAATATTTTAAAATCAAGAATATTATAAAATAAGGAATATTTTGAAATAATATTCAATAAAGGATTAAAATCTGATTTTAATGTCCGATTTTGGATGGACGCGAAATTATTGAAATATATAAAGCCGTTTTGGATAGATATGCGCCATTTTGACGTGAATGATATTTATATCGATTTTATTCATATTTATAATGAATAGCGAAAAGGAATTGATTTCAAAATCAGATATTTTGAAAATATTATCATTTATATAGTAATGATAAAGAATATTCAGTTTTGATTTAAAATTGAAAATGAAGTTGGAATAGTTTTTAAAACAAAATTAAAACGATTTATAAAATACGTTTGAATGGAAATCGATGAAATATATATATATATATATATATATATACATATATATATTAATGGCCTGAATAGAACGCGCCGCACAGCGACCATTCGCGAATTTCGACCTTTGATTTCGAACTGCGATTACGGGAGATCCGACCGTCGGATTATCCTAAAACTGGAACCATTGGGTTCGTATCGGAAAGAGCTTTCCAACGAATATGATAGATTTAAAATCTAACGGTTGGATTTGGAATTATGTCCAAATCAAATTTGGAAAAGGTCGCCACAAGTGCAGTTCGACGACCGTTTATGGAAATCGACTGTACGGGCCTTAATAAAATTATTAAAAATATTAATAATTTGTGTAAAATTATAAGAAATGATTTGGAAAGAATTGGGATGAAAAATTCCACATTTGAAAAGGTAAAAATATAATTTTATCAAAATAAACTAGTTATTGACTAGTTTGGATAATCCAATAATTTTTAAATAAATAACTTGGATTTGAGAATGGTTTTAAAATAACCGGAATTTTCCAATACATAAATTGGAATGGTTTGGAATGGTAATAATATTCGGAATATTTCGGTATTGGATTCCGTGATTATACGGATATCGTTATGGGAATTTGGAAGATACAGATATCGTTATTCCCAATACGATATTTGTTGGTTTCAGAATTCAATATTGAATATAAGCCGATATAATTTCTATTCAGAGTCTTGTATTAATATCGAATTGGATTTCGGGTTTGTCATGAATGATATCTTTAATAATGCTGTTCTTAAACCCAATGGAGTTAAGAAAATTAGAAACTAACTGGAGATCAGCTAAGTTGAATGGTTTCCTGGGTATTGATCTGATGTTGGTTTCAGCCTTCAGGATTAATATTTAGGGAATTGTTCTCTTACTATTATATGGTCAGAGACTGATAGAATGGAATGTAATTCTGGGTTTATCGTGAACAGTGTTTTAAATAACACCGGTTCTTTAACCTGATTTACAGTGAATGTGATTTGGAATATATAAATCTTTTATTAAGATTTAATGGGGTTTTTCCAAAGTAAAATTTTTCAATTTAATAAAATAAATTGGAATGGAATGAAATTCGATTTGTAATAATCGAAGTGAGCTTCCATGAAGGAAGACCGTTACTATATATGGAATTTAAAAGGCTTTGCCGTTATTCCATTTATATTATTGGTTGGATATGGAAGTTTATATCGATTATATATATTGATCTGTTTTCCGTGTAGATTCCATACTTAATGGAATGTGATTTTGGGTTTATCGTGAACTGTTTTTTAAATGACATTTGTTCTTTAACCCAGGTAAAGATAAGATTAATTTCTTAAATTTGAATAATCATTAATTAATGATTATTGAGATTAAAATTGAATTAGAGTTTTAATGAATCTTTAATTAGATTGGAAAGTGAATGTGATAACTAAAATTATCAATTCAAGAAAATGATCGAGAATGGAGTACCACCATTTTTACTCCAGGTGATAGTTAAATCTTTAATTAGATTTGAACGTGAAATGGTAATTAATATTTACCAATAACACTGTGGTGTTAGATATAGAGTATTACCAGTTTTTCTCCATGGGATGAATAGGTTGGGATTGGGAAATATAATAAATGATTACTTCGGTAGGGTTCGCTAATCCCGACTAGTTTGGATAAACCTTAATATGGTTTGATTCGATATCCAAAGGAAGATTAAAGAATAAATTTAAAAGAATTTATCTTTGATAAAATTAATGGGAACCTTTCCCTAAGAATGTGAAATTTAGAAACTAACTGAAGATTAGCTAAGATGAATGGTTTCCTGGGTATTGATCTGATGTTGGTTTCGGCCTTCGGGGTTAATATTTAGGGAATTGTTCTCTTAATAATTTACGGTTAGTGACTGATGGATTGGAATGAGGCGTATGTTGTGTTTGTGTAGCACTTGTTTATAATATGCGCGAGTTATTCGGAAAGGCCGGGTTTATACCCATTCTGGATAACTGATATGACAATAAGTCGAAGATGAAGACGGTGGTTGAAGACCGGAGATCTTCACATCGTTTAGATGATTACTGATGTCTTGATTAGGCTGTACACCCAAGACAGGGTAATAAGTGGTGATCGTCTAGACGTACTTGGAGATCGACGGATATGCGAGGGCCTCTCTCCTGTATTGGACATATGGGACGAGGAATAAGGTGCCTCCGGTTTCGTTCAGACCCAGAACGAACTTGTAAATGGACTGTGTGTCTGACATTGGATATCATTCTGTGTGATTAATGGATATCGGTTGCATGGAATGGTTTGCCTGTGTGGCATGCTAAGATGCAAATGATCAAGGCTTCTGTTGAAAACCAAAGTCTTGTGGCTGATGATCAAAGCACGACATGTGTGACATAGCTTTGTGTAGCGTTAATTCGCGGGCCTCACATCCCGGTGTGAACCAAAAACCGGAGAGGACCTCAGGGAGGACATGCGTTTCTTTCTAGCTAGGAGTAGTGTCAGCATTTAGCACACCCTGGCATTTTACTTATGTGGATGATGGATAGCGTGGCGCCTCGGTTATATCGGTCAATCCGGGGTCGATGAATGGATATGGTCGACGTACTGACCGGGCTTACGCCCCATAGGCCGGGGAAACGCAATGCTCAGGCATTTTAATCCACTCCGTGTGGACCGGCCCTGACGATCCAAGGCTTGCCTGCGTGCTTGCCCGAGACTTGGGCTAGACAGTCTCGAAGCGGTAAGAACGATCCCTTGCCTTGGTTCACAAATGGAATCCAACTTCCAATACAACAATGTGCGGTTTTGATTGTAAACCTATATTTGGTGACATGATAAATGGTACCCATGCCGTCTATGATTGATATTATGATTGAAATTGTTTTTGAAACACTATACACTTATAATAATATCAAACTTTGTTTTAAACGTATCAAGCATGCTTTGGCTATTATAAGGTAAAACCCTATCCTCCGGCTTGCGTTGCATTGTGTGATGGGACCTGGGTCTTATAATAGCTTCATTGTTCTTTATTTAGCATTGTGCTATTTGTTTTATGCACTGGTATCGTTGGGAGGAAACCCATTCCTTGTTATACGGCGTGGTCCCTTGATTTACTTTATTTCTAAAGTAAAGCTTTAAATAACTGTTTTAGTTCTCACACCAGTAACATGACTGACCTGGAGTTTATTGCTTTAACCTAAATTCTGGGTGCCCTTATTTTCCACACGGGAAGCTAGTAGTTGGGTTTTGCAGATATTATATTTACAGTATCCTGGTTTATAGTTGAAGTGATATTCAGAAAGCTCCGTATCCGTGTATTCCTTTCAGTTATGTTTTGTATTATTTTTCCGCTGCAGTAATGTATTTAAAACTCTGATATTTATCAATTGTATATTATTTATTCATACTCTGTATATTCTTGTACTCTGATGTAATTGTTGTAATAACAATGAAATGTTCTTCTGTTTGTGTTCTGATTAGTCTTGTCCTCAAATCAATCCGGGCTTTCCTTCACGGGGAAGTTCGAGTCGTCATATATGTAGAGGCTATGGAACTTGCCGAAGTGCAAGAAAATGTCCCACCCCCAGCTACAGCCACAATAGTTCTTCCCAATCTAGTAGTTAACTTCTCTAAGCTCTGTAAAGGACTTTTATGCGATGGGCGATAAACCATTTTGTAGGACAGAGAGTTACATGGAGGCTTATAATTGGCTTAAGGAGCTAGAGAATGTGTTTTGTTTATTGGAACTAGACGAAAGGAGGAAGATTCAGTTGGTCGCTTGGCAGCTGAAAGACGAAGCATCATATTGGTGGGAGATACCTTTGGCCGGGCAGATGGTGGCCACATGGGATGAGTTTTAAGAATAGGTTTGAAATGAAGTTATTTTCACAAGCTGAGGAAGGAATGCAAATGGAGAAGTTCTTAAGTCTGAAAAAAGGAAGTATGACGAAAAAAGAATATGTCAATAGCTTTAATTAATTTGTAATATTTGGCTTGAATTTAGTAAACACTCCTCACAAGATGGCTTTGAGATTCACGAGAGGGTTGAATCAACCTCTCTAAGATGTGGCAATGACACATGTCCCTATGGGAGCTACATTTGAGAAGCTAGTGGATATAGCTTTGATGCATGAGGATGAGAAAGAGGATAAGCAAGAAGCTAAGACTGAAGAGGCCAAGCCCAAGACTGAAAAGAAAAGGTGATGTCCCAAGAAGGGGGCAATAAAGAAGGGAGGAAAACCTAATTAGGCAAAAATCAAGACAGAAGTTAAGTGTCATGGCTATGGAAGTATGGAGAACTTTGTCAAAGACTGTAGGAAGACTAAGAATGCTTGTTTTAATTATGGACAAATTGGATATTACACCAGGCAGTGCCCTAACAAGTAGGTTCAAAAGGAGGGATCATCTGGAGCACAAGTCATGCGCTAGAGGCAGCTCAGAGTAGCGGTTCAGACCAAGGTAGGAAAGTCACCGTAGAAGGTTTGATTTCTCTTTTTGACTCTCTCGTTAGGACTTTTTCAATTTCAGTGCTTCTTATTCTTTCATATCCAATTTTGTTGTTGATAGTCTGCACCTAGATACTTGTACAGTTTCTAATCCGGTAGTGATATCAAACCCCATAGGAGGTACGACTCGCCTATCTACGATATGTAGGGGTTTGAGAATTTATGTTCTTGGCATCGAGTTTGAGTGCGATGCATATGTTCTGGGCTTTATAGTTTATAGGCTTATTCTAGGAATGGATTGGCTATCCATGTATAGTGCCATCCTTGGTTGTGAGAGGAGAGTTGTTAAACTTCTGAAATTCCATGATAGAACTCTCGAGATTTCTTGTAACCCAAGAGGGTCAGTTATGCTCAGTTTCCTAGATTCCCTTGATGCTTCTATTGACGATCTTAGTTTAGTACCCATAGTCAGGGACTTTCTGAAAGTGTTCGATGAGGTGAGAGAATTGCTTCCCAGACGAGAGATAGATTTCTGGATATACCTGGTGGAGAATGCAAAGCCTGTAAATCAGTGCGCCACATGGCTCCCAGAGAGAAGAGGGAGCTCAGCAAGCAAGTGGGTGAGTTATTCTTGAAGGGATTCATCAGATGGTGCATTTCTGAATGGGGAGCACCAGTCGTCTTTGCGACCAAGGCAAACGGCTCTCTCTGTCTATGCATGGACTATAAGGAGTTGAATAAGATCACGAAGAAGAATAGACACCCACCCCCAAGGATTGATGACTTCTTTGACTGGTTAGTGGGCGCTTTGTTTTTTTCACAGTTGGGTCTAGCAGATTAGGGTGGCAGATGATAGTATAGACAAGACTGCTTTCAGGACTCACGATGGATTCTTTGAGTGGCTGGTCATGTCTTTTGGGATGACTAATGCACCCACGTACTTTGTGGATGTAATGAGTCAGGTATTTAGGGAGTTCCTGAATAAGTTTGTAGTGGTTTTGTGGATGATATTTTGGTTTTCTCGAGGAGCAAGGAAGAACATGCCAACATGTAGGAGAGGTTCTTCGCACTCCCAAATCGCATCAGCTAAAGGCTAAGTTTTCTAGGTGTCATTTCTGGCGGAAGGAAGTAAGGTTCCTAGGGCATGTTGTCACCAAGGATGGAATAACGGTGGACCCCGCTAAGGTTGTCACAGTTTAAGATTAGAATGAGCCTAATAATGTGACAGAGCATAGGAGTTTCTCAGGATTGGCGGGTTACTGTAGAAAGTTCATTAAGAACTTAGCATGGATGCCAGGTCGGCTTACCCGCTTGACGAAGAAGAATCTAATTTTTGCGTGGGATATAGATTGCAAGGATGCATTCCTGAGATTAAAGAAGGATTTTACGTCAGCTCTAGTTTGACTCTTCCTGATGGTACTAAGATTTTCCATCTACATGGATGCTTGTGGCACATGTTTGGGTGAAGTATTGATGCGGGAAGGTATAGGAGTAGACAGTTGAGGATACATGAGAAGAACTACACTATTCACGATTTGGAGTTGGAGGTAATAGTGTTTGCACTCAAGTCTTGGAGGCACTACTTACTTGGTGAGAGGTTCAAGCTTTACGTAGATCACAAGTTGCTCAAGTACTTGCTCCTATAGAAAGAACTCAATTTGCGACAGCAGCTTTGGATGGAGTTCCTTGCACCCTATGATTTTGAGATAACGTATACCCCAGGGAAGGGGAATGTGGTTGAAGACGCATTGAGTAGACAAAGAATGGCCTTGATTCCATTATTCGTAGAGTGTCAGAGTTTGGAGTTCACCGCATCTTTTGTTTTTAGACCATCTACGGATATTGCACCCAGTTTGTTGGCATCATTGGATGTACGCCCTACTCTTTTGGAGCGCATTGGATTGAATTAGCACGATGATCAGCAGTTAGTGGGCATCTTGGATCGACTCAGTGGAGGAGGGACTCTAGCCACCTTGACAGATATTCTATGGAAGAGAAGGGGTGGCTATGTCGAGATGGAAGATTATGTATTCCCAGAGTCGGTGATTTGTTGAGATTAATTTTAGAGGAGGTTCATCATTCCCAGATGATTATCTATCTTGATGGTAATAAGATGTACCGAGATATGAAGAGAGTTTTCCATTGGACTAGTATGAAGAAGGACGTGACAGAGTATATGGCCCGATGTTTGAATTTCTAGCAAGAAAAATCTCAACAAAGAAAATCTGATAGATTGCTTCAACCTCTAGGCATAACATAGTGGAAGTGGGACAACATCTTTATGGGTTTTTGAAGGTTTGACCAGATCGATGAAGGGCAATACAAGTATTTGGGTTATAGTTGATAGAATGGCTAAGAGCTCTAACTTTATCCTTGTCAAGAGAAAAAGGGCAGCGGCTTGGTTAGGATCGATATATCTTAAAGAGATCGTCTGACTTCATGGGGTACCCTCCAGGATTGTTAGCGACTGTGACCCCATCTTTACAAGTGAATTTTAGAGGAGCTTGCAAGAGGCACTAAGGACACAGTTACGACTTAGCACTGCCAACCACCCTTAGATGGATGGACAAACTGAGAGGGTCAATAGGGTTTTGGAGGATTTATTGAGACTTTGTATCCTAGACTTCGGAGGGACTTGGGAGGAGCATCTCTCATTGGTAGCGTTTGCCTACAATAATAGTTATTAACGAGTATTGGTATGGCTCCCTTCGAGGTACTTTATGGATGACCATGTACATCAACTACATGTTGGTGGGAATCTATGGATAGACTTCTACTTGGTCCTGAGATGGTTAGAGAAACTTCAGAGAAGATAGATTTGATATGGAGGTGGATGAAAGTAGCTCAAAACAGGCAGAAGTCGTATGCCAATCGGAGTAGAACTTACTTCGAGTTCGAGGTAGGAGACATGGTCTTTATCAAGGTATCACATTTGAGGAACGTTGTTTGCTTTAACTCGATAGGGAAGTTGGCGCCAAGGTTTGTAAGGCCATTCTGCATAGTGGAGAGGATAGGTCAGATGGCCTATAGAGTCAGATTATCAGAGAGACTGGCGGGAGTTCGCGATGTGTTCCATTTTCCCACAAAGGAAGTGTCTACATGATTCCATAAAGGTAATAGATCCAAGTACATTTGAGGATATTAAGGTTGAAAAGGAGGCATCCATCAGAAAATTCCTACCTGTATACTTGATCGAAATTTAAGAAGCAACGAAATAAGGAGATCAAGTTGGTGATGGTACAACGGGGAGTAGATCGTGACGATGCGACTTGGGAACCCAAAGATAAGATTCAAGCTTCTTGCCTGTTTCTCTTTGAGAATATTCTCTTAATTCCTTTTCAGCTTTTGAATTCGAATCCTCTTTTTCCTATCATTTGAATCTCAATTTTTAGGTAGAAACCTATGGATTATAGTAATGATTGAAAACATGTGTTTGAGACATGTCATGTTTGATGGTTGCAAATGGATGCAGGTGTTTTCTAGTGGATGCAGTGGATGCATATACACACAGTAGGCACTAAATTAAGGATCGACTTAACAAAAGCACTTACGTGTTGCATACGGATGTATGTGGATTTTAATTTTTTAATGGAAGAAATGGTCGAATCATCACTTGGATGTTGCATTTTAGTGTATGGTTATTGCACACATATAGAAATTATATTTACTATTAGGATTCTTTTGCATACATATTGGATACATGGCACAAACATAAATTGCATTAAGGAGGCCAATTAAATCAGTAGACCAATTGATTTTCGCATTAATTTAGGGACATATACACAACGCCTTTACATATGTTCATACAAAGCATTAAAAAATTTAAGGACAATGGATGCCAATGGCTGATGGATGAATAGATGGGGATACATGATGGTTGATAACATTAATAACATTCTTCTTAACTTGGAAATTTCAGGGGTGAAATCCTTTAAGGAGGGGAGAATGTAACACCCCCAAATTTTTAATCAATAATAATTATACAAAGAAGATTAATAAATCGAATATTAAATAATAAAACATTTAGAACTAGATAAAATGGACTTTGTCATTGCGTTCATTACGAAATTATGATTCAGATAGACTTTTGGTTTGCGTAAATCAGACTAAGTATGAACAAGTTATAAATAAACGAAGTTTGAATTAAATTAAATAATAAATTAATAAATTCAAGAAGATGTAATAGTCATTGTGCGACCCAGAGCTTACATGGGTCGACACTTGTGTCGACCCATGGGTCTACACTATTGTCGACCCACATAGGAGGTGGGTTGACCCACTCAAAGCCAGGCACGGGCATATACCTGGTCTGATTAGCTTGTTTCTAGAGAATTCTTTTGATGACTCGGCATGAGGTGTTTTCTATGGTTTGAATTGAAACCCTAAGATCCTAAGGCCTAGACTTTCCCATCACACCTATAAATTGACTAGCAACCCTTATTATTTTCCTATACCAAATATTTCTTCATCTTCTTCCTCCATTCTATTCTGTTCCGAAATAAAATTAGGAAAAAGGGTTAGGGTGCTGTCAAAATATAGATTGAAAAGTTATTTTTTTTCTTCTACTTCAGTTTCAAAGACCTTTTCTAGATCTATTACAAATCCATATGAGTTCTACGTTATTTTTAGATCAGCAATTTAAAAGGATTTTTGATAGAAAAATATATTGGATTAGAAAGTATCAGTGTTTATAAGTTTATTCTTATGTTATTGTTCATTTTAATTACCATCAATTACCTATTCCTTTTCACTTATTATTTTTTTATATGTACATTCTTCTTCCTTTTCACATTTCTGTCATTTTTTATTTACAGTTTCATTATGCCTATTTATTCATCTTGTTATTTTCTAAGTATGGATATATTTCTCCATTTTCTTTTGTTTTGCGCTGAGCCTAGGCCAACAAAATCCTAAGCCTTTTCCGTTTGAGTTTCACAAAATTGGATTAATCTATAATAATGATAAAAAGGAGATTTGGGAAAACTGGAATTTATGAACCATGGATTATAAAATTTGGATTGTTATAAAGGAAGAATATGCAAACATGTAAATCTGAATAGGTTGAACTTAATTTTATATTAAGTAAGCATGTCATGGGAAAATATGTGAATCAGATGTATATTAAGAAAACATGTTACTGTGGCTAGAAACTTATAATCTATATCTATAAACATCTGAGCAGGGGCCTGTCTGACTTAGGTAAGGTTGTGTAAAGAATTGCATTTAATAAGAAATTTCATTTACAACCTTGGAATATAACATAAGGTTATATTAAGCTTATCAATGAACTTAAACCTGCTAAGTTAAATCTATTTGATTAATAAGCTAAGATGTCCATTCTGCTAGTAAAATATGTGAGGATTCTTAAAATCCTAATTAACTGGGGAGGTCAAGCCTAGGGGTGGCTTATGTCAATATATTGTTTGTTTATCTGTCTGGAACCTATATCAATTAGTACCCTTCTGTTATCAAACAAGTCTCGCACTAGTTAGAGACCAGGCCACACTTCACTAATGGATTGTTGTAAGAGGTTCAAATTCTGGAGGTGGGTACGAGTGTTCCAATGGAACCATGAGCGTGCATTTTTATGAATTGGGAAGATAATACGCTGTAACACCAACAGATAAGGATGTTTCTTTTAGTTGATAGGTTCGGACCGATATCCCCGATTACCATAGTTGGTGCAGGTTATTCGTGTCCGTATAGGGAGCCGACCACTAGGTAGAAATTAGGTAAAACCTAATCCTAATATTCTGATAGTTGGTAAAGAATTTTTTTTCTGGGATATGAGTGAGAAGCTTATCCAACTTTACCTTATTTTATTCCATACTTTTAGACTTTATTGTAATTTCATATCCAGTATTATTGATCTGTCTGATACTTCCTTCTCTCATGTTTGTCCTAAAACTCACTAGAACTCGCCAAACTTTATGTCTGAACTATTTTGTATTTCCTTCTCTCTTCCTTTCCCCTCAGGCTTTCATAGTGTAGGATTGCAGCAGTGACAGTGGCTCTTTGATTCAACTTGAACTTGGACCATTTCTTACTCCATGTATTGTTTTGATTTCTATTCTTTGGCTATTGTTATGACTCATGAGGGATATGATTTTTATGGTTTTGTACTTGTACTCTGATGAATTTCTTTCCATGAGACATATATTTTATTATTATGACTCTATGATATTTGAAACTACAATGTTGTGATGCTGGTTTAATTGTAATGAACGTTTTAAAAATTTCCGCTGCATTTTTTATTCTGTCATGTGAATTTTAGCCTTTGTATTATTACTTTATACCTATTGCGCTTTACAAAACTTATTGCTTCCTTATATGAGTGACATTAAGGGATGTGGGGTGTCACCATAAGCGTTCTTCTTATCTCATATATTGTTGTACTTATTATTGGTTGTCATGAGAAGAGTGTTACCGATCACTATAAGAACCTATTGGCCTTGCTAAAAAATATAAAGATGACAGAAAATAAATGGAAATTATCAACTTCAAAACAAGTTGAAACTATCAACAATTTCAAGCTAAAGAAATCACAAAAGCAATGTCAAAATTAACACAAAGGTCGAACAGATAAGACTGATTTTTTCAAGAACAAATCAAACTAGAAGCAGAGATAAACACGGTTTGATTATCCTATCTATACCCAATTTCATCATCGGTAGTAAGAATGAAATCAACAGAGGTCGAGCAAGTATTAATCGTAAAGAGGGTAGAAATCACTTAAAATTTATTTGTAGAAATTTCATATCGAGCCAAGTAAGCAACTACAAGCATATCAAAAGCAAGAAATCAACAAAGCCAATCAGATTATATTTCAAAATTGATCAAAGTATATAAGATAACAGCAGATTTGATCAGTCATATAAACACTAATTTTTGTTTTTAGAGGAAACGAGACAGTGGAAATAGACGGGGCCGACCGAATTGGTAAGGAAACCAAGCATATATAGAAGTCGTCCTACTTTATTAATCTGACTTGTTATTACATACTAGGTTTAAGTTTATGTTTAGGCTAAGAATTATCTTTTTAAATTTTCATTATCTTGTTTGATTTCAGACAACCCCTAGTTTTTTATTAACTAGGCAGCAAACTACGGGATTTGTACTTTGAGCATTCGCAGCTCAGGTAACTGAGTTGTGGTAGGGTTTTGAGCAAGGATTAGAACAATTAGAAGAGTGATAGTTGTGAATTTACCGGATTATGTAAGCATTGTATTATTTAACTCCTAGTAGAATCTTTGAGATATAATTTTTAAGCATAGAGTTAGAACAATCAAGCGAGGGAGAGTCGCAAATTTACAATGGTTGTAAGCGAAAAATTATTTAATTCCTAGTAGAAACCTTGGAGGCAACAGTAAGCAGGTTTTGCTGAAGTTGGGTACGTTAGCGTATTACTTTTCGCATTTACTCTAATTATTATCTATTTTGCTTATTATTAATCATTAATCTATGAGAAATTAGTATAAACCCTATTCACCACCTTCTAAGGTTAATTAAATCCTACAAGTGGTATCAAGGCATGTTTTTAGACTCTAGGGTCACGAATTTCTCAAATAATGCGTTTCTCGAGGGTCAGCCAATAGTTAGGCCACCCATATTTAATGGGACTGATTGTTCTTATTGGAAAGCTAAGATGAAAAATTATTTAATTTTCGTTGATTATGATGTGTAGAAAATCGTTGAAACATATTATACTTCACATACAACAATAATCAATAGAGTGGTTAAAGACAAATGGGACACATCAGATAAGAAATTATTTTCTATTGATGCTAAAGCAGTGAATGCTCTAATTTGTGCACTTGATAAAACTAAATATAATCTAATATTTCATTGTTTGACTGCACTAGAAATTTGGTAAACTTTAGAAGTCACTCAAGAAGGAACATCACAAATTAATGAATCATTTTTCTTACCTCATTATTGAATATGAAAAAAATTCAATGTAAAAAGATGAGGATATAATGGAGATGTGTGGTCAATTCTCAATACTAGTTTATAAAGTAAGAGTTCATGGAAAAGTCTATACGAAAGTCAAGTTAATTCAAAAAATATTAAGAGTGCTAGTAATTAATTTTAAAGCAAAAGTAATGGTCATTCAAGAGTCAAAAGATCTTTATAAATTGAGCATCGAAGAATTAATAGGAAATCCGATGACTTGTGAAATGGACCACAAAGCTAGAGAAGAACGTAACAATTCAGAATAAAAGAAAAAGTCAATTACTCTAAATAGTACTCTTGAAAGTGATAAAGATGATGACCTAGCTGAAGAATTTGCCATGATAATGAATCATCTTAAAATATGGTCGAATAAGGCTCCAATTAAAAAGAAATGTCAAAGAGAATATTTAGATGAATCAAGCGACTCCAAAGATGAAGAAATCATTTGTTAAAAGTGTAAGAAACAAGATTACATCAAGCCAAATTGCCAACGGAATAAATTCAACATATAAAAGATAGGGGAAAAGCCTTTGCAACAACATAAGATGAAGAAGAAGAAGTTGATTGCTCTGATATTGGAAGCGTAAAACTAATATGTTCATTATGGCTCAATCAAGTTATGACAATAGCGACGACGATTCTAGTAAGGTACCAAATTACAATTTTAAAAATTATTTTTATTTTTCATGATCTCACTAAAAGAATTGATAGTCCAGATTAGAAAATTGAAAAATTAAAATCTCAAAGAGCTGAACTACTTCTCATAAATAATAAATTAGATTACAAACTTGAAAAAGATAAAAATTCTTAGAATATAGAATGTTGAAAGTGTTAGCCTTTAAATGATGAATTATTGGAATTTAAGACTATTTTTGAATCGCTTGAAAAGGAAAACGTGATTTTGAAAAATAGAAAATCTAACATTGCTCAAATAAATCACGATTTTGAAAAAGAGATTGAAAAGTTTAAGGATTTTAAAAAATATGAATTTGAAAAGTGTAAACAAATCAAAACTAAGTTGTCCGATATCAAAACTATTGACACGTTTTTTGGTACAAGCCGTCACACGTGAAATTTCAAGTTGGCAACACGCTCAGGCATTGAGAACATCGTCAGAGGACATAAAGCGATTTAGTTGAAGTCGCATTGCAAACATAGAATGACCCGAAAGTCCTAATAGATGACCTCTTTCAGGCCTGAAAACATTGATTACCGTGCTTTGCACTGTAACCCTTGTAGCCCCTTGAGTTATCTTTAGCTACAACTTTTGTTCGGCCCAATCGGCCATAGCTTTGGAAGTTACGTCCGTTTCGTAAACGCGTGTAGAAGTATAAACTAGCATTGATCGGTAATCGCCTGGATTAAGTGTCAAAGTTTTGGAGTTCACATACTTTGATTGCATGACCCCCCAGATTGGGCCGCTCCCCTTCGGATTTCATGAAGTGGGTCGCGTAGTTGGGGACCCGACCCCATGAAACATTGCGGCATGACTTGATGTTGGAGCTCTTGACGTCGGTTCGGGTCGGAGTGGAAGAACCCGATCCGGATAGCCACATTGGTTTGACACCTGGACTTCTGGCATGTGATCACCTTCGGCTCGAGTCGAGCTAAACCAACTCGACCCCTCTCAATCTAAAGCGTCTCCAATGCGCAAGCGTTACACCGGTTGGAGTCGATCTAGGGGAACCGATCCGCCTGTAGTAAGCCATGCACATCATCTTTGACCTATTCTTAAGGCATCTTCCACTCCTATTAACTCGGATCGAGTTACACTTGGCATAACATGATCAATAGAGGATTTCTTCACGTTTTCCACCTCATTTCGAGACTCAATGGATGTGCACCACGTGGCACGCAGTCCGCTACCCGCCTATAACTATAAATACACCATTTGAAGGCATTTTGAGGGGAACTTGGTCACTTACTCCTCACAGCCATTGCACAACATAGAAGCCAAACTCCACATTATAACGAGGATTTCATGTATAATCTTTTGATTTATTACTTCTCCTCATGGTATACACGAGGACTTCGTATATAAATATGAGTGAATTGTACCTATAACTTCTTAGGATTTAAGAAAATATATAGTGGACATAGGCTTGGTTTGAGCCCATCCACTATAAAAACCTTGTGTGTCTCTTTTTATTTGTTGTTTTCTGCATTTTGTGATTTGTGATTGTGAGGACTTTACACTGCATTTGGGTGTTAGTACTAAATTTTGGTCTAACATTTTGGCACGCCCGGAGTGAGGGCACACGTTACTACTTCAATTTCTAGCCTATAAGGAAACAAATTGCTTGTATGTTGGATCAATGGTTAAACAAAAGATTCCTCTTACTGAGGACGAAGGCACGAGAAATGAGGCAAGCAAGGAGGCTTCCTCTCATGGAGATCCATCGGCGTATCTTACTAGAGATGAAATGGATGGAGTTATTGCTGAATCGAGAAGCCGGATGGCAAGGCAAGAAGATCTCCTCTGCAAGCAACATGAGATGATGGATGAATTCTTCACTCGGATGGATGAAAGGCCGAGAAGAAATGTTCAACTAACAGGAAATAATGCCGAACGGATTGAGGCGGCACCTGACTTGGCCCTAGCAAAAGCACTTAACCGGGTCAGGTCTGGCCCGATCCAATACACAGAACTTGGTGGAACTGAGGGCAATCGCCTCCTATATGGAAATGAACAGTGTAAAATCTCAAGTCTTGGATGGAAACACTGGTAATACCGAGATTCAAGGCTCGAGTCGAGCATGACCCATATCAGCTCCAGTTCAGTTGGATACTCGAGCATAGGGATTCACACAAGTTTAGCACAAATTAACTCAGATCAGTACCCGAGCACCGGGTCGGGTCGAGCCATGCAACCCGCAACCCAGGGGCAGCTTTGACCCCAATATTGAAATTCAACATGCACATACTTCTTCTATAGGACTCAATGCTGGGGACAACACCTCTAATCTTTGCAATTTGTAAATTTTTCGATGGCGATCGGATTGAAAATCTGATTCAACGCCTCTCAAGAGGCTGCAATTATCAGAACGACGTGGATGATGTCAATCACACTCCATTCACCTAGGAAATCAGGAATTCCCACAATCCCCCAAATTTCAAATTTCCAGTTCGTGGGCCTTACAACGGCAGAACATATCCTACCATGCACCTGATGCGATACAAACGACATATGGAAGTTCTGTCAGCATCGGAAAAAATCATAGCTAAATGCTTCCCTCTCTTCTTGACTGATATAGTTGCTATGTGGATTCGGCATTTGTAGTCTGAATCGATCAACATCAGGAACGTGTTGATCACCCTCTTCATTGAACAATTTCGGGTCCATATTGCATGATCCAAGAATGTCATATCGCTCACTTCAATCAAGTAGAGGTATGGAGAAACTCTGCATTAATTTCTGGAAAGATTCAACGTTGCAGCAACATTAGTCGATCGACCTGAACCATCCATGGTATTGATGGCGGTAGTATCCGTCATTCTGGACAAGACGGAGTTCAAAAAATCATTGCACCGAGAGCCACCACGAGATCTCGACGAATTATACCTTGAAGCAGATAGATTTCTACGTGAGTAAGATGCAACCTCCGAGAAGGACATTCTCTATGTCAACATGCTCAAAGGCGGAGAACCATCTGATTTTGGAAATGGCAAGAGAACAGCCACCATAAAGAATGACCGCAGCATTCAGCCCTAGAGAGGGCCTAAATATGAAAAGTACACTGAACTCAGTGCCCCACTGATTGACATTTACATGGTCACAAACAGTGCTATCTCATATTCAAAGCCTCCCACGATGGAGCCATCACAATAGGAACATGATTCTGGAAAACATTGTATATTTCATGACATAGATGGCCATGACACGAATGGCTGCAGGCATCTACGAGATTTGATTGAGGAATGGGTTGGACGTGGAGAGCTGCTTGAGTATGTAAAAAAACCAACAACGCCCATACCCGCAATGCTGCCACTCCTCCCCAGAGAGGGAATGATCCTGGATTGAGCTCTCATGGGATCATCATCAGCTGATCTGGATTGGATCACTCTACTTTATCTGCATTTCTTAGGATTTAAGATGTGTTTTTGCTTTCTTTAGGTTTTTCGATTGGCTAAATCGGAGTACACACTTATAGGGTTAGGATTTATCCCCACGGAATGCTCTAGACTCGATGATAAACCAATCAGGATTTGCTTTGGTTTTGTATTTTAAATTGAATAAGGAAGGACTTCCCCGCATGGATTATGTTTGGTGAATTTAAGTAACTTGTCAGGTTGTGGTAGTATTCTCAATCTTAACTAAAGTATGACTTATACTTATCTCGAAACCCTAGGTATTGCTTGTGCCTAAGGATGAACTATCTTGTCAGGCTGTGGCAAGTACAGCTCTATCTCTGTAACACCCCGTAATTTGAATTACACTAAAGAGGATAAATTAAAGAATAATTAATTTAATATTTAGAATTAAGGGAAATGGATTGCGCCATTACTTCCGTCTCGAAATTCAGGTCAAGATAGACATTTCGTTTGCATAAAACGGACACCGTATGAAGAAGTTATGAAGGTTTGAAGTTTGTATACGTGCAAGAAAATTATATAAATATATATATAATTTAGAAAATCATAAAATCGTTCAAATTTCAAAAAGTAAGAGGCATTAAATTTCCCGCCCCAGGGGAGTCGACCCCCTAGGGTTGACGTGGCAGGTCTGTTCTTGGGGCTGGCAGCTATAAATTCGGCTCCATTTCTCCTGTTTTCTTCACTGAAAAAAATGGAGGCCTAAATGTTGTCGGTGCCTGGACTGAATCAAATCCTTTCCTTCTTCTGCAATCAAGTTTGGAGATTCAAGTGTATATCTATGATTCATCAACTACTTTTCTTCTTTTATCTTTATAAGATCCAAAACACTGTGAGTTTTAAGTTACTTTTAGATTTAAATAAATCGAAAGTAAACGTGATATGAATGTAATTTGGATCTATACGTGTGAATCCTTGAATCATTTCTGATATGTAATAATTTGTGAATCTATGATATTCTGACATACTATGACTTGGATCTTAACCTTTATCATATCAGATCTACCTTTGATTATGGATCTAACTCACTGTTTAGATCACCTTGTACCTATCATGTTGTGGTTAAATTGGATCTGAACTAGTTGGACATCTACATTGTTATTTAGATCTTATCATGCCTATTATGACATCCCTGCTATGTTAGAAACAATTCTATTATCTTATGTTCAACAGATCTATTCTCATATGTCCGTTTAATCAATATGCCACTCTATGTTTATGTCAATTTTGTTAGTATGGTTTTTTTCTATTGTCTTCCCTTCATCCTTTCCCTTTTTATTTTATATAACTAGGCTACTTTCGAGCCTAGGCATGCCGCTGAAATATGCGAATGCGTTATACCGGAAACGAGGGGGAAAACATTGAAATTGGGCATACCTTGTAAAATAGGGAATTTGGCATAACTTTAATAATGTTTATGAATATGAATTTGGACATATAATTCATAATGAACATAATTGGGGAAAAAGGGGCATGAAACCTATAATGACATAGGTAAGAATTGGCTAATAATGAAATGCCTAGGATTACAGTAATTAGAAACTGTAACTGCGCCTAGACACGACGTTAGATTACACTTGTGGCGGAAGTCTGCCCGGAACCGCCCGACATATCCAGCGACCGCAAGTGGTGAATCTAATGTGAGGGGCCTAGGTGCACAAATACGAGACGTGTTAAGACACGAGGTTAAGCCCGACTTATCGAAGAAGTCTACCTGGAACCGACCGGCATATCCAGCATCCACAAGTGGTTGGCTTAATGTGGGAGGTCCAGCGCACTATAACCATAAATGGACATGGTAATGAATTGGAATACTTAACCTAGTTGAATCCATAGGGATTGTATGAACATGAACTTGAATAGGGGTTAAGTAATTATGCTTGAACAATGGGTGTGTTAAGTAAATCCGAAGGGGGTGGGTAATATTTATATATAGGCCCACAAACTCAACCTTGGTGGGGGGGGGGGGGGGGGGGGTTATGTAATTAAAGACAACTAGTGGTAAGCATAACATGTAGGAATGTTGGAGTTTTGTATTTAAAGACACCTTTAGGTAAGCATAACCTATGGAAATGTTATGTAATTAAAGACATCTTTAGGTAAGCATAACTGGTAGAAATCCTAGTGGGGATACAAGACAAAGGTAAGAGCTTGTATCGTATTGTGTGTGGGACCCGTTTCAGTCCGTGACCCATATAACGGTATCGAACGAGGTCTCCTCCCTAGGTCGGAGTCGGGGCACACTTTCTGGGTTGACTGTATGTGATCCAAATGAGGAGGACGGTGTGGGCGGCGCAAACCGGCAGGGGACATGTGCGTGCATGGGTCGGGTAGAGGGGGCTAAGACGACCATGACACCAGTAGATATGGTTGTGCACATCAATGAAGGGTTACCACTTTAGGAAATGATACCTCCTATTGTGGGGCCGACACTGGGTATCTACGAAGTAGGGGGCCAATCGATTAGGGTAATAGTTGGGGTACATCCGGACGTTTGCCTAAGTCTATCATCTGATAGTTGTTGGGATCATCTCATTCTGGTTATACTAGTATCAGTGCAGAGAATAAGAGCAATCCTTAGAGAAGCGTATACACTCTATCATGTTTACCTTGTCATACCTACCTTTAATGGTGTTATATTTCTTATCCACTTTATATTTTTGTCATGCTGCTTTTACTTATTTGCTGGCTAAAAGTAACTGGACTCGCCAGACTTTATGTCTGATTCTTTTTGTTTCCTTTTCTTTCTTTCGTTTCCCCCAGGTTCTCAGGGTGGGAATAATCAAGATTGATTGGGATTCTGCTATCTTTTGGCTGGAGTTGCTTAGTTGCTCAAGCTCCTATCGTTACTATGGCTATGTTTTTATTTAGGGATTTTGCTTCTTTTATTTTGTACTCTGATGTTTAAGTGCAGGACAGAAGTTTTTATGATGTATTGGTTTTTATGTAATTCAGACATATGATGTTTTGAACCACGATGCTTTATGATTAATAAAGTTTGTTTTTCCGCTGCTATTACTTTTATATCTGTCTTGTAATGTTTCTGTTCGTGTTTACCTATAACGCTTCACGAAACTTAATTCATTATCTTAATGAGTGACATTAATGGACGTGGGGTGTCACACTTGGTATTAGAGATGAAGGTTACCTGATTAGATAAAAGTTTTTGAAAATTAATTTCAAAAACGTTTAAAAGAAAGCATTTTTCAGAAAGGAAAGTCTGTTTTGAAAATCATAGTCCCTAAAGCCATATGTAATATCTTTCGATCCTTTGTCTGAATCTCTTTCCTTTTCTTTTCAACATGTATGGAGAACCTAATATTCCAGTGGGCGTTACGATACCAGGCTGGTTCCGTAGGTATCTAGAGGCCACGGTGCCTGCCGGTGGTCAAGCTGACGTTCCTCCCCTAGCCGCACCCATCGTTCCTCCTCCTCCTCCTCCGAGAGCAGATGATTTCGCTAAGATCTGCAAAGATTTTTGTGCAATGGGAGGGAAGCCATTCCGTGGAACCGAAACGTTCGAAGAGGCAAGGAATTGGCTCAAGGAGACCGAGTACTTGTTTGGAATTTTCGAAGTTGATGATCGAAGGAAGATTTGGTTAGTTGTTTGGCTACTGAAAGACGAAGCATCATTTTGGTTAAGGTTCTTTCTCAAGCTGAGAAAAGCATGCAAATGGAGAGGTTCTTTCCGCTCAAACAAGGAAACATGTCGGTTAAAGAATATGTGAACAAATTCAACTAGTTAACGAAATTTGGATTGGATCTAGTGGACACTCCGCATAAGAAAGCTTTGCGGTTTGTTAAAGGACTGAACGAACCCCTTCATGGGTTAGCTATGTCCCATATTCCAATGGGAGCTACTTTTGAAAGGCTTGTTGATATGGCCTTGATGCATGAGGAAGACAAAGGAAAGAATAAGGAAGTTAAGGTTGAGGAAACGCAGAATAAGAAGGTATGGCCCAGGAAACAAGGACAACAACAACAACAGAAGAAGGGCGGAAAGAATGACAAAGCTAACGATAAGAGAAAGTGTCATAGTTGTGGACGAGAGGGTCACTGTAACACCCCACCTCCGTTAAGGTCACTCACAAAGGGAATGCCTTAACTTTGGTGGAGCATTTTAGTAAACAGAACAGAAACTTACAAGACAGATAAAACAGTACTTGAAATTTTTTAACTTTATTACAGTAGAAACAGAAATCAATATGGTTACATCCTTTCAAATCTCAGAATTCAAGTACAAATATCAGTCTTGTACAAAAGCCTTCAAAATGCATGTTTAAAATCATAATCCCCATGGAACGGAAGCTATACAGAGCTAAGCCATACTTTAAGCACTTCAAGAAAAGAGAAATCCGGATCAAGCTAAAGTATTTCCCTCCTTGGATAACCTGGGGGGGGAAACGGAAGAAAGGAGGCGAAACAACAAGGGTCAGACAAAAAGTCTGGCAAGTCCAGTGACTTTCAGCATATGAACAGATAATAATAATATGATATGAACATAAAACTGGATGTGAGATAACTGTAACAGGTGTAGCAGATATAACAGAAAAACAGAATGATATAAACTATTGTTTTACACTTCTCTGCACTAATACTAGTATAGCAGAATTAGGTGTCACCCTAATGTCTAAATTGAAGCAGGAACGGGTACAGAATACTTTAACAGAAACAGAATGCTAATAATGGGCCTTTACTACCCGATCAGAAACAGACAGAAGCAGAAACAGATTTATCCCTACGGAAACAGAATGTAGAATTAGGTGTACACTAGTAATGGGCCTTTACCACCCGAACAGACGGTACCACGCAGAAACAGACAGGTGTTACCACCCAACAGAAACAGACGGTACCAACAGAAACAGACAGAACTAAGTGTACCCTAAAACCCTACCCCAAGCGATCGGCTCCCTAATACATAAATATCCTGTGTCGGCCCCACAATAGGGTGTATCACTCCCTAAAGTGACAACCAATTGGCACAGAACTATTTACAGATGTCACGGCGTCTTACATCCTCAGAGGCAGACCGGGATCCATGCACGCACATGACCCGGTTGGAACGCACCATCAATACCCCTCGCCATTATCAGAATGAACCACTTATAATTAGTTCAGTAAGCGTGCCCGGACCCTACCTACTGTTGGGTCAAAGTTTTGATACCAGAAAGGGTTACTGACTAATATGGGTCCCAAACTACAGATGACACAAGTAATTCCCCTCCTAACCTTGTGTCCCCAGACTAACAGATCTCAGATTAACTTGTTTACAAGTTCAGACATACAGAATTCAGATTTACTAGTTCACAGATTAAGTTAACAAGTTTTCAGACTAACGGATCAGATGTACAGATTTTTCAGATTTGTCTAACTTTGTATTGGGCCTACAGATTCATGGACGGGTTTACTACACCTATTAATCCAGTTGGTTTAACCCTATTTTCCCCCAATACGTTTTAGACGTCATTCTTATCTTAGATTTGCATTAATTAATTATTAATGCCCAGACCTCTCACATTAGGTCGCTAGCTTGTGGCCGCTGGATGGGCCGGGCGGTTCCGGGCAGACTTCTGCCACAAGCCAGACCTAACCTCGTGTCTTAAGCAGGTTATGACTAACTTCTCACATTAGAACCTATTGTTTGCGGCCACTGGATGTGTCGGGCGGTTCCGGGCAGAATTACGCCGCAAACTCATTCTAACCTCGAGTTAGTCACGTTTATCTTTGCGGCCAATTAATTAATAATTTACCGTTTATGCGCACGCCCAATATATATGCCAATTCAGGTTATATCAATAACAGGATGATTATATCAACACAGCAGATAACAGATTTTAGCAGATAACAGATTTTATATGACTTAACGGATTTAACAGATTTAGCAACTTAGCAAATTTTGGCATATAACAGGTTAGGCATCTCATCAGACAAATTTAACAGATTTGGCATTTCAATCTAATTAGCAGCCTAGGCAATATAACAGAACTAGCAGTTTTAGGCAACTTAGCAAATTAGCAAAATAGGCATTTTCAACGGATTCAGTAGATGACAGATTTAGCAGGTTTAATATTTCTAAATGTTCTATTTACATGCCTTGCCTAAACATAAATTAGGCCTAAATTCATATGCCTAAATAATTGTCATGATTCACAATATGATCATATACTTCCATGTTTGCATACATTTACAAAGCGCAGAATATGGACATAATTTACCCTATAACATATGTTCCAATTTTTGTTAAACTAGCATTTTATAGCAGATTCACATATAAATTATCATTAATTTCAATGCACGCCATATATCCAAAAATCCCTATTTAGGTGTAATCACAATAATAGATATCCTAATTGATGTAAATCTTTACACCTAATTCCATATCTTCTTCTTTTTAAGTCATGAATCATTATGCAAACTATACCCAACAATATAAATCTTTAAATCATATCTTCTACAAATCAGATCTTGACTTTTATATGCATTTTGTCCAAAGTCTCAAATCATATGTAATCTTACAATGGTTCCTCTTCTTCTTTTATCACAGAATATGCATAGGTCTAAAACTAGTTTACAACATATGCTCATTTTTCTAATTAATTACAGATCTAAATAACATATGTTCATTTCTCTAATTAGTTACAAATCTAAATTACAACATACTCTATGCATGCAATATATAAATTACATGTTCATAGTCAAATTTATGCATCCTATCCCAAGTTACATGTCCAATATATTTTATGCTTCAGATCTAAAGTCATACGTTCAATTCAGTCTTGTCAAATTTCGCATCATTCATTAATTGTCCCAAATTTTGCGTTCATACGTTAATCTCTTTATGAGATTGGGCACAGGCTCGTGGTAGCCTGGCTATAGAAACAGAAAAGAAGAAAGGAATACAGAACAGTCACAGAAAACAAATCTAACAGAAGAGAATATATATACAACCTCAAACTCAGATTTAAATGCATATCAAAATTATAATTAACGTTTATAGCGGAAAATAACTGTACTTGCCTTGATTGGATTAAAGAAAGAACTTTAGTTGTTACAGAATTGCTGCAGAAGCTTTTATCTCAAATTTGAATTTAGGATGATGTTGATTGACCTCTAGTTTTGATTCTAGCAGAGTAGCGACGCCATTTTTTATTTTTAATTAGAAGAAGAGAGCAATGGAGGCTAGAGAATTGTGTTAGAGACTTAGGTTAGGTAGAGTCTAGGGTCATTTTTATAGGATTTATGAACTGATTAGAACCATTGATGTTGCTTGGATTGATCGTAGCCATTCATTCGAAAGAGAGACCAATTAGAGCCTGCCACCTAGCCCTAATGACAAAGCAAGCTTTTGAAAATCGACCAAACCCAGACCTGGCCAGCCAGGGCTAGACCAGACCTGGCCAGCAGGTCATTTTTGACCTGGGCGCACTTGGCAGGTGCGCCAGGTCAAAAATGTACCGGCGCACTTCACAGGTGCGCCAGTTCATTTTTGTTCTGGCGCACTTCCCAAGTGCGCCAGTGCATTCTGACCCTTCTCCGGTCTTTCGCCCAATTTCGTTCGTCCATAAATTCTTCATACGATATCCGTTTTTCGAAAACTCGTACTCTATTTCGCGTATTTTTCCGAGACGAACGCAATGTCGTATCCCGTTTCCCTTAGTTCTTTGATTTGAAATTAATTATACTTTAATTTGTGAATTTCACAGTTATAGAATACACGGGGTGTTACATTCTCCCCCACTTAAAAGGATTTCGTCCCCGAAATCTTCAAGTTAAGAAGAATGTGTCCTACCATCCAATCACCCATCTACTCAACCATCATCCACAAGCATCCATTGTCCTTAGAAAACTTCTAATGTTGTATGAACATATGCAAAAGTGTGTGTATGTGTTCCTTATCTAATGCAAAGATCAGGCGGTCTACTGATTCAGTTGACCTCCTTAATGCGAATTATGTCAGTGCCATGAGTCCAACATGTATGCAATATATATTATTTCTATATGAGTGCACAATCATTCACTCAAATGCAACATCCATGTGCTGAATCAATCATTTTGCATCCACAAGAATTGAAAAATGCTCACACATCCATATGCAGTATGAGAGTGTTTTCGAGCCGATCTAGTGCCTAGTGTGTGTATATGCATCCACAGGCAACCACTAGCAACCACTTGCATCCACTTGCAACCATCAAACATAACATGTCTCAAACACATGTTTACACCCATTAGTTTCTACCTAAAGTTCGAAGATTCGATCGATAGGATACAGTCGAATGATGGAAGCGAGTACAGATAGAACGGAAATTTGGTTCCCATTGGACATGGGTCCTAAGTATCGACCCCAAAGACCGAAACCAACATCAAATTGACACCCAGAGGATTACCTTCTTTAGACAATGTCAAAACTGGAAATCCTATCAAAAGTACTTAGATATTTACAGACTACTGGTACAGATCATGTTCCCTAATGATTCTTAGGAAGCTAAGCATGATAAAATCATACCCCACGAAAACTCAGAATGTTTGCGTCATACTTGACGCCTAACACAGATATCCCTCAAACCCTAATCTCAAACAGATGACCCATAACCCTTATGGGTCTGAGTCTACAGCGGAATTCAGAAATAATACTAGTATTAAAGTGCAGAGTATCGATTATAAAATCAAAATACCAGAATCAGAAAAAGTCTTAACTCCATAATCAGATAAAGAAATTAAACCTACTATAGAAATTTATCCTAATCCTATCCTATCCACTAGCCTCGAAAGTGTTCGCCTTCCCTCCAGCAGTTGGTCCTGCCCTCTTCCCTTGTCCTCGTTTCTTCGGGCAGTCCCTAGTGAAGTGTCCTATCTCACCACAGTTGAAGCAAGTGCCCTTCTTTGGATCCACTTTCTTATCGTGTGTCCTATCCATGTCTCCCATGTACGTTCTCCATTCGTGACCTTCCACCAAAATGAAGCTTCATCCTTCATTAACCAAGCAGCTGGTTGAACCTTCCTCCCATCATCTATCTCAAAGGTACCAACAAGTCCTCCACTTCGTTCAGCCAACTTCTAGCCTCGACAACGTCTCAGTCCCATAAAGCGGTTTTCCTCCCATCGCACGGAAGTCCTTACATATCATAGAAAAAGCATCTATACGCGGAGGAAGAGATTCAAAAAGGGAAAGAGGAAGGAACTCGAAACAAAGAATCGAAAGAAAGATATATGGCTTTTAGGGATTATTTATTTTATTTTTCAAAAATAAGCTTTACCTTTGAAAATACTTCCTTTTTAAATCCTTTTTGAAAATAGTTTTCAAAACTTTTTATCAAATCTGGTAACCTTCAGCTCTGATACCAAGTGTAACACCCCACCTCCGTTAAGGTCACTCACAAAGGGAATGCCTTAACTTTGGTGGAGCATTTTAGTAAACAGAACAGAAACTTACAAGACAGATAAAACAGTACTTGAAATTTTTTAACTTTATTACAGTAGAAACAGAAATCAATATGGTTACATCCTTTCAAATCTCAGAATTCAAGTACAAATATCAGTCTTGTACAAAAGCCTTCAAAATGCATGTTTAAAATCATAATCCCCATGGAACGGAAGCTATACAGAGCCAAGCCATACTTTAAGCACTTCAAGCAAAGAGAAATCCGGATCAAGCTAAAGTATTTCCCTCCTTGGATAACCTGGGGGGAACGGAAGAAAGGAGGCGAAACAACAAGGGTCAGACAAAAAGTCTGGCAAGTCCAGTGACTTTCAGCATATGAACAGATAATAATAATATGATATGAACATAAAACTGGATGTGAGATAACTGTAACAGGTGTAGCAGATATAACAGAAAAACAGAATGATATAAACTATTGTTTTACACTTCTCTGCACTAATACTAGTATAGCAGAATTAGGTGTCACCCTAATGTCATTGAAGCAGGAACGGGTACAGAATACTTTAACAGAAACAGAATGCTAATAATGGGCCTTTACTACCCGATCAGAAACAGACAGAAGCAGAAACAGATTTATCCCTACGGAAACAGAATGTAGAATTAGGTGTACACTAGTAATGGGCCTTTACCACCCGAACAGACGGTACCACGTAGAAACAGACAGGTGTTACCACCCAACAGAAACAGACGGTACCAAGAGAAACAGACAGAACTAAGTGTACCCTAAAACCCTACCCCAAGCGATCGGCTCCCTAATACATAAATATCCTGTGTCGGCCCCACAATAGGGTGTATCACTCCCTAAAGTGACAACCAATTGGCACAGACCTATTTACAGATGTCACGGCGTCTTACATCCTCAGAGGCAGACCGGGATCCATGCACGCACATGACCCGGTTGGAACGCACCATCAACACCCCTCGCCATTATCAGAATGAACCACTTATAATTAGTTCAGTAAGCGTGCCCGGACCCTACCTACTGTTGGGTCAAAGTTTTGATACCAGAAAGGGTTACTGACTAATATGGGTCCCAAACTACAGATGACACAAGTAATTCCCCTCCTAACCTTGTGTCCCCAGACTAACAGATCTCAGATTAACTTGTTTACAAGTTCAGACATACAGAATTCAGATTTACTAGTTCACAGATTAAGTTAACAAGTTTTCAGACTAACGGATCAGATGTACAGATTTTTCAGATTTGTCTAACTTTGTATTGGGCCTACAGATTCATGGACGGGTTTACTACACCTATTAATCCAATTGGTTTAACCCTATTTTCCCCCAATACGTTTTAGACGTCATTCTTATCTTAGATTTTCATTAATTAATTATTAATGCCCAGACCTCTCACATTAGGTCGCTAGCTTGTGGCCGCTGGATGGGCCGGGCGGTTCCGGGCAGACTTCTGCCACAAGCCAGACCTAACCTCGTGTCTTAAGCAGGTTATGACTAACTTCTCACATTAGAACCTATTGTTTGCGGCCACTGGATGTGCCGGGCGGTTCCGGGCAGAATTACGCCGCAAACTCATTCTAACCTCGAGTTAGTCACGTTTATCTTTGCGGCCAATTAATTAATAATTTACCGTTTATGCGCACGCCCAATATATATGCCAATTATCAATAACAGGATGATTATATCAACACAGCAGATAACAGATTTTAGCAGATAACGGATTTTATATGACTTAACGGATTTAACAGATTTAGCAACTTAGCAAATTTTGGCATATAACAGGTTAGGCATCTCATCAGACAAATTTAACAGATTTGGCATTTCAATCTAATTAGCAGCCTAGGCAATATAACAGAACTAGCAGTTTTAGGCAACTTAGCAAATTAGCAAAATAGGCATTTTCAACGGATTCAGTAGATGACAGATTTAGCAGGTTTAATATTTCTAAATGTTCTATTTACATGCCTTGCCTAAACATAAATTAGGCCTAAATTCATATGCCTAAATAATTGTCATGATTCACAATATGATCATATACTTCCATGTTTGCATACATTTACAAAGCGCAGAATATGGACATAATTTACCCTATAACATATGTTCCAATTTTTGTTAAACTAGCATTTTATAGCAGATTCACATATAAATTATCATTAATTTCAATGCACGCCATATATCCAAAAATCCCTATTTAGGTGTAATCACAATAATAGATATCCTAATTGATGTAAATCTTTACACCTAATTCCATATCTTCTTCTTTTTAAGTCATGAATCATTATGCAAACTATACCCAACAATATAAATCTTTAAATCATATCTTCTACAAATCAGATCTTGACTTTTATATGCATTTTGTCCAAAGTCTCAAATCATATGTAATCTTACAATGGTTCCTCTTCTTCTTTTATCACAGAATATGCATAGGTCTAAAACTAGTTTACAACATATGCTCATTTTTCTAATTAATTACAGATCTAAATAACATATGTTCATTTCTCTAATTAGTTACAAATCTAAATTACAACATACTCTATGCATGCAATATATAAATTACATGTTCATAGTCAAATTTATGCATCCAATCCCAAGTCACATGTCCAATATATTTTATGCTTCAGATCTAAAGTCATACGTTCAATTCAGTCTTGTCAAATTTCGCATCATTCATTAATTGTCCCAAATTTTGCGTTCATACGTTAATCTCTTTATGAGATTGGGCATAGGCTCGTGGTAGCCTGGCTATAGAAACAGAAAAGAAGAAAGGAATACAGAACAGTCACAGAAAACAAATCTAACAGAAGAGAATATATATACAACCTCAAACTCAGATTTAAATGCATATCAAAATTATAATTAACGTTTATAGCGGAAAATAACTGTACTTGCCTTGATTGGATTAAAGAAAGAACTTTAGTTGTTACAGAATTGCTGCAGAAGCTTTTATCTCAAATTTGAATTTAGGATGATGTTGATTGACCTCTAGTTTTGATTCTAGCAGAGTAGCGATGCCATTTTTTATTTTTAATTAGAAGAAGATAGCAATGGAGGCTAGAGAATTGTGTTAGAGACTTAGGTTAGGTAGAGTCTAGGGTCATTTTTATAGGGTTTATGAACTGATTAGAACCATTGATGTTGCTTGGATTGATCGTAGCCATTCATTCGAAAGAGAGACCAATTAGAGCCTGCCACCTAGCCCTAATGACAAAGCAAGCTTCTGAAAATCGACCAAACCCAGACCTGGCCAGCCAGGGCTAGACCAGACCTGGCCAGCAGGTCATTTTTGACCTGGGCGCACTTGGCAGGTGCGCCAGGTCAAAAATGTACTGGCGCACTCCACAGGTGCGCCAGTTCATTTTTGTTCTGGCGCACTTCCCAAGTGCGCCAGTGCATTCTGACCCTTCTCCGGTTTTTCGCCCAACTTCGTTCGTCCATAACTTCTTCATACGATATCCGTTTTTCGAAAACTCGGACTCTATTTCGCGTATTTTTCCAAGACGAACATAATGGCGTATCCCGTTTCCCTTAGTTCTTTGATTTGAAATTAATTATACTTTAATTTGTGAATTTCACAGTTATAGAATACACGGGGTGTTACAGTCACTTGGTCAAGGACTGCAAGAGAAGGAAGAATACTTGCTTCAATTGTGGAGAGGTCTAACACTTTGCTTGGGAGTGCTCCAAGAAACAAGGACCACATGGACAAGGTCAAAGGGCAGGAGTTTCTGGAGGGCAGGTGCCTGCTCTCGCGACTAGTGCTCTTGATAGAGGTAGGAAAATTTCTATTGAAGGTTTGATTTCTCTTTCCAATCACCCTATTAGAACTCTTTTTGATTCTGGCGCTTGACATTCATTTATATCTAGTTCTGTGGTTGAATCTCTGCACTTAAATACTACTATGGTAGTGGATCCCATTATTATCTCAAACCCCATTGGTGTTTCGGCTCATTTGTATATGATTTGTTCGGGTTTGAGAACATCTGTTTTAGGCGTCGAGTTTGAGTGCAACGCATATGTGCTCGGGTTTATGGGCTATGGGTTGATTCTAGGGATGGATTGGATAACCATGTACGGTGCCATTTTGGATTGTGAGAGGAGGGTCATTAGGCTTCTGACATATCATGGGAGGACCCTCAAGATTTCTTGTGACCCGCAAAGGTTTGTTATGCTTAGTTTTCTAGAGTCTCTTGATGATCTATCAATGATCCGCAATCTGTTCCAGTAGTCCAAGATTTTTCTGATATTTTTGATGAGGTATGGGGCTTACCTCCGAGGAGTGAGATCAAATTTCGTACATATTTGGTGGACAATGCAAAGCCAGTTGCATTACCGGTGCGCCATATGGCTTCAAGGGAAAGGAGGGAGCTTAGTAAACAAGTAGGGGAGCTACTTGAAAAAGGATTCATTAGGCGAAGCATATCTGAATGGGGTGCTCCAGTAGTATTAGCAACTAAGGCGGATGGTTCGCCTCACTTATGTGTAGACTATAAGGAGTTGAATAAACTCACTAAGAAAAACAAGCACCCACTCCCAAGGATAGATGACTTGTTTGACCAACTTGTTGGGGGCATCAGTATTCTCTTAATAAGACTTTGCCATGGGATTTCATCAGTTGAGGGTGGTTGAGGACAATATAGATAAGACCGCTTTTAGGACTCCAGATGGTTTCTTTGAATGGCTCGTTATGCCTTTTGGGTTGACGAATGCACCTGCCTATTTTGTTGATCTGGTGATTAGGGTGTTTCGGGAGTTTCTAAATAAATTTGTCGTGGTCTTTCTTGATGATATCTTGGTCATCTCGAAGAGCGAGAAAGAGCATGCCTTACATATAAGGGAGGTTTTGAAAACTCTGTGTGCGCATCATCTTAAGGCAAAGTTCTCCAAATGCCCTTTTTGGAGAAAAGAGGTGAGATTTTAAGGGCACGTAGTTTCTAAAGAAGGGATAGCGGTAGATCCCGCAAAGATGGTTGCAGTTCAGGATTGGAAAATCCAAAAGAATGCAACAAAGGTGAGAAGTTTTCTGGGATTAGCAGGCTATTATAGAAAGTTCATTAAGGACTTCGCAAAGATATCTGCCCCACTCATCAGGCTAACATAGAAGTACTTGGCGTTTTCATGGAACATAGATTGTGATGTTGCTTTCCAACGATTGAAGAGGGCTTTAACAACAACCCAGTTTTAACCTTGCCCAATGGAAATAAAGTGTTTACAGTATACACTGACACATATGGTGCAGGGCGTGGTGCGGTTCTGATGCAAGAGGGAAGGGTAGTATACTATGGTGGCAGACAACTAAGAGTTCATGAGAAGAACTACCCTACCCACGACTTATAGCTAGTTGCCATAGTATTCGCGCTTAAGACATGGCATCAATATTTACTTGGAGAGAATTTCGAGTTGTACACTGATCAGAAATCTCTCAAGTACTTTTTCTCGCAAATGGATCTTAATTTAAGGCAGCAGAGGTGGATGGAGTTCCTAGCATCTTACGATTTCAAGATCTCTTATACCCTTGGCAAGGGTAATGTGGTGACAGACACACTTAGTAGGCAGAGGATGACCTTAAGTCACTTGTTTGTGGAAAGGAAGAGTTTGGAGTTTATAACGAATATTGACTTTAGACCCTCCACCGAGCTTTTACCTGGTTTGCTTGCATCGCTAGAAATACGACCTACTCTTATGGATCAAATAGGAGCTTCGCAGCAAGATGATCCAACAGATTTCAGACATCTTGGATAGAATCAGTAAAGGGGATACTTCTAGTCATCTCAATAGATATTCCATAGACGATAAAGGGTGGTTGCGACGAGATGGAAGGCTTTGTGTTCCTCAAACTGGAAGTTTGATAAAAACAGTCCTAGAAGAAGCTCATTTTTCTAAGATGACTATTCATCCAGGTGGCGATAAGATGTATAAGGATATGAGAAGGGTTTTCTTTTGGGCTGGGATGAAGAAAGATGTGGCAGAGTTTGTTTCTCAATGTTTGGTTTGTCAGCAAGTCAAAGCTGAGCAAAAGAAGCCCGATTGCTTCATCATTTAGAGGTTCCACAATGGAAGTAAGAGAGCGTCTCTATGGATTTCATAGATGGGTTGCCTAGATCAAAGAAAGGCAACACCAGTATTTGGGTGGTAGTAGATAGACTTACTAAGAGCGCCCATTTCATTCCAGTTAAGAGTAAATGGACGGCAGCATGGTTGGCAGCAGTTTATGTTCGTGAGATAGTCTGTCTTCATGGAGTACCTTCCAGCATCGTAAGCGATCGTGACCCCATCTTTACTAGTGAATTTTGGAGGATCTTGCAAGAAGCATTAGGTACACAGTTATGTTTGAGCACCGCTTATCATCCTCAGACCTATGGATAGACGGGGAGGGTGAACAGAGTTCTAGAGGATCATTTGAGGTTTTGAATCCTAGACTTCTGAGGGACTTGGGAAGAGTATCTTCCTTTTTTGTATAGTTCGCGTACTACAATAGTTATAAAGCTAGCATTGGCATGGCACCCTTCGAAGCATTATACAAACGACCCTATAGGCCACCAAATTGTTGGTGGGAATCTACAGAAAGGCTATTACTTGGACCAGATATGGTTAGGGAAACATCCGAGAAAATTGAACTTATCCGACGACGAATGAAGACCGCTCAAGACAGGCAGAAATCCTATGCTGACAAGAGAAGGACCGACATTGAATTTGAAGTAGGAGATATGGTTTTCATTAAGGTATATCGATTGAGAAATGTGGTTCGGTTTGGATCTATAGGACTGGCACCAAGATTTGTAGGGACATTTCCCATAACAGGAAGGATTGGCCAAATGGACTACAGAGTAAAACTACCAGAGAGACTATCCGGCGTTCATGATGTTTTCCATGTTTCTCATTTGCGGAAGTGCTTGCATGATACCACAGAAGTAGTTGAGCCAAGTATATTGGAGGAAGTAGAGGTGGAACAGGAGGCGACAATCAGACGAGTTCCTTCCCGTATTCTTGGATCAGAAGTTAAGAAGCTACACAATAGAGAAGTAAAGTTAATGAAAGTTCAGTGGGGAGATAACCCAGACGATGCGACTTGGGAGAACGAAGACAAGATTCGTGCTTTGTACCCTTTTCTTTTCGAGGGTATGTTCTTAACTCCTTTTCCAAAGTTTTGTCTATGCTTGTTTCTATCATTTAAGTATGTCCTATCGATCGAATCTTTGACTTTTACGTAGGAATCCTATGGATGTAAACATGTGTTTGAGACATGTAATGTTTGATGGATGCAAGTGGTTGCTAATGGTTTCCTGTGGATGCATATACACACACATTAGGCACTAGATCGTCTCAATCACTTTCATACTGCAATGGATGTGTGTGCATTTTTCTTCTTTTAGTGGATGAAATGGATCTATCATTATATGGATGTTGCATTTGGACGGATGTTTGTGCTCACATATAGAACTTACATGTTATTATAGGTTTGTTGCATACATGTTGGATTCATGGCATTAACATACATTGCATTAAGGAGGTCGATTTAATCAGTAGACCGCCTGATCTTCGCATTTGTGTTGCGACATATAGACACACCTTTTCATATTTTCATATAAGCATTAGAAAACTTTTAAGGACAATGGATGCCAGTGATTGGTGGATGAGTAGATGGATGTGGAAGGTAGGATATACATTCTTCTTAACTTGAAGATTTCGGGGACGAAATCCTTTGAGTAGGGGTAATGTAACACCATGTAATTTTAATAACACTAAAGAGGATAAATTAAAGGATAATTAATTTAATATTCAGAAATAAGGGAAACAGACTACGCCATTGCGTCTGTCTCGAAATTCTGGTCAAGATAGACATTTGGTTTACGTAAAACAGACATCGTATGAAGAAGTTATGAAGGTTTGAAGTTCGTATACGCGCAAGAAAATTATATATATATATATAATTAATTAATTAATTAATTCAGAAAATCGTTCAAAATCTGAAAAGTAAGAGGCATCAAATTTCCTGCCCCGGGGGAGTCGACCCCTCAAGGGAGGTGTTGACCCATGGGTCGACCCCCTAAGGGGGGTCGACCCCCTAGGGCTGACGTGGCAGGTCTGTTCTGAGGGCTGGCAGCTATAAATACGGCTCCATTTCTCCAGTTTTCCTCACTGAAAAAAATGGAGGCCTAAATGCTGTCGGTGCCTGGACTTAACCAAATCCTTTTCTTCTTCTGCAATCAAGTTTAAAGATTCAAGTGCAGATCTGTGATTCATCAGCTGCTTTTCTTTTTCTATCTTTCTAAGATCCAAATACTGTGAGTTTTAAGTTACTTTCAGATTTAAATTAATAAAAAGAAAACATGATATGACTGTAACTTGGATCTATGCCTGTGAATCCTTGAATCATTTCAGATCTGTAATAACTTGTGAATCTATAATATTCTGGCATACTATGACTTGGATCTTAACCTTTATCATGTGAGATCTACTTTTGATTATAAATCTAACTCACTAGTTAGATCACCTTGTACCTATCATGTTGTGGTTAAATTGATCTGAACAAGTTGGATATCTAAATTGTTATTTAGATCTTATCATGCCAATTATGACATCCCTGTTATGTTAGAAACAATTCTATTATCTTATGTTCACCAGATCTATTCTCATATGTCCATCTAATCAATATGCCACTATATGTTTATGTCAATTTTGTTAGTATGATCCTTTCTATCGTCTTCCCATCATCCTTTCCCTTTTTATTTTATATAGCCAGGATACTTTCTAGCCTAGGCATGCCGCTCAAATATGCGAATGCGTTATACGGGGAACGAGGGGAAAAACATTGAAATTGGGCATAACTTGTAAAATAGGGAATTTGGCATAACTTGAATAATGTTTACGAATATGAATTTGGACATATAATTCATAGTGAACATAATTGGGGAAAAGGGGCATGAAACCTATAAAGACATAGGTAAGAATTCGCTAATAATGAAATGCCTAGGATTACAGTAATTAAAAACTTTAACTGCGCCTAGACTCAAGGTTAGATTACACTTGTGGTGGAAGTATGCTCGGAACTGCCCGACATACCCAGCGACCACAAGTGGTGAATCTAATGTGAGGGGTCTAGGTGCACAAATACGATACATGCTAACACACGAGGTTAAGCCCGACTTGTGGAAGAAGTCTGCTCGGAACCGACTGACATATCCAGCATCTACAAGTAACAGGCTTAATATGGGAGGTCTAGCATATTATAACCATAATTGGACATGGTAATGAATTGGAATACTTAACCTAGTTGAATCCATAGGGATTGTATGAACATGAACTTGAATAGGGGTTAAATAAATATGTTTGAATAGTGGGTGGGTTAAGTAAATCTAAGGGGGGTTGGGTAATATTTATATGTAGGCCCACAAACTTAACCTGAGGGGGGTTATGTAATTAAAGACACCTCGTGGTAAGCATAACCTGTAGGAACCTTGGAGCTATGTAATTAAAGACACCTTTAGGTAAGCATAACTGGTAGAAATACTAGTGGGGATACAAGACAAAGGGGAGAACTTGTATCGTACTGTGTGTGGGACCCGTTTCAGTTAGTCACCCATATAATGGTATCAAATGAGGACTCCACCCTAGGTCGGAGTCGGGGCACGCTTACTGGGCTGACTGTAAGAGATCCAAATGAGGAGGACGGTGTGGGCGGCGCAAACCGACCGGGGTCATGTGCGTGCATGAGCCGAGTAAAGGGGGCTAAGACGACCGTGACACCAGTAGATATGGTTGTGCACATCAATAAAGGTTTGCCACTTTAGGAAGTGATACCTCCTACTATGGGGCCGAAACAGGGTAACTACGGAGTAGGAAGCCGATCGATTAGGGTAGTAGTTAGGGTACATCCGGACGTATGCCTAATTCTACGATCTGATAGTTGTTGGGATCATCTCATTCTGGTTATACTAGTATCAGTGAAGGGAATAAGAGTAATCCTTAGAGAAGCATATACACTCTATCTTGTTTATCTTGTCATACCTGCCTTTATTGTTGTTATCTTTCTTATCCACTTTATGTGCCTGTCATGCTACTTTTATTCATTTACTTGCTAAAAGTAACTAGACTCGCCATACTCTACGTCTGACCCTTTTTGTTTCCTCTTCTTTCTTCCCTTTCCCCCCAGGTTCTCGTGGTGGGAATACTCAAGCTTGATCGGGATTCTGTTATCTTCTGGCTGGAGCTACTTAGTTGCTCAAGCTCTATCTTTACTATGGCTATGTTTTTATTTGGAGATTTTGCAGCTTTTATTTTATGCTCTGATGTTCAAGTGCAAGACATAAGTTTTTATGATGTACTGGTTTTTATGTAATTCAGACATATGGTGTTTTGAACCACGATTCTTTAAGATTAATAAAGTTTTTTTCCGCTGCTATTATTTTTATATATGTCTTGTAATGTTTCTGTTTACCAATAACGCTTCACGAAACTTAATGCATTCCCTTAATGGGTGACATTAACGGATGTGGGGGTTTCGCAATCTCAGTATGAGTATGTTTTGTACTCAAGTGGATCCTAAGTATGGATTATACGCAGGAACATCAAATTGTCTTGTTAGGATCTGACAAAGGCACCCAATAAAACCCGAGCATGGCTTATGCTCAGTTTGAACTTCCTAGTATGGATTATGCCAAAAGATTAAGTCCCTCGCCAGGACTTGGTAGGATGATTTGAACATCCCTAGAGTATGGTATATGCTCGACTGGGCACCTAAGCATGGTTTATGCTCGAAGGGATAAGTAGTGTTGCTAGGTTTTAACACATCTATTTTCCTTCTTTTCTTTGCAGGTATGGATTACACTTGCAGCCGGCTGGCCCGGCGTGGCCTTGGTTCTCCTGGATTTCTTCCGGCCTTAATACGATCCCAAACCATCATCGGTTTTCTGGCCTTAGTACGATCTAGCACGATCGTGGCATTCTGGACTTCTATGAATTATGGATTTCTCGCATTATCTAGAAGACATCTTTCTTCAACCAGCAAGATATGTTCTATGGGGAAAACTTGTTAACACACTTTTGGTCAAAGCCGTAACACGTGAAATTTCTGGTTGGCAATGCTCTCAGGCATTGAGAACATCGTCAGAGGACATAGAGCGATTTGATTGCAGTTGCATCGCAAACATAGAATGGCCCGAAAGTCCTAACAGATGACCTCTTTTAGGCCCAAAAACATCGATTACGGTGCTTTGCGCCATTACCCTTATATCCCCCTGAGTTTACTTCAAGTACAACTATCATTTGGCCCAATCGACCTTACGGTCTGAAGCGTCCCGACCCCTCTCAATCAGAAGCGTCTCCAATACGGGGGTGTCACACTGTCTTGGGTCGAGCTAAGGGACCCGATCCGCCTGTAGTGATCTCTACACTGCATTTTTAACCTATTCTCAAGGCAACTTCCACTCCTATCAACTCGAATCGAGTTACACTTATCATAAGAGAGGATTTCTCCATGTTGGCGTGGCACACGACCCTCTACTCGCCTACAACCATAAATAAACCATTTGAAGGCATTTTGAGGGGACCTTGGGCACTTACTCTTCATGGCTTCCACTATTGTTCCATGCAAGAACGTTGCACAACATAGAAGTCGAACTCCACATTGTAACACGAGGATTTTGTGTATAATCTTCTGATTTCTTACTTCTTTTCATTGTAAAACGCGAGGACTTCGTACAAAATTTGAGTGAATTGTACTTGTAACTTCTTAGGATTTAAGAAGATATAAAGTGGATGTAGGCTTGGTTTGAGCCGAACCAATATAAAAAATCCCGTGTTCCCCGTGTTATTTACTGTTTCTTACATTATGTGATTTGTGATTGTGAGGTCTTCACACTGCATTTGGGTGTTAGTACCAAATTTTGGTCTAACAAAGACCAAAATAAAGTTACTTGAAAACAAATATATGATTTTGGTGAACAAAATGATTCTGAAAAGAGAAAGTCACTATTAACCGATGCTCCAAATGGATGAATAAAATAGTGATCTTAAATCTAAAATTTAAAATCTAAAATACAACAATTTCAATCAACATTGGCTAAATTTTTAAATGGAGAAAAATCATTGAATATATTGTTGAAAAACTAAATATTTATTAAAACTAGAAAGGGAATTGGTTTTGATAAAATTAATCAATTGAAAGGATGAATTCATATAATTTCAACGAAGTTTCCAAACGCGTGTTTTGTGGAAAATTTGGTTATAAACATAATGTATGCTTGTTTAACAATAAAAATAGTCCAATTAAGAAAATTTGATCCAAAATGGTAATTAAAAAAATTAATTAATTTCAAATGAGTGTGGGTTCCTAAGTTACTTTAATGAATATGGATGGATTTTTACATCAAAAAGTTTGGATTCCAAAACATTGTATTAAAGTTAAGAGTGGTACAATATCTTTTGTTGGACCACTTGATTTTGTACATATTTAGGTACCAAGGATGGCTAAGGAACAACTTTGAGAAAGATAGAATTCATGTTGTTCCATATCGTTGTTGAAATATATTTCATGTTCCTTAGCCTCGGAATGAAGAGTACGAGATTCATAAGCTCACAATGTCATTTGTAAGTCGAGTATGATCTCTAAACTGACGTTTATATTCTTTTGTTATGACATTTTGTTTTTGACACTACTGTAGTATTTCTATCATATCTTGGACTTTCTAACTTCAAATTGCAAAATTAAAGATGTTTTGGAAAATAGATTGTATTGCCTGTAATATTAATTTTTTGGGTATTTCTTGATTCTAAACTTAAACTGATGAAAAAGATGGAATATGTTTGAAGTATATGTTATAAGATATTCTGAGAATTTTTGACAGTACTGTAGTTTTCCGATCACATCTTGAGTTCCATTATCTGGAATTCCAAAATTCTTGAAATTATGGAAACTAACAAAATTTCACATAAGTTTTACGTTTTGTGTTTTTGCTAACTCGTTTTGGAAAGCCTTCAAAATCTGCACTCAATATAGCGTATTACTCAAAAACTATTTTAGAAGGTTGTGATAATCTCGTATAGTTTTTTTATTTGACTTACCTATGCGACTTAGAAATCATTTAATATTCGGTGATATGTGGAATTTCAACACAAACATGTTTTTAAATCATTTTGATATTTGAAAATTAATATTTTCCATCAAGTGATTTCAAACATTTTAATGATCAACGTTCTTTTGCTTTATAGAATTGTGTGAGAAATTCACTTATAAGTCTTGACTAGTTTTGAAATTGAAAAATATTTCTTTCTTTGATTGAATTTGGATTTGGTTGGATTTCTTGAGTTAACATGATAAATTGCACAATACATTGACAGAAAAATCAGTATCTAAGTTTCATTTAATATTAGAAGCAATCAATTCAAGTAATATTAGATAGTATCACATTAACTGATTAATGCATGAAATTTATTTTCAACTTGCATAATTTTTATCAAAAATCCACTTTACAGAAAATTGGTCTAAACATATTTCAGTTGTTAAAAGTATTTATGATTATTTGCTCAAAAATTAAATTATTGACCAATTAAACCAGTTTTTTGAAAACTTACCAAAATAATTTATATTTTGAACTATGATGAGTAGTCACTACACTGTATTTCATGACAAAAGAAAATATTATTTTTTAAAATCTCATGAAAATTAAACATATTTTATAATATTTTCAGTTTGATACTAATTTCATGATCATTTCTTTTTCTACCTTCATTCAGTCATTCGCCTCGGTTTTATATAATGTGAACAGTTTGATTTTCTTATTGTGCTAAGGTATTCACACTCATTTGAAGTTACTCGCAGTTATGCATGGATGAATAACCTAAATTTCTGTCTGTTGTGATTTCATTTCATGTAAAAGTCGTCATGGATATGCAGATTATTCTTTTTACCAAACATATGCGAATCAAATCACGATCTTTTATTCTAATCTAATCTTTTATTCTAATCTAATAAGAACAAGAGACCTTTCTCGATCAATCTTGATGGAACATGTTAAAATCTAAGTGTTATCTTAATCTTATTTAAAAGTCCTTATGATTATGCATGATTAGAAAACAATTGGAATTTTTGAGTTGCTACTAATCCCATTTAAAAGTCCTAACGATTATGCATGGTTAGAAAGTGCTTAAAAATATTGTAACACCCCACCTCCGTTAAGGTCACTCACAAAGGGAATGCCTTGACTTTGGTGGAGGGTTATAGTTACAAGACACAGATAAAACACAAGACATATATAAACACATATATATAAGCAGCGGAAAACAAACAGACTTTCATATCATAAATACATGTTCATACAAAACATTTCCATAATTGTCTCAAAACAAACTTCCAATTATTACAATCATGTCTTGATTTAAAACTTAAAGAAGCATGAAACATAAATAAAGCAACAAAAATCCCCATAATGATATCCAAAGCCGTAGCCCAAACGAAAAAGATCCGAGCAATACATTCTCTCTCTTCAAGCTGGATGAAAAATCTGACTAAGCTGAGGTGTTTCTTCCCTGTGGACCTGGGGGGGAAACGGAAGAAAAGAAAGCGAAAAGAAAATGGGTCAGACATTAGTCTGGTAAGTCTAGTTATTTTCTAGCATGAGAACAATAAAAAACCATGACTTGCATAAACTGAGAACAGGACAATACTACTAGAATATAAGACAAGATATGGCAGGAAATACTAACTATACTAAACGCAGTCACTATTACTTCTCAGCACCTACTTGTATTTGTTCCAACTGGCACCCCATGATTGGGGTGAAGTGATTCCCTTTCTAAGATCGGCTCCTACTCGCGTAATCATATGTGTCATACGCCCCCAAGGATTGTAGATACCTATGTTCGTCCCACCATGGGGTGTATCAAGTCCCATGGTTGCGGCCCGACACAATTCTAGAATGCATAGTGTATACTACTAGTGCCCAGTGCCCTGTTTGTCTGCTTCGAAGTGTGTGCACGCCCGCACTCCATTAGAACCTACACTGCTGCACCACTCGACGTCGCTTTTGACCGCCTACAGTCAGCCCAGTAATCGTGCCCCACCCTGCCTAGTTTCAAGGTACCATGATACCTAATTGGGTTACTACTGAAATGGGTCCCCGTTACTAGGGTTTTCTAGTCAAACATATTAAGTGGTTAGGTGTTCAGATTAACCTGACCCTACCCATCAGATATAGTTAACATGTTGAGTTGGTTAAGTGTTTTAGTGAACTTAACCCTACCATCCTTATCTAGCTTTTATTTAATCATTAAAGCACCGACCACTCACGTTAGACAGGTATTGTTGCAGTTACTGGACAGCCGGTCGGTTCCGGGCAGGTTCACACCGCAACTCAGTCTAACCTCAGGTCCTTATTGGGCTTAATGCCTTAACCTCCCACATTGTATAGGTATTGTTGTGATTACTGGACAGTCGCGCGGGTCCGGGCAGGTTTACATCACAATTCAATCCAACCTCGGGTTAAGCATATTTGTATTTTCTAATCTACCTTTTAATTTATGTATATTATCCAGTATTCATGTCATTGCCCAAATTTGTTTCTAATCAAGTTCATTAATTTAGGTATATAATTTATACCGTTTCATGCCATAAATCACCTATGTGATTTTTAACGAATTTATGTCAAGTTTTCTATAAATACCAATTTTACCCAACGTTACCCCGTCTAAATATTAGGCTAACAATCTTAGCCTAATTTTCCGTCCGCATGATTTTGACATATAATATTAGGCTAAAAACTTAGCCTAATTTAGCGTACACGAAATTGGCAGAAAAATAATTTATTAACATAAACATGACATAAATGTAAACTTGGCATTTTCGGCATAGTCAATATGAACATCATAGGTGTGAACTTGCAAAATAGTCAACATGAATATCATAGGTGTGAACTTGCAAAATAACCAACATGAATATCATAGGTGTGAACTTGCAACGTAGACTAAATCAACATACATATGTGTGAACTTGCAAATCAATCACGAACATATGGATAAGTGTGAACTTGAAATATGACATAGGTTTAACACATACACCTAAACATGTAGATCTAACCTTTTTTTCACATATGTGATATGATTTTACAACCTAAAACTTGCATAACATGATAATCTACACAACTTGTCATAACAAGTTATACTCCAATTTCATATACATATGAATAGGCTTATCCATTAATTCCCAATTCATTATGATAATAAAATAGAACCACAGACATAGATCAATATCATCCAATTTCACATATAACATAATGAACATGATTCTATTATCATTTTATTTTAAGGCATGATATTAATTTTGATTTTCATCCCAAAACATAACTAAACTTACAACAATCGATGAATCTTGAGTTCTGGTTTCTGAATTCTGAAATTAAGATGATTTCCTTTGGGTAGATAAACGTTGTTTTGATTTTATTTTTGAATTAGATTTGAATTAGCTTTGTTCGTCTCTTAAGCGGTGGCTACCCCAAGTTTCCTCCTGATAGTATGGCGGCTCTGGTCCTAATTTTTGTGTGAATTTAGGTTAGAGATTTAGGTTGTTTATATAGAGTTTCAAACTAATTAGAGTCGTCCGATGAAGCCAGAGTTAATCAAGACCATCCATCCCAAAAGAAGCCAATCAAATAGTGACAAGTCAGCCCTAATGACACAGCCAAGCCCCAGAAACCGAACCAGGACCCAACCAGGAAGGTCAGGCCGACCAAGCAGGTCGACCTATAGGTTGACCCCCAGGTCGACCCCCTGGTCGACCTGGGTACTTAGTTCGACCCCCAGGTCGACCTCCTTGTCGACCTGGGTCCTGGGCGGGAATTTTCCCGCCCAGCCCAATTTGGATCTGTTTTTGAATTTTGAACTGAATTCTACACTATTTGAACTTTAAATTGAATTCTGAAACTTCGGAAGGTCATAACTCCTTCATACGGAGTCCGATTTACGCAAACTCGGACTATATCTCAAGCAGAATTCCAAGACGAACGCAATAGCGTAACCCGTTTCCCTTAATTCCCACATTCAAAATTAATTATACTTTAATTTGTTAATTTAATGTTTAACTGAAAATTCGGGGTGTTACTTTCTCCCCTCCTTAAAGGATTTCGTCCCCGAAATCTTCAAGTCGAGGAGAATATACCCTAACATCCAATCGTCAATCTACTCAACCATCACACATAGGCATCCATTGTCCTTAAAAAGACTTCTAATGCTTCATGATCATATGCACAGTGTGTGTACATGTCCTTATCTAATGCAAAAATCAGGCGGTCTACTGATTCATTTGACCTCCTTAATGCAAATCATGTAAGTGTCATGAATCCATTATGTATGAAAATTTTTCCTACTCATAATTCTACTTGAGTGCACAACCATTCATACAAATGCGACACCCATATGACATCAAGTCAAGTTTCAACCATATACAAATATAAATACATATATGCATATGCAATATGAAAGTGAGTGAGCCGATCTAATACCTAGTGTGTGTGTGTGTGTGTATATGCATCCACGAGCAACCAGTAGCAATCACTTGCAACCACTTGGAACCATCAATCATAACATGTTTCAATTACATGTTTACATCCAAATGGGTTTCTACCTAAGGATAAAGGATAAGATCGAGGAGATTTACCTATAAAGATATGTATACAAGTATAAGCTTAAGGAAAAAGAGATCAAAGGATAAACTAAACTCTCTACAGAAATATGACTACCTCGTTCCTGCAAAGGTGCCATCAGCGCGTAAACCTGTACCCCTGAAGTGTATCCGGTCCTCTGCCCCTGCCCTTGCTTTCTTGGACATTCCTTAGCCATGTGTCCAGTCTCGCCGCAATGGAAACAACAAGCACTCATCTTCCTCTTCTTCTTTCTGCAGTCTTTCACCACATGTCCAAGAATGCCATAGAAATAACATTTCCTTTTCTCACATGTCTTGTTATTATTGTTGTACCCTTTCCTTCTTGATTATTATCCGTCTTCTTGTTCTGTGATTCTTCCGCTTGCTGGTTCACGTAGAGGAGGAGGAGGAGGAGGAGTAAAAGCGTTTGCAGCTGGGGAGTAAGGTCCCCAGACATGCTGAAATGAGAAAGGAAAGATAGATTCAAAACAAAAGGCTAGAAAGATAGTGCATATGGCTTTAGGGAATTATGCCTTTTAAAATAAAACAACACTTTTTTTTGAAAAAAAAATGCTTCTTTAAACTTCTTTTTGAAATTAGTTACAAAAACTTTTATCTGATCTGGTAAACCTATGCTCTGATACCAAGTGTAACACCCTACCTCCGTTAAGGTCACTCACAAGGGGAATGACTTAACTTTGGTGGAGGGTTATAGGTACAAGACACAGATAAAACACAAGACATATATAAACACATATATATATGTATAAGCAGCGAAAAACAAACAGACTTTCATATCATAAATACGTGTTCATACAAAACATTTCCATAATTGTCTCAAAACAAACTTCCAATTATTACAATCATAAAACTGTCTTGATTTAAAACTTAAAGAAGCATGAAACATAAATAAAGCAACAAAAATCCCCATAATGATATCCAAAGCCATAGCCCAAACGAAAAAGATCCAAGCAATACATTCTCTCTCTTCAAGCTGGATGAAAAATCTGACTAAGCTGAGGTGTTTCCTCCCTGTGGACCTGAGGGGGGAAATGGAAGAAAAGAAAGCGAAAGGAAAATGGTTCAGACATAAGTCTAGTAAATCTAGTTATTTTCTAGCATGAGAACAATAAAAAGATCATGACTTGCTTAAACTGAGAACAGGACAATACTAGAATACAAGACAAGATACGGCAGGAAATACTAACTATACTAAATGCACTCACTATTACCTCTCCGCACCTACTTCTATTTGTTCCAACTGGCACCCCATGATTGGGGTGAAGTGATCCCCTTTCTAAGATCAGCTCCTACTCGCGTAATCATATCTGTCATACAGCCCCTAAGGATTGTAGATACCTATGCTGGTCCCACCATGGGTTGTATCAAATCCCATGGTGGCGGCCCGACACAATTCTAGAATGCATAGTGTATACTAATGGTGCCTAGTGCCCTGTTTGTCTACTCCGAAGTGTGTGCATGCCGCACTCCGTTAGAACCTACACTGCTGCACCAGTCGCCGTCGCTTTTGACCACTTACAATCAGCCCAGTAATCGTGCCTCACCCTGCCTAGTTTCAGGGTACCATGATACCTAATTGGGTTACTGCTGAAATGGGTCCCCGTTACTAGGGTTTTCTAGTCAAACATGTTAAGTGGTTAGGTGTTCAGATTAACCTAACCCTACCCATCATATTTAGTTAACATGTTGAGTTGGTTAAGTGTTTTAGTTAACTTAACCCTACCATCCTTATCTAGCTTTAATTTATTCATTAAAGCATCGACCACTCACATCAGACAGGTATTGTTGCGGTCACTGGACAGCCGGTTGGTTCCGGGCAGGTTTACACCACAACTCAGTCTAACCTCGGGTCCTTATTGGGCTTATTGCCTTAACCACCAACATTGGATAGGTATTGTTGTGATTACTGGACAGCCGGGTGGGTCCGGGCAGGTTTACATCGCAACTCAATCCAACCTCGGGTTAAGCATATTCGTATTTTCTAATATACTTTTAATTTATGTATATTATCCAGAATTCATGTCATTGCCCAAATTTGTTTCTAATCAAGTTCATTAATTTAGGTATATAATTTAAACCGTTTCATGCCATAAATCACCTATGTGATTTTTAACCAATTTATGTCAAGTTTCCTATAATTACCAATTTTACCCAACGTTACCCCGTCTAAATATTAGGCTAACAATCTTAGCCTAATTTTCCATCCGCATGATTTTGACATATAATATTAGGCTAAAAACTTAGCCTAATTTAGCGTACACAAAATGGGCATAAAAATAATTCATTAACATAAACATGACATAGGTGTAAACTTGGCATTTTCGGCATAGTCAATATGAACATCATAGGTGTGAACTTGCAAAATAGTCAACATGAATATCATAGGTGTGAACTTGCAAAATAACCAACATGAATATCATAGGTGTGAACTTGCAACGTAGACTAAATCAACATACATATGTGTGAACTTGCAAATCAATCACGAACATATGGATAAGTGTGAGCTTGAAATATGACATAGGTTTAACATATACACCTAAACATGTAGATCTAACATTTTTTTTCACATATGTGATATGATTTTACAACCTAAAACTTGCATAACCTGATAATCTACACAACTTGTCATAACAGGTTATACTCCAAGTTCATATACATATGAATAGGCTTATCCATTAATTCCCAATTCAATATGATAATAAAATAGAACCACAGACATAGATCAATATCATCCAATTTCACATTTAACATAATAAACATCGTTCTTTTATCATTTTATTTCAAGGCATGGTATTAATTTTGATTCGCATCCCAAAACATAACTAAACTTACAACAATCGATGAATCTTGAGTTCTGGTTTCTGAGTTCTGAAATTGAGATGCTTTCCTTTGGGTAGATAAACGTTGTTTTGATTTTATTTCTGAATTAGATTTGAATTAGCTTTGTTCGTCTCTTAAGCGGTGGCTACTCCAAGTTTCCTCCAAATAGCATGGTAGCTCTGGTCCTAATTTTTGTGTGAATTTAGGTTGGAGACTTAGGTTGTTTATATAGAGTTTCAAACTAATTAGAGCCGTCCGATGAAGCCAGAGTTAATTAAGACCATCCATCCCAAAAGAAGCCAATCTAATAGTGATAAGTCAGCCCTAATGACACAGCCAAGCCCCAGAAACCGAATCAGGACCCAACGAGGCAGGTCAGGCCGACCAAGCAGGTCGACCTACAGGTCAACCCCCTGGTCGACCTGGGTACCTAGGTCGACCCCCAGGTCGACCTCCTGGTCGACCTGGGTCCTGGGCGGGAATTTTCCAACCCAGCCCAATTTGGGTCTGTTTTGAATTTTGAACTGAATTCTGCACTGTTTGAACTTTAAATTGAATTCTGAAACTTCGGAAGGTCATAACTCCTTCATATGGAGTCCGATTTACGCGAACTCGGACTCTATCTCAAGCAGAATTCCGAGACAAACTCAATGGCGTAACCCGTTTCCCTTAATTCCCACAATCAGGATTAATTATACTTTAATTTGTTAATTTAATGTTTAGCTGAAAATTCGGGGTGTTACAAATATTGTGCTTAAATGTGTTTATTTTTGGAATTTCAAAAACTGAATTTCTTTTTTTTTGAAATTTTGTAAACTCTCTTCATTATACAAAATTGATCATCAATCCATCATTTTGAAAAGTGAAATTTGTTTCTAAATTGTGAAATATTCTGATTTGTTTTTATTAATTGAGTTTTTGCAATATATGATTTCTTCTTGATTTGGATTTATATATTCAGTCAAAATTCATCTTTATTTTGATTTATGTTATCACATTGATGATAACACAAAGGGATAAAGGTTAATAATTTATAGATGCGTAAGTAGTTAAGAATGATTTCAATATTTGAAATTTAAAATGACAAATTTTTTGTTCTCGAATATATGTATTTGTACGCGGGGTTTAGTTGTAGGGGGCATATAAATTGGAGAAGCATGAATGGATCCCGATTAGCTGATCATGTCATGAATAAACATATTTACATGTACGTTAAAATCCGAACATATGCTTGTCATCATAAAAAATGGGAGATTGTTGAATAAATTAATATGTTTTTTCTTCTGCTAATAAGGCTTTAAATAAAAAACTTGCTAAATGCATGGGTGTGAGTCTGCATGATACACACTATTCTGCCATGCAAACCCTAGAACAGCAGCGTACTAACCAAATTAAATGAAGATTGTATCTTGGAACATTCGTGGGTCAGGGGACCCTACAAAAAATCGTGCTGTCAATCTAATCATTTCCCCTCTTCGTATTGATATCTTATTTATACAAGAATCTAAAGTCTCTAATCCACCCAACGCTCTTATTCGTCAACTCTGCGGCCCCCATCTCTCTGGCTGGTCCCACGTTGATGCAGTTGACTCACGTGGTGGACTTATTACTATGTGGAACTAAAGTATCTGGAGCCTTTGTCACACCTCGTATCACCCTTCTGTTTTGCACGTGATCCTCCTCCACATCCCCTCCAACACTTTCTTTCATTTCACCAATGTTTACGCTCCCAATGACCCTCACCTTAGATCAGAAGTTTGGCAATTCTGCCTCGACTTATCTCATAATATTAATGGCCCATGGATCATTGGTGGTGACTTCAACACTACTAGATTTTCCTTTGAACGTAATTCAGGAACCCCCTCCGTTGATTCCGACTCTTTTAACTTCCTCATCAATTCATGCCAACTCATTGATCCACCCATTAATAATCGTAGATTCACTTGGTCCAGCAGAAGAGACAATCCTTCCTTATAAAAAATTGATAGATTTTTCTTTAATTTAGCTTGGGAAGATCTGTTTCCCCTCTCCTTGGTCAATGGCCTCGCCACAACTATCTCTGACCACTGTCCAATTGTCCTTGACACTCAGGATAATGCTACGATTAAGAGACCTTTTAGATATGAGAGATTGTGGACACTTGAACCCTCCTTCGAAGATTTCATCAAACACATTTGGTCTCAACCTTTGAATTGTAATTCTGCAACAACCAGAGTGGTTTATAAGCTTCACTCTCTTCGCAAATTAATTCGCCCTTGGGCTAAGAACATTTGGAATTCTTTGAAATCCAGAATCTCATCCACTCAAGATGCCATTTTAAACCTAAATATCATTGAGGAGAGCCGTCCATTAACTGACCTGGAGAAAATCATCTTGAAAAACCATGAATTGGAACTAGAGAGACTTATCAAACAGGAAGAAATTGGATGGAAACAACGATCCAAAGCTAGATGGATCAATGAAGGGGATAAAAACACGACATACTTTCACCATTTAGCTAATGGTCACCGACGAGCTTCATTCATTTCTGAAATAATTCACAACAATAACTCATTTTTTGATCCTAAAGAAATTTGCTCCTTGTTCACACAATTTTATAGAAGTATTCTGGGTTCACAACCCCCTATATCCCCTTTGATTGATTGGCACAAACTTTATCCTAACCCTAAGCATATTGCCATTGATCACCCATTCACAGAAGAAGAGATTTGGGCCGTAATCAATGACATGGCAGCAGACAAGGCTCCTGGGCCTGATGGATTTGGCCCATGTTTTTTCAAACATTTTTGGCCCACCATCAAATTTGACATTATTGATATGTGCACTGAATTCTTCATTGACCGATCTTCTATTGCTAAACTTAACTATGCTAATATAATCCTCATTCCTAAATTCCCTGGAGCTAACTCCCTCCCAGCATTTAGACCCATTAGCCTCCTCAATACTACTTTCAAAATCATCACCAAAATATTAGCTAACAGACTTCAAAACCATATCTCTGAGTTAGTAGGTATTGAACAATCCGCCTTCATTTTGGGAAGAAATATATTAGACAGTGTTGCTGCTACACAGGAGATTATCTCCTTCTGCCACACCATGAACTCCCCTGGAGTGCTTCTCAAACTTGATTTCTCTAAAGCCTTTGATTCGGTTAACTGGTTTTTCATCCTGGAGCTTATGTCTCACAGAGGCTTTCCCATGCAATGGTGCAACTGGATCAAACATATCCTATTCACCAGCTATTCAACGATCAATATCAATGGGGAAATTGGCGGCAAAATTAAATCTAAAAGAGGCTTACGACAAGGGGATCCACTTTCACCTTTGCTTTTTGTCTTGATTGCTGATGTCTTCAATCAGATGGTGAAACTCTCATTAACTCACAACATCCTCTCTGGCATTTCTCTTCCTAACTCCAATCTCTCCACAACCAACTTACAATTTGCCGATGACGCAATTCTCTTTACAGTTCCTTCACCCCAAAACATCCACAGCCTTAAAGTTCTCCTTTACACGTTCGAACTCATCTCTGGTCTTTCCATCAATTTCAATAAAAGTTCTGTTATTATGTTGGGAAATTGTTCTTCTCTTGGTGCCCCTATCGCCAAATGTCTAAATTGCAAAGTTGGTTCTTTCCCCATTTCTTACCTTGGCATACCCCTTCGCCCTACCAAACTTCATAAATCAGATTGGATTCCTCTTATTTCAAAGATTGAATCTAGACTTTCATCTTGGAAGGCAAATTCCTTGTCCTCTGCCGGTCGCCTTGTGCTCCTCAAGCATGTCATCTCCTCAATACCAATGTACTGGATGTCGTTCCACAAATTACCCATCTGGGTTATCAACAAGATTGACTCTATTCGAAGTTCTTTTCTTTGGAATGGTGATAACCTCAAAAGGCTAGTCAACTGGCATATAGTCTGTCTCCCTTACTCTCATGGGGGACTTAATGTCCCTCAGCTTGCCTCCTTCAACCAAGCTCTGTTGGCTAAATGGATTTGGCGTGCTCTTTCCCCTTCTCATTTCATATGGAAAGACTGGATCTTAATGCGACTTTACAATGCAAACCCAGCTTTCATCCTTCACTTCAGCCTTGCCTCTAACCCATCTCCGTTCTGGAGGGGAGTTTTATCCACCCTCGCGAGGATTAAATCGCTTTTCCATGTTAAAGTAAATAATGGCGAATCATGTTTGTTCTGGCAAGATATTTGGTTCAGAGAACTTCCTCTTTCCTCCTCCTTAACCAATCTTGGATCTATTTACATTCCTAACCCTCAGACAGTTGCTGAAGCCTTTAATTTGGGCCCATCGGGTTTGTTTCCCAGTTCCATATTTGGGCTGTCCAGTTTACAAGAGTTGGCTAAGATAGAAATACTCTTTAATTCTTTTCATCTCTCGCAAGAGCCTGACTCTTTTTATTGGGCTTTGGGCTCCTCCCGAAAATTCTCAGTCAAGTCTTGTTATAATTATTTGATCCATCCTGGTCGATGCTACTCTTTCTCCAGAGTCTGGAACTGTCATCTCTCCCCTCGAATCATTTTCTTTCAATGGCTCTTAATTCACAATCGCCTCAACTCAAAAGACAGACTCTGCCGATTTGGGATCGATGTCAACCCCATTTGCGTCCTCTGCAACCTGAGTGATGAATCCCTTACCCATCTTTTCTTCGATTGCGACTTTTCTTTTGCGGTTTGGGCCGCGGTTAGCTCATTCATTCTCGGGTTCGTCCCTTCTTTCTGCTCCTTCTTCGATTACTGGCAGTACAACCCCCTGACCCCTCGATTGACTCTCTGGTAGCGATCTTCTCCTGGTGTATCTGGTTAGAACGAAATGCATGCGTATTCGGAAGACCCAAAAAGTTATTCTGGGGAACTTGTTTTCATATTCTGCATCTCTTCGAATTATGGACAGGCTCGGCCAGGCACGCTCGTTTCAGACACTCCCTCCCCCAGCCCCACTCGCCTGGATCTGAAGAAAGCAGCTCGCTATTTCCTCTGTGATCTGGTTGGAACGATGTTTAAGTATGTAGCTCTATTTTGGTAGTATACTTATCACTTAGCAGTGTTGTGGCTGCATTATGTACATCTTAATAGTACTCTTTAGACTGTACTTTAAATGACCATCTTGGTCTGTTCTTAGATTGCTACTGGTTGGGCCTGTCAACCAGATATTATTACTAACTATTTTGCATCTACGCGTAACCGGCTGTGTAGTGCCCGCTACACACCCGTTTTCCTCAAAAAATTAATTTGTTTTTTGTTTGATGATAACAAACATATATTTTACTCAATAAATGTGTTTATATATATTTACTATCTCATACACATAGATAATAGATCATTATTTGCACGAATTAAAATATCTAACTCAAAATTTGCATAAGTTTTTGAACAAATATTTTTTGCAAACTAATACTTATTTATTTTATAATTAAGTAGCAAAAATTTCGTCATCACTATTCTCACTCTATTCGTTGCTGACACTATACATTGCACACTCAGTTTGTACAAATGCGCTCATTACATATACACAGTTACTTAAACTCACTATTTTATCCTTATCTTTAGTGTTGCTCCAAAATTTGTCCAGTCGTCCGTCGTGCCTTTCAAATTAGAATAACGTAGTAAACTGAAAAATGAAAATTTTAATTTTAAATATAAATATAAATTTTATTTGCATTGGTTATTTGAGTTGTTTCTAATCATTATTTAGAGAGGGATAGATATGCGTATATATGTACTCGAATAATATATAATATTCATAGTGATACAATGTAAATATTACAGTTTTCAAGCAAGTTTTGTTTTTTCCCATGGACAACGACAAAGATCAAATCTAATTATTCGGCTCTGTGTAGTGTAACACCCCACAATTATTTTTTGGTCTCGTCAGAAACTTGTAGTAAAGTTTTCATGTCTGTTATAAGAAGAGCTCAGAAATACATTCCAGCATTCAAATCAGTAACGCACAAACACAATACATACATACATACATACATATATGTATATATATGTATATATATATATATATATATATGCACACACATATAAATAATCCAAATATGCAAGTACATGTGCAACATAACAGGTCTGACAGCATGGCCTAGAGCTCGAAAAGTACACATTAAGGCAATATGCAAAAGTGCTAAATTTTCCGGGTCCATCTCAAATTAGGCTAATCAGGTTAGCAAATTTGTGGACATGGAACAACAAATGTTCAAAGGCTAAACCAAGTTTTTCAGATCTGGCATTTCAAAATAGTAAACAATTCAAGGTCATCAGATGCAAGTTGATACCAATACAAGCAACAAGTGTTGCAGACAATCAAGTTCAAGTGCAGCAACAAATAAAACAGTACATACAAAATTCCAAACAACTCAAGTAAAACCAACTACTACGGACAATCAAGTTCAGGTGTAGTAACCAGTAAAAAGAGTATATACAAAATTAAAAACAACTTAGGTGGAAGAAGCTACAAGTAACAAGGGTTGCAGTACTCGGTGAAGTATAGCATCAAGATAATACAATTAAATGCTACCCATTTCAAATTAGTGAAGAAAATAACAGACAGCAAACATTATATCTTCAAACAGACCAGCATACTAAACGCGAAAACAAATACACAAGTGCCTAAGCATATGTAGCAAGGTGAGCATGCAGCGATACATATTGTAGGTAGCAATGCAAATGGCATAAGTATAATACAATTGAATAGTATAGGTGAATAAGGCAGAGTGCTCAAAGACAAAATCATCGTGGATACTGATCAATTCAACAGACACAAGTGCAACAACTTAAGGAGCAATGCTCAAGGAAGCAATGCACAAAGTTCAACACAAACTAAAGTGCAAACAACTTTGCAAAACATGTACAAGACCAGGTACAAATAGGTGCAACAATGGAACAAGATTACATATGCTCACAAGGCAATAGAGAAAAAATGGTTCAAGTTTGACACAGTAGGAAAAAGATTTGAGCATGGTGATTGTATGCAGTCTAGTGCAACTAAAGATGCTACACAAGGAACAGAATAGCAAGGAAGTTCAAATGAGGTATCCTTTTGTGTTCATGCAAAATCAATAGTGAATATAAGTTCAGTGTTAATGTTTATCACTGAATAAAAGACTGAGCCATTCAACCTTAAGCAAAGTTATTTTTTTTGGTAGAAAGAATATAAAGGTGACAAAAAATAAATGGAAATTACCAACTTCAAAAACATGTTGAAAGTGTCAACAATTTCAAGCCAAAAGTATCACAAAAGCAAAGTTAAAATCCTTACAAATGTCTATCAGATAAGGCAGATTTTTATCAAGTGTTAAAGTTTATGACACTATATAGGCTAGAATTGAGAGTGCCGGAAGTAGCTTCGTAATAGAGAAGACGACTCGCAAATCGGAATTCGTAGGAGGAAGTTATAGGTGAAAAGGCAGAGTAGAGCTCTTCATTTCAGCTCAGACGTATGACCACATGTGTCAGATGTATGACCGGGCCTACTTTGCAACCCAAGAGTTGCAACAGATGTCTGAGTTTTCTACATAGATGCTTGTGCTGAAACAACATAGGCAGACATACATTTGAGTTAGAGGTTAAACATCTGAATTATCAGTGAAAATTTTCCCTAGTGTTGGGACAGATGATGCGGCTTCAGGAGATTTTCAAGCATTTGTCTTATCAGCTAAATTGTGAAGATTCAAGGGGCAGTTTGGGAAATTATTAAATACAAGTCTCTCCGTATATAAGCTATTTTCATAATCAAAAGAAAATTAAGGGATTAATCAAGAGATTGACCTAGGTTTATACTAATTAGGGTTTTGGCAATCCTAATCTTCTTCAATTCTTATCTACACAAAATCAATTTTTCTTGTGATTTTGATCATTGTATTCAGTCTCTTGAACTCTTCTATTGATATATAATATAGATTCTCTCTCAAAGTGGGCGTACACTTACAAGACGTTAGTCGAACCACTATAAATCACTATGTTTGGGGGTTTTGATTTGAACGGTCTTGATTCAAAATTCTCCATAACGTTTGGTATCAGAGCATTGGTGTTGTTAGATAGTTGTAGAAATGCCGGAAGCAGATTCAAATAGTGCCTCAACCTGTATATGGTTTGTATTTAGCTTCTAGGTCATAATTGGTTATTGACAAGTGGAATGACAATAATGATTTTGGAAAATGGTAATGGAAGATGAAAGTGGTTCTTAGGTGGAATCGGGTACATTAGATAGTGTTTGATACACATTTATTGCCATGAGGCATGATAAAGAAAATGGAAGAGTAGACATTCACTACACTTCAACTTGCTACGGAAGAGAATTTTGTCTCCAAAATTAGCGGTGAGACGATAGATAAGGGCATTTGGAATGAGCTAGAGGAGTTGTACATGAAGAAGTCACTCACAAGTCGATTGATCTTGTTGCGAGCTTTCTGTCCTACAAGATGAAGGAAGGTACTCCGCAAAAGGCATACTCTGATGTGTTTGATGATTTGCTAATGAAGATAAAGGTGGTAGATTTGAAGATTGAGGAAGAGCAGAAGGAGATGATATTGTTATGTTCGTTGCCGGATCGTTATACGGGTTCCTCGAATAGTTTGATATATGGCCAAAATACACTGACTCTTGATAATGTCAAGACAAGTCTTCTTAGTGAGGAATTGCAAACTCAGATGAAGGAGATGAGTGATGGAAGTAGTGGTGCAGACAATGGTCACGGTTTAATTGTGGAAAAGGAGAAATATGAAAAGAAGGGAAGCCGAGGGCGCTTTAAGTATAGAAAGCCTGGTTGGAGAGGAAGGCCAAAAGTCAGAAATAACAAGTGCTTAACTTGGTCATTGGAAGAATGAATGTCCAAACAAGGAGAAGGGAAAGAAGGAAGTAGCAACTTCATCATTTGCGATGGAGATAGGACTTGGTGAGGGAGATTTAGATATTTTATTGGCAGTAACATCAGATGTTTAGGGCAACGAATGAGTGCTTGATTCAGGGGCTTTTTGTCATATGGTGTGTAACAGCCCGCATTTTACATATCGGAAGATCGTAAAATATTTTTATTTTATTCCTTGAGGGTTGGATCATTCTCATCTTTTAATATATTGCTTATGGGCATGTAAGACATGACCATATTTTTTACCGTTTTTGTTTGTGACCATTTTGCCCCTATCAGTCTTGTACAGGGCATAACTTTTGACTCAGGTCAAATCAAAGGGGGAGACATGTGCCATTGGAAAGGAATTGATGTTTGCCTTTTCATAGAGTGGTTACATTAAAGAATTAGCCCAGTGGTTTGTAAGGAATCGTTGTTTTAAGTTTTTTCAGTTGGCTGTTCAGGTTTGGAGAGCCTAATGGGCTGAATTAGGGAAGCCCATTAGTGGGTTGATGGAAATTATAAATAGGGAATGAGGGGTATGGAGAATAGGTTACTTCTCCCATTCTCTCATTTGGAGGCCTAGTTCTTCTTCTTTCTCTAACACCTTTCCGCCATTAAAAATCCAAATCCTAGGAGGGAAATCGAAGATCTACACCATTGGAGGCTAGATCTACATCATTTCAAGGGCGAATTCATCGGATCTAGGAGTTGGGTTCGAATTGCTCGTTGTCAGGATTCATAACGGTGAGTTATTTACATCTCTCACATGGATTCAATGAAGTGTATGAGTGTTTGATTATGTTTTTCATCATATTGAATCATTTTCCCATAGATCTATGCCATATTAAGTCAATTTTTATATGAATCACCCTATGATCTAATTTAGCATGTTTAAACCGTTAATCCAATGCCATTTCATTTGTTTATGTAAGTTAGATCTCTCATTTTGATCATATGTTCATTTTAAGGGTTGTTAGTGAAATTTACATCATTTTAGTGATAATCATCATATTCATGTTGTTAGCAATGTTATGACATGTTTATGGATGCATTTGGTGAATTGGTTGAGTTAGTTTCGTCGAATTTGTCGTTCAGTGAAGTTTTGGTCGAAATCGGAGTTGAAATTGCAATACGCAGGTTTTGGGTCGGTTAGAAGTGGGTCAGGTAGGTTCAAAACTTGTCTTGAGGAACAACTCAGAAGCAATTCCTGGTCAGGTCGGTCATTTTGGATCGGATCGGTCATTTTGGATCGATCACGAAGTGGGTCGGGTCGATCAAAGGGAGATGCTGTTGATCAGGCTATGACTTTTTGGGTCGGGTCGGTCATGTTGGTGCAACCGGATCGGGTCGGTCATGTTCCAAAGAGGAGTGATCGGGTCGGGTCGGTTATGTTGGTGTAGCCGGGTCGGGTCGGTCATGTTCAAGAGAGGGGTGATCGAGTTGGGTCGATCATGTTGGTTGTAATACGAATGTAAGGAGTTTGGTCGGCCGTAGAAGTGGGTCGGTCGGCCTAGAGTGGGTCGGTTGGTCGAGTTCTCTGGAGTGGATCGGTCAATTCCACAGTTTTCAGCAGTGCTTGTGTAACGAACCCGGAATTTAGAAAGAACAAAATGTTGTGTTAATTGTTTAAAACATTAAAAAGAAATAAAAAAATAAATGAACGGCGTTAATATTGAAACGAATTTTATTTTATTTAACAGCGCATAAACATTTCTTGTTAATAAAATTTAAATCATACCACGCATAATTGAACTGTGCGCAAAACAGTTTAATGTTCGCACATTCTCTACGTTGACCGTTCATGCTTACTCGAACAAATGATGAAAATAATAAATAAAAGAAAATTTTTAATTTTAATTTCCTAAACCGTGCCAACGAATAATTAAGGAAACGAACGTTAAACGCAAATTTGAACGGTGTAATAACAGTAGGAAGTTTCAACCCATTTATGACATTCATTACAATTAAATAAGGTCCCTCTTTCCTTAAAAATAGCTTCACACGTTAATTTCAAATCTCCTTGATTTGTGGTAGACATCAATATCTTACCATGTCAGAGCAAATATTTCCAAGCATTGTTCAGGATTTGAAAATATCTCTCCCCTCTGAAACAAATATTTACCTGTTAGTGGAAAATATACACACACTTTTCATGAACAGATGCTTCACTGTGCGCTCAGAATTAAATAATGCGAACTGCACAGATAAATGCCGCTCTTCCTTCCTCGCGTGGACTACTCCATCTCCTGCTCATTTCTTCTCAACGCAAGACAATTTCTTCTCAACGCAAGACATGTGTGGTTTATTGTCGATTTGAATGGTTCAAAATAGTGGGTCGTTACAGCTTGCTACGGTGGATGGCTTAAATGTTGTGGTTTGTTTCCTTTAGCTAATTGATTTGATGCTATGGATCATTGTGAACCTCATATTTGATGTTTTCTTTGGTTCGAAAATAGTGATAACTTCGAAGTGAATTTTTCCATGGAGGAATGACGAAGTGAGATGAATTATTCGTCGGATGTGGCGAATGTGGAAACAACTTAAGGATGTATTGAGTTCGTGTAAAGAGATAGCTCTAAAGCGTTTCGAGCTAGTTGACAGTCGTAACTGATAACGACTGGAGATGTGAAGGCCAAGGAATTTTCATTGTTGTAGGTTCTAGCGGACTCAAAGCAGGGGTACAATTGAAGACCAATTGTAGGTCGAGTGCCCTGGGCGTCGTGTATGGCCTAAACACGTGTTGAGTATAACGTGTAACACGTGTTGAGTATAGCATCTGCAATTTTGGTAGAACCGGGGCGTCATGTACGATCCTTGCCAGTTGACAGCAAATTGTTAGCCAGTCATATGATAATGAAGTTTCCAAAGCAAGGTTGGCGGTGATAGCTAGAGTCAGTCATGGACGTTTGAATGCATGTTGTGATCATGATTGAGTTGATTTGCCATATACGAATGGGTGCATTAATTGCCGTGATTGAATTGTAATTCCTTTGGGTATATGGATTGTAAAGGCTATCACTGTCATGTAGTGGGGAAGGCAATTGAGAGTTCTTCTCTGGAGCTAGATAGATTAGTTGATTATTTACCCATTCTCATAAGCTTTATTGATGAAGTTTGTTAGCTGTTTTATCGCTCACTAAGACTGTTATCTGACTCAAGGTTTTATGTTTTCTCTTATTACCTTGGGCTGTTCATTCGGTTGTGGATGAGCAGACTGAGTAGTAGGTGACATGTGATGCTTTAATGAGGACGATGATGCTGATCGATGGCGAGCAGGAGGCTCACGTACCAGTTTTATTACTATCTAGTATTTGTTTCCACTGATTGCTATTTCTCTGAGTGTTGTAGTGAGGCAAATTGTACAAACACTATCGTTGTTATCCACATGTATGGGAATACTTTCTAGTTGTTATGAAAGTTTAGTGTTTCAGCTTCACTATTACTTCCTGTTGTATATGTTCTATTATATTTTATCCTTGCGCGGTGAGTTTACGATAGGCTTCGTTTATCTACCATACGTTGATGATCGTCCATAGCTGCCTGTCACACCTTTCATCGCATTATTCCTCTTGTATAGTGCGGGGGCTGTGGGCGGTCATCACATTTGGTATCAGAGCTCTGGTTAACGATTTTAGCCAAAGTTCAAGGATGTAATCACCTATGAGAGACGTACTTGTAGATTTCAGTTGGATGTTTACTATATTTATTAGCGTATATAGTAGTAACGGTAGTTTTCCTTTAGCAGTTTTTCTTGGAAGCGGCTAATTATTCTAAATTGCAGTAGGCGACCATCAAGACACGCTGCTAGTGCTGCAGGGCACAAAACTACCTGGCCATATTTGAAGCTATGATTGAAGCATACCTTCGAAGGATCCCTGCTCCAGTAGTAGCTACGGTTGATGTTGAAGTTCCAGTGCCTAAAGCTGTAGAATTTGTAAAGCTATGCAAAGACTTTTCTTCATTGGGAGGAAAACAATTCAAGGGCACTGAACCAGTTGAGGAAGTCCATAGATGGATGGATACTTGTGTTAGGATCTTCAAGGACATGGGCATTGATGATGCAACAAAGAGGAAGCTTGCATCAAGGCAGTTAGTGGGCAGAGCAATGGACTGGTGGAACTCTGTCACAATTGAGACCCCTGAAGAGGATATTCCATGGGAGTTGTTCCAAGCTAAGCTCGAAGCAAAGTTTATCTCCACCGTGCAAAAGTCTATTCTGTTTAAGATATTTGTGGAGCTTAAACAGAATGGTCTTCCAGTTCTTAACTATATTTCTGACTTCGAGGCTTCGTCGAAGTATGCTCGTTCATATGTGGATACTCCTTATCAAAAGAGCGAGAAGTTTGTCTTGGGATTGGATGAATATCTTAGGGATCAACTTGTGGATAATCTCAACGATAGCTTTGAGAAGATCATCGAGAAGGCTTTAAGGCATGAAAGTCTGTTCCCTAAGAAGATGTCAGTTGTTGCACCTAAGGAGGAACATAAGCCACAACATGGTGGTAATAATAAGAAAAGGAAGCAACAACAACAGAAAGGAAAGGATGACCAAAAGAAGCAGAAGGGAGAAGTGATTTGCTTTAATTATTGGCAGAAGGGCCATTTTTCTAGTGAATGCAAGAATCCTAAAGCTGAGAAGAAGCGATTCAAGTGTGGGAAGCCAGGACATGAGAAGAAAGATTGTCCAGAATCAGCCAAAGGGAAGCAAGTGGTTAAGGCTTAAGCTTTGGGGGCAGTGCCATCATCTTCGAGGGCACCTACTGCAGAGGAGAAGGGAAAGGGTGTCATGGTGCAAGGTACTCTTTTTGTTTATGGTGTTTCAGTTCGAGTTTTTTTTGATGCTAGAGCATCGCATTCATTCATTTGCATTAAGGGGTTTTTTACTATAAGGGCTTATTTACCTTATAAAATTAATTTGTAGGACACATCATTTCAATAAATTTTTCCAGGACAGTATTTAGTGAGCTAGTTTGTACACGACACGTCATTTTTCCGCCATTTTTCAATTTCGCATCTCGATTAAAAACCTATTACCGCCATTTTTCATTCAAACATTCGAAATAATCGTAAATTAGGTTTTAATCAAAATCGATCCATTTTCATTAAATTTTTGTCTCGATGATTTTTAATACCATAATCTGATCGATTTTACAATTTTTATTCAATCTTATTCTAATCATTTTCTACTTAATTTAGGGTTTAATTTGGATCTGCTAATCTTCTACTACATTGCTTGGTAGACGACATTATCTTCTTCAATCGATTAGCAAACGAGCAAGTTTCCTAATACCTAGGATTTACTATATTTAAAATTTATTTTTAAGTTTTGCTATATGCTGTCAGTTAAGTGATTAAAAAGATATTCAATAATATCTTTTTATTTTATATTATGCAACTCGTTGTTATGTTAACTGATTATTTAATTATATGGCCTTCTGAAATTTAAAGTGTGCTACGCTGAATATTTATTTGATTATTTCTTTTTTTCAACATCAAAGGCTTGAAAAGATAATAGTATTTATATTTTCATGTAAACACAATATTATAATTTTTTATATGTACAAAATGTAATAGGATGACGTCGTTTGAGTACATATGTTATAAAAAGAATTTTTCTTTTGAATAAATTAGTAAATTCTTGAACAATGCTCCACTGTTAAATTATTATATTATGCGGTTTACGGGATGAAAAAGATAAACATCATTATCTTTTTATTAATATACTCTGATCTTTTTTCGAATTTTTATTACTATCCTCTGATATGTGTTCGAGTTTTTATTCAATCTTATTCTAATCGTTTTCTGCCTTATTTAGGGTTTAATTTGGATCTGCTTATCTTCTACAACATTGCTTGGTGGACGACATAATCTTCTTCAATCAACTAGCAAATGAGTTAGTTTTCTGATATCTAAGATTTACGATATTTTAACTTTTTTTTACGTTTTGTTATATGATGTCAGTTCAGTGATTAAAAAGATATTCAATTATATCTTTTTAATATATATTATGCAACTCATTGTTATGTTAAATGACTATTTAGTTATATGGCCATGTAAAATTTAAACTGTGTTATGTTGAATAATTAATTGACTATATCTTTTTTTCGAAATCAAAGGTTTAAAAAGATATTTCTGTTTATATTTTCATGTAAACACAATAAAATAAGTTTGTTATATGTACAAAATTTAATAGGTTGATGTCGTTTAAGTATGTATGTTATATAAAGATTTTTTTTTTTTGAATAAATTAGTAAGTTTTTGAACAATGCTTCACTGTTAAATTATTATATTATGTGGTTTACGGGATGAAAAAGATAAATATCATTATCTTTTTAAATTATATTATGCTAGTAATAGTTCTGAAATAATAATTACTATAATTTAGGATTATCTTTTTAGACGTAGTTACATATACCGGGTAATTTTATCTGTGAAAAAACAATGTTTTGTAATTCCTAGGATTTACTGTTTGTATATTATATTGATTTAAAAAAAAAATTAAAGTACTAACTGTATGTACATGATTACTAACATATAAGTATATGTATCTTTCTTATGCTGGATAAAAAATGAAACCAAAAAAAACCTCTAGCTTGTTTAGGAAACATCCAGTATGCATTTTTTTCAATGACGGAGTACATCAATGCATAAATTTCAGACATATGTCCAGTCCATATTGTGAAGAGCATAGCCAATCCAGAGTGTTATCAATAACTCCATTGGTAATATTTTCTTTCTATATTTTTTATTATCATAACTATAATAAATTTATTTTTATTATATTATAATTAAATCATGTAAATTTTCCAACAATTTTAATATGTACCTCTTTTTTACTAAAAAGATATGTATTTTTATCTTTTTCAAAAAAAATGAGAATGGTGTAAATATATATTTAAAAAACATCATTATCTGTATATCAGGCCTTATTTAAAAATTTTTACCAATAAGTGTTGCATGACAGATTCAATTTTAACACACCTATTAAAAAATATAAATAGACTTATAATTATAAGTTTTTGCATAATAAACATTACAGGAAAGTTCTGAACCAACAAACAATTTATCAACTAGTGGAACAGAAGATAACAACAGAGAATATGCTGATGAAAAAAGTAAGAGAGACAAGTATATGACGGAGAAACTACTGATACAGATGAAGCAAATTACTTTAAAATTCAACAAATTCCAAAGAAGACAATAAAAATTCAATACTCATGGACTTACAAATGTAATTTAGATGCTGTTTTCAAAATAATGAAAACAATTAAGAAAGAAAAAATCCTCTCTGCTAACGCAAAAAGATACTTGGAAAATTCACCTTTCAATCTCTTTTTCAAAGTTTTTCTTGAAGGTTCTATATCAAGGCAAGATTTGAGAAAAAGTGCAGCAAATTTGGATGACATAATTACCTCCTATGATACTACAGAACAAGCTTTTAGATTTGGTGACAAGTTGATTAAATTGAAACCAGAAGAAGTAAGTCTTATATTTGGAATGCCATTGCATGGAGAAGATTTATTTCCTATACGTGTATCAAATAAAGCTACAGCAGTGGAAATTTTCTCAAAATTTTGGACAAATAACTTTGAAGAAGAAGGAGACATTATAAGTCAAAAAGCTATGACAAAAAGATTGAATAAAATGATTGAAAAAAAAGATGGTAGCGTTGATTTAGTAAAACTATTATTTCTGCTATTCATCATAACATTCTTAATTCCGAACAATCAAAGCTACTTGCAGTGGGGATTTCTTCCAAAAATCCTCAATTTGAAAAATTCAGTTATATTTCTTGGCCAAGAGCAATATGTGAGAATGTTTGCAAAAATGTTCAAAAACATCATACTGATCGAAGAAACACACCTGGTTGCACTATGGTTTTACTTGTAAGATTTCTTACACTTTTCTACTATTTCATTATTACAAAAGTATAAATGTATATATCTTTATATTACAATATTGGTTTTGTGAGAAGATAAAAGTAATTCGAGAAAAAGAATATCTGAAGAAAAATTTCCCAAGGATGATAAAGTGGGACTTGTCAAAATTGAAGGACATGGATCTTACAGCAATTGACAGCAATAAGGTATAAAAGTATTAATTTACTTTTTATTTAATTTAAAAGATATATCTTTTTATCTTTTCAAGTTTACAATGCATATTTATGATTGCTTACAAAATACTTACTACAAGTATTAATACTTCTGAAATAAGTTATAATCATGATAGTATAATAGACATAAAGCAAATTAAGTTCAATATGTAAATAGATCATTTACCTTAAAATATAAATACATTTATGGTTTTAAATTATTCAATCAAATATATTTATAACATTGAATTGACTGTAGAAATATTTATTTTCATGATTAAAATATTAAGTACCCTGATAATTTACAGCATTTAAGTACAATAAGGTAAAAATGTATAACTTTACTATTTAATTTATTGAAAAGATATATGAATGTATCTTTTTAAATTAACAAGTAAAAAATTGATTAAATTGGAAGCTGCTTACACAATACATAACATTAGTAATAAGTCTTATAAAATAAGTTATAATTATTATATCATAATAAACATAAAAAGAATTAACTTCACTATGTCAATATATAATTTAACTTAAAAAATATATACATTTATATTTTTAAACTATACAGTCAAATATGTATATAACATTGAATTGATTGTAGGATTACTTAATGATATGTAACTATATTAAATTAAAAATTTCATTCATGCAGATTACGACAAAATTTTCAAATATAACATCAAAGGAGAGTTTCTTTCAAAAATAATTAATACATCCACTCCAAGAAGATGAAAGACCAAAGAAAATTAAATTAACTGAAAATGCAGAATCAGAAAGACTGAAAGAGTTAGAGACAAAAGTCAGATTTTTGAGTAGTGAAATGATTAGTGTTGTAAAACAACTGGAAGAAGAGAAGATTTTAAGACAAAAGTCTGACCAAAGACTCAAAGAAATTGAAATGATACTTCAAAAAGTGTATACTTCAGAAGATCAAATTGTGGCCAATACCACTGAACCTGAAAAACATATCAAGCAAGGGAAATTAGTCGGTACGGTACATAAAAATAGTTTTGCTAATTTTCCTTGTTTTGATTTGTTTGAAACTCAAGATTTAATAATAGATAATCGAGAAAGTTCAAAATCCGAAGATATCGAAGAATTTACAAAAGAACATGCTGTTAAGAATCCTATTTGTGTTGAAGATGTCATAGATAAAGAACCAAAAAAAAGGAAGAGTAACAAAAATATTGAAAAATGCCAACTCCTGAAGCATTTAACAGAGAAACAGCAAGAAGATGTCAAAGTTTTTTTTCAAGGTTGTTGGAGATAACAAGTAAGTAATGAAACATTACCTTTTTCCAAAAAAAAAAAAACAATATAGTTCAGCTGACTTTTATACTTATTACTTTGTTATGATAGGTTGTGTGGTATTATATAAAATTATGCAACTTTATATGCTATGGTTTACAAGATTAAAAAGATATTCAACTTTTATCTTTTTATGTAAAATTATGCAACTGATTCTTTTTTTTTAATGATTATTTCCTATATGGCTTTCTGAAATATATGCTATGTTATTTTCAATAGTAATATTTCATAATAAAATATTTTCACCATTAAAAGTTATAAAAGATAAACACATTTATCTTTTCATATATCACTTAGTTATTTTAAGATAACAGAATAAGTTCTCTAAAATAATTGCTATTTTAGTAATTATATTTACATACAAAAAAGATATTTACATATTATATCTGTATAAACAAAAGATTTAATAAATACAAACATCTTATTTTTCAGCGACGAAGCATTTAGTCGTGATGATGAAAACAATATCACCATAACAAAAGACATGATAGAAGATGTCCTATTTGAACAGAATACTTTTGGCCAAGTAAGTATAAAAAACAAAACTTATCTTTAGTATAAATTGTTTACTTTACTAATATTATTTTTAAATTGCAGATCATTGATTGGTTTTGGTTTCGAAAAGCAAAGAAAATAGATGAAAGCAATAGTGTTGTGTACATTTACACAACAATGACAGTAATTGAATTATATTCTCAAATTAACTTATTTTAATACAAAATACATTTTCTAATCCGTTTTTTTAACAAACAAGTGCAGCAAATGGAAACTGGGAAAATATATTGACAAAAAAGTCCAACCCTTTTATCAAAAAATTACTTTTAGATCCATTAGGTTTCAACATCTTATTCCCAATACATGGAAATGACCATTGGAGCCTCCTTGAACTAGATGTCATAGAGTGCACTTGGAAACACTACGACTCACTATACTTAACGACAAGATCTAAATCCCGCAGAAGTGGACATACAAAATTTGTCATTAATGTGGTAAATATATATTCTAAAAAATTATATTTAATATGTTTGTTCATATTTATTCTAGAAATACTGTTTTTTTTTTTTGCAGAAAACAACAGTGAATAACCTAAATGACCAGCTAAAACAAGAAGGTCACAAAACAATTATTAAAAAGAAGACATAGCTTGTAAATGTTGACTGTGCTCAACAAACCAATGGGTAATTATTCAAATATATAACATTCTAATATATAATTTCGTGATACACATTAAAATATAGAAGAAACATATTACAATTCATTATTACAATAAAAAAAGATAATATGCTACTTCTTTAGATGCAAAGTACTAAATTTCATAATTGTAGGTACGATTGCGGCATTTATGTGACGATGTTCATGCAAAATATTGCGCATGGAATGGAGAGTACGTCAAATATTACTACTACAGAAGCTACTTCATTTAGAGTAAAGATAGCTGCAGATATTCTCAGTGATGAACCATATTTTTACTACTGTATTTAAAAAGATAAATCCTTTTATCTTCTGTTTATCATTTACACTTCCTTTGTAATATGTTTTCTAATTCCATTTCTTTTATACAGAAAACAAATGCAATATGGGCAACTTTTCCTAGACAAGAAGAAGCTTTAATATTTGTCCAAACACATGCAAACACTAACATTTTTTGCTACCAATATCATTTAACTGGACAAAGAAGGTTCCTAGTTTCTACATATGATGAGTTTTGGAAAAGGTACAATAGCATGAATCCTAAGCTACGCCACCATTACGAGATTATTCAAGTTGGACTGCCTTGCCACTTATACTATGATCTGGAGTTCAACAAAAATATTAACAGTATACGAAATGGAGATGAAATGGTAAATCTTTTGATTTCAACCACTTTCAAAACTCTAAATGACATATACAAAATAAAGGGAAATGAAGATTGGGTTATAGAACTTGATTCATCTAATGAAGACAAGTTCTCTCGACATTTGATAATTCGTATCCCAAATATTACATTCAAAGACAACTTGCATGTTGGGGGATTCATCTCTAAGATATGTTCAAGTATTAAAAACTCAAGATTAAGTGATTCACACTTTGAAAAACTTTACATCAAGAAAGAGTTAAGCTCATCAGAAATTACAGAGAGTATATTCATTGATACTGGAGTTTATACCCGTAATCGTTGTTTTCGTCTTCCATTCTCAACAAAAGCAGGGAAAAATTCTATACTACTGCCAAGCGGACGCTTTGGATGTAAAAATCTTACTGATGAACAAGTGTTTACAAAATCACTTATTTGCAACGTAGAAGATAATTTAGATAAGCTATTAGAGTGTGAAATGGATTTGACATCGTACAAAAAGATTCAATTTAAAAATGAGGAGAATGATAACAATAGATACATCCAAATTGAAAATCCAATAAATGATTACTCTTACAATATACCTAAGTCCTTTAATTCAGGAAAATCTCCCTTTCCAGATTTAAATGAAAAAAATTCATTATTTGCATCTCATGGAAATGTTTTGGGTACAATCAGAAAGTGGTACTGGTTTTCTAAACATGGCTATATAATTTATAGCATGTCCAAAAGTCGATATTGTGAACGAACTGGAAGAGAACATAAAATTAATCATGTTATGTACATTGTTGATTTCCAAAGGGGTGCCTACTATCAGAAATGCTACGATCCTGATTGTAAAGGTTATCGATCTCCTGTGCGACAATTACCTTGGAATGTATTGTAAACATGTTATGATCTAGTGAAACAAGAAGGCAAAACTATGTGGAAGCAATGCTTGTATAATTTTTTTTTATCAAGTACATATTGAAAGTATTGATTGTGGTAACTTTGTTTGTATTCTTGATAACAAGAAGATATACAAAGTAAACAACATGTACAATTTTTTTTCCTTTAAACATAATTTGTTCTTCTCTCTAAAATAACTAAAAATTAGTATGTAACAACAAAAATATTGAATAAACTGTGTTTTGCTAAAAATGTAAAACCATATATCTTTTTCAAATATATCGTATAATATTTGTAAAGCTGTTATGATTATGTTGCTGGATATGTGTAATTGCTGGATTTTGTTAGTGTGTATGATTCATTCATATCAGATTTGTAAATCATATGCATAATTATTTCAATACTGTTATTAGCAAATCTTAAACTAAAAAGATAAATATTTTATCTTTTTCAAATATATCGTATAAAATTTGTATATCTGTTATGTTTATGTTGATGAACATGATTAATTGCTGGATTTTGTTAGTGTGTATGATTAATTCATATCAGATGTGTAATTATATAAATAATTATTTCACTACTGTTATTAGCAAAACATAAACTAAAAAGATAAAAGGTTATATATTTTTGATCTTCAAACCACATAATATAATAATTTAACAATAAAATAATTATGCAGTTATTTTCTAAAGCACTGAAACATATTTTCCTTATAGAACATACATACTCAGACAACATCTACCCATTACATTTAATACATACAACAAACTTAAAAAATTGCCTTTACATGAAAATATAAATACAAATATCTTTTCAAACCTTTGTTGTCGAAAAAACAAAATAATCCAATAATCATTTTACATAAAATAACATAAATGATTATTTAGCTTCAACTTAAACCATACAACCATTATAGATATATTTGACCTTCAATTGAAAACTTAAATAAGTAAATAACTATACAATTTTAACCTTTTTTTAAGACATTACACCTAAAGATATAATCAGTTACCTTTTTGAGTCATGTTATGATATCGAATAAAATACAAAATTATCCAATAATTTTTTAAATACTTACTAGTTATCTTTTTCACTCCTGTTATTTGCCATTGAAGCCCATATAACCATTTATCTTTTGTTTTTTTAAATACAATTTGTATAAAAGATAAAACCAGTTAAAGCAAGACAATCATAAAAAAAAATCGAACTTAATTTTTAATATTTTGATTACGTCTTGTGGCTAAGTATAGTGGTTCATAATGTTTCCAAGTACGTTGTACGACATTTAGTTCAACGATGTTTGAACTTTCATTTCCATGTATTTGGAATAAGATGTTGATACATAATGGATCTAAAATTAATTTCATGATAAAACATTTTAACTGTTTTGTCAATATATTAACCTTTTCCATCTGCCACAATTGTCTTATTAAAAAATGATTTAGAAATTGTATTTTGTAATAAAATAAGTTAAATAACAACAGTTATACAACTCCGACAGAGAAAATTGATTATCCTATCCAGATAAACAAAATCGCTTCACGATTTCCACAATTAAAGTCTAATTTGATTTCTGAATATAATAATGTCTAATTTTTTCCCAAAAATTAAACGATCGATATCATTGCACAAAAAACTACGACTTAATTTTCACGTAATAGCCGCAAGTACCTGATTTCTGAAATTGGTTGTTTTAGAAGATGACGAAAAGCGCTTAGACATTTTGTCCTGGAAAAAAATTATTTCAATCCCGTGTCCTACAAAATAAAAGTAACGAACAAGTAACCCCTTGCCGCTAATTTCCACTTAAGCTTGTGTGTCGCTTGGGTTTGAAACCCGAGATTTGTGATAGACCATTGATCGTGACTAATCCAGTTGGGGGTTCGTCCAGTTTGTGCATGTTGTGCCGTGGTCTAGTGTTGCCGAGTCATGGTTTCTCTTTTGTGTGTGATTGATTTGTTCTTAATTTTGCTGGGTTTGGGATCATCTTGGGCATGGATTGGCTCAAGAGGCATGTGGCAAGGGTGAATTGCGAGAAGCTAGAGGTCAGAGTCGGGGATGTGGAAGGGTGAAAGGTGTTGATAAAGTGTAAGCGCGAAGAGGGTGTCTTCGTTAGCTATCTATATTCGCTTGTGATTCCACAAGAAGACTTTCCACATGTACTGATTGCTAATGAGTATGAGGATTTCTTTGACGAGGTCAAAGGGTTGCCGCCGCATTGAGAGATCGAGCTTAGGACCGATTTGGTCGAGGGTGCTAGACCAATCGTTATGTCTCTTAGGCGGATGACGCCTAAGGAACAACAAGATTTGGAGGTGCAAGTTTGTGACCTTCTAAGGAAGGGATTCACTCGGAGAAGTGTTTCCGAATGGGGTGCACCAGTTGTGTTTGCTACCAAGGCAGATGGCTCGTTAAGATTGTATGTGGACTATCATGAGCTGAACAAGGTGACTAAGAAGAACAAGTATCCGTTGCCAAGGATAGATGACTTTTTCGATCAGCTTCACGAAGCCAAAGTGTTTTCTCAGATGGATTTGGCAATGGGGTTTCACCAGTTGAGGGTGGCCAAGGATAATGTACCAAAGACTGCTTTTAGGACACCATCTCGTTTCTTCAAATGGTTGGTGATGCCATTCGGGTTGACTAACGCACCAGCGTATTTCATGGATCTTATGAATAGAGTGTTCAGAGGTCAGCTGAATAAGTTTGTTCTTGCATTCGTGGATGATATTCTGGTTTACTCCAGCAATCAGGAAGAACACAAGACACACTTGAGAGTTGTGTTAGAGATCTTGCGAAAGCATCAGCTGAAAGCTAAGTTCTCGAAGTGTCACTTCTGGAAGGAAGAAGTGAGGTTCTTAGGTCATGTTGTTTCAGGAAATGGGATATCGGTTGACCGCGCTAAAGTGGCAGCAATCCAGGACTGGGATAGACTTAAGAATACGACGGATGTATGAAGTTTCCTTAGGTTGGTTGGTTATTACCGACAGTTTATCAAGGATTTCTCCAAGATAGCTGCACCGTTGACAGGATTAACGAAGAAGAGCCAAGTGTTCAGATGGGATGCGAAGTGTGAACAAGCGTTCGAAATCCCGAAGGGGATATTGATGAGTGCACTTGTGTTGACCATTCCAAGTGGGAATGAATGGATGGTAGTATACACCGTGGTACTGGACTTGGAACAGTGCTAATGCAGAAGGATAAGGTTGTGGCCTACACGAGTCGACAACTAAAGCCACATGAAAAGAATTACCCATCTCATGATTTGGAGTTGGCGGTGATTGTGTTTGCTCTGAAGATGTGGAGACATTACCTGTTGGGAGTTCGATTCGAGTTGTTTACGGATCACAAATCGTTGAAGTATCTTTTCTCCCAAAAGGATTTGAATCTTCGGCAGCAACAGTGGCTAGAGTTTCTGGCATTGTATGATTTTGATATAGTTATACTCCTGGTAAAGGTAACGCAGTTGCAGATGCGTTAAGTCGAAGACACAGGAGTTTGGGAGCGATGTTTTGTCACAACCCGGAAATGGGAAAGAAAGAGAGGACGCCGCCGCCTTCCACTGGTCGCCGCCGCCCAGGACCACCATCACACCCTCTCTCCTTCGTCGCCTCCCTCTTCTCTCGCTCCCCCTTTCTCCAGTTGAGCCCCTTGCGCCAAACCCTAAACCCGCATCACCGATCCGCCAGCCTCCGACCGCGCCGCCTCCACCATCACCTCCCCCTGCTGCGATTCTCTCTCCTCCTTTGATAACCGCTTCAGCCCAAAACCGCAACCCCCCTTTTTCCTTTTTTCCATTCACGAACGCGAGCCCCAAATCCCATACCACCCTCCAGCGTGAAAAATGAGGCCCCCGCCGACGTTGATTGAAGCCCCTTCCCTCCGACGCAGCACCAAACCCCCCTTCGCTGTAAGATTTTTGCCTATACCTTTTTGTATTTATTTTATTTATTGTGTTAGACTTTGTTTTTTTAAACGCTATAAAAATTCTGAAAATTTAATGAAGTTAACAATGAAAAGGTTGAATTTTTAAACAAAGGAAAGGTTGAACTTTTAACATAGGAAAAGGCGAGATTTTTAAAGTGTTAAAGACGAAATTTTTATAGTGTTAAAGACGAGATTTTTAAAGTCCTAAAGACGAGATTTTTAAAGTGTTAAAGACAAGATTTTTAAAGTGTTAAAGATGAGATTTTTAAAGTGTTAAAGACGAGATTTTTATTCGTATAAAGTTGGGATTTTTATTCGGATGAGGCTATGGTTTTATTCGTATGGAAAAGGGATTTTTATCCATATAAAAATGGGATTTTTATATGAATAACATGATAAAAATATGATTTTTATTATATGAGAAGTAAAATAAAAATACGATTTTTATTAGATATGAAGATTAAAAATATAATTCTTATATAATGTAGATACTAAAAATATGATTTTTACTTAGGTAGAGGATTAAAAATATGGTTTTTATTAAAGTAGAAATATAAAAATATAATTTTTATATAGGTATAACAATAAAAATCCGATCATTATATAAGAAGTAGAAATATATAAAAAAAAAAAATTATATAGAAAGAAGCGTTGTAAATATATGAAGTGAAATAAAAATCTAAACTTTATTTTATCGTGAAGTAGAGAGAATATAAAATATGTGATTCTTATATATGTAGTGAATACGGGCAACGAAAGTGACAAAAGGCGGGAACCATAAGATTTCCTACATATGAAGAGTCGTGGCGTTTGGTTTAGCTCTTGGTGAGAACTTCTCTAAATTTCTTTTTCTAGTTAAAAATATATATTAGGATGCAGACGGAGTTTAGTAGGACCTGACACCATCGTCCACAGACCATGGACTTGTTTGTTTGGTTGTTTAGTGATTGATTAGAATATTTGTTGGAATTTTGTGGTGTGAATAATAAAATTGATTTGATTGATATGTGTATGGCGTTGGTCATTATTAGACCGGGGATGAGGCTAGGCCTTGTCCCGTTTCTAGTATCGTGCCGTTATGCCGCCGAATTTTTTTAGAATAAGTTAGAAAAATAAAAATATCATTTTTATTGTGTAAATGAACTGAATAGAAATTCATGTGTTGAAATAAAATATTTTATCGTTAAAAATATAATTGTTAACGTGGAAGTGAATAAAATAAAATATTCATTTACAAACCAAATGGTTTGTTTATGTACACTGATTTGACTGAACTTGATTGGGACGATAAATTTTACACATCGCCCAACTGCACAAATAAAATCTGTGTTTGTTGATGTGAAACCCCACACGGGTATTGGGATGTACACTAGTCCCAATAATTAGTTGTGTGTCGATCGATAGGTTGACAGACAGTCATGTTGTGCACTTTGGATGATGGTTGATTATTTATTGCTGCTGTTATATACATGTGTTGTATGGAATCCATATAATTAACATTATATGGTAATTGATTGGGCCTCATTCCAGTTTAGAAAATAAAGAATATTGAGAAATATATATTCATGTGTTGAAAATAAAAAATATATTCACGTGTTGAAAATAAAATATATATTCATGTGTTGAAAATAAAATATATATTCATGTGTTGAAAGTAATATATATTCATGTGTTGAAGCAAAATATATATTCATGTGTTGAAAGTACTCATGTGTTGAGAATATTCATGTGTTGAAAAATTTATATATTCATGTGTCGAAGAAAATATTCATTTGTTGAATAAAATAAAGAAGTTACTAAAATATATAAAGCCGTGTTGATTAGAATTGCGCCATTTTGACGCGAATGATATTTATATCGATTTTATTCGAATATCGAAAACGATGTGATTTCAAAATATAACGTTTGGAAAATATCATCATTTATATATATATATATATATATCGATGATGTGGAATATTCAATTTTGATTTAAAATTGAATATGAAGTTGAAATCGTTTTGAAAACGAATTTAAAACGATTTGTAAAATACGTTCAGAATTGAAATCGATAAAATATATATAATATATTATTATATATATATATTAAATGTTCTGAATAGAACGCGCCGCGCCATGGCAGTTCGTGAATTTCGACCATTGACTTCGAATTGACGTTACGGGATATCCGACCGTTGGATTATCCTGAAACCGGAACCGTTGGGTTCGTATCAAAAAGATCTTTCCAACGAATATTTGAAATTTGAAATCTAATGGTTGGATTTGTAGATACCGCCAAATCAAATTTAGAAAAGGTCGTTGTAAGTGCAGTTCGATGACCGTTATTGGAAATCGACTGTACGGGCCTTGATAAAATTATTAAAAACATCTATAATTTGTGTAAAATCAAAATATATGATTTGGAAAGAACTGGGGTGAAAAATTCCCTATTTGGAAGGATAAAAATATATTTTTATCGAAATGAACTAGTTATGAACTAGAATTAAAATCCAATATTTTTAAATAAATGAATTGGATTTGAAGTGGTTTTAAAAATATTCAGAATTTGATATTGAATATAAGCCAATATATTTTCTATTCAGAGCCTTGTATTTAATATCAAATGGGATTTTGGGTTTGTCGTGAAACGTGTTTTAAATGACGTTGGTTCTTTAACCCAGTTAAAGATTAAAACTAAGTGGAGTTTTAATGAATCTTTAATTAGATTGAAATGATCGAGAATGGAGTATCACCAGTTTTGCTCCAAAGCGATAGTTAAATCTTTCATTAGATTTGAACGTGAAATGGTAATTAGTTTTACTGATAACACCGTGCTGTTAGATATGGAGTTTTACCAGTTTTGCTCCATGGGATAAATAGGATGGGATTGGGGAATAAAATAAATAATTACTTCGGTGTGGTTCGCTAATCCCGACTAGTTTAAAATGATATCCAAAGGAAGATTAAAAAATAAATTTAGAAGAATTTATCTTTGATAAAATTAATGGGAACCTTTCCCTAGGAATATTCTGAATTGGAATGAGGCGTACGATGTGTTTGTGTAACATTTGTTTATTATATACATGGGTTATTCGGAAAGGCCGGGTTTATACCCATTCTGAATAACCGATTCGACGATAAGTCGAGGGTGAAGACGGTGGTTGAAGACCGAGGGTCTTCACATCGTTTGGGTGATTACTGATGATCTTGATTGGGCTGTACAACCAAAAGGAGGGAATCAGTTGTTGATCGTCCAGACGTACTTGGAGATCGACAGATATGCGAGGAAAGTGCCTCTGGTTTCGTTCAGACCCAGAACGAACTTGTAAATGGACTGTGTGTCTGACATTGGATTTTATTCTGTGTGATTGATTTCTATTAAATATATATCTGTTTGGCGGCGGAGAATTTATTCTCTTGCTAAACGCCCTTCTCTGAGACGTCTGAGCTCAGAGGTTATATATCGATAGATATCAATCGCATGGCGTGAATTGCCTGTGTGGCATGCCCAAGTGGCAATTGATCAAGGCTTTGTTGAAAAGCAAAGTCTTGTGGTTGATGATCAAAGCACGGCCTACGTGGCCTAGCTTTGTGTATAGCGTGGATTCGCGAGCCTCACACCTCGGTATGAGTCAAAAAGGGGAAACAGACCGTTGGGAGAACACGACGTTTCTTTCTAGCTATGGGTGGTGTCAGTGCTTAAACTGGCTGACATTTATATACTTTTCACCTGTGTGGTTGTTGGAATGAGGTGCCTCGATATTAGGTCTGTTAGGACCGGGAAACGTGTTTAGGAATTGCCAATCCTCAAAAGTAAGAGAGGACCAGCCCAAACGATTCCAAGGATCATAGTGGGGTCCTGAGACATTTGCTAGAGTGTCTCGAAACGGAGAGGAGCTTGCCCCTTGCCTCGACTCATGATGGAATCCAATATCCAATACGTGTCATTCGGTGTTATTTGTAGAGCCTAGTATGGCGACATAGTAGATGGTAGGTATGCCGTCTATGATTTATATATTATGGTTGAAATTGTTTTCTTCACTTATAGTGATAATAAAAGATTAAATTTCATGTATCAAGCATTATTTGGCTGTTATAAGGTAAAACCCTATCCTTTGTTTGCGTTGCATTGTGTGATGGGACCTGGGTCTTATAATAGCTTCATTGATCTTTATTTAGCATTGTGCTGTTTGTTTATGCACTGGTATTCTTGGGGTAAAAACCCGTTCCGTGTTATACGGCGTGGTCCCTTGATTTACCGAACTTTAAAATAAATATTTATAATTGTTTAGTTCTCACACCAGTCACATGACTGACCTGGAGTTTATTGTTTTGACCTAAACTCTGGGTGCCCTTATTTTCCGCACGGGCAGCTAGTAGTTGGGTTTTTCCAGATTTATATTCACAGGATCTTGGTTTATAGCTGAAGTGATATTTGGAAAGCTCTGTATCCGTGTATTCCTTTAAGTTATGCTTTATATTATTTTTCCGCTGCAGTATTGTATTTAAATCTACAATATTCTCTGTTGTATAATATTTATTTATACTCTGTATATTCTTGTATTCTGGTGGAATTGTTGTAATAAACAATGAAATGTTCTTATGTCTGCGTTCTGGTTTTTCGTGTTCTCAAACGATCAGGGGTTATCGAACGGTCTTGTCGGTTTAACGATCGATTCGGATCAAGCGAAATTCTTGTTTGTCACATGTTTTCAGAATGGAAAAGCCTCACGTATTTGGCAAGGTTTGATTTCAGGCCAAGGTGCGAGTTCGAACCTGAAATGTTGGCAAGCTTATCGATAAGACCTACTCCCATCGAAAGGATTGGCGAGAGCCAAAAGCGATATGCAAAGCTTGTCGATTTTATCCAGAAGCTGGGACCAGAGAATAAAGAGTTCGAAGTCGATGAAGAAGGTTGGCTTCGAAAGCAAGGGCGATTAGTTGTTCCTGATATCGATGGATTGAGAGATGAGGTTCTGAGAGAATGTCATCACTCAAAGTTGACGATCCATCCCAGTGGTAATAAGATGTATCATGACATGAATAGAATTTACTACTGGGAGGGGATGATGCGAGATATTGGAAAGTTCATTTCCAAATGCATGAACTGTTAGTTGGTGAAAGCTAAATAGAAGAAGCCGAGTGGCCATTGGAGGTTCCTATATGGAAGCGGGAGCAAGTATCGATGGATTTTATCGATGGATTACCTAGAACTAGGGCAGAAAATGAAGGGAATTGGGTCATTGTGGATCGTTTGACCAAAAGTGCGTGATTCATTCCTGTCAAGTTGACTAGGATGGCGTCGAAGTTGGCTGAACTTTATGTGAAATGGATAGTTAGATTCCATGAAGTCCCAAAGAGTATAGTGAGTGACCGAGATCCATTGTTTACGAGTGGATTTTGGAAGAGTTTGAAAGAAGCTTTAGCAACCGAATTGTGCTTGATTATGGCATATCATCCCCAAACTGATGGTCAGACCGAGAGAGTCAATCGAGTTTTGGAAGATCTCCTAAGAGCTTGTGTGTTGGATTTTGGGGTATCATGGGAGAATCATCTACATCTAGTTGAGTTTGCATATAATAATAGCTACCAGTCGAGCATTGGGATGGCACCATACGAGGCGTTGTATGGGAGGCCGTGTAATTCTCCAGCTTGTTGGTTGGAAACTGGAGATAAGTTGGTACTTGGGCCAGAAATGATAAGGGAGACCTCAGATTGTATCGAGATCGTTCGACAACGAATGAAGCCAGCCCAAGACCGTCAAAAGAGCTATGCTGATAGGCATCGAAAAGATTTGGAATTCGACATTGGTGACATGGTTTTCAGGAAGATTTCGCCGTAGAAGCATGTGGTTCGATTTGGGAGCAAAGGAAAGTTGGCTCCTAGGTTTGTTGGACCATTTCCAATAGTCGAGCGAATTGGAAAGCTCGCATATCGATTGGAGTTACCCGAGAAGATGTCGAGTGTGCATAATGTTTTCCATGTGTCGTTTTTATGTAAGTTCGTGCATGATTCGAATGTGGTGGTATCTCCAGAGCATTACGAAGACCTAGAAGTAGAGACCGCAGTGGCGAAACATCGTAAGCCGCTTCGTGTTGTGGGGAATGACACAAAACAACTTAGGAGGAAGAAGGTTAAGCTCGTCAAGGTACAATGGAGTGAAGATGGTGACGATTGTACATTAGAGACGGAAGAGAGCATGAAGGAGACTCATCCAAAACCCTATGTCGGTAGGACCCTTTGATATCATATCATCGTTATATCGTTGTATCTAGTTGCTATTTGGTAGAATTCCACGTGCTAGGATAAGGATATGGATTTATGGCTTGATGATTGCTAGTTTGGATGATAGAATTGGCTTCTCATGAATGATAGGCAAGCGGAATTGTTGTGATTGCTTGTGTTTGCTTGGAATTTCGGGGGAGAAATTCTAAAGAAGGGGGGAGAACGTAATAGCTTGCATTTTACGTATCGAAAGATCGTAAAATATTTTTATTTTATTCTTGAGGGTTGGATCATTCTCATCTTTTAATATGTTGCTTATGGGGATGTGAGGCATGTCCATAATTTTTACCGTATTTGTTTATGACCATTTTCCTCTATCAGCCTTGTACATGGCATAACTTTTGACTCAGATCAAATCAAAGGGGGAGACCTGTGCCACTGGAAAGGAATTGATGTTTGCCTTTCCATAGAGTGGTTACATTAAAGATTTTCTCAGCGGTTTGGGAGGAATCGCTGTTTTAAGGTTTTTCAATTGGCTGTTCAGGTTTGGAGATCCTAATGGGCTGAATTAGGGAGGCCCATTAGTGGGTTGGTGGAAACTATAAATAGGGGATGAGGGTATGGAGAAAAGGTTACTTCTCCCATTCTCTCATTTGGAGGCCTTGTGCTTCTTCTTCCTCTAACACCTTTCCACCATTATAAATCCAAATCCTAGGAGGGAAATTGAAGATCTAAACCATTGGAGGCTAGATCTACATCATTTCAGGGGCAAATTCACTGGATTGAGGAGTTGGGTTTGAATTGCTCGCTATCCGGATTCATAATTCTATCATTTTATCTTGTATTGGAGAATCGGTTAGTGATTTACATCTCTCACATGGATTCAATGAAGTGTATGAGTGTTTGATTATGTTTTTCGTCATATTCAATCATTTTCCCATAGATCAATGCCAAATTAAGTCCATTTTCAAATGAATCACGCTATGATCTAATTTAGCAAGTTTGAACCATTAATCCTATGCCATTTTCATATGTTTATGTAAGAGGTTTTGGTGAAATTTACATCATTTTAGTAATAATCATCATATTCATGTTGTTAACAATGTTATGACATGTTTATGGATGCATTTGGTGAATTGGTTGAGTTAGTTTCATCGAATTTATCGTTTGGCGAAGTTTTGGTCAAAATCGGAGTTGAAATTGCAATATGCAGGTTTTGGGTCGGTCAGAAGTGGGTCGGGTCGGTTCAAATCTTGTCTTGGGGAACAAGTCAGAAGCAATTCCTAGTCCGTCGGTCATTTTGGATCGGGTAGGTCACGAAGTGGGTTGGGTCGGTCAAAGGGAGATGGAGGCTGGTTATCAGGCCATGACTTTTTGGGTCGGGTCGGTCATGTTGGTGCAACCAGATCGGGTCTGTGAAGACCCGTTATTTTTAACGGCCCAAAATCAATTATAAACGTCATCAAACACGCTTACAACTAATTTTAGATATTAAAAGTAGCGGACCTTAAGTAAAAAAAAATACTAAAGACGATTACTAATACGAAAGATCTCATGATGTAATAAAATAAATAGTTACATAATTATAACATCATAATCCATTTTATTACATTAAACATCCGTAAAACAAATAGCAGCGAAACAATAAGAAGAAACTTTAAATAACAACCTCTAGATCCAACATGCAGGCTAGGCTCCTTTCTTCTTTATTTTTTTACCTTTCTGCCCTCATATCTTCCAACTTTACAAATTCTGTTCAAAGAGGAAAAAGAGTTTCAACTATGTTTGGACTACGCCTAACCCTATACACCCCGACCCAATCTAAAGGTTCCGGTGGCTATTGCATAGGAAAAGACTGCCTACGTACCCTTGTTTAGGGATCAAGCCCACGTAGTTCTATTTCCCGCTCTTCTCTTGAAACACCCCACCTCCGTTAGGGTCACTCTCAAAGGGAATGCCCTAATTTTGGTGGAGGTTTATATGTATAAGTCACAGATACACAAGACAGATATAAATACACATATTTTTGAACAGCGGAAAACAACAACAACTTTTATTTCATTAAAATACGTGTTACACAAACCATGCCATAATTTGTCTTACAATACTTCCAAAAACATAACATCTTCATAACTGTCTTGATTACATTATTTAAAGAAGCATAAAAACATAAGTAAACTGCATAAGTCCCATAATTGCGGTCCAAAGCCATAGTCCAAAACGAAAAAGATCCAAGCAATACATTCTTTCTCTTCAAGCTGGATGTGAAAACTGGTCAAGCTGCAGTATTCCCTCCCTGTGGACCTGGGGGGGGGGAGGGAACGAAAAGGAGACGAAAGAAAAGTAGAGTCAGACATAAAGCCTGAGTAAGTCTAGGACTATTCAGTCTATGAATAAAGAATTGGGCATGATAAGTATAAACTGGAAATGGGAAAGCACTATGAACTAAGCTAAGTTGTCTAGAGTCGAATATACTATCGTACCCCATATTAATCTCTGCACCCATATAAACTAGTTCCCAACAGACACCCCATAATCAGGGTGAAGAGATCCATTTCTAATGATCGGCTCCTACTCGCATAGTTACATGTGTCTTACGGCCCCCGATGTTGTAGCTACCTATGCTGGTCCCACCATGGGGTGTATCAAGTCCCATGGTGGCGGCCCGACACAATTCTAGAATGCACAGGTATACTACTGGTGCCCAGTGCCTAATTTTTCTGCGCCGGAGTGTGTGCACGCCCGCACCCCTTTAGAACCTACACTACTGCACCACCGCCGTCGATTTGACCTCTTACAGTCAACCCAGTAATCGTGCCCCACCCTGCCTAGTTCAGGGTTTCCTGATACACCTTGTAGGGTTACTACTGAAAAGGGTCCCCCGCTACTAGGTTTTCTATTTCTAGTCAACATGCTAAGTTGGTTAAGTGTTCTGTAAACCTAACCCCCAATTAGTCTGTATAGTTTAGCATGTTCAATTTGATTAAGCATTAATTCAATTTACTTAATCCTATCAATCCTGACTCAGCCTTAATTATCTTATTAAAGCCTTGACCTCTCACATTAGACAGGTATTGTTGTGGCTGCCTGTTGTCGGTTGGGTCCGGGCAGTCTTACGCAACAACTCAGTCTAACCTCGGGTCCTTATTGGGCTCCGTGTTTAACCACCCACATTGGATAGGTATTGTTGTGATTACTAGACAGCCGGGCGGTTCCGGGCAGGTTTACATCACAACTCAATCCAACCTCAGGTTAAACACATCGTATTTTCTAAATTTACATATTTTGTCTCTTTTCTTTTTATATGTAAATATTTGCGGCCCATTATTCAAATTCATCTTTATTGGGTAAAATTAATTTATGCCATTTTTTTTAAATGTTGTTGGCATGCGTCAAACATGCCAACACATATGTTCTATATTTTAACCCAATCGTCATTACCCCCGTTTTATATGTTTGCTACAATATAACATATGTTGGGTTTAACATTTAAACCCAACTTAGCCACATGAAAAAGGGGAGGCTTAGAACATGGTTTTTATTATTCTAAGTAACATAAAAAGGGGAGTGTGAACGCATGAACTTGCAACATAACGAACTAATTAACATGAATTAGGCGCATGTGAACTTGCATTGTAATAGCTTATAATCATGGCATAAACATACTTAAACATGAATCATTCTATTCATATAATCATGGCAGAAACATACCTAAACATGAACCATTCTATTCATATAATCATGGCATAAACATACCTAAACATGGATCATGGTTTTTAATCTATTCACGTAAACTGGCAATTGGAATGTAAATCTAACTTAATTATGTATCACATATATCACCATATGATTTTGATAACAACATAGGCCAAAAATATGTTTTCAACTAGGCATAACACCAAACATAGTTTAATCATGTTCATAAAGATGCTTACTTTTGTCTCTAATACAAAAGTATGGTTTTACACTTGAATCATGATGCCAATTCCAACATAAATTCATATAAGCCATAATACTTAGTGGAATCCAATTACACACTAAAAGTGATCATAAAAGTATGTACATCATATTGGCATAATGGTGAATCATATACTTGCATGAATCTCAAATAAACTACCACAACATATGGTCATTAACATGAATCATATACTTGCAAATATCCAATCGTTATACCACAACATTTCCAAATCGTTTAGAATCAAAACATCATACAAATATAGATTATTATCAACACAAATCGAATACAATTCTATTTCTCATTTTACACAAATCAAAACACAATTATTTATTCACATCGGAATAGCACTCTACTTACAACGTATGGCGAATCTTCAATTTAAGAATCTGAATTCTGAATTTGGAGATGCTATCCTTTGTTGTAGGCGTTGTTTTGATTTAATTGACGTTGCTTTAAGCTTTCGAATTGTCTCCTAATTGTCTCTCAATTTCTGACGGCTATTCCTAGTCTTTCCTCAGCAGCATGACGGTCTCATCTCCATTTTTGTTTGTGTGAATTAGGGTGACTCTTAGGTCCTTTTTATAGAGTTTGTGAGTTGATTAGGACCGTCGATGGAGCTTGGTTTAATAATAGCCGTTCGTTTGAAGGAGAGACCAATCAGGAGCTGACACCTAGCCCTAGTGACAAGGCAAGGCTCAGAAAATCGACCAAACACAGACCAGGCCTGCCAGGGGGGCTGGGTTCGACCTGGCTCAGGGGCCAGGTCGACCCCCCAGTCGACCCCCAGGTCGACTATATAGTCGACCTGGGTGCCCCAGGTCGACTACCCAGTCGACCTGGGTGCCTTGGGCGGGAAAATTCCCGCCTCGGCCAAACTGGCCCGATTTTTGAAATTTAAACTTGTTTTCTAAGCTGTTTTGGTCTGTTTGAATTTTAAACTGAATTCTGAAACATCCGGAGGCCATATCTCCCTCATACGGAGTCCGTTTTACGCAAACTCGGACTCTATCTCAAGCAGAATTCCGAGACGAACGCAATGGTGTATCCCGTTTCCCTTAATTCTTTGATTTGAAGTAAGTTATACTTTATTTTGTGAATTTCACTGTTATAGAATACACGGGGTGTTACATTCTCCCCCACTTAATAGGATTTCGTCCCCGAAATCTTCAAGTTTAGGAAGAATGTACGTCCTAACATCCAAACATCCATCTACTCATCCATCAAACATGAGCATCAATTGTCCTTAAAAGACTTCTACTGCTTCATGATCATATGCGAAGTGTGTGTACATGTACTTATCTAATGCAAAAATCAGTCGATCTACTGATTCAGTTGACCTCCTTAATGCAAATTATGTAAGTGCCATGAATCCATTATGTATGCAAATTCTCCTATTCATGATTCTACATGAGTGCACAATCATTCATATAAATGCAACATCCATATGACAACACATTAAACTTCAACCATATACGAATATAAATACATTTATGCATATGCAGTATGAAGTGACTGAGCCGATCTAAAACCTAGATTGTGTGTGTATATGCAACCACGAGCAACCACTAGCAATCACTTGCTGCCACTTGCAACCATCATCCATAACATGTTTCAATTACATGTTTTCATCCAAAGGGTTTCTTCCTAAAAGATAAGGTCGAGGAGATATACCTAAAAAGATAGATAAAAGCGCAACTTAAGGAAAAAGAAAGATCAAAGATGTACCCTCGAAAAGATAAGGATAGGCTGCGCGTATTCTAGCTTCAGTTTCCCAAGTTGCGTCTCCCTCGGCGTCGCTCCACTGAACTTTGACGATCTTGACTTCGTGGTTGCGTAGCTTTTTCACTTCCGTTCCTTATATGCGGGTTGGAATTTTCCTCACGGTTGCTTCGCGTTCCACTTCAGCTTCTTCTGGGATATTTGGCTCTACCACTTCAGCAGATTCATGTAGACATTTTCGGAGGTGCAAAACATGGAAAATGTTGTGAACTCCGGCCAATTTTTCGGGTAGCTCTAATCTATAGGCCATTTTCCCAATTTTCTCGATGATAGGAAATGGCCCTACGAACCTTGGTGCTAGCTTTCCTGTGGTTCCAAAACGAACAACGTTCCTTAGCGGAGATACCTTGAGAAAAACTCTGTCCCCAACCTCAAATTCAAGGTCGGTCCTCCTCTTGTCGGCGTAGGATTTTTGTCTGTCTTGGGCTGTCTTCATCCTTCTCCGTATTAAGTCTACTTTTTCTGAAGTCTCTCGGATCATATCCGGTCCAAGTATGAGCTTGTCAGTAGACTCCCACCAACAAGTGGGCGATCAGCACGGTCTTCCATATAAAGCTTCGAAGGGCGCCATTCCGATGGTTGCTTGGTAGCTGTTGTTGTAGGCAAATTCCACCAAAGGAAGATGGTCTTCCCACGTCCCTCCGAAGTCAAGGACGCACAGTCTTAAAAGGTCCTCCAAAACTCTGTTCACTCTTTCTGTCTGGCCATCGGTTTGGGGATGATAGGCTGTGCTTAAGCAAAACTGTGTGCCTACCGCTTCTTGCAGACTCCACCAAAACTCACTTGGGAAGATAGGGTCTCGGTCACTAACAATGCTGGATGGTATTCCATGGAGTCGAAAAATTTCCTTGAGGTAAAGAGATGCTAGGGATGAGGCAGTTCTTTTACTCTTGACAGGTAAGAAGTGGGCTCTTTTAGTAAGCCTATCCACTATTACCCAAATGCTAGTGTTGCCTCTTCTAGACCTAGGCAGCCCATCAATGAAGTCCATTGAGATGCTATCCCACTTCCACTGCGGGACCTCTAGAGGATGGAGCAGACCGCCAGGTTTTTTTTGTTCCGCCTTAACCTGTTGGCACACCATACACTTAGAAACGAAATCTGCCACGTCCTTCTTCATGCCGTTCCAAAAGAAAGTTCTCTTTATGTCATTGTACATTTTATCCCAGCCTGGATGTATCGTCATCTTGGAGTGATGTGCTTCCTCGAGAACCTTCTTTACTAAATCCCTTGTCTGTGGGACGCATAGTCTTCCGTCTCGCCTTAGCCAACCCTTGTCGTCGATCGAGTATCTGCTGAGATGACTTGAAGTATCACCCATAATGAGCCTATCAATCGTCTCCACAAGCTGAGAGTCTTCGCGTTGTGTTGTCCCTATTGCGTCCACTAAAGTCGGGCGTACTTCGAGAGATGCTAGCAAACCCGGTACAAAATCAGAGGAAGGCCTAAAGTCAAAGCTGGCTATAAACTCTAGGCTTTGTCTTTCAACAAACAGCGGGCTTAGGGTTAGTTTCTTTCGGCTCAACGTGTCTGCCACTACGTTGCCTTTGCCCGGAGTGTAGGAGATCTCGAAATCGTACGAGGTAAGAAACTCCATCCATCTCTGTTGCCTCAAGTTAAGATCTTTCTGCGAGAAAAGATATTTCAACAATTTATGGTCAGTGTAAAGTTCGAACTTTTCACCTAGGAGATAGTGTCGCCAAGACTTGAGTGCAAAGACGATGGCAGCTAACTCAAGATCGTGGGCCGGGTAGTTCTTTTCATGCACTTTCAATTGCCTTCCACCATAAGCTACTACCCTTCCTTCTTGCATTAAGACAGCGCCTAGCCCTGTCCTACATGCATCTGTATAAACTGTGAACATCTTGCCTCCATCTGGCAACGTCAAAACTGGGACTGTTGTAAGAGCCATTTTTAGTCGTTGGAAAGAAAATTCGCAATCCAAGTCCCAATTGAACAATAGATTCTTCTTGGTCAGCTTTGTGAGCGGAGTTGATATCTTTGCAAAGTCTCTGATGAATTTCCGATAGAAGCCTGCTAGCCCGAGAAAGCTTCGGACCTCTGTTGCGTTCTTTGGTGTCTTCCAGTCCTGCACCGCTACTAACTTAGCCGGGTCTACTGCTAACCCTTCTTTGGATACTATGTGCCCTCCTCTCTCCAAAAGTGGCATTTGGAGAATTTGGCTTTTAGTTGATGGACTCGCAGGGTTTCCATGATTTCCCTTAGGTGATGAGCATGCTCTTGTTCACTCTTTGAGAAGATCAAGATATCGTCTACGAAGACCACTACGAACTTGTTGAGGAATTCTCTGAACACCCTACTGATAAGGTCCACGAAGTAAGCGGGTGCATTTGTCAAGCCAAAAGGCATGACAAGCTATTCAAAGAAGCCGTTTGGGGTTCTGAATGTTGTCTTATCGATACTATCTTCAGCCACCCTTAGCTGATGAAATCCGGTTGCTAAATCGAGTTGGGTGAAAACAGACGCTCCTACAAGCTGATCAAACAGATCGTCAATTCTGGGGAGAGGGTGCCTATTCTTTTTCGTTAGTTTGTTGAGCTCCCTATAGTCAACACATAGACGGAGTGAACCATCCGCCTTTGTAGCGAACACCACTGGAGCGCCCCATTCTGAAATACTCCTTCTAATGAACCCCTTTTCTAGAAGCTCTTTAATCTGTTTACTGAGCTCTTTCCTTTCCCGTGGAGCCATGTGTCTAACGGGCAACGCAACGGGCTTTGCATTATCTACAATATATATGCGGAAGTCTATTTCCCACTTCGGAGGTAAGCCCTTCACCTCTTCGAAGACATTCGGATATTCCCGGACCACTCTAACCGATTGAAAACTCTCAACAGAAGCATCTAGCGATTCAAGATAACTAAGCATAACCGCATACGAGGGATTACAAGTAATTTCCAGAGTGTTACCGAGTTGGGTCAGAAGCCTAACAACCCTTTTCTCACAATCCAGGATGGCACCATTACTGGATAGCCAATCCATGCCAAAATCAAACCATATCCCGAAAAGTCCAAAACAAAGGCACTACATTTAAATTCTACGCTTAGAATAGAAATTTTCAATCCCACACAGATCATAAATAAATAAGCTGGGCCCCCAATTGGATTTGAAACAATTACGGGGTCCTCTACCATTCTAGTTTCTAGGTGCAGAGATTCTACTAAAGCAGATGAGATAAAGGAGTGTGATGCGCCAAAATCGAATAAAGTGCGAACTGGGTGATCATAAAGATAAACTACACTTTCTACAGAAGTATTTATACCTCGCTGCTGCAGAGGTGGCGCTTCTAGCGCATGAACTTGTGCCCTTGAGGTGGATCCAGCCCTCTGTCCCTGCCCTCGCTTCTTTGGACAATCCATAGCCAAGTGGTCTGTCTCACCACAAGAAAAGCACTCACCATTCATCTTGGCCTTCTTTTTCCGGCAGTATTTCACTAAGTGCCCCACTTTGCCATAGAAATTACACTTCCTCTTCTCTTTGTTGTCTTTCCCGCCCTTCTTAAAGTCTGTCTTCATAGGCTGTAAACCCTCTTTCTTCCCTTGAGAGCTTTCTGCCTTTGACTCCTTCTTTCCCTTATCCTCTTCGTTCAGCAATGCCATATGCACCAACCTTTCATACGTAGCTCCCATGGGTATATGGGTCATGGCCAAACTGTGTAATGGCTCATTCAACCCCTTGACAAAGCGGAGAGCCTTCTTGTGCGGGGTGTTGACTAGGTCCAGTCCGAACCTAGCCAGCTGATCGAACTGGTTTACATACTCTTTGACTGTCATATTCCCTTGCTTAAGAAATAAGAATTTTTCCAACTGAAGACTCCTTTCAGCTTCTGAGAGAAATTTAGCCTCAAACCTTGCCCTAAAATCCTCCCATGTTTCCACTGGTCTTTCTGCATTAGTGACTTCCCACTAGTAGGAAGCCTCGCCTTTAAGTAGCCATACTGCCAGTTGTACCTTCTGCCTATCTTCTACCTCAAAGATGACGAATAAGTCCTCGGTATCTTTCAGCCAATTCCTGGCTACTACGAAGGACTCAGTTCCATGAAAGTCCTTTCCTCCCATAGCTTTAAAATCTTTACATATCTTAGCAAAAGTATTTCCCCGCGGAGGAGGTGGAGGAAGAGGTGCTGCTGCAGCTGGATGATTTCCTGCAGCTGGAAGAGGAGGAACGGTAGGACCTGTCTGAGTGGCCCTTGCTTCTAAGAATCGTCTAAACCAACCAGATATTGGTATACCCTCTGGCAAGTTAAGTTCTTCGGACATGCTGAAACAAAAAGGATAGATTCAAAACGAAGGATAAAAGATAGTACCTATGGCTTTGGGGGACTATGCCTTTTTAAAATAAAATAATATTTTATCTTTAAAATGCTTCTTTAAATTTTCTTTCGAAAATAAATTTTCAAAACTTTTATCTTATCTGGTAAACCTATGCTCAGATACCAAGTGAAACACCCCACCTCCGTTAGGGTCACTTTCAAAGGGAATGCCCTAATTTTGGTGGAGGTTTATGAGACGACCCGATTTCCCGTTCTCACGGAAACAAGGTTATCTTTGGAATATAACACAGAAACATATAATAGCAGAACAGAATTAAATAAATACACCAGAATGAACAACAAAATATACTGGATAAAAATAATCATCAGAGTTACACAGTATACAGGATCTTACTTAGTACAAATACAGTTCAGCTATACATAAATGTCTACAGCGGAAATAAACAAAATATGTACAATAGGAGCTGAACAGCATAAAAAGAAATAAATGATAGAATCCATCTTCAGCTCCAGCTATCCAGAAGAGAACCAGCTAAACCTGAATACAAGGCTGCCCGTGTAGAAAAAGGGGCACCCGAGTTTGAGAGTGAAACAAACTACGAGTCAGTCATGGGACTGGTATGAGAAATCCACTCAACACATATATAATTGGCTAATCACAGGACCACGCCACTTTCGTGGAACGGGTTTACTCCATTGGATTGCCAGTGCTTTAAAACAAATCTTTCTTTTAAACATCGCTATGCTTTTTATAAAAATGAAGCCGTTATAAGACTCAGTTCCCATCACACAATGCAACGCAAACCGGAGGATAGAGTTTTTACCTTATAACGGCCAAAATATGCTTGATACGAATAAAACAAAGGCATTTGATATTATTGCTAGTGTATATATGTTTTGAAAACAATTTCAAATCATAACTATCAATCATAGACGGCATTAATGCCCCATACCACTATGTCGCCATATATAGGTATACAATCAAAACCGCACAATCACGTATTTGGAAATTGGATTTCCGTCATGAACCAAGGCAAAAGATAGTCCTTACCGAATTCGAGACGCTCTAGCCCGCCCCTCAGGAACAGCCGCAACTGCCCCCTGGATCGTCAGGGCCGGTCCACCGATGTGGATTATTATGCCTGAACAATACGTTTCCCCGCCCTTTGGGGCGTAAACGAGCCAACGAATGACTCCATCGGACCCGGATCGTCCGATCAAACCGAGGCGCCTCGCAACAGCAACAACCACATAGGTGAAAAGTATATAAATGTCAGGGCTGGTAGGTCACTGACACCACCCTAGCTAGAAAGAAACGCATGCCCTCCCTGAGGTCCTTCCTCCCGTTTTAGGTTCCTACCGGGGTGTGAGGCTCGCGAATTCACGTTACACACAAAGCTACGCCACACAGGCGGTGCTTTGATCATCACCACAAGACTTTGCTTTTCAACAGAAGCCCTGATCACTGCATCTTAGCATGCCACACAGAATAAATCCTATGTCAGACACACAGTCCATTTACAAGTCCGTTCTGGGTCTGAACGAAACCGGAGGCACTAAATACCTCGCAAACCCTTTGATCAACACGTACGTCTGAACGATCACCACTCATTATCCATATTTCGGGATGCCTCCCAATCAGGACCTCGGTTACCATCCAAACGAGGTGAAGATCTCCGGTCTTCGACCATCGTCTTCATCTTCGAATTTCAATCGTCGGTCGATTATTCGAAATGAGAATTAACTCGGCCTTTTCAAATAATTCACGTATATTCAGAATTTCAAATCGATTTATTTCAATGGTTAAATTATTCAACAACACCAATTGTGTTCTTTAATATAGTTTTCACACCAAACACATTCAACCATCAAACATCACATAAATCAAGCAAATTCAGTTTATTTCCATTCCATATCGCTTACGATATTTTATAACTATTTATCGCTATTTTTATTTATTTTAAAATAGCTAATATATTCAAAACGACGTTTCGGGCCATAACGTGGCCGTGGCGCTGTTTTTCTTCAGATTTGATTTACACATATCTGAAAATCTAACCGTTGGATCTTCACAAAATTTACATCATTAGAAATGTCTTTTCAAAACGAATCCAACGGTTCCAGTTTCGGGAAAATCCGACGGTCGGATCTCCCGGTACAATCGTTTGAAGTTTTGATTTCAAAATACGAACTGCAGCGTCGTTATTCGATTAAATATAATTTTATTTATATATATAAATAAATATAATCGTTTCTGGCGCTGTTTTTCTTCAGATTTGAATTAAACATTCCAGACAATCCAACCGTTGGATTTCTACAAGGTTGGTGCCGTTGGAAAGATTATTCCAAGGCGAACCCGACGGTTGAGGTTTCGGGAAAATCCAATGGTCGGATTTCCCGTACTAGTCGTTTGAAATTACGGTTTCGAAATACGAACTGCACGGCTTCGTTTCGTTTTAATTTTATTTATATTTATATAGTTATATAAATATAGTTCATTCAACGATTTCAATATCGTTTTAACTTCAAAAAATTTTCTAACTCCTTAAATTTTGGAAAAATTTCGCCATAACCTCCCCTGTACCGGGAGCGTCGGGAAATCGCAAATAGCGTCCCGGTCCTTCTAATCTCAAAAAGAAAAAAAAAAGAAAAAGCCAAGCGGCTAGCCAATAGGCTCAAAATCATCACCCAAACAAATCAGTAAATGTGTACCTATTTGTCGGGCACAAAATTTTATTCCTCTTCTCTAGCCCCTTTGCTATAACCTGTTCAAAGAATATTGCATGTACATATATATACAGTTCATATCATTTTTCATTTTCTATTCAACTTCATATTTGATTTCTATTAGGTTTTAAAAACACCATTCATTCTAATGTTACATAAATAGGTGCAAATCATTTCATTAGCTAATTAATGAATATTTCAACTCATATATGTTTATTTTGAACAAGTGGCTATTTTCAACATTTCACATTTCAACGATTTATGCATACAATAAAAATGTGATTTTTATTGTAAAACGATTCATTTCAAAACACTATTTTTCTATATAGTTCACATAGTCGATAAAAGGTGATATTTATTATCAAACAGTTTATTTCAAAATATGAATACCATTCAACACATGAATTTCTAAACAACGAATGAATATCAATTCAACACATGAATGTTTTCAATAGTTTTTATATATCGATAAAAATGTGATTTTTATTATCGAACGATTTATTTCAAAATATGAATACCATTCAACACATGAATTTCTAAACAACGAATGAATATCAATTCAACACATGAATGTTTTCAATAGTTTTTAGATATAGATAAAAATGTGATTTTTATTATCTAACAGTTTATTTCAAAATATGAATACCATTCAACACATGAATTTCTAAACAACGAATGAATATCAATTCAACACACGAATGTTTTCAATAGTTTTTAGATATAGATAAAAATGTGATTTTTATTATCTAACAGTTTATTTCAAAATATGAATACCATTCAACACATGAATTTCTAAACAACGAATGAATATCAATTCAACACACGAATGTTTTCAATATAAGGAATAAATATAGTTTAAGCATATGAAAATAATTCAAACACACAAATATTATTCAAAATTTCGGCAGCATAACGGCAGGGTAGTTACACCGGCACCGTCCCTAGTACGGCTCCTCGCTCTACCTTAAAACCTCGCGGTTTTTGACAATGGGAATCATGCATCTAATTCGCACGCAGGCGGCATGTTTATATTTTTTTTCCATTTCCACAAACTAATCCTATGTGGTTTCAACCAAATATTTTCCAATCACAATTGGGTATTTTTCAACCACAATCAACCAATATCAATCACAAACAATCCCAAACAATCAATCAATTCCAACCAATAAATATCGTCCATGGTTTGTGGACGAGGGGCGTATATATATATATATATATATAGATATTTATATATAGCAGTTCATTTTCAACTCATATATGTTTATTTATAAAAAGAATTTGAAGAGTGAGAAATCCTCACCAATAGCTATCCACTCACACGATTGTTCCTTAATAGAAACTTCGCCTACTTCGCCTTGTTGTTGCTTTCGTTTCCCGTATTCTCTACATAAGTAAAAATCGAATTTTTACCATGCTATTCAATATATATAAAAATATGATTTTTACTTTTGCTTTCACATATAAAAAATATGATTTTTGCTTTCACATATAAAAATATGATTTTTGCTTTCACATATAAAAATATGTTTTCTATTTTATAAGTCATTTTTAAAATCAGTTTTTATATTCTTTAAAATTTCTTTAAAATCAAATCAGTTTTTATTTAAAAAAACAAAATCAGTTTTTATTCTTTAAAAAAATTCAGTTTTATTTCTTTATATTTTAAAACAGTTTCAGTTTTAAACTTTATTTAATTTATTCAGTTTTTACCTTTTTTTATTCCTTTTCAAAATCAGTTTTTCTCTTTTTTTTTTTTTTATAAATGCAGTTTTATTTTATTTATTTTTTATTTCAAAAACAGGTTTTTATACTTTTTATAAAATTCAGTTTAATACTTATTAAACAAATCACAGTATTTAAAATCAGAACTTAAAACAAAAATAAAATAAATAAATCAAATTAAAAAAAACTTACAGTGCTTCGAAGAAGGGGGGGGGATGCTGATGTCGGCGGCGGCACTTCTGGGGGGGGGAAATGAAGGCGTCGGAGGAGGTGGGCGTTCGCTGGTTCGAACGGTGGTGTCGCGACTGGATTCGACGGGGGGTGCTCGAGGTGGAGGCGGAGGCTGCGGGGAGGCGGTGAGTGGCTTCGAGATGGGGGGTGGCGGCGTGAGTTCGTCGGCGGCTCGAGGTTGGGGGGGGGGGCGGCTCCGATTAGATTTAGGTTTTTGGTTTTTTTTTTTCTTTTTTTTTTTCTTCTGTTTCGAATTATAACTAACGGGGGGGGGCCAATCAGAAGGGAAAAAGGGGGAGAAAGAGTACCCTTTTTTTTTTTTTTTATTTAATTTAAATTTGCAAAAGGGTTGACTTTCATCCACGACCTCGAAACGGGGCCCACCGCCTGTCGCCCATAGCGTTTCACCCCCATTCCGAACACAATGGGATATGTATCGCAAGCTGGTTTGATCATTACAATCGGTTTCCTTTTGAATTTACATTTAAATCACTATATTGAATTTTAAACGCACATTTCAAATTACCGGGGTCACATACTAACTAGAAAAATTCCAGAAAAATATTTTCTAGTTTCGTATTGACGATTCGGTCCTAACAAAACTAGTTTCGTCGAATTCTGAGACCGTTTGAAAAATGGCCAATTTCCAGTCGATTAAATTCAATAGAAACTGGTCAAACGCGTTTTCTTTTGCCACGCTCACATATTGATTCGAAAAATTATGAAATTTGAAACCTAGCAATAACTTGACACTGCGGACCCAACAAAAGTGGTTTCGTCGAAATCCGAGGTCGTTTGCAAAATGTCCATTTTTAAGGGCCTGAATTCCATAGCGACTATTCAGAATTTTTAACTGGACATATCTTTTGATTCCCGCTATCAAATTCCGATTGGTTAGATTCGTTAGAAAGATATTACCAATAAGATCCTAATGTTTTTGGTCTCACTAAAATCCGGATTGTTTTGCACCCGGTATATTCAATTGAAGTTTGAAATCGAATTATCGAACTACCGCGCCATTTTCAATTCTATATATAATTATAATTAATTATATTCGTTTTCAAATGTCGATTCAAACTCAGTTTTCATCGTCATTAACTAAAATATTTATTTTAAATATTTAAAATCCATTATTTTAGCCAATTTAAAATTTTTAAATTGGTTCAGATTTTCTGGGTCGTTACAATCTCCCCCACTTAAAACTTTTCGTCCCCGAAAAGGAATAAAGTCGAAAGTGGTTTGATAATTCTACGATCACACAATACAACAACCAATTTGTTTTTAATATTCAGAGTATAGAATAAACAATGCACATCCATGGGAAGAAAATAGCAACAGAATAGAGAATTAAATGGTAATGCAAAGTAGGGTAAATGTACCTTGCACCGGAGTCAATCAGAGATATCTACTCGGCATCTAGGATAAGCTTTCTGAATGCTCTCCTCAGTTTCCCAAGTACAATCTCGCGGATCTCCACTCCATTGCACTTTGACTAAGTGAACCTTCTTGTTCCTCAGCTCTTTGGCTTCTTTGCCGATAATCTTTAGCGGCTCTCGCCTCACAGCTAATTCTGGAGTAATTTCTATGTCCTGCTGAGCTGCTTCTTCCACGATCAAGTCTGGATCATGAACGTGCTTTCGAAGTTGAGATATATGAAATACATCATGCACACCAGGCAACCAGTCAGGCAATTTGACCCTATAAGCGAGAGTTCCAATCCGTTCCAGAATAGGAAACGGACCAATAAATTTGGGTGCTAGCTTTCCAGTTTTACCGAACCTGATAACTCCTCTCATCGGCGATACTTTCAAATATACATAGTCGCCAACCTCAAAGGATATATCTCTTCTTCTTTTATCGGCATAGCTCTTTTGTCGGCTTTGAGCGGCGAGCAATCGTTTCTTAATAAAATCGACTTTGTCGGCCGCTTCTCGAATCATATCAGGACCCAACACAAGTCTATTTCCTGGTTCGACCCAGCAAGCAGGAGATCGGCAAGGTCTACCATACAATGCTTCGAATGGCGACATTGTCAGACTCACCTGGTAGCTGTTGTTATAAGAGAACTCAGCCAAATGTAGATTGTCTTCCCATGATCCACCGAAATCTATAACACAAGCCCGCAATAGATCTTCTAGAATGCGATTCACCCTCTCAGTCTGACCGTCTGTCTGAGGATGATAAGCGGTGCTCAAGTTTAACTTCGTTCCCAGCTCGACTTGAAATGCTTCCCAGAATTTACTAGTGAATATTGTATCTCTATCACTGACTATACTGAGCGGCACTCCATGCAGTCTAACTATTTCCCTGAAGTATATCTGCGCCAGACTCTGAGCAGTTCTGTTTGATTTGACAGGTATAAAATGGGCGGTCTTCGTGAAGCGATCTACGATCACCCAAATACTGTCATTTCCTTTTCTGGTTCTGGGCAAACCATCAATGAAATCCATGGAGATATGCTCCCACTTCCAACCAGGAACTTCCAGCGGTTGTAATAATCCAGCCAGTTTCTGTTGGTCGCTTTTAACTAGCTGGCAAGTAGGGCATCGACTAACATATATCGAAACGTCTCTTTTCATAGCCTTCCACCAGAAAGTTCTTTTGAGATCGTTATACATTTTGGCCACACCAGGATGGATACTCAGCTTGGACTTGTGACACTCGTCTAACACTTCCCTTTTTAACTCTGGGATGTCAGGAACACAAATCCTTCCTTTTAATCTCAAGGTCTCGTCGTTATCTATTTGAAAACACGAGGGTTCGCCTTTCTGAATCCTTTTGATCATATCTTTAATAAAGTTATCCTCCTTCTGAAGAATAGATATTTTGTCAATCAAGGAAGTCGTGATAATAAAGCTGGCGATCATTACATTCTTTCGACTCAGCGCATCGGCCACGACATTGGCTTTCCCTGGAGTATATATAATTTCAAAGTCATATGCTGCAAGAAACTCCAGCCAACGTTGCTGCCTCAAATTCAAGTCCTTCTGAGTGAACAGATACTTTAATGACTGATGATCTGTAAACAGTTCGAATCTCTCACCGAGAAGATAGTGTCTCCAGATTTTCAAAGAGAATATGATAGCCAATAACTCAAGATCATGAGTTACATAGTTTTTCTCGTGCGGCTTCAGTTGACGGCTAGCATAAGCAATTACTTGGCCTCTTTGCATTAACACTGCGCCAAGGCCTTCTCTAGAAGCATCAGTCCAGACTTTTAGATCCTGGTTGCCATCAATGATGGTTAACACTGGAGCTGTTGTTAATCTTAACTTTAGCTCTTCAAAAGCCTCCTCACTCTTTTCAGTCCATTTGAACTTAGAATGCTTCTTTGTAAGCTTCGTTAAGTGGCCAGATATCTTCGAAAAGTCTTTAACGAACTTCCGATAATAGCTAGCCAGTCCAAGAAAACTGCGAACTTCAGTGGGAGTACTGGGCTGTTTCCAATTTTGAATGGCTGTGATTTTGCTTGGATCCACAGCGATTCCATCTTTCGATACGACATGGCCCAGAAATTTCACTTCATCTTGCCAGAATATACATTTGGAAAACTTTGCTTTCAATACATTCCTTCTGAGGATTTCTAACACTTGTTCCAGATGCTTTTCATGTTCGGCCTTTGATTTAGAGAAGATTAGAATATCATCAATAAAAACCAGAACGAATTTATTCAAAACCCCTCTGAACACTCTATTCATCAGATCGACGAAATAAGCTGGAGCGTTACATAAGCCGAACGGCATTACTAACCACTCGTAGAATAAGTCGGGGCCTCTGAACGCTGTCATTGGAACACACTCTTCGGCAATTCGAAGTTGATGGAAACCTGTAGCTAGGTCCATTCGCGAAAATACTTGTGCTCCATTTAATCGATCCAACAAATCATCTATTCGCGGCAATGGATATTTGTTCTTTATGGTCTGCTTGTTCAAATCACGATAATCCACACATAGACGTAGAGTACCGTCAGATTTTGGGACAAACACCACTGCTGCACCCCAATCAGAGAAACTAGGCCTTATCAGACCTTTCCATACTAGTTGTCTTGTTTGATTGTCTAATTCCTCCTTCTCTTTCAAGGACATTCTTCGAATAGCGTGAACTACCGGCCTTGCATTCGGAATCAAAGCAATCTTGAAATCTATTTCTCTCTGCGGAGGTAAGCGAACAACTTCTTCGAACACATCCGCATAGTTCTTGACAACAGGAATGTCTTTGATGAGGTCAGGAATATTCTCTGTGACTTCAGGGATATTTTCTATTTGGGCTGGAGAAACATTCAAAGCTGCCCAGAAGTCCTTTCTATTAGCATTCTGACCTTCACAGGGAATGGTTATATAATCACCTGATTTAATCTTCGCCTTTACGACCCTCTCGGCGCATTTGACTTCAGCTTCATATTTGGTCAACCAGTCTAACCCCAAGATAAGATCAAACTCTTTGAAATTCATGACGACCGCGATGGTAGGAAACCGATAACGAGAGAAAGAAACCGGCACTCCACAAATCCAACTGAGATCAATGGAACCCCCAACTGGATTCTGGACAGTCATTGGTTCCTTGAGCTTCTTCAAATTCAAATCCAGTTTCTTAGCTGCATCTTTGGAAATGAAGCTTCGTGACGCGCCTGTGTCAAACAGTACTTTAACTGGGATGTCTTTGACAGTTAGCGTGCCTTCTAAAACATCTGGCCTTTCCTGAATAGCTGAGGGCTCAGAAGTTTCTGCCACTTCATTCACTTGAACTATCTCAGTCTTTTTCAACTGCCAGCAATCTTGCTTTACGTGACCAAACTGGTCGCATTGATTGCACCTTTGCTTTCCTTGAAAATCCTTCTTTGCTTTAGATCCACTCTTTCTTTGTTCGTTCCAAGATTTGCAACTTATCGCCAAATGTCCTTTTCTATTGCAGCTTGAGCACGTGGCGGTCATTATTCGTTCGTTCCCAGATTCAGCCCTTTTTCTCTTGGCACTGGGCCTCTTATTGACTTCAGACCTCGTACTGGTTTCAGGAATATCAGTTTCTGACCCTGTTTTGTCACTAGAACAGACTTCTTCTTCGTCGCGCAACATTCCTTTCTTATGGAGATCTTCGTACTGATAAGCCATATAAATCATTTCTGAGAAAGGAAGCTTCACATGCCCCAATACCTTATTCTGGTATTTCCTTTGAAGTCCGTGAATAAATCTCAGATTTTTCCTCTTCGGATTTTGAATTAGATGAGGAGCAAAGTGAGAAAGTTCATTAAATTTCTTATGATATTCGGGAATTGTCATGTCTCCTTGTATCAGATAAGAAAATTCGTCGCATAGTCGCTCTGTCGCTTCGGGAGGAGTAAATCTTTCTAAGAAAATCACTTTGAATCTGTCCCAGGTGATATCACCTTCTGGATTATCCTTAACAACAGAATCCCACCAGAACAAAGCTTCATCTTCCAGTGCCCAGGAGGCCAGTAATCTTTTCTGGTCATCCCTAAGCTTTAATGCTTCGAATATTTTCTCAACCGAACGAATCCAAGCTTGGGTTCTCATAATAGATTCTTCGCCCGAGAACGGCTTTCCACCCAGATTTCTATACTTCATGAATAGAGCTTCAATATCCGGGCTAGTATTACTTCTTCTGTTTCTGGCACTCATTTTCTAGTTCTTCTGCAGATAGCAGATCAAGTGTCAGGTCACAGAAAAGGTATTTTAAAATATAGAGACAAATACTTGAAGTGTAAATGTGTCTATCGAAGTGTATTCATTCTGCTTTACTCATACTAGGATATTGCTGATCCTATCTGTATTGAGTTACCCGTCCTAGAACACTACTGGTTCTATTTCTGACGAGTTCGTTCAAATGTTATATTCCAGAACTAAGCTTAACCAAAGCTCTGATACCACGTTGAGACGACCCGATTTCCCGTTCTCACGGAAACAAGGTTATCTTTGGAATATAACACAGAAACATATAATAGCAGAACAGAATTAAATAAATACACCAGAATGAACAACAAAATATACTGGATAAAAATAATCATCAGAGTTACACAGTATACAGGATCTTACTTAGTACAAATACAGTTCAGCTATACATAAATGTCTACAGCGGAAATAAACAAAATATGTACAATAGGAGCTGAACAGCATAAAAAGAAATAAATGATAGAATCCATCTTCAGCTCCAGCTATCCAGAAGAGAACCAGCTAAACCTGAATACAAGGCTGCCCGTGTAGAAAAAGGGGCACCCGAGTTTGAGAGTGAAACAAACTACGAGTCAGTCATGGGACTGGTATGAGAAATCCACTCAACACATATATAATTGGCTAATCACAGGACCACGCCACTTTCGTGGAACGGGTTTACTCCATTGGATTGCCAGTGCTTTAAAACAAATCTTTCTTTTAAACATCGCTATGCTTTTTATAAAAATGAAGCCGTTATAAGACTCAGTTCCCATCACACAATGCAACGCAAACCGGAGGATAGAGTTTTTACCTTATAACGGCCAAAATATGCTTGATACGAATAAAACAAAGGCATTTGATATTATTGCTAGTGTATATATGTTTTGAAAACAATTTCAAATCATAACTATCAATCATAGACGGCATTAATGCCCCATACCACTATGTCGCCATATATAGGTATACAATCAAAACCGCACAATCACGTATTTGGAAATTGGATTTCCGTCATGAACCAAGGCAAAAGATAGTCCTTACCGAATTCGAGACGCTCTAGCCCGCCCCTCAGGAACAGCCGCAACTGCCCCCTGGATCGTCAGGGCCGGTCCACCGATGTGGATTATTATGCCTGAACAATACGTTTCCCCGCCCTTTGGGGCGTAAACGAGCCAACGAATGACTCCATCGGACCCGGATCGTCCGATCAAACCGAGGCGCCTCGCAACAGCAACAACCACATAGGTGAAAAGTATATAAATGTCAGGGCTGGTAGGTCACTGACACCACCCTAGCTAGAAAGAAACGCATGCCCTCCCTGAGGTCCTTCCTCCCGTTTTAGGTTCCTACCGGGGTGTGAGGCTCGCGAATTCACGTTACACACAAAGCTACGCCACACAGGCGGTGCTTTGATCATCACCACAAGACTTTGCTTTTCAACAGAAGCCCTGATCACTGCATCTTAGCATGCCACACAGAATAAATCCTATGTCAGACACACAGTCCATTTACAAGTCCGTTCTGGGTCTGAACGAAACCGGAGGCACTAAATACCTCGCAAACCCTTTGATCAACACGTACGTCTGAACGATCACCACTCATTATCCATATTTCGGGATGCCTCCCAATCAGGACCTCGGTTACCATCCAAACGAGGTGAAGATCTCCGGTCTTCGACCATCGTCTTCATCTTCGAATTTCAATCGTCGGTCGATTATTCGAAATGAGAATTAACTCGGCCTTTTCAAATAATTCACGTATATTCAGAATTTCAAATCGATTTATTTCAATGGTTAAATTATTCAACAACACCAATTGTGTTCTTTAATATAGTTTTCACACCAAACACATTCAACCATCAAACATCACATAAATCAAGCAAATTCAGTTTATTTCCATTCCATATCGCTTACGATATTTTATAACTATTTATCGCTATTTTTATTTATTTTAAAATAGCTAATATATTCAAAACGACGTTTCGGGCCATAACGTGGCCGTGGCGCTGTTTTTCTTCAGATTTGATTTACACATATCTGAAAATCTAACCGTTGGATCTTCACAAAATTTACATCATTAGAAATGTCTTTTCAAAACGAATCCAACGGTTCCAGTTTCGGGAAAATCCGACGGTCGGATCTCCCGGTACAATCGTTTGAAGTTTTGATTTCAAAATACGAACTGCAGCGTCGTTATTCGATTAAATATAATTTTATTTATATATATAAATAAATATAATCGTTTCTGGCGCTGTTTTTCTTCAGATTTGAATTAAACATTCCAGACAATCCAACCGTTGGATTTCTACAAGGTTGGTGCCGTTGGAAAGATTATTCCAAGGCGAACCCGACGGTTGAGGTTTCGGGAAAATCCAATGGTCGGATTTCCCGTACTAGTCGTTTGAAATTACGGTTTCGAAATACGAACTGCACGGCTTCGTTTCGTTTTAATTTTATTTATATTTATATAGTTATATAAATATAGTTCATTCAACGATTTCAATATCGTTTTAACTTCAAAAAATTTTCTAACTCCTTAAATTTTGGAAAAATTTCGCCATAACCTCCCCTGTACCGGGAGCGTCGGGAAATCGCAAATAGCGTCCCGGTCCTTCTAATCTCAAAAAGAAAAAAAAAAGAAAAAGCCAAGCGGCTAGCCAATAGGCTCAAAATCATCACCCAAACAAATCAGTAAATGTGTACCTATTTGTCGGGCACAAAATTTTATTCCTCTTCTCTAGCCCCTTTGCTATAACCTGTTCAAAGAATATTGCATGTACATATATATACAGTTCATATCATTTTTCATTTTCTATTCAACTTCATATTTGATTTCTATTAGGTTTTAAAAACACCATTCATTCTAATGTTACATAAATAGGTGCAAATCATTTCATTAGCTAATTAATGAATATTTCAACTCATATATGTTTATTTTGAACAAGTGGCTATTTTCAACATTTCACATTTCAACGATTTATGCATACAATAAAAATGTGATTTTTATTGTAAAACGATTCATTTCAAAACACTATTTTTCTATATAGTTCACATAGTCGATAAAAGGTGATATTTATTATCAAACAGTTTATTTCAAAATATGAATACCATTCAACACATGAATTTCTAAACAACGAATGAATATCAATTCAACACATGAATGTTTTCAATAGTTTTTATATATCGATAAAAATGTGATTTTTATTATCGAACGATTTATTTCAAAATATGAATACCATTCAACACATGAATTTCTAAACAACGAATGAATATCAATTCAACACATGAATGTTTTCAATAGTTTTTAGATATAGATAAAAATGTGATTTTTATTATCTAACAGTTTATTTCAAAATATGAATACCATTCAACACATGAATTTCTAAACAACGAATGAATATCAATTCAACACACGAATGTTTTCAATAGTTTTTAGATATAGATAAAAATGTGATTTTTATTATCTAACAGTTTATTTCAAAATATGAATACCATTCAACACATGAATTTCTAAACAACGAATGAATATCAATTCAACACACGAATGTTTTCAATATAAGGAATAAATATAGTTTAAGCATATGAAAATAATTCAAACACACAAATATTATTCAAAATTTCGGCAGCATAACGGCAGGGTAGTTACACCGGCACCGTCCCTAGTACGGCTCCTCGCTCTACCTTAAAACCTCGCGGTTTTTGACAATGGGAATCATGCATCTAATTCGCACGCAGGCGGCATGTTTATATTTTTTTTCCATTTCCACAAACTAATCCTATGTGGTTTCAACCAAATATTTTCCAATCACAATTGGGTATTTTTCAACCACAATCAACCAATATCAATCACAAACAATCCCAAACAATCAATCAATTCCAACCAATAAATATCGTCCATGGTTTGTGGACGAGGGGCGTATATATATATATATATATATAGATATTTATATATAGCAGTTCATTTTCAACTCATATATGTTTATTTATAAAAAGAATTTGAAGAGTGAGAAATCCTCACCAATAGCTATCCACTCACACGATTGTTCCTTAATAGAAACTTCGCCTACTTCGCCTTGTTGTTGCTTTCGTTTCCCGTATTCTCTACATAAGTAAAAATCGAATTTTTACCATGCTATTCAATATATATAAAAATATGATTTTTACTTTTGCTTTCACATATAAAAAATATGATTTTTGCTTTCACATATAAAAATATGATTTTTGCTTTCACATATAAAAATATGTTTTCTATTTTATAAGTCATTTTTAAAATCAGTTTTTATATTCTTTAAAATTTCTTTAAAATCAAATCAGTTTTTATTTAAAAAAACAAAATCAGTTTTTATTCTTTAAAAAAATTCAGTTTTATTTCTTTATATTTTAAAACAGTTTCAGTTTTAAACTTTATTTAATTTATTCAGTTTTTACCTTTTTTTATTCCTTTTCAAAATCAGTTTTTCTCTTTTTTTTTTTTTTATAAATGCAGTTTTATTTTATTTATTTTTTATTTCAAAAACAGGTTTTTATACTTTTTATAAAATTCAGTTTAATACTTATTAAACAAATCACAGTATTTAAAATCAGAACTTAAAACAAAAATAAAATAAATAAATCAAATTAAAAAAAACTTACAGTGCTTCGAAGAAGGGGGGGGGATGCTGATGTCGGCGGCGGCACTTCTGGGGGGGGGAAATGAAGGCGTCGGAGGAGGTGGGCGTTCGCTGGTTCGAACGGTGGTGTCGCGACTGGATTCGACGGGGGGTGCTCGAGGTGGAGGCGGAGGCTGCGGGGAGGCGGTGAGTGGCTTCGAGATGGGGGGTGGCGGCGTGAGTTCGTCGGCGGCTCGAGGTTGGGGGGGGGGCGGCTCCGATTAGATTTAGGTTTTTGGTTTTTTTTTTTCTTTTTTTTTTTCTTCTGTTTCGAATTATAACTAACGGGGGGGGGCCAATCAGAAGGGAAAAAGGGGGAGAAAGAGTACCCTTTTTTTTTTTTTTTATTTAATTTAAATTTGCAAAAGGGTTGACTTTCATCCACGACCTCGAAACGGGGCCCACCGCCTGTCGCCCATAGCGTTTCACCCCCATTCCGAACACAATGGGATATGTATCGCAAGCTGGTTTGATCATTACAATCGGTTTCCTTTTGAATTTACATTTAAATCACTATATTGAATTTTAAACGCACATTTCAAATTACCGGGGTCACATACTAACTAGAAAAATTCCAGAAAAATATTTTCTAGTTTCGTATTGACGATTCGGTCCTAACAAAACTAGTTTCGTCGAATTCTGAGACCGTTTGAAAAATGGCCAATTTCCAGTCGATTAAATTCAATAGAAACTGGTCAAACGCGTTTTCTTTTGCCACGCTCACATATTGATTCGAAAAATTATGAAATTTGAAACCTAGCAATAACTTGACACTGCGGACCCAACAAAAGTGGTTTCGTCGAAATCCGAGGTCGTTTGCAAAATGTCCATTTTTAAGGGCCTGAATTCCATAGCGACTATTCAGAATTTTTAACTGGACATATCTTTTGATTCCCGCTATCAAATTCCGATTGGTTAGATTCGTTAGAAAGATATTACCAATAAGATCCTAATGTTTTTGGTCTCACTAAAATCCGGATTGTTTTGCACCCGGTATATTCAATTGAAGTTTGAAATCGAATTATCGAACTACCGCGCCATTTTCAATTCTATATATAATTATAATTAATTATATTCGTTTTCAAATGTCGATTCAAACTCAGTTTTCATCGTCATTAACTAAAATATTTATTTTAAATATTTAAAATCCATTATTTTAGCCAATTTAAAATTTTTAAATTGGTTCAGATTTTCTGGGTCGTTACAGTTTATAAGTATAAGTCACAGATACACAAGACAGATATAAATACACATATTTTTGAGCAGCGGAAAACAACAGCAACTTTTATTTCATTAAAATACGTGTTACACAAACCATGCCATAATTTGTCTTACAATACTTCCAAAAACATAACATCTTCATAACTGTCTTGATTACATTATTTAAAGAAGCATAAAAACATAAGTAAACTGCATAAGTCCCATAATTGCGGTCCAAAGCCATAGTCCAAAACGAAAAAGATCCAAGCAATACATTCTTTCTCTTCAAGCTGGATGTGAAAACTGGTCAAGCTGCAGTATTCCCTCCCTGTGGACCCAGGGGGGGAAACGAAAGAAAAGAAGACGAAAGAAAAGTAGTGTCAGACATAAAGCCTGAGTAAGTCTAGGACTATTCAGTCTATGAATAAAGAATTGGGCATGATAAGTATAAACTGGAAATGGGAAAGCACTATAAACTAAGTTAAGTTGTATAGAGTCGAATATACTATCGTATCCCATATTAATCTCTGCACCCATATAAACTAGTTCCCAACAGGCACCCCATAATCAGGGTGAAGTGATCCATTTCTAATGATCGACTCCTACTCGCATAGTTACATGTGTCTTACGGCCCCCGATGTTGTAGCTACCTATGCTGGTCCCACCATGGGGTGTATCAAGTCCCATGGTGGCGGCCCGACACAATTCTATAATGCACAGGTATACTACTGGTGCCCAGTGCCTAATTTTTCTGCATCAGAGTGTGTGCATGCCCACACCCCGTTAGACCTACACTGCTGCACACCCGGCGTTGATTTGACCTCTTACAGTCAGCCTAGTAATAGTGCCCCACCCTGCCTAGTTCAGGGTATCCTGATACACCTTGTAGGGTTACTGCTGAAAAGGGTCCCCCGCTACTAGGTTTTCTATTTCTACTCAACATGCTAAGTTGGTTAAGTGTTCTGTAAACCTAACCCCCAATCAGTCTGTATAGTTTAGCATGTTCAATTTGATTAAGTATTAATTCAATTTACTTAATCCTATCAATCCTGACTTAGCCTTAATTATCTTATTAAAGCCTTAACCTCTCACATTAGACAGGTATTGTTGTGACTGCCTGTTGCCGGTTGGGTCCGGGCAGTCTTACGCCACAACTCAGTCTAACCTCAGGTCCTTATTGGGCTCCGTGTTTAACCACCCACATTGGATAGGTATTGTTGTGACTACTGGACAGTCGGGCGGTTCCGGGCAGGTTTACATCACAACTCAATCCAACCTCGGGATAAACACATAGTATTTTCTAAATTTACATATTTGTCCCTTTTCTTTTTATATGTAAATATTTGCGGCCCATTATTCAAATTCATCTTTATTGGGTAAAATTAATTTATGCCATTCAATTGTTTTTCAAGGTTGTCGGCATGCGTCAAATATGCCAACACATATGTTCTATATTTTAACTCAATCTTCATTACCCCCGTTTTATACGTTCGCTACAATATAACATATGTTGGGTTTAACATTTAAACCCAACTTAGCCACATGAAAAAGGGGAGGCTTAGAACATGGTGTTTATTATTCTAAGTAACATAAAAAGGGGAGTGTAAACGCATGAACTTGCAACATAACGAACTAATTAACATGAATTAGGCACATGTGAACTTGCATTGTAATAGCATATAATCATGGCATAAACATACTTAAACATGAATCATTCTATTCATATAATCATGGCAGAAACATACCTAAACATGAACCATTCTGTTCATATAATCATGGCATAAACATACCTAAACATGGATCATGGTTTTTAATCTATTCATGTAAACTGGCAACTGAATGTAAATCTAACTTAATTATGTATCACATATATCACCATATGATTTTGATAACAACATAGGCCAAAAATATGTTTTCAACTAGGCATAACACCAAACATAGTTTAATCATGTTCATAAAGATGCTTACTTTTGTCTCTAATACAAAAGTAAGGTTTTACACTTGAATCATGATGCCAATTCCAACATAAATTCATATAAGCCATAGTACTTAGTGGAATCCAATTACACACTAAAAGTGATCATAAAAGTATGTACATCATATTGGCATAATGGTGAATCATATACTTGCATGAATCTCAAATAAACTACCACAACATATGGTCGTTAACATGAATCATATACTTGCAAATATCCAATCGTTATACCACAACATTTCCAAATCGCTTAGAATCAAAACATCATACAAATATAGATTATTATCACCAAAAATCGAATACAATTCTATTTCTCATTTTACAAAAATCAAAACACAATTATTTATTCACATCGGAATAGCACTCTACTTACAATGTTTGACGAATCTTCAATTCAAGAATCTGAATTCTGAATTTGGAGATGCTATCCTTTGTTGTAGGCATTGTTTTGATTTAATTGACATTGCTTTAAGCTTTCGAATTGTCTCCTAATTGTCTCTCAATTTCTGACGGCTATTCCTAGTCTTTCCTCAGCAGCATGACGGTCTCATCTCCATTTTTGTTTGTGTGAATTAGGGTGAGTATTAGGTCCTTTTTATAGAGTTTGTGAGTTGATTAGGACCGTCGATGGAGCTTGGTTTAATAATAGTCGTTCGTTTGAAGGAGAGACCAATCAGGAGCTGACACCTAGCCCTAGCGACAAGGCAAAGCTCAGAAAATCGACCAAACACAGACCAGGCCAGCCAGGGGGGCTGGGTTCGACCTGGCTCAGGGGCCAGGTCGACCCCCCAATCAACCCCCAGGTCGACTATCCAGTCGACCTGGGTAGCCCAGGTCGACTACCCCGTCGACCTGGGTGCCTTGGGCGGGAAAATTCCCGCCTTGGCCCATCTGGCCCGATTTTTGAAATTTAAACTTGTTTTCTAAGCTGTTTTGGTCTGTTTGAATTTTAAACTGAATTCTGAAACTTTCGGAGGCCGTATCTCCCTCATACGGAGTCCGTTTTACGCAAACTCGGACTCTTCTCAAGCAGAATTCCGAGACGAACGCAATGGAGTATCCCGTTTCCCTTAATTCTTTGATTTGAAATAAGTTATACTTTATTTTGTGAATTTCACTGTTATAGAATACACGGGGTGTTACATCTCCTGCATCCAAATACTCGTTGGTACATTACAACAATTGCATTCATTCAGCCATTCCATCCATTCAACCATTGAAATCAATATAATTTAGTTCAATCAATGTGAACATTGAAATTGATGCAAACAACAAAATTAATACAACTACTGCTCTAACATGGTCAATTTAGAGCAGAAAATAGTGTCGTACACATCTGTCACAACATAGCAGCAGATGAACCGAACAAAAGAATGTATACATGCAATCTTTAAATACCAACAACATCCAATGACATTTCCAACTTATAAAATAAGATGGTAACAATATTAATATACTTACAGGTTATTATTCATCAATCAATAATTGTACGCCATCATGCAAGCATAAACCATTTTGTGTATACCCATCATTCCAAAAGAGTAACACGGTCACCAACGTATAATAATCCAATCAATATCGGTTATACAACATTCATCACTAAATAACCATAACTAACTACACATCAATTTGTAGTAATTAATGGTAAAACATCGCATAAACATCCTTAATGCGATACATTAACATGAAATAAAACATAACGTATTAGAACCAATCACATTTACCACAATTGTTTTATTTCAAGTATAAGATTATCATGTTATCGTTCTTTATAAAGGAAACTTTCTTATTTCATTTAGTTTTGGAATTTCCATTGTTCCTTATCTTTCAAAAACTTTATATTCATATTAAAACATAACATGTCGATAACTTTACAAACCAACTACATTATAGTCTTACATAAAAAAACAATAACAATACTTTTAACACACTAGAAAGTTGTTTTATTGCATTTACTCCAAAGGAATGCAAATTTCATTCAAACTGGAAAACTATTTACAAAATCTTATTTTGTTGAATAACAATAAGCATTCTTTGTTACTATTCATGAATATTTAAAAAAAATTATAAATAATAATAAACATATCAAAACACCCCGAATTAATTTTGTCATTTCTTTTTACAAAAACGATTATTTATAATCAACACATACCAACTATGGGTGATCACACTTTTCCTTATTTATCCTATTTTAATGCCATTACTAAACTTTATTCATTTTATTTTGATGAATAACTCATATATTCAAATCCATCATTTATTTCAATTAAAATTCTGATAGCGCAAAGGTCAGTAAAGAAAATAATAAACTAAGACTCGATGCATCCAAAATGTTTCAAATATCATATTATTGTCAACATATCATGCTATAAATTAGTAATCATAAGTGTTCTTCGAGAGACACTAAAATTTAAAATTTAAATTCAATTAAAGAACTCATACCAATGCTTTTGCGAATAGTCTTCAATCTTACACAAGCGATACACGTGTTTTCTTTCCCTTTTATTTGACACATAATCTCCTTCACAGTAGCAAATTGGTTGTCAGCCTTCCATAAGCTTTCTTCCTATTTCTCTTTTGTTTTGATCCTCTTTCCATTCTTTAATTTAGCATGTAATCTTCTAATTATTTATATTAAGGAAAATTCGGAGAAGAAAATTAGATGCGCCATGGAATTTTTCAGAAGGGAAGAAGAAAACTAAATAAGAAGAGGGTCTTATAATGCATCTTTTGTTATTTTCATCCAATACATAACAAAAGATTTGAATATACCATTTAAGAATATAATAAATGAACATTTTAGAAATTTACCTTTTTACAGAAGAATTATTTCCTAAAACTATAGGAAACAAATGTATATTCAAACATATTAATGACCTATTTGTCAACCAATGTTTTAATTTTACAACATGCACAATTACACCTTTCCTATATATATAATTAAAATATTTTCATATATACACATATAGGATAATCCAACTCCATACCGGTTAATTACAAGAATATGAAATTAACTTTCCCTCTATACTATCTGAAGCCAACAAAAATAGAAATCAATCAATATTAAATAGAATATATGGACAATTAATGCATAATTGATTGCTAACCTATCCAATTATTTCTCAAAAACGGAAACATTAAATACATATTTTGAATCTTATTTTCTAGTTTCTCATAACATATAAAATCAATGCATAATTAATTGCATATGTATGTGTATATAAACCCAATATTTGCGAAACATGACAATCAACATGCGATTAATTCATAATATATGGAATCATGGCACAATAAACTCACAATATGTAAATCAATACATTACAACAATATGCATTATATGCAAATGCATAGATCTTAATTTCCTATAGAACATTTTTACCATATCTATTTCTCAATTATGTATCCGTATGCAGACGCACCTACTTACTGCTTGAAACATGTAACTTTTTCATTGTTAACATATCTACAAAAGTAGAAATCAAGCATATAATTTTAATTCTTTTTTTTCTTTACTTTCCCATACAAATTTAATGCATAATCAATTTATATACATGCACATATATATTTATACACACAAATACATACACATAGGATTTGAGTAACATTAATGTGCAACTAATTCACAAACTATGAAATCAATGTATTATAATTTGGAAACAACACGCGCCCTATATATATGTGTACATACATACAAATATATATACACGTTACATATAAAATCTTTACTTATATGCAACTTTTAATCTTATATATCTCTCATATATGCCTCCATACACACGTACTTTTACTTGGAACAGATATCTCTTTTTTTTGTTTTACTTATAATTCAAAAATACGTCAATGACGGGAGTCGAACTCAAGACTTCATGTATCAAAGTCCACTTACTTAACAACTACACCAAACACATTTTCTTATTCTTAAAATTTGAAAACTAAAAATTAATGGTTTCATGTGCGCATCTTTCATTCTAAAAAAAGAAATATCATGTAAATGATAATTTCAAATATATCAAAATTATATATCAAACTAATCGCGAAAAGACCTCCGCAATAGTAATAAATGCGACATCCGATTTATCTTTTAGTAATAATTAATTCTTAATTACTTAACTTTTAGAACTGTAAAAGTTGTGGGATGTTACATTCTTCCCTCTTTAAAAGAATTGCGCCCTCGCAATTCCCCAAATATAAAACCCGTTCAAAATAATAAATCTTTCATTAGGATTTTAAAATTAAAATCATCCGTCATAAGTTAACTTCCCATATGTAATAACCATAATTTCTTGCCAATCACAACACACTACACACTATAATAAAATATGTATTTTTTGTCATTCTATGGAACATGCGGTATGTAAAAATAAAAATCCATCAACAAACAATAGTTATTATAACATCCTCATACAAAGAAAAGAACACTCATAAATTAACAATCAACGTGGCTCACAAGAGTAAACCAAAAGAACAATTAACACATCATCAAACTAACAATGAACACATGTTTGTTCATTAATGTGCTAACAATATAATCATCCTAATGTGATGAAATTTCTTAAAGCCAGAGCTGGTCCTAGATGTTTTGATACCTAAAGCGAAATATAAAAAATGATGCCCTCATAAAAGGACTAGTATATTATCGATCAAAACTTTTTAACTTCAACATCCTATGAAAACAAAGTATTTATCGACAAATTATACATTAATTAACCTTTTTCAAAATTCAGTGACTACTACTAAAATAAATCATTGTTATAAAATTGTCAACTATGTCAGATATGAACTATAATATATCAACTATGAATCAAATGGTATGCTTAAAACTACAAAATAATCTTTAAATTAATATATGACGACTAACCTAAAATTTAAATATAAGATCAAAATTGGATTTGCAATCTTTTTCAAACCATAAAAAAAATGTTTGTAACTGCACTGTAGCATAGATGTTGATAATTTTATTTCACAAATCACTACATCAATTTACAAGGATTTTTTTTTAAAATAAAAAGGGTACTTAATTAAAACAAAATAAGTTACATGGATTTTGAGTTGGCTTCATCAAATACTATACGGTCACTAATAAAAAGCCAGCTCAAAATAAAGCAAAACACTACAAATACTACAGACAAGCCACAACAAATTACTGAATACAATACAGCCTGACTAACCGTAAAATTAAAAGCTCCAAATCAGGTACACTTCGGAATTACACTTAAGCCCAGACCCTCAGCAACAAAGAACAGCAAACCCACTCCAAAAAGGATACATCGAGCCAATCACCAAACTGATCACCTGTGCCAAACTGATCTCCAGTAACAGTGTCACATGCACAACATAAAATTAAATAGTTTACAAGGAAAATTTGGTACAACTTCTTATACTCAGCATCTCAACCAACGCAGTAGGAAACAATTAAATATTTGAACATACAAAATCCAGAATAATACCTTCAAACCCCAGCTTCAACTGAAACTGAGTTTATGCCTTTCAGACTTCAGCAATTGTTTTTCTCGTGACAGTTCGTGTTCGTAAATCAGATCGGAGATGGAGACCGTAAGTTTGAAATACCTTCTACCGAAAGTCGATGCTCCCTTACCGCCTAATGAAGAATGGAGCGTTGCAGTTGATAGCTGAATCGTGGATCGGTTCATTTGCAGTTTGGTTATCGTTTGCTCGTCGTTCGAGAAACGCGATTTGGTAATCGCGATTGTTTCATTCTTTTTCCACCAGGTTACGGATAAATTTTGATGCCCTGAGTTATTTGAGGCCCTAAGCGGGTGCTTTACCTGCTTTGGCAAAGGGTCGGGCTTGCTTAAAGCCTCACATTTGTAATAATGATGTGTCCTTTCTTTCTTTCCTCTTTAAGAATATCTTATACACCCACTTATGGTCATTCCTTCAAAATAATAAGTGCACATTCATAAATTTATAAATCTTTATAATGGTTAGTACGACATCTCCTTCTATTACTACTATCAATTATTCATTATGACATTTACTTACTCAGCGCGTAAAGCATATGGAATTCGCTATTTTCGGCTATCCACTCAATTCTGGTATAGCGAATGCCCCCAAGCACACGGCAGATAGAATAATTCCTAACACAGTGGAACCAATATTTGGAACCCCTCACATGGTGGAGTCCCCTACCTTCCCTGTACCAACCTCTCAAGGATGCACCAAAGTCTCAAACGCCAACTGCCCCTTTAAATGTCCTGCGGCAAAACCCAAATTTGAAGTTGACACATTGGTTCATACTTGAACCCTTAGTTCCCACTTCAATCAACAAGTTGACACATTGGTTCCTACTTGAATCGTTGGTTCCCACTTGAACCCCTTGATTCCATCTTGAATCCCTTGGTCCCCACTTGGACCATGAAAGACAACTTCCTTCTTGAGGTACCTTTGCATATCGGATTTTAATCGATTGGAGTTTATCTTCAAAATTGTTCTTCGTCGTTGCGTTGGAGTAGTGATAATCCATATATAGCAAGTTCTTTCATTTTCTAATAAAGTTAAACCGTCCAAGATACCAAAGAGGGATCCACTAGATAGGAGTGCTTCATATGCCTTTTAAAAAATTTAAGATTTTTCTTTCGAATCAAAACTTCCATCTATGTTTAAAATAACAATCCTTTGGAAAAATTCTCAAGTTCATAAAAAACTTCAATTTTTTTTTTTAAGTTATGAAAGCTGGTAATTATTTGAAAAACATTAAATATGCATTTTGAATCACTCCAACTTTCATAAGTATTCCTAAGTGGTAAACATTAAGTCTTTAATCAATAAAATTCTCCATTTTACACTTCACACCTACAAGGAACATCTCCAACACTTTTAGTCATTCCAAATACTAGTCTTCTTTAGTTTAGAAAACAACATATTCACACTATGCCTAAACTAATCATGTCCCCATTCAATCCTTTTGTTTCTCGAGTGTAGATTCAATCAATAGTCAACACTAGCTTACTATCTAATCATACAATTAACATAAACAACAAGCAAACAAATAACATACAAGCAAACTAAACATATCAAATAAGAAAACAATAATCAATTCAAATAAAAGAATTAATCCAAACAATCATTACATGAACTAATAAGCAAACATCAAGCAAAGAGTGTAAAGTGGAAGTGTGCATGTCATGGTGCTAGCAAACATCAAACATAGCAATCATCCTCACATCTCTCACTCAGTGCGCAAAGTATACGATATCTACCGCTTTGACCACCCAAATCCTTTGCTATGATCACTCTGCCCCATAGAGTTATGACGACTCCACTGCACTGATCCATAGCCACTAGTCCTTTGCTATGTCCACTCTGCCCCATGAAGTCACGACGACTCCACTGCACTGGCTCATAGCCATGCTACGATCACTCTGCCCCATGGAGTAATGACTACTCCACTGCACTGATCTGTAGCCTTACATTCATCTCTCGGTGGTGAGTCAAAGTTATAGATGTCGATAACCCTTTAGCACACGTCCCGTAGCAAAGCCTAACTCATGAAGTTAACTCATTGGTTCCCAATTGGATCCTAAGTACAAACCCCCCATTTGGATTGCCTTTGCATCTCGGGTTTTGGTCATCATCTCCGTTCGTGATTTGGTTTCCATTCGAGATCTTCCTCATCGGTTCATGATTCCTCCAAGTACAGCTCGTGACTCTCCTTGCTCTGACTCGTGATAGTTCAATCCGGCTCGTGGGATTGGCTAGTGACACCCATGTGGACCCGGCTCGTGACTCGTCCTCCAACATCGGCTCGTGGCATCCTTCTTGGTTCGGTTTGGTATTCTTGTTCGGCTTGCCCATTTCGGTTCGGTTCGGTGCTCCACTCCAACTCAACCCTATGCAAGTGGCCCTCCTTTTTGCCATGTTCCAGTTCGGTTCGGTTCGTCTTATCCGATCCGATCTGGATCCTTGCATAATTTCTAGCAAGCTATTTTTCGCCGAACGATGGTGTTTTCAACCATTCTAACTTTTCTATGCAACCATAAAACATACCAAATAGCAGTAACAACATATAGGTTCAATCAAAAAGATCAAACCAACATTCATGTTCATAGAATGGGACTAATTAACCCTAATTACTCTTAATCCCCTAATTAGTACTAACATGAAAATCACTCACAAATGATCATTTTCTATTAACTAAGGAGATAGCTTTAAAATAAAGGATATATGTTAAAAACAATAATTCTAGACCATTGTTGTTCTGTTAAAACGATTTTATCTTTACTAAGCTTGGGTTTAAATTGCAACCTAATCACCATATGAATGTCATTTAGGTTATAACCAAACACATAACTTGCCCCATAAGTGTTTATATTGCCTCACTCTTGTTTTCTTTATCCTCCACAAAAGGTTTCTCATAAATAAGCAACATTGTAAAGTGAGGTAATAACGACCAAACAAACAGTACACACACTTCAAGCATGCAATTATAAATAAAAACACTTTCTCTCATATTTAAACTAACCTTAAGGTGCAAATTATTAATGACATAATGGTTAAACCTACCCAAGGCTCAGTTAATGGCCAAACTTGGCTCTGATACCAAATGTGAAGACCTGTTATTTTTAACAGTCCAAAATCAATTATAAACGTCATCAAACACGCTTACAACTAATTTTAGATATTAAAAGTAGCGGACCTTAAGTAAAAAAAATACTAGAGACGATTACTAATATGGAAGATCTCATGATGTAATAAAATAAATAATTACATAATTAAAACATCATAATCCATTTTATTACATTAAACATCCACAAAACAAATAGCAGCGAAACAATAAGAAGAAACTTTAAATAACAACCTCTAGATCCAATATGCAGGATAGGCTCCTTTCTTCTTCATTTTTTTTCTTTTTGCCCTCATATCTTCTAACTTTACAAATTTTGTTCAAAGAGGAAAAAGAGTTTCAACTATGTTTGGACTGCGCCTAACCCATACACCCCGACCCAATCTAAGGGTTCTGGTGGCTATTGCATAGGAAAAGACTGCCTACGTACCCTTGTTTAGGGACCCCCGTAGTTCTATTTCCTGCTCTTCTCCTGCATCCAAATACTCGTTAGTACATTACAACCATTGCATTCATTCAACCATTTCATCCATTCAACCATTGAAATCAATATAATTTAGTACAATCAATGTGAACAATGAAATTGATGAAACAACAAAATTAATATAACTACCGCACTAATGCGGTCAATTTAGAGCAGAAAATAGTGTCGTACACATCTATCACAACATAGCAGCAGATGAATCGAACAAAAGAAAGTATACATGCAATCTTTAAATACCAACAACATCCAATGACAATTCCAACTTATAAAATAAGAACAATATTACTATACTTACAGATTATTATTCATCAATCAATAATTGTACGCCATCATGCAAGCATAAACCATTTTTTGTATACTCATTATTCCAAAAGAGTAACACGGTCACCAACGTATAATAATCCAATCAATATTGGTTATACAACATTCATCATTAAATAACCATAACTAACTACATATCAATTTGTAGCAATCAATGGTAAAACATCGCATAAACATCCTTAATGCGATACATCAACGTGAAATAAAACATAATGTATTAGAACCAATCACATTTACCACAATTGTTTTATTTCATGTATAGGATTATCATATTATTGTTCTTTGTAAATGAAACTTTCTTATTTCATTCAGTTTTGGAATTTCCATTGTTCCTTATCTTTCAAAAACTTTATATTCTTATCAAAACATAACATGTCGATAACTTTACAAACCCACAATATTACTGTCTTACATAAAAAACAATAACAATACTTTTAACACACTAGAAAGTTATTTTATTGCACTTACTCCAAAGGAATGCAAATTTCATTCAAATACAAAATCTTATTTTGTTGAATAACAATAAGCATTCGTTGTTACTATTCATGAATATTTCAAAATAATAATAATAATAATAAACATATCAAAACACCCCAAATTAATTTTATCATTTCTTTTTACAAAAACGATTATTTATAATCAACACATACCAACTATGGGTGATCACACTTTTCCCTATTTATCCTATTTTAATGCCATTACTAAACTTTATTCATTTTATTTTGATGAATAACTCATCTATTCAAATCCATCATTTATTTCAATTTAAATTCTGGTAGCGCAAACATCAGTAAAGAAAATAATAAACTTAGGCTCGATGCATCCAAAATGTCTCAAATATCATATTATTGTCAACATATCATGCTATAAATTAATAATCATAAGTGTTCTTCGAGAGACACTAAATTTTATAATTTAAATTCGATTAAAGAACTCAGACCAATGCTTTTGCAAATAGTCTTCAACCTTATACAAGCCATACACGTGTTTTCCCTCCCTTTTATTTAACACATATTCTCCTTCGCTGTAGCAAATTGGTTGTCAGCCTTCCATAAGCTTTCTCTCTATTTCTCATTTGTTTTAATCCTCTTTCCATTCTTTAATTTAGCATGTAATTTTCTAATTATTTATATTAAGGAAAATTTAGAGAAGAAAATTAGATGTGCCATGGAGTTTTTCAGAAGGGAAGAAGAAAACTAAAGAAGGAGAGGATGTTATAATGCATCTTTTGTTATTTTCATCCAATACATAACAAAAGATTTGAATATACCATTTAAGAATATAATAAATGAACATTTTAGAAATTTACCCTTTTTACAAAAGAATTATTTCCTAAAACTATAGGAAACAAATGTATATTAAAACATATTAATTACCTATTTATCAACCAATGTTTTAATTTTACAACATGCACAATTACACCTTTCCTGTATATAAAATTAAAATATTTTCATATATACACATATAGGATAATCCAACTCCATACCGGTTAATTACAAGAATATGAAATTAACTTTCCCTCTATACTATATGAAGCCAGCAAAAATAGAAATTATCAATATTAAGTAGAATATATGGACAATTAATGCATAATTAATTGCTAACCTATCCAATTTGTAAGGACCCGTAACTTCCCCGGTAAGGAAAGAGCGGATACTTTGAGAACAACACACAAATGAGCGCATACGGAAGAACATTTCATTGTTATTACAACAATTCCATCAGATACAAGAATATACAGAGTATAAATGAATAAATTACATTCGATAAATATCAGAGATTACAATAAATTACATAGCAGCGGAAAATAATACAAAACACAACTGAAAGTAATGCACGGATACAGAGCTTTCCGAGCATCGTTCCTGCTGTAAATCAGGACCCTGTGAATATAAATCTGCAAAACCAAAACTACTAGCTGCCCGTGTGGAAAATAGGGGCACCCAGAGTTTAGGTTAAAACAATAAACTCCAGGTCAGTCATGTGACTGGTGTGAGAACTAAAACAGTTATTTAAAACTTTGCTTTAAAAGATAGTAATTCAAGGGGCCACGCCGTATAACACGGAACGGGTTTCCTCCCAAGAATACCAGTGCATAAAACAAACAGCGCAATGCTAAATAAAGAAAAATGAAGCTGTTATAAGACCCAGGTCCCATCACACAATGCAACGCAAGCCGGAGGATAGGGTTTTCCCTTATAACAGCCAAAGCATGCTTGATACGTTTAAAACACATTCTTTGATACTATTATAGGTGTATAGTGTCAAAACAATTTCAATCATAAATATCAATCATAGACGGCATGGGTACCATATATCATGTCGCCATACTAGTTCTACAATTAAAACCGCAATACACGTATTGGAAATTGGATTCCATCATGAGTCGAGGCAAGCGGCAAGCTCCTCTCCGCGTTCGAGACACTCTAGCAAATGCCTCAGGACCCCACTATGATCCTTGGAATCGGCTGGGCTTGTCCTCTCTTGCTTTTGAGGATTGGCAATTCCTGAACACACGTTTCCCGGTCCTTACAGACCTATATCCGAGGCGCCTCGCATTCCAACAACTAAACAGGTGAAAAGTATATAAATGTCAGGGCTGGTAGGTCACTGACACCACCCTAGCTAGAAAGAAACGTCGTACTCTCCCAGCGGTCCGTCTCCCGTTTTTGACTCATACCGAGGTGTGAGGCTCGCGAATTCACGTTATACAAAAAGCTAAGCCACACAGGCCGTGCTTTGATCATCAACCACAAGACTTTGCTTTTCAACAGAAGCCTTGATCAATCGCCACTTACGCATGCCACATTGGCAATTCACTCCATGCGACTGATGTCCATCGATATACAACCTCTGAGCTCGTATGTCTCAGAGAAGGGCGTTAAGCAAGAGAATAAATTCTCCGCCGCCAAACAGATGTATATTTAATAGAGATCAATCAACACAGAATAAAATCCAATGTCTCACACAATCCATTTACAAGTTCGTTCTGGGTCTGAACGAAACCGGAGGCACTTTCCTCGCATATCCATCCATCTCCAAGTACGTCTGGACGATCACCAACTGTTTCCCTCATCTTGGGTGTACAGCCCAATCAAGATCATCAGTAATCACCCAAACGATGTGAAGACTTCCGGTCTTCAACCACCGTCTTCATCTTCGACATCTCGTCGAATCGGTTATTCAGAATGGGTATAACCCGGCCTTCCTGAATAACCCACGTATATGATAAACAAATGTTACACAAACACAACGAACGCCTCATTCCAATTCAGAATATTCTTTTATTCACAAAATCACATTCTTAGGGAAAGGTTCCCATTAATTTTATCCAAGATAAATTCTTCCAAATTTATCCTATAATCTTCCTTTGGATATCATTTCAAACTAGTCGGGATTAACGAACCACACCGAAGTAATTATTTATTTTATTTCCCAATCCCAACCTATATATCCCATGGAGCAAAACTGGTAATACTCCATATCTAACACCACGGTGTTATCGGTAAAATTAATTACCATTTCACGTTCAAATCTAATTAAAGATTTAACTATCGCTTTGGAGAAAAACTGGTAATACTCCACTCTCGATCACTTTTCAGATTTGATAATTTAAATTATCAATTCACCTTTTTAATCTAATTAAAGATTCATTAAAACTACACTTAGTCTTAATTCTTTCGAAAATCAATATCTTGCCTTTAACTGGGTTAAAGAACCAATGTCATCTAAAACACGATTCACGACAAACCCAAATCACATTTGATATTAAATACAAGGCTCTGAATAGAAAATATATCGGCTTATATTCAATATCAAATTCTGAAACCAACAAATATCGTATTGGAAATAACGATATAAAATATATCTTTCAAATCCCCATAGCAATATTTGTATAGTCACGAAATCCAACATCGAAATATCCCAAAGATAATTTCGATTCAACTCCAGTCCAATCCACGTGTTGGGAATATTGATTACTTTTAAAATCACTTTCAAATTCAATTTATTTATTTCAAAAATAAATTGATTTCAATTCCAGCTCAAAACTAGTTCATTTCGATAAAAATCTATTTTTATCCTTTCAAATGTGGAATTCTTCAGCTCAATTTTTCCCAAATCATATATTATGATTTTACACAAATTATAGATATTTTTAATAATTTTATCAAGGCCCGTACAGTCGATTTCCATCTACGGCCGTCGAACTGCACTTACAGCGACCTTTTCTGAAATTGATTTGGACATAATTCCAAATCCAAACGTTAGATTTCAAATTTCTAATATTCATTGGAAAGCTCTTTTCGATACGAACCCAACGGTTCCGGTTTTAGGAGAATCCGACGGTCGGATCTCCCGTAATGTCCGTTTGAAATAAATGGTCGAAATTCACGAACTACCGCGGCGCGTTCTATTCAGGCCATTATATTATATATATATAATATATATTTCGTCGATTTCTATTTAAAATGAATTTTATAAATCGTTTTAAATTCGTTTCTAAAACAATTCAACTTCTATATTCAATTTCAAATCGATTTGATTTCAATTCAACTCGAATTCATTTCAATTTTATTTAATTCGAATTCAAATTCGTTTCAATTCAATTCAAATTCAATTTCGTTTCAATTCAAATTGATTTCAATTTAATTTCGATTCGAATTCAATTAAATTTCAGTTCGTTTTCAATTCAACTTGAATTTGTTTTATATTCAATTCCATTCGAAGTCCTTTTATATTCAATTCAAATTCGTTTTCTTTTCAATTCGAATTCGCTCTAATATTCATTTCAATTTGAATAAAATCGATATAAATATCGTTCACGTCAAAATGGCGCCAAACTAATCAACACGACTTTATATTTTTCACAACTTCTTTATTCGATTCAACAAATGAATATTTATCCCATTCAACACATGAATCTATATTTCTTTCAACACACGACTAATCTCAACACATGAGTACTGTCAACACATCACTATTTTTGTTATGTAAAATATTTTATAAAACTATGGTATCTATCGTTTGATTTTAATTAGACTCCACCGTGAAGTAGATTCTAATTGTAAATATGATAAAGATGTAATTTATTTTATTTAAAATATTTCACTCAATACATGAATAGTTTCAACCCATAATCATCGTCAACACATGACTATTTTTATATTCAACACATGAATTTTCTTTTATAATATTCATTATTTTCCAGATTGGAATGAGGCCCAATCAATCACCATATAATGTTAATTATATGGATTTTCATACATCACATGTATATAATAGCATTGAAAAATAATCAACCATCAACCAAAGTGCACTACACTGTATAAGCATCAAATATAGATGTCCAACGCTTATAACAGCATGTCAATCAATCGATCGACATATTTAATCAATCAGGATGAGTGAACTTCAAATTTCATCCCAACACCCGTGTGGGGTTTCAAATAATCAAACACAGATTTTAGTTGTGCAGTTGGGCGACGTGTAAAATTAATCGACCCAATCGATATCAGTCAAATCAGTGTATATAAACAAATCGGCCGATTTGTTTATAAATATTCATTTATCCACTTTCACGTTAAAAATTATATTTTTAACAATAAACATTTTATTTTAACACTTGAATTTCTATTCAATTCATTTATTCAATAAAATGATATTTTTATTTTTCTAACATATTTTAGAAAATTTCGGCGGCATAACGGCACGATACTAGAAACGGGACGAGGCCTAGCCTTATCCCCGGTCTAGTGAAGGCCCACGCCATTCACACATCAATCAAATCCATTCAATTCACCAAACAATTCAATTCAAACCAAATAATCTAACCGACTACACAACCAAACAATTAAACAAACAAGCCATCCATGGTCTGTGGATGACGGGTGTCGGATGCTACTAAGCACCGTCTGCATCCTAGTATATATATATATTACTAGAAAAAGAAGTTGAAGAGTGAGAAGTTCTCACCGAAAGCTATCCAATCATCTTGACACTTCTTTGACAGAAATCTTCGTCGCTATTGCATCTTTTGTTACTCTCGTCGCCCGTATACACTGAATATATAAAAATCACATTTTTATATTCTCTATTATATAAAAATCATATTTTTATCGCTAACTCCATATTGTGAAAATAGAATTTTCATCTCTATTTCTATAATGTAAAAATAGAAATTTCCTCGCTATTTCATATTTGTAAAAATAGAATTTTCATCGCTATTTCTATAGAGAAAAATTCTATTTTTATACCGTTACTATCTATATAAAGATTATACCTTTTTAATTATAGAAATCATATTTTCTATTCAACTTCGTATAAGGAAAAATCATATTTTTACTATTCAACTTCTTATAAGGAAAATCATATTTTTACTATTCAACTTCTTATAAGGAAAATCATATTTTTACTATTCAACTTCTTATAAGGAAAATCATATTTTTTACTGTTCAACTTCTTATAAGGAAAATCATATTTTTACTTCACTTTTCAATATAGAAAAATCGAATTTTTACTTCGCTATTCAGATAAAAAAAATAATATTTTTATCATGTTATTTTCCATATAAAGATTTTGCCTTTTCTATAATATAAAAATTATATTTTTCTCGAAGTAAAAATCATATTTTTACTTCACTACTCATACCAAAATATCGCCTTTTCACTTTTAAAAATATCGTCTTTTCACTTTTAAAAATATCATCTTTTCACTTTTAAAAATATCGTCTTTTCACTTTTAAAAATATCGCCTTATCATATTTTATCTTTCTACAATATAAAAGATTATATTTTTACTACTTTAAAAATATAAAAATCATATTTTTATAATTGCTATATAGTAAAGACTATATTTTTAATACTTTAAAAAAAATATAAAAATCATACCTTTTAACAAATAAAAATCAAATTTTGCCTTTAAAAATCAAACTTGATTATTTATAAACAAAATAAATCAGAATTTATATATATAAAATATATATATATATATATAATAAAAAGGAGGACTTACAGTCACGGTGAAAGGGGGGGAAGAACTGCCGGAGGGGTGCTCGATGGGGAGAGGGCGGTCGCGGCTTCAGGGGGGCTCGTCCACGTCATCGCAGGGGGTAGGGGAAAGGGGGCGTCGGTTCTTCGATTGGGGGGGGGGGGGATGTCGCGATCGTCGCGCCGCCGGGGGGGCTCTCGCGCCTCGCCTCTGGCGCCTTGGGGGGGGGGGGGGGGTCTTCGCGTGGCTGCGATCGACTGGGGAAGGGGCGGCGGGTTTTCGTTTTCTTCTTTTTTTTTATTTGTGAAATCGATTTCCTATTTTGAAAAATAAGAGGAGGGGGCAGAAGATAAGGGAAAAAAGGGGGTTTTTATTTTATTTAATTATTATTTATTTAATTAATTCAACCTAAAGTTGACTTTTACATAGGACCTCTAAACGAGGCCCACCGCCTGTCATCCCTAGCATTTTACCCTATTCCGAACACAATGGGATATGTATCGTAGGCTGATTCGGCCGTTTCGACCAGTTTCTGTTGAATTTACATTTAAATCATTATATTGAATTTTAAACGCGCATTTTAAATTACCGGGGTCACATAACAACTCTATAAATTCCATAAAAATATTTTCTAGCTTCGTATTGACGATACGGTCCTAACAAAACTAATCTCGTCAAATTCTGAGACCGTTAGAAAAATAGCCATTTTCCAGTCGATTAAAATCAACTGAAACTGGTCAAACGCGTTTTCCTTTGCCACGCTCACATATTGATTCGAAAAATTATGAAATTTGGAATCCAACAATAATTTGACATCACGGATCCAACAGAACTGGTTTCGTCGAAATCCGAAGTCATTTGCAAAATGTCCATTTTTAAGGGCCTGAATTCCATAGCGACTATTCAGAATTTTCAACTGGACATACCTTTTGATTCCCGCTATGAAATTTTGATTTTTCGTATTCGTTGGAAAGATATTCTCTATTAGATCCTATTATTTTTGGTTTCACTAAAATCCGGATTGTTTTGCACCCGGTACATTCAATTGAAGTTTGAAATCGAATTATCGAACTACCGCGCCATTTTCAATTCTATTATAATTATGTATAATTATTTATATTCTAACGACGACGTATATAAATATATACGTTCGAAATACATTCATAATAAATTTCTCATCGATTTTATTTAAAATAATTCATTTTAAATGTTCAAAATTCACTAAAATTGCCAAAATAAAAATTTTAAACTGGCCCAGATTTTCGGGTTATTACAATCTCTCCCACTTAAAACTTTTCATCCCCGAAAAGGAACAAAGTCGAAAGTGGTTTGATTATTCAACCCTACGTTCGATCTGGCTTCCATTCTCCAACTTTTCAGTTTCTGAGAATTTTCAAATTTTCAAAAATTTGGCTAACACCCTAAATTTTCAAAAAATTTCGCCATAACCTCCCCTTGCACCGGGAGCATCGGGGAATTTCAAATAGCTTCCCCGGTCCTTCAGATCTCAAAAAGAAAAAGAAAAAGCCAAGCGGCTAGCCAATAGGCTCATAAAATCATCATCTCCCAAACAAAACAGTAAATTATGTGGTAAACATGTACCTATTTGTCGGGCAAACAAATTTTATTCTCTGCTCTAGCCTCCTTGCTATGACCTGTCCAATGTAAGTATATGTATATGCAAGCAAATGCGACCAATTTTCAATATAGTTCAATATTTGGTTCAATTAGGCTAAATGGTTAAAAATTAGCAAACAAATAAACAAACAACACAAACATCAATCAATTAGTGAATTAACGTTGCAAATTCATAATTTTGATATATATACAGAAATCATGTTTTGATGACAATTCACAACAATGTGTTCAAGCTATATTAGTTTTGGTTCTCACACCAGTCTAATGGAAATATATAGAAATCACACCTTCGAAACACGAAGATAAATACTGATTATGTGGCCACATCATCAGAATTATCCCCGGGTGTCTAGAATGTGATTTTATATCTATCCAGTATATTAAAACTTCGACTATACGTTCATGACGCGTATACGCGAAATCTATATATATATACTCGATTGTCCATATTCAAAATAAATAAATATTCATATACGTATAAAGCGATTTAAATTTTCAAAACAAAATTGTTTTCATTTGAAAAATATACTCTTCACACTCGTTCTAGGATACTACTGATCCTATCTCTAACGAGTCATTCTAATTGGATATTGCTAATCCAATATCTGATGAATTCTTTCATATGGTTCTAATGTGTCTTGTTCTCGAGCTCTGTAAACCAAAGCTCTGATACCACTGTAAGGACCCGTAACTTCCCCGGTAAGGAAAGAGCGGATACTTTGAGAACAACACACAAATGAGCGCATATGGAAGAACATTTCATTGTTATTACAACAATTCCATCAGATACAAGAATATACAGAGTATAAATGAAAAAAATTACATTCGATAAATATCAGAGATTACAATAAATTACATAGCAGCGGAAAATAATACAAAACACAACTGAAAGTAATGCACGGATACAGAGCTTTCCGAGCATCGTTCCAGCTGTAAATCAGGACCCTGTGAATACAAATCTGCAAAACCAAAACTACTAGCTGCCCGTGTGGAAAATAGGGGCACCCAGAGTTTAGGTTAAAACAATAAACTCCAGGTCAGTCATGTGACTGGTGTGAGAACTAAAACAGTTATTTAAAACTTTGCTTTAAAAGATAGTAATTCAAGGGACCACGCCGTATAACACGGAACGGGTTTCCTCCCAAGAATACCAGTGCATAAAACAAACAGCGCAATGCTAAATAAAGAAAAATGAAGCTGTTATAAGACCCAGGTCCCATCACACAATGCAACGCAAGCCGGAGGATAGGGTTTTCCCTTATAACAGCCAAAGCATGCTTGATACGTTTAAAACACATTCTTTGATACTATTATAGGTGTATAGTGTCAAAACAATTTCAATCATAAATATCAATCATAGACGGCATGGGTACCATATATCATGTCGCCATACTAGTTCTACAAATAAAACCGCAATACACGTATTGGAAATTGGATTCCATCATGAGTCGAGGCAAGGGGCAAGCTCCTCTCCGCGTTCGAGACACTCTAGCAAATGCCTCAGGACCCCACTATGATCCTTGGAATCGGCTGGGCCGGTCCTCTCTTGCTTTTGAGGATTGGCAATTCCTGAACACACGTTTCCCGGTCCTTACAGACCTATATCCGAGGCGCCTCGCATTCCAACAACAAAACAGGTGAAAAGTATATAAATGTCAGGGCTGGTAGGTCACTGACACCACCCTAGCTAGAAAGAAACGTCGTGCTCTCCCAGCGGTCCGTCTCCCGTTTTTGACTCATACCGAGGTGTGAGGCTCGCGAATTCACGTTATACACAAAGCTACGCCACACAGGCCGTGCTTTGCTCATCAACCACAAGACTTTGCTTTTCAACAGAAGCCTTGATCAATCGCCACTTACGCATGCCACATTGGCAATTCACTCCATGCGACTGATGTCCATCGATATACAACCTCTGAGCTCGTATGTCTCAGAGAAGGGCGTTAAGCAAGAGAATAAATTCTCCGCCGCCAAACAGATGTATATTTAATAGAGATCAATCAACACAGAATAAAATCCAATGTCAGACACACAATCCATTTACAAGTTCGTTCTGGGTCTGAACGAAACCGGAGGCACTTTCCTCGCATATCCATCCATCTCCAAGTACGTCTGGACGATCACCAACTATTTCCCTCATCTTGGGTGTACAGCCGAATCAAGATCATCAGTAATCACCCAAACGATGTGAAGACTTCCGGTCTTCAACCACTGTCTTCATCTTCGACATCTCGTCGAATCGGTTATTCAGAATGGGTATAATCCGGCCTTCCTGAATAACCCACGTATATGATAAACAAATGTTACACAAGCACAACGAACGCCTCATTCCAATTTAGAATATTCTTTTATTCACAAAATCACATTCTTAGGGAAAGGTTCCCATTAATTTTATCCAAGATAAATTCTTCCAAATTTATCCTATAATCTTCCTTTGGATATCATTTCAAACTAGTCGGGATTAACGAACCACACCGAAGTAATTATTTATTTTATTTCCCAATCCCAACCTATATATCCCATGGAGCAAAACTGGTAATACTCCATATCTAACACCACGGTGTTATCAGTAAAATTAATTACCATTTCACGTTCAAATCTAATTAAAGATTTAACTATCGCTTTGGAGAAAAACTGGTGATACTCCACTCTCGATCACTTTTCAGATTTGATAATTTAAATTATCAATTCACCTTTTTAATCTAATTAAAGATTCATTAAAACTACACTTAGTCTTAATTCTTTCAAAAATCAATATCTTGCCTTTAACTGGGTTAAAGAACCAATGTCATCTAAAACACGATTCACGACAAACCCAAATCACATTTGATATTAAATACAAGGCTCTGAATAGAAAATATATCGGCTTATATTCAATATCAAATTCTGAAACCAACAAATATCGTATTGGAAATAATGATATAAAATATATCTTTCAAATCCCCATAGCAATATTTGTATAGTCACGAAATCCAACATCGAAATATCCCGAAGATAATTTCGATTCAACTCCAGTCCAATCCACGTGTTGGGAATATTGATTACTTTTAAAATCACTTTCAAATTCAATTTATTTATTTCAAAAATAAATTGATTTTAATTCCAGCTCAAAACTAGTTCATTTCGATAAAAATCTATTTTTATCCTTTCAAATGTGGAATTCTTCAGCTCAATTTTTCCCAAATCATATATTATGATTTTACACAAATTATAGATATTTTTAATAATTTTATCAAGACCCGTACAGTCGATTTCCATCTACGGCCGTCGAACTGCACTTACAGCGACCTTTTCTGAAATTGATTTGGACATAATTCCAAATCCAACTGTTAGATTTCAAATTTCTAGTATTCATTGGAAAGCTCTTTTCGATACGAACCCAACGGTTCCGGTTTTAGGAGAATCCGACGGTCGGATCTCCCGTAATGTCCGTTTGAAATAAATGGTCGAAATTCACGAACTGCCGCGGCGCGGCGCGTTCTATTCAGGCCATTATATTATATATATAATATATATTTCGTCGATTTCTATTTAAAACGAATTTTATAAATCGTTTTAAATTCGTTTCTAAAACAATTCAACTTCTATATTCAATTTCAAATCGATTTGATTTCAAATCAACTCGAATTCATTTCAATTTTATTTAATTCGAATTCAAATTCGTTTCAATTCAAATTCAAATTCATTTCAATTAAAATTGATTTCAATTTAATTTCGATTCGAATTCAATTAAATTTCAGTTCGTTTTCAATTCAACTTGAATTTGTTTTATATTCAATTCCATTCGAAGTCCTTTTATATTCAATTCAAATTCGTTTTCTTTTCAATTCGAATTCGCTATAATATTCATTTCAATTTGAATAAAATCGATATAAATATCGTTCACGTCAAAATGGCGCAAAACTAATCAACACGGCTTTATATTTTTCACAACTTCTTTATTCGATTCAACAAATGAATATTTATCCCATTCAACACATGAATCTATATTTCTTTCAACACACGACTAATCTCAACACATGAGTACTGTCAACACATCACTATTTTTGTTATGTAAAATATTTTATAAAACTATGGTATCTATCGTTTGATTTTAATTAGACTCCACCGTGAAGTAGATTCTAATTGTAAATATGATAAAGATGTAATTTATTTTATTTAAAATATTTCACTCAACACATGAATAGTTTCAACCCATAATCATCGTCAACACATGACTATTTTTATATTCAACACATGAATTTTCTTTTATAATATTCATTATTTTCCCGATTGGAATGAGGCCCAATCTATCACCATATAATGTTAATTATATGGATTTTCATACATCACATGTATATAATAGCATTGAAAAATAATCAACCATCAACCAAAGTGCACTACACTGTATAAGCATCAAATATAGATGTCCAACGCTTATAACAGCCTGTCAATCAATCGATCGACATATTTAATCAATCAGGATGAGTGAACTTCAAATTTCATCCCAACACCCGTGTGGGGTTTCAAACAATCAAACACAGATTTTAGTTGTGCAGTTGGGCGACGTGTAAAATTTATCGACCCAATCGATATCAGTCAAATCAGTGTATATAAACAAATCGGCCGATTTGTTTATAAATATTCATTTATCCACTTTCACGTTAAAAATTATATTTTTAACAATAAACATTTTATTTTAACACTTGAATTTCTATTCAATTCATTTACTCAATAAAATGATATTTTTATTTTTCTAACATATTTTAGAAAATTTCGGCGGCATAACGGCACGATACTAGAAACGGGACGAGGCCTAGCCTTATCCCCGGTCTAGTGAAGGCCCACGCCATTCACACATCAATCAAATCCATTCAATTCATCAAACAATTCAATTCAAACCAAATAATCTAACCAACTACACAACCAAACAATTAAACAAACAAGCCATCCATGGTCTGTGGATGACGGGTGTCGGATGCTACTAAGCACCGTCTGCATCCTAGTATATATATATATATATTACTAGAAAAAGAAGTTGAAGAGTGAGAAGTTCTCACCGAAAGCTATCCAATCATCTTGACTCTTCTTTGACAGAAATCTTCGTCGCTGTTGCATCTTTTGTTACTCTCGTCGCCCGTATACACTATATATATAAAAATCACATTTTTATATTCTCTATTATATAAAAATCATATTTTTATCGCTAAATCCATATTGTGAAAATAGAATTTTCATCGCTATTTCTATAATGTAAAAATAGAAATTTCCTCGCTATTTCATATTTGTAAAAATAGAATTTTCATCGCTATTTCTATAGAGAAAAATTCTATTTTTATACCGTTACTATCTATATAAAGATTATACCTTTTTAATTATAGAAATCATATTTTCTATTCAACTTCGTATAAGGAAAAATCATATTTTTACTATTCAACTTCTTATAAGGAAAATCATATTTTTACTATTCAACTTCTTATAAGGAAACTCATATTTTTACTATTCAACTTCTTATAAGGAAAATCATATTTTTACTATTCAACTTCTTATAAGGAAAATCATATTTTTACTTCACTTTTCAATATGGAAAAATCGAATTTTTACTTCGCTATTCAGATAAAAAAAATTATATTTTTATCACGTTATTTTCCATATAAAGATTTTGCCTTTTCTATAATATAAAAATTATATTTTTCTCGAAGTAAAAATCATATTTTTACTTCACTACTCATACCAAAATATCGCCTTTTCACTTTTAAAAATATCGTCTTTTCACTTTTAAAAATATCGTCTTTTCACTTTTAAAAATATCGTCTTTTCACTTTTAAAAATATCGCCTTATCATATTTTATCTTTCTACAATATAAAAGATTATATTTTTACTACTTTAAAAATATAAAAATCATATTTTTATAATTGCTATATAGTAAAGACTATATTTTTAATACTTTAAAAAAAATATAAAAATCATACCTTTTAACAAATAAAAATCAAATTTTGCCTTTAAAAATCAAACTTGATTATTTATAAACAAAATAAATCAGAATTTATATATAAAAATATATATATATATAATAAAAAGGAGGACTTACAGTCACGGTGAAAAGGGGGGAAGAATTGTCGGAGGGGTACTCGATGGGGAGAGGGCGGTCGCGGCTTCAGGGGGGCTCGTCCACGTCATCGCAGGGGGTAGGGGAAAGGGGGCGTCGGTTCTTCGATGGGGGGGGGGATGTCGCGATCGTCGCCCCGCCGGGGGGCTCTCGCACGTCGCCTCTGGCGCCGGGGGGGGGGGGGGGAGGGGGGTCTTCGCGTGGCGGCGATCGACTGGGGAAGGGGCGGCGGGTTTTCGTTTTCTTCTTTTTTTTTGTGAAATCGATTTCTTGTTTTGAAAAACAAGAGGGGGGGCCAGAAGATAAGGAAAAAAGGGGGTTTTTATTTTATTTAATTATTATTTATTTAATTAATTCAACCTAAAGTTGACCTTTACATAGGACCTCTAAATGAGGCCCACCGCCTGTCGTCCCTAGCATTTTACCCCCACTCCGAACACAATGGGATATGTATCGTAGGCTGATTCGGCCGTTTCGATCAGTTTCCGTTGAATTTACATTTAAGTCATTATATTGAATTTTAAACGCGCATTTCAAATTACCGGGGTCACATAACAACTCTATAAATTCCATAAAAATATTTTCTAGCTTCGTATTGACGATACGGTCCTAACAAAACTAATCTCGTCAAATTCTGAGACCGTTAGAATAATGGCCATTTTCCAGTCGATTAAAATCAACTGAAACTGGTCAAACGCGTTTTCCTTTGCCACGCTCACATATTGATTCGAAAAATTATGAAATTTGGAATCCAGCAATAATTTGACATCACGGATCCAACAGAACTGGTTTCGTCGAAATCCGAGGTCATTTGCAAAATGTCCATTTTTAAGGGCCTGAATTCCATAGCGACTATTCAGAATTTTCAACTGGACATACCTTTTGATTCCCGCTATGAAAATTTGATTTTTCGGATTCGTTGGAAAGATATTCTCTATTAGATCCTATTATTTTTGGTTTCACTAAAATCCGGATTGTTTTGCACCCGGTACATTCAATTGAAGTTTGAAATCGAATTATCGAACTACCGCGCCATTTTCAATTCTATTTATAATTATATATAATTATTTATATTCTAACGACGACGTATATAAATATATACGTTCGAAATATAGTCAAAATAAATTTCTCGTCAATTTTATTTAAAATAATTCATTTTAAATGTTCAAAATTCATTAAAATTGCCAAAATAAAAATTTTAAACTGGCCCAGATTTTTGGGTTATTACACAATTATTTTTCACAAACAGAAACATTAAATACATATTTTGAATCTTATTTGCTAATTTCTCATAACATATAAAATCAATGCATAATTAATTGCATACGTACGTGTATATAAGCTCAATATTTGCGAAACACGACAATCAATATGCGATTAATTCATATTATATGGAATCATGGCACAATTAACTCACAATATATAAATCAATACATTACAACAATATGCACTATTTGTAATTGCATACATCTTAATTTCCTATAGAACATTTTTACCATATCTATTTCTCATTTATGTATCCATATGTAGACACACCCACTTACTACTTGAAACATGTAACATTTTGATTGTTAACATATCTTCAAAAGTGGAAATCAAGCATATAATTTTAATTCTTTTTTTCTCTACTTTCCCATACAAATTTAATGCATAATCAATTTATATACATGCATATATATGTATATATTTATATTTATACACACAAATACATACACATAGGATCTGAATAACATTAATGTGCAATTAATTCACAACCTATGAAATTAATGTATTATAATTTGGAAACAACATGCGCCCTATATATATGTGTACATACATACAAATATACATACACGTTACATATAAAATCTTTACTTATATGCAACTTTTAATCTTATATATCTCTCATATATGCCTCCATACACACATACTTCTTACTTGGAACAAATATGAAACACCCCACATCTGTTAGTGTCACTCACAAAGGGAATGCACTAAGTTCTGTGGAGCATTGTAGGTAAACAGACATGGAATAATTACGAGACAGATATAAGTAAAGATAACAGTAAGGATAACCGCAGAAAATTTCATAACTTCATACTTAAATCATATCCAGTGGTTCATAATAGCATAAGTCAAAACACCATTACATCAAAATACTCTGTCTTGCATAACAAAAATAAAGAAGCATTAAAAGCAATAGTGATATTCCCCAAATAAGGCTGAGCTAGCCATAGCAGTGAAAATGAGAGAGTCCAAAGCAATACGTTGACAATCTTCAAGCTTGGAAAGGAGAATGAGCTAAGCGGAAGTATTCCCTCCTTGCGGACCGGGGGGAGGACGGAAGAAAAAAGACGAAAGAAAATGGGGTCAGACATAATGTCTCAGTAAGTTCAGTGATTACTAGCATTTAAACAAGGAAAGGGATCATGACGAGAATTAACTGAACATAGGACAATACCCTAGCATAAGACAATATAAGTTGGACATGTTATCGCTTCCATTAATATAATCTCTGCACCTACTAATATTTATTCCAACTAGCACCACGTGTTCATGGTGAATTGATCCCCTTTATCAATCGGCTCCTACTCGCATGCATTTATCACGTGTGTCATTCGGCCCCCGCTTGATTGCAGATACCTGTGTTGGTCCCACCATGGGGTGTTTCAGTCCTTATGGTGGCAACCCGACACGAATCAAGATGCACAGTGTATACTACTGATGCCTAGTGCCTACTTTTTTCACTTCGGAGTACGTGCACGCCCGTACTCTGTCGGAACCTACACTGACGCACCAACCGCTGCTATTTTGACTGCTTATAGTCAGCCTAGTAATCGTGCCCCACCCTGCCTAGTTCAGGGTACCATGATACATCTGTATGGGTTACTGCTGAAATGGGTCCCCGTTACTAGGGTTTCCTAGACAACATGTTATATGGTTAAGTGTCCCCCAGTTTAACCTAACCCCATCCATATGTTTAATTAACATGTTGTATTTGGTTAAGTGTTGCCTTGATTAACTTAACCCTACCATTCTTATCATGTCTTGTTTATTTGGCATTAATTGATTAATGCCCCAACCACTCACATTAGATAGGTGTTGTTGTGGTTACTGGATGTGCCGGGCGGTTCCGGGCAGTTTTACACCACGACTCAATCTAACCTTGGGTCTTTCTTGGGCATGATGCACTAACCACTCACATTAGATAGGTATTGTTGTGGTTACTGGATGTGCCGGACAGTTCCGGGCAGTTATACACCACAACTCAATCTAACCTCGGGTTACACATATTCGTCTTTCCATCAATTTACATATTTTCTATATATGTCCAATCCTATATGTAAATTAATCTTAATTTAATTTGTGTCATAATTACTATTTAAATCATGCTCACAATTTATGGTATGTCAAATATACCATTTCATGTTTCAAGATTATGCCGTGTAATTTCATATTTTCCCAATGATACCCCCATTATACGTTCGCATAATTTATATAGAATGTTGGGCTAATAAATTTGCCCAACTCATACACAAAAGGGAAAAATGAAAATGGAACTTACAATGTTCCACAAGCATACAATAACATATGTGTCTAACTAATCATGGGTGGTTTGACATAGAACATCATCAACTTAATTAAACACATAAAGGTGATCTTTTGACTAAGTTGGATCTAAATATCATGTGAACTTGGTATAGATCTAACATGTAAACATGAAGGTTTAAAACATAAACATATTTGAATCATGACTAGCATATTAACTTGCATATGTTAGAACATATAAGAACCACAAATCTAACTTGCAACATAATAGGTTCCAATTAACATAGATCTAAACATAAACCACAAATCTAATTTGCAACATAATAGGTTCCAATTAACATAGACCTAAACATGAACTTGCAACATAATAGGTTCCAATAATCATAGATCTAAACATGAACTTGCAACATAATAGGTTCCAATAATCATAGATCTAAACATGAACCACAAATCTAACTTGCAACATAATAGGTTCCGATTAACATAGATCTAAACATGAACTTGCAACATAATAGGTTCCAATAATCATAGATCTAAACATGAGCCACAAATCTAACTTGCAACATACAATACAATAAGTTCATCACAGAATCATGATAGATTTATCACTAATAATATACACAATATGGTATGTTCATCACCACAATCTTATAGGCATGATCAATCGTAATAGTAAATTAAGATAAGTAAGAATAAGTTTTTAATTATCTTATACATAGGCGTCGTTCTAGATTCAAGTTATAACATGTCATGATTTCATTTAAGACACATGTTTAAATATACTAATAACCGCACTTACAAACAGAAGCAGATCTTGAGTTCTGGGATCTGAATTCTGAAACCGAATAGCTTTCCTTTGATGTAGACTAATTGTTCTTTTAAGTTTAGATTTGATTCGTAGTTTCAAACTTGCTTTCTAGTTGAAGGAGAATGGCGGCTACTCTAGGTTCACCATTGACGGCATGGCGGCTCTTGGTATGAATTAGTGTGATTTAGGGTTGAGGGTTAGGAGTGTTTTTATAAAAGTTTGAATTAATAAGAGCCGTCGTATCAACCTAGAAATAACCATAACCATTCAAATAGCCATCTAAGCCCTAGTGACTCAGCAACAGGTCAAAAATCATCAAATTTCAGATCTGCCCAAGGGGGTAGGTCGATCCCCTGGTCGACCTGTATGGGGGAGGTCGACCCCCTGGTCGACCTGGGTCCTGGGCGGGAAATTTCCCGCCCAGCCCGCTTCTGCTTCTGATTTGAATTTTGAATCTTTTCTAAGCTGTTTGAATTTTATTTAAATTCTGAAACTTCTGAAGGCCATAACTTCTTCGTACGGAATCCGATTTATGCAAACTCGGACTTTTTCTCAAGCAGAATTCCGAGACAAACGCAATGGTGTAAACCGTTTCTCCTAATTCTTACATTTAGAATTAAGTATACTTTAATTTGTGACTTTAATGTTTACAAAAAATACAGGGTGTTACAAAATATCTCTTTTTTTTACTTAAAATTCAAAAATATATCAATGACGGGAATCGAACTCATGACTTCATGTATCAAAGTCCACTAACTTAACAACTACACCAAACACATTTTCTTGTTCTTAAAATTAGAACACTAAAAATTAATGGTTTCATGTGTGCGTCTTTCATTCTAAAAAAAGAAATATCATGTAAATGATAATTTCAAATATATCAAAATTATACATCAAACTGATCGTCTCGGAAAGACCTCCGCAATGGTAATAAATACGACATCCGGTTTATCTTTTAGTAATAATTAATTCTTAATTACTTAACTTTTAGAACCGTAAAAGTTGCGGGATGTTACAGGGTCGACCATGTTCTAGAGAGGATTGATCGGGTCGGTCATGTTCCAGAGAGGGGTGATCGGGTCGGGTTGGTCATGTTGGTGTAGCCGGGTCGGGTCGGTCATTTTCCAAAGAGGGGTGATCGGGTCGGGTCAGTCGTGTTGGTTGTTATACGAATGTGAGGAGTAGGGTTAGCCGTAGAAGTGGGTCGGTCCATCGTGGGTCAGTCGGTCGAGTTCTTTGGAGTGGGCCGGTCAATTCCAGGGTTTTCAGCAGCGCTTCTAAACGCTGCGGTGGATGGCTTAAGTGTTGTGGTTTGTTTTTTTTAGCAAATTGATATGATGCTATGGATCATTGTGAACCTCATAATTGATGTTTTCTTTGGTCCGAAAATAGTGATAACTTCGAAGTGAATTTTTCCATGGAGGAATGATGAAGTGCAACGAATTATTCATCGGATGTGGCGAATGTGAAAATGACTTAAGTATGTATTGAGTTCGTGTAAAGAGATAGCTTTAAAGTGTTCCGAGATAGTTGACGGTCGTAATTAATAACAACTAGAGATGTGAAGGCCAAGGAATTTTCGTTGTCGTAGGTTCTAGCAGACTCAAAGTAGGGGTACAATTGAAGACCAATTATAGGTCGAGTGCCCTGGGCGTCGTGTAAGGCCTAGACACATGTTGAGTATAGCGTGTAACACGTATTGAGTGTAGTGTGTGCAATTTTGCTAGAATCGGGGCGTCATGTATGCTCCTTGATAGTCGATGGCAAGTTGTTAGCCAGTCATATGATAACGAAGTTTCCAAAGCAAGGTTGGCGGTGATAGCCACAGTCAGTAATGGACGTTTGAATGGATGTTGTGATCATGATTGAGTTGCTTTGCCATATATGAATGGGTGCGTTAATTGCCATGATTGAATTGTTATTCCTTTGGGTATATGGATTGTAAAGGCTATCACTGTCATGTAGTGGGTAAGGCAATTGAGAGTTCTTCTCTGGAGCTGGGTAGATTACTTGATTATTTACCCATTCTCATATACTTTATTGATGAAGTTTGTTAGTTGTTTTATCGCTCACTAAGACTGTTGTATGACTCAAGGATTTATGTTTCCCTCTTATTACCTTGGGCTGTTCATCCTGTTGTGGATGGACAGACTGAGTAGCAGGTGACAGGTGATGCTTTAGTGAGGACGATGATGATGATCGATGGCGAGCAGGAGGCTCACGTACCAGTTTTATTACTATCTAGTATTTGTTTCCGCTGATTGCAATTTCTCTGAGTGTTGTAGTGAGGAAAATTGTACAAACACTATCGTTCTTATCTACGTGTATGGGAAATGCTTTCTAGTTGTTATGAAAGTTTAGTGTTTCAGATTCACTATTGCTTCCTGTTGTATATGTTCTATTATATTTTATCCTTGCACGGTGAGTTTACGACATGTTTCGTTTATCTACCATACCTTGATGATCGTCCATAGCTGTCTGGCACACCTTTCAGTGCATTATTCCTTTTGTATAGCGCGGGGGTTGTGGGCGGTCGTCACGTGTTGCCAATATGAATTATTTCTCTTCTTATGCTGATAAAGAAGGAAATTCAATTGTTATCAGGAATGGTGCTATATGAAAGTCGAAGGGCATTTGTTCCATGCAAGTTCGGATATTTGACGGCGTGGTTCGTACTCTCACTAATATGCACTATGTTCCCAGGCTACAGAAGTAACTTATCTCTTTAGGATATTTGAATTTTTTAGGAAGCAAAGATCATTATTGAAAGTGATAGCTTAACAGTTTCGAAGGGTACGCTTGTGGTTATGAAGGATGCTAGGACTCCTCGTGTTTATTTGCTTCAAGAAATGACCGTAAAAGGTGAAACTTCATAGGTGCTGATAGTTTTTGTGACTTAGATACGAGATGGATGTAGCATTTAATATTGGGTCATGTCTTAGAGAAGAGTTTGGATGTTCTTCGTAGAAGGAAGATATGATTGATGGTGAGTGTTGACCTACCTTTTGGCAAGGGTCATGTCTTAGAAAAGAGTTTGGATGTTCTTCATAGAAGGAAGATATGATTGATGGTGAGTGTTGACCTGCCTTTTGGCAAAGCCATCACAAGATCAGATATTAACTTCCAGAAGTCTTCAAGCCTCGAAGTTATGCTAAACTACATATGGGCTACCGGTTCAGAATAGCTCGTGTCAAAGAAATATGGCACACACCATTCCCTAGCTCCAGGTCGAATAAAGTCATTCCCTAGGATCAGAAGCTCTCGGTTCGAACAAAGACCAGATTGAATATTTGCTCCAGATCTTATCCGATTTGAAAAGGATGGTTTCACTCCTTCCACTATCAGCACTTCTCCTACTATCTCCTAGTACCCTGGATCTCACACCATGCATACACCATCAAACCGGCGCGTCTCAAACCGGTACAGCATCTTCCCGAAGTGGTCTAGCAACCGCTCTATAATCGCCTCCACTACCTCCTATAAATCAAGTTCGAAGGCCCCATATGCGGAGGGAAACTAAGCTAGAGTCGACCCTGTAAATATAGCATTTCTAGGGGATTTCAAGCATATTGGCATTTCGAACACTCACATTCTTCACCATAAGTAATTCTCTGATTCGATTATTACATTTCAAGAGATTTGAATCATTGTAATTAGATTGTTTGAGGATTATAAGCATTGTATTTGTAAGTTCATAGTTAATCAAGAAATTATCAAGTGGACATGGGCTCGTTAACACCCAACCACTCTAAATTGTGTGTGATTATTATTTTTCCTTGTTTCCATTTATTTTTCTTTGTTTATTTCTCCATAAATTCTCTATTTTTGGTGTTTGTGTCATTTTTGGTCAAATATTTGGTGCTTTCACTGAGAAGAACTTGAATTCCTAACCTTTTGGATTGGCTACCTATTGTTCAGATCGTAAAGTCCAAAGGAGTAATCCCCGGTTTCACCACTTTCGACAACCATGGTTTCCAAAAGAGGCAAATCTCAAGAAGCGGCTATTAGAGTGTCATCTAGCTACGCGCAACATATAGCATCACAGCCAGCTGAAACCCAGGTGGCTCCCAGATCGAACGCTCTCGGTTCGAATGTTCCCGAATCGAATTTCATCCGAGACGGGACCAACAACATTCCTGCTGCTATAATGAATGATCAAGCCCTTCTTTTAGCATTTTTTACGCACAACAACTTTCCACTTTTTCTTAGTAAGTTAGACGAGACCACCCTTGCTTTGAATGCCTAGAGGTGAGACAATGCCAAGATGAGGCATTGTATAGATGCGCTAATGAGGTAGTGGTGAGATTTCCAAAGTCAGCATGCCACATCTCCTTCTCGATACCAAGATGACGAAGCATCTTTATCATCATGAAGGAGTGGAGAGGACCAACAACGCCAATTTCAGCAAGATCGTAATGTTGATGAGATACAGTTTGGAACGATCTCGGCTCCAATAGGGCAACCATCTCAGATCGTAAATTTCGATCGGGAGCACCTCGAGCCAGTCAATGCCACAAATCAGAATCTCTCTCTCCCAAAGGAATGCAACACTTACCAAGCTACTCATTCACTCGTGCTTCCACTCACTCGTCATATGATTAAGCGGGGCAACAAGGGCAAGGAAGTACCTCCCAGATGGTGCTAAAGTGACGTTGCCTGAAGAGGGAGCATGGGAAGCTAATCAAGACAAAAGTGCTGAGCCTGAGCATGCGCTAACCAATGCTAATGTAGAAGCGGTGGTGAAAAAAATGAACAATAACATAGGGTCTACTAATGATGATTAGGGTTTGGACCGTAGCCACACTCCTTTCACTGATGTCAATGAGAAGCCCAATTCCCAAATGATTCAATCTACCCACGATAAACCATTAATCAGGTAGAACGGACCCATAACAACATTTGATGCATTATTCATGGTACATGAATGCAGCCACATCTCCAGATGCCATCATATGCAAGGCCTTACCAATATATCTAGATGGGGTTGCATTAGTGTGGTATACCAAACTTCCTCCCAAATCCGTTCCAAGCTTTAAGGATCTATACGAGAAGTTTTTGACTCAGTTTCGACTTTATATGTTCAAATCGAAGCACGTAGTGGAACTTTCCGCAGTTAAACAAGCCCTTGAAGAGATTTTGAGGGGATATCTCAACCGTTTCTACATTGGCTATTAATGAATTAAGCAATCCTAACTTGGAAACAGTACTAATGGCAATGGTCGATGGTGTTGACAAGGAAACAAAATTTGAGAGATGTTTGATTGGAAAGTGTAATAACCCATATTATTTGTCACTTTAAAATATGGATTTTAAAGATATTTAAAAGGATTTTGAAATGGATAAGTCTAGTTGGATTTAAAATTTATTAAATGTTGGATTTTTATATTTGAAAAATAATATTTTAAATGTGTAACATAAGGGTCAAATATATGAAGAAAAAATATTGGAATTGATTTGGAAAACATTGAATAAATCAATAAACTTGTCAGCTTGTTATGTTAAATTAAAATAGCAGTTTAATTAATAGATTTGGTCTGGATTTATTTTGCTTTGGAAATATTGATAAAATAGGTTTGATATGGTTTAAAACTAATTTATATGATAATGAACCTATTTATAAATTTAATAGTTCATTTATATCAATAGAAAATACTAGTATTATTTATACTTGTATTATTTATACTAGTTTTAAATTGTAAATTTAAATTGTTTGGGGAATAATATTTTTTAATAGCTATTTAAAAACCTCCATCAGTATTTTGAATCACTAATAGCATCTTAATTTAACATGTTGACATATATTTAAGGTTTCATGTAGCTTAATAATTCAAGGTAATGGCACTGCCTTCGTATGCAACCTTTGGCCATAATAAATTAAAAAGAAAAACGACCCTTAAGGCACAAATTCCCTAACCTCCTCTCCATTAGACAACTCACCCTCTCTCTCATACACTTGTCACCTTCTTCCATGTTACTTTCTCCTTAAGTACTTTAGCATAAGGAGAGAAATCATTTCATTTCACTTTTTCATTTTCATTTTTATTCTTCTTCTTCCTCTCTAAAAAAGCTCCACCTCCCTTGCTCCTACCACCGCTAGCCACCACCATCACTGCCCCCATATCCCTATGCCAGCACCTAGCAGCCCCCTCCTCCTTGCCGTGGGCCCTTTGGCCAAAAACGCCTCCTTCCCTCCTTAAAGCCCAAAGCTTCCACCTTCAATCCATTTTTGCACCATCCAAACACTTCCACCTCTTCCTAATACCACTACACCTCCCCTTGGACCCTACCACTGTGCGCTTCACCCCACCTACCCCCTTACCCAAACCATGGGTCTTCCTTCCTTTGGACAAGCCTAAACAGTCTTAAAAAATCCACCATTGCAATTCTAAATGCAAACTAATGTACATATAACAATATATCTCGAGTTAGTAGCGATGTTGAGTTAAAAAATCTACCGGTTTGGTTGCAAAGTGAAATTCAAGGATGTAATGAAGCTAAAGAAGTCCTACGCTAAAAGTTTGATGGAGTGGAGAAGAAATGGTGAGAAACTTGATTTTTAATTAATATAGTATTGAGAAAACTCTATTTGTATATACATATTTGGTTAGCATATATATATATATATATATATAGTTGTGAGAAATATTATTTAACAATATCTTGAGTTGTAAACATATATAATTAGCGGTAAACTTGATTTGGAAGTGAATATATTAGTGGAAAACCCAATATTTATATATAAACATATATATATATATATATATAAGTGAAAACATTTGTATACATATATATATGGTTAAGAAATATATAAATAATTATGGTGGATGGTTATGGTTAACTAATGATTGTATAATTGTGGTTAATTAGTTGATAGATAAAAATATAAGCGTTAATTGTCTAATGCTTATACGGTATGAATTATGCCATGATATGTTTATATACATACACCATGTGTGTGTGTGTGTGTGTGTATATATATATATATACATGTATATATGTATGTGTGAATGGATGATTTAATTATGGAAAATGTTATTTAAAATTAATAGTTATTATGGGTTCACTACACACACATATGTGGAAGATACCGGGATCAATTAAGTCTCATTTCATTTGGATGATTTAATTGAATATTATATTCAATTAAATAAGCGAAGAAAAAAAAAATTGAATTTTTGATCCGAAATGATTCGAAAATGTAAATTATGTGATAATGAATAGTTTTCATAAAAAGTAGAAAACTTATTTGAAAAAGTTTTCAACTAAATATGACATGTTCAAATTTAAATTTAACTGTGAATAGTAACTTTAAAAAGTAAAGTTCCGTTTGGATATATAGAAAGTTTTTTAACTAAATTTTAATATCCAAACCATATTACATCATTTTTAATGGGATTTAGGAAAGTTTGGGTTCATACGGATAAATTTTGAAAAATAATATTATTTTAATAATAAATTAAAATAATATTATAATATTCACTAAATAGGAATATTGAATTTTAAAGGTAAAATTTGAAATATTGTTTTCAAATAAGTATATATGTGTTTTATAATGATTTATAAACTATTTCAAAGTAAACAAGATTTATTTTAATATAAAATTATAATATAATCTTAATAGGACTAGTCGCGCAGCGGTAGTTCGCGAATTTTGACTATAAACTTTAAACACTCATAACTGAACCAAATTTAATCGTATTTCTTCGAAACGAAAATCGTTCGATTTCTAATGATAATAATTTTCAAAGAAAAGAGGAATTTTCAAAATATTATATGTAGATTTCAAGTTATGTGAAAACCATTTTTGAAAAGGTTATTATAAGTGCACTTCATTGACCGTAACGGAAAACAACTATCTTAAAATAAATAAAAATATCAATTTTTTTTGTCAAATAGTTATGAATCTTTTATAAGTGATTTGAATTGATAAAGTGAATTTTTAGATAATATAAAAGTTGTTTTGACTAAACTAGCTTATGTAAGCTTATAGTATCACTTTTTGTAATTCTTTTACAACATTTTTCGAAACTGATTTATTTAAAAGTTTAAACTCATTTGGTTTCATGTATAACTTGAGTGTAACAACCCTATTTTGTCTAAATTCTATGTGTGTTTAATTAAAATAAAAGCGATGAATTTGATGACGACGATTTACTAATTGAATAAAAAGATTAAATTAAACAAAAATTTGAATGTGATATTAAGTAATTATGTTTGTATATATTGTTGAAATATGTGGAAATATAATTATCTATCGCAAATGTTGGATTATTTAATAAATTACTGAGCATTGTATTAAATAAGTTGTTGTGATCAATAAATAGAATATCAAATGTGTGGTAAATCGAATTATACATATATAAAACCGCTTTGAAATTGTTAAATAATTTTATTTAATAAAATAACAAGATAATAAATATTTTATTTCATTGAACGTTGAGTCAATAAAATAAACGATTGTCGTATTAAACAAAATAGTCAATTGTTAAGATATAATTTGTACGATACGTTGCGAATCCTCTTATATTAGAAATGCAATTTATTTCATCATAGAAATGATAATTTGCAATATAATAGGATTGATTAAAAATTGGATTGTAATAATAATTGGGTTCGATGAAATTAAGCCTAAATTGCTAAAGCCCAAAATGTATTATTCATTCCCCTCTTTCTCTGGAAGCATCCTTGGCCGACAAAACCTCACTCACGAACAGGCAAACTGGTTTTTCCCATATCCGTTTTTCCCCTAACCCTAATATATCGGTTGAGAAAAAAATAGTGTCGTTCCTGGATTCGCGTGCGTGAAGAGGGAAGGCGGCTTCGTGTGTGAACCTGGAGTGATGTAGGCGACGTGAGGGGGAGGCGCGATCGGTTTTGTTGTGTACGGTGACCTCATGAAGGTGGTGGAGTGAAAGCGATTGATGTTGAGGATCGCCGATGGTTTGAGCTATCGAGATGGTGATGGAAAACAGCGACAATGATAAGAACCACTGATTTGGATTTTCATGCTTTGCTTGGCGAGTTTGCCCCTCACTCACATCTATGTCTTCTTCCATTATAGTTAAATTTATATCTTCATCAGTTAATGATTGAATTGTTGGGATAGTTAGATTGTTGAATTAAAATAGGTCGAATTGATTGGTTTAGTTGTCATAAGATCAATTAAATTGTTGTGCAATTAATTTTGAATCATGATGATGAATGAAATTTAGGTTTATAGGCTGTTTGACATATTGAAGGGATGTTGATTGTTACTATTTTTGAATGAGATTTATATAATTTGACAATTTGTCCATTTTGACGTCTGATTAATTTAATAGCCCTATATAATTTGAGGAAGCTTATATACATGATAAAATTTTGACGTTCTAGATTATGAATTATAAATTAATGGTTACATAAGTAAATTTCAAGTATGTTGATTAGTAGTTCAAATTTAACTATATGTGTGTTTTAATTAAACATTAGTCTTATAATTTATATTTTGGTTAATTTTGTTAATATGATAACACAATTTAATTATATGTATTTTATCAAGTATACACTTTTAATTAAATATCTTATCTTAGAATAATTCTACTTGGGTTGCTTGGCTATCTAAAATATTTTGTAATTACTTGGAATAAATTATATGCATAGTTTCCATTTTCTTATACTATGAGATGATTTTGACAATATTTGGCTTGTTGTCATACTTATTTTATTACATTGAATATTTCATTGAGTTATACGCGATGAATGTTTATGCGTTCTATATACTTGATAGTTTTTTAGTGTTATTATTTTACTTTGACCCGTTTGCGATTTATGTTGAAATTTTATGTTTTCTTTGTGTAATTTTTGAATTTGTTTCCTACTCGTAAAATGTCTGACTCTTCATTTCGTGTGATCTTTTATATATTGAATGATTCACTGTTGGTTTAATTTGATTGCTGATTTGATAATGATACAATGATGACGTCCTTTATGTGATTTTATGATATTTACGTTCAATGTAACGAGAAAGTTAAGTAAACGGTTTGGTGAAACCGTCTGGTATGGGACTTTCGGTATCACCTTTCTGGTTATTCACAAGACATGTTATATAGAGACCGGGAGGAGGCAAAACAACAATGATGGAATTTGAGGCGTCGGCGCCCAAAGTTGGCTGGCTACTTGATTGAGCATCTATCACATCGTCTTTTGCAATACTGTATTCACCTTCGGCAACGAATTTGCCATTGAGCCTAAGGCGTTCGTCATCCACCTCCTCTTTCAACAGCTTACTACCTTCGGAGAGCACTTGTGGCTCATTACCTCTCAAAAAGATCCCCTCTAACTTGGCATCATCGACTGTTCCACCTTCCAAGGCATCTCTCTCTTCCTATAACAAGAATTTCCATGTTTCCGCCAAAGTCTACGAATAGTTTTAACCCATGATAGATCTTGGTGCCGAAGGATTCGTACATAAAAGGTCAATATTTGGATGCTAAGGTTTTCTTGCATTTCACCAGCTTCTACCACTTTGGCTTTCAATCCTTAAGCCTCTTCGTCATGTTTGGCTCGGGTGGTGGATAATATACAGATTCAAGAGTAGCTTTGACATTAGCCTTTGCCTCACCTTTATCCTTCTCAGAAGCGGCTAATTGGGCCTTAAGCTTGGCATTTTCTTCGGCCAATTCCTCCTTTTCCTTCTCACTTTTTATAGTTGCTAGCTCAACAATCAAAACCATATTCGACTCCTCCACCAATTCTAAGTCATCCATGATTGATATGGTCAACAGCGACCATGCTCTTAGCTCGGTATTTAGTCTGATATGTACATTATTGAGCTCCACCTTAATGCAGTCATATCACTCCTTCATCTGCGCAATCTGAGTCTCACAATCGGCTAAGTCTTTCTTGGTATGTCCAAGGACACTTTTGTGATAATCCCATTTCCTCGTTCATATTAGCGACCTCGAGATCAAGTTTTCGGATGGCCTTAGACAACCTCCTTGCGTAACATACATCTCTCGATATTGTGAAATGAGGAAGTCTGCACCAGATCTGAATCTATCTTTGAAAGACTTTGTCGCATGTTTCAAGAAAGGCAAGGATTGAATATGATCAAAACAAAAGTCTATGAATACTTTTACCAGTTGCTTCTTCCTCCCGTTGACGAATAGCTCTTGACCCCAAGGGGGTGCACCCTGAGTTTCTTTCCCTTTTCGTCCGAATGACGAAGCAAAGCCTACATGCTGTGGAGGGATCCATTCAGAATGAGATTGGGGAGCTGGAGGAAGTTTGGACTAAGATGAATCCTTGGTGAAAGAGTGCTCACTAGGGGTTTTATCCATAGAACCCCGTCCAAAATTATTATGAGAACGACGACTGGAATTGTGATGGCACTTCTCTCTGTCGAGTTCTTTTTTTTGCCCCCATTCCTTATCAAGTTGTTGAAGCGATAACTCCTTCTCTACCTACTACTCTCTTTCCTTCTCTTGGGTTCTCTACCACTCTGGTTCTTCACGACCACGTTGGTATAAGCGATCGCGCAAATCCCTGTGTGAGGACCCAGTGGTCGGGCCTACGGTTAGGGAGCCATTAATTGAATTGTTGGGTATACTTATTTCGCCTAGTCATCACACCTGCAATTTGGACAAAATATTTCGAACCATAACTAATGAGACATACGATGAAAAAGGTTCAATGACATGCAATGCTTGTGTTGTGTGTGTGTTCTAGTGACTCCTCAACGGACCGGAGCTTGGAGTATGGCTGGTTGGTGTGATCAGCCTCGCCTTTGTGGGTGTGATTTCCTCTTATGAGGCTGGAAAAAGGTGTCAGAGCCAAGATCTTAAGAGGAATAAATAGTCTCTGGTAAGGGCAGATTTCCTAAGCCTTGGAACAGTGACATAGATTCCTCTTGTCGAGAATCGTGGACAAGAGATTTGGATAGAGATGGAGTTTTGGGAGGAGACTACTCCTCTGTAACCATGGTATCCCTTATAGGAGAATCCTTGTGTCCTTCCCCAGCCATCTTTTCTGCGGATTCCTTTACAACGTATCCTAAGGTGGAGGGCTCCTGGCTCCTTCATTGGTTATTCTTTCCAGGGACTTCTCCTTCTCTACTAGCTGAGGTTCCTAATTGGAACCAATAATGTCTTTGCTCTTTTTGGCCCACTAAACCTTGATCTTTACATTGGTCACGTCTGTTGCTTGCTCCTCGACTGGAGGCACGCCTCTGAGCCCCACGGACACCGAGGATATGATGGCTGGGGGCACGTCGACAGGAGCTCGATCTCCGCTTGCCCCTATACTTCGCTGAGAACTGAGCAAATGACACCGAAGAAGGAACAAATTGGTAAGGCAATACATGACGCTTACAGAAGCAATTGGAGAATTTAACAGTGCGGTCAAGCAGTTCTAATAAGTCGAGCTTTGTGTTTTCTTTGGGGTCAGACCTGGAAATAAAGAGAAATATCAAAAATACTTCAAGTAAGGCTAAAAAATTTGAATTGAAACTCGAAACTTACTGGACTGGAGCCATCTCCTAGCGCAACCTTCTTGATGGCGAACATAAAAGTAGTTTGGACTTATGTCACCAACGTTTTTAAATCTCTTGGTAATGATCCTCCCATTGGGCGCAGATCCAAAGTAAAGGAACGATGGGGTGAATTATTGGCGATGCTTGAAATTATAAAGGAAAACAATTTTTTCGAAGGTGGGCTCCTGACCCAGGAACTCCATATAGACCATGAACAGAGAATAGATGTAAGAATATGTCGTAGGGTGAATTTGCATAGGCGCTATATTCACCCGTCGAAGGAAATCAATGGAGAAAAGGTGATAAGGAGGAATGCTCCCAACCGAGTACATTTGTCGACTGATTGCCATATAGCCTTTTGGATGTTTATGGGGTCTATTTAGAAAGTTAGGAATTTGAATGTAAACCCAAGAAAACGCATGTTTCAAACTAGCCATCGTAATATTGCTTCATTCGTATACGATACCCAGTAGCCATGAGGACTTTTGTAATAATCCAAGATTTTCAACATTTTTTAAAATATGAAATTTAGATGAAGTGGTATTTAAGAAAATTGATATATGTTTAAAATTTTAGAATTTTGCTTATTTTAAATTGGTTTTAATTTAACATAAGACATGTAATATGAAATTTATACATTGCACTTATATAATCGTATACTTAAGTTTAAAAATTAATATTTTCATGTAGAAGTGATTTAAACGATTTTATATTGAGAACGTCAAAAAATTCGTCGTTTCATTTGAATCAATTTTTGACGATTATTAGTGGTAGCGGCAACCGATATAGCTTAAATAATAATAATAAAATGTAATACTAAAACAAAATTTTGATTTTTTTTTTGAGATGCGTCTAATTAAACATAGCATAGGGATAAATTTCGTAGAAAAATAAGCAAGTTTGCTCCGTTCGCGCTAATTAAATTAAAGGTTTAATAAAATTGCAACGAACGGAACATTGTCAGAACTTGAACTGAAACTACTAGACTAAATTCTGAAGAGAATGTCATTTTTCATTTCGTGAAATTCGGACAGTCAGGCTACTGTATGGACCACCGTAAGTAGAATTTTGCAAATGCAGATAAATTATGCATATAACGTTATTTATGTTTACCTTGTATGCAACAATTCCTTTGTTCATTTCAGTACATGCTTAACCAAAAGTCACGTTCAAAGAAAAAAAAGGAGAAATTTAAAATGAACACACATTAACATTTGCAAATATACATGTTTCTAAAACCATTCCACATGCAAGCATTTTTAATCCAACCTTTACCTGTAGCCTTTTGTTCCAACGCAAGGCATTTTTTCATGCATTCCCAACGTATCTCCTTGCCATTTATCCACATGCGCATCAAAGGAAAAAAGCATAGAGAAATTTTAGTTACACTACATGGAAAAGTGTAAACCAATGGAAAAAAGCATAAAGAAATTTTAATTACACTACATAAGAGAATAGCAGCTGATATTCAATGTTTTCATAACCGGACCGTGAGTAAAACCGTGAGGACTCAGGGTCCAAGGTTCTGAAGGTCCGACCGGTCGAACCGTCAAGAACCGCACATGTTTTTTAATAATGAAAATATGAATAATCAAGATTTATGTGTACTTAAACAAATGAATAATAAAGCTTGAAAGTCATATATTTGTTCACCGACATTAATAGATTGCATGATACAATTAAATAGCAAGAACACAAACAAACACATGTTTTTTAGAACGAAATGGTAAAGTTTACGGTGTAGATGTTGGAACAGTTATGATTTTTTGAAATATTTCAGTTATTATTTTCAAAATAATACAAAAGATGAAATGATCTGAGTGAATTACACAATAAAAAGTAGGGTAAACAAAAAACCGTGGTTTAACCCTGTAAAATTGAAGGTTGAACCGCGGGTTTAAAGGTCCGACCAAGGTTCATGCATGAATGAGGTCTGATTGAGTTCCGCGCCGCGACGGTCCAAGGTTCAATGTAATTCGAGGTCGGACAGCGGCAGGGCCGGGTTATGAAAACACTAGCTGATATACTCTCTTTATTCCACTTTATGGGTTGTACACGTCATCAGGGTTTATTGTATATTGGGCTGTACATTTAGCTCACTTAGTCTTTACAACAGTAGCTCGTGTATTATAAATACACGTTATCAATTACAAATCTATCATCTGGATACAATACAATTCACTTTTTCTCTGCGATTACATTCATAATCACCATTACATTTTCAGAATTCATTTCTCTGACATTTCGATCATTGGTATCAGAGATATATTCATCGCCTAACGACTTAGTGTCTCGATCCATTCTCCTCAACATTGGTGATGAAATTTGTTCTTCTCCTTTGTCCATTTTCATCATCAGAGAAGAAGTTGTATCTATGATTCGTGCCCTTCCATAACCTCGCACACGGTTGCGGCTGTGTGTCATCCTCTATGCGAAGTGGCTGCAACTTCATCAGCAAACACTGCTTGGCCTAAAAAGATCAAGAATTCAGTCAAGAAAATCACATTACAAGAGAAATAGTAGTTCCTGGCCGTTGGAAACGCCGTTGAAGGTCGTTGGTCAACCCGTTGGTATACGGATCAACGATTTCCAACGACTTCCAATGCTAACAATGTCCATTTTCCAACGGCTTCCAACTGGAAGATATGGCCACGTGTCCCCTTTTTCTGATCAAAGGGACGTTGGAAAATGATGAAAACCGTTGCAAATTAGCTGCTTATCGCCGTTGGAAACCGTTGAAATAGGATGACACGTAAGCCATTGCTACCCATCGCCCGCCGTTGGAAATCTGGGTGTTTTTTTTTCATATTTCAGATTTGCCACTTTAAGCCACACACTACACATACAACCATCGAAACTGCTCCATTTTGAGCATATAACTCACAATCTCAACCACATATACACCCAAACAAACTATAAAATAAAAATCAAACACAAAAGACATTAATTAACCAATATTTACATAACATGCATAGCCAAAACATCATAACCCATGTCCAAACGTAGCCAAAACAACACAAGCATGTCCAAACATCATAACCAACACACCATACCATCACCAAAGCATCATAACATGTCCAAACCATCAATATATACAACAACCCTCAAAACACAAACACAACCATGCCCAAACGCTAACCTAATCAACTCTCTCCACCAGAAGATGAAGTTGGCGTGCCGTACTGGGCAATGAACTCCGCTAGCTTCTGATTAAGCAACTCTATCTGCTGGTCACGGCATTGCTCACGCTCACGAAGCTCTGCAATTTCTGCGTTTAGCTGTGCGATTTCTTCCTTGTCCTGAGCCCTTTGATACGTCTGCTGAGATGATCTAACCTGTATCATTTACGAGTACGTATATAATATATCAATCAGGGTTAATATACTTTGAATTTTGTTTTTTTTTTTAAAACTTGCACTTTCTATTAGAAAACTATAAGCTAATTTTGCGTTTTCTAATTTATAAAAATATCGATCTAATTTACTTTATAGTTGTCAAAGCGCTTTTGCAGATTGATACACCTTTAGTAAACTTCCTAGGGACAATACCAAGTGATCTAACATGTATATAATTTCAATATTTGATAGTAGCATTTGGAGTAAATTTGAGTTTTTATTATAAATTTGAGTATTACCTCTAGATTTCCATAAACGTATCATCTGTTCCGGGTGGGCTTATCCATGACATCATCAAATATCATGTCCTCGTCATCCTTGGTCGACTCAGTCCTCCCAGTAGATTCCAGTAACTGCGCCCTATGTGCTTGAAATTTTTCCTGTTAAACATAAAACAAATGAAATTAGATAACACTATTGTAATTAAATTATAACTATAGATTAATTATTCTATACTTACATATCTCTCACATGCCTTATCATCATGGTCCCAACTGTATGAAACTGAGCCTGTATCGTCAGTCTGACTCAATGCATGAGTATCCTCGAAAACATCCCAGTACGACACAGGAGCCATACGAGCTCTCTCCTGAAATAAGCATGCATATATTACTATTAAATTAAAACTTTAAGTTAAGTCAACTATTAAATTTAAACGATGCAATTACTAAATATACCCGATCCTCATGATGGTACTGAAACGACTTCGACCCACCTCGATGCGTAATACGATTCTTGCTCCTATTAGTTGCATTTCTCTCAGACGAGGCCTATACATTTAAATTTTAAAAAAATGTATTATTCCAAATCACATATTACTTGAATAGAATAATTAAATTAAACATGCAGTAAATTTACCAGAAAATCCTCATTATTGTTCCAATAAGCAAGCAAATCATCCCACACTGATTTGCCCATCCCATTCGGTTTTTTCCCAATTGATTTCAAATTGTTCATTGTCTCCCTGTAATTTTTTGCCACCATAGAATTCCAGTGCGCTTGATGACATCCAAATCTGTCTCCTGCAGATCCACCGAACCCTGCATTTTTAAATAAAATAGCATATATATATATATGAACTTATCAAATAAGAGCATGACTACTTAACATAATAAATGTTATATCACATGTACCAGAAAATCCTGCTATATAGTCTCCTTCACAATGTCGGGTACCGACGTCCATGTGGGCCAACATGCAGTCGTGCGAGCCTGATATGTGCGTTTAGATATCCTCAAGACTGCGTTGGACGGCTCCAACTCAAACCCCCTGTGTTAAACGAAAAAAAAAATTATATAATTATTAAATTGTACTTGAATTAAAATTATACTAAAAACTTAGTATTTACCCTTTGCTGGCTTTTGGCTTAAGCCAGACCACAGAACGAGATAAGTCTGACGGACCACCCTCGTCACCACCTTATGACATCACCTATTACAGATAACAACGTAACATATATAGCATAAACATAAAAGAGCTATGTAAAAACAAGGTATGAGATAACATGAGTAGGAAATGCTATGATTCTATATGATACTTGTTAATAGATATGTCTACTTAACATATGAGTTATTTGTACATAGATAACATAAATAATACCTACTAAATATGAATTTGATTCGTACTAAGTAAAAATAAACATAAAATTACCTTTTTTAAATGAGGATTATTGGTTAGTCGTCCTCATCAGTTTCAGATTCCAACTCCATTTCCTCCTCCATAGTTGGTTCATTTGTAGTCTCAAATACATCAATTAATGTGTTCGATTCATCGGTTAGAGGTCCAAAATCTGTTTGATCATCGGTTATTACTATTTATGGATTTTCGTCGACATCTGCTTGATAAGCTTGGTTGTCGAGAATATTACGTCCGTCAAAAGTAAACCTTGCCTTTGTTTTGAAAACAGCCCACCAATCTATTTTGTCTCTTCTCATAGATGGATAAGGAGCATAATAAACTTGAAGAGCTTGTCTGGCAAGTACAAAAGGATCGTACTTATAATAACGGGAAGTATGTCTCACTTCAATAAGATTATATTTTGGGTGCATGTTTATTCTAAAATCCGAAACGTTGCTGAACCAGTTGCATTTAAACAAAAATACTTCTTCCGCGGGTCATGTGAAATAGGTCAATTGCAGAATCTGGTTTAGCATGCCATAAAAATCATGATATGGTCGTTTGGATCATCACTACTTTTAACAAATACACCGCTATTGTTAGTTAATTTTTCAACACCGTACTCTTTAGTGCTAAATTTATATCCATTAACAAAGAAAATTGGATATGTCTTGACATTTCTTTTTGGTCCCATTGCCAAATGTTTCAATCCATCGTCCACAACACAATTTGTTGGATCAAAAACATAATTAGTAAACCAATTAGCGAATTCTTTGCTGATATCGCCGTTTAGATACTATGATTCATAAATGCTGCAATTATAGGGCAAATGTTACATTTATGATTAAATATTTAGTACATGTATACATAGATGTATAAGTTCATTACCTAAGGAACGGTGCAACTTCAGTGCAATTGAGAAGAATATATGTGTGTGATGCATTATAATCTTTATCATTCAGCCATTCTTCTACACATCTACTAGAAGGCCGTCCATGTTTTTTAAAAATTGATAAAGTCGTTGGACAATCATCTTGATCAATGCCTTCGACATTACGCGCAGTACTTGCAAATGATATGTTCACATGATCTCTAAAATAATGGGAGAAAAAAATGAATCTTCTTCTTCGATGTATGATTTGCAAATAGAGCCTTCAACTCGAGATTTCTGCCTCACTTTTTTCTTTAGATGATTTAAATGCCTATTTATAATTAATGTAAATTATTTTTATTAATATACCTTTCAAATTTAAATTAAATAAATATTAATATACCTTTCAAATGGATATATCCATCCATATTGCACAGGCCCTCGAAGGCGTGCTTCTGACGTAAGATGAATAGGTAAATGCTCCATAACATTGAAAAAACCCAAAGGAATTTTTTTTTTCAATTTGCAGAGTAATATAGGGATTTATTCCTCTAGTTTATGTAGACGATCAAGTTTTAATGTAGTAGAAAAAAGCTCTTTATAGAACAAACTAAGCTCCGTTACAACAGTCCAAACTTTTACGGGCAAAAGTTCTTTGAAAGCGACAGGCAATAAATTATCCATCATAACATGACAGTAATGACTTTTCATCCCGCTAAGTTTGCTGTTTTTATAGTCGACGCATCTACGAAGATTGGAAGACATACTATCTGGGAATCTTAATCCTTCCATCCATTTTAAAAATATTTTAACTTGGTTATTGTCCAGTTCATAGCACGCTTTCGGTTTTTTGGTGTCATTTGGCTTTATATGAAGCTCCGGACGATTACATATTACTTCGATATCGCGTCTTGATTTCAAATCATGTTTCGTCTTTCCTTTGACATTCAAAATTGTATTAATTACATTATCAAAAACGTTTTTCTCACTATGCATCACATCAATATTATGATGAATCAGAAGATCTTTCCAATAAGGAAACTCCCAAAATATGCTTTGTTTCCACCAATTATGAGTCGTTGATTTACCTTGAATTTCTGTCATTACTCCGGTTTCATGAATCTTGGGAAGATCTTTTACAAGTTCAAAAATTTCTTCACTTGTCCATACTTTAGGTAGTCGCAAAGTTTCATGCCTATTGACTGTAAAAAAAATTCTTATCTCTTCTAAAAGGATGATTAATTTGAAGGAAACACTTATGACAATCAAACCATGAAATTTTCTTTCTGATAGGTAAAGAAAATGCTCTTGTTTCTTGCATGCAGTGTGGACAAGCTAGACGACCAGTCGTACTCCAACCTGAAAGCATTGCATAAGCAGGAAAATCTTTAATTGTCCACAACAGAGAAGCATGCATACAAAAGTTTTTTTTGCGAAATATCATATGTTTCTACCCCTTCATACCACAATCAACGGTTGTAAATACACATCGATTCCTTGCGTCGGATCATCAGGACCAGGGACGACAACTGTGAGAAACATATAAGGCGTTTTCATACACATTCACGGAGGTAAATTATTAGGTGTTACAATTATAGGCCAGGATGAATATTTAGAACCAAATTGAGAAAATGGTGAAAACCCATCCGTACATAAACCAAGTCTAACATTACGACTCTCAGATGCAAAATTGGGATACTTTTGATCAAAATGCTTCCATGCTTCTCCATCGGATGGGTGTATTAACGTACCTTTTTCCTGTGTTCTCACCTTGTGCTATCTCATATGTTGCACGGTTACAGAAGATGCATATAACCTTTCAAGTCTAGGAATAATAGATAAATAATGCATACGTTTATACGGGACTTCCTTTCCCTTTTTCCTTCTTGGTTTATATCTTTCTTCATTACATATTCTACATTTCTTAAGGTTGATATCTTCCTTCCAAAATAGCATGCAACCCTTTAGACATGTATCTGTTTTTTGATACGGTAAACCAAAGGCCGACATCATTTTTTTAACTTCATAATGATTTTCACACATCAAATTATGAAGAGGCATATGCCGCTTCGCAGCTTGCACAACAGCTGAAAATCCAGCTTCTGTGAGGTTGTATTTTGATTTCATAGCAATGTATTCAGCAGTTACTGATAACTGAGTTCCACTTTCATAGCCTTCCCAAAGGGGTTTTTTCGCTGCATCTAACAAATCATATATTTTTTTGGATTGAATATTTGGTTCTTCTTCATCATTACCATCGTCATCATTACCATCATTATCATTAAATTGTTGAACCGGAAACATTGAACGTGCAACATCTTCAACCATTTGTTCTACGACATTCGTCGTAGAAATTTCATTATTCACTACCTCCTCAGCTTGTGTAGAATTAGATGCTAATGGTTCTCCATGACGACCCCAAACTGAATAATTCGGCACAAAACCATACTGACGCAAATGAACTCTAACCATTTGTGGTATCAAATGCTTCAATAACTTGCATCTACTACATGGACAACGAATTTTGACATCGTTTTCGTTATTACTTAACGCGAAATCAATGAACATGCTGACACCATTAATAAATTGTTTGTTTATTGTGCCATCAGTTTCTCTTCGTTTGTACATCCAACTTCGATCATTAAAATGATCGTGATCCATTTCTCCTAAGTACATATAAAATTAGAATGAATGTTTGTTTATAACATCAAATAGTTGAAATAAATTAACAATTTTTGTGTTCATCACTAAATTCTCAAAATTCCCTTATAATTGATACATGCATGTTATGTTGAAATATATTCACAATTTTATTACCAAATGCATGTTAGGTTAATCGATCATTTACTGGTGGGTCATCCTACCTCCCATTACAAATACAATAACGTAATTAAATCACGTAAATCTTTTCAATTTAAATGATTCAACAAAATTTCGGCAGCACTTCCCTTTAGTTCCCTGAACAGTACACAATTGCATGTACACAGGAAACATAAAGGAAATACTTTCGAAATTTTGAGAACCGTTTAAAATGAAATATTTTCCGAGATTTAATTTCGTTATTGTGTTCGTAACTTGTCCAACATAAAGGACAAATCCAACAAACATTGTATATGATGAATATAAATGTCCGTTTTGTTAATAAAACGAACATTCACATAACGATTATATACAATACTAATCAGATGGGGCCAAAAAAACTCTCTAAGGCTTTATGAATATAACATATTACGATTTGGTTTTTTTTGTGAATGAAGTGTTTTTTTTCAACTTTGATTTCAAAATTTCAACTTAAATTTTTTTAAAATCATAGTCGTAGGTTTACGATCATTTGCAGGACTCAAAAAAAGGCCAAAGCTCAAGCCGTGCGCGTTTGTGCGCTTTAGCGCCTTAATTAACTATTATGAATTGTACGTATATGAATTCTATCATATATACGTATATTTTCAACATTAAATCGAACTGTATAGTCGTACATTCTATACAAAATCAAATGTTGTTTTCGCTAAATTTTTATAAAACATAAACATAAATATTTCTATTTCCACCACATATTTTCAACAAATTAGATATCTTTTTCAATGCATAAATCACTATATATATGCATATATACATATTCAACTTGAACTAATTAAACCCTAGATTAGCAACATAATCAAATAAATCTATAACTACAAACTTACTAACAACAACTAAATAAACTAACTAAAACCCTAGATTAATTAACAACTACATAATTTATAAATAAAAACCCCAGATTAGCAACTTAAATGATTAAACCTTACATTACCAACTAATTAACAGCATCATACACACAAACATACACTAATTAACAAAATTAGGGTTAATACACACAAACACACCTTCAAATTAGAGAGAACCCGAGATTAGAGAGGAGAAGATAGTGCCTTGACCAACTTGGAGAGATCCTAGGTGGATGGGGGCGCGGAATAGGGTGATTTCAGAATTAAAGGGAGGAAATTTTGGGTTTCTAAAAAGGATTTCGTGGGTGAAGCAAATGGGGAAGAAGGAGGAAGCCTCGGGCTACTTTTCTGCTCGCCCGTGTAACGGGTCCCAACGGCCACCATCGGTTTTATAACCGACGGCCTCCAACGATTTCCAACGGCGTATATCTGTATTCCGTAAGAAAATACCAACTTTTGTCCTCCGTTGGAAGCCGTTGGTCAACCGCCGTTGGCGGCCGTTGGAACTCACCGACGCTATACTGTACACTTCTTGTAGTGTCAAGAAATCAACTAAAACCTTACAGAGCCGTCCGGAGATCCAATCAACATCCTAGGCATCATTTTGGATCTATTAGTTGCTTTCTGGAAGTTTAAAGTAGACATTCTTGATTTTCTTAACCTTATTTCTCAACCTTTCTTCGGCTTTATTCTAATCTTGATTGTTCATCATGTCGAACAACAATTCAGAAGGTACTTTAGATGCATCTACGAACTCAAACACGACAAACACCCCTGCAGACAATTTGATCAAGACAATTGTAACCCACAATCTCAATTAATAGCAGTTCAACTCGATGATAACAACTATATGTTCTGGAAACTTCAGATAGAAACAACAATACAAGGTTATGGGCCCAAAAGTTTCATAATGGGCACCATCAACATCCCACGTAAATTCATTACAGATCCTGCAAACATTGTTGTTCTCAATGATGAATTCGGTAAATACCACAGGCATGAAAGACTCATCAGTGCGTGGTTGCTATCATCCATTAGTGAATTTTTTTTACCCCATGTTATAGGTTGCAAAACTACAAGTGAAATTTGGCATGGTATTGAAAAATCTTTCAATAATCCATCCTATGCCAAGGTCATGTTCTACAAAAGACAACTTCACAAGGTCAAGAATTAAAACACCAGTTTGAGAGAATATCTAAACAAGATTAAATAAATATGTGATATGCTGGAGGCTGCTGGGCATAAATTACCAAACTCTGAGCAGGTTCTTGTTATACTAAACAGGCTAACTGAAGAACATGAAGCCGTGGAAGCAATTATAGCCTCACAAAAGGAAATTACATCCACAGATGACGTTCATTCTTTTCTATATTCTAATGAAGAAAGAATTGAGAGTAAATGATCACAAGATGGTGGCATTAATGTCAACTATGCCGTAAGCAGCAATAAGAACAAAAATCAGAATGTTAAAAAAGAGCACACCTTTCAGAGAGATGGTCAACCATCAAGGGGTAGAGGAAGGTGTAATAATAGAAATTGACCGAAATGCCAGATTTGTGAAAAAGTAGGTCACACAACCCTCAGCAGCTTCTTTAGATTTAATGCAAACTATGTTGTGAACCAAAATTCAGGCAACCAGAAGAGGACGAACCCCAGTGCTAATCTGGCATAGGCTCAAAATGATACCGCTCCACCTGAATTATCAAGAAATAAAAGTGAAAGTTCAAAAATTGATCACATTAATGACGACAGTTGGTATCCAGACTCTAGATCTACAAATCATCTCACAAATAATCTTGAGAATCTCAATCGCAGCAATAGAGATTACAATGGTAACAACTCAGTTTGCATTGGAAATGGTAAGCATATAAATATTTCTCATATAGGTAAAGGCAGTATAAATAGCAAAAGACAATTATATTTACATACCTTATTAAGGTTGCCTGAGATCAAGAAGAATTTGATAAGCGTATCTCAATTTTCTCGTGGTAACAATGTATATTTTGAATTTTTTCCCTAACTACTGTACTGTTAGAGACATTCTAACTAAAATTGTTTTATTGCAGGGTGATGCAGTAAAAGGATTACATAAGTTCAATTTGCAAAGTTGCAATAAGTCTGATAGTAATGCATCTTACTGCAATACATGTGATGTAAACTGTAGTAGCATTTGTAGAAATGTAACCGATGATAACAGTAATAGCAGAAAGACAGTTGATGATAACAATACTAGTATTAGCAATAGGAAAGTTTTTGACTATTGGCATTTTAAGCTTGGTCATCCCAGTGTTAATATAGTTAGAAAAATTCGTCTTGATAACAAGATACCCTATGATAATGTTCAATTGCCATATATTTGTGAATATTTCCAAATGGGAAAAAGTCACAAACTGCCTTTCTCAGATTTTATGACTGTATATCAATATGAGTTAAACCACCACTGACTTATGGTGTCCTGCACGCATTAGCTCAGATTTTGGCTTCAAATACTACATTTCTTTTATCGATGCCTATTCAAGGTTTACATGGTTGTATTTACTTAAGTCTAAATCTAATGCTACAAATGCTACCCTAAATTTTATTAAAATGGTAGAAAATCAGTTTAACTCCAATGTAAAAAAAGTCAATCTGATGGAGGAACTGAGCATAAACCTCTTTGCAAAAAAATTCAAGAAAAGGGGTTTATTCATAGGATTACTTGTCCTTATACTTCAGATCATAATGGGCTGATTGAAAGAAAACACAGACACATTGTTGAAACAGGTTTAACCCTATTAGTTCAAGCAACTCAAGTCAGAAGCTTTTAATTCAGCTGTATTTTGATTAACAAAATGCCAACCAAAACTCTAAATGGTATGAGCCCCTTAGAAAAAACTTTTTGGAATTAAACCTGATTATAATAGCTTAAAAGTCTTTGAATTTTTGTGTTACCCATAATTAAGACCATACAACACAAACAAACTCGACTTTAGATCTAGATAGTGTACATTTATTGGTTATTGAACAAATCAGAAAGGATATAAGTGCACCAATTCAAAAGGTAAAATAATAGTATGTAGGCATGTTATCTTTGATGGGAATATTTTCCCATACAAGCAGCAGGATATAAAAACAACCATGACAGTCTATAAACAAAAGATTGATGTACCTGAACTGCCTATCCTCAATGAAGTATGGGAGAAGACCAGTAACACTGAGGCTGTTGAACCTCAAAATGATCATCAGAATATTTCGGATGGTCACAGTGAGCCATCCAGCCTCGCCAATCAGCAACCTAAGGAAAGCAGTAACAACAGATGTCAAGTTAGAAATGATCAAAGTACAGAGGATGTTAATAACAACATTGACAATGATAATAGTGCTGAAGCAACTCAAAGAGAATAGATGAATGTATCAGTCAATACTCATCAAGATCAACCCAGATATCATACGATAGCCAGGGCTAAAATTGGCATCTTTAGGCCAAAAACGTACCGAGCCATCACAAATACTGATGAACGTGACAATTATAATCATGCTGCTAAAGACAAAAACTAGTGTGCTGCCATGAAGGAAGAATACAATGTTCTCATTAGAAGCAGTATATGGGAATTAGTCAATCCACAAAAAATAAAAATATAATTGGCTGTAGGCGGACATTTAAGTTAAAGAGAAATGCAGATGGAACAATCAATAGATACAAAGCCGGACTCGCTGCAAAGGGATTTACACAAGAATATGGCTTTGATTTCAAGGAAACTTTTTCATCACTTACGAATCCATCAACTATGAGGCTAATTCTATCCATTGCTTTAAGTAATTATTGGATTATAAACCACTTAGATGTAAATAATGCCTTCTTAAATGGTTATTTGCAGGAGGAAATTTACATGCAGCAACCACCAGGATTTGTCCAAAACAAAAATCAAGTTTGCAAATTAAGAAGGTCAATCTATGGTCTCAAACAGGCTCTAAGAGTGTGGTTTGACAAACTCAAAACCACACTCAACTCTGTGGGCTACTATGCAACAAAACCCGACACTTTCTCTTTATAAAAGTCAACAATTTACCTACAATTTATATACTAATTTATGTTGATGACCTTATTGTTATAGGAAATAATGGTGAGGAGATCAGAAAGCTTACTGAATATCTAAATGATAGATTTTCTATAAAGAATCTAGGATGTGCTTCTTATTTTCTTGGCATTGGAATAAAAAGACATTCATCTACAGAAATGCATTTAAATCAGAAGAAATACATCTCAAAGTTACTTACTAGAGCTAACATGCATGAAGCAAAGCCCCAGCCTACATCTATGATATCAAATTAGCACAATAGTAAAAACAGGGGAGAAGCCATAGACAATATTAAATAATATAAAAGTGTGGTGGAAGCATTACAATATGCAACCATCACACGACTAGATATTTCATTTAGTGTTAACAAAGTGTCTCAATTTTTACAAAATCCACTTGATAAGCATTGGAAAGCTATCAAAAGAATTCTAAGATATCTAAAGGGAAATATCAACTGTGGATTATCTCTTAAAGCCTGTAACAACTACAATATAACTTCATACAGTGACGCTGATTGGGCAACAAACAGTGTTGACAGAAGATCAATAATTGGATATTGCATATATGTTGGTGACAATCTAATATCATTGTGTTCAAGGAAGCAGACTACCATCTCAAGATCCAGCACTGAAGTTGAATATAGGAGTGTAACCAGCAGCACTGCGAAAATCTTATGGCCACAATCATTGCTAAAAGAGCTGAACACGTCTAACAGAAAGCCTATTCTATGGTGTGACAACTAAAGCACAATATACATGACTGCAGACCGTATTCAACATGAACGAACAAAACACATTGAAATTGGCTTTTACTTTGTGCGTGAATAAGTGCAAAAGAAGAATTTGCAAGTGAACTACTTTCCTACATATCATCAAAGAGCCAACATCTTTACTAAAGCCCTATCTAGTAGAAATTTTACCAAACTACGAAGTAACCTCAAAGTAATGGAGAAATACAAACTGTTGAAGGCTCAAGAAATCGATGAAAGCAAGCAATCATCAAATCTAGAAGATAAAGGTAAAATCAGCTCAAATCCGTGTTGGATCATGCTTGCTGGATGATAATCGTCATATTTGTCCTCTTCTCGCTACCATCAAGCTATCGATAGTCAGATCTATCCTCAGGATGCTCAAAGACAAGCTGATGGAGGCTGTTATTCTATGACTCATGAAGAAAATTAGGGTTTGCTTCCGAAACCCCAACCTTAATTTGAGCAAGGGAATTAGAAAAAATGATACATAAGAGAATAGCAGCCGATATACTTTCTTTTATTCCACTTTATGCGTTGTATACGTCATTAGGGTTTATTGTATATTGGGCTGTACATTTGGCCCACTTAGTCTTTATAACAAAAGCTCATGTATTATAAATACACGTTATCAATGCACAAATCTATCATCTGGATATAATATAATTCACTTTTCTCTGCAATTACATTCTCAAACACCATTACATTTTCAAAATTCATTTCTCTAAAATTTCTACTCTCACCCACCACCGCAAGCCATCGTCAGATACCGCCAGTTACCAAACAACCGCACCCTGAACTGTTGCAACCCCACCCTCCCTCTCTCTCCTTAAAAGCAATTTGGGCCTTGTTTTGCTCACAGCTGTCCCCTTTGTACACTCCACCACCCGCGACTGCATCACCTCCAGTCAGCACATCCACTTGCCGCCACCGCCCAGCATCTCCCCGCTGACCCGATGCCCTCTCACGTGGCTAACTCTTCTCTTCTTTCCAATTATAGAACCATCGGCCTCCATAAAAAAAAGAGTTAGAAGAGAGTTCTTGTTTGGTGTATAGGTATGGGTGCGTGTAGGTAGTCATGATGGAAGGGAAGAGTAATGATGGAAGGGAAGACTCACGAGTTGTGTGGATGGCATGTGGTCTTTGCATTTGCATTGTGAGGACTGTACTCTGAAGTATTAGTAATTAGTTTAAAATTTGCTAATATCAAATTTATGGAAGATAAAATTTGATTTAGATGTGTCTAACTAGGAATTTATTACTGTTTTAGTATTTGAAGTAAATTGGGTTTATCGCAAAATCCATTCTAAGTGTTAGCCTATTTGTAGTTGTTTCGGGGTGCTTATGGATTTCCGTTTTGGTATATGTGCATGTATACATACATATGTATGGGTATATGTGCTTAAACTGGTTTGACATATATTCGTCAAAATCTCGCCTCTTGTCGTGTCAAATTTTGCTACTTTCAACTTCTTCTAATTGCCTCGAAAGGTGAGAAAATTTAATTTATTTTAAAGGAAAATTTGCTGGTTTAGGCCTGTTTTGATAACTTATAACGAAAATAGGCTAGTATTAAAACTAACTACAAATTTGGACCCGTTTTCATATACTAGCGTTATCTGTGATGACGCTAGTTCACATTTTTTACTTTTTACGATAGCATAATCCGAGATAAGGCGCAGAAGGGTATAAACCCTTCTAGACATTTTTTCTCTCGTCATTTCCACATTCCATCCCCTTTTTCCAACAATGAAAAATTTCTCCCCCCTTTCAGATCTGGGCCAAAAATTGAATTTTTCCTTTCAATTGTACTTCCATGGCCTCTTCTATTCTCTACCGCCTTCTATTTGTAAGTTTTCCTACCTATATTGTTTAAATTTTGTAATTTATCAAATTTATGTTTAATGTTCAGGGATTTGTACTGTAATCCCTTGGTTTGTGCAATAGATGTTTTTGTAAGTTATAGTTTACATCAATAATTTCATGATTTTTGGTTTAGTATGTGTTTGTTTAGAGTTAAATTAGTGTTTAAAGTTCAAATATATATTTAGTATGTGTATTAGTATGTGTATGTGCACGGTCATATGTATGTTCATGATTATGTTTAATATTTGACGCAAGAAAATGTGGTCAAAAGTTAGTTGTGTACTTGTTGATTGAGTAATGTACTAATGCATGCTTCTTATTTGTTTATAGATCATGAAGAGATGAGAGTTGTATCACTAGCTCGAACCTGGCCTGGATGATCCAAGGTATTTGAAGCCTCACAAAGCCGAAGATTTTATTTTACTTTCTAGTTAAGAATTACTGGGAGACCTACCAGGTGGATGCATTGTAGCTCACACGCAGGTTTAGGTCCTCATGCTAATTCGGTCTAATAAATTTAATAAGTAAAAAGACCTGAACCAGGTGCGTGAGCTACAATGCATCCACCTGGTGGGTCTCCCAGTAAATTCTTAACTAGAAAGTAAGATAAAATCTTTAGCTCATTATGTAATTTGGGTATCTTATTACAATGTTCGATATGTAATTCAGGTATGTTGTTGCTATGTTCGTTATGTAATTCAGATATGTAATTCAGATATGTAATTTGGATATGTTATTTGGATATGCTATTTACCTGTTGTTCATTATGTAATTAGGATATGGTATTGTCCTGTTGATTGCATAATTCGCTAAATGAGGAGTATGCTCACTGCCTCATTTTGAAGGCTGTGGGAATTTTTTGAAGTGTTATCTGGGATAACGCTAGTTATCGTTATCCCAGATAACGCTACAAAAAATTCCCACTACTTCTAGTTGAGACAGTAGGAAATTTTTGCAGCGTTATTTGGGATAATGATAACTAGCATTATCCCAGATAACGCTATGTTAAATTGGTTATAGCAGTTGTTACCATCTACTTTTCCACCCACTTTCATTATTTCCTTTCAATCTTGTGCTTTTTCAAAACTCAAAAAATGACAACCTAGTTTTCATCATCTTCTCTATTTAAAATTCCAACCAATTTGTAGCTAAGTATTTGCGATTGAGCTGTAAATCAGGCCAGATTTTACATTCAGGTTCTTTAATTTGATAGGTTAAAGATTTTTTTTCCGTTGCTATTCCCTGTACTTCTACTACATAGCTATTATATCATTGTTGTAGGTTAAAAAATGGGTAATTGGGAAATTGATGATGAGACAATGATGAAATTTTTTGACAACTTTGAAAAAAAAATCATATTTGTGGGGAGGTGGAAGTTGGTTTAACGAACGACGTTAATTTTGTTCCTAAGACACAACTTGAAGTTGTGCAGCTAGTTCCGTAGATATAGAATTTTGACGATGCAGTGATTGAGGTTCGTCCAGGATGAAGGTTACCGGGTAGAGTGATGGATGCAATAATGTCGTATCGCAGCATACACGCGCTTAATAGTTTACAACTGCCTTGAGTGTATTGTATTTATAGTGTAGAATACGATATAGTCGTTTGCAAAAATGACAAGAACGCAGGACGTTATTTCTACCGCTGCGAATATTATGAGGATCATAAAATTCGTCCTAAACAAATAAAAAGTTGTAATTTTTTCAAATGGTTGGATCCTGAGATGTGTCCTAGAGGTGTTGAATATGCATTGGAGATGCAAGTGGGGAACAAACAATTGAAGAAACAAAATTTACAGTATCGGAACACGTTGATGAATCGAGGGTACAACTTTACAAAGTACCTTCCTGGTGGATCAGGCGCTGGACCGAGTAATAGGAAGTAGTTATATTATGCATGCAATGTAACTCTATTAATTATTAACTTTATGTAATATACTGAAGAATTATGTACTGCCTTATGTCGTTTGGTTGTGAATGCAACTCAGATTATTTATATAATACTGAAAAGTTACAAGTACTACAAAGATAATACAAATACACAAATTTATATATCTTAAGTACATCGAGTCTTCTTATTACCAATAACCTGGCATTTACAACACTTGTTTCTTTTTGAAGTCCGACCTTCATCATTGTATCGGACATCATGTTGCAGCTTGTACCCAGTGGAAATCCTAAGGATGTAATATTAAAGTTCGAAGGACTAAAGCTCGCAATACATTTCGATGACTAATTCTATCTTCAATATTTTGACATTCAATGCTATCATCAATGGAACCTGTTTCTTTTGCTACTTGAACCCGTTTGCTTTTTAAAGCATAAAGCTATATGGATTTCGTTGTCGATGAAAACATTACATCCACATCATCGTCATCGACTATTTTAATGGCTTTCGATCTAGCATCCATAGGCCAGTTACAAGCCAAATCAATGTCAAATTCTTCAGATTTAATCTTAGTCGATTTATAAACCGAATCTTTCAACGGAACCAAGTTACATCCGTGAAGTACTTTTGCAGGTTTATGCATCCCTCCAACATATTTGCCAAAGTTATCATCGTCTACCACCAATTCACCATCATAATAACATATGGTAGGAGTACATTTAGGAGCCATTCATACCAGCAACGATTTAACTATCTATAATGAACTAAAAATTCAAAGGTCAATACACATACCTTCAACACAAAATGAGATGAATTACTTGTCGATTGATGAGGAGATCTTCCAAAAAAGGTATGATTCTAATATTGTACGCTTGTTATACAAAAGGGGGAATTTTTTCCCATAAATTGAGTTGTGAAGTAATAAAGGAAGGAGGAAATGAGAAAGGAAGGAAGGGAGTTATTGGCATCTGGGCGTTATCACAAATAACACTTTCAAAAAATTAGAAGAAAAGGATAAGGGCTCATGTGTTGTTCTCCTACTAGCTTTATCTTGGATAACGCTTTCAGAAAATAAAAAAATTACACTAGCATTTTCTGGGATAACGCTTGTGTAAATAAAGGTGGCCTATTTCTATAATTAGTTTTGAAACTGGTCTATACTTGTTATAAGTTTTCAAAAGTGGCCCAAATAAAAAAAAAATCCTATTTTAAATAGTTAATTATAATTACCCGAGAATTATAATTAGTTACCATTAATTTATGTCTCGTGGATGTTAATGGTTGCATGTTATGTTTGGATGGATATCTATGTTGTTTAAACACATTGGACACAAAGCGTTATTGAACATGATGCTTGCGCACAATTAATGGTTGTTCAAATTGTTGTAATGTGAATGGATGAATTCATGTTTAGACGATTGATTATTGATTAATTAGGGTTGTAACACATATATACCGCCGTTGTGGAGTTATGTGGACAATCCATTAAATCTCCTTTCTATGACGATTTTATTATTTTAGTTATGAAGAATAGAAATTGGAAATTTGGTTTTGAATTTTGATTTTCAACTGATTTGGAAACCTAAGTTACAAATGATAAAAGATCTTTGAAAAGGACGGAAATAATTTCAAAATATTTTCAATTTAGTTCTAGACTCTCAAGTTGAACAAGCTTTGGAAATCTAAAGTAGAAAGTGATTTTTGAGTTACATTGGTTTTATGGATTCAAATTATTAATATAACATTTATCTGTAAGCCTTGAAATAACTGAATAAGTTGGAAAAATATTTTATTAAGTTTCGATTAAATTAAAACGGTGCTTTGGAAGTATTTACAATTATTGGAAGCTATTTCCGTTGAATCGAGCTTTGAAACTAAGTTCGAAGTAAATAACTTGAGTTATTAATCAAAAATTGATTTTTCAATGGGTTTTATTAATGGTATACAAATTCGCTATAAGTTTAGAAACGATTTAACAAGCTTTGGAGAAAACAAGTGTTGCCATATTTAAATTAAATATAGCAAGGAGAATTGGGAATTCGGGATATGATTTTGAATAAAAGTTATGAAAATTTAAGTTATTTTGAAAAGGATTTAGGCCATTTAGATTTAAATCATTATATGACTTGAATTGAACACATACATAGCGACCGTTCGTGAATATCGAATTTTTCTTTTCAAATTGCTATAACTTGAATGTTTTGAATCATATTGACGTGAAACAAGAAATTTTGTATTTATATTAATGATAACCTTTGAGTAGAAAAGAAATTTTCAAATTATAATGTATGGTTTTCAAGTTATTATTAAAACAAAATCGGAAAAGGTCGTTATATGTGTAGTTTCGGCGACCGTAATGAAAAATCGAATAAAACGGGTTTATAAAAATTATCAAAATTTTGGAAAAATTATGATTAATCTTATTTATTATTTAAAAATGTTTTGAATAGAAATATTTGAACATCGAATGATTTTGAATCAATTTGATTTAAATGACTATTTTATTTCATTTTTGGTAACGTTGTTAAATGTTAATTATAACGTTCTTCGAAAAACAATTGGGTTTTGAACTTATAAACCATAAACTTTTTTTTAAACCGTGAAAAGGTTTTGTTAAATGTTTGGAAGAATTTAAAAAACTTAAAATATTTCGCATAGAATTTATTAATATGGAAAGTTCAAAATTTAAAGGAAATGAGTTTGCGTAGACCTAGTCTTCCGATATTCGATATGGAATTCCGTTATTGGATGACTACTTTCTGAGCAAACTCAAAAAATATTATATCGAGTTTCCGCTTATAGTATTCGCCAATTTTGTGAATTGGTATCAAATATAAGTCGATTAAACTCTATATAAAATTATGTTTGAATATTAATTGATTTTGGATTATCGTAAATGGTATTTAAATCCAAGTAAAGATGAAGTGGAGTTTGGAAATTTGGAAATTTAAGACAAGGTTATTGGAAAGGGGAAATTTTGTTTCGGAAGATATTGGTTAATAAAGCGAGTAGTCTTGATCTGAAGTTTTAATTGGGTTCTTAAAGGACGGGTTCAAATTGTAAACGAACTTCAGAAACGTTAAAGGAATTGAACTTTGTTTTGTAAACTATAATTCAAGAATGAATTGATGACTACTCGGGAGGAGATTTGAATTGAAATCGTGTGTAATCCATAACTGTTTAAAAATGCACTAATTGGTTGGTAAGGCCGGGATCGAATACATATTCGAAAACAACTCCAAGTAATAATGCGACGTAATAAGGAAACTAAAGATTTGGAAATCGATAAAGTGAAGACCGAGAATCTTCGAATCGTTTGGATTGATTGCTAATGTCTCGGATCAGGCCATACACCCGTGACGAGGTTATAAGTGGCATGAGATCTGAATATATTTGGAGATTTTCGAATTGTTGTTCCGTTCAAACCCAGAACAAACTTGCATGGATTGTGTGTCTGGCGTTGAAATTAACTGCGTAGCACTGATATCAGATTTGTGGCATTAAATTATTCTCGTCTCTAGGACATACAAACTTAGAGGTTATGTATTGATAGAAATCAGTGACATGTCGTGAATTGTCAATGTGGCATACTCAAGTTATGAAATGAGCTAGTGATGATCAAAGCTTGGCTTATTAAAGCATAGCTTTGTGTATATCGTGACATCATCGAACCTCACACCCGGATTGATGGTAAACTGACGGTTAGGTTGTACACATAATCTCTAGTGAAAATCGAAAGTTGTGGCGGTATATCTACCTCGAAACCTGAGGAAATAAAGTATATACGGTGTCCGATATCTAGATGAAAACGGGATATATACTTCGCGCTGTGTATTCGATGTCCGTGTCTGGGTGTCAACCGGGAGATACTCAGTTTCGTGTCCTCGATTGATCTTTCGTGCCAGGAACCATCATATTGGAAAACCCAACAACCAATACGAGCCTTTCGTTTTGTTTGTAAACTATGTATGTGGGCATAGTTTCTATTCTCGCTAAGATTAATATATTTATTTATGAAATGGTTTCAGCACTATGCATTGATTATAGTATTAAAAGAGGAGTTTTCACATATTAAAGCATTATTGGCTATCATAAGACAAAACTCGCCCATCTGGTGTGCGCTTGCATTGTGTGATATGGGACGAGCTTGTGATAGCTTCATTTTCCAAAGTCATTGCGGATTTTTGTGCACGGGAATTCACATGGAGTTAACTTGTTTCGCGTTAGCTGCGTGGTCCGGTGAATTTTCCCAACTTTAAAATAAACCTTAGGTAATAACTATTTTGAGTTCTCACACCAGTCCCATGAATGACCTGAATTTTATTGTTCCCATACCTAAACTCGGTGCCCATATTTTTGTACGGGCAGCTAGTAGTTTAGTTTGCCTTTAGAGCTAGATTCAGATTCGAAGCTAGCATTTTGTTTTGGTTTTACTTCTTTCTATGAGAGCAAATTCGTTTCCGCTGAGTTTGTATTGTACTCTATTTATTTTGTAACTCTAATGTAAAGAAATTTGTAACAAAATAAAAGTTTTATTACTTGTGTTCAAATATGTTAGTACCCATAATCATCCGTCATTATGGATGATCTAAGTTGGTTTAGTTACGGGCGAGAATCGAGCAAAAAGGCGGGTTGTTACCTCCCACTCCTCCTGCTTCCTCATCCAAAGAGGTCCTCTCTTCAGAAGACTCTATAACCTCGTAGGCAATGATTTCCAAATTGAGGATCATCATTTTTAGAGTTAGGATCTGGTGTGCAGACTTGGGGGTCAGTTTCTGCCTTGGGAGCCTTGCCCTTTTTAGCTGTAGGGAATCTAGTCGAATATGTTCTAGACATGCTTACTGTACTACCAAGAAATAGTGATGGGTAGAGTAAAATATCATGCACTCCTTGTGTGTGCAAATACGTGCAGTGCAAGTGTGTTTGAATAACAACATAAAGTAGCATTTAAAGCGTGCAACAATTCGACTCAGAAGATCATTGTTCCCAACCATCTAACTGAATCCCACTTGTCACTTGATATGCGTCATAATGTTATAAAGAATTATGTATTGATTTCCAAAGTCTTTGAAGTCATGTGTTATGCAACTGAAAGGATCTATCCTAGCTATTAGAGAGTGCTTATTCAATGTCAAGTTTTCCATCATTTTAATGTCATGTAGAGTTGTTTTGAATATTTGATTGGAAGGAAGTGTTAGAAGGATTTGTCTCAAATGTCTAAGTCCTAGATCGAGAGACTCCGCCTTGAACTCTCCCGTTCAAGAGATTCCGAATCGAACCCTCGCGGTTTAAAAGATTGCGGGTCGAGTAATAATGAATTGGAAGACTTCTGGTTAATGGCCCTTGCATAGGGATCCACGGTTCAAATTTCTCAGATCAAGTGACTCTTTTCGATCCAAACGCATATGACTTCTCCGGGAAATCATGTATCCTCCTCCCAGTCCTTCAAGCCCACTTAGTATCTTCACCGCCATGTCTTCAAGTAAAGACTTCGATCAAAGCCTCAGATTCGTCCTCTACCTTCTTCTTCCCCCCATTAATTCCTCTCGAATCTCCATCGCTCAATGACAATGCAGATTTCCCTTTTCCATGAATGGCACTTTCAAACCACCAAGAATGATTCCATCCTACCAAGGAAAAGCCACGACCACCATCAGTGACAGCCCTAGCATTATGAACGACGGCGATGGGCCCTGAGACATGGGACATCCATTCCATTCTGAATCAAGATAACCCATGTGGATTCAAAGCGTAAGTCGAATAGATTAACAAATGAAAACATGAATTACATGAATTTAAACCTACCTTTGATTTGAATTAAAAAGGATTAAGGCAAAATGGGATTTAAAGTTCTTTTTTTCTAAATTCAAAATTACTAGCAGTAACTAAAGAGGGTAAAGAATAAAAGAAGAAAAGTGGGCCAACTTACATAGCAGTAAAGGAACAACTATTTAGCTCATTGCAAAAGTGACATATTGACCATTTCATTCGTCTTCGAATCGAGTCAAAGTATATGAATTGGTCTTGGATCGAATCGTTCGGTCGAAAATAAATAAACAAAATTTATAGACTAAAATTAAGTATTAGCATCGATTTGAATAGAAAATGAAGGGAACATAAATACTTCTCCTGTCACATCAAGTTCTTGATGACTTGTATGTGTATATTCATATGCAAGAAATTATGACCCAACACAATTCAAAATGGGTAAATTCGACCTTTTTTACTTGACAAAGCTTGAATGATTTATCTGTTTGTTGCAACTACTCCAATCAAAGAATTTGGCTTGCTGAGTATTGACGAGTGTATATGATTTGCTATTTATACAATAGCAGGAGAAATCAAGAGTTACAACTTTACCAAAGGATGCAGTTGTTCACCATTACTTGCTTAGGAATGGACAACACCTTAGGGAAGGATACCTCAACATATTCAAAGCACATCCCATCCGTGATATGATGTACTTTGGAGGGCAAAGTATTGTCCTGTCTTACGGGAAGGACACCACAAGATCAAATATTAACTTTCAGTAGTCCTTAAGCCTCAAAGTTATGCCAAACTACGGGTTGACTCCCAGTTCAAAATAGCTCTGGTCAACGATATATAGCTCGCACCATTCCCTAGCTTTGATTTGAATTAATTCATGGCCCAGGATCAGAGGCTCTCAGTTCGAACGAAGCGCAAATTGAATATTCAATCTAGATCTTATCCGATCCAAAAAGGATGGTTTCACTTCTCCAACTATTAGCACTTCTTCCATTATCTCCTGCTACCTCGGATCTCACACCATGTATCCATCATCGAACCGACGCATCTCGAACCAATATAGCAATTTCGCAAAGTGGTCGAGCAACTGCTCCATAACCGCCTCCTCTATCTCCTATAAATCTGGCTCGAAGGCCATGTATGCAGAGGAAAACCATGTCAGAACCCACCCTATTTTTGACACCAAAAAATGGTACAGCACCCAAGAAATGGAAATGTAGAGAATTAAAATGAAGATAAATAAATGAAAAACGAAGAAAAAAGCAGTCATATACAATTTTATAGTGGCCTGGCGATAATGAGCCTACGTCCACTTTATAATCTCTTATTTATGGAGTATTCTACTACAAAGTTCTATCACAATAGAAGAGAGATAAGAGATTCACCTAAAAAGCCTCTTCGTTAGAGTCAAAAGGTCTATTTATAGATGCTACGGTACTCAGATTGTTTGGGACAAGTGTCTCTCATTCCCGGACCATAGGAAAATATGGAGAAGCATTCTTTTCGTATAGAAAGACATGATCCACCCATATAATGACAAGTGGCAGCTGATCCGATATCCATAGGTAGTTGGAAGCAGTCAAGTAGGAGCAAGTATTCAGGAAAATATCTCACGTAGGAGCAGGTTCGGATCCTCTCTATCGAACCAAAAGGCATTCGATCCAACAGGTTTACATACTGGACTTCTTCTAACAAAGTAGGCTTTGGGTTCGAGTCAAACCATTTATTAATCGACTCGATCATTTATCGGGCCGAACAAAGATAACCTAATGCCTAACAACCTTGTTATCAACTACGTGGGTCGGCCGTTACCTTAGTCGAGATTATATGGCCCTTCATGCTAATTCTACCGGGATCCATGATGCTAATGCATTCTTGACGGCCTTGCCAAAAGGCCGGTCAACATTTATAAATACAGTATCTAAAGGACATTTCAAGGACTTTTGGCATTTCAAACACTTACGCACTCTTCATCAACAAAGGATCAAGTTATTCTCTGATTCTATTATTACATTTTGGGAGAATTAATCATTGTATTCAAGTGTTTGAGGATTATAAGCATTGTATTTGTAAGTTCTCAGTGAATCAAGAAATTATCAAGTGGACTGAGGCTCGCCAAGCTGAACCACTCTAAATTTGTGTGATTGTTATTTTTCCTTATTTTCATTTATATTTATTTATTTATTTCTCCATAAATTCTATACTTTTGGTGCTTGTGCCATTTTCTAGTCGAATAGTGAGAGTTTCATCAACAAGCTGGAGTTTTGCGAGGCAACTGTCATGGGAAAGCAAAGTAGATTATCATTTAGTGAAGGAAAACATGATTCAAGAGGGATTCTTGAATATGCGCACATGAATGTTTGGGGACCAGCACCTGTAGCTTCATTAGGAGGAGAAAGATATTATATTTCTTTCATTGATGTTTTTTCTCGAAAAGTTCAAGTGTATGTAATGAAGGCTGCGTCAGAAGCATTTGCCAGGTTTAAAGAATGGAAGGCTCTTGTTGAGAATGAGAGTGGAAAAACTTTGGAGGTTCTTAGGTCCAACAATAGCGGAGAGTATGTTTCCAGAGATTTTCTAGAATTTTGCAATCATCATGGCATTCGGAGGCATTTTACTTCACTTGGGGATCCACAATCTAATAGAGTAGCAGAAAGAATGAACCGAACTCTAATAGAAAAGGCTTGATACTTAAGATTGACATAGTGTTTTCTAAGAGATTTTAGGCTGACGCTTTGTCAACCACAGTGCATATTATTAATCGAATTCCATGCTTGGATATTGATAACAAAATTCCAGAGGAAGTACGGAAGAGGAAGAGCATTGACTTGAGGTATGTTCACGTATTTAGCAGTCTAGTTTTTGTGCATGATCCGGGTGTGATAAGATTGCAACTAGAGTTTTCAAGGGGATTTGTTTGGCTATACGAATGGGGTTAAAGGCTATTGGAATTGGAATATGGAAACGAAGAAGATTGTGAATTCTCGTCATGTTACTTTTGATGAGTCAGTTATATTCATGGAGAACGAGGGCTCATCGGATGTTTCGGATTTGGTTCAAGGTGTATCAAAGGAAAAGGAAATTATTTCCACTTTCTGGCCTAGAAAGAATAAATTAGTTGGTGAAGTTTCTTGTGAGGTGAATATGGTTGATGGTACATCACACAATCCATAGGGTTGCTCTTGTAGTGTTGGTGATGTGCACAATTATAGAGAAGATTCGGTTTAGGGTGGAGCTGAAGGAAGATAAGCTGAAAATATTGCTACTCGGGTTGGTCGTTGTGCTGTAAGGCCATCCGAAAGATATGGTGACTGGAATAATCTTAGCTTTTGCGAGTACTTAGACCATGCTCTTCATGTTGTCCAAAATGAGCTGATGGACCTTGATGACATCATGCATTCGAGTGATAGCTCGAAGTGGATTTGCACCATGGAGGAAGGGACGCAATCATTCATAAAGAACTAGACTCAGGAGTTGGTTCCACTTCCTAAAGGAAACCATGCTATTGGGTGTAAATGAATGTACAAGGTGAAGGACAATGGAAGATATAAAGCTAGGCTAGTGGCTAAGGGGTTTACATAAAGGAAGGGAAAAGAGTATGATGAATCTTTGTACCGGTTGTGAGACATAATTATATCTGTATATTACTTGCTTTAGTTTCTATTCACGACTTAGGGTTGAAGCAACCAAATATGAAAACCACCTTCTTGCATAGTGACTTGGATGAAGACATCTACATGGAGCAACCTAAAGGGTTTGCGGTAGATGGTAAGTCTAAATTGGTCTGTAAGTTGAAGAAATATCTATGTGGTTTGAAGCAATCATCTAGGTAATGGTACAAGATGTTTGATCATTTAATGCTTGAAACTGGCTTTGATAAAAACATTAAGGATGCTAGTGTTTATTTCAAGAAGTTGAAAAATGATTGTTAGGTGTATTTACTCTTGTATATGAACGATATTATCATTGCTTCTAAGGACAAAGAAGAAATAAATAAGCTGAAAATGAGATTAAAAGCGGAATTTGAAATGAAAGATCTTGGAGAAGCAAAGAAGATTTTGGACATAGAAATTGTTATGGATCGAAAGCGTTTTGAGTTGAAATTGACACAAAAGGAATATATTAGAAAAGTTCTTTTCCAGCTTAGCATGGATGATGCTAAGGCGTCAAATACAACTTTAACTTTGCATGTAAAGCTTTCGAGTAACGAATCACCTATCTAGGTGAAGGATAATGCTTATATGGAAAAGGTTCCATATGCTTGTGTAGTTGGTAGTTTGATGTATGCCATGGCGTGTACAAGACCCAATATTGCATATGCCGTCAGAATGGTTAATTGATTTATGGCTTATCCGAGGAAATCGCATTGGGAAGCAGTGAAGCTTATTTTGAGATAGTTAAAAGGCACAACATATCATGCTCTTGTTTTTAGGGTAGAAAGGAGAAGAATCTCATGTTGGTAGGTTATTATGTTTCAAACTACGCTGGTGATTGGGATCAGAGAACTTCAACTTATAGATATGTCTTCACCCTTAGTGGTATTGCTATAAGTTGGGGGTGCAGATTGCAAACCGTACTTTCTTTATCCACTACGGAGGTAGAGTTGATAGCCGCGGTGGAAGCAACGAATGAAAGACTCTATTTGAAGTGATTGTTGTGTGACTTGGGTTTTGACCATTATAGCGTTGATGTTCAATGTGACAGCCAAAGTGATATTCATTTGCTAGATAATTTGGTATTTAGCTCACGGACCAAGCATATTGAAGTGAGAGGGACATTTCTAGTAGCCATGGATGAAACCAAGCAAGTATGCCTTCTGAAAGTGCACATGAAGGATAACGCAATGGATATGCTCACTAAGGCATGGTCGGTTGGAAAATCTGAGCATTGCTCGAAATCAATTAGCTTGGAGAGTTGTTGGATGTCACAGGGCAGTGCGGTTGAGGGAGAATGTGACACTCCACATCCGCTAATGTCACTCACTAAGGGAATGCGTTAAGATTTGTGAAGCGTTATAGGTAAACAGGCACAGAATATTACAAGACAAATATAAAAGTAACAGCGGAATTTCAAACTTTTATTTCAAACATAAATCATAACATCGTGGTCCAAAATAACATAAGCCACAAAAACCATTACAATAATATAACTTCTGTCTTGTACCATCAGAGTACATAAATATATAAAAAGTGTAATTCCCCAAAAAGAGCCAATCCATAGTAGAGATAAGAACTTGAGCTATACTTCAAAAGCAGATCCAACAAGATGACAACCGAGTCTTGACTAAGCCTGAGAATTCTCTCCCTGCAAACCTTAGGGGGGACGAAAGAAAGAAGAGGAAACAAAACGGCTCAGACATAAAGTCTGGTGAGTCCAGTTACTTTTAGCAAGTAAATATGTAAAAGTAACATGACAGGCATATAAGATGGATAAGAAGGATAACACATGAAAGGTAAGCTTGACAAGGTAAACATGATGGAGTATATACGCTTCACAATTGATTTCTCTACGCTGATACTAGTATAACAAGAATGAGATTATCCCAACAACTATCAAACGGTAGGCTTAGGCATACGTCCAGATATATCCTAACTACTACCCCAATCGATCGGCTCCCTAATCCATGTAGATACTTTGTGCCGGCCCCACAGTAGGAGGTATCACTTCCTGAAGTGGCAACCCCTCGTCTTAATAATGTGCATAGCCATATCTACAGGTGTCACGGTCGTCTTATCCCTCTCTGTCCAGCTCATGCATGTACATGGCCCGGTCAGTTTGCGCCGCCCACACCGTCCTCCACGTTTGGATCTCTTACAATCAGTCCAGTAAGCGTGCCCCTTCTCCGACCTAGTTCAGAGTATATTTTTGATACCTACTGCGGGTTACTCGCTGAAACGGGTCCTACACAATATGATACAAGCTCTCCCCTTTGTCTTGTGTTCCCCACTAGGTTTTCATTTGGCTATGTATACCACTAGGTGTCTTTAATTACATAAACCTACCATTTCTACAAGTTATGCCTACCCTAAAAGGTGTCTTTAATTACATAACTTTATTATTTCCACCGGTTATGTATACCACTAGGTGTCTTTAATTACATAACCATATCGAGTTAAGTTTGTGGGCCAATATGTAAATATTACCCACCCCCTCAGATTTACTTAACCCACCCTCTCTGTTCAACCAAGTTTACTTAACCCCAACTTAAGTTTAAGTTCACACAATCCCTTTGAATTCAACTAGGTTAAGTATTTCAATTTGTTAACATGTCCATTTATGGTTATAATGGGCTATACCTCCCACATTAGGCCTACAACTTGTGGATGTTGGATATGCCAGTCAGGTCCGGGCAGAATTCTTTCATAAGTTAGGCCTAACCTCGTGACTAAACCCGTCTCATATTTGTACACTTGGACCTCTCACATTAGGTTCAACACTTGTTGTTGCTGGATATGTCGGTCGGGTCCAAGCAGACTTCTACCGCAAGTAAAATCTAACCTCGTGTCATAATTGTAGTTACAGTGCTAATTATTGTAATCCTAGCCATTCATTATTATCCATTTTTACCTATGTCTTTATAGGTGATTATGCCCTTTTCCCCCATATTGAATTATATGTCCAATTCATATAAACATCATTTAAATTATGCCAATTCTACTCCTTTTCCCCCGTTTCGTAACTAGAACATTCACATAACTCGCGGCATGCCTAGGTTAGATAATAGCCTAGTCATAAACGATAAAAAGGGGAAATTGACGGGAATATGACAAAGGTTGTTGTTCTAACATTACTGACATAAACATAAACTAGCATGGTGATAAGGTGGACATATATGCATAAATCTGATGAACTTGTGGCAGTTAACTAGTCCTAACACAGCAAAGATGTTAAGATAAGCATGACAAGATCTAAATATTAATTTAGATGTCCAACAGGTTTAGATCTAATATGATAAATACAAGGAGATCTAAATGATAAACTAGATCTGATTAATAATTTGGATCCAATAGTTAAAAGTAGATCTGACACAAATAAGGTTAAAGATTCACATCATGGAATGTCATAGAAGTTACAATAGATCCGACTAAATAGAGATTTAGATCCAAATCCTAACCAATTCAGAATGTAATATAATCACAATTTACAATGGATCTGATATAATCTAGGCATATGAACAAATCTAAATCATAGTCGTGTCATGTTTACTTTTAAATATTCAAATCTAAAAGTAACTAAGGACTCAAAGTGTTTAGAAAAATAGAACAAGAAAATAAGCTTGTTGAGATGCGGATCTACACTCGAATGATTAGCCTTATTTGATTGTTGCAGAAGATAAATGATTCGGTTCAGTTCAGTCACCGGCAGAGTTTGGCCCCCATGGATTCTCAATGTAGAAAACAAGAGAAATGGACCACTATACATAGCTGTCAGCCTCTGGAAATCGACTACCACCTCAACCCCAGGGGTGTCGAAACCCCCGTAGGGGGGTCGACCCCGGTGTCGACACCCCTTAAGGGGGTCGAGCCGGTGTCGACGCTCCTCTAGCGGGGTCGACCCCCTAGAGCGGGGAAACTGCCGCCTTATTTTTTTTCAATTTTGAATGGTTCTGGATAAGGTTCTGACTCATATGTATTTATATATTTCTTCTGTGCGTATACAAACTTTAAACTCTCATAACTTCTTCATACGGTGTCTGTTTTACGCAAAACAAATGTCTATCTTGACCAGAATTTCGAGACGGACGCAATGGTGCAATATGTTTCCCTTAATTCTGAATATCAAATTAATTATTATTTAATTTATCCTTTTTTAATGTTGATTAAAATACGGGGTGTTACATTCTCCCCTACTTAAAGGATTTCGTCCCCGAAATCTCTAAGTTAAGGAGAATGTATACTACCATCCACATCCATCTAATCATCCACTAACCACAAGCATCCATTGTCCTTAAAGACTTCTAATTCTTATATGAACATATGCAAAGGTGTGTGTGTATATATCGATACTAATGCAAAAATAAAGCGGTCCACTGATTCAGTTGATCTCCTTAATGCAATATATGTTAGTGCCATGAATCCAACATGTTTGCAAATAATCCTAACATATAAGTTCTATATGTGTGCACAATCATTCATCCAAATGCAACATCTATATGATGATACATCCATTTACATCCATTAAAAGAAAGAAAAATGCATACACATCCATATGCAGTATGAGAGTGATTGAGCCGATCTAGTGCTTAATGTGTGTGTATATGCATCCACAAGCAACCACAAGCAACCACTTGCATCCATCAAACATATCATGTTTCAAACACATGTTTGCAATCATGGGACTCTTATCTAAAGGTCGAAGATTCGATCGATAGGACATAATTAGATGATAGAAATAAGCACAGATAAAGGCTTTGGAAAAGGAGTTAAGAACATATCCTTGAAAAGAAAAGGGTACGAAGAACGAATCTTAACCCCGGTATTCCAAGTTGCATCCTTTGGGTTGTCTCCCTACTGAACCTTCATTAACTTGATCTCCTTATTGCGTAGGTTCTTAACTTCTGATCCAAGAATACGGGTAGGAACTCGTCTAACTGTTGCCTCCCATTCTGCCTCCACCTCTTCTAGTATACTTGGCACAACCACTTCTGCGGTATCATGTAAGCACCTCCGCAGATGAGAAACATGGAAAACATCGTGAATGCCAGATAATCTCTCGGGTAGCTTCACTCTATAGGCTATTTGGATAATCCTTTTTGTTATAGGAGACGGCCCTACAAATTTTGGAGCTAATTTCCCTACAGATTCAAAGCGTACCAAATTTCATAAGGGTGATACCTTAATACAAACCATGTCCCCTACTTCAAATTCGATGTTAGTCCTTCTTTTGTCCGTATAGGATTTCTTCCTATCCTGAGCGGTCTTCATTCGTCGTGTTATGAGATCAATCTTCTTAGATGTTTCTCTAACCATGTTGGGCCCAAGCAATAGTCTTTCTGTAGAATCCCACCAACAAGTTGGTGATCTACAGGGTCATTCGTATAAGGCTTCAAAAGGTGCCATGCCAATGCTAGCTTGGTAACTATTGTTGTAAGCGAACTCCAATAAAGGAAGATGCTCTTCCTAAGTACTACCAAAGTCTAGAATACACAGCCTCAAAAGATCCTCTATAACTCTGTTCACCCTCTCTGTCTGTCCATCGGTCTGAGGATGATAAGCGATGCTTAGACATAACTGTGTACCTAGAGCTTCTTGCAAGCTCCTGCAAAATTCGCTAGTAATGATGGGGTCACGATCACTTACGATGCTGGAAGGTATTCCATGAAGATGAACTATCCCACGAACATAAAGTGCTGCCAACCATGATGCTGTCCGCTTACTCTTAACTGGAATGAAATGGGCACTCATAGTAAGTCTATCTACCACCACCCAAATATTGGTGTTGCCTTTCTTCGATCTAGGCAAACCGTATATGAAATCCATAAAGACACTCTCCCATTTCCACTGTGGAACCTCCAAAGGATGAAATAAACCAACGGGCTTCTTCTGCTCAGCTTTAACTTGCTGGCAAACTAAACATTGAGAAACAAACTTCGGCACATCTCTCTTCATCCCAGCCCAAAAGAAAGCCCGCTTCATCTCCTTGTACATCTTATCGCCACGTGGATGAATGGTCATCTTAGAATGATGGGCCTCTTCTAGGACTGTCTTTATCAAACTCCCAATTCGAGGAAAACAGAGCCTTCCATCTCGTCGCAACCACCCTTTATCATCGATGGAATATCTATTGAGGTGACTAGAAGTCTCCCCTTTACTGATCCTATCCAAGATGTCTGAAATCTGTGGATTGTTTTGCTGCGAAGCTCCTGCCTGATCCATAAGAGTAAGTCGTTTCTCCATCAATGCAAACAAACCAGGCAAAAGTTTGGTGGAGGGCCTAAAGTGAAAAGCCGATATAAACTCCAAGAATTTTCTTTCCATAAACAAAGGACTTAAGACCATCCTTTGTCTACTCAGTGCGTCTGCCACTACTTTACTCTTGCCAGGGGTATAAGCAATCTCGAAGTCGTATGATGCTAAGAATTCCATCCATCTTTGCTGCCTCGAATTCAGATCATTTTGTGAAAACAAGTACTTGAGAGATTTATGATCAGTGTACAACTCGAACTTCTCTCCAAGCAAATAATGATGCCATATCTTAAGCGCGAACACGATGGCAGCTAGCTCTAAATCATGGGTAGGGTAGTTCTTTTCATGAATTCTTAGTTGTCTCCCTCCATAATATACTACCTTTCCCTCTTGCATCAGAACCGCACCAAGCCCTGTACCACACACGTCGGTGTATACTATGAATACTTTATTTCCATTGGGCAAGGTCAAGACTAGGGCTCTTGTCAGATCCCTCTTCAGTCTTTGGAAAACAATGTCACAATCTATATCCCACGCAAACTTCAGATTCTTCTTTGTCAGCCCGGTAAGTGGGGCTGATATCTTCGCGAAGTCCTTAGTGAACTTCCTATAATATCCTGTTAACCTCCAAAAGCTTCTCACCTCCGTTGCATTCTTTGAGATCTGCCAATATTGCACTACAACGACCTTCGCGGGATCTATGGTTATCCCTTCTTTAGAAACTACGTCCCCTAGAACTCACTTCTTTCCTCCAAAAATGGCATTTGGAGAACTTAGCCTTAAGCTGATGCGCACGTAGAATCTTCAAAACTTCCCTTATATGCAAGGCATGCTCTTTCTCACTCTCTGAGAAGATCAAGATATCGTCAATGAAGACCACGACAAATTTATTTAGAAACTCCCGAAACACCCTACTCATTAGATCAACAAAATAGGCGGGTGCATTCGTCAACCCAAAAGGCATTACAAGCCATTCAAAGAAACCATCTGGAGTCCTGAAAGCGGTCTTATTTATACTATATTCAGCCACCCTCAGCTAATGGAACCCCGTGGCCAAATCCAACTGAGAAAATACTGATGCACCAACAAGCTGGTCAAACAAGTCATCTATCTGTGGAAGTGTGTGCTTGTTCTTCCTAATGAGTTTATTCAACTCCCTATAGTCTACACACAAGTGATGCGAACCATCCGCCTTGGTCATGAACACCATCGGAGCACCCCATTCAGATATGCTTCGCCTAATAAATCCTTTTTCAAGTAGCTCCCCTACTTGTTTACTAAGCTCCCTCCTTTCTCTTGGAGCCATATGGCACACAGGTAATGCAACTGGCTTTGCATTATCTACCAAATATATGTGAAAGTCGATCTTACGCCTTGGGGGTAAACCCCTAACCTCATCAAAGACATCACGATAATCTCGGACTATTGGAACAGATTGCATATCATCAATAGATGCATCAAGAGACTTTAGGAAACTATGCATGGCAGATCCTTGCGGGTCACAAGAAATCTCAAGGGTCCTCTCATGACAGGTCAAAAGCCTGACGACCCTCCTCTCGCAACCTAGAATGGCACCATACGTGGTTAGCTAGTCCATTCCTAGAATCAACCCATAGCCCATGAACCCAAGCACATACGCGTCGCATTCGAATTTGACGCCTAATACTGATATTCTCAAACCCCGACAAATCATAGATAAATGAGCTGAACCACCTATGGGGTTTGAGACAACTACGGGATCCACTACCATACTAGTATTTAAGTGCAGAGATTCTACCATAGAACTAGATATAAATGAATGTAAAGCACCAAAGTCAAAAAGAGTTCTAATAGGGTGACTGGAAAGAGAAATCAAACCTTCCACGGAAACGTTTCTACCTCTGTCTGGAGCATTAGTCGCGAGAACATTCTTTTGGCCTCTAGAAGTCCCTGCCCTTTGACCTTGTCCCCGTTTCTTCGGGAACTCTCTAGAAAATTGTTTGACTTCCCCATAGTTAAAGCTAGTATTCTTCTTTTTCTTGCAGTCCTTTACCAAGTGACCCTCACGTCCACCACTGTGACACTTCCTCTTTTCCTTGCTCTTGTCATTCTTTCCACCTTTCTTTTGTTGCCATTATTTTGTCCCTTACTAGGCCATACCTTCTTATTCTGCGTTGTTTCCCCAACCTTAGCTTCCTTCCTCTCCCCTTTCTCTTCCTTATACATCAAGGCCATATCAACAAGCCTTTCAAAAGTGGCTCCTATTGTAATATGGGACATAGCTAACCCATAAAGGGGTTCATTCAGCCCTTTAACAAACTGCAAAGCCTTCTTATGCGGAGTGTCTACCAATTCTAATCCAAATCTCGCCAGTAGGTTGAATTTTTCACGTATTCTTTAATAGTCATGTTTCCTTGTTTGAGCATCAAAAATCTTTCCATTTGCATGCTTTTCTCAGTTTGAGACAGAAACTTCATTTCAAACCTCATCCTAAAGTCATCCCATGTCTCCATCGAATGTCCAACTTGGGTAACTTCCCACCAAAACGAGGCTTCATCCTTCAGTAGCTAAGCAGCTAACTAAATCTTCCTTCTGTCTTCCACTTCAAAGATTACAAACAAGTCCTCAGTCTTCTTGAGCCAATTCCTTGCCTCTATGAATGTTTCGGTTCCACGGAATGGCTTCCCTCCCATGGCATAGAAATCTTTGCAGATCTTAGCGAAATTATCTGCTCTTCGAGGAGGAGGAGAGGAGGAACGACAGGTGCAGCTGAGGGAGGAACGTCAGCTTGACCTCCGGCAGGAGTCGTGGCCTCTAGATACCTACAGAAATAGCCTGGTATCATAATGCCCTCTGGGATATTCGGTTCCCTAGACATGCTTAAAAGAAAAGGAAAGAGATTTAGACAAAGGCCCGAAGGATACTACATATGGCTTTGGGGAAATATGTTTTTCAAAACAGACTTTCCTTTTTGAAAAATGCTTTCTAAAAATTCTTTTGATAATAATTTTAATTTTTTATTTAATATAGAAACCTTCAGCTCTGATACCAAGTGTGACACCCCAAATCCATTAATGTCACTCACTAAGGGAATGCATTAAGTTTCCTGAAGCGTTATAGGTAAACAGACACAGAATATTACAAGATAGATATAAAAGCAACAGCGGAATTTCAAACTTTTATTTCAAACTTAAATCATAACATCATGGTCCGAAATACCATAAGTCACAAAAACCATTACAATAATATACTTCTGTCTTGTACATCAGAGTGCATAAATATATAAAAAGCATAATTCCCCAAAAAGAGCTAAGCCGTAATAGAGATAAGAACTTAAGCTATACTTCAAAAGCAGCTCCAACAAGATGACAACCGAGTTTTGACTAAGCCTGAGAATTCCCTCCTTGCAAACCTGGGGGAAATGAAAGAAAGAAGAGGAAACAAAATGGGTCAGACATAAAGTCTGGCAAGTCCAGTTACTTTTAGCAAGTAAATAAGTAAAAGTAGCATGACAGACATATAAGATGGATAAGAAGGATAACATTATGAAAGGTAAGCTTGACAAGGTAAACATGATGGAGTATGTACGCTTCACCAATGATTTCTCTCCACTTATACTAGTATAACAAGAATGAGATGATCCCAACAACTATCAAACGGTAGGCTTAGGCATACGTCCAGATGTATCCTAACTACAACCGCAATCGATCGGCTCCCTAATCCGCGTAGATACTTTGTGCTGGCCCCACAGTAGGAGGTATCACTTCCTAAAGTGGCATCCTCTCATCTTAATAATGTGCACAACCATATCTATAGGTGTCACGGTCGTCTTATCCCCCTCCTCCCGGCTCGTGCACGCACATGGCTCGGTCGGTTTGCGCCGCCCATACCGTCCTCCACGTTTGGATCTCTTACAATCAGTCCAGTAAGCGTGCCCCTTCTCCGACCAAGTTCGAAGTACATGTTTGATACCTAATCCGGGTTACTAGCTGAAACAGGTCCCACACAATATGATACAAGCTCTCCCCTTTGTCTTGTATCCCCACTAGGATTTCATTTGGCTATGTATACCACTAGGTGTCTTTAATTACATAAACCTGTCATTTCTACAAGTTATGCTTAACCCTAAAAGGTGTCTTTAATTACATAACTTTATTATTTCCACCGGTTATGTATACCACTAGGTGTCTTAATTACATAACCTTATCGGGTTAAGTTTGTGGGCCTATATGTAAATATCACCCACCCCCTCAGATTTACTTAACCCACCCTCTTTGTTCAACCCAATTTACTTAGCCCCAACTTAAGTTTAAGTTCACACAATCCCTATGGATTCAACTAGGTTAAGTACTTCAATTTTTACCATGTCCATTTATGGTTATAATGGGCTAGACCTCCCATATTAGGCCTACAACTTGTGGATGCTGGATATGCCTGTCGGGTCCGGGCAGACCTCTTCCACATGTTGGGCCTAACCTCGTGTCTTAGCCCGTCTCGTATTTGTACACTTAGACCTCTCACATTAGGTTCAACAATTGTGGTTGCTGGATATGCCGGGCGGGTCCGGGCGGACTTCTACTGTAAGTACAACCTAACCTCGTGTCATCAGTGTAGTTATAGTGTCTAATTATTGTAATCCTAGCCATTCAGTATTATCCATTTTTACCTATGTCTTTATAGGTGATTATGCCCCTTTTTCCCATATTTAATTATATGTCCAATTCATATAAACATCATTTAAATTATGCCAATTCTACTCCTTTTCCCCCGTTCCGTAACTAGCGCATTCACATAACTCGCGGCATGCCTAGGTTAGATAATAGCCTAGTCATAAACGATAAAAAGGGAAAAGTGACGGGAATATGACAAAGGTGGTTGTTCTAACATTACTGACATAAACATAAACTAGCATGGTGATAAGGTGGACATATATGCATAAATCTGATGAACTTGTGGCAGTTAACTAGTCCTAACACAGCAAAGATGTTACGATAAGCATGACAAGATCTAAATATTAATTTAGATGTCCAACAGGTTTAGATCTAATATGATAAATACAAGGAGATCTAAATGATAAACTAGATCTGATTAGTAATTTAGATGTCCACATAATTTGGATCCAATAGTTAAAAGTAGATCTGACACAAATAAGGTTTAAGATTCACATCATGGAATGTCACAGAAATTACAATAGACCCGACTAGATAGAGATTTAGATCCAAATCCTAACCAATTCAGAATGTCGTATTATCACAATTTACAATGGATCTGATATAATCTAGGCATATGAACAAATCCAAATCATAGTCGTGTCATGTTTACTTTTAAATATTCAAATCTAAAAGCAACTATGGACTCACAGTGTTTAGAAAAATAGAACAAGAAAAGAAACTTGTTGAGATGCGGATCTACACTTGAATGATTGGCCTTATTTGTTCGTTGCAGAAGATAAATGATTCGGTTTAGTTCAATCACTGGCAAAGTTTGGCCTCCATGGATTCTCAATGAAGAAAACAAGAGAAATGGACCGCTATATTTAGCTGTCAGCCTCCAGAAATCGACTGCTACCTCAGGCCCAGGGGTGTCGACACCGCTGTAGGGGGGTCAACCCCAGTGTCGACACCCCTTAAGGGGGTCGACCCCTAGAGCGGGAAAACTGCTGCCTTAATTTTTTTCAATTTTGAATGGTTTTGGATAAGGTTCTGACTCCTATGTATATATATTTCTTCTACACATATACAAGCTTTAAACTCTCATAACTTCTTCATACGGTGTTCGTTTTACGCAAACCAAATATCTATCTTGACGAGAATTTTGAGACGGACGTAATGGTGCAATCTGTTCCCCTTAATTTTGAATATCAAATTAATTATTATTTAATTTATCCTCTTTTAACGTTTCTTAAAATATGGGGTGTTACATAGAAGCTAGGTTATGGATGGTGAAGAGTATGGTAAGAGGTTGGAGTTTTATCTTCTTGGTATATACTCGATTCACTACAGAGTATGTTTGTCTTATGGTGAGCTTGATTTAGGTGATGGGTGTTTTCAACACTTCATTGGTGGGTGAGGGCTTTTCCTGAACTCGATGGTAAAGTGCAATAGGCGGTGGCTATGACGGAGTTCATTGGGAAAACATTAAAGCTTGTTTGGTAGGATGTAGAAGATAGTATGGTACCATTAGTGTGGGTGTTAGAGATTTATATAGCATTAAGGTGGAGTATTAAAGTTTATGACAGTATATAGGCTAGAATTGAAGTGGTCGAAAGTAGCTTCATAACGAAGAAGATGGTTCGCAAGTCAAAGCTCGTAGGAGGAGGTTGAAAGTGAAAAGGTAGAGTGGAGCTCTTCAATTTAGCTCAGATGTCTAACCACATGGTCAAAAGTCTGTACCCGAGAGTTGCAATAGAGGTCAGAGTATTTACTCATATGTCTGTGCTGAAATATCATAGGCAGATAGACTTTTGAGCTGGATGTCAGATGTCTGAGTTATTGGGGAAATTTTTCCTAAATGTTGGGATAGACATCAAACGTCTGTGGTGGCTTTAGTAGATTTATAGGCATTTGGCTTATCAGACTGATTTGTGAAAATTCAAGAGGTATTTTGGGAAATTGTTTAATACTGGTCTCTTCCTATATAAGTTACTCCTAGATTCACAAGGCAACTAAAGGATTAATCAAGAGATTGATATAGGTTTATTCTAATTAGGGTTTTGGTTGTATTAATCTTCTTCAATTCTTATCTCTATAAAATCAAAATTTTCTTAAGAATTTGATTATTGTATTCAAATCTCTTGTACTCTTCTACTGATATATAATAAAGCTTCTCTCTCAAAACGAACGTACAGTAACAAGATGTTAGTGGAACCACTAAAGAATTATTTATAATACTTTGAAGGCTAAATTATGTCAATGATAAGCCAATTCAAATATCTATTTTGCTCTTAGTTTAGTGAAATTTTAGTTATTTTCATATGGAATAATCATATGTTATTTTCATTTGCTTTGGTGATGTCTTGCACAAGTACATATTACTTGTAAATTAGTTTTGCATAGATTTTCTAGCACTAATATATACACATATATATATATAGTATTCCTAATAAAATTGTGTTCAAAGAAATAAACTCCAAAACATTTCTAATCATTTTATTAAATTTTTTCGCAAACCAAGTATTTTCTATATATGAAACTGCATGATTTTGCACATTAAGCAGGCGAGGTTGAGATTAAACGGTTTGGTAAATCTCGTGGTATGGAACATGAAGAAATATCATATCCATTAATTATAGAATCAATGATCAAAGCCAGTATGACTCTTTGTTTGTTTTGTAGTGTGGAATTTATTGTTGGTTAGTAAATCGATAAGTGAGAACGTGCGGCGTGGAGAACACTGTTACCACTAATTGGGTTATTATTTGGGAGTTTGTGACACATCTTGTGGATAATTGGCTAAATTGCCCGTAGGGATGTAAGTGACCTTGTCGGGGGACAAAACTGCTCGTAGATGTGGAAAAGTCTAGCTTTGACTGACCAAACTGCTTGTGCGGTGTTAGCAATCTTGTTTCTTAAGGCGAGACTGGCAAGAAGGTATTAATAAGCTTATCATTTATGACAAAACTACTAAGGAGGTGTTAGCAACCTCACTACTTGAGGAAAAACCTCTAAGGAGGTGTTAATGACCATGTCGTGGCCATTATGACTCCCCAGAATTTGGCATGGATTAAATTAGTTATTTAATTAAGATCTAAAAATGAAATTTGAGCAAACAATGGAATTTGACCATGAAGCTTGCACCATTTCATTCATAATAGAATTTCAGTCAAATTTCATTTCGTGAGACTCTGAATTAAGTCTGGTTGAGAGTATACGTATTAGATTCCTATTCTATGGGTGAAGCCTTTAAGATGGTACATCTTTTGATTGCATATGAAAAAAGGAAACGAGACGGAATAAACCCAGTGCAAACCCCATAAGAGGTGAGGTATCTTGAGCTTTGTTTGTTGTTCTATCTCCATCCAGTATTCCCTTCGCGAAGCAATATGTGTGTAAGGAATAGGAATTTGGCAACATAGTAGAAAGCCAATTCATTTCTACTGGCTTATCCCCTTGGTGTTTTCAGGGTAATCCTTCCTTAATAATCTTGGATGTGCACATACATCTTTTATAAGGAAGTGTTTGCAATGTTTGTATTTAGTGCATGTGTTCATTGTGTACTTAAGATTTTTTGCATGATGAATATTTGGTGCATCCCTAAGTGTTTTTCTTCGAAGTGAAACACCTTCGAAGAAAATTTGGTGGGTTTCCCTTATCGCTACTTGTACTAGTATCTAGTTATCAGTGTCTCGTATGTGTTGAATTCCAATTATCTACACTTTTGAGATTAGAGATGAGAAATTCCAAATTCATTCACATCTCGTTGGTTGTTTATTTCGTGTATTGATGTTACGGATTAAGCTGTACACGACTTATCATCAAGGAAATGGGTAGGATGCAAGTTTTTGTAAGGCAGAGTCTGTAACAGCCTGAGTTTTGGTGATTGCCTGCTTTAATTATTAATAACTTATAAATAAATATTATGGTGAAAATAAAGTTGAAACTACTAATTCAATAGATAATTTTAGCTTAATCACTTAAGTTTGTGTTTTAAAATATGTATCTAGGGATTCATTATGGTAAAATAATTAATAAATCAATTTTGATGATTAATTTTAGGCTTGGAGGTTATTAACTTGGGTAAGTGTGGTTCTTTCTTGAATACCAATGCGAATTAGTGAATACTGAGGAAAACTGAAGGTTGGGTTGCTAGCAAATCAATTTTGTAGGACTCAAGACCTGTTTCTAATACTATAAGGTAGGAGTAATTTGATCTTACAAATTGGTATAATAACTAGTTTAACATTTTGTAAATTTAAAATAAAGATATGAAAATGTAATGTTGAGTAAAATATAATTTAAAATGGTCATTTTGGAATTTTTGCTCTAAATGTATATGGGTTAATAATTAACAGTAAATACAGTATTTTTTGTTGTTAAAATGTAATTTCTGTTGAAAATATCAATAAATTGTAGAAAAATGTAAATTTGATATTGGGTGATTTGTGTATTAAAATTTGGATAATGACGTATTTAATTTATGGGTTGTCTAAAAAATTACTCAAGTTACGTTAAAATGTTTATATTTTGAGTAGCTACTTGCTACGATATTTATTCAACGCCAAATTCCTCGTAATTTCCCCCGACATAGCCTCAAACTCTACATCTGTCCCACCTACCTCTCTACCCCGCTCTCTACTCTAATATTTCCTTACATACCAACTAATGGCGAGAAATCATAAACTGAATCCTCGCTTGTGAAAAGCACCACCAGATCTGGACGAATTTACTCTCATTTCCGTTTGAACTTAGGGAAACTACAACAAAGAGTTGATGTAACTCCACATAATTTCATAACACATTAAAATGATTAACTAAGGAATTTTTCATTAAATATTGGGAATTAAGTAAAACGGACTATGCCATTGCATTCGTCTCGGAATTCTGCTTGAGATAGACTCCGAGTTTGCGTAAAACAGACATCGTATGAAAAAGCTATTACGGTATGAAATTTACACATATATACGCTAATTATATATATATATAATAAACGTTTCACAAATTCAAAATCAGTTCGAAAATCGTTAGCGGGACAACCGAAAATCAGGCCCGTTGGGGGTTGACCCATGCCCTAGGGGTATCGACTCATGGGTTGACACCATAAGGGGGTGTCGAAACCCATGTTTTCAACACCTAGGTCGACACCCCCAGATCCGAGCTTGATACATTCCTGTGTATGTGGACTTATTTTCTAACCAGATTCGTTGACTCTATGTTATATAAATAGGACCCTATACCCATTGTTTTATTCATTCAAAAACAATGGAGAACTAGATGCTGCCCCTGCCCAGATTGAAACAGCCTATTCTTTTTCTGCCACAAAAGTTAGACAATTTCAGAGATATGTGCTACGTCATCTACATATTATTCTCCTGTTTCTTAGATCCAATCACATTGAGTCTGTAACACCCCACGTCCGTTAATGTCACTCACTAAGGGAATGCATTAACTTTCATGGAGTGATATAAGAGTATAGAATAGAACATCACAAGATAGATATATAAAATGGTACTTTAAAATTCAAACTTTAATCATTGCAGCAGAAAAGCAAAACATGTCTGGTTACAATATCAAAACCAAGAACACAAATATCCATCTTGAACAATTATTATCAGAGTACATAAAAGTAAAACCATAGTCCTACTCCTTAAAGCCATAATGAAAAAGAGATAAAGCTGAGCATTACTTTCAACGCTTCCAAGCACTTCAAGAAGAAAGAGAGAAATCGAAGTCAGGCTCCGCTAATCCCACCCTGAGGACCTGGGGGAGGGGGGTGAAGGAAATAAAAGTGGCGAAACAAAAAGGTCAGACGTAAAGTCTGGCGAGTCCAGTTATTTTTAGCAAGAAAATAAGTAAAGTATTTATGACAGGAATAAACGGGATGAAAGATATAACCATGACATAAGATAAAGCAGGATAATAGGACGAATATAAAGAAATGTCTAGTGCGCTTCCCAGATTTCTTACTTAGTTTAATTCTCTGCACCACCTACTAGAAATTCTTATCGAAATGATCCCACTTCCACAATTGGTGGCCCTCAGGCGTAACATCTAGTAAGAGGTATCCACGCCATACAATCCTTGACCGCCTACTTGCCCATAATAGATACTAGATGTCCCCACACTACCCCTAATCGCTTAATCGATCGGCTCCTTTACTCGTAGATACCTGTGTGGGTCCCAGCTCAGGGTGTATCACTCCCTAAGTGGCAACCCTTGGTTGCACAGCTTTATACCTACTGGTGTACAATGGCTAAATATTCCAATGTCGGGAACACCTTTTTGCACGCTTAATGAACCCTTCAGAACCTCCACTACTACACCCTCGCTCTTATTTGACCGCTTATAATCAGCCCAGTAAGCGTGCCCCAACCTTGCCTAGCTCAGGGTTACCGATACCTCTAAGTGGGTTACTGTCTGAAAAGGGTACCTACCGATACTAGGTTTTACCCCAGGGTTTATCCTAACCCGACTTATATTGGTTAAGTGTTGTCTATCCGCCCAATTGACTTAACCCCATCCACTTATCAAATCAATATGTATTATTGGTTAAGCTTGCCTTAACGCTATCCACTTTGTTCATGTAATATTGGTTAAGTTGTCATCTCACACATGTTAACTTAACCCCACCCACCTAACATGTTTTAGGTATCATATTCATCTTTGATCAGCATTAATTAGTTATTAATGCACAGGCCTCTCACATTAGGTCGATTGGTTGTGGCCGTTGGATGTGCCGGGCGGTTCCGAGCAGACTTCTGTCACAAGCCAAACCTAACCTAGTGTCTAAGCATCTTTTAGTTATGCCTACGACCTCTCACATTAGACTGACACTTTGCAGTTGCTGGTTAGGCCGGTTGGTTCCGGGCAGGCTTCTACCGCAAATGGAGTCTAACCTCGTGTCTCAACATGCTTATCTTAGCCAATTTATTCATTTGCAATTTATGCCAATTTCAGGCTAATTATGTCAATTACCCAAAATGCCCAATTTCATATCATGCCCAACAATTAACATATATTATGCCAAATTAAATATTTGTCATGCCCAAATCAACCCAACGTATATTATGCCAAATTTCCCAACTTTCCCTAAATTACCGTTCGTACATTCATCTTTATGAGATTTGGCCTAGGCTCGCAGTAGCCCGGCTATAAAAACAAAAAGGGAAGGAGGAAGGGACAAGATAAAGAACAGGCATAATAATAACAATAAAATAGGCATAAGTATGAACTGATCATAAAGATATGATAAAACTGATAAAACTGATGATAATATCAACATGGGCATATAGGAATCACAGATCGGATGTATAGGCTAAGATAGAATTGATTAGATTCAATCTTATTATAAGATATGATAAAACTGATAAACTGATTATAATATCACAGATCTGATGTATAGGCTAAGATAGAATTGATTATATTTAATCTTACTATCATGTATTATTCCCAAATCCAATTTACAACATGTCATAATTACTTTAGCATTATTTTAATCTAAAAATAATCAGTGAACTCACAAAGATTGGATTAAGGAAGAGAATTAGGCGTTGTAGTTGTTGTAGATCCGTTCCCTTTTACACAGTTCCTTTACTTTGATTTGTTGAAGAAGAGAGACTAGTTTTAGTTTAGGTTGCAGCAGCATGGAGGCTCCATGGATGAAATGAATTTAGACTAGGGTTAGATTAGATGTTTATTTATAGGAGAATTAGGTGTATAAGAACCCTTAGATCTGATTAGGAACCATCTGAACCATCCAGGCCAAAAAACACATCACCCAGCAAACCAGAAGCAGCCATGTACACAAAATTCGTCACATAACACATCAGGCCAGATCTGGGCCGATGGGTTCGACTCCCTATAGGTGGTTTGACACCTATGTCGATACCCCTATAGGGGGTCGACATCTATGAGCGGGAATTTTCCCGCTCATCCCGCTTTGGTCGATTTTTGGTTTTGAACTAGTTTTGGTTATTAATTATTATTTAATTAAATTCTGCTTTAAACCGAAATCTTCTAAGCTTCATAACTTCTTTATACGATATTCGATTTACGCAAACTCGAACTCTATCCCAAGTAGAATTCCGAGACGAACGCAATGGAGTAACCCGTTTCCCTTAATTCTTATTCTAAAAATTAAGTATTCTTTAATTTGTTAATTTTAACATTTTAAAATTACGGGGTGTTACATTCTCCCCTCCTTAAAGGATTTCGTCCCCCGAAATCTCCAAGTTAAGAAGAATGTATATCCTACCATCCAAACATCCATCTACTCATCTATCATCCGCAATCATCCATTGTCCTTAAAAGATTTCTAATGCTATATGGACATATGCAAAAGTGTGTGTATATGTTCCTTATCTAATGCAAAGATCAGGCGGTCTACAGATTCAGTTGACCTCCTTAATGCAAATTATGTTAGCGCCATGAGGCCAATCATGTATGCAAATATTCCTAATGCACTTTATAACTTCTATATGAGTGCACAATCATTCACCCAAATGCAACATCCACATGATAACACATCAAATTTCAATCAACATAAAAATATATGCATTCATATGCAATATGCAATATGAAAGTGACTGAGCCGATCTTAGTGCCTATAGTGTGTATAAATGCATCCACGAGCAACCACTTGCATCCAACAAACATAACATGTCTCAAATACATGTTTATATCCATAGGATTTTCTACCAAAAGATCGAAGACATAATCGAGAGGATATACTAAACGATAGAACAAGTATAAACAAAGCGGTAGAAAAAGGAGAAGTTAAGAACATACCCTCAAAAAGGAAAGGGTACGACGCATGTATCTTGTCTTCACTCTCCTAAGTCGCGTCTCCTTGATCATCTCCCCATTGGACTTTAACCAACTTGACCAATCGGTTGCTGTAACACCCCACGTCCATTAATGTCACTCACAAAGGGAATGCATTAACTTCCATGGAGCATTTTTAAGTGAGTATAGAACAGAAAATCACAACAAGACAGATATAAAGCAGTACTTGGAAAATTAAAAACTGTATTTATTGCAGTAGAAAGCAAATATGTTTGGTTACATCATCAAAAACCATAAAATAGAGTCAAGTACATAATATCCATCTTGATAAAACAATACATAATCCCACTACTACAAATAGCCATAAAGAAAAAAGATAAGCTGAAATTTACTTCAGCGGTCCAAGCTTTTCCAAAAGAGAGATAAGCAATCCGATCAAACTCCACTAGTGCTAGGTCCACCCTGAGGACCTTAGGGGGATAAAAAAAAGATGGAAACAAAGGGGGTCAGATATAAGTCTAAGCAAGTGCGATAACTTTAACAATACAATTATTAAAGTAACTAGGATAAGACATAAACTTGGTAAATAAGGAAATGACTGCGAATTAATGGCTACACTAAGCAACTAACTAGAAATAGGATGAACGAAGATAACGATTAAAGACGCACCAAACTACCAAAGAATAATTACTACACTGCACCACACCAGTCACCCCTAAAGGTTGTTCCCACTAATGAACTTAGAAATTTTATTGGTAGTTTCGTGTACCCCTAGCTGACTACATAGGTGCCGCCTGCTCCTATCTCCACTAGGTGTACCCATCACCCTATGCGATCGGCTCCCTAAACGTAGATACCCGTGCTGGCCCCACAGAGGGGTGTATCATTCCCCAAAGTGGCAACCCGATACCACCAACAATGCACGACTTATACCTACATGATGCAACAACGTCTTACCTACCAGCCCGGGCCCACACACGCATATTAACCCGTTGGACTTGCGTTGCCACCGCTAACCCGTTTTGGCCTCTTACAGTCAAACCCAGTATGCGTGTCCCATCCTCGACTTGGGTCGAGCCCACAAAGATACATATGGGTTACTGGTTGAAATGGGCCCCCATTATTTAGCACAAGCTATCCACCTAAGCTTGGCCCCCTCTAGTGTATCCCACTTAACCCTCTTCTTAGACATGTTCACTTACATGTTTCAATTTTGGTTAAATGTTCTAATTGTATTTCAATATACCACCCAAGGCACCTACTATATTCCACATGCCACCCAACGCACCCACTTAAGCCCTCATGCCCCACTACATGTTTATATGGTTAAGTGTTTCTTAATTCATTAAGACCGTAACCTTATAAAGACCTCCCACATTAGAATGGCATTTATGGCATCTAGATTTGTCGGGCGGGTCCAGGCAGTCTTACGCCATAAAAGATCCTAACCTCGTGTCTTTACAACTGTTATGTATTTAGTTTATGCCTAAGAGCTCTCATATTAGACTGGCATTTGTAGCAGCTGGATTTGCCGGGCGGGTCCAGGCAGTCTTACGCTACAAAAGAGTCTAACCTCGGGTCTTAGACGATTAATTACACCTAATTAATCATTCCCCAAATTTGAGTTAATTATCCCTATTCAATTTATTAATTAATTCCAAATTTAACGATGTCCATAATTGACTCAATTATGTCCATCCATTTATGGTATGCAAAATCATACCAATTTCACCATAATTTATTATGCCAAATCTTAATATGTGAATATTCAATGTTATCCCCATCGTCCCCACGTAATACGTTCTCTTAACAAGACATATATGTATATATATTAGACTATTAATTAGTCTAACATATAAAAAGGAAGATACATCACAAATTAACACACAATAGATCTAACTTAAATAAAGATCTCAACATTAACTGGCATAACTTTAGCATTATCATAGATCTAAAAAGTGTAATCTTGCATGTATGATTATAGTTTTAAATCCAACTTGCATAGGCAATAATCACAAACTTGCATGAATCATATATGTCATAGATCTAAATAAAAGGGGTAACTTTCATAAGTTTACATGTCATAGATCTAATCTAAAGGGGTAAACTTGCATAAGTTATACATGACATAGATCTAATCTAAAAGGTATAAACTTGCATACATATCATAGATCTAGACTAAAGGGTGAAAAACTTGCATAAATCATGTTGTTTAATTCACATGAACAATCCTCATAAAAACTAGCATATAATCTAAACCCCAAACTTGCATCAAATATGAGATCATAATGAATCAACGTTGATCATAGTGATTGGCATATAAAAAGGGATCCACATCAAAATTATCATCATGAACAAATAGCATAAATTCACAAATTACAACATATTTTCCATTGATCCACAAACATAACCATATAACCTCAATTATATCCTATCTTAATTAAATTAAGAATTGTCTTATTAAAGAAATCGTACTCACAACTCAAAGAAGGTCTTGAGTTCTGAAGTTGTATTAGCGCTCCCTTGAAGAAGATTCGTTGTTAGAGTTGAAAAGAATTAGATTTGATTAGCTTTCTTCCCCTCTAATTAGCGGCAGCTATTCTGAGTTGCAAGGTGAGGGCATGACGGCCATGGTTCCAATTTTATTAGATTTTAGATTGTGAGTCTATCCATGTATTTATAGAATTTAGGATTAGTTTAGGCCGTCTGATCAACCTAGAATTAATCTTAGCCAACCAGAGCAGGTCAGGACCTCAATGGGTCATCACATGGTCAAAAACAGGCCCAACAGAAAAACTGCTCGGGGGAGGCAGGTCGACTGCCCAGTCAACCCCCAGGTCGACTCTATGGTCGACCTGGTTGGGGCAGGTCGACTCTATGTTTTGACTCTGATTTTCGTATTTTAAATTTTCTGAAATCTGTTTTGAATTTTCTGAAACATCTGATGGCCATAACTTCTTCATACGAAGTCCAATTCACGCAAACTCGGACTCTATTTCAACCAGAATTCCGAGACGAACAAAATGGAGCAACCCGTTTCCCTTAATTCTCACATCTGAATTTAGTTATTCTATAATTTGTGAATATTATTATTAATAGAAATACAGGGTGTTACATTCTCCACTCCTTAAAGGATTTCGCCCCCGAAATCTCCAAGTTAAGGAGAATGCATATCCTAACATCCAAACAACCATCTACTCAACCATCAAACACTGGCATCCATTGTCCTTATAAAATTTCTAATGTTGTATGAACATATGCAAGAAATGTGTGTATATGTTCTCTATCAAATGCAAAATCAGGCGGTCTACTGACTCAGTTGACCTCCTTAATGCAAACCATGATAGTGCCATGCGTCCATTATGTATGCGAAAGAATCCTTATCGATACATATTATTTCTACATGTGTGCTCAACCATTCACCAAAATGCAGCATCCATATGATAGCACAACCATTATACATCCATTAACTTAACTATGCACACATATTTATATGCAATATGCAATATGAAGTGACTGAGCTGATCTAGTGCCTAAAGTGTGGGTATATGCATCCACGAGAAACCACCAGCAAACACTTGCATCCATACGCATCCATCATACATAACATGTCTCAAACACATGTTTCAACCATAGGATTACCCTATCTAAAGGTCAAAGATTCTAGCGAGAGGATACTCTAAAGGTAAGATAAGTACAAGATAAGCAATACAGAAGAAATTAAAGGACATACCCTAAAAAAGAAAAGGGTACAATGAACGCATCTTCTCTTCCGTCTCCCAAGTAGCGTTGCTCTCATCATCTCCCCATTGCACTTTGACTAATCGGACCTCTCGATTTCTCAACTTCTTAATCTCTGACCCAAGAATGCGTGTAAGAGCTCGTCGAATCGTCGCATTACGCTCTATCTCCACCTCTCTAAGCAAGCTCGGCTCTACCACCTCCGCGGTCTCGTGTAGGCACTTCCTCAAATGTGATACATGGAATACGTCGTGTACACCACTAAGTCTCTCTGGAACTCCACTCTATAAGCCATCTGTCCAATCCTCTCCTTAATAGGAAACGACCCTACGAACCTTGGTGCTAACTTCCCAACGGACCCAAAACGAACAACATTCCGTAATGGAGTCACCTTGATAAAGACCATGTCCCCAACATCAAACTCAAGATCTCTCCTCCTCTTGTCCGCATAAGATTTCTGCCTATCTTGCGCTGCTTTCATCCCCCTTCGAATTAAATCGATCTTTTCTGAAGTCTCTCTAATCATATCGGGCCCAAGCAAGATCTTATCTGTAGATTCCCACCAATATGTAGGTTAACGACAAGGCCTTTCATAGAGAGCTTCGAAAGGTGTCATGCCAATGCTAGACTGAAAGCTATTATTATACGCGAACTCTACCAATGGAAGATGCTCTTCCCATGTATGTAACACCCCGTATTTCAGTTAATGCTAAAATTCACTAATTGCAGAATAAATAATCTCAGATGTGAGCATTGGGGGAAATGGGCTGCGTCATTGCGTTCGTCTCGGAAAAATACGCGAAATAGAGTCCGAGTTTTCGAAAATCGGAGTCCGTATGGCCCAATGAAGTTTACAGAAAATTCAAAGTTCAAAACAGATTTAAAATTCAGGTTCAGATTTCAAAATTGGGGCCATTGGGCGCAGGCGGGAAAATTCCCGCCTAGCTACCCAAGTCGACAGGCCTGTCGACTGGGCAGTCGACTTGGCTAGGACCAAGTCAACAGCCCTGTCGACTTGGGTGTCGACAGGGGGTGCTCGTCAGGTTTAACCTGGTGCACCATTCTAAGGGATTGGCTGTGTTTTGGGCTGTTCTCTAGAAGCTTCCGAGATCTGAGGGTCCTAATCTAACCTAGGGTTGATCTAAGGGCCTAAAACACTTGCCTAATCCTATAAATAAGACCCTAAGCTAGCCCTAAATGATCATAATCCTATCTCCTAACAAAACTATGCCAAAATTTTCTATGATCATGGCCTTCAACCAAAACCCTAGCCTCCATCCTATTTCTAAACTATTTCTATGAAGGCTTTCATGTGCATACAAGCATTTTTGAGTTGTATAAGTGATCATTAGCTTGCATTCATCATCAAGTTGCAAGCTTTATGTTCAAGGCTAGAGTTTTTGGGTAATTTGTGGCAAGGGTTTGCTTATGGGAGCTTAGTGGTGAGTTCCTATAGCTTTAATAATCAATTGTTAAATTGATTATGGTAGGATGTGATAAGATATGGCTATGTTTGTGGAATCAATGTGTTTATGCAAGTTTAGTATAGTGTATGATTGTGTGTTTTGCAAGTTTCATGCTATATGCAAGTTTAATGCTATGTTTTATGATGCAAAACACTATGTAGAACATTGATTCATATGTAACATGTTATGCAAGCTATATGTGAGATTATATGCAAGTTTATAAGTAACATGTTATGCGAGTTATGTATTTGGTTTTATGCATGCTAAGTATTTGGTTTTATGCATGCTAAGTATTTGGTTGTATGCATGCTAAGTGTTTGGCCATATGCAAGTTATGATGCAAGTTCATATGCAAGTTATGATGCAAGTTCATATGCAAGTTATGATGCAAGTTCATATGCAAGTTATGATGCAAGTTCATATACAAGTTTGCCTCTATGTATGACATAAGTCCATGTGCAAGTTCATCCTTTTTAGACCTATGACATGTATGCAAGTTGACACCTTTATGATAGGCCTATGACATGAACATTTAAGCAAGTTACCATCCTTATGACATATGTGATTCATGCAAGTTGGGTTGGTTATTTATGCAAGTTGGGTTTATGGTCATATATACAAGTTAACACCTTTTAAACCCATGATAATGCTAATGATATGCTAAGTTGAACCCATTGTGTGTATGATGAATCTTCTCTTTTGAAGTATGTCATGTTAACGTATTTACGTGGGAACGATGGGGTAAAAATAAATGAACACATAAAATTATGTGAAGTGGGTATGATTAAACATACCGTAAAGTGGATGGACATAATTGGGAATTTACCTATTAAGTTAGGTCTACCCATATTATGGAATTGGGAATTTACCTATTGAGTTAGGTCTACCCATATTCATAAATATTTGTAATTAATTAGGGATAATTAATACAAATTTTGGGGGTGATTAATTAGGTGTAATTAATCTACTAAGACACGAGGTTGGACCCTTTTGGAGCATAAGACTGCCCGGAACCGACCGGCAAATCCAGCGGCTACAAATGATTGGCCCAATGCGAGAGGTCTTAGTCATAAACTAAATACGTGACAAGTGTAAAGACACGAGGTTAGACTCTGTTATGGTGTAAGGCTGCCCGGAACCAACCGGCATATCCAGCTGCCATAAAAGACAGTCTAATGTGAGAGGTCTTTACAAAGGTCACGATCTTAATTAATTAAGAAACACTTAACCAAATTAGCATGTAGAGGGGCATGAGGGGTTAAGTGGGTGCCTTGGGTGGCATGTAGTAACTAGTGGGGGTGCCTTGGGTGGCATGAGGAAACTAGTGGGTTGCCTTGGGTGGCAATAGAAAATACGATTAGAATACTTAACCAAAGTGGAACATGTAATTAAACATGATTAAAGGGTTAAGTAAGTGCCTTGGGTGGCATGTGGGAATCAAGTGAGTGCCTTGGGTGGCATGTGGAAATCTAGTGGGTGCCTTAAGTGGCAATTGAAATATAATTAAATAACAAGCTTAAGTAGTAGCTTGTGGGGGCCTTAAGTGGCAATTGAAATATAATTAAATGACAAGCTTAAGTAGTAGCTTGTGGGGGGGGGGGTTTAAGTGGCAATTGAAATATAATGACAAGCTTCGGTAGTAGCTTGTGGGGGCCTTAAGTGGCAACTAAAATATAATTAAAAGACTTAACCAAAAATTTGTAACATGTAGGTGGACATGGTTAACGGGTTAAGTAGATAAAATGGCAAGCTTAAGTAGTAGCTTGTGGGGGCCCATTTCAACCAATATCCCAAACGTATCTTTGTGGGCTCGACCCAGGTCGAGGACGGGACACGCATATTGGGCTTGACTATAAAAGGCCAAAACGGGGTAGCGGTGGCAACGCGAGTCCAACGGGTTTCATATGCGTGTGTGGACCCGGGCTGGTAGGTAAGACGTTGTTGCATCGTGTAGGTATAAGCCATGCACCAGTGATTATCGGGTTGCCACTTTGGGGAGTGATACACCCCACTGTGGGGCCAGCACGGGTATCTACGGTGGGGAGCCGATCGCTTGGGGGTAGTGGGTACACCTAGTGGGGATAGGGGCAGACAGCACCTATGTAGTCAGCTAGGGGTGCAAGAAACTACTGGGTAAAATTATTAAGTACACTTAGTGGGATCAACCTTTAAGTAGGAATTACCCTTGGGTGGGTAGAACTGGTGTGGTGTAGTGTAGGAATTACCCTTGGGTGGGTAGATCTAGGGTGGTGCAACCTAGTAATTATCCTTGGGTGGATAAATGCGTCTTTTCGGTTATCTCAGTACATCCTGTGTTTAGTTGGCTACTTAGTGTAGTCATTATCCCCAGAGGTACCGTACCTTGTTTATATCATACCCTAATTACTTTAATGATTGTATTGTTAGGGTTATTGGACTCACTCAGACTTATGTCTGACCCCGTTGTTTCTTTATTTTTTCCCAACCCTCAGGTTTTCAGAGTGGGCCTAGCACTAGTGGGCTTTGATCAGACTGCTTTATCTACCTTTTGGAGCTTGGACCATGGATGTAAAGCTTAGTTTATCTTTTCTACTATGGCTATTAGGTAATGTAGTGGGATTATGTACTTTTGTTTTTATCAGGATGGATATTATGTACTTGACTCTTATTTATGGTTTTGGTGTAACCAAACATGTTTTACTTTCCGCTGGAATGAAATGATGTTTTAAATTCTCAAGTATTACTTATATCTGTCTTGTTGTAATTTTTCTGTTCTATATTCACTTAAAATACTCCACCGATGTTATGGCATTCCCTTAGTGAGTGACCGTAGCGGGTGTGAGGTGTTACAATGTACCTCCAAAGTCTAAGACACATAGCCTAAAAAGGTCCTCTAGAATACGATCCACCCTCTCGGTCTGGCCGTCCGTTTGAGGATGATATGCGGTGCTCAAACATAATTGAGTTCCTACCGCCTCTTGCAAGCTCTTTCAAAACTCGCTAGTAAAGATAGGATCTCGATCGCTCACTATGCTAGAAGGAACACCGTGCAACCGAACTATCTCTCAAATGTATACAGAAGCTAACCATGGAGCAGTCCTCTTACTTTTCACGGGAATGAAATGGGCGTTCTTAGTAAGTCTGTCTACCATAACCCAAATCCCCGTATTACCCTTCCTCGATCTCGGTAACCCATCGACAAAATCCATCGAGACGCTATCCCACTTCCATTGCGGAACCTCCAATGGGTGAAGCAACCCACCGGGTTTCTTTTGCTCCGCTTTTACTTGTTGGCACACCAAGAATCTAGCGACATACTCGGCCACATCCTTCTTCATACCGGCCCAAAAGAAAACTCGCTTCATGTCTTTGTACATCTTGTCCCCGCCGGGATGAATGGTCATCTTCGAACGATGTGCATCATCAAGAATAGTCTTCCTCAAACTCTCGTCTTGTGGTACACACAGTCTACCGTCCCTACGTAACCAACCCTTATCATCTAGGTTATACCTACTGAGATGGCTAGACGACTCCCACTTATGAGCTTTTCTACTAGCTCAACCAACTGTGGGTCATCTCGCTATGCCTCACCAATCCGTCCCAAAAGTGTAGCTCTGACTTCTAAGGATGCTAGCAAACCGGGTACAAAGTCAACGGAAGGTCTAAAGTCAAACATAGAGATGAATTCTAAGCTTCATCGTTTAACAAACAATGGACTCAAGGACAACCTTTTCCTACTTAAGGCGTCTGCCACCACGTTACTCTTGCCAGGGGTATATGCTATTTCAAAGTCGTAGGATGCTAAGAATTCCATCCACCTTTGCTGTCTTAAGTTCAAGTCCTTCTGAGAGAACAAGTATTTAACGATTTGTAGTCAGTGAACAATTCGAATTTCTTGCCAAGAAGATAATGACGCCAAGACTTAAGCGCGAAAACAATAGCGGCCAACTCTAGGTCATGCGTAGGGTAATTTTTCTCATGCGCTCTCAACTGCCTTCCCCCATAGGCTATTACCCTTCCCTCTTGCATTAAGACTGCGCCTAGTCCTGTCCCACAAGCATCGGTATAAACAATAAATGGCTTACTCCCATCTGGTAGCACTAAGACTGGGGTTGTGGTCAAAGCTCTCTTTAGACGTTGGAACGCATCATCACAATCCACGTCCCACGTGAAAACTAGGTTCTTCTTCGTCAAGCATGTTAATGGGGATGATATCTTCGCGAAGTCTTTGATAAACTTCCTATAGTAGCCCGCCAACCCTAAGAAACTCCTTACATCGGTAGCATTTTTAGGGACCTTCCAATCCTGGATGGCCACTACCTTCGCGGGATCCACAGCTATCCCTTCTTTGGAAACCACGTGCCCTAAGAATCGCACTTCCTTCCTCCAAAAGTGACATTTAGAAAATTTTGCTTTAAGTTTATGCGCTCGAAGGGTCTCCAACACCTCCCTAAGATGTAGGGCATGTTCTTCTTCGCTCTTAGAAACGACCAAGATGTCATCCACAAAGACTACCACGAATTTGTTAAGGTACTCCCTAAACACCATACTCATCAAGTCAACAAAGTATGCGGGGGCGTTTGTCAAACCGAAGGGCATCACAAGCCACTCATAAAAACCATCCGGAGTCCTAAAGGCAGTCTTGTCTATGCTATCCTCAGCCACTCTCAACTGATGGAACCCATCGGCTAAGTCCAACTGCGAAAACACTGAGGCGCCAACTAATTGATCGAAGAGATCGTCAATCCTTGGCAGTGGGTATCTATTCTTCTTTGTAAGTTTATTAAGTTCTCTATAATCCACACAAAGTCTAAGGGACCCATCTGCCTTCGTGGCAAATACTACTGGAGCACCCCACTCCGATATACTACGTCTTATGAACCCCTTCTCAAGTAACTCCCCCACTTGCTTATTGAGTTCCTTCCTCTCACGAGGAGCCATGTGGTGCACTGGCAAAGATACTGGTTTTGCATTGTCTACAAGATACATTCGAAATTCTATCTCTCGCTTCGGAGGTAAGCCCTTCACCTCCTCAAACACATCCGAGTATTCCCGGATCACTCTAACAGAACGCAAACTCTCAACAGACGCGTCAAGCGATTCTAGATAACTTAGCATAACGGAATTCATGGGATTACAAGAGATTTCAAGAGTGTTACCAAGGCAGGTCATGAGCCTAACTACTCTCCTTTCACAATCAAGAACGACACCATTACTGGATAACCAGTCTATTCCTAAAATTAACCCATAGCCCGTGAAGCCCAAAACATAAGCATCACATCTAAACTCAATGCTAAGTATAGAAATCTTCAAACCTAAACACATCATGGAAAAATAAGCTGAGCCCACAATTGGATTTGAAACAACCAAGGGATCCTCTACTAAACTGGTGTCTAAGTGCAGTGATTCAACTAATGATGTAGAGGTAAACGAATGCGATGCGCCAGAATCGAATAAAGTACGGACATGATGATCAAACAGAAAGACTAAACTTTCAACAGAAATTGTTCTACCTCTTTCTTGCAGCGGTGGGACCACGAGAGCCTGAACTTGTCCCCTTGCCTGCCCTGGTGCCATAATAGCCTGCACCTGTCCTCCCGAGGTAGACCCTGCCTTCTGCCCCTTCTTTGGGCAGTCCTTGACCAGATGTCCCGCTTCGCCACAGCGGAAACAGCCAGTCTTCTTTTTCTTCCTGCAATCTTTGCTTAGATGGCCTGTTGTCCCACAGTTAAAGCATCTCTTCTTTCACTTGCCATTGTTGCCTTTTCCACCCTTGTTCTGCTGTTGCTGTTGTGGTTTCTTCTGATCCCTTTTCTTCTCGGGTGCCTTATTAGCATTAGTGCCTTTCTCTTCCTCGTGCATACGTGCCATGTCTACTAGCTTCTCAAAGGTGGCCCCCATTGGGATGTGGGTCATAGACAACCCATGCATCGGCTCATTCAAGCCTTTAACGAAACTTAGAGCCTTCTTCTCCGGCGTGTTCACCAAATCTATGCCAAACCTTGCCAATTGGTTGAATTTGTTGACGTACTCTTTTACTGATAGATTTCCTTGCTTCAACGTCTAGAACCTTTCCATATATAGATTTTCTTCCGCCTGTGAGAGAAACTTCGCCTCAAACCTACGCCTGAAATCCGCCCAAGAGTCAACAGGACGTTCCCCATTAGTGACGTCCCACCAGAACGAGGCCTCACCCTTCATTAACCAAGCGGCTAATCTGACTTTCCTTCCTTCTTCTACTTCAAAGATTTCTAGCAATTCTTCCACCTCCTTAAGCCAATCTCTAGCTTCCACAAACGTTTCTGACCTTTGAAAAGGTTTTCCACCCATAGCCTTAAATTCCTTGCATGTCTTTGCAAAAGTATCAGCGCCGAGGAGGGGGAGGAGGAGGAGGGGGCGGGTGCAGCTGGTGGTGGAGGAACATTGGCTGGACCTGCAGCAGCCCTAGCCTCTAATAACCTCCTATACCATCCTGGTATCGTCACACCCTCCGGAAGGTTAAGATCTTCAGCCATGTTGAAACGAAAAAGGAAAGATTCAAAATGGAGAATTCGAAAGACAAAGATATTGGTATTGGGGATTATGTTTTTCTCAAAAACTTTTCTCTTAAAAAGACATGTTTTTGAAAATACTCTTTCCAAAAAATGTTCTTAGAAAAATAATTTTTCTAAAAATATTATCTGTTCTGGTAACCTTCATCTCTGATACCACGTGTAATACCCCACGTCCATTAATGTCACTCACAAAGGGAATGCATTAACTTCCATGGAACATTTTTAAGTGAGTATAGAACAGAAAATCACAACAAGACAGATATAAAGCAGTACTTGGAAAAATAAAAACTTTATTTATTGCAGCAAAAAGCAAATATGTTTGGTTACATCATCAAAAACCATAAACTAGAGTCAAGTACATAATATCCATCTTGATAAAGCAAAAATACATAATCCCACTACTACATATAGCCATAAAGAAAAAAGACAAGCTGAACTTTACTTTAGCGGTCCAAGCTTTTCCAAAAGAGAGATAAGCAATCTAATCAAACTCCACAAGTGCAAGGTCCACCCTAAGGACCTGAGGGGGATAAAAAAAGATGGAAACAGAGGGGGTCAGACATAAGTCTGAGCGAGTGCGATAACTTTAACAATACAATTATTAAAGTAACTAGGATAAGACATAAACTTGGTAAATAAGGAAATGACTGCGAATTAATAGCTACACTAAGCAACTAACTTGAAATAGGACGAACGAAGATAACGATTAAAGACGCACCTAACTACTAAAGAATAATTACTACATTGCACCACACCAGTCACCCCTAAAGGTTGATCACACTAATGAAGTTAGAAATCTTATTGGTAGTTTCGTGTACCCCTAGCTGACTACATAGGTGCCGCCTGCTCCTATCTCCACTAGGTGTACCCACCACCCCCATGCGATCGGCTCCCTAAACGTAGATACCCGTGCTGGCCCCATAGTGGGGTGTATCATTCCCAAAAGTGGCAACCCGATACCACCAACGATGCACGGCTTATACCTACACAATGCAACAAAGTCTTACCTACCAGCCCGGGCCCACACACGCATATGAACCCGTTGGACTTGCGTTGCCACCGCTAACCCGTTTTGGCCTCTTACAGTCAAACCCAGTATGCGTGTCCCGTCCCCGACTTGGGTCGAGCCCACAAAGATAAGTATGGGTTACTTGTTGAAATGGGCCCCCATTACTTGGCACAAGCTATCCACCTAAGCTTGGCCCCTTCTAGTGTATCCCACTTAACCCTCTACTTAGTCATGTTCACTTACATGTTTCAATTTTGGTTAAGTGTTCTAATCGTATTTCAATTTGCCACCCAAGGAACCCACTAGATTCCACATGCCACCCAAGGCATCCACTTAACCCCTCATGCCCCACTACATGTTTATCTAGTTAACTGTTTCTTAATTCATTAAGACCGTAACCTTATAAAGACCTCCCACATTAGACTGGCATTTATGGTAGCTGGATTTGTCGGGCGGGTCCGGGCAGTCTTACGCCATAAAAGAGCCTAACCTCGTGTCTTTACAACTGTTATGTATTTAGTTTATGCCTAAGAGCTCTCACATTAGACTGGCATTTGTAGCAGCTGGATTTGTCGGGCGGGTCCGGGCAGTCTTGCGCTACAAAAGAGTCTAACTTCGGGTCTTAGACGATTAATTACACCTAATTAATCATTCCCCAAATTTGAGTTAATTTTCCCTATTCAATTTATTAATTAATTCCAAATTTAACGATGTCCATAATTGACTCAATTATGTCCATCCATTTATGGTATGCAAAATCATACCAATTTCACCACAATTTATTATGCCAAATCTTAATATGTGAATATTCAATATTATCCCCATCGTCCCCACGTAATACGTTTTCTTAACATGACATATATGTATATATATTAGACTATTAATTAGTCTAACATATAAAAGGGAAGATACATCACAAATTAACACACAATAGATCTAACTTAAATAAAAAATCTCAATATTAACTAGAATAACTTTAGCATTATCATAGATCTAAAAAGTGTAATCTTGCATGTATGATTATAGTTTTAAATCCAACTTGCATAGGCAATAATCACAAACTTGCATGAATCGTATATGTCATAGATCTAAATAAAAGGGGTAACTTTCATAAGTTTACATGTCATAGATCTAATCTAAAGGGGTAAACTTGCATAAGTTATACATGACATAGATCTAACCTAAAAGGTATAAACTTGCATACATATCTCAGATCTAGACTAAAGGGTGAAAAACTTGCATAAATCATGTTGTTTAATTCACATGAACAATCCTCATAAAAACTAGCATATAATCTAAACCCCAAACTTACATCAGATATGAGATCATAATGAATCAACGTTGATCATAGTGATTGGCATATAAAAAGGGATCCACATCAAAATTATCATCATGAACAAATAGCATAAATTCACAAATTACAACATATTTTCCATTGATCCACAAACATAACCATATAACCTTAATTATATCCTATCTTAATTAAATTAAGAACTGTCTTATTAAAGAAATCGTACTCACAACTCAAAGAAGGTCTTGAGTTCTGAATTCTGAGTTCTGAAGTTGTATTAGCGCTCCCTAGAAGAAGATTCGTTGTTAGATTTGAAAAGTATTAGATTTGATTAGCTTTCTTCCTCTCTAATTGGTGGTGGCTATTCTGAGTTGCAAGGTGACGGCATGACGGCCATGGTTCCAATTTTATTAGATTTTAGATTGTGAGTCTACCCATGTATTTATAGAATTTAGGATTAGTTTAGGCCGTCTGATCAACCCGGAATTAATCTCAGCAAACCAGAGCAGGTCAGGACCTCAATGCGTCATCACACGGTCAAAAACATGCCAAGCAAAAAAACTGCTCGGGGGAGGCAGGTCGACTGCCAAGTCGACCCCCAGGTCGACTGCCAAGTCGACCCCTAGGTCGACTGCCAAGTCGATCCCCAGGTCGACTCTATGGTCGACCTGGTTGGGGCAGGTCGACTGCCAAGTCGACCCAAGGGTCGACCTGGCCCTGGCGTGAATTTTCCCGCCTAGCCTGTTTTGACTCTGATTTTCGTATTTTAAATTTTCTGAAATCTGTTTTGAATTTTCTGAAACTTCTGATGGCCATAACTTCTTCATACGAAGTCCAATTTACGCAAACTCGAACTCTATTTCAACTAGAATTCCGAGATGAACACAATGGCGCAACCCGTTTCCCTTAATTCTCACATCTGAATTTAGTTATTCTTTAATTTGTGAACATTATTATTAACAGAAATACGGGGTGTTACAGTTGCGTAACTTCTTGACCTCTGATCCAAGGATGCATGTAGGAGCTCGTCCAATCGTGGCATCTCGCTCCACTTCCACTTCTCTAAGCATGCTCGGCTCCACTACTTCCGCAGTATCATGTAAACACTTCCTCAAATGCGATACGTGAAATACGTCATGAACACCACTAAGCATCTTAGGCAATTTCACTCTGTAGGCCATCTGTCCAATTCTTTCTGTAATAGGGAATGGCCCTACGAACCTTGGTGCCAATTTCCCTGCAGATCCAAAGTGAACTACGTTCCTTAATGGTAACACTTTGATAAAAACCATGTATCCAACATCAAACTCAAGATCGGTTCATCTCTTATTAGCGTATGACTTTTGTCGGTCTTGTGTCGTCTTCATGCGTCTTCGAATCAAGTCTATCTTCTCTGAAGTTTCCCTAACCATCTCTGGCTCAAGCAAAATCTTATATGTAGATTCCCACCAACAAGTCAATGATCGGCAAGGTCGTCCATATAGAGCTTCAAAAGGAGTCATGCCAATACTAGTCTGACAGCTGTTGTTGTAGGTGAGCTCTACTAATGGAAGATGTTCCTCCCATGTCCCTCCAAAGTCCAAGATGCATAACCTCAAAAGATCTTCTAGAATCCGATTCACTCTTTCTGTTTGGCCGTCCGTCTGAGGGTGGTAAGCGGTGCTCAAGCAAAATTGCGTTCCTACCACCTCTTGCAAGCTCTTCCAAAACTCACTAGTGAAAATGGGATCTCGATCGCTTACGATACTAGAAGGTATGCCGTGTAAACGAACTATCTCTCGGAGATAAACAGATGCTAACCATGCCGCTGTCCTCTTACTCTTAACGGGAATGAAATGGGCACTCTTGGTAAGTCTATCTACTACTACCCAAATCTCCGTATTACCCCTCTTTAACCTTGGCAACCCGTCGACGAAATCCATGGAAACATTTTCCCATTTCCACTGTGGAACCTCTAAAGGGTGAAGCAAACCACCAGGCTTCCTTTGCTTAGCCTTGACTTACAGGCACACTAAGCATCTAGAAACGAACTCAGCCACATCCTTCTTCATTCCGGCCCAAAAGAAAACTCGCTTCATGTCCCTATACATCTTGTCACCACCGGGATGTATGGTCATCTTAGAACGATGTGCGTCTTCAAGGATTGTCTTCCTCAAGCTCTCGTCTCGAGATACGTAAAGTCTCCCATCCCTACGCAACCAACCTTTGTCATCTATGGTATGCCTACTAAGATGGCTCGAAGACTCCCCTCTTATGAGCATGTCTACTATCTCCATCAACTATGGGTCATCTCGCTATGTTGCTCCTACCTGTCCCAAAAGCGTAGGTCGCACCTCTAACGATGCCAACAAACCGGGTACATAATCGATAGAGGGTCTAGAATCAAAGGTAGATATGTACTCTAAACTCTGCCCTCGACAAACAAAGGACTCAAAGTCAACCTATTTCTACTCAAGGCATCAGCCACGACGTTACCCTTGCCAGGGGTATACGCAATCTCAAAATCGAAGGATGCTAAGAACTCCGTCCACCTCTGTTTTCTTAAGTTTAGATCCTTTTGAGAGAACAAGTATTTTAGTGACTTATGGTCTATATATAACTCAAACCTCTCACCAAGCAAATAGTGACGCCAAGACTTAAGCGCAAAAACTATGGCAGCTAACTCTAAGTCATGGGTAGGGTAATTCTTCTCATGAACTTTCAACTGCCTTCCACCATAGCATATCACCCTTCCCTCTTGCATCAAAACTGTGCCAAGCCCTGTCTCGCAAGCATCTGTATACACTGTGAACGGTTTACTCCCATCAGGCGAAACTAAAACTGGAGCTGTTGTAAAAGCCCTCTTTAAATGTCAGAAAGCATCGTCACAGTCAACATCCCAAGAAAAGGTCAAGTTCTTCTTTGTCAACCATGTAAGTGGGGCTGATATCTTCGTGAAGTCCTTAACGAACTTCCAATAATAGCCCGCCAACCCTAGAAAACTTCTTACTTCCATAGCATTTCTAGGAATCTTCCAATCTTGGATTGCTACCACCTTCGCGGGATCTACTGCTACCCCTTCCTTAGAGACCACGTGTCCTAAGAACCTCACTTCCTTCCTCCAAAAATGACATTTGGAGAACTTAGCTTTGAGTTGATGTACTCGAAGGGTCTCTAAGACTTCCCTAAGATGTAGGGCATGTTCTTCCTCGCTTCTAGAGAAGATCAAGATATCATCCACAAAGACTACCACAAACTTGTTTAGAAACTCCCTAAACACCCTACTCATCAAGTCTACGAAATATGTGGGTTCATTCATCAAACCAAAAGGCATGACGAGCCACTCGAAGAAACCGCCGGGAGTCCTAAAAGGAGTCTTATCTATACTATCCTCAGCTACCCTCAACTGATGAAATCCTGTAGCTAAGTCCAACTACGAGAAAACTGAAGCACCAACCAACAGATCGAACAAATCATCTATCCTTGACAATGGGTGTCTGTTCTTCTTCGTGATCTTATTCGGCTCTATATAGTCCACGCACAATCTAAGCGAACCATCAGCCTTCGTGGTAAAAATGACTGGAGCACCCCACTTCGAGATACTTCTTCTTATAAACCCTTTCTCAAGCAACTCTTTCACTTGCTTACTAAGCTCCCTTCTTTCTCTTGGAGCCATGTGCGCATAGGCAATGCAACTGGCTTTGCATTGTCCACCAAGTATATAGGGAAGTCTATCTCGCGTTTTGGAGGGAAGCCCCTAACCTCCTCAAAGACATCTGCATACCCACGGACTGCTCGAACAGATTGCGGATCATCAATAGATGTGTCAAGAGATTCTAGGAAGCTAAGCATAACAGAACCATTAGGGTCGCATGAGATATCGAGAGTATTACCAAAACTAGTCAACAGTCTAACTACCCTCTTTTCACAATCAAGAATGGTACCATACCTGACTAACCAATCCAACCCTAGAATCAACCCATGGCCCGTGATACCAAGAACATAAGCATTGCATTCGAACTCAACGCCATACACAAATATTCTCAAATCCCGACATAACATAGACAGATGAGTCATACCCCCAATAGAATTTGAGACAGCAACGGGATCCACTACTATACTAGTATCTAGGTGCAGAGACTCAACAACAGAAGCAGATACGAAAGAATGTGAAGCTCCAGAATCAAACAAAGTACGTACAGGATGATCGAAAAGGAAAATCAAACTTTCAACAGAAATGTTTCTACCTCTCTCTTGCGTAGCTACCATGAGAGCATGAACCTGCCCTCCAGAAGTAGATCCTCTCCTCTATCCTTCCTTGCCTTCTGGGGCAATCCTTGATCAGATGTCCTGTCTCACCGCACTGAGAACAACCAATCTTCTTCACCTTCTTCTTTCTACAATCTTTAGCTAAATGACCTGGTATACCACAGAAATGGCACTTCCTTTTATCTCGGGGTTTCCCACTCTTCTTAGGATCCACTCTCTTGTTCTGTGATCGTTCAGCCTTCACCTCTTTCTTATCTTGTGCCTTATCAACATTAGCACCTTTCTCCTCTTCATATATCAACTCCATGTCAAGCAGTTTCTCGAAGGTAGCCCCTATAGGAATGTGGGACATCGTCAATCCGTGTAGCGGCTCATTCAAACCCTTAGCAAATCTTAGGGCCTTCTTATGAGGTGTATTCACCAACTCTAAGCCGAATCTCCCTAATTGGATAAACTTGTTAACGTACTCCTTCATAGACAAACTCCCTAGTTTCAGAGCCAAGAACCTCTCCATGTATAAACTCTCCTCTACTTGTGAAAGAAACTTCAACTCGAACCTTTGTCTAAAATCCATCCACGTCTCCATTGCACGTCCTTCATTAGTTACTTCCCACCAAAATGAAGCATCATCCTTCATCAACCAAGCAACTAGCTGAACCTTCCTTCCATCGTCTATATCAAAGATACCAAACAAGTCCTCCACTTCCTTGAGCCAATTCCGAGCCTCAACAAACGTCTCAGTTCCATGAAACGGTTTTCCGCCCATCGCAAAGAAGTCTTTTCATATCTTAAAAAACGTCTACATGGGGAGGAGGAGGAGGAGCGGCTGCAGCTAGGGGAAAAGGAACGTCTGCTGGGCTTGCGGTGGTAGCCCTAACCTCCAGATAACTTCTGAACCAGGCTGGTATCTGTACGCCCTCGGGTATATCGGGTTCCCCGGACATACTAGAAGGAAAAGGATAAGATTCAAAATAGATAATAGAAAGATAGATATATGGCTTTTAGAGATAATTTTTTTCATAATAAACGTTCCTCTTGAAAACATTCTCTTTAAAACATGTTTTTGAAAATACTTCTTTATAAAAATGCTTTTGAAAATGGTTTTCAAAACCTTTTATCTGTTCTGGTAAACTTCAGCTCTGATACCACGTGTAACACCCTACGTTCTTTAATGTCACTCACTAAGGGAATGCATTAAGTTTCATGGAGCGATATAAGAGTATAGAACAGAACATCACAAGATAGATATATAAAATGGTACTTTAAAATTCAAACTTTAATCATTGCAGTGGAAAAGCAAAACATGTTTGGTTACAATATCAAAACTAAGTACACAAATATCCATTTTGAACAATTATTATCAGAGTACATAAAAGTAAAACCATAGTCCCACTCCTTAAAGCCATAATGAAAAAGAAATAAAGCTGAACATTACTTTCAACACTTCCAAGCACTTCAAGAAGAAAGAGAGAAATCCAAGTCAAGCTGCGCTAATCCCACCCTGAGGACCTGGAGGGAAAAGGAAAGAAAGTGGCGAAACAAAAAGGTCAGGCATAAAGTCTGGCGAGTCCAATTATTTTTAGCAAGAAAATAAGTAAAGCATTTATGATAGGAATAAACTGATGAAAGATATAACCATAACATAAGGTAAAGTAGGATAACATGATGAATATAAAGGAATGTCTAGTGTGCTTCCCAGATTTCTTACTTAGTTTAATTCTCTGCACCACCTACTAGTAATTCTTATCGAAATGATCCCACTTCCGCAATTGGTAGCCCTCGGGCGTAACATCTTGTAAGAGGTATCCACCCCATACAATCCTTGATAGTCTACTTTCCCATAATAGATACTAGATGTCCCCACACTACCCCTAATCGCTTAATCGATCGGCTCCTTAACTCTAGATACCTGTGCGGGTCCCAGATCAGGGTTTATCACTCCCTAAGTGGCAACCCTTGGTTGCACAGCTTTATACCTACTGGTGTACAGTGGCTGAATCTTCCAATGCTGAGAACACCTATTTTCACGCTTAACAAACCCGTCGGAACCTGCACTGCTACACCCTCGCTCCTATTTGACCGCTTATAATCAGCCCAGTAAGCGTGCCCCAACCCTGCCTAGCTCAGGGTTACCGATACCTCTAAGTGGGTTACTATCTGAAAAGGGTCCCTACCGCTACTAGGTTTTTCCCCAGGGTTTATCCTAATCTGACTTATATTGGTTAAGTGTTGTCTATCCGCCCAGTTGACTTGATCCCATCCACTTATCAAATCGATATGTGTTATTGGTTAAGCTTGCCTTAACACTATCCACTTTGTTCATGTAATATTGGTTAAGTTGTCATCTCACACAGGTTAACTTAACCCCACCCACCTAACATGTTTTAGGTATCATATTAATCTTTGATCAACATTAATTAGTTATTAATGCATAGACCACTCGCATTAGGTCGATTGCTTGTTGCCGTTGGATGTGTCGGGTGGTTCTGGGCAAACTTCTGCCACAAGATAGACCTTACCTCGTGTCTAATCATCTTTTACTTATGCCTATGACCGCTCACATTAGACTGGAAGTTTGCGGTTGCTGGTGAAGCCGGTTGGTTCCGGGAAGGCTTCTACCGCAAATGGAGTCTAACCTCGTGTCTCAGCATGCTTATCTTAGCCAATTTATTCATTTGCAATTTATGCCAATTTCAGGCTAATTATGTCAATTACCCAAAATCCCCAATTTCATATCATGCCCAACAATTAACATATATTATGCCAAATTTAATATTTGTCATGCCCAAATCAACCCAATTTATATTATGCCAAATTTAATATTTGTCATGCCCAAATCAACCCAACGTATATTATGCCAAATTTCCCAATGTTCCCTAAATTATCGTTCTTACTTTCATCTTTATGAAATTTCGCCTAGGCTCGCAGCAACCCGGCTATAAAAACAAAAAGGGAAGGAGGAAGGGACATGATAAAGAACATGCATAATAATAATAATAAAATAGGCATAAGTATGAACTGATCATAAAGTTATGATAAAACTGATAAAATTGATGATAATATCAATATGGGCATATAAGAATCACAGATTTGATGTATATGCTAAGATATAATTGATTAGATTCAATCTTATTATAAGATATGATAAAACTGATAAATTGATGATAATATCACAGATTTGATGTACAGGCTAAGATAGAATTGATTAGATTCAATCTTACTATCATGTATTATTCCCAAATCCAATTTACAACATGTCAGAATTACTTTAGCATTATTTTAATCTAAAAATAATCAATGAACTCACAAAGAGGATTAAGGAAGGGAATCAGGTGTTGTAGTTGTTGTAGATCCGTTCCCCTTTACACAATTCCTTTCCTTTGATTTGTTGAAGAAGAGAGACTAGTTTTAGTTTAGGTTGCAGTAGCATGGAGGCGCCATGGATGAAATGAATTTAGATTAGGGTTAGATTAAATGTTTATTTATAGGAGAATTAGGTGTATAAGAACCCTTAGATCTGATTAGGAACCATCTGAACCATCCAGGCCAGAAAAACACATCACCCAGCCAACTAGAAGCTGCCACGTACACAAAATTCGTCACAGAACACGTCAGGCCAGATCTGGGCCGATGGGGTTGACTCCCTATGGGGGGGTCGACACCTATGAGTGGGAATTTTCCCGCTCAGCCTGCTTTGGTCGATTTTTGATTTTGAACTGGTTTTGGTTATTAATTATTATTTAATTAAATTCTGCTTTAAACTAAAATCTTCTAAGCTTCATAACTTCTTCATATGATATCTGATTTACGCAAACTCGGACTCTATCCCAAGCAGAATTCCGAGGTGAACGCAATGGCACAACACATTTCCCTTAATTCTTCTTTTAAAAATTAGGTATTCTTTTTTTGTTAATTTTAATATTTTAAAATTATGGGGTGTTACAGAGTCTATGTTATTTTTAGATAGAATAATTAAAATGTAATCTTGACATGCCTATAAGTTGGATCTAAGCCTATGCCTATTTATCATGTCAGATCTGTCATTATTTATATATCTAATTTATTGATTAGATCTCATCATGCCTGTTTATGATCTTGATGTTATACCAATCAGTTCCATAATCAGATGTTCATCGGTTCTCTCCCTATATGCCTATCTTGTCATTATGCCCAATTTTGTCATTATATGTTTATTAGTTGATATGCCTATTTCTGCCATCATATGTCAATCTTGTTATTATGATTATTTATGTTCCCTTCCCTTCTTCTTTCTCTTTTATTTTATGTAGCCAGGATACCTTCGAGCCTAGGCATACCACTGAAATATGCGAACGCGTGAAATTGTGAACGAGGGGAAAACGTTAGAATTGGGACATAACTTGTATTGGGAAATTTGGGCATAACTTGAATTTAATACATAAATATGGATTTGGGGCATAAATCAAATTGTGAATTAAAGACCTTAATTTTTGGCATATAATACACAATGAACATAAGTTGGGAAAGGGGCATGAAAACCTATAATGAAATAGGAATAATTGTTAAAGAATGAATATGCCAAATTTACAGTAATTAGAAACTGTAATGGCGCTTAGACACGAGGTTAGATTACACTTGTGGTAGAAGCTACCTGGAACAACCAGGCATATCCAGCAACCACAAGTGGGAAATCTAATGTGAGGGGTCTAAGTGCATAAACGAATGCTTAATGATGCTAAGACACGAGGTTAAGACCGACTTGTGGAAGAAGCCTGCCCGGAACCGACCGGCATATCCAGCATCGACAAGTGGTAGACGTAATGTGAGAGGTCTAGCGTATTAATGACCATTAATTAATAAATGGTAATAAATACTTAACCTGTATGAATCCATAGGGATTACATGAACATGTTAACTTGAGTAGGGGTTAAATAAACTTGCTTGAAATAGTGGGTAGGTTAAGAAAATCTTATGGCAGTGAGTAATATTTATATATATAGCCATACAAACTTAACCTAGGGTTATGCAATCTTGTTTAACCATTGGGCACAACCTATTGAAATCCTAGTAGTGGGGATGCAAGACAAAGGGGAGAGCTTGCATCATCTGTAGATGGGATAAGTATCAGTCAGTAACCCATCTAGATATCCAACGGAACACCCCGAACTAGGTCGGGGCCTGGGCATGCTTATTGGGCTGGTTGTAAGAGGTCACTTGGGAAGAAGGTGTATGACGGCGCGTTCCATCAGGGTCATGTGCGTGCATGGCTCCGCCTTCTCGGGAAAATAATACATTGTGACATCTGTAGATATGGTTGTGCACATCCTGAAAATAAAGGGTTTCCACTTTAGGAAGTGATACATCCTACTGTGGGGCCAACACAGGGTATCTACGGGTTAGGAAGCCGATCGATTGGGGTAGTAATTAGGGTACAGCTACTCTAGCCTGTTTAGGGTCGCGTTCTTATTGTTGGGGGTTAATACCTGTCAGTTCTGTTGGGCTACCTATTGATTGTATGAGGTGAAAACCTCTCATTAAAAGTACACCTAAGTATACTATCTTGTAGTCGTTGGGATCACCTTGTTCTTGTTATACTAGTAGTGGTGCAGAGTCAAACATTTGAGAAGCGTAATATATCATGTTCGGTTTATCTTGCTTATCCTACTCAGTCTGATATACCTGCCTTATATCCTATTATCGTGTTCATATAGTTTTTATGCTTGTCATGATGCTTTGACTTATTTATATGCTAAAAGTAACTAGACTAGCCAGACTTATGTATGACCTATTTTGTTTCCATTTCTTTCTCTTCCATTCCCCCCGGTTCCTCAGGGTGGGAATACTCAAGCTTGATCATGATTCTTCTTCATTCTGCTTAGAGCTGCTTAGATGTAATGCTTGATTTCAGATCTTCTCTACTATGGCTATGTTTTTGGGATTATGCTCTTTTCATGTTTATTGTACTATGATGATTTCAGTACAAGATAGAAGTTTTGAATTGATATACTGGGTTTTATGCATTTCAGACTTATGATGTAACTATGTTTTGAACCACTATGTTTTCTACTAAATAAAGTTTAAAATTCCGCTGTTATTTTATATCTGTCTTGTAATATTTCTGTTTTTTTTTACCTATAACGCTTCATGAAACTTAATGCATTCTCTTAATGAGTGACATTAATGGACGTGGGATGTCATAGTTGGACATCCAAAATTGTGAAATCCATACACGATTTTACGTCCAACAGTGGTTCAATTCTCTCTATAGTGTGGATTTAGGGTGAAAAAGGTTCGGAATGTGTAAACTGCCGAAGCGCTTGTAGAACAAATGTTTCATAAGAGGTGGTTGTTGACCAAGCACTCAGAGGCTAGCGTATGTTCAACAAATGCTAGACTCCAGGCATTTGTTTAACATGTGTGTGGAATCCAATGGATTTAATATTTGTAGCAGCTATTAAAAAAAGCCTGGAGGCCAACAGCTATATTTACAACGGCTTAATTTTGTAACGGCTATTTTCCAAACACTCCTATAGATATACCACTCCTGTATTATCTTCAACATCAAATCTTCTTCCACAAATAAGAAATTATAAACTAAAATGATTAGTGATTTTGATGTCGATGCAGTAAGAATTAGCTTCGAATCTTTTGATTTACAAGATCTTAAACAACCGATTGGTGGAATGGTAACTACTGCAAGTTGGAGTGCTACGGAAGACTATGACATCTACTGCTCACTTTCGCTAGATCCTGTTCATGGTGCCGATAAAAATGGAAAAACATTTTGGGGTCGAATCACTAATGCGTACAATATGAAGAACATGGATCGGAATAGAAATTTAGCTTCCATCAAAGGTCGTTTTTGTAAAATTAATCGTCAAACCCAATGTTTTGATTCACAGATGTTCAAGTTGAAGCAGAGTAACCTGAACAGTTTTGGTATTGATACTCATAAGGTAATAATTGTTTACTTTTTATTTTTATACTCTAAGTCATAGAGGTGTGCTAAAATTTGCATATTATTAAATCAGAGACTTGCCACAAACAACTTATTCAAACAAATCTATAAACCATATAGTAAACAAGGACCTCATTTCTACTAGTTCATGCATGTGCATGACCTACTGGTTAATCACGTGAAATGGAAATCATCACTTCAGAAAACAGTCCAAGACGTCTAATCAAGTAGTACTCGAGGGAAAGCTCCTAGTTTTGTGATAGTTCTAGTCTGAGAGAATCATAGGATAGTTTTGTTTTAGGATCAGAAGAAGACCCAACCATTAATGATGACCTGTATGTTAGGCACAAAGGAACCAAGGTGGAAAATAAAAAGATAGTTACAGGAGAAAATGAAGGAGAAATCAGAAAACTTTTGAAGGAGTCTAACGATATGTATTCGAGCACACTCGAGAGCAGAGCAAGTCCCCATCAAGAAAGGATTGATGCAATTCATCAACTTGTTGAGGTTAAGCGACGCAAAGAGGAAGATGCAGTCATGTTTATGGATACTTCGCAAATGGATGATCTGCAACGCGAGTATACCGAGTCCTATAGATTAGAGATAGTGAGGCGAAGAAGAGAAGAAGGTTTTTGAGTGTAGGTAACTACGTAACGTCATTTTGGTGTAAACTTTAGTTCGCTATGTAAGCGCCGATATGGTTTTAGATGCTATTTGTGTATGTAGCGTATGTATACTTAAAAGTTGAGTTGTCTATGTAGCGTATGTATGGTTAAAAGTTGAGTTATCTATGTAACGTATGTAAGTGGTTATTTATCTATGTAAGCGGTTACTCAAGGAATCCCAATTTAGTTTTATTTAATTTAGTAAATCATATTATTATTTACAAATAAATCCATAGCGACTATTTAAAAAGTTTAAAAAATGCACATTTGAACACAAAACCAAGATTTCTCACTGCCGTTGCAAAGTTTTAACTCTATGGTTCCCAACGTGACTCATTGAACATAACTCGGGTTTATTACAAAACCAGTAAATTCAATCGAAGTTCGAATCAGAAATCAACGAAATACCACGATGTTACCAGCTTATTTTCGAACTATTTATAAGTCGTTTTTAACGATATTTAATGAATCATTGAGTTCGTGTAACGATGGGTTAATAAATCGGGTCGTCCAAGGCTTTCGTAACTTATGAATTGGTAATGGAAGCAGTTTGGAAATTTGTTTGTTCATTTTGAATTCACTTCTATTTATTTAATTTAGTAAATCGCATTATTATTTAAAAACGAATCCATAGCGACTATTTAAAAAGTTTAATTTGGCCGCAAATTGCAAATTTGAACACGAAACCAAGATTTCTCACTACCGTTGCAAAGTTTTAACTCTATGGTTCCCAACGTGACTCATTTAACATAAATCGGGTTTATTACGAAACCGTAATCGAACTTCGAATCGGAAATCGACGAACTAACACGACGTTACGAGCTCGTTTTTGAACCGTTTATAAGTCATTATTAACGATATTTGACAAATCATTAAGTTCGTGTAACGATGAGTTAATAAATCGGGTTGTCCAAGGCTTACGTAACTAATGAATAGTAAATCGGAAATAGTAAATAGTAATGTCACAACACAAAAAGAGAAATATTAGTGTCACAACACAGAAAATAAATTAAAAAAATTTAAAAACAACACATGAAATATAAAACATCACAGAAACAGTAATACCATCATCAGCTTACCGGCCTAAACAAAATCATACACTAATGTCACAACACATAAAATACCAAAATCACAGAATCAATCCTGCCATCACTACATGTACCATAATATGTAATATAAAACACGCCAGACATAACAAAAACATACACCAATGTCACTACATGTAGCATCGGTCAATAGGCATATCATCGCCACCAGACCCATCGGAACCGTCATCATCAGTGTCATCAAAATCATCGGGTGGAGGTGAATCAGCACCAGGGCCCAGCTGCAGGATTTGGGCTTGTAACGAAGATATATGGGCCTCGTAATGATGAAGATGCTCGGCTAAAGCTGTATGTATACTCTGGTACATCACCTGTGTGTACTCCAGCGTCGTATGCTCAAATGCAGCCGAAGACCGTCTATCGTGGTCCGTATAAAGTGAGTACTGATAATGTAACAATTTATTACACGAATGCAGCTTTTACAATAAAAACATAAACCAATGTATTTTATAATTCTTTCGTACCTGATGTGAATGGTACAAACCGACTGAAAGTACACCGGAAGGGTCAACGGGTGGATACTGAAATGGAATCTCTACTATTTGACCCTGCACATCGTATGTCGTAAAAGTGTGCAGAGGGGGGGGGGGTCCAATACTCCACTCTGTGTGTACGACAACGATACAGGCTCAAAGGTAGTGGGATGCACCGAGACTCTACCTGGTACTGTAGACGACCCAATATGGTTAGAGTTCAAACCCCGAGTATAGTTTGGTAAAGCATAAGTGTGTGGTGCAACTCGAACCCCGTAGGATTCAAAATGTATGGGCATTGTAAAAGGCTCACCATCCACCCATCCTGCAGCACCCATACCCTCAATATATGACGATCCTATTTATACATTGCCGAACATCTCATCCCATACGAGTAGACCGGAAGGATTCCGTACTGTACCACGTAGTTGTAACCAACAGTGCTCCACCAAATACCAAACGAATGGGCATGTAGGTTCTTGAAAGCATACCTTGCGCCTCGAAAGACTGTACTGGAACATGACAGGATGGTCCTACTGAGGTGCTAAAACTCTATGTACTGCTGCCATGGACGCGCAATAATCCCATCCCTCTTCCTCATATCCATGTACGTGCGCGCCTCCATAAGCTCGTTATGCATACCCTGTGCAGAACGAGCGAGATGCATTATGGAACCCCAATGGCGTAGTCTCGGAAAGTATATATAAGGTGTACAAATGGCCTCAGGGACAAGTCTGGGGTGCATGTTCACCATGTACACGTAATAACCAAATGGGAGAATGTACCACATGCCGTACATCTGCTTGGAGCACTATACTACGTAAATATCCAAATCTACATACAAAAACCCCAATATCGTTGTACCCCAATCAAATGTATGCAGCTGCTTAATGTCTACAAGGCTAGCCAAAAAACCAAGTCTAATAGTCCCCTTGTTGTAGCTAAAAAAGATAGTGCCAAAAAGGTATAATAAAAAGGCCTTGATAACTGGAGTGTGCATAGCCTTAGTGGTCTGATGGGAAGCTATGTAGTCCTACATAGTAGGTAGGGTAAGGACACCTGAAACAACGGTCTGAGGGTCTAACCCGGTAACAAATCTAAAAAACTATCAACCTCCTCAAATGATCCATCAAAGGGGACGGGGACGCGGTCAAGACGACTAACCTCGATGTCTATGAGCATGTAAAAATCTAAAGGAGTGATCCCTAACTCAAAATTAGGGAAGTGAAAAGTGTGTGTTCTAGGCCATCAATGCTCAGTAAGAGCCTCAACTAGGAAGCGGGTCAACATGAGCAAACCTAGATAAATTTAAAAACTCCCCAAATGGCGTGGCACGTAGTCTAACCCGTATCGGCCCAGGTAACTAATCAAAATGTGTCATACAACGCGCCCAACAACCTCGCATAGCAATATGTCTAACCTAAATGTATGATTATTTATTGTAAACATAAACTATAAATAACATTTGTGTACAGTAAAAAGGTTGCTGGTCTACGGAATAAAAATAAAATATTATACTTGAGGCGTCGCAATAGCAACAGACACTCGATGTGTAATAGTCTCAGGTAGGTCGTGCAATACTTGTAGACTATTTGCAATCACCGTGGGATCTGTTGCGACATGTGTTGGTCCGACATTTGGATCTGTCGGATATTGGATGACGCGTCTACCGGTCTTAACTTGACGTGGTGACATATGGACATAGTGATTAATTTATAAAAATTAAAAAGGAAATTTAGTTTCATTTGAAATGAAATTGTGGCTAGTTGCGCCTGATATAGGCATAAATTCCAGGTGCTTGTTCAATAAACGTATGGTCAATAGGCGTTTGTTAAACAAACGCACATTCTTTTATATGAAGCCGGTTTTAACAAAATCAAGGCGCTTGTTCAACAAATGCTAGGATCCAGGCGTTTGTTGAACAAGTGTCTGATCTCAAAAACTATTGGACTTCCCTGCCTTTCAGGGTGTGGAAATCGATGCTCCAGTCTGCCCGATGTCGATGCTGAATTTTGTTAAAGAGGTAAATACAACTCCTAAATCACCTCTGTAAAACCTCTGAAAATGCCACTCTATACCATGCTACCCAGAGGCTCTTCCACTGATGAACGCTAATCCGATGTTGAAACACCAAAAGTAATTAGATCTATAAAAGCGTCATTTAAACCAGGTGACACTTATGAAAAATGTACTTTTAAAAATGAAGTTGGAGGATTGAATTATGACTTAAATGCTATAAAGTGAAAAATTGACAATGTGGATGAATCAGAAGAAGTCAATGATAGATTGTTGGCCTCCAAACCTACGAATGGCACAGTATTCTCCCTATCTTCAAAATGCACACAAATTGTATGCAAGAATATTCCTCATAAAATTGTAGTGAATACATCTACTCTGCCTATAATTGATAAGGAGGCAACTGTTATCCCTTGCTTTCAAAATGAAATGGCATGTATACCTGATAATACCGCCATAGATGAGGCTGAGATATTACCTAAGGTCACAAGGAGATGTGTTGTGCCTACAGGGGCTGGTACCAATAACATAAAATATTCATCTCTCTTCTGAGAAATCACCAGGAAACATGGGTTTATATGTGCCCTAATATTTTGAACACTCAATGACCGATGGCACTACCTTCAAAGGTGATTAATGCTAAAGTTGAAGTTTGGACTGATTGTTTGGTCGGTTTTTTCCCTCGACTTTCCTCCTCCATACTTGGTATTAAAGGAACATTGTAGAAAAGCGTGGAAACTTCGTGGTGGATTGCTCAATGTTTTCATGAAATTTTCTCTATTGAAAGAGCGTCTTTGAGTCCTAAGTGTTGAGCGTACTATTATTAGAGCGAAGCCATTTGTTATTATTCCATGAAATCCATTAGTTGACAGAGCTAGAGAATAGGTTCTCTCCATCTTGGCACAAACTTATTTCTCTCACACCCTCTTGGTCTAGCAATCGCTAATAGGTCTAAACTTTTTATCATATTCTATAAGAAAGCTTAGGCGTTTTGATGCAAGCACTGTAGCTAGAGAAAAAATATATTATGCCAAAGTGCTGATAGAAATAACCCCTGATATACTTCTCCTGGAGATGATAAAAGTCATAATAACTGATGATTATGTAGCAGCAGTGCGAGTTCGTTATGGTTGGATGTTGGATATTTGTACTCTGTGCCACTCTTTTGGACATTTATACTTACCCCGCTCTTGGAAACCTACAGTGTCGGCACCTGTTCCAATTCCCCTTGCTAATTGCATTCCTCTTCCTATCGCTCCTATCGTAAAGTGGGTGGAAAAAATACATTAGTCTGTCGCTACTTACTCAGCGTGATGAAGTGTTTTAGAGGAGTCTACCCCAATTTTTGATGATCAACTAGATGTAGAGGATCTTCCTTCAGATGTGGAATCGATTTGTGATGATATTTATTGGTGCGCTTCCGACCACTTTCGGGTATATTAGACCTCAAGTATGAGATATGATCCTTCTGAAGAAATGTACTATAAATATATCAATGACATTAAATAAGACATGAGGAGACTGATATACCGAATTGTTGGAAATAGCTTTGAGCTTATTGAGGATAATGAGACTGGAGAGAAGAATAGGTCTTTATTCTATGACAATACATGGGTTAGGTATATGAATTTTGTAAACCTACCCGTATTTTGTACCTAACCTCGCTCTTCTAGTCATAGAGTACATCAATGTGATTAGATCAATTGTTGATTCAAGTGATGACCCAGTGATGATTTTAGTTGTCCCTCTTTTGTTGGGATTAACTGGGACTACTATAGTGCATTGTCACTTTAATCCAGCATTATAGTGTCCTAGCACTCAACCAATCCTTAGTAGTTTGGTGATTTGTCTAACACTTGTACTATATTGTAATCATTACTTATTATAGTGAAAAGTGGTTGTAGCCACCATAAAAACCGGCTGGCTTTGCCCCAAAAAAAAGCTTTAAAGTGTTTAAATAGTTATGTTAATAATTTCTATTGTGTTGTTAATGATAAAAACAAGGTTTAGTAAAACCTGGATTAATTAAGTTAAGTTAGTATAACATAGCCTAAATATGTCTTTAAAGTCTTAATTACGAAGTTATATGCTTAATTATATTAACTTGAGCCGTTAGGGGTTAATTATGCAAAGAATCCTCCAAAGAATTTTTACGATACATAGCTTTCTTTATGTAGTTTTTCTTCCTCCCTTTGCCAAAAAAGATAAACCCAAAAAGAAAATTAAGAAACTTTACTGTGACGACCACCCATAACCCCTGCACTAAACAAGAGGAATAATGCACTGAAAGGTGTGCCAGGCAGCCATGGGCGATCGTTAGAGTAGGTAAACACAAGTGGAACCTGTCGTAGATCTTACATCGCAAGGATAAAATATAATAGAACTTATACAAAAGGTTATAGTAATGAAGCACCATATATCAAACTTTTCAAACTTTCACAATATCCTGAAAGGTTATCCAATTGATACCAAAGTTTGTACATAAGGCCTCACTACAACCCTCATAGAGCACCCAAACAGCGGAAACAGAAATACTAGATAGTAATAAAACTGGTACGTTAGCCTACTCCTTGAATCCACATAGCATCATCATCTTCACTAATCACCTGTAACCTGCTACTTAGTCTTCCCATCCACAACCGAATGAACAGCCAAGGTAATAAGAGGAGACATAAAACCTTGTGTCAGACAACAGTCTTAGTGTACGATAAAACAGATAACAAACTTCAACAATAAAGTATATGAGAATGGGTAAATAAACTGACTAATTTACCCACAACAACAGAGAAGAACACAACTCCCATCTTCCCCACATCGGACAGTGACAGCCTTTACAAAACATAACATCCAAGGTAACAACAATTCATCCATGGCAATCAGAACAACCATTGGTAACATTCATAGCGACCAGATTACTTATATTTCACATAGACAATCCTAATCGAGTTTAACAACCCTCAAGCACTCTCCCCAAAGGCCTAAACCAATATCAGTCAAGCACTAAAGGAACATCTCCCTCGACTTTGGATAATCCACGTGAGATGGTACAAACAGAACAACCAATCATCCATGACTGACTCTGGCTATCACTGCCAATCCTGCTTTGAAACCATCGTAATCATATGACTGGCCCATACTGCCATCCGTCAAGGGTTAATGGTAACCCCGGTTCTAGGAAAACCCCGTACACATTTGCATCAATGCATACCTAGGCCTTTTCAATGATACCCAGGGTACTTAACCTACATACAGTCTTTTAGGTGCCCCTAGTATACCCCTGCTTTGAGCCCGCTAGAACCTACGACGACAATAATTCCTCGACCTTCAATATATCTAGTCATCTTCACTTGCGTCTATCAATAAGCTCAGAAAACTTTAGAGCAACATTACCTCATACAAGCTCCATACATCCTCGAGTCATTCTTTCACATGAACTCAATACATCCTTGAGTCATTTCCACATTCGTTGTATACAACAAACAACGAACAAATTACATCACTTCGAACATCCTCATATGGACTCTAGTCGAAGCCACCATCACCATCGAACTAAACAACTTCAATATAAGGTTCAATATAGTCTATAGCATTATTACCCCCACTCAGGACACCTTTGAGTTGTCAACCATTCGTTATTCTACACCGATCAACGAACATATTCAACACTTTGAATCTTCCTACTTGAATTTACTTCGAAGTCACACCATTACCGAGCCAAGTTACACCAATGCGCTGCGGCTTGAGTCGTACCCGAAAAATAAATTTTTAGAAAATCAACGCCGATCGACCCTGCATGTAACAACCTGTATTTTCAAAACCAATTTAAATTATTCATTTTAGCTATTTTAATGGATTTTGAATATTTAAAATGATTTATTTTAAATAATAACGACTATAAATTTATTTTGAATAGAATTAGAACATATAAATTTATTTTAACTATAAAACGAGCTTGAAATGGTGTAGTTTGAAAATTCGATTTTAAATTTCAATTGAATGTACAAGATTCAAAATAAATTGAATTTCAGTAAAAATAGAAACGTTAGAATCTGTTTAACTATATCTTTCTAAGGAATATAAGAAACTACGATTTCATAGTAAAAATTGAAAGTTATGTCCAGTTTAAAATTCAGAATAGTCGCTATAGAATTTACACATATTTTTATATAATATATAGCCCTTAAAAATAGCCATTTTGCAAACGACCTCCATTTTCAATAAAACAACTTTTGTTGGATCCAAAATGTCAAATTATTGTTAGGTATAAAATTTTATAATTTTTGGAATTAATATGCGAGCGTAGTAAATTTAAACGCGTTTGGAAATTGCAGTTTGAATTTACTCGACTGGAAAATGACCATTTTTCAAATGGTCTCCAAATTCGATGAAATTAGTTTTGTTAGGACCGTATCATCAAAACATAGCTAGATTTATTTTTCTGTAATTTTTGGAGTTAGTATGTGGCCCCGGTAAATTAAAATGTACATTGAATTCAATTTAGAACGTTATGTTAATTTATATTTTAATTAATATGAAAACTGATCGAAACAGTCGAATCGGCTTGCAGGGCATATCCCATTGAGTTTGAAATAGGGGTATTTACCTAGGAATGACAGTCGTTGAGTTCGATTTGGAGTTCGGATGAAAAATCAACTTTTTGAAATTAAAAATAATATATATTTATATAAAAGGGTTAAAACACTAATCCCTCTTCACAACCATCTCCCTCCAACCCCCCCTCCCTCCCAGCGATGACGCACCCCCTCCGACCACCCTCTCTCGCCTCTCCACCCTCCCCTCCTCTCTTCTCTCTACGCAGCCCAACGCCCAATTCCTCCAAACCGCCGCCGTGGGCCCCCTTCTGCTCCAGCGCCGCCAACTGCATCCCCTGCCACCTCCCCTCAGCCCTACACCACCTCCTCAGCCTCCACCGCCGATTACCGGCCCCCCCTCCGTATAAAAATCCAATTTTTATAATTTTCAGTTTTGTGTTTTACCCCTTGACGATCTTCAACTCATATCTTCCAATTCGAGCTCCTATGGCCAAAACTCCAAAGTATAAAAATCGAAAATCACGATTTTCTCTTCGATTTGACTATATGGAAGCCTTATTTTGGACTGTGGAGTTGTTCAGAAAACACATCCAATGTCTACTGTCCAAATACTATCTTTTCGCAAATTCAGGCGAATTGGAGCATTTTCGGAAGAAAGGCCACTACGCGAAAGTTGTCCGGAATGGCACGTTTAAGCTAGATAAAAAGATCGTGTGAAGATTGAAGCTCGTCTGCAAATTCTAGGATCATAACAACGAATCAAAACGTCATAAAAGCATGGCGAAGTGGATCCCAAGGTGAGAACACATTCTCACTCAAATTATTTTACAGTTAAAAATGTACTAGGATGTAGACGGGGCTTAGTAGCTCCTGACACTATTTATTGTACAAACCATAGATGTTTGTTTGGATTGAACTATTGTGAAATTCACTATATTGTGGTGAAATGGATTGTATTGTGGTTTTGTGAATTGATTGATGATTGTGTATGGCGCGAGCTAGTATCAAGAGAGGGATAATGCTAGACATTATTCCGGTTCTAATATCGCGCCGTTATAATGCCGAAATTTTCTGAGATGAACTATATAAAATATCCATGTGTTGAATAAATTGTTTGAACAATAAAAATATCATTTTTATTGAATGTAAATGAACTACATAAATTATTCATGTGTTGAATAAATTGTTTGAACGATAAAAATATCATTTTGATTGAATGTATATGAACTATATAAAATATTCATGTGTTGAATAAAATGTTTGAACAATAAAAATATTATTTTTATTGAATGTATGAACTATATAAAATAGTATAGTGTTGAAATAAATACTTTATCGTTAAAAATATAATTTTTAACGTATGTACGAACGACATAAAATTCTCCTGAAATGAAAATAAATATTCATTTACAAATCGGACAATTTGTTTACATACACCCATTTAACTAACATTGATTGGGACGATAATTTTTTCACATCGCCCAACTGCACAAATAATGTTCAGTATTTGTTGGTTGAAACCCCACATGGGTATGGGGATGATATTTGGCGTACACTAATCACAATTGTTTAGTTGTATGTCAATCGATTGGTTAACAAACTGTTATAAGCATTAATTATTTATATATAATGCTTATGCAGTTGTGTAATGCACTCTAGATGATGGTTGACTGTGTATCATTATTGTTGTGTACATGTGTTGTATGAAATCCATATAAATAAATTATATGGTAATTGATTGGGTCTGATTCCAATTTAGAAAGAGTGAATATTTTAAAATAACGAATATTTTAAAATAATATTCCGTAAAGGATTAAAATGTGAATTTGCTGTCCGATTTTGGATGGACACGAAATTATTGAAATATGTGAAGCCGTGTTGATTTGATATGCGTCATTTTAACAGGAATGATATTTATATCGATTTCATTCATTTTTATAATGAATATCAAAAAGGAAATGACTTCAAAATCTGATATCTTGAAAATAATATCATTTAAATATTATAATGATAAGGAGTATACAATTTTGATTTAAAATAGAAATGAAAGTGGGAATCGTTTTTAAAACAAATTTATAAAATACGTTTTGAACAAAAAATATTATATATATATATATATATATTAAAGGCTTGAATAGAACGCGCAGTGCTGCGACCGTTCGCGAATTTCAAGCACTGACTTCGAATTGACATTACGGGAGATCCGACCGTCGGATTCTCCTAGAACCGGAACCTTAGGTTCGTGTCGGAAAGAGCTTTCCAATGAATATAAGAGATTTGAAATCTAATGGTTGGATTTGGAATTATGTCCAAATCAAATTTGGAAAAGTTCGCTATGGATGCAGTTCCGTGGCCGTTATTGGAAACCGACTGTACGGGCCTTGATAAAATTATTAAAATTATTAATTATTTTGTGTAAAATAATAATAAATGATTTGGAAAGAATTTGGATGAAAAATTCCACGTTTGTAAAGATAAAAATATATTTTTATCAAATGAACTAGTTATTAACTAGACAGATAAACCAACGTTCTTAAATAAATAAATTGGATTTGTGAATGGTTTTAATCTAACCATAATTTTCCAATGTATGAATTAGAATGGATTTGAATGGAAATCATCTTCGGGTACGGATATTGTGGAAGAATTTGGAAGATAGATATATATATCGCTATTCCCCATATGATATGTGTTGGTTTCAGAATTTGATATTGAATATAAGCCGACATAATTTCTGTTCAGAGCCTTATATTTAATATCAAAGTGGATTTTGGGTTTGTCGTGGATGGTGTTTTAAATAACACTATTCTTAAACCCCGTGGTGAAAAGAATAAATCTTTTAATTAAGATTATTAGAGTTTCCAATTATATTCGTGATTGGAATAAAATGGAATTTTTTTTGGGTTTATTATAAACAGTGTTTTTAACAACATTCGTTCTTTAACCCAATTAATAGTGAAATGTGATTTGGAATATATAAATCTTTTATTAAGATTTAATGGGGTTTTCCAAAGTAAAGTTTTCCAATTTAATAAAATAAATTGGAATGGAATGGAATTCGATTTGGTAAAACTCGAAGTGAGCTTCTGTGGAGGAAGAGTGTTACTATATATGGAATTTAAAAGGCTTTGTCGTTATTCCATTTATATTATTGGTTAGATACAGAAATTGATATTGATTATATATATTGATTTTTTACCGTGAGGATTCCATAATTAATGGAATGTGATTTTGGGTTTATCGTGAACTGTGTTTTAAATGACATTGGTTCTTTAACCCAGTTGAATACAGGATTACATGTCTAACATTGTATTTCGAACTATACTGTTGATCTCTGCTAAATATATACCTGTTGGCAGAGAATTTATTCTCTTGCTTAACACCTTTCTCTGAGACGTATGAGCTTAGAGGTTATACATTGGCAGAAATCAATGGTACGGTATAAATTGTCAATGCGGCATGTTTGATTTCCCAAAGTTAAATAATCATTAATAATGATTGTTGGAAGATTAAAACTAAGTAAAGTTTTAATGAATCTTTAATTAGATTGAAATGTGAATGTGATAATTCAAATTATCAAATTTGGGAAATGATTGAGAATGGAGTATCCCTAGTTTTGCTCCAAGCGATTGTTAAATCTTTAATTAGATTTGAACGTGAAATGGTAATTAATTTTTACCAATATCACAGTGGTGTTAGATACGAAGTACTACCAGTTTTGCTCCATGGGATGAATAGGTTGGGACTGGGATAATAAAAGAAATGATTATTTCGGTATGGTTCGATAATCCCGACTAGTTGATAAACCTTAATTTGGTTTAGAATTGTGAAATGATAAGATAAAATCTTTTGAAATGATATCCAGGGGAAGATTAAAGAATAAATTTAAAAGAATTTATCTTTGATAAAATTAATGGGAAATTTTCGCAAATAATGTGAATCTTCGAATAAAAGAATATTCTGAATTTGAATGAGGCATATGCAGTGTTTTTATAGCACTTGATTATTGATTATAAAATATGCAAGTTATTTGGAAAGTCCCGGTTAAAGCCCATTCTGAATAATTGATTCAATGATGAAGAAGGGGTTGAAGACCGGAGTGTGATAACCCCAAACTCCCGAGACACAGAAGTAAGGATAATCATTGGAAAATAACACAAAAACAATAACAGCAGAACAGAAATATAGAATTACACCAGATAAAGTACATCAAAGTTACATTGGAAATAATGTATCATCAGAGTTACACTGCATAACAGGATCATACTTAGAATAAAATACAGTTTCATCTTAATATAAAATGTCTACAACGGAATCAAACATAATATACTAAATGATGTCTTAACAACATAATAGAAATGATAGGATCCATCTTCAGCTCCATAGCTATCCAGAATGAGTCTGCTAAACCTAAATACAAGGCTGCCCGTGTGGAAAAGAGGGCACCCGAGTTTGCAAAGTGAAACAAACTACGAGTCAGTCATGGGACTGGTATGAGAAATGTACTTAACTTATCTAATAATAAGGCTAATCACTGGACCACGCTGCTAACGTGGAATAGGTTTACTCCCTTGGATTGCCAGTGCATAAATAAAGTAAATTATTAAAACAACGCGATGCTTTTTTAGAAAAATGAAACCATTATAAGACTCAAGTCCCATCACACAATGTAACGCAAACCGGAGGATAGAGTTTTACCTTATAATGGTCAAAATATGCTTGATACATATAAAATCATTTGATATTATTATTAGTGTTTATATGTTTCAAAAACAATTTAAATCATAATGTATCAATCATAGACGGCATGGGTACCATATCTCATGTCGCCATACTAGTTTTACAATCAAAACCGCATAGTGTCATATTGGAAGTTGGAATTCCATCATGAACCAAGGCAAGAGATAGTCCTTACCGAATTGGAGACACTCTAGCCCGTGCCTCAGGCTCAGCCGCAACTACACCTTGGATCTTCAGGGCCGGTCCACAAATACTTTAGTCGGTTAATAATGCTTGAACAATACGTTTCCCTACCCTATGGGGCATAAAATCTGAGCAACTAGGGACTCAATATTCGAGGCTCCTCATTCCATCATCCACATAAGTAAAAATGTCTGGGCTCCATACCATGACACCACTTCTAGCTAGAAAGAAACGTATGTCCTCCCTGCAGTCCTCTCCCTTTTCTGGTTCAAACCGGTGTGTAAGGCTCGCGAAGTAACCTATACACAAAGCTATGCCTAAATAAGCTGTGCTTTGTTCATCAACCACAAGGCTCTGCTTTTCAACAAAAGCCTTGATCATTTGCATTTTGGCATGCCACATTGGCAATCCACGCAATGCGACTGATATCTATCAATATATAACCTGTAAGCTTGTACATCTTAGAGAAGGGTGTTAAGTAAGAGAATAAATTCTCCGCCACCAAATAGATATATATTAAATAGAAATCAATTCACATAGAACGAAATCCAATGCCAGACACACATCCATTTACAAGTCCGTTCTGGGTCTGAACGAAAACGGAGACACCTTATTTCTCGTCCCGTATGTCCAATACGAAAGAGAGGTTCTCGCATATCCGAACAATCAACAAGTAAGTCCGGACAACTACCACTTTAACCCTTTACTGGGAGCTAACCAATGCCGAGCATCAGTAGTCATCCATTCGATGTGAAGATCGCCGGTCTTCAATCACCGTCTTCAAATCTTTGACTTTAAATCATCGTATAATTATTTGAAATGAGAATGAACTCGGCCTTTTCAAATTATTCTCGTATATATATAATTCAAATCATTTCATATCGTTAATATTATTTTATAACGATTTATCGCTATTTTTTTTATAAAAAAATAGCCCATTTTAATTTAACGACGCTTCAGGTCGTTACACGGCCCTGGCGCTATTTTTACTAAAATTTGAATTACACATTCCTCAAAATCTGACCATTGGATCTTAGCAAATTTTATATCGTTGGAAAGATCATTCCAAAGCGAACCCAACGGTTCCAGTTTCGGGAAAATCCGACGGTCGGATCTCTCGGTATAATCGTTTAAAGTTACAATTTCAAATCGCGAACTACCGCGCGCGATTCGTTTTATTTTAGTTTATATATATATATATATATATATATATTTAAATTTAATTTGTTCGATGATTTTAAAATCATTTATTCTCTAACCATGTAATTAACATTATTTTTAATGAATCACTACATGTTAAACAAATGAACATTTTTTCCTACCTCGATAACACGTTAATGTCAATATCTAGCAAATGAACACTTTTCTACTTCGCTAACATGTCCGTGTTAATATTTAACAAACGAACATTTTCTCCTCTCTAACATGTTAATGTTAAACAAATGAAAATTTTCTACTTCTAACATGTTAATGTTAAACAAATGAACATTTCCTACTTCTAACATGTTAACATCAATATTAACCAAATGTACATTTCCTATAACATGTTAATGTTAATATTAAACAAAAGTACATTCCTACTGTTAAAACATTTTTATTATGTTAAAACATTTTATCAAACTTGAATCTTTTTAATCAACCATTTATACATTAAAAATGTGACTTTTAATGTAAACATACTCTAATCAAAGTTTAATCTGTTTAAAGATTTCATCTTTTCATTGAAAATTTGATTTTTAATGTTAACATGTTTCAAGCTAGAATCTTTTTAAATGCATCATTCTACATTAAAAATGTAATTTTAAATGTAACAACATATTTCAACTAGAATCTTTTTAAATGATTCATTCTACATTAAAATGTAATTTTAAATGTAAAAAACATTTTCATCAAAAAATTGGTTTTTCTTTATTGAATCATTCTTACATTAAAAATGTTATTTTTTAATGTGACACAATTTTTATTATCATTACTCACATGCAATAAAAATGTAAATTTTTATTGTTAAAATTTTCTATTTTAAGCCATGATCATTTTACATCATTTCTTATAAACAATAAAAATGTAAATTTTTATTGTTAACTTTCTTTTCTTCAAAACAGTGATCATTTTGAATCTACAATAAAAAGGTGAATTTTCATGTTAACATATTTCCATTCCAAATAGTGATCATTTTTAATATATAATAAAAATAAGAATTTTCATGTTAACATATTTCCTACATGTATTCTATATTCCATATGTATAAATAAAAAGGGAATTTTATTTATACAACAATTCTACATTTTATATGAAAAATAAAAAGAAGAATTTATCTTCATAATATTTCCTATGTTTCTAATGAAAAATAAAAAGAATGTTTTTATTTTCATAACATTTCCAATGTCTAACATGACAGATAAAAATGAATATTTTTATCTATATACAATTTCAATATTTAACATGACAAATAAAAATATGAATATTTTATTATGTATACAATTCCTACATTAACATGACAAATAAACATGATATTTTTATTTGTGTACAAATCTACTTTTAATATAACAAATAAAAGTGATACTTCTATTTTGTCGACAATTCTAATTCAACAAAAAAAATAAAAATGATATTTTGTTGACAATTCTATTTCACCAAACAAATAAAAGTGATATTTTTATTTTGTCGACAATTCTAATTCAACAAAACAAATAAAATTGATATTTTTGTTTTATCGACATTTCTAATTCAACAAAACAAATAAAAGTGATATTTTTGTCTTGTCGACAATTCTGGTTCAACAAAACAAATAAAAGTGATACTTTTGTTTTGTCGACAATTCTAATTCAACAAAACAAATAAAAGTGATATTTTTGTTTTGTCGACAATTCCAACTCTTAACATGTAACATAAAAATGATATTTTTATGCGTTTACAAATTTTACATTAACATAACAAATAAAAATAATATTTTTATTTTTTTACAAATCTCAATAATTCCATTATATAATTTAATCAAACAGATCATACAAAACAACATCATTCAATCCAAATCACATCGCATATAACAACAAACTGAATTTAACAACGTATTTGCAGAAATTCCTAAACACAATAATAATTAATTGATTTTAATTATTTAAAAAGAAATCTCACAGTAATTCTGAATTCTGTATAATTCAGAATTGAATTTGCCCCAAATTCTGGTTTGCTCCAAATTTGTTCTAGTCTGTTCTTCCAGTATGTTCTGAAATGTAGACCTCGAATTTACGGTCCCAATGGTTCTGAAATGTTCCAATTCTGTATTCGTATGAATATGATATGAATTTATTTGTGTGAATAGTAATTTAAATTTAATTAGTTAATAATTAAACTGAAAATTATACCGTCCTCTTAGTTTAGAACCAAGGCCGACAGTGTTTCCCTTTCGTTCAGATTTAGGGCTCAACCTCCCGATCAAATTACCACGTTGGAGGAAGATCGGCCGTTCCACGCCGGGGAGGGGAGAGCGGCGTGCAAGGGTGGTACCACGGTGGTTAGTGTGATCTTCCCTAGGTGGTGCGGCGGCGCCTGAAACGACGGGTCTTTGGGGCTCTGGTGCGGTCAAAATACCCAATTTCAGGTGGTGTTTACCGTATGGATTTGAAGAATGCGAATAGTACTACAATATTGTCAAAAGAATGGAGGGATTCTACTGAGTGGATTGAGAGAAATTGGAGAAGAAAGATTTGAACATTTCAGGCCATTCACGATGAATATGGCGGCGGCTTACTGCATAGATTAGGGTTTAGGTTAATCACCTATTTATAATATAATATTATTAATCCCTTAATTTTTAGTTAAAGCCCGTTAACCCTTAATAGCTCTAAATTCAGCCCAACGAGAGTTGCCTCTAGCCAAATATCCCCCTTTTGGACACAATGGGCTAGGTCTCATCAGCCCATTCGATCATTTTCAGCTTGTTTTCTTCAAATTAAAATATAAATCATTTAATTATTTAATTTGATCGTACATTTAAATTTACCGGGGCCACATACAAACTCCAAAAATTCCCAAAAAATATACCTAGCTATGTTTTGATGATACGATCCTAAAAAAATCAATTTCATCGAATTTGGAGACCGTTTGAAAAATGGTCCTTTTAACGGTCGATCAGATTCAACAAAAACTATCGAACGCATTTTAATTTACCACGCTCACATATTAAGTTCAAAAACTATGGAAATTTAAATCTGTTAATGATTTGACATTCCGAATCCAACAAAAATGGTTTCATCAAAAATGGAGGTTGTTTGTAAAATGACTATTTTTAATAGCCTTAAATATGATTTAAAAATGGAATTTTTAAATTCTAACATATTTTCTGTCAAAATTTCTAAAAATAAAATTTTTAAATTGATTCTGATTTTCTGGTATACACGGAGTTCTTCACATCGTTTGGATGATTACTGATGTCTTGATTGGGTTGTACACCCAAGACGAGGTAATAAGTGGTGATCGTCCAAACGTACTTGGAGATCGATCGGTTATGCGAGGACCTCTCACCTGTATTGGACATATGGAACTAGGAATAAGGTGCCTCTGGTTTTGTTCAGACCCAGAACGGACTTGTAAATGGATGTGTGTCTGACATTGGATTTTATTCTATGTTGATTGATTTCTATTAAATATATATCTGTTTGGTGGCGGAGAATTTATTCTCTTGCTTAACACCCTTCTCTGAGACGTATGAGCTTAGAGGTTATATATTAATAGACGTCTGTCGCATGGCATGAATGGTCAGTGTGGCATGCTGAGATGCATGCGATCAAGGCTTTTGTTGGAAAGCAGAGGCTTTTGGTTGATGATCAAAGCACGACTTTAAATAGCATAGCTTTGTGTATAGCGTTAATTCGCGAGCCTCACACCCCGGTATGAGTCAAAAATGGGATGGGACAGCAGGGAGTGCATGTGTTTCTCTCTAGCTAGGGGTAGTGCCATGGTATGGAGCCCAGGCATATTTACTTATGTGGATGATGGATAGCGAGGCGCCTCGCATTTGAGTCCCTAGTGGCTCTTGATATGGTCGACGTACTGACCATTTTAGAGGTCTGATAGGATTGAGAAATGTGTGTTTAGGAATTTCCAATCCACAAGCGTAAGTGTGGACCGGCCTTGCAAGATCCAGGGGTTAACTACGGGGGATCCCGGGTCATTCCGCTAGAGATGGCCTGAATCAGTAAGGAACATCCTTTGCCTCGACTCATAGACGGAATCCAGTTTCCAATACATGACTTTTCGGTTTTAGTTGTAGAACTAGTATGGTGACATAGTGTATGGTAGTTATGCCATCTAAGATTGATACATTTATATTTGAAGTTGTGTCGAAACTATGCACTAATTATAGTATCAAATGACTTTTGTTTTAAACGTACCAAGCATGTTTGGCTATTATAAGGTAAAACTCTATCCCCCGGCTTGCGTTGCATTGTGTGATGGGAACTAAGTCTTATAATAGCTTCATTTTTCGAAAAGCATTGCGCTGTTTGTTTTATGTACTGGTATTCTTGGAAGAAAACCCGTTCCGTGTTATACGGCGTGGTCCCTTGATTTACCCAACTATAAAATAAAGTTTTAAATAACTGTTTTAGTTCTCACACCAGTCCCATGACTGACCTAGAGTTTATTGTTTTAACCTGAACTCTGGGTGCCCCTATTTTCCACATGGGCAGCAAGTAGTTTTGGTTTTGCAGATTTCTATTTTACAGGATCCTAGTTTACAGCTGGAGCAATATTCGGAAAGCTTTGTATCCGTGTATTTCTTTCAGTTGTATTTGTTAATGTATTTCCGCTACGCATTGTATTAATTTTCCGCTGCTTTATAATTTAATCTCTGATATTTTTCTGATGTATATTATTTATTCATACTCTGTTATATTCTTATACTCTAATGTAATTATTGTAATAGCAATGAAATGTTCTATTATTTGTGTTTTGATTTGTCCTGTTTTCAACTCAATCCGGGCTTTCTCTTATGGGCGAATTTGGGTCGTTTCACCATGGTATCAGAGCTTTGGTTGACAGAACTCAAGAATAAGACATATTAGAACCGAACGAAATAATTCATCGGAGATTGGATTAGTAATATCCAATAAGAATGACTCGTTAGAGATAGGATCAGTAGTATCCTAAAACGAGTTGGAAGAGTGTTATTTTAAAATAAAAATGAAAATAAATTTAACTTTGAAAATTATATCATATTATACATATTTGGATATTTTATTTTAAATTGATTTGGACTATCGAGTATATGGAGATTTTAATATATGTCTGATCCACATGTATTTGAAGTCTCAAAAATACTGGATGAATATAGAATCACACTCTAGTCGCTCGGAGATGATTCTGATGATGGCATGTCATCATCAGCATTTATGTTTGAGTTTCGAAAGTGGGATATCTATATATTTCCAATTGGCTGGTGTGAGAACCAAAACTAGAAAGGGTTATTGTTGTGAGTTGGCATCAAAAACATGATTTTGAATATATATATATATATATATATATATAGAAAGTTATATGTTTGAAAATTTAATCAACTAATTGATTGCTGGTTGTGATGGATGATTATTAATTCCACTAATAAAACCAGTATGACAATGAAAGGTAAATTGAGCCAAATTGAATTTATTATTGAACTGAATTGAAAATCGATAGCAATTGCATATATGTACATGTGTATATAATGAACATGTTATAGCTTGGAAGCTAAGAAGAGGAATAAAATTGTATGTCCAACAAATAGGTACATATTTACTGTATTTCTTGGGTTTGATGATTTTATGAGCCGATTGGCTTTTTCTTTTTCTTTTGGATTGATAAGGTCCACGTGAGGCTAGTTGCGGTTTTACCGATCAGCCCGTACAAAGGAGGTTTTGGCCAATTTTTTCGAAAATTTAGGGTGTTAACCAAATTTTTGACAAATTAGAAAATTCTTAGAAACTGAAAAGTTGAAGAACGAAAGCCAGAATGAAAGTTGAGGTTGTTAGTTAAACAACTTTCAGCTCTATTCCTTTTCAAGGATGAAATGATTTTAAGTGGGGGAGATTGTAACAACCCGGATTTTCAGAACCAAGTAAAAAATTTATTTTAGCTATTTTAATGGATTTTGAATAGTTAAAATGATTTATTTTAAATAATAATGACTATAAATTTATTTTGAATAGAATTAGAACGTATAAATTTATTTTAATTATAAAACAAGCCTGAAATGGCGAGGTAGTTTGAAAATTCGATTTTAAATTTCAATTGAATGTACATGATTCAAAATAAATCTGATTTCAGTAAAAATTGAAACGTTAGAATCTGCTTAACTATATCTTTCTAATGAATGTAAGAAACTGAGATTTCACTGTAAAAATTGAAAGTTATGTCCAGTTTAAATTTCAGAATAGTCGTTATGGAATTTATATATATATATATTTTAATATAATATATAGCCCTTAAAATAGCCATTTTACAAATGACCTCCATTTTCGACAAAACCACTTTTACTGGATCCGGAATGTCATATTATTGCTAGGTTACAAATTTCATAATTTTTGGAATTAATATGTGAGCGTGGTAAATTTAAACGCGTTTGGTAATTTCAGTTTGAATTTAATCGACTGGAAAATGACCATTTTTCAAACAGTCTCCAAATTCGAAGAAATTAGTTTTATTAGGACCGCTTCCTCAAAACATAGCTAGATTTATTTTTCTGTAATTTTTGAAGTTAGTATGTGGCCCTGGTAAATTAAAATGTACGTTGAATTCAATTTTGAACATTAGGTTAATTTATATTTTAATTTTGATGAAAACTTATCAAAACAGTCGAATCAGCTTGCAGGACATATCCCATTGTGTTCGAAATGGGGGTATTTACCTGGGAACGACAGTCGTTGTGTTCGATTTGGAGTTCGGATGAAAGGTTAAAACCCTAATCCCTCTTCACAACCACCAGCCACCATTTTTTTTTGAAAAAAAAAAGAAGAACGACGGAACCGTCATTCTCCCTCCGACCGCTGCCCAGGCGATCGCCGCCCCCCAAGGCGACGGCGCACCCCCCCCCCTTCGACCACCCTCTCTCCCCTCTCCTCCCTCCTCCTCTCTTCTCTCTCCGTTTGCAACCCAACGCCCAATTCCTCCAAACAACCGCTGTGGGGCCCCCATTGCTCCAGCGCCGCCAACTACACCCCCTGCCACCTCCCCTCAGCCCTGCGCCACCCCCTCAACCTCCACCACCGACCACGAGCCCCCCTCCATATAAAAATCCAGTTTTATAATTTTCAGTTTTGCGTTTTACCCCCTGCTGATCCTCAGCCCATATCTTCCATTTCGAGCCCCTAAGGCCAAAACTGCACAGTAACAAAATCAAAGAGCACAATTTTCTCTTCGATTTGACTATATGGAAACCACATTTTGGATTGCGGAGTTGTTCAGAAAACGCGTCCAAAGTCTAATGTCCAAATACTGTCTTTTCGCAAATTCTGGCGAATTGGAGCATTTTCGGAAGAAAGGCCACTACGCAAAAGCGGTCCAAAATGGCGCGTTTAAGCTAGAAAAAAAGATCGTGTGAAAATTGGAGCTTGTCTGCAAATTCTGGGATCAGAAGAGCGAATCAGAACGTCAGAAAAGCCTAGCGGAGTGGATCCCAAGGTGAGAACACCCTCTCACTCGAATTATTTTACAGTTAAAAATATGCTAGGATGTGGATGGGGCTTAGTAGCTCCTGACACTATTTATTGTATAAATCATGGATGTTTATTTGGATTGAATTGTTGTGAAGTTGACTGTATTGTGGTGAAATTGATTGTATTGTAGTTTTGTGAATTGGTTGATGATTGTGTATGGCGCGAGCCAGTATTAGGAGAGGGATAATGCTAGACATTATTCCGGTTCTAATATCGCGCCGTTATAATGCTGAAATTTTCTGAAATGAAATATATAAAATATTCATGTGTTGATAAATTGTTTGAACAATAAAAATATCATTTTATTGAATGTAAATGAACTATATAAAATATTCATGTGTTGAATAAATTGTTTTAACAATAAAAATATCATTTTTATTGAATGTATATGAACTATATAAAATATTCATGTGTTGAATAAAATGTTTGAACAATAAAAATATCATTTTTATTGAATGTATGAACTATATAAATAGTAAAGTGTTGAAATAAATATTTTATCGTTAAAAATATAATTTTGGACGTATATGTGAATGGTATAAAATTCTTCTGAAATGAAAATAAATATTCATTTACAAATCGGACGATTTGTTTATGTACACCCATTTAACTGACATTTATTGGGAGGATAAATTTTACATATCGCCCAACTGCACAAATAATATTCAGTATTTGTTGGTTGAAAACCCACGCGGGTATTGGGATGATATTTAGCGTACACTAATCCTAATAGTTTTGTTGTATGTCAATCGATTGGTTGACAGATTGTTGTAAGCATTAATTATTTATATTTAGTGCTTATGCAGTTGTGTAATGCACTCTAGATGATGGTTTACTGTGTATCGTTATCGTTGTGCACATGTGTTGTATGAAATCCATATAAATAAATTATATGGTAATTGATTGGGTCTGATTCTAGTTCAGAAAGAACGAATATTTTAAAATAATATTCCGTAAAGGATTAAAATGTGAATTTGATGTCCGATTTTGGGTGGACACGAAAATATTGAAATATGTGAAGCCGTGTTGATTTGATATGCTCCATTTTAACGCGTACGATATTTATATCGATTTTATTCATTTTTATAATGAATATCGAAAAGGAAATGACTTCAAAATCTGATATTTTGAAAATATTATCATTTAAATATTATAATGATAAGGAGTATTAAATTTTAATTAAAATTGAAATGAAAGTGGGAATCATTTTTAAAACAAATTTATAAAATATATTTTTAATGAAATATATATTATATATATATTACGTATATGTATTAATGGCTTGAATAGAACGCGTCGTGCTGCGACCGTTCGCGAATTTCAACCGTTGACTTCGAATTGACATTACGGGAGATCCGACCGTCGGCTTCTCCTAACACCGGAACCGTTAGGTTCATATCGGAAAGTGATTTCCAATGTAGGTAAGAGATTTTAAATCTAATGGTTGGATTAGGAATTATGTTCAAATTAAATTTTGAAAAGGTCGCTATGGATGCAGTTCGGTGGCCGTTATTGGAAACCGATTGTACGGTCCTTGATAAAATTATTAAAGATATTAATAATTTGTGTAAAATCATAATAAATGATTTGAAAAGAATTTAGATGAAAAATTCCGCGTTTGTAAAGTTAAAAATATATTTCTATCAAAATGAACTAGTTATTAACTAGAAAGATAATCTAACGTTTTAAATAAATAAATTGGATTTGTGGATGGTTTTAACCTAACCAGAATTTTCCAATGTATGAGTTGGAATGGATTTGAATGGGAATCATCTTCGACATATTTCAATATTGGATTCCGTGACTATACGGATATTGTGGAGGAATTTGAAAGATAGATATATACATATATATTGTTATTCCCCATACGATATGTGTTGGTTTCAGAATTTGATATTGAATATAAGCCAATATAATTTCTGTTCAGAGCCTTATATTTAATATCAAAGTGGATTTTGGGTTTGTCGTGGATAGTGCCTTAAGTAACACTGTTCTTAAACCCCGTGGTGAAAAGAATAAATCTTTTAATTAAGATTATTAGAGTTTCCAATTATATTCGTGATTGGAATAAAATGGAATGTGATTTTGGGTTTATTGTGAACTGTGTTTTTAATGACATCCGTTCTTTAACCCAGTTAACAGTGAAATGTGATTCGGAATATATAAATCCTTTATTAAGATTTAATGGATTTTTCCAAAGTAAAGTTTTCCAATTTAATCAAATAAATTGGAATGGAATGGAATTCGATTTGGTAATAATCGAAGTAAGCTTCTATGGAGGAAGACTGTTACTATATATGGAATTTAAAAGGCTTTGTCGTTATTCCATTTATATTATTGGTTGGATACGGTAATTGATATCGATTATATATATTGATCTGTTTTCCGTGAAGATTCCATAATTAATGGAATGCGATTTTGGCTTTATCGTGAACTTTGTTTTAAATGACATTGGTTCTTTAACCCAGTTAAAGACAGGATTACATGTCTAACATTGTATTTCGAACTATATTGTTGATCTCTGCTAAATATATATCTGTTTGGTAGCGAAGAATTTATTCTATTGCTTAACACCCTTCTTTGAGATGTATGAGCTTAGAGGTTACATATTGGTAGAAATCAATGATACAGTGTAAATTGTCGATGTGACATGTTTGATTTCCCAAAGTTAAATAATCATTAGTAATGATTGTTGGAAGATTAAAACTAAGTAAAGTTTTAATGAATCTTTAATTAGATTGAAATGTGAATGTGATAATTTAAGTTATCAAATTTGGGAAATGATCGAGAATGGAGTATCCCTAGTTTTGCTCCAAGCGATAGTTAAATCTTTAATTAGATTTGAACGTGAAATGGTAATTAATTTTTACTAATAACACAGTGGTGTTATATATGGAGTACTACCAGTTTTGCTCCATGGGATGAACAGGTTGGGATTTGGATAATAAAAGAAATGATTACTTCAGTATGGTTCGATAATCCCGACTATTTGATAAACCTTAATTTGATTTAGAATTGTGAAAAGATAAGATAAAATCTTTTGAAATGATATTCAGAGAAAGATTAAAGAATAAATTTAAAAGAATTTATCTTTGATAAAATTAATGGGAACCTTTCCCTAAAAATGTGAATCTTTGATTAAAAGAATATTCTGGATTGGAATGAGCCATATGATGTGTTTTTATTAAACTTGCTTATTGATTGTAAAATATGCGAGTTATTTGGGAAGTCCGAGTTTATGCCCATATTGAATAGCTGATTCGATGTTAAGTCGACGATGAAGATGGTGGTTGAAGAACGGAGTTCTTTACATCATTTGGATAGTTATTGATGTCTTGATTGGGCTGTACACCCAAGACGAGGTAATAAGCGGTGATCGTCCAGACGTACTTGGAGACCTACCGGACATGCGAGGACCTCTCTCTTGTATTGGACATATGGGACGAGGAATAAGGTGCCTCAGTTTCGTTCAGACCCAGAACGGACTTGTAAATGGATGTGTGTCTGACATTGGATTTTATTCTATGTCGATTGATTTTTATTAAATATATATCTGTTTGGTGGTGGAGAATTTACTCTCTTGCTAAACACCCTTCTCTGAGACGTACGAGCGTAGAGGTTATATATTGATAGACATTAGTCGCATGGCATGAATTGTCAGTGTGGCATGCTGAGATGCATGTGATCAAGCTTTTGTTGAAAAGCAGAGTCTTGTGGTCGATGATCAATGCACGACTTTAAATAGCATAACTTTGTGTATAGCGTTAATTCGTGGGCCTCACTCCCCGGTATGAGCCAAAAACGGGATGGGACAGCAGGGAGTGCATGTGTTTCTTTCTAGCTATAGGTAGTGCCATGGTATGGAGCCCAGGCATATTTACTTATGTGGATGATGACTAGCGATGCGCCTCAGATATGAGTCCCTAGTGGCTCTTGATATTGTCAATGTACTGACCATTTTAGAGGTCCGATAGGACCGGGAAACGTGTGTCTAAGAATTGTCAATTCACTAACGTAAGTGTGGACCGACCCTGCAAGATCCAAGGGTTCACTGCGGGGGATCCTGGGTCATTTTGCTAGAGATGGCCCAAATCGGAGAGGAACATCCTTTGCCTCAACTCATAGATGGAATCCAATTTCCAATACGTGACTTTTCGGTTTTAGTTGTAGAACTAGTATGGCGACATAGTATATGATAGCTATGCCATCTATGATTGATACATTTATATTTGAAGTTATTTCCACACTATACACTTATAATAGTATCAAATGACTTTTGTTTTAAACGTACCAAGCATGTTTGGCTATTATAAGGTAAAACTCTATCCTCCGGCTTGCGTTGCATTGTGTGATGGGACCTGAGTCTGATAATAGCTTCATTTTTCGAAAAGCATTGCGTTGTTTGTGTAACACCCCACCTCTGCTAGGGTCACTCACCAAGGGAATGCACTAGGTTTGGTGAAGCATTATCGAGGTAAACATGCACAGAAATATTACAAGACAGACCATATATAAAACAGCGGAAGTAAAGCAAATTTCATTACCTTACCAAATAGTAAGGTCAAAAGCCTTTTACATCAGAATACATCAAAACCTGTCTTGCAATAGTAAAGAAGCATAAACCATTTCATAAATTATTCCCCAAGTAAAACAGTAAGGTAGCCATAGCCAAGAAGAGTCCAAGCCATGCATGATGACCTTCAAGCAGAGGAAGTCCGAACTAAATAACAGTGTTTCCTCCCTGAAAACCTGGGGGGGAAACGGAAGACAAAGAGGCGAAACAAAACGGGGTCAGTCGTAAAGATTGGTAAGTCCTATCTACTTCCAGTACAAAAACAGGTAAAGGTAACATGACATGCATAAACTGAAAGTAAACATAAGGATAATGACAAGATGGATAAGCTAAACCAAGATAACTGGATGAACTACTGTAGCAAGATAAACTAAGGTATCATGATAAACTAAGGTGTCAAGATAAATCAAGGTATCACATCGTCAGGTTCCTATTAAGTACACTATCCCAAGGTATTTATCATGTATAACATCCCACGGTATCTATCATGTATAACATCCCAAGGTATTTATCATGTATATTCGCTATGCACCTCTCGTACTAGTATCCCTACCCGCATCATGTGTTAACTATGAATGTCCCTTGCACAATGTCATGTAATGGTCCATGTCAACCTAATATATAGCATATGTAGGTTTCCCAACTCGTATGTTTCTTTCCATGTATAAGTTCAGTCCTTTGCCGCAGGCCGTACGGGCTTCCCCCATGTAAATCTATACCACCTCAACGTAGTACCATTTTATCCTTGAAGTTGTTTTGGATTGCTACCCTTGATCTGGTTATGTTTTCTGACCATGAACTATCGCGTGTTCACTTAGGATTTATGCCACCTAGGACCACTAGGGATTATGCTACCTAATGAACGTTTCTGTGTCTCGGTTTGGGTTCAAGCCACCTAGGGCCACTAGGGATTATGCCACCCGTCAACCACGCCCTTTATCCCACGTGTGTATCATGAATCGTTTTCCATGTCTAGACGCACATGTATCTCAATGTGCCATCCGAGTTCCGCGCCAGGGCAAATCAAGAAATACGGAACTCGGTCGGGAGCTTTAAGTCATCTGGCGGTGCAGATATCAAGGTCTGTTTTAGTATCCGTGGCTATGGTCCCACGTGACCCCTCCCTCAACTACTGAAAGGCAATCCAAGAAAAATCATGTATGAGAACTACATCCCGGCCCCACTATAGCCCCACTTTCCTATGGGCCAACCTCACCCATGACTCGATAGCAAGAACATGGTCTGTTGGGAGTTCTATGCCTTTCTGTTCGCGCACGATTGACTAAAGATGGTAAGTAGTCGGCGACGTGCTATCCAGGGCAAAATCAAGTATCGTCGACTCCACGCTAATCCATCCCAGTCTTTAGGTCGCTCGCATAGCGACCAAGGCATACTCTTGGCTCTTCTACCACAGACCTTAACCTCTGTGAGGCCGGGTTTCATGGACCATCTGCCACCTCACAGAGGGATACCAAGAGTACCCTCACGTCCCCTGAAGCTACCGCTTCGCCACCCAGTTCGCTGGAGCTTTTTTTTTATCCAAGTCAGATAAGTTGCTCCTCCTCGTATACTAAGCGATGACCTACCGTATCAGGTTACTCATCTATTTATGAATTAGTCCCATGTCCTTGGCTAAGAATTATTACTTAGTTATTCTTAACTAAGGTTTACCACTTAGCTTCTTTTCCCGTTATCCTTGATTAACTACGATTTTCAACCTAGTCCCCTGAGCTAGGGTCTTGTCAAATGTGTTAAGTGTTGCCATTCAAGTTCATGACTTAACCCACCCACGAATCATGTCAAGGTTGGCTAAGTACTCAAGTTCAAGGCTTAGACCTACAAGTTGGTTAAGTGTACCAAGAAGCTCATGACTTAACCCTACCAAGTCAAATTGGTTAAGTATTTATTTGTCTTAACCCTATCCGATTATTGTGTTAGACTGATTAAGCATAGATTATCTTAATCGCATCAGATCATTGAGCCGGATTGGTTAAGTATGGGTTAGCTTAACCTCATCCACTAATCATACTACAAGGGTTAAGTATATTCAAAAGGTCTTGTGACTTAACCCTATCAAGTTCACATGTTAGATTGGTTAAGTATAGGTTACTTAACCTCATCAAATCATCATGTATAACTGGTTAATTATAAGTTACTTAACCCCATTAAATTTATCATGTTAAGTTGGTTAAGTATTGGTTGCTTAACCTCATTAAATTACAAAGTTTAGATTGGTTAAGTGTTTAACTTAACCCCATCGAATTACCTTGTTTAGATTAGTTAAGTATAGGTTACTTAACCCCATCTAATTTCCGTGTTTATATTAGTTAAGTCTAAATTACTTAACCCCATCTAATTACCAAGTCGGATTAGTTAGGTGTAAATTACTTAACCCCATCTAATTACCAAGTCGGATTAGTTAAGCGTAAATTACTTAACCCCATCCCCTAATTGTCTTGTATGGTTAAGTGTCATTAAGAAATCAAGCCCGGTCCCACTTAACCTACCCACTCGTGTCATATCGGTTAAGTGTCATTAGTCAAATTTACTTAACCTTATCATGTGGCATTAATTTAATTAATGCACTCTCAACCTCTCACATTAGACCTTGTTTTGGTTACTAGTTAAGCCGGGCGGGTCCGGGTAGTTTTACACCACAACCTAGTCTAACCTCGGGTCTTAAGCGCGACATGACCAACTTCTCACATTGGATCCTATTGTTTGTAGCCACTAGTTAAGCCGGGCGGGTCCAGGTAGATTTATGCTACAAACTCAACCCAACCTCGAGTTGGCCACTTTCATGTTTGGTCTAGCGTCATATTACACTTACAACCCCCGTGTCTAGTTTCAAGTCCCATGTTTACCCCACATGTCATGTCCCCATTTAGGTGTATCATGAGTGTCATATTTTCATGAAATCCCATATCAAATTTTCATGTCATAATCACGCTCGTCTATCCTACCCAAATCGTGTTTCCAACCCAAGTAAAAGCGAGTCAACATAGTAAGGATACTATGCTACATATTGGCCTCAAAACATGCACGATGCCAAGAAGGGATTGGCCACAAACATGCATAGTATCATAAAGGGTTTGGCCTCAAAATATGCATAACATCATAAGGGGTTTTTGGCCACAAACATGCATAGTATCATAAGGGAATTTGGCCACAAACATGCATAGTATCATAAGAGAATTTGGCCACAAACATGCATAGTATCATAAGGGAATTTGGCCACAAACATTCATGATAACATAAGGGGTTTGGGTTCATTTACATGCATAAGCCCAAAAGTCAAATCTTTGCCAATGTTTCACAAGTCAAATGGTTCCCAAAGGTTCATGCTAGCATTCCATAGATAAAGATTCAAACTTGCAAGATAAACTAGGTTAATCATAACATGAATAACATGATCTAGTCACTAGCATAGGAAAAAGTCATAGGTTCAAGAAAAAGAGGCATGACAAGGTTCATATAGGCTAGCATACTTAGTTTAATCTCGTTTTATTCCATGCCATCATTAAGACTACCGTTTAGATCTAGAAGTAGCTAGAACTTACATAGTGAGGCTTAGGGAATGAGCATGATCCGTCTTGACGAAGAAAGGTGGCTCCTTTGTTGAAGAATCTTCATGAAACTTGCGTAGCTACGTTGATCCTTCCTCGATTTGGTGTAGGAAGCTTGCACCTTTTGATTTGAATCCGATTTGAATGCATAGTCTCTAGGAATTGGAGATGGAGGCCATGATCACTTGGCATTTGGGCAGCACTTCGTGGCATGAGTGATTTGTGAGGGTTTAAGCTAGGTCTAGGGGTCTTTTTATAGAGATTAGGAGTAGTTTAGGCCGTAGGATAAACCCTAGGATAGATCTGAACCCTCAAAAATCGTCACAAGCCTCCAAAACAAGACCCAGGAGCCAAAACAGGTGCACCAGGCCGACCTGGCCGACCAGGGAGGTCGACACCCAGGTCGACCCCCAGGTCGACTCTAGTGTCGACCTGGTTGCGGGGGAGGTCGACCCTAGTGTCGACCCCCCTATCGACCTGTCTGGGGGGGATCTTTCCTGCCTACCCTGAATTCGTAAAATTTGAATCTGTTTTCGAATTTGAATTTTTCGTGAAACTTTGCGAGCCCATATCTTGGTCATACGGACTCCGATTTACGAAATTTCGGACTCTATTTCGCGTATTTTTCCGAGACGAACGCAATGGCGTAACCCATTTTCCCTGATTAAGATTTTAACATTTAATTCTGCCTTGATTCTTGTCTTAACACGTTGTTAAAATTCGGGTTGTTACATTCTTCTCTCCTTTAAGGATTTCGTCCCCGAAATCTCCAAGTTAGGAAGAACGCATCCTACCATCCATCATCCATCTACTCAAAACATCATCCACAGGCAACCATTGTCCTTAGACGATTTCTAATGCCATATGAACATATGCAAAATGTGTGTGTATATGCTCCTTAGCTAATGCTAATGATCAGGCCTGAATGATCTTTCTAATGCAGAATATGTTTAGTGCCATGAGTCCAACATGTATGCAAATAGTCCTAGTCATATAAGTATTATATGCGTGCACAAACATTCATTCATATGCAACATCCGCATGATAACACATTCAATTTCATCCATAAACAAGTATAAATACTCGTGCATATGCAACATGAAACGTGATCGCGTCAATCTAGTATCTAATGTGTATTCGCGCATCCACGAGCAACCACTTGCAACCATTTGCAACCATATCAATCATAACATGTTTCAAATACATGTTTACATCCATAGAGTTCTATCTAAGGTTCCCAAGATAAGATCGAGGAGATAAACAAGACAAACTCCTTATGGGGTTTGTAACAGAAACAGGACCGAGAGGATATCCACCAAGCGATAGCATGCAAGTAAGCTCTACAGGTGAACCAAGGATCAAAGATATACTCTTAAAAAGAGACATGATGCGCGTGTCTAACCCGCATTTCCATGAGCTTAATTCCATTTTGCCTTGACCGCCTTTGACTTCATGATTTCGTAGCTCCTTGATTCCTATTTCCAAGGTATGAGTTGGAACTCATTTCAATGTCGCTTCTCGTTTCACTTTCACTTATTCTTTCCCTAGTATGCTCGGTTCAAACATATCTACGTACTCATGCAAGCTCTCAAAAATTCACTAGTGAATTCTGGATTTCGTTTACCGATGCCAATCCATGTTACCACGTGCACTTACTAGGGTGATTCCTATAACCCATGCTCAAGCGGAATGAACCATCCGTCTTATTGGAAGACGTTACTCGATTGGATCGGAGATTTCCGATAAATGCATCAAGAGATTCTAGGTAACTAACCATGACAGAACCCAAAAGGTTACACGAGACTTCGAAGGTATTACCAAAGCAAGACAAGAGTCTGACTACCCTCTTTTCAAAACAAGAATGGTATCCCTTACTGGATAACCACTTTACCCCTAGAATCCATCCATAGCTCAACAATAGAAGCATTGCTTCTAATCTCAACACTTGGCATAGACGTTCTCAAATCCAACAAGTCATGAATAAATGGACCAACTCTCCAACCAGATTTGGGGACTAAAGTGGGATCTTCTACCATGCTAGTACTAAGGTGCAGAGACTTAACTATCGAGGCAGACTTAAATGATGCGATGATCAAAACAAAGTCTAGACGGGACGATAGAAAAGAAAGGCTAAGCCTTTAACAGAAACGGTACCATTCCTCTTAGGTATGCTAGAAATGAGAGCATACAATTGCCCTCTCGCTGATCTTGTCCTTATCTTCCTTTGTGGATCAAGCCATACCAACAAGTTGCTTATTCTTAAGCTCGTGTCCTTTATCCTTGCTCTTATTATCCCTTCTTATAACTTCGGTAACAGGTCTCTCGAGAACTTCCTCCATCGCACGGGAAAACACTTACGTAGCTAGACAAGGATTAGTCGCAGTTAAAACTACTGTGACTACAGATGGAGGAAAGAAAGGAAGAGGGGTTCAATCAAGGAAACAAAGGATGGTGCTAATGGCTTTTGGGGAATAGCCTTTAAAAACAAATTTTTCTTGAAAAATGCTTCTTTGTAAATGGTTTTTCAAATAGTTTTCAGAAGGTTTTAAAAACTTTTGCCCAGTCTGGTAACCTTCTGCTCTGATACCAAATGTAACACCCCACCTCCGCTAGGGTCACTCACAAAGGGAATGCACCAGGTTTGGTGAAGCATCGAGGTAAACATGCACAGAAATATTACAAGACAGAACATATATAAAACAGCGGAAGTAAAGCAAATTTCATTACCTTATAAAATAGTAAGGTCAAAAGCCTTTTACATCAGAATACATCAAAACCTGTCTTTCAATAGTAAAGAAGCATAAACCATTTCATTAATTATTCCCCAAGTAAAACAGTAAGGTAGCCATAGCCAAGAAGAGTCCAAGCCATGCATGATGACCTTCAAGCAGAGGAAGTCCGAACTAAATAACAGTGTTTCCTCCCTGAAAACCTTGGGGGAACGGAAGACAAAGAGGCGAAACAAAACGGGGTCAGTCATAAAGACTGGTAAGTCCTATCTACTTCCAGTATAAAAACAGGTAAAGGTAACATGACATGCATAAACTGAGTAAACATAAGGATGATGACAAGATAGATAAGCTAAATCAAGATAACTGGATGAACTGCTGTAGCAAGATAAACTAAGGTATCATGATAAACTACGGTGTCAAGATAAATCAAGGTATCACATCGTCAGGTTCCTATCAAGTATACTATCCCAAGGTATCTATCATGTATAACATACCACCGTATCTATCATGTATAACATCCCAAGGTATTTATCATGTATATTCGCTCTGCACCTCTCGTACTAGTATCCCTACCCGTGTCATGTGTTAACTATGAATATCCCTTGCACAATGTCATGTAATGGTCCATGTCAACCTAATATATAGCATATGTAGGTTTCCCAACTCGTATGTTTCTTTCCATGTATAAGTTCTGTCCTTTGTCGTAGGCCGTACGGGCTTCCCCCATGTAAATCTATACCACCTCAACGTAGTACCATTTTATCCTTGAAGTTGTTTTGGACTGCTACCCTTGATCTGGTTATGTTTTCTTACCATAAACTATCGCGTGTTCACCTAGGATTTATGCCACCTAGGACCACTAGGGATTATGCTACCTAATGAACATTTCCCTGTCTCGGTTTGGGTTCAAGCCACCTAGGGCCACTAGGGATTATGCCACCCGTCAACCACGCCCTTTATCCCACGTGTGTATCGTGAATCGTTTTCCATGTCTAGACGGACATGTATCTCAATGTGCCATCCGAGTTTTGTGTCAGGGCAAATCAAGAAATACGGAACTCGGTCGAGAGCTTTAAGTCATCTACCGGTGCAGATATCAAGGTCTGTTTTTGTATCCGTGGCTATGGTCCCACGTGACCCCTCCCTCAACTACTGAAAGGCAATCCAAGAAAAATCATGTATGAGAACTACATCCCGGCCCCACTATAGCCCCACTTTCCTATGGGCCAACCTCACCCATGACTCGATAGCAAGAACATGGTATGTTGGGAGTTCTCTGCCTTTCTGTTCGCGCACGATTGACTAAAGATGGTAGGTAGTCGGCGACGTGCTATCCAGGGCAAAATCAAGTATCGTCGACTCCACGCTAATCCATCCCAGTCTTTAGGTCGCTCGCCTAGCAACCAAGGCATACTCTTGGCTCTTCTACCGCAGACCTTAACCTTTGTGAGGCCGGGTTTCATGGACCATCTGCCACCTCACAGAGGGATACCAAGAGTACCCTCACGTCCCCTGAAGCTACCGCTTCGCCACACAGTTCGCTGGAGCTTTTTTTTATCCAAGTCAGATAAGTTGCTCCTCCTCGTATACTAAGCGATGACCTACCGTATCAGGTTACTCATCTATTTATGAACTAGTCCCATGTCCTTGGCTAAGAATTATTACTTAGTTATTCTTAACTAAGGTTTACCACTTAGCTTCTTTTCCCGTTATCCTTGATTAACTACGATTTTTAACCTAGTCCCCTGAGCTAGGGTCTTGTCAAATGGGTTAAGTGTTGCCATTCAAGTTCATGACTTAACCCACCCACGAATCATGTCAAGGTTGGCTAAGTACTCAAGTTCAAGGCTTAGACCTACAAGTTGGTTAAGTGTACCAAGAAGCTCATGACTTAACCCTACCAAGTCAAATTGGTTAAGTATTTATTTGTCTTAACCCTATCCGATTATTGTGTTAGATTGATTAAGCATAGATTATCTTAATCGCATCAGATCATCGAGCCGGATTGGTTAAGTATGGGTTAGCTTAACCTCATCCACTAATCATACTACAAGGGTTAAGTATATTCAAAAGGTCTTGTGACTTAACCCTATCAAGTCCACATGTTAGATTGGTTAAGTATAGGTTACTTAACCTCATCAAATCATCATGTATAACTGGTTAATTATAAGTTACTTAACCCCATTAAATTTATCATGTTAATTTGGTTAAGTATTGGTTGCTTAACCTCATTGAATTTCCAAGTTTAGATTGGTTAAGTGTTTATCTTAACCCCATCGAATTACCGTGTTTAGATTAGTTAAGTATAGGTTACTTAACCCCATCTAAATCCCGTGTTTAGATTAGTTAAGTCTAAATTACTTAACCCCATCTAATTACCAAGTCGGATTAGTTAAGTGTAAATTACTTAACCCCATCTAATTACCAAGTCGGATTAGTTAAGCGTAAATTACTTAACCCCATCCCCTAATTGTCTTGTATGGTTAAGTGTCATTAAGAAACCAAGCCCGGTCCCACTTAACCTACCCATTCGTGTCATATCGATTAAGTGTCATTAGTCAAATTTACTTAACCTTATCATGTGGCATTAATTTAATTAATGCACTCTCAACCTCTCACATTAGACCTTGTTGTGGTTACTAGTTAAGCCGGGCGGGTCCGGGTAGTTTTACACCACAACCTAGTCTAACCTCGGGTCTTAAGCGCGACATGATCAACTTCTCACATTGGATCCTATTGTTTATAGCCACTAGTTAAGCCGGGTGGGTCCGGGTAGATTTATGCTACAAACTCAACCCAACCTCGAGTTGGCCACTTTCATGTTTGGTCTAGTGTCATATTACATTTACAACCCCCGTGTCTAGTTTCAAGTCCCATGTTTACCCCACATGTCATGTCCCCATTTAGGTGTATCATGAGTGTCATATTTTCATGAAATCCCATATCAAATTTTCATGTCATAATCACGCTCGTCTATCCTACCCAAATCGTGTTTCCAACCCAAGTAAAAGCGAGTCAACATAGTAAGGATACTATGCTACATATTGGCCTCAAAACATGCACGATGCCAAGAAGGGATTGGCCACAAACATGCATAGTATCATAAAGGGTTTGGCCTCAAAATATGCATAGCATCATAAGGGGTTTTTGGCCACAAACGTGCATAGTATCATAACGGAATTTGGCCACAAACATGCATAGTATCATAAGAGAATTTGGCCACAAACATGCATTGTATCATAAGGGAATTTGGCCACAAACATGCATGATAACATAAGGGGTTTGGGTTCATTTACATGCATAAGCCCCAAAGTCAAATCTTTGCCAATGTTTCACAAGTCAAATGGTTCCCAAAGGTTCATGCTAGCATTCCATAGATAAAGATTCAAACTTGCAAGATAAACTAGGTTAATCATAACATGAATAGCATGATTTAGTCACTAAGCATAGCCAAATGTCATAGGTTCAAGCAAAAGAGGCATGACAAGGTTCATATAGGCTAGCATACTTAGTTTAATCTCGTTTTATTCCATGCCATTATTAAGACTACCGTTTAGATCTAGAAGTAGCTAGAACTTACATAGCGAGGCTTAGGGAATGAGCATGATCCGTCTTGATGAAGAAAGGTGGCTCCTTTGTTGAAACATCTTCATGAAACTTGCGTAGCAACGTTGATCCTTCCTCGATTTGGTGTAGGAAGCTTGCACCTTTTGATTTGAATCCGATTTGAATGCATAGTCTCTAGGAATTGGAGATGGAGGCCATGATCACTTAGCATTTGGGCAGCACTTCGTGGCAAGAGTGATTTGTGAGGGTTTAAGCTAGGTCTAGGGGTCTTTTTATAGAGATTAGGAGTAGTTTAGGCCGTAGGATAAACCCTAGGACAGATCTGAACCCTCAAAAATCGTCACAAGCCTCCAAAACAAGACCTAGGAGCCAAAACAGGTGCACCAGGCCGACCTGGCCGACCAGGGAGGTCGACCCCCAGGTCGACTCTAGTGTCGACCTGGTTGGGTGGGGAGGTCGACCCTAGTGTCGACCCCCCTGTCGACCTGTCCGGGCGGGATCTTTCCCGCCTACCCTGAATTTTGAAAATTTGAATCTGTTTTCGAATATGAATTTTTCGTGAAACTTTGCGAGGCCATATCTTGGTCATACAGACTCCGATTTACGAAATTTCGGACTCTATTTCGCGTATTTTTCCGAGACGAACGCAATGGCACAACCCATTTTCCCTGATTTAGATTTTAACATTTAATTCTGCCTTGATTCTTGTCTTAACACGTTGTTAAAATTCGGGTTGTTACAGTTTGTTTTTTGCACTTGTATTCTTGGGCGGAAACCCGTTCCGTGTTATACAGCGTGGTTCCTTGATTTACCCATCTTTAAAATAATGTTTTAAATAATTGTTTTAGTTCTCACACCAGCCCCATGACTGACCTGGAGTTTATTGTTTTAACCTAAACTCTGGATACCCCTATTTTCCACACGGGCAGCTAGTAGTTTAGGTTTTGCATATTTCTATTTTACAGGATCCCGGTTTACAGCTGGAGATATATTCAGAAAGCTTTGTATCCGTTTATTTCTTTCAGTTGTATTTGTTAATGTATTTCTGCTACGCATTGTATTAATTTTCCGCTGCTTTGCAATTTAATCTCTGATATTTTTCTAATGTATATTATTTATTCATACTCTATTATATTCTTGTACTCTGATGTAATTGTTGTAATAGCAATGAAATGTTCTATTATTTGTGTTCTGATTTGTCCTATTCTCGACTCAATCCGGGCTTTCCCTTACGGGCGAGTTTGGGTCGTTTCACTGCCGAAGCACCACCGATCGACCCTCTAGGACTACCACCAATCGGCCCATAAAGCACCTACCGATCGACCCATAAAACACCTACCGGTCGGTCTACAAAACACCTACCGATCAATTCACCAAACGCCTACCGATATGTTCTTCTGGAAGCACACCACCGATCGGTCTGAAGCACACCCACCAATCGGTCTCCAGAACACCACTTCTAAACCACCAACGATTGGTATCCTACCACATAGTACCAATTTCTTTCCCTAACATACAATACCGATCGGCCCTGACTTGTTTTCCAAGGCAAGTTTCAGCCGATCATCCCCTCCTTACTGATTGGTCATGACCGATCGGTTCCCTGTATAGATCAAAACTACCTCCGTTTTCGATCAAAACTTCGCCAAACGACAAATTCGGCGAAACTGACTCATCTAATACAATCATAAGCATGTTATGGAACCACTAACATCATGAAAATGATAATTACCATCAATTTATGCAAATTCACCAAAAATCACGATAAATGATCATGTGATCCAAACAATGGTTCTAACTTGCACATTCACATAAAATATCATAGAAATTATTTATCTAAACATGCTAAATCAGATCATAAGGTGATTAATATGAAAATGGACTCACCAATGCATTGATCTATGTAAAAACACTTGCCTATGATGAAAAACACGCACAACTAATCATATACTTCATTGAATCCATGTGAGAGATGTAAATGACTCATCGATTCTCCAAAACAAGCTAAAATTGATGAAATAAGAATCCGGACAACAAGCACCTCGCACCAAACACCTTCATTCGATGAACTCTTGCCTCAATTGATGTAGATCTAGCCTTCAATGGTGTAGATATATGATTTCCCTCCTTGGATTATGATTTCTAATGGTGGAAAGGTGTTAGAGGAAGGAGGAGCACAAGGCACCAATTAGGAGAACGGAAAATTCAAACCCTTTCTCATATACCTTGCCTCCTATTTATAGTTTCCACCAACCCCCTAATGGGTCTTCTCAGTTCAGCTAAATTTGGCTTACCAAACCCGAACAGCCAACTGAAAAAACTTAAACAACGATTTCTCCCAAACTGCTAAGCCAAATCTTTAATGTAACTACTCTACGGAAAGGCAATCATCAATTCCCTTCCAATGGCACTGGTCTTACCCTCTGGTTCAACCTGAGTCAAAAGTTATGCCGTGTACAAGGATGACAGGGGAAAAATGGTCACAAACAAAATTGGTAAAAATTATGGACATGTGACGGCCTGAAATTTCGCTCGATCCTAATCAGTCGTTAAACCGATCTAGACCGTTCGAAACCCCTGACTGTTGAGAACAGGACAAATCAGAACACAAACAGAAGAACATTTCATTGTTATTGTTACAACAATGCATCAGATTACAAGAATATACAGAGTATAAATGAATAAATATTACACAGAAATATCAGAGATTTAAATTACATTTAAATACATAGCAGCGGAAAAATAATATAAAACACAACTGAAGGTGATATACGGATACAGAGCTTTCCGGATATCATTCCAGCTGTAAACCAGGATCCTGTGAATATAAATCTGCAAAACCAAAACTACTAGCTGCCCGTGCGGAAAATAGGGGCACCCAGAGTTTAGGTTAAAACAATAAACTCCAGGTCAGTCATGTGACTGGTGTGAGAACTAAAACAGTTATTTAAAACTTTACTTTAAAAGAGAATAATTCAAGGGACCACGCCGTATAACACGGAACGGGTTTCCTCCCAAGAATACCAGTGCATAGAATAAACAACGCGATGCTTTTTCGAAAAATGAAGCTATTATAAGACCCAGGTCCTATCATACAATGCAACGCAAGCCGGGGGATAGGGTTTTTCCTTATAATAGCCAAACATGCTTGGTACGTTTAAAACAGATCATTTGATACTATAATAAGTGTATAGTGTCAAAACAGTTTCAATCATAAATATAAATCATAGACGGCATAGTATCCCATGCTACTATGTCGCCATACTAGGCTCTACAAATAAAGCCGCAATACACGTATTGGAAATTGGATTTCCGTCATGAGTCGAGGCAAGGGGCAAGCTCCTCTCCGCGTTCGAGACACTCTAGCAAATGCCTCAGGATTACGCACACTGGGTAACCCCTGGATCTTCAGGGCCGGTCCTCACTTACGTTAGAGGATTAATTATGCCTGAACACACGTTTCCCGGTCCTTACAGACCTATAATCGAGGCGCCTCATCCAACAACCACAAAGGTGAAAAGTATATATATGTCAGGGCTGGTAAGTCACTGACACCACCAAAGCTAGAAAGAAACGTGTGCTCTCCCTGCAGTCCGTATCCCGTTTTTAACTCATACCGAGGTGTGAGGCTCGCGAATACACGCTATACACAAAGCTACGCCACAAGGGCCGTGCTTTGATCATCAACTACAAGACTTTGCTTTTCAACAGAAGCCTTGATCCATGCAACTCAGCATGCCACACAGGCAATTCATGCCATGCGATTGATATCCATCGATATATAACCTCTAAGCTCGTACGTCTCAGAGAAGGGCGTTAAGCAAAAGAATAAATTCTCCGCCGCCAAACAGATATATATTTAATAGAAATCAATCAACACAGAATAAAATCCAATGTCAGACACACAATCCATTTACAAGTCCGTTCTGGGTCTGAACGAAACCGGAGGCACTTTCCTCGCATATCCATCCATCTCCAAGTACGTCTGGACAGCCACCAACTATTTCCATCCTCTTGGGTGTACAGCCCAATCAGGATCGTCAGTAATTATCCCTACGATGTGAAGACTTCCGGTCTTTAACCACCGACTTCATCTTCGACATATCGTCGAATCGGTTATTCAGAATGGGTGTAAACCCGGACTTCCCGAACAACCCGCGTATATTAAAAACAAATGTTACGCAAACACAACATACGCCTCATTCCAACTCATTAGTCACTAACCGCAGATTAGCAAGAGAATAATTTCCCGAACATTAACCCCGAAGGCCGAAACCAACATCAGATCAATACCCAGGAAACCATTCTTCTTAGCCAACCTACAGCTAGTTTCTAAATTCCACATTCTTAGGGAAAGGTTCCCATTAATTTTATCCAAGATAAATTCTTTAAAACTTATCCTGTAATCTTCCTTTGGACGTCATTTAAAACCAAATTATGGTTTTTCCCAACTAGTCGAGATTAGTGAACCGTAACGAAGTAGTTATTTATTTTATTTCCCAATCCCAACCTATTCATCCCATGAAGCAAAACTGGTGATACTCCATATCTAACACCGTGGTGTTATCGGTAAAACTAATTACCATTTCACGTTCAAATCTAATTAAAGATTTAACTATCGCTTTGGAGCAAAACTGGTGATACTCCATTCTCGCTCGTTTCCTAAATTTGATAATTTAGATTGCAAATTCACATTTCAATCTAATTGCAGATTCGTTAAAACTCCCTTTTACTGGGTTAAAGAACTAGGTGTTATTTAAAACACAGTTCACGATAAACCCAAATCACATTATATTTATTATCGGGTTAAAGAACTAGTGCTATTTAAAACACTGTTCACGATAAACCCATTTCAAACTCAATCAAATATATTAGAAATTCGATTATTTAAAACCCCTTTTTAAATCTTGTTCATTTATTTAAAAATAACTGGGTTTTAAATTTAGTTCAAAATTAGTTCATTTCGATAAAAATCCATTTTTATCTTTTCCAATATGGAGTTTTTCACCCCAATTTTTCTCAAATCATTTCTTATGATTTTACACAAATTATTACTATTTTTAATAATTTTATCAAGGCCCGTACAGTCGATTTCCAACAATGGCCATCGAACTGCACTTACAGCGACCTTTTTCAAATTTGATTTGGACGTATCTCCAAATCCAACCGTTAGATTTCAAATTTCTAATATTCGTTAGAAAGCTCTTTTCGATACGAACCCAACGGTTCCGGTTTTAGGAGAACCCGACGGTCGGATCTCCCGTAATGTCCGTTTGAAATAAATGGTCGAAATTTACGAACTGCCGCGACGCGGCGCGTTCTATTCAGGCCATTATATTATATATAATATATATAATATATATTCCGTCGATTTCTATTAAAAACGAATTATATATTTAGTTTTGAATTCGTTTCAAAAGCAAATTCAACTTCCATTTCAATTCAAATCAAAATCGAATTCCTCTTTATGAATTCGTTTTAAAATTCATTTCTATTCAATTCAAATTTCAATTAAATTTGAATTCATTTCACTTCATTTTAATTCAATTCGAATTCGTTTTTCAATTCAATTCAATTCAATTCAAATTGGTTTTCATTCCATTTAATTCGAAATCGTTTTATATTCAACTCAAATCGAAATCGTTATATATTCAATTCATTTCGAAATCGTTATATATTCAATTCATTTCGAAATCGTTATATATTCAATTCATTTTGAAATCGTTATATATTCAATTCATTTCGAAATCGTTATATATATCGTTCGCGTCAAAATGGCGCATCACTAATCAACACGGCTTTATATATTCTATTTCAAATATTTCTTTTTGTCAACACACGACTAATCTCAACGAATGAGTACCGTCCGTGTGTGACTATTTTGTTAAAATATTTCGTTCAACACATGACTAATATCAACGGATGAATATAGTCAACACATGAACCGTTATTTTATATTGATAAAGATATAAATTTTATTATAAAAATATTTCGTTCAACACATGACTAATATCAACGGATGAATATAGTCAACACATGAACCGTTATTTTATATTGATAAAGATATAAATTTTATTATAAAAATATTTCGTTCAACACATGACTAATATCAACGGATGAATATAGTCAACACATGAACCGTTATTTTATAATATTCTTTATTTTTCAAATTGGAATGAGGCCCAACCAATTACCATATAATATTAATTATATGGATTTTCATACATCACATGTATATAATAGCATTGAAAATAATCAACCATCAACCAAAGTGCACTACACTGTATAAGCATCAAATATAGATATCTAACGCTTATAACAGCCTGTCAATCGATCGATCGACATATTTAATCAATCAGGATGAGTGAACTTCATATTTCATCCCAACACCCGTGTGGGGTTTCAAACAATCAAACACAGATTTTATTCGTGCAGCTGGGCGATGTGTAAAATTTTTCGACCCAATCAATGTCAGTCAAATCAGTGTACATAAACAAACCGTCTGGTTTGTAAATGAATATTTTATTTTATTCACTTTCACGTTAAAAATTATATTTTTAACGATAAAACATTTTATTTTAACATATGAATATCTATTCAGTTCATTCTTTAAATAAAATGATATTTTTATTTTTCTAACATATTTTAGAAAATTTCGGCGGCATAACGGCACGATACTAGAAACGGGACAAGGCCCAGCCTTATCCCCGGTCTAGTGAAGGCCCACGCCATTCACACATCAATCAAATTCACTTTCGTTATGCAAACCACAAAATTTGGAGTAAGGGTCTAACCTAGCCTTACTCCTTCGCCTTATAACGGCGCACGTCTAATCCTAACCAATTTATCGATTCGATTTTTCACACCACAAACCACATTCAAATCAATATCTCAATCAATTACCAAACAACCAAACAAACAAGTCCATGGTCTGTGGACGATTGTGTCGGATGCTACTAAGCACCGTCTGCATCCTAGTATATATATATATATATATAAATATAACTAGAAAAAGAAATTGAAAGGTGAGAAGTTCTCACAGAAAGCTATCCAATACCACGACCCTTCTTTTGATAGAAATCTTCATCTCCATCGCATCTTCGTCATCTTCGTTGCCCGTAGTCACTATATATATAAAAATTACATTTTTATATTTTGATGACCTTAAAATAAAAATCACATTTTTATTTATTCTCTTTCAATTTAAAAAGTCATATTTTTATAAACACTTCATATATTTAAAAATCGAATTTTCACTACGACGTTCAATATATAAAAATCTCATTTTTACTATGCTATTCCATATATAAAAATCGAATTTTTACTTCGAAGTTCAATATACAAAAATCATATTGTTCTATCGAAGTTCAATATATAAAAATCCTGTTTTTCTAATGCTATTCTCTATATATAGATTTCGCCTTTTCAAAAATATAGATTTCATCATTATAAAAATCATCACTTTACTTCAACGTATATAAAATAAAAATCAGATTTTTATTTCGCTACATATACAAAGATTACATTTTGACTTCGCTATTAAATATAAAGATTATATTTTTATTATTCTTATGATGTAAAATTATATTTTTATTGCTTTAAAAATATGAGAATCATACCTTACTTCTTCTACTTAACAAAAATTCCATCTTTTCTATTTTTAAAAATATGATCTTTATTTTCAAGTCCAAATCCCTTTTTTAAAAATCAGGCTTTATACTTAAAAAAAATCATTTCAGTTTTATACTTTTTAAAAAAAAAAAAATCATTTCAGTTTTAAAATACTTTTTAAAAATCCAGTTTTAAAATACTTTTTTAAAAATCCAGTTTTAATATACTTTAAAATTCAGTTTTTCTTTTATATAAAAAAAATCTGTTTTAACTTGCTTTTATAAAATCAGTTTTTAATTTTCAGTTTTTAAACCTAATTTTATAAATTCAGTTTTAATATACTTTAAAATTCAGTTTTTCTTTTATAAAAAAAAATCTGTTTTAACTTGCTTTTATAAAATCAGTTTTTAATTTTCAGTTTTTAAACCTAATTTTATAAATTCAGTTTTTTTAAATTACGTTTATATAAAATAACAATAAAATAATAAAAATAAAAGGAAATACTTACAGGGGGGGAAAGAACTTCGCAGTTCGTCGGCGGCAAGGCAGAGTTGGGCTTCGCGGTGGCGTTGTGGCTTCGAACGGTTAAAGCGTTGACTTCGGGCGGGGGGGGGGGGGGGGGGCTCTTCGTCGCGCTCGTGCGGTCTGGGAGGGGGGGCTGCTCTGCTCTTGGCGGCGTTCGCCTGAGGGGGGGCCAGTCGGATTGAAGGAGGAGGAGAAGCGGTGGATCGGCTGCGTCGATCGATAGCCTTAGGGTTTTCTTCCCCTTTTTTTTTTTTTTTTTTTTTTTTAGTTTCTGGTTGTAATCGAATGAACGTGGGGGGGGGGGGGGGCAGTACGAAGGTAAAGGGGGGAGAAAGAATTTATTTTATATATTTTTTTTTTAATTATTTAATTATTCAAAAAGGTTGACTTTTACATACGACCTCAAAACGAGGCCCACCGCCTGTCGTCCATAGCGTTTCACCCCCATTCCGAACACAATGGGATATGTATCGCAAGCTGATTTGATCGTTACAATCAGTTTCCATTGCATTTATATTTAAATCATTATATTGAATTTTAAACGTACATTTCAAATTACCGGGGTCACATACTAGCTCTAAAAATTATAGAAAAATATTTTCTAGCTTCGTATTGACGATACGGTCCTAACAAAACTAGTTTCGTCGAATTCTGGGACCGTTAGAAAAATGGCCAATTTCCAGTCGATTAAAATCAACTGAAATGGTCAAAACACGTTTTCCTTTGCCACGCTCACATATTGATTCGAAAAATTATGAAATTTGAAACCTAGCAATAACTTGACACTGCGGATCCAACAAAACTGGTTTCGTCGAAATCCGAGGTCATTTGCAAAATGTCCATTTTTAATTCTATTTATAATTATATATAATTATTTATATTCTAACGACGACGCGTATAATATATACGTTCGATTTATATTCAAAAATAAATTTCTCGTCGATTTTATTTAGAATAACTCATTTTAAATAATCAAAATTCGCCAAAATTGCCGAAATAAAAATTTTAAACTGGCTCAGAATTTCCGGGTTATTACAATCTCCCCCACTTAAAACTTTTCATCCCCGAAAAGGAACAAAGTCGAAAGTGGTTTGATTAATCAACTCTATGTTCCATCTGGCTTTCATTCTCCAACTCTTTAGTTTCTGAGAATTTCCAAAAATTCAAAAATTTGGCTAACACCCTAAATTTTTGAAAAATTTCGCCATAACCTCCCCTGCAATGGGAGCATCGGGGAATTTCAAATAGCTTCCCCGGTCCTTCAGATCTCAAAAAGAAAAAGAAAAAGCCAAGCGGCTAGCCAATAGGCTCACAAAATCATCATCACCCAAACAAAACAGGAAATTATGTAGTAAACATGTACCTATTTGTCGGGCAAACAAATTTTATTCTCTGGCTCTAGCCTCCTTGCTATGACCTATTCAATATAAGTATATGTATATACAAGCAAATGCGACCAATTATCAATACAGTTCAATATTTGATTCAATTAGGCATAAATGGTTAAAATTTAGCAAACAAATAACCAAACAATGCAAACATCAATCAATTAGTGAATTAGAGTTTCAAATTCATAATTTTGATATATATACAGAAAATCTTGTTTTTGATGCCAATTCACAACAATGTGTTTTAACTATATAAGTTTTGGTTCTCACACCAGTCTAATGGAAACATATAGAAAGCACACCTTTGAAACACGAAACTAATTACTAATGATGACGCGTCAATCATCAGAATCAGGTCCGGGCGACTAGAATGTGATTCTATATCTATCCAGTATATTAAAACTTCGAATATACGTTCATGACGCGTATATACAAAACCTTTATATACTCGATTGTCCATATTCAAAATAAATAAATAAGTAATCAAATACGTATAAAATGGTTTAAATTTCAAACAAAATTGTTTTCATTTGAAAAATATACTCTTCACAATCGTTCTAGGATACTACTGATCCTATTTCTAACGAGTCATTCTAATTGGATATTACTAATCCAATATCTGATGAATTCTTTCGTATGGTTCTAATGTGTCTTGTTCTCGAGCTCTGTAAACCAAAGCTCTGATACCAAATGTGACAGCCTGAAATTTCGCTCGATCCTAATCAGTCGTTAAACCGATCTAGACCGTTCGAAACCCCTGACTGTTGAGAACAGGACAAATCAGAACACAAACAGAAGAACATTTCATTGTTATTGTTACAACAATGCATCAGATTACAAGAATATACTTAGTATAAATGAATAAATATTACACAGAAATATCAGAGATTTAAATTACATTTAAATACATAGCAGCGGAAAAATAATATAAAACACAACTGAAGGTGATATACGGATACAGAGCTTTCCGGATATCATTCCAGCTGTAAACCAGGATCCTGTGAATATAAATCTGCAAAACCAAAACTACTAGCTGCCCGTGCGGAAAATAGGGGCACCCAGAGTTTAGGTTAAAACAATAAACTCCAGGTCAGTCATGTGACTGGTGTGAGAACTAAAACAGTTATTTAAAACTTTACTTTAAAAGAGAATAATTCAAGGGACCACGCCGTATAACACGGAACGGGTTTCCTCCCAAGAATACCAGTGCATAGAATAAACAACGCGATGCTTTTTCGAAAAATGAAGCTATTATAAGACCCAGGTCCTATCATACAATGCAACGCAAGCCGAGGGATAGGGTTTTTCCTTATAATAGCCAAACATGCTTGGTACGTTTAAAACAGATCATTTGATACTATAATAAGTGTATAGTGTCAAAACAGTTTCAATCATAAATATAAATCATAGACGGCATAGTATCCCATGCTACTATGTCGCCATACTAGGCTCTACAAATAAAGCCGCAATACACGTATTGGAAATTGGATTTCCGTCATGAGTCGAGGCAAGGGGCAAGCTCCTCTCCGCGTTCGAGACACTCTAGCAAATGCCTCAGGATTACGCACACTGGGTAACCCCTGGATCTTCAGGGCCGGTCCTCACTTACGTTAGAGGATTAATTATGCCTGAACACACGTTTCCCGGTCCTTACAGACCTATAATCGAGGCGCCTCATCCAACAACCACAAAGGTGAAAAGTATATATATGTCAGGGCTGGTAAGTCACTGACACCACCAAAGCTAGAAAGAAACGTGTGCTCTCACTGTAGTCCGTATCCCGTTTTTAACTCATACCGAGGTGTGAGGCTCGCGAATACACGCTATACACAAAGCTACGCCACAAGGGCCGTGCTTTGATCATCAACTACAAGACTTTGCTTTTCAACAGAAGCCTTGATCCATGCAACTCAGCATGCCACACAGGCAATTCATGCCATGCGATTGATATCCATCGATATATAACCTCTAAGCTCGTACGTCTCAGAGAAGGGCGTTAAGCAAAAGAATAAATTCTCCGCCGCCAAACAGATATATATTTAATAGAAATCAATCAACACAGAATAAAATCCAATGTCAGACACACAATCCATTTACAAGTCCGTTCTGGGTCTGAACGAAACCGGAGGCACTTTCCTCGCATATCCATCCATCTCCAAGTACGTCTGGACAACCACCAACTATTTCCATCCTCTTGGGTGTACAGCCCAATCAGGATCGTCAGTAATTATCCCTACGATGTGAAGACTTCCGGTCTTTAACCACCGTCTTCATCTTCGACATATCGTCGAATCGGTTATTCAGAATGGGTGTAAACCCGGACTTCCCGAACAACCCGCGTATATTAAAAACAAATGTTACGCAAACACAACATACGCCTCATTCCAACTCATTAGTCACTAACCGCAGATTAGCAAGAGAATAATTTCCCGAACATTAACCCCGAAGGCCGAAACCAACATCAGATCAATACCCAGGAAACCATTCTTCTTAGCCAACCTACAGCTAGTTTCTAAATTCCACATTCTTAGGGAAAGGTTCCCATTAATTTTATCCAAGATAAATTCTTTAAAACTTATCCTGTAATCTTCCTTTGGATGTCATTTAAAACCAAATTATGGTTTTTCCCAACTAGTCGAGATTAGCGAACCGTAACGAAGTAGTTATTTATTTTATTTCCCAATCCCAACCTATTCATCCCATGAAGCAAAACTGGTGATACTCCATATCTAACACCGTGGTGTTATCGGTAAAACTAATTACCATTTCACGTTCAAATCTAATTAAAGATTTAACTATCGCTTTGGAGCAAAACTGGTGATACTCCATTCTCGCTCGTTTCCTAAATTTGATAATTTAGATTGCAAATTCACATTTCAATCTAATTGCAGATTCGTTAAAACTCCCTTTTACTGGGTTAAAGAACTAGGTGTTATTTAAAACACAGTTCACGATAAACCCAAATCACATTATATTTATTATCGGGTTAAAGAACTAGTGCTATTTAAAACACTGTTCACGATAAACCCATTTCAAACTCAATCAAATATATTAGAAATTCGATTATTTAAAACCCCTTTTTAAATCTTGTTCATTTATTTAAAAATAATTGGGTTTTAAATTTAGTTCAAAACTAGTTCATTTCGATAAAAATCCATTTTTATCTTTTCCAATATGGAGTTTTTCACCCCAATTTTTCTCAAATCATTTCTTATGATTTTACACAAATTATTACTATTTTTAATAATTTTATCAAGGCCCGTACAGTCGATTTCCAACAATGGCCATCGAACTGCACTTACAGCGACCTTTTTCAAATTTGATTTGGACGTATCTCCAAATCCAACCGTTAGATTTCAAATTTATAATATTCGTTAGAAAGCTCTTTTTGATACGAACCCAACGGTTCCGGTTTTAGGAGAATCCGACGGTCGGATCTCCCGTAATGTCCGTTTGAAATAAATGGTCGAAATTTACGAACTGCCGCGACGCGGCGCGTTCTATTCAGGCCATTATATTATATATATTATATATAATATATATTCCGTCGATTTCTATTTAAAACGAATTATATATTTAGTTTTGAATTCGTTTCAAAAGCAAATTCAACTTCCATTTCAATTCAAATCAAAATCGAATTCCTCTTTATAAATTCGTTTTAAAATTCATTTCTATTCAATTCAAATTTCAATTAAATTTGAATTCATTTCACTTCATTTTAATTCAATTCGAATTCGTTTTTCAATTCAATTCAATTCAATTCAAATTGGTTTTCATTCCATTTAATTCGAAATCGTTTTATATTCAACTCAAATCGAAATCGTTATATATTCAATTCATTTCGAAATCGTTATATATTCAATTCATTTCGAAATCGTTATATATTCAATTCATTTCGAAATCGTTATATATTCAATTCATTTCGAAATCGTTATATATATCGTTCGCGTCAAAATGGCGCATCACTAATCAACACGGCTTTATATATTCTATTTCAAATATTTCTTTTTGTCAACACACGACTAATCTCAACGAATGAGTACCGTCCGTGTGTGACTATTTTGTTAAAATATTTCGTTCAACACATGACTAATATCAACGGATGAATATAGTCAACACATGAACCGTTATTTTATATTGATAAAGATATAAATTTTATTATAAAAATATTTCGTTCAACACATGACTAATATCAACGGATGAATATAGTCAACACATGAACCGTTATTTTATATTGATAAAGATATAAATTTTATTATAAAAATATTTCGTTCAACACATGACTAATATCAACGGATGAATATAGTCAACACATGAACCGTTATTTTATAATATTCTTTATTTTTCAAATTGGAATGAGGCCCAACCAATTACCATATAATATTAATTATATGGATTTTCATACATCACATGTATATAATAGCATTGAAAATAATCAACCATCAACCAAAGTGCACTACACTGTATAAGCATCAAATATAGATATCTAACGCTTATAACAGCCTGTCAATCGATCGATCGACATATTTAATCAATCAGGATGAGTGAACTTCATATTTCATCCCAACACCCGTGTGGGGTTTCAAACAATCAAACACAGATTTTATTCGTGCAGCTGGGCGATGTGTAAAATTTATCGACCCAATCAATGTCAGTCAAATCAGTGTACATAAACAAACCGTCTGGTTTGTAAATGAATATTTTATTTTATTCACTTTCACGTTAAAAATTATATTTTTAACGATAAAACATTTTATTTTAACATATGAATATCTATTCAGTTCATTCTTTAAATAAAATGATATTTTTATTTTTCTAACATATTTTAGAAAATTTCGGCGGCATAACGGCACGATACTAGAAACGGGAAAAGGCCCAGCCTTATCCCCGGTCTAGTGAAGGCCCACGCCATTCACACATCAATCAAATTCACTTTCGTTATGCAAACCACAAAATTTGGAGTAAGGGTCTAACCTAGCCTTACTCCTTCGCCTTATAACGGCGCACGTCTAATCCTAACCAATTTATCGATTCGATTTTTCACACCACAAACCACATTCAAATCAATATCTCAATCAATTACCAAACAGCCAAACAAACAAGTCCATGGTCTGTGGACGATTGTGTCGGGTGCTACTAAGCACCGTCTGCATCCTAGTATATATATATATATATAAATATAACTAGAAAAAGAAATTGAAAGGTGAGAAGTTCTCACAGAAAGCTATCCAATACCACGACCCTTCTTTTGATAGAAATCTTCATCTCCATCGCATCTTCGTCATCTTCGTTGCCCGTAGTCACTATATATATAAAAATTACATTTTTATATTTTGATGACCTTAAAATAAAAATCACATTTTTATTTATTCTCTTTCAATTTAAAAAGTCATATTTTTATAAACACTTCATATATTTAAAAATCGAATTTTCACTACGACGTTCAATATATAAAAATCTCATTTTTACTATGCTATTCCATATATAAAAATCGAATTTTTACTTCGAAGTTCAATATACAAAAATCATATTGTTCTATCGAAGTTCAATATATAAAAATCCTATTTTTCTAACGCTATTCTCTATATATAGATTTCGCCTTTTCAAAAATATAGATTTCATCATTATAAAAATCATCACTTTACTTCAACGTATATAAAATAAAAATCAGATTTTTATTTCGCTACATATACAAAGATTACATTTTGACTTCGCTATTAAATATAAAGATTATATTTTTATTATTCTTATGATGTAAAATTATATTTTTATTGCTTTAAAAATATGAGAATCATACCTTACTTCTTCTACTTAACAAAAATTCCATCTTTTCTATTTTTAAAAATATGATCTTTATTTTCAAGTCCAAATCCCTTTTTTAAAAATCAGGCTTTATACTTAAAAAAAATCATTTCAGTTTTATACTTTTTTTTAAAAAAAAATCATTTCAGTTTTAAAATACTTTTTAAAAATCCAGTTTTAAAATACTTTTTTAAAAATCCAGTTTTAATATACTTTAAAATTCAGTTTTAATATACTTTAAAATTCAGTTTTAATATACTTTAAAATTCAGTTTTAATATACTTTAAAATTCAGTTTTTCTTTTATATAAAAAAAAATTTGTTTTAACTTGCTTTTATAAAATCAGTTTTTAATTTTCAGTTTTTAAACCTAATTTTATAAATTCAGTTTTAATATACTTTAAAATTCAGTTTTTCTTTTATAAAAAAAAATCTGTTTTAACTTGCTTTATAAAATCAGTTTTTAATTTTCAGTTTTTAAACCTAATTTTATAAATTCAGTTTTTTTAAATTACGTTTATATAAAATAAAAATAAAATAATAAAAATAAAAGGAAATACTTACAGGGGGGGAAAGAACTTCGCAGTTCGTCGGCGGCAAGGCAGAGTTGGGCTTCGCGGTGGCGTTGTGGCTTCGAACGGTGAAAGCGTTGACTTCGGGGGGGGGGGCTCTTCGTCGCGCTCGTGCGGTCTGGGAGGGGGGGCTGCTCTGCTCTTGGCGGCGTTCGCCTGAGGGGGGGGCCAGTCGGATTGAAGGAGGAGGAGAAGCGGTGGATCGGCTGCGTCGATCGATAGCCTAAGGGTTTTCTTCCCCTTTTTTTTTTTTTTTTTAGTTTCTGGTTGTAATCGAATGAACGGGGGGGGGGGGGGGGGGCAGTACGAAGGTAAAGGGGGGAGAAAGAATTTATTTTATATTTTTTTTTAATTATTTAATTATTCAAAAAGGTTGACTTTTACATACGACCTCAAAACGAGGCCCACCGCCTGTCGTCCATAGCGTTTCACCCCCATTCCGAACACAATGGGATATGTATCGCAAGCTGATTTGATCGTTACAATCAGTTTCCATTGCATTTATATTTAAATCATTATATTGAATTTTAAACGTACATTTCAAATTACCGGGGTCACATACTAGCTCTAAAAATTATAGAAAAATATTTTCTAGCTTCGTATTGACGATACGGTCCTAACAAAACTAGTTTCGTCGAATTCTGGGACCGTTAGAAAAATGGCCAATTTCCAGTCGATTAAAATCAACTGAAATGGTCAAAACACGTTTTCCTTTGCCACGCTCACATATTGATTCGAAAAATTATGAAATTTGAAACCTAGCAATAACTTGACACTGCGGATCCAACAAAACTGGTTTTGTCGAAATCCGAGGTCATTTGCAAAATGTCCATTTTTAATTCTATTTATAATTATATATAATTATTTATATTCTAACGACGACGCGTATAATATATACGTTCGCTTTATATTCAAAAATAAATTTCTCGTCGATTTTATTTAGAATAACTCATTTTAAATAATCAAAATTCGCCAAAATTGCCGAAATAAAAATTTTAAACTGGCTCAGAATTTCCGGGTTATTACAGGACATGTCTAACATCCCCATAAGCAACATATCAAAAGATGAGAATAATCCAACCCTCAGAAAATAAAATAAAAATATTTTATGATCTTCCAATCCGTAAAATGCGGGCTGTTACATTCTCCCCCGCCCTCAAGAATTTCTCCCTCGAAATTCCAAGCAATCATAATAATTCCACATGCCTATCATCCATGAGCATCCAATTCTATCTTCCAAACTAGCAACCATCAAACTGTACATCCATAGGCTTATCCTAGCATGCAGAATTCTAACCATTGCAACAACAAAGATAATAACAAAATCAACAAGTAATAATGATGGCGCGATATCAATGAGTCATACAGATGAAAAGTTTTGGATGAGTCGTCTTTATACACTCCCCTGTCTCCTACATAACATCGTCGCCATCCCCACCCCATTGCACCTTAACTAAATTAAACGTCTTTTCCCTAAGTTGTTTCGTGTCATTCGCCATAACACGAAGCGGCTTACGAGATTCCATAACTAGGAACTCAACTATAAGGTCAACGTACTACTCCGTAGGTACTATCACATCTGGACCATGCGAATATTTTCACAAAACGAATCACAAAAACATTGTGCATGCTATACAAATCTCACGTAAAATCAATCTATACGCGAGCTTTCCGATTTGCTCATCTATCGGAAACGGTCCAACAACCTAGTAGCTAACTTCTCTTTATTTCCAAATCAAACCACTTGCTTCAATGGCGAAATCTTCACAAAAACCATATTGCCGACGTCGAATTCCAAATCCTTATGACGTTTATCAGCCTAACTCTTCTGACGATCTTGGGCTACCTTTATTCGTTGCCAAATGATCTCAATACAATACGAGGTCTCTCTTATCATCTCTGACCCAAGTACCAGCTTATCTCCAGTTTCTAACTAACATGCTGGAGAATTACATGGCCTTCCATACAACGCCTCGTATGGTGCCATCCCAATGCTCGATTGGTTGCTATTGTTATATGCAAACTCAACTAGATGTAAATGGTCCTCGCATGGTCCATCGAAGTCTAACACACAAGCCCTCAGGAGATCTTCCAACATTTCAGGTTCCAACTTGCATCTTGGCCTGGAAGAAAACCTTGCCAAATACTCGAGGCTCTTCCATTCTGAAAACATCGCTCCCAAACTTGTGTCTCTTCTACCCAACGCATCTACAACCGCGTTGCCTTTGCCAGAGCATTGGTTATACCATAATCATACGATGCTAGAAACTCTAACCATCGTTGCTGCCGAAGATTCAAATCCTTTTGGAAGAAAAGATACTTCAATGACTTATGATCCGTAAACAACTCGAATCGAACTCCCAAATTGTAAGCTCAAAATTTATTAAACCCCGGTTCGATGACTTCTCTTTAGTTGCTACGGAAATTCAGTTCGATTTTGGGATCAATTGTAAGCTCAAAATTTTAAAATTAGCAACTCAAAATTTTGAAAAAACAAAATTTGTTTTTCCAAATCTGAAAGGTAATATAAAATTCTTTATGATTTGGTTTTCTGTGCTTAATCTGTGTCTCGTAATCCTTATGAGACTGATCCATTGGTCCATTATGGACCGGTTCATCTATTCTATGACTGCATATTTTCTGCACGCACATTTGGTAAGTCGCACTAACCCTTTTTTTTACATATGTAAATATTCTCTAAAAATTTTCCCTTTCACTAAGATATTTCTGATTAACGACTATGAGGACACAGTCACACTCAAGTGTTGGGGGGAATTTACTTTACATCAGCAATCAAATTTTATGAACTAGGTCATTCGTTGAACAAGGACTAACTTAAAATTCATAAATAACACCTTGGTTCTTGTTTGATAAGTTGAATTGCTGGGTGATGGAATGAACATTATTTATTCATTGAGTCATAATGTGTCTTTTTAAGATGCTAGCTTGAGACTGTGCAGACGTTAGTCGTGTTCTGGAGTAAGCGTGTCAACCCTTGTTATACATGTTAGAATGTGCAAGGAATAAAAATTAAATAATAATGATTTTGCACCTACACTTGTTGAATTTTCTGAGTTCGTTTTCATGCATAATATTTTTTCTCACTCAAATTTTCAAAATCGTAAGTTCTAAAATCCACTTGGCTCAATTAAGGAGAAATGACTCATTGCTGCGTTCTTCTTCGATACCCCACATTATTCAAACCCAAGTTTTAGTCGAATTACGTCCATGTTTCGACAAGTTTTTCTTATATTGGTATACTTAAGAACATTGACAAGTTTTTCTTTTATTGGTATACTTAAGAACCTTGTACTGCTTTATTTTCAAAGGTTCAAAAACATCACTTTTTATACCAATATTACATTACCCACTCCGTACTTGTTTTAAGGTAGGATAACCATATACCACATCTTATTTTATATGGGTTATCTATCTTACGAAACTTTTCTTATCTTTCCTTTCATCTTTTTATATAACATAAATCCAGACTCGTGTGTTGAATTGGAGTTATAGAAGCAGAGTAACTAGGGCACAAAACTTTCCTTTCATGAAGTGTTGATTATGATTCGCTTAGTAGAGGAGGAATCAAATGAAATAATATACGGTATCATTCCATTCCATCTCCACTCACTATTAATCATAAAAAAAAGGAAAAAAAAAGAAGAAAGAAAAAAATGCAATGAAGAGAAAATATCTTAGAAAAAAAATAGTCATCCATCATTCTTGACTATAAAGCATTCATTTCCATTCCATCCACATCCATCATACCGTACTTAGAAGCGAGGATTGTAGTTGAGGAGATGAAAGGAAACAAAAATGTTCATATGTGCCCTAGTATTACTTTATCTTTTGTAGTTTGAAGTTCAACTAATACACTTGCCCTCTTATCTATAACATTTTTAGAACTTACAAAATTTTCCTTCATCTATGCATAACTCACATCCAATACATTACAGTTACATTGGTGTAAAGTTATTTAAAAAAAGAATGAATAAATGATTGGGTGCACATTGTTGATGTGTATAACTTTGGTTGAAACCACGCTCTTAACCTTCAAGACAATTACAGTGTTATCAAGGAATTATGATTCAGCTTGAAATTTTTTATTCATTCTTGCACCAGTAATGGGATGGACAATTTGGGACTAAAACGTTATTATTGAAGTTAGGTAAAGTCCTTAGAATGCGAAAGACCATAAATATATTGTTTGATTAATTCGCGTACAAAAGACGCTATGGATTTTTTGGGTAGTATCCATTGAAAACCCTCACGAGACAACACTCGTCCTGTTGGGGACACCTAGGGGTTTAACGGCTTATTTCATATGTTAAATGCAATCGTGTTTCCTATGAAAGTGTGACATATCTTAGTTTATTTTATTCGAGGGCGAATAAAAAGATAAGTGTGGGGGTATTTGATATACAAGTAAATGTGTATATTTTATCCGCGTGTTTATCTTGTTTTCTCTTTAAAATAACCAATACTGTGTATTTATAGTTGTGTTTCTAGACTATTTATGATGAATGGATGAATGCACTTAATTGTTGAAAAGCTTGAGGAATTGGTGCAAGAAGAGTGTTGATTTTTAGAGCTGGATTAAAGCTTGAACACCTAAAGAAATGTTGCTGTTCAATCACCTTCTGCTGCATATTTTAATGTCAAGATTCAATGCTTTTCAATGATGATCACTTGGACTTCTGATTCATTCTCAAGGCAATTGGAGTTGAGGCCCGCAACCTATTTTCTCTGCATGTGTTCACATTAGCTCATTTGCAAGGCCTCTCAATCTACAGCTGCGTTCACACTGGCTTATGTGTTATTTAAGATAAATCTTTTGTCCCACATTGTGTAATGAGTGTAATGTCCCGCATTTTTATCGGTTTGTATTTGAATATTTAAATCAGTTTAAGTATTGAAATCGTAATATAAGTGGATTTATATATTAATTAAAAAGAAGTTGAACATATAAAAATATATATTAAATATAGTCGAGCCTGTAATATCGCGGTAGTTCGTAATTTAACGTTCTGAACTTCAACTGAGTATATAAGATTCGTTATAAACCGGATTTCTGCGAAACAAGAAACGATGGAATATGTTAAACTATATCTTTCTAATGGTAGTGAAAAATCGAGATTTCAGATTATATATTGCAAGTTATGTCCAAATATAATATTCGGAAAAACAGCGGTATATTCGTTTTTGGCCATAACGGTTATTTAAATATATTTAAATATCGATCTTGAATTTAGACAAGATTCTTTTGAGACGTAGTGATAATTTAATTTTTAGAATTTACTATAATTTCTAATTAATTAAATACGCAACTTTTTATTTGGAGTATTTTGCACCCTATATCAATATTTTGGGGTTTCACAATATGAGTTAACCTACCGATATTATTATATTTTTGGGATCGTGGTACATCGCTCGACACGACCGTATGCTCATCTCTGTCCGTAACGGCTCAGACATGAGTGAAATCTTATATAACATGGTACACTAAAATTTAACTTAACATGTTTAATAATAGTATAATAAAATTTGCTGTATAAAATAATAAACTAACATTGAAAATATTATGTATGTATCCATTTAGAACCGCGTACATACCCATGTATATGTGGTGTGTAACGAAATATCCATTCATTTTCGAAGTCCTCTCTTAAAACAGACATATAGACGCGACAAGAAAAATATAACAACTACGTGCAAACCATACCACCTCTTTCTTATCTACACAGAAGGAAGGATGATGTCCCATACCCTATTGGGTGAAAATTTACACCTAACTACACGAGAGGAAAGCGACTTTGATATTATCATATATTTTTTTCACTATATAAACACTACTGTCTTCATCCATCTTTCCAGCAAGAGAAAAACCATCCACTCTTATATAAACCAAAAACCGATAGCTCTCTAATTCCTCCGTAGTAGCAAATCATGAGCATTCATGAAGCAAAGAGAAGAGAGGAGTTGATGACCGGAACTGAACAGCCGCGGCTGTTGGTGACAGGCTTTCTGAGTGTTCCAAGTGGTGCGGTTCTATGTGCTTGTCAGTGAAGGTGGGTTCGAAATGTAAAACGCGTGGGTTTTGTTGAGTACAACCGTGTGATGATGTGGGTTTTTACATGGAATGGGAAGTATAACGTTGGAAGATGGTAGAAACGAGAGGGGAAGGACATCTTTGCGTGTGGAGAAGAATACATACAAATGGAGAAAGAGGACGACGTGTATAAGGGAGTTGCGATAATGAAGTTGCAGTTCCTAGTAGTGGCAGTGCGTACTGGAGGAAGGCGAGGCACGGGTAGGGTTGAACGAGCTGACGGTAGTCCAGTGAAGCGGGAAAGTATGTGTGGGGGAAAAGGATATTTGAAGCATGAAGAAGAGCAGGGGATGTAAACGTTGATTAGAAAACTTAAAATGGTGATTAGTGTTTAAACCATATTATATGAGGGAAGCGTGGTCTTTAAACAGTAAAGAAGGGCACACTGTAATGGTTGGTGGCCATTTTATGAAGTGGACAGACTGGAATCTAAACAAGGTAAAAAAAGGGACATGTTTTATAAACGGGGATCGATAAAAGAAGGTGATAAGAATGGAGCAGCGTTCGAAACGAAATAAAGAAGAAAGAGAAATTGTCTTGTATTTATTGAGTGGGTCTTTCTAATGGTAGAAAGAAGTGTTGCATGAGTTTGGAATGATAGGTGGACCGGACATTCGAATAGAGAAAGACGTGAGATGGAAGTGGGGTAAGTGGCAACGGGAAAGAAGAACGACAATTATAAAGCACCGTAATGGGTCGATATAAAGGAGTGGCGGACAGTCCGTCACTTTGGAATCACACAGAAGTTGGCGACGCTATGAAGTCGGTTTGGAGCAATTTGAAGCACGTTCGAATTTATGCCAGAACTGAACGCCTGGTTTAATCGACTGACGCAAATCGTTATTTAAAGGTTAACGCGCCAAGGTGAGTAAACTCACTAACTCTGATCTATTTTAAAATATTATATTATTGGTTGAATGTTGTGTGATGGTCGTTAGGTAAATTACAGTCAAATTGGTTGAAGATTCCATACATATATATCATTACATATATACACATCATTGATAGATACTGATCCCCTCGATTAAAATATTCCACCGTATGAAATTAGTGTTATTTGTGTTGACTAACATCTGTGGATGCAGGAAACCGGTTGGAGGAATCCAACCAGATTCCTCAATATTTATATGTACTGTTTGTTTGATATTATTTATATATGCACTGTTTGAACCCAAATGACATTGGAACACTATGTGAATATTGATGTTGAATAGAAATTCAACGTTATTTTGATAAACGATATCGATTAAGAAAGTTGCAACAGTCGACCATAAAACCATCTTTAAGTTAAGAAGTTGATTTGCCGTCAGGCAAGTCAACGAAGTTAAGTTATAAAAATTATATTTTTATAATTAAAGTGATATTTTTTTGATTAATTTTGTTAATCTAATGGCAAGGAGTAATTACGATCAGTTAACAAATTAACGGATGATTTGAAGTTGATTAAATCAACTGTTTTGTTAGAAATTGATTATTTGATTAATTAATCTTAAATTAATCAAATAAATAATGGTTTAAATAAATAGGATTCCTTAATTATTAATTACCCTTTTTAATTAATGAAGTTAAAGCGAAGAGTTAATGTTTAATACAAATAGTCATAAATAAAAGAGATTTCGAAGTGTGAATATGGTGTTATAAAACCATATTCCAAATAAAACAAGAAATACGGTTTGAGGGATACTATAAGTAATAAGGAGTTTAGTGTTACGGACGTATATCAATTCTGAGATAAGAACGTTGTCGATCAAGGCCTGAGAGGTAAATAAAATACCCCAACTTGAACGACTTCACTATTATCGAGGGATGGAATTAGTTTGTAACAGACAGAGATGTCGAGATTAGTTATAAAGGGGAATATGGAAGCGTATGGCATTAGTTACAAAAAGGTGGAATATTACAGCGTATTGCATTAGTTATAAACGGGGGAATATTACAACGTATTGCATTAGTTATAAAAGGGGGAATATTACAGCATATTGCAAGTTTTTAAAACTATAACGATAAATTAACGTTGTTAACCAAGCTTAAGCATGATTATTTTATATAACACTATTCACTAGAAAGGTTTGGAATTCACTTATCCCAAGTGATAAGAAAGTAATCATGTTTTCCCCGAAGAAGTGTAAATGAATTATACGAAGTTAGAAGTAGAAGTAATTTGATATATATTACCCGTACTGAAGGGAACTCTTTAAAATATAAGAATCATGAAAGCGTGAGATTGTTTTTCGAACATTAACAACATATATGCCTGGAATATGGGAGAATAAAGGATTATAATAGTTGGAAATGTGTTCCAAGAGATGTGAAGGGCTAAACGGGTTTGGGAAAATATCTAGGAAGATATAGGAAACTGGAAAATCAAGGTTAAAATAAAAAGGGCCAGTGATTGTGTGATGTTTAGTTATACATTAGAATAGATGTTTGTTTTTACTTCGATAGTTAAATAACCGACTATCGAAGTGTTTTGACCATCGTTGTCGATACGGAGAGACCGGTTGGATATATTATCCGAAAATCACTCCGTGTAGGCTTAAGCGCTGCGAATTAAACTATGCTGAAGAGAACTGAAGACGACGTGAAATGCAAGGGTTGTCTTGTTCCAGAATAGTGCTTTTTGTTTGTCCAGTCCCAGGTCAACTTGTATGGATGAGTGTCTGACAGAGTATATCTAATAAATCACGTATAGTTGATCTCTTAAGGGTATTACGTCTGGTGGCGGAGGAATTCGTTCCTCTTAGCTTTTTATACCCGTGATATTTTTGGAAATCGATTAGTGAATTGATGGGTTTGACGATGTGGCATTCAAAGTGAATGGTGATCAGATATTCTGAAGATAGACGTAGCCTCTAGCCTCACAACCAGGAAGTAACAAAATTTGGGCTAGGCAGCATGGCTAGTTGAGTCATACCCAAGCAAGGTGTATTGTCACCGATCTAGAGAAAATTCATATTTATTCTTCTTTTCGATTCTATATCTTCGGATGACGGTTGGATGGTCAACAACTGTGGGTGACAATATATTCACTACACTCAAGCTAAATGAGTGGGCGGTCATGTGTGGCCGGGTTGCAAGACGTTCTTGTTGAACCCCAGTGTATACCCTCTAGAGTACGCTGATTGGAAGGTGCTCCCATACCTTGTCTGTTGGAATCCATTCTCCAATAAGCGCCCTGCGGTTTATGATTTTATACTATATATGTGGAGCGTGAGATGCAATCGTTCTGCTATTTGGTTATTTACTTGATTAGATATTATAATAATATCACTGGATTTTGATATCAAAGTATTTGGGTTATAGTAAGGTAAAAACCGTCCATGTTTATGTGTGGGCTGGTCTTACTATTATCCTTTTGTTTCAAAAAGGATTTTCAAAGTTAAACAATATGGTTGGAGTTTACTCACACCAGTCCCGTGAATGACCCAGAGTTTATTTGTTTGTGTTTTCCCTAAACTCTTGGAAGCCCAAATTTGTACGGGTAGTCAAGTGTTTCAGGCTTTACAGATTCACTTGGAGGAGCTCAAAGCAGGGGGCTTCAACTTTAGATATTTAGAGATTATTTCTGTTGTGATGTATATGAGTTATACTCTGATCTGGTGTATATATATATACAAAATCAGATTTTGTTTTTTCAAAGTTATGTTGTATAATACATTTTATTCGTTCCGCTGTGAGTTCGTGTTTACTCTGATTCTGTTCAGTTGAGATCTTCTTCTTCTATTCTATTAGTTCTATCTTATCTATCTCATCCTCTTATTTCTTTCTATTAAAGATATGTAATTTCGTATACTTTGGGTTGAATGTGTAGAATATTAGTCAGCTCATACTGGTACGGATTTATGGGCCTTTACAATGAGCCTCATAGTCTTGGCCAATGCAAATATAAATACATTGTATCTCATTCATTTAAAAACACACTTAGTTTTATTCTGTAATCCTTTGCTTGGAATAAAACTCTGCTTTCTTTTTCTATTTAGTTTTATTTACATGTTATTTTCTTTTCTAGCAATTAGATTAGATTGTCCTTAATTGTATTTTTATTTTCTTTTTCTCTTTTTTTTGTTCTATGTTGCAATTTACGTTCGTTGTTACAATAATAAACACGAGAGGCTAATCCCTTTCAACTTAGGGGTAATGAAGCCCTCTTAATAATGTAGTTGTAACATAATTTATCTATTCATTCTCTCTTTTTGTGCTTCATGTTATGTTGATGTCATGCGGAGGTTGAAATAAAAAAATTAATGGTCTATAGTTCTAATTAATAGTTTAGAGGCTATGCTTAATGTATATTTCAATTTTAACTTGTTCATTTTTCATTAGATCTAGTACAGTGATTTAGTGGATATGATATAGTTTGATAGTTTATGTTGTGCTAGTTAATAGTATAAATAAGCTATACTTATAATAATCATATCAATTATATTCACTAATGACCAAAATAAAAGAGAGATCATAATTACATAACTTGTTGTAATACATGATCTAGAAAGTGGATTTATTCCTAAGTTGCCATTTATCTCGTAGCTTTTGTTAATTTTAGTTTACTAGTTTAGTTGTAGTTTTTATTAAATTTCAACCAATCAAACCTTAGGGATAATCTGATTGAATTTATTATTAAAATATTTTTTGGTCCCAGAGTTCGACACCCTCTACAATAACCCTTTTGTTGTTTAGGAAAGCCGAACGAATTAAATAGTTGTTCTCAATTGTTTAATTTGTTCGCAAACAAATTTTGGCGCCGTTGCCGGGGACCAAAATAATTTTTATTAGTAAATCCTTTGGGTTATATTTTTTATTATTTTTATTTTTCCTTTTGTTTTCTTTTATGTAATTTTTTTTGTTTAATTGATTTTTATTTTTAATATTTTTAGTTTCCTTTTATTTTCTTTCATAAGAAGAAATTTCTTGTTTAAATTGATTTGGTATTACTTGTTGATTCCACAATCTCTATAACAAGAGAAAAAAAATTGTGTCAATTTCCATCGATTTCCTTCCGTTTTTAAATTTCCTTTCCGACTTCTTACATTTCTTCTTTTATAAGTCTCATAAAAAATTGCAATTTTTTTGCTTAATTTGTTTCCCATTACATTGCCTTTTCAATTTCTTTCCTTTTACAACAATTTCAAAAAAAAAGTTCCTTTCATAAATTTCTCTCTCCAATCTCCTGCCATTAAATACCCCCTTCATCTTGCAATAGTGCCAAATACCGTCATCTCCGCCCATACATCAACTCCTCCACACACAAACAACCACAAATCCCTGCACTACAAACAAAATCTCCACCACTCCATTGACCACCTTACAGAACCGCCACAAACCCCATCTCATTACAGCTCTCCGACCGCGTCTCATCCCCTAGCCCGATACAACCATCTGCAAATAACTTTCAAAGTCATCACCTTCCTACTGCCATCACCTCGCAGGAAACATTCATTTTCATACACTGCAGCTATTCCCCTTATTTGACTTCACCCCCTTCCTTCTGTTCTACACATACCATACAGACCATGTTTCCACAAATCTCCAACATATAACCAACAATTCACCTGATCCACGCATCTTCACCCCACATAACTGCCCAATTTTCATCAACCAACACCTTCAAACTCATAGCGTACCAAACAAGTCCAAACGCTGAAAACACTAAACCTCCATACACACTTCAACATCAGCCACCCTACTCCTCACAACTTCTAAACAAGATCATCCACCATCTTCAACTTCTGTCCAACCCTACCACAAAACCCCAAACCACCCAGAAATCTCTATCACCAAACTGATTCGAACTCCTCTGCTCCAATAAGCCTCTTCTGCCAATTGCCATAGCATACCTACCTCATCAACCAAAAACCATCCGCTCCACCACTCTACACTCCAAATCAATCACACAAGACTGTGCTTTAATCACCAAGCAGCAATCATCACCGAAAACTCCACAGAACCACATCAACCAAATTGCAACAACACAACAAACCGCCTCTGTCACTAACTACGTTGCAAAACCGACGTACACTATTGTCGTGCATCACCATCAAAACTTCTCAGTGACCATACCAACTTTCAATTCCCCTTCTAAACCAACTACCATCATCCTTACCATTCACATTATCAAACAAATCCATCGCATACTCAAGTCAGCTGAATGCCCCATCTCCCTCTTCAATTTCCAGTCTAACCGCAACTAACCCCTTACCACAACCAAGCCCAAAGACAGTGCAACCATCAAACTTTCACCTACCATACCACCACCCCAAATTCGAAACCCACCAGATTCAAGTCGAATCCGAAAATCACAGGTTCGACCCCATCTCGACCCATGTACACACAAACCTTCTACCGATCCTCTATCACGAAACCTGCTTCGAACACTAGATCCGAACCCAATTCAAAGAATTGCTCAAAAACTGAAATCGCAACTCGATACCCGATAAACATTCACATCGAACAAACCCCAAAACCGAATCGCGAATCCAGAAATCGGATCCACCAATGGTTTGCAAACTCGCTCTCAACAGAGAGCTAATTTGTGAACCTAGAAAGTAAAAGGACCAGATTTTAATTTTTCTTTCTTTTTCTTCTATCCTTTTCGTCTAGTAAATGCCGTATAAAACATGTTGAAGCGGTTTGGGTTTTGAATGTACTAAACCGATTTTAGTTTGGCTTGATTTGGTCTTGAGGGCTTTTCATTTGTAGGTCTCGAATTTTAGCATTTCAGTAGGCTAGTGGGCCGAGTTTGCTAGCAATTTATTTTAATTTTATTTTAATTTCTTTATTTATTTTCTCTATTTTTTTGGTTAGCTTTTGTTTTCAAAATTAAAGAAAAATCTCTCTTCCCTTTGTGTTCATTATGAGTTCATTTTTTCTAGGTCTTCTTTTGTTTCAATTTCACTCTCTTCTCCTAAAAAAAATTCAAAGAGCAAAGTGAAACACCCCACCTCCGTTAGGGTCACTCTCAAAGGGAATGCCCTAATTTTGGTGGAGGTTTATAAGTATAAGTCACAGATATACAAGACAGATATAAGAACACATATTTGTAAACAGCGGAAAAACAACAACTTTTATTTCATAAAAGCAAATACGTGTTACAACAACATCACCATAATTGTCTTACATCCTTTCCAAAAACATAACATAATACTTTCATAATCTGTCTTGATTACATTATTTAAAGAAGCATAAATAAAACATAGATAAACTGCAAAAGCCCCATAGTGGTTGTCCAAAGCCATAGTTCAAAACGAAAAGGTCCAAGCAATACATTTCTACTCTTCAAGCTGGATGTTAAGGCTAGTCAAGCTGCTGTGTTCCCTCCCTGTGGACCTGGGGGGGGGGGGGGACGGAAGAAAAGAAGACGAAAGAAAAGTAGAGTCAGACATAAAGCCTGAGTAAGTCTAGTACTATTCTGTCTATGAATAAAGAACTGGGTATGATGAGTATAAACAAGAAGTGGGAAAGCACTATAAACTTGGTTAAGTTGTCTAGGGTCGAATATACTATCGTACCCCGTGGTAATCTCTGAACCCATATAAACTAGTTCCCAACTGGCACCCCATAATCAGGGTGATGTGATCCATTCTATGATGATCGGCTCCTACTCGCATAGTTACATGTGTCTTACGGCCCCCGATGTTGTAGTTACCTATGCTGGTCCCACCATGGGGTGTATCAAGTCCCATGGTGGCGGCCCGACACAATCCTAGAATGCACAGGTATGCTACTGGTGCCCAGTGCCTTATTTTTCTGCGCCGGAGTGTGTGCACGCCCGCACCCCGTTAGAACCTACACTGCTACACCACCGCCGTCGATTTGACCTCTTACAATCAGCCCAGTAATCGTGCCCCACCCTGCCTAGTTTCAGGGTATCCTGATACACCTTCTAGGGTTACTGCTGAAAAGGGTCCCCCGTTACTAGGTTTTCTATCTCTAGCCAACATGCTAAGTTGGTTAAGTGTTTTCTAACCTAACCCCCCACCAGTCCGTTTAGTTTAGCATGTTCCATTTTGATTAAGTCTTTAGTTCACTTAATCCTAACAATCCTGACTCAGCCTTAATTGTCTTATTAAGGCCCTGACCTCTCACATTAGACAGGTATTGTTGTGGCTGCCTGTTGCCGGTTGGTTCCGGGCAGTCTTACGCCACAACTCAGTCTAACCTCGGGTCCTTATTGGGCTCCATGTTTAACCTCCCACATTGGATAGGTATTGTTGTGACTACTGGACAGCCGGGCGGTTCCGGGCAGGTTTACATCACAACTCAATCTAACCTCGGGTTAAACACATCGTATGTTCTACATTTACATATTTTGTCTTTCTTCTTTATTTTTCTTATATGTAAATATTTGCGGCCCATTATTAAGTTAATGGTGTAAAGGTTACACCAATCATGGGCCCAACCCATACTTGAATTTGGGCCCTTCTACTTTATATTTTCATTTATTAATAAATTTAACCCAACGTTATTTTCCCCTGTTTAACACGTCCGTTTATTATATATATGTTGGGCTTAGCCTTTTAAGCCCAACCTAGCCATGCGAAAAAGGGGAGGCTTAAAGCGTGATTACATACACAAAAAGGGGAATGTGAACGCATGAACTTGCAATGTGACGTTGGAACTACAAAATAGAAACTGGTGTACTTGCATAGTAGTAACATATACTTTGGTCATAAAGCATAAGTGACATGAATCAAACCATGTAAACTTGTAGTTAAGTTAAGAATATCACTATCGACACATAGGCTTAACTACAACATAAACCTATATTTTTATTCAGGCATAATGTCAAACATAAGCAAATCATGTTCATAAGACTACTACATGTTTACGAAGGTGCTTACTTTTGTGACTAATACAAAAGTATAGTTCAACTTAATCATGATTTTAAATCTATTCACATAACCATGGCATAAATATTTCTAACATGAAATCATGATTTTTACTTTAGTCATGCAAACTTGCAAATGGGATTTTGAATCTAACCTAGCTATGTACCTCATATGTCATCATATAATTCTTGTTAACAATATAGACCTATCATGGATTTCAATTATGCAAAATATCAATCATAGCCTAGTCATATTCATAAGTTTGCAAATAAGTTTTCTAGTACAAAAGCATGGCTTAATACATAGATCATGGTGCCAAAATTTCAACATAGTTTCATATGAACTATAATAACCCAAATTTGTTCCAATTACGTACAAAATGATTTCTGTACAAAAATATACATTATGATGGCATAGTAGCAAAACCCCAAACTTGCATGAATTTCAATTAATCAACCACATACATGTAGCTTCAACATGGATTACATAATTTGCGAATATTCCAAACGTATACTTGCATAAAACTACCGCATGTAGTTTTTTATAATGAATAACATAATTCGAGAATATCCAAACGTATACAATATTCCAAATCGATAAGAATCATAGTAACGCACAAATATGAATTACTTTATTGCCATAAATCAAGTATACAAACCAACACAATTATTTGTTCATACCAAAATAATACTCTACTTACAATTGTGTGGCGAATTCTCAAATTTAGGGATTTGGAGATGCGATTCCTTGTTGATTTGATTTGTTTAGGTTGCTTTATGCTTTAGAATTTGCCTCCTAATCCTCTCTCAAATTGGCGGCTACTCTTAGTCGTTCCTCAGCAACATGACGGCTTTGTTCTTATTTTTGAATGAATAGATTAGGGTGAGTCTAGGGTCATTTTTATAGGGTTTATGAACTGATTAGGACCATTGATGTTGCTTGGATTGATCGTAGCCATTCATTCGAAAGAGAGACCAATTAGAGCCTGCCACCTAGCCCTAATGACAAAGCAAGCTTCTGAAAATCGGCCAAACACAGACCTGGCCAGCCAGGGCTAGACCAGACCTAGCCAGCAGGTCATTTTTGACCTGGGCGCACTTGGCAGGTGCGCCAGGTCAAAAATGTACTGGCGCACTTCACAAGTGCACCAGTTCATTTTTGTTCTGGCGCACTTCCCAAGTGCGCCAGTGCATTCTGACCCTTCTCCGGTTTTTCGCCCAACTTCGTTCGTCCATAACTTCTTCATACGATATCCGTTTTTCGAAAACTCGGACTCTATTTCGCGTATTTTTCCGAGACGAACGCAATGGCGTATCCCGTTTCCCTTAGTTCTTTGATTTGAAATTAATTATACTTTAATTTGTGAATTTCACAGTTATAGAATTCGCGGGGTGTTACATTCTCCCCCACTTAAAAGGATTTCGTCCCCGAAATCTTCAAGTTAGGAGGAATGTATATCAAATCATCCATCTACTCATCCATCAAACACGAGCATCCATTGTCCTTAAACGACTTTTAATGCTTCATGATCATATGCGAAGTGTGTGTGTGTACATGTACTTATCTAATGCAAAATCAGGCGGTCTACTAATTCAGTTGACCTCCTTAATGCGAATTATGTAAGTGCCATGAATCCATTATGTATGCAAATTTTCCTATTCATGATTCTACATGAGTGCACAATCATTCAATACAAATGCAACATCCACATGACAACACATTAAAGTTCGACCATATACGAATGCAAACATATATGCATATGCAATATGAAGTGACTGAGCCGATCTAAAACCTAGATTGTGTGTGTATATGCAACCACGAGCAACCACTAGCAATCACTTGCAACCACTTGCAACCATCATCCATAACATGTTTCAATTACATGTTTCCATCCAAAGGGTTTCTACCTAAAAGATAAGGTCAAGGAAATATACCTAAAAAGATAGATAAAAGCGCAACTTAAGGAAAAGGAAAGATCAAGGATGTACCCTCAAACAGAAAAGGGTAGGCAGTGCGTATTCTAGCTTCAGTTTCCCAAGTCGCGTCTCCCTCGGCGTCGCTCCACTGAACTTTGACGAGCTTGACTTCACGGTTGCGTAGCTTCTTCACTTCCGTTCCTAATATGCGTGTTGGAACTTTTCTTATGGTTGCTTCGCGTTCCACTTCGGCCTCTTCGAGGATATTTGGCTCTACCACCTCAGCAGACTCATGTAGACATTTTCGGAGATGTGAAACGTGAAAAACGTTGTGGACTCCAGCCAACTTCTCGGGTAGCTCTAATCTATAGGCCATTTTCCCAATTTTCTCGATGATAGGGAATGGCCCTACGAACCTTGGTGCTAGCTTTCCTGTGGTTCCAAAACGAACAACGTTTCTTAGTGGTGATACCTTGAGAAAAACTCTGTCTCCAACCTCAAATTCAAGGTCGGTTCTCCTCTTGTCGGCGTAGGACTTTTGTCTGTCTTGGGCCGTCTTCATCCTTCTTCGTATTAAGTCTACTTTCTCTGAAGTCTCTCGGATCATATCTGGTCCAAGTATGAGCTTATCAGTAGACTCCCACCAACAAGTGGGCGATCGGCACGGTCTTCCATATAAAGCTTCGAAGGGTGCCATTCTGATGGTTGCTTGATAGCTGTTGTTGTAGGCAAATTCCACCAAAGGAAGGTGGTCTTCCCATGTCCCTCCGAAGTCGAGGACGCATAGCCTTAAAAGGTCTTCCAAAACTCTGTTCACTCTCTCTGTTTGGCCGTCGGTTTGGGGATGATAGGCTGTGCTCAAGCATAACTGCGTTCCTACTGCTTCTTGCAGACTCCGCCAAAACTCGCTGGTGAAGATGGGGTCTCGGTCACTAACAATGCTAGATGGTATTCCATGGAGTCGAACAATTTCCTTGAGGTAAAGTGATGCTAGGGATGAGGCAGTTCTTTTACTTTTGACAGGTAAAAAGTAGGCGCTTTTAGTAAGCCTATCCACTATTACCCAAATGCTAGTGTTGCCTCTCCTAGACCTAGGCAGCCCATCGATGAAGTCCATTGAGATGCTATCCCACTTCCACTGCGGGACCTCCAGAGGATGTAGCAGTCCGCCAGGCTTTTTCTGTTCCGCCTTAACCTGTTGGCACACCATGCACTTAGAAACGAATTCTGCCACGTCCTTTTTCATGCCGTTCCAGAAGAAAGTCCTTTTTATGTCTTTGTACATTTTATCTCCGCCTGGGTGTATCGTCATCTTGGAGTGATGTGCTTCCTCGAGAACCTTCTTTATTAAATCTTTTGTCTGTGGGACGCATAGTCTTCCGTCTCGCCTTAGCAAACCCTTATCGTCGATGGAGTATCTGTTGAGGTGACTTGAAGTTTCACCCCTAATTAGCCTATCAATTATTTCCACAAACTGAGGGTCTTCGCGTTGTGCTGTCCCTACTGAATCCACTAAAGTTGGGCGCACTTCGAGAGATGCTAGCAAGCCTGGTACGAAATCGGAGGAAGGCCTAAAGTCGAAGCTGGCTATAAACTCTAGGCTTTGTCTTTCAACAAACAACGGGCTTAGGGTCAATTTCTTTCGGCTCAACGCGTCTGCCACTATGTTGCCTTTGCCCGGAGTGTAGGAGATTTCGAAATCGTACGAGGCAAGAAACTCCATCCATCTTTGTTGCCTTAAGTTAAGATCCTTCTGCGAGAAAAGATATTTCAACGATTTATGGTCAGTGTAAAGTTCGAACTTCTCACCTAGGAGATAGTGTCGCCAAGACTTGAGTGCAAAGACGATGGCGGCTAACTCAAGATCATGGGTTGGGTAGTTCTTTTCGTGCACTTTCAACTGCCTCCCGCCATAAGCTACTACCCTTCCCTCTTGCATTAAGACGGCGCCTAGCCCTGTCCCACATGCATCCGTATAAACAGTGAACATCTTGCTCCCATCTGGCAGCGTCAAAACTAGGGCTGTTGTAAGAGCCCTTTTAAGTCGTTGGAAAGCAAATTCGCAATCCAAATCCCAATTGAACACTAGATTCTTCTTAGTCAATTTCGTGAGTGGAGCTGAGATTTTCGCAAAATCCCTTATAAACTTTCGATAGAAACCTGCTAGTCCTAGAAAGCTTCGGACCTCAGTTGCATTCCTTGGTGTCTTCCAATCCTGTACCGCCACTACCTTAGCAGGGTCCACTGCTAACCCTTGTTTGGATACTATGTGCCCAAGGAACCTCACCTCTTCTCTCCAAAAGTGGCATTTGGAGAATTTGGCTTTTAGTTGATGGACTCGCAAAGTTTCCATGATTGCCCTTAAGTGTTGAGCATGTTCCTCTTCACTCTTTGAAAGGATAAGGATATCATCTACGAAGACCACTACGAATTTGTTGAGGAAATCTCTGAATACCCTACTCATCAGGTCCACGAAGTAAGCAGGTGCATTTGTCAAGCCGAAAGGCATGACAAGCCATTCAAAGAAGCCGTCTGGGGTTCTGAACGCCGTTTTATCGATGCTATCTTCAGCCACCCTTAGCTGATGAAAACCGGTTGCTAGATCGAGTTGGGAGAAAACAGACGCTCCTACAAGCTGGTCAAATAAATCGTCAATTCTAGGGAGAGGGTGCCTATTCTTTTTCGTTAGCTTGTTGAGCTCCCTATAGTCAACACATAGACGGAGTGAACCATCCGCCTTTGTAGCGAACACCACTGGAGCGCCCCATTCTGAAATGCTCCTCCTAATGAACCCCTTTTCTAGAAGCTCTTTAATCTGTTTACTGAGCTCTTTCCTTTCTCGTGGAGCCATGTGTCTAACGGGTAACGCAACGGGCTTTGCATTATCCACAAGATATATGCGGAAGTCTATTTCCCGCTTCGGAGGCAAGCCCTCCACCTCTTCGAAGACATCCGGATATTCCCGGACCACTCTAACTGATTGCAAATTTTCAACAGAGGCATCTAGCGATTCAAGATAACTAAGCATAACCGCATACGAGGGATTACAAAAAATTTCCAAAGTATTACTGAGCTGGGTTAGGAGCCTAACAACCCTTTTCTCACAATCAAGGATGGCCCCATTACTGGATAGCCAATCCATACCCAAAATCAAGCCATACCCCCAAAAAGCCCAAAACAAAGGCACTACATTGAAATTCTACACTTAGAATAGAGATTTTCAATCCCAAACAGATCATAGATAAATGAGCTGGGCCCCCAATTGGGTTTGAAATAATTAAGGGGTCCTCTACCATACTAGTTTTTAGGTGCAGAGATTTTACTAAAGCAGACGAGATAAAGGAGTGTGATGCGCCAGAATCAAATAAAGTGCGAACGGGGTGATCATAAAGATAAACTATACTTTCTACAGAAGTATTTATACCTCGCTGTTGCAGAGGTGGCGCTTCTAGCACATGAACCTGTGCCCCTGGGGTGGATCCAGCCCTCTGCCCCTGTCCTCGTTTCTTTGGGCAGTCCTTAGCCCTGTGGCCCGTCTCACCGCAAGAAAAGCACCCACCATTCTCCCTGGCCTTCTTTTTCCGGCGGTCCTTTACTAAGTGCCCTTCAATACCACAAAAATTGCATTTCCTTTTTTCTCGTTTCTTATTATTACTGTTACGATCCTTTCTTGTTTGACTATTATTCGTCTTCCTACTCTGGGACTCTTCCGCTTGCTAGTTCACGTGGAGGAGGAGGAGTGAAAGCGTCAGCAGCTGGGGAGTAAGGTCTCCAGACATGCTGAAACAGAAAGGATAGATTCAAAACGAAGGATAAGAGATAATACCTATGGCTTTGGGGAGTGGACTTTGCCTTTTAAAATAAAATAATATTTTATTTTTTTAAAAATGCTTCTTTAAATTTCCTTTTTGAAAATAATTTTTCAAAACTTTTTATCTTATCTGGTAAACCTATGCTCTGATACCAAGTGAAACACCCCACCTCCGTTAGGGTCACTCTCAAAGGGAATGCCCTAATTTTGGTGGAGGTTTATAAGTATAAGTCACAGATATACAAGACAGATATAAGAACACATATTTGTAAACAGCGGAAAAACAACAACTTTTATTTCATAAAAGCAAATACGTGTTACAACAACATCACCATAATTGTCTTACATCCTTTCCAAAAACATAACATAATACTTTCATAATCTATCTTGATTACATTATTTAAAGAAGCATAAATAAAACATAGATAAACTGCAAAAGCCCCATAGTGGTTGTCCAAAGCCATAGTTCAAAACGAAAAGGTCCAAGCAATACATTTCTCCTGTTCAAGCTGGATGTTAAGGCTAGTCAAGCTGTTGTGTTCCCTCTCTGTGGACCTGGGGGGGGGGAACGGAAGAAAAGAAGACGAAAGAAAAGTAGAGTCAGACATAAAGCCTGAGTAAGTCTAGTACTATTCTGTCTATGAATAAAGAACTGGGTATGATGAGTATAAACAAGAAGTGGGAAAGCACTATAAACTTGGTTAAGTTGTCTAGGGTCGAATATACTATCGTACCCCATGGTAATCTCTGAACACATATAAACTAGTTCCCAACTGGCACCCCATAATCAGGGTGATGTGATCCATTCTATGATGATCGGCTCCTACTCGCATAGTTACATGTGTCTTACGGCCCCCGATGTTGTAGTTACCTATGCTGGTCCCACCATGGGGTGTATCAAGTCCCATGGTGGCGGCCCGACACAATCCTAGAATGCACAGGTATGCTACTGGTGCCCAGTGCCTTATTTTTCTGCGCCGGAGTGTGTGCACGCCCGCACCCCGTTAGAACCTACACTGCTACACCACCGCCGTCGATTTGACCTCTTACAATCAGCCCAGTAATCGTGCCCCACCCTGCCTAGTTTCAGGGTATCCTGATACACCTTCTAGGGTTACTGCTGAAAAGGGTCCCCCGTTACTAGGTTTTCTATCTCTAGCCAACATGCTAAGTTGGTTAAGTGTTTTCTAACCTAACCCCCCACCAGTCCGTTTAGTTTAGCATGTTCCATTTTGATTAAGTCTTTAGTTCACTTAATCCTAACAATCCTGACTCAGCCTTAATTGTCTTATTAAGGCCCTGACCTCTCACATTAGACAGGTATTGTTGTGGCTGCCTGTTGCCGGTTGGTTCCGGGCAGTCTTACGCCACAACTCAGTCTAACCTCGGGTCCTTATTGGGCTCCATGTTTAACCTCCCACATTGGATAGGTATTGTTGTGACTGCTGGACAGCCGGGCGGTTCCGGGCAGGTTTACATCACAACTCAATCCAACCTCGGGTTAAACACATCGTATGTTCTACATTTACATATTTTGTCTTTCTTCTTTATTTTTCTTATATGTAAATATTTGCGGCCCATTATTAAGTTAATGGTGTAAAGGTTACACCAATCATGGGCCCAACCCATACTTGAATTTGGGCCCTTCTACTTTATATTTTCATTTATTAATAAATTTAACCCAACGTAATTTTCCCCCGTTTAACACGTCCGTTTATTATATATATGTTGGGCTTAGCCTTTTAAGCCCAACCTAGCCATGCGAAAAGGGGAGGCTTAAAGCGTGATTACATACACAAAAAGGGGAATGTGAACGCATGAACTTGCAATGTGACGTTGGAACTACAAAATAGAAACTGGTGTACTTGCATAGTAGTAACATATACTTTGGTCATAAAGCATAAGTGACATGAATTAAACCATGTAAACTTGTAGTTAAGTTAAGAATATCACTATCGACACATAGGCTTAACTACAACATAAACCTATATTTTTATTCAGGCATAATGTCAAACATAAGCAAATCATGTTCATAAGACTACTACATGTTTACGAAGGTGCTTACTTTTGTGACTAATACAAAAGTATAGTTCAACTTAATCATGATTTTAAATCTATTCACATAACCATGGCATAAATATTTCTAACATGAAATCATGATTTTTACTTTAGTCATGCAAACTTGCAAATGGGACTTTGAATCTAACCTAGCTATGTACCTCATATGTCATCATATAATTCTTGTTAACAATATAGACCTATCATGGATTTCAATTATGCAAAATATCAATCATAGCCTAGTCATATTCATAAGTTTGCAAATAAGTTTTCTAGTACAAAAGCATGGCTTAATACATAGATCATGGTGCCAAAATTTCAACATAGTTTCATATGAACTATAATAACCCAAATTTGTTCCAATTACGTACAAAATGATTTTTGTACAAAAATATACATTATGATGGCATAGTAGCAAAACCCCAAACTTGCATGAATTTCAATTAATCAACCACATACATGTAGCTTCAACATGGATTACATAATTTGCGAATATTCCAAACGTATACTTGCATAAAACAACCGCATGTAGTTTTTTTATAATGAATAACATAATTCGAGAATATCCAAACGTATACAATATTCCAAATCGATAAGAATCATAGTAACGCACAAATATGAATTACTTTATTGCCACAAATCAAGTATACAAACCAACACAATTATTTGTTCATACCAAAATAATACTCTACTTACAATTGTGTGGCGAATTCTCAAATTTAGGGATTTGGAGATGCGATTCCTTGTTGATTTGATTTGTTTAGGTTGCTTTATGCTTTAGAATTTGCCTCCTAATCCTCTCTCAAATTGGCGGCTACTCTTAGTCGTTCCTCAGCAACATGACGGCTTTGTTCTTATTTTTGAATGAATAGATTAGGGTGAGTCTAGGGTCATTTTTATAGGGTTTATGAACTGATTAGGACCATTGATGTTGCTTGGATTGATCGTAGCCATTCATTCGAAAGAGAGACCAATTAGAGCCTGCCACCTAGCCCTAATGACAAAGCAAGCTTCTGAAAATCGGCCAAACACAGACCTGGCCAGCCAGGGCTAGACCAGACCTGGCCAGCAGGTCATTTTTGACCTGGGCGCACTTGGCAGGTGCGCCAGGTCAAAAATGTACTGGCGCACTTCACAAGTGCGCCAGTTCATTTTTGTTCTGGCGCACTTCCCAAGTGCGCCAGTGCATTCTGACCCTTCTCCGGTTTTTCGCCCAACTTCGTTCGTCCATAACTTCTTCATACGATATCCGTTTTTCGAAAACTCGGACTCTATTTCGCGTATTTTTCCGAGACGAAATCCCGTTTCCCTTAGTTCTTTGATTTGAAATTAATTATACTTTAATTTGTGAATTTCACAGTTATAGAATTCGCGGGGTGTTACACAAAGCAAGAATAGAATTCGAGCAACAACTCAAAAATTCAAAGTTCAAGCAAATTGCAATCAGCGGATTTTGAATTGTTGGAGCGGTTGCACACCAAGTGGGGTGTGAACACGCTAGCGCTACTCAGTTGCATTGGGCGGACTGCCGATCTAGGTGGGAATCTTCTAAACTCTACAGGGACTGCTGCTGCTTAAAAAATAATATAGACATTGCTTGTAAAATCTTCTACATGGGCAGCGGCTTGCTTGTAAAAAAATTTATTTTTGCAATTATTGTTCTGTGACTGTCTGTGACGGATTATTTTGCCTGTTGATGTGTAGTTGAAAATTTTAAAACGAACGTGGAATAAATTATTTTTGAAATCAAATCGAGGATTCCCCAAAGCTCATAGGATAAAATATTTGTTAAATTAACAATTATGATTGATACTCTCTGAGGTCTCTAAGGAACGGTAGAGTCTCGAACTCAAACAGGTTCTTAAACCTTCAGTCGTGTTTCTACGGTGATTTGTGGCACACTGGTAACCCCTGTCCGAACCTGGCCTGGACTTGTATTCATATAATCCGAAGTTGTTAATTTTAACATAGTTTTAAAAGCTTCTTTAGAGCCACAAGTTTTGAAATTGATTTTTGGACAAAAAAAAACTCTTTTCCTGTACATGCGCGCTTGCCCCATGTACAACCCAAATTGAAATTCCTTTCAAAATTTAAATGATTTTGGTTACAATTCAAATCATAATGAATTTCAAGCTAAAAAAATTTCGAATAATTTCCATAATGCTCAGCAAATGGTTGCACCCCAATATGAAAACCACCTTTCTACGATTGAGGAGAATTTATCTGAGGTGCGTCAACTTTTAGCGCAAATGGCTAAGCAAAGTGATGAAAATCAAAACAATTTCAACATAGGTTTTAACGAAATTTTTGAAAACCAAACTGATTTCCATAATACGAGTGGATGCACAATGCTGGTTATCCAATATGAAAAATGTGTTGAGAACAAGCTAAATTTTTGGCGATGTTGGTTTTGGAAAATAAATTACGGACGACTTCTGAGAGACGAGGTTGATGAATTTTTAAGGTCAACCAGTGAGGAACACATAGGAACGACGGATCTAAAAACGGCATTTTGAAATCTGGTATGTCTACCAATTTGATTGAAGAGAGCCTGAGTGAAATTGATCAATTAATGCATGACATTAGGAATTGTCGCAAGGACATCAAGGAATGAGCGCAAACTTTAGATGAAAAACAAGCTTCTCAAAATAAAGATATCGAAAACACGCGTACCATTGAACAAATGGCTCAATACACTGTTGAATTTTGGCTAAATCTAGAAAAGTTATTACTTGAGGGAATTGATGATGTTGATGACTCTGAGGATTCCATGAAACTTGGCTTGACTTACATCGAAGAACTAGCTCAAAGAATGGACGATAGCGAACTAAGTGTATCTTATAGGATTGTTTATCAAATTTCTCTTCTTCAAACTGAAGTTACGAACTTATTCAACAACTATAAATCCCAATCTAGTAACAAACAAGTTTCTGCCAATGCTTCTTTTGAAAACAATGATCAGCTAGTAACTTCGTCACAACATTATATAATGATTATTGATGATTCTGACGATATGACTATTGATGAAAATGAAAGTTTTGAAAAATCTCTTGTGCAACACACTGATTTCTGTGAAACTGAAAATCAAACACAAACTGATGCTTCTGTTGAAAATTCAACTCTTACTGAAATCGAAAATTTTCAATTAACAACTTTTGAAATTGGTAAAAATCTTAATGAAGTTGTTGAAATCTCTGTAACTGATTTGAATTTAAATTCTCTTGAAAACGAAGACGTCAATCTTCAACTTGATCTTCCTCTCCCAAGTTCTGAAAATTTAGCAACTTTAGATTGTCAATCTGAAAGAAATGATGAAGTTGGTAACAACATTTTAAGTGAGGACGACTTTGATGAGCAAAAACTTATTGAACTGATTGACGATAATGTTGTTGGGTCTGAAACTGAAAATGAAACATTTAAAAGCTTAGAAATTATTGGGGATAAAAGCAACAAAACTGCTGAAAGTGATCTTAAACACAATGACGATTTTTCTGAAACTGTTGAATTCCCTTGCGACTTGATCGTTTCAACTGAATCTTACTTTGATCACTTGTTTTTCAATGATAAATTTCTGCAGCATATGAACTCTTTTTGGAACAACACTATTTTTGAGAAAACAAAATTTCGAAAATTTACTGAAAATTCATTTGTTTGGTTTTAACTTCAGGTTTACGAATGAACCTTTAGTCAACAACATTTCAAATATCAAAGCAAAACTGAACAATATTTCGCAAAACAAGTGTGGGGGTAAGAACGATGCACACGTCTCTCAATTTATACATCATCTGAACAAATCAAACTTTGTTTTTGAAACTTTTACTGAACCTCGGTTTGATGACTTCTCTTTAGTTGCTACAGAAATTCAATTCGATTTTAGGATCAATCGTAAGCTCAAAATTTTAAAATTAGCAACTTAAACTTTTGAAAAAACAAAATTTGTTTTTCCAAATCTAAAAGGTAATATAAATTTCTTTATGATTTGGTTTTCTATGCTTAATCTGTGTCTCATAATCCTTATGAGACTGATCCATTGGTCCATAATGGACCGGTTCATCTATTCGATGAATGCATATTTTCTGCACGAACATTTGGTAAGTCGCACTAACCCTCTTTTGTACATATGTAAATATTCTCTTATTTTTTTCCCTTTCACTAAGATATGTCTGATTAACGACTGTGACGACACAGTCACACTCAAGTGTGGGGGGAAATATACATTACATCTGCAATAAAATTTTATGAAATAGATCATTCGTTGAACAAGGACTAATTGAAAATTCATAAATAACACCTTGGTTCTTGTTTGATAAGTTGAACTGTTGGGTGATGGGAATGCACATTATTTATTCATTGAGTCGTAATGTGTCTTTTTAAGATGCTAGCTTGAGACTGTGCAGACGTTAGTCGTGTTCTGGAGTAAGCGTGCCAACCCTTGTTATACATGTTAGAATGTGCAAGTAAAAAAAAAAATCAAATAATAATGATTTTGCACCTACATTTGTTGGATTTTTTGAGTACGCTTTCATGTATAATATTTTTCTCACTCAAAATTTCAAAATCGTAAGTTCTAAAATCCACTTGGCCCAATTAAAGAGAAATGACTCATTGCAGCGATCTTCTTCGATACCCCACATTATTTAAACCCAAGTTTTAGTCGAATTACGTCCATGTTTCGACAAGTTTTTCTTATATTGGTATACTAAAGAACATTGTACTGCTTTATTTTCAAAGGTTCAAAAACATCACTTTTTATGCCAATATTACATTACCCACTCCGTACTTGTTTTAAGGTAGGATAACCATATACCACATCTTATTTTATATAGGTTATCTATCTTACGAAACTTTGCTTATCTTTTCTTTCATCTTTTTATATAACATCAATCCAGACTTTTATGTTGAATTGGAGTTATAGAAGTAGAGTAACTAGGGCACAAAACTTTCCTTTCATGAAGTGTTGGTTATGATTCGCTTAGTAGAGGAGAATTCAAATGAAATAATATACGGTATCATTCCATTCCATCTCCACTCACCATTAATCATAAAAAAATGGAAAAAAAGAAGAAAGAAAAAAATGCAATGAAGAGAAAATCTCTTAGAAAAAAAATAGTCATCCATCATTCTTGACTATAAAGCATTCATTTCCATTCCATCCACATCCATCATACCGTACTTAGAAGCGAGGATTGTAGTTGAGGAGATGAAAGGAAACAAAAATGTTCATTTGTGCCCTAGTATTACTTTATCTTTTGTAGCTTGAAGTTCAACTAATACACTTGCCCTCTTATTTATAACATTTTTAGAACTTACAAAATTTTCCTTCATCTATGCGTAAGTCACATCCAATACATTATAGTTACACTAGTGCAAGATTATTTAAAAAAAAAGAATGAATAAATGATTCGGTGCACATTGTTGATGTGTATAACTTTTGTTGACACCACGCTCTTAACCTTCAAGACAATTACAGTGTTATCAAGGAATTATGATTCAGCTTGACATTTTTTATTCATTCTTGCACCGGTAATGGGATGGAAAATTTGGGACTAAACCGTTATTATTGAAGTTAGGTAAAGTCCTTGGAATGCGAAAGACCTTAAATATATTGTTGGATTAATTCGCGTACATAAGACGCTTTGGATTTTGTGGGTAGTATCCGCTGATAACCCTTACGAGACAACACTCGTCCTACTATGGACACCTAGGGGTTTAACTGCTTGTTGCATATGCTAAATGCAATCGTGTTTCCTACGAAAGTGTGACATATCTTAGTTTAGTTTATTCGAGGACGAATAAAAAGATAAGTGTGGGGGTATTTGATATACACATAAATGTGTATATTTTATCTGTGTATTTATCTTGTTTTCTCTTTAAAATAACCAATACTGTGTATTTATAGTTGTGTTTCCAGACTATTTATGATGAATGGATGAATGCACTTAATTGTTGAAAAGCTTTAAGAATTGGTGCAAGAAGAGTGTTGATTTTTAAAGCTGGATTAAAGCTTGAAGACCTAAAGAAATGTTGTTGTTCAATCACCTTCCACTTCATATTTTAATGTCAAGATTCAATGCTTTTCCATAGTGATCACTTGGACTTCTTATTCATTCTAAATGCAATTGGAGTTGAAGCCCACAACCTATTTTCTCTGCATGTGTTCACATTAGCTCATTTGCAAGGCCTCTCATTCTACAGCTGCGTTCACACTGGCTTATGTGTTATTTAAGATAAATCTTTTGTCTCACATTGTGTAATAAGCCTTTTAGTCTTGGCCAATGCAAATATAAATACATTGTATCTCATTCATTTAAAAACACACTTAGTTTTATTTTGCAATCCTTTGCTTGGAATAAAACTTTTCTTTCTCTTTTCTGTTTAGTTTTATTTACATGTTATTTTCTTTTCTGCAATTAGATTAGATTGTCCTTAATTGTATTTTTATTTTCTTTTTCTCTTGTTTTTTGTTGTATGTTGCAATTTACGTTCGTTGTTAGAATAATAAACATGAGAGGCTAATCCCTTTCAGCTTAGGGGCAATGAAGCTCTCTTGATAATGTAGTTGCAGCATAATTTATCTGTTCATTCTCACTTTTTGTGTTTCATGTTATGTTGATGTCATGTGGAGGTTGAAATAAAAAATTTGATGGTCTGTATTTCTAATTAATAGTTCATAGTCCATGCTTAAAGTATATTTCAATTTCAACTTGTTCATTTTTCATTAGATCTAGTACGGTGATTTAGTGGATATGATATAGTTTGATAGTTTATGTTGTGCTAGTTAATAGTATAAATAAGCTAAACTTATAATAATCATATCAACTATATTCACTAATGACCAAAGGAAAAGAGAGATCGTAATTTCATAACTTGTTGTAATACATGATCTAGAAAGTGGATTTATTCCTAAGTTGCCATTTATCTCATAGCTTTTGTTAATTTTAGTTTACTAGTTTAGTTGTAGTTTTTATTAAATTTCAACCAATCAAACCTTAGGGATAATCTGATTGGATTTATTATTAAAATAATTTTTGGTTCCTGAGTTCGGCACCCTCTACAACAACCCTTTTGTTGTTTAGGAAAGCCGAACGAATCAAATAGTTGTTATCAATTGTTTAATTTGTTCGCAAACAAGCACCATATAGCAAACTTTTCAAACTTTCACAATATCCTGAAAGGTTGTCCTACTGATACCAAAGTTTGTACATAAGGCCTCACTACAACCCTCATAGAGCACCCAAACAGCGGAAACATAAATACTAGATAGTAATAAAACTAGTACGTCAGCCTCCTGCTCGCCTCCGCATAGCAGCATCGTCCTCACTAATCACCTGTAACCTGCTACTTAGTCAGCCCATCCACAACCGGATAAACAGTCTATGGTAATAAGAGAAGACATAAAACCTTGAGTCAGACAACAGTATTACTGAGCGATAAAACAACTAACAAACTTCAATAATAAAGTATATGAGAATGGGTAAATAAACTAACTAATTTACCCACAACATCAGTCCCATCTTCCTCACATCGGACAGTGATAGCCTTTACATTACATAACATCCAAGGTAATGACAATTCATCCATGGCAATCAGAACAACCATCGATAACATTCATATCATCCAGATTACTTATGTTAGACAATCCTAATCGATTTTAACATCCCTCAAGCACTCTCCCCAAAGGCCTAAACCAATATCAGTCAAGCACTCAAGGAACATCTCCCTCGACTTTGGAAAATCCACATGAGATGGTACAAACAGAACATCCAATCATTCATGACTGACTTTGGATATCACCGCCAATCCTGCTTTGAAACCACGTAATCATATGAATGGCCCATACTGCCATCCGTCAAGGGCTAATGGCAACCCTGGTTCTAGCAAAACCTCGTACGAATTAGCATCGATGTGTACCAATTCCTTTTCAATGATACCCAAGGTACTCGACCTACATCCGGTCTTTTAGGTGCCCCTATTGTACCCCTTCTTTGAGCCTGCTAGAACCTACGACAACAATAATTCATCGGCCTTCAAAATCTCTAGGCATTTTCACTTGCTTCTATCAATAAGCTCAGAAAACTTTAGAGCAACATTACCTCACACGAGCTCAATACATCCTTGACTCGTTCTTTCAAATGAACTCAATACACCCTTGAGTCATTTCCACCTTTGTTGTATACAACAAACAACGAACAAATTACATCACTTCGAACATCCTCATATGGACGCTCGTCGAAGCCACCATCACCATCGAACCAAACAACTTCAATATAAGGTTCAATATAGTCTATAGCACTATTACCCCACTCAAGACACCTTTGATTTGTCATACCATTCGTTGTTCTACACCGATCAACAAACACATTCAACACTTCGAACCTTCCTACTTGAATTTACTTCGAAGTCACACCACCACCGAGCCAAGTTACACCAATGCGCTGCAGCTTGAGTAGGGTTCTAGGGATTGCGCCCGAAAAATATTTTATTCAGACCTTTTTGCTCAAATCTGAGTCATACTCAAAAAATAAATTTTCAGAAAATCAACTCCAATCGACTCTGCAGAAGCACCACCGATTGACTTTCCAGGAGCACCACCGATCGACCCATAAAGCACCTACCGATCGGCCCAAAAAACACCTACCGGTTGGTCTACAAAACACCTACCGATCGGTTCACCAAATACATACCGATCTGTTCTTCTGGAAGCACACCACCGATCGACCTGAAGCACACCCACCGATCGGTCTCCAGAACACCACTTCTGAACCACCACCATCAGTCTCCTACCACATAGTACCAATCGGTTTCCCTACCATACAATACCGATCGGACCTGACTTGTTTTCCAAGACAAGTTTCAGTCGATCATCCCTTCCTTACCGATCGGTCATGACTGATCGGCTCCCTGTACAGATCAAAACTACCTCCAATTTCGATCAAAACTTCGCCAAACAACAAATTCGGTGAAACCGACTCATACAATGCATCCAAAACAATCGTAAGCATGTTATGGAACCACTAACATCATGAAAATGACAATTATCTTCAATTTATGCGAATTCACCAAATATCATGATAAATGATCATATGATCTATACAATGGATCTAACTTGCACATTCACATGAAATATTATAGACATTACTTATCTAAATTTGCTAAATCAGATCATAAGGTGATTAATATGAAAATGGACTTACCAATGCATTGATCTATGTAAAAACACTTGCATATGATGAAAAACATGCACAACTATTCATATACTTCATTGAATCCATGTGAGAGATGTAAATCACTCACCAATTCTCCAAAACAAGCTAAAATTGATGAAATAAGAATCCGGACAGCAAGCACCTTGCACCAAACACCTTCATCCAATGAACTCTTGTCTCAACTGACGTAGATCTAGCCTCCAATGGTGTATATCTATGATTTCCCTCCTTGGATTATGATTTCTAATGGTGGAAAGGTGTTAGAGGAAGGAGGAGCACAAGGCACCAAATGGGAGAATGGAAAATTCAAACCCTTTCTCATATCCCTTTCCCCCTATTTATAGTTTCCACCAACCCCCTAATGGGTCTTCTCAATTCAGCCCATTTTGGCTTAGCAAACCCGGATAGCCAACTGAAAAACCTTAAAACAGCGATTTATCCTAAACCGCTGAGCTAAATCTTTAATGTAACTACTCTACGGAAAGGCAATCATCAATTCCTTTCCAATGGCACAAGTTTCACCCGCTGGTTCGACCTAAGTCAAAATTTATGCCATGTACAAGGCTGATAGGGGCAAAATGGTCCCAAACAAAATTGGTAAAAATTATGGACATGTCTCACACCCCCATAAGCAACATATCAAAAGATGAGAATAATCCAACCCTCAAAAAATAAAATAAAAATACTTTACGATCTTCCAATACGTAAAATGTGGGTTGTTAGATTTACTATAAATTGAAACCGAGCGTCTAATCCATCTCTAAATGAAAATTTGAAGTACTAAGCTTATTTCATAATATGTAACCTCTCTAAAGCTCAGATCAATCATTTTCTAGTTTGAATGTTGATTAACTGTTTAGTTCAATTGCATATTACATTGGTTAACTATACAGGGACAAAAGCTTCAATTTCTTAGCGTTTAAGCCTCCAAAAGATTCAATTCAACCTCATCCTTATTGTAAATCAAAGGTGAAGGTTCCTTTACTCTTCTAACTTGTTTCAGATAGCTTCTCATTGCAAATTTAAGCTGAAAAAGTGTAAGGTATATATAATTTGTTTCTGTGTTTCTGAGCAGTCAAACTCAAGGAAAGTATATGTTTGGAGCTTATTATCTTCTCTAATTCTTGATGAAATGGGGTGACATTTTTTCAGTGTGTTCTTAATGTCCTCTAGTTCATGCATGTCAATTTTAATATGATTCTCTATTGGTTAGATTGCTAACATTTTGCCTGAAAGTGGAGAATGCATCAGGATTAAAGCCTTGGCAACATTCTGTTGCTTGATTTGACTCAGAATGGAGCATAGGTTAACTCAGGTTTCATGGTGGGTCGACCCACCTAGGAAAAAAAGCCTAGGTGCACCTTCCTCCTTTTGTTGTTTTCTTGTGATATTTTGTTGTGTTTTCTAGTTTATTTCTATGCAAATTTCTGAAGCTTATTTGTGAAATTCAAGTGTTATTTTTGACACTTACCAATTAAGTATATTTTCATGAATTCAAGTGTGGAATTTGTAGTAGTTTCAACAGTAATGGAGCCATGCCTCTTACTGATTTTTAATAGTTTTGATGACCGTGCATGTGTGCATTTTCAGTGATAATTCTATATTTCAATGACACGTGCACGACTTTTACAAGTTGTTTTCAAAATGTTTTAAAAACGAAATTTATAGATTTGACGCAAAAGTATTATTTTAAGCAAATTTTTATAAACATACTAAAATCTTATTTTAAACAAGGATTTTCAAACTATATGATTTCCAAATATTTTCTGATAAATTATATGATCTAAACTATTTTCTTGAGTATGTTTTAATACAAAAATCGCATGCATTCTCACATTTCGAGGAGACATATTTGTGATTGAATAATATGGTAAACTCCATGGTATAGGACACAAGGGTATACGATATCGATTTACCCCAAATCTGTTCCATCAAAGAAATAAATTCCAGTAATTTTCAGTAATCCTCGGAGGTTCTTTGTGATGTTCTGTTTTCCGGTGATTTTCTGTAGCTTTGGGTGTTTTCTAGTATGGAGCTGACTTACCGTGTATGAACCGCTAAGTGGGAACGTAAGGTATGGGGCACTCGATTACCACTTTCTGGGTAACTATCTAAGGGTCTTTGATTGTGTGACCGCCAGTCCTTAGGGTCAATTCTATGTGAACTCTGTTTGGACCTTTAGGTCAATCTCGTGTGAACTGTATTAAGCTTTGGGTCATTCAAGTACCCTCCTATACGATATAGTATGGAATATGGCTTTAAGACATCCTGTGTGATGGATCCACTCTGTGATCAATTATACAGGATGTATTCGTGATTTTGTGTGATAGATCCATACTTGTAGACATAGCTTCATATTGTCACTCTGTGATGGATCCATACTTGGTTATTTTGTGTTCTGAGTTTATTATCAATTTCACCATAGTGATTATTAACATTGGTGATTTAATTAGTGATTTTAACACACTTTTCGGAGTTACGTGATTCTGTGAATCCACGATTTCTATGAATTTGCGATTTACGAGATTTTATGAATTTATCTTGTGGATTTCAAAGATGTACCTAAACCATTTTATTGGTTTAAACATTATGGTAAAATATGACACCTTATTCCTTTACAGTCTAAAGGAATGTTTCCCTTAGAGAATTATTCCTTATCACATTTATACTTATTTTGATTCAAGTTAGACTGAACCGTGTGTGTGTTTCTTAGGTCAGACCGAGTTGCAGGCTAAGATCTTTTACCTTATGCTTAGTTGTTTGCTTTCGATATCCTTCTTTTCTTTTGGGACAACATAGTTTTTGGTTTCCATCTTTTATTGTTTACCTTGGACATATTCAGGTGGTTGCTCCTAATAAACCTTATTCTCTATATTAGCAGATAGTATTACTAGTTAATACTCTTTGTTAATATGGGTCATGGGGTAGGGTGTCACACGATCAAAGAATTTGGTTAAGATTCATACTTAACCGAAAGCAATTCTAATGGAAGCGTGTATTCGACTTCGTTAGGGACATCTTGGAACAATTTTTCGTGCAAGCCTCAAGTTCGTCATTAATGTAAATTGATTCATTTTCAATCTCCTCGTAAACGAAATTAATTTCCAACAAGTGGTCAAATGGTTCATTCGATTGATTTTCTAAATTGAAGATGTTAAGGTCATTTTTAAATGAAATTTTTGTCGAACCATTTCGAAAATTAATCAAAGCATTCGAGGTGGCTAAGAAAGGTCTTCCTAGAACGAAAGGAATTTGGCTCATTAAATTGTTTACGGGTTAAGTTTCAAGGACAATGAAATCGAAGGGGAATATGAATTCCCCCACACTAGTGAGTACATCCTCGATTTCGCCTATCGGCTTCTTGACATAATGTTCAACCAATCGAAGGGTGACCATACTAGGTTATAGATCACCAAAACGTAGTTGATGATAAACTAAATGTAGGAGAAAGTTTACGCTAGCAACTAGGCCCAAAGGACATTTGTTAATTCTCTTATCCCCTATTGCACATGAAATTATGGGATAGTCAGGACCTTTGTATTTAACAGGAATTGATTAGGTCAGGAATTGTAACACCCCGAATTTTAGTTAATACTAAAATTCGCTAATTACAGGATAAATAATCTCAGATGTGGGAATTGGGGGTAACGGGCTGCGTTATTGCGTTCGTCTCGGAAAAATACGCGAAATAGAGTCCGAGTTTTCGAAAATCGGAGTCCGTATGGCCCGGTTATGGCCTAAGGAAGTTTGCAGAAAAATTAGAGCTTAAAACGGAATTAGGAGTTTAAATTTAAATTTAAATTTAGAACCAGCGGGGCCAGGCGGGAGGATTCCCGCCTAAGCATGTCGACAGGGCTGTCGACAGGCCTGTCGACAGGGGTGTCGACATGCCTGTCGACTTGCCTGTCGACATGGTGTGTCGAGCCAGGGTGCTTGGGTGCACCAGATCTGGTTTTCTGGCTTGGGCTGGGTCTGGTTCTAGAGGTTTCCTAAATCTAATGGACCTAAATTAATTTAGGGTTAATCCAAGGGCCTAAAACACTTTCTTAATCTATAAATACACCCTAAACCTACCTTAATCCTCACTAAAAATAGAAATAATGGCCTCATGCCGCCAAATCAAATCCTAAAAGGAGTCTCCATTAATCTAAGAAGGAAGTTTCAAGCTAATTCCTCTCATATCATTCTCTAATCCTCACCATCATCATAATTAGCAACTAATCTCTCTTCAAAAGTTGGTTAATCTTAAGTTTGGTGAGTTTCTATCACTTTAACATCAATTGTTAAAGTAAGTAGATTGGGTGTAATAAGACTTATGGTCTTAAATGCGGATTAGTGAGTATGAATCATGTATAATGATATGTTACTCTATGTTGTTCTATGTTTATGCATATTTGATAAGTTGGTTTATGCATGCTTAATAAGTTGATTTATGCATGTTTAACAAGTTGATATATGCATGTTTAATAAGTGGATTTATGCATATTTAATACTTGGAATTATGCATGTTTATCAAAGTGAGATATGCAAGTTAAGTATATGTTTAAATGCAAGTTGAAAGTGATATGCAAGTTAAGTGTATGTTTAAATGCAAGTTGAAAGTGATATGCAAGTTATGCATGCTTATGCAAGTGTATGGATGCTTATGCAAGTCATGTATATGGTTAAATGCAAGATTTATGTGATATGCAAGTTATGCATGCTTATGCGAGTATATGAATACTTATGCAAGATATGTATATGCTTAAATGACATGATATGCAAGTTATGCAAGTATGTGAATGCCTATGCAAGTATGTGAATGATTATGCAAGTTATGTGTATGCTTAAATGCATGTTTAACATGTTATGCAAGATTGAGAATGCCTATATGCAAGTTTAACATGTTATGCAAGATATGTGTATGATAATATGCAAGCTCATATGCAACATGTTATGCAAATCATGTGTATGATAATATGCAAGTTTGGGTTGTATGTAGTTGGGTTAATATATGCTCATATATGCAAGTTGACATCCTCTTAACCCATGACAAAGTTATATGCTAAACCCATGATATTTGTGATGATCTTCCCCTTATTATGCCATGTAACGAGAACGATTTACGTGGGGAACGATGGGGTTGGTAAATATGTTAATAAATGAATGTTTGGGTATGATTAAGCATACCATAAAAATAAATTACCATAAGTGGGAATTTACCTATTGAGTTAGGTCTACCCCATGGGAATTTACCTATTGAGTTAGGTCTACCCATGTTATGGAAAATTTGATATTAATTAGGGATAATTAATATGGGGGTGATTAATTAGGTGTAATTAATCGACTAAGACACGAGGTTGGACTCATTTGTAGTGTAAAACTGCCCGGACCCGACCGGCTTAACCAGTTGCTACAAATGTCAGCCCAATGTGAGAGGTCTTAGCCATAAATTAAATACGTGATTAAGGTAAAGACACGAGGTTAGACTCTGTTATGACGTAAGACTGCCCGGATTCTACCGGCTTAACCAGGCGGTCATAACAGCCAGTCTAATGTGGGAGGTCTTTACGGGAGATCACGGTCTTAATTAATTAAGAAACACTTAACCATAATAGCATGTAGTGGGACATTAGGGGTTAAGTGGGTGCCTTGGGTGGCATGAGGAAATTTGGTGGTTGCCTTGGGTGGCATGTGGAATCTAGTGGGTTGCCTTGGGTGGCAATAGAAAATACGATTAGAATACTTAACCAAGTGGAAACATGTAATTAAACATGATTAAAGGGTTAAGTGGGATACGCTAGATATTTGACAAGCTTAAGTGGGTAGCTTGTGGGGGCCCATTTCAACCAATATCCCAAACGTATCTTTGTGGGCTCGACCCAAGTCGAGTGACGGGACACGCATATTGGGCTTGATTATAAGAGGCCAAAACGGGTTAGCGGTGGCAACGCAAGTCCAACGGGCTTCATATGCGTGTGTGGGCCCGGGCTGGTAGATAAGCCGTTGTTGCATCGTGTAGATATAAAGCCGTGCACCGTTAGTATTGGGTAGCCACTTTAGGGGAGTGATACACCCCACTGTGGGACCAGCACGGGTATCTACGGTAGGGAGCCGATCGCTTGGGGAGTAGTGGGTACACCTAATGAAGATAGGGGCAGACGGCACCTATGTAGGGGTACACGAAACTACTGGGTATGAATTACTGGGTACACCTAGTGGAGATAGGGGCAGACGGCACCTATGTAGTGGGCTAGGGGTACGTGAAACTACTGGGGAAAATTTTCTAAGTCCTTGGAAGGGATCAACCTTTAAGTAGGAATGACTGGTGTGGTGCAGTTAGTAATTATCCTTGGGTGGGTAGATGCGTCCTGACGGTTATCTTAGTTTATCCTAAGTCTACCAAGCTGCTTAGTGTAGCCATTCATCCCCAGATATTACCGTAGGTCAAGTTTATGTCTTCTCTGGTTACTTTAATGATTGTATTGTTAAAGTTATAGGACTCACTCAGACTTATGTCTGACCCCGTTGTTTTTATCTTTTTCCCAACCCTCAGGTCCTACGGTGGATCCTAGCGGTAGTAGAGCTTGATCGGATTGCTGTTCCAGTCTTTAGGAGCTTGGATAGATGTAAAGCTCCAGTTATCCAGTTATCTTTTCTTTGTTATGGCTATTGTATGAGAGAGTGGGATTATGTACTTCTTTATTTTGATGGATATTGTACTTGACTTTTATCATGGTTTTATGATGTAACCAGACATGTTTATTTCCGCTGTTATGAGATGATGTTTTAAAATTTCAAGTACTAATTATATCTGTCTTGTTGTAATTTTTCTGTTCTATATTCACTAAAATACTCCACCGATGCTATGGCATTCCCTTAGTGAGTGACCCTAGCGGGCGTGGGGTGTTACACGTGGTATCAGAGCAAAGGTTACCGGAACAGATAAAATTTTTAGAAAACTATTTTTCTAAAAACATTTTTGGAAAAGATATTTTCAAAAACATGTCTTTTAAGAGAAAAGTTTTTGAAAGAAAAGCATAATCCCCAATAGCCATATCTATGTCCTTCGAATTCTCCGTTTTGAATCTTTCCTTTTCCGTTTCAGCATGGCCGAGAATCTTAATCTTCCGGAGGGTGTGACGGTACCAGTATGGTATAGGAGATTGATGGAGGCTAGGGCCACTACTACGGGTCCAGCAAATATTCCTCCACCAACCATAGCACCCAATCTTCCTCCTCCCCCTCCTTCTCGCACGGATACTTTTGCTAAGACTTGCAAGGAATTTAAAGCTATGGGAGGGAAACCTTTTCAAGGATCTGAAACCTTTGTGGAGGCTAGAGATTGGCTTAAAGAGGTGGAAGAGTTGATAGATATCTTTGAGATGGAAGGAGGGAAGAAAGTCAAGTTGGCCGCTTGGTTAATGAAGGGGGAGGCCTCATTCTGGTGGGAGGTCACTAATGGAGAACGCCCCGTTGACTCTTGGACGGATTTTAGGCAAAGATTTGTGGCAAAGTTTCTCTCAAGGGCGGAGGAAAACTTGTATATGGAAAGATTCTTGACTCTGAAGCAAGGGAATCTCTCGGTGAAGGAATATGTCAACAAGTTTAACCAATTGGCAAGGTTTGGCCTAGATATGGTGAATACACCGGAGAAGAAGGCTTTGAGGTTCGTGAAAGGCTTAAATGAGCCGATGCATGGGTTGGCTATGACTCACATCCCTATGGGGGCCACCTTTGAGAAGCTAGTGGACATGGCACTCATGTATGAGGAAGAGAAGGGTCCTAATGCTAATAAGGCACCCGAGAAGAAGGGAGATCAAAAGAGACCTCAACAACAGCAAAGCAAAGGTGGGAAAGGCAACGGTGGCAAAGGCAAGAAGAAGAAGTGTTTCAATTGTGGGACACCTGGCCACCTAAGCAAGGATTGTCGTAAGAAGAAGAAGACCGGTTGCTTCCACTGTGGCGAAGCAGGGCATTTAGTGAAGGATTTCCCTAAGAAAGGGCAAAGGACGGGATCTACCTCAGAAGGACAGGTGCAAGCTCTTATGGCACCGAGTCAGGCTAGGGGGCAAGTACAGGCTCTCGCGGTTCCACCGATTCAGGAGAGAGGTAGAACTATTTCCGTTGAAAGTCTGGTTTTTCTATTTGACCATCCTGTCCGTACATTGTTTGATTCAGGCGCATCGCATTCGTTTATTTCATCATCATTAGTTGAGTCACTGCACCTAGACACCAGTCTGGTAGATGATCCCTTGGTTGTTTCAAACCCAATTGGGGGCTCCACTTATTTGTCCATGATATGTTTGGGTTTGAAGATTTCTATACTTAGCATTGAGTTTAGATGTGATGCTTTTGTGTTGGGCTTCACGGGCTATGGGTTGATTTTGGGCATGGACTGGTTATCCAGTAATGGTGCCGTTCTTGATTGCGAAAGGAGAGTTGTTAGGCTGATGACCCGCTTGGGTAACACTCTCGAGATTTCTTGTAATCCCATGGACTCTGTTATGCTAAGTTATCTTGAATCGCTTGACGCTTCGGTCGAGAGTTTGCAATCTATTAGAGTGGTCCGGGAATATCCGGATGTGTTTGAGGAGGTGAAGGGCTTACCTCCGAAGCGGGAGATTGACTTCCGAATATATTTGGTGGATAATGCTAAACCGGTATCTTTACCAGTGCGCCACATGGCTCCTCGTGAGAGGAGGGAACTCCATAAGCAAGTAGGGGAGTTGCTTGAGAAGGGGTTCATAAGACGGAGCATATCGGAGTGGGGTGCTCCAGTAGTATTTGCTACGAAGGCGGATGGGTCCCTCAGACTTTGTGTAGACTATAGAGAACTCAACAAGCTCACAAAGAAGAATAGACACCCATTGCCGAGGATTGATGATCTTTTCGATCAGTTGGTTGGCGCTTCAGTATTTTCTCAGTTGGACTTAGCCACGGGGTTTCATCAGTTGAGGGTGGCTGAGGATAGCATAGACAAGACTGCCTTTAGAACTCCGGATGGTTTCTATGAGTGGCTGGTGATGCCATTTGGGTTGACGAACGCCCCTGCATACTTTGTTGATTTGATGAGTAGGGTGTTCAGGGAGTTCCTTAATAAATTCGTGGTGGTCTTTGTGGATGACATCTTAGTATTTTCTAAGAGTGAAGAAGAGCATGCCCTACATCTTGGGGAAGTGTTAAAGACTCTTCGAGCGCATAGCCTTAAGGCTAAATTCTCTAAATGTCACTTCTGGAGGAAGGAAGTACGGTTCTTGGGGCATGTGGTCTCCAAGGAAGGGATAGCCGTGGATCCCGCGAAGGTAGTATCAGTTCAGGATTGGAAGGTTCCGAAGAATGCTACCGAAGTAAGAAGTTTCTTGGGGTTGGCGGGTTATTATAGGAAGTTTATTAAAGACTTCGCGAAGATATCAGCCCCATTAACCCGCTTAACAAAGAAGAATCTTGTTTTCACATGGGACGTAGATTGTGATGATGCGTTCCGACGGTTAAAGAGAGCTTTAACCACCGCTCCAGTTTTAGTGTTGCCAGATGGGAGCAAGCCATTTGTTGTCTATACCGATGCCTGTGGGACAGGACTTGGCGCAGTCTTAATGCAAGGAGGGAGGGTAATAGCCTACGGTGGAAGGCAGTTAAGGGCACATGAGAAAAATTACCCTACCCATGATCTAGAGCTGGCCGCTATTGTTTTTGCGCTTAAGATTTGGCGCCATTATCTTCTCGGTGAGAGATTTGAGTTGTTCACTGACCATAAATCATTGAAGTACTTGTTTTCTCAGAAGGATTTGAATCTGAGACAGCAAAGGTGGATGGAGTTCCTAGCATCCTATGATTTCGAGATAGCGTATACCCCTGGCAAGGGTAATGTGGTGGCGGACGCCTTGAGTAGGAAGAGGTTGTCCTTGAGTCCATTGTTCGTGGAACGACGAAACTTGGAGTTTATCTCGATGTTTGATTTCAGACCTTCCGTTGACTATGTACCCGGTTTGCTAGCTTCTTTGGAAGTTAGACCTACTCTTTTGGGGCGGATTGGGGAAGCACAGAGGGGCGACCCACAGTTGGTTGAGTTAGTAGAGAAACTCATAAGGGGGGAGTCGTCCAGCCATTTGAGTAGGTACACCCTAGACGATAGGGGGTACTTGCGTAGAGACGGTAGACTTTGTGTACCGCAAGGCGAGGGTTTGAGGAAGGCTATTCTTGATGACGCACACCGTTCTAGGATGACCATTCATCCCGGTGGGGATAAGATGTACCAAGACATGAAAAGGGTTTTCTTCTGGGCCGGTATGAAGAAAGATGTGGCCGAGTATGTCGCTCGATGTTTGGTGTGCCAGCAAGTGAAGGCGGAGCAAAGGAAACCAGGTGGGTTGCTTCATCCATTGGAGGTTCCGCAATGGAAGTGGGATAGCGTCTCGATGGATTTTATTGACGGGTTACCAAGGTCGAGGAAGGGTAATACAGGAATTTGGGTGGTGGTAGATAGACTTACTAAGAGCGCCCATTTCATACCTGTGAAGAGCAAGAGGACTGCTCCATGGCTAGCTTCAGTATATCTTCGAGAGATAGTTCGATTACATGGGGTACCCTCTAGCATAGTTAGTGATCGAGATCCTATCTTCACTAGCGAGTTCTGGAGAAGTTTGCAAGAAGCAGTGGGGACTCAATTGTGTCTGAGCACCGCATATCATCCTCAGACAGACGGCCAGACTGAGAGGGTGAATCGTGTTCTAGAAGACCTTTTGAGGCTTTGTATCTTAGATTTTGGAGGTACATGGGAGGAGCATCTTCCACTAGTGGAGTTCGCATATAATAACAGCTTTCAGTCCAGTATTGGTATGGCTCCTTTCGAAGCTCTCTATGGAAGGCCTTGTCGATCACCTACATGTTGGTGGGAGTCTACGGATAAGATCTTGCTTGGGCCTGATATGGTTAGGGAAACTTCAGAGAAGATTGACTTGATTCGAAGAAGGATGAAAGCAGCGCAGGATAGGCAAAAATCTTATGCGGACAAGAGAAGGACGGATCTTGAGTTTGAGGTTGGGGATATGGTTTTTGTCAAGGTATCTCCGTTGAGAAATGTTGTTCGCTTCGGATCCGTTGGGAAGTTAGCACCAAGGTTTGTTGGGCCGTTTCCTATCAAGGAAAGGATTGGACGGATGGCATATAGAGTGGAGTTGCCTGACAGACTTAGTGGTGTCCATGATGTATTCCATGTGTCCCATTTGAGGAAATGCTTACATGAGACCGCAGAGGTGGTAGAGCCGAGCTTGCTTAGGGATATGGAGGTTGAGCGTGATGCGACGATTCGACGAGCTCCTACTCGCATCCTTGAGTCAGAGACTAGGAAATTGAGGAATCGAGAGGTTCAGCTAGTCAAAGTGCAATGGGGAGAAGATGAGAGCAACGCAACTTGGGAGACGGAAGCGAAGATGCGTTCATTGTACCCATTTCTTTTTGAGGGTATGTCTTTACTTTCTCCTTTATCGCTTGTCTAGTACTTATCTTATCTTTGGTATGTCCTCTCGTTAGTACCTTTGACCTTTAGATAGGGTAAACCTATGGTTGAAACATGTGTTTGAGACATGTTATGGTTGATGGATGCAAGTGGATGCAAGTGTTTGCTAGTGGGTGCTCGTGGATGCATATACACACACTCTAGGCACTAGATCGGCTCAATCACTTCATATTGCATATTGCATAAAATTGTGTGTAGGAAATTATATTTATGGATGTATAATGGTTGTGTTATCACATGGATGATGCATTTTGGTGAATGATTGTGCACTCATGTAGATATTGTATGTGTCGATAGGGTTCTCTCGCATACATAATGGATGCATGGCACTATCATGGTTTGCATATGTTCATACATTAGATAGGGAACATATACACACACTTTTTGCATATGCTCATACATCATTAGAAACTATTTAAGGACAACGGATGCCTGTGGTTGATGATTTGAGTAGATGGTTGTTTGGATGGTAGGATATGCATTCTCCTTAGCCTAGAGATTTCGGGGACGAAATCCTTTAAGGAGGGGAGAATGTAACACCCGGAATTTTAGTTAATACTAAAATTCGCTAATTACAGGATAAATAATCTCAGATGTGGGAATTGGGGGTAACGGGCTGCGTTATTGCGTTCGTCTCGGAAAAATACGCGAAATAGAGTCCGAGTTTTCGAAAATCGGAGTCCGTATGGCCCGGTTATGGCCTAAGGAAGTTTGCAGAAAAATTAGAGCTTAAAACGGAATTAGGAGTTTAAATTTAAATTTAAATTTAGAACCAGCGGGGCCAGGCGGGAGGATTCCCGCCTAAGCATGTCGACAGGGCTGTCGACAGGGGTGTCGACATGCCTGTCGACTTGCCTGTCGACATGGTGTGTCGAGCCAGGGTGCTTGGGTGCACCAGATCTGGTTTTCTGGCTTGGGCTGGGTCTGGTTCTAGAGGTTTCCTAAATCTAATGGACCTAAATTAATTTAGGGTTAATCCAAGGGCCTAAAACACTTTCTTAATCTAAAAATACACCCTAAACCTACCTTAATCCTCACTAAAAATAGAAATAATGGCCTCATGCCGCCAAATCAAATCCTAAAAGGAGTCTCCATTAATCTAAGAAGGAAGTTTCAAGCTAATTCCTCTCATATCATTCTCTAATCCTCACCATCATCATAATTAGCAACTAATCTCTCTTCAAAAGTTGGTTAATCTTAAGTTTGGTGAGTTTCTATCACTTTAACATCAATTGTTAAAGTAAGTAGATTGGGTGTAATAAGACTTATGGTCTTAAATGCGGATTAGTGAGTATGAATCATGTATAATGATATGTTACTCTATGTTGTTCTATGTTTATGCATATTTGATAAGTTGGTTTATGCATGCTTAATAAGTTGATTTATGCATGTTTAACAAGTTGATATATGCATGTTTAATAAGTGGATTTATGCATATTTAATACTTGGAATTATGCATGTTTATCAAAGTGAGATATGCAAGTTAAGTATATGTTTAAATGCAAGTTGAAAGTGATATGCAAGTTAAGTGTATGTTTAAATGCAAGTTGAAAGTGATATGCAAGTTATGCATGCTTATGCAAGTGTATGGATGCTTATGCAAGTCATGTATATGGTTAAATGCAAGATTTATGTGATATGCAAGTTATGCATGCTTATGCGAGTATATGAATACTTATGCAAGATATGTATATGCTTAAATGACATGATATGCAAGTTATGCAAGTATGTGAATGCCTATGCAAGTATGTGAATGATTATGCAAGTTATGTGTATGCTTAAATGCATGTTTAACATGTTATGCAAGATTGAGAATGCCTATATGCAAGTTTAACATGTTATGCAAGATATGTGTATGATAATATGCAAGCTCATATGCAACATGTTATGCAAATCATGTGTATGATAATATGCAAGTTTGGGTTGTATGTAGTTGGGTTAATATATGCTCATATATGCAAGTTGACATCCTCTTAACCCATGACAAAGTTATATGCTAAACCCATGATATTTGTGATGATCTTCCCCTTATTATGCCATGTAACGAGAACGATTTACGTGGGGAACGATGGGGTTGGTAAATATGTTAATAAATGAATGTTTGGGTATGATTAAGCATACCATAAAAATAAATTACCATAAGTGGGAATTTACCTATTGAGTTAGGTCTACCCCATGGGAATTTACCTATTGAGTTAGGTCTACCCATGTTATGGAAAATTTGATATTAATTAGGGATAATTAATATAGGGGTGATTAATTAGGTGTAATTAATCGACTAAGACACGAGGTTGGACTCATTTGTAGTGTAAAACTGCCCGGACCCGACCGGCTTAACCAGTTGCTACAAATGTCAGCCCAATGTGAGAGGTCTTAGCCATAAATTAAATACGTGATTAAGGTAAAGACACGAGGTTAGACTCTGTTATGACGTAAGACTGCCCGGATTCTACCGGCTTAACCAGGCGGTCATAACAGCCAGTCTAATGTGGGAGGTCTTTACGGGAGATCACGGTCTTAATTAATTAAGAAACACTTAACCATAATAGCATGTAGTGGGACATGAGGGGTTAAGTGGGTGCCTTGGGTGGCATGAGGAAATTTGGTGGTTGCCTTGGGTGGCATGTGGAATCTAGTGGGTTGCCTTGGGTGGCAATAGAAAATACGATTAGAATACTTAACCAAGTGGAAACATGTAATTAAACATGATTAAAGGGTTAAGTGGGATACGCTAGATATTTGACAAGCTTAAGTGGGTAGCTTGTGGGGGCCCATTTCAACCAATATCCCAAACGTATCTTTGTGGGCTCGACCCAAGTCGAGTGACGGGACACGCATATTGGGCTTGATTATAAGAGGCCAAAACGGGTTAGCGGTGGCAACGCAAGTCCAACGGGCTTCATATGCGTGTGTGGGCCCGGGCTGGTAGATAAGCCGTTGTTGCATCGTGTAGATATAAAGCCGTGCACCGTTACTATTGGGTAGCCACTTTAGGGGAGTGATACACCCCACTGTGGGACCAGCACGGGTATCTACGGTAGGGAGCCGATCGCTTGGGGAGTAGTGGGTACACCTAATGAAGATAGGGGCAGACGGCACCTATGTAGGGGTACACGAAACTACTGGGTATGAATTACTGGGTACACCTAGTGGAGATAGGGGCAGACGGCACCTATGTAGTGGGCTAGGGGTACGTGAAACTACTGGGGAAAATTTTCTAAGTCCTTGGAAGGGATCAACCTTTAAGTAGGAATGACTGGTGTGGTGCAGTTAGTAATTATCCTTGGGTGGGTAGATGCGTCCTGACGGTTATCTTAGTTTATCCTAAGTCTACCAAGCTGCTTAGTGTAGCCATTCATCCCCAGATATTACCGTAGGTCAAGTTTATGTCTTCTCTGGTTACTTTAATGATTGTATTGTTAAAGTTATAGGACTCACTCAGACTTATGTCTGACCCCGTTGTTTTTATCTTTTTCCCAACCCTCAGGTCCTACGGTGGATCCTAGCGGTAGTAGAGCTTGATCGGATTGCTGTTCCAGTCTTTAGGAGCTTGGATAGATGTAAAGCTCCAGTTATCCAGTTATCTTTTCTTTGTTATGGCTATTGTATGAGAGAGTGGGAATATGTACTTCTTTATTTTGATGGATATTGTACTTGACTTTTATCATGGTTTTATGATGTAACCAGACATGTTTATTTCCGCTGTTATGAGATGATGTTTTAAAATTTCAAGTACTAATTATATCTGTCTTGTTGTAATTTTTCTGTTCTATATTCACTAAAATACTCCACCGATGCTATGGCATTCCCTTAGTGAGTGACCCTAGCGGGCGTGGGGTGTTACAGGAATTTTCTAATTCTAGCGGCTAAGAAGATTTTCCTAGTACATGAGTGTGTCATTTTTTTGGGCACACAAGTCTTTGAGAAGTTTAGTATAGGTAGGGACTTACTGAATATTGTCAAGAAGTAGGATGTTAACTTTAACTTGTTTAATAATTCTAACATCTTTTCCATTTGTTCAGAATTGTTAGGTTAAAGTTGATGTGGAAATGGAATTCAAAACTCCACAGGTTAAATATCTTATGTTAGAAAAGAGTTACACTCGGAATTTGGATCAGGATTGGACTCATCATTAGGATCGGGGTCATTTTTGGTTTTAGAAGTGCCGAGAGGAACATCTAGTAAGTTGTTTGGATTAACAACTTAATTATCCATTATTAAATCGCAAAGTCGTGATATCATTTATTTGAGTCAGATTGCTATCTTACACTACATGAGTTTGGTTCAAACTTGAATTTCTATTTCCAGGATTTGGAACTGGATGACTTGGGAATGACCTTCATTTTTGTTCGCTCATTAAGCAGGCTAATTGAGTCATTTGCAATCCGATTTTCATGATTTAATGACTCATATTTTTCATATATGAGGTTAGAAGGTTCTTTAAATTATTGTTCGACTGAAAATTTTTAGTGATTATTTTAGTAAGAGTTTCAAAACTTTTTTTAAGAGAGGTCTTTCGTTTGTCATCTTGGGGAACAAACGATTGTTGTGCTTAGTTTTAAGAATGTGGTATGAAATTTTAAATTTGAATTTGTTGTAATGGAGGATTTGAAGAATTATTTGATAATGCTTGAAAATTGGGTTGACCAAATTCGAATATGAATTGTTTCGATTCCAAGAGAAATTAGGATGGTTTCTCCAACTAGGGTTTTACGTTGGACAAACAGTCATTCTTAACTTTATTAAAAGCATTGAGTTGTTCCATTGAGTGTGGGCATTGAACCGCGATGTGATTAGGATCATTACATTTGTAACACGCGACTTGAGAAGCTTGATTCATTTGAATACTTGAAGGAAGGTTATCGAATTTGGTTATCATCGTGTTGATTTTCACATTTAAGGCTAAAAAGCTATACAACCATTTTCAGCATAATATGTAAGTACAAATGGAGTTAACCTAAGTTTTATCCCATCATCACTTAATTGTGGAGGTTTTATGGTTCCACAAACTTGTTCAAATTTAGTTAGAAGAATGCATGGGTCATCACTTTCAAAATTCCGAATTTTGGAAGAGTGTTTATATGATTAGAATGAATTTCAAAGTGATACCCATTAGGGAGGGAAAGTTGTGCAAAAATGGATAGAAACTTAATTAGGAAAGATTCTATCCATAAGTGTTAGAGGGTAATTTTCTTCGGCCATGGTTGAGGGAGGGTTGTCTGAACTAAGCGATTCGTGGAAGAGTTACGAGTCCAAATACTCATGCTCTAGCGAGAAGAATAAGGAAGCAAAAAAAATTAACGAGTAAAAGCTAAGGTTGGAAAGAGAATTGACATGGAAAAAATTATTTTACAAAACAAGAATGGTTTTAAAAAATTTGTTTTTGCTTTTGAATTTGAATTATTTTTAAAGTGAAAAGAAAGTTAAATTTTGACATAAGGAAAATATTTTTGGTTTCTTATTTTTGATTTTGCTGTTATATTTTCGATAAGAAGAAAAATTCAGAAAATCTTTTTTATACACAAAGGTGAAAGAACAAATTTTCCAAAAGAAATGTTCAAGTGAAAATTTTTGTTGTTTTTTCCTTTGAATAAAGGGAAGTGGATTTATCTTACAAATGCAAGTGTTTTTTTTAATATATGCATGGACCTAATGCTACTAAATGAATGCAAGGATTTAACTGCGAATTTTCTGTCTTTAGTGGCTCTTAACCCAAAATTATATAGTGATACATTTTACTAATTTCAACAAAAGATTTCTCAGCCAGGTAACGGACACGGGTTATCGGTTGTAACAACCTGAATGTTTTGGTACCTGAGCTAAACGGACTCAGTGTGTTTTCTATATTTTAAATCTATGGAGAATAAAATACGAGTTTGGAAGCGTAACTTTTATATTATTTAAGACAAGAAATAAGGAAATTAGGGTTTTTCATATTAGTGCTTGGAATAAATTATGTTTTCTTAATTTAATAAGTAATTTATTCCAGTATGTGTTATAAATCATATCTGGTTGATTAATGTGAATATTGAAAGTATGTAATATTGATTGGGAATCAATATTTAAGTGGAAAGTATATTGTCAATATTAATGGCAAATTTTTGGTTTGAGTTTTTAATGCAAGAATTTTTCTTGCCATAATAAAATAGGTGATTGTATTTTAGACTATGTTGGAAGATTTAAAATAATAATAGTAATGATGGATTTGTTGATCGTTATTAATAACTAAATACGTGGCATTAATTATGATAATAATAATAATAACAACAATTAGTGATTTAGTTGGTTTGTTTTTATTATAAAAATATAAGAATCAATATTTGTAATATTTATTAGTGTTAATTGATTAAATTTATTTAAATCAATGAAGGATGTAAACGTTGTGTTAAAATATAGTTATGTTTCATAATATTATTGATAAAAACATTGGCGTTTTAATTATTTTATTATCGATTTAAAATATAATAATTGAGTATAAATCAATATTGGGGTTTTGAGATGCTTAATTATAGTTAGTTGATCTAAATTTGAAAAACAACGGAGATTATAAACCTTATTATAGAAATATAGAATATGTCTAAAAAGATAAGAGAATTATTTGATAAACATATTTATATTAATGTATTGTGACTAAATTAAAGTTAAATGTAGTTGTAGAGTTTTAAAAAGTTATTGTGGTGGATGTGTTGTGTTTCATAAATCAAGTACAGTCAAATTATTGTGATAAACATATATTATTGGTAGTTAATGTTAAAGTGAAATTTAAAAACATTCTCTAGAGTATTTTGAAGCTTATTATACTGTATGTTTGTGTTTTACATATTAAAACACAGTTTAATTAACGTTTTGTGTGTGTTAAGGGTGTTTAGTTGGTGTACTAACATGAGTTTTACGCTTAAAAGTGTGTAACTGGGTTTAGTTAACATATATAAGTTTAGTTTTGGAATTATTAGGAGGATTTGGCCCATTTCACTTCTTTACTTTGTTTCTGGTTGTAGCTGAGAAAAAGGTATGTTCTTTTCTCCTTCCCTCCACCTTCTTCTCCTGGAAAATATAGAAAATGGATTTCTCCCCTTTCCTCCTCTCAATCTCCATGCATGTTTCAGTTTCAAGCATCATTATCATCAAGCTAGATCTATATTCATTGCTTGGCCTAAATCAAGCTCAAATCCATCTCCAATTACAAAAACCTGAGAATGTAAATTACTTAAAATCTAGTGTCGTTGCATCTTAATGTTTCATGATTTTCAAAGTTCCTAGTGCTTAAATCCGCCTCTAAAAGGCTTAAATCATCCTAAAACTCAAGCAAGGTAAGTGCACGCACACATATTCCAGTTTAAAAGTTTCTAGTGTTCATCTATAGCCTTTCTGTGATAAAATATGATGATTTCTGTATTGTGTACTCACCTTGGTTTTTGTTGCTGAAGTCATAATGAAAGCTCCTATTTGAGCTGTTGTATCTTCTTCATTGTTTATGCAAAATTTCAACTCGACCTAATGTATTTAAGCTACTGGAATATAGCTTGGAAGTTGAGGTTTCTTCAATATTGCGTCCTGTAGCCCAGCCCGTAAAGTAGGTCGAACCACTATGCTCTTGGGATGATCCAAGGGTCGACACACTTGGAACGTGGGTTGACGTACCTTAAGCTTTGCATAGAGAATAATTTCTCTACTTCCTGTTGCTTTCCTGTGACCTTTTTGTGCCTAGATACTTGGTTTCCCAGTGTATTTCTAAGGTTGTATGTTACCGTCCTATTAACTTAAGAAACCAAGTACATCTCTTAACTAATACGAACTCTAGATTTTGGTGAAATAATGTTGATTCATTGTTGAGGTTTTTGATGATATTGAGCACATGTTGCACGATTTGAACTAATTTCCGATATATAAATAAATATTGAATTTTTAATAGTTTTTGGGCTAAAATAAATTTTTGGTTTTGGTTTTTGGTTATGAAGTATAAATAGCTACAAAACAATAGTATAAAATCTAGTTTCATAATATATAAGGATTTTAGAAAGATTACCATTTATTTTGGGAAATCTGCTTATAAACTGGTTTTAAAAAATCAAGTATTTTCCTATATAAAACCACACTTTTCTGCACCCTTCGAGATAATGTTATGGATATTACACGATTTCGTAAACCCTGTGGTAAAGGACACAGTGGTGTAGAAATTGGTTAATTTCCAGTTTTGTCTGAGTGAAGCTACTGATTCGTTGATTGTTGATTCAATGATTTCTTGTTTTTTAGTGCAAACTTGACATGGGGATAGTAAACCAAGCAAGGAGAAGTGTGGTATGAGACCTACAGTTACCATTTTTTGGGTTACTGACTGAGAGTCAGTGATGCGTATTGTGTTGTGTTATGCCAATACTTTCTTTGGGGCAAGTCAGGACTCGAGGAGTCACATATATGTACCCACCTGACCCGAAGCCTAAGATACGTATAAGTACTTGGCTATGCTAGGGGAGAAATATTGTATCTTGGGGTGCTACTCTATATTTTGAGGGCATGTGCATATTTATTTTGATGGATCCATAATTTAATGATGTTCACGATTTGGGATTTAATGTTTACGATCATATATTAAGATGATTATTAGGATTGGGAATCCATTTATAAATTATGGGATTATTATATAGGGATGTGGTGCTCCTTTTGATGGTGTTTACTCATGCGAGTTCTATGACGTTTTGATGATTTTTAGGGGATTTCGATCATATATGTGTATATGTTTCATGTTGTATCTAGCATTATGCTTGTAGGTGTAACGACCCAGATTTTTTCCATTTAATTATGTACATTTAAATTTTTTTAATTGTTGTGTTGGAATTATAAAAGGATTTTTATAACAAAATTATTATTAAAATAACTTTTAAACGTATAATTTATAACTATATTTAAAACGATCCCGAAATGTCGTTGTAGTTCATAATATTACGTTTTGAACTTCAATTAAATACACATGATCCAATATAGGTCGGATTTCTTTGAAATAAGAAACATTCGGTCTCGTCGAACTATATTTTTCTAATGGAAAAGGAAAATCGAGATTTCGTCTTATATATTGTGAGTTATGTCTAAATCAAATTTTTAAATAGTCGATATGTAATCGTTTATAAATTATAACAATTTATTTTATAAATAAATTGATTTTAAATAATCTGAATGTTGTTTTAACTTGAAATATCGAGTTGTAAATCCAGATATATTTATTTTGGAGCTATACGATATTCTATTCGGAAATTTACAATAATAATAATTTATTATTATTAAATTGACTTGTTATTGAATATATTTATATTTTAATTGACTTATCTAAGACTTAAAAATAGTCTTTTTGCAAACGACCTTCGTTTTCGACGAACCCAGTTCCATTGTGTTCGGAATATTTTATTATTGAAAGATATCAAGTTTCGACCCAATCGGAGTTGTTATGTGAGTGTGCGAAAATTAAACGTGAATCAATTGACGAATTTAATATTTAAAATTTTGCTATTTTTCCAACTGACTCCATTTTAAACGAAATAAGTTTTGTTAGGTCCGGAATGTCAAACTGTAATTAGAGATCCATTTTTATCGCGAATGAATATCATATGAAATCATACGAAATAATAAATGATAAAATAGAATTGCGATAGACATAAACCAATATAATGGAATAAAATATTTGAATTAAAAAATGATTAAATTACCCTACAAAACCACCCTTCAGAAATCCCTAATCCCACAATTCAATTCGATAGCCTCTCCTCGTTCCTTTTCTTTCCCAAAAATAATTCATGACTTATAAAATCATAACAAGATAAATACGTCACGAACTCGCTCCCTACTTGATTCGTTGCTCCTGTTTTTGTGGAAGCTTCAAGATAAAGTATCGTTTGCACAACTCGAACATGCTATCTTCTGTTCGGGTACTTTCAGCGCAACTTAGGGCGAACGATATCGGGTGATTTAAACATCAAGGTGAGATATCGATTGTTCTTTAGATTATGTAATGAAGAGGAGCTCGAGTTGTCATAGTCTGATAAAATTCTGTGAATAAAAGTTTTGCTGATTTATTGTGACATCGAAGGAAAGAGGCCGACTTCGGATTGCTACCTGGGTGTTCGAGTGAAGGAAGAAGGGGATGGGGTCCGAGTGCTCATGGAGCTGGAGAAGGTGGAAAGGTTTGATTGATTTTCGTGATGAAGAATGTGGTGAAGTAGGTGATATTGTAATGGATTTTTATTCGGGGTCAGTATTGGAGATAAGGAAGAAGGGTGTGGTATGATTTTTTTGCGTATTGTTGAGAACGGTGGAAGGAGGGAGTATAAGAAGGTCTGAAGAAAAAAAAGGATAAAAAAATACCGTGAGCAAAAGAAGTGGTTACTGTAGGAGAAGGACGGGCTGAGGTGCTTTACGTTGGCATTTCCAGTTGAATTCATGAAGTAGAAGAGGAGTTGTGTGGGAAGAAGGTACGACATAGTAAGGGATGTACATGGAGCGGAAGTTAAACTGGAAAGAAGAAGGAATTGGAATTAATGGGGAAGTTAACCGTGTCTTAAACGACTAGTAAATTAATATAGTTGATAAAGGATAAATGATTTTTATTTTACATATACAGTTATACTATAACTTATAAAATTTATAATGACTATATAAGCTATGGGGATTGTTAAAGGGACTCCACATTTGGTTAAGGGGAGGACCAAATTTTATTTATTGTATAATTGTTATGGGGAGGACAAAATACATTAGCCTCCCTTTAAACATATAAATTTAAATTCCAATATTAGCCCCCTATAATCCTCATTAATATAAACCATATAACCTAAACCTTAATTAATGCTTACAATTTAATGTTGCACATAAAAATAAAAAGGTCAATTCTATTCATACACCCACAATATCTAAATATACCCCATAAAATAAAATAAACTACCATACATCAAAAATTACTTTATATACAACATCTTTTTTACAATACTGACCTTATTTTTTTTCTTCATCTTCCCTTTATAAAACTTTAAAGTTATTTATAGAAAATAGGAAATCTATAGCACTAAATAAAGTTTAAATTCAGTAAAATGTATTTTAATTTTTTGAATGTACGGTAATCAACTTATTATGCTACAAAAGATTCTTAATTTTAGCAAAAGTGGCCTGCTTTTGAATCAAATGACTCTAAATTTAAACAGTTACTTGTAAAAGTTCATGTAATTCAAAATTTACGTTTATGTTTAAAAATACATTATGTTCTTCAATTTTTTTTACATATATTTAATTAAATATTGTTAGTTGTAATGTTTTAGTTTGATGAATTATAATTAAAAAAGTAAAAATACAATAAAGAAGAAGGGTAATTTAGTAATGTATATTGTTAGCAAAATAGTGGTGTACATAAAGTAATTTTCGGTGTATGAATAGAATTTACCAAACAAAAAATGGTGTAGCTAATGTAATGGAGACATAAGAAAGTTTCATGGGTGATCAAAAGACATCAGATCTGGTAATTAATTATAATTTCATATTGGAATTGGCATGGTTAATTTGAAATAAATGCAAAAACGAAAATTTTGATATAATATGTTGTATCAAATTTGTGTAATTGAGATGTTTAGTAATTCGCACGTTTGTTACTTGTGTTGAATTTAGTAAGTTGGGGTTTAACATAAATGATGAGCCAGGGGGTAATTATGTCTCATTTTCTTTTTCTTTTAAAATATACCAGACCCTCCCTTAATAAAAATAAATAAATAAGCTGGAGTCCCCTTAAAATTATCTTCTCCTTAACCAAATGTGGAGTCCCTTTAACAACCACCTAAGCTATGGGTTTCGAATTGCTTTGATTGGGAAGATAACGAGAGCAGCCGGGTTAATTTTAAACCCCGTGATTTAGAACGTTATTATAATTACTAGTATATATATATATATATATACATATATATATATATATATCATATACGATGATAACAGTTATAACTTGGTCATATGTTAACAGAATCGGAAGAAATTAGTCACGTTGGAATCGTAATGACAAGATCTACATTGTAGTATTAGTATGGCGCAGAACTGAGCTACTGGAAGTTCAACAAAAATCAGATGCATGCTTGATTTTATCGAAACAAAAAGCAGCATCGTCAACTGCAAACAATGTGAGTAAACTCACTAACTCTGGCTCATTTATATTTTTATATAAATGAGTTTTTAATTTATTTATAGTAATTTTACACTGTTTAATGGTTGTCTGGATGAATGGTTGATAAAAATTGGTTGAAATGGTTGGTATAGTTATATCGTTGATCGGTTATTAGTTCTATTTACTATGTTATTTCATATTGATGTGAAATTTATATTACTGATGTTGATTAACATCTGTGGATGCAGGAAAAGAGGTTGGAGGGATCCAACTGGATTCCTTAACATTTATTTTACTGTTTTTCATTGATTGTGATATATGACATGTTATATAATATGTGAGTGGATATGATGTATTATTGTTTTTCATTGATTGTGATACATTACTGTTTTTCATTGAAATGATGAAAATAGGGTCAAACAACCCATATACTCAACTGAATCCATGTGAGAGATTCTTATCACTCACCAAATTTTCAAAATAGCTTAAAATCAACTAATCTCTAATTCGAACAGCAAAGAACAATCTTCAAATCACCCAATTTGATGTGATTTACCTTCTCTTGATGTTGATCTAGCCTTCCTTGGCGTAGATCTTCAATCTTCTAATGTAGATCTATGAAATTAATGGAGTAGAGATATATTTGATTGAGCAAGGAGGATCATGAGCTCAACCAAGTTAGAGAAATGAAGAAACTATTCTCCATGCCTTTACTCTAATGGGCCGCACTAAATCAGCCCACTAATGACTAGTTAGCCTATCTAGAAATTGTGTAAGATTAAAACAGCGATTCCTCTTGAACTGCTGGACCAAATTTTTAATGTGCCCATTCTATGGAATTGGAAACATCATTTCCTTTCCAATGAAATCAATCCAAGCATATGATTCGATTCCAATCAAAATTTATGCCCTAAATAAAACAACAGGTGCAAAATGGTCACAAAAAAATTAGTAAAAATCATGGACATGTCTCACACCTCCCTGAAGAGCATATCAAAAGATGAGAATGATCCGACCCTCGGGCAAATAAATAGAAATATTTTACGACACTCTGATATGTAAAATGAGGGTAATTAGATTCTCTCCTATTAGGAATTTCGCCCCTGAAATCTTAAGCAAACACAAGCAACCAAAACCATTTCACATGTTTATCATCCATGAATAGGCAATCTACCATCCAAATTAGCATCCATCAAGCCATGCATCCAAAGCCTTATCCTAGCACACAAAATTCTAACTAATAGTACGAGCTAAGAGTTACACGACATTAATGGGTCATACCAACAAAGAGTTATGGATGGAACGTCTTCATTTTCTCTTTCATTACCCATGTACAATAGTCATCATCCTTACTCCATTGTACCTTGACTAGTTTGACTGCCTCCCTCATAAGTTGTTTCATGTCATTCCCCACAACGCGAAGCGGCTTATGAGGTTTTGAAACTACGGACTCGAATTCTAGGTCTTCATACTGATCCGGGGATATCACCACATTCGAATTGTGCACACACTTCCGTAGAAAAGACATATAAAACACAATATGCACACTCGTCATCTTCTCTGGTAAATCCAATCTATACACGAGCTTTCCAATTTTCTCGATTATCAAAAACTACCCAACGAATCTTGGGGCTAACTTTCCTTTATTTCTGAATTGAATGACATTCTTCAAATGAGAAATCTTCATGAAAACCATATCGCCATCGTCGAATTCCAAATCCTTACGATGCTTATTGGTGTAACTCTTCTGATGATTCTAGGCTGCCTTTATTCATTGCCGAACGATCTCAATACAATCTGATGTTTCTCTTATCATCTCTAGCCCGAGTATCAGTTTATCTCTAGTTTCTAACCAACATGCCGGAGAATTACACGGTCTACTATACAATGCCTCGTATGGTTCCATTCCAATGCTCGACTGGTAGCTATTATTATGTGCAACTCAATTAGATGTAGATCGTCTTCCCATGATCCCCAAAAATCCAATACATAAGCTCTTAGGAGATCTTCCAAAACTCGGTTAACCCTCTCGGTTTGACCATCAATCTGGGGATGATAATCCGTACTCAAACAAAACTTGGTTCCCAAAGTCTCTTGAAAACTCTTCCAAAATCCACTTATGAATAATGGATCTCGATCACTTGCTATGCTTTTCGGGATACCATGGAACTGAACTATCCATTTCATATAAAGCTCAGCCAACTTTTATGTCATCCTATTCGATCTGACAGGAACAAACCTTGTGCTTTTGGTTCGGAGATCCACTATGACCTAAATCCCTTCATTTCTTGCCCTTATTCTGGGTAGTCCATCGATAAAATCAATTGATATTGTTCCCATTTCCACATAGGAATTTCTAATGGTTGAAGCAATCCACTCAGCTTTTTCTGTTCAGCTTTCACTAACTAACAATTTATACATTTAGAAATAAATTTTCCAACATCCCTTTTCATTCCTTCACAGTAATATGCTCTTTTCATGTCATGATACATCTTGTTACCACCGCGATGAATCGTCAACTTTGAGCAATAACATTCTCTCAGAACCTCATCTTTCAACCCATCGATATTAGGAACAACCAGTCATCCTTTCTTACGAAGCCAACCTTCTCCATCAACTTCGAAATCCTTATCTTCTGGTTCCAATTTCTAGATGATCTCGACAAACCATTTGTCATGCTTTTGGCTTTCGCCAATCCTTTTGATGAGAGTAGGTCTCACATGCCAGCATTTGAGGTTCCAACTCACGCCTCGGGTTGAAATCAAATCCTGCCAAGAACTCGAGGTGCTTCCATTCCGAAAACATCGCTCCCAATCGTGTGTGTCTTCAACTTAACACGTCATCCATTGCGTTACCTTTACCAAGAGTATAGGCTATTCCAAAGTCATAAGACGCCAAAAACTTTAACCATCGTTACTGCCTAAGATTCAAATCCTTTTGGAAGAAAAGATACTTAAATGACTTGTGATCTGCAAACAGCTCGAATCAAACTCCCAACAAATAATGTCTCTACACCTTCACAGCAAACACGATCACCGCTAACTCTAAATCATGATTGGATAATTCCTTCCGTCCATTGTATTCTTAGGTCTATCTCAGTCCTGGATTGCTGCTACCATAGCGGGATCCACCGCTATTCCATTTCCAAAATCAATATGGCCTAAGATCCTCACTTCACTCTTCTAGAAGTGACACTTTGAAAACTTAGCCTCAGCTGATGCTTTTGCAATGTCTCCAAAACAACTCGCAAGTGCGTCTTATGTTCTTTCCCATTCCATGAGTAAACCAGGATATCGTCTATGAACAAAAGCACGAACTTGTTCAACTGATCTCTAAAACCCCTATTCATAAGATCCACAAAATATGCTGGTGCATTGGTCAATCCAAATGGCATCACCAGCCACTCAAAGAAACCAGATGGTGTCCTAAGAGTAGTCTTCAACACACTATCCCTTGCCAATCTTAACTGGAGAAATCACATTGCCAAATCCATCTAAAAAGACACCTTGGCTTCATGAACTGATCAAACAAGTCATCTATCCTTGGCAACGGATACTTGATTTTCTTGGTCACCTTGCTCCGCTCACGACATACATAATCATAAAGATCCATCGGCCTTGGTTGAAAATATAATTGGTGCACCCCATTCGGATACACTTCTCCAAATGATTCCTTTTCCCAAAAGGTCATGTACTTACACCTCTAAATCTCGCTGTTTCTTAGGCACCATTAGCCTAAGAGGCATAACAATAGGTCTAGCACCTTCGACCAAATTGAATCTAAACTCAATCTCGCAATGCGGCAACAAACCTTTGACCTCTTCAAATACATCATCGAACTCACTAGCAATTGGCACAGATGACAACTCTTCCTGTGGAATCATAGGTAAACACAAAATGCTTACGAAGATCCTGTCTTCAGCTTACATCGAATCACAACTACTCGCCCTTCCACATTCCCGACTGTCACCTCGAGCTTCTCTCAATCCACTTTTGCTGCATAATTCTTGATCTAGTCTATATCCAAAATGATCCTAAACCTAGCGAAATTCAACACAAAGCAATCACACACAAAAGAGCAACCATGACTCGATAATACAAGACCACAACAAAGCATACAAAGGATAGACGAACCCCAACTGGATTAGTCACAACCAAAGGTCTATCACATATCTCGAGTTCCAAAGCCAAGTAGTTCACAAACTCATTGCAGATGAAAGAATGTTATACGCTAATACAAATAACACGCGAACCGTAACATCCTCAACAGAAAGCGTACCTTGAACAACAACCCTTTTCCCTTTCTCCTTTACCGTTGGAGCTCATGAAGAAGATGGCACGGCTTCCAAAGTATAAGCCTTCACAATCTGCTTTCCCTTAGCTGGGTCTGGACAATCCTTCTTGTTATGCTCAGGCCTATCACAGTTACAGCACTTCTTCTTGGCTTTTGTATTCTTGCAATCCTTAGAAAAATTGCCCTTCTATTGGAAGTTATAGCAAGTCACCTCACTTTTCGGTTTCTTCTGGTTGTTCTTTCAATTTTTCTGTTGTTGCTTCCTCTTTCCATTACCCTTATTGTTGTTATCACCTTGCTGTGATTTCGGATCCTCTTTGGTCACAACAACAACTTTTCCTTAGGAAACAGACTCTCGTGCCTTTACAGCTTTCTCGACAATCTTCTCATATGGGTCACTCAGGCAATCAACCAATGGCTTCCCAATATATGTATCCAAGCCCACTACGAACTTCTTGTTCTTTTGATAAGGGGTCTCAATATATAAGCGAGCATTCTTGGACAATGCTTCAAAATAAGAAACATATTCTAGCACTGGTCGACCATTCTGTTTTAGCTCAACAAACATCTTGACCGAATTGACTTCTGAGCAATAGAGATAAACTTAATCTCAAACTTGACTAGGAACTGACCCCAACTGATCTTATATTCTAAATTCTCTAGAGTGATAGAGTTCCACTAATCCATAGCTCTGCCCTGTAGTTGCTGGATACAAGCTTCTTCTTAGTTATGCCCTCAATACCCAAGTCTCCAAAAATCTGAATGCAAGTATCTATCCACCCTTGAATCTCTTTAGTCGGACCTGTCCCTTTGAACGACTTTCCTCCAAGAGCAGTAAAGTCCTTACACAGCTTTGCAAAGTCCACAACCCTCGGTATCTGTACCTGAACCCCAACATCTACCGTGGCTACTCCTGGAGAAGGTACCAACCTCATGATCGCTGCCACCATAGCCTTGAACATAGCTGGGTAATCTGGTATACCGTCATCACGCCCTCCAGGAATAGTCTCCTCCCTAGCAGTGTGTCTCGGCGATCAAGGACTCATTCTAAATCTGAAAAATAGAATGATTAGCCCACACTTGAGAAAAACTGCAATGGAGTTCAAGCGCTATTATACTATAAACTAATATATAGTATGCATCCATCAAAAATCTACAAATATGTCTCTCATGCTTCATTACGTCTAAGAAATTTAGCTAAAATCGCTTAACTAGAGCTTTGATACCAAATGTGATGATTTCTCATAACTCCCGCACTTAGCAAGAGGAATAATGCGCTGAAAGATGTGCCAGACAGTTATGGCCGATCATCAAAGTAAGATAAACATAAGCGGAACCAATCGTATAAATCATAGTGTAGAGATAAAATATAATAGAACGTATATAACAGGTATTAATAGTGAAGCATAATTAGCAGAAACTTAAACTTTCATATCATATCCATACATCTTCTGGAATAGATTATAAGAGTCTGTACAAAATGCCTCATTATAAGTCACTCAGAGAAGAAAAACATCAAACATAATAGTAGAAACAAAAAGTAGATAGTAGTAAATAATACATAAGCCTCTTGCTCATCGTTACTCTACGACATCGTCTCATCAAGATCTATCACCTTTCACCTACTACCTAGTCTTCCCATCCATAACACAATGAATGAACAACCTAAGGTAATAAGAGGAAGCATAAAACCTTGAGTCAGACAACAGTCTTAATGAGCGATAAAACAGCTCTCTAATGTCATCAATAAAGTATATGAGAATAGGTAGATCAAAAATCTAATCTACCAACATCAACAAAGAAGAAACTCAAAACCATATTCCCCATATCCAACAGTGATAGACTTTACAAACAATCAGAATAGAAAGCATAATAGACATAGCAACCAGTTATCTAGCGTAGACCATCCTAATTGAGATCAATACCCCCAAGCACAAGCCCCGAAGGCATAACCAACATCAGACAAGCATACAAGTGATGTCTCCTTCGAGGTCGAACAATCTACACAGATACAAGCAAAGCAATCGACATCCATGACTCTGGCTATCGCCGCCTATCCTACCTTGAAACCATCGTTAATCATATGACTGGCCATATCATCATGTCATCACCAAAGTCTACTAATGGTAACCCCGATTCTAACAAAAACTCCATACGCCTTTTATCGATAAGTATTCTAGGCCTTCCATCGATACCCAAGGTACTCGATCATTCAATCGATCTTTTAGGCGTCCTTATTATACCCCCGCTTAGAGTCCACTAGAACCTGCGATAACGATAATTCCTCAGCCTTCAATAACTCTAGTCGTCATCACTGGTGACTATCCATAATATCGAACATTCATGAGAAGCCATTATATACAAACTCACATCTTTAAGTCGTCTTCACATTTATTTCATTTCAATGATCAAGAAGCACTCCACTACACTTCGAGCATTCCACCTTGAATTTATCTCGAAGCAATGTCCAACATCAAGCTAAAAATAAGCCTCACTTGGTCGATATTCGATGGGTCATCTTTGCATGTCATATGGATTACTCACTGATCCATACCCCCTTCCATATCGCTTCTTTTCTGAAATGTTATGGTCACTAGTCATTGATCCATCATGGATCAGTAATGTTTTGGTTTCCCGATCCATGCCAAAAAGTGTTGCCTATACATGCCAAACGCTACCTTGACTGACCCAACTCACTTCGAGCGACCCAACTTTTGAGTGACCTAACTTTTGAGCGATCCAACTTTGAGAGAACCAACTTCGAGCGACCCTACTTTTGAATAATCCAACTTTTGAGCAACCCAACTTCAAGCGAACCAACTTTTGAGCAACCCAACTTCAAGCGACCCTAATATGCTTGAACGACCCAACCTTCATTTCTTGGTGCACAAGCCATACAACCCATCTCTAAAAATCTACCAATCCTTCCAAAATGTCAATGATCCATAATCGGAAACAAATCCCCTCCAAACTCGCATGATTAGGAATAACCATTCAAAAACCATTCAAGCAATCATCAATCAAATACTAAAACATTAAATATTCATCAATGACATATGAAATTCACCCAAATCATGATAAATCAATGAATAGACAAAATAGGGTATCAAAACTTGCGTAAACATATGAATTAACATAAAAATTACCCATTTAAGTTGCTAGATTAGATCCTATGGTGATTCGAATGGAAATATATTTACCATGATGTAGATCTAGGTGAAGATGACTAGAAATGATGAAAATAAGATCAAATAACCCATATACTTAATTGAATCTGTGTGAGAGATGCTTATCACTCACCAAATCTCCAAAACAGCTTGAAATCAACTAATCTCTGATCCAGACAGTGAAAAATGATCTTTAAATCGCCCAATTTGATGCGATCTACTCTCTCTTGATGTTGATCTAGCCTTTCTTAATATAGATCTTCAATCTTCTAATGTAGATCTATGAAATTAATGGAGTAGAGATGCATTTGATTTAGCAAAGAGGATCACGATCTCAACAAAATAAGGGAAATGAAGAAGCTAAACTATTATCAATGCCTCTACCCCCTATTTGTAACCATCCAACCAGCCCACTAATAGGCCACACCAAATTAGCCCACTAATGACTAGTTAGTCTAATCATAAATTATAACACTAAAACAACGATTTCTCCAAAATATCTGGACTAAAATTTTAATATGACCACTCTGCGGAATTGGAAACATCATTTCCTTTCCAATGAAACTGATCCCCGCGCCTGATTCGATTCTAGTCAAAAGTTATGCCCTAAACAAAAACAACAAGGGCAAAATGGTAACAAACAAAATTGGTAAACATCATGGACATATCTCACACCCACATGAACAATATATCAATAGATGAGAATGATCCCAATGCTCGGGGAACTAAATAGAAATATTTTATGATCCTCTGATATGTAAAACGCGGGTCATTGCATATTTAAACTTGGATACGAATTTTTCTCCTCATTTTATTTTGCACCCCTGGGAGATAGAAAATCTCGAAGCCTAAACTCCCTCAGCGCTCCTCCTCGTGCGATCCCAGTATTTTCAAATTTCGAAGCGTCTATGATACTCAGGTGGGTTGACTACTAGTTGAAACATGGGTTTACTCGCGATGTTTTCCATCACCATGATAGAGGATCGAGGTGGAACATGAATGTGTTCGAGTTGGAAGGGACAAAGGGGTTGTGGAGGAAGAGAGGATGACTGATACGAAATCCGATGGATTTCGCATCTCATGCGAGGTGGAACATGAATGTGTTCGAGTTGGAAGGGACGAAGGGGTTGTGGAGGAAGAGAGGATGACCGATACGAAATCCGATGGATTTCGCATCTCATGTTGTGGAGGTCAGGGATATGAAGTCATTGGGATTTTGCATCGTGGTGTGGGAAGGAGTTGGAGGTGAGGAGTAGAAGAGGAGAAGTGGAGACAGGGGATACGATATTAGTGGGATACGGGATACGAAATATGAATTGGATATCTAGTGATCTTTCCAAATTCCGCATACTAAAGGCCATGTTCGAGGGATATGAATTCCTAGGAGCCGAGGGGATACGAAATACAAATCTCACACCTGGACACTCCAAGATTTCCGCATCTCGGTGGAAAAACGAATAGGTTATGAAATTTTTGGACTTTGGCGGTGTACGAGGCACAAGCTTTGTATTCGGTTGTTACGAGAATGTTGTGTCTCTTCGTAAAGCGATTATAAGTTGAGACATCCAGAGTGGGGATTCTCCCGGGTTCGTGGAGATTTGAAATAAGATTTCGTCTCTCGAATCTTAGAGATATCCAATTTCGAAGTTTCAATTCTAGACACTTGGTAGACCTAAGTTGACTCGTGATGTCGCGTGATCGGGTTGAGTTTAAAACGAACGTTCCATCGCATGAAGCATTGATCAAGCTTTTTTGAAATGACGATTTGAATACGCACGTAGAATTAGATCATAGACTCGAACTATGGAAATAAGGTCGAATCGTAACTTATGTGAGTCGACTCTTAACCCGATCGTGTCATTGTCGCAGTTTGGCTTGGACTCTATCGATTTTTGGTCTGCGGAGATGATTGTTTAAGTTCATAGACTAGTGATCATCGTCTCGTTCCATAGGAGATTAGCACAATTGTATCAGCACGCACCATACTTGCATGTTTCACGTTAGTTTACACCGACACCAGGTGTTTGAGTGTTCGTGCATTAACTGATATGAATGCCTTGTAAAGTATAGTTTTCAATGACAAGGAGAAGTTTCATACGGGTTTAAGGCTTAGAAGCTGAGCCTATAGAAACTTTTCCAAGCTCCAATGAGTCTTAAAATCATTCTAGCTTGCCAGCGAGCGATAACGGGAAATCCGAAAATTCCACCTCATCTTTACTAGTAGGCCCATCTTGCATACAAGAACAAGGGGTACAACCTGGAGGATCTCAACACCTAAGTGTACACGTAAATGAACTGGTAGTTGAAGGCGAAGCAGAGGTTGCCAGAGAGAGCCCGATAGAAGGAGTGATGGCGGTGGTAAATGAACTGGGATGGGACGATAAGGTGCACGCTCCTTCGGATGGGTACACTACCCGGAAAAGGCATATGTGCGTCGTTGGATTCATGCCTCCATCTTGTCTGTATATCCAGGATATTTGATATTTCCTACGATTAGCACTGATGTAGCTTCACTCCAATGCATATGCCTTCCTATTTTAAACCTACATCCTATATGTTGAATGGTTGCAGATTTAATTGTTTGGGGAAGACATCAGGTACCTCTATTCTCTGAAGAGGAGAAACATTATATCTCCCTCCCTCGTATATAAGGAGCCACATCCTATCAGTCACTTTATTCTAAGGGCGTGGAACAAGCTCAGCTATTTTAAGGATGTTTGGATTTATGGTCGAAGCCCTCCAGGATCCATGAGGAGGTGGCTTGTAGGCCATAAGTATCTGAAAATTCACCTTGTACCCCATGTTAATTAAGTCGTAAGCTTGAAACTAGCTTAGGGTTTCATGTAGCAGGAATTCCACCGATCTTGAACAGAGGTAAATATCTGTAATGAGTCCTAGCTTGAAGGGGCATTCCTAATGAGTATCGCAATGCCCAAACTCTGCTATCAGACTGTATTCTCCATCTTTTGGATTTTCTTCCGAAGGGTTGTTCGATCGGTCGCCCGGACCATGAGAAAATAGTGGAAGTGGTGGAAGTTGAGGGAGAAGAAACTTTTCGAGGCCCACAAAAGGGAATGGCCCATGTCATGCCTTCTGACGTGCCCCGGTTGGAGAGGAGGTGGCAAAGGCCAAAGAGGAAGTTGGTGGTGGCAATGGCGATGGGGAGGAGCTCATCAGAGGGCATGGTTCGCAACCCACTTTTCCCTCTCCTATCGAGGGGACAAGGCCTGGAGAGACCTTTGAATCAATTTTCCGGCTATGACCTCTCTGACCGCCGCGTCGTTGGAGGTTGGAGATCAGTTCAAGAATCTGAATAGGATCCCAATAGAAACATCTTCATTTAGGCTAAGCGGAATTGATGTTTAAAGCTTATTGCCCAGTGATGGGGCAGTCATCTCCCTTAATCAAGCTTACAACTGGTCTGTGGGGGGGATACTTAAGACATGCATACTCACAAACACTAAATAGCACAACACTTGATTCGTTTGTGTTGGATGTTCGATTCTAATTCAAATATTCCTTGTGCAGGTGCCATGTCTCGGGAGAGAGACAAAGATAGTAGTCTGAAGCACTCCCATCAATCGAAGAAGAGCTTTATGGGTGAGTTGTTTGATAGTTCGAAGCTGTATTTGAAGAAGACAACCCACAAATCTGAAAGTAGCCATCATCGCTGGGAGCGCCTCCCATACATAGAATCTCTACCAACTGGTACGAGACCGGCGGACACCTGGAGAGAAAGAGAGACAATGGGAATGAGGCAGAAGACGATGACGATCCCATCATTATATTCACCATCGACTCCTTCCGTAGGCAGCAGCAGGTCTTGAGGAGGATCGGGAACGGAGGAAGAGATGTGAGAAGTTGCGGCATAGTACTACCCGACATGTCAGAGTTCCCTCTGTTGAGTGCTAAGGAAAGGAAAGAGATATTGAAGCAACCATTCCCCAGCTTCTACTTGGAAGAATTGGTGTGGTTACCAGACCTTAGTTTGATCCCTTACCAAGACGATGAAAACGAGTGGAAGCAGGTATGCACTGCCTACTACCAGTATCGAGAGGTGCACAAATATGCCAGAAAACTCTCGGGTTTGACATTCAAGACGAACATTGACATCCAAAATCTGCATGTTGATGTCAAACTTGAGCGGGAGAGTCTTGTGAATAGGGAGAAGTAGATGGATAAGACGTGATCCCAAGCTACATCTTCTTACACGCTTCGAGGAACACTTTTACATGCTTACCCTATTGTTGAAACATGTGCAATAAAACTGGAGCTGGAGGATATGAAGATGGCAATGGAAGTGGCTAGTAGACATTATAAAGACGTCAGCCTCTTCATTGACTCCAGTTATCAACTTGGAAAAGGAGAAAAAAGGTGCTAGAAAAGGAGAAGTGCGGGCTGCAAGAGGAAAACAATATAGTGCAGCAGTCCAGGATGAAAAACTAGGTATGGTTGAGGAAAGTAAAAGGCTTTGAAAGGAGAATGAGGTGGCCCAACACCTAAAGAAAGAGAATAGGAAGTTCAGAAAGATGCTTGACAAGAGGAATGTCGAGTTTGAGTAGGCTAAGAAGGATAAGGAGGCGGAGGAAGCTTCAAATAAGGAGGTACTCAGTCAAATAGATAGGATCAGAACTGAGCATGAGGCCAAGCTAGATGAGCTAGGGAGGCAAGCCAGAGAGGAAAGAGAGGAGGTGGAGAAGGAGGAGCTGATGGTCTGAGGTTTATATGTAAAAACACGACAAAACTGCAGGCTCTTGTCGGTTAAAAGCTATACTCGAAATTTGGCCTTGGCTTGGTAGAAGCTAGTGGAAGACAAAGTTATTGCTTCAGGATAATGCGGACGAGGCACAGTCGATGGATCGATGCCTGACGAAGGATGAGCATCGAGTGTTGGCGGAAGGGGGGAAGCTACTTGAGGAATATGTCGAGGTGGAGGAAGCGGAAAGACGTGTTGCTGAGAAAGGGAAAACACTCGTGACTAAGGGCATCATTGTGGCTTATGAGGTTGCTCCCCAAACGCAGCAGGCCATTCCTTCCTCTTCTGTTGGTTGTTCTTCTACACTAATTTCAAGCTTTCTTTTGCTATGTACCGAAGGTTTTGTGTCGGCGGGTACCACATAACAAGTGCCAGGAGGTATACTAGTTTGCTCGAGACAACTCAATAAGACGATAGCACGAAGCAAGAATAAACTGAATTGTTTACTTCCTGATGTGTGGGTACCACTGAGGAACGGAAGACGACCAAGATTTAAACGGCGACGGCCGAGTTGACCACTACACCAAAACAGGTGATTCCTAATGAGTATAAGTATCACAAACAATTTCAGCAACGCTTACAAGTATTGTTATAAAGTCGTCGACAATTATTACCAAGACTTATAAGCATTGGGACATTTTTATGTTCCAACGCTTATAAGCATGACACATTTTTATGTCTCAACGTTTATAAGCATTGGCACAATTTCTTTCCCAATGCTTATAAATGTTGGAGCATTTTCTGTTCCACCAGTTACAAGTGCTGCTAATTTAATCATGCAAAAATTTATAAGTGTTAGTAAAAACAAATTAGTAACATAAATTAACGTTGGTAATATACATAATAACTATTGCAACTGACATAACACATTATTATAATATAAACTATATTTAATATGAACTCAAAATATATTAATTTGAAAATATATAACTCAATCAATATTAACAAACTACATCTGATAGCAACATAGAACATCAAGTAACAAAAAATCAAGTACCATATATAATTCAGTTACTAAATTCAGTACATAATTAAAAAATTTGTAATCATAACAAACTGAAATGCCAAAAGACAATATACTATACATAGTTTAGTATTACAAATACCAAATATGAAACTTGAACCATATAACGAAGCCTCCATCTGCAAATTCACATAACTAGTACATTCATGCATCTTCTTATGCCTACATGCATTCAATATCACAACGAATTAAAATTGTCAGTTAAAGCCAAGACATCGATGTTCAAAGAAATGATGCACAAGTTCAACATTCAAAAAGTTATTGTCATCAATTTACCTCCGATATAAATAAGTTTCATTTTGCTTTAATTTACAAAGATAGTTCAACATTCAATAGTTTCAAAACTCGTTTGCAAAACTCTAACATTCAATAGTTTCAAAACCCTGAATGGCCACTTCAGTAGGAATCTACTGAATTAATCAATTTATTTATTTTCTTTTATGTTATAAAATTTTTTCTGTATCAAGATTAGTGAATCTAGACCAAAGGTAACAATGGTGGCGAGAATGGTTGCTTCAGTGGGAAACTATGACCATATTCTTGATTGGGAATTCCAAGCAGATGGACTCACCAAGATCAAGGTACCATATGCCTATCAACTTTATAAAATGATTTGAAAAATCAATCTTGATATTTGGAGGCTAGTCAAGTGAGAATATACATTATTAAAATAACGAAAAAATTAACAAACTAAGCCAATTTAGATGAAAATTCTACCAGATGCATAACCAAATTCTTATATATGTGATATATTAATCATCTTTCTTTGGTAATATTCGAAAGTGGGTCAACTCTCTGATCAACATCATGTACCAAATAATAAGTAGTCTGGTCCTATCTACATCCTCTATAAAGTCTGATCACACATTCAATTAGCATCAAGACATTGGTTAATTTTATACAAATTATTTATACTAAAATGTCAGTATAAAACTGGTAGGTCAGTTTTTAAAGGGCATGTTAATGGTCAAAGGCACAATCTGTAATAATACAAGTCATCAGTTTAAGTGACATGTTAATGGTCAAAAGCACAATCTATAAAAAAGACAAGTCAAATTTCCAAGTTAGAAGACATATACGGAACATTACTTGATGAAAGCCTCATTGGCTCATTGGAGTAATGCATGACCATTTTATCACATTTTATTTGGACATGGATATCGATGGGCCAAGTAACAATTCATTTGCTAAAATTCAAATGGTAAGGAAAAAAAAACATAAGAAGCAAATCCCCAAGAAAGAGTTTCATGAAAATTGTGAAGCAGATTACAAAAACAGAGAAGGAAACTCAAATTAAACTTATATTGCACAGTCCTTCGGAGTTTCGTATTATTAACAATCAACAGAAGTTAAACGTGGGAAATCCGACTGGATATAGAATAGTTCCTTCATCCACAGCTGCAAGCTTGCTTGATCTTGACGACCCATCACCACTTAGAGTTGCTTTCATTAATAATCAAGTAAATAGTCTTTCATGGCTTTAAAATTATTAAACTAATAGAGATAATATCAAGTAAAGTATTTTTCTTTCTTGTAACATTTACACTTGTTAGATTTGGGTAACTCGATACATTCACGGCGAACAGTGGGGAACGAAATGAATTTAACAAGGTTAATAGATGGACAAGAAGAAAATTGCTATATTTTTCTCAATTTAAACCAAAATCATGATAAAATTTTCAATTCTTTGAAATCAAATGAAGTTTTGGAAAGCTCAAATGGACAAAACAAAAATCATAGTTTCTAAACAAAATCATAGTTTGAAAACTGAGTCGAAAGGCACAGTTTCGATTCTAAACATGTAAATAAATAAATAGTGAACTTGTAGGGATCAGAAACAAAATCAAAGTTTCTAAACAAAATCGTAGTTTCTAAAAAAAATCATAGTCTGGAAACTGAGGCTGGCTCAGTTTCGGAACCGAGGCCGGCTCAATTTCGGAACTAAGCCTCAGCCTCGGTTTCTAAACTGAGGCAGCTCAGTTTCGAATCAAAACTGAACCTAGCTCAGTATAAACTGAGCCGAAAGGCTTCTATTTTTAATGTGTAAACAAATAAATAGTGCAGTGCAGGGATCAGAAACAAAACCGATGCAGACTTTAGTTTTGCATTAGGGTTATTGTTGAAAGTGGCTATGAATGGCCGCCAAAAAATGTCAAAGATATGACCGAGGAAGAAAAAGAATCATTTACAAGTTTGAGACGGAAAGATGAGTCAGAACGTCGATGAAGTAGCATGGAATCATATTTATGGAGAATATACTGCAAAAGATTCATGGAATGTATTGAAAGAAATATATGGAAAGAATGACACAACTATAATAGAAGAAAACAAGAAGAATAGTGAACTGGAGACTGATATTGAAGCTGAAAAGTTGGGAGTAGAAGAGGAGAAGAAATTCGATAAAGAAGAAAGTATACTTGCAGAAGCTACTGATCCTGTTGAAAAAAGAGCAGTGCAAAACTACGAAGAAGAAGATGAAGCACCTACTAAAGGAAAAGTAATTGTTGAAGATATGCAAGTGACTGTAATGAAGAATATTGCAGGTTATGTTCATGAGACGATAGTGCAGGTCAAAGGAGAAATTAACTTCAAAACTGGACAGGACAGTCCTAAAACTGTAACGGAGGAAATAAGTCTCTCAATTGGTGCAAAACACAATACAACGTCATGGAAAACGATGGATGCTTGGAAAAAAGAAAAAAGAAATTGGGAAGACAGAGTAAGATCTCTGATGCGTAGCTCTACCCGGTTCTCATATGCACCAGGTATAGCTAGAAAATGTACAGTGCATAAGCGTGCACTGCATAGTAAGTTTATGTCCCCACCAAGGAAGAAGACAAAAAAGAAAATCCAGATAATATCTCTATTTTTACCGAAACATGTAAAATATAAAAATATGATAGCAATATGAAAGAGTACAAGTACTGCAGGACAGAAGAGCAAGCTGCAGACATTTTCACAAAGGCATTGCCAAAAGCAAGATTTGAGCAACTTCGAACTATGCTTGGAGTATCCGAAATTTGCATCAAGGAGGAGTGTTGAAAGTGCTGCAAATTTCTTGAGAATTCTAAAGAATGAAGATGCAACAAATTTCTAGAGAATTCTAAAAATATTAATAATTTGTCTTATGTATTAAATATGTTACATAATGTGTGTAGAATGTACTATCTAGAGAATTCTAATGATAAACATTTGTAATAAGGTTCTAGAGAATTCTAAACAATTGTAATGAGGTGCCTATAAATATGAGAATAGGCACATTGTAAGGGTGTAGCAAAAAATCTTCACATCAATAAAATTCTTCCATTACAAAATCTTTTCTCCATTTTCAACTATTTCAACTATTCAACTATTTCAACTATTCAACTATTTTCCCACCACAACAACTACTAACAAGTGGTATCAGAGCTACAACTACTAACAAGTGGTATCAACTACTAACAGTTATAAATAAGCAAAAGATTACTAAAGAAGTTGTGCTCATAGGAACTTCTATTTAGCGAAACATGTTAAATTAATCAATTAATGCGATATCTTGAGCAAAAGAGTACTAAAAAGTCATCTTTCTATAAATGTGTTCCACAAAAATGACCACTCATGTTAAATTAATCACCGAGCGTGTATGCAACTACAATATAGCTACTTGATGGTATTGATATGTTCCATGCCTACCTGCATTTTTAGTATTTCTACCACCTACTGAGAACCCGCCAATATCATTCATTCCACTGTTTGTCAGCTTGAGGCTTAAGCTCAAAAATTCAGTCCCCACAGTTCACCACTTTGTTAATAATATAAACTCTCTTGCATCCCCATATTCCTGTGAAATAGTACGTAAAAATTGTTACATTCGAGATAACAGGTGTTATTCACATTTGTGGAGCCGCAAATGTGTACGGTTTTCAACTGTTAATGACTCACATGATCCAAGTTTTTGTGCATGTATTGGAATTTAAGACATTTAAGTACCAGTATTTTTGAGGCACATTTAAGTACGTACCAATATTAATATAATATACAACGATGTACCAAAAGTTGAGTGCAGCCATAGGCCCATAGTTATGAATCAACCCTTGTCCAGATGATAGTGCGTGCCTAAGGCTTGAGCCATTAGCGATAGCGAGTGGTTGTAAACTAACCATGTTTGAAATTTTAAGCGGTTCATCCACATTTTCACTTATATATGAATATTTGATTGATCCAGCTTCCTTATCAAAGGTTGTGGTGATGGCTGCTACCAAGAGACATTCGTATTTTTCAGTCACATGATATCTGGACACGTAAATAAACTTTCAGTTAGGTGAAAAAATAACATGAAAATGGGTGGTTCTGTACCAGCTTGTGGGAATTATACTAGTTATGCTGATGATACGGAAGTATATTGCTCACAAGGATAATTTAGTGTGGAGTGGTTGAATGTAATGATCACATGATCAAGTACAACTGATAAAGAAACTGACAACTGCGGGATGTCCAAACATCAGTAGAGGTCTAATGTCTAGTATTCGTCCGAAAGTTTCAAATTGAACACTGATGATACGGAAGTATATTGCTCACAAGGATAATTTTGTAATTTATTAGTGTGGAGTGGTTGAGTGTAATGATCAAGTACAACTGAGAAAGAAACTGACAACTGCGGGATGTCCAAACATCAGTAGAGGTCTAACGTCTAGTATTCGTCAGAGAGTTTCAAATTGAAAGCATATCATGAATTTTGCTTTAAAATAAACATATCTTAACATTCTCATTTGGTCAGTTTGAAATGTCTAGCGCTCCATGACTTACAATAGGAATCATCTTCATGCCTACATTAACATAGGAATGGTATTTTAAAAATAAAAAAAAATAAAAAAATTAATCAATTAAATTATTTTAAGGGGACAAGATGGATGCAATATTAGGAGGAAATATGTAGCTCGGTTGGTTGTACATTTTCCTCTGTTTGTTGTCCTGGAAGTTGGGTGTTCAAACCAGCATGGCTTCAAAGGATACAACATTGGAAAATAACAATAAATAGAAATGAGCATGCAAAGATAAAATGACACCTTCACTCACTTCTGCCTCCCCATACAGCTTCAACATTGTAGGCATCGATGGCCCATGTAACAACCTGACTTTTTAACCGCCCCAAATCGGTAATTAAGCCAACTCGAAACGTTCAAAACGACAGATTACTATTGGCTTACAGGGTTTGAACAATATTAACACAATATCACAGACTACAATATTTTGCAGTGGAATAAATTTCATATAAAATATTAGAGTTTTATACAAATTATTTGTACAGCGGAAAAATATTATCAGGTGTACATAAATCTCTTGAAACAATTTTATTGTTCTGTCGAGCTTAGCATGCGTCTCTACGTGCCTTTCCTCTTCGTTGCGAGCTGAAATCTTTAAACCTGGAACACTTAGGCTTGACCCGAGCGTTCCATGCAAAAATATAAAATACCCAAGTAAGGATTAAACTTATTTCAAGTTGGTAAACTTTGATAAACACGTGAATATAATTAGTTTAAGCCTAACAAATTTATTTAAATAATTTGAGTATAAAATTTATCAACTACCGAAATATCATGGAGCATAACATAGCAAAGAAACATGCGGATGTGGCTACATGCCTGAGCAACAAACCAATACCATGTGATACTGCCAAAAATATGAATATGTAGAGGTAACGGAACAGCCCATATCAGTGTATATACTTCAACCACAAATTTTAAACAGTACCCATCACTTGGTTTAGGGCATAAATAAGTAAAAGGGTGTTTCGGGTCAATTAACATGGTCTTGGCATGGACCTATTAGGCAATTGAGTGTTCATATTGTCAAAAATTCAAAGCTGGGTGGAAATGGAAGCAGGTCCACCAGCAAGTTAAATCTTAAGTTGCAACAATAAATATAAAATGGACTAGACAGCAGCAATGTACGTAGGGAAAAAAACGACGGCAAGCATAAATAGTGACGACATGCAAGATGGGCACAAAATATGGGTGCAGTATGCATTTTGCGCCTTAACCAAGAATTTCCGGGTCTCAATAAGTACGAGGTAACAGTAACACTACACAACTCGAGCGATGATCGTGGCCATGACCAAGGCAAAGACAGGTTCAAGACCCAAAGTATAAACACATATGGAAATATGCAGGCACTCAATTTTATGGATTCAGTAGGCTAAGGGACTTTTAGTTAAATTTATACCGTCATGTAAACTGAGATCAAAGCCAAAGTGGACAACTAAGGAAATGCACCTCAAGTTGGTACCCATATACTATGGCAACGTAATATATATAGGGATTCAGCAATGGTAATTTGGAAATGAACAGTATAGCATGCAACCAAACCGTATGTATTCCACGCAAATACAAAGAGTAACAACGCACAGCTATTAGTGTAATAATGGCATGTATTAAAGATAAGCCATGTGAACTTGGTGAACCATGTACCTCTGATATTTAAAAGCTAACCCACTATAGTTCACTTATTAATGTATATAGGTCCATGCAAATAATGTTGCATCAGCTCAAGTTCAATTTATTAAAAACTCCCTGATATAAATTTATATTCTTATTACCAACATGTTAAGTATAAGGTGAACTGTAGTTTCAAGGCGAATTATACTGTCATGATAACATAATCTCTACCCATACCAGATTGGTGTAAACCCAAAATGAACATGCCAAAGGTTATAAATATCACTGAACAATTCGTGCATGTAAAGAAACAGGGTTCCAGAATGAAGTTCAACAGCAAGTGTAAAAGTTTGTGAATACTTGTCATTAGAACAAGGGTGCAGCGGCTAAACCTTATATACAACGATAGCATGAAGCCGCAAACAAATGCAATATGAACAGGCAACACAAATCACATGCAATAGAAAACAACCCACATTAAATATATGATACAATGGCATAATGAAGAATACTATTCCCATATTTCGGACTGCCTGGACCAAAGACATGCAAACATACTCACGTGGATCCGGCATCTTCACCTTGGTAAATATTAATATGAGAGATGGGAAGTGTTGTGATTTGTGACATGAAATCACATATGTTGATAGAGACGAGCCGTTGATGTGCTTGGCGGTAGAGGAGATTGTGCAGCAACAGAAAGAAGGTTAGAAGGAGCAGTTTGGTGTTTGAGCGGATTTATTATTGGAATTTGACCTGGTCTTTCTGTGACTTATCTGCAAGTATTGAGGGGATATATTCTTAATATATCTCGAAGAGGAAAATTGGATATTTTTCCTAGGCCTTCTATTCCCCCATAAAAGCAGCACATTGGGTTGGATTAATGTATGACCGAATAGAGTGGCGGCTGCGTGCCTCTAGGGCTTGGTGCCCTAGAGAGGATTGGTGCCTCCCAATTAATCCAAGGTTTAGCCGTCGTTATTCATTGTTCTCCTCCTCCAACAAGAGTTGTAGTCATCTATATATTCTTTCCCTTTCTCAATAAGGTTATTGATTCTTGTAGTTTGTTTATTGTTGATTGTTGAACCAGTGAGTGTAAACAAAATTTGTTTTTGAAAATCAATAAAGAGGGTGGTTGGGTGGAATATTTTGTGTTTGTGCATGTGATTTCATATCTGTGTTTGTTTCCATAGAAATCATCTTTAAGTAATTGGGTGAATAAGATCCTGGACGCCTCCGCAAAGGCGCAGTTTCTACAACAGTTGGTATCAGAGCTAGATCATCGCAAAGCTTAGAGTGATTTTGGATTGGAAAAATTGATTTTTGTTCGGAAAAAAAAATTGATTTTTTGTTGAAAAAAATTGATTTTTTTTATGTCGGATATGATGGCGTTGTTGGTTATGACTAATTTTGATCGAGAATTTGAAGGCCTCGATATTTTGGTTGATGGAGTTGAAGAGAAGCCCTCCGACGTGGATGAGGGAAGATGGAAGAAGACGAAGATGTTGGCAATTGGTTTGATTTGCCTATACCTTGGTGATTCGGTTCATGTTTTCGACAGAGGTCTTCACGTTGATGATGCTCGAGCGATCAGGAGTGGTCGAGGAAGGAGCTCAGGTCAAGTGGTAGACGGGTGTCGATGTGGCAAGCGAGTGACAATTGAAGAACCTAGTCCACAGCAAGGTGGAGAGGTTAATATGGTCACTGCTGATGGTCCTAAGGTGGAGGATCATGGTATCGACAAGGGTCTAGATGTTGATGATACTCGAGGGATCCCGGAGATGAAGAGATCATGTCAAACGGAAGACGGATGTCGAGTTTTGAAATCCACAATGACGATGGAGATCTTGTGGTATTGCAAGCATTTTATAGACCGTTGGTGTATGCATGGTGCAGCTCAGATGGTAGATGCATCTTTTGCAGGCGGTGGGTTGTGCTTGTAATTAAGGTGTGGTCGTAGTCCTTTCAAATCGACTGGGTGTGATTGTTGCCCTGAAATCAATTGAGTCCCTGTACTCGGAACAGTGGGGTGTATCTCGTTGCCTGGAAATCGAGGTTGGTTTTAATTGAGAGAAGGTGTCGTTGAAAGAGCTACAAGACTTGTTTGGTGATTGTTGGAGTGTTGATATGATTTCAAATTAAGGTGGAGCATTGTGATAGTGATTTCACGTGGAAGTCGGTTGACTTGTTGTTGATGTGATTTCATATCAAGGTGGAGTGTTGTGGTTTGTGACATGAAATCATATATGTTGATAGAGACGAGGCGTGGATGTGCTTGGCGGTAGAGGAGATGGTGCAGCAACAGAAAGAAGGTTAGAAGGAGCAGTTTGGTGTTTGAGCGGATTTATTGCTGGAATTTGACCTGGTCTTTCTGTGACTTATCTGCAAGTATTGAGGGGATATATTCCTAATATATCTCTAAAAGGAAAATTGGATATTTTTCCTAGGCCTTCTATTCCCCTATAAAAGCAGCACATTGGGTTGGATTAATGTATGACCGAATAGAGTGGCGGCTGCGTGCCTCTAGGGCTTGGTGCCCTAGAGAGGATTGGTGCCTCCCAATTAATCCAAGGGTTAGCCATCGTTCTTCATTGTTCTCCTCCTCCAACAAGAGTTGTAGTCATCTAGATATTCTTTCCCTTTCTCAATAAGGTTATTGATTCTTGAAGTTTGTTTATAGTTGGCTGTTGAACCAGTGAGTGTAAACAAAATTTGTTTTTGAGAATCAATAAAGAGGGTGGTTGGGTGGAATATTTTGTGTTTGTGCATGTGATTTCATATCTGTGTTTGTTTCCATAGAAATCAGCTTTAAGTAACTGGGTGAATAAGATCCTGGACGCTTCCGCAAAGGCGCAGTTTCCACAACAGGGAAGGAAGTCATAGAACTTGAATACTCCAGGTAACTTCAACGAGCAGCTTGGCTCGGCCATCATTCATACACTACAAAGTTGGATCAGTATAACACGCAAGGAAGGGATATAAGGCATGTACAGTCACCTTAACAATGCATGCACGTGTCTCTATGTAAATGGATCAACCTCAAAGTCAAAAATACGTGCATACAAGCCGTGGAAAGTCACATGGATCAGTAGCATACTTGAACTTACATGATAATATATATACGTGAGTAAATGTCGACATATGACAAAAGATGGACCAGATGAACTTGTTTCAAGCTTAATGGCAATCGTGATGTAATGGTTGGACGCTTTGTCAACTATGGTTCGGTCATGAAGCCATCTCCTGTTCGGTCATGAAGTCTTGAACATGGGTCGGCCATAGTAGAATGAGTAATAGTAGTAGAGTAATTAGCATAGAACGCGCCACATGGCACAAGATGTGAAGAATAGCACAAATCGTTTATGGTATGTCAATGTGATCACATTATATGGCTTGAGTGTAGAATATGAAGTGCATGTCATGCCTCAGATGAGAGTACGATAGAATATGGTTCATGTATTTTGTTATAAAGCACGTTGTGTGGATATGGAACCATCTGGGCATTAATGAATTGGTATATGAACATGAACAAGTTTACATGAATTAAAACCTTATATTTAATAAAAGGACTACGGGTCGGTACATTGTTGCACAGCAATGGATAAGTAACAAAATTGATGGAGGAATGATGACATAATAATACGTGGACTAGTTAAGAAGAATTATCTGGATCAGCACTCAAGTAAAAGGCGGAGGCATAGCACAGAAAATTGGGTCGGTGCATTCAATTAAATTTGAGTTGGTGCTGCACATATAATGGGTCGGTACTTTATGTGAAAAGTGGGTCAGTCAATGAAGCTATTTTGGATCGGCCATATTCAATTTGCGGTGGTAGGACCTTAATTATGGAATGCGCCAGCTGTGTACAACTGTAAAGTCGAACAGTGACATTTCTGTAAATAAGTTTGTGGTCGACCCAAGTTCATGGCCGACCCAAGCTCTGCACACCATAGTTACAAGACTGCCACTACCTCCAAACCACACCTATAAATAGTTCATTTCTCCACATTTCAAGGGACCGATTCCACTACCCCGAAGGGCTACCAAAATCATTTCTCGACCATTCTAAATCTTCTCAAGCTCTGTTAATGGCCGCCAAAATTCTTTCCTTCTTCCTTCGACATGAAATGGATCTCATCTTCTCCGAGCACCATTAATTCGCACTCCGATCCACTCCAACTGGTCTCCATCCGCCATTGCTCCTCTTCAAAGCACGGATCTTACACCATTTTCATGATGGAACCGAGGAAAAGTATATAATTACATGATCCAATCCGTCTCTTCTCGAATTCAAGTGAGATCTAAAGCGGAAAGAGAGCAAAAAGTGGAAAATTATCGCAAAAGTGATCAAGTGTAATAAACGAGATGTATGAGATGATAAACTATGTAATTCTCTCCATAATGATGAAAAATACTTCAAAAGTGGATGTAGATCTACTATAGATCGAACCACTATAAAAATCCTGTGTCTTCCACTTGTTTTTCTCCGTTTATTTTGTGATTGCGGCTCTTTTAATTTCTAACCATAATTGGTGAAGTGTGATTTCACACCTTTGGTGTTTGAATCATTTTTGATTCAAACATTTGGCCCCCACCGTGGGGCCACGTTCGCATCTCCTTCCTTCACATTGAAGTTCAAAGCCTACTTCTACCATAAATTCCGCAAATCTGAGATTTAGGCCAATCGACGAACTCTCTTCCAAATTCAAAGCCTTATCTGAAGTAATGGCGAAATCTAAGAAGACTACAAGCAAAATCATTGAAGAAAATGAAAACATTGTTAACAACGAAACTACTCCACTTGCCAATCGCTTCGAAGTTGGAGAAAAATTAATATCCGGAGCTGGAGTGACTAAAGGTGAATTAGATGTCGTCGTCGCTAACTTGAGTCAACGCATGGAAGCCTCCAAAAAAGCTCTAATTAGTGCTAATAAAACTCTCATGGATGCCAATCAAGCTTTAATGGATAAAATGAATGTTCTCCTAAAAGATCAAGCAAATCCCGCTCCTCCTCCGAAAATCCATGTCAACCTTGAAGAGAATGCAAATTCATCGTCCTCTGATCCTCATAATGACGACGCTAATGTCGAAGGCTCAAAGTTGGAAGCTAAAAACCATTCCGATCGAAATAACTGACGAGTTGCAAGTCATGTTAAGGGGCACCTTCCCATAGTGGAAGAAAAAGACTTAGATCCTCTAAACGTGATCGCTCGCCACGAAGAGTATCCGGAAAAGAGATAGAAGTCCGCTCTCCGGAACAACACAACTCGAAGGAATATATCGCGAATATGGTAAAGCAAATCATGAAAGACAACATGCCTCGCAAGGATAGCGAAAGGGAATGGGACTTTTCCCTGGGTAAAAATCCATTCACAAAGAGGATCCGCAAAGCTGAATTCCCCAAAAAGTTCACTCATCCTACTCTGCCTCAGTACAATAGGACTTTTGATCCGAATCACTTCCTATACAAATATGAATGATATATGAATGGAGCTAAAGTAACAGACGAGATAAAATGCCTATGCTTCCCTCTCTATCTAAAAGGTGTTGCATTGTCATGGTTCACAAGGCTCCCGCCTAAATCTATCAACCAATTTGATGATTTGATTCTAAAATTCAAAGAGCAGTTCAGGCTGCAAGCTACGAAGGAGAAGGACGTTATTTTTCTTACGTCAATGAAACAGAAACTAGGAGAATCTGTCAAAGCTTTCCTCAAAAGATTTGATGTTGTTGTATCTGAAGTAGGAAATCCCGAGCCCGGCGTGATTTTAATGTCTCTAATCGGCTCCGTAGATGAGAGTGGCAAATTTGGCAAATGGATCAAAATGTAAGAGCTAAGTACACTTGACAAATTCTACAAAAAGGCCGAGGAGTACATGAGATTGGAGAATAAGCCTGCGCCTCTTCTAACTACCAATTCAAACCAACCTCTTGAAGCTCCCGAAAACGCTACTACTCAGTACAATCAGAAAAATTCCCGAGGTCAGAAAAGGGGAAGCGACGGGAAAGACAATCGAGACAGCAAGAAGCCTCGCTTTTCCAATCCTTCAGAGCTAACACCTTTAAATGATACTCCAGAAAACATCTTCGCTGCAACAAAAGACCTCGAAGATTATCCAATTCTAGAACCTCAGTGAGTAAGCGGCGAACAAGCGAACTCTGGAAAGTTCTGTCGATTCCATAATCAGCCAGGCCATAACACCAACGAGTGTAGGCATCTAAGGTCACTGATCGAAGAGCTGATTAAGAAGAATCATCGGCAACAATATGTGAAAAATCCACAATCCTCAAACGCTGTTCCGATTCCCCAAGGCCAAGAGGCAATAAGAAACGAAGCTCTTGTGCAAACCATGCCAAGGTTGATCATCAACTAGAAACCTTTGGTTGTACTCTAGTTTTAATGGATCAAAATAAGCAATCAACATCGCCACTGCTTTACTTCATGCTCTATTTCCTGCTTTACTTCGTGTTTTACTTTCTGTTATATTCGAAACTTCTTGTAAACAGTTTGTACTAATCTGCAAGTGATGCACTGAACATTAGCTCTACTACTAAGAGCATATCTATCTGAATGAATTTCTAGTCTGCAAAATTATATGTTAAATCAAAACTTGCTTAAAAAGACGATTTCTTATTATAGGCTATCTTTCGAGCGCTTGTTCCTTCAAAATCTGACAAAACATAGCGACCCCAACAACACTGACTCAAGTGCCAAAGGCTGTGAATATCAACATGCCCAAATGAAAAAATAGAAAAGCATCGCCCTGAGAAGTGAACGGAAGGAGTCGCAAAGATTCAAACAATGAATAAGCGCCAAGACAAACAAACAAAATTGTTGTAACTCTCATCGAAGGGGCACTCCCCTAAGTGAGAGTTTCAAAGCTCCATTTCCTAATCTGAGATAACCCGCCAAATCGAGCATCCGACAAAGGAATTGATACCAACCCTGAGCTGGAACGACCAGCACTGTGTCGGAAGGACCGACAAACTTGGTGATCAGAAGTACCGACATCAGGCCGGAAGGATCGGCAAACAAGCTGGAAGGACCAGCACAAACCAAAGTCCTCTCCGGGGGCACTTAATTGATCGTTAGAATCATGAAGCACCTAATGTGGTAACGACAAACATTGGGGTTCTAACCAAAGTCCTCTCCGGGGGCACCCAATTGATCGTCAGAATCAGGAAGCACCTGATGCGATAACGACAAACATTGGGGTTCTAACCAAAGTCCTCTCCGGGGGAACCCAACTGATCGTCAGAATCAGGAAGCACCTTATGTGATAATGACAAACAATGGGTTTCTAACTAAAGTCCACTCCGGGGGCACCCAATTGATCGTAAAAATCAGCAAGCACCTGATGTGATAACGACAAACATTGGGATTCTAACCAAAGTCCTCTCTGGGGGCAAACATTTGATCGTCAGAATCAGGAAGCTCCTGATGTGATAACGACAAACATTGGGATTCTAACCAAAGTCCTATCTCGGGGCACTCCCTCTAGACCTACCGACACTTGAATTAATCAGTATAATTGAGTGACGAAACTCTCCAATGTCTGAATTAACCAAGCTGGATGGTGGATAGAGTTCGAATTCGATCAATTAATTTGTGTAGTGTATGAAATTCTCAGATACGACAAGTGTTTGATTTTAGCCCAAACACGGGTTTGAAATCCAAAATACTTCCCTAGAGGAAGGCTGATAACGATCTCCTAAACTAGGGGCAAAATATCCAAGCCTTCTCCAAAAGGAAGTAGGACATGAATATGCATTTCTGAAAATATGAATTGTTGTCCACCATCGTATAACTCATTAGAACAATGATGTTCGAAATCCACATTCTAATTATCTCGACTAGTTGATCTTAAGCGCTGATGCGAATTCGAATTAGAATATCGTATTTGTGCAGGTAATATTTGACGAGTTATATACCATTGAGTAGAACAATTCTATGCAGACACTTTATTCAATTCAAAATAAAATTCGCTATATTTCACTTTTTAATGATTAAATAACCCACTATCGATATGGACAATCGATGGTGAAGTATAATTCCAAAATCATGCTAGTGCTTGTTTTGATTACAGAACGGGTGGTATGAAGTATACAAATTTAAAGTATGATTTGCCATAGCAGATGAAAAGCTATAACTGAATCTCAATGCAAAACATATCAACAATAATGTTCATTTCGAAGCCCACAGTTCTCGCAAACAAAAAATACAAGCTTCGAGGGGCAAATGTTAACCCTGTTAAAAACACCGGGTCGGCACTAACTGGATCGACACTAAACTGGGTCGGCACAAAGTGGGTTGGCACTAACTGGGTCAGCATTAAAGTGGGTCGGCACAAAGTGGGTCAGCACTAACTGGTCGGTCATAGAGTGATATCATGTTGCCTGGTCGGTATAAAAAAGAACAGTGTGAGTCAGTTCTAAAAGTCTACAAATAATACAATGGCATAATGAAGAATACCATTCCCATATTTCGGACTGTCTAGACCAAAAACATGCAAACATACTCACGCGGATCCGGCATCTTCACCTTAGTAAATATTAATATAAGAGATGAGAAGGAAGTCATAGAACTTGAATACTCCATGTAACTTCAACGAGCAACTTGGCTCGGCCATCATTCGTACACTACAAAGTTGGATCGGTATAACACACAAGGAAGGGATATAAGGCACGTACAGTCACCTTAACAACGCATGCACGTAACTCTATGTAAATAGATCGACCTCAAAGTCAAAAATACATGCATACAAGGCATGGAAAGTCACATGGATCAGTAACATACTTAAACTTACATAATAATATATATACGTGAGTAATGTCGGCACATGACAAAAGATGGACCAGATGAACATGTTTCAAGCTTAATGGAAAACGTGATGTAATGGTTGGACGCTTTGTCAACTATGGTTCGGTCATGAAGCCGTCTCCTGGTCAGTCAAGAAGCCTTGAACATGGGTCGACCATAGTAGAATGAGTAATAGCAGTAGAGTAATTAGCATAGAACGCGCCACATGGCACAAGATTTCAAGAATAGCACAAATCGTTTATAGTATGTCAATGTGATCACGTTATATGGCTTGAATGTAGAATATGAAGTGCAAGTCATGCCTCAGATGAGTGCACTATAGAATATGGTTCATGTATTTTGTTATTAAGCACGTTGTGTGGATATGGCACCATCTGGGCATTAATGATTGGTATATGAATGTGAACAAGTTTGCATGAATTGAAACCTTATATTTAATAAAAGGACTATGGGTCGATACATTGTTGCACATCAATGGATCAGTAACAAAATTGATGGAGGAATGATGACATAATAATACGTGGACAAGTCAAGAAGAATTATCTAGATCAGCACTCAAGTAAAAGGCGGAGGCACAACACAGTAAATTGGGTCGGTGCATTCAATTAAATTTGAGTCGGTGCGGTACATATAGCGGGTCGGTACTTTATGTGAAAAGTGGGTCGGTCAATGAAGCTATTTTGGATCGGCCATGTTCAATTTGCAGTGGCAGGATCGTAATTATGGAATTCGCCAGCTGTGTACAACTGTGAAGTGGACCAGTGACATTTCTGTAAATAAGTTTGAGGCCGACCCAAACTCTGCACACCATAATTACAAGATTGCCACTACCCCCAAATCACACCTATAAATAGCCCATTTCTCCACACTTCAAGGGACCGATTCCACTACCCCAAGGCTACCAAAATCATTTCTCGACTATTTTAAAGCTTCTCAAGCTCTATTAATGGCTGCCAAAATTCTCTCCTTCTTCCTTCGACATGAAATGGATCTCATCTTCTCCGAGCACCATTAATTCGCACTCTGATCCACTCCAAGTGATCTCTAACCGCTATTGCTCCTCTTCAAAGCACGGATCTTACACCATTTTCATGATGGAACCAAGGAAAAGTATATAATTACATGATCCAATCCGTCCCTTCTCGTATTCAAGTGAGATCTAAAGCGGAAAGAGAGCAAAAAGTGGAGAATTATCGCAAAAGTGAGCAAGTGTAATAAACGAGATGTCTGATATGACAAACTTTGTAATTCTCTCCATAATGATGAAAAATACTTCAAAAGTGGACGTAGATCTACTATAGATCGAACCATTATAAAAATCCTGTGTCTTTTACTTGTTTATCTTCGTTTATTTTGCGATTGCGGCTCTTTTAATTTCTAACCATAATTGGTGAAGTGTGATTTCACACCTTTGGTGTTTGAATCATTTTTGATTCAAACACCAGGGATATTTATATAGGATATAGTCTCCTCTCTCTATGTGAATATAAGTCCTAAAAAATATATGAAAAAAAATTCTTTCCAAAGATGAAGGAATATTCCTTTCATGGCGCTTGATTGAAGATTGTAATCGAAGCCTTCCTTTTCTTTTTGCATGACCATTAAATATGATTGACTGGATTTGAATTCTTTGAGAGGATTATGCCAAATTTCTAAAATCCTTATTAAGTGCATATATATATATGCATAAATATGAATATATATATATATATAAAATATATCACTTAGTTCATTTATTCTTCAAAACACCTGAGGCGGGGTGTGAAGCATTCATGTTCCTTTCTTCATAAAAATAGTACTTGCCAAGGATCGAACTCAGTCCACTCTGTACACATTTCTATGCCTTTACCAGTTAGCTACAACTTCTTTTGCAATTGAGACAACGTTGATATGGGGAAGTAGCTTTTTCTTTGTTGTTGTCCTTTATTTGAAATGAAGGAGACATTAATTGACAATCTGTAAAAACACACAAAAAATACCTAAAGTAATATTTATTTATTTACAAAAGATAAAATATAAGAGCATAAAATAAACACATTTCTATGTTAATCAAATACCCCCATACGAATTTTTACTCATCCTCGAGTAAAACAGGAATGAAAAACTAAACTAGTGATTGACTTAGAAATGTGTTTATTTTATGCTCTTATATCTTATCTTTTGTATATAAATAAATATTACTTGGGTATTATTTTGTCACTTTACAGATATGCCGATTAAGCCACATGCAGTCAAGAAAATAGAAAAATAAGGATCAAAATGATGTATATTTATGTATGAAGACTTACAGATGAAGATTTCACATCAGATTGCTTTTTGGACAAGAAAATAATTAGTTGAAGGGCTATGCACATCACAAATCAATGAAGAAGTGTCAAGAAAGCAAGAGGAAAAGAGGAAAGGCCCAAATTTACTAGATTTCACTAAGGCCCATTTGTCATTGTATTAGGGTTAGGGTTGGCTATCTATCCTATAAATACCATTCTGTATCCTATTTTTCTATCTTAACCTCCATTAATAAAAGTTCTTCTTCTTCTTCTTTTATTTTCTAGCATTTTTCTATTTTCTTAGCGATTAATGTTGTCAACACGATTAGATTCGGTAGAGCACCAATTGTATTTTACACTTTTTTATTAGTGATTAGTCGTTTGATTAGTTTCAACGACAATCCTAATTTTACTTTTTGTTGTTCTTCTTTTTCTGCAATTTTAATTTCTGCATTTTATTTGTGTTTTGCATTTTATTTTCCAAGCAATTTGTGCCATCTATTCAATTAGATTTGATAGAGCTCAAGTTGTCTTTGCGATTTTATTTTCATTAGTGATTAATCGTTTGATTAGATTCAACGATAATCCTAATTTTGCAATTTCAATTTGTTTTTATTTCAACCAAATCTCCAAACTTCGTCTAACTCGCCCAAGAGATTAGATAAATAATTTGATTTTAATCTACCTCCATGTGTTCGACCTGCATACTACACATCTGTGCGCTTGCAGAAATTATTATACAATTCGCGCTTTTCTAGTTCTTAGGAAAGCGTCGAACAAGTTTTTTACACAATTAGTGTTGTCTACATAGAAATGGGGAAGATTGTTTGTGTATAAATAAATAGAAATGTGTTTGTGGCTTGATTTAGAAGATGTTGAAGATTATTTGTGGCTTGATTTAGAAGATGTTGAACAATCAAATATTATAGAATTGGTGGAGAGGCAGCTTATGGGATGTTGAAGATTGTTTGTGGCTTGGAAGGGGCAGGAAGATGATGATGGTAGATATGAGTTACAGTGGTCTGTTTTGAGGATGGTAGATGATGAAGATGGGGATTTGTAAAAAGAATAAAAAGAAAAAATGGAAAGAAATAAGGCAAATAGGGAATCTCTTCTTCTTTTTTTTGAAAAGAAGAAAGGAAAGATTATGTACTGAAAAGAGGAAAGAAGGTTAAAAGGAAGTAAATCAAAGAAAATTGGTAGTTTTTTTTCCTCTTGATTTAGAAGATTACGGTATCAATTTATAATACCAAATCAACCAGTCAAGAATTTTTTTTCTATATCTATACACAAGAAAACAAAAGGAAAATTAAAATAAAAACTAACACAAATCAGAAATTAAATAAATAATAAAATTTAATCGTTACCTCCCCGGCAACGGCGCCAAAAACTTGATCGACGCTTTCCTATGAATTAGAAAAGCGTAGATTTTGAAATAAATTCTGCAAGCGCACAGATCGTGTAGTATGCAGGTCGAATCACATGGAGGTAAATTAAATTAAATTATTTATGTAATCTCTTGGGCGTGTTAGACAAATCTTCGAGGTTGGTTTTGAAAGCAACGAAATTGAAACTGCAATTAAACTATTATTGAATTGAATCAGATCTGAATCAAATGAAATCTGTATTCAATCCAATTGACCTAAGGAAGCAGTAAAAAGAACAGAATTGAAATTGCAGACTTTTAAATAACAAACAGTAAATAAAATTAGGATTACCACTGAATTTAATCAGACGATCAATCACTAAAGAAAATAAATGCAATATACAATAGTGTTCCACCAAATCTAATTGTGTAGACAACAGTTATTGCTAAGAAAATAAAAAAATGCAGAAAAGAGAAAAAGAACAGAACTTTTTTAATTCAGGGATGATCTTTACAATGAGAATACAAGGATATTTATAGGATAGATAGCCAACCCTAACCCTAATAGAATGACAAATGGACCTTAGTGAAATCTAGTAAATTTGGGCCTTTCCTCTTTTCCTCTTGCTTCCTTGACACTTCTTCATTGATTTGTGATGTGCATAGCCCTTCAACCAATTATTTTCTTGTCCAAAAAGCAATCTGATGTGAAATCTTCATCTGCAAGTCTTCATACATAAATATACAACATTTTGATCCTTATTTTTCCATTTTCCTGACTGCATGTGGCTGAATCGGCATATCTGTAAAAGTGACAAAATAATACCCAAGTAATATTTATTTATATACAAAAGAAAAGATATAAGAGCAAAAAATAAAAACATTTCTATGTCAATCAACTAGATAGGTCACACTTTCGTTGGAAACACAATTGCATTGAGCATATGCAACAAGCCATTAAACATCTAGGTGTCCCTAGTAGGACGTGTGGTATCTCGTGAGGGTTTTCAGTGGATACTACCCACAAAATACAAATGTAGTGTGCTATGATTCTAGTGCAACTACATGAATGCAATGGACACATGAAAACAAAAGCAAAAAAAAATGAAAACACGACTAGTTTTAGGAAGGTGGTATAGCAAATTAAGTTAAAAATTGTTTTAGATACCTCAATTTGTCACAAACTTTCCACATAATTCAAGTTTTCAATGTTAAACTCTAGGTTGGCCAGTTGGTTCGATCAGTTGATAACATAGTGCATCCATGAAATAAATTCTTAGTTTGCTTGTCACAATTTGCAAAGTGGTATTATTATTTCCTTGTGTATGGCTAGTCAAATCAATAAGGACAAGAAATGCTTGGCATCATCGCTTATTCTCTATCTCTATAAAAATTAAAATTTATGATTAATTTCACACACCTAACTTAAAGGACCAAGTTATACCACCCATGCGCTGCCTCGTGGACTAATGGACGGTTGGGAAAGAGCTTCGCGGATTGTGCAGACCGACGCTGACTTTATCAACAAAATGTCGGTAATCCTTAGGTGTCCAACTCATAAAATGAGACCAAGATATACCGACGCTGACTTTGTCAACAACATGTCGGATAGAGCTTGACGGGTTTGCGCACCAATGCTAGATTTACAAGCAATGTTGGATACCCTTGGATTATTATTATTATTATTATTATTATTATTATTGAATATAAGAAGAAGAAAGAGTTACGCAAATTCAGCTTAACACGACTTAGTTTTAAAGATTCGAAAAGCCAATATAAGTATTTTAAGTCCTCCACTCATTAAACAAAGAACACAATTTAGAATAGACTTCATGGTCATCACTTAAAATCTTCCTATGTACCGGTTACACTATTATCCCTCAAAATTCAACGTTTCATTATATTTCTTATTCGATCTTAGTTGAGAGAAAAAAATATTATCAACCGACTAACAATTGTTAACTTATTTTGTTGTATCATTCTAAAGTGAGTCACGTTTCACAAAAAATAAAATTGGCATGTTACTACGATCTAAAATGCATGGTGGTCAACGCATGAAAATGAAAATGGAAAAAATAAAAAGGATGCAATGCAGACTTTCCCCCACACTTGGACAGAATAGTGTCCAGACTGTAAACACGTTTCTAGAATGTGAAAGATAGAATCCAAAGATGTATTAAATGCAAAATGATTTGTAAAATAAAATGCAATTTAGCAACTATATGTGTGTGAAAATCATGTGCAAGATGATAAATGGTTTGTGAAGAATGAAATTTTCTTTTTCCCCCACACTTACTTTTATCGAAAATGATGCATGATGATTTCTTATCAGATTTGTAAGGTACAATAGGTATTTCAGTGAATTCTGAAATCAAAATCCTTCCAATGAAAATTTTGTCGTGCCAATGATTTATATCATTCAACTGAAGATTATCATAATCCCAATAAACTTGAGTTTTTAGCAACAATTTCATTCGATGGTATGGAACGAAGATTATCTTCGAGACATACTTCCAATTCGTCATTTAAAATTTTAAGCTCATCTTCAAGTAATTCTTCAAAAGACATAGTGGGCACATCTATTGAGGAAAGTGAAGCTTTTTGAGGAGATAAATTAGACGTGTCATCTAAAACTGTTTCTACTATGTCAACTTCTCCTATTTCCATCTCTTTAGGTTGATGAAAAATATTCAATTCAATGGTTAAGTACCCAAACGATAATTGAAGTTGGCTGCTCCTATAATTTATGATAACATTCGAGATGGCTAAGAAGGGACGACCCAAAATCAATGGAATTTGACTATTAGGATTCGAAATAGACTGGGTTTCTAGGACTATGAAATCCATGGGGAAACAGAATTATTCAATTTGAATCAAGACATCTTTAACATTGCCCAATGGCTTTTTAACAGATCGATCGGCCAGTTGAATTTTTATGTTCATGGGCTTCAATTCCCCTAGTCCAAGTTGACGATAAACGGTTTAAGGAAGAAGATTGACACTTGCACCAAGATCTAGTAAGGCATGACTAATGTGAGTATTTCCTATTTTACAACCGATTTTAGGGCAACCGGGGTCCTTATTGTTGGATCTAGATTAACCCTAGAGGGGAGGGGGGAGAATAGGGTTTATTACAGTTTTGAATTGTTATTAAAATAAATCGCAGCACAGATAATCAGCGGGAAAATAAATGCAGTAAATAAATAACACACAAATATACCCAGCTTCAGCAGCCTCTGCCTACTGCTGCATTCACTAAGGTTTCTACTAGGTGTTAATAACAGATCTGGCTTATAGACCCTGTAAACTCGCACTCTCTGCTCCTGTGCTAACCATACGCTCAAAACCCTAGACTGATCTAATCCACTAGATCATACTTCCCCGGATTACAACCCCGTAACCAGTAACCCTAGTTTTTATAGACTCTAGTAAACTGTCAGTTAATACCCTAACTGGTTCCCCTAGTTTTTTACAGAGATTAGAAAAAGTGTTCGAACAGTTTACAGAGAAAATTAAAATACAACACAAAAATACTTGAACAAATAAGAAAACCCTTATCCCTTTGACATGGAAAAATAGGCTTAGCCTTAGTCAAGTATGTCGGCCCATTTGTGTTGTCCTTATCTCTCTTCTATCTCAATAACAATGGCGACTGAGAAATTAAAATTAGGGTTCTCTTTGAATCTCCAAATCGTGATGGCTGAAAGATTATTCTTGGATTATATTCTCTGAGGCTTTGAATGAATGATGGAATTGATCGAATCCTTACGTCTGCTCCCTGTCACCGATTCGGGAAATTATTGCGATCGAAAAATTTGGTGAGTGAATTCTGAATCGATTTGATTTCTACTCTTTTTAAAATTGTAGGTTTTTGGTTTTCGATTTCACTTAGCCGATAATGAATAGGTGTAAATATATAGGATTATATAATCCTAGTAATGCTCTGATTTCAGTATATTGACTCAACTGATCTGTTGCGGTTTTCTCTTTCGCTTGAACTACCTCGGCTTTGATTTCCTCTGTAAATTTCCTTAATTAAAAATTGGAAAGTATTGATTTTGTTGTCTTGATTTTCTTGCTCGAAATGTTGCTGTGATTCCTCAATTTATTTGTTGCCTTTTGTAGCCTCAATTAATTGAATTCGGCCTTGAAAAATTACTGGAAATTTATTAACTTGCCAAGTATGAATATTTTGAATAACTTGTATTCCTGGAAAGAATTCTTGGCTTGAATCACATTAAAAAATTCCTTGATTTACACCGAAATCAAAATGTCTGCTATGAGTTGTTTGAGTGATTCTTCCCATGCTGGAAATGCTGCTGTATTGATCATAATGACATGTTGTTGCCATGTATAGTGTGATTCCATCACTAGTGCCACATTTACTTTACTTTTCATTTCAGCAAAACCTGGAAATATGGAATATTAATTTTGTTGCCTAAATCATACTCAGCAAAATTTATTTCTTTGCAATATTTGCATTTTCCTACTTCACTTTTCATTTCTTGTTCACCCTTGTGCTCGACCAAGATTGTTGGGCCTTGATCACCATGCGTTTTGCTTCACCATAGTGTATGCACCCTCTTGATACTTGCATTTCCAGTTTGCTTGTCATTAATATGTGCACACTCTTTAATCGATACTGTCATGCTTCTAATGTTGACTGCATTGCTTGAGTATGAATCATGTTGCTGTGTCACTTCTGCACATTTCAAAAGTTTTGCTATAGCTCAATTATACACTTGTTGTTTTTGAAGCTGCCATGACGACTTAAACTGATTGTCTTGATCCATGTTTGTATGAACATACGTGGGCTGCCATGAACATAATGTGCACATGCACAATTACTATTGCTGCACCCATTTGCAATTGCACACCATTGTCACATATTGGCTGCACCTGCTTTATGAACATGAACTTGTATTTACCACTATGTGGTATATTTGCTTCTTGAGTCTTTTGAACCATGATGATATGTACTTATACATGAGCTCTTTGTAGTTGTCTTACCACTTTGGCATGCTGTGCTGAACCATTTGCTTGATCATTGTTGCATTTGTCATGCTGAGTTGCACTTGAAGATTTATGCAGTATACCCCACCATATGTTTGTTGTGTCACCCATATTTGCTTTTACACTTGATCAAAAACCTGCTGGGCGTACATGCTCGGCTCAGTCATGCAACAACTGTGCACATGCACTCTTACCATAATTCCTGAACTTAAAACATGTTGATGCCTTTATGTGTACACTTGTTGTTGCACACCATACTTGTATACTGCCATGCTATTGTTTCATTTTAACCATCCTGTAGCTACTTTGTCATATCTGACTTGCTTGGCTCGACACTTGACTTGTAGTCACTTCCGCACTCAGACTTTGGTGTTGCATTTGTGCTTTGCCACTATTCCATTTTGCTGTTTCCATTTGCATGTTGTCCCTTGTGCTAGACCATGATTATGTTGCTTGCCTTTGATGTATACACATATGTATATATATACGTATGTGTATATATATGTGTGTGTATATGTGCGGCTACATTGTTGTGTGTTCATGGATACTTGCGGCACATCTGTGTTGTCAAGCTTTACCTGACACATCATATTTGATATGTTTGTCCATGCACAGAAATATGTGTATATACATACACATGTATGTGTATAAATGTATAGTGCATGTGCAGATTATATATATATTTGATCACTATTGATGATTTGACTACCTTGTGGTATTTACAGTGTATCACTGTGAATATCACAAGCTGTCTAGACACAGATGGATATATATAAATCAGATCAAGTCATGAAAAATATTGAGAAACACACCAAAATTCTAAGGCAAATAAAATTTCAAAAATAAATTTTATATTTGCTAGAATATGAAATTACTTCTGTTCCAGATACTGGTTGTGTGTTTCTGTATATGACAGGTATGAAGACTGGACTGACTGAAAACTGTGAAGACAGAAGACTGAAAGACAAAAGATTTAGCAGAGAATGTATATGTGCCAGTGTATATGAGTCAAAGTGAATGTATATATAAAATTGTATATGAGTAAGATTTGGCTACTTTATATGAAGTTGTATATGTATGAATTGAAATTGAAATGTGACATGTACAAATAGTGGAGTTACAAGAGTTGAACTGTTTGAATGTATGAAATAAAATATTTATATTTAAACAAAATACTGTTGAATATTTGAATTCTTGTGTAGTCGTATTCTATTTAAATTTAAATATTATATTCCTGTCTGTGATGTATATATAAAACAGAACAGTAACAAACACATTTAATAATAAAATATATTTGTTTGTTATCATCAAACAAAAATAATACAATTGTGTATACAACTACGTTATATACAACAATCTCCCCCTTTTGATGATGACAAACAAATATGAAGATTTTGAATATAATAAATGTGTTTGACCGAGAAGAACATAACTCCCCCTATTTGAATGCTCCCCCTACAACAGAAGCCCCCCTATAACTGCGCATGAGTGAACGCCCCCTATAAATGTATATGAGTGAAAAAAAAATTGAAAATTGTAAGAAATTTTTAATAGTAAAATATTTAAAAAAAAATCACTTGTAAATCAAAATCTCCATCCATTCTCCCCCTTTTGTTATCATCAAAAGGATTCAGACTTTAAGATATAAATGAAAAAAATGACTAGAAAATATAATTTCAGCTTAAGAGGAAGAACGGTCATCATAAATCTCAACCAGGCAAACAAAAATCATAATATTCTGAGAACAAGTGGCATATTTCACATTTTAGAGAATGATGGATTTACGATGAACTTATAAAACTGGAGAGAGTTACAAAAATATGATTTCCAATTATTTTCAAAAGTAGTTTGTAAAATTGAGCACAAAAATAGCGATGGATTTGGACTATAGTTATAAATTCAACTTAAGTGACGCAATCAAATAGTCTCAAATCCCAGTAGCTATCAATCAACAAATCGTAATACGTCATAAGATTTCAACGCATTTCACAAATAGAAAAATGGATCGATAAGCTGGTTTTTACACACCAAGGAGAATTTCGGATTAATATCTATTTATAGCACATTATTTCATTTTCTTTTATTTTTATTTAAGAGCACACTGACCATGCATAACCAGAGCTTGGATTTTTAAATGAGGTCAGTCGCAGCTTAAATTATAAGTTGTCTCTTAACCATGAATGACCAGAGCTTGGATTTTTAAATGAGATTAGAGACACACTTATGTATGTTATATTTATTATTTATCATTTTCAGTTTGAATAGAAAAACTCCTCAGTATATAAAACCAATATGGATGACAGAAATGTGATAGGTACAAAAATGGTTTGTGAAATGAATTTCTAAATTAATTATATTATGAATTTCTAAATTAATCATATTATGAATTATGATCAACTGTACCGAGGTCATTGAAAATTTTCAATTATCACTAATTCTGAATAATAATATAACCACAATTCCATCACAAATATTTTCACTGTTTATTCAAGATGATTTTTTTTTTAAATATTAAACTCTCCACATTAATATAAAATTATCATGGATGGCAGTATGATGATAGATAAAGGAGATGGTCGTGAAATAATTGCCAATTCAAAGATATTATAATAAATGTTCAATGATCATGAAAATCTAAATAAAATCTCCTCTTGATGTGAAATATACTTTAGTCACAATTCATCACAATTTCAAAATCTAATAATAATTTTGATGAATTATAAATACAGTTCAATTTGGATATTGATTTCAATTTCTGAATGAATAATCAATAAATAATTTTAAAATTGAAAATCAATTACAAGAGGGATATGAAGATCTATACAAGTCATGAGAGATTAAGAAATATATACATTATGAGAATAAGAAAAAAATTCAGCACTTCTAAACTGGTACCACTTGATGTCTCTATTAATGAGGATTGTAACATGATACTGTAGACGAACAAGGATAAATCAGACAACAAATTTTTTATTCACAAAGCCCAAACTGACAAGATTAACCAATCAAGCATATTTATCAGATCAACAGACAAGAGCAAGAAGTTATTTGAAAAACAGTGTCAGAGCAGCAAACAGATCATAAACAAGCAATTTCCAAATTATTTTCAAAACAATATTAGAGCAGCACAAGAAAATAGTTCAAAGCAGACAAGTCAAGATGATGATCACAAAACATATTCCATGATCCAAGATTATAAAATATAGTTTATTTTAAATCATTTGAAGAGATGTGAAAATAACAGGATTCAATGAATCAATCACACCAAATTATAGATTTCAAATCCAAGATATGTGTGTGATTCAATAAATCAATAATTTCAAATGATTTTAAACAAAACAAATATTCAAATCAAATCATCATGAAATAGAAGTGTGTTTTAAGACCGAATTTTCAAAGACTTTTTCACAAGTATTTTCTTATAAGTATAAGAGAAATTTCAGATCATTTACATCTAGTTTGAGAGATATTCATGATCCAGAAAATTAAAAAATAATTTATTTGAAATCACTTGAATCAATGTCAAGTTTTTGGGATATAATGAATCAGTCACACAGGATTGATAATTTCAAATTGAAGAGGTGTATGATATTCAAAATATCAAGAATTTCAGATGATTTCAAACAAAACAATTTCAGTCAACATGATCATGAATAAAGATGATTTTCAAGATGTATCACTGAGATTTAAGACAAATCAAAATTTCCAAGCCAATATGAAAATCAATGAAATTATCACAACTAACAAATAGCAGAGTGCTGTAATGAGTATAAATATTTCTAGCCTTTTTAAAATGAATTAGAAGAAACTCAAAACAGCAGAGGTGTGTGAAATTTCAATTGATTATTCAGATCTTCAAAAATTTAGAATTCAAATTAACAGTGTTCAAGATATGACAAGAATACATCAACACTGTTACGAATTCACAAATCAGAAAATAAACTTCAAAAATAATTGCATATATTTACAAGTTTAAATACAAGATCTGGAAATGATTCAAAATATCAGATTTTCATTCAAGTAAACTAAATTTCCAGAAGATCAAGAGTTCTGCAACTGGGAGCTAAGGAAGCCCAAGAAGAAACAAAAAATGTGGCAATGTCAAATCAAAAAGAAAAGAAAATGAAAAGGAACATATGAGGTAAAAGGAGGAAAAACATATAAAAGAATAAAAGCAAAGAATATACAAAAAAGTGAGTCTAGAGATCATACCTGAAATCCGTGTAAGCAAATGAATCTCTAACTCAATCAAGCTTGGCCAAGGAACTCTGAAAGATACAGAAAATATAGAACAGCTTGAAAACAATCTCTTTTCAACACAATAGTTCCTCAGCCATCCTTTGGTACCTATGAATTTATAGGATCGAGTGGTCTAACAAAATTAGTAAAACCACTCACGGTTTTGTTAACATCTTTTGGTACCCAAACTTGTTTGTATAACAATCCATTAAAAACTAACTTTGTGCCTTTGGGAACCCAAATCTGTTTAAACTTAGTCAGCATTGATTTTGTAGATTTAGGGTACTTCATTTGTTCAAATGGATTGTCATTAAACCATTATTTGTTTTTATTTTGGTTGGCCTTTCCACAATACAAGCAATTTGAGAATTTTTGAGAAATTTGTTTTTCAGTTGAAAAACCAACTCGAAGTCCATTCTTGTTTTCAAAAGAGAAATTATTTTTCAATAGAAAATTCAAAGAATTTTGACTATCTGAAAATTTCTTAAATTTCAGCTCGAAAACATTGGCTTTGGATTTTAACAAGTTATTCTCATTTATAAGCTTTTCAGTTTTTGCCTTAGACTCAGAAATCTCAGATTCAAATTGATTACTTTTCTCAATTTCAAGTTTTTCAAATCCCTTGAGTTTTTCAATTTCTTTTCCCAAATCAAAATTTATCTCAGAAATTTTGATCTTGTTGTTTTTCAAAGATATATTTTCATTTTCAAGGAACTTGGAAATCTATTTTATTTCAATTAATTCTTTTTGAAAGGATGTGCATTTATTGCATTTGAGATTTCTGATTCTATTAGCTTCAATCTTAAGCTCTTTCAGAATTGTTTTAGTTTTCAACAAAGTTCCTTTTTCAAAAAATATATGTTTGGAATTCTCAGTAGTCTTAATTTTATCCAACTCCTTCCGCAAAGTAATGTTTTTATGAATTAGCTCATCTTCACGATTTTTCAAAATCAAAATTTTATTTTCAAGCTGATTAAAATTTTCATTAAGACGAGCAAATTCTTTCTCTAAATTTAAATAATTTTTGCAATTGGAGTTTTCAAATCTCTTAACATTTTCCAATTTCAAAACATCAGTTTTTCTACTCAACTCAAGATTCTCATATTTAAGATGTTTATTTTTCAGTCTGAGACTCTCAACAGATTTTGTTAAATCAGTACGAAGATGAATTAAATCTTCCTGTGAAAAAATTCCTGTTGGGTCTCCATTATTATCATCATCTGTTGAATCTTCATCTGTGACTCCTGTTAAGCACACATCTGAGTTTGAGTTGGCGGTTGAGGGTTTTGAGCAGTTGTCTTCATTTCGTCCATACTTTGCATTGAGAGTAATCCAAATATCCTGCACAGTTAAACAATGGGATATGAGATTAAGCTGATTATTATTAAGATAAGAATAGAGAATATGCATAAAACGAGCATTGGTAATTTTATTCTTCTTATTTGACAAATCTCCCAAATTTTCAATAATATTCCAATATTCTAAATTAACATATTTTAAATAGGAAACCATTTCTGATTTCCAAATTAAAAAATCTGTACCATTAAAAATAACTGGAATACGAATCGACTGACTCTCAGAAGGCTGACAACTAGGAATCACCATTTCTCTAGAGTTAATGAATACCAGGCTTTGATACCACTTGTAGTCGCCTTTATCGAGGATTTTAATCACACCCCGGTGGCCTACAAGCGTATCTCAGACACTGATTTTACGTCCTGCCTCTCGACACTGGACAACCCGATTGGGGCATGTAGGGGCAAGAGTCAATACTTCTCCACTTGATCATAGAGCGAGAACCACCTATCACGCTGTCACCTTATACCAGCTCTGATATCGATTGTTGGATCTAGATTAAACTTAAAGGGGGGTGAATAGGGTTTATTACAGTTTTGAATTGTTATTAAAATAAATCACAGCACAGATAATCAGCGGGAAAATAAATGCAATAAATAAATAATACACAAATATACCTAGCTTCGGCAGCCTCTGCCTACTGCTGCATTCACTAAGGTTTCTACTAGGTGTTAATAACAGATCCCGCTTACAGACCCTGTAAAATCGTACTCCCTGCTCCTGTCCTCAACCTACGCTCAAAATCCTAGACTAATCTAATCCCCTAGATCAGACTTCCCCTGATTACAACCCCGTAACCAATAACCCTAGTTTTTGCAGACTCTAGTAAACGGCTAGTTAATACCCTAACTGGTTCCTCTAGTTTTTTTTACAGAGACTAGAAAAACTATTCGGACGGTTTACAGAACAAATTAAAATACAACACAAAAAAACTTGAACAAATAAGAAAACCCTTATCCCTTTGACATAGAAAAATAGGCTTAGCCTAAGTCAAGTACGTCGGCCCATTTTTTTTGTCCCGATCTCTCTTCTATCTCAATAACAATGGCGGCTGAGAAATTAAAATTAGGGTTCTCTTTGAATCTCCAAATCGTGATTGCTGAAAGATTATTCTTTGATTATATTCTCTGAGGCTTTGAATGAATGATGGAATTGATCGAATCCTTGCGTTTGTTCCTTGTCACCGATTCGGGAAATTATTGCAATCGAAAACTTTGGTGAGTGTATTTTGAGTCGATTTGATTTTTGCTCTTTTTAAAATTGTGGGTTTTTGGTTTTCTATTTCACTTTGCTGATAATGAATAGGTGTTAATATATATGATTATATAATCATAGTAATGCTCTGATTTCAGTGTATTGACTCGACTAATTTGTTGCAGTTTTCTCTTTTGCTTGAATTACCTCGGCTTTGATTTCCTCTGTAAATTTCCTTGATTAAAAATTGGAAATTATTGATTTTGTTGTCTTGATTTTCTTGCTCGAAATGTTGCTGTGATTCCTCGATTTATTTGTTGCCTTTTGTAGCCTCAACTAATTGAATTCGGCCTTGAAAAAATAATGGAAATTTATTAACTTGCCAAGTATGAATATTTTGAATAACCTGTATTCTCGGAAAGAATTCTTGGCTTGAATCACATTAAAAAATTCCTTGATTTACACCGAAATCAAAATGTATGCTATGAATTGTTTGAGTGATTCTTCCAATGCTGGAAATGCTGTTGTATTGATCATACTGACATGTTGTTGCCATGTATAGTGTGATTCCATCACTAGTGCCACATTTTCTTTACTTTTCATTTCAGCAAAACCTGGAAATATAGAATATTAATTTTGTTGCTCAAATCATACTCAGCAAAATTAATTTCTTTGCACCAATTTGCATTTTCCTGCTTCACTTTTCATTTCTTGTTCACCCTTGTGCTCGACCAAGATTGTTGGGCCTTGATCACCATGCGTTTTGCTTCACCATAGTGTATGCACCCTCTTGATACTTGCATTTCCAGTTTGCTTGTCATTAATATGTGCACACTCTTTAATCGATACTGTCTTGCTTCTAATGTTGACTGAATTGCTTGAGTATGAATCATGTTGCTGTGTCACTTCTGAACATTTCAAAAGTTTTGCTGTAGCTCAATTGTACACTTGCTGTTTTTGAAGCTGCCATGACAACTTAAACTGATTGTCTTGATCCATGTTTGCATGAACATATGTGGGCTGCCATGAACATAATGTGCACATGCACAATTACTATTGCTGCACCCATTTGCAATTGCACACCATTGTCACATATTGGCTGCACCTGCTTTATGAACATGAACTTTATTCACCACTGTGTAGTATATTTGCTTCTTAAGTCTTCTGAACCATGATGATATGTACTTATACATGAGCTCTTTGTAGTTGTCTTACCACTTTTGCATGTTGTGCTGAAACATTTGCCTGATCATTGTTGCATTTGTCATGCTGAGTTGCACTTGAAGATTTTTGCTATATACTCCACCATATGTTTGCTATGTCACCCATATTTGCTTCTACACTTAATCAAAAACCTGTTGGACGTACATGCTCGGCTCAGTCATGCAACAACTATGCACACGCACTCTTACCATAATTCATGAACTTAGAACATGCTGCTGCCTTCATGTGTACACTTGCTGTTGCACACCATACTTGTATAATGCCATGCTATTGTTTCATTTTAACCATCCTGTAGCTGCTTAGTCATTTATGACTTGCTTGGCCCGACACTTGACTTGTATTCACTTCTGCACTCAGAACTTGGTGTTGTATTTGTGCTTTGCCACTATTCCATTTTGTTGTTTTCATTTGCATGTTGTCCCTTGTGCTAGACCATGATTATGCTGCTTGCCTTTGATGTATACACATATGTGTATATATATATATATATACGTATGTGTGTGTATATATATATGTGTGTGTGTGTATGTGTGGCTACATTGTTGTGTGTTCATGGATACTTGCGGCACATCTGTGTTGTCTAGCTTTACCTGACACATCATATTTGATATGTTTTTCCCTACACAGAAATATGTGTATATACATACACATGTATGTGTATACATGTATAGTGCATGTGCAGATTATATATATTTGAGCACTACAGATGATTTGTCTACCTTGTGGTATTTACAGTGTATCACTGTGAATATCACAAGCTGTTTAGACACATATGGATATATATAAATTAGATCAAGTCATGAAAAATGATGAGAAACACACCGAAATTCTGAGGCAAATAAAATTTCCAAAATAAAATTTATATTTGCTAGAATATGAAATTACTTCTGTTCTATATACTGTGTGTGTGTTTCTGTATATGACAGGTATGAAGACTGGACTGACTGAAAACTGTGAAGACAGAAGACTGAAAGACAAAAGATTTAGCAGAGAATGTATATGTGCCAGTGTATATGAGTCAAAGTGAATTTATACATAAAATTGTATATGAGTAAGATTTGGCTACTTGATAAGAAGCTGTATATGTATGAAATGAAATTTAAATGTGAGATGTACAAATAGTGGAGTTACAAGAGTTGAACTATTTGAATGTATGAAATAAAATATTTATATTTAAACAAAATACTGTTGAATATTTGAATTCGCGTGTAGTCGTATTCTATTTAAATTTAAATATTATTTTTTTATCTGTGATGTATATATAAAATAGAACAGTAACAAACACATTTAATAATAAAATATATTTGTTTGTTATCATCAAACAAAAATCATATAATTCTGTATACATCTGCGTTATATACAACACTTATACTTGATGGGCGATGGACTTGCGAAAATGGAGCTAGTGTTCGCAGTCATGAAGATAGTTTTAGGAACATTAGTGGCTCATTTTCGGGTGCATAGCTCTTTGAGACACTTGGCATATTATGGAATTTGTTCGATGGTGTCTAAGAGTGGAATATTGATACGAACTTGTTTGAAGATTTCAAGATTTTTTTTTGAAATTCACATCCTACTTCATATTGTGAAGTCTATGAGGATATGGAGCTACTAGTTTATAGACTCTTTCAGAGTTTTGATCGTTTCAAGAAGAAGGTTTCGATATAGGAAGTGAAGGAGGTAAAGGAGTAGAGGATGTGATGTTGGGATTGCCAGCATTAGAGGAAGATATATTGTCTGGCTTGCCGACATTAGAAGAATAGATGTTGGGATTGCCAACATTCGAAGAAGATGGAGATTTGGAAGGTTCAGAAGAATCATGGTTTTAATCGTTTTTCCGAACTTAATGGTAGTGCTAGCATTAACCGAATTATTATTTTTGTCCTCACAAGAATGTCACATTATGAGAATTATATTTTGGGTTCACCTCAGGTTGACTTGGCAATTTCCCTTTCTCGTTACTTTTCATTAGTTCCTTCATCATTCATCATTTGTTCGAGTTTGGCATCCTGATCGTTTATTTCTTTCTCTAATTGAACAATTTCTTGAGAAGATTGAGGAGACTGAGTTGATGGCTGAAAGTTAACATGCCTATATGGTTGACTTGAAGGCTTAGATTGGGATGAAACTTGAGAAGTTTGAGGATTGGAAATTGGAACTTGGTAATTCGGATTCGAAATCATGTGTGATGGATTAGAAACATTATTGGGATTAGACCACGAGAAATTTGGATGATTTCTCAAACTAGGGTTATATGTCGATGAGTAAGAACCATTTTGAGCTATGACATTTGCTTGATCTTGAGGGTAATAATGAGGTTGTCCTTCTATGATTTGAGGAGTTTGAGATTATAAGGGAATTTGAAGTGGGTCCACAACATGCACTCCTCTAGTGGAAGTACGGATGGGAACACGGATTGATTCCCATTGCATGTCCTTTTCAGAATAATTTCTAAGAATTCCCAAGCTTCATCAGCTGTTTTAGACATAAATTCTCCTCCACACATTCATTCTAGTTGTGTGCGATTTTAATAGTTTAGCCCTTCATATTCAATTTGACATAAATTATGTTTTGGAATTGCATGATGAGGACAACTATATAGAAGTTGGATGAATCTATCAAAGTATTTTGAAAAAGTGTCCCCTTCGTTTTTGAGAAAATTGATTTATATCAATTCGGATTTTTAGAGTTTTATGGAAAGGGAAAAATTTCTCCAAGAACACGGTGAAAAATTCATCCCAGCTTCTTATGGAATGTTTCGGAAGAGAATTTAGCCATCGTTTTGAGCTTTCAAGTAATGCAAATGGAATTTTCCTTAGCTTGATTGATTCGTTAGCTAATTGTTGCATTCTAGTTGTGGATGAATACAATTCAAATTCACATAAAAATTCGTAAGCATTTTCAGAACCAATAAAATTTGGTACCCCTTGAATAAAAGATTGTTTAAGCTCAAAATTTCCTTCGACTGGTGGAAATATGATAATAGAAGGTTGAACAGTCCTAGTGGGGTAACATTATTCTCGAAGAGATAAGGGTCTATCCATTCCAAGATTGAGATTTGGAAAGTTTTGATTAATTTGATTATAATCCATGTCGTTTGAAAATTTTTGGTTTATCTGAGAACCTTTAGGAGAATTTTGGTGGCTAACGCTTTTCTCACTCATCGTTATCAAATATGGAAAATTCAAAACTTAAATTTGACACAAGTGCCTGCTATTACAAAATAAATAACGTACTCAAATATATCTTATTAGTTGATAACCTCTATTTGAAGGGGGAAGTGGGTCGTATGGTCATTCATGTATAGTATAAATACTAAGGGATACGAATAATGTTTTACGGGTAGTATGCAACCGCTTTTGCTAGAAGTTCAATAAATTGAACTAATATATATCTGTGACCAAACCCTTGAGATAATCAATTTCATAAAATACACTATTGTAGTTAAAAATTTTGAAATATCTAATCAGATTTTATTGTTGAAACGATGAGAGTGATTGTTTTAATTATGGAAATTTCAGCCGAACTCAATAATCAGATAATAATAACTGCAGAAATTAAAAATTGGACAAGCAAGCCGTTGCCCCTATAGAAATTTTTTACAAGCAATTTCTATATATTTTCTTTGCAATAGAGCACCTGTAGAGTTCAATTTTTTTTATAGTGGGGTAGGGCTATCCGTCCAGAAAATTTGAGTAGTGCTCATGTTTCAAACTACAGTGTTTGCAAATTGGTTGATCTCTGAATTTCTTGTTCGTTTGCTTGAATTCTTTCTCACTTTGATCTTTGATTTTGGTGTCCTTTTTTTGAAAATAAAATAAATCAAATGAAAAGAAAACTGAAACTGACACGATAAATAAAATAAAACAAGCAAAACTACTCAGCTAAAAAAATAAAAATTAAGCCTAAAAAGAAAAAAAAGTAAACTCACTCCTTTTTTTAGAGAATGAGACAAGTACGAACACAAGCGAAACCTCAACACTAAAATGAAATGGCAAAGTGAACCTATATAAAAAATAAACAAAACTCAAACTCATGCACTCAACTTAGTACCCATGCTACACAGACTTAAAAACAAAAACGAATCCTACCTGTTTTCCACGGAGATCAATATAAAACTAGTATGCCTAGAAAAAATGATAAAAGGCATCTGATCTTTCACCCTCTTTTCAGAAAAAAATCAAAATTTGATTCCCCTCAAAACAAATAAAATCGTCAGCCCTCATACTTGTCAAACAAAACACGCCTTACTCAAAACGCAACAACATGCACTACTTCTCCGTTTATTCTTTTTTATTTTACTCTTACGTATATAAAATACAAAGCTCTGAGAAAAACAAAGCGCACAAAAGGTGGATCTCACTTCCAAAATTAACCTACGCTCCTTTTATTCTCAGTAACAAAAACAATTTGGAGTCCCCTTTCCTTTCCTGTTTGTCATGCGCGGTTAACAAGCCAATAAAGGAATTGCTTTTTTTTTAATTCAAAATCAATTTGGGAATTTGGTTGTGTTAAAGGTCCTCGAATTGGATGCCATTGGTTTTGATGTTCAGTGAGGGTGTTTGATGCAGTTGCGATTTGGGTTTGTTGTTCCGATGAGGCGATGTGGGTTGCCGGATGTTGAGGAATGTTGTCGAAATGTATAGCAGTTATGGGATAATCAGGTCCGAATGTAGAATTACTGTTTACAGATCTGGCCGGTTTTTTTGTTTGTATGGTTATGGAAGCAGCGGTTTGGTGGTTTTGTAATGGATGATGGTCGAATTGTGGTGGATGGTGTTGTGTAAGTGGAAGATGGAAAGGAACTGTGTAACACTCCGAATTTTCAGTTAACACTAAATTAAAAAATTAAAGTGTACTTAATTCAAAATGTGGGAATTGTCTACATCAAAGAGATGAACAATTCTAAATCAAAACTAAATCAAAACAGCAATTGTCTACATCAAAGGCGAGCATTTCAACTCCAGAATTCAGATTCCAGAAATCAAGATCGTCGTTTGTTGTAAGTGCTATTATCTTTTAGATGTAAATAAATTTAAGACGTGATTTGATATAAAGTGAAAAATGGAATTATACCATGTTGTATAATATTGATGATGCTAATTCATACTGGTGTATTGCGATGATTTTATCATGAATTGTATTGGAATGTTTGTGGTTTGTTGGGCTTGGTGTTGGATCTATTAAGCATTGAAAGTGAAACTATCAATATCCTATGCAGGTTATATGTTTCATGTTAGGATCTACATATATATGTTTATATGTTTATGCAAGTTGTATGTATTATGTTAGACCCAAGTCAAGATCTACATATATATGTTTTATGTTAGATCCATTATTCCTGCATGATTAAATCCATATATAAGTTCATATGTCCATATGCAAGTTATAAGTTTATGATTGCATCCATGCCAAGATCCATTTAGGTTCACATGATTAATACAAGTTTCATGTTAAATCTAAAACTAGATCTATATTTATATGCATGTTTGTAAAGTGGATTTATACAAGTTCACACGGTTAGATCTAGTTCACACCTATATGATAAAGTCAAAATTATACATACTTTAGAGATGGACATGTCATAATTATGTAATATGCTAGTTTATAATTGAAGTTATGTTCACACATGCCTAGATCTACATAGTAACATGTTTAGGCTTATGATTATTTAAGTATAAATTATATGCAAGTTCGTGTGACATGTTAAATTATATAAATGATGTTTTATGCCAAATTACATGATATGTGTTGATTTTAACCTAGGTTATGCATGTTCCTTTCTTTTATCTCTCGCTTATGAATTGGGCTAATATGCGGGCCAAATGACTTATGTGATTAATACGAACGAACAAACGGGGGTAACATTGGGATTATTATTAAATCAAAACATGCAAATATGTAGGTGGGCCCAAAACCATGCAAATGGTTAAGGGCATGAATGGTATAATTTATATACCATTAGTCTTGAATTAAAACATGTGACATGAAAACACTTGTAGAAATTTACATATATATAAAATGTAAATTTAGAAAAGACGAATATGCCTAACCCGAAGTTAGATTGAGTTACGGTATAAGACTGCCCGGACCCGCCCGGCAAATCCAGCAACCGTAACAATACCTATCTAATGTGCGTGGTTAGAGCATTGAGCCCAAAAGGACCCGAGGTTAGACTGAGTTGCGGTGTAAACCTTCCCAGAACCGACCGGCACATCCAGTGGCCGCAACAATATCTATCTAATGTGAGTGGTTGGTGCTTTAATGAAAGAATTAAGGCTGAGTCAAGGTTGGTAGGGTTAAGTCAAATTAAGGAAACACTTAACCAAATTCAATAAGTTAACTAAAATGATGGGCGGGGTTAGGTTAATATGAACACTTAACAAATTTAACATGTTGATTAAGAAACCCTAGTAACGGGGACCCATTTCAGCAGTAACCCACTTAGATGTATCATGGTACCCTGAACTATGCAGGGTGGGGCACAATTACTGGGCTGATTATAAGCGGTCAAAACGACGGCGGTTGGTGCAACAATGTAGGTTCCGGCGGAGTACGGGCATGCACGTACTCCAAAGTGGAAAAAGCAGGCAATGGGCATTAGTAGTATACACTATGCACTTTTGAATCGTGTCGGGTTGCCACCATAGGACTTGATACACCCCATGGTGGGACCAACACAGGTGTCTTCAATCAATCGGGGGCCGTATGACACACGTGACAAATGTATGTGAGTAGGAGCCGATCATTAAAAAGGGGGATCACATCACCATGAATATGGGGTGCCAGTTGGAACAAGTATGAATAGGTGCAGAGAAGTAAGAGTGGGTGCGATAGCTAAATCTAGTTAAATCTTACTTTACCTCATTTTAGGACTACCCTGTCCTTATGGTATCATTCTAAGTGCAGTTTATTCATGTCATAGTCTTTTACTTGTTTGCCTGCTATTAAATAACTGGACTTACCAGACTTATGTCTGACCCATTTTCCTTTCGCTTCTTTTCTTCCGTCCCCCCCCCCCAAAGGTAGCCAAGGAGGGAATAGCTCAGCTTAATTTTGGACCGTTCATCTTTCCAAGCTTGAAGATTCTGTGATGTATTGCTTGGAATCTTTTATCTTTGGCTATGGCTTTGGACACACCACACTTGGGGATTTATGCAGTTTTAATTATGTTTTATGCTTCTTTATTTAATAATCAAGACAGAGATTATGACGTAATGTTTAGGAAGTAATTATGAGACAATTTACTGTAATGTTTTTTGTATTGAACTACGTATGAAATAAAAGTTTGTTTTCCGCTGCTTATATTTATATCTGTCTTGTAAATTTTCTTTGTCTTGTACCTATAACCCTCCACCAAAGTTAAGGCATTCCCTTTGTGAGTGACCTTAACGGAGGTGGGGTGTTTCACTTGGTATCAGAGCAGAAGGTTACTAGATCAGATAAAATTTATGAAATTATTTTCAAAAACCAGTTTTAAAGAAGCATTTTTCAAGAAAAAGTGTTGTTTTATTTTAAAAAGGCATAATCCCCCAAAGCCATATGCACTATCTTTCTATCCTTAGTTTTGAATCTTTCCTTTCTGTTTCGGCATGTCTGGGGAACAAAATATCCCTGATATCCAAGAGGGCGTGCCGATACCTGGTTGGTTCAGGAGGTACCTAGAAGCTACGTCCAATGGCGCGGGCCCAGCAAACATTCCTCCTCCCCAGGCCGCAACTCCTCCTCCTCCTCCAAGAGGGAATGCTTTCGCAAAAACGTGTAGAGACTTTCGGGTCATGGGTGGAAAGGATTTCAAAGGGACTGAGTCGTTCGTGGAAGCAAGGAACTAGCTCAAAGAAACTGAGGATTTGTTTGTTATCTTCGAGATAGAAGATAGGAAGAAGATACAGTTAGTGGTGTGGTTGCTTAAGGACGAAGCCTCCTTCTGTTGGGAGGTTACTAATGATGAGAGACCGGTTGAAACTTGGGAGGATTTCAGGATGAGATTTGAAATGAAATTCCTCTCACAAGCTGAAAGAAGTCTACAGATGGAGAAGTTCTTATTTCTTAAGCAAGGAAGTATGACGGTCAAAGTGTATGTCAACCAATTCAACCAGCTTGCTAGATTCGGACTGGATTTAGTCAACACTCCGCATAAGAAGGCTTTCCTTTTTGTCAAGGGATTGAATGAGCCATTGCACAGCCTAGCCATGACGCATGTACCCATGGGAGCGACTTATGAGACGATAGTAGACATGGCACTCTTATACGAGGAAGATAAAGGCAAGAAAGAGACAAAGGTGGAAGTGCCTCAAGAAAAGAAAGCGGAGGGATCTCCGAACAAGAAAGCTGATTCAAAGAAAGGCGGGAAGAACAACAAACCCCGTGACAAGAGGAAATGTAATTTTTGTGGCATTCCTGGACATCTGGTGAAGGATTGCAGAAAGAAGAAGAGAAGATGAGTGGTGGTTGTTTTCATTGCGGTGAGACAGGACACATGGCTAAGGACTGCCCAAAGAAGAAAGGGAAAGGGCAAAGGACAGGATCCACTTCTAGAGGGCAGGTTCATGCTCTCATGGCACCTCAGCAAGTACGAGGTAGAAATATTTCAGTAGAAAGTTTAGTTTATCTTTATGATCATCCAGTTCGCACTCTCTTTGATTCTGGCGCATCGTACTCCTTTATTTCTACTGCTTTAGTTGAATCTCTACACCTAGACACCAGTATAGTAGAGGATCCCTTGGTTGTTTCAAATCCAATTGGGGGCTCAGCTTATTTTTCAATGGTTTGTTTGGATTTGAAAATTTCTATTCTAAGTGTTGAATTTAGATGTAATGCCTTTGTTTTGGGCTTCACGGGCTACGGTTTGATTCTAGGCATGGACTGGCTGTCCAGTAATGGTGTCGTCCTTGATTGTGAAAAGAGAGTGGTTAGACTCATGACTTGCCTCGGTAACACTCTCAAAATCTCTTGTAATCCCATGAACTCTGTTATGCTTAGTTATATAGAATCGCTTGATGCTTCTGTTGAGAACTTGCAGTCTGTTAGAGTAGCCCGTGAATACTTGGATGTGTTCGAGGAGGTGAAGGGCTTACCTCCGAAGCGGGAGATAGACATCCGTATATATCTCGTTGATAATGCAAAGCCCGTTGCTCTACGCGCTAGACACATGGCTCCAAGAGAGAGAAAAGAACTCAGCAAGCAAGTTAAAGAGTTACTTGAAAAAGGGTTTATAAGGCGGAGTATTTTGGAATGGGGTGCTCCAGTAGTATTCGCAACAAAAGCGGATGGTTCGCTTCGCCTATGCGTTGATTATAGGGAGCTAAACAAGCTGACTAAGAAGAATAGGCACCCGCTCCCTAGAATAAACGACTTGTTTGATCAGCTTGTAGGTGCATAGGTTTTCTCCCAACTAGATTTGGCTACCGGATTTCACCAGCCAAGGGTGGCTGAAGATAGCATTGATAAGACCGCATTTAGGACTCCAGACGGTTTTTTGAATGGCTTGTCATGCTTTCGGCTTGACAAACGCACCTGCCTATTTCATAGACTTGATGAGTAGGGTGTTTAGGGAGTTCCTCAATAAATTCGTAGTGGTCTTCGTGGATGATATTTTTATCTTCTCAAAAAGTGAAGAAGAACATGCTCGGCATTTAAAAGTCATGGAGACTCTTCGTGCCCATCAGTTGAAAGCCAAATTCTCCAAATGTCATTTTTGGAAAGAAGAAGTAAGGTTTCTTGGACATGTGGTGTCCAAAGAGGGGTTAGCCGTGGACCCCGCAAAAGTAGTGGCGGTGCAAGACTGGAAAGTTCAAAAGAACGCCACTGAAATCCGAAGCTTTCTTGGACTAGCAGGCTTCTATCGAAAGTTCATTAAAGACTTTGCGAAAATCTCAGCTCCACTTACAAGGTTGACGAAGAAGAACCTAGTTTTCTCTTGGGATTTGGATTGCGATATTGCTTTCGAACGCTTGAAAAGGGCTCTTACAACAGCCCCAGTTCTGACATTGCCAGACGGAAGCAAAATATTTATAGTATACACAGATGCATGCGGGACGGGACTAGGCGCTGTCTTGATGCAAGAAGGGTAGGTAGTAGCTTATGGTGGAAGACAGTTGAAAGTACATGAGAAAAATTACCCTACCTACGATTTAGAGTTGGCTGCCATCTTTTTTGCGCTTAAGTCTTGGCGCCATTATCTCCTAGGTGAGAAGTTTGAATTGTATACTGACCATAAATCATTGAAGTACCTTTTCTCGCAGAAAGATCTTAACTTGAGGCAACAGAGGTGGATGGAGTTCCTCGCTTCATATGATTTTGAGATTTCCTATACTCCTGGCAAGGGCAACGTATTAGCAGACGCCGTGAGTAGAAAGAAGCTAACCTTAGGCCCTCTCTTTGTAGAAAGGAAAAGCTTGGAGTTCATAGCCAACTTTGACTTTAGACCCTCCTCATAATTTGTACCTAGCTTGTTAGCAACATTGGAACTGCGGCCTACGCTTTTGGACTCAATAGGGACCGCACAACGTGAAGACCCTCAGCTAGTTGATGTTATGGATAAGATAATTAAGGGTGAGACTTCTAGTCACCTCAGTAGATACTCCATCGATGATAAGGGTTGGCTGAGACGGGATGGAAGGCTATGCATCCCACAAACTAGGGATTTGGTGAAGATGGTTCTCGAAGAGGCATACCATTCTAAGTTGACCATACACCCAGGTGGGGAAAAAATGTACAAAGACATAAAGAGAGTTTTCTTTTGGAATGGTATGAAGAGGGATGTAGCTGAATTCGTTTCTAAGTGCATGATATGCCAGCAAGTTAAGGCGGAACAAAAGAAGCCTGGTGGTTTGCTTCATCCTCTAGAGGTCCCACACTGGAAATGGGATAGCATTTCAATGGACTTCATTGATGGGTTGCCTAGGTCAAGAAGGGTCAATACTAGTATTTGGGTAATAGTGGACAGGCTCACAAAAAGCGCTCACTTTATACCTATCAAGAGTAGAAGGACTGCCTCGTCTCTAGCGTCCCTTTAACTCAACGAGATAGTTCGACTCCATGGGATACCCTCCAGTATAGTGAGTAATCGAGACCCTATCTTAATGAGCAAGTTTTGGAGGAGTTTGCAAGAGGCTGTAGGCACACAGCTATGTTTAAGCACGGCCTATCACCCTCAAACCAATGGTCAGACGGAAAGGGTGAACAGAGTATTGGAAGATCTTTTGAGACTTTGCATTCTTGACTTTGGAGGAACTTGGGAGGATCATCTCCCTTTGGTCGAATTCGCATACGACAATAGCTACTAAGCCACCATAGGTATGGCACCTTTTGAAGCTTTATACGGAAAGCCATGTCGATCTCCGACTTGTTGGTGGGAGTCCACAGACAAAGTCATACTTGGGCCAGACATGATTAGAGAAACTTCAGAGAAAGTAGAGTTGATATGAAGAAGAATGAAAACAGCCCAAGATAGGCAGAAGTCCTACGCAGAGAAAAGAAGGACCGACCTTGAATTTGAGGTTAGGGACAGGGTTTTCCTCAAGGTATCTCCTTCAAGGAACGTCGTTCGCTTTGGATCCGCAGGAAAGCTAGCACCAAGATTTGTAGGACCATTTCCTGTCATCGAGAAGATTGGGAAGATGGCTTATAGAGTACAGTTGCCCGAGAGGTTTGCTGGAGTTCATAATGTCTTTCATGTCTCTCACCTGCGGAAGTGCTTACATGAGTCTGCGGAAGTGGTGGAACCAAGCATGTTAGAAGAAGTAGAAGTTGAACGGGAAGCGACTGTAAGGAGAGTTCCAACTCGTATTTCAGGTACAGAAGTCAAATAGCTACGCGACCGTGAAGTCAAGCTTGTTAAAGTTCAATGGAGCAACGCCGAGGAAGACACGACTTGGAAAACTGAGAACAGAATACATGCGGCCTAGCCTTTTCTTTTTTAGGGTACATCCTTGATCCCTTTTTCCTTAAGTTTATGCTTGTATCTATCTTTTTAGGTATATCTCCTTGATCTTATCCTTTATCCTTAGGTAGAAACTCATTTGGATGTAAACATGTAATTGAAACATGTTATGGTTGATTGTTGCCAAGTGGTTGCAAGTGGTTGCTAGTGGTTGCTCGTGGATGCATATACACACACATTAGGTGTTAGATCGGCTCGGTCACTTTCATCTTGCATATGCATATATGTATTTGTATATGGATTGAAACTTGATGTGTTATCATATGGACGTTGCATTTGTATGAATGATTGTGCACTTATGTAGAAAATCTTGAGTAGGAAAAATTGCATACATAATGAATTCATGGCACTTACATAATTTGCATTAAGGAGGTCAACTGAATCAGTAGACCGCCTGATTTTGCATTAGATAAGGACATGTACACACACTATGCATATGGTCATGAAGCATTAGAAGTCTTTTAAGGATAATGGACGCCTGTGTTTGATGGTCGAGTAGATGGACGATTGGATGGCAGAATTTACGTTCTTCTCGACTTGAAGATTTCGGGGACGAAATCCTTTAAGGTGGGGAGAATGTAACACTCCGAATTTTCAGTTAACACTAAATTAACAAATTAAAGTTTACTTAATTCAAAATGTGGGAATTAAGAGAAATGGGTTACGCCGTTGCGTTCGTCTCGGAATTCTGATTGAGATAGAGTCCGAGTTTGCGTGAATTGGACTTAGTATGAAGAAGTTATGGCCTTCAGAAGTTTCAGGAATTCAAATAATTTCAAACAGCTCGAAACAGAATTCAAAATTCGAAACAAAAGTCAGAAGCGGGCTAGGCCGGAAAATTCCCGCCCAGACCCTGGTCGACCAAGGGGTCGACCCTAGTGCCGACCTCCCCCCGTACAGGTCGACCTGGGGGTCGACCTGCCCCCTTGGCCAAATCTGAATTTGGATGACTTATGACCTATTGCTGAGTCACCGGGGTTTCTGGATAGTTCTAATCTGGTCTGAACGGTTGTGGTTATTTCTAGGTTCGTCTGACGGCTCTAATTAAACTGAAATTCTATATAAGCAACCTAAATCTAAACCCTAAATCATATTAAAAATTGAACCTATAGCCGTCATGCTGCCGTTACACGACCTAGAGTAGCCGCCACTTGAAGCAAACAAAGAGACGAACAAATCTAAATCAAAACTAAATCAAAACAGCAATTGTCTACATCAAAGGCGAGCATTTCAACTCCAGAATTCAGATTCCAGAAATCAAGATCGTCGTTTGTTGTAAGTGTGGTTATCTTTTAGATGTAAATAAATTTAAGACATGATTTGATATAAAGTGAAAAATGGAATTATACCATGTTGTATAATATTGACGATGCTAATTCATATTGGTGTATTGCGATGGTTTTATCATGAATTGTATCGGAATGTTTGAGGTTTGTTGGGCTTGGTGTTGGATCCATTAAGCATTGAAAATGGAACTATCAATATCCTGTGCAGGTTATATGTTTCATGTTAGGATCTACATATATATGTTTATGCAAGTTGCATGTATTGTGTTAGATCCAAGTCAAGATCTACATATATATGTTTTATGTTTGATCCATTATGCCTACATGTCCATATATATGATCATATGTCCATATGAAAGTTATAAGTTTATGATTGGATCCATGCCAAGATCCATTTAGGTTCACATGATTAATACAAGTTTCATGTTAAATCTAAAACTAGATCTATATTTATATGCATGTTTGTAAAGTGGATTTATACAAGTTCACATGGTTAGATCTAGTTCACACCTATATGATAATGTCAAAATTATACATACTTTGGAGATGGATATGCCATAATTATGTCATATGCTAGTTTATAATTAAAGTTATGTTCACACATGCCTAAATCTACATAGTAACATGTTTAGGCATATGATTATTTAAGTATAAATTATATGCAAGTTCATGTGACATGTTAAATTATATAAATGATGTTTTATGCCAAATTACATAATATGTGTTGATTTGAACCTGGGTTATGCATGTTCCTTTCTTTTATCTCTCGCTTATGAATTGGGCTAATATGCGGGCCCAATGACTTATGTGATTAATACGAATGAACAAACGGGGGTAACGTTGGGATTATTATTAAATCAAAACATGCAAATATGTAGGTGGGCCCAAAACCATGTAAATGGTTAAGGTCATGAATGGCATAATTTATAAACCATTAGTCTTGAATTAAAACATGTGACATGAAAACACTTGTAGAAATTTACATATATATAAAATGTAAATTTAGAAAAGACGAATATGCCTAGCCCGAGGTTAGATTGAGTTACGGTATAAGACTGCCCGGACCCTCCCGGCAAATCCAGCAACCGTAACAATACCTATCTATTGTGGGTGGTTAGAGCATTGAGCCCAAAAGGACCCGAGGTTAGACTAAGTTGCGGTGTAAACCTGCCCAGAACCGACCGGCACATCCAGTGACCACAACAATATCTGTCTAATGTGAGTGGTTGTTGCTTTAATGAAAGAATTAAGGCTAAGTCAAGGTTGGTAGGGTTAAGTCAAATTAAGGAAACACTTAACCAAATTCAACATGTTAACTAAAATGATGGGTGGGGTTTGGTTAATATGAACACTTAACAAATTTAACAGGTTGATTAGGAAACCCTAGTAACGAGGACCCATTTCAGCAGTAACCCACTTAGATGTATCATGGTACCCTGAACTAGGCAGGGTGGGGCACGATTACTGGTATGATTATAAGTGGTCAAAACGACGGCGGTTGGCGCAGCAGTGTAGGTTCCGGCGGAGTACGGGCGTGCACGTACTCCTTAGTGGAAAAAGTAGGCACTGGGCATTAGTAGTATACACTGTACACTCTATAATCATGTCGGGCTGCCACCATAGGACTTGATACACCCCATGGTGGGACCAGCACAGGTATCTACAATCAAGTGGGGGCAAGATGACACACGTGACAAATGTATGCGAGTAGGAGCCGATCATTAAAAAGGGGGATCACATCACCATGAATATGGGGTGCCAGTTGGAACAAGTATGAATAGGTGCAGAGAAGTAAGAGTGGGTGCGATTGCTAAATCTAGTTAAATCTTACTTTACCTCGTTTTAGGATTACCCTGTCCTTGTGGTATCATTCTAAGTTCAGATTATTCTTGTCATAGTCTTTTTCTTGTTTGCATGATATTAAATAACTGGACTTACCAGACTTATGTCTGACCCATTTTCCTTTCGCTTCTTTTCTTCCGTCCCCCCCCCCCCCAGGTAGCCAGGGAGGGAATAACTCAGCTTAATTTTGGACCGTTCATCTTTCCAAGCTTGAAGACTCTGTGATGTATTGCTTGGAATCTTTTATCTTTGGCTATGGCTTTGGACACACCACATTTGGGGATTTATGCAGTTTTAATTATATTTCATGCTTCTTTATTTAATAATCAAGATAAAGATTATGATGTAACGTTTTGGAAGTTATTGTGAGACAATTTACTGTAATGTTTTTTGTATTGAACTACGTATGAAATAAATGTTTGTTTTCCGCTGCTTATATTTATATCTGTCTTGTAAATTTTCTGTGTCTTGTACCTATAACCCTCCACAAAAGTTAAGGCATTCCCATTGTGAGTGACCTTAACGAAGGTGGGGTATTTCAAATTGTATTGGAGAAAAGGACGGAAAGGTGTAATGAGAGGGGTGTTTGTGTGGAGATGGAAGAAGAAATATACAGCAAGGAGAAGAAATTTTGGAATGAGTATTTTTTTAAATTATGTTTTTGGTGAAACTTGGAAAAAAAAGGAAAGAAATTGTAAAAGAAAAGAAAATGATTGAAGAAAAAGTAAAGTAATAAAACAAAAATTGATAAGTTTTTTTCTCTTGTTTAGAGGATTGATAGTACCAATGTAACTAATACACTAAATCACCAGTCAAGAATTTTTCTTTTATATATAAAAGAAAAAAAACTAACACGAATCGGAAATTAAATAAATAATAAAATTTAATTGTTACCTCCCCTGTAACGGCGCCAAAAACTTGATTGACACTTTTCAATGAATTAAAAAAGTGTAGATTTATTTTAAATTGCAACCGCACAGAACGTGTAATATGCAGGTCGAACACAGGGAGGAATTTTAAATTTTATTATTTATATATTTCTTGGGCGAGTTAGACAATATTTGGAGATGGTTTTGAATTAATGCTATTGAATTTACTATGGATCCGAATCTAATTAGATCGATACCAAATTCAACAAGTAAAGCAAAAGGACAAATTACTAGAAAAGAAACAACAAACAAAAACAACAGAAAACTAAAGTTAGTATTGCCGTTGAATCTAATCGAACAGTCAATCCTAATATGCAATAAAAAATAACAATAAAAATTAGTGTTCTACCAAAAATAATTGATTAGAAAACACGTATTGTTATAAGGAAAATAATAAACTGGAATGAAGAAAACCTTTATTAAGATAAACAAGAATACAGAAAAAAAAATGGACTCCCATTTACAATGAACACCAGGGATATTTATATAGGATGTAGTCTCCCCTCTCTATGTGAATATAAGGCCTAAAAAATAAATGGAAAAAAAAAATCTTTACAAAGATGAAGGAATATTCCTTTCATGGCGCTTGAATGAAGATTGTAATCAAAGCCTTCCCTTTCTTTTTGCATGGCAATTAAACGTGATTGATTGGATTTGAATTCTTTGAGAGGATTATGCCAAAATTTTAAAATCCTTATTAAGTGCATATTATATGTATATATAGATGCATAAATATGACTATATATATAATATATCACTTAGTCATTTATTCTTCAAAACACATGAGGAGGGGTGCGAAGCATTCGTGTTCCTTTCTTCATAAAAATAGTACTTGCCAAGGATTGAACTCAGGCCACTATGTACATATTTTTATGCCTTTACCAGTGAGGTGCAACATCTTTTGTAATTGATATGGGGAAGTAGCTTTTTCTTTGCAGTTGGCCTTTATTTGAAATGAAGGAGACATTAATTGACAATCTGTAAAAACATACCAAAAATACCCAAAGTAATATTTATTTATTTACAAAAGATAAAATATAAGAGCATAAAATAAACACATTTTTATGTTAATCAAGATACCCAGTGTAAACCGAAGTAAATAACTTGCAGCCAGTTTAATCGTAAGTTAAACGTATATTTGGTTGATGACAGTAGCTTGCGCGAAACGTAGGCCATGGAGCGGGCTCGGCAGCATACGGCGATGCTGAGAAGTGGGCGCGGCCTTGCGATGGTGGCAGCACCGGTATTGGGGTTACGAGGCCCTCCGGTGTTACAGATGTTGATAGAGAAGGGGGAACTCACACGTGGGTGGCTGGCAAAGGCAAGCAGCGATTTAGAGAGGGGGTCGGAGACGATGGCGTCGAGTGGTGGCACCTATTGCCTTAGGTTACAGGTCCAATTTCGATGGTGCTAACGGGTGGAGGTTTTGAATCGCACAGTTCGGCTGAAGGCGGAGGATGGAATTGAGGAAGGCGGCGCGAACGGTGGAGGAGGGAACGATGAAGAGGAAGCACCGATTTTATATTGGAGATCATGATTTTTCTCGAATTGAATTTCGATATAAATTTGAGGAAAGTGGAAAAGGCTAACAGCTAAAATGAAATAGAGAAGAGGGATGGAAACATTCTACTGTAAGAGCACTCCCAACGCAATCAGTTGTTGGAGGTCAAATCAAGCATGGTTGACCACCAACTTCCCCGAACGGGGGGAAGTTGGATTCCCCCTTAGCCGGCTTATTTTAAGCCGGCTAAGGATCTTTGTTTTAAAAAAAACAATGCCTCTACAGGCTATTATTTAGCCTATTTAGGCAAAAAAGAATAATTCCATAGAGGTTAGCCGGCTTATTTAAAGCTGGCTAACTTTAGCCGTCTTTAAATAAGCCGGTTAGACCTCTTTCAAAAGCAACCAACCGGTTTGCTTTGGCAACCTCTAGGGTTGCCAAAGCAACCCGAATTCGGTTTACTGACCCCTCGTTAGGGGTCAGTTGCTCCCCAACCAACACTACATTGGGGATTCTCTAAAGGAAAAAGGGATACGCTAGTTTTATAACAAAAATAAACAAGGGAACCGGTAACAGAAGAGAGACAACACGTGGTAAACAAAATAGAGAGGCAAGGGCAAGTATTGATTTTTTCAGCTGAGTTTGGATAGGTGTTGGGTTAACAGCTAAATCTCTAAATGAAAAGTTATCAGATATTATTTAAGTGAACGTTGCATGTGAGAGAATATGTTAGGCCAAAACACATCTGAAATGGACAACATTGTTTCCTTTTTTTAACGAATTTAAATTTTAAAATTTTTTCCAACCAATAAATTAAATAAGTGTTAGCGCTTTAATTCAAGTTCACAGATAATTAAATTAACATGAACGCACTACTCACGTATTTTATTATGCAATTTATACTTAATGGTTTGAATAAATTTTCACATGAATTAATTGGAATTTTTTTCCAGTTTAAATTGCACCGTTATATTCCAAAATTTCATTCTTTGTTTTACAACGTTAACCGTATTGAAGTAAATATATACTTAACGTTTTATTCAAATAAAATCAACTAATAGTTTAGATTAAAATGTTCAAACTTTATATTCAAAGTCAAATTTTAAAACAATTTGGATTTCTACTTCAAAATTGACTTTTATTCACAATGATTAAATTTCGCATATTCGAAAAAATTAACAATGGTAATAATGCCTGTTTTCTAAAACAACAAAAGAATTCCAATGCTAAATATTCAAATTAGTTAATAATACAAATCACATTTATTAGACGTCGTTCATATTAAAAAAAGAATTCGAAGCCAACAATGTAATTCTCGTTTACTTGACAATGTTGATTAAACTACGAAAGAATATCCCTTAAAAGTATATTCAACTATGTTCATAATAAATAAAATTTCAAATTCAATATCAAAACCTAACTATAATTATTTATTATAATGATAATTTCTTAATCTAACTTATATTCAAACGCCGAACACTCTGGGTCGTTACAGCCTATATATATCAGCATCCAGTAAACCAATCTTCAACTTATTTGTATGAGCAAGAGAAACAGCCAAGATGATTGCATATCTAGGTGAAAACAATATTGTTAGATGAACTGAAAAAAGGGTAACTGAATGCATGACGCTTCCCGTACGATAAGGGACACTGGGGTGGTCGATAGTACGCAGCTTTTCCCTCGCGCTGCGAGGATGTTGTTTCTGGATCCGAACATGGATGCCCAAATGATGCAATATTGGCAAATGATAATAAATAGAAATGAACATACAGATACAAAATGACACCTTCACTCACTTCTAGCTCCCCATGCAGCTTCATCATTGTAGGCATCGATGGCCCAAATATATCAGCATCCAGTAAACTAACCTTCAACTTATTTGTATGAGCAAGAGAAACAACCAGGTTGACTGCATATTTTGGTGAAAACAATATTGTTAGATGATCAAAAAAGGGCAACCCAATACACGAGGCTTCCCGTACGATAACGGGCTGTGGGGAGGTCGATAGAATGCAACCTTTCCCTCGTGCTGCGAGGAGCTGTTTCTGGATTCGAAACTGGACACCCAGGTCAATAGCCAGGTGGCCTTACCGTTGCGCCAAGGATGATAATATCAAGGTAGGCTTTTGCATTAAGTTCGACTAAATGTTTATCCATTGTGTTTTCACTTCAGCTCGGTTTCTAAACTGAGCCTGAGGTGTTGTGGTGTTGTAGATATGATTCTAGTACCTGTTATTTCAGGCAACAAGGCATTAACTTTCGAAGACTAAGATAAAGGGTATTACTCAATATTTTCCAAAAATAATTATTTAAATTCATTTGAAATCGTATTCCTTTCATTTCTATTTCGCTACCTTTTCCTAACATTCCTAACTATATTGTTTCCCATCGGCTCAGCTAGCTGATTTCACTGATTGAATTTTTATTTACTGCGCTTACTGCAAATATCTACAGCTATTTATAAAATTCTTCCAAGTTCTTTTAACTACAACTACAAATAAATGTACATTGCATCAAGCAAAACAGAAGCAAACACAAATAACATTCCCAGACGCAAATACAAATTCGAAACTATGACAAGCAATAAACCCTACGAACCAAAACTAGATATACAATACTTACCAACCGCAGTAGATATTTTGATAAAATTGCAATAGATCTCATAATTACCGAGAAACAACAAAGCACCGAACCCAAACTCCAATTCGCTCGCTTGCTTGAAGGGACGCTGATTTTCCAGAATAATGTTGGGGATTTCGTGGTTTGAGACTATTGGAGGAAGAGGAAATGTCGTACTTCAGACCTCAAGGATCTATTTTATAGATTCTTATCGACTTTTAGGATTCAATAAAGCCTTGGAACAGCGAAATCGAATTCAAAGTTTGTACGACTTTGATCCGATCAAGAACACTCTATAATTTTGATTCTGATGATGAAAGAAAGCAATAAGAATGAAGAGGAGAAGAAGAAGATAAATCTGCAACGTTTTCTGGATTTTGCAACACCTTGTAGGAGTCACACGTTTACATCGTTTGAAACGCTTTTATGGCGTTGCAGATTCTGGAGGAAGAAGAAGATTATGAAAAGTTGTTGAAATAGTTTTCCACGTGGCTAGTTGTAGCAAAAAAGGGACACACCCGTTCATCAAACGCTGCAACAGTTTAAAGCGTTTCAAAGGAAACGCCATGCCTTTACAACGTTTCAGAAACGTTGTCGATCCAGTTTGAATTTAAATGTTGCCGCCATCATTTAAATGCAGTTCTGGTTGGGCTGAATTTCGGCCCGTTACTGCTTGTAAATTCTATCCAAAAATAATATCTATTGGATGAAGACCCGAACCCGAAACCTGTACTCGGCCCGGCCTGCTTCAATTCGGACGGACAGCGGCGACGCGTGTGTGGTCTAGATGCATGGTCTCCCTCCTCACAACAAAGAAAACATTTGGGATCCCCAAGGCCCCAACAACCCTTTGAGAAGCCTACTTAAGTACTTAACATACTTACATATCTTCCATAATGTGGGACAAATACATTTCCTCTTCCTTCATTCTTTCTTTCTCTTCAAAATGAACCGGTGACACCCCACGTCCGTTAATGTCATTCTTTATCAGAATGTATTAAGTTCCATGAAGCGTTATAGGTAAATAGGAACAAAATCATCATAAGATAAATATAAAATAACAGCGGGATTTAAAACTTTATTTTTCAAACAGAAAACATCGTGGTCCAAAATCCAGTTACACATAAGTCTTAAGTACAGAAAACCCATTACATCAAATTTAAAATATATGCCTTGTACTAAAATCATCAGAGTTCAGTAATATAAAATCATAGTCCCCAAAAAGAGCCATATCAGAGTAGACACGTAATGAAAGAGGTACATCTAAGCAGCTCCAAGCAGAAACAGAAGAGAGAAACCTAATCAAGCCTGAGTATTACCACCCTGAGAACCTGGGGGGAAAGGAAGAGAGAGAAAAGGAAACAAAACGGGTCAGACATATAGTCTGGCGAGTCCAGTTACTTTTAGCATACAAATAAGTAAAAGCATCATGACGGGCACATAAACTGGATGAGAGAGATAACGGTATCATAAGACAGGTATAACAAATTGAGCAGGCTAAAAAGAATAAACAGAACAGAATAGATTACGCTTCCCAAATACTTTTCTCTACACCAATACTAGTATAACAAAACAGAATGATCCCAACAAAAACATAATGGTAGACTTTGGTGTACTTATAGTGATGGGTTTTACCCATAATGATAATAAAATGCAGCCCAACAAAAATAACGGGTGTTACCCCAAATGATAATAACGCGCACTCAAAAAAGCAGGACTAGATGTACCCTAATTACTACCCCAATCGATTGGCTCCCTATCCTGTAGATACCCTATGCTGGCCCCAAAGTAGGATGTATCACTTCCTAAAGTGGCGACCCTTTTTCCCGATTGGCATAGCCATATCTACTGGTGTTATAGCGTCTTATTTTCCTGAGCAAGCGGATCCATGCACGCACATGACTCCGTTGGAACGCGCCATCAGACATCTCCACCCAGATGAACCTCTTATAATCAGCTCAGTAAGCATGCCCTGACCCCTACCTAGTTTGAGGTCCCCCTTTAGATACCAGTGTGGGTTACTGACTGATACGGGTCCTATATAACAAATGATGCAGGCCACCCCTAGGCTTGCATCCCCACTACTAGGATTTTGACAGGTTATGCCTAACAGATTAACAAGCTGCATAACCCCAACATATAAAACAGGTTAAGTTTATCGGGTATATATAACCCCCCGTGGGTTTAAACACATTAAGTATTATAGGTTAAAGGTTATTATCATTTCCCTTTCATATATGTTAATGCACCAGACCTCTCACATTAAGTCGACCACTTGTGGATGTTGGATATGTCAGGCGGTTCCGGGCAAACTTCTACCATAAGTCGGACTTAACCTTGTGTCTCAGCACCATTACTTGTACTTTTACGCATTAGACCCCTCACATTAAATTAACCACTTGGGGATGCTGGATTTGTCGGGTAGTTCCGAGCAGACTTCTACCACAGGTGTAATCTAACATCGTGACTAAGTGCGCTTACAGTTTCTATTTACTATAAATTTAGGCATATTCATTCTTAAACAATTATTCATGTTCATCATAGGTTTTTCACACCCCTACCTTCAAACCATAAATCATCATGTATGATACAACCCAAATTAAAGTCTTAGACCATGGTATAGGTTATGCCCCCAAATCCCGGTCATGTTTCACGATACAAATTATGCCCTAATTTATTTTTCCCAACCGTTCCCAATTTCGTCCATTCGCATATTTCAGCGATAGGCCTAGGGTCGAAGGTAGCATGTCTATAAAAATAAAAAGTGAAGGAGGGAGAGAAGTGAACGGAAATAGGCATAATGACAGAATAGGCATATGATAACAGAAATGGGCTTAATAACAGAATAGGCATATGATAACAGAAATGGGCGTAATAGAGATAGGCATGAAAGGACTGAATAGTAGATCATGTGTACAAGTAATGACAGATCTATATAGTTATGATTCAGGTTATTAACGACGTAGGTTTAGATCCAAACTTATAAACATGTCAGGATTACTTATTAAATGTTTACATCTAAAAGCAACATAAACTCACAGGGACCGGATCTAGAGAATTGACAAAAGAGTGTTGATGTTGTAGCAGAGATTTTTGTATATGTATAAGTCTTTGTTGCAGAAGAATAGGCTAATTCAATTTGAGCTGGGGCAGGATCTCGTTGTCTCCATTGTTTTGGGCGAATAAAACAATAGAAATGAGGTCCTATTTATAGCCTCAAGCCAACGAATCAGGTCAAGAAACAAGTCCAGGTTCAGAGAGTGGATCTGCCCCAGATCTGGGTGGGATCGACCCCAGGGTCGACCCTAGGGTCGACACCCTCTTGTGTGGGTCGACCCAAGGGCCAACCCCTATGGGGCATGGGGTTGACCCCTAACGGGTCGATTTCCCGCTCTTCCCGCTCTTCGATTTTGATTTTCTGGACTGGTTGGTTAATATATATTTTGCATATATGTATACAAACTTCAAACCTTAATATCTTCTTCATACGATGTCTGTTTTATGCAAACTCAGAGTCTATCTCAAGAAGAATTCCGAGACGAACACAATGGCGCAGTCCGTTTTACTTAATTTCCAATTTTGAATTAAGTATTCTTTAATTTATCATTATAATGTTCTTTAAAATTACTGGGTGTTACATTCTCCCCTACTTAAAGGATTTCATCCCCGAAATCTCCAAGTTAAGAAGAATGTATATCCTAACATCCATCATCCATCTACTCATCCACCAATCATGGGCATCCATTGTCCTTAAAAGATTTCTAATGCTTATTTGAACGTATGCAAAGGTGTGTGTAGATGTCCCAATACTAATGTGAAAGATCAGGTGGTCTACTGATTCAGACGTCCTCCTTAATGCAATGTATGCCAATGTCATGTATCCAACACGTATGCAAATAGTCCTAGTATATCATGTAAATACTACATGTGTGCATAATCACCCATCTAAATGCAACATTTACGTGATTATACACCCATTTCCATCAATAAAAAGAAAAATATGCACACGCATCCATATACAGTATGAGAGTGATTAAGCCGATCTAGTGCCTAGTGTGTGTGTGTACATGAATCCACGAGCAAACACTTGCATCAACTTGCATCCATCAAACACAACATGTCTCAAACACATGTTAACATCCATTGGTTCCCTACCTAAAGTCAAAGATTCGATCTATAGGATATACTTAAATGACAAAAGCAAGTACGAATAAGAGCTTTGGAAAAAGAAGTTAAGAACATACCCTTGAAAAGAAAAGGGTACGAAGCGTGAATCTTGTCCTTAATCTCCCAAGTTGCATCCTCATGGTCTTCTCCCCATTGAACTTTCATCAAATTGAACTCTCGGTTGTGTAGCTTCTTAACCTTTGATTCAAGAATACGTGTAGGAACTCGTCTAACTGTCACCTCCTATTCTACCTCTACTTCCTTGAGCATACTCTGCTCAACTACCTCTGTTGCGTCGTGCAAACATTTCCGCAAATGAGAAACGTGGAAAACATCATGAACACCCGCTAATCTCTCTGGTAGCTTCACCCTATAAGCCATTTGGCCAATCCTTTCTGTTATGGGAAATGGCCCTACAAACCTTGGCACCAATTTCCCTATAGATCCAAAGCGAATCACATTCCTCAAAGGTGATACCTTGATGAAAACCATGTCTCCCACCTCAAACTCAATATCAATCCTTCTCTTATCTGCGTAAGACTTCTGCCTGAGCTGTCTTCATGCGTCTGCGGATAAGATCAATCTTCTCTGATGTTTCTCTAATCATCCCAGGTCCAAATAGAAGCCTATCTGTATACTCCCACCAACAAGTCGGTGATTTAAATGGTCGTCCATACAATGCCTCGAAGGATGCCAAGCCGATACTAGCCTGATACCTATTGTTGTAGGCGAACTCTACCAAAGGAAGATGCTCCACCCATGTCCCTGCAAAGTCTAGGATACACGGTCATAAAAGATCCTCACGAACTTTATTCACCCTCTCCGTCTTCCCATTGGTCTGAGGGTGATAAGAGGTTCTCAAACACAACTGTGTACCTAATGCCTCCTACAAGCTCCTCCAAAACTCACTAGTGAATATGGGATTACGATCACTCACTATACTGGAAGGTACTGCATGTAGATGGACTATCTCATGAAGATAAACTGCCGCCAACCATGATGCCGTTCTCTTACTCTTAACAGGAATGAAATGAGCGCTCTTAGTAAGCCTGTCAACTATAACCCAAATACTGGCATTGCCTTTCCTCGATATAGGAAAACCATCAATGAAATCCATAGAGACGCCCTCCCACTTCCGCTGTGGGACCTCCAAAGGATAAAGTAAACCACCGGGCTTCCTTTGCTCAGCTTTGACTTGCTGGCAAATCAAACATCAAGAAACAAACTCCGCTACGTCTTTCTTGATCCCAGCCCAAAAGAAAACCCTCTTCATATCTCAATACATCTTATCACCGCCTGGATGGATAGTCATCCTAGAATTATGGACTTCCTCAAGGACTATCCTCAACAGACTCCCAACTCAGGGATCACAAAGCCTTCCATCTCGTCGCAACTACCCTCTATCATCCGTGGAATATCTACTGAGGTGAGTAGAAATCTCCTTCTATTGCGCCTATCCAAGATGTCTGCTATCTGTGGTTCCTCTCGCTGCGAAGTTCCTATCTGATCCAAAAGAGTAGGTCGCACCTCTAACGATGCCAATAACCCAGGTGTAAACTCAGTAGAGGGCCTAAAATCGGAGGTCGATATATAATCCAAGCTCCGCCTCTCTATGAATAGAGGACTCAAGGTCATCCTCTGCTTACTTAGTACATCCGCCACTACATTACCCTTGCCAGGGGTATAAGCAATCTCAAAGTCATAGGACGCTAGGAACTCCATCCATCTCTGTTGCCTCAAATTGAGAACCTTCTGCGAAAACAAATACTTGAGAGATTTACGATCAGTATATAACTCGAACTTCTCTCCAAGTAGATAATGACGCCAAGTCTTAAGCGCGAATACTATGGCAGCCAACTCGAAGTCATGGGTAGGGTAGTTCTTCTCATGAACTCTTAACTGTCGACCACCGTAACATACTACCTTTCCCTCCTGCATAAAAACAACACCAAGCCCTGTACCACATGCATCAGTGTATACTGTGAACACCTTGTTCCCATCAGGAAAAGTTAAAACTAGGGTTGTTGTCAGAGCCGTCTTCAATCGTTGAAAAACATCCTCACAATCAATATCCCAAGAAAAGGTCAGATTCTTCTTTGTCGGTCTGGTGAGTGGGGCTGATATCTTTGCGAAGTCCTTAATGAACTTCCTATAATTGCCCACTAAACTAAGAAAACTCCTCACCTCTGTTGCATTCTTTGGGGTCTTCCAATCTTGAACTGCAACTACTTTCACGGGATTCACTGATATCCCATCCTTAGAGACCACATGCCCTAGAAATCTCATTTCCTTTCTCCAAAAATGATATTTGGAGAATTTTGCCTTAAGCTGATGCGCTCGGAGAGTCTCTCAAAACCTCCGTTAAATGTAAGGTATGCTCTTCCTCATTCTTCGAGAAAATCAAGGTGTCATCAACAAAGACCACAACGAATTTATTCAGAAACACCCTACTCGTCAGTTCCACAAAATAGGTGTGTGCATTCATCAACCAAAAAGGCATGACGAGCCACTCAAAGAAACCATCTGGAGTTCTAAAAGCAGTCTTGTCTATACTGTCCTCACCCACCCTCAACTGATGAAACACCAAGGTCAAGTCTAACTGGGAGAAACAAATGCACCAATAAGATGGTCAAACAGATCATCTATCCTCGGAAGTGGGTTCCTATTTTTCTTAGTGAGCTTAATCGTCTTCAAGTAATCCACACATAAGCGAAGCGAGCCATCTACCTTAGTCACGGAAATGATTGGAGCACCCCATTCCGATATGCTTCGCCTAATAAACCCTTTCTCAAGTAGCTCCCCTACTTGCTTGCTGAGCTTCCTCCTTTCTCTCAGAGCCATATGGCGCACAGCCAATGCAACTAGCTTTGCATTATCCACCAAGTATATCCGAAAATCAATCTCGCATCTTGGAGGCAATCCTCGAACCTCCTCGAAAACATCTGGGTACTCACAGACTATTGGTATAGATCATAAGTCATCGACAGAAGCATCAAGTGATTTTAGGAAACCAAGCATGATAGACCCCTTAGGGTCACAAGAAATCTCAAGAGTCCTCCCATGGCAAGTCAAAAGCATAATGACCCTCCTCTCACAGTCCAGAATGGCACCATACATGGCTAGCCAATCCATCCCTAGAATCAAACCATAGCCCATGAAACCAAGCACATATGCGTCGCACTCAAACTCGACGCCCAACACAAATATCCTCAAACCTCGACAAATCATAGATAGATGAGTTGTACCCCCAATGGGGTTTGAGACAACAATGGGGTCCAAAACCATACTAGTACTGAGGTATAGAGACTCAATCACAGAATCAGATATAAAAGAATGTGAAGCGCCAGAAACAAAAAGATTTATAATGGGATGATTGGAAAGAGAAATCAAACCTTCAACAGAAACTTTCTCACCTCTATCTGGTGCACCGGCCACAAGAGCATGCATCTGCCCTCCAGAAGATTTTCCCCTTGGCCCTGGACTTGCTTCTTTGGGCACTCCCTAGTAAAATTTGGGCACTCCCTAGTAAAGTGTGTGACCATACCACATTGGAAACAAGCATTCTTCCTTTTTCTGCAATCTTCGCTCAAATGACCCACGCGTCCACAACTATGACGTTTCCTCTTTTATCGGGCTTTATCGCTCTTTCCGCCCATCTTTTGTTGTTGTTATTCTCTCTTCGGCCACACTTTCTTGTTTTGTGTCTCGTCAACCTTAGCTACTTTCTTTTCACCTTTATCTTCTTCGTGCATCAATGCCATATCAATGAGTTTCCCGAAAGTTGCCCCCTTCGGAATATGAGACATAACAATCCATGGAGGGGTTCATTCAACCCTCTTGCAAACCTGAAAGATTTCTTGTGCGGGGTACTCATTAGCTCCAAGCCAAACCTCTCCAATTGATTGAACTTATTGACATACTCTTTGACAGACATGCCTCCTTGCTTAAGTTCCAGAAACCTTTCCATTTGCACACTCCATTCTACCTGAGAAAGAAACTTCTTCTCGAATCTCTTTGGAAATCAACCCAAGTCTCAACTGGACGCCCTGCTTGCGTCACTTCCCATAAAAATGAAGGCTCATCTTTCAGTGGCCAAATGACCAACTGAATCTTCCTATGGTCGTCAACCTAAAAAATCCTAAATAAATCGGTCTCTTTAAGCCAATTCCTTGCTTCTACAAAAGTCTCAGTTCCTCGGAAAGGCTTTCCTCCCATAACACATAAATCCTTGAATATCTTGGAGAAATTATCCACTCGCGGAGGAGGTGGAGGAGGAACAGCGGCTGAAGCTGGGGGAGGGGCGTTTACTTGCCCTCCAGCAGGTGTCGTAGTCTCAAGATACCTACGGAACCAAGCCGGTATCTGAACGCCCTCAGGAATGTTCGGTTCCCTAGACATGCTGAAAAGAAAAGAAAAAGGGACTCAAACAGAGAATCGAAAGATATTTCATATGGCTTTGGGGAATATGTTTTTCAAAACAGACTTTTCTTTTGAAAATGCTTTCTTTTAAAATCCTTTTTGAAAACAATTTTCAAAATCTTTTAACCGATCTTGTAACCTTCAGCTCTGATACCAAATGTGACACCCCACGTCCATTAATGTCACTCTTTATTAGAATGCATTAAGTTCCGTGATGCATTATAGGTAAACAGGAACATAATCATCACAAGACAGATATAAAATAACAGCGGAATTTATAACTTTATTCTTCAAACAGAAAACATCGAGGTCCAAAATCCAATTACACATAAGTCTGAAATACAGAAAGCCCATTACATCAAATTTAAAATATCTTCCTTGTATTAAAATCATCAGAGTTTAGTAATATAAAATCATTGTCCACAAAAAGAGCCATATCAGAGTAGACATGTAATCAAAGCGGTACATCTAAGTAGCTCCAAGCAGAAACAGAAGAGATAATTCTAATCAAGCCCGAGTATTACCACTCTGAGAACCTGGATTGAAAGGAAGAGAGAGAAAAGGAAACAAAACGGGTTAGACATATAGTCTGGCGAGTCCAGTTACTTTTAGCATATAAATAAGTAAAAGCATTGTTACAGGCACATAAAATGGATGAGAGGGATAACAGTATCATAAGACAGGTATAACAGATTGAGCAGGCTAAAAAGAATAAATAGAACAGAATAGATTACGCTTCCCAAATACTTTTCTCTACACCAATACTAGTATAACAAAACAGAATGATCCCAACAGAAACATAACGGTAGACTATGATGTACTTCTAGTGACGGGTTTTACCCTCAACGATAATAACATGCAGTCCAACAAAAATAACGGGTGTTACCCCAAATGAGAATAACGGGCACTCAAAATAGCAGGGCAAGATGTACCCTAATTACTACCCCAATCGATTGGCTCCATATCCTGTAGATACCCTGTGCTGGCCCCATTGTTTTATCCATTGCTTAGGGTGAATAAAACTATAGAAATGAGGTCCTATTTATAGCCTTAAGCCAACGAATTAGGTCAAGAAACAAGTCCAGTTTCAGAGAGTGGATCTTCCCCAGATCTGGGTGGGCTCGACCCCGGGGTCGACACCCCCTTGTGTGGGTCGACCCTAGGGTCTATCTCCCATGAGGTATGGGGTCGACCCCCAACGGGTCGATTTCCCGCGTCTTCCAGCTCTTCGATTTTGATTTTTTGGACTAGTTTGTTTATATATATTTTACTTATATGTATACAAACTTCAAACCTTAATATCTTCTTTATACGATGTTTGTTTTACGCAAACTCGGAGTCTATCTCAAGACGAATTCCAAGATGAACGCAATGGCACAGTCCGTTTTACTTAATTCCCAATTTTCAATTAAGTATTCTTTAATTTATCATTATAATGTTCTTTAAAATTACGGGGTGTTACAAAACCTATACCCTAAAACTAATTTGAAAATTTACCCCATCAAAATAAAGAAATAAGTAAAATGGATAGTTGAATCACTAATGTGACTTCATACATATCCAACTGGGATCAAGCCTATGTAGTTCTAAGATCAAGTTTTTGCATCATTGTGGAAACAACACATAAATAAAATGTATATTTTGGATTTGAAACTTTACTTTGTGTAAACCATTCAAAGTTCTATCGAGATTCTATGGTGAACGAATCTTGAACCAAGTATCCCTTAATGATAAAACTGGAATAATCACACATGTTGATTTCCTTAGTTAGAGTGTTTTGTATTGCTCAACACATTAATGACCATGTGCTTTAATCCTGGTTCATTAGTCTACTTTAGAAAGCGGTCTTACTTTCCTAGGAAACGACTTGATTTCCATACCCATATAGGTAAGTCTCTTAAGGTGTTTCTGCGATACACTTTTTAAGGTTTCAAGATTTATTAAGGATATTAATCCATCTTTTGTTCTTGCAGACACCAACACTAAATTTTATGGGATAATTGTTTTAGTGTTCCATAATCACACTCTTAACTTGTTGGTACCTATTGAACTTTATCTATCGTTTTCAAGACAAAAGTTGGGTTTTTGTTGAGGATGATCAATCTTCATTCACAGACCTTATTCCCATTTCTTTTGACCTTATAGAAACAATTTCCTTTGGAAGACCTTTTGTAAGTACGTTAGCCAAGTTTTTCTTCGTTTCTATGTAGTCAACAGTTATAATTCTACCTTTAAGTAACTGTCTTACCATTTGATATCTTAGACTCATGTCTAGACTTTCCATTATATGTCTTATTAGAGACATTATATATTGTTGCTTGATTATCACAGTTAATCAAGATTGTCGAAGATGGCTTCTTCCATAAAGTGATTTCCATTACTAAATTCCTAAGCCATTCCGCTTCCTTACATGCATTTGCTAATGCAATCAATTCTGATAACGTAGTTGAATCAGATATACAAGTCTGTTTCTTGGAAGCCCAAGACACAACAGTGCCTCCTAATGTAAATATCCATCCAGTCTTAGACTTGGATTCGGATTCTACATTGTTCCAGGTTGCATCACAATATCCTTCTATTACAGCAGGATATCCTTTACAAGATAAACCACAGTTGATGGTTCCTTTCAAATAAGCTAAAACTCTAGAAATAGCTTTCCAGTGTTCGAAACCTGGATTACTCATAAATCGACACAATACACTTATAACATGTGTGACGTCAGGTCTAGTGTAATGCATATCATATATAAGACTCCCAATAACACTAGAATATTCCAGTTGAGAAATGGTACGTCCAATGTTCTTTTCTAATTTGATATTTGGATCTAAAGGAGTTGGTGCTGGTTTGTCATCATAATAACCATACTTCTTTAGGAACTTCTCAATGTAATGAGATTGGGTTAGTAATAACTCCCCCGCTTTCCTACTGATTTTAATTCCCAGAATTACATCAGCCTCTCCTAGATCTTTTTATCAAATTTAGGAGATAGAAACTTCTTAGTTTCATTCACATATGATATATTGGAACTAAATTTTAGCATGTCATCAATGTATAAACATATTATAACATAACCATTGTTACCCGATTTGCTATAAATACATTTATTTACATCATTAACAATGAATCCAAATGACAGTGCAACTTTATAAAACTTCTAATGCCATTGCATGGGAGCTTGCTTCAAGCCATAAAGAGATTTCACTAATTTACAAACTTTCTTTTCTTGGCTTAGGGTTATGAAACCTTCAGGTTGTTCCATATATATCTCTTCTATGAAATCTCCATTTAGAAAAGAAGACTTTACATCCATTTGATGTATGACCAAATTATGAATTGATGCAAGTGCTATTAAACAGCATATAGAAGATACGCGAGCAGCTGGAGCATATGTATCAAAATAATCTACTCCTTATCTTTGTTTATATCCATTAGCAACTAATCTGGCTTTAAACTTATCAATGGATCCATTTGTATTCAACTATTTCTTGAATATCTATTTACATCATATAGGTTTAGCACCAGGAGGTAAATCAGATAAAACCCAAGTCTGCTTTAACATTATGGAATTCATTTCATGATTGATAGCTTCTTTCTTGAAATTAGATTCTCTAGAACTCATAGCCTCATAATAAGTTTTGGGATCATCATCGACGTTCATTACATATCTTATCACATTAAGGACTTTGTCCTGATTGCCTTCTATGAGATATGTTATGAAGTCAAGTCCATTTTCCTTCACTATTCTCGCTCTTTTACTTCTTTTGTGTTTAATACTATTATCTGGAACTGACAATTCCTTGCTGTTTTGAGCAGGAGCATATTCATCATCATTGAAGTCATTAGTCACAGTTGATTCGGGACTAGATGATCTCAATGGATTCTCAATAATTTGATTTTCAAAAAATTCTACATCTAAGATTCTATAACATCTAATGTGTCAAGAATAAGGAACCTATAAGTTATACTATTAAGAGAATATCATATCGAAACACACTTAAATGCCCTATTACCTAACTTTGGTCGTTTGGGGTCAGGTTTACTAACATATGCTAAGCAACTCCAAACTTTAAGTCTAGTGAGGTTAGGTTTTCTATTAAACCATAATTCATAACGGGAAATATTATTCTTTTTAAGTGGTACTCTACTTAAAATGTAGCATGCAGATAACATAGCATCACCCCATAGGTTATATGGTAAATTAGTTATTATGACCATGGCATTAACCATTTCTTCTAAAGTTCTATTTTTCCTCTCAGCAACACCATTTTGTTGTGGTGTATACAGGGGGTACGCTGGTGAACTATACCATTTTGTTTACAAAACATAGTAAATTCATTTGAAAAGTATTCACCACCATGATCTGAATGTAACACTTTAATTTTAACTCCTATTTGTGTTCCGACTTCTGCTTTGTAAATTTTGAATTTATCAAAAGCCTCATCTTTCGATTTCATTAGATGTACTGTAATACCCCACGTCCGTTAATGTCACTCATTAAGAGAATGCATTAAGTTTCATGAAGCGTTATAGGTAAACAGACACAGAATATTACAAGACAGATATAAAAGATAACAGCGGAAATTTCAAATTTTATTTAAAACATAATTCATAACATCGTGCTCCAAAATATCACAAGTTTGAAACTACATAAAAGCCATTATAACAATATAAAACTTTATGTCTTGTACCATCTGAGAAATACATAAAAAGCACAATTCCCAAAAAAAAGACAAAGTCGTAGTAGAGATAAGAACTTAAGCAATACTTCAAAAGCAGCTCCAAGCAAGATGATAACCGAGTCCTGACTAGGGTTGAGAATTCCCACCCTGCGAACCTTGGGGGGAAACGGAAGAGAGAAGAGGAAACAAAAGGGTCAGACATAAAGTCTGGCAAGTCCAGTTACTTTTAGCAAGTAAATAAGTAAAAGTATCATGACAGGCATATAAGGTGGATAAGAAAGATAACAACATAAAAGGTAAGTTTGACGAGGCAAACATGATAGAGTGTATACGATTCCCTAATGATTACTCTGTTTATTCTCTGCACTAATACTAGTATAACCAGAATGAGATGATCCAAACAACTATCAAATGGTAGACTTAGGCATATGTCCAGATGTACCCTAACTACTACACTAATCGATCGGCTCCCTACTCCGTAGATACCCTGTGTCAGCCCCATAGTAGGAGGTATTACTTCCGAAAGTGGAAACACTTCGTTGATGTGCACAACCATATCTGCTGGTGTCACGGTCGTCTTAGCCCCCTCTTCCAGGCCCATGCACGCACATGTCCCTGGTCGGTTTGCGCCGCCCACACCGTCCTCCTCGTTTGGATCTCTTGCAATCAATCCAGTAAGCGTACCCCAACTCCGACCTAGTTCGGAGTACTTGTTTGATACCTACTACGGTTACTGGTTGAAATGGGTCCCACACAAGATGCAAGCTCTCCCCTTTGTCTTGCATCCCCACTACTAGGATTTCCTACCGGTTATAATTACCTAACAAGATGTCTTTAATACATAGCCCAATCATTTCTACAAGTTATGCTTACCCTAAGGTGTCTTTAATTACATAACTTCAACATTTCCACAGGTCATGCTTACCTAACAAGGTGTCTTTAATACAAAACCCTATCAAGTTAAGTTCGTGGGCCTATCTATAAATATTACCCACCCCCTCATATTTACTTAACCCACCCACTGTTCAACCAAATTTACTTAACCCCAATTTTAAGTTTATGTTCATACAATCCCTATGGATACTACTAGGTTAAGTATTCCAATTCATTACCATGTTCATTTATGGTTATAATATGCTAGACCTCCCATATTAAGCCTGCCACTTGTAGACGCTGGATATGCCGGTTGGTTCTGGGTAGACTTCTTCCACAAGTCGGGCTTAACCTCATGTCTTAGCATGTCTCGTATTTGTGCACTTAGACCTCTCACATTAGATTCACCACTTGAGGTTATTGGATATTGCGGTCGGGTCCGGGCAGACTTCCACCACAAGTGCAATCTAACCTTGTGTCATAAGTGCGATTATAGTTTCTAATTACTGTAATTCTAGGCATTTCATAATTAGTCAATTTTTACCTATGTCTTTGTAGGTGTCCATGCCCCTCTTTCCCCATTATGTTCATATTGAATTATATGTCCAAATTCATGTTCATATACATTGTTCAAGTTATGCCAATTTTAACGTTTTTTCCCTCATTCCCAAACTAATGCATTCGCATATATTTAGCGGCATACCTAGGCTAGAAAGTAGCTTGGCTATAAATAAAAGGGAAAGGTGATGGGAAGATGATAGAAAGGTTATTCTAACAAAATTGACATAAACATATAATGGCATAAGGACATATACGAACAGATCTGGTGAACATAAGATAATAAAACTGGTTCTAGCATAGTAGGGATGTCATAATAGGCATGATAAGATCTAAATAATAATTTAGATGTCCAACTAGTTTAGATCCAATATGATAGGCACAAGGTGATCTAAATAGTAAGTTAGATTTAAAATCAAAAGTAGATCTGACATGATAAGGGTTAAGATCCAAGTCATAGTATGTCAGAATATCGTAGATTCACAAGCTTATTACAGATCTGAAATGATTCAAGGGTTCACAGGCATAGATCCAGATTACAGTCATATCATGGTTTACTTTTAATTATCTAAATCTAAAAGTAACTTAAAACTCACAGTGTTTGGATCTAGAAAAATAGAAGAAGAATAGTGAAGGTTGAATCTCAGATCTACACTTGAATCTCTAAACTTGATTGCAGAAGAATAAAAAAGGATTTGATTCAGTCCAGGCACCGACAACATTTAGTCCACCGTTGATTTCAGTGTGAGAAAACAAGAGAAATGAACCTACATTTATAGCTGCCAGCCCCAAAATCAAATCTGTCACCTCAGCCCTAGGGGGTCGACCTCCCCTTAGGGGGTCAACCCATGGGTCGACACCCCCCTTGAGATGTCGACCCCGGGGTCGACACCCTCCTAAGGGGTCGACTCCTCTGGGGTGGGAATTATGCCGCTCCGAAAAATTTGATTTTCAAACAGTTTTCTAATTTTTCTGATTTATATATATATATAATTCTTCTACACGTATACAAACTTCAAACCCTCATAACTTTTTCATACGGTGTCCGTTTTACGCAAAACAAACGTCTATCCTGACCAGAATTTCGAGATAGATGCAACGGCATTGTCCATTTCCCTTATTTCTAAATATTAAATTATTATTATTTAATTTATCCCCTTTTAATGTTGTTAAAATACGGGGTGTTACATTAAGTATTCATATCTAGTATAATCATCAATAAATGTTATATAGTATTGATTACCACTATAGGTGATATGACTTTTTAAGTCAACCACATCAGTATATACCAAATCAAGCAAACCAGTTTTCCTTTCTACTGATTTAAAGAATTTCCGGTGTATTTTTTCTTGAACATAAATTTCACATTTAGAGATAGAATAGAAATCATAATAAGAAATTAATCCTAATTTATGCATATTTTTAAGAGATTTAAAATTAACATGTCCTAATCTACCATGCCATAAATTAACAGAATCAACAATATAAGGAGAAGATTTCTTTACTAGAATCAACTTAATCATGTCGTCACAATAACCAAAAGCTATTCTTCGACCACATTCTCATTTTGTTGTTTCTTCCGAAGACGACAGTGTCAGGCATAGTGATTGGGTTTGTTATAATAGTAACAGGCACCCTTCTTTTTTTTGTTCTTGGAATTATCTTTCTTCTTAAACCGTGTCTCATTCTTAAGCTTCAATTTATCAGTAATATCAACATTATTTGCCTTAGACTGAGACTCAGTTCGCGAATTATCATCTAGTTTGCATTTACGAAAATCCCCTTCAATACGAAGATGACGCTATAAACTGTCTAAATCATAATCCGTTTCTGCGTGTTTCAATTTTTTTTCTTATAATCATTCCAAGAATTTGGGAGTCTCGAAATAATAACTCCAACAACAAAAGATTCAGGGACCACAATTCCGACATCTTTAAGTTGATTCACCAACAGTAAGATTTTACTCACTTGTCTAACTATGGACTTGCTGGCAACCATTTTGAAATCCATAAAATTACAAATAAGAAAAAAAATATTACTTGCCTCGGATATGAGATACTTGTTGTCTAATGCAGTCCAGAGGTCCTTTGCAATTTCCAAGGTCCTATGAGCATTGTAGACGGGAGTAGACAATGCATTCAGGATGTGCCCTCTACATAGAAAATCTTCCTCTTTGCGCTTTGCTAGTTTCTCCTTTAGAGCGACAGTATCCTTATTGGTTTCCTACGGTATCACTTCCAATCCATCTCCCAAGATGTAGAATAATTTTACGGTCATCATAAAGAACTTCATTGACTCTTGCTAACGAGTGAAGTTTTCACCATCAAATCGCTCCAATTTAGTCAAATGTTGATTCATTACTTATAGTGCGCTCAAACATTCCATGATTGAAGATATTGTCTGAAAATTTGTTGGGGATTTTGTGGCTTGGGACTATTGGAGGAAGATGAAATGTCATAGTTCAGACTTAAAGGATCTATTTGACAAATTATTTCAGATAATAGTTCAACCCACGAGGTACAAACGGGTTATCGAACTATTGACTTTCAGGATTCAATAAAGCCTTGGAACATTGAAATTAAAGTTTGTACGACTTTGATCTGATCAAGAACACTCTATAATTTTGATTCTGATGATGTAAGAAAGTAATAAGAATGAAGAGGAGAAGAAGAAGATGAATCTGCAACATTTTCTAGATTTTGCAACACCATGTAGGCGTCACAAGTTTATAGCGTTTGAAATGCTCTTATGGCGTTGCAGATTCTGGAGGAAGAAGAAGATTAAGAGATGTTGTTGAAACAGTTTTCCGTGTGGCTATTTATAGCAAAAGAAGGATGTGCCCTTTCATCAAACGCTGCAACGGTTCAAATCGTTTCAAATGAAACGTCATGCCTTTACAATGTTTTCCAAACGTTGCAGTTCCCACTCCAGTTTGAATATAAATGCTGCTGCCATCATTTAAATGCAGTTCGGGTTGAGCCAAAATTCGACCCGTTACAGCTTGTAAATTCTACCTAAAAATAATATTTATTGGATCATGACCCAAACCCGAAACCCTTACTCGTACCCGGCCCGGCCCGGTTTGGTTTGGACTGCGGCGGTGGCATGCGTGTGTGCTCTAGATGCATGGTCTCCCTCCTCACAACAAAGCAAACATTTGGGATCCCCATGGCCCCAACAACCTTTGAGAAGCCTACTTGAGTACTTAGCATACTTACATGTCTTCCACAATGTAGGACAAATACATTTTCTCTTCCTTCATTCTTTCTTTCTCTTCAAAATAAACTCGTACCCCAAAACTAATTTGAAAATTTACAACAAATAGGGGAGGATGAAATCAATTCGCTCACTTGAAGAAGATGGAGGCCAAAATCAATTCGCTCGTTTGAAGAAGATGAGGCGGAAATCTCCATAGAAATTTTTGATGTCTCGGGGCAGTTGAAGAATAAGTGTTAGATTCATTTTTAGTAGGGATGGGCATAAATAGCACCACCATACGGAAACCATCAGCACCAAACCATAAAAGCAATGCGGAAAACCGAACCGAAACATCTCTTCAAAGCGGATACTCCAAATCGGATCGACTCGGAATGATATGATCCGGTTGCGGTTTGAACTGTTGACCCAACCGTATTAAACCGGACCAAACTGAATAGTTGCACTAGCAATCTTATGATAAAAGTATGGCTAATTCCTATCTAATTATTTATTTTAAGAATGTATATTTATGTTGTTGTTATATTAATAATAATTGTTATCACAAAGGAGAAAGTTATAGTTTTAGTGTAATAGTTCTATATCCTTTTTCGATAAATGTGAGTTATAATTTTATTTGAGTTATCTTACTTAATGTTTATGCATTGATTAAAAATGATGTTTGGTCAATGTATTGAAGCAATCTCACTTGTCAATTAATGTAAAATCGAAGTATTCATACAGTTAGAAACCAATCTTTCAATTTTTGATAACATTATGTGCTTTACCCTTTAAGTTACACGACATGACGCAGTTTTAAATTGGGTGGAAGTAATTCTCTTATTTCATATTTAATACAATTTCGAACTGGGCCGAATCAAAACCAAACCGTTTAAACGAGTAATATAATGGGTTGTATTTTTGAACGACTGTTTGATGCGATGCGGAAGCGGTTTGACCTCCAAACTGCCCTAAACCGCCCCAAACCGACCCGTACCCACCCCTAATTTTTAGGACTAGGAATCACAAAGAAAATGGCTATTTACTTTTGGCTAGATCTATTCACAATCACACTTCAACTATTACCATTCCCACCCCACTATTTAAACAAAATTTATCACACTCCATATTTTGGTTTTCATACACCAAAATATACCGAAATTACCCTTTATTTTATATTTTAAAAACAACTTAATATTAATAGTGGAATGAAAGAAGAAATGAAATCCAAAAACAACAAAATTTTATTTCATAATTACTATATTATTATTTTCATTGATAGCATGATTTAAAAAATTATATTTCCATTTAACTAAATGAAACAATCATATATTTGACGATAATATATTTAAATATTTTATATAAATATAACGTCATTAATCATGTGTGTCCAAAAATTCACATTCTGCATAGGGATGAATTTGGACTCAAAACCACTTTCATTGAGTTCAAAATGTCGTTTATGTGATCAAAACTATAAACATCGATGTATTTCGAGTTTCTAAATTTTGGGACTTCGGTTAGCTAACCTCCACTCATCTGGAACTAAAATGCTTCTCCTCTATTCATCTGGCATTTTGTTTGATTTGAAAATATTATTAAACAACTTAGTTAACCATGTTATCCCTGCATCTCCAAAGCATCTCCATACCTCAATAGGAATGTCATCAGGCCCTACCGACTTGCCTGATTTCATCCGCTTCAACGCCCCCTTTACCTCAGCTTCTTGAAAGCTCCACACAAAATGTCTATTGGTACTGTCGGTAAAGTCTTCTAACTCGATCGAAGAGCTACGTAGCTCTCCGATCGAGTTAGAAGACTTTACCGACAGCACCAATAAACATTTTGTGTGGAGCTTTCAAGAAGCTGAGGTAAAGGGGGCGTTGAAGCGGATGAAATAAGGCAAGTCGGTAGGGCCTGATGACATTCCTATCGAGTTATGGAGATGCTTTGGTGATGCAGGGATAACATGGTTAACTAAGTTGTTTAATAATATTTTCAAATCAAACAAAATGCCAGATGAATGGAGGAGAAGCATTTTAGTTCCAATCTTCAAGAATAAAGGAGATATTCAAAGTTGCACAAACTATAGAGGAATTAAGCTTATGAGTCATACAATGAAGCTTTGGGAGAGAGTTTGCGAGCAGCGTTTGAGGAGGTTGTCAAGTGTCTCTGGGAACCATTTTGGCTTTATGCCTGGAAGGTCAACCACTGAGGCGATTTTCTAGGTTAGACAACTTATGGAGAGATACAGGGAGCAGAAGAAAGATCTCCACATGGTTTTTATTGACTTGGAGAAAGCTTATGACAGAGTGCCGAGGAGGGATATGTGGTGGGTGCTAGAAAGGAAGAGAGTGCCATCAAAGTATATTACCCTTATCATGGATATGTACGAGGGGGTTGTGACTAGTGTCAGAGCATGCGATGGTGAGACCAGAGACTTTCCAATTAACATAGGGTTACATCAAGGTTCGGCTTTGAGCCCCTATATTTTTGCATTAGTGATGGACGAAATCACAAAAGATATACAAAGGGAGATTCCTTGGTGTATGCTCTTTGCCGATGATGTTGTGCTGATTGATGAGAGTAGAATAGGAGTTAATCGACAACTGGAGTTATGGAAGGAGACCTTGGAATCAAGGGGTTTCAGGCTTAGTAGAACTAAAACAGAGTATATGAAGTGTGAGTTTAGTGGTGTCAGGTCAGGTGACGGAGATGTCACCCTGGCCGATAGAGTAGTACCCAAGAAGGAGTCGTTTCGATACTTAGGATCTATTTTGCAGTTTGATAGGGAGATTGATAAGGAATGTTAGTTTTAGAATTCAAGCAGGATGGGTGAAATGGCGACTAGCATCGGGCATTCTCTGTGATAGGAAGATTCCTCAGAAGCTTAAAGGAAAGTTCTATAGGACAGCAATCAGACCCGCAATGTTATATGGTGCAAAATGTTGGCCTACTAAGAGGCAACACGTCCAGAAGATAAGTGTAGCAGAGATGCGGATGCTGCACTGGAGTTGTGGGCATACCAGACAAGATCGGATTAGAAATGAGGATATTCGCGAAAAACTTGGAGTTGCACCTATTGAAGAGAAGTTAGTCCAACACCGCTTGAGATGGTTTGGACATATCCAACGTAGACCATACGATGCAGCTGTGCGCGTTGGAATTACTGGCCGCACCGAAGGTCCAAAGAGAGGTAGAGGTCGACCTAAAATGACGTGGGAGGAGATAATAAAGAGAGATTTATGCAATTGGAATATATCTGAAGAGCTGGTAGTGGATAGGAGGGCATGGAAGTTGGCAATCCATGTACCAGAACCTTAGGTTTTTTTAATAGACTTTATTTCACTTTTGTTGAACCTTTGTACTTTTTTTCATTATTATTTTAGACTTTATTTTACTTTTATTGAGCCTTTTATCTATTTGGTTATTTTAAACCCTTATATATATTATTATTTTATTTTTGGGTTCCATATCTAGCCAACCCCAACTTGTTTGGGATATATGGCTTTGTTGTTGGTTAGCGAACCTAGCCCACCTTAAAACAACCCCATCAGTCCTCTCCCATCATTCACTTCCAATAGTTAGAAAAATAGAAAACGGGGAATTAGAAAGGAGAAATTAAAATTCCTAAGCTAAGTTTTGCAATTAGAAGTTCCTATTCTTGTTGAAATCAAGTGCAAATCAAAGGAGAAGCTTAGGTAAGCCTCCTCTTCATCTTCTCCATCTTCTCTAGCTTATCTCCATTTCTATTTTTGAGAATTCCTATGACCTAATTCATAGGAATCTCATTTATATGTGTTTATATTAGAGATTGCAAGCTATACTAGAAGAGAGGATGATTTAGCCAAGCTTTGAATCGATTTCTCACTTCTAGCAAGCAAAGGTGAGTTCTTTTAGAACTCACATCTATGCCTCAAGATTTAAGCTTGACTAGTATGCCTATGGTACATATATGTTGTGTATGCATTGTGTGATTTGGATTGATTGTGGATACATTTCCATTTCATGAGATTTAACTCGATTATGAATGAATTCGAGTGTGAATCCTTAAGTAAGGTTTATTAGAGCGTTAACAGTTGTTTCAGCAAGTCTTAGAAGCCTCTTTTATGTATAAAATATTATAGGTCTTCGGAGTTTGCCGATATTATTTTGAGCATGTTATTTAGGAAAAATCATGCTTAGACTCAAATTTAGACGTCTGAATATTATAGGTTAGACTCCTGACCTACTACAAGTAATTATAAAAACTGACAGAGCATAATTCAAAAGTCTGAATCTCAGATAGAGGCATAAGTCTTTGGGAACCAAATTCATACGTCTGAATTTTTATTTCAGACATATGATTCCTATTTTTCTGCTGTTGACTGGTGGAAACCACGTAAATAGTTTAAGCCCATTCAAGCTCTTTCCTGGCCGAGTTTTGGCTCATTTCCCCTTTTTCTATGACTTTCCACTATCTCTGATTCACAAATTTTTGCATTTCAATTTTATTGACTTTCGATTTATTCACGGTGAACGAAATTGTAATATGTAGTCATGATATTATGTTTACATTATTAAAACGTGAACTATTAGTTCCGTTGTCATTTCGATCGCTATTACATGAGAATTGCCACTTTGAAATGATATAAAAAGGGTTTTAAATTATAAGTAAACACCAAATCTTTTACTAAACGGTTTCTAACTCCACTTCATATGTGAATTTATTTTCCAAACTGGTTTCTAATCCGACTTCACTATATGAAGTTATTTTATAAATTGATTTACAAATCTACAATTATATATTTGATAAACCTTTTTCTCATTCATATGAGAAATCTAATTAAACGACTTAGTAGCAATAAGAACTATGACCCCTTGTGTTTTCTTTGATGGTTAATTCTTTGACTCGTTCAATTGAACACCGTGGCAATGATCGTTTCGTATTTCTAGTGGAATGTACAACTTGTTCGTAAATATTCGAGTAGAGCAAGTTGTTATTGGACATGTAGCTCGACTCTCATATTTACTAGCTTAGCGTAGTTTACACTATACTTGATCAATTTTGATCATATCGATGATCTTCGGATCATTTCGAGGAAATTCTTTTCATTTATTTTATCGATGATCTTCAGATCATCCTACGGGGTCGCTACCCGCGGTCTTGGGAGCATCGTAGGAGCTTCGGCTCAACACTATAGGCTAGCTGCCATGAGATCGCGTCTCACCTTCGATATTGACTTGATTGAGTCTTCAGACTCCCTTATTAATGTGACGACAAAGAATTTCGCTCGATTCGAATCGATCGTTAAACCGACCAAGACCGTTCGAAACCCCTGATCGTAATGAGAACACGACAAATCAGAACACAAACAGAAGAACATTTCATTGCTTATTACAACAATTTCACCAGAATACAAGAATATACAGAGTATGAATAAATATTATACAACAGAGAATATCAGAGATTTAAATACATTACTGCAGCGGAAAAATAATATAAAACATAACTGAAAGAAATACACGGATACAGAACTTTTCGAATATCACTTCAGCTATAAACCAAGATCCTGTGAATATATATATGCAAAACCCAACTACTAGCTGCCCGTGGGGAAAATAAGGGCACCCAGAGTTTAGGTCAAAACAATAAACTCCAGGTCAGTCATGTGACTAGTGTGAGAACTAAAACAGTTATAAATTTGATTTTTAAAGTTCGGTAAATCAAGGGACCACGCCGTATAACATGGAACGGGTTTTTACCCCAAGAATACCAGTGCATAAATTTAAAAGTATTTTAAAACTGAATTGATTTTTTTAAAGTATTTTAAAACTGAATTGATTTTTTTAAAGTATAAAACTGAATTGATTTTTTTTAAAGTATAAAACTGAATTGATTTTTTTAAAAGTATAAAACTGAATTGATTTTTTTTAAAGTATAAAACTGAATTGATTTTTTTAAAGTATAAAACTGAATTGATTTTTTTAAAGTATAAAAACTGAAATTTTTAAAAAAGTATAAAAACTGATTTTGTTTTAAAGTAAAAATCATATTTTTATATATCGAAAGTCGGAAAGAAAAATCATATTTTTTTTATATTGAAAGTAAAAGGAAAATTCGATTTTTATATATTGAATAGCATCGTAAAAATTCGATTTTTACATATGTAGAGAATACGGGCGAAAGCGACAGAAAGGCGAAGATTTCTCTAAGTGAAGTTGGATAGCTATTGGTGAGATTTCTGATTTAAAAATATTATATATGTGTGAAATGAAAGTGAATAGCTATATATAAATATCTATATATATATATATACGCCCCTCGTCCACAAACCATGGACGATATTTATTGGTTGAAATTGTTGTGATAATTGGTTGATAACGAATGGTTGTTTGGGATTGTTTGTGATTGATATTGGTTGATTGAGGTTGAAAAATACCCGTTTGTGGTTGAGAAATATTTGGTTGAAACCACATAGGATTAGTTTGTGGAAATGAAATAAAAAAATATACATGCCGCCTGCGTGCGAACTAGATGCATGATCACCATTGTCAAAAACCGCGAGGTTTTAAGGTAGAGCGAGGAGCCGTACTAGGGACGGTCCCGGTGTAACTACCCTGCCGTTATGCTGCCGAAATTTTGAATAATATTTGTGTGTTTGAATTATTTTCATATGCTTAAACTATATTTATTCATTGTATAGAAAACATTCATGTGTTGAATTGATATTCATTCGTTGTTTAGAAATTCATGTGTTGAATGGTATTCATATTTTGAAATAAATTGTTCGATAATAAAAATCGCATTTTTATCTATATATAAAAACTATAGAAAACATTCATGTGTTGAATTGATATTCATTCGTTGTTTAGAAATTCATGTGTTGAATGGTACTCATATTTTGAAATAAATTGTTCGATAATAAAAATCACATTTTTATCTATATATAGAAACTATAGAAAACATTCATGTGTTGAATTGATATTCATTCGTTGTTTAGAAATTCATGTGTTGAATGGTATTCATATTTTGAAATAAATTGTTCGATAATAAAAATCGCATTTTTATCTATATATAGAAACTATAGAAAACATTCATGTGTTGAATTGATATTCATTCGTTGTTTAGAAATTCATGTGTTGAATGGTATTCATATTTTGAAATAAATCGTTTGATAATAAAAATCACCTTTTATCGACTATATGAACTATATAGAAAAATAGTGTTTTGAAATGAATTGTTTTACAATAAAAATCACATTTTTATTGTATGCATAAATCGTTGAAATGTGAAGTGTTAAAAATAGCCACTTGTTCAAAATAAACATATATGAGTTGAAATATTCATTAATTAGCTAATGAAATGATTTGCACCTATTTATGTAACATTAGAATGAATGGAGTTTTTAAACCAAATAGAAATCAAATATGAAGTCGAATAGAAATTGAAAAATGATATGAACTGTATATATATGTACATGCAATATTCATTGAACAGGTTATAGCAAAGGGACTAGAGAAGAGGAATAAAATTTTGTGCCCGACAAATAGGTACACATTTACTGATTTGTTTGGGTGATGATTTTGAGCCTGTTGGCTAGCCGCTTGGCTTCTTCTTTTTCTTTTTGAGATTAGAAGGACCGGGAACGCTATTTGCGATTTCCCGATGCTCCCGGTGCAGGGGAGGTTATGGCGAATTTTTTCCAAAATTTAAAGTGTTAGAAAAATATTTGAAGTGAAAACGATATTGAAATTGTTGAATGAACTATATTTATATAAATATATAAATATAAATAAAATTAAAACGAAACGAAGCCGTGCAGTTCGTATTTTGAAACCGTGATTTCAAACGACTAGTGCGGGAAATCCGACCATTGGATTTTCCCGAAACCTCAACCGTCGGGTTCGCCTTGGAATAATCTTTCCAACGGCACCAACCTTGTAGAAATCCAATGGTTGGATTCTCTGGAATGTTTAATTCAAATCTGAAGAAAAACAGCGCCAGAAACGATTATATTTATTTATATATATAAATATAATTATATTTAATCGAATAACGACGCTGCAGTTCGTATTTTGAAATCGAAACTTCAAACGATTGTACCGGGAGATCCGACCGTCGGATTTTCCCGAAACTGGAACCGTTGGATTCGTTTTGAAAAGACCTTTCTAATGATGTAAATTTTGTGAGGATCCAACGGTTAGATTTTCAGATATGTGTAAATCAAATCTGAAGAAAAACAGCGCCACGGCCACGTTATGGCCCGAAACGTCGTTTTGAATATATTAGCTATTTTTAAATAAATAAAAATAGCGATAAATAGTTATAAAATATCATAAGCAATATGGAATGGAAATAAACTGAATTCGCTTGATTTATGTGATGTTTGATGGTTGAATGTGTTTGGTGTGAAAATTACATTAAAGAACGAAATTGGTGTTGTCGAATAATTTAACCATTGAAATAAATTGATTTGAAATTCTAAATATACGTGAATTATTTGAAAAAGCCGAGTTAATTCTCATTTCAAATAATTGATCGACGATTGAAAGTCGAAGATGAAGACGATGGTCGAAGACCGGAGATCTTCACCTCGTTTGGATGGTAACCGAGGTCCTGATTGGGAGGCATCCCGAAAAATGGATAATGAGTGGTGATCGTCCAGACGTACGTGGTGATCGAAGGGTTTGCGAGGTATTTAGTGCCTCCGGTTTCGTTCAGACCCAGAACGGACTTGTAAATGGACTGTGTGTCCGACATTGGAATTTGTTTTTGTGTGATTGATAGCCATCAGTTGCACGGTGTGAATTGCCTGTGTGGCATGCTAAGATGCAGTGATCAGGGCTTCTGTTGAAAAGCAAAGTCTTGTGGAGATGATCAAAGCACCGCCTGCGTGGCGTAGCTTTGTGTATAACGTGAATTCGCGAGCCTCACACCCCGGTATGAACCTAAAACGGGAGGAAGGATCTCAGGGAGGACATGCGTTTCTTTCTAGCTAGGGTGGTGTCAGTGACCTACCAGCCCTGACATTTATATACTTTTCACCTATGTGGTTGTTGCTGTTGCGAGGCGCCTCGGTTTGATCGGACGATCCGGGTCCGATGGAGTCATTCGTTGGCTCGTTTACGCCCCAAAGGGCGAGGAAACGTATTGTTCAGGCATTTTAATCCACATCGGTGGACCGGCCCTGACGATCCAAGGGTCAATGCGCTCTGACCCTGTGGCTCGGGCTAGAGAGTCACGAAGTCGGTAAGGACTATCTTTTGCCTTGGTTCATGACGGAAATCCAATTTCCAAATACGTGACGATGCGATTTTGATTGTATACCTATATATGGCGACATAGTGGTATGGGGCATTAATGCCGTCTATGATTGATAGTTATGATTTGAAATTGTTTTCAGAACATATAGACACTAACAATAATATCAAATGCCTTTGTTATGATCGTATCAAGCATATTTTGACCGTTATAAGGTAAAACTCTATCCTCCGGTTTGCGTTGCATTGTGTGATGGGAACTGAGTCTTATAACGGTTTCATTTTTATAAAAAGCATAGCGATGTTTAAAAGAAAGATTTGTTTTAAAAGCACTGGCAATCCAATGGAGTAAACCCGTTCCACGAAAGTGGCGTGGTCCTGTGATTAGCCAATTATATATGTGTTGAGTGGATTTCTCATACCAGTCCCATGACTGACTCGTAGTTTGTTTCACTTTCAAACTCGGGTGCCCCTTTTTCTACACGGGCAGCCTTGTATTCAGGTTTAGCTGGTTCTTTCTGGATAGCTGGAGCTGAAGATGGATTCTATCATTTATTTCTTTTTATGCTGTTCAGCTCCTATTGTACATATTTTGTTTATTTCCGCTGTAGACATTTATGTATAGCTGAACTGTATTTGTACTAAGTAAGATCCTGTATACTGTGTAACTCTGATGATTACTTTTATCCAGTATAATTTGTTGTTCATATCTGGTGTATTTATTTAATTCTGTTCTGCTATTATATGTTTCTGTGTTATATTCCAAAGATAACCTTGTTTCCGTGAGAACGGGAAATCGGGTCGTCACAATAAACAAACAGCGCAATTCTAAATAAAGAACAATGAAGCTGCTATAAGACCCAGGTCCCATCACACAATGCAACGCAAGCCGGAGGATAGGGTTTTACCTTATAACAGCCAAATAATGCTTGATACGGGAAATTTAATCTTTTATTATTCTAAATCAGACTCCAACCGTAAATTAGTAAGTGAACGATTCCCTAAGTATTAACCCCGAAGGCCAAAACCAACATCAGACCAATACCCAGGAAACCACCCATCTTAGCTCGTTTCCAGTTAGTTTCTAATTTTATATACAATCGTAAATATCAATCATAGATGGCATAAGTGTCCCATACCACTATGTCTCCATATATAAGTTACAAATCAAATCCACAATTTCGTATTGGAAATTGGATTCCATCATGAGTCGAGGCAAGGGGCAAGCTCCTCTCCGATTCGAGACACTCTAGCAAATGTCTTAGGATCACCACTGCGATCCCTGGATCTTCAGGGTCGATCCTCTCTTACGTTTGAGGATTGGCAATTCCTGAACACACGTTTCCCAGTCCTATAGGACCTATATATAATGATTTGTACGTCGGCTCACATAGTGCCAGTTATCGACCATATATTCGAGGCGCCGCGCATTCCAACAACCACACAGGTGAAAAGTATATAAATGTCAGCCAGTTTAAGCACTGACACCACACATAGCTAGAAAGAAACGTCGTGCTCTCCCTGCGGTCCTTATCCCGTTTTTGACTCATACCGAGGTGTGAGGATCGCGAATCAACACTATACACAAAGCTATGCCACGTAGGTCGTGCTTTGATCATCAATCACAAGACTTTGCTTTTCAACAGAAGACTTGATCATTTGCCACTTAGGCATGCCACACAGGCAATTCACTCCATGCGACTGATTTCTATCGATATATAACCTCTGAGCTCGTACATCTCAGAGAAGGGCATTAAGCAAGAGAATAAATTCTCCGCCACCAAATAGATATATATTTAGTAGAGATCAATCACACAGAATAAAATCCAATGTCAGACACACAGTCCATTTATAAGTTCGTTCTGGGTCTGAACGAAACCGGAGGCACTTTCCTCGCATATCCGTCGATCTCCAAGTACGTTTGGACAATCACCAACTGATTCCCTCCTCTTGGGTGTACAGCCCAATCAAGATCATCAGTAATCACCCAAACGATGTGAAGGCCCTCGGTCCTCAACCACCGTCTTCATCTTCGACTTATCGCCGAATCGGTTATTCAGAATGGGTATAAACCCGGTCTTTCCAAATAACCCGCGTATATAATAAACAAATGTTATACAAACACAACGTACGACTCATTCCAATTCATCAGTCACTAACCGTAAATTAGTAAGAGAACAATTCCCAAAATATTAACCCCGAAGGCCGAAACCAACATCAGATCAATACCCAGGAAACCATTCATCTCAACTAATTTTCTGTTAGTTGCTAAATTTCACATTCTTAGGGAAAGGTTCCCATTAATTTTATCAAAGATAAATTCTTCTAAATTTATTCTTTAATCTCCATTTGGATATGATTTCAAACCATATTAAGGTTTTCCAAACTAGTCGAGATTAGTGAACCACACCGAAGTAATTATTTATTTTATTTCCCAATCCCAACCTACTTATCCCATGGAGCAAAACTGGTAATACTCCATATCTAACACCACAGTGTTATCGGTAAAATTAATTACCATTTCACGTTCAAATCAAGTTAAAGATTTAACTATCGCTTGGAGCAAAACTGGTGATACTCCATTCTCGATGATTTCAATCTTATTAAGATTCATTAAAACTCCACTTAGTTTTAATCTTTAACTGGTTTAAAGAACCGATGTCATTTAAAACACGGTTCACGATAAACCAAAAATTACATCCTATTTTTAATCGAGTTAAAGAACTGGTGTTATTCAAAACACCGCTCACGATAAACCCAAAAACCAATTTAATTTCAACTTCAATTAAATACTAATTAACTGGACAATTTCACTAAATCTCAATTAAAAGATTTATTCTTTTCTTAACTGGGTTCGACAACAGTGTTATTTAAGACACCATTCACGACGAACCCAAAATCCCATTTGATATTAAATACAAGGCTCTGAATAGAAAATATATCGTCTTATATTCAATATCAAATTCTGACACCAACAAATATCGTATTGGAAATAACGATATAAATATATCTTTCAAATTTCCCTAACCATATCTGTATAATCACGAAATCCAACATCGAAATATTTCGAAGATAATTTCGATTCAAATCCATTCCAATACGTATATTGGAAATTTTGATTATTTTTAAAACCACTTCAAATCCAATTTATTTATTTAAAAATATTGGATTTTAATTCTAGTTCATAACTAGTTCATTTTGATAAAAATATATTTTTATCCTTTCAAATAGGGAATTTTTCATCCCAGTTCTTTCCAACTCATATATTATGATTTTACACAAATTATAGATATTTTTAATAATTTTATCAAGGCCTATACAGTCGATTTCCAATAATGGTCGTCGAACGGCACTTACAGCGACCTTTTCTAAATTTGATTTGGACGTATCTCCAAATCCAATTGTTAGATTTCAAATTTCTAATATTCTTTGGAAAGCTCTTTTCGATACGAACCCAACGGTTCCGGTTTCAGGAGAATCCGACGGTCGGATCTCCCGTAACATCAATTCGAAGTCAATGGTCGAAATTCACGAACTGCCGCCGCGCGGCGCGTTCTATTCAGTCCATTTAATATATATAATATATATATAGTAAATATATTTCATCGATTTCAATTTTAAACGTATTTTCTAAATCGTTTTAAATTCGTTTTCAAAACGATTTCAACTTCATATTCAATTTTAAATCAAAATTGAATATTCATATCATCGATATATATATAAACGATAATATTTTCAAAAGGTTATAATTTGAAATCACTTCCTTCTCGGTATTCGAATAAAATCGATATAAATATCGTTCGCGTCAAAATGGCGCAAATCTAATCAACACGACTTTATATATTTCAATAACTTTGTTATTCTATTCAACAAATGAATATTTTCTTCAACACATGAATATATAAATTGTTCAACACATGAATATTCTCAACACATGAGTTTTTTTGTCTTTTAATATATTTGATAAAATTATGATTTCTATCGTTTAATTCTTAATCAGACTCCAACCGTAAATTAGTAAGAGAACGATTCCCTAAGTATTAACCCCGAAGGCCGAAACCAACACAGACCAATACTCAGGAAACCACCCATCTTAGCTCGTTTCCAGTTAGTTTCTAATTTTATATATGATAAAGATGTAAATTTTATCATTTAAATATTTTACTCAACACATGAATATTTTCAACACATGAATGGTTTCTACACATGAATATTCTCAATACATGAGCATTCTCAACACATGAGCATTTTTTTTATTCAACACATGAATTTAATTTATTCTCTAAATTGGAATGAGACCCAATCAATTACCATATAATTTTAATTATATGGATTCCATACAACACATGTATATAATAGCAATGATAAATAATCAACCATCATCCAAGGTGTGTTACACAACTGTCTGTCAACCTATCGATCGACAAACAACTATACAATTGGGACTAGTGTACGTCAAATATCATCCCAACACCCGTGTGGGGTTTCAATCCACAAACACTGAATATTATTTGTGCAGTTGGGCGAAGTGTAAAATTTATCGTCCCAATCAATATCAGTCAAATCAGTGTACATAAGCAAATCGTCAGATTTGTAAATGAATATTTTATTTTATTCACACACACGTTAAAAATTTTATTTTTAACGATAAAATATTTTATCTCAACACATGAATTTCTATTCAGCTCATTTATTCAATAAAATGATATTTTTATTTTCCTAACTTATTTTAGAAAATTTCGGCGGTATAACGGCATGATACTAGAAACGGGACAAGGCCTAGCCTTATCCCCAGTCTAATAATGGCCCACTCCATACACATACCAATTTAATCAATTCCATTTCACCCAAACAACCAAATTCAAACAAATAATCTAACCAACTACACAACCAAACAAACAAGTCCATGGTCTGTGGACGATGGTGTCGGGTGCTACTAAGCACCGTCTACATCCTAGTATATAATTATAACTAGAAAAGAAAATTTAAAAGTGAGAAGTTCTCACCGAGGGTTCCACTCCTCCATTCTCTGTTTCTGAACGGGTTGGATTCCGCTCTGCTTCCGGTCAATTCCATCGCACTCTTATTCACACTATTCATAATAAAAATCACATTTTTGTTTCACTATATATATAATAAAAATCAGATTTTTATTTCGCTACTTATATAAAAATCATATTTTTATATTCTCTACCTTATAAAAAGTTATATTTTTATTTTCACTACTATATAAAAACAAAGTTCATATTTTTATTTCACTTCATATGCTGTAAAGATTTTATTTTCAAAACGCTTCCTTCTATATAAAAATTTGATCTTTCACTATATAAAAATATCGTCTTTCACTATATAAAAATATCGCTTTTTATATCGTCTTTTGTTTATAAAAAAAAAGATCACATCTTTTTATTTTTAAAAATCATAACTTTATAAACTAAAGATCAAATATTTAGCATGTCATTCATAGGATAAAAATCAAGTTTTTATGCTAGTTAAAATCGAGTCTTTATGCTAAGTAAAAATCAAGACTTTATGCTAAGTTTTTATAAATAAATAAAAACCATTCTTTATGCACTAATATTCATATATAAACTGATTTTAAAAATATATTTATTTTTAATATAACAAAAAGTGATTATTATTTTTTAATTTTAGAAAGTAAAAAACTTACATTCGAATTCAGAGAGAGGGGGGTTTCCTTCGGTGTAGAGGGCTGCGGAGGGGCTAGCGTGGCTGGAGGAAGTCGAGGAGCAGTGGTGGTTGACCTTCGGTGGCTAGCAGCAGTGGTGGTTGACCTTCGGTGGCTAGCAGCAGCGGGTACTAGGTTTCGGGAGTGTTTGGGTTCGAGGAGAGAGAGGAGGGAGGCTGGAGCGTGGCTGCGTTCGCTTCAAGGGGGGCTTCGGGGGGTGCGCTGGTGTTGGATGGACGGAGGGGGTGTGTCTTGGTTGGAGGGCGGTGGAAAGGGGACGGCGTCGAGTGTGTCGGGGATGGAAGATTGGAGGGCGGCGCCTGAGCTGGAGGGGGGGTCGCGCTGGGCCGAAGGTGGCGCTGCTCCACCCGACGCGGCGGCGGATCGCCTCGATGGGGCAGCGGGTAGCTAGGGCACGCCTCTTCTTTTTTTTCAAATACATCGTGAAGAGAATACTGAGAGGAGAGGGTAAGTATAGGGGGTTTTATTGAAAAAATATATATATAATTTAATTATATTTTAATTTCCAAAAGTAAATTTTTATTTTCAACTCGAAATCAAACCCACCGACTGTCGTCCCTAGGGTAATACCCCCATTCCGAACACAAGGGGATAGGTATCATAAGCCAATTCGGCCATTACGATCAGTTTTCATCAAATTTAAAATATAAATCTTCATATATTCAATTTAAACGCACATTTCAATTTACCGGGGCCAGATACAGTCTCTAAAAATTCCCGAAAAATTATTTCTAGCTTCGTATTGACAATACGGTCCTAACAAAACTAATTTCATCAAATTCTGAGACCTTTGAAAGATGGCCATTTTCTGGTCGATCGAAATTGACTAAAACTGTCAAATCACGTTTAACCTCGCCACGCTCACATACTGATTCAGAAAATTATGAATTTTGAAAACTAGCAATAGTTTGACATCCCGGACCCAACAAAAGTGGTTTCGTCGAAAACCGAGGTCGTTTGCAAAATTTCCATTTTCAAGGCCTTTATATATATTAAAATATATATAAATTCCACAGCGACTTTTCTGAATTTTTAAACTGGACATATCTTACACTCTATAAAGTGAAATCTCAGTTTCTTAACTTCGTTGGGAAGATATGATTAAACAGATTCAAATATTTCTGGTTTCGTCCAATTCCGACTTAAAACGAATTCTGTATATTCATTTGAAATTCGAAATCGAATTTTCAAACTACCGCGCCATTTCAGGCTCGTTATATAATTAAAATAAAATTATTCGTTTTAACTTCGTCGAAAATAAATTTTCTGTCGTTATTATTTAAAATAATTCAATATAAATATTCAAAATTTATTAAATTTTCCAAAATAAAAATTTTAAATTGGCTCAAAATTTACAGGTTGTTATAACTAATTTTGATGAGTCCTCGGGCTCCCGCCTTGACCTAGGCCTTCCCCTTCTTTGGGATCTTCTAGATTTTTAATTTATTGATTTATGGAATCTTAGTTCTATTGATACTATGTTATCAATCCTATCTCTATTGTTACTATGTTATCAATTTTAGTTTTATTAATATTGAGATATCTTTTATATATCTCTAAGATTTCTTTGGCATATTTTCTGGATATATCGAGCCTTCACATTTTACATGTGAACATTGTTGTTATTACTTATACGTCCCTTCTGATTATATCTCTATATCTATCTCAGTTTATTATGATGAGTACAGTTAAAGTGACCCTTTTATTGTCTATGCCTATAAATAATACTCGGGTTAGACTGGGTATTACATGTGCTTACATTGGATTTCTAGCGCGGACCACTTCTTGGCTTTTTGTGACCACATTATTATTGTAGTAATCATGCTTGTATGTATATGATACATTTATGTATACATATTCTCTTGGCTAGAACATGCACCTATTTTTTCGTTGTATAGTGTATCGACTATGACCACTATCTTTGTATTTATACTCATGTGTTATTATTCATATCTATTTCTGGCTTAGTGATATAAATATCCATGTCTGACTCTAACTTTATTGTTATATATTTATATTGCTTTCCAAATTATACACAACCACTGTGTAACAGTTTTGAACTTGATTTAGATGTGTCGGATTTCCTCATGAGATTTAAAAAGTGAGACCATGTTATTCGACATATTTAACATTCGTTCAAAGTTAATATATAGATGGCCGCTCCTTAACAGCCTTATTTTACGGGTTAGTTGACACCATTGCTTGTAATCGCCTTGGATAACACGAGTGTAGAGGTCGGGCATTACATTTGGTATCGGAGCCAAGTTCGAAACAACATAAGATATTATGGTGAGAATCATTGTCCTGAGTCTCTCTTAGGAAATCGTGTTTTAGGATTTAGTTCGAGTCTTAGGACCCGTCATATCCTATCTTATATCATGATCCTTGTTTGACCAATCAAATTTATTTGACTTCATCTTTGCGAAATAATGGTCTAGACAAACCTAGAGTCCTATCCCTTTTCTTGAGTAGAAATTTAGATATTGTATTTTATTACTGGGTTGAAATAACTTTTGGGACATAGTTTTGAAGATTTCTAAATTATTTTATAAAACAGTTTAATAAAATAATTTCAGCTAAGTAAAATACTAATCCGTTTGAGACTAGCTTTGCGAGGCGAAAACAAATAAATTATTTCCGCTAAGCACCATGAAACATTTTCATTTATTTATTTTATGATTACTAATTTAGTTTATAAATAAATGGTTGCGCCTTTGATTATTTATTTATAAATTTGCGCTCCTATTTGGACGTAGTTTTGTTTATTTGTGTTGAGTTGCCCTTTGAGTATGTTAGGAATTCTAATCGAGAGGTGGGACGCCACAATATCGATAGGAGTTTTCTAGACACTTCGACTAGATAATTCTAACACAACATTTATATTAAATATTAATGATGTGCATCGCTACTAAACCATTGCTTTAGCAACTTTATATGAATAAATGGCGAGGTAAATGATTAGTATTGATTGTTAATTTGCAACCATAGGGATTTTAATAAGATAATGATTTGAGAAGGGGATATGTATGACCATCATATATATATCCTTTGCATCTTTCATAGTTTGAATATTAAACTATGAAGTTTGAGATATCTTATTTTGATAAGGAAATTAATGTCTATAAAGGTACCATCCTTTTTATTCTTTATGATGATTATTACCTTGATAATCTCATTCGAGTTCTTTTGAAGTTGTAATCATCTACCTTCTTTTATCCAAGGAACTTAGGGACACCATGTCCTTAGGAATTCCAGGGCGCTTGTTTTATATCTAATTATATAGATTTTCCAAACCTATGGTTTATGAAAATTCTTACATGCTACCTTAAGTTCCTAATACCCATTTATTTTGCTATTAAGACATCATTATCTTTCTTTGGGTGATGATCATGTGTTCTCATTTCCTTTGGAGTATTATTTTTATCCGAACAAGTTATTTTGTCTTTTCGATTGGGGAAGGAATTTAATCAAACGTCTTGGTAAAAATGAGTGGGTTGACACACTTGCGTTTGCTTCGTCGGTTAATTTCTGGACTTAGTCAGTTGAGATTCAATTTCATTTTCAGATGAAATCTGAGGATTCATGCGTTGTGTATTCAATATACATATTCATTTGAGATCACGTGTGTTGTGTATTCAATATACATCTTCATTTGAGATCACATGTATTGAACTTTCTTTGCAGTATGGAGCCACCATGAATTCAGACAGAATGCTTCGCGTGGTGTTAAGCCACCTAGTCTTATGACGAAATGCTTAGTAAACTTTCTTTGTGGTGTGGAGCCACCATGTCTTCAGACGGAATGCTTTGTATGGTGTGGAGCCACTTAGTCTTATGATGGAATGCTTCGTATGGTGTTAAGCTACCTAGTCTTATGATGGAATGCTTAGTCAACTTTCTTTGCGATGTGGAGCCACCATGTCTTCGGACGGAATGCTTTGTATGGCGTAGAGCCACTTAGTCTTATAACGGAATGCTTCGTACGGTGTTATGCCACCTACTCTTATGACGGAATGCTTAGTCGACTTTCTTTGCGGTGTGGAGCCACCATGTCTTCGGACGGAATGCTTCGTATGGCGTGGAGCCATATAGTCTTATGACAGAATGCTTCGTATGGTGTTAAGCCACTTAGTCTTATGACAGAATGCTTAGTCAACTTTCTTTGCGGCGTGGAGCAACCATGTCTTCGTATGGAATGCTTCATAAGGTGTGGAGACACCTAGTCTTATGATGGAATTATTCGTATGGTGCTAAGCTACCTAGTCTTATGACGGAATGCTTAGTCAACTTTCTTTGCGGTGTGGAGCCACCACGTCTTTGGACGGAATTGCTTCATATGGTGTGAGGTTGCCTAGTCTTTGGACGAAATTACTTCAATGGTGAGGGGCCACCTAGTCTTCGAACAGAATTTTTTTGTATGGTGTGGGGCCACCTAGTCTTCGAACAGAATTTCTTTGTATGGTGTGGGGCCACCTAGACTTCAGACGAAATTGCTGCGTATGGTGTGGGGTCACTTAGTCTTCGGACAGAATTGTTTCGTAGGGTGCGAAGCCACCTCATCGCAAGACGAAATGCTTAGTTAACTCTCTTTGGGGTGTGAAGCCACCATGTCGGTTAGACAAAACGTGTAGTGAGGTGTGAAGCCACCTCGTCATGAGACGAAATACTTAGTGAGGTGTAAATCCAACTCGTCGTGAGACGAAGTGCTTAGTGAGGCATGAAGCCACCTCGTCATAAGACGAAATGCTTAGTTAATTTATTTAAGGCGTGAAGCCATTGTAACACCCCACGCCCGCTATGGTCACTCACTAAGGGAATGCCATAGCATCGGTGGAGTATTTTAGTGAATATAGAATAGAAAAATTACAACAAGACAGATATAAATAGTACTTGAAATTTAAAACATCATCTCATAACAGCGGAAGTAAACATGTCTGGTTACATCATAAAACCACAATAAAAGTCAAGTACAATATCCATCAAAATAAAGAAGTACATAATCCCACTCTCTCATACAATAGCCAAGACAAAAGGAAAGATAACTGGGTAACGGGAGCTTTACATCTATCCAAGCTCCTAAAGACTGGAACAGCAATCCGATCAAGCTCCACTACTGCTAGGATCCACCGTAGGACCTGAGGGTTGGGTAAAAGATAAAAACAACGGGGTCAGACATAAGTTTGAGCGAGTCCTATAACTTTAACAATAATCATTAAAGTAACCAGAGAAGACATAAACTTGACATACGGTAATGTCTGGGGATGAATGGCTACACTAAGCAGCTTGGTAGACTTAGGATAAACTAAGATAACTGTACAGACGCATTTACCCACCTAAGAATAATTACTTCACTGCACCACACCAGTCATTTCTACTTAAAGGTTGATCCCACCCAAGGACTTAAAAGAAAGATATAACTAGTAGTTTCATGTACCCCTAGCTGACCACATAGGTGCCGTCTGCCCCTATCTCCACTAGGTGTACCCCACTACTCCCCAAGCGATCGGCTCCCTACCGTAGATACCCGTGCTGGTCCCACAGTGGGGTGTATCACTCCCCTAAAGTGGCAACCCAATACTATCAACGGTGCACGGCTTATACCTACACGATGCAACAACGGCTTATCTACCAGCCCGGGCCCACACACGCATATGAAACCCGTTGGACTTGCGTTGCCACCGCTAACCCGTTTTTGGCCTCTTATAGTCAAGCCCAGTACGCGTGTCCCGTCCTCGATATGGGTCGAGCCCACAAAGATACAAATGGGTTACTGGTTGAAATGGGCCCCCACAAGCTACCCACCTAAGCTTGTCACTTATCTAGTGTATCCCACTTAACCCTTAATCATGTTTAATTACATGTTTCCACTTGGTTAAGTATTCTAATCGTATTTTCTATTGCCACCCAAGGCAACCCACTAGATTTCCACATGCCACCCAAGGCACCCACTTAACCCCTCATGTCCCTCTACATGCTAATATGGTTAAGTGTTTCTTAATTAATTAATTAAGATCATGACCTCATAAAGACCTCTCACATTAGACCGTCTTTTATGACTGCTGGATATGCCGGTTGGTTCCGGGCAGACTTCTGTCATCAAAAGGGTCTAACCTCGTGTCTTTACTTTAATCACTTTTTTAATTTATGACTAAGACCTCTCACATTGGGCCAATCATTTGTAGCCGCTGGATGGCCGGTCGGTTCCGGGCAGACTTCCGCTACAAAAGGGTCCAACCTCGTGTCTTAGTTGATTAATTACACCTAATTAATCACCCCCATATTAATTATCCCTAATTAATATCAAGTTTTTCATAACATGGGTAGACCTAACTCAATAGGTAAATTCCCATGGGGTAGACCTAACTCAATAGGTAAATTCCCACTTATGTTAATTTATTTTTATGGTATGCTTAATCATACCCAATCATTAACATATTTATTAACCCCATCGTACCCCACGTAAATCGTTCTTATTTCATGACGTAATAAAGGGAAGATCCATCACAAATATCATGGGTTTAACCCCACCTTAGCATATAACTTATCATGGGTTAAGAGGATGTCAACTTGCATATATGAGCATATATTAACCCAACTACATTTAACCCAAACTTGCATATTATCATACACATGACTCGCATAACATGTTGCATATGAGTTTGCATATTATCATACACATATCTTGCATAACATGTTGAACTTGCATGTAAGCATTCTCATAACTTGCATAACATGTTAAACATGCATTTAAGCATACACATAACTTGCATAAGCATTCACATACTTGCATAAGCATCCACATACTTGCATAAGCATGCATAACTTGCATATCATGTTAAACTTGCATTTAAACATATACATCACTTGCATAAGCATTCATATACTTGCATAAGCATGCATAACTTGCATATCATGTTAAACTTGCATTTAAGCATATACATAACTTGCATAAGCATTCATATACTTGCATAAGCATGCATAACTTGCATATCATGTTAAACTTGCATTTAAGCATATACATAACTTGCATAAGCATTCATATACTTGCATAAGCATGCATAACTTGCATATCATGTTAAACTTGCATTTAAGCATGCATAAACCCACTTATTAAATATGCATAAACCCACTTATTAAACATGCATAAACCCACTTGTTAAACTTGCATAAACCAACTTATTGAACATGCATATCATTACAAATGATTCAAACTCACTAATCCGCATTCAAGACCATAAGTCTCATTACACCCAATCTACTTACTTTAGCAATTGATGTTAAAGTGATAGAAACTAACCAAACCCAAGATTAGCAAACTTATGAAGTGGAATTAGTTGCTAAATATGAAGATGGTGATGATTAGAGATTGATTAGAGAGTGATTAGCTTGCAACTTCCTTCATAAACTAGTGAAGGCTCCTTCTAAGATTTAATTTGGCGGCATGAGGCCATCATTTCTATTTTTAGTATGGATTAGGGTAGGTTTAGGGTGTATTTATAGATTAGGAGAGTGTTTTAGGCCCTTAGATTAACCCTAGATTAGATTAGGTCCGTTAGATTTAGGAAATCTCTAGAACCCAGCCCTCAAAGCCAGCCTAAAACCCAACCTGGTGCACCCAGGTTCTCTGGACGCCGCGCCTATGTCGACAGGCAAGTCGACACCCCTGTCGACAGGCCTGTCGACAGCCCTGTCGACATGGTTAGGGCGGGAACTTTCCCGCCTGACTCCGCTTGTTCCATTCCAAAATCTGAATTTTAAATTTTTAAATCTGTTTTTAGCTTTGAATTTTCTGCAAACTTCATCGGGCCATAACTGGGCCACACGGACTCCGATTTTCGAAAACTCGGACTCTATTTTGCGTATTTTGCTGAGACGAACGCAATGACGCAGCCCATTTCCCCCAATTCTCATATTTGAGATTATTTATTCTGCAATTAATGAATTTCAGCATTAACTGAAATACAGGGTGTTACATTCTCCCCTCCTTAAAGGATTTCGTCCCCGAAATCTCTAAGCTAAGGAGAATGCATATCCTACCATCCAAACAACCATCTACTCAATCCATCAAACACGGGCATCCATTGTCCTTAAAACAATTTCTAATGATGTATGAGCATATGCAAAGAGTGTGTGTATATGTTCCCTATCTAATGTATGAACATATGCAAACCATGATAGTGCCATGCATCCATTATGTATGCGAGAGAACCCTATCGACACATACAATATCTACATGAGTGCACAATCATTCACCAAAATGCATCATCCATATGATAACACAATCATTATACATCCATAAATATAGCTTCCTACACACAATTTTATGCAATATGCAATATGAAGTGACTGAGCCGATCTAGTGCCTAGAGTGTGTGTATATGCATCCACGAGCAACCACTAGCAAACACTTGCATCCACTTGCATCCATCAACCATAACATGTCTCAAACACATGTTTCAACCATAGGTTTACCCTATCTAAAGGTCAAACAGTACTAACGAGAGGATATACTAAAGATAAGATAAGTACTAGACAACGATAGAGGAGAAAGTAAAGACATACCCTCAAAAAGAAATGGGTACAATGAACGCATCTTCGCTTCCGTCTCCCAAGTTGCGTTGCTCTCATCTTCTCCCCATTGCACTTTGACTAGTTGAACCTCTCTGTTTCTCAACTTCCTAGTCTCTGACCCAAGGATGCGGGTAGGAGCTCGTCGAATAGTCGCATCACGCTCTACTTCCACTTCTTTAAGCAAGCTCGGCTCTACCACCTCTGCGGTCTCATGTAAGCACTTCCTCAAATGGGACACATGGAATACATCATGTACACCACTAAGTCTGTCGGGCAACTCCACTCTATATGCCATCCGTCCAATTCTTTCCTTAATGGGAAATGGCCCTACGAACCTTGGTGCTAATTTTCCAACAGATCCAAAGCGAACCACATTCCGTAACGGAGACACTTTGACAAAGACCATGTCCCCAACTTCAAACTCAAGATCCGTCCTTCTCTTGTCCGCATAAGATTTTTGTCTATCCTGCGCTTCTTTCATCCTTCTTCGAATCAAGTCAATCTTTTCAGAAGTCTCCCTAATCATATCAGGCCCAAGCAAGATCTTATCCGTAGATTCCCACCAACATGTAGGTGATCGACAAGGCCTTCCATAGAGAGCTTCGAAAGGAGCCATACCAATACTGGACTGAAAGCTGTTATTATATGCGAACTCTACCAATGGAAGATGCTCTTCCCATGTACCTCCAAAATCTAAGATACAAAGTCTCAAAAGGTCTTCTAGAACACGATTCACCCTCTCAGTCTGGCCGTCCGTCTGAGGATGATATGCGGTGCTCAGACACAATTGAGTCCCCACTGCTTCTTGCAAACTTCTCCAGAACTCGCTAGTGAAGATGGGATCTCGATCACTCACTATGCTAGAGGGTACCCCATGCAATCGAACTATCTCTCAAAGATATACAGAAGCTAGCCATGGAGCGGTCCTCTTGCTCTTCACAGGTATAAAATGGGCGCTCTTAGTAAGTCTGTCTACCACCACCCAAATTCCCGTATTACCCTTTCTTGATCTGGGTAACCCGTCAATAAAATCCATCGAGACGCTATCCCACTTCCATTGCGGAACTTCCAATGGGTGAAGCAACCCACCTGGTTTCTTTTGCTCCGCCTTCACTTGTTGGCAGACCAAGCATCGAGCGACATACTCGGCCACATCTTTCTTCATACCGGCCCAGAAGAAAACCCTCTTCATGTCTTGGTACATCTTGTCCCCACCGGGATGAATGGTCATCCTAGAACGGTGTGCATCATCAAGAATAACCTTCCTCAAACCCTCGTCTTGCGGTACACAAAGTCTACCGTCTCTACGCAAGCACCCCCTATCGTCTAGGGTGTACCTACTCAAATGGCTGGACGACTCCCCCCTTATGAGCTTCTCCACCAACTCAACCAACTGTGGGTCGTCCCTCTGTGCTTCTCCAATCCGCCCCAAAAGAGTAGGTCTAACCTCCAAGGAAGCTAGCAAACCGGGTACATAATCAATGGAAGGTCTGAAATCAAACATCGAGATAAATTCCAAGCTTCGTTGTTCCACAAACAATGGACTCAAGGACAACCTCTTTCTGCTCAAGGCGTCCGCCACCACGTTACCCTTGCCAGGGGTATACGCTATCTCGAAATCATAGGATGCTAAAAACTCCATCCACCTTTGCTGTCTCAAATTCAAATCCTTCTGAGAAAACAAGTACTTCAATGATTTGTGGTCAGTGAACAATTCGAATCTCTCACCAAGAAGATAATGGCGCCAAATCTTAAGCGCAAAAACAATAGCGGCCAACTCTAAATCATGGGTAGGGTAATTTTTCTCATGTGCCCTCAACTTCCTTCCACCATAGGCTATCACCCTTCCCTCTTGCATTAAGACTGCGCCCAGCCCTGTCCCACAAGCATCAGTATAGACAACAAATGGCTTGCTCCCATCTGGCAACACTAAAACTGGAGCAGTGGTTAAAGCTCTCTTTAACCGTCGGAACGCATCATCACAATCTACGTCCCATGTGAAAACAAGATTCTTCTTCGTCAAGCGGGTTAATGGGGCTGATATCTTTGCGAAGTCTTTGATAAACTTCCTATAGTAACCCGCCAACCCCAAGAAACTTCTTACTTCGGTAGCATTCTTTGGAACCTTCCAATCCTGAATCGATACTACCTTCGCGGGATCCACAGCTATCCCCTCCTTGGAGACCACGTGCCCCAAGAACCGCACTTCCTTCCTCCAGAAGTGACATTTAGAGAATTTAGCCTTAAGGCAATGTGCTCGAAGAGTCTTCAATACCTCCCCAAGATGTAGGGCATGCTCTTCTTCACTCTTAGAAAATACTAAGATATCGACCACAAAGACCACCACGAATTTATTAAGGAACTCCCTGAACACCCTACTCATCAAATCAACAAAGTATGCAGGGGCGTTCGTCAACCCAAATGGCATCACCAGCCACTCATAGAAACCATCCGGAGTTCTAAAGGCAGTCTTGTCTATGCTATCCTCAGCCACCCTCAACTGATGAAACCCCGTGGCTAAGTCCAACTGAGAAAATACTGAAGCGCCAACCAACTGATCGAAAAGATCATCAATCCTCGGCAATGGGTGTCTATTCTTCTTTGTGAGCTTGTTAAGTTCTCTATAGTCTACACAAAGTCTGAGGGACCCATCCGCCTTTGTAGCAAATACTACTGGAGCACCCCACTCCGATATACTTCGTCTTATGAACCCCTTCTCAAGCAACTCCCCTACTTGCTTATGGAGTTCCCTCCTCTCACGAGGAGCCATGTGGCGCACTGGTAAAGATACAGGTTTAGCATTATCCACCAGATATATTCGGAAGTCAATCTCCCGCTTCGGAGGTAAGCCCTTCACCTCCTCAAACACATCCGGATATTCCCGGACCACTCTAACATATTGCAAACTCTCGACCGAAGCGTCAAGCGATTCAAGATAACTTAGCATAACAGAATCCATGGGATTACAAGAAATCTCGAGAGTGTTACCCAAGCGGGTCATGAGCCTAACAACTCTCCTTTCGCAATCAAGAACGGCACCATTACTGGATAACCAGTCCATGCCCAAAATCAACCCATAGCCCGTGAAGCCCAACACAAAAGCATCACATCTAAACTCAATGCTAAGTATAGAAATCTTCAAACCCAAACATATCATGGACAAATAAGTGGAGCCCCCAATTGGGTTTGAAACAACCAAGGGATCATCTACCAGACTGGTGTCTAAGTGCAGTGACTCAACTAATGATGATGAGATAAACGAATGCGATGCGCCTGAATCAAACAATGTACGGACAGGATGATCAAATAGAAAAACCAGACTTTCAACGGAGATAGTTCTACCTCTTTCCTGAATCGGTGGAACCGCGAGAGCCTGTACTTGCCCCCTAGCCTGACCCGGTGCCATAAGAGCTTGCACCTGTCCTCCTGAGGTAGACCCCGTCCTTTGCCCTTTCTTAGGACAGTCTTTCACTAGATGCCCTGCTTCGCCACAGTGGAAGCAGCCAGTCTTCTTCTTCTTGCGACAATCCTTGCTTAGGTGGCCAGGTGTCCCACAATTGAAACACTTCTTCTTCTTGCCCTTGCCAACGTTGCCTTTCCCACCTTTGGTTTGTTGTTGTTGCTGAGGTCTCTTTTGATCTCCCTTCTTCTCGGGTGCCTTATTAGCGTTGGGACCCTTCTCTTCTTCATGCATGAGTGCCATGTCAACTAGCTTCTCAAAGGTGGCCCCCATAGGGATATGAGTCATAGCCAACCCATGCATCGGTTCATTCAAGCCTTTCACGAACCTCAAAGCCTTCTTTTCCGGTGTATTCACCATGTCTAGGCCAAACCTTGCCAATTGATTAAACTTGTTGACATATTCCTTCACCGAGAGATTTCCTTGCTTTAGAGTCAAGAATCTTTCCATATACAAGTTTTCCTCCTCCCTTGAGAGAAACTTTGCCACAAATCTTTGCCTAAAATCCGCCCAAGAGTCAACGGGGCGTTCTCCATTAGTAACCTCCCACCAGAATGAGGCCTCTCCTTTCATTAACCAAGCAGCTAACTTGACTTTCTTTCCTTCTTCCATCTCAAAGATATCTATTTATTCTTCCACCTCTTTAAGCCAATCCCTAGCCTCCACAAAAGTTTCAGATCCTTGAAAAGGTTTTCCTCCCATAGCTTTAAATTCCTTGCAAGTCTTAGCAAAAGTATCCGTGCGAGGAGGAGGGGGAGGAGGAAGATCGGGTGCTACGGTTGGTGGAGGAATATTTGCTGGACCCGCAGTGGTGGCCCTAGCCTCCATCAATCTCCTATACCATACTGGTACCGTCACACCCTCCGGAAAGTTAAGATCCTCAGCCATGCTGAAACAAAAAAGGAAAGATTCAAAACGGAGAATTCGAAGGATATAGATATGGCTATTGGGGATTATGCTTTTCTTTCAAAAACTTTTCTCTTTAAAGACATGTTTTTGAAAATATCTCTTCCAAAAATGTTTTAGAAAAATAGTTTTCTAAAAATTTTATCTGTTCCGGTAACCTTTGCTCTGATACCACGTGTAACACCCCACGCCCGCTATGGTCACTCACTAAGGGAATGCCATAGCATCGGTGGAGTATTTTAGTGAATATAGAACAGAAAAATTACAACAAGACAGATATAAATAGTACTTGAAATTTAAAACATCATCTCATAACAGCGGAAGTAAACATGTCTGGTTACATCATAAAACCACAATAAAAGTCAAGTACAATATCCATCAAAATAAAGAAGTACATAATCCCACTCTCTCATACAATAGCCAAGACAAAAGGAAAGATAACTGGGTAACTGGAGCTTTACATCTATCCAAGCTCCTAAAGACTGGAACAGCAATCCGATCAAGCTCCACTACTGCTAGGATCCACCGTAGGACCTGAGGGTTGGGAAAAAGATAAAAACAACGGGGTCAGACATAAGTCTGAGCGAGTCCTAAAACTTTAACAATAATCATTAAAGTAACCAGAGAAGACATAAACTTGACATACGGTAATGTCTGGGGATGAATGGCTACACTAAGCAGCTTGGTAGACTTAGGATAAACTAAGATAACTGTACAGACGCATTTACCCACCCAAGGATAATTACTTCACTGCACCACACCAGTCATTTCTACTTAATGGTTGATCCCACCCAAGGACTTAAAAGAAAGATATAACTAGTAGTTTCATGTACCCCTAGCTGACCACATAGGTGCCGTCTGCCCCTATCTCCACTAGGTGTACCCCACTACTCCCCAAGCGATCGGCTCCCTACCGTAGATACCTGTGCTGGTCCCACAGTGGGGTGTATCGCTGCCCTAAAGTGGCAACCCAATACTATCAACGGTGCACGGCTTATACCTACACGATGCAACAACGGCTTATCTACCAGCCCGGGCCCACACACGCATATGAAACCCGTTGGACTTGCGTTGCCACCGCTAACCCGTTTTTGGCCACTTATAGTCAAGCCCAGTACGCGTGTCCCGTCCTCAACATGGGTCGAGCCCACAAAGATACAAATGGGTTACTGGTTGAAATGGGCCCCCACAAGCTACCCACCTAAGCTTGTCACTTATCTAGTGTATCCCACTTAACCCTTAATCATGTTTAATTACATGTTTCCACTTGGTTAAGTATTCTAATCGTATTTTCTATTGCCACCCAAGGCAACCCACTAGATTTCCACATGCCACCCAAGGCACCCACTTAACCGCTCATGTCCCTCTACATGCTAATATGGTTAAGTGTTTCTTAATTAATTAATTAAGATCATGACCTCATAAAGACCTCTCACATTAGACCGTCTTTTATGACTGCTGGATATGCCGGTTGGTTCCGGGTAGACTTCTGTCATCAAAAGGGTCTAACCTCGTGTCTTTACTTTAATCACGTTTTTAATTTATGACTAAGACCTCTCACATTGGGCCAATCATTTGTAGCCGCTGGATGGCCGGTCGGTTCCGGGCAGACTTCCGCTATAAAAGGGTCCAACCTCGTGTCTTAGTTGATTAATTACACCTAATTAATCACCCCCATATTAATTATCCCTAATTAATATCAAGTTTTTCATAACATGGGTAGACCTAACTCAATAGGTAAATTCCCATGGGGTAGACCTAACTAAATAGGTAAATTCCCACTTATGTTAATTTATTTTTATGGTATGCTTAATCATACCTAATCATTAACATATTTATTAACCCCATCGTTCCCCACGTAAATCGTTCTTATTTCATGACGTAATAAAGGGAAGATCCATCACAAATATCATGGGTTTAACCCCATCTTAGCATATAACTTATCATGGGTTAAGAGGATGTCAACTTGCATATATGAGCATATATTAACCCAACTACATTTAACCCAAACTTGCATATTATCATACACATGACTCGCATAACATGTTGCATATGAGTTTGCATATTATCATACACATATCTTGCATAACATGTTGAACTTGCATGTAAGCATTCTCATAACTTGCATAACATGTTAAACATGCATTTAAGCATACACATAACTTGCATAAGCATTCACATACTTGCATAAGCATCCACATACTTGCATAAGCATGCATAACTTGCATATCATGTTAAACTTGCATTTAAACATATACATCACTTGCATAAGCATTCATATACTTGCATAAGCATGCATAACTTGCATATCATGTTAAATTTGCATTTAAGCATATACATAACTTGCATAAGCATTCATATACTTGCATAAGCATGCATAACTTGCATATCATGTTAAACTTGCATTTAAGCATATACATAACTTGCATAAGCATTCATATACTTGCATAAGCATGCATAACTTGCATATCATGTTAAACTTGCATTTAAGCATGCATAAACCCACTTATTAAATATGCATAAACCCACTTATTAAACATGCATAAACCCACTTGTTAAACTTGCATAAACCAACTTATTGAACATGCATATCATTACAAATGATTCAAACTCACTAATCCGCATTCAAGACCATAAGTCTCATTACACCCAATCTACTTACTTTAGCAATTGATGTTAAAGTGATAGAAACTCACCAAACCCAAGATTAGCAAACTTATGAAGTGGAATTAGTTGCTAAATATGAAGATGGTGATGATTAGAGATTGATTAGAGAGTGATTAGCTTGCAACTTCCTTCATAAACTAGTGAAGGCTCCTTCTAAGATTTAATTTGGCGGCATGAGGCCATCATTTCTATTTTTAGTATGGATTAGGGTAGGTTTAGGGTGTATTTATAGATTAGGAGAGTGTTTTAGGCCCTTAGATTAACCCTAGATTAGATTAGGTCCGTTAGATTTAGGAAATCTCTAGAACCCAGCTCTCCAAGCCAGCCTAAAACCCAACCTGGTGCACCCAGGTTCTCTGGACGCTGCGCCTATGTCGACAGGCAAGTCGACAGGCAAGTCGGCACCCCTGTCGACAGGCCTGTCGACAGCCCTGTCGACATGGTTAGGGCGGGAACTTTCCCGCCTGACCCCGCTTGTTCCATTCCAAAATCTGAATTTTAAATTTTTAAATCTGTTTTTAGCTTTGAATTTTCTGCAAACTTCATCGGGCCATAACTGGGCCATACGGACTCCGATTTTCGAAAACTCGGACTCTATTTTGCGTATTTTGCCGAGACGAACGCAATGACGCAGCCCATTTCCCCCAATTCTCATATTTGAGATTATTTATTCTGCAATTAATGAATTTCAGCATTAACTGAAATACAGGGTGTTACAGCCACCATGTCAGTTAGATGAAACACTTAGTGAGGTGTGAATCCACCTCGTCGTGAGACTAAAAGCTTAGTGAGATGTGAAGCCACCTCGTCATGAGACGAAACGCTTAGTGAGTGTGAAGTCACCTCGTCACAAGACGAAATGCTTAGTTAATTCTCTTTGGGGTGTGAAGTCACCTCGTCGCGAGTCACTTAGTGAGGTGTGAAGCCACCTCGTCACAAGACAAAATGTTTAGTGGAATCTCTTTGCGGTGAGAAGTCACTACGTAGGTGAGACGGGAGGCTTAGTCGAGTTTCTTTGCCGTGTTGGACCACCTTGTCGAAAGACAGAATGTTCCATGTGATAGTTTGCAACTCCGTGGTGAACGACGTTGCTTATCCCTTCAACAAGTTTACAACTAACCGACTTGGTGACTTTCGATTTGGAATCGGCCATTTATTTCTGTTGGCTAATTCCGTGTTCAAGAATAGTTAAACTCTTTCCTTGAAGAGTGATCATTCTATACATGTCTGTTTGCATGCCTTGTTTGTTCGGAGTTTGGGGTTATTTTTGTTAACTAATTGGCTTAATCGCTTTGAGGTCCATATTTTATTCCCTAAAAGAATCATCCATCTTCGACATCTCTTTTCTATGACACATATTTGTTATGTTTTCATATTTGGAGTCTTGTACTCATTTGTGATTAATAGATGATTTTTCAATATGTTTGTAAATACTTTAGTTAAGTCAGTGGTTAAGGGACATTAGGCTAAACTCGCTTATTTATCATCTTAATGTAAAATTTTGTTTTTCTTGTTGATCGTTTATAATCACTTTGCTATTAATGGAATTTGTACACTCTCACTTATTACTGTTCGAGCATCTTTCCTTATTTAGATTCTTCTAGATATCATAGTGTGATTTCTAGAATTTAAGTGATTCTAGTTTTCATTTGAAAAATTATCTCGAATCTTCTTTCGAAAAATGATAAGCTATAGTTTGCTTATCTATCTTAATCTCTTGTATCCATATTTCAAATTTGTGATCTCCGGCTCTCGTGAATATGGGTTAATGATTATTCCAGTTTATTTTGTTCACCTTATTGAACCAAGTTTTCGAGATCATAATGATTGATTGACCTCGTTCTTCTTGGTAACGTCCTTGTGAATTTGAAAACCAAAAGTTTTCAAGTTTTGTGAAATTCTTTCAACTTCCACCATTTTATCATGTTTACATGATTTAGAAGTTGTTCGTGAAATATTAGAGGACGTGCTAATATTTCAAATTTGAGACTTTTCGGGTTTGTTGGAAACTTAAAAGTTCTGATTTATTTTATATTTTAAAATATTAGAGAACATGCTAATATTTTATATTTAGGGTGTATAACCCGGAATTTTATTTCGTGATCTTGTTTCGCCAACGAGATCGCTTATCCTTTTCAATCTAAGGAAATTCTTGTAAGAGAATACTTTTAAGAATATTCTAAGTGATAAAACTTTCTAACAAAATCTCGATAGGGAATGTTTGACGATTTTGGATAGTCGATATTTCCAAGTTAAATTTAAATGTTTGATTAGTTCATATTGAAAACGTAAGAGAATAGGTTTATAATTTATAAACTTATTGAACGTTAAATGAACTAATTAAATTTAAATAAAACGAGCTCATTGCATAGCGGTAGTTCATAACTTTTGATTTAAATTTTAATTGAGTGTATATGATCCAATGTAAGTCGGAATTCTTGGAAATAAGAATTGTCCGAACCTATTGGATTATAGTTTTCTAATACAATAAAAAGAATTGAATTTCATCTCGTAAATTTTGAGATATATATGATCCGAATTTTGAGGAACATCGTGGTGGAGTTATTAGCTATTTGAAATTTAAATAATTATTGAAATAGAGGTTTAGAAGATACTGAATTTGAGTAAGAAAATTTTAATTTATTGAAACCACTTTTGATTAAAATAAATTAGTTACTCGTATATGTTCGTGATTTTTATTTGAACAATATACGTGTACAAACTTAAGTTATATAGTGATTTATAACTCAAAGTTTAAAATTTGGGTGATAATTAATAAGTGAATTTCTTGGTTCAATATATTGTATATATATCAATTTTTGGTTTGATGCTTGGTTGTTATTTATTTTGAGTAATTGCGAGGATGCAATTTTTTAAAGGGGGAATTCTGTAACAACCTGCGTATTTAATGGTAATATATTTAAATATGTTATTTAAATATAACGTCATTAATCGATAAGCGAATGTGTGTCCAAAAAGTCATATTTTGCATACGGATGAATTTGGACTCAAAACCACTTCCATTAAGTTCAAAGTGTCATTTACATGATCGAAAACTATAAACATTGATATATTTCGAGTTTGCAAATTTTGGGACTTTGGTTAGCTAACCTAGCCCACCTTAAAACATCCCATCAGCACCTTCCCTTTATTCACTTCCAACACTTAATAAAAATAGATTGGGAATAGGAAAGGGGAAATTAAAATTGTTAAGCTAGATCTTGCGATTAAAAGCTCCAATTCTTGTTGAAATCAAGTGCAAATCGAAGGAGAAGCTTAAGTAAGCCTCCTCTTTATCTTCTCCATCTTCTCTAACTTATCTTCTCTTCTATTTTTGAGAATTCCTATGACCTAATTCTTAGGAATTTCATTTATATGTGTTTAGATTGGAGAATTGCAAGCTATACTGGAAGAGAGATTGATTTAGCTAAGCTTTGGATTGATTTCTTGCTTCTAGCAAGCAAAGGTGAGTTCTTTTAGAACCCACATCTATTCCTTAAGCTTGTCTAGTGTGTCTATGACACATATATGTTGTGTACGCACTGTATGATTTGGATTGACTGTGTGTACATTTCCATTTCGTGAGATTTAAGTCGATTATAAATGAATTCGACTGTGAATCATTAAGTAAGGTTTATTCAAGCGTTATCAGTTGTTTCAGTAAGTCTTAGAAGCCTCATTTTTATATATATAACATTATAGGTCTTCGAGAGTTTGCTGATATCATTATGAGCATGTTATCTAGGCAAAATCATGCTCAGACCCAAATGTAGACGTCTGAATATCATAGGTCAGACGTCTGGCCTGCTACAAATAATTATAAAAATAGGCAAAGCAAAATTCAGAAGTCTGAATTTTCCATTCTGACGTCTGAATCGCAATTCAAAAGTCTGAATTGCAATTTAGAAGTCTGAATTTTCCAATTCAGAAGTTTGAATCTCAGACATAGACACAAGTTTATGGAAACCCAATTCAGACGTCTGAATATTTATTTCAGATGTTTGATTCCTGTTTTTCTGTTGTTGACCGGTGGAGACCATGGTCAACAGTTTAGGTCCATTTAGGCTCTTTCTCGGCCGAGTTTTGGCCTATTTTGCCTTTTTCTATTATTTTTCAGTTTATCTGATTAACGGATTTCTGTATTTCGATTTCATCGACTTTTGATTTATTCGTGGTGAACAAAACTATAATCGAAGATTATGTTTATGTTATTAAAACGTGAATTCTTAGTCCGGTCGTCATTTTGGTCGCTATTACACGAGAATTGCCACTTCAAAATGATATAAAAAGGGTTTTAAATTATTAGTAGATACCAAATCTTTTACGAAACGATTTCTACCTCCACTTCATAATTTCCACCTCCACTTCATTATATGAAGTTATTTTCCAAAGTGGTTTCTAATCCGACTTCATTAAATGAATTTTTTTTTATAAATACTAGTATATATTTGATAAACCTTTTTCTTGTTCTTATGAGAAATCTAATTAAACGCTTTAGTAAAAACAAGGAGTATGACCCCTTGTGTTTTCTTTGACAGTTAATTCTTGACTCGTTCGATTGACCATGGCAATGATCGTTTCGTATTTCTAGTGGAATATACAATTTGTTCATAAATAGTCGAGTAGAGCAAGTGGTTATAGGACATTTAGCTCGACTCTTATATTTACTATCTTGGCGTAGTTTACAATATACTTGATCAATTTTGATCATACCGATGATCTAAGGATCATCCGAGGAACTTCTGTTCATTTATTTTATTGATGATCTTCGGATCATCCTGCAGGGTCTCTACCCGCGGTCTTCGGGCCATCGTAGGAGCTTCTGCCCAACACTATAGGTTAGCTGCCATGAAATCGCGTCTCACCTTCGATATTTACTTGGGTAAGTCTTCGGACGCCCTTACTGATTTTGATGAGTCATCAAGATACTGCCTTGACTTAGGCCTTCCCCTTATTTGGGATCTTCTGGATTTCTAATCTATTGATTTCTGAAATCTTAGTTTTATTGATACTATGTTATCAATCCTATTTCTATTGATACTATGTTATCAATCCTAGTTTCATTGATATTGAGATATCTTTTATATAGCTCTGAGATTTCTTTGGCATATTTTCTGGATATATCGAGCCTTCGCATTTTACATGTGAACATTGTTGTTATTACTTATATGTCATTTTCGGATTATGTCTCTATTTCTATCTCAGTTTATTATGATGAGTACTGCTAGATTGATCCGTTTATTGTTTATTCTTATGAATAATAGTCGGGTCAGACTGGGTATTACAGGTGCTTACATTGGATTTCTAGCGGGGACCACTTCTGGGCTTTTGGTGACTACATTATTATTGTAGTAATCATGCTTATATGTATATAAGATGTTTATGTATACATATTCTTTTGGCTAGAACCTGTACCTATGGCTTTATTGTATAGTGTATCGACTATGACCACTACCCTTGTATTTGTACTCATGTGTTATTATTCATATCTATTTCTAGCTTAGTGATATGAATTTTTGTTTCTGACTCTAATTTTATTGTTATATATTTTATATTGCTTTCCGAATTATATACAACCACTGTGTAGTAGTTTTGAACTTGATTTAGATGTGTTAGATTTCCTCATGAGATTTAAAAAGTAAGACCACATTATCTGACTAATTTAACACTCGTTCAATGCTAATATACAGATGGTCTCTCCTCACTGGCCTTATTCTTCGGGTCAATTGACATTATTGCTTGCAATGACCTTGGTTAACACGAGTATAGAGGTGGGGCATTACACTAAAAAAACGATTCAACTGTAGATCAAATTCTAAAAAATCTTATGAAAAAAATTAGACATCATTTTCCCGTAAGTCATAACTGCATTCTGGAGTCAACTTAATTATTCTCGTCTTATTTTGATATTTCATTATAAAGTACAAAATACGATGAAATTATGAATATGTCAAGTTTAATAACAAATTAGGGTAAATTGGTCATTTTATATTCTAAACCTGTAGTGGGGTGGAAAAGGCAAAATGAGGGGTGCTAATAGAATTAGCCTTTACTTTTATTTCCCAATGACATTTCCTTAGTCTTGGTTGACCAACGTTTATTTGTGTTATAAAAAAGGTGTAAAAATAAATTTTTGGTAACACTTTTTTCGCTTAGCAACACTTATTATCGTAGTTAATGCATAACACAAATAAGTGTTGGTAACTAAAAAGATAAGTGTTGCGAAATGGCTATTATGGTGTAGTGGACTGGGTTGGATGTGGATACCTACAAGAGGCAGATAGAGGAAAAGAATAGGTTTCTTGCACGCTTTGACCTGGAGATGAGAGAGTTTGGATTAGCTGATTTTAATAAAGTGCTTGAGGTGAACAAGGATGGACAAAGTACGGGCTTCAATGTCCAGGTGGTGAAATAGATGGAGGCAGAATTGTAGACGATGCATGAACTGGTCGAGACTTAGAAAGCCTAATTGCTCATGAAGTCCGAGGAGCCCGAGACGAAAAGACAGGCGGATGAGGTGGCTAGACTTAAAGCTCTGGAGGAAGAATGGCCAAGGACGAGGAACAGGCCCAGGAAAAATTAAAAGAGACCTAGGCGAAAGCGCAAGATAAGGCCCAGAAGAAAGCGAAATGCAAGGCATCCAAAAGGAGGGATGCCTCCAAGCTCAAAGAGCTAAAGGTCCAAGAGGCGGCGAAGTTGAAAGTTGGTCGCCAGTCGACAAAGAGTGCTGAGGAGGAGGCCAAGATAACTAGAGAAGCGACCGAGAAGGCTGAAACCCCAAGGGTCATTATCCTAGCCATCCCCCCTCCTTTGAAGGAAATCCTTCCTAAGACTAAGACCATGGAAGCTCTGGTGAAGAGGAGCGGACATGGATCCTTCCCCTATTCATAATCGGCAGTTACGGACTTAGACCTTGACCCGCACCGACTCCGACGAAGAAGAAAGGAAATAGAGGCAGTCGAATAGGAAGAGAAGGGAGAAGGATGAGCTGCCAGAGTCCGAGTCTGAGAAGAAGAAAGTAAAGAAGGACAGTTCTTCCATGTAGTTATGTAGGTAATTCTTGTTTTTGGTAGGTCGATGAAATATGTAAGTACGGCCCTCACCTTTTGGAGATACGATGTGGTTGCGATGTACAATGTATCATTTATAAAAACCTGTAAATCTAACATGTGAATAAAAGTAAGCTTTCTTCCATCACATATTGCTCTAAGTGTTCAAGCGCTCTTCACATTTCCCAGTCTGTACCCATGTAACTTGACTTGGCGTTACACTTAGGATTGAGTTTATTGGAGGAGCCTCAAGATCTCAGGATTAAGTCATAAAATACATGGGGATCGGAAGCAAACACGCGGCGATGCGAATTTGTTGTTTTGCATCCCACATACTTAGTCAAATCTTCTTGTTTCTCCAAAATTTAGAGGCTATGCCATTTTCTTTGATCCCAAGTCTGGAGTAACAAGGCTAAATCGTCCTGCAACGTTGCGCAATTGGATTGGGATTGAGGTCGAAAGTTATGCAGCTGATTGGCGTAATGTTCGAGAATCAAAACCATTTTAACTAACCACTCGTATATTCACATAAAATGTGAATATATAGTTGAGTTATCAATTCTGGGGTTTGGCTCTTAATCCAATCACGTCATAATCATGATCTGATCCGGGTGTTGCACCGATGGTTGACGATGACGATGGTTTTAGTTATAAAACAACTAAAAGTTGTCACGCATTCCGAGGCGCTAGTATGCTGGAACCCAAAGTATCGAGGCATGTCTCAGGTAACTTCCTGATGCCAAGATTTGGTTTTTGAACCATCTTCTTCATGTGGTACGTTTACTCCTAAGAGATCGCTCCATGATTGCGGAGAAGAGGGCAGTAGTGTGAATGTAGGAAATAGTGGAGGACTAGTTTCCTCGGGTCTACCTTCAATAACGTGCCTCTGGTAGTGCTACTCGTTGTTCCTCAGTTAATTAGAGGTTGGTCAGAGGTCAGGTGGAGAAGTAAGTCCATGACACAGCGAAGAAGTGGTGCTTTTCGGAGAAAATGGCTTACATTCGTAAACTGGTATTCCTGGTGATGACCTCAGATACCACTGCGTCATGGTGGTAATCACAGGAACTGGTAGAGGACAGATACCCCCGGCCTGCTTCCGTGGAGGTGCCTCTGGTAGTGCTTCCCAATGGGACCCCAAGTAATTGGAAGAGGACTGGAGCTCATGTGGAGGTGGTTGGCTATGATATAGTGAAGAGGAGGTGTTCTTTGGAGAAGAGGGCTTGCTTTTCATTACCATTTCTCCTCTGATTAGGGAGGCAAAGGTAGGAACGACTCGTGAGCTAGTATCTTCGAAGACAACCTCAGAGACACTTGCTTCATAGAGGATTGTTGCATGACTGGTGCCCCCAGGTCCTCTTTCATGGAGGTTTCTTCGGTAGTGCTTCCTGATGTGCCCAAGTTAACTGGAAGATGACCGAAGCTCAGGTGGAGGTGATTGGCTATGAGACAACTAATAAGAGATGTTCTATGGAGAAGATGGCTTGCTTTTCATTCTCATTTACACTAAGACTCAGTCCACTGCATCGTCGACAATTGCGGTACTGGTGCCCCCGGGCCTGCTTCCATGGAAGTGCTTCTAATAGTGCTTCCCAACATGCCCCAAGTTAGTTGGAAGATGGTCGAAGCTTAGGTGGATGCGATTACCTATGACACCATGAAGAATAGATGCCACTCGAAGAAGAAATCTCATTTTCGTAAGCTGGCGTCTCCGATGATGACCTCAGGGACCACTGCGTTATGCTAGTTGTTGGTCCAAGCACTCGAGTACGTGTTGCACTTTCCGGCAATAGTACTCATGAGAGGTGACTCGGCATTGCACTTAGTTTTGAGTTGGTCTAAGATCCACTCTCGAGGGGATCAAATCGTGGAGAGTTCAGGTGGGTGAACTTCGCTCTCGGTTACCTTGAGGCGTGAAAAGTTCGTCGTTGCTTCACTCTCGATTGGCTCGTGGCAAGCAAAGCTTAGGTAGGTGTTCTCCACTCTTGATTAGCTCGGAGCATGCAAAGTTCTTGTGAAATGTGCTAGTAGACTGACTCCAGTGTACGCATTAGCATAGGCTGTCATCTACATCTATTACATTCATGGTGGTAGTGTCAATGGACCATCGCTAGAGTGCGCTTGAGCACAGGCAGGTCGGGCTATATCCATTGGACTTGATGTATGCACGATAGCAGTGCTTTGGCGATTCACAGAGGAATCTCAAACACTAAGGCTAATGTTTATAAACTTTGCATAAGGACTACGACCAAGCAAGTTTCAAGAAAACTCAAACCACTTGTCGAATTTACAGCGTGAAAGCGAGATAGCTTGGAAATGAAGACAACTAAACTTGTACAAGGTGTGTCTCAAACAAGGCGAGTCGTAAGGTGCAACGACGAAGTTCAAGCTACCCATTATTGCTACACTTTTGCTGAGTTGAAAAGACAATCGCAAAGGATTTACTTGTCGGACGGGGTCCTAGTTGGTTGGAATTCTTGATGAGCATTGGATGACTCAGAAATTCCATGCAATGGACCCTGTCGGTACTGCTTGAGTATTCCCTTGCGGATGAGCTTCTCGATGCTATCCTACAAGTGACGACAGTTGTTGGTGTTGTTGACATGGGTGCTGTGGAACGAACAATACACCATGGATTCCCTTGGTGCATCTGACGGACCATATGGCTTTGATTTCTTATACTGCAGAACATTGCAGGTCTCGAGATAAATGTTCTCGAGGTTGTCATTAAGTGGAATGTAGATGTAGAAAGAAGGAAGTCAAAGACGCTTCCTCTTATTGTTGTGACCGCCTCGAACGTTGCCAGTTTGAGAAATATTGTGTGGAGCATTAAGGTTAGAGTCATTGGAGCTTTGGAATTCATTTCGAACTAAGTCGTTGAAGTGAAAGGCTCGGTTTCATTGCGCTAGCTCTTGCGTAAAAAATACTTGGCCTTCTAGTAAAAGATCTCCAAAGTCTCGGGTTGCGCTTCGTTTACCCATGCTCTGAATTCGAATCCGGGAATACGCCTTCGATGAGTTAGTCCAGGATAACATGAGGGCTCAAGTCTTTAACACCCTCCAAGGCATTGTCGTACCTCTCAAGGTAAATTGTTAGAGTTTCATCAGAGCCCTGGCAGTTGTATGTGCCGAACTGATCGATCAATCCCCTGACTAGTTGGGAAAAGGTCGAGATATTTCTTGGTGGATGTCGAGTTAACCATAGAATAAGTACGCCTTCTAGGTAGACGAGGAAGCATTTGCACTTTACGGCGTCTATGGCGTGTGCAAAATTCATACAAAGCTCGTAACAGTGTATGAATACCCGAGTGTCAGAATCCCCTGAATAAGCTTCTATTTGGTGAATACTGAAATGTGCGGGACATTCGGTGTTGAGCACGTCTTTTGTGAAAGGGTTACGTCTCGCACTAGTTTCCCAGTCGTTGTTGACATGACCTCGAGATTCTTTCATGATCTTGCAAAATAGGTGGGGTGAGAATGAGAGTTCAAATCTCCGCCGGAATACGGCGGTCGTAATCCAACTCAGGAGTGTGTAGCCTTGGATGTCTTTTAGGATGAAAGTCATCTTTATCTAAAGAATCTTTGGCCTCAGTCATCTGTCTTTGTTGAGGCCAATAAGTGGAAACTTGGTCCCAGTTTGTAGCGCTAGCATAGGCAGCAAATTCCGGTCCAAGGTGAGTCGATCTTGCATGGTAATGGGTTGAGTGCTAAGTCGTTGGTTAGGGTTAGGCCCAAGGCGAGAACAGTTGGAGCGACGATTATTACGAAAGGGAGCAGGGGCAAGACCTGATGAAACATAGTTCAATAGGGGCTGAATGCCCAAGTCTACTTGAAGGCGAAGCATGTCTCGTTGAGCGTACAGTTGAAGTCATTGCGTCAATCTAATGTTTTTGTGGATTCGGTTGACAAGGCTTCTTTGGATTTGACACAATCTCCTTGAGGTTTCATCGAATTGAGCAAGATCAACGAGTGTAGCTAGGATGGAAGCATTAGCAGTATTCAAGTTGGTCGGAACTTTGGTAAGTTGAGACTGAGATGGACTTTTCGAACTAGGATCGACCATGGAAGGTACGGTAACATCATTCTTTGCTTTGTTCACCATTGTCGGTAGGCTCGGTCGGCAAGTCTCGAAAGGCTTGAGTAGTATTCCAAGTCTTGGCGCTTAAGTATAAGAAAGGCGAGGTTTCGATTCCTCAGTGGAATTGACTGAAAGTCGATCGTAGAGGCATGTCGTATCCCCTTATTTAGTGCTTCAAAGTGTTTACGCTATAAAGTTGGAATAACACTAAAAGATTCTCGGACTATATGAGAAAAATGTTTCACATAACAAAAAAGTGTGGAAAGGTAAAGAACACAATATTTTATAGTGGTCCGGTCCGAGTTGGACCTACGCCCACTTTGAAGCTTTCCGGCTTTATTTACCACTGAAAGATTACAGTGATGGACATCATCATTACAATGATTTACAATAATTGCCTAAGTTTTGGGAGTCACTATATGTATATTTGGAAGACTTGAGAAAAAGTTAATTCTTCTTCTTCCCCAAAGATTAAGAAGCCATCAAAGCTTAGATCCAAGCTTTTTTTAGCCCTCTTCGCGTTAGAAATGAAGGGATATTTATAGGAGTTGGCTTGAAGTGGAATTGGTAAGCTGGAGTGGCCCACAGCCGAAATTCGTATCCTATGTATTAGATGTGAGCGCACGTCCCAGTGGTCAGATATGAATTCTTCTTATCCCCTGGATTGGGGTGCGAACTCATATCCCGCATTGGGTTATGAGACCGCCTACGGGTATTGGGATACGAGTTCGTATCCAGGAGGCGAAGGTAGGATACAAATTCGTATTCCATAGAGGGTTACAGATTTATATCTATCGAGATGCCCTGGATACAGATTCGTACCCCGTCAGGAGATACAGATTTGTATCAGTTGTCATGCTATGCATACGAATTTATATCCCCTGAGTGGATATGAATTTGTATCCCATGACACATTATGGATTCGAATTCGTACTCTATAGGGATACAAATACATATCCCATATCGGGGATACGAGATTCAGGTGAGTGCGAATTTTGTGGAGTTGCAAGATCGGTAGGTGCGATGGTGGAAAGGCCTGAGGCTGATCTCGGAACATTGCTCTATTGTTGAGTAGTTTGGTCGAGCCGGATCGACTATTCTTATACGATTCCACCCAGACTTGGGTTCTAGTTGTCTCGGCAACGCTTCTAGGCTGTTTTTCCACGTGATGGGCCAAGTCCTATGGACTTAAATTACTTTTAGGAACCAAACCAAAAAGCCGGTTAACAGAAACATAATTACGAAGTATACACATTTGATATTTTGTCAAATAAGTTCAGATAATCTTTTGGTAGAATTATTCATTTGAATCATTGGTGCTATATTCGGAGAAACTTCTGTTTTTAAAACTGTTTGGAAACAAAATTGGGTTTCGAAAATTTGAACTATGGTTTTTGAGAAATTGTTTTATAAATAAATTCTGCAAATTTAAAAATATAACAATATTTCAGATTGTTAGGTTATGTATAATTTTAATAAATAATCCATTTTTGGCGAAAGAAGAAATTTGGAAATGACAAGGAACATGCCTTAGAAATTAAAATTTATGGTTAAATTCTTGTTACGCATTCCTTGTGATTTTTAATATCTCTCTTTTCAGATGATTTATGGAAATTAAGACAAATAACCTTTTTGAAATTTAAAATCTTGATAATTCAGAACGTGGAAAGATGATTTCTAGATAGTAACATAAACCGGAATATAAATTAATAAGGTAAATGGATTTATATTATGAGATCCTCAGTTTATAAACAAAGAAATTTATTTCGGAAAATTTTCAAATGTTTCTCTCAGAAAAGGACAAAGTAATTTCGATTGAGCTTAAGGTATTTGATTTCATAAGTTGTTCGTGTCATTTGTCAACTAGCTAAGGGGAAAATCCATTTTAATTTATTCCGGATTCCTAGTTGAGTTTTCTTTTCGAGAATTCGTTCGCCTGTTTAGTGGTCGCAGCTGTTTGGAGGCAGTGAGGAAATTATTTCTTGACCAGATGGATGGTAGATATCAGCACGAGATTTCTGGTGGAGCTGGGAGACGATAAAATTTTATTATAGTTTTTCAGAGTTGAACCAGGTCGTTGGACTGAGGTTCAGATCGCCCCCCGAATGGGGCAAGCAGTCAACCAGGAGGTCGGCCGCCCTCTTATATTAGGGTCTAATGCTCCACCCAATCGGGTCGGCTCGAAACTGGAGAGATATAGAAGTATCCCTCCCAACAGCCAAAGCCTATTTCCTTCATTTCCTCCTTTCTATAGCCGCCGAACAAAAATCCCACACCGCTTCCAAGGCAAAAAATTGAGTTTTTAAGCTCCATATCTCCTCTAGTCACCTCCAAATTCCTTGCGTTTTAGATATATCCCCTTCTATACTCTAGATCCGTAATTTCCTTTTTCAATTTCTCCAATTATATAGAGTTCTCCATGGCACCTCCTCGAGCTTCCAACCTCCTTACGCAATACCCTATCCTCACGCCTTAAGAGGCTGCGCAGCTCGACTGTAGTCTAGGGAAAATATCCACTTATATGGAAATAGATAATTTTGAGTGTCTCCAAGGATGCCCGGTGAAATTCGCTGATTTTGCCCCTTTTCATCTAGAGGATTTATTTGTCATCGCAGGCCTGGCACTAATACTGTGCCATGGCACCTTCGAGCGCGAGTGTTATCCGCACAATGTTTGTCCTTTTTGACGCCCAAACGGCTATCGACTATGATGAAGGTTCTTACTTGATTCGCTCTAAAGTGAATAACATCCCTATTGAGCTTACCGACCAAAATTCAGCTAAGATGTTATGTATTTCTGTTGTTGGAGCGGAGTAGGATGACACTGAGATGATAGGCCCTTAGATCCTCTCTCGCATCTTCATAGGAGCTAGCAGCGTTTGGGACACTGGTAATTTGTGATCCATCGTCCATCTGGTTATGCGCATCATTTAACACAACATTGTTTCCAAGACGGGAAGTCTCGAGCAGATCTACCCTTCTATGCACCAAGCCACATATGCAATCCTTGGCGGCGTAGTTGATGATCCATTTCACAGAGCCTCTCACGGGTACCCCGAGAACCCACTTCTTATATTGCATTCTTCTTAGTCGTGTCTTTCAACATTATGGGGTGATTCTTTACGAGGAGCCAGTGGTTAAGAAGTCTCCAGCCGTCGTTGATCATGCCTCTCTCGAGAGGATGGGCATTCTGCTGCCCGCAGCTCCCGCTCCAGTTCCTAAACCTTCTGCACCAGTCGAGTAGCAACAGCCAGCCACAACAGGCCAGGAGAGCCCTTAGCTAGTCGTTCTTCATCAGATCCAGGAGGAGGTTTGTGAGGTCCGCAGGGGACAACGTATACAAATACATGAGAATAGCATTTCTTCCTTGCTACATTCCTAGTGTGGACTTGACAATGGATCGAGCTCTAGCCATGGTGCTCAACCCTTTCATAGCCTATAGGTGATATCTTTTATGCCTTGTATCGTATGCATCTTTACCTTCCCAGCATTTTATCTTTGTTGTTGTAGTAGTTGTGTCTGTAACTATTAGTGACGTTGTTCTCGTAAACCACACGACAATGTAATGGGATGTCATACATGTCTGTTTTTCATGCTCTATCGTATTTGAATTGAAAATGAAATCTTGTTTTTCTTATCTAACTAACAGTTGTTTTAGTACTGGAAGGACAAAATTTTATAGTAAATAAATTTTAGCGAAGGATAAGTTTTGCATTGTTTCAACATGGGTATATTTATTTTTTTGTCTCCTGTTCCTTTTAAGTTAATTGTTTTTTGAGTTTGTGTGTGTGATTTTGGTTTTCGCGTTTGTCTACATGACCAACTTCCTTCCACGCCAATATGTGACTTGAATCATTTAAGTTTCATCAAAATATAAACCTTTTACAAATGTTGTTTGAAAAAAATATGCCTTTCCTTTTTAAAATTACTTTGTCTCATTTACTTTCTTTTATCTGATTTATGAAAAACATGAGTTTAATATGGTAATTTACATATGTTTAAACATCCTTTTTGAATCAAAATAGATGGTTTAAATGTAGAAAAGCGCACATTACCAAAATTCTAGTTTTTGTGCAAATCTCGTATAAAAAGTAAACGATACCAAAAGGAATTTTAAATTTTACATAAGAACTTTTAAAGAAAAATTAATTTTATGGAAAAATTTCGATTGTATAATCACATGTAAAGCATAAGGAATATTTTGGATGATTTATTGGCGCATTTAGTCGTGCATTGGGGATGACAATGCATTAAATACATTAATGATAACAAGGGAAAACTGTTTTAGCCATGGAAATGTTGTTTCTATACCTTATTGACGATGTACGTAAGTAATTAATTAACTCGTTTTACATTTTAAAACTTGTCAAGCCTCCTTTGCAGTCTATAGATGAAAATTTTCGGAGTAGTTTGGGGCTATTGAGGTAAAATTTCGCTATAGGACATGAACTGAAATTTATAAGCAAAAATAACGTTGAATTTCTCAACTTTGATTTCCTTTTTCTGACTTAGGAGAAATTAATAGGAAACGGTTTAGATGTGTTAATGTATTGGATGATAGGGTCTTGACGCAAAAATAGGTTGCTTTGCAACTTCTATTAGTAGTCGTGTGTGAGTTATGGATGAAAAATGTTCTTAAAATTTGCATTTATATAGAACTATCAGTATATTCAAGGGTGGTTGCATTATGTTTTCGAAAGTGTTTTAAAAAACGAACTATCTATTACTTACAATGAAGGGAAAACCAAAACATTTCTGTAATGACATCTGTCCATTTCATCCCACTGCGCATTTTAACTTCACTCCAAACAAATCGTACAGGCGGTTTCTATCCTTCATGGCGCAACAATTGTTCTGTCCCCATTTCCCCTGTTCCCCCGTGTCCCACCCAATCATAACCCCCTGATTTCCACCTTTTGCAGTTAAATCCCTCAATTGTTGGAGGACTTAAATGCAAAAAAGCGGAAATGGGAAGATTTGATTGGAGGGACACGAGGGGACAGGGGAAATGGGGACAGAAGAATTGGTCTCCCTTCGTGGTTATTCCTTTTTCGAACAACCGCACCGTTCACAAACATGGTTCTGGCCGACAACAATTACCAACTACCCAACAGTGCCCGATCTATCCTCCATTTTTTTGGATACCGTTGCAGGCATCTATTTTGTTCTCCCATAATCGTCAATCGCCTGCTCTATCCTCCGGTTTTTTGTTACCGTTGCAGTTATCTATTTTTTTCGTCATCCATCATTGATCGCATGATCCATCCTTCAATTTTTTGTTACAATAGCAGGCGCCTATTTTATTGGTCCGTCATCGTCAAAAGTACCAATTTTCTTACATAGTTGATTTTGATCGTTCACCGTCGTCAAGTGGATTTTCAGAAATTGGTGTCTTACAGGTTTGTAATTTGCCTTTCCCGAATTTTTTTTCCACATTTCATTTCCTTTGAACATCTATTCAGACGGTATACACCCATAGACTGTCAACTGTGATAATTATTATTAGGAAAATTCTATTCAAACCTCTTAATTTGCTGAGTTGGCCCCCCCTCCTTTTTCATTTTTTCAGATGTCAAAAATACCCCTCCTCTTTCATTCAACGTCTTCTTTCTTCTCCTCACTCTCTCAAAATCCTAACTAACTCAAAAACCCTAATTTTTGTAATCTTCAATCAAATCTTTTGAAATTTTTGGATTCTAATCTAGTGGGATGGATTCTAATGTGGATATAGCACTTCTACGCGATAGAGAAGAGGTAAAAAAAAATTCGAATTTCATCAATAATTAATCTGTAGGTTGTAGTGAAAAATCGTGGGGTTCGATCAAAAACCACGTTGACGTAGAACGTGGATGGTAAACATACCACGTAAAAGTCATGCGTGGTTTTTGAAAGTTCCACGCAAAGTTTATACGTGGTACACATGATAACCACGTATGCCTATTACGCGGTTTTGTGGTTAACCACGCTGTTTTTTATGTTATTTACTGTAATGTTTTTTTTTCACCTTTGACTTGAGTTATATTGTTGATTTCAGGATGTTTATTACTCGTCTGATGTAGACATGAATACTGAAATGTTGATGGACTATAGTAATGAATTTACAACGTTTGATGTAAGGTTTTTTATAATTTCTATGATTGTTTCGGTATACTAAGTTTGCATTTTGATATGCTCTTTTTTTTTTCTTTAGATTTATCCATCTCGGCAGCAGTTAGTTGATTGGGTTCGTAACACCGGTAAACGTCTCGGTTTTGTCATGATAATTGTTAAATCAGACACTGGTGCATCAACTAAGAAACCGAGAGTAGTGTTTGGTTGAGAACGTAGTGGTGTGTATACTAGAAAAAAAGTTAAAGACCCTGAGTGTAACACCCCACTTCCATTAATGTCACTCACAAAGGGAATGCATTTACTTCCATGGAGCATTTTAAGTGAATATAGAACAGAAAATCACAACAAGATAGATATAAAGCAGTACTTGAAAATTTAAAACTTCATTTGTTGCAGCAGAAGGTAAATATGTTTGGTTACATCATCAAAAACCATAAACTAGAGTCAAGTACATAATATCCATCTTGATAAAATCAGAGTACATAAGATAAAAGCATAATCCCACTACTACAAATAGCCATAAAGAAAAAGATAAGCTGAACTTTACTTCAGCAATCCAAGCAACTTCCAAAAGAGAGAGAGATACAGCGATCCAATCAAGCTCCGCTAGTACTAGGCCCACCCTGAGAACCTGGGGAGAAAGGAAGAAAAGAGGTGGAAACAAATGGGGTCAGACATAAAGTCTGGTGAGTCCGATAACTCTAACAATATAATTATTAAAGTAACTAGGATAAGATATAAACTTGATAAATAAGGAAATGACTGCGAATAAATGGCAAGACCAAGCAACCAAAGGTAATAAGATGAACAAAGATAATGTTAAAGGCGCACCTAATTGCTAAAGAATAATTACTACACTGCACCACACAATCATTCTAAAAATGGATCCCGCCTACTGAACTTAGTAATCATGGTAGCTTCGTGTACCCCTAGCTGACTACATAGGTACCGCCCGCTCCTATCTCCACTAGGTGTACCCACAACCCCCATGCGATCGGCTCCCTAACTCGTAGATACCCGTGCTAGTCCCACAGTGGGATGTATCATTTCCCAAAGTGGCAAGCCGATACAATAAGAGATGAACGGCTTATACCTACACGATGCAACAACGTCTTACCTACCAGCCCGGGCCCACGCATGCACATGACCCCGTTGGACTTGCGTTGCCATCGCTAACCCGTTTTGGCCTCTAACAATCAGGCCCAGTATGCGTGCCCCGTCCTCGACTTTGGTCGAGCTCACAAAGATACTAAATGGGCCACTGGTCTGAAAAGGGCCCCTATGCTTAACACAAGCTTTCCACCTAGGCTTGGTCCCCTCTAGCACATCCCACTTAACCCCTTCTTATTCATGTCCACTTACATGTTTTAAATTTGGTTAAGTGTTTCTATTCGTATTTCCACATGCCACCCAGGGCACCCACTTAACCCCCATGTCCCACCACATGTTTACTTTGGTTAAGTGTTACTTAATTTATTACTACCGTAACCCCTGTAGGACCTCTCACATTAGGCTACCATTTGTGGCTGCTGGATTTGCCGGGCGGGTCCGGGCAGTCTTACACCATAAATGAGCCTAACCTAATGTCCATACAATTGTTACCCATTTAATTTGGGCCTTTGATCTCTCACATTGGGCTACCATTTGTGGCTGCTGGATTTGTCGGGCGAGTCCGGGCAGTCTTACACTATAAATGAGTTCAACCTCATGTCTTAGGCATTGATTATTATACATAATCTTTTCCCCCATATTTGGATTAATTATCCCTATTCCAATTTTGGCAATAAATTCCAAATTAACTTATGTCCATAATTTGCCACCTAAATTACGTTCATTTATTTCAGGTATACAAATTATACCAATTACTGCCTTAAATTAATTATATGCCTTTTTAGGCCATTACATGCCAATTCACAATATGTGTATATTCAATATTATCCCCATCGCCCCCACGTTGTGCGTTCGCTTAACACGACACACACACACACACACACACACACATATATATATATATATATATGTATATATATATATATATATATGTATATATATATATATGTATATATGTATATATATGTGTATATATATATATATATATATATATATTAGACTAGCAAATAGTCTAACACATATAAGGGAAGAAACATCACAAATTGACATAATACACAAAGTAGATCTATCTTGCATTTAAATTGCAAATAAGAATTACAACATAACTTGCATAACTTTGTATTGTCATGGTCTAAAACATAGATCTAATAGGTGTGAACTTGCATGAACTATACATGTCGTAGATCCACACCTAAAGGTGTAAACTTGCATATACATGTCATAGATCCAAACTAAAAGGTGTAAACTTGCATAAGTTATATATGCCATAGATCCAAACTAAAAGGTGTAAACTTGCATAAGTTATATACGTCATAGATCTATGCTTGAAGGTGTAAACTTGCATAACTTAAAGGTATAAACTTGCATAGCTTAAAGGTATAAACTTGCATAACTTAAAGGTATAAACTTGCATAGCTTAAATGTATAAACTTGCATAAATCATTTTTACTTGATTCACATGTAAACTTTGTGAGCATTTCTTATAGAAACTAGCATATAATCTAACACCCCAAACTTGCATCTAATATGATGTCACAATGAATCAAGTTAAACATAACTGATTGGCATATAATAAGGGATTCACAACCAAAACTAACATCATGAACAACTAGCATATATTCACAAAATACCACATCTTTCCAATGATTCACAAACATAGCCATATAACCACAATTACATCTCATCTTAATTAATTTAGTAATTTTCTTATTAGAGAAATCGAACTCACAAACAAGGAGAGAGTCTTGAGTTCTGGTATCTGAATTCTTTATTTGATTAGCGTTCCCTTGTTGTAGAAGAATTTGTTGTTGAGATTAGAATTTTAAGTTGAATAAGCTTTCTTCTAGTTGGTGGCGGCTACTCCAGGTTGCAGACTGACAGAATGACGGCCATTGTTATAATTTTGTTTAGGTTTTAAGGGTTGAGTCTACATGTGTTTATATAGAGTTTCAAATTAATTTAAGCCGTCAGATGATCATAGAATAAATCTAGACCATTCACCTTAAGAGGAGCCAACCAGGAAGTGACAAATCAGCCCTAATGACACATAAGAACTCAGAAAATCGCCCAGAACCCAACCAGGCCAGCCAAGACTCGACCAAGTCGACTGGGCAGGTCAACCCATAGGTCAACCCCTTGGTCGACCTGGGTACCTAGGTCGACCCCTTGGTCGACCTGGGTCCTGGGCGGGAGTTTTCCCGCCTAGCCCACTCCTAGTCCAGTTTTCGAATTTTGAACCTATTTTTGAGCTGTTTGAATTTTTGAATTTTCTAGAAACTTCCGACAGCCATAACTTCTTCATACGAAGTCCAATTCACGCAAACTCGGACCCTATCTCAACCAGAATTCCGAGACAAACACAATGGAATAACCCGTTTCCCTTAATTCCCACACTTATATTTAAGTATTCTTTAATTCGTTAGTTTTAGTGTTAACAGAAAATACGGAGTGTTACATTCTCCCCTCCTTAAAGGATTTCGACCCCGAAATCATCAAGCCAAGAAGAATGTATATCCTACCGTCCAATCATCCATCTACTCAACCATCAAACACAGGCATCCATTGTCCTTAACAGACTTCTAATGCTTTCATGTTTATATGCACAGTGTGTGTACATGTTCGTATCTAATGCAAAATCAGGCGGTCTACTGGTTCAGTTGACCTCCTTAATGTGAATCATGATAGTGACATGCATCCATTATGTATGCAAAAGATCCCTAATGATACATATTATTTCTACATGCATGCACAACCATTCATCTTAATGCAGCATCCATATGATAACACAACCATTATACATCCACTAACCTAAATAAACACACATATTTATATGCAATATGAAAGTGATTGAGCCGATCTAGTGCCTAATGTGTGTGTATATGCATCCGCGAGCAACCACTAGCAAACACTTGCATCCACCAAACATAACATGTCTCAAACACATGTTTACAACCATAGGATTTTTCCTAACTAAAGGTCAAAGACTTAAACGAGACGATATACAAAAGATAGAACAAATACAAGCTAAGCGATAAAGGAGAAATTAAAAGACATACCCTCGAAAAGGAAAGGGTACAATGAACGCATCATCTCTTCCGTCTCCCATGTAGCGTCTCCTTGATCATCTCCCTATTGCACTTTGACTAGCTTGACCTCTCGGTTCCTCAACTTCTTAATCTCCGACCCAAGAATGCATGTAGGAGCTCGTCGGATCGTGGCATCTCATTCTACTTCCACTTCTTTGAGCGTGCTTGGCTCCACCACTTCCGCCGTATCATGTAAACACTTCCTCAGATGCGAAACATGGAACACGTCGTGTACACCACTAAGTCTTTCGGGCAATTCCACTCTATATGCCATCTGTCCAATTCTCTCCTTAATAGGAAACGGTCCTATGAACCTTGGCGCTAACTTCCCTCCTGATCCAAAGCGAACAACATTCCTTAATGGACACACCTTGATAAAGACCATGTCCCCAAAACTGAACTCAAGCTCGGTCCTCCTTTTGTCGGCATATGACTTTTGCCTATCCTGTGTCGTTTTCATCCTCCTTCGTATCAAATCAATTTTCTTCGAAGTCTCCCTAATCATATCGGGCCCAAGCATGATCTTATCCGTAGATTCCCACCAACATGTAGGTGAACGACAAGGCCGTCCATAAAGAGCCTCGAAAGGTGCCATGCCAATGCTAGACTGAAAGTTATTATTATACGCAAACTCCACCAAAGGAAGATGCTCTTCCCATGTACCTCCAAAATCTAAGACACATAACCTCAAAAGGTCCTCAAGAATACGATTCACCCTCTCGGTTTGGCCGTCTGTCTGAGGATGGTATGCGATGCTCAAACATAACTGAGTCCCTACCGCCTCTTGCAAGCTCTTCCAAAACTCGCTAGTAAAGATAGGGTCTCGGTCGCTCACTATGCTAGATGGAACACAGTGCAAGCGAACTATCTCTCGAACATAAACAGAAGCTAACCATGGAGTGGTCCTCTTACTCTTTAAGGGAATGAAATGGGCGCTCTTAGTAAGTCTGTCTACAACAACCCAAATCCCGTATTACCCTTCCTCGATCTTGGCAACCCATCAATAAAATCCATCGAGACACTATCCCACTTCCACTGTGGAACCTCTAATGGGTGAAGCAACCCACCGGGTTTCTTTTGCTCTGCTTTTACTTGTTGGCACACCAAACATCTAGCAACATATTCGGCCACATCGCTCTTCATACCGACCCAAAAGAAAACTCGCTTCATGTCCTTATATATCTTGTCCCCGCCGGGACGAATGGTCATCTTTGAACGATGTGCATCCTCAAGAATAGCTTTCCTCAAGCTCTCGTCCCATGATACACAAAGTCTATCGTCCCTACGCAACCAACCCTTATCATCTAGGGTATACCTATTAAGATGTCTTGATGACTCCCCACTTGTGAGCTTCTCTACTAACTCAACCAACTGTGGGTCATCTCGTTATGCCTCTCCAATCTGTCCCAAAAGCGTAGGTCTGACCTCTAAGGATGCTAGCAAACCGGGTACTAATTCAATGGATAGTCTAAAGTCAAAGGAAGAGATAAACTCTAAGCTATGCCGCTCAACATGTTGTATATAACGGTGTTGTATACACAATTATATGATTTGTGTTTGATGATAACAAACAATTTTTTTTTTTTTAAATTTGTTTGTTATTGTACTATTATATAACATTACAGACATGAATATAATATTTATATTTAAATAGAATACGACTGTACAGACATTCATATATTCATACAGTATTGTATTTAAATATAATATTATATTTAAAACACTCAAACAGTACAACTATTTATAACTCCACTATTTATACATTCACAGAATATTTTGTACTTGTACATGAACAGAATAAAATAGACAAGTTCGTTTGACAACAATAAAATAATATTTTATTTCAATCAAAATTGTTTATTACAAACATCAATACAATTCATATATATATATATATACAGCTCCTCACTGCAACACTCATACATTCACTCAGTTTATATTTCAGTATACAGATTTTTATATTGACACATTCATACAGACTTTTATACATTCACCAACAATGTCTTCTTATCTTCAGTCTTCTGTCTTCACATCAGCTCAGTCAGTCCAGTCATCATCACCTGTCACATGAAACAGAAACACACAGTTCACTGCAACAAGAATAAAACTGAATACATGTGAATACAAATTTTATTTGCCTCAGATTTCTGGTGTGTTTCTCATCATTTTTTCATGACTTGATCTGGTTCATCTGTGTCTAGACAGACAGTTTGTATATGTACATGGACAGGAAATTCTCTGATGGCTGCAAATACACACGTGTATAAATACACGTGTGCAATGCCTCGCCAATCAGTGTATACAGCTGTGGAGCAGTCACATGGACCAAACTCGACACAGCACAAATGTCATGTACAAGCAATCGTGAGTTCAACCAAAAAGAGGTAGACAATGTTTCAGCAAATTCAAAGTGTCAAGCAACTCAACATGCAAGTCAGTGGAACAAATAAGTAACAACAAACAAGAGCTAACAAGGCAGATCAATCCAATACAAGTAAACATGAAATATGGAAGATCACTCATATTTCAAGCATGGTGGAGTATGTAAAGTGTCGAGCTCAAACCAGCAAACACTCAAATGCCAAGATGGTGCAATCTAGTTTCAAGTTTTTCAACATGGTGCATGGTCGAGACTGAAAATATCAAGTGTAGTAAGTATAAGAAGGTGCACATGGTCGAGCATGGCATAAACCAAGTAAGCGACATGGTGATCAAGTCCAGCAGCTATGGCTAATGCATGCAAACTCATGTACGGTATGAAACAAGATTGTTCACAATTCAGTCACAATCATGGTGAAAGAAGAAATCAAACCAAGATGGCAAATACACAAGCCAACATGAAGTACACAGAAAAAGCATAGCAGAAGTACAAGAAATCAAGTGGAATGTTTTTTTTAAAAGGCCTCAATCAAATTGCAAATCAAAACGGAAATTGAACAGAGCAGAACTTATATGGGAATCAATTTCAAAAGTTTATGTTCAAGGGAGTGCAAGTCCAGGCAGATCAAGGCAGTTCAAAGTACCATGTGCATGCAAGGGAAATACACAAGCACAGCAAGAAATACATGGGTGGCGCACACAACAACAATACATGGTGAATGCAAAGAAAGACCACATTTTCAATTTATATTTTGTTTCCAGAAATGACCACTTCAATCTTGCTACATGTTTGGCAAAGTACACAAGGCATATATATATACACATATATATATAAGCAGCCTCAAACTTTCATGTGCACACATAAATGATGCCAGAAATTCAAAATCAAGCACACATACTCATTAACATGGCAAGTGGACATGTTTAAATTCATAAAGCAGGTTTAGCCAAGATTCCAGCATCAATTCAAAGTGTACAAGAGCAAGTACATGGAGAATGTAAGCAATAGCATTTACATGCATATGACAATGTTTCAGCATGCTTGGTGGAACTACAATGAATCAGTGCAAGCTCAAGTATGGAAACAGCTCAATCAAAGTGACAAGTTAAATATACAAGAGATAATTTCTAGTTTTGCCAAATCATGTTTTGGGAAAGATTTTTAACAGTTTAATTTATGGAAAAAGACATCAGCTAAATCAAGGGATTTATATATGGTGAATAGTTTTCTTCCAGAATATCATCAGGAGTTTATTTTTTTTATGGATTCTACATATTTGAAGATTCCCTTTTCTGGAAAGAAATAATTTTGGGTTCAAAAAGGTTTTCTAAAATGAATTACATGGGAATCATTCCAATAAAATTCAAATTCGAGCCAAATCAGAAAGGGAAGTCATTTATCTGTTTCCAGGTGTATCCATCAATCACGCAAGCTTTTACCAAGAAATCGATTTTTAAATCAGGATTGTCAAAAGTGGAAAGCAGCAAAATCAGATCGAATCACTTCGTGAAATCCGAGATTTTATAGGAGTTTCTATAACCCTATAATACACCTATCATCATCGGCATAATATTCATCCAACTCACGAAAACATCAACAAATTTTCCAAGTAAAATCAAGATACTTACAGAGTTGGAGCAAGGAGGATCAAGCTTCGAATTCGTGCTTGAAGCCAACATCGATCAACTAAAGGAGCGACACTTTTTTTCTGGAATCAATCCTAAAAGCCAATTCGAAGCAGAAGAAAACCCTAGCCCTAAATTTCTAGAGCCACCGCCATGTTTCTGATAGAAGAATGATCGGGAGATAAATGAAATTAAGGGTGGAACCTAATTGAACAAGGCCGGCCAAGTCTATCCAAGTTTAAAGTGCAAAAAGGGATATTTAAATTCCTTTATACTCCTAGGGTTTTATCTTGTTTTTTAATTCCTATTGTACCTGTTTAATTTCTTTTGTAAAATCATTCGAACAGTTTCTAGAAGTCTGTAAAATTCTAGGGTTCCAGTCAGGGTGTTGACTGGCAGTCCACTAGAGTCTGTAATTTCTAGGATTACGAGTTACAGGGTTTGTAATTCGGGAAATCTGGTCGAGTGGATATCGATCAGTCTAGGGATTTGAGCGTAGGGTTAGAATAGGAGCAGGGTTTGCGAGTGTACATGGTCTTATATGCGGGAACTGTTCTATCACCTAGTAGAAAACTTAGAAATGCAGCAGTAGGCAGGGTTTTGCTGAAGCTGGGTATATCTGTATGTGATTTATTTTCTGCATTTCTGTTTCTGCTATATTTTGTGATCTGTTTATTATTATATATCTCGTTAGATTTTTAATTCAGCTAAAAACTGTGATAAACCCTATTCACCCCCCCTATACGATTAATCTAGATCCAACAAGTGGTATTAGAGCAGGTATTTTCTTTAACTCTAGAGTCATGGGTAATCCTAGTCGTCAGTCTAGTGAGAGTCAGTCCGGTTCACCTCCAACTATTTTCACTGGAACAGATTTTTTAAACTGGAAATCCAAAATGGAATTTTATTTAAAATCTGTTAATATTAAATGTTGGGATGTTGTTATCAATGGATTTGATAGTGTAGATATTACTTTCAATACTCGTGCTATGAAAATTATATTTGATTACCTTAGTACCGAACAGTTTAATCTTATCTGCCATTGTTTATCTGCACAGGAAATCTTGGATACTCTCAATACGAAGTATGGAAGATCTGACAATGGTAGCTCAAAACCCAAGAAAGTCAACTCAGATTTAGAGTTCTGTTTGACCGGATTTACAAATGAAAATTCAGAAGGACCAGATGATGGAGAATCAACAGATGCTGAAACAGAATATTTCTCATACGAAGATTTAGTTTATATGTGCGTTGATTTGACTAAATCTGTTGATAAACTCCAATCAAGAAACAAATCTCTGAAATCTAAGAATTCTGAGTTGACCAGCAAAATGGAAGATTTGGAATTTCAACTAGAACATTTTAAAAATTCTTCAAATTCAAATCGCAAAAATTGTTTGAAATTGAAAACCAATCTTGTTCATCTCAATAAAAATATTAAAAAGTTTGAAAAAGAAATTCTCATCTTAAAAGAGAACAAGATTGAGTTATCAAGTTTGAATAATTTTTTACAAAAGGAATTTGAAAATCTTAAGACTGATATATAGTCCAAATTTGAAATTGCTGAAAAGGAGAATTTGTTGAAATCCGATTTGATTTTGAAAGAACTGGAAAACGAGATTGAAAAATCCAAGAAATTTGAGTTTGAAAAACAAAAACTTTTTGAATCTGAGATTGCTGAGTCCCAAACCAAAATTAATTTGCTTAAAGATGAAAATTTGGTTTTGAAATCTGATTTTGAAAAATGTAAGATCACTGAAAATCATTGTTCAGATTTATTGAAAGAAAATGGTAATCTTAAAACTAAAATTCAACAACTTGAAACAATCCTGAAAAAAAATTCAAACAGTGAAAAATCTTTAAATATGTTGTTGAAAAATCAATTTTCATCGGGAAATAGAAGTGGACATGGTTTTGGGAAATCTGAGTTTTCTGAAAGGAGAAACTCAAATGATTTTAAAAATCTTTTAAACTGCTTTGAAAAGAATCAATATGAAAATTCAAACTTTGATAATCGCAAAGGATTTTTGAATCATAAATGTGATGTGAATTTGTTTTATAATAAATCCAGTTGAACAATTCTAGATCCCAAAAAGAAATAAAACAAACTTCATGAAATTCAATCAAATTTGGGTTCCAAAGGGTACGAAGATAGATTCGAATGGATTATTATACAAACAGGTTTGGGTACCAAAACGTACGAATATAACTGTGAGTGGTTTTACTACTTTTGTTAGACCACTCGATCCCTTCATTTGCTAGGTACCAGTGGAGGCTGAGGAAATGCTGTGCAAAAAGAAAATTTGAAATCAGGCTGAGTTATACTTCTATATTCTTTACAGTTCCTTGGCCAAGAATTGTTGAATTAGAGATTCATTTGCTTACATCGATTTCAGGTATAATCTCTAAACTCATCTTTGTAAATATTCTCATTTTATTTATTCCTCCTTTTACCCCTTCTGTTTATTTTCATTATCTCTTCAGTTTTTTTTTTTAATTTGTCACTGTCATATCATTGTAATTTTTCTTGTACTTTCTTATCTTTCAATTGCAGTACTCATGACCTTCTGGAAATTTGATTTATTTGAATAAAACTCTGATGTTTTAATAATTTCCAGATCTTGAATTCAAACTGTAAATTTCTGAAATTGATTTGAAGTTTATTTCAGATTTATGAATTCCGAACAGTGTTGATGTATTCGAGTCATATCTTGAACACTGTTAATTTTGAATTCTAAATTTTCTTTTGAAGATCTGAATATTTAATGAAATTCCACACACCTCTGCTATTTTGGATTTCTTCTAATTCATTTTAGAAAGGCTGAAATAATATACTCATTACAGCACATCAATATTTATCAGTTATGATAATTTCATTATTTTTCAGATTGGCTTGGATATTTTGATTTATCTTTAATCTCAGTGATACATCGTGAAATTTATATTTATTTATGATCATTTTATTTTGAAATCTATTTGTTTGAAATCACCTGAAATTCTTGATATTATGAATCTCATACGCCTCTTAAATTTAAACTTATCAATTTTGTGTGGCTGATTCATTATATCTAAAACTTGACTTTGATTTAAGTGATTTCAAATAATTTTTTTTTTGTGTCTTGAATATCTGTCAAGCTTGATGTAAATGATCTGAAACTACTCTTTCAGCTTGTCAAAAATTCTTGTGAAAAAATCTTTGAAAATCTGGTCTTAAATCTCATTGTATTTCACGATTATTTGATGTGAATATTTGTTTGTTTAAAATCATTTGAAATTATTGATTTATTGAATCACACACAAATCTTGAATCTGAAATATAATATTGTGTGATTGATTCATTAAATCCTGATATTTTCACATTTCTCCAAATGATTTAAAATAAACTAATATTTATTCATTGGATCATGGAATATGCTTGGTGACCATCAGGAATATCTGTGACAAGTCTTCTTTAAACTGATGTCTGTGATGATCTAATACTATTTTGAAGAATGGTTGTTTTGAAATCACTTGCTTGCTGCTCTGATACATGTGCATCTATTATCTCGTCTGCTTGGGCTTTGTACTTAATAATCCTTTTGTCTATGACATTCTTGTTCAGTATCATGTTAAAATTCCTCGTAAATAGAGGCACCATGTGGTATCAGTTTAGAAGTGCTGCATATTTTTGCTATGTATATATTTTAATCCCTCTAATCCTGTATACCTCTTCATATTCCTCTTGTAATTTTTTTTCAATTTTAAAATTATTTATTGATTATTCATTCAGAAATTGAAATCAATATCCAAATTGAACAGTATTTATAATTCATCAAAATTATTATTAGAATTTGAAATTGTGATGAATTGTGACTGCAGTATATTTCATAAACAAGAGGGGATATTTTTTTAAATTTTTTCATGATGGTTGAATATTTATTATAATATCTTTGAACTGGCAATTATTTCACAACCATCTTCATTACCTATCATCCTTCTGTCATCCGTTATGATTTTATATTAATGCGGAGAGTTAATATTAAAAAAAATCTTTTGAATAAACAGTGAAAATATTTGTGATGGATTTGTGGTTATGTTATTATTCAGAATTAGTGACAATTGAAATTTTTCAATGATCTCGGTACAGTTGATCATATCTCATAATATTATTAATTTAGAAATTTATTTCACAGTCCATTTCTGTACCCACCACATTTCTATCATTCATATTTGTTTTATAAACCGAGGAGTTTTTCTTTTGATGCTGAAAATAATTAATATAATTAACGTATAAGTGTGTCTCTAACCTCATTTAAAAATCCAAGCTCTGGTCATGCATGGTTATGAGACAACTTATAATTTAAGCTACGACTGACCTCATTTAAAAATCCAACATCTGGTTATGCGTGGTCAGTGTGCTCTTAAATAAATAATTAAAAATAAAGGTAAAATATGCTATAAGTAGAAATTAATTTGGATTTCTCCTTGGTGTTTATAAAATCCAGCCTATCAATCCATCTTTCTAATCTGTGAAAATTATTAATATTTTATGACGTATTATGATTTGTTGATTGATAGCTATTGAGATTTGAGATTATACGACTTTATCACTTAAGTTGAATTATTAATTATAGTCCAAATCCATCACTATTTTTGAGCTTTAATTTTATAAAATTCTATTGGAAATAATTGGGAAATATTTTTTGAAACTCCCTCCATTTTATATAAAATTCATCTTAAATCCGTCATTCTCTACAATGTGAAATATGCCACCTGTTCTTAGAATATTATGATTTTTTTTTTGACTGATTGAGATTTATGATGATTGTTCTTCCTCTTAAACTGATATTGTATTTGTTAGTCTTTTTCCATCTATATTTTAAATTCTGTATCCTTTTGATGATAACAAAAGGGGGAGAATGAGTTGAGATTTAGATTTATGAGTGAATATTTTATAAATATTTTTAATTTTTGAAAATTTATGATTATTCATATCATTCATTTCACTCATGCACAGTTATAGGGGGAGTTGACTGTTGTAGGGGGAGCTGATAAATAGGGGGAGTTCAATTTTCACTGTCAAACACATTTATTGTATACAAAATCTTTTATTTCTTTGTCATCATCAAAAGGGGGAGATTGTTGTATATAACGGTGTTGTATACACAATTATATGATTTTTGTTTGATGATAACAAACATTTGTTTTTTAAATGTGTTTGTTATTGTACTTTATATAACATCACAAACATGAATATAATATTTATATTTAAATAGAATACGACTGTACAGACATTCATATATTCATATAGTATTATATTTAAAACACTCAAACAGTACAACTATTTATAACTCCACTATTTATACATTCACGGAATATTTTGTACTTGTACATGAACATAATAAAATAGACAAGTTCGTTTGACAACAATAAAATAATATTTTATTTCAATCAAACTTGTTTATTACAAACATCAATACAATTCATATATATATATATATATATATATATATATATATACAGCTCCTAACCGCAACACTCATGCATTCACTCAGTTTATATTTCAGTATACAAATTTTTTTATTGACACATTCATATAGACTTTTATACATTCACCAACACTGTCTTCTTATCTTCAGTCTTATGTCTTCACATCAGCTCAGTCAGTCCAGTCGTCAACACCTGTCACATGAAACAGAAACACACAGTACACTGCAACAAGAATAAAAATGAATACATGTGAATATAAATTTTATTTTTAAAATTTTATTTGCCTCAGATTTCTGGTGTGTTTCTCATCATTTTTTCATGACTTGATCTGATTCATCTGTGTCTAGACAGATAGTTTGTATATGTACAGGGACAGGAAATTCTCTGATGGATGCAAATACACACGTGTATAAATACACGTGTGCACTGCCTCGTCAATCAGTGTATACAGTTGTGGAGCAGTCACATGGACCAAGCTCGACACAACACAAATGTCAAGTACAAGCAATCGTGAGTTCAACCAAAAAGAGGTAGACAATGTTTCAGCAAATTCAAAGTGTCGAGCAACTCAACATGCAAGTCAGTGGAACAAATAAGTAACAACAAACAAGAGCTAACAAGGCAGATCAATCCAATACAAGTAAACATGAAATATGGAAGATCACTTATATTTCAAGCATGGTAGAGTATGTAAAGTATCGAGCTCAAACCAGCAAACACTCAAATGCCAAGGTGGTGCAATCTAGTTTCAAGTTTTTCAACATTGTGCATGGTCGAGACTGAAAATATCAAGTGTAGTAAGTATAAGGAGGTGCACATGGTTGAGCATGGCATAAACCAAGTAAGCGGCATGGTGATCAAGTCCAGCAGCTATGGCTAATGCAAGCAAACTCATGTATGGTATGAAACAAGATTGTTCATAGTTCAGTCACAATCATGGTGAAAGAAGAAATCAAACCAAGATGGCAAATACACAAGCCAACATGAAGTACACAGAAAAAGCATAGCAGAAGTACAAGAAATCAAGTGGCATGTTTTTTTTAAAGGCCTCAATCACAATTGCAAATCAAAACAGAAATTGAACAGAGCAGAACTTATATGACCATCAATTTCAAAAGTTTATGTTCAAGGGAGTGCAAGTCCAGGCAGATCAAGGCAGTTCAAAGTACCATGTGCATGCAAGGGAAATACAAAAGCACAGCAAGAAATACATGGGTGGCGCACACAGCAACAATACATGGTAAATGCAAAGAAAGACCACATTTTCAATTTATATTTTGTTTCCAGAAATGACCACTTCAATCATGCTACATGTTTGGCAAAGTACACAAAGCATATATATACACACACACACACACACACACACACTTATAATCAGCCTCAAACTTTCATGTGCACACATAAATGATGCCAGAAATTCAAAATCAAGCACACACACTCATGAACATGGCAAGTGGACATGTTTAAATTCATAAAGCAGGTTTAGCCAAGATTCCAGCATCAATTCAAAGTGTACAAGAGCAAGTACATGGAGTATGTAAGCAACAGCATTTACATGCATATGACAGTGTTTCATCATGCTTGGTGGAACAACAACGAATCAGTGCGAGCCCAAGTATGGAAACAACTCAATCAAAGTGACAAGTTAAATATGCAAGCAATAATTTCTAGTTTTGCCAAATCATGTTTTGGGAAAGATTTTTAACAGTAATTTATCGAAAAAGACATCAGCTAAATCAAGGGATTTATATATGGTGAGTAGTTTTCTTCCAGAATATCATCAAGAGCTTCTTTTTTTTACGGATTCTACATATTCGAAGATTCCCTTTTCTGGAAAGAAATACTTTTGGGTTCAAAAAGGTTTTCAGAAATGAATTACATGGGAATCATTCCAATAAAATTCAAATTCGAGCAAAATCAGAAAGGGAAGTCATTTATCTGTTTCCAGATCTAGCCATCAATCACGCAAGCTTTTAAATGCCAAGAAATCGATTTTTAAATCAGGATTGTCAAAAGTGGAAAGCAACAAAATCAGATCGAATCACTTCGTGAAATCAGAGATTTTATAGGAGTTTCTATAACCCTATAATACACCTATCATCATTGGCATAATATTCATCCAACTCACGAAAACATCAACAAATTTTCTCAAGTAAAATCAAGAGACTTACATAGTTGGAGCAAGGAGGATCAAGCTTCGAATTCGTGCTTGAAGCCAACATCGATCAACTAAAGGAGCGACACTTTTTTTTCTGGAATCAATCCTAAAAGCCAATTCGAAGCAGAAGAAGACCCTAGCCCTGAATTTCTAGAGCCGCCGCCATGTTTCTGATAGAAGAATGATCGGGAGATAAATGAAATTAAGGGTGGAACCTAATTGAACAAGGCCGGCCAAGTCCATCCAAGTTTAAAGTGCAAAAAGGGATATTTAAATTCCTTTATACTCCTAGGGTTTTATCTTGTTTTTTAATTCCTATTGTAACTGTTTAATTTCTTTTGTAAAATTATTCGAATAGTTTCTAGAAGTCTGTAAAATTCTAGGGTTCCAGTCAGGGTGTTGACTGGAAGTCCACTAGAGTCTGTAATTTCTAAGATTACGAGTTACAGGGTTTGTAATTCGGGAAATCTGATCGAGTGGATATCGATCAGTCTAGGGATTTGAGCGTAGGGTTAGAATAGGAGCAGGGTTTGCGAGTGTACATGGTCTTGTATGCGAGAACTGTTCTATCACCTAGTAGAAACCTTAGAAATGCAGCAGTAGGCAGGGTTTTGCCGAAGCTGGGTATATCTGTGTGTGATTTATTTTCTGTATTTCTGTTTCTGCTATATTTTGTGATCTGTTTATTATTATATATCTCGTTAGATTTTTAATTCAGTTAAAAACTGTGATATTTCTGATGGTCTATCAACTTTAGGAATTAAAGTAATGAAGGTCTGATTACAACCTTTGGGGATTTTAGCATAATCAAACATATCTTGAACAACAACTACTAAATCTTCTTTCAGCACTCCCAATGCAACTTAAAAAAACTTCTAATTAAACCCATCTGGACCTAGACTTGTATCTTCATTAATAGAAAAAACTTCCTTCTTAGCTTCCTCCATAGAAATTGGTTTAAGAAAATCATGCTGCCCTTGTTGGTTTATAGTATATAAAGATTGAAAGAAGGGAAAACCATCACTGCTATGACCATTGAACATATCAGCGAAGTACTCTATAGCTGCTGCAGAAAGCTCCTCCTGTTTATATATCAATTCACCTGCATGATTTATCAAAGTGTTGAAACCAAAATTGGTCACAACACCAAAGGTGCTATTAGAGCACTTTATCAAATAGTTTGAATTAGGAAAATGGGGCCACAATCACTAAAAAACAAAAAAGTAGAGAACAAGGAATTTTAAAGTGGTTCGATCTAGAATAGATCTACGTCCACTTTGGAAGCGATTTCATTACCATATGTGAGTTTACAAAATACATGAATTCACTCATATAGTTCATCTCTCTCTTTTCTCTCTTTGTATAATCTAGATTTCACTTGAATTTGCAAAGGAATCGGTGAGATCTCTTGCTTTGGGATGGTGGATGTGTTGATCTTCGATCACTTTAGCAATTAAATGATCTTCATGGATTCCATGGTGATTTAGCGTTAGAACTAGGCTTTAGAGAAGATAAGCGGAGATTAGAGTTGCTTGGATTATTGAACTTGAGAGAGAATTAATGATGTTTAGAGAAAATGAGATCCACATGATGTTGGAGGAAGATGGAGTGAGACTGGGAAACCATTAATGGAGCTTGGGGAGCTTGAGAATGGTGGAAAACCGAAAATGACAGCCCTTCGGGGTGGAAAAAATCGGTCCCTTGAACAGTGAAGAAGTGGGCTATTTATAGGTGTAATTTGAGGGTAGTGGCAAAGCTGTAATTATGGTGTGCAGGGTTTGGGCCGCACATAGAAGTATCTATGGAACTGCCACTGGACACCTGGAGACAGCTGTACACAGCTGTCAAGACATGTACAACCGACCCTCTCTATAAAAATATGAGCGAGTGACCTCTCATGAACATGTGACCGACCTCCTAATTTACGCCTATGCCACTTTGTCCTTTTGTGATCAATCCTTATTTGCTTTCTCTTATATCACCACGTCTTTATACATAAGAAGTACGTCCAGAACATGCTGATATGAAGAACCAACATGCCACGAAGCTGTTCGGCCTGTTCTCTAGTGATGCTGACATGGCACTGTGTGACCGATCACTCAAGACTTACTGCTCGACCAGGAAGTGTGCGAGTAGATTCAATGTGCATGAGCGACCACTGTATTCTTCTACTATGCAAATATGGGATCAATAATTATGGGTTTTCCATTACTTTTAAATAATTCTACCGGACCAAACTGTTCAACCAAATGTTGCTAGCAAATGCAGCTCGACCCAGGGCTGATGAAGTTGCTTGACCCATAGTTGAACTGGACTGCTCGACCCGTTGAGCTCGAGCATGGTGTACGAACTATTGAGCTTGAGCATGGTGCTCGAACATGCTGTTCGACCCTTGAGCCCGAGCATGGTAGATGCTGCACGATTAGGTTGTTGGTGCTCGACCACCCACTTGAGATGCTACTGTAAACGACCCCTCCGGTATGGTGTTGATCGACCCTATGATGAGATGCACGAGCTCTACACTATCCAGCAATGAAGGTGTTCATCCACGAGCATATGAATGTTTTTGTATGTACTTGTGCATATAAACGAGCTGGTCCATGCACAAGAGCTAATTCTCCTTCCATATTTTGGTGCATATAATTGTTACAACGTGTGAGCCATGCAGTGTACATTGAAGCATATGAGATAGTTGATTCGAATGGCCTATATGCCACGTGGGCAGTGGGATTTCATGCCGCACCAAGTCAAAGGCTAGTGAGTGGCTTTAACTGTAATGGCCAGAAAAATTCGACGCTCAAATTTTTGACAATAATACAAAATCCTGCATTACTTATCAAAACCCAAGTATCGAAGCTTGACTATTAATAGGAAGAAATTAGAGGATGAGATAGGAAAGATAGAACTAATAGAATAGAAGAAGAAGATCATCACAACCGATCAGAATCAGGGTAACACGAATCTCATAGCAAAACAAATAAAATATAACGTATAACATAACTTTGAAATGCAAAACTGAATTTGTATATACATACCATATCCGAGAATAACTCATATACAACACAACGGAAATAATCTCTAAATAACTATCGGTGAAGCCTCCTGCTTCGAGCTCCTCCAATGTATCTGTAAAATCCTGAAACACTTGTCTGCCCGTACAAATTTGGGCACCTAAGAGTTTAGGGAAAACACAAGCAAAATAAACTCTGGGTCGGTCATGGGACTGGTGTGAGTAAACTCCAAACATATTGTTTAACTTTTAAAATCCTTTTGAATGGAAGGGATAATAGTAAGACCAGCCCACACATAAACATGGACGGTTTTTACCTTACTATAACCCAAAACATTTTGATATCAAAATGCAGTGATATTATAATAATGTCTAATCACATAAATAACCAAATAATAGAACGCTTGCATCTCACGCTCTACATATATAATATAAAATCAAAAACCGCAGGGCGCTTATTGGAGATTGGATTCCAACAGACAAGGTATGGGATCACCTTCCGATCAGTGTACTCTAGAGGGTATACACTGGGGTTCAACAAGAACGTCTTGCAACCCCGCCACACATGACCGCCCAGTCATTTAGCTTGAGTGTAGTGAATATATTGTCACCCATGGTTATTGGCCATCCAACCGTAATCCGAAGATACAGAATCGAAAGAAGAACAAATATGATTTTTCTTTAAATCGGTGACAATACACCCTGCTTGGGTATGACCCAACTAGCCATGCTGCTAGCCTGATTTTTGCCACTTTTGGTATATGAGGCTTGAGGCTACGTTATTCTTCAGAACATCTGACCACCATTCACTTTGAAAGCCACATCGTCAAACCCGTCAATTCACTAATCGATTTCCAAAAATATCATGGGTATAAAAAGATAAGAGGAACGAATTCCTCCGCCACCATACATAATACCTTTAAGAGATCAACCGTACGTGATTTGTTTGGTATACTCTGTCAGACACTCGTACATACAAGTTGTCCTGGGACTGGACAAACAGAAAGCAACATTTTGGAACAGAACGACCCTTACATTTCACCCCATCTTCAATTATCTTCAGCATAATCTAATTCGCAGCGTTTATGCCTATACGGAGTGGTTTTCGGATAATATATCCAACTGGTATTTCCGTAATGACAATGATGGTCAAAACACTTCGATAGTCGGTTATTTAACTATCCAAGTAAAAACAAATATACATTCAAATGTACAACGAATCATCACACAATCACTGGCCCCTTTTAATTTATATTAATTTTCCAACTTCCCATATCCTAGAAAATATACGTTATTAATGTCAGATAACATTCCTATCTTTTTCCACATTTCTTATTTTCTGTATATTATAAAATATACATTATTTATATTGGAAAACGGTTCCAATTTCCATTATAACTATTGTAATTTGCACAACGTCCGCTTTTAACCATTTTTCACTTTAAGATGTGAATATCATTTCCTATAGAAATCTCGTATCATTAAATCAACCTGAACTTGATTTTATAAATAAATATCATTGCCGGTTAAAACCTTATCTACCAGGTTATCTCCTAAATTTCTAATCCAACTTCGCTTTATAAACTCCGTCTTCAAGTCAATCTTCTCCTTAATTATAAATCTAGTTTGTAACTTAATCTCGACTATATATATCCTATTATAAATTATTGATTTTAAATCAAATATGGATTGTTTAATCAAATTATAAATTATAGAATATAAAATTGCTAAAAATAAACCATTTTGAAATCATTCGACATAGTCGAATCCTAATTACAAATCATTACAGATTTATTCAATACTACTCATATTTCGAATAACAAAATAAGTTTCAACGCTCACTTTTTAACCGATTTCCCAATAATATTTCTAATCTAATTTCATGGTATTTAAAATACCAATTGTTTCAGGGCCAGTGTAATTCTAACATGACAAACACACCATAATTAACCCCAAATCATTTGTCATATAATAATATGCAATATATGGAAAAATAAGAATATAATTATTTGAGGAATCTTGTTGGATCCCTCCAACCTGTTTCCCTGCATCCACAGACGTTAGTTGACATAAATAACACTAATTTCATATCGGTGTGAAATATAATGGTAAACAGCATCATATTCAATCGACGGTGTATATATATAACGGTGTATACTATTTCAACCAAGTTAATCATCCAAACAACCATCGCACACAACATTCAATCATTATTTAAAACTACTAAAATCTAATTATAATATTTTAAACTGAACATAGTTAGTGAGTTTACTCACCTTGGTCGTTAATCGTTGAAAAACAATTAACGTCAATAGATTAAACCAGCCGTTTAATTTTCGCTAAATCCTAACGAGCTCTAGATTGCTTCAAACCAACTCCATAATGTAGGGCTTATGGATATGGTCCCAACTTATCCAACGACATTTCATTCTGTCCAATTATGACTGAGATATGATGTTTTAAGTTGGGTGCACATTAAAAATTAAAACTAACTAAATTTAATAAATATTTTACTTTGGGCCTTACAAAACACAACCGAGCCCATGCCCCTACTCTACGTTCAAATGATTTCGTTACTCCCCCTTGTATGTTCCTTTTAATCAGGCCCACGTCCCCACATTAACACTCCTCACACTATGCCACATGTACATGCTCCTCTTTCTGTTCATTACCGTGCTCAAAAAAAAAAAAAAAAAAAAAAAAAAAAAAACCTTCACCGCAACGTCTTCACCATGCTGGTACCACAACGTCATATTGGTCGCATAACCTAACTTTATTTAGACTAATTCCCCCGTAAATCACGTGTTCCCATTAACCTACAGCAACACAAAACGGACTTTGCCTATTTTTTTGCCTATTTGCCTAGTTTTTCGTAACCCGCTTCATACAATTCGTTCATGAACGACCTGTTATGGACAAAAATAAAAATATGATCGGACTGAGTGATGTGCCACGATTCCGAAAATATAAAAATGTAGACTAGTTAGTTTATTTTGTGAAACCCCAAAATATTGATATAGGGTGTACAATACTCCAAACAAAAAGTTGCTTATTTTCCAAATTAAAAATTACAGTAAAATTCTAAAAATTAAATTACAACTACTTCTCAAAAGAATTCTATCTAAATTCGAAACCAATATTTAATTATAATTAAATATAACGTTATGGTTTATAAACGATTCCATTGCAACTAATTCAAAATTTGATTTAGCCATAACTTACGATCTATAAAGCAAAATCTTCATTTTCACTTCCACTAGAAAAATACAGTTCAATAGATTCCGATGTTTCTTGTTTCAAAGAAATCCGATTTATAACGGATCCTGTATAGTCGTTTGAAGTTCAAAACTCCATATTACGAACTACCGCGATATTACGAGCTATTTTTATAATTATATTAAAATTAATATATTCAAACCGTCGTTTAAATAAATTCACTCGTTATAATATTTCAATTCTAGACTGATTAAATCGATTAAATTATCTGATTTCCACTACATTGCCTATTCAGCTATTTCTGACTATTTCAGACACTTCACCATTGATTTTAATCCAATATTCAAAACATTTGAATTCAAACTATTTAAATGGTCAAACCAATATATTAAATTAATTAATTATTAAACCGCCAAAATTCCGGGATGTTACATTAATACTTGCTCGACCGATCCATTGTACAAAATAGTACCGACCAACTCATAGTTTCAGAACTGTCCAGCCCAGTCAGTAATTTTATAAAATGATCGATTCGCCTGCGAAGTACGGGTTCGACTCGACTGCTCCACTAGACGGTTGAAGTATCAATTTCTGAACCGCATTAATAATGGGGTTAACAAAAAGCTTTCAAATTAATAGAATACTTTCGAGTAGACATTTTAGAGTGAAAAAACTTAGAATTTGTATTCCCCTGATGAAGCAATGACACTTTTGCTTTCTGCCTAAAATTCAAAAATTTAATCTGTTTTTGTATCATAAACTGATGTTTATCCTCTAACATATTCTCATATAACTCCACATTTTCTGGCTCTAAATCTGCTACAACTTCACTTTCATTGAATTTATTCTCAGCTTCCCTTAGAAGAGCATCATCATTTACTCTAACTCTATTCCATTCTGTCAACTCCTTTTTACAAGCTTGAATCTTCTGCATAACTTTGTAGCTTGGAAAATCTCACACATTGTCCATTAAACCTTTTTCTACACATTCCATGTACCCTGTCTTAAAACACCAGTCATTACAATATCTGAATGGAAGCACTTCAGATTTAGCAGTAGGTATAGGGTCAAGCATTAATGGATTATGATCACTAGACATTTGAGTTAAAGACAGAGCTTTCATATCATTATATTTATGCAAGCATGAATGATTAACAAAGATCTTGTCTATATGATTAGCAATACCTCTTCTCTTCCATGTATAGTTGAAACCAACAACTTTAACTTCTATCAAGCCAGATTGAGCCAGATAGTTACTGAATGCTCTGAGTTGCTGAAATGGAATAGGCAACTTTTATCAAGTGGAGAAGTAGAGTTATTAAAATCGCCAATAAGAATCCAATCTCCACTAATCACTCCTGGTTCAAGGACAATATGCTGCCATAGCTCCTGTCTTTCATAAAAACTATTACTCACATAGACTACAGTAATGAAAACTCTCATACCTCCTGTATTACTAGCTTCCACAGTTACATGTTGCTTAGAAGAAGAAATAATGCTCATAGACCAAATATCAGAATCCCAAATAAGTAATATTCTACCAGAGAAAGATTCAACTTGATGAGGAATATAATCCCAATTAGCAGGAAGTAACCTTCTAAAATATCTCAAATTAACTACACTAATTTTATTCTCAACCAAGCCAACAATAGTTGGCTTGAAATTCGTCAGAAGAGATAAAAAAATTCGCATACGAAATGGAGAATTCATCCCTCTGACATTCTAGCTCATAATCTTCATTTAATAGTCATAGAGCTTCTAGTATTTCTTTTAGAAGGAGCTATTGAGGTTGAGGTAACTTGTATTTTCCCTTTCACATGTGCCATGTACTCACTGTTATTACTTACACTTTGAGATACATCTTGATTTTCTTCTTCAATTGTAGCCTCATTCAGATTTTCAGCAACATGATTTAAATCATGTGGTAAAATATCCTGTGGCAAACCTTCATTTAAAAAATCCAAATCCCCTTTATCATTAGCATTATCGGATGTAGAAGCTTCATTTTGAATGTTTGAATCAGATTTTGTATCAACTTCTACTGAATTAGAATCCATTTTATCCTTCTCTACCCATGATGGATAATTTTCTAGATCATGTACTAATGTATTATGCCCAAACACTATGCATTTGTCACATCGAGGAGGAATAATTTCATATTCAACCCGAATTTCCTTATCAATATCATTACGTAGTTGAATAGGAATACTATCGTGCAACTCAGCTGCAAGATCTATCGAAACAAGCACTCTAACAAATCATGTAATCCTCTTATTCATAGTATTATCATATATGCATATAGGTTCCCCTATATAACTAGCAATCATAGACAAAGCTTTGTTAGACCACAATTCCATATCCATATTAAATAGCTTAAGTCAGATCTGTACCTTATCGAATGTGAAATTAGCAAAATCATATCCAGGGTACCATTTATTAATCATCAGTAAATTTCCAAAGTAAGAATATGTAGATGATTGAATCACCGAAGAAAAATCCATAGAATCCTCAAACTAAACAGTAAAGTGAAATCCATCAACAGTATGAACTATAAAATTACCTTTCAGTCTCCAGACTTTACGAATATAATCCTTCAATTTCAAAATAGATAATCTGAATTCAATCAGGTGCAGAGCAATCGTATCATGCCATACTTCCACCGATTCATTAAAATCTCCTCCAAAATGAAAATACGACTTGTTGATGGTTGCACATACTTAAGAGACTTTGGATCTACTCCTCGATTAACCTTCGCTGAAGAATCAACTGAATTAGAACCAGATTTAGATTGAAACGAATTGCGATTCAGATTTGAAGAAGAATTAGATTTAGGAGGGAAGGGATCCCGCTTGTCCGCCATTTTTATGTGAATATATATATATATATATATATATATATATATATATATTATGAGGAGCGATCAGGGATGCACTTGTTTTCAGTGGCGGAGCCACATGCAGCCCAGGTAGGGCATGTGCCCCTCCCAGTATTTAATTTTTTTTTTTTTTGATTTAATAATCAAAGAAATCGGCAAGATACATTGTAAGCTTTTTCTACTATTCAATCTGTGCAGCATGTCTTTTTCAACTTCTAGCAAAATATTGTTCCTTCATTAAAATATAATTTGCTCTTGAGAAAGGAGAAGTGTTTATGCCAAAACCTGTTTCTCTTACAATCACTGAATTGCTTTACGCCACCTGTTCTATAATTAAAACAAGAACTCACACGATTTATGGACTTATGCTCGCCATCGACCGTCCATATCGATAACTTATTAGTTAAATCACAAGAAAATGACTTATAGAGAATTTTATTGTGAACTGAATAAAGTGTTTGTATAGGACTGTTTTACCCAACAGTTTATAACTCGTCAAACATTATCTGCACAAATACGAGATTCTAATTCGAATTCGCGTTAACGCTAAAGATTAATTAATCGACTAAAGTCGACTGTGGATTTCAAGCGTCATTGTTTTAACGACTCATACGATAATTTACGACATTTCTCATTTGGGAAATACATATCTGTGACTTATTTCCTGCTTCCACTATGAGAAGCTTTGATATTCATGCCACTTGTGTTAACCCCGTTATAAAATGCGGTTTAGAAAATAATATGTTGACGATATTATACACGATGGACCGGGCAGTTTCACAAAATATTTTTCGGACGCCATGGTCTTAAGTCATTAGCACGACATCGTATTAAGGCATTCAGCGTGCAATGGTCTCAAGCCGTTCTCCATGGCATGGTCTCAGTTCGTTCCGTGCGACTCAGAGTCATGATAGATCACTGGTTTAATACATCGTGCGACATGGTCCAAGACGACATGATTTATACCGCGTGTAACTCAAGACGTTCATGTCGACATAACTTATGCCGTTAAAACGTTGTCGTGTCGTGAAAACGATTTAGTTCAAGTTGTGACAACCATGCCGTAGAAGCTGTGCCACCCATGTCGGTGAGACCATGCTCGCTATCCAACTGTCGGTATAAAGGTCAAAGGCCAATATTATGCGATGAATCATTGGAAGACACCGCGACATTTCCTAATATTAGCTCAAAGCTAAACCATCGTGTACAATGCAAAAGCATGTCGGTTCAATCACTCATGTCGCAATGCGTAGCAACACGTTATTCGAACCACCAGGTCGTTGAAACTGAGGGAGTACCATGTCATTTGATTTTAAATAGTTTAAGGATGGATGCAGCATATACTTGTAACTCAAGTTGGTGCCACGCCAACACCATGAGACAACAACGCTACAGTATACTTAATAATGTATACATAAATATGGCGACATGAGTAAATAGTAATGGGCGCAACAATACAGGTCTCACGACATAATGAAATACGACATGGTGAACGTACCTTCAGGTGACATGATTAAAGTCGTAGGGTATGACATGCTTTTTCACGTGTATATCATAATGACTATTACTGGACCGATAGACATGTTTATAACGCCAAGTTGTTAGAGCTTTGGTAAATCATGACGTGTTAACGACATAATCATGTTGTCCATTCCGAATAGGTCATTCATATTGTATTAAGCAAAAGTATGCGTGAGGTATGGAGAATGTTCATATTACGTGAAGCAGTTTCATATATTTGGAGTACATATGGTCTACACAAAAGGAGATGGGGACAAACAACATAATTTGGTTGTTAAATAATACAGGCATATCAAATGGCAAAACAATTTCATGGGTTATATTATAAGTCATGATGTATAAGAGCAGAAAGGCACTGGCATCCACTTATGAACACCAGAACAATATCATTAATCCCCGTAACTCATGCCGCAAATCATCTACAGTTAGATCGTTATGAAAGCAAGCCATTCCAAATATTGTGAGCTGCTTTAAAACGTGGATAAAGTAAATATCTAGGACACGTGGCATAACAGTAGATAAAGCCGCGGAGATTATCAATTCGTTCACGTTATAAAAGGGAGGGTTGTTCAAGCATAAAAGGACTTATGTCGCATACCGTACAATCCAGCTGTAAAGTGAAATAGCTAGCTGTCATCACGTGGTGAGAGCATGCATAATAAAGTTGGTAGCCAAGGACCCCAGCTGCTACTTTTTAATTCATATCGTTAATTCTTTTTCCAAGCCACGTGTACTAATGCCGCACACATTCAAGCGGCATGCCGCTGACAGCTGGAAAGTTCATATATATATAGTTGGCGCCAGTTGTACCAGATTCTAAATTACAAATGTGCCACTCCATCTAAACACCTCCAATAAATACCCCATATTCTACACTTGAAGGGGGTCCGAATTCCATTTTCCACGAAGTGCCGCCAAACTCCAATCTCTCTTCTAACTTCATTAATGGCTTCTAAGGATAAATTAACATCTCTCCAAAAACAAATGAATCAAATCTATTTCAAACTCCATTAGAGTTTCTCTCAAATTCAATCTAAGCTACTTTAATCTTCGCTAATCCTCTCTAAAGCCTAGATTTAACGCTAAATCACTATGGAATCCTCAAAGATCGTTCAATTGCTAAAGTGATCGGAGATTTATACATCCACCGTCACAAAGCAAGAGATCTCTCCGATTCCATTGCAAATTCAAGTGAAATTTAGATCATAAAGAGAGAGAAAAGAGAGAGATGAACAATATGAGATAATTCATGTATTTTGTAAAGCAAAGAGTGATAATGAGAAGTGATTTCATAGTGGACATAGTTCTAAATTGACCGAGCCACTCTAAAATTCCTTGTTATTTATTTTTGCTCTTTATTTTGTGATTGTGGCCTCATTTTCCTAATTCTAACCATTTGGTAAAGTGTTTTCGTAACACCTTTGGTATTGTGACCAATTTCGATTTCAACATTTGGCGCCCACCGTGGGGCCACGTTCGCATTTCTCTCAATCTTAAGAGCCTTGCATTGAAATTCAAACCCTTGTCCGAGCTCATGGCTAAATCTAAGAAGACCACTAGTAAAACCGTTGAAGAAACCAAAAACGTTGCTAACAACGAAGCTACACCACTCACTAACCGCTTCGAAGTTGGTGAAAACTCAGTAGGTGGAGCCAGAGTGACTAAGAATGAATTGGATGTCGCTATTGCCAACATGAATCAATGAATGGATGCCTCTGCCAAATCTATAATAGAGAAACTTGATGCCATCTTGTAACGCTCGACCAAATCCACTGCCTCACAAGGTCCATGTTGATCTCGAAGAAAATGCCAATTCATCTACTTTTGATCATAATCACAACGACAACATGGAAGATGATAATGAATGGGTGAGCAACAAAGACTAAGCCAACGTCGAAGACTCGAAGCCAAAAGCTAAGAATCAATCCGAGATGAAAGCTCAAAGGGTTACCAGTCCCATCACGGGGCCACCTCCTCGTCGGGAAGGTAAAAGACTAAGCTCTCTAACCAGGATCGCATGCTAAGACGAACATTTTGTAAAGTGCTCAGCTTTACAGAGTGGCATAACACTGAAGAGTACATCTCGGGTATGATAGAAAAAATCATGAAGAGGAATCAAACTCGCAATGACGATGAAAGAGACTGGGATTTCTCTCCTGATAGGACTCCATTTACCGAGAGAATCCGAGAAACAGAGTGTCAAAGGAAGTTCAATCCTCCAACTTTCCTCCATACAACGGCCTTGTTGATCCTAACTACTTTCAATTCAAGTATGAATGGCATATGAGCGCAGCAAAGGCAACAGACGAGATGAGATGCTTATATTTCCCTCTCTACTTAGAAGGTGCTGCATCACTTTGGTTCACAAAGCTACAACCTAAGTATGTAGATCAGTTCTCTAACTTGACCAAAAAGTTCAAGGAGTAGTTCCGCTTGTATGCTACCAAAGCCAAGGATGCTATAGCACTTTCAACAATGAAGCAAAATCCAACGGAATCCGTTAAAGCTTTTCTCAGTCGATTCAATGTTGCCTTGTCCGAAGTGAGGAATCCAGAGCCTCGCATAATTCTCATGTCTCTAATTGGTGCTATAGATGAGAAGAGCGAATTTGGTAGATGGATCAAAATGAATGAGCTAAACACGCTTGAAAAATTCTATAAAAAAGCCGAGGAGTATATGAGAGTGGACAATAATCCTGTGCCTCTTCAGATTATTGATGCTAACCAACTCCTTGAAGCTCCTAAAAATGCTGCTACTCAATACAATCAGAAGAATCATGGGGGTGGTCAAAAAAGGGGAAATGACGGAAGAGATGACCGTTACAGTAAGTGGCCCTGCTTATTCAAAAATTCTGAATTAAACCCTTTGACAGAAACTCCCGAAAACATCTTTGCTGCGAGTAAAGACACCGAGGATTATCCAATACCAAAAACTCAGAGAGTAGGTGGCGATCAAGCAAACTCTGGAAAGTTCTGCCGCTTCCACAATCAGCCAGGCCATAATACCAACGAATGTAGGCATCTAAAATCGCTGATTGAAGAGATGATAAGGAAAAATCATTTGCAACAATATGTGAAAAATCCACAGTCCTCAAACACTACTCCAACTCCCCAGGGTCAAGGGGCATCGGGCAACCAGTTCATTCCAAGTAATGAAGCTCCTGCTCAAACCAAACGGAAGCCAATCATTTACTGACAACCAGTGGTGCTCTAATTTCAATGGCTCAGAATAAGATATCATCATTGTCATTGCTCTACCTCATGCTTTACTTCATGCTTTACTCAGAATTCTTGCTATCTGTCGAGCGCTTGTTCCTTTAGAATTTGACAAGATATAGCGACCCCGACAACACTAGTTCAAGCGCCAAAGGCCGTAAATATCAACATGCACAAATGCAAAAACAGAAAAACACCGCCTTGGAAAGTGAATGAGAAAAGTCGCAAAGATTCAAACAACAAACAAGCGCCACGACAAACAAATGAGAGGGTTGTAACTTTCATTGAAGGGGCACTTCCCAAAGTGAGAGGTTCAAATCCCCAGCTCCTAAACCGGGATAGCTCGCCAAGTCAAGTTTTCGACAAAGGAATTGGTGCCAGCCCGGTGACACGATACAACAACCATCCAATTAACTTGCGTAGTGTATGAATATATCAGATGCGATAAGTGTTGGACCTTAACCAATTAACTCGCATAGTGTCTGAATATATCAGATGCGACAAGTGTTGCATCTTAACCAATCAACTTGCATAGTGTTTGAATATCTCAGATGCGACAAGCGTTGGATCTTAACCAATCAACTTGCTTAGTGTCTGAATATCTCAGATGCGACAAGCGTTGGATCTTAACCAATCAACTTGCGCAGTGTTTGAATATATCTGATGCGACAAGTGTTAGATCTTAACCAATCAACTTGCGTAGTGTGTGAATATCTCAGATGCGACAAGTGTTGGATCTTAACCAATTAACTTGCGTAGTGTCTGAATACCTTAGATGCGACAAGTGTTGGATCTTAACCAATCAACTTGCGTAGTGTCTGAATATCTCAGATGCGACAAGCGTTGGATCTTAACCAATCAACTTGCGTAGTGTCTGAATATCTCAGATGTGACAAGCGTTGGATCTTAACCAATCAACTTGCGTAGTGTTTTAATATCTCAGATGTGACAAGTGCTGGATCTTCACTAATCAACTTGTGTAGTGTCTGAATATCTCAGATGAGAAAAGTGTTGGATCTTAACCAATCAACTTGCGTAGTGTCTGAATATCTCAGATGCGACAAGTGTTGTATCTTAACCAATTAACTTCCATAGTGTCTGAATATCTCAGATGCGACAGGTGTTGGACCTTAACCAATCAACTTGCGTAGTGTCTAAATATCTCAAATGCGACAAGTGTTGGATCTTAACCAATTAACTTGCATAATGTCTGAAGATCTCAGATGCGATATGTTACTACCAAAATTGACATTGAAGAAAGCCCGGCAGTGAAGGGGTATCGGATAACTGAAAGCTCGCAGAAGGCTCAATAGAAAGTGGGGCCTAGCAATGTGAAGAAAAAGAGCAGGAAGACATAATCCAAAAGACCGCATCAACCGCAACCCCTTTTTTCCTTCCCCCTAAAGGAAACGGTCACGAAGGACTACAGAGTTTAACCAACAGGACCCCTCCTCCATAGTGTGTCCGACAGGGCTCTTTCGACAGTATCGGCTCGAAGAAAGGCTCTGTGTAAAGAACCACTCTGATCTAGAACCAAAGAAGTCAGGGGCAACAAACCCAACAGACGAAGCCCAAAGGGAATCTTCGATAATGACCTACCCAAACACTGATGCATCTAAAGATGAAAGCATCGAAGGCACTAACCCAGAAGAACGCGAAGGCCGCACAGAACCAGCTTTGGGAGCATCTACTACATAAGTGCCGAAAAGGTCACATCCGCAAATAAACAAGAGTAGCACCGGAAGCCAACCTCCAAGAATACAGACTACCGCAAAGGCCCTACCGAAGGGCTAGCCGGAACCCATACAGGGATACAAGCAACTCGTACTAGTCTACCTAGTACCGAAACCCGTTGCGGTTTCAACCCGACAGCTATCAACATATGCCACGGGGTCGAGCCCCTCCATGTATTCAAGATAAAGCCGAGGACCTACATACGAGAGTCCACGTCCGCAAGTCTACATTCAGAAGCCACCCTCAAGGATTCAAGTATCATGACCAAATGCACCAAAGGCAGCCGAAGACCAAGCACCCAGGTTCGAAAATAAGGCGACCGACGAAAAACCCATGCGGGTTCGATAGCCCTATGACGGAAGGGGCCCTGAGCCACTATAAATAAGACCCAAGAGGTCACATTGGGGAAGACTTTTTTCTCCTACTTTTTGTTATCCTCAAAAACCACTTAGGAAATAACATCAACGGAGAATTCCACTCTATGATATCTATGTATTTTCCATTAAAAGCTTAATGAAAGGAGAACTTCATAAGAAAATCACTCTGTAAGTGTGTACTTTTATTTTCTCTAATTGCAATAGTCACAGTTCACTATTCATGCTACAGAGGAGTCTTAGTTTGCATCCATCAACACTATCAAATGACGATCAAACCTCGATCACTGAGTCTAGATCTGATCTGGTAATCCCCAGTGAGCCAACGACTTAGAGCCCAAGCATCCCAATTCCTTACTAAAGTCGACCGAGGAAGAGAACCAATCCACTTGGTTTTCACTTAGGATCTATTCCCGTTGATCCACTTCCGGTGTTGACGAAAAATATCATTAACATTTTGGTGCTAGAAGGAGGGCTTGAACCTCCGACCTTGTGGTTAATAGCCACTTATCTACCTGTGTTGTTCCGTCCCGGATCGGACTAGCTTTGAAGAGCCGAAGTTATGAGAAGAAACCCAAACAAAAGCGTTTAGAATTTCGAGCGAACAAGTCGAGAACCACCACCCATAGGATAATGGAGAAGCAAGAGTTAAGACCAGAGGCCCTGCGAGTAATAAAATGGAAGAGGAAAATGGAACTACATGCTTATGAGATGGGGAATAGCAACTCCTCCCACATAGAGCAAATCGTAGCGTCCCCACCCAGTGGATCTACATCAGTGGACATTAATGTTTTCCTCCACTTAAAGGATGCTCTCTACAGGCAAGTTAAGGGAATAACGTTCGAACGCGAAATAATGGACGGTTTCAACCGTTTCACCAACAAGTGGGCTGAAGAGATAACAACTCGATTCCGATATGTTCCGGAAAGAAAGGACAAAAGTATTGGAACCACAACTAAGACAATTCGTAGGAGGATTAGACCCCATCAGCGAAAAGGGAAGTATACGCCAAAGATGCCCCAGGAATGCTACCTCACTACTTCTAAGGAGAATGATTACTTCCTAACCAAACACGAACTCGACTACTGGGTCTCCACAAAGAAGTGGCCAAAATACAAAAGAAAAACAGGAGGGCCCTACTGTCATTACCACTTGATGAATGGACACGAGGCTAATCACTGCAGAACTCTTGAGAAGGCCATCGTCAGATTCATTAGACAAGGCCGATTCCGAGAATTTATCAGTAAATCAAGAAGAGTTTAGGGAAATCTTTAAGAAAAGGATTAATATACCTGTGCCAATAAATGGAAGGCCCAAAAGGGGTCTAACCGCTAATAGAGGTTCACCAGCCAAGGGCTTTCTGCGCTCTACACCTGCCGACCAACCTTCCTTTTAGCCTGAGTAGAGCGAGATGGAGGTTCACCAGCCAAGGGTTTTCTGCGCTCTGGACCTGCCGACTCAATTTCTCCTTGAGCGAAAGAGGCAACAACACTATCCTGGGATCGAAGAGCTTGGATTAACTTCGCCTTATCTTTCTCTAAGATGGAGATGCGCTCAAGATTATCCCTGTGTAGCCTTCGGTGGTCGTAGGCTAGTGTGTGCCAACCTCTCATTTGTTTCATGGTATGATCCTTGAGCGTATCCATGTGCTCCCCAAACTGGTACATGGCGGTCTCAAACCGAGCAAGCATCTGGGACTTCGCAACGACCATCTCGCTAGAAATTGTTTGTTCGTTAGATAGAGATATATTAATGTCAGAAGATACTCCATGCAGATCCCTACCCCTGAATCGCTTGGCAAGCTTAGGATTGCATGGCCTTGGGGCATAAGGGGGCCTACCAATAATTGTTTGAAGCTCCGCATGAGTAGGACTGACGAAGAGGGAATTTACAAATGGCTGGCCAGTTGTTTGAACTTCGGTTGTCTGGGCGTCTAAATCAAAGAGCTTATCCCGCTCACAACACTCCTGAGATGTATCCATCCTATACAAATAAACCAACGAATAATCATGCAATTCAGGGATTTAAAGGTCGGCCAAGACGAAAACAAGTGGTGCGACCGAAGGAAAAACCGCGAACAATCGACCCCTCCAGCCCCGGCCACGCATGACCAGCTCATATTGTAACGACCCGGGAAATTTGCGATCCTGGTTATCGACATAAACTCAATGTCGACTACCCAAGCATCGGAAAACATCGGATAGTCCATGAAAGAAATTAGAGGGTGAGAATAGATAAGATAGAAACTTAGAATAGAAGAAGAAGAAGAACATACAAGATCAGAGTAAGCACGAATCTCATAGCGGAACGAACAATATATAATAGATACATAACTTTAAAATAAAATCAGTATATGTATACAGTAACATTATCAGAGTATAACACTTACAACACAGCAGAAATAAACAATGGCTATATATCACTGAAGCCTCCTGTTTCAAGCTCTCTAAGTAAATCTGTAAAATCCTGACTACTTGACTGCCCGTACAAAATTGAGCACCCAAGAGTTTAGGGAAAACAAAACAAAATAAACTCTGGGTCAGTCATGGGACTGGTGTGAGTAAACAAATTTAAAACATTTTGAGAAAATAAATGATATCTCATAAGACCACGCCGTATAACAGAACGGGATTTTCCCTTACGAGAATCCATTACACTTGATTTGACTTGCAAAATCCTTTCGAAAGAAACGATAATCTTTGTATGAAAGCTCTTTTGATATTATAGTAGTGTCTATCAATCACAACTAATAATCATCTAGCAGAACGCTTTCATCTCATGTTCCATATATATAATATATAATCAAAAACCGTGGGCGCTTATTGGGTAATGGATTCCAACTGGCAAGGTATGGGACCACATTCCGACAGTGTATCTCTAGAGTGGAATACAACGGGTTCAACAAGAACATCTTGTAACCCAGGCTAAACATGACCGGTCACTCATTTCGCTTGAGTGTACCGAATGTATTATCACCAACAGTTGGGATCAGCGACCATTTCCCGAATGGGATATCATCGAAAATAGATTATAGAAGTAAATGAAATTTCTCTAGATCAGGTGACAATACACCCTAATTGGCAGCTAACCACTTAGCCATGCGACCTACCCGATTTTATACCTTTTCTTGGTTGTGAGGCTAGAGGACATGCTTATCTCTGTCAGATCACACATTTATTCACTTTGAATGTCACATCGTCATACCCGCCAAATCACAAATTGATTTCCCCAAAAATACCACGGGTATACAGCTAAGAGAAACAAATTCCTCCACCACCAAACGTAAATATGTTTGAAGAGATCAAATTACGTGATCTGTTGAATATACTCTGTCAGACATCCGTCTATACACGTTGTCCTGGGTCTGGACAAACCAAAGGCACTATTCTGTAAATCCATCTTAGGCAATTTCTACCTAGGATCGCTAGAACAGCCCTTGCACAACTCCGTCTTCAATTATCTTCATCATATTTGATTCGCAATGCTAATACCCATACAGAGTGGTTTTCAGATAATAAATCTGATCCCGATCTCTCCGTATTGACAACGGAAAATGGTCAAAAATTTGATAGTCTGTGATTTAACTATAAAAGGAAAACATGTGTACAAACAACGATATTATTTCCAGATGGAAATTCTATCGATCATTCATCAATCATCATTTATATCTTAAATTAATTTATCATTAATTTATTCATTTACCCATTTCCTATTTCCATATATTCGTAAATTCTTATTTTCTAAATTTAGCAAATATACGTTCTTAATCATTGGAAAACATTTCTGATTCTTATTTGGAAAATATTTCCAAAACTCCTTCACTGGATTTAAACAGATGTTTAAATAAAACATCGCGATGCCAACTCAAACCATTACACTCACTAACTAAATTCACTTAAGCAACCTTCACTATCGAACCTTAACCATTCCTTAGTTAAAAATGAAGTCAATCAAGTTGGGGTATAACTATCTCTCAGACCTTAACTGAACAACATTTCTAACCTCGAAATAGACAAAGTACCCTTTTAAATCTTTAGCAAACTTCCTTACGAAACTCTCGGATTCAATTTACGAATCCACTTCTTTATTGAAAACATTGATTATAACTATAGCTTATTAATTCCTACTTTTGAAATATCTAGCTTCAAAATATAACTTTTATTCCTTAATTTAACTAAATAGACAATTTATAACTAAATAAATAAATCTTGATTAAAACGGAAAGTGAATAGTACTTTCCCAAATTCGATATAGTCGAATCCCAATGTATAATCTCTCTCAAATAATCTCTATTCGATAGCTCTCTTTCGAATAAACTATATTCGATAACTCTCTTTCAAATAAACTATATTCGATTAACTCACTTTCGAATAACTAATATTCGATTAACTCTCTTTCGAATAACTTAAATTCGATTAACTCACTTTCGAAAAACTAATATTTGATTAACTCTCTTTCGAATAATTTATATTTGATTAACTCTCTTTCGAATAACTCATATTCGATTAACTCACTTTCGAATAACTTATATTCGATTAACTCTCTTTCGAATAACTTATATTCAATTAACTCTCTTTCGAATAACTTATATTCGATTAACTCTCTTTCGAATAACTTATATTCGATTAACTCACTTTCGAATAACTAATATTCGATTAACTCTATTCGAATAACTTATATTCGATTAACTCTAATTCGAAAAACTAAAATCCGACTAACTCTAATTCGTAAAACTAAAATTTGACTAACTCTAATTCGAAAAACTAAAGTTCGACTAACTCTAATTCGAAAAACTAAAATTCGACTAACTCTAATTCGAATAAACTATATTTGATTAACTCCTTTAACTCTGTTCGAATAAACTATATTCGATTAACTCCTTTAACTCTATTCGAATAAACTATCACTACACCAGAAAATGCTTTTCGTAGCGTTGCAAAAACGCTACAATAACTTGTAGCAGCGTTTCGATAAATGCTGCTATACGACATGCAACTAAAAGTCTGACAGTTTTTGTTGCGTTTTAGTAAACGCAACCAAAAATGAAAATATTGTAGCGTTTCAAAAACCCTACAAAAAGTTTTTTTGGCAGCGTTTTAAAAATGCAACTAAAGTGATACTTGCATCATTTTTCAAATTTTTTGTAGCGGTTTTCCGGTCCTACTATATGTTTTTTGTAGCGGTTTTCCAGTCCTACTATATGTCTTTTGTTGCGTTTCATTTCAGCTACAATATCTTTTGTAAATTACATTTGTAGCACTTTTTCAATGCTACTAAAACTTACTGATGTACACCACATTTTAATTGCGGTTATTTACAGTTAATGGCTTGTAACCTTTATATCAATCGCTTATATATAATAGAAATATTAAAACAAATAATCATATGAGTTTCATTTTCAAACTAAAATCAATAATCGCCATACTTAAATACTTAAAAAAACACATTACTCGCAATATCAAATATAACACTAATAATCATTTCAATAGTAGTATTTCGACAAAATAAGTGAATCCACATACCACAACTGCTTACAAACAAGTCTACACGACTGGTACAAACAAAATAATAGTTAAAGTCTAGTTCATAGCTTAATTAGCACCGATTCTTTAATGCGGATGTTCTTCACTTCGGAAATCTAATTACTTGTACATAAGTATAACGGTCAACGGTAAGATGTACATATAAGTATAACAGCCAACAGTCAGAATTACATAAATGTGCAATGGAATGTAAGGGGTGCTAACAGCCCTGAAAGATGGTTAGACACTTGTAATGTTATCAAAGGGAATACATGCTCTATAATTGCATTGCTGGAGACCAAAATCAGAAAAGAAAACTTTCTTCTTTCAAGAGATATTGGAATAATAACAGGATATCAGAAATCAAACTGAATTTTGTCATAAGTGTTGAATTCTAGCCTATTATAACAAGCAATTTTGGGAAGGCTTTCAAGTATCAGTTTGTGATCATCATATAACCATGTTATTTGGTAACAAAGGAGGAGCGGAGCTTGTCATATCATTTATTCAAGTAGAAAAGCATGAAACTCAAAGAAAGAATTTGTGGGCTGATTTAATCAAAAACTCTTTGTTGATCAATATTTCTTGGCTTATCACAAGTGATTTCAATTGTATGAGACTTTCTAAAAAAAATCAAGAGGAAAAACTCTGCCTACTAGCAAAACAGAGGAACTTAATTCCCTTTTAATATGATATGGTTTGAGGGAGCATGAAGTTAGCGGCCTCGGATATTCTTGGAGATCAGGGTTTGACAAAAATAATGGATGTAAATTAGATTGAATTCTTATCAATCAAGAACGGTTGGCCAAATTTCCTCAATCTACTGCAAAGGCAATCAACTCTCTAGCCAATGACCATACTCCTTTAGTTATGAATATGAGTGTTAATAGCGAGTTCTCGAGGGCAAGGCCCTTCAAGTACTGTATTGCATGGAGCCTATATGATGATTATATTATCACTGTTGAAAATTCTTTATTTGTTCCTAATCTTGGTAATCATCTATACAATCTCCTAATGTCTCAAAAGCACGTTAACAATCAATTTGATGATTAGCGATTACTTTGACAAACTCAACTATACAATCATTTGATGATTAGTGATTACTTAGACAAACTCAACCATAAATGAATTAAAATACAATATTTTTTAAAATTTTACTTAATACCATTCATTTCCAAAATTAAGTTAGCATAAATATGTAACTAAATTCATTTCCTTCTCCAAATTGTGAAATTTATAAATTGTTACTCTAAGCATAAATGAAAATAGTATTTCTTTCAAAAACACATCTAAGATTACTATAATTTATAGCTAAATTCATTTTCTCCCCCAAATTCCTAATAGAAAATTAATTATATAATTCATTAAAAAAAAATCTCAACAATAATGTAATAATAATAGTTATCCAAATCTTACTTGCGAGCTTTTGTTCCTGTTTTAGCCTGCATGATCCAGTAGCCTAACCATCTTGTATCCAAAAATGGTAATATAATATATCTAGAAATAAAAAATGATAGATCAAAATCACTAAATAATATAAAGGATACAAGCATACATGAGTAGTCCAATAACAACATCCACTTAAACATGTACATACTGGCCCAAACAAAAATTATGCCATAAACACTAAAGCAGACATTATCCTCAACTAGTACAGGACGAACCAATTATTTGCGAGCACCTAAACTTTTGAGCTATAATATTGACTACTGCTGATATATGAAATTAGTTTTATGACAGATTTAGAATCAACATTTGGTGGGTTTTTGCGTATTAGCAAGTCAACAGAAGGTCCATGGACACATTCACAACAACATTTTTTGTAAGTTCTACACGTTAAAAGAATGTAGATAAACCAATGATTCGTAAAACTGGATACTCAACAGCTGTCTAGTAAGATGTTGAAAAGATTAAAAACAATGTGACTAAGAAAGAAAGTTTACCTAAACAAGAAGCTTTACAATTTGTAATCGACGTTCCAAATAAACAAGAAGAGCTACGTTCGTTGCATGATGGTTATTCAGATGAGGAAATAATCATCACCATTAATCGAATCCATGCATGTAACTCAATCAGGCTTGCTGCTGAGAACAGTAGGAAAATGTAAGTATTTTATGGCATCCTTCTGTAGTATTTTGTTGTCTTGGCAGTCGAAAAGCTTGTTCTCTAATATAGACTTTCAATATGCGCTCGACAACGATCACAATACACTCAAACAAGGTTTTTTGAGGATATCAAAATCCCAGGGAGGTGTAGCTGGCCATCAATGAACATATTGCTATTGTTGAGGCTTTGGTCTTTAATATTCCCCTGTTCTAGTTTCCGTCATGTAGCAATGATCCCTGCAATTTTTCTTATGAGTGAGTACCTTATGAGATGCCCCATTCTTTCTGGTCGTGATGTTGCCATTGGATCTTTTTTGTGCACCTTGGTGCTGTCTATGGCTGAACAATCTCAGGAGTTTTGCCCCAAGACGACTTTTTTCTACAAGCCCTGCTATCATCCAATTTTGATTCTGAATCTAAAAATTCTCAGTACCATCATCTCCTAGAGTTGCATACGTCAAAGCCCTGGTTGCGTTTAGGTGGTCGAACTACAGAGGTGCATCCTCTTGACCTCTTTAAGGTTATGGAAATGGCGGCAGACTCACCATTTTTTACATCGGATGATTTCAAGGCTAGTGTGCCTTTATCGCTGATTGGGGCTTTAAAATGGTCTGTCAACATATACGAGAATTTGAGCATGCTCCCAGAGTTATTTTTGCCATTGAATTATCTGCTACATGTCGTACAAAAAAGAAATTTACCAGACTTGTTACAAATTTGTAATTCAATTAAAGACTAAAAAAGAATCCTTAACACACAGTATGAAATATGAATACAATACTACCTAAAAAAATGGCAGGCTGAAGAATATTAACATCAAACTTTGGAATGACTATGTTAGTTACTATTTGATGCAGCTTCCTCTTGCTAAGTAATTTTTGCATCATAGAATGCAAATACTTGGCATTATATCTTCTTCTTTTCTTTTCTTTTAACAAAAGCACATCCTAAATAAAAAAGCACAACCTCATGGTGAAAAACAAGTCCTACAGACTTGAACATAAAACAAAAGCACATTAAACCAAATAAAATAGAAAAAGGTCTACTTATCAGCCTTGGCAGCAGAAGCAACAACCTGCCATCTAGGCTGCTCGGTTCTTCTAGTAGCAAAGAGTCCGACCTTCTGTCCAGGCAGTGCATTATAGTAAATAGAATACCGCCAAGCGGAAGCACGTCTCCAACCATCAGATTCGCTTTCTTTCCACAATAAATGAACTGATCGGTATACATCCTTTCAGCCGTGACAAATAGCTCCTTCTGGTGCTTGTACCTGAACGGATGTCTGAACATCACGCGAGCAAGTGGCGCACCTCGCCTGGGATCGTGTATGATGTTGGTGATGATGCCTTTGAGATAGCCATTGCATTCACTGCAGTCAAGGGAGCCGAAGCAGGCCAGTCTCTTGCAATGGGGGTATGTGATTTGAATATTTCACCAGCTCCCTTGCGCTGCGCTCTGGTTACTCTACCCATGGCGGCTGCTGCTTTGAGAGTGACTTGCCATTATATCTTGGTCTGTTTATAATGCCAAAGAAATTATGCACTAATTCAAAATGCCTGCATCACATGTTCAATTCATCATATGGTATTCTAAGTAGATTCATTTTTATTGCTTTGAAAATGTTAGATTAACAGGTTATTATTCCCTTTTTCACTACCTCATTTGTGGAAAAATCTTGGCAGCATTTTCTAAATAAAATGGTTCTCAATAAACTTAACAAGCTAATTGAAACAGGGAGCAAAGAAGTAGATATGCAAGTGCACGGTGAAAGTGCCAGGTGTGCACTTAAAGATAGCCATGACCAACCAAGAGAAATTTAAAGTGCCAGGTGTGCACGGTGAAAGTGCCAGGTGTGCACTTAACAAGCACTTCCGTTAAAAATAGTTGTATTATGATTGACATGAAATAGTTATAAAGAACAAAACATATAGTCCGACATTCTATTAACTCAAAATTTATATATCATGAAAATACTGGGATAGGTCTCAAAAACATGGATCAATGGTGGGATAAGTTTTACGATGAAATGAATATGAAGCAAGTCGTTTAGATGTCAAATAAACTTATAAACCGTTCAGATGAAATCTGGAATTGATAATTTAACATTTATTGAACCAGAAGCAAACATAGAACAACGGGCATACATTAATTTTACTGAACTGTAGCTCAACATTCATATCGCAGGCCTAAATTGCTTTGCCTTCTAACACCAACTCAATTCCGAATGGACCATACTAGAACAACCGAAAATTTTGCGGTGAATTTCACCGCTTTTTGAAATGTGCGGTTGGAAACGAGAGCAATTCACGAACGTACTGTGAATCAAACGGCAGGAAATGCTGTCGTGTTTTCGGACCTAGAATATGCCGGTTGATTTTGAATAGTGCGATACAAACATTGAACCTAAGGGGCACGAGTCCAATCCAAAGCCCAATACAATCTAATACCCTTCATGCATGCATTCGTTTCTCCTATTCCATACATTCGCTTCCTACGCTTGATTGCAAAGTTTCCATTTTCCACTACCACATCAAATTTATGTCACCTGTGAGACTAGGATACGCACCTATGCTTGGCATGCCATTGCTTATGTAGCATTCACCTAACCTGTTGGGTATACATTTTCAAATGGAAACTTTTGCCCTCCTTCACTTACGCATGTCAAAAACATGCCCATAGCACTCCATTTACATGCATGCAACTACCATACACTTTTTTTTGAAGTGTTAGGTAGTCAAGGATTAACATGGTAGAGGTGCTCGGTTTGTTGATGTAGTGGCCGGAATTGGTGCGAGGTGGCAAGTATTCGGGTGCAGGGTGATCTCGGGTCCTGGGATGAGGCAGAGAGGGTAGAGAGGGCTAGGTGGTTGCTGCAAGGGCTCACGGGTTACATTCCTTTGGCGATTGTGGGTAAGAATGTGGAGTGAGGTCACGAGGAAGGAGGAGATACGGGCAGTCTGGTTTGGTTTCGGGTACTGGCCAGGCGAAGGCGATGCTGAGCTGAGTTTTGGTGGTGTGGGGGAGGGATTTGGGTGCGATGTAGGGTTTCAAACATGCTGGGTGACGTGGGTGGGGGAGGAGCTCGGTGCGGGGTCTAGTATTCGATGGAGGCATGGATGCGTTCGGCGTGGTACGGTGCATGGATCTGTGGCTGTGATGGACATAGGGTGGTGATGCATGCAGGTTTAGGGAGGAGGCTCAGCTGCTGTGAATTATGCGTGAAGGAGAGGCGCAAGTGCTGCTTGGTGGCCGTACAAGGATTCAGATGGGTGGCAGGTTTGGGGAGTGGTTCTTCCAGGTTTCGATTTTTTTTTATATATACATTGGAGCTAAACTTGCGAATAAAAGGAGGTAGGGTAGAGAAGAGATGGCAAGACTAGTAGTGGTAGAGCATGGCAGATGATAATTGCTTTGCCTTCAACTATCAACTCCCTAATCTCCTACAACTAAGAGTAAGAAAATTCTAAACCATCACCTCCCTACTGATGTATATAGTGAGTCCACTGGTGTATATAGTGATGTACACAGTACCATTAACACTTATACAAACCAGCCAAAATCCACTGAACCAATCACTTAAATATCTCCATCCACATTCGTAACTACACACAAACATATTTTCTTTAAAAGCGACCCACCGTCCATCAACCCTGCACTGCACCATCAATACTGCACCTTCTTCAACACTGCACCATCCATCCACAGCCCATACGTCCGCTCAGCAACTAGAATCCAAACAAGACAGCCACATTACGTATTGCCATTTACCTCAAGCATTGGTTTTACCCCCACTAACTTCTAATATCAGAGCCTCACAACATCAAAACTCGTTACCATCCTCAGCTCCTCCATCTGACCTCTTTGCTACAGGCTACATCCACGCTTGTTCTGTTGTCCGACCTTACCCTCCTAAATTATCATCGCATCACAACCAAAACTCCACTTCCTGAACCACTCACTCGTGAAATCAATTCATGAACTAGTTCCCCTTAACCAACACCAAAATCAAATAACCATCTAATAACCAGATACCACATGACAAAGTGTAGAGAGAGAACTCGGTATAACCAAAAACCACATGATAAAGCGTAAAATTGAAGGAAACAAATAGGATTTAGCACGTGAATTGAAAACTATTGTTTTGCATTGAACAAACGATCTCCACCTACAGAAAAGTTTCATTAACAAAATTACTAAAATTTAGTAAGTACAAAATTGAAGACCTTATGTCAATGTGTTCTATCATAAAATATGCAAACAAAAACTAAATTATGACAAATTTAATAAGAACAAAATTGAAGACCTTATGACAATGTTTCATTAACAAAATTACAAAATCTTTCACAAAAGATTAGTCTCATAATTGCATTAACCTTATGTCAACACTACGCCATAGATGGCCTACAGCAACCCCAGAGAAGTGACGCAGTAGGTGATAAAAAGTGTTGCTATAGACAAAAAATGATCTATGACAACATTTTTTTGGGGTTGCCTTTTTCCGCATTGCCTTAGAGTCAAAGGCAACGCCTTTGCGACTCTATGGCAATATCGGTACAGATGTTGCCACAGGTACCAATACAAAAAAAAAATCCCTTTCGCAACTGCCAAAAACAGTTGTAATATGTCTAGTACAGCTGGCAATTGTAATAAAGCCAACCTTTTTTACAACTGTTTCTAGCAGTTGTTAAAATTTGATTTACAACTGCTAAAACTAATTACACCTCAACTGCTAATAATCAAAGATTTCATAATATAATAATAAATATTATTATAACGCAGCATTTTATTCGAATAAATATTTTATTTCAACATTTCAAATGGTACAAATATTTTGACTCCACTATTGTACATTCACTCATATATTACACAATCATTCATATTTACATACATTCCTCGCTACATTATCACTCGATTCACTCATATGCAGACTCACACATACCTCAAATTCATAATTGGCATCTGTAGATTTGTACAAAGTAGACTTCATCATAGACCGCCCATTCTCATCATAGCAATCAAATGAGTTCCCATTCCCATCTGTATCTTATCTGTGTTAACCTATAATGGTCAATTCCCATCTGCAATCAAATGATAATAACTACTGCTACTTCATATGAATGCAAATTTATCTGCTGGTCAAGATGGGTATACTCAAGCTGGAAATGTTAATAACGAGACTTGTTTAGGCAGTGGAGAGGCTCAGACTAGCAAAGTTTGTGCTGATTATGTTCATGCACATGGTAATAGAAAGGTAGTTTTGGATGGTGGTAGTACGGGTATTAATGTTCATGCACATGGTAATAGAATAGTTTTGGATGGTGGTAGTACGGGTATTAATGTTCATGCACATGGCAATCTTCACTCTGCTGTTAAAACAATGCAATCTTGTGCTTTGCACTTGAGCTCGTATATGCCAGCTATATCTTCTATTGTATCTCATACTGGTATGCAATCAAGTACATTATCGCCAGCTTTTATTTCTTCTTCTTTAAATGTTAATTCAGGTCCTGCTGGTGCTTCACCTCATTTGCATTTAATGTTCCATAGGTGTTATGTGTATGAATGCTAGAATCATATACTCCCTCCGGTTCAGTTTACAGGTCGTTCTAAGGTTTGTGTTATTTTACCAAATATTTGACGTTTTGTGAAGATCGATGTTCTGAGCACTTCTTGGTAAAACGCATGTATGTTGGAATTCATAATTAACGGCAGTTTAGTAATTAATTAGGCTGCTCCTTTAGTTTTCCAATGCATGTGGTTAGAATTTCAAATTATGTGGTCCAATACACATTTTAGAAGATGCATGGCGGTACATACTTTTAAGCCATCATTATTTTCAAAAAAAAAAAAAACAGTTAATACACCAGTTGCATTAATATTCTCTTAATTTACGTGCAAAATTGCAAAACGTCTATTAAACTGAACCGGAGGGAATATATATATATATATATATATATATATATATATATATATATATATATATGGGAGGGATCCGCTACACCTCTTATATTGCACGTGAACCCTCCCCATGAATTCCATCCACACAATCCTCCACTCATTATCCCTCTTCCCATTTAAATATTCTTTGTTAGTGGGAAGAGGGAGAATGAGTGGGGGATTGTGTGGCTGGAATTCAGGAGGAGGGTTCACGTGCAATATAAAAGGTGTAGCGGAACTCTACCCATATATATATATATATATATATATATACATATATATATATATATATATATATATGAATGATCAACAATTTATGATAATAACTTCTGCTACTTCATATGCATACCATCATTTCAGTGAATGATCTAACAGTTATGATAATAACTACTGCTACTTCATATGCATACTTCATATGAATGATCAGCAGTTTAAACACAATCACCAGTTTAAACACCAGTGGTAACATGTCATTGTTATTGTAACATAACAAACAAATTAAAATAAAAATAAACATCCCATATAAAGCACATAGAAGTATCTGTAAAAAATAAACACTCATATTGAGCATAGCATATATAAATCATACCTGAAATGTTTGGTTATGTGAGCAAAGAACATAATTTAGAAGATGCCTACATTTCCAGATTTCACATATGAAAACAAATAGCACACTGCAATAGACTTTACAACAAATTCTTCAACTCCAAGCTTAGAAATTCTACAGCTTCTAACTGTTACCTCTGTTTCTTCCTTACAGAAAGCAGCTCCTTCCTTATATCCTCTATATCACTGTTGTCCAAAGAACTAAAGCTTCTCATAGGGTCCCCTACCAAACTAGTGTAACAAACGTCAGTAGTGAATGGTAACAGAACTACCATAACTAGGATAAAGTAAAACATGCGTTATTCAATGAAAAGCAAGCCACTGCATCATACAAATATTTATTGAGGCCCTTGGTTTAATAATACTTGTCACAGAAAAACATGAGCCTAACGCCATTCATCATGGATGAAATATAATGTAGATCCCTCCAGGAGCCGATGCTTCAATCCGTAGGCAATTTTACGAAGGACTTGTCCTCTGTTTGAAGTGGAATCTACATGGTCTATCAACCCTTTAATACATGCAAGCACGGAATCTACATGAAGTTAATCTGTCAATGTTACATAAATCTAAAGAGATGCTCAGTTCAGAGGGTTAAATGGCATGTAGATCTCAATCAATAAGAAAGAGACATATAGTACGCTCTGTTGAGATTGAATTTGTGAGTAATCGCAGGAATCTCGAATTTAACTTCTGAAACTACTAGTATGAAACTACTAATAGATCAGCACAAACTAACAAAACTTGAAAATTATTTTGAGTTAAAAAGGCCAAGTCCAAAATCTTGATAAAAAACAGCAGATCATTCTGAGTACATAAATAAAACAGAAGAGCGAAGGGAATTTTAGAAAAAAACAGAATCAGCTCCATCGCCTCCATTAGAAAAAACAGAAAAAACAGATACCTGAAGACCCTTTGAATGCTTCAATCCACTTCGAAAGCCCTAAATCAGCTCCATCGCCTCCGTTCTCTAAAATCAAACATTAACAATGAAAAGGCACAAAATTAATAAATAAATAAATAAATAAAGAGCAACTGGAAGAAAAAACCAGATAACACAACGGGATTCGAAATGATTTCAAGGGAAGAAGAGTACTGTTTTGAAACAATTGGGATATAATCGGGATTTGATGAGTAAAAGGGAAAGTGGAGATCAGATTTAGGGTTTTCAAGTGCCCTTTTTCTTATTTGGGGATTGTAGGTTTCGATTTGATAATTTAGGGTTGGGGATAGACGGAAAGGGGATGAAAAGAGGCATAAAATGAAAATTAGGGATTTCGAAAGATTTGCCAAGTTTTGGAGGCGGGAAGGGAATGAAAAGAAAAGGGGGAGAATGAAAATAAAAGTAAGAAATAGATATGAATGAGGTGTGGATTGATGGTGTGGATGGACGGTTGAGATTTGATTTTAACTAATTGAGCGGATCGCTGAGATGTAATTTTTATTTTTATTTTTTTACTTGGAATATATCTATAGCTACCGCAACACACTGCTGATATCTATGCTAACACATTGAAGCGTGCGTTGCAATAGACAAAAAACAGCATAGCATTGGCAACATTGTAGCTAGTAACACCATGGATTTTCGTTTGCGATAGGAAATCTATGGCGTAGTGCAATGTGTTTTATCATAAAATATGCAGACAGTGCAAACCAATGTGTCCAATCATCATCAAATTAAACTTAAGTCAACAGTTTAAATTTGTCAATGCCACTCCATTAAACTTAGGCGATCATGTTCCTATCATTACGTGAAAACCTTAGGCGATATGTGAAAAAACTAATACTTCGGTTAAAAATGAGAAATGATCATCGCCAACAAAACTAATTGTTAGATTTATATTTCATAGGATAAAATTGAATTTTAGTACTAACACTTACTTGAACTTGATTCCACAATGACATATGGGACTGGCCAAGCTACGACACTGACAAATGCATCTTCGATGTACGTACACTCTGATGCAGGTCTCCATAGCAATGCATCATTGACTCTCACAAATTTTATCCAAACTTTTATGACATCTTTTCCCAATGGAACAAAATAAACCATCGTTGTTGGATCGGTTGAAATGATGGTTCCTTCAGCCGCTATTCATCATGTTGCATCCACATCAATCAACTTGCATCTATTATTTGCTACTAGATTTGCAATCTGTTGGATAAGCAAAAATGCATGAATTATCGTATTTATGTAAATATATTATATGCGAAATCTAGAAAAATTTTATATGAGAAATCCAAGCCCTTTCAGCCATATATATACTGAACTATGTAGAGGTAATTAACTTGCCCAATACAAGGGAACGACCCCATGGCATATATAACAACTATCTTTTCTATATGGCACTACTCCATTTATCAGAAATTAGAAGGTTTTTTGATAACATCAAAAGCTTCTTTTTGGGATTTTTTTTTCATTATATGTAGATCAATATTGTTTCCCGATAGTGATTAAAATAAAGAATTTAAAAAACTATTTAGAGTGGAGAAACCAAATTTATTAATATTGGGATTATAATCCCTCATGTTCAGTACAGGATACTGCACCATGAAAAACAGATGCAAAGCCTTCATATTACAAGCATTTTCTTTTTTATATGTCCCATGATCTCTGAAACCAGATCCAGTTACTGTTCGTACATGAAAACAGATACATACAAAAAAAAGGGAAATGAACTAAAACTAGATCCAGTTACAATTCGGCAATTCACATGCACAAGCTGCTCCATAAAACTTGCAACCCCATGATCTCTGGAAAATCTGATATACTGCTGCATCAAACTAACCATGTTCACTTTCCACCACACAGCTACAACCCACGATCTATGATTGCTCCATAACAGAGCAGTCAATTTCCGTTTCATTCATATGTGGCTACTGTTTGGCATAATTGTAACACCCTACATCCGTTAGTGTCACTCACAAAGGGAATGCACTAAGTTCTGTGGAGCATTTAAGCTAAAAGATGCAGATAAATTACAAGACAGGCAAATTTAAAACAGCGGGAAAATAAAACTTTACTTTATTGATAAATAGTTTGTACAACAATTGTTTCCAATATCAGAGTATCATCTGTCTTACAAAGTAAAGAAGCATAAAAATACATTTATATTCACCAATGTAGCATAAGCCAGCCATAGCAGCAGATAAAGAGGATCCAAAGCACTTTGTCAAAGAATCTTCGAGCTTGGGGAGAGTGACGGTCCAATCTAACCTGAGCTATTCCCTCCCTGACTACCTGGGGGGAGGGGGGATGGAGAAACGGAAGAAAATAAGATGAAAGGAAAATGGGTCAGACATAAGTCTGGTAAGTCTAGCTCTATTTCTAGTATGGAAATAATAAAAAGATCATGACTTGCATAAAGTGAGAACATGACGAATGTCAGAATAATAGTCTAACTTAGAACTAGATAAGGTATCTTAAACCGAATATCCTTTCGTACCCCATTTTAAATCTCTATCTCTGAACCTACTAATTCTTATATCAACTGGCACCCCGTGATTGGGGTGAAGTGATCCCTTTTTGCTACCTGTTGAACGATTCCCTCTAGTCTAGGACACACTACCTAGAGTGGTATATGTTCCTAGATTTTCCCCACGAATGTATCGCGAATCGTTATCGCTTGTCTAGATGCACATGTCCTGTAATGTGCAGCCCGAGTTCCGTGGCAGGGCTACTCTAGAAACACGGAACTCGGTCGGGAGCTTTCAGATATCTGCCAATGTAGATGCTAAGGTCTGTTTTTCTACCAGTGGTTATGGTCCCACGTGACCCCTCCCTCAACTAATGAAAGACAATCCAAGAAAATCAAGCAAGAGAACTGTACTTCTGCCACCTATGACCCACTTTCCTATTGGCCAGCCTCACCCACAACTAGATAGCAAGTATATGGTCTGTTGGGAGTTCTCTGCCTTTCCGCATACGTACTACGATTGACTGAAGATGGTAGGTAGACGATGAGTCGCTATCACATGGCTACTGGTCTCGCCGAATCACGCTGATCCATCCTAGTCTTTAGGTTGCCTTGTATTGCAACCAAGGCATACTCTCGGTTCTTCTAACGCAGACCTTAACCTCTATGAGCACAGAAGGATCATCTGCCACCTCACAGAGGGATACCAAGAGTACCCTCACGTCCCTCCAAGCCTCGGGCTATGTAACCCAATTCGTTGGAGCCTTCTTTAAAATCAGATGGACGTTCGCTCATTCTCGTGTTATACTAAGAATTACTACTTAGTTTTCCAAACTAAGGTTTACCACTTAGTTTCCTGAATCGTTGTTATCTTAACTAAGGTTTACTACTTAGATCCTTTCCAACTAAGGTTTACTACTTAGTTCTTTTCCGCATCAAGTTGGATTGGTTAAGTGTCATTAGTCAGTTCAAGTTAACTTAACCCATCCATCTGTCATGTTAAACTGGTTAAGTGTTATCAGTAATTCATGTTGACTTAACCCTACCACAAACCAGTCTATATTGGTTAAGTATTTCTTATTACTTAACCCTACACATTCATCTTGTATTGGTTAAGTGTTCCTTTTAACTTAACCTTGCCCATCCGTTTAGCTAACATGTTTTAAGTGTTTCCTTAGTTAACTTAACCCTAACCTCTGTACATGTTCTAATGGTTAAGTATTACCCCTTTATGCTTTAACTTAACCTTTTTCATCTATCATGCTATGATGGTTAAGTGTTCTAGTTTACTTAACCTCACCTTCTGGTCTAGTTAACATGTTACATTGGCTGAGTGTATTCTCAGTTACTTAACCCCTACAAATCTTGTCTTGTTACCATGTTAAGTTGGTTAAGTGTTCCTATAGACTTAACCCTCCCATTCTGGCTTAACTGTGTTAAGTTGGTTAAGTGTTATTAATAAATTCCAGTTAACTTAACCCTCCTACTTATCATGTTACACTGGTTAAGTGTTGCCTCCTGGTGTTAACTTAACCTCACCATCTGTTTAACTAACCTGTTACAGCGGTTAAGTGTTTCTAACTTACTTAACCTAACCCACTTGTCAAATCAACTTGTTATCATGGTTAAGAGTTCAAATTTTGCTTAACCTCAATCACTTGTCTAACTAACATGTTTCCATGGTTAAGTGTTCTAATTAACTTAACCTCAGTCACTTGTCTAACTAACATGTTTTTATGGTTAAGTGTTCTAATTAACTTAACCTCAGTCACTTGTCTAACTAACATGTTTTTATGGTTAAGTGTTCTAATTAACTTAACCTCAGTCACTTGTCAAACTAACATGTTTTTATGGTTAAGTGTTCTAATTAACTTAACCTCAGTCACTAGTCCAGTTAGTCATGTTATAATGGTTAAACATTTGCCTAACCTTAGCCACTCACCTAGTCAACATATTAAATTGGTTAAGTGTCCAGATTAAAATTAACCCCACCCATCATTTTAGTTAACATGTTGAATTTGGTTAAGTATTAATTTAATTGACTTAACCCTCTCAATCCTGACTTAGCCTTAATTTATTAATTAAAGCACCAACCACTCACATTAGACAGGTATTGTTGTGGCTGCCTGTATGCCGGTTGGTTCCGGGCAGTCTTACGCCACAACTCAGTCTAACCTCGGGTCTTTATTGGGCTTAATTGCCTTAACCTCTCACATTGGATAGGTATTGTTGTGACAACTGGACAGCCGGGTCCGGGCAGGTTTACGTCACAACTTAATCCAACCTCGGGTTAAGCATAATCATGTTTTTCTACTTTACATTTTATTTATGTAAATTATTCAAATTCAAATTACTGCCACATTTATTCTAAATAAATATCATTAATTTAGGTATATAATTAACGCCATTTATGTCATCAATCACTTATGTGATTAATGACTAATTTATGGCAGTCTTCCTAAAATTACCATTTTAACCCAACGTTACCCCGTCTAACATTAGGCTAACCAACTTAGCATAATTTATGTTCGCATGGTTTTTGGTATACATATTAGGCTAAAAGCTTAGCCTAACTTATGTATACAAATTGACATAAATTAGCATAAACATGACAGGGTATAATTTTGGCATTGATGACATAATAAATATGAACATAATGGGGTGAACTTGCAAAATAGCCATCATGAACATTACAGGGGTGAACTTGCAAAATGACTAATATGAACATTAAAATGTCATAGGTGTGAACTTGCAATTGTAAGCCAATTCAACATATATGTGTATTTTTAACATAGGCTATATTAACAACGTACATGAGAATTAGCAATATGAACTAATCCATATACATATGTTAATTTGCAACGTAGACAAATCAACATACGTATATGTGAGTTAGCGACATAGGCTAATCAACATACACATGTGTTACTTGGTAACATGGATTCAACATACTTGCAAATTAATCACAACATATGATAAGTGTGAACTTGAGATATGGCATATGTTTCGCATAAACATAAACATATAGATTTTGACAATTGGTCGCATGACTTTACAACATAAACTTGCATAATAGATTATACAATCCTCATAAGATGTTACAAATCCAAGTCCATACTTATACAAATAAACTTATCAAATAATTTCCCAATTCAACATGATAATAGAATCAAATCACTGGCATAGATTAATATTATACAACATAACAAACATCATACTTAATAATTCCCAATTCAACATGATAATAGAATTAAATCACAAACGTATATTAATAACATAACGAGCATCGTACTATTATCATTTCATCTCAAAACATGATATTCATCTTATTTCACATTCCACAAATGTAGCTAAACTTACAATGTAAGACGGTCTTGTTTTCTGAGTTCTGAGGTTCTGAATTTGCAAAGCTTTCCTTTGGAAAGACGCTGCTTTGATCTTAATTTGTTGTAGCTTTAATCTTTAATTTGATTTTAGCTTTGTTGTTCGTCTCTTTCAAGTGGAGGCTCTCTCTAGTTCTCACCCAACAGCATGGCGGCTTCAGTTCTTATTTTCATGTGAATATTTAGTTGGAGACATAGGGTCTTTTTATAGAGTTGCAAGTTAATTTGAGCCGTCGATGAAGCTAGGTTAAACCAGAGCCGTCCGTTCTAAAGAGAAGCCAATTATGTTCACAATTACTTTCTTAATCAACATTTACTATTATTTGTCAATCCATATAAATACGTACACATTAGATACATCTCCCATTTACACATTTATTATTATTTTTGTATGCACATTAGATACATCCCCCCTTTACACGTTTATTATTATTTTTCTATGCACATTAGATACATCTCCCCTTTACACGTTTATTATTATTTTTGCATGCACATTAGATACATCTCCCCTTTACACATTTATTATTATTTTTGAATTAGCAACTTTAGTGTTAACAGAAATACGGGGTGTTACAATAATCATCAGTAAAGTTAGCTATAGAACTGTTACCTGGATCGTTGTTCTCATTAACTAGTTCCTATGCAACTACAACTAAAACCATTATCTAAATAAAAAATATTCAAATCTGATCAATCTACAACCCATTCTTTTTAGTTCGTGTCTCCTGTTACTGATCGAATCACTTATATTTTTCAGGACAGATAATGCATGGAAATGAAAATCTATCAACCATCCCATAACATTTTCCGTGACTATTCCTCAAACTCATAAACTGGATGAATTCGATTAACAGTTGTAGACATAGCAGAAGACTGGTTTTGTTTGCAGATTCGATTTCTACAGGATCATTTGAGAAGATGGGAAAGATTTAGCTTTTAAGATCTTGTAAATTGTTACTCCAAATAACCAAATTCTCTGATGTTTTGATCCTCAATCGGACGAACAAAACCATCGTTTCTTCCTAATGCGATCTACAGAAGGGTCGATTTAAGGATGAAGCTACCATTTTTTCAATCTGCGGTCCACTTGTAACTAAAAAGAATATAACCGAATTCCTGCATGATCGGTTTATTTGTACAAACCTTGCTAAGTTTTACATTATGTTGTTTTTACATTCTATTTATTTGAAATATATAAGTGGAAATCCTAATGAACGGTCATGGTTCCAAAAGTTTAAAACCTTGCTAGCTTGGATTACAAATTAAAGTGTGACATAAATCAAATATAACAAAAGGTTAGTAATAGAGTCCTCAACTTAATCAATATAGGATACCGCAGTACATAAACAATGAGAAGCACGTAATGTCAGTCCATTAAACATGTTTCTTTTGTGTCACAAGTTTTAAATTTCAATGGATATGTTAATGAAAGGTTCAAGCATGAACGGTCCAATATAAAAAGTAATGATTCAAGTTCACATACATAGAATTGGGCAGGGAAATACGGTTGCTATCAGAAAATATTAGGCAGAAATTGGAAAAAAATAAACAAAAAGATTTAAAAATAAAATAAAAAGTGCTAACAAAGATTACAGACAACGATAAACCATTTCTTACTTCATAGAAAGTAATGCAACAAACAATAATAACCAAATTCCATTTGGCATTCCTCACAACTAAAAAGTTCAAAATGATACTAAAAAGTAAAGTAAAACACAATGTTTGATTTTTTCTCAATAGTTAGACTAGTGCATGCATGTTTCCTAAGACTTGATATTTTATGCATAGCACTTGTACATGTATATAAAGCGATCAACTCCAACTTGTACTGGTGCAAATAAAAATCTCCTTATCAAAATCGAAAAGAAAAAAAATCATGAAATATGATTATCATAATCACATACTTAAACAATACACAGGAAGTAAACCTATGCGTATCTTTTGTTTTATTTTTTAAACTTATACTAATGTTACCAATGGATCAGTCATTGACAACAAAAACAAAATTGCATGGCCTTTCATCAGTGATACATCTAATCCATACGGGATTAACAGATAATTTTTAATTCATTGTTTATGGATTTTAAGATTAGTCTGAACGACAATCTAAATCGGTTTCTAAATCTGAACGACAATTCAAACCGCTCAATCCAAAAGCTCAATCTAACCTCAATCTAACATCAACGACAATTTTTAATACATCTAACCCCAATGATAATTTCTAAATATGAACGATAATATTTAGTACACCTTACCTCAATGTGAAACACAGTCTAAATTGAATTCTAGATATAAAATGATAATTTGTAAATATGAATAACTTTTGATAAATCTTACCTCATGCTGAATGACAATCTCAATTGATTTCTAGATCTGAAACGACCTAAATTAGCAAGCTCGGATCTCAGGTCGGAAAGGGTTTAGAGGGCTTCTGGCCAAAAACCGCGATGGAAAGAAGAATAAAATTTGATGGCAAGATGAATCGATAGCGAAACCGAGAATCAAGGAGTGACGAATGAATAAAGGAACAAAATCGTATTGTGAAGTGGAACCAAATTTCATGAGGGAAAATTTTCAATTGGAGGGAACTTTTGGCGGAAAGGAAAATTAGTGAACGTGACAGGTGAGTTTGGTTGTAAGCGATATTTTTTTTTACGTTAATGAATAAAAACAAAAGGAAAAATATATTAAAATAGTATTTGTTGCTTTCAAACCATAAACGCTGCTAATAACTGTAACCAAAGACATATTTTCTTGTAGTGTATATTCGATTAACTCCTTTAACTCTATTCGAATAAACCATATTCGATTATCTCTCTTCGAATAAACTATATTCGATTAACTCCTTTAACTCTATTCGAATAAACTATATTCGAGTAAATCCTTTAACTCTATTTTAAAAATCCAATTTTCTTTATAAATGTTTTAATTTATAAAATATCTATTTTAATCCATTATTCACATCGAATGTGAACAATATTTCTTTTATATATCAATTCAGTTTAAATTCGTATTTAAAAATAATATCCCATTTCCAAATTCTATTTATACTTTTATTTATAGAATTATTCATACGAAATCTCCTCTTTATTTCTAACACTTAAATCTCAATAAATATTTCCTTTTATAACTCTATTTATTTCATAAATATTTCTTTTTATAAAATCTTTTGATTTTATAAATATTTCTTTTTCAATATAACATTGAAAATTTCCTTTTAACATTCCAGTATTCCTTATGGTATATAACGTTCCACATAACAATGATCGGTATCATTCAAACATACAAAATCAGCAACAGATTTCATATCACATCATATAACACAATATATGAAAAACAGTAAAATAAATGTTGAGGAATCCAGTTGGATTCCTCCGACCTATTTCCCTGCATCCACATATGTTACATAATATAATTCACATCAGTTTCATTTCAATATGAAATATTATGATAAATAGAATCAATATTTGATTAACGATATATATATATATAACTATATTGATATCTTCAACCAATCAATTAGCAGTTCAACCAAATAGTCAACACACATCAATCAATCATCATTTATCAGTTCTATAAATACGTTATAAAAATATGAACTAGTAGAGTTGGTGAGTTTTACTCACATTGGACAGTTATCGTTAAATAACGAATAACTATCTTTGATTTGATTCCGACAATTTATTTTGCTATAAATTGTAACGAGCTCCAATTCACTCTCAGTCAGTTCCATTGCGTAGCCACCGCCCATACGATACCAACGGATCTTGTTTCGAAAATTTTTGATAACGTATGGATATGATATTAACGTTACAAGTTCATATACAAATTTAATTTAAAATAACTTAATTTATTTCGAAAATGGGCTTCACCTTCTCTCAACAGGCCCATACCCATCTTAACTACCCAGACCCGCAACTTTATCCCTTCTTCCTCCCGGGAAAAACAGTCGTGACTCCCTCTTTTTAATAGACATTGCATTGATTTTCTTCATCCCAAAACTCCTCCCATACAACATGAAATCAATAACAAACCCCACCATGATCTTCTCCTACAATATCTCTCCGACCTTATATACTTTACCTTCAACTCGCACTGCTTTTGCACACCGTGATCTACAGCTTGCCCTCGCGTTCCCAGTGATTCGATCGACACCTTTCAAGTTGAATCCCCACCAAACTTTGAAAATTGATGCGCCATTCTACCAGCATCATGGTGCCACCCACGAACGGCTCTCCGGTTGCTCCTACGCGCAATGCCCTCCAGCCCTAGTTATGACTGTTCAGAATGGAGCTCGACAAACCTTAATCGCACCCAACGATATGCATATAAAACTGAAGCTCTTTTTGTCAGGAGCTTACATAAATCAATATTGAGATTTATAAAATTTTCTATGATTTGTTTTGATTTTTTTGGGAGATGGTCTTTCCACGTTCCGGAAAAAGAAACTGACGGCGGAAATTGTGTTGACCGCTGGAAAAATGAATAAGGGTTTGGGGTGGTTAATGATATTATATAGAAGGATTATAATATTTTTATATTCAAATATTATATTAATTTTTCTTAAACGCTGCTTGTATTTGATATTAAAAATTCATATGATCACACATGATATCCAAAAATTATGAAAATGGACATGCAGCTACAGTTTGACATTACGGACCCAACGAAACTTGTTTCGTCGAATTCTGAATCCGTTTGCTCACACAGCGTATTTTTAAAGTCAAATTATCGTCTGTTTTTCATATTAAAATCCCGTACGGTCACATATTGACTCGAAAAATCACGAAAATTGAAATCTAACAATAATTTAATATTCCGGATCCAACAAAATTAGTTTCGTCGAAAACGGAGGTCGTTTGTAAAAACGGCTATTTTCTAAGGCCTAAATAAACCAATTAAATATATAAATATATTTAAAAACAATTAAATTAAACAATAATAATTTAATATTATTGTATATATTCACATAGAATATAATATAGCTTCCTATCTGAATTTATAACTCGACATTTCAAATCCAGATTAAATTTGTATTCAATTTATATTGAAAATCCATTTACAATATAAATAAATCATTATAAATTATAAACGAATTCCATAGTGACTATTTTAAAATTTGATTTGGACATAAATCAAAATCCACATGACGAAATCCCAATTTTTCTCTTCCATTAGAAAAATATAGTTCACCAGGTTCGAACGTTTTTTGTTTCATAGAAATCTGACTTAAAACAGATTCTGTATATTCAGTTAAAGTTCGAATCGCCAAATTACGAACTACCGTGCCATTTTGAGCTCGATTATAATTTTAATATAATTTATACGTTCTAACGTCGTTTATTAAGTAGATTCGTTAATTAAAATCGAATCTAAACTCAACCAAATCTCTTATACTATCCAATTCACGCAATATTGTGAATTCTACAAATTCCGACTATTTCGGAAATAAATATATTATTCTATTATTTATATTAATTAAATATAAATATTATTTAATTCAAGTTATCGATATCGCTAAATCGATATTTAATAATTAAATAAATTAATTATTATACCGTAAAAATACGGGACATTACACATATCGTTTTCGTATGCTTGACGCAAAACGGTCGCCCATACAGGACCGTTCAGAACTGACTCAGGGTTGAATAGAAGCAACCCTACGCCAAATAAGCCTGAGCAACCATAAGGGTTGAGCCAAAAGTGTAAATGATAGCAACAATAACAAGCCCAAACAAGGCTATGCGACTTAAGCATTTCACCAAGCATTGTATGTGCAAATAAGTTTGCACTCCTTCGGACACGACAACTGGGGCCAAACCGTGTGCACATAATCATAAGATTGGAAGTCATGTAAGATATGGACTAAAAGGTTGTTTAAGGCGTTTCAGCAGGCATATCATATGTACAAAGTTCAAAACCAGAGAAAAAGGGATCAACAACAACACAAATCGTGTCCGGTGACCGCATGGAAAACGATTCAAGGGAGCGTAAAGAAGAACTTATCACTACTAAGCCATGTTCTACCAATTCAAAGGAAAACAAGGATTCGCAAACCCGTGTTCCACAAATTGATAACATGAAAGGAAAAATGAAGCAGCTATATTAATACGTTTCCTCCAAAAGATGGAAAATGAATTAAAAGTTAGGAGCAAGTAAATAAGGGTAAAAACCCCCATGCCAGATATGAATGGACGAACATGCGGAGAGTCCTTCTAGAGGATACCTAAGGAAAATTGGAGAAGCAGCGATCATAGAAACCTCGTCCACCATGCCAAAATCATCCGATATGGCATCCGCAGGCTGTTGGATAAAAGAAAGGACGGCTGGGACGCGAACGCCTTCTTAAGACAGGAAACCTTGGGACCCTTGGCCTCATCCGTAGCAGAGCTTTTATGTGACACGATTCTTCCAGGTGACTTCGTTTCATAACAATATGATTAGTACGCGTATCTCTTACACAAATACACATACCATGGGCATTTTCAATATTATTAAATGCCATCACACCTCGATTAACTGAGGTCAAGTAGGCAGAAACCTAAATCAAATCCAAATGAGGGGACACGGGAAAAGTAGCATCTTTTATGCCTTAACTAGAGTATGATTGTGCCTAGTGCAAATGTCTTAAAGACCTAAGCATAACCTTAGCTAACCATTCTGTCAATTCTGACGCGTAATTAGGACAGCAGTTTATAGGAGATGTAAGAATACTCACTGGTAATTAATCTTGAGTCTTCAAGAAAAAGGAGGATTCGAGTATTTTCTTTTGTAAGAATAGTAATCTTGTTTAAAAGATTGATTTGTAGATGAAAGATGGGAATGATGAAGAAGTAAAGTTTAGGTTCAAATTTGGAGATCAATCTGGGCAGCACAAATAAAAGTCGATCAACACTTCTGATTGGAGAAGACCAGGAGACTCTGACATGACACCTCGAAGAAAAGACAAAAGTTTGACTTGTAAAGTCAAAAACACCCCTTCACTAGGGGCAAATGATACTACCAAAACCGACATTGACGAAAGCCGGCAGTGAAGGTGTATCGGATAATTGAAAGCTCGGAGAAGGATCAATAGAAAGTGGGGCCTAGCAATGTGAAGAAAAAGAGCAGGAAGACATAATCCGAAAGACCGCATCAACCGCAACCCCTTTTTTCATTCCCCCTAAAGGAAAAGGTCGAGAAGGACTAGAGAGTTTAACTGATAGGATCCCTCCACCATAGTCAGTCCGACATGACTCTTTCGACAATATCGGCGCGAAGAAAGGCTCCGTGTAAAGAACCACTCTGATATAGAACCAAAGAAGTCAGAAGCAACAAACCCGACATACGAAGCCCAAAGGGAAATCTTCGATAATGACCAACCCAAACATCGATGCATCTAAAAACGAAAGCATCGAAGGCACTAACCCGGAAGAACGCGAAGACCGCTCAGAACCAACTTTTGGAGCACCTACTACATAAGTGCCGAAAAGGTCACATCCGCAAATAAACAAGAGTAGCACCGGAAGCCGCCCTCCAAGAATACAGACTACCGCAAAGGCCCTACCGGAGGGCTAGACGGGGCCCAGACAGGGATACAGGCAACCCGTACTAGTCTACCTAGTGCCGAAACCTTGTTGTGGTTTCAACCCTGTAGCTATCAACATACGCCACGGGGTCGATCCCCTCCATGTATTCACGATAAAGCTGAGGGCCTACATCCGAGAGTCCACGTCCACAAGTATACATTTAGAAGCTACCCTCAAGGATTCAAGTATCGTGACCAAAGGCAGCCAAAGACCAAGAACCCAGGTCCGAAAACAAGGCGAACGGCGAAAAACCCATGCGGGTCCGATAGCCCTACGATGGAAGGGGCCCTATGCCACTATAAATAAGACCCCAGAGGTTACATTGGGGAAGACAATTTTCTCTTACTTTTTGGTATCCTCAAAAACCACTTAGGAAATAACATCAATGGAGAATTTCACTCTATGATATCTATGTATTTTCCATTAAAAGCTTAATGAAAGGAGAACTTCATAAGAAAATCACTCTGTAAGTGTGTACATTTATTTTCTCTAATTTCAATAGTCGCAGTTCACTATCCATGCTACAGAGGAGTCTGAGTTTGCATCCATCAACACTATCAAATGACGATCAAACCTCGATCACTGAGTCTAGATCCGATTTGGTAATCCTCAGTGAGCCTACGACTTACGAACTAATCATCCCAATTCCTTACTAAAGTCGACCGAGGAAGAGAACCAATCAACTTGGTTTTCCCTTAGGATCTGTTCCCGCTGATCCACTTCCGGTGTTGATGAAAAATATCGTTAACGCGACAAGTGTTTGATCTTAACCAATCAACTTGCGCAGTGTCTAAATATCTGAGATGCGACAAGTGTTGGATCTTAACCAATTAACTTGCGTAGTGTCTGAATACCCCAAACGCGACAAGTGTCAGATTTTAGCCCAAGCAGGGGCACTAAATTCAAAGTCTTTCCCAAGTGAGGGCATAACAACAAAAATATTTTCCATAGAGAAAGAAAATTCTCCACAGGAGAGATCAACAATGCTCGATGAACTCTATAATGTTGATTCAGTCGATAGGAAAAAACGAACGTTGGATTGTAACGGCCTCTCCAAAACAGGGGGCATCCAATGGAGTCTCCGGTGTCAGAACTGGTCGATAAAGCAAACAAACATTGAGCAGTAGGAATTCTTCCCATAATGAAGGTTAATGTTGACTCCCTAGGCTGGGGCACGCATATTAAAATATTCAAAACTTCTCCAAAAGGAAGCAGAAAGTAAATCACAGATACGTATTTCCCAAATATGAAATATCGTACAACACCATATAAGTCGATTGAAATGACAACTTTTGAAATCCACAGTCGGCTTTAGTCGATTAGTTGATCTTAAGCGTTAACGCGAATTTGAATTAGAATATTGTGTTTGTGCAAATAATATTCGATGAGTTATAAACAGTAAAATAAAACATTCATATGCACAAACACTTTATTCAATTCAAAATAAAATTCGCGATAATTCATTTTCTAATGATTAAACTAATATGTTATTGATGTGGACAATCAATAGCAAAGTATAAGTCCAAAATCTTGCAAGTGCTTGTTTTGATTACAGAACAGGTAGCATAAAACATATAAATTCAAAACATGATTTGCCATAGCAATCAAAAAGCTATTCAACGCAGATCGTATCAACAATGTGTTCATTTCGAAGCATGCATTTCTCATAAGCAAAAAATACAAGCAACGAGGGGCAAATGTTAACACCGTTATAAAATGCGGTTTAGAAAATAATATGTTGACGATATTATACACGATGGACCGGGCACTTTCATAGAATATTTTTTGGATGCCATGGTCTTAATTCGTTAGCACAACATCGTATGTAACATCCCGGAAATTTGCGATCTTTGGTCATCGACATAAAACCCACGTCGATTATCCAAACATCGAAAATACCGGTAGTTAATGAAAGAAAATAAAGGGTGAGAATAGATGAGATAGAAACTTAGAATAGAAGAAGAAGAAGAACACACAACATCAGAGTAAACACGAAATCTCACAGTGGAACGAATAAATATATTTCATAACATAACTTTGAAATAAAACAGTATCTATATACAATACCATTATTAGAGTATAACACTTACAATACAGCGGAAATAACTATAGCTATATAATCCTGAAGCCTCCTGCTCTAGCTCTTCAAGTATCTGTAAATCCCGACTACTTAACTGCCCGTACAAAATTGGGCACCCAAGAGTTTAGGGAAAACAAAACAAAATAAACTCTGGTTCAGTCATGTGACTGGTGTGAGTAAACTCAAATAGTATCGATTTAACTTTCAAAAATCCTTTGAAGGAATGAAAATCGTAAGACCGATCCACACATAAACACGGATGGTTTTTACCTTACGATAACCCAAAATATTCTTTATGTCAAGGCTCTTCTGATATTACAATAATGTCTAAATACAAGTACTTAGCAACCTAGCAGAACGCTTTCATCTCACGTTCTACATATATAATATACAATCAAAACCGTGGGATCTTATTGGGTAATGGATTTCCAACTATGACGAGGTATGGATCCACCTTCCGATCAGTATACTCTAGAAGCGATACACTGGAGTTCAACAAGAACATCTTGCAACTCGGCCACACATGACCGACCACTCATTTCGCTTGAGTGTATCGAATATATTGTCACCTTACAGTTAGTAAACCAACATAACCATTCCCGGGAGATACAGAATTGAAAGAAGCAACAAATATGAATATTCTCTAGATGGTGATAATATACCCTACTTGGGTGCGGCCCACTTAGCCATGTTGCCTGCCCGATTTCTGTCATTTCCTAGTTGATGAGGCTGGAGGTCATAACGTATCTTTCAATAGATTACTCATTCATTCACTTTGAATGCCACATCGTCATACCCGTCACATTACAAATTGATTTCCCCAAAAATACCATGGGTATAAGCTAAGAGAAACGAATTCCTCCACCACCAACGTAAATACGTTTGAAACGATTAACTCACGTGATCCCCCAGATATACTCTGTCAAACATTCTTCCATACAGGTTGTCCTGGGACTGGACAAACCGAAGGCACTATTCTGTAAATCCATCTTAGGCAATTTCTACCTAGGATTTCCAGAATAACCCTTGTATAAACTCCGTCTTCAATTTGTCTTTGATCTATTTGATTCGAAACGCTAATGCCTATACGGAGTGGTTCTCGGAAAATAATCCAACCGATCTCTCCGTATTGACGACAGAAAAATGGTCAAAAACTTTGATAGTCTGTGATTTAACTATCAAAAGAAAACTCGTGTGCAGACAACGATATTATTTCCAAATGGAAATTTTATCGATCAATCAACATTTGAAATTTATCCCTTTAAATTAATTTATCATAAATTTGTTCATTTCCTTATTTCCCGTTCTCATATATTCGTAAATCCTTATATTTCTAAACTTAGAAAATATGCGTTATTAATCACTGGAAAACGTTTCCATCTTTATTCCCATTTCTTATTTTCTATTATCAAAAAAAAATTCTGATTCTTATTTGGAAAACATTACCAAAACTCCTTCATTTGATTTAAACTGATGTTTAAATAAACATCGTTATGCCAACACAAACCATTTCGCTCATTAACTAAATTCACTTAACCTACCTTTACTATCAAACTTTAACCATTCCTTAGTTAAGAAGGAAGTCAATAAAGTAGGGGTATAATTACCTCTCAGACCTTAACTGAACAACGCTTTAACTTCAGAATAGACAAAGTTTATCATTTTAAACCTTTAACAACTTCCTTGCGAACCTCACGGATTCTATTTACGAATGCACTTCTTTTATAAAAACATTGGTTATAATGATAACGTTATAATCCCTACTTTCGAAATATCTAACTTCAAATATAACTTTTATTCTTTAATTCGAATAAATAAATAAACACCTAATTTATAAATAAATAAATCTTGATTTAAACACCGGAAAGTACAAGTACTTTCCCGAATTCGATATAATCGAATTCGACGATTAAATCTCTTCGAATAACAAATATTCGATTAACTTACTTCGAATAACTAATATTCGATTATCTCTCTTCGAATAAATAATATTCGACTAACTCTAGTTGATTGACTCTAGATCGCAGCGATCACAATGGTTACGCCTGATTCCCTCAGGAAACATCCGACCGCCATAGGCTATCTGCAGCCCTGCGAATTACGCTAACATTCGTGCTAAATGGCAACTCATCCTGAATAACTGTGTCTGTTTTACTCTATCTCGAATAACTATATTTGATTTTTAACTTCATTTCGAATGACTATATTCGATTTAACTTATATTTGATTAACCTTATTTGATTAACTCTATTCGATTTAACACTAACTCCATTAACTCTAACTCGATTAACTCTAATTTATTAACTCTAACTGATTAACTCTAACAGATTAACTCTAACTGATTAACTCTAACTGGTTTACTCTTCGTCCATGTTCAGTTTCACATATCAATGTTGAAATCGATTCTTACTCCTCTATATAAGTCCTGACTTATATATTCTATTTATCTAATGATAAATAATTTTCTTAATTTATAAAACTTTATTTATAAACTAATCTTCTTACTTTATCTGTTAAAACAGATTTTCTCTTAAATATTCACTTTAAATTCATATTCTGTTATACCCGTGTGCGAAGCACGGGTCTGAACCTTCCAAGTGTAAAATTCTCTTTTTATACAATTCTATTCATTTTTCAATTATTTCCTTTTATAATCTATTTATTTTCTAAATAAATATTTCTCCTTTTATAACTTTATTTATTTTCTAAATAAATATTTCTTTTATTAACTCTATTTATTTTTCCAAATAAATATTCCTTTATAATTCTATTTGTAAATGGTTTACAAATATCTCCTTTTCAATTATATTTGGTTTTGGTTTACAAATATCTCCCTTTCAATTTTATTTGTTTCACAAATATAATTAAATTTCAATATTCACTTGGAAAAAATCCCTTTGTATATTCCAGTATTTCTTATGGTATATCAAATACCATATATCACTGTTCATTATCACCCAAACACACACAATCAACAACAAATTGTATATCACATCATATATTACAATATATATATGAAAAACATTAAAATAAATGTTGAGGAATCCAGTTGGATCCCTCCGACCTGTTTCCCTGCATCCACATATTTTACACAATATAATTAACATCAATTCCATTTCCACATAAAATATTCTGATAAACAGAATCAATATTTTACGATATATATATTTATATAACTAGATCTATATTTCAACCAATCAATTAACAGTTCACAATAACAATCATCACACACAACATTCAATCATTTTTATCAATACTAAAACACATTTACAAAAATATAAACTGATCAGAGTTTGTGAGTTTTACTCACATTGGACGATCATCGTTAATAACGATAACCATCGCTTGATTCAAACGAACAATTTATTTTGCTACAAGTTGTAACGAGCTTCGATTCACTCCCCATCAGTTCCATTGTGTAGCTCCCGTCCATACGATTCCAACGTGACTGACCGTTCGTCAATCTGAGTTCGTACGCACGAGATATAACATTAACTGGTTAATACATTTATTTAATTAAATTAACTTAAATTATTCAAAGTACCGGGCCTTACCATTTCTATATTCTCGGTCCATGTACCCATCGTTAAATCCACCGCGTCTCGATTCCTTTCCACCTTCAGGAAGAATGAAAACTCACACCTTTTATTTCCCTTTCACATTCAAAATTTTCTTTTTATCTTCATTAAATGTTGGGCTTCACATTTTATATTCCGGCCCAAATGCAATTTCTACCCGTGCACCAAAACCCGGCCCACTACCCGAGTTCGGCCCACGCCCGCGTTCAAAGAGCTTTCCTTCCTTTCTCCGTAACACCCGCCTGCATGTTCCTGTACAAACACTCACAAACATGGAAACCAACTTCTACATCCTCTCTAGTTATTTTTATATGGGCTTTCGTAATAACCAGCCCACTTAACTCCTTCACATTAAACCACAAGCCCTTATATAATGTATCTTCTCCTTCCTGAGAACCAACCGAAGCTTGGTCCATTGATACAAACCATGGCGCTGTACATCCTCAAGTCCTCTCCATCACTTTATACAAATCCAAACTAATATTACCAAACTGTAGCTCCACTTCATATAATATATGCCGCGAGTTCACAGTTGTTACCGCTGCTCAACACAATATTAACACGGCGCCAACTTCCTTTCTTCTGAAAGTACACTCCAGTAACTCCAACCTCACTTCACCCTCAGTCTGAAACCAACGTCTTCAACTTCCCAAAAAGAAAACCTGTGCCAGACTCTAGTATTTTCACGAATACGCACGTCCCCTCAACAGTCCAACTCCACCTAAAACCAAAAATACCCGCATCCACTTCAAGTTGCTTCTCAAATTCGGAAACTCCATCCACCCGTTAACATGCAGGACTCCAATACGAAGCCCAAACGAGCTTCCATTTCGTGCATTGCACAAATCGAACTAGCATCAAACTTTTCGGAAAGGGTAAAAAGGAAGACGAGGCCCCCTTTCGATTCCATGTACACTTGTTTTGGATTTTTGTTGGTGGATTAAGTTTTTGATTTTCTTTGATCACTTGAAGGTTTCCGCATTTGAGAAAATAGATGGTGGCGGCTCGTTTCTTTGAGCAAAATGAAAATGGGAAATTAGGTTTAAGCTGTAACTTTATATTTTTCATGAGAAGGGATGGATAACGATATTATATAGTGGAAGGGAGGGGGGGTTAGATACATGAAGAACGTGAAGAGAACGTGGCTGCCGATTTGGACATACAATGCATATTTTTAGATTGCTTTAAGTTATGAATGTTCATATACCTTGCTACGTATAATTATACCCATGTACGAGCGTTGCAAACTGAAATAAATATACCGTTGTAATCAGCGATGTGCCAGGATTCCAAAAATATAATAATACCGGTAGTTTAACTCATATTGTGAAACCCCAAAATATTGATATAGGATGCAACACACTCCAAAAAAAAAGTCGTATATTTAATTAACTAAAAATTACAGAAAATTCCAAAAATTGAATTATCACTACGTCTCAAAAGAATCTTGTCCAAATTCGAATCCGATATTTAAATATATTTAAATAACCGTTATGGCCATAAACGAATATGCCGCTGCTTTTTTTGAATATTTGATTTGGACATAACTTACAATATATAAGATGAAATCTCGAATTTTCTCTTCCCTTAGAAAAATATAGTTCACTAGATCCATATGTTTCTTGTTTCACAGAAATCCGACTTAAAATGGATGCTATACATTCAGTTGAAGTTCAAATCGCCAAATTACAAACTACAGCGCCATTTCGAGCTCGATTATAATTAATATAATTTATACGTTCAACCATCGTTCATTAAATATATTCGTTATTATAAATCAAATTTTAAACTGAATTATATATTTTGAATATCCCAATTCACACCATATTGCCATTTCAGCTAATTCTGAATATTTCAGAATTAAATATACTATTCTATTATTTATTTTAATTAAATATTCAATATTATTTAATTAAATGACCATTTAATTCTCTAAATCACTATTTAAATAATTAAATAAATTAACTATTATACCGTAAAAATATGGGACATTACATTCTTCTCCCCTTAAAATAATTTCGTCCTCGAAATTGCTAAGGTAGAAAACAAACCCTATTAACTGGGTTAAAAATTATTCGTTTAATTTCAATTTCAGTTTTAATTGAATCAAGTAATTCCAATTAAAATATTTATTAATTCTTATCAACGAAAATTTTCAAAAATCCTGAAAATTTTCTAACACCTTAACTTTTCGAAAAATTTCGCCAGCACCTCCTTTGTACTGATCAATAGCTCAAACTCCAACTCGCCTCTGTAGGCCTTCTCCAACCCAAAGAAAATAAAACAGCCAAGCGGCTTGCCAATTCGGCTCATCAAAATCTCAAACCCATATATAATATAAACTGGTACCTTTTTGTCGGGCGTATCATTAAATCCTTTACGTCTGCTGCTAATTCGGCATATACCAATGTCATCCCAATCAAATTCCCATCTGTTTTTATTCACAAATCCAACCATTCGCTTATACCTAAGTCGAATTTCATTTCAACTCGAGTCCCATTCTCGATTCCAAATCTTAATTTACCAAACCAATTCTATTTCAACTTCTTATCTCACAAATCTAATTTCTCTCGATATCATTCTAATTCAATTCATTTGCACTTAACTGGATTTAATTCAATTTGTTTTCCCAAATTTCTGCTTAATTTGGTTTTAATTGAAACAATCTTTTCCTGGGAGTTTTAAACAGTTCACCATATCGAAAATCAAACTTTCCTTTTCAGGATTCAAACAACTTGCTTTTCTCAAATCAATTCAAAAACAAAATCTTTAGTAGTAATCTGTCACTTAGCAACTCGGAAATGAACACTAATGATGTCGCGATTCATCATCATGGTTATTTCCTAGCTATCGAAGTGAGTTCAATACTATAACACTTTTCAAAACTCATTCTTCAAACACTTTTATTTGAAATATATTTCAAAATATCTTTCTAAATATTTGTAAACAATTTAAAATCTCCCACGATTTTAAAATTCTCTTATACTTAATCCAAGTGCATTACAAACACTTATTCAAATTTCCAGAGTTTTAATTTCATTTCTGATTTAAATTCAGATTTAATTCATTTCGTAACACTTATACGAATTCTGATTGGTTATTTACATAACCATTTAATTTATAATCTTACTCGATTATAATAATGACCAACACATCAAATATAGTAATTCCAATATATATTTCCTTAATTATCAAAATATACTTTGGGTAAAATTATTTCATTTACCCTCTTTTCAAAACATACCATGTCGGTTCATTGTATTCAAGTGTTTAGAAATTCCTACCGATACAATGGATCAAACTGATCGACCAGAATTCACAAACTACTTAACCAATAAATCTCCACAATATAAAACTATATTTTTATATCCAATAACAAATACGCGCTCATATATATATATATATATACACACACACACACACACTCAAACTCAATTTAGGGTATTACTAACCCCATCTCTACTGAGTTACGCCAAAAAGCCAAGGTAATAACTTAACCTTAAGCTCTGATACCAACTGTAATGTCCCGGAAATTTGAGTAGGCTTTGCGAACATCCTCTCCTCCCCTAAGGCATAGGGCTAAACTCCCCCCGTGGCTTACAGAGGTACCCCAACTCCATGCTTGACGACCAGCCTCTCGACTCGACCAACCCGCTATATTGCAGGACCTGTAGGGGTAAGAATCTCTCGTTCGCCACCAAAACGCGAAGCGAGAACCCCCTATCAGACGTACCAATTAAGCAACATGGACTGGTGTGAGTAAACTCAAATCACATCGATTTAACTTTCAAAAATCCTTTGAAGGAATGAAAATCGTAAGACCGATCCACACATAAACATGGATGGTTTTTACCTTATGATAATCCAAAATATTCTTTATATCAAGGCTCTTCTGATATTACAATAATGTCTAAATACAAGTGCTTAGCAATCTAGCAGAATGCTTTCATCTCACGTTCTATATATATAATATACAATCAAAATCGTGGGCTCTTATTGGGTAATGGATTTCCAACTATGACAAGGTATGAATCCACCTTCCAATCAGTGTACTCTAGAAGCGATACACCGGAGTTCAACAAGAACATCTTGCAACTCGGCCATACATGATCGGCCACTCATTTCGCTTGAGTGTATCGAATATATTGTCACCATATAGTTGGTAAACCAACATAACCATTCCCGCGAGATACAGAATTGAAAGAAGTAACAAATATAAATATTCTCTAGATGGTGACAATATACCTTACTTGGGTGCGGCCCACTTAGCCATGCTGCCTGCCCGATTTCTGTCATTTCCCAGTTGATGAGGCTGGAGGTCATAACGTATCTTTCAACAGATTACTCATTCCTTCACTTTGAATGCCACACCGTCATACCCGTCAAATCACAAATTGATTTCCCCAAAAATACCATGGGTATAAGCTAAGATAAACGAATTCCTCTACCACCAACGTAAATACGTTTGAAACGATCAACTCACGTGATCCACTAGATATACTCTGTCAAACATTCTTCCGTACAGGTTGTCCTGGGACTGGACAAACCGAAGGCACTATTCTGTAAATCCATCTTAGGCAATTTCTACCTAGGATTTCCAAAATAACCCTTGTATAAACTCCGTCTTCAATTTGTCTTCGATCTATTTGATTCGAAACTTTAACGCCCATACAGAGGGGTTCTCGGATAATAATCCAACCGGTCTCTCCATATTAACGACGGAAAAATGGTCAAAACTTTGATAGTCTGTGATTTAACTATCAAAAGAAAACTCGTGTGCAGACAACGATATTATTTCCAAATGGAAATTTTATCGATCAATCAACATTCAACATTTATCCCTTTAAATTAATTTATCATAAATTTATTCATTTCCTTATTTTCCGTTCTCATATATTCGTAAATCCTTATTTTTCTAAACTTAGAAAATATACGTTATTAATCACTGGAAAACGTTTCCATATTTATTCCCATTTCTTATTTTCTATTATCAGAAAACATTTCTGATTCTTATTTGGAAAACATTCCCAAAACTCCTTCATTTGATTTAAACTGATGTTTAAATAAACATCGCTATGCCAACACAAACCATTACGCTCATTAACTAAATTCACTTAACCTACCTTTACTATCAAACTTTAACCATTCCTTAGTTAAGAAGGAAGTCAATCAAGTTGGGGTATAATTACCTCTCAGACCTTAACTGAACAACGTTTTCACTTCGGAATAGACAAAGTTTATCTTTTTAAACCTTTAACAACTTCCTTGCGAACCTCACGGATTCTATTTACGAATGAACTTCTTTTATAAAAACATTGGTTATAACGATAACGTTACAATCCCTACTTTCGAAATATCTAACTTCAAATATAACTTTTATTCTTTAATTTGAATAAATAAATAAACACCTAATTTATAAATAAATAAATCTTGATTTAAACACCGAAAAGTATAAGTACTTTCCAGAATTCGATATAATCGAATTGGAGGATTAACTCTCTTCGAATAACTAATATTTGATTAACTTACTTCGAATAACTAATATTCGATTATCTCCTTCGAATAACTAATATTCGACTAACTCTAGATCGCAGCGATCACAATGGTTACGCCTGATTCCCTCAGGAAACATCCGACCGCCGTAGGCTATCTGCAGCCCTGCGAATTACGCTAGCAGTCGTGCTAAATGGCAACTCATCCTGAATAACTATGTCTGTTTTACTCTATCTCGTATAACTATATTTGATTTTTAACTTCATTTCGAATGACTATATTCGATTTAACTTATATTTGATTAACCCTGTTTGATTAACTCTATTCGATTTAACACTAACTCCATTAACTCTAACTCGATTAACTCTAACTGATTTACTCTAACTGATTAACTCTAACTGATTAACTCTAACTGGTTTACTCTTCGTCCATGTTCAGTTTCACATATCGATGTTGAAATCGATTCTTACTCCTCTATATAAGTCCTGACTTATATATTCTATTTATCTAATGATAAATAATTTGCTTAATTTATAAAACTTTATTTATAAAAAAATCTTCTTACTTTATCTGTTAAAACAGTTTTTCTCTTAAATATTCACATTAAATTCATATTCTGTTATACCCGTGTGCGAAGCACGGGTTTGAACCTTCCTAGTGTAAAATTCTCTTTTTATACAATTCTATTCAATTTTCAAGTATTTCCTTTTATAATCTATTTATTTTCTAAATAAATATTTCTCCTTCTATAACTTTATTTAATTTCTAAATAAATATTTCTTTGATTAATTCTATTTATTTTTCCAAATAAATATTCCTTTATAATTCTATTTGTAAATGGTTTACAAATATCTCCTTTTCAATTATATTTGGTTTACAAATATCTCCCTTTCAATTTTATTTGTTTTACAAATATAATTAAATTTCAATATTCACTTGGAAAAAATCCCTTTGTATATTCCAGTATTTCTTATGGTATATCAAATACCATATATCACTGTTCAGTATCACCCAAACACGCACAATCAACAACAAATTGTATATCACATCATATATTACAATATATATGAAAAACAGTAAAATAAATGCGGAGGAATCCAGTTGGATCCCTCCGACCTGTTTCCCTGCATCCACAGATGTTACAAAATACAATTAACATCAATTTCATTTCCACATAAAATATTCTGATAAACAGAATCAATATTTAACGATATATATTTATATAACTAGATCTATATTTCAACTAATCAATTAACAGTTCATACTAACAATCATCACACACAACATTCAATCATTTTTATCAATACTAAAATACGTTTATAAAAATATAAACTGATTAGAGTTAGTGAGTTTTACTCACATTGGACGATCATCGTTAATAACGATAATCATCGCTTGATTCAGACAGACAATTTATTTTGCTATAAATTGTAACGAGCTTCGATTAACTCCCCGTCAGTTCCATTGTGTAGCTTCCGTCAATACGATTCCAACGTGACTGACCGTTCGTCAATCTGAGTTCGTAAGCACGAGATATAACGTTAACTGGTTAATACATTTATTTAATTAAATTTACTTAAATTATTTAAAGTACCGGCCTTACCATTCCTATATTCTCGGTCCATGTACCCATCTTTAAATCCACTGCGTCTGGATTCCTTTCCACCTTCAGGAAGAATGAAAACTCGCACCTTTTGTTTCCCTTTCACGTTCAAAATTTTCTTTTTATCTTCATTAAATGTTGGGCTTTACATTTTAAATTCCTGCCCAAATGCCAATTCCTACTCGTGCACCAAAACCCGGCCCACTACCCGACTTCGGCCCATGCCCGCATTCAAAGAGCTTTCCTTTCTTTCTCCATAACACCGGCCCGCATGTTCCTGTACAAACACTCCACAAACATGGAAACCGACTTCTGCATCCTCTCTAGTTATTTTTATTTTATTTTATTTTTATTTGGGCTTTCGTAATAACCAGCCTACTTAACTCCTTCACATTAAACCATAGGCCCTTATATAATGTATCTTCTCCTTCCTGAGAAACAACCGAAGCTTGGTCCATTGATACAAGCCATGGCGCTGTACATCCTCAAGTCCTCTCCATCACTTTATACAAATCCAAACTAATATTACCAAACTGTAGCTCCACTTCATATAATATATGCCGCGAGTTCACAGCTGTTACCGCTGCTCAACACAATATTAACACAGCGCCAACTTCCTTTCATCTGAAAGTACACTCCAGTAACTCCAACCTCACTTCACCCTCAGTCTTAAACCAACGTCTTCAACTTCCCAAAAAGAAAACCCATGCAAGACTCTAGTATTTGCACGAATACGCACGCCCCCTCAACAGTCTAACTCCACCTGAAACCAAAAATACCCGCATCCACTTCAAGTTGCTTCTCAAATTCGAAAACTCCATCTAGCCGTTAACACGCACGACTCCAATACGAAGCCCAAACGAGCTTCCATTTCGTGCATCGCACAAATCAAACTAGCATCGAACTTTTTGGAAAGGGTAAAAAGTAAGATGAGGCCCCCTTTCGATTCCATGTACACTTGTTTTGGATTTTTGTTGGAGGATTAAAATTTTGATTTTCTTTGATCTCATGAAGGTTTCCGCGTTTGAGAAAATAGATGGTGGCGGCTCGTTTCTTTGAGAAGAATGAAAATGGGAAATTAGGTTTAAGCTGTAACTTTATATTTTTCATGAGAAGGGATGGATAACGATATTATATTGTGGAAGTGGTGGTGGATACATAACATGGCTCCAAAGTAAGAAGAGAACGTGGCTACCAATTTGGACATACAATGCATATTTTTTGATTACTTTAAGTTATAACTGTTCATATACCTTGCTACGTATAATTATACCCATGTACGAGCGTTGCAGACTGAAATAAATATATCGTTGTAATTAGCGATGTGTCAGGATTCCAAAAATATGATAATACCGGTAGTTTAACTCATATTGTGAAATCCCAAAATATTGATATAGGGTGCAACACACTCCAAATAAAAAGTCGCATATTTAATTAATTAAAAATTATAGTAAAATTCTAAAAATTGAATTATCTCTACGTCTCAAAAGAATCTTGTTCAAATTCGAATCCAATATTTAAATATATTTAAATAACCGTTATGTCCATAAACGAATATGCCACTGCTTTTTCTGAATATTTGATTAGAACATAACTTACAATATATAAGACGAAATCTCGAATTTTCTCTTCCCTTAGAAAAATATAGTTCACCAGATCCGTATGTTTCTTGTTTCACAGAAATCCGACTTAAAATGGATGTTGTACATTTAGTTGAAGTTCAAATCGCCAAATTACGAACTGCAGCGCCATTTCGAGCTCGATTATAATTAGTATAATTTATACGTTCAACCATCGTTCATTAAATATATTCGTTATTATAAATCAAATTTTAAACTGAATTATATATTTTGAATTTCCCAATTCACACCATATTGCCATTTCAGCTAATTCTGATTATTTCATAATTAAATATATTATTCTATTATTTATTTTAATTAAATATTCAATATTATTTAATTAAACGACCATTCAATTCTCTAAATCACTATTTAAATAATTAAATAAATTAATTATTATACCGTAAAAATACGGGACATTACATCGTATTAAGGCATTCAGCACGCCCTGGTCTCAAGCCGTTCTCCACGAAATGGACTCAGTCCGTTTTGTGCGACTCAGAGTCATGACAGATCATGGGTTTAATACATTGCGCGACATGGTCCAAGACGACATGATTTATACCGCGTGTAACTCAAGATGTTCATGTCAACATAACTCATGCAATTAAAACGTCGTCATGTCGTGAAAACGACTTTGTTCAAGTTATGCCAACCATGCCTTAGAAGCTGTTCCACACATGCCGCTGAGACATGCTCGCCATCAGATTGTCGGTATAAAGGTCAAAGGCCAATATTATGCGATGAATCTTTGGAAGATACCGCGACATTTCCTGATATTAGCTCAAAGCTAAACCACCGTGTACCATGCAAAGCATGCCGGTTCAGTCATTCATGTCGCAATGCGTAGCATCACATTATTCGAACCACCAGGTCGTTGAAACTGAGGGAATACCATGTCATTTGATTATTTATAGTTTAAGGATGGATGCAGCATATACTTGTAGCTCAAGTCGGTGCCACGCCAACACCATGAGACAATAGCGCAATAGTATACTTAACAATGTATATATAAATATGTAGACATAAGTAAATAGTAATGGGCGCAACAATATAGGTCTCACGACATAACGAAATACGACATGGTGAACATGCCTTCAAGCGGCATGATTAAAGCCATAGGGTATGACATGCTTTTTCACATGTATATCATAGTGACTATTATTGGACCGATAGACATGTTTATAACGCTAAGTCGTCAGAGCTTTGGTAAATCATGACGTTTTAACGACATAATCATGTTGTCTATTCCGAATAGATCATTCATATTGTATTAAGCAAAAGTATACTTGAGGTATGGAGAATGTTCATACTACGTGAAGCAGTTTCATATATTTGGAGTATATATGGTCTACAGGAAATGAGATAGGGACAAACATCATAAGTTGGTTGTTAAATAATATAGGCATATCAAATGGCAAAACAATTGCATGCATGCATATCAAATAGCATAACAATTGCATGGGTTATATTATAAGTCATGATGCATAAGAGCAGAAAGGCGTTGGCATCCACTTATGAACGCAAGAACCATGTCGTTAATCCCCGTAACTCATGCCGCAAGTCATCTACAGTCAGACCATTATGAAAGCAAGCCGTTCCAAATATTGTGAGCTGCTTTAAAACATGGATAAAGTAAATATCTAGGACACGTAGCATAACAGTAGATAAAGCCGGGGAGATTATCAATTCGTTCACATCATAAAAGGAAGGGCTGTTCAGGCATGAAAGGACTTATGTCGCATACCGTACAAGCCAGCTGTAAAGCGAAATAGCTACCTGTCATCATGTGGTGAGAGTAAGCATAATCAAGTTGGTAGCCAAGAACCCAAGGCGGTACTTTTTAATTCATGCTATTAATTCTTTTTCCAAGCCGCGTGTACTAATGTCGCACACATTCAAGCGGCATGCCGCTAACAGTTGGAAAGTTCATATATATGGTTGGCGCCAGCTGTACCGGATCCTAAATTACAAGTGTGCCACTCCATCTAAATACCTCCTATAAATACCCCATATTCTACACTTAAAGGGGGGTTGAATTCCATTTGCCATGAAGTGCCTCCAAACTCCAAGCTCTCTTCTAGCTTCATTAATGGCTTTCAAGGATCAATCAACATCTCTCCAACAACAAATGGATCAAATCTATTTCAAACTCCATTAGAGTTTCTCTCAAATTCAATCTAAGCTACTTTAATCTCTGATAATCCTCTCTAAAGCCTAGATCTAACGCTAAATCATTATGGAATCCATGAAGATCATTCAATTGCTAAAGTGATTGAAGATTTATACATAAACCATCACAAAGCAAGAGATCTGCCCAATTCCTTTGCAAATTCAAGTGAAATTTTGATCATAAAGAGGGAGAAAAGAGAGAGATGAACAATATGAGATAATTCATGTATTTTATAAAGCAAAGAGTGACAATGAGAAGTGATTTCATAGTGGACGTAGGTCTAAATTGACCGAACCACTCTAAAAATTCCTTATTCTTTATTTTTGCTCTTTATTTTGTGTTTGTGGCCTCATTTTCCTAATTCTAATCATTTGGTAAAGTGTTTTCATAACACCTTTGGTGTTGTGACCAATTTTGGTTTCAACACCTTGTTTAGGAGGTCGTTATTAGTCTTCTATACGGGATGTACTTTGGATTTCATTCCCCTGCTTGGGCTAAAATCCAACACTTGTCGTGTCTGAGATTTTTAGAAACTACGCAAGTTAATTGGTTAAGGTAAAACACTTGTCGCATTTGAGATTTCAGACACTACGCAAGTTAATTGGTTAAGATCCAATACTTTTCGCATCTGAGATTTTCATACACTACGCAAGTTAACTGGTTAAGGTCTAACACTTGTCGCATCTGAGATTTCCAGACACTGCGCAAGTTAATTGGTTAAGATCCAACAATTGCCGCATTTGAGATTTTCAGACACTATGCAAGTTAATTGGTTAAGATCCAACACTTGTCGCATATGAGATTTACAGACACTACGCAAGTTAATTGGTTAAGATCCAACATTTGCCGCATTTGAGATTTTCAGACACTACGCAAGTTAATTGGTTAAGATCCAACACTTGTCACATCTGAGATTTTCAGACACTATGCAAGTTAATTGGTTAAGATCCAACACTTGTCGCATCTAAGATTTTCAGACACTACGCAAGTTAATTGGTTAAGATCCAACACTTGTCGCATCAGAGATTTTCAGACAATACGCAAGTTAATTGTTTAAGGTCCAAAACTTGTCGCATATGAGATATTTAGACACTACGCAAGTTAATTGGACGACTGTTGTATCATTTCACGGGGCTGACATCAATTCCTTTGTCGGACGCTTGACTTGGCGGGCTATCTCAGTTTAGGAACTGGGGCTTTGATCCTCTCACTTAGGGAAGTGCCCCTTGGACGAAAGTTAAAACCCTCCCCTTTGCCTGTCATGGCGCTTGTTCGTTGTTTGAATCTTCACGACTTTTCCCGTTCACTTTTCAAGGCAGTGCTTTTCTATTTTTGCCTTAGTGCATGTTGATATTTACAGCCATTGGCGCTTGAACTAATGTTGTTGGGATCGCTATGTTTCGTCAAATTCTAAAGGAAAAAGCGCTCGACAGATAGCCTGCAATATGAAATCAACTTTTTACCAAGTTTTGATTTGACATAAAATTTTGCAGGCACAGAATTTATTCCAGAAGATATGCCCTTAATCACAGAGCTAATGTTCAGTATAGTGTTCGTAAAATATTACAAATTGTTTTACAAGAGTTTTGAATACAACATGAAGTAAAGCATGAAAATAAAGCAGTGGTGATGATGTTCGCTTATTCTAAGGCATTAAAATTGGAGCATCACTGGTTATCAGTAGATGATTGGCTTCGGTTTGGTTTGAGCAAGAGCTTCGTTGCCTGGACCGGACTGGCCGTTTGATGCCCCTTGCCCCTAGAGAGTTGGAGTTGGGCCAGTGTTTGAAGATTGTGGATTTTTCACATATTGTTGCAGACGTTTCTTCCTTGTCATCTGTAACGACCCGCATTTTACACATTAGAGGATCGTAGAATATTTATTTTATTTACATACGAAGTCGTATGGTCGTGTAACTTTGGAAGACGACTATTGGGGTCATTTCCCATGTTCACAGTTTTTGCCGATTTTTAAATGACCGTTTTACCCTTGGCAAATCTTGTTCCCCCTATAACTTTTGATTGGTAAGGAGTTTTGACCTGAGACCACTTCCATTAGATTCGGATGATGGTTCACCTTTTCGTAAAGTGGTCACATTGATCAAACGGACTTACCGTTTAGGAGATATGGCTGAAACAAGGTTTGGAAGGTGAAAAACAGCATAATTGGGCTTAACCGGGTGATTAGCAGCTAGGCCCATTAGGTATTTCGGGATTAGGATTGCGTTAGGGCTGATTGGAACTAGAGAAACCCTCCTTTGTCATTTTCCAACTGCCACAAACTTTCTCTTCAACCCTAACAATGGCTTCTACCTTCTAAATCTCTTCCAAACAACTCCAAATCGCTTTCTAATCGAATATTAAGCTAAGTTACATCAAATCAAGGAAAATCAGCGCCAAATCAGAGTTAGAGCTGCTGTGTTGCATTGGAATTCGACCCAAAACAGTAGAGTTTCAGATTTAAGATTTTATTTGTGGCTAATGTGAGTGACTTGCATTGTTTTTCACTAATTACGGCTGATTAGGGGTAATTAGTGATAATTAGCGAAATTATACATGATAAAATTCTAGAAAAATATTTATAAATTCTTAAATATTATTTTATACCTTTGCTCGAAATTTGTGTTAATTTGGATATAATTTGCTAATACTAATGTTAGATTTGATTAAAACATGATTAAGGGGAAAACATGGATTTTTGGGTATGTTTGATCCGTATTAACATGTCAAATTGTTGTTTTGATGTTTATAGTTGATTATACATGTTGCTATGACTGTTTGGAATGTTTTATGATTGCTTAGTGTAGTTAGATTGGTCGAAAACGCCGTCGTATGGCATAAACAGTTTGCTGGAAAAGTTACAGACAGCAGTACAGTAACCCGTTCGTGACACCCCCTCACGACCTTACCCCACTTGTGGTTTAGGGTCCACGAACCGAACCGAGAGAGCACCACAACCCGTGGTGAGGGAAATACCACGAGCTGGATCAGGGTGTGGACCACGACCTGAAACCTGAATCACGAACCACCTCCACGAGCCGGTCTCCTGCCTTCACGAGCCACGAACCAAGATGCCACGAGCCGATGCCATGATCACGACCTGGATGAGAGGCACGAACCGGAGCCACTCATGAGCCGCTCCCATGAACCAGACCTAGGAAGGTCATCACGAGCCGGAGCCACCTCGAGCACCACAAGCCGTACTCCGACGGTCACGAACCAAACTGAGGAATCACAAACTGGGATGATGATGACCAAAACCCGAGATGCAAAGGAAGTCCAAGTGAGGTGTTGTAGCTCAGGATCCAGATGGGAACCAACGGGTTAACTTCATGATTGGATTTTGCTGTAGGATGTGTGCAAAGGGGTTATCGATGTCCATGGCTTTGATTAACCACTGAGAGACGGATTATGGGCTATGGATCAGTGCGGTGGAGTCGTCAGGACTCCAAAGGGCAAAGTGATCATAGCATGGTTATGAGCCAGTGCAGTGGAGTCGTCATGACTCCAAAGGGGCTAAGTGGACATAGTAAAGGATTAGTGGCTGTGGATCAGTGCAATGGGATCATTATGATGCCCGAGGGAAAAGTGATCGCAACAAAGTATTGGGTGATCAAAATGGTGGATATCGTATGCTTTACGCACTGAGTGAGAGACGTGAGGATGGTTGCTATGTTTGATTATTTGCTATCGCCAAGTCACGCACACTCCCATTTTCACACCATATGTCAGTGTTACCTTAGAGTACTATACATCTTGTTGTGCTAACTCTTTGGTTGCTGGTCCAGTTTTGGGTATGATTTACTTATACCTGTTATTACTTTGTTTTGCTGCTTATCGCTCATACCAGACTTTTGTCTGACCTAGAGTTTTATGTCTCTTCTTATTACTCTGGGTACTCCTAAACAAGCAGACTAGAGACAGGTTAGGTGGTATGCACGAGTAGCTATCCGGAGATGAGTAGGAGGCTCCCACGTACTATATGCATATATTCTCCCTGTGATGTTGATGGTCACTGCTTTGGGCATTAGTAGTGTACCTTTCTATTTTGCTTTAGAGACAGTATTTTAAAGTTGTAATAATGATGGTTTGGATCATAAGCTATATAATTGGATTTCCGCTGTTATGATGGTTTAGTTTTCAGCTTATGCACTGTCTCGCCTGTTTTATGTCAAGTTATGTTACTACTATATTTTATTCCATGCGTTGTGAGATATACTACAGGTTCCTGTTGGTTCATTGCTTCAAATTCCTTTTCTTTTGACGACCGTCCCATGCTGGTTGGACATCGATGGCATTTCAAAGAAATGTCGGCTGGTCCGGGGTGGCCCGTCACACTAGGTATTAGAGTTCTAGGTTGTGTAGTTAATCTAGGGGAAGACATCAAGGAGAGATGGTATATACGTATATGAGAGCGTGTATTTGTAATGTTTTGGTTTTCAAAAGCTATATATATATGTGTGTGTACTACTAGTAGGTCTAAGGATGAAGTCTCACTGCACTGGCACTACTAGAGAGATGGTTAATCATTTTCTCTTTGCAGATAAGACGATGAGCAGAAATTTAAGGAGTACGGGTTCAGGGGCTAACAAAAGGAATGTCCCTGATATGAGGATGATGTTCAATACCTTCATGCGAGAGATGCTTAGGGACGTTCAGGGAGCAGTTCCTAATGCTGCTAATGGTGGTGGTGCAGCAGCATAGGCGCCTAGGGCCGATTTCGCCAAGCTCCGTAAGGATTACACTAGTCTTGGCGGGAAGTCGTTCCATGAAACGGAGTCGTCTACAGAAGTTCGGGATTGGCTTGATAGCTGTGAGCGCATCTTTGAGGATATGGGAAGCGAAGGCACAATGAAGAGAAAGCTAGCATCCCGCCAGCTGCATGGACGGGCTATGAATTGGTGGAATGCTATTAAGGCAGCTACTCCTGAGGATCAAGTTACTTGGAATCAGTTTAAAGCCCGATTCAGTGATAAGTTTATCCCAGCTGCTCAGAAGTCATAATTGTTCTGGAACTTCTTGGAGCTTAAGCTGAGTGGTAGGGCAGTTTCAGAGTAAGTTGCTAAGTTCAATACTTTATCGAAGTATGGATTATCTCTCATTGATACTGCCGAGAAGAAGAACGAGAAGTTCATAACAGGCTTAGATCAGTACTTGGGGGAAATGCTTATAAACCATATTGATGGGACTTTTGAATCAATCGTTGCGAAAGCATTGAGATCAGAGAGCCTTTATCCTAAGCCCAAGACTGAGGTAGTTGTTACATCTGCAGAGGGGCCAAAGCCGTAGGCAAGCAGTGGAGGCAAGAATAATTCTCATAATAAAAGGAAGAAGAATCAGACCAAGGATGGTCAGAAAAAGAAAGACAAGAAAGATGTCGAGTGTTATAGCTGTGGCAAGAAGGGCCATTATGCTAAAGATTGTAGGGCTAAGCCAGCGGACAGGAAGTGCTTCAACAGTGGCCAAGTAGGACATCTTAAGGATAAATGTCCGCAACCTCAGAAAGAGAAGCAGATTGTGAAAGAATAAGCCATCAATGTTGTTCCTTCTTCGTCGAATGCCCCAACCGCGGCGGAGAAAGAAAAGAATGTCATTATTCAAGGTATGCTTTCCATTTGTGGTGTTCCTGTTCGAGTATTGTTTGATACCGGGGCTTTCCATTCCTTCATATCTAGTGATCTGGTAGATAGGTTGGGATTGGAACTCGAGATTGCCGATAGACCTTTAGTTGTGACGAACCCGATTGGTGGTTCGACTAACCTTTGTCATAATTTGGTCTTATCGAGTCATGGATGTATGTTTGCTTGTGATTGATTTGTTTTGGGATTTACTGGGTTTGGCATTATTTTGGGAGTCGATTGGCTCCAAAGGTATGGGGTGGGGTGGACTGTGAGGGGTCTTCGGTGACCATTAGAGCGGATGATGGACGGAGGGTACTGTTTGGTGGCCTACCCAGTGATGGGGTGATGGCTAGTTTTCTAAATTCCTTCGACATCCCGCATGATGAGTTGTCAGATGTGCCTATTGCTGGTGAGTATCCGGACATCTTTAGGGAAGTGACCGGACTTCCACCACACTAAGAGATCGAGTTTCGGACTGATTTAGTGAAAGATGCCAGGCCTATAGTGATGCCGCTTTGTCGTATGGCGCCAAAGGAGCAGCGAGAACCCGGGGTGCAAGTAAGCGATCTTTTGGAGAAGAGATTTATCCAAAGAAGTGTTTCCGAGTGGGGAGCACCAGTTGTGTTTGCGACTAAGGAAGATGGTTCCCTTCGATTGTGTGTAGACTATCGCGAGTTGAATAAGGTGACGAGGAAGAATAAGTATCCTCTCCCGCGGATAGATGATTTGAAACACCCCACGTCCGTTAATGTCACTCACTAAGGGAATGCATTAAGTTCTATGAAGCATTGTTGGTAAACAGACACAGAATAATCACAAGACAAATATAATTAAAGATAGCAGCGGAAATTTCAAAATTTTATTTCAGTTGTAAATTATAATACCGTGGTTCACAATAACATAAGCCATAAATCATTACGACAAAATACTTCTGTCTTGCATCATCAGAGTACATAGGTATTAAAAGAAAAAATTATTCCCAAAAAAAAAGTAAGTCATAGTAGAGACAAAGACCCGAGCCATACTTCAACAGTAGCTCCTAGCAAGATGATATCCAAATTTTGGCTAAGGCTGAGTGTTTCCTCCCTGAGAACCGGGGGCCGGGGGGGGGGGGGGGAGAAGGTAAAACAAAAGGGGTCAGACACAAAGTCTGGTGAGTCTAGTTACTTTTAGCCGGTAAATAAATAAAGGTAATCATGGCAGGCATAAAATGGATAAGATAGATCACTATACAAATGGCAGGTGTGACAAGGCAGATAAGGTAGGGTGTATACATGCTTCACTAATGACTACTCTGCACTATTACAAGTATAATTTAAAATGAGATGATCCCTTCCACTATAAGCTGGTAGACTTAGGGCATACGTTCGAGTATACCCTAACCACTACCCTAATTGATCGCCCTCCTACTTTGTAGATATCGTGTGCTGGCCCCACAGTAGGGGGTATCACTTCCCTAAGGTTGAAATCCACAAGGTGCACAACCATATCTACTGGTGTCACGGTCATCTTAGCCCCCTCTGCCCGGCCCATGCACGCACATGTCCCCGGTCGGTTTGCGCCGCCCACACCATCCGTCTCGTTTGGATCTCTTACAATCAATCAGTAAGCGTGCCCATTCTCCGCCTAGTACAGAGTTCCTTACTTGATACCAACTCCGGGTTACTGACTGAAATGGGTCCCACACAATATGATACAAGCTCTCCCCTTTTGTCTTGTATCCCCACTAGGTTTTCCACTGACTATGTATACCCTTAGGTGTCTTTAATTACATAGCCCTATACTAGTTATGTTTACCCTAAAGGGTGTCTTTAATTACATAACCTTTATTACATCATCTACCCGTTATGTATACCACTTAGGTGTCTTTAATTACGTAACCTTTATTGGGTTATGTATGTGGGACTATATATACATATATATTACCCATCCCTTCTAACTTACTTAACCCCCCACTACCATCCAATCTTACTTAACCCTAACTTAAGTCCATATTCATATTAAATTAGTTTAAGTAGTCCATTTCTATACCATGTCCAATTATGGTTATAATGGGCTAGACCTCCCACATTAGGCCTACAACGTGTGGATGCTAGATATGTCGGTCGGGTCCGAGCGGTCTTATTCCACAGTTGGGCCAAACCTCGTGTCTTTGCCCGATTCGTATTTGCGTACTTAGACCTCCCACATTATGTTCAACATTAGTGGCTGCTGGATATGTCGGTCGGGTCCGGGCAGACTTCCGCCACTAATGTAATCTAACCTCATGTCATAAGTATAATTAAAATTCTTAATTTTAATTACTAAACATTCTATCTTTATCCAAATTTACCAATGTCATTCTAGGTAATTAATTCTATGTTTCCCCATTTGAATTTATATGCCCATTTCATATAAGTATCATATAAGCAATGCCAATTAAAAATTCCCTTTTTCCCCATTCCTAACTAACGTATTCACACGTATTTTGGCGGCATCGAGGCTATAAAGTAGCCTCGGCATAACAACAAAAGGGAATATGTTAAGGGTGACAGTTTCAACATGTTTTGACATAAACATTAACATAAATGGCATAGTGACAAAGTGTATGAACATGTGACTAACATTATAATAAAGTGGGCATCAAATTAATAACTTGTGTTTAGGCAAGCATAATGAGATCTAGATTCAATATTAGGTGTCCAATTCCCTAAATCTAGCATAGATAGGATGGCCTTAGCAACAAGTTTAGATAAAAAGGTAGATTCACATGTCAAGTTTACCACATATATCAGTGTATCATAATCTGACAAGTGAAAAGCGATTAACACCAAGGCCTAGATCCAAGTAATGTCAAACTAATGGATGTACTATCATCCTAACATGATTACAAATCAAGTTCCATATAAACGTTATATCGAATCACCACAATTTGATCTAGAAAGTTAGATCTGAATTAATAAGTTCACATGTACCACAACATAATTGTAATTCAAGATTCACATAGGAAACATAGTAGAATATCCGTAACCATATAAGATATAGGGGAAATGACATAGTATGCTTGCACAAGTTCATGGTTTACAGCATATACCCAATTCGTAGTCTATCACAATTCACATTTATCTATTTAAACCTAAAAGTGACTAGAAACTCACAGTGTTAAGGGTTAAAGTATTGAGAAAGAGTAGATCTGAATTCCGAATTTGATTAGCTAGGTTGTTGTTGCAACTCAGATCTCAAATAATCTTTATTTGATTGTTGAACAAAATCTCTCTAATTCTCTATCATGATTTTGGTTGGAGAAGAAAGACTAGACCAATTTTTATTTGTGCAGCATGGAGGTATCATGAACTAGTGTAATGAAATTAGGTTTAGGTCTAGTTGTGTTAATATAGGTGTAGTAGGTGTATAAAGGCCCTTAGATCTAACCAGGAACCATCTGAGCCATCCAGGTTAGAAAACCACATCACCCGGCCAATCACAGAAGGACACATCACAAAAACACGTCATCGGGAAACTGTCCACAATCAACCAGTCGACTAGTCAATTTCAACCAGTCGACAGTTTTCCTCTCTGCTTAAAAATGGTCGACCCATGATTTTTGGGCGGTCGACGGGTACTGGTCGACTGGTGAAAAAAGTGCGGTCGACTTGTTTTACAGCTGAAAACTTTAAATCTTCCGAGCTTCATAACTTCTTTATACGATGTCCATTTTATGCAAACTCCAACTCTATCTCAAGCATAATTCCGAGACGAACGCAATGGCGTAACCCTTTTTCCTTAATTATTCTTCTAAAAATTAAGCATTCTTTAATTATCTCTTATGTCACGTTTTAAAATTACGGGGTGTTACATTCTCCCCTCCTTAAAGGATTTCGTCCCCGAAATCTTCAAGTTAAGTAGAATGTATCGTACCATCCAATCATCCATCTACTCTTCCATCATCCACAAGCATCCATTGTCCTTAAAAGATTTCTAATGCTATATGAACATATTCAAAAGTGTATGTATATGTTCCTTATCTAATGCAAAGATTAGGCGGTCAACTGATTCAGTCGACCTCCTTAATGCAAGTCATGGTAGTGTCATGCGTCCATTATGTATGCAAAAGAGTCCTAATGATACATATCATTTCTACATGCGTGCACAATCATTCATCTAAATGCAACATCCATATGATAACACAATCAATATACATCCATTAACTTAAGTATGCACACTTATCCATATGCAGCCTGAAACTGATTGAGCTGATCTAGTGCCAAATGTGTGTGTAGATGCATCCATGAGCAACCACTAGCAAACACTTGCATCCACCAAACATAACATGTCTCAAACACATGTTTACAACCATAGGATTTTCCTACTTAAAGATCGAAGATAAAATCGAGAGGATACACTTACGATAGAACAAGTATAAACAAAGCGGTAGAAAAAGGAGAATTTAAGAACATACCCTCAAAAAGGAAAGGGTATGACGCGCGCATCTTGTCTTCCGTCTCCCAAGTCCTATCTCTTTGATCATCTCCCCATTGGACTTTAACCAACTTGACCTCTCGGTTGCATAACTTCCTGACCTCCGATCCAAGGGTGCATGTAGGAGCTCGTCTAATCATGGGATCTCGCTCTACTTCCACATCTCTAAGTATGCTCGGCTCTACTACTTCCGCGGTATCATGCAAACACTTCCGCAAATGCGACATGTGAAATACGTCATGAACACCACTAAGCTTCTCGGGCAACTTCACTCTGTAGGCCATCTGTCCAATTCTTTCTGTAATGGGGAATGGCCCAACGAACCTTGGTGCCAATTTCCCTATGGACCCAAAGCGAACTACATTCTTCAATGGTGATACTTTAATAAAGACCATGTCTCTAACATTGAACACAAGTTCGGTCCTTCTCTTGTCTGCATAGGACTTCTGTCTATCTTGAGATGTTTTCATTCAACATCGAATAAGGTCAATCTTCTCGGACGTCTCCCTAACCATGTCTGGCCCAAGTAACAATCTTTCTGTAGATTCCCACCAACAAGTTGGAGACCTACAGGGTCGCCCGTAAAAAGCTTCGAAGGGTGTCATACCGATGATGGCTTGATATTTATTATTATAAGAAAACTCTACTAAAGGGAAGATGCTCTTCCCATGTCCCTCCGAAGTCTAGGATACACAGCCTCAGAAGATCTTCTAAAATTCTGTTCACCCTCTCCGTCTGGCCATCGGTCTGAGGATGGTAAGCGGTACTTAAGCATAACTGTGTACCCAAGGCTTCTTGCGAACTCCTCCAAAATTCACTGGTAAAGATGGGGTCACGATCGCTTACGATGCTAGAAGGCACTCCACGAAGACGGACTATCTCTCGAACATAAATCATTGCCAACAATGATGCCGTCCTCTTGCTCTTAACTGGAATAAAGTGAGCGCTCTTAGTGAGTCTATCTACCACAACCCAGATACTGGTGTTGCCTTTCTTCGATCTTGGCAAACCATCTATAAAATCCATAGAAACGCTCTCCCATTTCCACTATGGAACCTCCAACGGATGAAGTAATCCTCCAGGCTTCTTTTGCTCAGCTTTGATTTGCTGGCAAACTAAACATTGAGAAACAAATTCGGCCACGTCCTTCTTCATTCCAGCCCAAAAGAAAACCCTCTTCATGTTTGTAACAACCCGGAAATTCTATGCCAATTTAAAATTTTTATTTTGGCGATTTTAATGAATTTTGGTTATTTAAAATAAAAACGACGGAAAATTTATTTTCGACGAAGTTAAAACGAATAATTTTATTTTAATTATATAACGAGCCTGAAATGGCGCGGCAGTTCGAAAATTCGATTTCGAATTTCAAATTTCAAATGAATATACAGAATTCGTTTTAAGTCGGAATTGAACAAAACAAGAAATATTTGAATCTGTTTAACCACATCTTTCTGACGGATGTAAGAAACTGAGATTTCACCTTATAGAGTGTAAGATACGTCTAGTTTAAAATTCAGAAAAGTCGCTGTGGAATTTATATATATTTTAATATATATAAAGGCCTTTGAAAATAGAAATTTTGCAAACGACCTTGGTTTTCGACGAAACCACTTTTGTTGGATCCGGGATGTCATATTATTGCTAGATGCCAATTTGCATAATTTTCTGAATCAATATGTGAGCGTGGCGAAGCTAAATGTGTTTTAACAGTTTCATTCAATTTCGATCGACCAGAAAATGGCCATTTTTCAAACGGTCTTAGAATTCGACGAAATTTGTTTTGTTAGGACCGTATCGTCAACGCGATGCTAGAAATAATTTTTCTTTAATTTTTGGGATCCGTATGTGGCCCCAGTAAATTGAAATGTGCATTCAAATTGAATATATACTGATTTATATTTTGATTTTGACGAAAACTAATCGTAACGGCCGAATTGGCTTACGCAGCATATCCCACTGTGTTCGGAATGGGGGTAATTAGCTAGGGACGACAGTCAGTGGGTTCGATTTTGAATTCGAAATAAAGAGTTGCCTTAAGGAATAAATAAATAAATCAATATAAAAATTTTCAATAAAGCCCTCCCCTTTATACACTCTCTCCCTCCCCTGTTGTTCATTTCAGAAATTAAAAAAAAAAAGAAAAAAAAAGTGCCGATCGACGGAGCCGCTCAGCCCACCGCCCCTCGCCTGCGCGCCCCACCGCCCCTCTCCGATCAACTCCCTCCGGATACCCCTCCTCTCTCTTCCCTTTCGAACCCCGCCCAATCCCGCTCAAAACCACCGCCGCCCTTACCTGAACCCGAACCGCGACCTCCTACTGCCACCCACCGCCCAGCGCCACCCCCCAGCACTCCCGACCCCGACCACCGATTCCCCATTCCCCAAAAATCCCGACGTAAGTACTTTTCTTTGGTTTTTTTATTTTTATTTCTTTAGGGTAATTAGTTTTAAAGGATAAAAAAATTAGTTTTTAGCCTTGCTGAAATAAATTGGAATTTATATATAAGTGTTAAGAATTTTATTTATAAAATCATATAATTTTTGTTTAGGGAAAAGATTATATTTTCTATATGAAAGGATTTTGTTTTTTTCTAAATAAAAAGATTATACTTTTATAAGTATAAATTTTAGATTTTTACCATACAAAGATAGGATTTTTTATATAAAGGAAAGACGTGATCTTGATTTGTTTAAACGTTTGATTTTTACATATGAAAAATATGATTTTTATATTATAGACATATATAAAAATATAATTTTTATATGACGTGAAGAATAAAAATATAATTTTTATATGACGTGAAGGATAAAAATATAATTTTTATATGATGTGAAGAATAAAAATATAATTTTTATATAATGTGACGGATAAAAATGTGATCTTTATATATGTAGTGAATACGGGCGACGAAAGTGATGAAGGGCGAGCATGATGAAGATTTTCTACATATGAGGAGTCATGGCGTTTGGTGTAGTTATTCGGTGAGAACTTCTCACTTTAAATTTAATTTTCTAATTAGAAATATATACTAGGTTGCGGACGGTGTTTAGTAGCACCCGACACCATCGTCCACAGACCATGGACTTGTTTGTTTGGTTGTTTGGTGATTGATTAGAATATTTGTTGAAATTTTATGGTGTGAATAATGAAATTGATTTGATCGATATGTGTATGGCGTGGGCCATTACTAGACCGGGGTAAGGCTAGGCCTTGTCCCGATTCTAGTATCGTGCCGTTATGCCGCCGAAATTTTCTAAAATAAGTTAGAAAAATAAAAATATCATTTTATTGAATAAACGAGTTGAATAGAAATTCATGTGTTGAAAGAAAATATTTTATCGCTAAAAATATAATTTTTAACGTGTATGTGAATAAAATAAAATATTCATTTACAAACCAGACGGTTTGTTTATGTACACTGATTTGACTGATATTGATTGGGATTATAAATTTTACACACCGTCCAACTGCACAAATAAAATATGTGTTTGTTGATGTGAAACCCCACACGGGTATTGGGATGATATTTAACGTACACTAGTCCCAATTGTATAGTTGTTTGTCGATCGATAGGTGGACAGACAGTCGTGTTGTGCACTTTGGATGATGATAGATTATTTATCGTTGCTGTTATATACATGTGTTGTATGGAATTCATATAATTAACATTATATGGTAATTGGTTGGGTCTCATTCCAATTTAGAAAATAAAGAATATAAAGAAATATATATTCATGTGTTGAAATAAAATATATATTCGTGTTGAAATAAAATATATATTCGTGTGTTGAAAAGAAATATATATTCATGTTTTGAAAAGAAATATATATTTATGTGTTGAAAAGAAATATATATTCATGTGTTGAAAGAAATATATATTCATGTGTTGAAAGAAATATATATATATATATATATATATTCATGTGTTGAAGAAAATATTCATTTGTTGAATAGAATAACGAAGTTATTGAAATATATAAAGTCGTGTTGATTAGATTTGCGCCATTTTGACGCGAATGATATTTATATCGATTTTATTCGAATATCAAAAAGGAAGTGATTTCAAAATATAACGTTTTGAAAATATTATCTTCGATGATATGGAATATTCAATTTTGATTTAAAATTGAATATGAAGTTGAAATCGTTTTTCAAACAAATTTAAAACGAATTTTAAAATACGTTTAGAATTGAAATCGATGAAATATATATAATATATATATTATATATATTAAATGGCCTGAATAGAACGCGCCGCGCCGCGGCAGTTCGTGAATTTCGACCATTGACTTAGAATTGACGTCACGGGAGATCCGACCGTCGGATTATCCTGAAACCAGAACCGTTGGGTTCGTATCGAAAAGAGCTTTCCAATGAATATTAAAGATTTGAAATCTAACGGTTGGATTTGGAGATACGTCCAAATCAAATTTAGAAAAGGTCGTTGTAAGTGCAGTTCGATGACCGTTATTGGAAATCGACTATACGGGCCTTGATAAAATTATTAAAAATATCTATAATTTGTGTAAAATCAAAATATATGAATTGGAAAGAATTAGGATGAAAAATTCCCTATTTGAAAGGATAAAAAAATATTTTTATCGAAATGAACTAGTTATGAACTAGAATTAAAATCCAATATTTTTAAATAAACGAATTGAATTTGAAGTGGTTTTAAAAATATTCAGAATTTGATATTGAATATAAGCCAATATATTTTCTATTCAGAGCCTTGTATTTAATATCAAATGAGATTTTTGGTTTGTCGTGAACCGTGTTTTAAATGACGTTAGTTCTTTAACCCAGTTAAAGATTAAAACTAAGTGGAGTTTTAATGAATCTTTAATTAGATTGAAAGGATCGAGAATGGAGTATCACCAGTTTTGCTCCAAGCGATAGTTAAATCTTTAATTAGATTTGAACGTGTAATGGTAATTAAATTTACCGATAACACCGTGGTGTTAGATATGAAGTATTACCAGTTTTTCTTTATGGGATTTATAGGTTGGGATTGGGAAATTTAACAAATAATTACTTCGGTAAGGTGCGTTAATCCCGACTAGTTTGAAATGATATTCAAAGGAAGATTAAAGAATAAATTTAAAAGAATTTATCTTTGATAAAATTAATCGGAACCTTTCCCTAAGAATGTGAAATTTAGAAACTAACTGTAGGTTAGTTAAGAAGAATGGCTTCCTGGGTATTGATCTGATGTTGGTTTCGGCCTTCGGGGTTAATATTTGGGGAATTGTTCTCTTACTAATTTACGGTTAGTGACTGATGAATTGGAATGAGGCGTATGTTGTGTTTGTGTAACACTTGTTTATTATATACGCGAGTTACTCGGAAAGACCGGGTTTATCCCATTCTGAATAACTGATACAACGATATGTCGAAGATGAAGACGGTGGTTGAAGAACGGAGGTCTTTACATCGTTTGGATAATTACTGATGATCTTGATTGGGCTATACACCCAAGAGGAGAGAATTAGTTGGTGATCATCCAGACGTACTTGGAGATCGATGGATATGCGAAGGCCTCTCCCCTGTATTGGACATATGGGGGGAGGAATAAGGTGCCTCCGGTTTCGTTCAGACCCCACTACAAGAAAATAGGGATTTAATAGCGTTTGAAAAACGCTATGATATCCTACTATAGCGTTTCAGAGAACGCCATGTAACAACATGCTATGTTAGGCCTTCAACTTTAAATAGCATATAGAAAAACGCTATGCAAAATAAACTTTCTATAGCGTTTTTTGTTTGTTATTAAACAAAAACGCTATATGAAGTACTAGTGAAATACTACTCTAGCACAACGTTTGTCTACTTAATTGTATAGCATTTATAAAACGCTATAGATCTATATATTAATTTAAGACTTTGTTTACCAACATTTCATCTATTCTGTCATTTCATCTCTTTCATATATGCACACACACAAACCCATTTCCTGTACGCATAGAAACATAACATATATTCACAGAAAACAAATGTAAATAACAACATAGTATTTCATACATTATTCAAGTAACTTTCATATATCTAACTTAAAATTTCATACATCATTCAAGTAACTTTCATACATCTAACTTAAAATTTCATATATAATATTAAAACTACTTTTACATATCCAAACTTAGCATCTCATACACATTATTTTATCATTTTTTCACATCCATAACATGTCATACGTTCTTGCATTAACAAGTTACTTACAAAGTAATCAAGCGATTGATTTAATCTGCTTTGCTACTGATGTTTTCTCCAACTTAAGCAATAGTGGTCCTGTTGCAATAAAGATAAGAAATATTCAGCTCAAACTATTTAAGCTTGCACATATGTATATAAGTAGACTGTATTAATAAAAATTTGTAGTACAACAAAGATAAACAAACTGATGAAATTTGTACTATAAGTAATATCCAGTTCAGACAATTTAGTTGAATCTAACATATTTTGAGCCTCGGTTTTAGAAGATGCCAAATAATCATTTTGACTTCAACAGACCCGCTGCTGAGCATAATATTATAGGTGGATGGATGCAAACTCTAATTTGAAAAGATGACAAAAACACATTTGTTAATGACGTGGACTTCCTGGAGTTGGGTTAGTCTCGGCTGCTTGTGACTGGACACACTCATTGCCAGTCAGGTTCAAAATAAAGAATCAATTTGTCCAAATAATGCAACATTTCACAAAACAATCATATAAACTTAAAAATCCATAAGTATACAGTAAATAAAATTGAAATAAGTGGAGTATATGTGCCAGCAAAAAGCATAATGTTATACTATTTTTTTTCCAACTTGTAGGGGATAAATTTCAAGCTTATAATAATGGAATCTTAATTTTCCTACAGTAATCGCGGATACAAAAACTCATCAACTAGTGGATATGTTAGAACATGTAAACTTCTTCCTTTTTAAGGCTTTTGAGGCCATTTAACGACTCACCCTTTAATTTATCAATATAGGTCCAACTGCAAAAGATGCTTAAATGAACAGGTAGATGAGGATCGCTATTTAAAGTGAAGTATTAGTTCATGCACTCATATCACATCATACGAACTCTAATTTCGTTATATTAAAACATACTTGTCCACGCCCAAAAATTCAAAAGTGCAAGGTGTAAATAACATAAAAAAAGACCTGCTTCAAATAAGATAAACTCATGATAAAAATGAATCTATTATACTAATACATATGTAAAAAGTAAATATGGCCTAACCTCACAAGTGGCAATAATCATTGAATGTATAACGCATTTCAGCATATATGCTCCAAACCTGAAAGCAAGAATTGTAGTATTCAAAATATAAGTTTTGTACAGCATAATCATTCCAATCTGTATGTAGTCATAAATGAAAAAAAAAACATTCCTACAGAAAGATTATTTATGGACCTCCACTCCGAAGAAGAATATTCACTATATGAAATTGCTACCTCGACTGATCCAAGCAAAAGCATAAGCAATTTACCTTCAGGAGGAACATAAATTTAAAGAACTAAATGGAATTCACAGACATTAAAAAAAATTGTTTCTGCAAGAAAAAAGGAACATAACATAAATTTTATAAAAAAAAAGAGTAAAAGAAAGCCATAAAGCCTTGAATTATGTACAAAGATAAGATACAACAGTATACAATACCCCAGCAGAAATCAGCAAAACTGGAATACAAACTGTATGGAAGAACATGGATGGGATGCAAGCTTTAAAATTATTTTTTATATATACACCTGCAACCAAAACATTAGGCAAAACACAACCATTAGACAATAGATGATCATGGATAGTAAATAAAATAAAAATAATATTACACATTCTAACATGTAATTTCTGGTGTAGCTAGTAGCAACTTGCCATGACAACCCCGCATGTACACTGTCATCTCTTATATACATAATTTTTGTTTCTACCAAAGTTGTTGTATAAGGTGATTTTTTTCAATGCAGTCGAACTAAACTTAAAATAAATAAATAAATTCTGTGAAATAGGGCACTTGAGGTAGAAAACTCTACCTGTCACATGATGACCTTCTCCACGCTGCCAAATGGAGTCCAACTTAATGCATGAAAGTTAAATGTGGTGCGGATAAACTAAAGAATCCCACAGGTTCCTCTCTGACCTAATGCATCAGAAATCATTTTCACCTAATATTCTTCCACAAGAAGTTGTTCCAAATTCACATGATATAAACCTTCAGCAACAAAAATATAAAAAACTACTCAAAACGTTGATTATTATAAGTTCATACATCAACGTGCTATATTTCAGTGGTATGGCCCTGCTCCTTTTATTTTATTGTTAAAGACATACAAACAAGATATTAATGCTAAGTCATAGACTTCTTTTTGGGCATAAAAATGCTCATTATCAAATAAGAGCTGCTAATTTGTACACTTAGTGAAATGATTAGAACTACGCAAACGGCAAGTACAAGATTAAAGCAAGAGTAAAATCCCAACAGATACCAGTTCAGATTTAAAAAAATTGGGGATGCTACTTTAACAATCAATATTTCTAAACAAAGAACTTTTCAAATATTCACGAACACAATATTACTTTTAACTGCTTAATCTTTTTGCTGCAGATATAAGGTTCAGCTTTGATTTTCAGTGAACTCTATTATTTTAATTCTTGATTATGATTTTTCCGAGGGATTTGAGTGTTCAACGCATTTTCCCATTGGATACTTCTTTTTAAAACATAAAAACGTTGCCCATATCCTAATATAAGCGTGCAAGAATCCCGACCCAATGTCTAACGACCAATATAAACACAAACCCTTGCCACCCACTATCAAAACAACTACTAGAAAGCTGGAGCAAAAAAAAAGGCGGAGCCAAAAGAAAAGAGAAAAAGCTTCGACTAGCAAAAGCCAAAAAAAGGCGGACCCAACTTTTGTAAAAGTTTGCTTTCTAGGTCGAATTAGTAAGTGCTTACGACGTAGATATTGATGGTAGGTCCACACTAGGCTTTGAACATGCATTAAATAACAAAATAAATGTTCAAAACCATTTACGTTCGGGATACTTATGATAATGTCTTAAACAATATGATTGGGTAACACAAAAGCAATGGATATTTATTCTTAGGCATGATACACACACATAGAAACTACCATAAATTAATCAATCTTTCTTGCAATAAATTTTTATTAGAAGATCTCTTGTCTACATTTAAATGAAAAGGAAAGAGAGCAAAACTGCCCACAATCTCCATTGCCTTCAACATACCTGTTTGGAATAATTGTGACACTGTTCAAGTATCTGTTTTCAGCTTCTGATTTACTACCAAATCTTTAGCTCGGTTATGGAAGGAGCTGGAAGATAAAAATGCAAAAGCAAATCAATAACATAGCTTTGAGTGGCTATAATCTTTTATAGTATTTGAGTCATGATTACTTAAACAGGTACTGTATCAAATATATAAACAAAGAAACATAACTATTTAATCCCTTATTGCTAACAATTTAGATATCAATTTAAAGTATAAATTGTAAAAAACAAGATCATAACAATAATATTAGATACATACAACCTTTTTCTCATTGACATTTAGAAAACATGTAGTTAGCTGGTAACATGCACATCAGGTATAATCCATCATGCTTTCATGCAGGTAATTAGACCAATAGGGATATATGTAAACAGACAGCTATTAGTGATCATAACAAAAAGAGAACTAGTTGCAGAATAAAGAATCAAGTCTCCCATGCAATTGTCTAATGTAAAAATGCATTAAGATTTAAATCTTACAGGATTAAAAATTCCTTACAATTTGTGTTACAGGTGTAATATCCGTAGTGTGTAGTTTTCCACATGACATAGAAAAGATATTAACACATAATCAAGAGTTAATCACAGTTCAACACCTAAATGTCATATAATGTACCACCAAATTCAACTGAATCATCGTCCTAACTAAAATATGACACATCTAGCAACAACCTATGTATAATTCTTTGTTAATCCAGTTGATGATCAACAACCAAACCATGTATTTAATTTTCTTCTCTAGCAAGCATGATCCATACAAATAAGAGTGTCATAGTAGGGCAAAAACTTGTACGCAAGATAAGCTTTGTAAAAAAAATAGTGTTGTCAAAATAACAATTTTTGACACCAAAAGGCAACCTCTGTTTCTCGATAACACATTAAATCATCTTAGCCCTCAATTAATACAATCACATATTCACTTTCATATAATGCCTCAAGCAATATGGTTTTTCTAAGTTTGACAATTATAAAGTAGACTGGCCTGTTAATATTAAAAAATTTCATTTCCTATCATAAAAATGGGATGCAGTCTGTTATATACATTCCAGCGATGTCATGTTAACGTATTGAATTAGGACCACATGCATTATGCTTTACTATCATGTCTAATACAAGTAAAATATATTTATTGCTACTTCTATTTATCTCCATTATTCAACGTAATCAAATTATATTTAATGGTTGATGCATATTCACAAATTTAGTAAACTGGGACCACATGTACGATTTTATTAATGTTAAATTTATTCACGGCATGATCAGTAAGAATTTTTGGATTGTTAAAACGTATACAACATGCATTTAAGATTGTTATTTGCCATATTTGTACAACATGAGTATCAATGAATTTTATTCAATCGTAATTATGCTAAAGAAAATTGCAGCACATTTCACAATTTAATAATTTGCCTGTTACACTTTCCTATTCATAATACTTAACTATTTTATAACTACTTAGACTTCAAGTAATGTAGATATAAATATCAGCCATGTATTATTGGATAATCAATTTAGTAATTAATAAAGATGTAGTCTTCAATGGTGATTTGTTTTCTTTTTTTTCCACTTAGCTTCTTATCTATTTTGTAAAAAAAATTTACAATAAAGCAGTTAGTCTTAGTTATCTCTAATTAAATGTTAAATATATAATCTTATTGAAATAACTTGTACGAAAAATGGAGTTATTGTCAAATATAACATTGAAAGTGTAAATGGAGATGTCCAAAGTTCATATTTAAAGCACAAACGTCATAGTTTGGCAGTAAAATATTATTGACCATCTTTGATGGCACTAATTTTCAATCATAATGATATCTAGAATTTATTACGATCATGAACATGAAACTACCAAAATTCCGATTAACCTGTTTATAGTCATTAAAATTTAGTTTATTTTTTGACAAAAGAGGTTGGTACTAAAACCATTTAGAATATATGGAAGACAAAATGCTAAACTATACCATATTATGACATTGTAAGCATTCTAATATTCAGTGTCACATGAAACGGTAAAACAAAATAAAGTTTAACATGTTAAATCCCGAAAAAGTTAGTGCAAAAGTATATTCATTTGCTTATTGACAGTAGAGAATAGTTAGATAAAAAATTAATGACTACTGCTCATTGATTTGACATGGATGGCATTAAAAAAAAAATAAGAGTAACAAATTCCTTGGTTCAAATCCATGGAAGAAATAAAAAATAAAACAAATGTGAATCACTTAAAGAACAAATGCATGCAAAAAAAAAGCATGCATAGATGCAACGAAAACCTGGTTACCAATTTTAGGAGTTCCAAGTCAGCATATAAATTTGAATTAACAAAATTTTAAAGCAAAGATATTGATTGAGAGAAATTATGTTCATTCCATAATAGAGTCCATTAAATAATATGTATTCAAAAGTAGTAGGTGGTATTATATGTGATTTAAACTTTGATATGTGTAGTGGTTACTACAAATAAATAAAACAGATTGAACATAATTTGGAACAAATACTGAATTATACTGAAAATTTTAACTTTTAAATTAAGGGGGGCTTTTTTATAAGGCATGTATCTCTTGAAAAAAAATCAGAATTCAATTACTCTGCATGACCAAAGCAAGAAAATTAGGTTCCAGTCTTTGATAAATGTAGAATATAAGACAAAATCATTCCATTTAAATCTAAAAAATAGGTTCTGAACTTGTAGTTTAAAGAAAATTAAGGATGTGATCTAGCAACAAACAAAAGTAAACTTATTTCTGTAGGAGACATGATTTCTTTTATGTGAGCTATCTTTATAAGCTTACAAACTAATCGTAAAGTTTGTTATATAGACGGTCAGATGATGGAGAACCCGGTTCCTGTTATCTTATCCAGCCCAACTATATCAATCTTATTAATGTGTTTAATGCGCCCCCCCAAAAAAAGGGATCAGAATTGGCCAAGAAATAGAAAAATACAAAAAATAAAGGACATACAGTACTTTGCCGCCATTATTTCAGATTTTAAATCAATCTAACCACTGTTGTAAGGTTCTGGTGATGGTGAAGAAGGACCATTTGTAATTGGAACCAACAGAGCTACAATAAATCACAACAAATAATTCAGCTAAGCAGATGAATGGGATGGAAGGTACTCGGTAATTATTTATGATCAATTATTCATTGAAAATACATAATCTTAAGTCAAAAAATAGTTAAACCACTTTTTGATTCAGATTATGCAAAACATTAGTCTATATTTAAAAGAATATAGATCAATAATGAAGTCCATATTCAATAATCTGATCCAAAATTTTAGTTTCCTCATTTCGTACGAACTAATGAGCATTCACGTGGAACTTAAGAAAATGAATCAAATACATACATAATAAACGGAGGGTCCTAGAAAAAATGAATAACCTATATGCTCGGTCTGTTTTACTATCCTTGTTCTCTTTAGAAGAGGAAGATAATGGCCACGGGAGATGATTTGAAATACTTCCTTCTTTTCAAATTAAGCATGCTTGGACTTGTCCTGCACACACAAACACCAGCAATTCAACTTATGATCAAAAATCTATAAAAAAATCCAATCAAATGATCATCTTCTCAAAAAAAAAATCATAATAACTCACCAATAATGTTAGAGCATTGCAGGCCACTCGTAAATTTCGGTTAAACAGAGAGACTATCTAATGTGAATGCTAGTGGCGGACAAACAAAGTCAGAATAAAAAAACACCACCATGGACAGATAAAAAGCAACTGTACACAAAATCATTAACCATGACTTCGAATTAGATCATTCTTATTTAGCACAACATTCTTTGGCCAAGCATCCTAGTAGTTGCAATTTCAAGGTGGATTTCAATGGTCAGTCATGACACTGAGCGTTTGTTGGGTTGCAAAGGATAATAGAAGTAGGGAAATTGCACCATCATATATTGATGATACAACTTGACTGATGCATTTACCCTAAGATGTCAAAAAAGTCAACAAAATTGTTGTGGGATAAGCGAATGCTTTGTCATCCAGCAACTAAGACGAATATTATCAGTTTTATCATAAGCCTAATAAATATATGGTATAGCATGAATGATCCACATAATCTAAGCTGGCTGTTTCAATGCGACGACGTTATACATGAATGAAAACATAACATTTCAAATAAAATAGGAACAAAAGTGTCACGATTCCATACATGTGAAATCTTTAACTCTCTAACTGGCCATAACCACTGAAAATTATGAGCTTTAGCGTATTAACATGGTCGCTGAACAAGAAACAATAATAGTAAGCAGTCAGCGAAATATTTCAATGGATAAAAAATATAAATTAACAACAATATGCCAAGGAGAACAAAAATATATTAGCATACCAAAAAAATGCAGTAATAATAACATTAACAGCAACATATCTAAAAAAGAAGGCAATGAAGAGGTATTATAATTGGTAATAATGGTATACACAGTACTGTACTGGAAAAAGTATTTGTGCTCTGTTTCCTCGGTTTACACAACTCTTCTAAGTAGTTGTCCTAAATAAATTAATATCAGATATGTACTAAGAATAGCACCATAGAAGCCCTATTGGACCAACAAACTTAGAATTGATCATTTACCAAATTAATGTCGATTGTCTGTGCAATCCTTCACCTCTTGTAAATATTATTGCATGATTCTGATTTTCTGGCTTGCCTTCACCTAAAATGGCAGGACCTAGAAGCTTTACCCGATGTACAACCTGGAAAATTGCATTTATAATCATCAAAAAATCAGGGGGTCTATGCACATAAGCTCAGTGGTAAGCAAAGTCAGGCAGTGTCTAGAATATTAGACCGGTTCTAACCCACTGGTCGCCTTACTATGGTACAGAACCACACCCCCAAAGGTTCTTACACCATTAGCGTGTTTGGAACGATAAGACACTTAATTAAGAATTCTAACATCTCAGGGATCACTTCGACTATTATATTTAGGAATATTACCTGTATGTACATTTTACTGCATCGTACCTATGTAAATATTCGTAGGATGTACAAATTCCTTTTTTCTTTAACAAATTCTATCATGTAACTTAATGTCGAAAGAACTAACAATACTATAATACATAAATAGGTGATAAACACCGAGCATTGGAAATGAGAGGTGTATATTTAAGTTACTTTTTCCAGTACAGTACAGTTATTGTCTGATGAACACGGGAACTATAAAAGTGATTAGGAAATAGAAGCAAATAGAAGTAATACACATTTGTTGAAGAAATAATGTTTAAGTAAAAAGACTTAAAGCCAAGAACAATCCATATTGATGAAGTAAGCTGAAATATTACCTGAAATAAAGGAGAACTAGGGTTTGGCCTATTGAGATTTTGACAGTAAGATCAATCAAAGATAAGGAAGTTAGGGCATGGATGGATTTCATTTTCTGCACGTTGCGATGATTGACAGGGAAGATTGTATCGGTGGGAAGCAAAAATTGATAGGGAAGATTGGATCAGTGGGAAGTGAAATTTTCGGTGGGTAGTAAATTTCGGTGGGTGGGAAGTGAAAATTTCGGTGGGAAATGAAAAAAAGGGAAAATAAAGGACCCGCTTACGCTTTTTCAATTCAGATGGTTTAAAGTTAAATGTATAGCGTTTAACATAAAATTTATGATTAATTTGTGATAATATGAGAAACGTATAGCGTTCTGTATTTTGAAAATTTTCATTTCACGTCTAATAGATCCCTATACAGATGGAAACGCTATGAAAAAATGCTATAAATAAACCAATTTCTTGTAGTGCCCAGAACGGACTTGTAAATGGACTGTGTGTCTGACATTGGATATCATTCCGTGTGATTGATGTATATCGGTTGCATGGAGTGGTTTTCCTGTGTGGCATGCTAAGATGCAAATGATCAAGGCTTCTGTTGAAAAGCAGAGTCTTGTGGTTGATGATCAAAGCATGGCCTTTGTGGCATCGCTTTGTGTAGCGTTAATTCGCGAGCCTCGCACGCCGGTGTGAACCAAAAACTGGAGAGGACCTCAGGGGGGACATGCGTTTCTTTCTAGTTAGGAGTGACATCAGTGCTTGAACTGGCTGACGAGTTTGACTCATGTGGTTGTTGGAATTGGAGGCGCCTCGGATATATCGGTCGTTCTCGAACCGATAGAGTCAGTGGGCTCATTTACGCCCCATAGGGCGGGGAAACACATTGTTCAGGTATTATAATCCACTCCGTGTGGACTGGCTCTGACGATCCAAGGGGCAGTTGCGGCTGTTCTTGGGACACGGACTAGAGCGTCTCGAATCGGTAGAGGACTATCTTTTGCCTCGGTTCATAGATGGAAAATCCAATTTCCAATACGTGACATTACGGTTTTAGTTGTACACCTATATATGGTGACATAGTGGTATGGGGCATTCATGCCGCCTATGATTGATACTTATGGTTGAAATTGATTTCTTCACTTATAGTAATAATAAAAGATGAAATTCAGCGTATCAAGCATTCTTTGGCTATTATAAGGTAAAACCCTATCCTCTGGCTTGCGTTGCATTGTGTGATCGGACCTGGGTCTTATTATAGCTTCATTGTTCTTTATTTAGCATTGCGCTGTTTGTTTTATGCACTGGTATTCTTGGGAGGAAACCCGTTCCATGTTATACGACGTGGTCCCTTGATTTACCTAACTTTAAAATAAAGATTTATAATTGTTTTAGTTCTCACACCAGTCACATGACTGACCTGGAGTTTATTGTTTTGACCTAAACTCTGGGTGCCCTTATTTTCCGCACGGGCAGCTAGTAGTTGGGTTTTGCAGATTTATATTCACAGGATCTTGGTTTATAACTGAAGTGATATTCAGAAAGCTCTGTATCCGTGTATTCCTTTCAGTTATGTTTTGTATTACTTTTCCGCTGCAGTTTTATATTTAAATCTCTGATATTTTTATAATGTGTAATATTTATTTATACACTGTATATTCTTGTATTCTGATGGAATTGTTGTAATAAGCAATGAAATGTTCTTCTTTTTGTGTCCTGTTGTGTACTGTTCTCGATTCAATCCGTGCTTTCCTTTACGGGGAAGTTCGGGTCGTTTCACCTGGTATTAGAGCTTTGGTTTACAAAGCTCGAGAACAAGACACATTAGAACCAAACGAAAGAATTCATCAGAGATTGGATTAGTAAAATCCAAAGAAAATGGCTCGTTAGAGATGGGATCAGTAGTATCCTAGAATGAGCCGGAAGAGTGTATTTGTAAAATAAAATTTAAAACAAATTTTGTTTTGAAAATTAAATTCAATTATTCGTATTTGAATATTTATTTTATATTGAATTTAGACAATCTAGAATATGAAGATTTTGCATATACGCCTAGCTAGCGTGTATACGAAGTCCCAAATATACTGGATAGATATAGGATCACACTCTAGTCGCCCAGAGATGTTACTGATGATTGTCATGACATCATCAGTGTTTATGTTTGAGTTTCAAAAGTGGGATATCTATATATTTCCATTAGACTGGTGTGAGAACCAAAATTAGATAGGGCTTATTGTTGTGATTTGGCATCAAAAACATGATTTTCTATATTTATATCAAAGTTATATGATTGAAAAACTAATCAACTAATTGATTGCTGGTTGTGTTGTTTGATTATTTGTTTCACTAATTAGAATAATGAAACCAATATGAACACGAATGGTAAATTTAGTCAAATATTGATCTGTATTGAAAATTTCTTGAATTTGCATGCATATACATGTATACCCGTTGAACATGTCATAGCAAGGAGGCTAGAGCAGTGGAATAAAATTGTTTGCTCGACAAATAGGTACATGTTTATTGTATTTCTTTGGGTGATGATGATTTTATGAGCCGATTGGCTAGCCGCTTGGCTTTTTCTTTTTCTTTTTGAGATGAGAGGGCTGTGTGGTGGTTTGGTGATTTACCCGATGCTCCCAGTGCAGGGGAGGTTATGGCGAAATTTTTCGAAAATTTTGTGTGTTAGCCAAATTTTTGAAAAATTTGAAAATTCTTAGAAACTGAAAAGTTGAAAAATTAAAGCAATAATTAAAATAATGAAAGTTGAGTTGATTAGAAAACAACATTTAGCTTCGTTCCTTTTTGAGGATGAAAAGATTTTAAGTTGGGGAGATTGTAACAACCCGGAAATTCTGTGCCAATTTAAAATTTTTATTTTGGCGATTTTAATGAATTTTGGTTATTTAAAATAAATTATTTTAAATAATAACGACGGAAAGTTTATTTTCGACGAAATTAAAACGAATAATTTTATTTTAATTATATAACGAGCCTGAAATGGCGCGGCAGTTCGAAAATTCGATTTCGAATTTCAAATGAATATACAGAATTCGTTTTAAGTCTGAATTGAACGAAACAAGAAATATTTGAATCTGTTTAACCATATCTTTCTGACGGATGTAAGAAACTGAGATTTCACCTTATAGAGTGTAAGATACGTCCAGTTTAAAATTCATAAAAGTCGCTGTGGAATTTATATATATTTTAATATATATAAAGGCCTTTGATAATGGAAATTTTGCAAACGACCTCGATTTTCGACGAAATCACTTTTGTTGGATCCAGGATGTCATATTATTGCTAGATGCCAATTTGCATAATTTTCTGAATCAATATGTGAGCGTGGCGAAGCTAAACGTGTTTTAATAGTTTCAGTCAATTTCGATCGACTAGAAAATGGCCACTTTTCAAACGGTCTCAGAATTCGATGAAATTAGTTTTGTTAGGACCGTATCATCAACTCGATGCTAGAAATAATTTTCCTGTAATTTTTGGGATCCGTATGTGGCCCCAGTAAATTGAAATTTTCGTTCAAATTGAATATATACTGATTTATATTTTGATTTTGACGAAAACTGATCGTAACAGCCGAATTGGCTTACGCAGCATATCCCATTGTGTTCGGAATGGGGGTAATTAGCTAGAGACGTCAGTCGGTGGGTTCGATTTTGAATTCGAAATAAAGAGTTGCCTTAAGGAATAAATAAATAAAATAAATTAATATAAAAAATTTCAATAAAGCCCTCCCCTTTATACACTCTCTCCCTCCCCTGTTGTTCATTTCAGAAATTAAAAAAGAAAAAGAAAAAAAGTGCCGATCGACAGAGCCGCTCGGCCCACCGCCCCTCGCCTGCGCGCGCCACCGCCCCTCTCCGATCAACCCCCTCCAGCTACCCCTCCTCTCTCTCGTTCCTCCTCCCTCTTACCTTTCGAACCCCACCCAAACCCGCTCAAAACCCCCGCCGCCCTGACCTGAACCCTAACTGCGACCTCCTACCGCCACCCACCGCCCAGCGCCACCCCCCAGCACTCCCGACTCTGACCACCGATTCCCCATTCCCTAAAAATTCCGACGTAAGTACTTTTCTTTGGTTTTTTTTATTTTTTTTCTTTAGGGTAATTAGTTTTAAAGGATAAAAAAATCAATTTTTATCCTTGCTGAAATAAATTGGAATTTATATATAAGTGTTAAGAATTTTATTTATAAAATCATATGATTTTTGTTTAGGGAAAAGGTTATATTTTCTATATGAAAGGATTTTGTTTTTTTCTAAATAAAAAGATTATACTTTTATAAGTATAAAGTTTAGATTTTTACCACACAAAGATAGGATTTTTTTATATAAAGGAAAGACGAGATCTTGATTTGTTTAAAGGTTTGATTTTTACTTATGAAAAATAAGATTTTTATATTATAGAGATATATAAAAATATAATTTTTATATGACGTGAAGAATAAAAATATAATTTTTATATGACGTGAAGGATAAAAATATAATTTTTATATGATGTAAAGAATAAAAATATAATTTTTATATGTTGTGAAGGATAAAAATGTGATCTTTATATATGTAGTGAATACGGGCGACGAAAGTGATAAAGGGTGAGCACGATGAAGATTTTCTACATATGAGGAGTCATGGCGTTTGGTTTAGTTATTTGGTGAGAACTTGTCACTTTAAATTTTATTTTCTAGTTAGAAATATATACTAGGATGCAGACGGTGTTTAGTAGCACCCGACACCATCGTCCACAGACCATGGACTTGTTTGTTTAGTTGTTTGGTGATTGATTAGAATATTTGTTGGAATTTTGTGGTGTGAATTATGAAATTGATTTGATCGATATGTGTATGGCGTGGGCCATTACTAGACCGGGGATAAGGCTAGGCCTTGTCCCGATTCTAGTATCTTGCCATTATGCCGCCGAAATTTTCTAAAATAAGTTAGAAAAATAAAAATATCATTTTATTGAATAAATGAGTTGAATAGAAATTCATGTGTTGAAATAAAATATTTTATCGTTAAAAATATAATTTTTAACGTGTATGTGAATCAAATAAAATATTCATTTACAAACCAGAAGGGTTTGTTTATGTACACTGATTTGACTGATATTGATTTGGATGATAAATTTTACACATCGCCCAACTGCACAAATAAAATCTGTGTTTGTTGATGTGAAACCCCACACGGGTATTGGGATGATATTTAACGTACACTAGTCCCAATTGTATAGTTGTTTGTCGATCGATAGGTGGACAGACAATCGTGTTGTGCACTTTGGATGATGGTTGATTATTTATCGTTGCTGTTATATACATGTGTTGTATGGAATCCATATAATTAACATTATATGGTAATTGGTTGGGTCTCATTCCAATTTAGAAAATAAAGAATATAAAGAAATATATATTCATGTGTTGAAATAAAATATATATTCATGTGTTGAAATAAAATATATATTCATGTGTTGAAAAGAAATATATATTCATGTGTTGAAAAGAAATATATATTTATGTGTTGAAAAGAAATATATATTCATGTGTTGAAAGAAATATATATTCATGTGTTGAAAGAAATATATATATTCATGTGTTGAAGAAAATATTCATTTGTTGAATAGAATAACGAAGTTATTGAAATATATATAACTGTGTTGATTAGATTTGCGCCATTTTGACGCGAATGATATTTATATCGATTTTATTCGAATATCGAAAAGGAAGTGATTTCAAAATATAACATTTTGAAAATATTATCATCGATGATATGGAATATTCAATTTTGATTTAAAATTGAATATGAAGTTGAAATCGTTTTTCAAACAAATTTAAAACGAATTTTAAAATACGTTTAGAATTGAAATCGATGAAATATATATAATATATATATTATATATTAAATGGCCTGAATAGAACGCACCGCGCCGCGGCAGTTCGTGAATTTCGACCATTGACTTCGAATTGACGTTACGGGAGATCCGACCGTCGGATTATCCTGAAACCGGAACCGTTGGGTTCGTATCAAAAAGAGCTTTCCAATGAATATTAAAGATTTGAAATCTAACGGTTGGATTTGGAGATACATTCAAATCAAATTTAGAAAAGGTCGCTGTAAGTGCAGTTCGTTGACCGTTATTGGAAATCGACCGTACGGGCCTTGATAAAATTATTAAAAATATCTATAATTTGTGTAAAATAAAAATATATGAATTTGAAAGAACTAGGATGAAAAATTCCCTATTTGAAAGGATAAAAATATATTTCTATCAAAATGAACTAGTTATGAACTAGAATTAAAATCCAATATTATTAAATAAATGAATTGGATTTGAAGTGGTTTTTAAAATATTCAGAATTTGATATTGAATATAAGCAGATATATTTTCTATTCAAAGCCTTGTATTTAATATCAAATTGGATTTTTGGTTTATCGTGAACCGTGTTTTAAATGACGGTGGTTCTTTAACCCGGTTAAAGATTAAAACTAAGTGGAGTTTTAATGAATCTTTAATTAGATTGAAAGGATCGAGAATGGAGTATCACCAGTTTTGCACCAAGCGATAGTTAAATCTTTATTTAGATTTTAACGTGTAATGGTAATTAAATTTACCGATAACACCGTGGTGTTAGATATGAAGTATTACCAGTTTTGTTTCATGGGATTTATAGGTTGGGATTGGGAAATTTAACAAATAATTACTTCGGTAAGGTGCGTTAATCCCGACTAGTTTGAAATGATATTCAAAGGAAGATTAAAGAATAAATTTAAAAGAATTTATCTTTGATAAAATTAATGGGAACCTTTCCCTAAGAATGTGAAATTTAGAAACTAACTGTAGGTTAGTTAAGAAGAATGGCTTCCTGGGTATTGATCTGATGTTGGTTTCGGCCTTCGGGGTTAATATTTGGGGAACTGTTCTCTTACTAATTTACCGTTAGTGACTGATGAATTGGAATGAGGCGTATGTTGTGTTTGTGTAACACTTGTTTATTATATACGCGAGTTACTCGGAAAGACCGGGTATATCCCATTATGAATAACTGATATGACGATATGTCGAAGATGAAGACGGTGGTTGAAGAACGGAGGTCTTCACATCGTTTGGATAATTACTGATGATCTTGATTAGGCTGTACACCCAAGAGGAGAGAATTAGTTGGTGATCGTCCAGACGTACTTGGAGATCGACGGATATGCGAGGGCCTCTCCCCTGTATTGGACCTATGAGGGAGGAATAAGGTGCCTCCGGTTTCGTTCAGACCCAGAACGGACTTGTAAATGGACTGTGTGTCTGACATTGGATATCATTCCGTGTGATTGATGTATATCGGTTGCATGGAGTGGTTTTCCTGTGTGGCATGCTAAGATGCAAATGATCAAGGCTTATGTTGAAAAGCAGAGTCTTGTGATTGATGATCAAAGCACGGCCTTTGTGGCATCGCTTTGTGTAGCGTTAATTCGCGATCCTCGCACCCCGGTGTGAACCAAAAACTGGAGAGGACCTCAGGGGCGACATGCGTTTCTTTCTAGTTAGGAGTGGCGTCAGTGCTTGAACTGGCTGACGAGTTTGACTCATGTGGTTGTTGGAATTGGAGACGCCTCGGATATATTGGTCGTTCTCGAACCGATAGAGTCAGTGGGCTCATTTACGCCCCATAAGGCGGTGAAACGCATTGTTCAGGCATTATAATCCACTCCGTGTGGACCGGCCCTGACGATCCAAGGGGCAGTTGCGGCTGTTCTTGAGACACGGACTAGAGCGTCTCGAATCGATAGAGGACTATCTTTTGCCTCAGTTCATAGATGGAAAATACAATTTCCAAACGTGACATTTCGGTTTTAGTTATACACCTATATATGGCGACATAGTGGTATGGGGCATTCATGCCTCCTTTGATTGATACTTATGATTGAAATTGATTTATTCACTTATAGTAATAATAAAAGATGAAATTTAGCGTATCAAGCATTCTTTGGCTATTATAAGGTAAAATCCTATCCTCCGGCTTGCGTTGCATTGTGTGATGGGACCTGGGTCTTATAATAGCTTCATTGTTCTTTATTTAGCATTGCGCTGTTTGTTTTATGCACTGGTATTCTTGGGAGGAATCCCGTTCCGTGTTATACGGCGTGGTCCCTTGATTTACCTAACTTTAAAATAAAGATTTATAACTATTTTAGTTCTCACACCAGTCACATGACTGACCTGGAGTTTATTGTTTTGACCTAAACTCTGGGTGCCCTTATTTTCCGCACGGGCAGCTAGTAGTTGGGTTTTGCTGATTTATGTTCACAGGATCTTGGTTTATAGCTGAAGTGATATTCGGAAAGCTCTGTATCCGTGTATTCCTTTCAGTTATGTTTTGTATTACTTTTCCGTTGCAGTTTTGTATTTAAATCTCTGATATTTTTATAATGTGTAATATTTATTTATACACTGTATATTCTTGTATTCTGATGGAATTATTGTAATAAGCAATGAAATGTTCTTCTGTTTGTGTCCTGATATGTACTGTTCTCAATTCAATCCGTGCTTTCCTTCACGGGGAAGTTCGGGTCATTTCAATGTCTCTATACATCTTGTCACCGCCTGGATGAATGGTTATTTTGGAATGGTGTGCTTCTTCTAGGACTGCCTTTATTAAGCTTCCAGTTTGAGGAATACAAAGCCTTCCATCTCGTCGCAACCACCCCTTTTAATCTATGGCATATCTATTGAGGTGACTAGAAGTCTCGCCTCTTCTGAGCTTCCCCATAAGGTCTAAAATCTGTGGGTCACTTTGTTGTGCAGCTCTTATCTGGTCCATAAGAGTTGGTCGTATCTCCAAGGATGCAAACAATTCAGGCAAAACCTCAATGGAGGGTCTAAAATAAAAAGCCGATATGAACTCCAAGTTCTTTCTTTCCATAAACAGATGACTGAGGGCCATCCTCTGCCTGCTTAGTGCATCTGCCACCACATTACCCTTGCCAGGGGTATAAGCAATCTCAAAATCATATGAAGCTAAGAACTCCATCCACCGTTGTTGCCTTAAGTTGAGATCCTTTTGTGAGAATAGGTACTTGTGAGATTTATGGTTGGTGTACAGCTCGAACCTTTCCCTAAGTAGATAGTGATGCCACGTCTTCAACGTGAATACTATGACAGCCGGCTCTAGAACATGTGTGTGGTAACTCTCAATTGTCTACCCCTATAACATATCACTTTCCCTTCTTGCATTAGGACCGCACCAAGCCCTGTATCACATGCATCAGTGTAAACAGTAAACATTTTACTTCCATCAGGTAAGGCCAAGACTGGGGCTGTTGTCAGAACTCTCTTCAGTCATTGGAAAGCAACGTCATAGTCTATGTCCCATGAGAATGTCAAATTATTCTTTGTCAACCTGGTGAGAGGGGCCGATATCTTTGCGAAGTCCTTAATGAACTTCCTGTAATAACCTGCCAACCCAAGAAAGGTCCTCACCTCGGTTGCATTTTTAGGAATCTGCCAATCTTGTACTGCAACCACCTTCACGGGATCTACTGCTATCCCTTCTATGGAGACTACATGCCCCAAGAATCTCACCTCCTTTCTCCAGAAATGATATTTGGAGAACTTTGCTTTTAGCTGATGGCCACAGAGAGTTTTCAGAACTTCTCCCAAATGCTGGGCATGCTCTTCTTCACTCTTGGATAAGACTAAAATATCATCAACAAAGACTATGATGAATTTGTTCAGGAACTCCCGAAACACCCTACTCATCAAGTTAGAAAAATTGACGAATGCATTTGTCAACCCAAAAGGCATAACTAGCCATTCAAAGAAACCGTCTGGAGTTCTGAAAGCAGTTTTAACTATGCTGTCTTCGGCCACCCTTAGCTAATGGAACCCCATAGCCAAGTCCAACTGAGAAAATACTGAGGCACCAATAAGCTGGTCAAATAAATCATCAATCCTCGGAAGCGGGTGTCTATTCCTCTTGGTAAGCTTATTTAACTCTCTATAGTCAACACACAAACGAAGCGAACCATCCGCTTTAGTTGCGAATACTACTGGAGCACCCCACTCAGATATGCTACGTCTGATAAACCCTTTTTCAAATAGCTCCCCTGCTTGCTTACTCAGCTCCCTCATTTCTCTTGGAGCCATGTGACGCACTGGTAATGCAACTGGCGTTGCATTGTCTACCAGATATATACGGAAGTCGATCTCCTCCTAGGAGATAAACCCCGTACCTCATCAAAGAAATCAGAAAAATCCCGAATCACTGGAACAGATTGCAAATCATCTATGGATGCATCTAAAGACTCTAGGAAGCTAAGCATAACCGACCATTAGGGGTCACAAGAAACTTCGAGGGTCCTTCCATGACAAGTCAGGAGCCTAACAACCGTCCTTTCACAATCAAGAACGACCCCATACTAAGTAAGCTAGTCCATTCCTAGAATCAACCCATAGCCCATAAACCCAAGTACATAAGTGTCACATTCAAATTCGATGCCCAACACAGATAATTTCAAACCCCTACAAATCATCGATAAATGAGCCGAACCACCAATGGCGTTTGAAACAACTACAGGATCTACTACCATACTAGTAATTAAATGCAGAGATACAACCACAGAACTAGATATAAACGAGTGTGAAGCACCAGAATCAAAAGGTGTTCTAACTGGAAAGTCTGAAAGAGAAACTAAGCTTTCTACGGAAAGTTTTCTACCTCTCTCAGGAGCACTGATCGCGAGAGCATGAACCTGCCCTCCAGAAGTCCCTGCTCTTTTACCTTGCCCCTGCGATCCCTAATTCTTCGGGCACTCCTTAGAGAAGTGTCCAACCTCTCCATGATTAAAACAACTGGCCTTCCTTCTCTTGCAATATTTGATCAGGTGGCCCTCCTTTCCACAATTGTGACATTTTCTCCTATCCTTGCCTTTAACATCTTTTCCCCCTTTCTTCTGTTGTTGCAGTTGTTGCTGTTGCTGTCCCTTCTTCGGCCATACCTTCTTATTCTGCGATGTCCCCTCAGCTTTCACTTCCTTCTTTTCTCCCTTGTCCTCTTCATGCATTAGGGCCATATCAACAAGCCTTTCAAACGTGGCCCCCATTGGGATGTGGGACATTGCTAGCCCATGCAGAGGCTTATTCAGCCCTTTGGCAAACCGCAAAGCCTTTTTGTGCGGTGTTTCCACCAACTCTAGACCGAACCTTTCCAGCTGGTTGAACTTGTTCACATATTCCTTCACCGTCAAATTTCCTTGTTTGAGAGCTAAGAACCTCTCCATCTGAATGCTTCTCTCAGCTTGGGAAAGGAATTTCATTTCGAACCTGTTCTAAAATCTCCCCAAGTTTTCAACTGGACGTCCAGCTTGGGTGACTTTCCACCAAAATGAGGCTTCATCCTTTAACAGCCAAGCAACTAATTGGATTTTTCTTCAGTCCTCCATTTCAAAGATAACAAATAAGTCTTCAGTCTCCTTAAGCCAATTCCGGGCTTCTACGAATTTCTCTTTCCCATGGAATGGCATCCCTCCCATAGTAAGGAAGTCTTTGCAGATCTTGGCGAAGTTATCTTCTCTTGGGGAGGAGGAGGAGGAATGACTGATGCAGTTTGGGGAGGTTTGTCTCTTTGTCCTTCGGCTATTGCCATGGCTTCCAAATACCTACGGAGCCATCCGGGTATAGTGACACCCTCAGGGATATTAGGGATGTTTTGTTCCCCATACATGCTGAAAAAGGAAAAAGGAAGAAATTTAGATAAAGGACCGAAGGATACTACATATGGCTTTTTGGGATTATTTTTCAAAACATACTTTCCTCTTTGAAAATACTTTCTTTTAAAACCTTTTTGAAAAAAAATATTTTTCTAAAACTTTTTATCTAATCTGGTAACCTTCAGCTCTGATACCAAGTGAAACACCCCACGTCCGTTAATGTCACTCACTAAGGGAATGCATTAAGTTCTGTGAAGCATTGTAGGTAAACAGACACAGAATAATTACAAGACAAATATAATTAAAGATAGCAGTGGAAATTTCAAAATTTTATTTCAGTTGTAAATCATAATACCATGGTTCACAATAACATAAGCCATAAATTATTACAACAAAATATTTCTGTCTTGCATCATCAGAGTACATAGGTATTAAAAGAAAACATTATTCCCCAAAAAAAGAGTAAGTCATAGTAGAGACAAAGACCCGAGCCATACTTTAACAGTAGCTCCTAGCAAGATGATATCCAAATCCTGGCTAAGCCTGAGTGTTTCCTCCCTGAGAACCTTGGGGGTGGGGGGGGGAACGGAAGAGAGAAGGAAAACAAAAGGGGTCAGACATAAAGTCTGGCGAGTCTAGTTACTTTTAGCCAGTAAATAAATAAAGGTAATCATGACAGGCATAAAGTAGATAAGAGAGATCACTATACAAATGGCAGGTGTGGCAAGGCAGATAAGGTAGGGTGTAAACATGCTTCACTAATGACTACTCTGCACTATTACTAGTATAATTTAAAATGAGATGATCCCTTCCACTATAAGCTGGTAGACTTAGGGCATACATCCGAGTATACCCTAACCACTACCCTAATCGATCGACCCCCTACTCTGTAGATATCCTGTGCTGGCCCCACAGTAGCAGGTATCACTTCCCTTGGCAACCCACAAGGTGCACAACAATATCTACTGGTGTCACGGTCGTCTTAGCCCCCTCTGCCCGGCCCATGCACGCACATGTCATTGGTCGGTTTGCGCTGCCCACACCATCCGTATCGTTTGGATCTGTTACAATCAATCAGTAAGCGTGCCCCTTCTCCGCCTAGTATAAAGTTCCTTACTTGATACCAACTCTGGGTTACTGGTTGAAATGGGTCCCACACAATATGATGCAAGCTCTCCCCTTTTGTCTTGTATCCCCACTAGGTTTTCCACTGACTATGTATACCCTTAGGTGTCTTTAATTACATAGCCCTATACTAGTTATGTTTACCCTAAAGGGTGTCTTTAATTACATAACCTTTATTACATCATCTACCCGTTATGTATACCACTTAGGTGTCTTTAATTACGTAACCTTTATTGGGTTATGTATGTGGGACTATATATACATATATATTACCCATCCCTTCTAACTTACTTAACCCCCCACTACCATCCAATCTTACTTAACCCTAACTTAAGTCCATATTCATATTAAATTAGTTTAAGTAGTCCATTTCTATACCATGTCCAATTATGGTTATAATGGGCTAGACCTCCCACATTAGGCCTACAACGTGTGGATGCTAGATATGTCGGTCGGGTCCGAGCGGTCTTATTCCACAGTTGGGCCAAACCTCGTGTCTTTGCCCGATTCGTATTTGCGTACTTAGACCTCCCACATTATGTTCAACATTAGTGGCTGCTGGATATGTCGGTCGGGTCCGGGCAGACTTCCGCCACTAATGTAATCTAACCTCATGTCATAAGTATAATTAAAATTCTTAATTTTAATTACTAAACATTCTATCTTTATCCAAATTTACCAATGTCATTCTAGGTAATTAATTCTATGTTTGCGCCGCCCACACCATCCGTCTCGTTTGGATCTCTTACAATCAATCAGTAAGCGTGCCCATTCTCCGCCTAGTACAGAGTTCCTTACTTGATACCAACTCCGGGTTACTGACTGAAATGGGTCCCACACAATATGATACAAGCTCTCCCCTTTTGTCTTGTATCCCCACTAGGTTTTCCACTGACTATGTATACCCTTAGGTGTCTTTAATTACATAGCCCTATACTAGTTATGTTTACCCTAAAGGGTGTCTTTAATTACATAACCTTTATTACATCATCTACTCGTTATGTATACTATTTTGGTGTCTTTAATTACATAACCTTTATTGGGTTAAGTATGTGGGCCTATATATACATATATATTAGCCATCCCTTCTAACTTACTTAACCCCCCACTACCCATCCAATCTTACTTAACCCTAACTTAAGTCCATATTCATATTAAATTAGGTTAAGTAGTCCATTTCTTTATGATGTCCAATTATGGTTATAATGGGCTAGACCTGCCACATTAGGCCTACAACGTGTGGATGCTGGATATGCTGATCGGGTCCGGGCAGTCTTATTCCACAGTTGGGTCTAACCTCATGTCTTAGCCCGATTCATATTTTCATACTTAGACCTCCCACATTAGGTTCAACATTAGTGGTTGCTAGATATGCCGGTTGGGTCCGGGCAGACTTCCGCCACTAATGTTACCTAACCTCGTGTCGTAAGTACAATTAAAATTCTTAATTTAAATTACTAAACATTCTATCTTTATCCAAATTTACCTATGTCATTCTAGGTAATTAATTCTATGTTTCCCCATTTGAATTTATATGCCCATTTCATATAAGTATCATATAAGCTATACCGATTACAAATTCCCTTTTTCCTCATTCCAGACTAACGTATTCACACGTATTTTGGCGGCATCGAGGCTATAAAGTATCCTCGTCATAACAACAAAAGGGAATATGTTAAGGGTGACAATTTCAACATGTTTTGGCATAAACATTAACATAACTGGCATAGTGACAAAGTGTATGAACACGTGACTAACATTATAATAAAGTGGGCATCAAATTCATAACTTGTGTTTAGGCAAGCATAATGAGATCTAGATTCAATATTAGGTGTCAAATTCCCTAAATCTAGCATAGATAGGGTGGCCTTAGCAACAAGTTTAGATAAAAAGGTAGATTCACGTGTCAAGTTTACCACATATATCAGTGTATCATAATATGACAAGTGAAAAGCGATTAACACCAAGGCCTAGATCCAAGTAATGTCAAATTAATGGATGTACTATCATCCTAACATGATTGCAAGTCAAGCTCCATATAAACGTTATATCGAATCACCACAATTAGATCTAGAAAGTTAGATCTGAATTAACAAGTTCACATGTACCACAACATAATTGTAATTCAAGATTCACATTGGAAACACAGTGGAATATCCATAACCATATAAGATATAGGGAAAATGACATAGTATGCTTGCACAAGTTCATGGTTTACAGCATATACCCAATTCGTAGTCTATCACAATTCACATTTATCTATTTAAACCTAAAAGTGACTAGAAACTCACAGTGTTAAGGCTTAAAGAATTGAGAAAGAGTAGATCTGAATTTCGAATTTGATTAGCTTGGTTGTTGTTGCAACTCAGATCCCAAATAATCTTTATTTGATTGTTGAACAAAAGCTCTCTAATTCTCTATTATGATTTAGGTTGGAGAAGAAAGACTAGACCAATTTTTATTTGTGCAGCATGGAGGTATCATAAACTAGTGTAATGAAATTAGGTTTAGGTCTAGGTGTGTTTATATAGGTGTAGTAGGTGTATAAAGGCCCTTAGATCTAACCAGGAACCATCTAAACCATCCAGGTTAGAAAAATACATCACCCGGCCAATCACAGAAGGACACATCACAAAAACACGTCATCAGGAAACTGTCCAAAATCAACCAGTCGACATCACAAATATGCCGGTGATTTTTGGGCGGTCGACTGGTACCGGTCGACTAGTGAAAAATGGGCGGTCGACTTGTTTTACAACTGAAAACTTTAAATCTTCCGAGCTTCATAACATCTTCATACGATGTCCATTTTACGCAAACTCGGACTCTATCTCAAGCAGAATTCCGAGACGAACGCAATGGCATAACCATTTTCTCTTAATTCTTATTTTAAAAATTAATTATTCTTTAATTATCTCTTATGTCACATTTTAAAATTACGGGGTGTTACATGATTTGTTTGATCAGTTGAGCGGAGCAAGAGTGTTCTCCCAGTTGGATCTCGCGACAGGATTTCATCATCTCCGATTAGTAGATGAGAGTATATCTAAAACGACATTTCGAATGCCGTATGGATTTTATGAGTGGTTGGTCATGCCATTCCGGTTGAAAAATGCACCGACATATTTCGTGGATCTTATGAATAGAGTTTTCAGAGATCAATTGAATAAGTTTGTCCTTGTGTCTGTAGATGATATGTTAGTTTACTCGAGGACAGAGGAAGAACACAAGGAACAATTGAGGACAGTGATGGAGGTGTTGAGGAAACACCAGTTGAAAGAGAAATTTTCTAAATGTCACTTCTGGAGAAGGGAAGGGAGATTCTTGGGCCATGTTGTTTCAGAGAATGGTATTGCCGTGGATCCTGCGAAGGTGGCTATGGTACAAGATTGGTCTACGCCCAAGAATGTAATGGACGTAAGGAGTTTCTTTGGGTTAGCTGGATATTATCATAAGTTTATCCAAGTCTTCTCCAAGATAGCGGCACCATTGACTCAGTTGACCAAAAAGAATCAAGCTTTCATCTGGGATGAAAAGTGTGAGAACGCATTTAAGAGTCTAAAGGAGAAGTTGACGTGTGCACCAGTGTTAGTTATTCCTAAAGGGAACGAAGAGATGACGGTATACACGGATGCCTGTGGTACCGGATTAGGTGCTGTACTGGTGCAAGGAGGTAGGGTTGTAGCTTATGCTTGTCGGCAACTGAAACCGCATGAGAAAAGATATCCTTCCCATGATTTGGAATTGGCAGCGATCGTGTTCGCCTTAAAGATGTGGAGACACTATCTCTTGGGAGAAATGTTTGAGTTGTTTACTGATCATAAGTCATTAAAGTATCTTTTCTCCCAGAAGGATCTAAATCTCCGTCAGCAAAGATGGTTAGAGTTCTTGGCTTCATATGATTTCGATATCGCATACACGCTAGGAAAGGGCAATGCGGTAGCTGTTGCATTGAGTAAGAGACATGCCAATTTGGGGATATGTTTCTTGAATGGAAGCAAGTGGAATATATCGTAGGATATGATTTCAAACCCAAGTGCAAATTAGATCCAGAAATGTTAGCAAGTTTGACGATCAGACCGACTTTAATTGAGTGGATTGGTTCCAGTCAGAGGAACGATCATAACCTATTGGAAATCATCTCCAAGTTAGAGATGTGTATCGACAGTGAGGAGATGATCAACAAGTATGGACTTGATCGAGAAGGATGACTTCAAAAGAATGGGAGACTAGTTGTACCTAATGTCAATAGCTTGAGAGATGAAGTGCTTAGAGAATGTCATCACTCAAGACTGACTATACATCCCGGTGGTAACAAAATGTATCGAGACATGAAGCAGACCTACTACTGGGAAGGGATAAAGAGAGACGTTGGTAAGTTTATATCTAAGTGCATGAATTGCCAACCAGTTAAAGCTGAGCAAAAGAAGCCTAGTGGTTTGTTACAACCATTGGAAATTCCCGAATGGAAATGGGAACAAGTCAAAACGGATTTCATCGACGGTTTACGAAGGACTAGATCTGGTCATGATAGAATTTGGGTGATTGTGGATCGATTAACCAAGAGTGCAATGTTTATACCAGTCAAGTCAAATAGAACGACATCTAAGTTAGCAGAACTATTTATGAAATGGATAGTGAGATTTCATGGAGTACCTAACGACATTGCGAGTGACCGAGATCCATTGTTTACTAGTGGGTTTTGAAAGAGCTTACAAGAAGCTTTAGGGTCAGAATTACATCTCAGTACCGCGTATCATCCTCAAACCGACGGTCAAACAGAGAGGGTGAATTGTGTATTAGAATATCTCTTAAAGGCTTATATATTGGATTTTGGTGGATCATGGGATGAACATTTGCATCTAGTTGAGTTCATGTTTAATAACAGTTATCTATCCAGTATTGGTATGGCTCCATTTGAAGCTTTGTACGGAAGACCATGCAACTCACCATCACATTGGTTGGAAACCGGTGAGAATTTTGTGCTTGGCCAGATGTAATAAGAGAAACTTCAGACAAGATCAAGATCATTCAACAGTGAATGAAGGCTGCCCAAGATAGGTAGAAGAGTTATGTTGATAGAAGGAGAAGAGAATTGAAATTCTCCGTTGGCGACTTGGTATTCGTCAAGATTTCTCCGTTGAAGAGCGTGATCAGATTTGGTAGAAGAGGCAAATTGGCACCAAGATTTGTTGGTCCATTCCCAGTTCTTGAGCAAGTTGGGAATCTATCATATAAAGTTGAATTACCAAAGAAGATGGCGGGAGTTCACAACGTATTTCATGTTTCCTAGTTAAGGAAGTTCGTGCACGATTCTAATACGACTATTTCACTGGACCAGTTGGATGATATCGAAGTAGAACCCGAGGCGGTTGGGAACCGCAAGCCGATTCATATTGTCGAATACGATACGAAGAAACTTCGAAGGAAGAAGGTGAAACTAGTCAAGGTCCAGTGGGGCGATGACGAGAATGACTGTACTTGGGAAACAGAGGAGAACATAAGGAAGTCGTATCCAGGACTCTTTGCCTGGTAAGATTTTAACTGCGATTTAGTTTTTCTGCATGCTAGGATAAGCTTGTTATGTTGTTGTGTATGTTTGATTGTTGCAAATGATTGATAGCATGCGGGACCCTTTGTATGTTTGATTAAAAAATTTCGAGGGCGAAATTTCTTAAGGAGGGGAGAGTGTAACGACACGCATTCTACACTTCGGAGGATCGTAGAACATTTATTTTATTTACATACGAATTCGTATGGTCGTGTAACTTTGGGAGACGACTATTGGGGTCATTCCCCATGTTCACAATTTTTGCCGATTTTTAAATGACCGTTTTGCCCCTGGCGAATCTTGTTTCGTCTATAACTTTTGATTGGTAAGGAGTTTTGACTTGAGACCACCTCCATTAGATTTGGATGATGTTTTACCTTTCCGTAGAGTGGTCACATTGATCAAACGGACTTACAGTTTAGGAGATATGGCTGAAACAAGGTTTGGAAGGTGAAAAACAACATAATTGGGCTTAACCGGGTGATTAGCAGCTTGGCCCATTAGGTATTTCGGGATTAGAGTTGCATTAGGGATGATAGGGGTTAGAAAAACCCTCCTTTGTCATTTTCTAGCCACCACAAACTTTCTCTTCAACCCTAACAATGGCTTCCACCTTCTAAATCTCTTCCAAACAACTCCTAATCGCTTTCTAATCGAAGATTAAGCTAAGCTACATCAAATCAAGGCAAATCGACACCAAATCAGAGTTGGAGCTGCTGTGTTGCATAGGTATTCAACCCAAAACAGTAGTGTTTCAGATCTAAGGTTTTATTTGTGGCAAAGGTGAGTGATTTGCATTGTTTTTCACTAATTATGGCTGATTAGGGGTGATTAGTGATAATTAGAGAGATTATACATGATAAAATTCTGGAAAAATATTTAAAAATTCTTAAATATTATTTTATGCCTCTGTTCGAAATTTGGGTTAATTGGACATAACTTGCTAATCCTAATGTTAGATTTGATTAAAACATGATTAAGGGGAAAACATGGGTTTTTGGGTATGTTTGATCCGTATTAACATGTCAAATTGTTGTTTTGATGTTTACGGTTGATTATACATGTTGCTATGACAGTTTGGAATGTTTTATGATTGCTTAGTGAAGTTGGATTGGTCGAAAATGTCGTCGTATGGCGTAAACAATTTGCTGGAAAAGTTACAGGCAGCAGTACAGTAACCCATTCGTGACACCCCCTCACGACACTGCCCCACTCGCGGTCGAGGGTCCACGAACCGGATCGAGAGAGCACCACAACCCATGGTGAGGGAAGTACCACGAGCTGGATCAGGGTGTGGCCCATGACCTGGAACTTGAATCACGAACCACCTCCACGAGCCGGTCCCCTACCTTTATGAGCCATGAACCAAGATGCCACGAGCCGATGCCATGACCACGACCCAGATGGGAGGCATGAACCAGAGCCACTCACGAGCCGCTCCCACGAACCGGACCTAGGAAGATCATCATGAGCCGGAGCCACCTCGAGCACCACGAGTCGTACTCCGATGGTCATGAACCGAACTGAAGAATCACAAACTGGGATGATGATGACCAAAATCCGAGATGCAAAGGAAGTCCAAGTGAGGAGTTGTAGCTCAGGATCCAGATGGGAACCAATGGGTTAACTTCACGATTGAATTTTACCGCGGGACGTATGCAAAGGGGTTATCGATGTCTATGGCTTTGATTCACAACTGAAAGACGGATTATGGGCTATGGATAAGTGCAGTGGAGTCGTAAGGACTCCAAAGGGCAAAGTGATCGTAGCATGGTTATGAGCTAGTGCAGTGGAGCCGTCATGACTCCAAAGGGGCAAAGTGGACATAGAAAAGGATTAGTGGCTGTGGATCAGTGCAATGAGGTCATTATGACGCCCAAGGGCAAAGTGATCGCAACAAAGTATTGGGTGATCAAAGTGGTGGATATCGTATGCTTTACGCACTGGGTGAGAGACGTGAGGATGGTTGCTATGTTTGATTGTTTGCTATCATCATGTCACGCACACTCTCATTTTCACGCCATATGTTAGTGTTACCTTAGAGTACTACACATCTTGTTATGCTAACTCTTTGGTTGCTGGTCCAGTTTCGGGTATGATTTACTTATACCTGTTATTACTTTGTTTTGCTACTTATCGCTCATACCAGATTTTTGTCTAACCCAGAGTTTTATGTCTCTTCTTATTACTCTGGGTGCTCCTAAACGAGTAGACTAGAGACAGGTTAGGTGGTATGCACGAGTAGCTGTCCGGAGACGAGTAGGTGGCTCCCACGTACTATATGCATATATTCTCCATGTGATGTTGATGGTCACTGCTTTGGGCATTAGTAGTGTACCTTTCTATTTTGCTTTAGAGACAGTATTTTTAAAGTTGTAATAATGATGGTTTGGATCATAAGCTGTATAATTGGATTTCCGCCGCTATGATGGTTAAGTTTTCAGCTTATGCACTGTCTCGCCTGTTTTATGTCAAGTTATGTTACTACTTTATTTTATTCCATGCGCTGTGAGATATACTACAGGTTCCTGTTGGTTCATTGCTTCAAATCCCTTTTCTTTTGATGACCGTTCCATGCTGGTTGGACATCGGTACAACGCATTTCAGAGAAATGTCGGCTGGTCGGGGTGGATCATCACATCATCTCTTCGATTAATGATTTAAGATGCCTACATTCGTTGGTATTGTAGCCCGGCTGATTGTGGAATTGGCAGAAGTTTCCAAAGTTTGCTTGATCGTCACCTACTCTCTGAGGTTTTGGAATTGGATAATTTTTGGTGTCTTTAGTAGCAGCAAAGATGTTCTCTGGAGTTTCTGTCAAAGGGGTTAATTCAGAATTCTTGAATAAGCGGGGTTCCTACTGTTTCGATCATCCCTTCCGTCATTTCCCCATTTTTGACCACCCTCGGGATTCTTCTGATCGTATCGAGTAGCATCATTTTTAGGAGCTTCAAGAAGTTGGTTAGCATCAATAATCTGAAGAGGAACAGGATTGTTGTCCACTCTCATATACTCCTCTGCTTTTTTGTAGAATTTTTCAAGCGTGTTTGGTTCTTTCATTTTGATTCATCTACCGAATTCGCTCTTCTCATCTATGGCGCTGATTAGAGACATGAGGATATTGCGAGGCTCTGGATTCCTCACTTCAGACAAGGCAACATTGAATCAGCTGAGAAAAGCTTTAGCGAATACCCCTATATTCTGCTTCATTGTTGAAAGTGTTATGGCATCCTTAGCTTTAGTAGCATACAGGCGGAACTGCTCCTTGAACTTTTTGGTTATGTCAGAGAACCGGTCTACGGACTTAGGTGGTAGCTTTGTAAACCATAGTGATGCAACACCTTCTAAGTAGAGAGGAAAGTATAGGCATCTCATCTTATCTGTTGCCTTTGCTGCGCTCATATGCCACTCGTACTTGAACAAAAAATACTTAGGATCAACAAGGCCGTTGTACGGAGGCAAAGTTGAAGGATTGAACTTCCTTGGACACTTTGTTTCTCGGATTCTCTTGGTAAATGGATTTCTATCTGAAGAGAAATCCCAGTATCTTTCATCATCATTGCGAGCTTGATTTCTCTTCATGATTTGTTCTATCATATCCGAGATGTACTCTTTAGTGTTATGCCGCTGTGCGAAGCTAAGTTCTTTACCAAATGTTCATCTAGGAAAGCGATTTTGGTTAGAGAACTTAGGACCTTTACCTTCCTGAAGAGGAGGTGCCCCCTTGGCGGGACCGGTAACCCTTTGAGCCTTTCCCTCGGAATGATTCTTAGCTTTTGGTTTTAAGTCTTCGACATTAGCCTCGTCTTTGTCGCCCAACCATTCGTTATCATCTTTCATGTTTTCGTTGCGATCATGGTTAGAAGCAGATGAATTGGCATTTTCTTCAAGATCAACATTCACCTTTTAAGGTGGTGGATTTGGTCGAGCGTTAAGGATGGTGTCAAGTTTTTCCATTATATCCTTGGTAGAAGCATCCACTCGCTGGTTAATATTGGCAACGACGACATCGAGTTCAGCTTTAGTTACTCCGGCTCCACCTATTGAGTTTTCTTCAACTTCGAAGCGGTTAGTAAGCGATGTAGATTCATTAGCAACATTGTTGGTTTCTTCAATGGATTTGCTTGTAGTCTTTTTTGACTTAGACATTATCTCAGAGAAGGTTTAGAACTTCAATTCAAGGCTCTTAAGACTGAGAGAAGCACGAATGAGGCCCCACGGTGGGCGCCAAATGTTAAAACCAAAATTGGTCACAACACCAAAGGTGCTATTAGAGCACTTCACTAAACGGTTAGAATTACGAAAATGGGGCCACAATCACTAAGATCAAAAAAGTAAAGAAAAGGGAATTTTATAGTGGTTTGATATAGAATAGATCTACGTCCACTTTGGAAGCGATTTCATTATTATATGTGAGTTTACAAAATACATGAATTCACTCATATAGTTCATCTCTCTCTTTTTTCTCTTTGTATGATCTAGATTTCACTTGAATTTGCAAAGGAATCGGTGAGATCTCTTACTTTGTGATGGTGGATATGTAGATCTTCGATCACTTTAGCAATTTAATGATCTTCATGGATTCCATGGTGATTTAGCGTTATATCTAGGCTTTAGAGAAGATTAGCGGAGATTAGAGTCGCTTGGATTGAACTTGAGAGAGAATTAATGGTGTTTGGAGAAGATGAGATCCACATGATGTTGGAGGAAGATGGAGTGAGCTTGGGAAGCCATTAATGGAGCTTGGGGAGCTTAAGAATAGTGGAAAACCGAAAATGACAGCCCTTCGGGGTGGCAAAAATCGGTCCCTTGAATGGTGAAGAGTGGGCTATTTATAGGTGTAATTTGAGGGTAGTGGCAGAGCTATAATTATGGTGTGCAGGGTTTGGGTCGCACATAGAATTATTTACGGAACTTCCACTGGACAGCTGTATATAGCTGTCATGATATGTACGACCGACCTCCTCTATGAAAATATGAACGAGCGACCTCTCATGAACATGTGACCGACCTCCTAATTTACGCCCATGCCACTTTGTACTTTTGTGATCAATGATTATTTGCTTTCTCTTATATTACCACATCTTTATGCATAAGAAGTACGTCCAGAACATGCTGATGTGAAGAGCCAACATGCCAGGAAGCTGTTCGACCTGTTCTCTAGTGATGCTGATGTGGCACTGTGTGACCGACCACTCAAGACATTCTGCTCGACCAGGAAGTGTGCGTGTAGATTCAATGTGCATGGGCGAGCATTGTATTCTTCTATTATGCAAATATGGGATCAATAATTACGGGTTTGCCATTGCTTTTAAAAAATTCTGCTGGACCAAACTATTCAACCAAATGTTGCAAGCAAATGCCGCTCAACCCAGAGATGGTGAAGCTTCTCGACCCCTTGTTTAACTGGACTGCTCGACCCGTTGAGCTCGAGCATGATGTACGACCTATTGAGCTTAAGCATGGTGCTCGAACATGCTGTTCGACCCTTGAGCTCGAGACGAACCAGGTTGCTGGCGCTTGACCATCCACTTGAGATGCTACTATGAGCGACCCCTCCGGTATGGTGCTGATCGACCCTATGATGAGGTGCATGAGCTCTAAACAATCCAGCAATGAACATGTTCATCCACAGGTATATGCATGTTTCTGTATGTACTTGTGCATATAAACGAGCTGGTCCATGCACAAGAGCTAATTCTCCTTCCATATTCTGGTGCATATAATTATTACAATGTGTGAGCCATGCAGTTTACATTGATGCATATGAGTTAGCTGATTCGAATGGCCTATATGCCACGTAGGCGGTGGGATTTAATGCAGCACCAAGTCAAAGGCTAGTGAGTGGCTTTAATACTTGCTCGACCGATCTATTGTATAAAATAGTACCGACCAACTCATAGTTTCAGAACTGTCCAACCCAGGCAGCAATTTTATAAAATGACCGATTCGTCTGCGAAGTACGGGTTCGACTCGACTGCTCCACTAGACTGCTGACGTATCAATTTTTGAACCGCGTAAATAACGGGGTTAACAAAAAGCTTTCAGATTAATACAATACCTTCGAGTAGACATTTTAGAGTGAAAAAACTTAGAATTTGTATTCCTCTCTTGAAGAAATTACACTTTTGCTTTCTGCCTATAATTCAAAATTTTAATCTGTTTTTGGATCATAAGCTGATGTTTATCCTCTAACATATACTCATATAACTCCACATTTTCTGGTTCTAAATCTGCTGCAACTTCACTTTCATTGAATTTATTCTCAGCTTCCCTTAGAGGAGCATCATATTTTACTCTAACTCTATTCCATGCTTTCAACTCCTTTTTACAAGCTTGAATTTTCTGCATAACTTTGTAGCTTGGAAAATCTCACACATTATCCATTAAACCCTTTTCTATAAATTCCATGTACCCTGTCTTAAAACACCAGTCATTACAATATCTAAATGGAAGCACTTTAGATTTAGCAGTAGGTATAAGGTCAAGCATTAATGGATTATGATCACTAGACATTTGAGTTAAAGACAGAGCTTTCACATCATTATATTTATGCAAGCATGAATGATTAACAAAGATATTGTCTATATGATTAGCAATACCTCTTCTCTTCCATGTATAGTTGAAACCATCAGCTTTAACTTTTATTAAGCCAGATTGATCCAGACAGTTATTGAATGCTCTGAGTTGCCGAAATGGAATAGGCAAACCTCCTCTTTTATCAAGTGGAGAAGTAGAGTTATTAAAATCACCAATAAGAATCCAATCTCCACTAACCACTCCTGATTCAAGGACGATATGCTGCCATAGCTCCTGTCTTTCATAAAAACTATTACTTGCATAGACTACAGTAATTAAAACTCTCATACCTCCTGTATTACTAGCTACCATAGTTACATGTTGCTTAGAAGAAGAAATAATGCTCATAGACCAAATATCAGAATTCAAAATAAGTAATATTCTACCAGAGAAAGATTCAACTTGATGAGGAATATAACCCCAATTAGCAGGAAGTAACCTTCTAAAACATCTCAAATTAACTACACTAATTTTATTCTCAACCAAGCCAACAGTAGTTGGCTTAAACTTCGTCAGAAGAGATAAATAATTTCACATACGAAATGGAGAATTCATCCCTCTGACATTCCAGCTCATAATCGTCATTTAATAGTCATAGAGATCCTAGTATTTCTTTTAGATGGATCTATTGAGGTTGAGGTAACTTGTATTTTCCCTTTCACATGTGCCATGTACTCACTGTTCTTACTTACACTTTGAGATACATCTTGATTTTCTTCTTCAATTGTAGCCTCATTCCGATTTTCAGCAACATGATTTAAATCATGTGGTAGAATATCCTGCGGCAAACCTTCATTTAAAAAATCCAAATCCCCTTTATCATTACCATTATCGGATGTAGAAGCTTCATTTTGAATGTTTGAATCAGATTGAATGTTTGAATTTGTATCAACTTCTGCCAAATTAGAATCCATTTTTATCCTGCTTTACCCATGATGGATCATTTTCTAGATCATGTACTAATGTATTATGCCCAAATACTTTGCATTTGTCACATCGAGGAGGAATAATTTCATATTCAACTCGAATTTCCTTATCAATATCATTACGTAGTTGAATAGGAATACTTTCATGCAACTCAGCTGCAAGATCTATCGAAACAAGCACTCTAACAAATCTTGTAATCCTCTTATTCACAGTATTATTATCTATGCATATAGGTTCCCCTATAGAACTAGCAATCATAGACAAAGGTTTGTCTGACCACAATTCCATATCCATATAAATAGCTTAAGTCAGATGTGGACCTTATCGAATGTGAAATTAGCAAAATCATATCCAGGGTACCGTTTATCAATAATCAGTAAATATCCAAAGTAAGAATATTTAGATGATTGAATCACCAAAGAAAAATCCATAGAATCCTCAAACTAAACAGTAAAGTGAAATCCATCAACAGTATGAACTATAAAATTACCTTTCAGCCTCCAGTCTTTACGAATATAATCGTTCAATTTCATAACAGACAATCTGAATTCAATCAGGTGCAGAGCAATCGTATCATGCCATACTTCCACTGATTTATTAAAAATCTCCTCCAAAATGAAAATACGATTTGCTGATGGTTGCGCATACTTAAGAGACTTCGATTTACTCCTTGATTAACCTTCGCTGAAGAATCAGCTGAATTAGAGCCAAATTTAGATTGAAACGAATTGCGATTCAGATTTGAAGAAGAATTAGATTTAGGAGGGAAGGGATCCCGCTTGTACGCCATTTTTATTGAAAAAACTATTATATATATATATATATATATATATATATTATGAGGAGCGATCAGGGATGCCCCTGTTTTCAGTGGCGGAGCCACATGCAGCCCGGGTAGGGCACGTGCCCCTCCCAGTATTTAAGTTTTTTTTTTTGATTTAATAATCAAAGAAATCGGCAAGATACATTGTAAGCTTTTTCTACTATTCAATCTATGTAGCATGTCTTTTTTAACTTCTAGCAAAATATTGTTCCTTCATTAAAATATACTTTGCTCTTGAGAAGGGAAAAATGTTTATGCCAAAACCTGTTTCCCTTACAATCACTAAAACAAAAAAAAGGCAAAACTGTTTTACTTACGCTTGATAATACATTATGAAACCATTTTTTTCCTGGGTTTTTTGACCCATCCAGACCCAAAATCAGCTACCACATATCTATAAAATCAAGTGCCTAGATCTGAATTCAACCCAGTTAAAGTACTAATGGATTAAAGGAATAGTCGCAATGGAACTCGACTATTGTACTGAGTATGACGTAAAGTCTAAAGAAGGTGGAGCCTTAGTAGATCTCAAAGGAGGGGAAGGAGGTGGATGGAAGGGAGGGTAGGGAGAAACAGAAGAGGAGGCGGATACATGAGCATGATTATGACTTTTTTTTATTGAATACAATTATAGAATGATGAAAATGTCAAAACTTTTGCAAATTAGTATTCCATTTGTCTAGATTTTTGGAAACAATAAGAAAAAAGGTTCGAAATTACTACCTTCAAAGCATGACACTTTTCATTGTAGCCCTGCCAATAGAAATTACTGGTTATGCTACTGCCTGTTTTGCAGCACCCCTGTTGCACCCCCTATCCGTTCATGACCTACGGCAATCCAAATCCAACGAGAATTTGTAGACGTTTAATCCATACATATATAACAATCTATCCAAAATATGAGTTCGTTCCGACATTCGTAACATTTCCAAATTCATAGCTCAATTATTCACCGTTCATACATCTATTCAAACCGTTAAATTTAAACATCAAATATGTTATTATACGAATGTAGGCATGAGCTCAAATTTTGGGCAGATGCTAATATATATGTGGATTGAACATCTACAAATTCATTATACAAATGTAGGTATGAGCTCAAATTTTGGGCAGATGCTAATATATATATGGATTGGACATCTACAAATTCTCGTTGGATTTGGGTCGCCGTAGCTCAAGGTAGGGTAGGGGTGCAATAGGGGTTCCCCCAATCGCTCCTCTGTATATATATATATATATATATATATATATATATATATATATATATATGTTACATGCATGCATCCTGAGAGGAAAAGGAGAGGATAGCTTGCTGTGCTTGTGAGGAGTGAATTATTGTGGTCATTTCATGCGCAGCGGAAGAATGATTTTGTAGATAATGGAAAAATAAGGTATGTATGTGGCTAAAGAAATGAAATAAAATGTCTGTCCACTTTAGTATCTTGCATGAAAACATAGAGAACAGAAAAAATAAGGTGTCCCCCTTGCGTGTATCCCCTGTACCCAACCAGTCGAACCTCTTATTTTCATCTTTTTGCAATTAAGTCAAAGAAAAAAGGCTTAATTGTAAAAAGGTGGAGATCACAGGGTGCTAATTGGTTGGGTACACGGGGACAAGGAATTTTATTTACAGGGGATTTGAACTCATCCCCCTTTGCCTTGCATGTATTCTTGGATATATAAAGAAAACCATGCCTTAAGAGCCAAGTCTTCCCATTGCACACCATAAATGCAAGCATGCTTTATTAAATGCAACGCCACAAAATAGGCAATGAAAAGTGGAAACAATGATGTATTTAATATGGTTTAAATTATAAGGTTTTGTGGACCTCGCTACTAAGTAAAACTCCGTTCACGTACGAACCGTTACGAACATAAATAAAAATACGGTCTTGTCAAGTAATGCACCATGATCCCAAAACTATAATAAAATAGACAAGTTATCTTATTTTATGAAATTTCAAAAACGCTGATATAAGGCATAAAATATTTCAAACAAAAAGTTTTTAATTTCCCAAATTAAAAATTACAGGAAAAAATCTATAAATTAAATTAAAAATACGTATTAGAAAATCTTTTCCAAATTTAAAACCAACGTTTTATTATATTTAAGTTCAAATTTAATGACTTAGAAATGCCGGTTGCAATAGATTCTGTTTAATTAGGTAATTCTTCTAGATAATTATTTATTTGGTTAATCATTCATTTAAAAAATCGCTAATTTTATTTACATGTCATCTTGTGCATATGTGATCATATTTGGATATCACTTCCTCCATTGGACTCATATTGGTGAACTTTACGCCATGGAACACGTTTGGGCCGATTTGGTTAAGGTGAGTGATATTGTCTCTCGCTAAATTGTATTTGTTTTTATAGTTTAAATATGATGATTTAAACTGATTTCTAATTATAAAACGTAATATTCAGGATAGCTGAACCTATTAAATAATTAATAAAAAAAATTAAAATGTGATTTGTAGTTTCACCCATGATTTTCATATTTTACCCATTTACAAACTATTGAGACTATTTTCACCGCGCTATTAGATTTAGACTATTTTGACATTTATTTCGCTTTGATTACACGGGTTGATTCTACTTAATTCATTATTCCTATTATGGATGTTAGTATGCTAGTTTCAGAACTTATATGACTATTGGTTGCATGATTGAATTGTTTACTTAGTTTAGCTTAAAACGTCATTCGTAGATGATATAGTATTATGCAAAATCTCATTCATTGGAGTTTGAGGTTTTTATTGATCGAATGCACATGTCCGTATATACTGATTGAATGGACAATGATGATAAACTCAAACGGATAAGACAAATCAGCGAAGAGGCTTCAGAGTGCATAGATGAATTCAATGATGGAAGGTATTAGAGCTTGGCAATGGATTAGAAGATATAGGGACACCAGAGCTTGGTCGTTGACCTAAATGTGGAGGATGGATTTGGCAAAGAAGATGGATTTCACAACGAATGTCGGACGTTTCCCCTAGATGTGTATTTAACCAATCTTAGTTAAATATATGATCTAAGTAGGCATTATCAATTATTATGGAGTGGTCAATATCAACTAGTATTATTATTGGCCACTTTAGTTAATTGGATGTAAACGAGGGTGATTCCATGATGGAGAGCAATGATTTTGACGATGGATGGCGAAAACCTAGGATGTAGAGTGATGCATTGGATCAAGTGAAAGCTAATAGAGAGGGCTGGGGAAAGTGAATTTAGTTTGGCGACAAGTTGGTCATTTAAATTTGGTCCCGGCCAAAAAGACTCCAAGTTGGGAGTCATAAGAGTAGTTTCGGGAATAGACTCTGCTACAAGAGACGTGCGCCAAGGGATTTTATATACTCATGGTTTTAACAGTTAGTCGTAAAGAGGAGGAAGTGGGTGCGATGTTCATTTAGTACCACGTCGGCTTTCTTATCTTCACGTCAGAAGATCTATGGCGTTCACCTGGATGGGTCCTTACCATGCGGCGTAAAAATTGGTACTATCTTGGTCCTAGCCGGCTGAGTGGCAAGGATTCAAATATCATGGAAATTGAGCGTTACCATATGTACAAATGCATTAAGTGAGTGAATGTGAGGTTAGATGATGGATGTTATGTTTTCTTGATCACTTATCACCTTAGGGGCATCATGTGATGTGGATATCATCGATTTGGATATCCGAACACCCTTAGTATAATAATGTATGATACACCTATTATAATTATCACAGAATAGTATATATTTTTATATGTGCTGACTCTGTGGTTGTAGGGACATAACTTGAATGATTCTCTATACCCTTGATGACATTTGTACTGTTACGACTTCTATAGTACATTGAGAATTATTTATCGCTCATATCAGACCGTTGTCTGGCCTAAGGTTTTATTTCCATTTTATTACCTTGGGTACTCATCGTCGATGCTAATGAGCAGGCCAAGTAATAATTATGAGTATCATTTGGAGATGCATAGGTGGATGAGTAGGAGATAACGTCTTTTCATACTTACATTTGTATCATCTTTGTTTATTCCACTCTGTGAGACTTTGGGGTTTTAACCGGTTATTCTTTGCGGAGACAAATTATCAGTTTGAGTTAATTTATCACTTATATAAACTCTATTACTATTTTATATAACTATGTGAGCCTATATCCTCTGATTATTTGGTTTAGTATATTATCATAACGCATATTTTATATCTATGATTATTGCTATTATATGTTGTCTGTTGAACTGTGTGATTTACGATAGTTTCTGTGATTTTGTTTTTGTTCTATTCCTACCTCCCTCTTCTTTTATGTTTCCAACTTTTATTTCCCTTTTCTCTTGTTTTCTACTATATCTTTCTATTGACAACTTTAATATATCGATCGGGTGCTTGTGCAATGCAATAATTTCTAATATGAGCAGCTGTGGTGTATGACGAGTATCCACAGGAAGAAAATTTTGAAAACAATAACTGAAGCTTGAAATTTAAACATGTTACTATAAGGGAAATTGTGAGGACGTGATTTCTTTAAGGAGGAATACGTAACAACCGTGTTTTTGGGTACCAGGGTGAATAAATTTTAATGAGATTTATAATCTAAGATTAGAGAAAAATAAGATATGAGTTTGAGAGGTAAAACTCTCATAATCAAGTGTATAAACAACAGAGTTTAGGGATTTCATGAGCAATTTGTGCTGGAGTAGTAATTATAACCACCCGAATTTTTATGATATAGTAATTAATTAATAATAGAATAAGGGGGTGAAATTATAAGAATTTAACTATGAAAGTTGCACCATTATGTCCATGGCAATTTTATGATAAACTTTTATATAAAGTTTATGAAGATTAGAGCTTATATGAAAAAGTTATAAAAGAAACAAATTTATTCTGGAATTAATAAAAGAAAGAAGCTAATTTTTTTCCTTTTGCATTCAGACAAATTTTACTACAGGACCTTTTCCACTGCGTCCGTTATGATTTTCTGGGTCGGCCCACCCAAGATAAACAACCCAAGTCATGACCGGAAAGATGTTGGAGGAGCCTGGCACCTATCTTTTGAATTAGGTTATGTTGGCATGTTTTTATTGGCCTATTTTAAATCCAAAGCTGATGTAGTAACCGCTGATTAGTCCGAGGACATGGTTGGTTTATATTTAAACCCTAAAATCAAATGACTAAGGACCTTTTACTCCACCTATAAATAAACCCTCAACCCCCTTTCATTCTCCACAACACATCTCTTCCTCAGCCTAGGCTAGTTCCTTTTTGAAAGACATGGCCGAATTAAATTAAATTTAAGAAGGAATTGAGATTTATAAATTAAAATATTTTCTATTTTTTATTCTTCTAGGGGGAGGTTCTGTCGGATCCACGATGGAAAGCTTTCTTGTGAGTTTTTATTATTATTTAGGTTTTTGAATGAAGTTTAGGGTAAATAGGAATAATAGTAGTTATGTTTATAGTTTTTTTTACTTATAGTTTATGTTCATTCCTGTTTTCAGTAATTCCTTTCTATAAGCATATAAATGGAGATGGGGCGGATTTCTCGTGCCCCATACCTGTCCCTGGATTTTTAAACCCTTCCCCAGACCAGCCCCATAGATGCGGTGCAGGTATGGAATTTTTGTGACGGCCCGCATCGCAACAACCAACATTTCCATGAAATGTGCTGTACCGATGTCCAACTAGCACGGGACGGTCGCTAAAGAAAAGAAAGGAAAAAAAAGAAAACTTCCAAAGGAACCTGTAGAATGTCTCACAGCTCATGGAATAAAATAAAATAGCAATATACTTGACATAAAACAGGCGAGACAATGCATAAGCTGAAAACTAAAACCATCATCAACATAGCAGCAGAAATCCAAATACAGCTTATGTTCCACATCATCATTATTACAACTTTTCATAACTGTCTCTAAAGCAGAGAAAAGGAAAGGTACGCCACTAATGCCCGAAGGAGCGACCATCAACAACACAGGAAGATTTCATATATATAGTACGTGGGAGCCTCCTACTCGTCTCCGGAACAGCTACTCGTGCATAACCAACTAACCTATCTCTAGTCTGCCCGTTTAAGAGCACTCAGAATAATAAAAAGAGACATAAAACTTTGGGTCAGACAAAAGTCTGGTATGAGCGATAAGCAGCAAAAATAGAACAATAACAGGTATACTAAACCATACCTGAACCTGAACCTGCAACCAAAGAGTTAGCACTACATACCGTACAATACTCTAAGGTGCCACTACACAGATGGTGTAAAGATAACGAGGGAGGGGGTGTGTATGTCATAGTGAAAACAAATCAAGCATAGCAACCATACTCACATCTCTCACTCAGTGCGTAAAGCATACGATGTCCACCGCTTCGATCACTAGACCTATGGAGGTAATGATGGAGTCCAACTTGTACAACTACTGCTACCACCAATCTTACCCTATGAAGTCATGACCAAACCTTTACAAATGACCCCACTTCATTGGTCTATAGCCCATTAGTCGTACCTAGGCCACTGTGGCCCTAAATCCGTCCACGTACCTCCCATACATAGTGATCCAAAGTCATAGACATCGACAACCCCATAGCACACGTCCCGCAGCAAAGCCCAACTCATGAAGCTAACTCGTTGGTTCCCAACTGGATCCTGAGTACAAGCTTCCCATTTGGACTACCTTTGCATCTCGGGTCTTGGTCTCCTCTAGATCGGTCTTCTTCCTTGCCCTCGGTTCGGTTCGGTTATACGCTCCCCAGGTTGGTTCGTGGTACACTCCGGTCCGTAGTCCCCTGGCGCTCTTCAGTTCGTGACCGTGCTTCCTCACCGGTTCGGATCGAAGGATACCCATTGGGTTCGGGTCGTGCTCCAGACTTCACGGCTGCACCCTCGATTCAGATCGTGTTCACCCATCGGGTCGGGTCGGTCTCCCCATCCAGGCCGTGGCACTTCATCGCTTCGTGGAGGCATCAGTTCGTGGCTTCTGAAGTGGTTTGTTTCGTGATCATCATTCACGAGTGGGTCGGATCGTATAAGATTCCACGAGCGGGTCGTGAGCACCTTTCACGAGGGGGTCGGTTCGGTAGGGGGCGATCCGATCCGGTTTTGGGTCATTTCCTGCAACTTTTCCAGCGACTGTTTTTACGCCATTTGACGACGTTTTCGACCAATCTAACTATTCTAATCAATCACATAGCATACCATATAGTCATAGAAACATATAGAACTGACCACAAACACCAAAAAAGCAATATGTTAAAATGGATCAAACATAGCCAAAAACCCTTGTTTTCCCCTTAATCATATTTAAGCAAATCTAATGATAGGATTAATAAAACTTAACCAAATTAACCCAAACTTCTAACAAAGGTCTAAAATGATATTTCGAATTTTCTAAACATTTTTCCAGAATTTATTAATGTATAAATTCGCTGATTAACACTAATTACACCTAATTTACCGTAATTAGTGAGAAACTATGCAAATCACTCACCTTAGCCACAAATAAAACTTTTAGAACTGAAACTCCACTGATTTTGGGCGAAAGCTAATGTCTAACAGCAGCTCTGACACTGATTTGGTGAAGATCTTCCTTAATTTGGCATTGCTAAGCTTAATCCTTGATTAGAGAGCGATTTTGTGTGATTTTAGGAAGTGGAGGCCATTGTTAGGGTCCCTATGAGGTAAATGACGGCTGGAAAACTGAAATAGAATGAAAACCTAACTCATTTCAGCCCCCCCATAACCCTAATCCCGAAATGGGTTACGGGCCCATTTGCTAATTACCCTAATCAGCCCACTAAGCAGTTTTTCACCTTCTGAAACTTGTTTCAGCCATATCTTCCAAACGGTGAGTCTGTTTGGCTAGTGTGACCACTCTACGGAATTGTAAACCATCATCCGAATCCTATAGAATTAGTTTTTGGTCAAAATTCCTATCCAGTCAAAAGTTATGGACGAAACAAGATCAGCTAGGGGCAAAACGGTCATTTAAAAATCGGCGAAAATCATGAACATGGGAAATGACCCCAATAGTCGTTCCCCAAAGTTACATGACCATACGACCTCATACGACAATGAAATAAATATTCTACGATCCTTCGACGCGTAGAATGCGGGTCGTTACATTCTCCCCCCCTTAAGAAATTTCGTCCCCGAAATTCCTTATCTAAAACATACAAAGGTACCCCGCATGCCTACCAATCATTCATAAACAATCAGACATGCAAATAAACAAAACAAGCCTATCCTAGCATGCGGAATAACAAAATCGCAATGAAAATCCTACCAGGCAAAGAGTTCTGGATACGTCTTCCTAATGCTCTACTCTGTCTCCCAAGTACAGTCATTCTCGTCCTCGCCCCACTAAACCTTGACTAGCTTCATCGCTTTCCTTCGAAGTTTCTTCATATCGTCCCCGACAATACGAATCGGCTTGCGATTCCCAACCGCCTCGGGTTCTACTTCGACGTCATCCAACTGATCAGGTGAAATGGTCACATCGGGGTTGTGCACGAATTTCCTTAACTGGGAAACATGAAATACGTTATGAAATCTCGTCATCTTGTCAGGAAACTCAACTTTATACGCCAAATTCCCAACTTGCTCAAGAACTAGGAATGGACCAACAAATCTTGGCGCTAACTTTCCTCTCCTTCCAAATCGAATCACATTCTTTAATGGAGAGATCTTGACAAATACTAAGTTGCCAACGGAGAATTTCAATTCTCTTCTCCTTCTATCAGCATAGCTCTTCTGCCTATCTTGGGCCGCCTTCATTCGCTGTTGAATGATCTTGATCTTGTCTGAAGTTTCTCTTATCACATCTGGTCCAAGCACAAATTTCTCACCGGTTTCTAGCCAACATGACGGTGAGTTGCATGGTCTTCCATACAAAGCTTCAAACGGAGCCATACCAATACTGGATTGACAACTATTATTATATGAAAACTCTACTAGATGCAATTGGTCATTCCATGATCCACCAAAATCCAATATGCAAGCTCTCAAGAGATCTTCTAATATTCGATTTACCCTCTCCGTTTGACCGTCGGTCTGAGGATGGTACGCGGTACTGAGATGTAATTCTGACCCTAGAGCCTCTTTTAAGCTCTTCTAAAACCCAATAGTAAACAACGGGTCTCGGTCACTCACAATGCTTTTAGGTACTCCATGCAATCTCACTACACACTTCATATACAACTCTGCTAATTTAGCTACTGTTCTATTCGACTTGACTGGAATGAACTTTGCACTCTTGGTCAATCGATCCACAATTACCCAAATACTATCGTGGCCTGACCTAGTCCTTGGTAACCCATCAATGAAATCCATTGACGCTTGTTCCCATTTCCATTTCGGGATTTCCAATGGTTGCAACAAACCACTAGGCTTCTTTTGCTCGGCTTTGACTAGCTGACAATTCATGCACTTGGATATAAATTTCCCAATGTCTCTTTTCATCCCTTCCCAGTAGTAAGTCTGCTTCATGTCTTGATACATCTTGTTACCACCGGGGTGTATAGTTAGTTTTGAGTGATGACATTCTCTGAGCACTTCATCTCTCAATCCATCGACATTGGGTACAACTAGTCTCCCATTCTTCCGAAGCCATCCTTCTCGATCAAGCCTATACTTGCTCATCTCCCCTTTGTCGATATCCATCTCTAACTTGGAGATGATTTCCAATAGGTTTGGATCGTCCCACTGACTGGAACCAATCCGCTCAATCAAAGTGGGTCTGATCGTCAAACTTGCTAACATTTCTGGGTCTAATTCGCACTTAGGTCTAAAATCATATCCTGCGATATATTCCAGTTGCTTCCATTCAAGAAAAATAGCCCCTAAACTGGAATGTCTCCTACTCAAGGCATCAGCTACCGCATTCCCCTTTCCTGGCGTATATGTGATATCAAAATCATATGAAGCCAATAATTCTAACCACCTCTGTTGACGGAGACATAGATCCTTCGGGGAGAAAAGGTACTTCAATGACTTCTGATCGGTAAACAACTCAAATCTTTCTCCCAAGAGATAATGTCTCCACATCTTCAATGCGAATACAATCGCTGCCAATTCCAAATCATGTGAAACGACCCAAACTTCCCCGTGAAGGAAAGCACGGATTGCTTTGAGAACAACACACATCAGAACACAAAACAGTAGAACATTTTATTGATGTTACAACAATTACATCAGAGTACAAGAATATTCCAGAGTTTGAATGAATAATATACATTGGAAATACAATATCAGAGTTTAAATTACATTCAAATAGCAGCGGAAAAATAATACAAAAACACAACTGAAAGAAATACACGGATACAGAGCTTTCTGAATATCGCTTCAGCCGTAGACCAGGATCCTATGAATAAATATCTGCAAAACCAAAACTACTAGCTACCCGTGTTGAAAATAGGGGCACCCAGAGTTTAGGTTAAAACCATAAACTCCAGGTCAGTCATGGGACTGGTATGAGAACTCAAAACAGTTATCAACTTTATTTTTAAAGTTGGGTAAATCAAGAGACCACGCCGCTTTCACGGAACGGGTTTCCTCCCAAGAATACAGTGCATAAAACATCGAAATTCTTTTTAGAAAAATGAAACCGCTATAAGGCTCAATCCCTTGCAACGTACGCCGAAGGATAGAGTTTTACCTTATAAGGGTCAAAAATGCTTAATACGCGAAATTCATCTTATATACCATGAGTGCACAGTGTAGAAAACAATTTTCGAATATAAATGTATCAAAACTAGGTGGCATAATATGTTATGTAAGCAGCATAATATATTATGTCACCATATTATTATGCAACTAAAAACCGTAAGCTTGTATTGAAAAATTGGATTTCCAGTATGATGGTTTCTGATTCGAAAGATCATTCGTGTCATGTATCTCCACGGCTTACGTCTCGGCAAGAGAAAACACCGTAATACATTCTAACTGCACTAGATAAGCAGCGATCTGCTCTACCCCCATAGGCTTCGGCTGAAACCCACGTCCAGAGTGGAGCGACTATGCTAGCTCCATTGGCTGACCCAATCCATTATATAAAGTATATTGGTCAGTCCAATCAGTCAAACAAATCGTTCACCATCATACCGTGGTGTGTGAGGCTCGCGAGGTAACGCTATACACAAAGCTATGCTTTGAAGCTGTGCTTTGGTCTTCAATCCACAAGGCCCTGCTTTTCAACAAAAGCCTTGATCATATGCATCTTAGCATGCCACATTGTCAGACCATACCATATCATTGATCATCTACCAATATATAACCGGGTGTTAAGCGGAGAATAAATTCTCCACCACCAAACAGCTATACGTTAAACAGAGATCAACGAATATAAAGGAATACAATGTCAGACACACAATCCATTTACAAGTCCATTCTGGGTCTGAACCAAACCATATCCGGTAGATCTCCAAGTGCGTTTGGATGATCACCAATTATTCCATCGTCTTGGGTGTACGGCCCAATCAAGATATCAATAACCATCCAAACGATGTGAAGAACTCTGGTCTTCAACCACCGTCTTTATCTTCGACTCTTGATCGACGTATTAATTAATTAGAATGGGTTAAACCCGGCCTTTCTGAATAATTCGCGTATTTTATAATCTAGTGATATAAAAACGCATCCAACGCCTCATTCCAATTCAGAATATTCTTTTTAATAAAATATTCTTATTTTGAAAGAAAGATTCCCATTAATTTTATCAAAGATAAAATCCTTTGAATTTATTCAATTCAATCCAATTAAGAATTTATTAAAACTCCAATTCGGTTTAAAATCATTATTTAATGATAGCCAATTATAAGAAATAATTCTTATCTTTAACTGGGTTAAAGAATTAGTGTCATTAAAAAAACAGTTCACAATAAACCCAATTTACATTTCATTTTATTCCAATTATTAAACATAATTGAAAACTCTAATAATCTTAATTAAAAGATTTATTCTTTTCTCGACTGGGTTTAAGAACAGTGTTATTTAAAACACTATTCACGGCAAACCCAAAATCCAATTTATTTTAATTCCAAATAAATATTAATTAATTGGAAAACTCCATTAAATCTTGATTAAAGATTTATTCTATTTCTTTATTAAAATAATGCTTTCAAATTATTAGATTTTGGAAATCTCTACTTTTTATTCTATTCATTATAGGATGAATAAAAACGCTCGATAAAACCGTTCAGGTTAAAATGGCGTTACAAGTTTACATAGAATTAAAAAGCTCAATTCATTATCTTATCCATTTATATTTTATTATGGGTCAGACCTCTCACATTAAGCCTGTAACTTGCGAATGCTGGATATGCCGGTTGGTTCCGGGCAGACTTATCCCACAAGTTGGGCTTAACCTCGTGTCATGGCCCAATTCGTATTTGGGCACTTGGACTTCTCACATTAGGTTCAACATTTGTGGCTGCTGGATATGCCGGGCGGGTCCGGGCAGACTTATACCACAAATGTAACCTGGCCTCGTGTCCAAGTACAATTATAATTGATAACTATAATTAATTCACTGAAAATATTATTTTAAAATATTATTTTTAAAATAAAGATATGATCTTTAAATTAAATTGTTACTAATTTTATAAAACCCTTTTGTTTCCGAATATCCTAACTGACATTTCAATTTTTAATGAAAAATTGAACTTTCTATATTATTATTATATTATAATAATAATCTTTTCAAAAGGTTCAAATTTTGAAATCAAACCTTCTTATCTTAACATACTGACCGTAAAGATGGAATCTTTTTAATTGAATCCTTTTTGTTATAACTTTTAAACAAAAAACTATAATCTTTCTAATTCATACGTCAATTAATTCCATTAACTGAATATTAAATTAAAATATTCCTTTAATTCAAAATTGGAATGAGACCCAATCCATTAACATATAAATTTAATTATATGGATTTCAAACATCGCATTAATTCCATAATAATGATAAAACATTCAATAACAGCCAAAGTGCATTTTAAACTAATCACAAGTGCGATGTGTAGTCAGAATATCAACCCAAGACCCGTGTGGGGTTTCAACCAACACAAATTCAAATAATATATTATTAATTGTGCCTTTGGACAATGTGTGAAAATTTATCATCCAATCAACATAAACAAGTCAGGCAACTTGTAAATGGCAGTGTAAACATGTTTTAAATATCATAAATGTCATAAAAACATGTTACATATTTCAAATTTCAGACAATTCACAACAGTTATCCAAATCAACATTTTATAACAAAAAATTTATTTATATTCTAATGTACATTTTATAACAAAAATGTATGTTTAGACTAATGTACATTTTTATAACAAAAATGTATTTATATTTTAATGTACATTTTTATAACAAAAATGTACTTTTATCCTAATGCAACATTTTATAAACAAAATGACAATTTATTTCTAATGTAACATTTTACATCAAAAATGTTTTTTTTTCTAATGGAACCTTTTTATATGAAATCCTGCATTACAATAAAAATGTAAATTCTAATGTAATCATACATTTTAATCAACATTGAATCATTTTATGTGAAATCTCATATTACATTAAAAATGTAATTTTAGTTGTAAACATACATTTTATCATCTTGAATCTTTTAATATGATCCATTCATACATTAAAATATACTTTTTTTAATGTCAAAACAATAATCCCAACTTAAATCTTTTATATGATTCATACTTACAAAAAAATGTAATTTTTATGTTAACACGAATTTTATTCAAACTTGAATGTCTCAATGTTCACTCTTACATAAGAATGTGATTTTTATGTTGACACTATTTTATTCAAAACTTGAATATTTTAATGATTCTATCTTACATTGAAAAAGAAAATGTAATATTTTTAATCATTCATCTACTACATTAAAAATGTAATCTTTTTTTTTATTCATTCTTGTATTACATAGGAAATGTAATCTTTTTACATTCTATCAAAATGTAATTCTTTTTATCTTGCATAAAGATGTAATCTTTTTGTATTATATAAAAAATGGAATTCTTTTTATATTACATAGAAAAATGTAATCTCTCCTATATTACACAAAAATGTAATCATTTCCATATTACATAGAAAATGAAATCTTTTGTATTACATAAAAATGTAATCACATGGAAAATGTAACCTATTCAATGTTACACAAAAAAATGTAATCATTTTGTATTACATAGAAAATGAAATCTTTTGTATTACATAAAAATGTAATCACATGGAAAATGTAATCTATTCAATGTTACATAAGAAAAATGTAATCATTTTGTATTACATAAAATGTAATCACTTTTATATTACATAAAATGTAATTCTTTTTAATGTTGCATAAGAATGCATTCTCTTTATATTACAAGAAAAAAGTATTTTTTTTATAACACATGAGAAATGTAATCTTCTAAATGTTACACAAAAATGTAATCATTTTTATATTATAAAAAAGTAAAATCTTATTTAATAATTCACTTGCATTAAATGTAAATTTTAATGTAAAATATTTTCATACAAACCTATTTCACCAAAGTGGTTTTTTTTCATATGAATCTATTTCAACAAAAATGAATAATTTTGTATTCGTCAACTTTAATACAATAAATGACATTTTGGATTTTGCCAATTCCAATAAAATAAAAATGGCATTTTTATTTTCCAATATAAATGATATAAAAATGGCATTCTTATTTTCCAATTTTAATAAATAATGATATTTTTAATTTCCAATATTAATGATATTTGTGTTAACAATTTCATTTCACACAATCATCATCAAATAAATAGATCTATATAACAGCATAAACCCCAGATCAAACCACGTATACAACCAACAGAATCTAACAGCATATTAGTGACAACACAAATAATATTAATTAATTTTAATTATATAAAAATAATAGAATTCTCACCTTCGTCATCTTTAGTTTGGCGATTCAGATCTAATTTTGCATGCAATTCTAACTGGCTCCAAATCGCTTCTAATCAGTTCTGAAATGTAGAGTTCGTCGCCACTATTCTCACGCAACTAAAATCGTTCAATTTCAATTTCTTATGAGGAAGATATGATTTTATAAATTAAAATGAATTAGCGATGGAACTACAGTGTTACAAGCCTTATTTAATTATACAGCCGTATGTTTTCAAAATTGTTCAAAACTTTGGATCAATCTTTCTCCAAATCTGTTGTATGAAATCTAGATCAGGTTGCGCGAGGTCGGAGGGCTTCTCGGCGTCGGTTCTCGGTGTACGTGCAACGGGGAGTGGTGAATCAGGTATGGATGGAAAGTTTGTGAAGAGTACTTCAAAAAGTTCTAAAGGTTGGAAGGATAATAGTGAGTGGGTGGAGAGAAATTGGAGGAGGAAGTTTTGAGAGGTTTAGGCCATTGAAGAAGAAAGAAGAAGAACGAGGCGGCGGCTAAAGAATGAGAAGCTGGATTAAGGTTTAAGATGTTATAAAGTAGGAGGTAATAACCCTTTTTATTTTATATTTTTATTTTATTTTATTCCCTACTTATGTCTTTACATATGTAGTAGGTTACAAATGAGACAAATTTGGTGACCAGACATGACATGTCAGCACTAATTTCTCTTTCAAATTCAAAAGTAAATCAAAGAAGAAAAGAGAACAAATGGAAAGGAATAAATGCATTTTTGATTGCTTGATACAGAATTGTGTGACTTCTCATATTTCAAAACATATAATATTAAAATTCCATAATTGAAGGAATCTTTTCAATGAGCAGGCGAGAATATAAAGAAGAGAAATATATATGTGGGCTCATTAGTATTTGGAAAGAAGCAAGAGAGAAAGGGGAAAGAAATTGATATGAAGGAAAGGAATAAATGCCATATTAAAAACATAACGAAGAGAGAAGGGCATTGAAAATTGTTGTAACTATTCATATTTCAAAATAAATAAATTAATTAACGAAGCTTTTACAAATTCTTAAATGTTACCTTTTTGAACCAATAGGGAAAGAATTAAGGTGGAGAGAGATGAGGCAATGATTTGTTCTTTATAAACGGTGTGTATGAATGCTTGGCTCAACACGAACTAACAGTCAGCGTTACTTAGTTATTTCAGAACGTTATAAATCCAATCGTTATGCACCATTAATTAAAGTTCAAATGGTAACGAATTTATAGCACAATTTATTTTCTTCCTTATATTGCGCATTTCTTATATAAATATGGACTAGCTTTCACAGCTTGTATTTACAAAGTTACATTCGTTGTTCTTTTTTTTTTTAAAAAAAACCATATTGTTTGGCTTATGTGCCAATCAATGCCTAATTAATTTCTTAACTTGCGTAATTAATGGTATATGAACCTAAAGACTTCTCTTTATATGCACATATTTAGGGAAATTCAAAATCATGTTCATTCAGTTCTATTTTTTTTAACATAACCAGTATTTTAAATGTTTCAACACTTCTAAACTAAAAAGATGAGACTTTTTATCCAATCTAAAATTACATTAAAAAGTGTATTTATAATATTCAACACTTTTAATCTAAAAAGATGAAGTTTTTCATTAAGATGAATTTTATGGTATGACAACTTCCAAACAAAGCTATGTTTACATTAACATGTTTACAGGTTCACAAATCAATGTTAATCAATGCCAATTATTAACATGTTTAAAATCAATGTAAAATAGCATGTTTTACTTAATAAATGTCATGTTTACAAATCAAAGCTAATTAACATATTTTTAAAACTAAGTGTTAATTATAAATCAATTTCATGTCTTGAATTTTCTAAACCAATATATTCTAAGTTATGTTTATCATTTATAACATGTTTTAACAAAATTTTCTTAAAATAAAATTTTAAATTAGTTCCGATTTTCCGGGTTGTTACATCTTGGGTATGATATCTTCTCTCATGCGGTTTCAGTTGCCGACCAACATAAGCTACTACCCTACCTCCTTGCATCAATTCAGCACCTAATCCGGTACCACATGTGTCTGTGTATACCGTCATCTCTTCATTCCCTCTTGGAATGACTAACACTGGCGCACACGTCAACTTCTCCTTTAGACCCTTGAATGCATCTTCGCACCTTCTGTCCCAGACGAAAGCTTGATTCTTCTTGGTCAACTGAGTCAACGGTGCCGCTATCTTGGTGAAGTCCTGGATGAACTTACGATTATATCCAGCTAACCCCATGAAACTTCTTACATCTGTCGCATTCTTGGGCGTAGACCAATCTTCTACCATAGCCACTTTAGCAGGATCTACGACAATACCATTCTCTGGAACGACTTGGCCATAGAATCTCACATCCCTCCTCCAGATGTGACACTTAGAAAACTTTGCTTTCAACTGGTGTTTTCTCAACACCTCCATCACTATCATCAAATGTTCCTTGTGTTCTTCCACTGTCCTCGAATAAACCAATGTATCGTCCACGAACACAATAACAAACTTATTCAATTGATCTCTGAATACCCTATTCATAAGATCCACAAAATATGCTGGTGCATTGGTCAACCCGAATGGCATGATCAACCACTCATAAAATCCAAACGGCGTCCGAAAGGCCGTTATATCTATACTTTCAGCTGCCACTCTGAGCTGATGAAATCTTGTCGCAAGGTCCAACTGGGAGAACACCCTTGCTCCTTCCAGTTGATCAAACAAATCATCTATCCGCGGTAGAGGATAGTTATTCTTCCTCGTCACCTTATTCAACTCGCGATAATCCACACACAATCGAAGGGAACCATCTGCCTTAGTAGCAAACACAACTGGTGCTCCCCACTCGGAGACACTTCTTCAAATAAATCCCTTATTCAAAAGATCGCTGACTTGCACCCCGAGCTCTCGCTGCTCTCTTGGTGCCATACAACGAAGTGGCATCACTATTGGTCTGGCATCTTTCACTAAATCAATACAAAACTCAGTCTCTCGATGTGGTGGAAGCCAGGTCACTTCCCCGAAGATGTCCGGATACCGGCAAAGTGTGACGGAAGGTGTCCGTATACGCAACCTAGAGCTCTGATACCAAGTGTGACGACCCGCACCGCACCAGCCGACATTTCCATGAAATGCGCTGTACCGATGTCCAACTAGCACGGGACGGTCGCCAAAGAAAAGAAAGGAAAAAAAGAAAACTTCCAAAGGGACCTGTAGAATGTCTCACAGCACATGGAATAAAATATAATAGCAATATACTTGACATAAAATAGGCGAGACAATGCATAAGCTGAAAACTAAAACCATCATCAACATAGCAACGGAAATCCAAATACAGCATATGTTCCACAACATCATTATTACAACTTTTCATAACTGCCTCTAAAGCAAAGAAAAGAGAAGGTACGCCACTAATTCCCGGAGCAACGACCATCAACAACACAGGGAGATTTCATATATATAGTACGTGGGAGCCTCTTGCTTGTCTCCGGAACAACTACTCCTGCATAACTAGCTAACCTGTCTGCCCGTTTAAGAGTACCCAGAGTAATAAGAAGAGACATAAAACTCTGGGTCATAAAAAAGTCTGGTATGAGCGATAAGCAGCAAAACTAGAACAATAACAGGTATATTAAACCATACCTGCAACCAAAGAGTTAGCACTACATACCGTACAATACTCTAAGGTGCCACTACACAGATGGTGTAAAGATAACGGGGGAGGGGGTGTGCATGTCATAGTGATGGCAAACCAATCAAGCATAGCAACCATCCTCACATCTCTCACTCAGTGCGTAAAGCATACGATGTCCACCGCTTCGATCACTAGGCATATCGAGGTAATGAGGGAGTCCGCCTTGTACAACTACTGCTACCACCAAGCTTACCCCATGGAGTCATGACCAAACCTTTACAAATGACCCCACTTCATTGGTCTATAGCCCATTAGTCGTACCTAGGCCACTGTGGCCCTGAATCCGTCCACATACCTCCCATACATAGTGATCCAAAGTCATAAACATCGACAACCCCTTAGCACACGTCCGGCAGCAAAGCCCAACTCATGAAGTTAACTCGTTGGTCCCCAACTGGATCCTGAGTACAAGCTTCCCATTTTGACTACCTTTGCCTCTCGGTCCTTGGTCTCCTCCGGATCGGTCTTCTTCCTTTCCCTCGGTTTGGTTCGGTTATACGCTCCCCAGGTTGGTTCGTGGCACACTCCAGTCCGTGGTCCCTTGGCACTCTTCAGTTCGTGACCATGCTTCCTCACCGGTTCGGATCGGAGGATACCCATACGGTTCGGGTCGTGCTCCAGACTTCACGGCTGCACCCTCGATTCAGATCGTGTTCACCCATCTGGTCGGGTCGGTCTCCCCATCCAGGTCGCGGCACTTCATCGGTTCGTGGAGGCATCAGTTCGTGGCTTCTGAAGTGGTTTGGTTCGTGATCATCATTCACGAGTGGGTCGGATCGTTTAAGATTCCACAAGCTGGTCGTGAGCACCATTCACGAGGGGGTCGGTTCGGTAGGGGGCGATCCGATCTGGTTCTGGGTCATTTCCTGCAACTTTTCCAGCGACTGTTTTTACGCCATTTGACGGCGTTTTCGACCAATCTAACTGTCCTAATCAATCACATAGCATACCATACAGTCATAGCAACATATAGAACTGACCACAAACACCAAAACAACAATTTGATATGTTAAAATGGATCAAACATAGCCAAAAACCCTTGTTTTCCCCTTAATCATATTTAAGCAAATCTAATGATAGGATTAACAAAACTTAACCAAATTAACCCAAACTTCTAACAGAGGTCTAAAATGATGTTTCAAATTTTCTAAACATTTTTCCAGAATTTATTAATGTATAAATTCGCTGATTAACACTAATTACCCTTAATTAACCGTAATTAGTGAGAAACTATGCAAATCACTCACCTTAGCCACAAATAAAACTTTTAGAACAGAAAATCCACTGATTTGGGGGAAATACTGATGTCTAACAGCAACTCTAACACTGATGTAGTGAAGATATTCCTTGATTTGGCGTTGCTAAGCTTAATCCTTGATTAGAGAGCGATTTTGGGTGATTTTAGGAAGTGGAGGCCATTGTTAGGGTTCCTAATAGGTAAATGATGGCTAGAAAACTGAAATAGAATGAAAACCTAACTCATTTCAGCCTCCCCATAACCCTAATCCCGAAATGGGTTACGGGCCCATTTGCTAATTACCCTAATCAGCCCACTAAGCAGTCTTTCACCTTATGAAACTTGTTTCAGCTATATCTCCCAGATGGTGAGTCTTTTTGGCTAATGTGACCACTCCACGGAATTGTAAACTATCATCCGAATCCAATAGAAGTGGTTTCAAGTCAAAATTCCTTTCCAGTCAAAAGTTATGGCCGAAACAAGATCAGCTAGGGGCAAAACGGTCATTTAAAAATCGGCAAAAATCATGAACATGGGAAATGACCCCAATAGTCGTTCCCCAAAGTTACATGACCATACGACCTCATACGATAATGAAATAAATATTCTACGATCCATCGATGCGTAGAGTGAGGGTCGTTACAATTTTGCCCATACCCGAAGCCCGCAAGTCAGGGTAGACCCGACCCGCCCCATGACCCAGTGAAATTGAGTCTAATATACACAAATTTAAATTCTTATTTTTTTTATCACTAAACGATAAATTATATACAAATAATAATGTGTTTAAAATGATAAGAGAATATAATTAAATGTGTTATTAAATAATTATTCAAAATGTATGCATTTTTTATTATATGATTATCATTGATGCAACTTAACACTATGAAAAATTTATAGCTTATTGACCGGAAGAATATCATATTCAAGTCATAACTACGTATACCTAAGAAAATTAGCAACTAATCAATATAGTTGTAAATTGTTTCAATGAAGTTTCAATAATGCGGGTCAAGTTGGGGAGAGTTAGCTATGCCCCAAAACCAACCCTGGACCCGGTCCTCCAAAAGCAGGTTGCGGGTCTACCCGCCCTAAAGACCCTATAGGGCGGGTCTAAACAGGTCAGAACAGGGGCGGGTCAAATGGGTTTGGACCCTAGACCCGCTCCGTTGTCATCCCTATATAAGCAGTTTTCTGTAATTCTTCTGTTTTTTCTAACATTTTCTGTTTAAGTAATATTCAAATTACTATAAATTATATTCTTGGTCTTCTTTCCCTATTAATTATCGGTTTTTTTAAGTTGTGGTTATGCCCAAATATTCCTAAAAGGCACATCTATGAGCCTGATGTAGGCATAGATTTATATGCCTTATTACATATGACTGATTATAATCTTATATTATGCACGCTTGTATACAACTTATTTCGACACTAATTATGCGCCTAATTCTATACGATTGATTATTATCCTTTATTACGCACGTGTGTGGGAAATCTGATTTAATAGGGATAATCAAGTATTTTGGGGCTAATTGGACAAATGTTGTAAAACTATAATAAAAAGAGAACGTCAAACAAATAATATTAAAACTTTATTGAGTTTGTAAAATGACTATGGCACAGGATGTGACTGAAAAATGAACTATGACCATATTTGCGTAAATATGATAATTGGGAAATCATAATAAGCAAACATGGTTTGTTTTTATTTTTTGAAAATTGGTACACTTTTCTAAACTTATAGAATAGTATATGCTAAGGTTAGCATATTAAGCCGAGCAAACTAAAACAGAAATACATAAAACACAAATACAAGCATTAAAAAGAAAACTATGAAATGAAATAACTATGAACCATGATGAGGTCGTGTCTTCCCACATTCATACGTGCAATCTGACCTTGCACAACTCCTCATAAACTCCACATCTCTTAACAATTACTGTAACGACCTGGATTGTTAGCTATTCAATTTTTAATATTTAAATTGATTTTAAATGTTGTATTGATTATTTAAAAGGATTTGATAAGGAATTTATTTATTAAAAACAACCTTGAACGTATAATTTACAATTAAATATAAAACGAGATCGTAATGACACGGTAGTTCGTAATTTATTGTTTTGAACTTCAATTGAATATACAGGATCCAAGATAGGTCAGAATTTTTTGAAACAAGAAACGTTTGAATCTATTAAACTGTATCTTTCTAATATAAGTGAAAAATCGAGATTTTGTCTTATAGATTGTAAGTTATGTCAAAATTGAATTTTCAAAAAGTCGCTGTTGAGTCGTGTATAAGCCATAAAGGTTTATTTAATATAATTAAATATTGGTTTCGAATTTGGATAAGATTTTTGAGACGTAGTTATTATTTAATTTGTAGATTTTTTCTATAGTTTTTATTCTAAAAATAAGCAACTTTTGATTTGAAGTATTTTACATCCTATATCAGCGTTTTGGGATATCACAACATAAGTTAACTTGTCTATATTATTATATTTTTGGGATCATGGCACATCGTTTGATACGATAGTATTTTTATTCTTGTTTATAACAGTCCATAAGTGAATGAAATTATGTGTAATGGGTATGCTAATCTTGAAGCTTCTATCGACAGCCAGTCCGTTCCTTCTAAATTAAGACAGTCCGTTCCTTCTAAATGAAGCCGCACTAAATCCTCTACAGAAAGCTTGAATTTTCTCTTTATATAAGCATTCCCATTCCATTTGCTAGCAAGCCTCTTCTCCATTTACACTAATTAAAACACGAACCCCAGCCTTTATTTCTGTCTTCTTTCTTACCCTAATTCGACTTTCAGTAAAATCAAAACCAGAAAATCCCCACTTCAAAATCCACTAATTCCCCAAATTATTCCTTCCGTTTTCATTCTCATTCGTGGTTTCCTGCAACAAAATTCGCAACTCCTAAAATGGAAATAAAATCCAAATCCATATGAAATCAGAAACCACTTGCTTCGTTAATTTTGTTTTCGCAAGGGCCTGAACTTCATATTTAAATTACGGAGTGCGATCATTGTTCTTGAAGTCGATTTCTTACTTTACAGAACGTCAGGGCTTCAGTTTTGGAGCTATAAGATCGTCGTTGTAAGAATTAGGCGGTGCAGCAGCGATTGTGGGGCGGAGTAGGATCGGTAATGGTTTTCTGGGGGATTTTCGAATCTAAAATTGTCGCTACCTGCTATGGGAAAGTCGGAGTTGGTTTTCACTGTGGGGTTGTCGAGTTTGAGTTGATGGTTGCCGTATGGTGGAGGACACAAAGGGGGGTTTGGTGGTGCTTTCAAAATAGGGGGTGGAGATCTGTAGTTCATCTGAGGTGAAGCAGTGGTGATGAAATGGTAGTTCGATATTGCAGCAGGGGGAGATTGCGAGTTTGTCAGTGGAAGAAGGAGGGTAGTGAGTTAAAACGTGGTTTATGATTTAAACTTTGGGTGTGGGTTCTCTGTAAAGGAAATTTAACATTGATCTTCATTTTTAAAATGGAAGGGGAAGTTTGAGTTCGGTAGAATGGTGAGGAGTTGATGGAGTTTTGTTTGAGACATGCTGTTGCAGGTACAAATTCATTTGCTGGAGCAAGAAGGAGTCATCACATATCAATCGTGATTAAGAACTAGTGATTTAAAGATGTTAATATAATTATATATAATCAATTATTATATATAAAACATGTAAAATTATAAAAATTAGAATATGATCATATGTTAACAGAATCAGACATGACCGGATCCATTGGAACCTTAACAACGAGACCTATGTTATGGAATCGACATGGCCGAAAGCAGAGATACTGGAATTTCATAGAAAATTTAAACGTCTGCTTCATTTTAGGCGGAACAAAAGTAGAGCTGTCAACTGAAAAACAATGTGAGTAAACTCACTAACTCTGGCTCGTTTATATTTTTATATAAACGAGTTTTAAATTTATTTATAGTAATTTTATACTGTGTGATGGTTGTTTGGATGAATGGTTGATAAAATTGGTTGGAATGGTTGATATAGTTATATCGTTGATCGATTATTAGTTCTGTTTACAATGATATTTCATATTTATGTGAAATTAATGTTGATTAACATCTGTGGATGCAGGGAAATAGGTTGGAGGGATCCAACTGGATTCCTCAACATTTATGCTACCATTTTATTCTATTTGTTGTATGATGTATTTCATAATCTATGATTGATTATGTTATGTTTGAATTACCCTAGCCCTAGAATTTTGGTATTTAAATACCGTGAGATATTCTCGAATATAGAAAAGAAATTTGTGATCTAAAAAGGAATTTGTTTCCAATACAAATTAAATTTCGAATGGTCTTGAAAATAGGAACTTGTTTTAATAAATAAAACAAGGAGCTGATTTTAAATGATATTATAATTTAATAAAATATTTATCATTGGGTAAATTATAATATAAATTCAAGTTTGAATTTTTATAATAAAATGGAAATCGGTTTTGAAACCCGTATTTGCAATAAGATTTGAACTTAGTGATTATAAAAATGAGGTTATAAATAAATGAAATAAAAACAAGATTTTTACCTGAATAATCCTATCAATAGAAGTTAATAAAGAGAAATTGGACTTTTGTAACATCCCATGTCCATTAATGTCACTCACAAAGGGAATGCATTAACTTTCATGAAGTATTATAAGTAAACAAAACAAAACATTACAAAACGGATAAGTAAAGTAGTACTTGAAAAAAAAAACTTATAACTTTATTGCAGCAGAAACAGAAATAAGTTTGGTTTACATCTTTCAAAACCATAATACCAAAACTCAAGTACACAAGTATCAGTCTTATACAAAATCCTTCAGAATACATAATTTTGAAGTCATAATACCCAACTAATGACCGCCATGAAAAGATAGAGTCAAAGCCAAGCAATACCACAAGCACCTCAAGCAGAGAGAATTTGAATCAAGCTCCTATGTTTCCTCCCTAAGAACCTGGGGGGGGGGAACGGAAAGAAAAGGGGCGAAAACAAACGAGGCAGACATAAAGTCTGGCGAGTATAGTTACTTTCAGCGTATGAACAGATAATAATTATCATGACATGTAAATAAAGCTGGATGAGAGATAGCAGTAACAGAAATAACAGGTATACTTAGGTTAAACAGAAGGAACAGAATGATATAGACCAAGCTATGCTTCTTACTTATATCTTACTTCTCTGCACTAATACTAGTATAACTGGATTATGTGTTACCCTAATGTTTTAACTGAAACAGAAACGAAGACAGAGTGATTCTCATAAAAACGGAATGCTAGAATTGGGCTTTTACCACCCAACAGAAACAGATGATGCAGAAGCAGAATACTAGTAATGGGTCTTTACCACCCCAACTAATGGGCCTTTACCACCCCAACAGAAACAGACGATATAGAAATAGAATTCTAGTAGTGCGCCTTTACCACCCCAACTAATGGGCCTTTACCATCCCAATAGAAACAGACGATTCAGAAACAGAATTCTAGTAATGGGCCTTCACCACCCTAACAGAAATAGACGGAATCAGGTGTACCCTAAATTCTACCCCAAGCCATCGGCTCCCTTATACATATATACTCTGTGCCGGCCAAGGGTGTATCATTCCCTAAAGTGGAAACCTATTGACACAGACCTATTTATAGATGTCACGGTGTCTTACATCCTCAAAGCAGACCAGATCCATGCATGCACATGACCCGGTTGGAATGCGCCATCAACACCCCTCGCCATTATCAGAATGTACCTCTTACAATTAGTTCAGTAAGCATGCCCGGACCCCTACCTAGTGTTGGGTCATAGTTTTGATACCAGAAAAGGGTTACTGACTAATATGGGTCCCACACAACAGATGACACAAGTAATTACCCCTCCTAACCTTGTGTCCCCAAACTAACAGATTTCAGATTTACTTGCTTACTGATTTCAGATGTACAAAGTTCAGATTAACTAGTTTTCAGATTAGGCATACAAGTTAACAAGTTTTCAGACTAACGGATCAGACGTACATATTAACAGACTTGCAGATTGTTTTACCTAACCTTGTATTGGACCTACAGATTTACGAAATGGGTTTATTAGATTCATCCGTCCAGTTGATTTAACCCTATCCACCCAACATATTTTAGGCATCATATTAATCTTAGATTTGCATTAACTAATTACTAATGCATAGACCTCTCACATTAGGTCGGTAGCTTGTGGCCGCTGGATGTGCCGGGTGGTTCCGGCCAGACTTCTGCCACAAGCCAGACCTAACCTCATGTCTAAGCATCTTTTAATTATGCCTACGACCTCTCACATTAGACTGATAGTTTGCGGTTGCTTGTTAGGCCGGTTGGTCCCGGGCAGACTTCTACCGCAAACTGAGTCTAACCTCGTGTCTCAGCATTCTTATTCTAGCCAATAAATTCATTCACAGATTATGCCACTATTAGACTAATTATGTCGTTTTTAACAGACTAAACTTCTTTACAAGTTGTACCAGATTATCCATTATCATGTTCTACTCAATTGAGACTATAGATTTACATACCCAAATTGCAGTATTCAGGTTTCAATAGATTTAGCAGATTAGGTAATTTAACAGATCTAATCATCCCTTAAAGTTCCATTGACATATCTCGCTTAATTATAAAATTAAGCCTAATTTTACATGCCCAAATTATGGTCATATTCACAATATAACATATGCCCCAACTTTTAGTTAAGTTTGCATAGTACAGAATATTTTCCAAAATCCCAAATCATGATACAAATTATGCTAAATTATAGCCTTTGATTACCGCGTATGTCAAATATCCAAAAATCAAAATTAGGCGTATTCACATTAATAGTTATCCCTATTTTAATATAAACATTTTTGGCCTAAGTCACATATCCCTCTTTTTTTCAAGTCATAGATCGTCATAAAATATGCCCCAAATCTAGATCTTAAATTATAACATGTATTATGTCCTCAAATTCATATCTTGAATTATAACATGCATTATGTCCCCAAATTTTGAGTCATATGTTATCATACAATAATTCTCCTTCTTCCAAATTATGAACCGTCATATATAGTATGCCCAGATCTAGATCATGAATTACACATATGTTGTGTCCTCAAATCAATTACAAATCAATTATGTCCAATTAATCAATATTTTCCCCAAATTTTGCATTCATACGTTCATCTCTTATGAGATTTGGCACAGGCTCGTGGTAGCCTGGTTATATAGACAGAAAAGAAGGAGGAAGAAAGAGATACAAAACAACCATAATAACATTAATAAAATAGATCCATAGGTACAGAAAATAGATCCGACAAATAGAAATATGCCAAACCTCAGATTCAGATTTATAACAATGTCAGGATCATAATTAAATTTCATATCTGAAATTAACTGTACTCACCTTGGTGGGATTCTAAAAGAAAAAGTATTGTAGTTGTTCTCTTTTAATCCTATTCAAATTTTGATTCGTAGCTTCTAACTTGCTTTCTAGTTTGCTCTCTAATTGGAGAAGGATGGTGGCTACACTAAGTTGGCCATGGACAGCATGACGGCTTCTTGCAATGAAATTGTGCGGTTTAGGGTTGAGGTTTGGAGTGTTTTTTATAGAAGTTTAGATTAATATAAGCAGTTAGATCAACCTAGGAATAATCAGAACCATCCAAGCCCTTTAGAGTTATCCAGAAACAGCCATCTATGCCATAATGAATCAGCAAATGTATTTTATATATATTAACAACCTTCTATTTTTTTTCTTCCCTTAAGTTAATATCAATTAACATGAATGACAAATTAGCACAAACACATATACAAACTAAGGTCAATTATATGTTTTCCAATCAATGCCATATTAACACACATCTACAAATTAATTTCAATCTATTCATGTTTACATATTTGTCATTTATGTCAAGTTTATATTTAAATCATACCCATAATTCAAGGTATCCAAATTATACCTTTTTTTCATGCTACTAATCACTAATTTACATATTTCCTATTTAAGAATAATTCTATATGTAAATTACCCCCATCATAATTACTATTTCAATTATGTTCGCAATTAATGGTATACCAAATATACCATTTCATAATACAAGATTATGAACCAATCTATGCCATGTAATTCCATATATATAAATATCTATTTATACATGCATAAATCTTTCTTTTCACTGCATACATCCACACATTTTTATTAAATTTGTATCTTTATAACATAAATGCACATATGTACATATATGCATCTATTTATTTAATACTTTTACCGTATGTATTATTGCTTTAAATCTCCTTATTTAGCGCAAGTACTAATATGTTAAATCTTTCTTACCTTTAATTTGTCACAAATCCAATCAGAGAAGGCTAAGTAAAAAATAACAATCTTTGACAAACAAAAATGCGCCACGTGCGCCACATGATGCGTACATGTCATATATGTATATATACATGTATTATATATATATATTCTTTTTATCTATCTTCCTAATTAACCATTTTCACACTAAACCACTTTTTGAACCGCGTTCACACTAGGCCACTTTTTAGCCATTCACCTAAAACAAAAATATGGCGCTGGCGGGGATCGAACTCTGTGCCCCTTGTATGCAAGTCACATGTTCCAACCAAATGAGCTACTAAGTCTTTTGTGTACAAACCTTAGAACAGTGCTAAACATTATTCTTTTCTCATTCCACTTTTTCATGTTTTGCTCCAATATTTAATTTAAAGATATATTCTTCATACGGAGTTCGATTTACGTAAACTCGGACTCTATCTCAAGCAGAATTTCGAGACGAACGCAATAGCGCTGTGCATTTTACCTAATTCTTCTTTTAAAAATTAATTATTCTTTAATTTGTGAAACTTAACGTTATAGAATTACGGGGCGATACATTCTCCCCTCCTTAAAGAATTTCATCCCCAAAATCTTCAAGTTAAGAAGAATGTGTCCTACCATCCAATCACCCATCTACTCAACTACCAAACACAGGCATCCATTGTCCTTAAAAGGTTTCTAATGTTGTATAAACACATGCAGAGAGTGTGTATATGTTTCTTATCTAACGCAAAAATCAGGCGGTCTACTGATTCAGTTGACCTCCTTAATGCGAGTTATGTCAGTGCCATGAATCCAATATGTATGCAAGAAATCCTATTTGATACATGTCGTTTCTATATGTGTGCGCAACCATTCATTCAAATGCCACATCCATGTGATGAGTCAATCATTTTTCATCCATAAAATTGAAAATGCACACATATCCATATGTAGTATGAGAGTGTTTTTGAGCCGATCTAATGCCTAGTGTGTGTATATGCATCCACGAGCAACCACTAGCAACCACTTGCAACCATCAAATATAAAATGTATCAAACACATGTTTACATCCATTAGTTTCTACCTAAAGGTCGAAGACTCGATCGATAGGATACAGTGGAGTGATAGAAGCAAGTACAAATTAAACAAAAGCTCTGTTCCCATTAGACATCGGTTAAGAGAATAATTCCTTAAGTATCAACCCCGAAGACCGAAATCAACATCAGATTGACACTCAGAGAATTACTCTCATTAAAAAATGTCAAAACTGGAAATCTACTTCATGCTTCGAGTAAAAAACCCTATCCTTTTCAGAAATATTCAGATACTTACAGACTATTGGTACAGATCAGATTATCAAATGATTCTTAGAAAACTAAGCATGATAAAACCCCACCATATCCCACCAAACCCAGAATGTATGCGTCATAGTCAACTTAACGCCCGGCACATATACCTTCTGAACCAGCCTGGTATCGGTACGCCCTCGGGTATTTCGATTTGATCAGCCATGCTGAAAGGAAAAAGGGAAAGATTCAAAATGGAGATTCGAAAGATAGATATATGGCTATTAGGGATTATATTTTTTTTCAAAATAAACTTTACTTTTGAAAGTAGCTCCTTCTAAACCTTTTTGAAAATAGTTTTTAAAAACTCTTTATCAAATCTGGTAACCTTCAGCTCTGATACAAGGTGTAACACCCCATGTCCATTAATGTCACTCACAAAGGGAATGCATTAACTTTCATGAAGTATTATAAGTAAACAGAACAGAACATTACAAAACAGATAAGTAAAGTAGTACTTGAAAAAAACTTATAACTTTATTGCAGCAGAAACAAAAATAAGTTTGGTTTACATCTTTCAAAACCATAATACCAAAACTCAAGTGCACAAGTATCAGTCTTATACAAAATCCTTCAGAATACATAATTTTGAAGTCATAATCCCCAACCAATGACCGCCATGAAAAGATAGAGTCAAAGCCAAGAAATAATCCAAGCACATCAAGCAGAGAGAATTTGAATCAAGCTCCTATGTTTCCACCCTAAGCACCTAGGGGGGAAACGGAAAGAAAAGGGGCGAAAACAAACGAGGTCGGACATAAAGTCTGGCGAGTCCAGTTACTTTCAGCATATGAACAGATAATAATTATCATGATATGTAAATAAAGTTGGACGAGAGATAGCAGTAACAGAAATAGCGGGTATACTTAGGTTAAATAGAAGGAACATAATGATATAGACCAAGCTATGCTTCTTACATATATCTTACTTCTATGCACTAATACTAGTATAACAGGATTATGTGTTACCCTAATGTTTTAACTGAAACAGAAATGGAGACAGAGTGATTCTCATAATAGAGGAATGCCAGAAATGGGCTTTTACCACCCAACAGAAACAGATGATGCAGAAACAGAATACTAGTAATGGGCCTTTACCACCCCAACAGAAACAGACGATACAGAAACAGAATTCTAGTAGTGGGCCTTTACCACCCCAACTAATAGGCCTTTACCACCCCAACAGAAACAAACGATTCAGAAACAGAATTCTAGTAATGCGCCTTTACCACCCTAACATAAATAGACGGAATTAGGTGTACCCTAAATTCTACCCCAAGCGATCGGCTCCCTGATACATAAATGCCCTGTGCCGGCCCCACAGACGGGTGTATCATTCCCTAAAGTGGAAACCTATTGACATAGACCTATTTACAGATGTCACGGTGTCTTACATCCTTAGAGCAGACCGGATCCATGCACGCACATGACCCGGTTGGAATGCGCCATCAACACCCCTCGCCATTATCAGAATGAATCTCTTACAATTAGTTCAGTAAGCATGCCCGGACCCTTACCTAGTGTTGGGTCATAGTTTTGATACCAGAAAAGGGTTATTGACTAATATGGGTCCCACACAACAGATGACACAAGTAATTACCCCTCCTAACCTTGTGTCCCCAGACTAACAGATTTCAGATTTACTTGCTTACAGATTTCAGATGTACAAAGTTCAGATTAACTAGTTTTCAGATTAGGCATACAAGTTAACAAGTTTTCAAACTAACGGATCAGATGTACAGATTAACAGACTTGCAGATTGTTTTACCTAACCTTGTATTGGACCTACAGATTTACGAAACGAGTTTATTAGATTCATCTGCCCAGTTGATTTAACCCTATCCGACCAACACATTTTAGGCATCATATTAATCTTAGATTTGCATTAATTGATTACTAATGCACAGACCTCTCACATTAGGTCGGTAGCTTGTGGCCGCTGGATGTGCCGGGCGGTTCCGGGCAGACTTATGCCACAAGCCAGACCTAACCTCGTATCTAAGCATCTTTCAATTATGCCTACGACCTCTCACATTAGACTGACAGTTTGCGGTTGCTTGTTTGGTCCCGGGCAGGCTTCTACCGCAAACTGAGTCTAACCTCGTGTCTCAGCATTCTTATTCTAGCCAATAAATTCATTCACAGATTATGCCACTATTAGACTAATTATGTCATTTTTAACAGACTAAACTTCTTTACAAGTTGCAGCAGATTATCCATTATCATGTTCTACTCAATTGAGACTAAGGATTTACATACCCAAATTACAGTATTCAGGTTTCAACAGATTTATCATATTAGGCAATTTAACAGATCTAATCATCCCTTAAAGATCCTTTGACATATCTCGCTTAATTATAAAATTAAGCCTAATTTTACATGCCCAAATTACGGTCATAGTTCACAATATAACATATGCCCAACCTTTTAGTTAAGTTTGCACAGTACAGAATATTTTCCAAAAACCCCAAATCATGATATAAATTATGGTAAATTATAGCTTTTGATTACCGCGTATGTCAAATATCCAAAAATCCAAATTAGGCGTATTCACATTAATAGTTATCCCTATTTTAATATAGACTTTTTAGGCCTAAGTCACATATCCCTTTTTTTTCCAAGTCATAGATCGTCATAAAATATGCCCAAATCTAGATCTTAAATTATAACATGTATTATGTCCTCAAAATCAGATCTTGAATTATAACATGCATTATGTCCCCAAATTTTTAGTCATATGTTATCATACAATAATTCTCCTTCTTCCAAATTATGAACCGTCATATATAGTATGCCCTAAGCTAGATCTTCAATTACACATATTTGTGTCCTCAAACCAATTACAAATCAATTATGTCCAATTAATCAATATTTTCCCCAAATTTTGCGTTCATACGTTCATCTCTTGTGAGATTTGGCAAAGGCTCGTGGTAGCTTGGTTATATAGAAAGAAAAGAAGGAGGAAGAAAGAGATACAAAACAACCACAATAACATTAATAAAATAGATCCACAGGTACAGAAAATAGATCTGATAAATAGAAATATGCATAACCTCTGATTCCGATTTATAACAATGTCAGGATCATAATTAAATTTCATATCTGAAATTAACTATACTCGCCTTGGTTGGATTCTAAAAGAAAAAGGATTGTAGTTGTTCTCTTTTAATCCTATTCAGATTTTGATTCGTAGCTTCTAACTTGCTTTCTAGTTTGCTCTCTAATTGGAGAAGGATGGTGGCTACACTAAGTTAGCCATGGACAGCATGACGGCTTCTTGCAATGAAATTGTGTGGTCTAGGATTGAGGTTTGGAGGGTTTTTATAGAAGTTTAGATTAATGTAAGCCGTTAGATCAACCTAGGAATAATCAAAACCATCCAAGCCCTTTAGAGTTATCCAGAAACAGTCACGTATGCCCTAATGACTTAGTAAATGTATATTATATATATTAATAACCTTCTATTTTTTTCTTCCCTTAAATTAATATCAATTAACATGAATGACAAATTAGCACAAACACATATACAAACTAAGGTCACTTACATGTTTTCCAATCAATGCCATATTAACACACATCTACAAATTAATTTCAATCTATTCATGTTTACATATTTGTCATTTATGTCAAGTTTATATTTAAATCATACCCATAATTCAAGGTATCCAAATTATACCTTTTTTTCATGCTACTAATCACTAATTTACATATTTCCTACTTAAGAATAATTCTATATGTAAATTACCCCCATCATAATTACTATTTCAATTATGTCGCAATTAATGGTATACCAACTATACCATTTCATAATACAAGATTATGAACCAATCTATGCCATGTAATTCCATATATATAAATATCTATTTATACATGCTTAAATCTTTCTTTTCACTGTATGCATCCACACATTTTTATTAAATTTGTATCTTTATAACATAAATCCACATATGTACATATATGCATCTATTTATTTAATACTTTTACCGTATGTATTATTGCGTTAAATCTCCTTATTTAGCGCACGTACTAATATGTTAAATCTTTCTTACCTCTAATTTGTCACAAATCCAATTAGAGAAGGCTACATAAAAAAAACAATCCTTAACAAACAAAAATGCGCCACATGCGCCACATGATGCGTACACGTCGTATATGTATATATGTATATATATATATATGTATTATATATATATATATATATATATTCTTTTTATCTATCTTCCCAATTAACTATTTTCACACTAAACCACTTTTTGAACCGCGTTCACACTAGGCCACTTTTTAGCCATTCCCCTAAAACAAAAATATGGCGTTGATGGGGATTGAACTCTGCACCCCTTGTATGCAAGTCACATGTTCCAACCAAATGAGCTACTAAGTCTTTTGCTTACAAACCTTAGAACAATGCTAAACATTATTCTTTTCTCATTCCTCTTTTTCATGTTTTGCTGCAATATTTAATTTAAAGATATCTTCTTCATACGGAGTCCGATTTACGCAAACTCGGACTCTATCTCAAGCAGAATTCCGAGACGAACGCGATGGCGCAGTCCGTTTTACCTAATTCTTCTTTTACAAATTAATTATTCTTTAATTTTTGAAACTTAATGTTATAGAATTACGGGGTGTTACAACTTTGAGATATTATTTAAATAATTTAATATTTTTTAAAATTAGAATTATTAAACAGATTTATAGAAATCAAATAAAGTTGATTTCAAAAATTATGGAATGTATAATATGTAAATACGTTTAAAAAGGAAATTTCGAATTGTTGGCTAAATAGAAAGGTTAGTGGAAATCAGTTATCCAGTTGACTGATATTTTCAAGTTGACCAAGATAACTGTTTCGATTAAAATTAGTCATTTGACTGTTTTCTTTCCAAATTAATTTAGTAAATAAAATTTTAATAAAAGTTGTTTAACTTAATAATATTTCCTGAAAAGATGATTATCTTTTCATTAACGATGTTTTAAGCCAATTATTGAGTTATTGATCATTAATGAAGTAAATTAATGTTTTAATAACTATTTAAAGGGGATTGACTACTCTATCTTGGTAAATCAAGAAATTAAATACACCATCTATAGCTAATATTTCAATTTATTGTTATTTGAATTAATAATAACTGAAGGGATTAATATTAAATCCAAACTTTATAAACACGTCTTATAAAAGGGAACGCCAGGCTTATGTGATGATTTTTAATTAAAAGGTTACTTAATAAAATTGTATTAAGTAAAATAATTGCAATTGAAAAGATACTCTATAATAAATCCAAATTTGATAAAATAAGTTATAAAATAGATTTTGAAGCAAAGGCAAGAGTTCTATATAAGTATTTATTTAATAAGGGAATTGGGTGAATGGGTTAATATTGGAAGAGAATATTCAAATTTGCAAAGGAAATAGGTTTAAGGGTTTTGTAAAAGAATAGAGTAAATGGATTTGCGAAAATAAATCCACGCCAAGTTATACTAAGTTACTAAAAGGATTTGTGTACAAATTTGATAACTGGATTTCGTAACGAAATTCAAGTTGTAAATAAAGTATATTAGTGGAATTAAGTAAGAAGTTAAGAAATGGAATATGGAAATGGTTTCCCATAATAATAACATATATATTCTAAATATAGAGAATGAGAATTTTTATTGGTATATTTGGAAATGTTTTCCAATCGTGATAAGGGGTATTTCTAGAATATGGGAAAATAGAAATTTTAATATTTGGAAATGTCTTCCAAGAAATTGTGAAATAGCTAAGCGGGTTTTGAAGAATATCGAAGTAAAAATATTGAAAGGAATTGGGAAACGGTAATTTAGTATTAATTAAATTGGAAGGGGCCAATGTTGTTTGATGGTTGACCGATAAAAATTTCCATTTGGAAATATGATCGTTGGGTGTATGGATGTTTTCTTTAATAGTAAATCAACGACTATCAAAGTTCTAATTTATTTTATACCTCTATTGTTAATACGGAGAGACCGATCGGATTTATTATCTTTAAACCACTCCATATTGGCATAAGCGTTGCGAATCGAATTATACTAAAGATAATTGAAGATGGAGTAAAATACAAGGGCTGTTTTGTTAATCCTAGGTACAAATTTCCTAAGATGGATTAATAGGATGGTGCCTTCGATTTTTCGAGACCCAGGACAACTTGTATGGACGAATGTCTGACATATTATTTCTAGATGATCACGTACTTTGATTTCTCCAAACGTGCCAAGTTTTGGTGGCCGAGAAGGAAACCTCTCTTGCTTAACACCCAGTGTATTTTTGGGGACGTCAATTAGTGATTTGACAGATCTGACATTGTGGCATTCAAAGTAAATGGTGGTAAGACATTCTTGGAAGATAATCGTGACCTCAAGCCTCATCAACCGGAAAATGACAGAAATCGGGTAGGAAGCATGGCCAAGTGGGTCATTCCCATTAGGGGTAGTATCACCTGATCTAGAGAAATTCCATTTGCTTCTATTTCTATTCACTGCTATATGCTCTCGGTAACGGTTGCTGATTACAACCGTTGGTGATAATATACTCGGTACACTCAAGTTAAATGAGTGGTCAACCATGTGTGACCGGGTTGCAAGATGTTCTTGTTAAGTCCCAGTGTATCCTCTCTAGAGTACACTGATCAGAAGGTGGTTCCATACCTTTTCATAGACGGAATCCAGTCTCCAATAATCGCCCTGCGGTTTTTGATTTTATATTACATGTGTGGAGCATGAGATGCAAGCGTTCCGCTAGATTTCTATTCATTTGATTTAGACATTATTACAATATCACTACTCACTAGTGTTAATGATATTTTTCATCAACACCGGAATCAGGTCAACGAGAATGGACCTAAGAGGTGAATGTTCTACTTATCCTTTGTGTTTTAGGTTGAATTACAAGTTATGGGTATCAGGACCAAGTTCACCGGGAAATCTAAGTTCGTTGATAACACCTAGGCTCATAGGAAGGGTTTTAAGTTGACAGGGAAGAGTCGATTCCTTCGACAATAGGTATGGATTCAGGGTTCGAATCCAAGCATGTATAGAGAGCAAACAATAAATCGAAATAATAATAATTAAGAATCAGTATGATAAACTCACAGTAAATACCATAAGAATAGATTTTCTCTTTATTAACCTTTCACTTTTCTTACATGAACAAAATTGAAGAGATTCTTAAATCGATCTCCATTTTTGGGGTTTTCTTTATAAGAGGAAGAGCACAAGAATTCTGATCCCCCTATAATGTGACCTCTGGGCTCTTATTTATAGGGAATTTGGGACCCGTTCCGCTGTTGGGCCATTGGGCCTTTAGGAGTCTTTATCGGCCGCCTTTTCCTTTGGTCTCGAGTGTTTTCGCTTCTGGCCGTTTTGAAGTGTTAATTATAGCTTTCGCAATGGAGGTTTCAGCTAGTCAGGAGCCTCTTTGAGATTGATACGCACTTGCTGTCATTGTAGCTCTTCGGCAGGTATTTTGAGTTCTCAGTTGCATACTCTCGGTCATGGAGTTTTTGATATAGGCTTTCGGTTTTCCCGTGAATACTTAGAGGAGCTTGCCCTTATTATGTATGTGGATAGCTGCCAATTAAGAATCACTGTCGGTGTCTGTGCTGAATAGACTAGTGTGGATAGCTTGTATCCTTCCAGGTTCCGTTTTTTTTTCGGTGGGATTTCCAGGTACAGCCTGCCTTTCCAGAATGCTGCCCCAGATGGTTCGTCTGTTGTTTATTGATCAACACCTTTTGGCATTTATGCAGTAAGTGTTCCGGTAACTGGTTCCAGATGATCTTCATGTGCTTCTGGTCTGACATTCTTGGTGTTTTAGCCTCCTGGTGTATCGGTATTAAGCTAGTTAATACTGAAGGCCCCTTTCGGGTTTCAACCGACGGTTCATCTTTCTTGGTTTCTGACCTGGATGGCCTTTCGTTGTAGGACCTCCCTACTGGGTTGACGCTGTTAGCAGGATACTGCCTGTCTGACCCCGTCGGATAGACCCTGCTGGCTAGGCCTCTTAGCTTCTATGGTCCTTTCTCTTTGGTAGGTCTCGATTGATGTCGCTTTCAGAACATTCCTCCTTATTTTTTACTCCTCTTAGTGTTTGACTTTACTTTCTGAAGGATTTCAATGTGTTTTTGGTTGTCCGATACCCCTTCACCGTTAGCCTATTTCATTGTTAATTCTGGTAGCAACATTTGCCCCCTAGTAAAGGGGTATTTTCGACTTTCCAAGTCAAATTCTTTGTCCTTTTCGAAGTATCATTTCTGTGTCTTTTGATCTCCCTCAAGCGAGGCGTTGATTGGCCTCTCTTTGTGTGGTCTAGATTAACTCTGAATTCTGAAAGCAAATTCTTTCTCTTTTTTTTAAAGTAGTGAAGCTCAACAAAGCTTCACGCCATACTTAAATATTTGCAGCAGCCAAAACAGAGTGTTATATTCAGTACAATCCAAAATTAAATGTCAATATATACAAACTGTGCTCATGCAAGATCCAAATACTTCCCATGCAAACTAAAGAAAACAGTAAGGAAAATCAAACTATATCATCCATCTGCTTTGCGTGCTGCTGACAAAGCTACCATGCGGTAAATCTGTGAACTCCCAACGATCAACTCCTTCTAGAGGGTGATTGAAACACCCCACCTCCGTTAGGGTCACTCTCAAAGGGAATGCCCTAATTTTGGTGGAGGTTTGTAAGTACAAGTCACAGATATACAAGACAGATATAAGAACACATATTTGTAAACAGCGGAAGAACAACAACAAACTTTTATTTCATAAAGTCAAATACGTGTTACAACAACATCCTTTCCAAAAACATAACATAACACTTTCATAATCTGTCTTGAGTACATTATTTAAAGAAGCATAAATAAAACATAGATAAACTGTAAAAGCCCCATAGTGGATTGTCCAAAGCCATAGTTCAAAACAGGAAAGTCCAAGCAATACATTTCTCTTCTTCAAGCTGGATGTTGAGGTTGGTCAAGCTGCTGTGTTCCCTCCCTGAGAACCTGGGGGGGGGGGGGAAACGGAAGAAAGAAGACGAAAGAAAAGTAGAGTCAGACATAAAGCCTGAGTAAGTCTAGTACTATTTTGTCTATGAATAAAGAACTGGGTATGATAAGTATAAACAGGAAATGGGCAAACACTATGAACTTGGTTAAGTTGTCTAGGGTCGAATATACTATCGTACCCCATGTTAATTTCTGAACCCATATAAACTAGTTTCCAATTTGCACCCCATAATCAGGGTGGTGTGATCCATTCCATGATGATCGGCTCCTACTCGCATAGTTACTTGTGTCTTACGGCCCCCGATGTCTGTAGTTACCTATGCTGGTCCCACCATGGGGTGTATCAAGTCCCATAGTGGCAACCCGACACAACCTTAGAGTGCACAGGTATGCTACTGGTGTCCAGTGCGTTATTTTTCTGCGCCGGAGTGTGTGCACGCCCGCACTCCGTTAGAACCTACACTGCTACACCACCGCCGTCGATTTGACCTCTTACAATCAGCCCAGTAATCGTGCCCCACCCTGCCTAGTTTCAGGGTATCCTGATACACCTTTTAGGGTTACTGCTGAAAAGGGTCCCCCGTTACTAGGTTTTCTATCTCTAGCTAACATGCTAAGTTGGTTAAGTGTTTTCTAACCTAACCCCACCAGTCCGTTTAGTTTAGCATGTTCCATTTTGATTAAGTCTTTAGTTCACTTAATCCTATCAATCCTGACTCAGCCTTAATTGTCTTATTAAGGCCCTGACCTCTCACATTAGACAGGTATTGCTGTGGCTGCCTGTTGCCGGTTGGTTCCGGGCAGTCTTACGCCACAACTCAGTCTAACCTCGGGTCCTTGCTGGGCTCCATGTTTAACCTCCCACATTGGATAGGTATTGTTGTGACTACTGGACAGCCGGGCGGTTCCGGGCAGGTTTACATCACAACTCAATCCAACCTCGGGTTAAACACATCGTATGTTCTACATTTACATATCTTGTCATTCTTCTTTATTTCTTATATGTAAATATTTGCGGCCCATTATTAAGTTAATGGTGTAAAGGTTACACCAATCATGGGCCCAACCCATACTTGAATTTGGGCCCTTCTATTTCATATTTTCATTCATTCATTGATTAATTTTAACCCAACGTTATTTTCCCCCGTTTTACACGTCCGTTTATATATTGGGCTTAGCCTTTTTAAAGCCCAATTTAGCCATGCGAAAAGGGGAGGCTTAAAGCGTAATTACATACACAAAGAGGGGAAGGTGAGCGCATGAACTTGCATATAACGTTGGAAATACATAATAGAAACTGGTGTACTTGCATAGTGGTAACATAGGTGACATGAATCAAAGCATGTGAACTTGCATAGGTTTTACTGCAACATGAACCTATATTCTTATTTATGCATAATGTCAAACATAAGCATGGCATAAATATTTCTAGCATAAGCATGGCATGATGTCAAACATAAGCATGGCATAATATCAAACATAAGCATGGCATAGGTATAGTTAAATTTGTTCATGGCATAAATATAAGCAAGTCATGTTCATAAGATTTCTACATGTTTACAAAGGGAATACTTTGTTACTAGCATAGTTCAACTTAATCACGATTTAAGTCTAATCACATAACGATGGTATACTTATGCATAAATATTCCTAATCATGGTGTTTGCTTTTAACATGCAAAAAAAGGGATTTTTGTGTCTAACTTAGCCATGTCTCACATATGTCATCATATAATTCTTTTAAACAAGATTGACTTATTCATGGATTTCAATTATGCCAAATACCATTCATAGCCTAGCCATATTCACAAGTTTTGCAAAAGCATGATTTAATACATGGATTATGGTGTCAAAATTCCAACATAGTTTCATATGAACTATAACAACCAAACTTGCAAATTGATTTATGCACAAAAATATACATCATGATGGCATAATAACAAAGCCTCAAACTTGCATTAATTTCAATCAACTACATACATGTAGCTTCAATCATAGGTCACATAATTTGCGAGTATTCCAAACGTATATTTGCATAGAACTACCGCATGTAGTTCTTTATAATTGAATGACATAATTCAGAATATCCAATCGCATATAAATTGATAAGAACGCACAAATATGAATTTCATTGCCACAATTCAAGCATACATATCTACACAATCATTTGTTCATACCAAAGTAATACTCTACTTACAATGGTTGCGGCGAATTCTCTAATTAAGAGATTGATTCCTTTGTTGAATTGATTAGCTTTAGGTTGCTTGAATTGCTTTAGGTTTTAGAACTTCCTCCCTAATCCTCTCTCTAGTTGGCGGCTACCTCTAGTCGTTCCTCAGCAACATGGCGGCTATGTCTTTAATTTGAATGAATAGATTAGGGTTTAGTCTAGGGTTGTTTATATAGAGGTTAGGAATTGATTAGAACCATTGATGTTGCTAGGTTAGATCGTAGCCATTCATTCGATAGAGAGACCAATCAAAACTTGCCACCTAGCCCTAGTGACAAAGCAGACCACAGAAAATCGGAGGAACACAGACCTGGCCAGCCAGGTTGACTGGGCTCGACCAGGTCGATACCCCTATCGACAGGGCTGTCGACAGCCCTGTCGACATGGGTAGCCCAGGTCGACAGCCCAGTCGACCTGGGTGGCCCAGGCGGCGCTTTTTCTGGCCCAATGGGCCCCACTTCGGAATATTTAATTATTTAATTCTGTTTGAATTTTAAATTTAATTCAAAACTTTCGAAGGCCATATCTTCTTCATACGGACTCCGTTTTTCGAAAACTCGGACTCTATTTCGCGTATTTTTCCGAGACGAACGCAATGGCGTATCCCGTTTCCCTTAGTTCTTTGATTTCAGATTAATTATACTTAAATTCGCTAATTTCACAGTTATAGAATTTTCGGGGTGTTACAGTGATCAAGGCCAGAACTCCTCCTAGTACTGCGCGTCGAAAAGAAGAGCCAGCCACCTCCTTGCCCCTACCGGACTTTCCAGCCATTCCAGTAGAGCCAACCACTTCTTTACGTCCAATAACTGAGGCGTGCACCCCCACTTTCTCTTGAGTATTCAGAGTATCCATCCCAACGCTGTTATTAATACTCACATTTTCAAGCACCACATCAATAGCATCAATCATCTCATCACCATCTTCGAAAACTCGGACTCTATTTCGCGTATTTTTCCGAGACGAACGCAATGGCGTATCCCGTTTCCCTTAGTTCTTTGATTTCAGATTAATTATACTTAAATTCGCTAATTTCACAGTTATAGAATTTTCGGGGTGTTACATTCTCCCCCACTTAAAAGGATTTCGTCCCCGAAATCTTCAAGTTAGGAGGAATGTAAATCCTAACATCCAATCATCCATCTACTCATCCATCAAACACGAGCATCCATTGTCCTTAAAAGACTTCTAATGCTTCATGATCATATGCAAAGTGTGTGTGTATACATGAACTTATCTAATGCAAAATCAGGCGGTCTACTGATTCAGTTGACCTCCTTAATGCGAATCATGTAAGTGCCATGAATCCATTATGTATGCAAATTTTCCTATTCTTGATTCTACATGAGTGCACAATCATTCAATACAAATGCAACATCCACATGTCAACATATTAATGTTCAACCATAGACGAAAGCAAACATATATGCATATGCAATATGAAGTGACTGAGCCGATCTAAAACCTAGATTGTGTGTGTATATGCAACCACGAGCAACCACTAGCAATCACTTGCAACCACTTGCAACCATCATCCATAACATGTTTCAACTACATGTTTCCATCCAAAGGGTTTCTACCTAAAAGATACGGTCGAGGAAATATACCTAAAAAGATAGATAAAAGCGCAACTTAAGGAAAAAGAAAGATCAAGGATGTACCCTCGAACAGAAAAGGGTAAGCAGTGCGGATTCTAGCTTCAGTTTCCCAAGTCGCGTCTCCCTCGGCGTCGCTCCACTGGACTTTGACGAGCTTGACTTCGCGGTTGCGTAGCTTCTTCACTTCCGTCCCTAAGATGCGGGTTGGAACTCTTCTTATGGTTGCTTCGCGTTCCACTTCGGCCTCTTCAAGGATATTTGGCTCTACCACTTCAGCAGACTCATGTAGACACTTTCGGAGATGTGAAACGTGAAAAACGTTGTGGACTCCAGCTAACTTCTCGGGTAGCTCTAATCTATAAGCCATTTTCCCAATTTTCTCGATAATAGGGAATGGCCCTACGAACCTTGGTGCTAGCTTTCCTGTGGTTCCAAAACGAACAACGTTTCTTAGTGGTGATACCTTGAGAAAAACTCTGTCTCCAACTTCAAATTCAAGGTCGGTTCTCCTCTTGTCGGCATAGGACTTTTGTCTGTCTTGGGCCGTCTTCATCCTTCTTCGTATTAAGTCTGAAGTCTCTCGGATCATGTCTGGTCCAAGTATGAGCTTATCCGTGGACTCCCACCAACAAGTGGGCGATCGGCACGGTCTTCCGTATAAAGCTTCGAAGGGCGCCATTCCGATGGTTGCTTGATAGCTGTTGTTGTAGGCAAACTCCACCAAAGGAAGGTGGTCTTCCCATGTCCCTCCGAAGTCAAGGACGCATAGTCTTAGAAGGTCTTCCAAAACTCTGTTCACTCTCTCTGTTTGGCCGTCGGTTTGGGGATGATAGGCTGTGCTCAAGCATAACTGCGTTCCTACTGCTTCTTGCAGACTCCGCCAAAACTCGCTGGTGAAGATGGGGTCTCGGTCACTAACAATGCTAGATGGTATTCCGTGGAGTCGAACGATTTCCTTGAGATAAAGTGATGCTAGGGATGAGGCAGTTCTTTTACTTTTGACAGGTAAAAAGTGGGCGCTCTTAGTAAGCCTATCCACTATTACCCAAATGCTAGTGTTGCCTCTCCTAGACCTAGGCAGCCCATCGATGAAGTCCATTGAGATGCTATCCCACTTCCACTGTGGGACCTCCAGAGGATGTAGCAGTCCGCCAGGCTTTTTCTGTTCCGCCTTAACCTGTTGGCACACCATGCACTTAGAAACGAACTCTGCCACGTCCTTTTTCATGCCGTTCCAGAAGAAAGTCCTTTTTATGTCTTTGTACATTTTATCTCCGCCGGGGTGTATCGTCATCTTGGAGTGATGTGCTTCCTTGAGAACCTTCTTTACTAAATCGTTTATCTGTGGGACGCATAGTCTTCCGTCTCGCCTTAGAAAACCCTTATCGTCGATGGAGTATCTGTTGAGGTGACTTGAAGTCTCGCCCCTAATTAGCCTATCAATTATTTCCACTAGCTGAGGGTCTTCGCGCTGTGCTGTCCCTACTGAATCCACTAAAGTTGGGCGCACTTCGAGAGATGCAAGCAAGCCTGGTACGAAATCGGAGGAGGGTCTAAAGTCGAAGCTGGCTATAAACTCTAGGCTTTGTCTTTCAACAAACAACGGGCTTAGGGTCAATTTCTTTCGGCTCAACGCGTCTGCCACTACGTTGCCTTTGCCCGGAGTATAGGAGATTTCGAAATCGTACGAGGCAAGAAACTCCATCCATCTTTGTTGCCTCAAGTTAAGATCTTTCTGCGAGAAAAGATATTTCAACGATTTATGGTCAGTGTAAAGTTCGAACTTCTCACCTAGGAGATAGTGTCGCCAAGACTTGAGTGCAAAGACGATGGCGGCTAACTCAAGGTCGTGGGTTGGGTAGTTCTTTTCATGCACCTTCAACTGCCTCCCGCCATAAGCTACCACCCTTCCTTCTTGCATTAAGACGGCGCCTAGACCTGTCCCACATGCATCCGTATAAACAGTGAACATCTTGCTCCCATCTGGCAGCGTCAAAACTGGGGCTGTTGTAAGAGCCCTTTTCAGTCGTTGGAAAGCAAACTCGCAATCCAAATCCCAATTGAACACTAGATTCTTCTTAGTCAATTTCGTGAGCGGAGCGGAGATTTTCGCAAAATCCCTTATAAACTTTCGATAGAAACCCGCTAGTCCTAGGAAGCTTCGGACTTCAGTCGCATTCCTTGGTGTCTTCCAATCTTGTACCGCTACTACCTTAGCAGGGTCCACCGCTAACCCTTGTTTGGATACTATGTGCCCAAGGAACCTCACCTCTTCCCTCCAAAAGTGGCATTTAGAGAATTTGGCTTTTAGTTGATGGACTCGCAAAGTTTCCATGATTGCCCTTAAGTGCTGAGCATGTTCCTCTTCACTCTTTGAGAAGATAAGGATATCATCTACGAAGACCACTACGAATTTGTTGAAGAAATCTCTAAATACCCTACTCATCAGGTCCACGAAGTAAGCAGGTGCATTTGTCAAGCCGAAAGGCATGACAAGCCATTCAAAGAAGCCGTCTGGGGTTCTGAACGCCGTTTTATCGATGCTATCTTCAGCCACCCTTAGCTGATGAAAACCGGTTGCTAAATCGAGTTGGGAGAAAACAGACGCTCCTACAAGCTGGTCAAATAAATCGTCAATTCTAGGGAGAGGATGCCTATTCTTTTTCGTTAGCTTGTTGAGCTCCCTATAGTCAACACATAGACGGAGTGATCCATCCGCCTTTGTAGCGAACACCACTGGAGCGCCCCATTCTGAAATGCTCCTCCTAATGAACCCCTTCTCTAGAAGCTCTTTAATCTGTTTACTGAGCTCTTTCCTTTCTCGTGGAGCCATATGTCTAACGGGCAACGCAACGGGCTTTGCATTATCTACAAGATATATGCGGAAGTCTATTTCCCGCTTCGGAGGCAAGCCCTTCACCTCTTCGAAGACATCCGGATATTCCCGGACCACTCTAACTGATTTCAAATTTTCAACAGAGGCATCTAGCGATTCAAGATAACTAAGCATAACCGCATACGAGGGATTACAAGAAATTTCCAAAGTATTACCGAGCTGGGTTAGGAGCCTAACAACCCTTTTCTCACAATCGAGGATGGCCCCATTACTGGATAGCCAATCCATACCCAAAATCAAACATACCCCGAAAAGCCCAAAACAAAGGCACTACATTGAAATTCAACACTTAGGATAGAAATTTTCAAATCCAAACAGATCATAGACAAATGAGCTAGGCCCCCAATTGGGTTTGAAACAATTAAGGGGTCCTCTACCATACTAGTTTTTAGGTGCAGAGATTCTACTAAAGCAGACGAGATAAAGGAGTGTGATGCGCCAGAATCAAATAAAGTGCGAACGGGGTGATCATAAAGATAAACTACACTTTCTACAGAAGTATTTATACCTCGCTGTTGCAAAGGTGGCGCTTCTAGCACATGAACCTGTGCCCCTGGGGTGGATCCAGTGCCCTGCCCCTGTCCTCGTTTCCTTGGGCAGTCCTTAGCCCTGTGGCCTGTCTGACCGCATGAAAAGCACCCACCATTCTCCTTGGCCTTCTTCTTCCGGCAGTCCTTTACCAAGTGGCCCACTTTGCCACAGAAATTACACTTCCTCTTTTCTTTGTTGCCTTTTCCGCCCTTCTTAAAGTCTGTCTTCTTAGGCTGCAAACCCTCTTTCTTCCCTTGAGAGCTTTCTGCCTTTGTCTCCTTCTTGCCCTTATCCTCTTCATTCAGCAATGCCATTTGCACCAATCTTTCATACGTGGCTCCCATGGGTATATGGGTCATGGCCAAACTGTGTAATGGCTCATTTAACCCTTTGACGAAACGGAGAGCCTTCTTGTGCGGGGTGTTGACTAGGTCAAGCCCAAACCTAGCCAGCTCATCGAACTGATTCACATACTCTCTGACTGTCTTGTCCCCTTGCTTAAGAAATAAGAATTTCTCCAACTGCAAACTTCTTTCCGCATCTGAGAGAAATTTGGTCTCAAACCTTGCCCTAAAGTCCTCCCATGTCTGCACTGGTCTTTCAGCATTAGTGACTTCCCACCAGTAGGAAGCCTCGCCCTTCAATAGCCACACTGCCAACTGTACTTTTTGTCTATCTTCTACCTCAAAGATGATGAATAGGTCTTCAGTTTCTTTCAGCCAATTCCTAGCTGCTACGAAGGACTCAGTTCCATGGAAATCCCTTCCTCCCATAGCTTTAAAATCTTTACATATCTTAGCAAAAGCGTTTCCCCGAGGAGGAGGTGGAGGAAAAGGTGCGGCTGCAGCTGGATGATTTCCTTCCGCTGGGGGAGGAGGAATGGTAGGACTTGGCTGAGTGGCCCTAGCTTCTAAGAAACGTCTAAACCAACCAGGTATGGGCACCCCTTCCGGTAAGTTAAGTTCTTGGGACATGCTGAAACAAAAAGGATAGATTCAAAACGAAGGATAAGAGATAATACCTATGGCTTTGGGGAGTGGACTTTGCCTTTTTTAGAATAAAATAATATTTTTCTTTTAAAAATGCTTCTTTAAATTTTCCCTTTTGAAAATAATTTTTCAAAACTTTTTATCTTATCTGGTAAACCTATGCTCTGATACCAAGTGAAACACCCCACCTCCGTTAGGGTCACTCTCAAAGGGAATGCCCTAATTTTGGTGGAGGTTTGTAAGTACAAGTCACAGATATACAAGACAGATATAAGAACACATATTTGTAAACAGCGGAAGAACAACAACAAACTTTTATTTCATAAAGTCAAATACGTGTTACAACAACATCCTTTCCAAAAACATAACATAACACTTTCATAATCTGTCTTGAGTACATTATTTAAAGAAGCATAAATAAAACATAGATAAACTGCAAAAGCCCCATAGTGGATTGTCCAAAGCCATAGTTCAAAACAGGAAAGTCCAAGCAATACATTTCTCTTCTTCAAGCTGGATGTTGAGGTTGGTCAAGCTGCTGTGTTCCCTCCCTGAGAACCTGGGGGGGGGGGGGGGAAACGGAAGAAAGAAGACGAAAGAAAAGTAGAGTCAGACATAAAGCCTGAGTAAGTCTAGTACTATTTTGTCTATGAATAAAGAACTGGGTATGATAAGTATAAACAGGAAATGGGCAAACACTATGAACTTGGTTAAGTTGTCTAGGGTCGAATATACTATCGTACCCCATGTTAATCTCTGAACCCATATAAACTAGTTTCCAATTTGCACCCCATAATCAGGGTGGTGTGATCCATTCCATGATGATCGGCTCCTACTCGCATAGTTACTTGTGTCTTACGGCCCCCGATGTCTGTAGTTACCTATGCTGGTCCCACCATGGGGTGTATCAAGTCCCATAGTGGCAACCCGACACAACCTTAGAGTGCACAGGTATGCTACTGGTGTCCAGTGCGTTATTTTTCTGCGCCGGAGTGTGTGCACGCCCGCACTCCGTTAGAACCTACACTGCTACACCACCGCCGTCGATTTGACCTCTTACAATCAGCCCAGTAATCGTGCCCCACCCTGCCTAGTTTCAGGGTATCCTGATACACCTTTTAGGGTTACTGCTGAAAAGGGTCCCCCGTTACTAGGTTTTCTATCTCTAGCCAACATGCTAAGTTGGTTAAGTGTTTTCTAACCTAACCCCACCAGTCCGTTTAGTTTAGCATGTTCCATTTTGATTAAGTCTTTAGTTCACTTAATCCTATCAATCCTGACTCAGCCTTAATTGTCTTATTAAGGCCCTGACCTCTCACATTAGACAGGTATTGCTGTGGCTGCCTGTTGCCGGTTGGTTCCGGGCAGTCTTACGCCACAACTCAGTCTAACCTCGGGTCCTTGCTGGGCTCTATGTTTAACCTCCCACATTGGATAGGTATTGTTGTGACTACTGGACAGCCGGGCGGTTCCGGGCAGGTTTACATCACAACTCAATCCAACCTCGGGTTAAACACATCGTATGTTCTACATTTACATATCTTGTCATTCTTCTTTATTTCTTATATGTAAATATTTGCGGCCCATTATTAAGTTAATGGTGTAAAGGTTACACCAATCATGGGCCCAACCCATACTTGAATTTGGGCCCTTCTATTTCATATTTTCATTCATTCATTGATTAATTTTAACCCAACGTTATTTTCCCCCGTTTTACACGTCCGTTTATATATTGGGCTTAGCCTTTTTAAAGCCCAATTTAGCCATGCGAAAAGGGGAGGCTTAAAGCGTAATTACATACACAAAGAGGGGAAGGTGAGCGCATGAACTTGCATATAACGTTGGAAATACATAATAGAAACTGGTGTACTTGCATAGTGGTAACATAGGTGACATGAATCAAAGCATGTGAACTTGCATAGGTTTTACTGCAACATGAACCTATATTCTTATTTATGCATAATGTCAAACATAAGCATGGCATAAATATTTCTAGCATAAGCATGGCATGATGTCAAACATAAGCATGGCATAATATCAAACATAAGCATGGCATAGGTATAGTTAAATTTGTTCATGGCATAAATATAAGCAAGTCATGTTCATAAGATTTCTACATGTTTACAAAGGGAATACTTTGTTACTAGCATAGTTCAACTTAATCACGATTTAAGTCTAATCACATAACGATGGTATACTTATGCATAAATATTCCTAATCATGGTGTTTGCTTTTAACTTGCAAAAAAAGGGATTTTTGTGTCTAACTTAGCCATGTCTCACATATGTCATCATATAATTCTTTTAAACAAGATTGACTTATTCATGGATTTCAATTATGCCAAATACCATTCATAGCCTAGCCATATTCACAAGTTTTGCAAAAGCATGATTTAATACATGGATTATGGTGTCAAAATTCCAACATAGTTTCATATGAACTATAACAACCAAACTTGCAAATTGATTTATGCACAAAAATATACATCATGATGGCATAATAACAAAGCCTCAAACTTGCATTAATTTCAATCAACTACATACATGTAGCTTCAATCATAGGTCACATAATTTGCGAGTATTCCAAACGTATATTTGCATAGAACTACCGCATGTAGTTCTTTATAATTGAATGACATAATTCAGAATATCCAATCGCATATAAATTGATAAGAACGCACAAATATGAATTTCATTGCCACAATTCAAGCATACATATCTACACAATCATTTGTTCATACCAAAGTAATACTCTACTTACAATGGTTGCGGCGAATTCTCTAATTAAGAGATTGATTCCTTTGTTGAATTGATTAGCTTTAGGTTGCTTGAATTGCTTTAGGTTTTAGAACTTCCTCCCTAATCCTCTCTCTAGTTGGCGGCTACCTCTAGTCGTTCCTCAGCAACATGGCGGCTATGTCTTTAATTTGAATGAATAGATTAGGGTTTAGTCTAGGGTTGTTTATATAGAGGTTAGGAATTGATTAGAACCATTGATGTTGCTAGGTTAGATCGTAGCCATTCATTCGATAGAGAGACCAATCAAAACTTGCCACCTAGCCCTAGTGACAAAGCAGACCACAGAAAATCGGAGGAACACAGACCTGGCCAGCCAGGTTGACTGGGCTCGACCAGGTCGATACCCCTATCGACAGGGCTGTCGACAGCCCTGTCGACATGGGTAGCCCAGGTCGACAGCCCAGTCGACCTGGGTGGCCCAGGCGGCGCTTTTTCTGGCCCAATGGGCCCCACTTCGGAATATTTAATTATTTAATTCTGTTTGAATTTTAAATTTAATTCAAAACTTTCGAAGGCCATATCTTCTTCATACGGACTCCGTTTTTCGAAAACTCGGACTCTATTTCGCGTATATTTCCGAGACGAACGCAATGGCGTATCCCGTTTCCCTTAGTTCTTTGATTTCAGATTAATTATACTTAAATTCGCTAATTTCACAGTTATAGAATTTTCGGGGTGTTACAGTGATCAAGGCCAGAACTCCTCCTAGTACTGCGCGTCGAAAAGAAGAGCCAGCCACCTCCTTGCCCCTACCGGACTTTCCAGCCATTCCAGTAGAGCCAACCACTTCTTTACGTCCAATAACTGAGGCGTGCACCCCCACTTTCTCTTGAGTATTCAGAGTATCCATCCCAACGCTGTTATTAATACTCACATTTTCAAGCACCACATCAATAGCATCAATCATCTCATCACCATCTTCAGAACTAGACACTTCCTTTTCTCCCTTATTGAGATCTGAAAGAGCCGCAAATGGATTTGAAGAAGATGCTCCACCAGCACTAGAACTACCAGCAACCTTCATATTTCCCTTTGGTTTCCAAACCCTCAGAAAACCATCCCTATCCTTCCTAAACACCCAATTCTTAATATAGGCTGGTTCAGAAGGATTGTTTCGATTTCCTGAAAATTTGTTAACCTCAATTTCGTGATAAGAAGTCCTGGTAAAAACCCTTATCAACAATGGAATATACAATGGAGATGGGACTCCTACTTCCACCTTAAGAAATGAAAAATCAGCTATATCCCACGCATCTTCTGGCATTCTTAAAACCCTTCCTACTTTCGATAATCTGAATTTCACCATCTTATGATTCCGAAACACAATGAGGAGATTCTATAAGGTAATCCAAAGAGAAACCCCCTGTTTCGGTCTTGAAGAACCAAAATTGAGACTCCATGCATAGTGCCCCTGTCATTCGAAATAGAGTAAAAATACCCTATAAAGAAATTCCTTGAAAATTTAACAATAAAGACGTTCCCGAACTTCTTGACTTTCCACTCCCAAGAATACAGATAACCGTACTCCTTCAAAGCTTGCTCGATGCTATTGATCGAGAATTGACCCAAGACAATCGCCCAAGAATTGAAGCACTGTAAACCATAGTCAAAAACAAATGATGACATATTGACCTTATTTCCAGTTGCCATGTTTCTGTTATTTGAAGAGAAAGAATTGGAGCATTGAGATCCCTTATGCCATGTCTTTTTACATTTGAAACAAATAATCGGGTTCCTACAATCCTTGATCCAATGGTCAGAATCTCCGCCTCGAAAGCTATTTTTTTTACGTGATTTGACCTCGCTCAGAGTTTCAGAATACGAAGAGACCCTAGGAGAAAACGATGATGATTTCTTTACCTCGATCTTAGAAGCAATATTCTTTAATAATATTTCCTTAAAGGATTCATTTAATGGAGGCACGTGAGAATTATCCGTGGGTTTATTTGCATGCAGAAGTTTCAAATTAGTTTGTATAAAGTTTGAGGTAGATCAGACAATTTCTCTAACGCTGTTAAAGAACACAGAAGATGAAGATGAAGCAGACGCCATTTTTGTCCAATATTCTTTGCTTTCTTAGGATGAATCCTGTTCGTTAATCCGATTTTAGGTGCACAGCTGAGAGGGAAAGCGAGTCTCCCTTTCCCAAAAAAGGAAATCTTCTTCTCCTTTTCTCTCTTTTCCAGCATAGCATTTTACTCAAGCAAGGTTATTGTTCATCAAAGTTGGTTTCACTATTTCCTAGGATCTCAAATCTAACTAGCAGTGAGTTTACTAGCTCAAACCCCGATCACTGATTTGAATTATGCTCTGAATTAGGGATTGATGGTCCTAGTTCAAGGTTATACTCACTATGATTGTCTGGGACGACGATTAATGGCGACCTCCAATAAATCATACCCATCCCTGTTCATTATCTGGGTTTTGAGAAACAAGATTCATATAGACAATTCGTAATAGGGGTAATTTAATCCATCAGCATCGATCTTTGCAATCAAGATCGTTGCCCAATGAGATTACAAAATTCTATGTCGCCTATCCGCTTGTGGGTTGTTTATGTTCAATTACAAAAATGGAAATTAGGTTAAAACACATGTTTATGTTATAGCATCACCTGGCAGGACTATGTATGAGATTCCACAATCGGGCGTCGCTAGGTTGAGAGCTTGAGATGAGATACTTTCCCTTTGGGATGGATCATTCTCTTGTCATTAGGTGGCATAGACAGGTTAAGACCAACATGAAAAGTTTTTACGCTAGGAAAAGCATTGAGAAAAACCTTCGTCGTAATGATTTTTATACTTCTAGAATTAAGCGATTACAAAAGGAGAAATAGTCTTTTCATAAAGAGGCTTTTGACTTGAAGAAGGAAAACAAAAATCTTCGTAATATGAGCAACGCCTTCAGTCGGGCTTTAAAGTGGAAACATAAACCCTCAGACGATCCACATTTGGTATCAGAAAAAATGCGAAAGGTTGACGGACTTCTATTATTGCGATTCGTCACTCTGCGACCTCTTCTCCATCTAATGGATAAGAAACTTTTCATTAGGAGCTAATCTATTTCTTATACCGAAGCCTTAGTATCGGGACATGGGTGTTCTTTTAAGAGGAGACACGTTTGTCTCGCAGTCTTGTAAATAACTATGTAAGACATGAAGTGCCTAGTATGTTATTTGTTGCATGTAATATTTTACTATGACGGTGCTTATAAATAGAGATATGGGTTATCACCGTATCACCAATCATAAGGCTACACCTCCGATACAAACGTTTTGTCCTTGTTATGATAGGGTGCGTGCTTATGGCATTCTTTACTAAGAGTATGTTTCGTAGATCGTGGTGGAGCGTTACTTATCCTTAGTGTGATTAATTGTACCTAGGAATGTTGAATATGAGATGTCTATAATGTTTACTTGTGTTTTGTGTATTATAGTAATCATTCGACACGCTTGCATAATAAACTGATTAATGTATAAGTTTAAGGTGCTTCCCTGAGCAAGTTAGCAGGTCATAAACTTGCACCTAATAATGTTGAGAGTGTGTTTCCAAGCAAGACACTAGTTAGTGAGAAGGTTGGACCACCCTTTCTTGTTTAGTTTCGAGCAATAGAATCGATCTTGACTCTGGTATTGATAAAAGACTAGGAATCCCTTCTGGTATTTGTAGATTGAAGACCGGGACCCTCTCCGGTATTGTAAATTGAAGACCGGGAACCTCTTCCGGCATTTGTGAAGAACCGATTTAACCCATATTCAGGTATTAATAGATAGAAGATCAGAACCCCCTCTAGCATTTGTAAAGAACCGAATTAACCCAGATTTGGGTATTAATAGATAAAAGACCGGAACCCCCTCCGGTATTTGTAAAGAGGCGAATTAACCCAGATTTGGGTATTAATAGATAGAAGACTGGGAACCCCCTCCGATATTTGTAAAGAGCCGAATTAACCCAAATTTGGGTATTAATAGATAGAAGACCGGAACCCCCTCCAGTATTTGTAAAGAGCCGACTTGACCCAGATTTGGGTATTAATAGATAGAAGACTGGGAACCCCCACCGGTATTTGTAAAGAGACGAATTAACCTAAATTTGGGTATCAATATGGGTAGAAGACCGGAAATCCCTTTCGGCATTTGTGAAGAGCCGAATCAACCTAGATTTGGGTATTAATATGGGTAGAAGACCGGGAATCCCTTCCGGCATTTGTGAAGAGCCGAATCAACCCAGATTCAGGTATTAATATGGGTAGAAGACCGAAAATACCTTCCAGCATTTGTTACGAGCCGAATCAACCCAGATTCAGGTATTAACGCAGATAAAAGGCTGGGAGTCCCTTCTGGCATTTGTGTTTTGGTATTCCCCTTGCATTTGATTTGTGAAGCAGAGGCTGTACGTGCTTCTTGAGCCACTCTCTGGGCTTTGGATGTCAAAGCAGAGGATGTACGTGCTTTGTTGGCCACTCTCTGGGCTTGTGCGCTTGGCTAGCTTATCCACAAGCAGGGCCCAAGGACTTACCCGACCTCCCTCCAGGAGGTGCCTTATTTCGACCATTGTAGGTGATGATAAGGTCTTATACACTTAGACAGAGCCATCATAGGCACATGACTAAGGTTTACTCTTTTGACGCTCTATACCGACCATCGTAGGTGCCGACAAAGGCTTATACACCAACCCCTCGGAGGGGCGCCCTATCCTGACCATCGTAAGTGATGATATAGGTTAGCATCCCCTTTTGCGGGTAACGCGGAACATAAGTAGCGGTAGGACGTGTTCTTCTACGAGCAAAGGTAGGACGCGATTAGTTCTAGCAGAGGCAGGGCGTACTCTTCTGCGATCAGAGGTAGGGCGTGCTAAGATTAGATGCACCATCGCGACCATTTCTAGTGTGAAACAAAGTCTTACGCTTTTGATGCTTTAACTCTGCCCCCTCTGATTTGGGCATGGAGAAAGACTAACACATTATACCCCTCCGGGAGATGCCTCATCCTGACCAATTCGACAATGATAAGGGATTTAATCCGTTTATGGTTTGACCCCTTTTGGGTTTCCCTTTTAAATTCCGAAAGGAGGGTCTTCTGTACCCTCGTACATGTCTAGTAATCCTTTTCCTAAGGATTTTTACCGAACTCACTTTGATTTTTTCATAAATTCTCGTAATTGGCCTTGGCTAATGAATCTAATGATGGTTTCCCTAAGGACTCTACAGTGATTAGTCTCGTGTCCATTCATCATGTGGTAATGGCAATAGGGTTCTCTTGTTTTCCTTTCATATTTGGGCTTTTTCTTCGTGAGTGGCCAATAGTTGAGTACGTGTTTGGTTAGGAAGTAAATGTTCTCCATCGAAGTGGTGAGGTAGTATCCCTTGGGTACCCCTAGTGTTTGATCCTCTTCTTGCCACTGAGGTTTAATCCTTTTTTGACCCAGCTTGACTGTTGTGCCTACACCTTCGTTCTCTCTTCTCAAAACATACCGAGGTTGAGATGTTATCCCTTTGGACCGTTTGTTGGCGAAGCGGTCGAAATCGTCCATTTTTTCTTGTTCGAACGTCGTTCCTCTGATCTACTCGCAGAGAGCTTTCTTTAGGTGAGAGAAGATGCTAGTGTCCTCTGAGGTAGAACCACTTGGAGGAGGTGTTACAGTTTTTCCTGTATAGGAAAAGCTATTATCCCAAGTGTCGTAAACGTGTTGTTTTGTTTTTCTTTTCTGCTTTATTATCCGCAAGGCTTCTGCTCTCAACCTTTTCTCTTCCATCACTCCAGGGTTGGTGATTTCTGACCTATTTATTCGAGATCCCAAGGACTTTGCTGGGACCTCTTACTCATAAATTCTCTTCTTCAAATCCTTAGTCCAATATGGGACGAAACAGCAAAGGTAGATATGTGGTAAGGTTAAATAAAGGATCGGAGGTTCAGGCCCATCCCTCTAGCACCAAAATGTTAACGATATTCTTCATCAACACAAGAATCAGGTCAACGAGAATGGACCTAAGAGGGAAATGTTCCGCTTATCCTTCATGTGTTTGGGTTGAATTACAAGTTCTGGGTATCAGGACCAAGTTCATCGGGAGATCTAAGTTCGTTGATAATGCCTACGCTTATAGGAAGGGTTTTAAGTTGACAGGGAAGAGCCGATTCCTTCGACAATAGGTATGGATTTAGGGTTCGAATCCCATCATGTATAGAGAGAAAACAATAAATCGAAATAGTAATTAAGAACCAATATGATAAAATCATAGTAAATACCATAGGAGTAGATTTTCTATTTATTAACCTTTCACTTTTCTTACATGAACAGAATGGAAGAGATTCTTAAATCGATCTCCATTTTGGGGTTTTTTTTAAGAGGAAGAGTACAAGAATTCAAATCCCCCTATAATGTGACCCATGGGGTCTTATTTATAGGGAATTTGGGGCCCCTTCCGCTGTTGGGCCGTTGGGCCTTTAGGAGTCTTTATCGGCCGCCTTTTCCTTTGGTCCCGAGTGTTTTCGCTTCTGGCCGTTTTTAAGTGTTAATTATAGCTTTCGGAATGGAGGTTTCAGCTAGTCAAGAGCCTCTTTGAGGTTGATACGTAGTTGTTGTCGTTGTAGCTCTTCGGCACGTATTTTGAGTTCTCGGTTGCATACTCTCGGTCATGGAGTTTTGGATATAGGCTTCCGGTTTTCCCTTGAATACCTAGAGGAGCCTTCCCTCATTATGTATGTGGATAGTTGCCGGTTCGGAATCACTGTCGGTATCTGCGCTGAATAGACTAGTGTGGATAGCTTGTATCCTCTTCAGTGTTGCGGTTTGCTTTTCGGTGGGATTTCCAGATATAACCTGCCTTTCCAAAAGGCTTCCCCAGATGGTTCGTCTATTGTTTATTGATCAAGACCTTTCGACATTTATGCAGTAGGTGTTCCAGTAACTGGTTCCAGATGATCTTCATGTGCTTTTGGTCTGATGTTCTTGGTGTTTTAGCCTCCTGGCGTATCGGTATTAAGCTAGTTAATACTGAAGGCCCCTTTCGGATTTCAACCGATGGAACTATAGCCTTCATCTTTCTTGGTTTCTGACCTAGATGGCCTTTCGCTGTAGGACTTCCCTGCCGGGTTGACGCTGTAAGAAGGATCCTGTCGGTCTGACCCTGTTGGATAGACCCTGCTGGCTAGGCCTCTTAGCTTCAATGGTCCTTTCTCTTTGGTAAGTCTCGGTTGATGTCGCTTTCGGAACATTTCTCCCTATTTTTGACTCCTCTTAGTGTTTGACTTTGATTTCTGAAGGATTTCTATGTGTTTGCGGTCGCCCGATACCCCTTCACCGTTAGCCTATTTCATTGTTAATTCTGGAAGCAACAACTGGATTTAATATCAAAATTATTTTGGGTTATTGTAAGGTAAAATCCATTCGTGTTTATGTGTGGATCAGTCTTACAATTATCTTTTCTTTTCAAAATAATTTTGAAAGTTAAATCAAATGGTTGGAGTTTACTCACACCAGTCCCATAACTGACCCATAGTTTATTTTGTTATGTTTTACCTTAAAATCATGGGTGCCCAAATTTGTACGGGTAGTCAAGTAGTCAGGATTTTACAGATTCACTCGGATGAGATTTGAGCAGGAGGCTTCACCAGTTATCTATAGACTATCGTATTTTCCGCTGTGTATTATGTTGTATCTGGAAACATGTGTTTATAACTGTTTCAAGAATAGATGTTGTACTCTGATGATGGTATGTATATACAAAACAGGTTTGTATTTCAAAAAGTTATGTCATAAAATATATTTTATTCATTCCGCTGTGAGATTTGTATTCTTCGTTTTCTTCTAATATAACATTTCTTTCTTTCTACTTCTCACCCTCTAACTTCTTTCTATTAATGTTTCATATTTCTATGCAATTTGGGTTGGACGTGTGGTGTAATCAGTCAACTCAAAGGGTACATAAATTTTGGCCATTACAATTACGTCCCCTTATTATTCCTTGATTTTCATTTATGTATAGTAACTGAACAAATAATTATGCAAGTTCTTCAGTAGTTGAAGTGGATTTGATAAAAGCAGCAAGTAATTACCAACAAACAAGACATATGGTTCTACACAGGCAATTTGGCATCATGTTTGTTCATGTATGGTAAATCCGTTCATGGATGGAACTTTCTGATGTACTACAAATCTGAGAAACTAATAATCATCTTTAGAAAGCCAAAGAAACTTCTAGTCTTTCTTTATGAAGCTGATATAATATCTATGCAGAACACTTTGATTTTCAGAATTAAGGCCATTGAAACTCAATCAACAGTCTAAAACATGTTACTACATCCTAATTTCCAGACTAATAAAAGGGCACATTGAACTTGTAAATTAGTAGAAGAACGTGCCCGAACGATAAAATAGAATCTTTACTGCATATACGTTAATCGTCGAGTAACATGCGGGGACTAAAATCAGTTACCACAAACTGAGAAATTCCTAAGAAAAAAATAGTCAGTTTACATCCAACATGGTTGAGATTCAAATCGTCTTGTCAAAGTGGCCTTATCCAAGAATCACTTTTTGTTTTACACTGAAGAACATTCATTAATAATAGTAGGAAGCCCAAATTTGATTAAATCAAATTGAAAAAATTAATCCTGATGAATCTTCCTTTATATAACAAATCCATACGCAGATCAATTGATTTCTCCAGTATCCCAAGAAATAATCTTCCTAATTATAGGATCTAAATTAACCCTAGAGGGGGGTTAAATAGGGTTTATTGCAATTTTTGCTGTGTAATTAAATAATATCAACACATATAATAATCAGAGTAAATGCGGAAAAATAAATAACACACAAATATACCCAGCTTCAGCAATACCCTGACTACTGCTGCATTCCCCAAGGTTTTTACTAGGAATTAAAACAATCACTATGCTTACAAACCCCTGTAAACTCACGAAACTTGCTCCCAACTATTCTAACCCTACGCTCAAAGCCCTACACTAATCTTTATCCCCGAGATCAGATTTCTCCGAATTACAGACCCGTAACTCGTCTCCCTAGTTTTATAGACAAACTAGAAAACATTAAACACATTTACAAAATTAAAACACTAAAATAAAAATTAAAACCCTTAAAAAACAAAACCCTAGTTATATATGATAAACTCCTTTTAGCCCTTAGGTTTAATTTGACCGACCTCTTTGTCTATAGCTTCAAAGTATTCGACCCCTTTTTTAACCCTAATTTCTCCTTGTCTTCTGGAAATTAAAAATGGCGACGGTGATATGAATTAGGGTTTCAATTCTCCTTAGATTACAAGTCATTGCTCTCTCTTCGTTGATGCTCTGAATCTCCAATAGCAATCTTCGTTTGGTTTGAGTGAAATACTTCGATTTGGATCCAAGCAATTTTGGATATCTAGTATGATTTTTCAATTCTAATTTCTTTTTATTTTTGCTTGAACTTGGATGATGATTTGCCAATGATGATACTGGTGTATAAATAGGATTTCTATCTGAATTATTCTCTGATTTTGATTCTTAGGCTTGGTTTGACATTTGCGTAATTTTTGGACTTTTGAAATCTTCGTATATACTGGGGTAATTCGATTGCATGACTTTGAATTTGTTTAGTTTGAAATATTCAAACTTTTTGGGATAACTTGCGAGATGAATTCTGGAATTAAACCTTCCAAATATATTTCATATATACTGCCAAATTTAAACTCTGATTTTCTGGAAATTTTGAAGTTGCGTGTGAAATCCCCAACTTCGAATTTCTTAACAAAAATTGAACATTTCAACGTCCATGGGATTCAAATTCTTCCAATAACTTGGTTTTCTGAGTTCTTTGACCATTTTTTACGGGTTAAACATTTCCAGTAAAATTCGAATGGATTGCTTAAATTTTTCCGGCTTTCTGGAGATAATGAACTGAAAGATGTTATACTTGTTTTGCCAAAAATTGTGTGTTGAATTCTTGACCATTTCTGAATTAAAACATTTCCAGTAAATTCTGTACTGACTTTTTCTTCGGCTTCCTGCTGATTTAAAAAAGCTAAACAGATACTGGTCTTGCCAAAAAAAACTGTTGCTATACTTGATTACCCTCGACTGATGCGTTGATTTCTAGTACCTTCAAAGTCCATAAGTATGAACTGATGTTTAAAATGAGCTGACACTTGAACTGATATGGCACTTGATAATTTGGGGTATTCGGCATGTTTGATATTAAACTCGAACATTTGGTTAGTGCACTTGATGCTAGCGCACTTTTTGTTTGATGTTTGTATCTTCGGCTTGTGACATCCTTGTTGTTTCAATTTAAACTTGTTACTGCCATGTTTAACATTTTTTCACCATCCTTATATGCTTGTGCATATATTTTGACCCTTTGCCTCAATATTTGGTATGTGCTTTATCATCATGCATTGTCCCCTTTGCCTGAACCTGAGATGTTGAACTGCTTAATCTGATTTATGATTAGTGCACTCTCTTATACTGCTGCCCCATTCATATTGATGCTGTCTTGTGTGTCCATTTTCATTTTGTCGACCTTGAGCTTGTATTCTGTCTACTCCATGCTTCCTGAATCTTTGCATTGCTGTGTTGTTGTAGCTTGTATTATCCATGTATTTGCTGTTCCATTTGCATGCATGTGTCGATCCTGGTCTGTGTACATTCTTATGTGCACTGGCCATATGGTTCTGTGTTACTTGCCTGCATTTGATTTGCATTGCTCTGTCAAATTATGGTTTGCATGTCGAACCTATGTACATGCACATTAACATGTATATATATGTATATACATACAACTATATGTGTATACATGTATCATGTGCATAATATACATGTCAGCACTGCAGTCGACGTCTACCTTGTGGTATTTACAGCGAATCACTGTGAATATCACAAGTTTTCTAGACACATATGGATATATATATATATATATGTATGTATATATTGAAAGTGGGTAAACTTTTATTATGGGCTTTTTGCGGCCCAAAAAGAATTGAAGCTGTGCAACAATAAAACGACAGCACATAACACAAGTCTTAACTCAAGCAAGACATAACAACATTCACTTAACCCACTTATAACACATCTTTCCCAAAATAACTCAAATCCCCCAAGTTGCTCCATGGCATTCGGCAATGACTTCTTCTCTCATGATTTCATGGAGGCCTTAGGTTTTCAGCTTTATTCCGTGATACCAGTGTCTTCGATGGATCCCCAGCTCCAGTACCAGATGGTGGTGCTATGGCTTTTGACGTACGTCTTCTTCTTCTTCTACATTTAAGAATTAATTTGACTTCCACCTCATTAAGCTTGCTAATTTCATTTACTGATCTTCGTTTATTGTGAAAAATCCTTCTATTTCTCTATTTCCATAACCACCAACATGCAGATATAATGTTAATGACATATTCTTTTATTTCTGCATCTATCTTCAACCAGTCCCAAACTAGGTAATTTATGATATTCTGAAGATTATTGGATTGTTCGTTGATGTTGTATTTGAGTTGAATGCTATTAATAATGCTCGCCAAGAATTTGCATTCAGAAAATATATGATGATGATTTTCTTCACTTTTTTCACAAAGAGCGCAAATGTTTTCAGAGATAATACCCCACTTTAGTAGACTGTCCCTCGTTGGCAACCGGTGTAATAAACCTTTGTAAATATTATGTGATAATTTAGGAGGTATCTGCTTGTCCCAAACTACAATTTTCTAGTCCACGGTAGTATTAGAAACTCTGCATGCATTCCAAGCCTTTTTAATAGTGAAATTATTGTTTGATGACCATGTCCATTTATCAAAATCTCTATCTATGAAGAGAGGAATAAATTCTATATCTCTCTTGAGTGTCTCAGCATAAGGCAATCGATCACATCTCCATATACCACCAGAGATAATATGGTTGAGATTATGATTAGGACTACCATAAGCAGAAAATGTATCCCAGCACAATCTATCAATCATAGATTTACCTTTTAACCATGGGTCTCTCCATAAATCTGTTTCATTGCTATTAGCAGTTTCTCTTTCACAATTTTCAGCCAGCTTGTTTCTGATTCTAAGAATTGCTTTACAAGTTGCTGATGCATTATTATCAATAGGCATGGTCCAAAAATTGGTTTTTATATACCTTCTGCACATCCATCTTGCTCACAAACCCTGATTATTGATGGCTTTCCATGCATGTTTAAGTGTAAAAGCATCCCTCATCTCTCTGATTTTTCTCAGGCCAACTCCACCTTCCTCCTGGATATATATATATATATATATATATATATATATATATATATATATCAGACCAAGTCTAGAAAAATGATGAGATACACAACAAAAATTCTGAGGCAAATAAAAATTAAAATAAATTTATACCTACTTGTATTTAATTCTATTTTTGTTCCAGTTTACCGTGTGTGTTTCTGTGACTGGTATACAGGTGGCTGGACTGGATTGGATTGGAAGAACGTGAAGACTTAGTGTCAGTGAATGTATATATAACTGTGTATGAATTTGTGTATGTAAACAAAGTGATACAGAGTGATATGTAGTGAGGAGAAAAAAACTGTATATGAATCGATTGTAGACATGAATAAAATTGTACTAATATTTGTAACCAACAATATTGATTGAAATAAAATATTTTTGTGTTGTTAAATTCAATCTGTTTATTTTGTTTGAATTCCTTTAGTACAATTTCATGTGTGATATGTAAATGTGTCATGTCAGATTTAAACAAAAATATCCAAACATATTCAAGTATGTTGAATTATAAATAGTGGAGTCATGAATATGTACTATTTAAAATGTAGAAATAAAATATTTATTTATACAAAAATAATGTTTGAATATTCAATTCTGTGTGATAGTATCTTATTCAAATACATATTTATTTCTGTATGTGACGTGAAATATAGAATAATACTGTTTACAAACACATTTATAAAATAATATATGTGTTTATTATCATCAAACAAAAATCATATTGTTATACTCAACAATCTCCCCCTTTTGGTGATGACAAACATACACTAAGATTTTGAATGTGATAAATGTGTTTGAATGTGAAATATTATACTCCCCTTATTTGTACGCTCCCCCTACATTTGAACTCCCCTTATATATATATATATATGAGTGATTTAAAAATACAATTGAATTTCCAATATTAAAATATTCTTGAATTATTCACTCATCAATCAAAATCTTAACCGTTCTCCCCATTTTGTTATCACCAAACGTATAATAGAAATCGAAAAAGTGATGAATATAGACTAGAAATATAAATTCAAATCAAGATGGAAAATATATGTCGTAAATCTTATTTAATCAAACAAAAATCATAATATTCTTCAAATTAGAAGCAAATTTCACATTTTAGAATGATGGATTTACGATTGATTTTATAAAATGAGGAGAGTTTTTAAATTTCAAATAAAGGATTTAAAAATTTCAAATAAATTTCCAATTTAAGCACAAAAATAATTTTAGCAATTTCTAACCACGCATAACCGCTAGGATTTTTAATTGGGACTAATAGTAACTTAAATTTGTTAAGTGTTTTCTAACCATGCATAACCGCGAGGACTTTTAAATGAGATTAGAAGAATACTTAATTTTATCCTCTCTTATGAGTTCCATCCATGCATAACCACGAGGACTTTTAAATGAGAATGGAAGCACATAGAGATTAAGGTGATTCACGCATGCATAACCGCTAGGACTTTTAAATGAGTGTAAATACCAAGAATAAAAAAATCAATTTTTTAGTTAATAAATTCATCAAATTTCCTTATTTCCAATTTTTTTCAACTCCCTACATTATATAAAACCATGATGAGTGACAGAAATATGGTAGAATTAGAAGATGATCGTTAAATAAGCACTAATTCAAAATATATTATAAAATTTGTCCAATCATCATGAGAAGTTAAATAATATTTTCTCTTGTTATGAAATATACCATAGTCACAACTCACCACAATTTCATAAATCTTTTAATAATTTTGATGAGTTCCAAAATGGTTCAAATTTGTCAACAATTTCAGTTTTTGAATAAATAATCAAAAATGATTTTGAATTGAAAATATCAATTTGAGGGGTTTTTGAAATATCAATGCTAGTTGAAAATCAGTTTCAAAAATCAATTAGGTAGAATGTGAAAATTTCTAATTTTTCTAAGACTGATTACTCCTAGACAATTTTAATACCACTTGTATATGTAATTCAAATTGCCTATAAAATTCAATAAAATCTAGTCACTGATTTCCAACCCGTCGCCCAATCACCAAGACATTCAACAGAAATTTCAACAAAATCAATTTCCATTATCAGAGCAGAACAAAATTAGTTTCGAAGTAAGAGTCACAAGAGAATTTTTCAGTGTATCTTGGCAAGCATAAGAAACATTCAATGATTCAAATAAAAAGCAAATCATTTGAAATCACTTGAAAAATATACCTTTTTAGAATTTAAATCGAAGAATTATAATCCATCAAATACAATGATCAATCATAAATGATTTCAAAATCAAAATAGTCAAGCCAAGTAAAAAAAAACTATGAAATTTTCACAACTAATCAATCATAGTTTTCAAGTAATATGCTGAATTGGGTGCAGTTTTTCGATATTTTCCAAATGAATTAGAAGAAACTCAAAATAGCAAAGAAGTGTGAAATTTCATTAGCTTTCCAGAACATCATAAATTTTAAGATTTCGATTAACAGTATTCAAGATATGCTTAAAGTACTATAACAGTGTCAATACAAATCAGCATGAAAAAATAAAGAAAAATAAAAGCACGAGTTTAGGGATTATACCTGACTTACCATAATCGATGTGAACCAATGAATCTCCAACTCAGAAATCTATGGCTTAGGAACACTTGAATAATTCAATAATATAGAACAACTTGAATTTTATCCCTCTTAAGCACAGTTGTTCCTTAGCCTCCCTCTATACCTATATATTTATAATATCAAGTGGTGTAACAAAACCTGTTTTACCACTCTTAGCTTTGTTAACACATTTTGGTACCCAAACCCATTTATATAACAATCCATTATCATCCACTAAAGTTCTGGTAGAAACCCAAATTCTTTTAGTCTTAATCGAATTTATTTTATCGTCTTTTGGGATCCAAATTTGTTTAAATGAATTGTTTCTAAACGAGTTTTTATTTCGCTTGTGATTTAAAAATCCTTTGAAATCATTAGAGTTCAAATTTCCAATTCGATCTTTTCCAAAGCTATTTGAAGGATTTTTAAAATCATTAGAATTTCATTTTTCAGCTTAATCAATTTTCCCAAAGCTAAGTCCTTTCTTATTCTAAAAAAAAAATTGGTTTTTTAACAACATATTCAACGATTTTTCTCCTTTAGAATTTTTTCCCAAAGTTGATTCAAGTTGTTGAATTTTAAATTTAAAATCAATATTTTCTTTCATTAAATTCGAACAACGGTTTATAGTGATCTTTCTCTTTTCAACATCATTTTGTCTCAAAACCATATTTTCGTTTTGAAGCATTTTAATTTTAGTATTGGACATAGAAATCTCAATTTCAAATAGTTTTATCTTTTCAAAACCAAGTTTTTCAAATTCTCTAAGCTTTGCAATCTCCTTTTCAAAATCACCATTATCGTTTTTCAAATTCACATATTCACTTTCAAGTTCTGGTGATCTCCCTGGGGCCGAGAAGAAAGCTTAGAATTCGAGAAAAACATTTCCCCCCGGTGTTACTGGGGCACTAGAATTCTTTGATTTCTTCGGTTAATTATTCTAACCAAAATTTATTTATTGGTCACACTCACAACATTTTATTTATTCTCATTTTTATTCTCAAATTATATTCAAAAAATCATCACTCAAAATCTAACAATTTTTACATTCTGAAATCTGTGAATTCTTAATTTTTTTCAAGTCTGCTTTCTAATCTGTTATTTTCTTGAACTAGTTTTGACCAATCAGATTTTAGTTTCCTAACTTTTATCTCAAGAGAATCAACAGTTTTTGTGAGATCGTTACACATTAAAATCACATCTTTATAAGTGAAATTCGATACCTCACTTGATTCCTTTTCACTACTTTCTGAATCAGATTGGTCCATAAGCTTTCTCTTCATCACTATTTGAATCTTTTTCTCCTTCCTCGTCATCCCATGTAGCAGCAAAAGCTTTCTTCTTCTTTCTGTTCTTCTTCGTCTTTTCATTCTTAAGTCGTGGACAATCTGCTTTGATATGTCCGGGTTTCTTGCAATTGTAGCAAAACACTTCATCGTCTGAGCTATTTCAACTTTCGGACTTGTTAGTTTTAGAATTCTTCTTTTGTGGCTTGCAATTTTTTTTAGCCCACTTTCTAAAAACCATGGCTAACTCTTTAACAGGATCTTCGTCATCACCTTTAACAGTGTTATTTAGAGCAATCGTCTTTTTCTTTGATTCAGAATTATTTCGTTTTTCCCTTGCTTTTAGCTCCATCTCGTAAGTAATCATATTTCCAAGCAACTCCTCCATGCTTACTTTATTTAGATCATTTGATTCTTGAATCACCGTCACTTTAGCTTCAAAATTCATCGGTAGCACTCTCAATATTTTTCTGATCAATTCCGCTTCGGTACAAGCTTTGCCAAGAGCCTTTGTATTGTAAACCAGTGATGTGAAGCGTCCAAACATCTCTTTTATATCTTCGTCTTTTTGCATAGAAATTTTTTCATATTCATTGCTGAGTAGAGCAAGACGAGATTCCTTAACTTGAGACGTTCCTTCATGTGTAACCTCCAACATATGCCATATTTCCTACGCAGTTTCACAATGATATATTCGGTTCAATTCAGTTTTATCAAGAGCACAGATTAAAGTATTCATTTCCATAACATTAGTTGAAAATAATTATTTATCATTAACATCTCAATTTCTTTTGATTTAGGAACTTCAGCAACATTAATAATCCTAGTGGGAGATATATAACCCATTTCAATAATATCCCACACATCATAATCAACTGAACTCATTTAAATTTTCATCCTAGCTTTCCAATAGGCATAATCAGTTCCATTAAACATTGGTGGCCTAACTATGAACTGACCCTCACAAAAAGCTTTATTAGATAGATTCATGACTCAAGAGTTAGAAAATACCCGCTATGATACCACTCTTAGGATCTAAATTAACACTAGAGGGGGGTGAATAGGGTTTATTGCAATTTTAAGTAATTAAATAATATCAACATAGATAATAATCAGTGTAAATGCGGGAAAATAAATAACACACATATATACCCAGCTTCGGCAAAACCCAACCTATTGTCGGATTCCCCAAGGTTTCTACTAGGAATTAAAATAATCTCTACACTCACAATCCCTTATAAACTTGCGATACTTGCTCCCGACTATTCTAACCCTACGCTCAAAACCCTGCATTATCCTTATTCCCGAGTTCAGATTTCCTCTTATTACAGACCCATAACTCATCTCCCTAGTTTTACCGATAAAGTAGAAAACCTTAAACATGTTTAAAAAATTAAAACACTAAAATAAAAATTAAAACCCTTAAAAAAACAAAACCCTAGTTATAAATGATAAACTCCTTTAAGCCCTTAGGTTTAACTTGACCAGCCCCTTTGTATATAGCTTCAAAAGTATTCGACCCCCTTTGTAACCCTAATTTCACCTTGTCTTCTAGAAATTAAAAATGGCGACGGTGATATGAATTAGGGTTTCAATTCTCCATAGATTAGAAGCCGCCACTCCCTCTTCGTTGATGCTCTAAATCTCCAGTAGCTATCTTCGTTTGGTTTGAGTGAAATACTTCGATTTAATTCCAAGCAGTTTTGGTTATCTGGTATGATTTTTCAATTCGAATTTCTTTTTATTTGCACTCGAACTTGGATGATGATTTGCCAATGACGATATTGGTGTATAAATTGGATCTCAGTCCGAATTATTCTATGATTTCGACACATAGACTTGGTTTGATATTTGTGTAATTTTTGGACTTTTGAAATCTTCGTATATACCGGGGTGATTCGATTGCACGACTTTGAATTCGTTTAGTTTGAAATGTTCAAACTTTTTGAGATAACTTGCGAGACGAATTCTGGAATTAAACCTTCCTAATATATTTCATATATACTGCCAAATTTAAACTCTGATTTTCTGGAAATTTTGAACTTGCGTGTGAAATCCCTGACTTTGAATTTCTTAACAAAAATTGAACATTTCAACATCCATGGGATTCAATTCTTCCAATAACTTAGTTATCTGAGTTCTTTGACCATTTTTTACGAGTTAAACATTTCCAGTAAAATTCGAATGGATTGCTTATATTTTTCCGGCTTTCTAGAGATAACAAACTGAACAGATGTTATACTTGTTTTGCCAAAAATTGTGTGTTGAATTCTTGACCATTTCTGAATTAAAACATTTCCAGTAAATTCTGTACTGACTTTTTCTTCGGCTTCCTGCTGATTTAAAAAAGCTGAATAGATACTGGTCTGGCAAAAAAAAAAACTGTTGCTGTACTTGATTACCCTCGACTGATGCCTTGATTTCTGTTACCTTGAAAATCCATAAGTATGAACTGATGTTTAAAATGAGATGATACTCGAACTGATATTGCACTTGATAATTTGGGGTATTCGGCATGTTTGATATTAAAATCGAACATTTGGCTTGTGCACTTGATGCTAGCGCACTTTTTGTTTGATGTTTATGTCTTCGGCTTATGATATCCTTGTTGTTTCAATTTAAACTTGTTACTGCCATGTTTAACATTTTTTGCACCATCCTTATATGCTTGTGCATATATTTTGACCGTTTGCATCAATATTTGGTATGTGCTTTATCATCATGCACAGTCCCCTTTGCCTGAACCGGAGATGTTGAACTGCTTAATCTGATTTATGATTATGTGCACTCTCTTATACTACTGCCCAATTCATATTGTTGTTGTCTTGTGTGTCCATTTTCATTTTGTCGATCTTGAGTTTGTATTCTGTCTACTCCATGCTTCCTGAATCTTTGCATTGTTGTGTTGTTGTAGCATGTATTATCCATGTATTTGCTGTGCCGTTCGCATGCAGGTGTCGAGTCTGGTCTGTGTACATTCTTATGTGCACTGGCCATATGGTTTTGTGTTGCTTGGCTACATTTGATTTGCATTGCTCTGTCCATTTATGGTTTGCATGTCGAATCTATGTGCCTGCACATTAATATATATATATATATACATATATGTGTGTGTGTATATACATATAATTGTATGTGTATATATGTTTCATGTGCAGAATATACATGTCAGCACTAAAGTCAACGTTTACCTTGTGGTATTTACAGTGAATCACCGTGAATATCAAAAGTTCTATAGACACGGATGGATATATATATATATATATATATATATATATATATATATATATCAAAACAAGTCCAGAAAAATGATGCGAAACACACAAAAAATTCTAAGGCAAATAAAAATTAAAATAAATTTATATTAGATTGTATTTAATTCTATTTTTGTTTCAGTTTACTGTGTGTATATCTATGACAGGTATACAGGTGGATGGACTGGATTGGATTAGAAGCACGTGACGACTTAGTGTCAATGAATGTATATATAACTGTGTATGAGTCTGTGTATGTAAACAGAGTGATATAGAGTAATATGTAGTGAGAAAAAATTTTGTATATGAAATCAATTGTAGACATGAATAGAATTGTACTAATATTTGTAAAAAACAATAATGATTGAAATAAAATATTTTTGTGTTATTAAATTCAATATGTTTATTTTGTTTGAATTTCTTTAGTACAATTTCATGTATGATATGTAAATGTGTCATGTCAGATTTAAACAAAAATATCCAAACATATTCAAGTATGTTGAATTATAAATAGTGGAATCATGAATATGTACTATTTCAAATGTAGAAATAAAATATTGATTTAAAAAAATATTGTTTGAATATTTAATTCTGCATGATAGTATCTTATTCAAATAAATATTTGTTTATGTATGTGACATGAAATATAGAATAGTGCTGTTTACAAACACATTTATAAAATAATATATATGTTTGTTATTATCAAACAAAAATCATATTGTTATACTCAACACTAATCTTAAATTTGTAATTGTAGTCCTTACCCAATCACCACTACTTGTCACCGGAGTAGAAAAGCTGGATAATTTTTTTTGAAACGCAAGTAAATTTATTCACACTAGAACTACTACAATAGTACAAATTACAATGTAGTACATAGCTACACAAATATATCTCACTACTAAACAATGATGTAAAAAAAACAAATGAAAAATATACACAGAAGATCCAGAAAAAACTCATCACTGCAAGACGAACCAAAAACTGATGTGAATCTTCATGTCAAAAAACCAGAGGAAAGATCATATCAACACAACCTGCTTATTACTTATCCGAAAAACTGCTAAACAACTTAGTATGTAATACCCGCCAACCTGTCATCATACATCCCTATCACCCACTCAACAGCTTTAAAGTATATACATCTATACCACCATCACCAATTACTAATTTAAATGCCAATATATCCATTACCAGCTTCCTAACTACAATGCAGAATACTAAACTAGAACCCAATCAAACACCAAATAATGTAATGGTCAAATAGGAGTGCGCCTAGTATGCCTTTTAGAAGATTTCATTCCTGCAGGCATTACATCCTCTACAGAGTGATCATGGCCCTCATCAAGATCCTCCAAAATTTTCCTTTCAGCTTTTTGGCCTTAGTATTTGAAGAAGGGGTGGCACCGGTTGAAGCACCAGAGGATAAGCAGGCCAATGCAGTATCTACTTTTGGGAAAGTCAATCCCGAGCCAGATACAGAAACAAGTGGAAGTATAATGTGTGGTGGAGGCTTTAAGCTTGCATATGGAGATGACTTAGTCTGTTTAGTTGAATTTGATACAGAATCAGCACAACTTGCTGAAGAAAGAGCATTGAAACTGAATGTAGAAGAACATGACATAGTGGCATATGCAGATAGACTAGTTGGTATACTGCTGACATTTGATGGAAAATTGGAAATACAAGAAGTGCTAGAAGAAGCTATGCTACTGAAACTAGATGAGGAAGAAGCAGCAGATGATACAAAATCCCCAGTTTCATTTTTGTTCAAATTCTCTTGTTCATCGAATAAATTTCCAACAAAAGTATCAACATCATGTTCAGAGTCCTCAAAGATCTCACTGTTATTCTAGACTGGTTTAACACAATCATTAATCTTGACTGAAGCATCAACACTTCCATAAGCTAGAACATCATTAAAGCCATTAACAGAATCTGCATTGATACCTGTAGCCAAAGCATCAAATTGATTAATACACTCATTCCCAACATCAGCAGCGTTTACAACATTCTCTTGATTGATATTAGCATTCTTCTTCTTCCATTTTTTCTTTTTCTTAGGATTCACATAAGTCTAACCATTCAAACTAACATCTGCTTGAGCTTTGCTTTGTCATTTACCAGGGTGAATATCGTGAATATCCTCCACTTTATTACTCTCATACAAATTAATATCACACCGATACACATCATCAAAGTTATTCTTAATATTTGATTCACAAAAAGAAGTATCTTGACCAAAAATTCTGCAAGTAGTACATATCTTAGGCCTCCAGCCATAACCTATTTTTACTAAAGGGCAAAAGTCACCCAAACCATCTATTTCAATATAATATGGAATCTCAAAATCAGGAGAAACCTCCACTAAAGCCTTCGCATATCTAAATTTGTTCATTCTTTTAGTGATAGTGTCAAAACAAATTAGCTTACCAATATGATTCACTATCCAATTAATGCCAATCAGCGTCCCTAAAACCATTGGGATTCTATACAAATGGATACAAATAGGTACTTTTTTTATTAAAGATTGAGAACATCCAATTGATGGATCCCATATAGTGATGATGAACATTCTTCCCCGACTAAAGATTGGGTCAGAATGGAGTACTTTCTCTCTATCTAAATCATTAGAGAATTTGAAATAAAGATGAAAACAGTCCAATTTAATATCAACCTCGCCAATTAAATGCTAATGTCATTTGAGGTAATTAGAAACAACAAGAAAAGATAAAGAACCATAATCAGATTTCACAAAGGATGGGAAAAAGGCTTTGGAAGCAAAAGTGGAATCCGATGGTTGCATATGAGGAGGATTGACGCTAGAGGGTGGTGGATCTGGGGTATAGAAGGAGAGGGGCGCGATGGAAGAGGGGAAGGCTGAATTGAAGGCTGAGGGGGAGGAAAACTAAGAAAATGGAATTGACATTTTTGCCATTAACGAAGGCCGCGAAAAGCTCGATAATTTTGAATTAGCAGAGAGATCGATTAGAGGAAGTTGGAACTAAAATTGGTTCAGTTGCATCGAAACATGTCGAAACCCAAATCCTAGATGGTTTGATCCTTCATATTCGAAATAAATTCTCATATTCCACATTTGATCGACCAGACGGTGGTAAGAACGATGTAGAAGGATTTAGTTATTTATTGGGGTACCAGGTGATGCGATGTTGGATGAGAAATTATCGTCGATGTTTAACAATTTGGATTTGATTTTTTGTGGATCGAAACAGACTAGCAATTTTTCTCGGTGGATGTTGATAAAAGGAATAGTTTGGGAGTTTCTATTCCCACAGGAGAGAGAACTCAATATTTATTAATGTAGATTTCCTTCCCTCCCTCCCTGGGAGGGAGGATGAAAGTGGTTATCAATAAACATGTTTACTTGCAAATATGAATATGACAGGAAAATTTGAAAGGACAGTTTGGATTTAATATGAACACGTAGAATTACTGATGTTAAGTTACAAGCCTAAAATTCTATGGCTGCCTTGTGATTGGATGTTAGATTTTAATATGAACATATTGAATTACAAGGTATTAAATTACAATATTAAAATTCTATGGTGGGTACGGGTGCGTTCTGATGGTTCAATATGCGTGCATTGACCCGACTAGGGAAAATAAGATAATGTGACACCTGTGATTAATTTTATGGTTTCTATGGGGTCAAAATCAAGGAGGATTTGGGTCGAGTAGTTGCTTGTTGGGGATCCATACCCTATAGCATACGCTTTTTATCACATAGGTCTCACACAGAAGCAGAGGGCACGCACCATGTTGTATGAAGTAGTAACATGGTCTAAATTAAGGTGGGTACGTGTATCGACTGTTCAATGTGCATGCATTGATCCGACTAGGGAAAATATGACACTTGACACTTGTGATGAATACTATGTCTTTTTTTATTATTGGGTTAGGCTTGGTAAACCGAAAACCCATAGTGAGCATAGGTTATCACCCTGTGGTTTAGTAGTCGATCAATGTGTAGTATTAGGGAATATTTTCTTAATTATATTTTTCTCTGAAATTTGTAGAATTGCGAACAGTCAAAGTTCTGTGGAATAAGAATAGTTAACCCTATCTATAACCTTTTATGTCATCCTATATTTTTACTTTAGATGTACACGGACATTTACCTTATCTAACACTAGAACTACTATTTTATACATTTCACTTACTTTTCACTCGTGCTAGTAATCATGGTAGCTCACCAAACTTTATGTATGACCTGCTCCTCTTCTTTCCTTTTTCTATCCCCCATTAGGCTCATAGGGTTGAAGTCGAATGGTATTGGCAGCTTGGAAAGAGCAATGTCTGAGATCTAAAATTATGGCCATTAACTGTCAAATTTCTCATACTTTGTTATTGTTCCAAGTCGTACTTGAGAGGGAATTTTGTTATATACTCTGATTTAAGCTGAGATTAAGAAAGACATGTTTTGCAGCTTACTGTTTTGCAATGAAAAGTTTATTAAAAAATAAAAGTTTATGTTGTTCTTACTTTATGTCTTTTTAATCTTTGTCTCTGTGATTTGTTTCTTTGTACCTAGTATGACCTTAATTGGGAATACTAAGAGGTATGGGGTGTTTCAGTTGGTGCCAGTGCTTAATGTTACGAGATTCCTAAAAGTAGTTTTAAAATAAAGTATTTCCTAAAGAAAAATAAATTTTCAACGCAAAATGTTATTTTTGAAATAAAGAAATCTCCTCAAGTCCACCTCTTTTCCTTGTTCTATTCTACTTTCTTGGATGAGTTATTTATAGAACAACCTATTTAGGCTTTCCTATGTGTATAGAAACCTTAATTTTTTTATAAGTTGTAGTTTTGACTTATGGATAAACCTATTTATCTTAGTATTTGAGGAAAAAGAGGAACTTACTACATGGCAAACATAAAGTAGGGCTAAGCATGGATAAGATAATCTTGGAAGGCAAGGATAGCAAGATAACCATATATGTGTTTCTGTAAAGATTTGAGAGTATGTCATCAGTAGTAATAAGAAAATTGTTGATGTGGCACTAGGCCAAGCGAGTTATAACGAAGATGTTGGTTGAAACGATTAAGAATGAAATTAGGTAGAGATTGGTGAAAGAGGTGTTATCTATCTTTGGTTCTTTTTAGTTCTCATATCCTATCTTATTTAGGAGTATTTCACTCCCTTACCTTTAATTCACATGTTGGGAGTGGTTGTGTGGGCCATAGTCATGTTGATATTAAACAGGCCATGCATGGCATCTGTGTTTTAGGCCTAACGAAGCTGTCCTTTACACATATACTAAATCCCTGAGTGTGTTATAGTAACATTAGTTGATTGTTTGCACTTTTCTAGGCCAGAAGTAGTTTCTTAACTCCGTAAGGAGATCAACATTGCTATCTATGGTATGTCGGGTTTTAAAACTAGAAATCTTAGTATAGGAGATATTGGGGGCATTTCCGGATATGCATTAGTTTTGGGTCTATATAGCTTAACCACTAGTTGGTTATCTTAGATTTTGATTTTTGTAGTAGTGTTTGACTGGGATGCTTATATTCTAAGAATTCAGAGATAGAAAAATTTGAATGATGGATGAGTTAGCTAAGTATTGGGCTATTTTAACTACAAGAGGATAATTATCACTTTAGGATATGAAGTGGACTAGCTTTTTAGATTTCTTACGACCCTAGGGTTCAATCATGTTGATTTCCCAATGTTTTTCCTTAGTGCATCTCTAGGCGGTATCGATTCTATTCTCGTTATGCTAAATTTTCCATGTATTATAAGAGATTAAAAGGTTAGCTCCTAGAAGGGATATTGATTTTTGGACGATAATGCTAAACTTGTTGCATTATCGGTAAAGAACTAAGAGGATAGAGTTTCATACTTATGACTAGGATCTTTTCGAAATATGGAGTTATGTCTATATCATTATTGTGTGTGGATTTGTTTGGAGTTTAGACAGATTAGGTTTATGATGAGCCATCTCAAATGTTGAGAGGGGTATTTACTTAGGGGTATTCATAATAGACACACCATAGCATTAACCTATGAAGAATCCATTGGAAATGGATTATTTTAATTCTTAGACCTATCTTTTGGTAGATCAAGTACGATACCTGTGATGAGAACTTTCCACATGTGTTTTCAAGAAATCATTGGACTTCAGCTATAGCAGAAAGATTTTTGGGAAATAAATAAATGAACTTTTGGAAAAGTAATGGTAAGATTAAACATTTTTGTGCAAGAGGCATCACTCATCTTTGCTTCAGTGATGGATAGTTCCTTTGCTCAATGGTAATCATAAGTGAATTAGTTCAAAAGAAACATTTCTCTTTGACTCATGTAGATGACCTTTTTGATTAATTTTAAGAAGCAAGATTTTTCTCCATTATTAGATTTCTTTGCCTGCTGTTTCCATCAGGTTTTGAGTAGTCGGAAAGAGGAAACGATGTTGTTCATGGAGAATCCGTCAGATTTTAAGAACAGTTACCACTTGGGCTAGTTTGTGCCTAGGCTTAGTTATTAAATAATGTGGAAGGATGATTGGCAGGGTTCTGTAAGTAATTCGGTAGGGGGTCTTTGTTAATGACATGTTAGTCTAAATAAAGAATGACAATGGGAAATTTGGGTATTTAGTACCTTATAAGCGCGTATTCCCAAGACCAAGTTCTCTGAGTATCACTTTTGGAATTTAAGAAATTTTCTTGAATTAGTGGGTTATTATTGAAAGTAATTGAAAACACTTCCAACATGAAAATTTTCTTGACCTACCTCACTGAGAGAGGTTTATCTTTTGTGGTGACAAAATGACAAACTTTCTTTAAAAGATTTCAAGTTGATATTATGTTATCAATTTTGATTGCAGCATAAGGAGGAAGACCTAAGAAAGTGGTTACCTGGGATTAACTACTATTAGTTTCCAATTATCATGGGGGTTATTACCTATCATAGGGGAAAACCTAAAATTCAGTACCATGTATTGTTGCTTTTTTGTTCCATATAAGGAATTAGAATTTAAGATAAGGAAGAATTACTGAATTCACGTGCATAATGATTTTCGGGTTCCCTATGTAAAAGTACGAATGTTGTTGATATTAAGTTCTTGCTTTTGGGTATGAGAGTTCGTGTAGCTTCAATAGAAATATCTTGTAATATTGTAGGGATCTAAAAGGATTTACCTCGAAAGTATGGCTTAACATTTTTGATAGAATTTTGGTTTTTATCAAGGTTATGTCATTTAGGCATGAGACGAAGATCCTTAAAATTACACTTAAAAAAACGATTTATGAGAAAGCTGAAAACTAAGGACCAATTTGGCAAAATAAATCTTTATATGATCACCAAATTAATACAGGTAAAAAAGTTTGGTTAGTGCATAAATGATTAAAATAATATAAAGATTTCAAGTGGATTAATGATATGGTGACTAATTGTGTTCCAAGGGATGAATTTGAAAAAAATTATTGAAGAAATAGGAAATTTGTATAACCAGTTTGAGTATAAACCCCGTATGTATATATATATATATGATTTTAAAATGGAAATTTTAAAAGGGCAAATATGTTTTGGTATGAAATTCATTTTGTTGGGAAATTCAAAAAAGTAACTATATATATTTTAGAAAGAAATTTTTGTGATCTTAAAAATAGAAAATTATCTCACAAAGATTTTTATAATGAAGTTTTGAAAAAATAGTAATGGTAATGTTAGTTTGGAAAATAGAAAATAGAAAAATGAGTAATTCCTTATGGGTTGGACAATATAAGTGGAACTAATAGAGGAACACAGGACAGTAAAGGTAAAGACTAGAAATCAGATTGTGTATATTGTAAGGTAAAGTGGATCTGGGATTTTAAAACCAAATGCTTAGCTATATTAAACTAGTATAAAAAGGAAGCAAAATGGGAAACTTGGAATATTTCTTCCTAAAGAATTTAAGATGGATAAAACAGAAAAGGTCTCTAGTAACCATGGTTAGAATAACTCAGCTATTACAAGAGAATCCATTCCGACTAGAAGTTTGAGTAAAAGTACGAGTTAATTGTGATGAGGCATTAAGCGCCTTTAAGGAATTCGAGTTTCTTACTCATGATCTTTTGACAGATGTTTCCTTCTTAATGTCCCGTCATTAACCTTTTCCTTTAGTTATGGTCTTCTTCTAAATCTTCTTGGGAAGGGTAGATCTTAGGATTAATCATATGGATGGTAGGATTGGTTGTAAACATGTTATTAGAACATGTTATGTATGATGTATTCATGTGGCTGCAAGTGTTTGCAAGTGGATGCAGTGGATACATATACACGCACTAGCCATTGTTTGGGATTGGCTAATAAGGTACTTATATATGCATATGGATGTATGCACATTTTATATTATTTTTATGGATAATATAAATATATGTTATCATATGGATGTTGCATATGAATATTGGTTGGAGCACACAAATAGAACTTTGTGTTATCATTAGGATTTTGGCATATATTTGGTTGCATTGAACAAACATAATTGCATAAAAAGGAAGCCGATTGAATCAGTAGATCACCTAATATTTTTGCATTAGTTAAGGTCATAAACAGTATGCTATTGCATACATAAATAAATCGCATTAGAAAAAGTAAGGATAATGGTTTCCAGTGGAGATGATTGAGCATATTGTTGTAGATATTTATGTGTAACCACTTATCTTGTTCTCCTATTGTTGGAGATTTCGAGGACGAAATCCTTTAAATATGGAAGAATATAACAACCCAAAATTTTAAGATATAGTGATTCATTAATTAATTAATTAAATAATAAGTGGATGAAATTATTAGAATTAAACTGTGAAAGTTGTACAATTATATCTATAGTAATTTTCCGATCAACTTACATATAAAATTTGTAAAAATCAAAGCTCATATGAAAAAGTTATAAAAGAAACAAGTTAATTCAAAAACTAATAAAAGAAAGAAGCTAAAAAAAACTTTTTGTAAATGGATGAATTTGACCAAGGACCTTTTTCATTGCGCCCAATATGATTTTCTAGGTCATTTTCATGTATAACTTTTCAAAATCCGAGTTCATATGAGAAAGATATCTTGAAAACATGATTATAAAATAAAAATAAAATGGCCGGGTCGACCCCTTGGTCGACCATGCAAGGGGTGGCTCGACCCATATAGGTTAAGTAGCCAAGATCGGGCCAGTAAGGTGCTAGTGGAGCATGGTGCGTAGATTTTTGAATTGGGTTATGTTGGCATGTTTTTGTTGGCTTTCTTTAAATCAAGAGCTGACATGGAAACCCCTGATTGGTATGAGGACATGATTCAAAACCTAAAATATAATAGTTGAAAACCTTTTACTCCACCTATAAATAAACCCTCAACCCTCCCTTTATTCTCCATAATGCATCTCTTCCTCTGCCTGGGCTAGCTCCTTTTTAAGAGATATGGCCAAATTAATTAAAATTTGGGAATTGATTTTTCTAAACTGAAATAGTTTCTATTTTATTTTCTTTGGGCGGAGGAGGGGGAGGGTTCTGCCGGATCCACAGGAAAACAATTTTTAGTGAGTCATTATGATTATTTAAATTTTTGAATAAAGTTTAGAGTAAATAGGAATAATAGTAGTTGTACTTTTCTTTACAGTTCTTTTATTTACAGTTTAATCATTCCTGTTTTCAATAATTTCCTTTCTATAAGTAGTTTTGCGTAATTTTTCTATCTTTTCTTATAGTTTTTCGTAATGGATTTTCAGACACTATAAATTACTTTCTTAGTCTTCTTTCCCTCATTCTTCATCAGTTTTTTTTACAGTTTATTGTGGTTATGCCCAAATATGCATAAAATCATATGTTTAGGAATGATTTAGGCATTGCCTAGTTGTATACAATTGATTATAGTCCTTTATATTATGCACATTGTATACGTAGGCACTGATTGTGTACCTAATTTTATGCGACTGATTATTGTCCTTTATTCCACCACATGTGGAGAATATGATTAAATTGGTATAATTGAATAACTTTGAGCTAATTGGATAGATGCTGTAAAATTATAATAAAAAGGGAACCTCAGACTGATAATATTCAAACTTAATTAAGTTGGTAAAAATATTATGGTATAGGTTATGATAGAAAAATGTATTGTAACCTACATTTGCTTAAATATGATAATTGGAAAATTATAATAAATAGAACAAACATGGTATATTTGCAAATATGAATATGACGAGGAGTGTTTGAAAGGACATGTAGGTTATAATATAAACGTGTTGACTTAAAAGAGGTTAAGTTATAGGCCTCAATTTCTATGGTGGCCTTGTGATTAGGCATTAGGCTTTAATATGAACATATTGACTTACATAGTATTAAGTTATGAGCCTAAAATTCTTTGGTGGGTATAGGTGCATTAATGTTGGTTCAATGTGCATGCACTGACCCGATTAGAGAAAATAAGACATTGTGACACCTGTGATTAATTCTATGGTTTCTGTAGGGGCCCAAATCGAGGGGGATTTGAGTCGAGTAATTGTTTTTTGGGGATCTATACCATAAAGCATACCCTTTTTTCACATAGTCTCATATAGGAGGCGAGAAAATGCACCATGCTATGGGAAGTAGTAAGATGGTCCGAATTGAGGTAGGTACGAGTGTTTCAGACGGTTCAATGTGTGTGCATTGAATGGACTACGGAAAAATAAGAAACTCTGACACATGCGATGAACGCTATGTCTTTATTTCTGATGGGTTGGGCCTAATAAACCCAAGACCCATAGTGGACATAGATTATCACTCTATGATTTAGTAGCCGATCAATGGGTAGTATAAGGGAAAATTTTCCTAATTATATCTTGTTTTGAAATTCGTAGAAACGCAAATAGTTAAAGTTCTATGGAATAAAAACCAGTTAACCCTATCTTTAACCTTTTATGTTATCCAATATGTAAACTTTATGTGTATACGAACACTTACCCTATCTGATAGTAGAACTACTATTTTATCTATTTCCCTTGCTTATTAACCGTGCTAGCCATCATAACAATCCACCAGTATTTATTCCCAACCCACTCCTCTTCTTTCCCTTTTCTATCCCCATTAGGCTCGCATGGTAGAAGTTGAACGGTATTGATAACTTGGAAGGAGCAATGTCCGATATCTAAGATTCTGGCTGTTAACTATCAAATTTCTCTTATTTGGTTATTGTTCTAAGTTGTACTTGAGAGAGAATTTTATTGCCAACTTTGGTTTAATCTAAGACTAAGAAATACATTTTTTGTAAATCACAGTTTTGTAATGACAAGTTTATTGAAGTAATAAAAGTTTTCATTGTTCTTACTTTATCTCTTATGAATCTCAGTCTATGTGATTTGTTTCCTTGTACTTATAGTGCTCTACGTTCCTTAATATAACTATAAATTGGAATACTAAAGGGTTTTGGTGTTTCAGTAGTACTTTGATTTCTAGCATTGAGATAAGAAGATTAATTGAACATGTGTTTTGCAAATAAATTTATATATATAGGAAATATAATTGAAAACCATATAATATATGTTATTTCATCAAAAGAAATAATTTTGTGAATTATTGCTAATAATAATTTTGTTGTTAAAGTGAATATTCAAATATAAATATTGATTGGATATCAACACTTTAACGTAACTTATTTTTAATATGATCTGTAAGTTATTAAAATTGAAAGAGTAAGTACTTAGGCAATTTTTTTGATTAATGATGTAAAGCTTTAAGTAATTAAAATTTGAGATGAAAAGTTGTGTTATTAGTCAAAACTATATTTAAAAATGGTTAATTAGATTCATTAAATGACAAAATAATGATTGATTAGGCCAGAATATAATAATTTTTGTAATTTATTATTAAGTTGTGAATTTCAATAATAAAAACTATGTCGTAAAATTATTCGAGTTCTAATTAAGAATATAAAAAATTGTATATATTGATTGAGAAACAATGTTTGTGTATCAAAAATATTTTAAACTAGTTTATGGATTTATTTTGTGTGCAATAATAAAGTAGTGTAAAATTTGGTTAATAAGAATGTAAGTTTGCAATTAAATTAATAGTCCAAATTTTAATGTTTTTTCCATGCTAAATATTGAGTTTATAATAACAATTTGTGTTTAAATAGGAGAAAGTGATTTGCAAATCAAATGTTCAAAACTTTATAAGGTTGAAAATGTATAATGCATACTATTTGATGGATTAAGCATTAAAATGTGTGTTAGTTGTTAATTAACAATCTAATTCAATTTGATACTACCAAATTCAACACCGAAACCAGATATCGGTGAAGGGGTATCAGAGTGGTACTGGCACCAGAAGTGTATTTCGAGAGTAGATAACGGACAACAAATCACTAAGGCAAACGATACCGAAAACAAAAGTGGAAGGTTTGTCAATGTGCTATCAGTACCAACATAGGAGGCAGAAGCTTGGTACCGAAATGAAAGATAATGGCAAGGCAGTGTAAGCATCGAAGGCAATCAAGCTAATTAATACTGCTCCGAAAGCATACCACTTAAAACCGAAAGTGGACAAAAAGGATAGCCAAAAGCTTATGACCCAAAACCCAGAACCAAGAAAGGGAAGCATAAAGCCTAGCTAAGAGGAAGCGAAGGGCTATCGATACCTGGTATCAGTACTGACACCAGGAAGCAACATCATCTGGAGATATGCCGAAAGCTAGTTATCGCAAAATCCAAGAGTTCACTGGAGTAACCTGAAGGCATAAGAAGAAGGGCTATCAATACTAATTTGCTTAGTGTCGCTGTCGAAGAGATGAAGATGTTAAAGTTATGGAGAACAGAAACATATGGGTAATAACACTATAAGAAATTTGCACATTCACAGCGTTGTGGTAGCCTTTAATAGCATTTTGATGAATTTTGTCAACCGACAAGTTGTTATAAATCCTGGAACTATCACAATACGTACCAAAATGCTGTAGAAAATTGGCATACTACAACGTTTCAAATGGTGTTGTTCTTATGTTTGTACAGCGTTTTACGTTATTGTATTTTCATAGTGTATCACAGCGTTTTTCCATATATCACAGCGTTTCTGAATGTTTACATGCTTTGTATTCTACCGCGTTTTGTTTGATATTCAGATGTTTTTTACAGCATTTCTGGTTTTCTATAGAGTTTTTGAGGTATATTTATCACGTCATTTATCATTTTCTACAACAACTCGACATTACGGTCCCAACGAAACTGGTTTCGTCGAATTCCGACTTCGTATGCTCACACAACGTATTTTTAACCGTCAAAATACTGACTGTTTTTCACACTAAAAATTGGTACGGCCACATACTGACTTCAAAAATCATGAAACTTGGAATCTAACAATAATTTAACACTACAGATCCAACAAAAAATAGTTTCGTCGAAAACGAAGGTCGTTTGCAAAAGTGGCTATTTTTAAAGCTCTAAATAGCCCTTTTAAATATATAAATTTATTTAAAAATAATTAAATTAAATATTAATAATTTAATATTATCATATATATCCACATAGAATATACCACAGCTCCAAAATATTCATATATGGATTTACACCTCGATATTCCAAATCCATATTATATCGATATTCAATTTATGTTGAAATTCCTTTTATAAATCGTTATAAATTATAAAGGAATTCCATAGCGACTATTTTAAAATTTGATTTGGACATAAATCAAAATCTACACAACGAAATCTCGATTTTTCTGTTCCATTAGAAAAATATACTTCATCAGCTCCGTACGTTTCTTGTTTCACAGAAATCCGACTTAAAACGGATTATGTATATTCGTTTAAAGTTCAAATCGCCAAATAGCGAGCTATCGTGCCAATTCGAGCTCGATTTTTAATTATAATATAATTATACGTTCAAGTGGCGTTCATATAATATATTCGCCATTCTAATTCAATACTAAACTGAATTATACCTTATATACAATCCAACTCACACTGTATTGTGAATTCAGCTATTTTTGACTATTTTGACATTATAATATATTATTATATTATAAATATTAATTAAATATTCATTAGTTATTTAATTCATGTCATCGATATCTCCAAAACGATATTTTTAATAATTAAATAAATTAATTATTCGATAGTTAAAAATACGGGTCATTACAATCTTCCCCCCTTAATAAAATTTTGTCCTCGAAATTGCTAAGTTAGGAAAATGTTACCAACTCTACTAACTAGATTTAAACATCTATTGGTTTACTTCTTAACTTCCATTTCAATTGAATTAATTTAATTCCAATTAAAATATTAATTCCTTCCAACTTAACTAAAATTTTCAAAAATCAAGAAAATTTTCTAACGCCTTTAATTTTTGGTCGATATGAAAAACCACAACTCGCCTTTCTAGGCCTTCTCCAATCCAAAAGAAAATCAAACAGCCAAGCGGCTTGCCAATTCAGCTCATAAATCTCAAACTCATATGAAATATATACTTGTACCTTTTTGTCGGGCATATTATTATATCCCTTCCATTTGTTACCAACTTTGCATATACCAAGGTCACTCCAATCAATCTTGTTCTCAAACTCAAACATTTGGTTCTATCGAAGCCAAATTCCATTCAAACTCCCCTATCAAATTTCAAACTCTTAACTCATCAACTCAATTCCATTCCAGATTATTCTCCAATCAAATCCAGTTTTATTTTACTTAGTTCAAGTTAAATTTTAGTTTATTTTTACTTATACCATCTCCATCCATTTAACTTTAAGTTAAATTTACATTCCAGAATTTTAAATCCCTGGGTTCATTTCAAATCAATTTGAAATCGTAATACCAATTCAAAGCCTTTGAATTTCTAAACACCTTGTTTTCTCAAAACAAATCCAAAACAAAATCTTTGGTAGTAATCTGTCACTTAGAATCTCGAAAATGACACTGATAATGTGGCCGCCATCATCAGGATTATTTTCCAGCGATCAAAGTGAGTTCAATACTATATCACTTTCAGATTGAAAAACATTTTCAAAATCTCCCAGGAACTTAAAATGTCCTTACTCTTAATTCCAATTCTGATTTAAATTTCAGATTTAATTCGTCTTATTTCATATACTTTACTTAAATGAATCCTGCTTAGTTATTTATAACCATTTCACCTTTTTATAATCTCATTCGATTATAATAACAACCAACACAACCAATATACTATATTATTTCCAATATAGATACCAAAATATAACTTGGGTAAAATTAATCCATTTACCCTCTTTTCAAAACATACCATGTTGGTTCATCGTATTCAAGTGTTTAGTAACCCCTATCAATACAGTGGATCAAACTGATCGACCAGAACCCATAAATAACTCAACCAGTAAATCTCCACAATATAAAAAAAAATTTTATATCAAATAACAAATACGTTCACTCATATATATACACTCAATACTCAATCTAGGGTATTACTAACCCCATCTCTACTGAGTTACGCCACAGAGCCAAGGTATAACTTAACCTTAAGCTCTGATACCAACTGTAGTGACCTGAAAATCCGGTCCAATTTGAGCTGACTAAATAACACGAGTCCAACCCAAATTGCACTTGAAACCAGGAAACTAATAGAAAGAAGTTAGAGGGTGAGAATAGATAAGATAGAAACTTATAGAATAGAAGAAGAAAAACATCATCATCAGAGTAAACATGAATCTCATAGTGGAACGAATAAAATATAACATAACTTTTGAAATACAAATAGTATATGTATACAATAACATTGCAGAGTACAACACTTACAACAACAGCGGAAATAAACAATAGCTATATGATCCTGAAGCCTCCTGCTCCAAGCTCTCCAAGTATATCTGAAAAATCCCGACTACTTGATTGCCCATACAAATTTAGGCACCCAAGAGTATAGGGAAAGCAAACAAAATAATCTCCGGGTCAGTCATGGGACTGGTGTGAATAAAACTCCAAATACGTGGTTTAAATAAAGGATATCTCATAAGACCACGCCGTGAAAACGGAACGGGTTTTCCCTTATGAAAATCCAAACATCTTTGAAAAGTAATATCATTCTGATATTGTAATAATGTCTAAATACAAATAGATATCAATCTAGCAGAATGCTTTCATCTCACGTTCCACATATATAATGTAAAATCATAAACCACAGGCGGTTTTTGGATGATTGGATTTCCAACTATGACAAGGTATGGAACCACCTTCCGATCAGTGTACTCTAGGAACGATACACTGGAGTTCCACAAGAACATCTTGCAACTCAGCCACACATGACCGACCACTCATTTCGCTTGAGTGTATCAAATGTATATCACCAACGGTTGGGATCAGCAAACGTTTCCCGTATATATATATGGGACATCATTGATAGATTAAAGAAGCAAATGAATATTCTCTAGACAGGTGATTATACCCCCTGCTTCGGAGCGACCGACTTAGCCATGCTGCCTGCCCGAATTTTGTCATTTACCGGATGTGAGGCTAGAAGCTACGCTTATCTTTTTCATATCATATCTTCATTTACTTGGAATACCACATCGTCATACTCGCCAAATCATTATCGATTTCCCTAACGGTATCACGGGTATGAAGCTAAGAGAAACGAATTCCTCCACCACCAAACGAAATACGTTATGAAGAGATCAACATATATGATTCGTTAGGAATACTCTGTTAGACATTCGTCCATACAAGTTGTCATGGGACTTGACAAACCTAAGGCACTATTCAGTACATCCATCTTAGGCAATCTTTACCTAAGATTTATACAACAGCCCTTGCACTTTACTCCGTCTTCAATTATCTTTGGCATATATGGTTCGCAACGCTTATGCCAATACGGAGTGGTTCTTCGGATAATAATCCAACCAGTCTCTCCATATTAACAACGTAAAATGGTCAAAACTTTGACAGTCGGTGATTTAACTATCAAAGAAAAACACGTGTGCAAACAACGATATTATTTCCAGATGGAAATTATATCGATCAATCATCATTTAACATTTAACTCTTTAATTTATTAATTTACTTATCTCCTGTTACCATATATTCTAAATTCTTATTTTCTATTATTAGAAAACATTTTTGATTCTCATTTGGAAAACATTTCCAAAACCCCTTCACTGCTAAACCTTACCATTCCTTAGTTAAGAAGGAAGTCAATCAAGTTGGGGTATAATTACCTCTCAGACCTTAACTGAACAACGTTTTAACTTCGAAATAGTCAAAGTTTATCTTTTACATTTTTAACAAACTTCCTTACATAACTCTCGGATTCTACTTACGAATCCACTTCTTTGTTGGAAACATTGATTATAACGCTAACGTTATAAACCCTACCTATGAAATATCTAACTTCAATTATAACTTTTATTCTTTAATGTGAATAAATAAATAAACACCAAATTTATAAATAAATAAATCTTGATTTAAACACCGGAAAGTATAAGTACTTTCGCGAATTCGATATAATCGAATTTGACGATTAGCTCTCTTCGAGTAATCTCTATTTGATTAACTCTTCTTCGAATAACTAATATTCGATTATCTCTCTTCGAATAACTTATATTCGATAATCTCCTTTCGAATAACTAAATTCGATTAACTCCTTTCGATTAAACTAACATCGATTAACTCCTTTTGATTAAACTAACATCGATTAACTCCTTTCGATTAAACTAACATCGACTAACTCCTTTTGATTAAACTAACATCGATTAACTTCTTTCGATTTAAACTATAATCGATACCCTTTCCTTTAACTCTATTTGAATAAACTATATTCGATACTCCTTTAACTCTATTCGAATAACTAATATTCGACTAACTCCTTTGGATTAACTCATTTGGATTAACTCGGTTTGATTAACTCATCTGATTAACTCTAACTGGTTAACTCTAACTGAGTAACTCTAACTGATTAACTCTAACTGCTTAACTCTAACTGGTTAACTCTAACTGATTAACTCTAACTGATAAACTCTAACTGATTAACTCTAATTGATTAACTCTAACTGGTTAACTCTAACTGGTTAACTCTTTTGCTTTATAAAGATTTCCCTTTTTATAACGTTTATTCATTTAAAAAGATTTACTTTTAATAACGGTTCTTCACTTTAAAAATGATTTCCCTTTAATAATGTTTTTTCTTTTCTTTTTATAACGGTTTCCTTTTTATAACGTTTTTCCCTTTTTATAACGTTTTCCCTTTTATAACATCCTATTCCGTTATAAATAAATTTCCCTTTTTAACTCTATATATTTTCTAAATATTCCCTTTTCAATTCTATTTGTAAATGGTTTACAAATATTTCCTTTTAATCTTTATTTATTTCCTTAATGATTATCCCTTATATTCTTTCTATTTATTATCCCAATAAATATTCCTCTTTATAAAATCCTTTGATTTTATAAATAAATTCTCCTTTATAAATTCCCTTGATTTTATAAATAATTTCTCTTTAACAAATTTTGATTCATTTTTATAAACAAATATCCCTTTTATAAAATCCTTTGATTTTATAAATAAATTTCCTTTTTATGATATCTGATTCTATTTATTTAACAAATAAATATTTTCCTTTCGATTCCATTTGTAAGCGTTTTACAAATATTCCCTTTTCAATTCTCTTTGATTTTATAATTTATTTCATTTATAAAATCCTTTTTCCTTTTATATATAAAATCCATTGATTTTATATAAATAGTTTATTTTCAAAATATGCTTTGAAAATCCCTTTTTTACATCCAAGTATTTTTCTCGGTATTTAAAATACCAATTAACAGTGATCGATATCATTCCAGCACACATAATCCACAACAGATTATATATCACGTCACATATCACAATATATGAAACAAAACAGTATTTTATATATTGAGGAACCCAGTTGGGTCTCTCCAACCTGTTTCCCTGCATCACAGATATTAATCAACACCAATAACACAAATATAAAGTATTCTGATAAAAAGAATCAATATTCGATTAACGATATATATATATATATATCGTTATCTATATTTTCAACCAATACATAAACAATTCAACCAAACAGTCAGCACAAAGCAATCAGTCATCATTTATCAGTTCTAAATATACGTTAAAAAAATAGAACTGTTCAGAGTTGGTGAGTTTTACTCACATTGGATGATCACCGTTAATAACGATAACCATTGCTTGATTCAGACGGACAATTTATTTTGCTATAAATTGTAATGAGCTTCGATTCACTCCCCGTCAGTTCCAGTGTGTAGCCCTCGTCCCTACAATTCCAACGGATCCAACGGTTTGAAATTCTGATATCGTATGAGATAGATATCGCATTTACAATTTATATGCTTTTAATTTATAAACTAAATTGAATTTATTTATAACTTTGGGCCTTACTCTTTTGAATTTCCCTCCGGCCCAATAGCGACTCGCCGGCCCACGTTTTCTCTAGCCCAACTCGCCTCCTTTCTTCCCCAAACAACACGCTGAAACCAATTTCAATGGCCATTACCGAGCCCCTTTTGATCCCTCACCGATCCTTTGTTCCATCACGAAAACAACCACAATCTTCACCGTGGAACTCCTCATCAAAGTCTCATTCAGACCAATACCATTTTCCTTAACTCACACTGGCCATGAAATTTCTGTCGATGGCTTCCTGTCGTTCAACACAGTAACTCGAGCGACATTTTTTTCTGACCAAATCCCACAAAATCATCACAATCAACTCGCCTTACCCTTCTGATCATCACGCAACCCTCGAAAATGCTCCTCGTCACCTTGATTGTTACTGCGGTTCAGCCCTAGCTCGCGTCGAGGAAACTCACGAACCCAAATCTTCATCGAGCCCGCTGAAATGTATAGGAGCTTGAAGCTCTCGCTTCAACGGTTTCAATTTCATGTGGTTTAGGATTTTACGATTTTTCCATGATTTTATTTTGAATTTCTTCTTTGGTTTTGCTTCACGTTTTATCAGAGAATGTGGCGGCCTAGTATAATTTTTCTTGCGTTTATAAACGTTGAAGGAGTGGCTAAAAACAAAGGGAACGTGGATTGTTTAGGTCCAAATATAGGTTAAGATATTTTTTTTATTTTTCATTTATTATTTATATTCGTTTTAGCCTTCTAAAAATCCATGTGATCACACACGATGTTCAAAAATCACGAAAATGGTCATGTAGCTACAACTTGACATTACGGTCCCAATGAAACTGGTTTCGTCGAATTCTGACTTCGTATGCTCACACAGCTTATTTTTAACCATCAAAAGACTGCTTTTCACACTAAAAATCGGTGCGGCCACATAATGACTTCAAATATCACGAAACTTGGAATCTAACAATAATTTAACACTACGGATCCAACAAAAATTAGTTTCATCGAAAACAGAGGTCGTTTACAAAAGTGGCTATTTTTAAAGCTCTAAATAGCCCTTTTAAATATATAAATATATTTAAAAGTAATTAAATTAAATATTAATAATTTAATATTATCGTATATATCCACATAGAATATACCACAGCTCCAAAATATTCATATATGGATTTACAGCTCGATATTCCAAATCCATATTATATCGATATTCAATTTATATTGAAATTCCTTTTATAAATCGTTATAAATTATAAAGGAATTCCATAGCGACTATTTTAAAATTTGATTTAGACATAAATCAAAATCTACACGATGAAATCCTGATTTTTCTGTTCCATTAGAAAAATATACTTCACCAGCTCCGTACGTTTCTTTTTTCATAGAAATCCGACTTAAAACGGATTCTGTATATTCGTTTAAAGTTCGAATCGCCAAATAGTGAACAACCACGCCATTTCGAGCTCGATTTTTAATTATAATATAATTATACGTTCAAATGGCGTTCATATAATATATTCGCCATTCTAATTCAATACTAAACTGAATTATACCTTATATATAATCCAACTCACACTGTATTGTGAATTCAGCTATTTTTGACTATTTCGACATTATAATATATTATTATATTATAAATATTAATTAAATATTCATTAAATATTCATTAGTTATTTAATTCAGGTCATCGATGTCGCCAAAACGATATTTTTAATAATTAAATAAATTAATTATTCGATAGTTAAAAATACGGGTCATTACAAAGTACAAGATCTTCGGAAGGGCAGGTTGTGTTCTCGTGGTCAGTATATCGGAAAGAGATAGGAAGTTTTGATTGAAGATTTGATTTCTTTTTCCTAGAACTCTTTTCGACTTTTGCACTTCGCACTCGTTTGTATCTGCTTCGATAGTTGAAACACTGCACCTAAATACTAGTCTTGTTATGGATCCCATTGTAGTCTCAAATCCTATTGGTGGTTTGGCACTCTTATCTATGGTCTGTCGGGATTTGAGAGTGTCTATCTTGGGCGTTGGGCTTGAATGCAACGCCTTCGTTCTTGGTTTCACGGGCTATAGCTTGATTCTAGGAATGGATTAGCTAGCCAGGCATGGTGCCGTCCTAGACTGCGAAAAGAGGGTAGTTAGATTGTTGACTCATTGTGGAAAGACCCTTGGTATTTCCTATGACCCTAGGGGTTTAGTGATGCTTAGCTACCTAGAATCTCTTGACGCATTCATCGATGATTTGAAATCTGTTCGTGTGGTCCGTGAGTTCGATGACGTCTTTAATGAAGTTCGGGGTTTACCCCCATGGCGTGAGGTAGACTTTGCATATCACGAGACGAGAGCTTGAGGAATACAATCCTTGAAGAAGCGTTTACATGATACCGCGGAAGTAGTGGAGCCGAGCATGCTTAGGGAAGTGGAAGTGGAGCAAGATGCCATGATTAGACGAGCTCCTACATGCATCCTTGGATCGGAGGTAAAGAAGTTACACAACCGAGAGGTCAAGTGGTTAAAGTCCAATGGGGAGATGATCACGGAGACGCGACTTGGGAGACGGAAGACAAGATGCGTACGCTTTACTCTTTCCTTTTGGAGGGTATGTTCTTAACTTCTCCTTTTTCTATCGCTTTGTTTATACTTGTTCTATCGTTCAGTATGTCCTCTCGATTACATCTTCGATCTTTAGGTAGGAAAATCCTATGGTTGTAAACATGTGTTTGAGACATGTTATGTTTGGTAGTTGCAATTGGATGCAAGTGTTTGCTAGTGATTGCTCGTGGATGCATTTACACACACATTAGGCACTAGATCAGCTCAATCACTTTCATATTGCATATGAATAAGTATGCATAATTAATTTGATGGATGTATATTGAATGTGTTATCATATGGATGTAGCATTTGAATGAATGATTGTGCACGCATGTAAAAATGATATGTATCATTAGGATTCTTTTGCATACATAATGGACGCATGACGCTATCATGAATTTCATTAAGGAGGTCGACTGAGTCAGTAGACCGCCTGATTTTGCATTAGAGTAAGAACATACACACACACTATGAATATGTTCATGAAAAGCATTAGAAATCTTGTAAGGACAATGGATGCTTGTGGATTATGGATGAGTAGATTGATGATTGGATGGTAGAATATATTCTTCTTAACTCAGAGATTTCGGGGACGAAATCCTTTGAGTAGGGGAGAACGTAACACCCTACATTTTTAATGAAATAAAAAATGTGTAAATATGTATATATATTATATACATAGATATATTTAAGAGAAAAATTAAATATGACAATAAATATTTCACGTAATAAGTTAATTAAGTGCAATACATGAAATGCGAAGAAACGCATGCGAACAATTAAAAAGAAAAATTTGAAGAGCTTTAGGAATTTGGTCACGAAATTAGCGTCAATGCATTTGTGGAGATTTTCTAGTCAATTTAGACCTATGGTTTGCAGAAAATCGATTTAAAATGAAGAAGATATCTTTAAATTAAATATTGCAGCAAAACATGAAAAAGAGGAATGAGAAAAGAACAATGTTTAGCATTGTTCTAAGGTTTGTAAGCAAAAGACTTAGTAGCTCATTTGGTTAGAACATGTGATTTGCATACAAAAGGTACATAGTTCGATTCCCACCAGCGCCATATTTTTGTTTAAGGGGAATGGCTAAAAAGTGGCTTAGTGTGAACGCAGTTCAAAAAGTGGTTTAGTGTGAAAATGGTTAATTGGGACGACAGATAATAAGATATATATAACGTGTACGCATCATGTGGCGCATGCGGCGCATTTTTGTTGGTCAAGAATTGTTTTTTTGAACGTGGCCTTCTCTGATTGGTCTGATGACGAATTCTGAGGTATTATGGCTTATGTGTCGTACTGTGATTTGCTGAGTGGCACATCTCTTTGGTTTGGATGGCTCTGATTACTCCTAGACTGATCTAAAGGTTAGAATTAATCCTACACTCTTATATAATCACATCTAACCTAAACCCTAAATCAAAACAAAAATCATTCTCAAGCCGCCATTCTGCTACAACATAGACTGAGCTAGCTTCTCTTATTCAAAAATTAAAACTTAGGATGGTGGAAAAAGGATTCTACGCTTAATCTATTCTCTTCTTTAATCCGTTCACAGTGAGTACAACTTCTTTAACAAGATAATTGTTGAACGTAATTGTGATTGGTTTATAAGTTGGACTATATGAATATGACTAATTACATATACTTGATTAAGTCCATTTTATGATATTAATTCATGTATCTAATTGTGTATGCTCGATTAGATTCATTTTATGATGTTGTTGTCTGCAAGTTTGTATGCAAATCATATGCAAGTTTATATGTAAATTATGTGATATTAGTCTACATGTCTAATTACATATGCAAGTTTATATGCAAGTTTGTATGCAAATCATATGCAAGTTTATGTGAAAATCATATTAATATATGCAAGTTCCTATTTATATTTTTAGATCTATGAAAGTCATATTTTATATGATTAGATCCACGCCAGTTTATATGTTTATGTAAATTCATATTTTATATGTCTATTGCTTATGCAAGTCATTGATTATGTAAATTTATGTCAATGTAAATTATGATCATGCAAGTTTATGATCCATGCTAGTCTATTTCCATATGTTAATTTAGATCTAATTTGTTATGCAAGTCTAAATGTTAATTTAGATCTAATTTGTTATGCAGGTCCATATGTTAATTTAGATCTAATTTGTTATGCAAGTCCATATGTTAACTTAGATCTAATTTGTTATGCAAGTCCATATGTTAACTTAGATCTAATTTGTTATGCAAGTCCATATGTTAACTTAGATCTAATTTGTTATGCAATTCTATATGTTAATTTAGATCTAATTTGTTATGCAAGTCCATATGTTAACTTAGATCTAATTTGTTATGCAAGTCCATATGTTAACTTAGATCTAATTTGTTCTGCAAGTCCATATGTTAACTTAGATCTACTTTGTTGTGCAAGTCCATATGTTAATTTAGATCTAATTTGTTGTGCAAGTCCACATGTTAATTTAGATCTAATTTGTTATGCAAGTCCACATGTTAACTTAGATCTAATTTATTATGCAAGTCCATATGTTAACTTAGATCTAATTTGTTATGCAAGTCCATATGTTACCTTAGATCTAATTTGTTATGCAAGTCCATATGTTACCTTAGATCTAATTTGTTATGCAAGTCCATATGTTAATTTAGACCTAATTTGTTATGCAAGTCCATATGTTAATTTAGATCTAATTTGTTATGCAAGTCCATATGTTAATTTAGATCTAATTTGTTATGCAAGTTCATACGTTAATTTAGGTCTAACTTGTTATGCAAGTTCATATGTTAATTTAGATCTATTTTGTTATGCAAGTTCATAAATGGGATCTTTGTTATATGCTAGTTATGTTCATAATTGGATCTATATTGTTTTATGCCTGTTCGGATGTTATATGTCTCTTTCTTTCCCTTTTTCTTATGAGTTATGCTAATTGCGAGCCTAACGTATTATATGAATCGTACGAACGATTGACGTTGGGAAACAGTTGGGAAACATTAAATATTGGACATTATGTAATTGGCATAAAATGTGTTGTAATCATATAATTAATTTTGGGCATATAGAGTAAATGTGGCATAACTTGAATTGACCACACTTATGGATAATTTACATATAAATCTAGGCTTGGACATAAATGGTAAATATGTAAATTGGTTAAAAGATGAACGTGCCTAACCTGAGGTTAGATTGAGTTGCGGTGTAAGACTTCCCGGAACCGCTCGGCACATCCAGCGACCGCAACAACACAGATCTAATGTGAGAGGTTAGCGTATTAAGCCAAAAACCCGAGGTTAGAATGAGTTTGCGGTAGAAGTCTGCCCGGAACCGCCCGGCACATCCAACAACCGTAAACAACAGTTCTAATGTGAGAGGTTGGTGCATTAATAAATTAATTAATGCCAATGAACAGACATGCTAAAAACGGAAAGTTAAGTAACATACGAATAGGAGACATTTAACCAATATAACTTTTTAATTAGACAAGTGGGTTAAGTAAATTTAAAACACTTAACCAATATAACATGATGAATGAACATGGTTAAGTTAATAAGAAAAACTTAACCAATACAACATGATGTGTGGGTGGGTTAAGTAACATGAATGGATAACACTTAACCAATATTACATGAACAAAGTGGATAGGGTTAAGGCAAGCTTAACCAATAATACATATTGACTTGATAAGTAGGAGGGTTAAGTAAAACTTGGGTAGGTGGGTAATATTAGTGTATATAGCCCCACAAACTTAAACATTAAATAAACATGTTTGAATCAGTCGGAGGGTTAAGTACATCTCGTGTAGGTAGGTAATATTTGCATATATAGGCCCACAAACTTAACCAGTAGGAAACCCTAGTAACGGGGACCTATTTCAGCAGCAACCCACATAGATGTATCATGGTACACTGAACTAGGCAGGGTGGGGCACGATTACTGGGCTGATTATAAGCGGTCAAAATAGCGCCGGTGGTGCGGTTGTATAGGTTCCGGCGGAGTATGGGCGTGCACGTGCTCCGGAGTGAAAAAACAGACACTGGGCATTAGTAGCATACACTGTGCATCTTGAATTGTGTCGGATTGCCATCATAGGGATTGATACACCCTATGGTGGGACTGGCACAGGTATCTGCATATAAGCGAGGCCGAATGACACAAGTAATAAATACATGCGAGTTAGGGAGCCGATCGATTAAGCGATAAGGGGGTAGTATGGGGACATCTAGTATTTAGTATGGGCAAGCAAGGATAGTATGGGGTGAATACCTCTTACTAGATGTTATGCCTGAGGATTACCAATTACAAGATGGGGACCAACTTTCAGTATGGAACGAGTAACGGTGCGGCGAAATTAGCATTGGTGCAATGTAGTAATTATCCTTTAGTGATTAGAAGCGCGATCAACGTTTATGTTATTCATCCTTCTTACCTTGTCATGCATATTTATGTATAGTCATTTCTTACTTTCCAATTTATGTTCTTATCATGTTACTTTAATGATTATATTGTTAAAGTCACTGGACTCGCCAGACTTTATGTCTGACCTCGTTTATTTTCGCCTCTTTTCTTTCTTGTCCCCCCTCCCAGGTTCTCAGGGTGGGACTAGTGCTAGTGGAGATTGATTTGGATCTCTTTCTCTCTCTCTTTTGGAAGTGCTTGGATTGCCAAAAGTAAAGTTCAGCTTATCTCTTTTTATGGGTATCTATGTTGGGGTTATGCTTTTTGTACTCAGAAAATAATTTGTCAAGATAGATATTAAGTGTACTTGGTTTTATTGTTGGTTTTGATGTTGTAACCAAAACTATTTCTCCGCTGCAATAAAGTTGTTTTAATTATTATTTTTCAAGTACCATTTTCTATATATCTATCTTGTAATGTTCTTTTCTTTGCACTTATAATGCTCTATGAAAGTTAATGCATTCCCTTTGTGAGTGACATTAACGGACGTGGGGTGTTACACTAGCCTAGCCTCCTTCTTCTCCAAACTAGAAATCAAATTAGAAGACTTCAAGTTAAAGTAAAGGTTTTCCGCTTCAATCAACAAAGAAAGATTAGAATCTCTAGAACGTCAAATAATTCTTTTTTTCTAATCCTATAATTGTAAGTTTAGTTATTATTCAGATTTGAACATATAGAAGTTATGACTTGTAATGAATCAAATCTAGAACTGTGCCTAATTGTAAGATAATCAATTTTTATTCATGTTTATCCTTTTGTCAAATCTGAAATTACCTATGCCTATGATACTATTGTGATTGATACAATTGAACCTATCATGTTGTACATTAAATTGGTGATTCTTTTATGTTTTGATATATGCAAGTTTATATGCAAAGTCATGTTCATATATGCAAGTTTATATGTAAAGTCAAGTTTATATATGCAAGTTTATATGCTAAGTCATGTTCATATATGTTTATATGTTTAGATCTACATGTTTATATGTTTAGATCAAGCCAGTACATATGTTTAATATCTATTAAGTTCCTGTTTATATGTTTAGATCTATGTCAGTTCGCATGTTAATTGGATCTAACTTATATGCAAGTGCACATATATATGCTTAATTAGATTTATGTTGTTCTATGCCAAGTTTATGTTACACATGCTTAGTTAGATCTATATTGTTTTATGCCTGTTGGAATGTTACATGTCTCTTTCTTTTCCCTTTTGTTTACGAGTTAGGCTAATTTGCGAGCCTAACGTTTTATGTGAATTATGCGAACGAATAACGTGGGAACATTTGGAAAAAAATTGGGAAAAATATTGAATTACATGCTATTGGCATAGATTGGCTCATAATCATGAAAATGATTAATAGCATGAAATGGTATAATTTGTATACCTAGAATTATGGACATAATTAAGATAGTAAATGTGACATAACATGAATTGACAACACTTGTGGATAATTTACATATAAACTTGGACATGAATGGTAAATTTGTAAATTAGATAAAAGATGAACATGCCTAACCCAAGGTTAGATTGAGTTGTGGTGTAAGACTGCCCGGAACCGCCTGGCACATCCAGCTATCGCAACAACAGATCTAATGTGAGAGGTTAGATAATTAAGCCCAAAACCCGAGGTTAGAATGAGTTTGCGGTAGAAGTCTGCTCGGAACTGCCCGACACATTTAGCAACCGCAAACAACAGTTCTAATGTGAGAGGTTGGTGCATTAATAAATCAATTAATGCCAATGAACAGACATGCTAAGAATGGTAAGATGAAGTAACATATGAATAGGCGACACTTAACCAATACAACATGTTAATTAAACAAATGGGTGGGGTTAGGTTAAATTGAGAACACTTAACCATTATAACATGTTCGTTAGGAAACCCTAGTAATGGGGACCCATTTCAGTAGTAACCCACATAGATGTATCACGGTACCCTGAACTAGGCAGGGTGGGGCACGATTGCTGGGCTGATTATAAGCGGTCAAAATAGCGGCGGGTGGTGTGTCAGTGTAGGTTCCGACGGAGTACGGACGTGCACGTGCTCCGAAGTGGAAAAAGCAGACAATGGGCATCAGTAGTTATACACTGTGCATCTTGAATAGTGTCGGGTTGCCATCATAGGGATTGATACACCCCATGGTGGGACCAGCACAGGTATCTACAAACGAGCGGGGCCGAATGACACAAGTATTAAATACGTGCGAGTAGGAGCCGATCGATAAAGGGATCATTTTATTATGAACACATGAGGTTAGTTGAAAGAATTGTTAGTAGGTGCAGAGAAATAGAAATGGGTGCGATAGCATATTCAATTTATCTTGCCTTATCTTGTCCTATGTTATCTTGCTATTATGGTATTGTCCTATATTCAGTTTATTCATGTCATGATCCTTTATCTTGTTTACATGCTGAAAATCACTGGGCTTACCAGGCTTTTTGTCTGACCCGTTTTCTTTCGTCTTCTTTTCTTCCGCTTCCCCCCTCCCCAGGTCCACAGGGAGAGAATACTTCATCTTAGTTCAGACCTTTTCCGGCTTGAAGAGAGTAGATGTATTGTTTGGATTCTCTTTTCCTGGCTATGGCTGTGGTTACACTTTTATTGGGGATTTATGCTGCTTTACTACTGTTTTATGCTACTTTATGTATTTGGAGTTTTGAATCAAGATAGAGGTTTTATTGTAATAATTTGGAAGTTGGGTTTTGTGACAATTGTTGTAATGTTTTGTCTGAACCATGCTACTTATGATATAATTTTAGTCTTTCCACTTTTTATATGTCTGTCTTGTAAATTATCTGTATCTTTTACCTAAAACGCTCCACCGAAGTTAAGGCATTCCCTTTGTGAGTGACCTTAATAGAGGTGGGGTGTTTCACTTGGTATCAGAGCTGATGGTTACCAGATCAGATAAAAGTTTTTGAAACTATTTTTTCAAAAAGAAGTTTTAAAGAAGCATTTTCAAGAAAAGTGTTTTTGTATTTTAAAGGCATATTCCCTAAAGACATATGCACTATCTTTCTATCATTTGTTTTGAATCTTTTTCTTTTCGTTTTAGCATGTTTGGGGAACCCGAAATACCCGAGGGCGTACCGATACCAGCCTGGTTCAGAAGGTATCTGGAGGCTAGGGCTACTACTGCAAGCCCAGCAAACGTTCCTCCTCCCCCTGTTGCAGTAGTTCCTCCTCCTCCTCCTCGGCGTGTGAATGCTTTCTCGAAGACATGTAGAGACTTTCGAGCTATGGGCGGAAAGGACTTTAATGGGACCGAATCATTCGTAGAAGCAAGAAACTGGCTTAAGGAAATAGAGGATTTGTTTGTTATCTTCGAAGTGGACGATAAGCGGAAGATACAGTTGGCTATATGGTTACTTAAGGACGAAGCCTCTTTCTGGTGGGAAGTTACTAATGCTGAGAGACCAGTTGAGACTTGGGTGGATTTCAGAATGAGGTTTGAAATGAAGTTTCTCTTGCAAGCTGAACAAAGCCTACAGATGGAGAAGTTCTTAACACTCAAACAGGGAAGCCTATCGGTTAAGGAATACGTCAACAAGTTCAACCAGGTGGCTAGATTCAGATTGGAGTTGGTAGACACTCCACATAAAAAGGCTCTCCGTTTCGCTAAAGGGTTAAATGAGCCACTGCACGGCCTAGCTATGTCCCATATACCTATGGGCACGACCTATGAGAGATTGGTGGACATAGCACTGTTACATGAGGAAAGCAAGGGCGAGAAGAAAGAGGTGAAGATGGAATAACCTCTAAACAGGAAGGTGGAGGGATCACAGAATAAGAAGACAGATTCTAAGAAAGGTGGGAAGAATAACAAACCCCGTGACAAGAGGAAGTGTAATTTTTGTGGCATACCCGGACATATGATTAAGGACTGCAGAAAGAAGAAGAGAAAGATGGGTGGTTGTTTTCAATGCGATGAGACAGGACATATGGCTATGGACGGCCCAAGAAGGCAAGGGCAGAGGACAGGATCTACATCTAGAGGCATATTCACGCTCTCACAGCACCTACGCAAGAAAGAGGTAGAAATATTTCTGTTGAGAGTTTAGTTTATCTTTTTGATCATCCTGTTCGTACCCTTTTTGATTCTGGCACTCTTTTATATCTACTGCTTTAGTTGAATCTCTGCACCTAGATACTAGTATAGTAGATAATCCCATTGTTGTTTCAAATCCAATTGGGGATTCGGCTCATTTATCAATGATTTGTTGGGAATTGGAAATTTCTATACTAAGCGTTGGGTTTAGATGTAATGCTTATGTTTTGGGTTTCACGGGCTATGGGTTGATTCTAGGCATGGATTGGTTATCCAGTAATGGTGCCATCCTCGATTGTGAAAAGAGAGTGGTTTAAACTTATGACTCGCCTTTGTAATACTCTCGAAATCTCTTGTAATCCTATGAATTCTGTTATGCTTAGCTACCTAGAATCTCTTGATGCGTCTGTTGAAAATTTGCAATCTGTTAGAGTAGTCCGTGAGTACTCGGATGTCTTTGAAGAAGTGAAGGGTTTACCTCTAAAGCGAGAGATAGATTTCAGTATATACCTAGTTGATAATGTAAAGCCAGTTGCTTTACCCGTCAGACACATGGCTCCAAGGGAAAGGAAGGAGCTCAGCAAGCAAGTTAAAGAGTTTCTCGAAAAGGGGTTCATAAGGCGGAGTATTTCTTAATGGGGTGCTCCAGTAGTGTTCGCAACCAAAGCGGATGGTTCACTTCGCCTATCCGTGGATTATAGGGAGCTAAACAAGCTGACCAAGAAGAATAGGCATCCGCTTCCAAGAATATACGACTTGTTCGACCAGCTCGTAGGGGATAGCTGTGGATCCCGCAAAAGTAGTCGCGGTGCAAGATTGGAAGATTCCAAGGTATGCAACCGAAGTATGAAGTTTTCTCGGACTAGCGGGCTATTACAAAAAGTTCATTAAAGACTTTGCAAAGATCTCAGCCCCACTTACAAGATTGGCGAAGAAGAACCTAACTTTTTCTTGGGATTTGGATTGTGATGTTGCTTTCCAACGATTGAAGAGGGCTCTAACAACATCTCCAGTTCTGACATTGCTTGATGGAAGTAAGATGTTTACAATATACACAAACGCATGCGGTACTAGATTAGGCACTGTCTTGATACAAGAAGGCAAGGTAGTTTGTTATAGGGGCAGGCAGTTAAAGGCGCAAGAGAAGAACTACCCAACTCATGATTTAGAACTAGCTGCCATTATTTTCTCTCTTAAGTCATGGCATCATTACCTACTAGGAGAAACGTTTGAGTTGTTTACTAACCATAAATCATTAAAATACCTTTTCTCACAAAAAGATCTTAACTTAAGACAACAAAGGTGGATGGAATTTTTTGCCTCATACGATTTTGAGATTGCTTATATCCCTGGCATGGGTAATGTGGTAGCAGACGCCTTAAGTAGGAAAAGGATAACCTTAAGTCCTCTCTTTGTAGAAAGGCAAAACTAGGAGTACATAGCAACCTTTGACTTTAGACCCTCCTTTGAGTTTGTACTTGGTTTATTAGCATCGCTAGAGGTGCGTCCTATGCTTTTGGACTCAATAAGAATCGCGCAACGTTAAGACCCTCAGATAGTTGATATAATGGATAAGTTAATTAGCGGTGAGACATCTAGTCACCTCAATAGATACTCCATAGATGACAAGGGTTGGTTGAGATGGGATGGAAGACTATGTGTCGCACAAGCAAGGGATTTGGTGAAGACAGTTCTTAAAGAGGCACACCATTCAAAGTTGACCATACACCCAGGTGGAGACAAGATGTATAAAGACATAAAAAGAGTGTTCTTTTGGAATGGCATGAAGAAGGATGTAGCTGAATTCGTCTCTAAGTGCTTGATATGCCAACAAGTCAAGACGGAGTAGAAGAAGCCGGGTGGTCTGCTTCATCCTCTAGAGGTCCAACAATGGAAATGAGATAGCATTTCGATGGACTTTATAGATGGGTTGCCTAGGTCAAGAAGGGGCAATACCAGTATTTGGGTAATATTTGACAGGCTCGCTAAAAGCTCTCACTTTATACAAGTTAAAAGTATGAGGACTGCCTCATCATTAGCATACATTTATCTTTAAAATGTAGTTCGACTGCATGGAATACCCTCTAGCATAGTAAGTGATCGAGATCCTATCTTTACGAGTGAGTTTTGGAGAAGTTTGCAAGAGGCTGTAGGCACACAACTATGCTTAAGCACTGTCTATCACCTTCAAACCGATGGTCAGACTGAAAGGGCGAATAGAGTATTAGAAGATCTTTTGAGATTCTGCATTCTTGATTTTGGAGGTAGGTAGGACGATCATCTTCCTTTAGTGGAGTTCGCCTACAATAATAACTACCAATCCACCATAGGCATGACACCCTTTGAGGCTTTATATGGAAGACCATGCCGATCACCAACTTGTTGGTGGGAATCTACAAACATGCTCGTACTTGGGCCCGACATGATCAGAGAAACTTCAGAGAAGGTAAACCTGATACGAAGACGAATGAAGACCGCACAAGATAGACAGATGTCCTACGCGGATAAAAGAAGGACCGTGTTTGAACCAAAAATGGTCGAACACCAAATGATGCTTGAAAAGCACGTCACCAGATAAATGGTATGAAATTGTGTAGCCACGAACACAAAACAAAAGCAAAAAGCAATAAGAAGACAAAAGAATTTTTATAGTGGTTCGATTCGCTATGAATCTACGTCCACTTTTCAATCACTTCTCATTACGGAATTTTGCTTTACAACACTCATGAAATCTCTCATTCATTCATTTCTCACTATTCTCATTTTTTATGATCTAATTATGCTTGAATTCGGCAAGGGATTGTTGAGATTTCTAGCTTCATGATGGAGAATATATGAATCGTTGATCACTTTAGCATGTAGATGCTTCTCCTTGATTTCGTGATGGAGTTTGTGCTAGATCTGGATCTTTAGAGAGAATTGATAGCGATTAATGAGCATTAGATTTGAGTTAGATCAACTTTGGATGAAGAATTGGATTGCTTTGATCTTTATGTTGTTGGAGAATGATGAAGCAAACTTAGGAAGCCATTAATGATGTTTTTGAAGCTTTTAGAGAGGTGTAGGAATGGTTTAGGTAGCCCTTCAGGGTTAAGAAATCCCTCCCTTGAATTGTGGAGCAAGGGGTTATTTATAGAAGAAGTTTGAAGGCAATGGCAGTCTTGTAATTATGGGGTACAGAATTTGGATCGGGCTGAAACTAATTACATAAATGCCACTGGTTCACTTCTGGCCGATCCAGATCTGGTCGATCTAGATCTGGCCGATCCAGTTTTGGCCGATCCAGATCTAGCCGATCCAGTTGGCTGATCCAGATCTTGGCCGATCTAGATCTGGCCGATCCAGTTCTGGCCGATCCAGATCTGGCCCATCAAGTTCTGGCCGATCCAGATATGGCCGATCCAGATATGGCCAATCCAGATCTGGCCGATCCATATCTGGACAAATCCAGATTTTGGCCGATCCAGATCTGGCTGATCCAGTTCTGGCCGATCCATATCTGGCCGATCCAGTTCTGGCCAGTCCAGATCCGGCCGATCCAGATCCGGTCGATCAAGATCCGGCCGATCCAGGTCCGGCCGATCCAGGTCCGGCCGATCCAGATCCGGCCGATCCAGATCCGGTCGATCCAATGTTTAGCTATATAGAACGATCCATTCTATGTGGATTTTATGGATAACATTTTGCCTCTCGAAGCTTGTATTTTTTTTTCTTGCAGGAAATGCAGGCTTCGAAATAAACATTGCTATTGATATATTCTGCATTGAGATCCAGTTATAGCTTTTCTTCTTGCCATAACGGATTATGCTTTGAATTCATATGCTTCATGTCACTTGCTCTGTAATTAAAACAAGCAATAGCAAAAATTTTGGACTTATATTTACCATCGACCATTCATACCGATGGTGGATTAGTTAATCACTAAAAATTATATATAGCGAATTTTTAATTTGAAATGAATAAATTATTTGCACAAAATTGTTTTACTCAACGGTTTAAAACTCGATGAATGAATATTGTCTGTACAAATACGATATTCGAATTCGACTTCGCATTAAACGTTTAAGATTAGCTAATCGACTAGAGCCGACTGCGGATTTCAAACATTATTGTTTTAACTGACTTTCATGGTAATGTATGATATTTCATATTTATGAAATTCGTAGTTGCGACTTATTTTTCGCTTCTTCTTGGAGAAGCTTTAGGTATTCATGCCCTCGTTTCAGGTTAAAATTTAGAACCTGTCGCATCTGAGATATTCAGACACTGCGCAAGTTAATTGGTTAATGATCCAACACCTGTCGCATCTGAGATATTCAGACACTGCACAAATTGATTGGTTAACGATCCAACACCTGTCGCGTCTGAGATATTCAGACACTGCACAAATTGATTAGTTAAAGATCCAACACCTGTCGCATCTGAGATATTCGGACACGGCACAAGTTGATTGGTTAACGATCCAACACATGTCGCATCTGAGATATTCAAACACTGCACAAGTTGATTGGTTAATGATCCAACACCTGTCGCATCTGAGATATTCAGACACTGCACAAGTTGATTGGTTAACGATCGAACACCTGTCGCATCTGAAATATTCAGACACTGCACAAGTTGATTGGTTAACGATCCAACACCTGTCGCATCTGAGATATTCAGACACTGCACAAGTTGATTGGTTAATGATCCAACACCTGTCGCATCTGAGATTTTCAGACACTACACAACTTAATTGGATGGTTGTTGTATCATTCCACGGGACTGGATCTAATTCCTTCGTCGGACGCTTGGCTTGGCGAGCAATCTCAGTTTAGGAATTAGAGCTTTGAAACTCTCACTTAGTAGAGTGCCCCTTTGACGAAAGTTACAACCCTCTTGTTTGTTTATCAGTGCGCTTGTTCGCTGTTCAAATCTCTACGACTTTTCCACTCACTTTCCAAGGCGGTGCTTTTCTTCTTTGACTATTTAACTCATCATGATTCTTCCTATTCACCCTCCAAAGTGGTGCTTTTCTTCCTTGCATCATGCATGCCGACGATTAAAGCACTCAACATTTGAATTAGTGTTTGTTGGGATCATTTCACTTCGTCAGACCTCGAGAGAGAAAAACACTCATTGGATAGCCTGTAATGAAAAATCGCCTATTAGCAATTTTTCATGTAAATTTGGCAAGTCAGAGATTTATACAGGCATGTAATACTTCATTCACAGAGCTATTGTTCAATACAATGCGTGTAAGACACTACAGACTATTTACAAGAAAGTAGGACATAGCGGAAAGTAAAGTAATGCAAAGAGTAAAGTAAAGGCGATAGTGATCGCTTATTCTTAGCTGTAGATATTAGATCATTATTAACGGTCATCAGTTGATTATCATCCTTGGAATAATGTGAGCAGAAGCTATGTAGATCGGACCGGGTTGGTCACTTGATGCCCCTGGGGAGCTGTAGAAGGATTTGCATTTTGGGAATTCTTCACATACTGTTGGAGACGGTTCTTTCTAATCAGCTCTTCAATTATTGATTTCAGTTGCCTACATTCGTTGGTATTGTGGCCTGGCTAATTATGGAACCTGCAGAACCTCCCCGATTTGGCTTGATCACCGCCTATTTTTTGAGGCTTTGGTATTGGATACTCTTCGGTGTCCTTAGTTGCCGCGAAAATGTTTTTGGGAGTTTCCGTCAAGGGGGTTAGTTCAGAATTCTTGAACAAGCGGGGCTTCTTATTGTTCCGGTCATCCCTTCCGTCATTTCCCCTCTTTTGACCATTTCCGGGGTTCTTTTGACTGGATTCAATAGTTGCACTTTTAGGAGCATCACCAATGATCTGAAGGGGTGTAGGATTATCGTCCACTCTCATGTACTCTTCTGCTTTCCTCTTCTGCTTTCTTATAGAACTTGTCAAGCATGTTCAGTTCTTTCGTCTTAATCCATCTTTTGAATTCGCTATTTTTATCTATAGCGCTGAGTAGAGACATGAGGATTATGCGAGGTTCTACGTTCCTTACTCCATACAAAGCAACATTGAATTGACTGAGGAAGGATTTGACACTTTCCCCTGGATTCTGTTTCATTGCTGAAAGTGTTATAGCATCCTTGGCTTTAGTAGCGTACAGGCGGAACTGCTCCTTGAACTTTTTAGTGAGGTCAGAAAATCGATCGATAGATTTGGGCGGCAGTTATGTGAACCATAGTGATGCAGCACCTTCTACGTAAAGAGGAAAATACATGCATCTCATTTCATCAGTCGCTTTAGCTGCGCTCGTATGCCACTCGTATTTGAATAGGAAGTAGTTTGGATCAACGAGGCCATTGTACGGAGGCAAAGTCGGAGGATTAAACTTCTTTGGACATTCTGCTTCAAGGATTCTTTCTGTGAATGGAGTCCTATCAGGAGAGAAGTCCCATTCTCTTTCATCGTCCTTGCTAGCTTGATTCCTCTTCATGATTTGCTCTATCATGTCATAAATGTATTCTTCTGTGTTATGGTGCTCTGTGAAGTCGAGCTCTTTACCAAATGTCCGTCTAAGCATACAATCTCGATTAGTGAGCTTTGGCCCTTTGCCTTTTCGATGTGGAGGTGCCCCAGTGTTAGGATTAGTGACCTTTCGAGCATTCACCTCGGAGCGGTTCTTAGCTTTCGATCTCAATTCTTTGACGTTAGCTTCATTCCTGTCACTTGTCCAATCATAATCGTTTTCGATGTTGTCGTTGTGGTTATGATTGGAAGCGGGCGATTTGTCATTCTCTTCGAGATCAGCATGGTCCTTTGGAGGGGCTGGATTTGGTTGAGCATTTATTAGAGCGTTCACTTTCTCCATTAGAGCATCATTAGCATCCATCAGAACTTTATTTTAATTTTCCATGCGTTGATTTATACTAGCGACAACGGTATTGAGTTCAGCTCTAGTTACTCTAGCTCCTGACATTGAATTTTCTCCAACTTTGAAATGGTTAGTGAGCGGAGTAACTTCGTTGTTAGCCACGTTGTCATTCTCTTCAATGACTTTGCTTGTGGTCTTCTTCGACTTAGCCATTATTTTAGAGAGAATTTAGAACTTCAATGGCGAGGTGCTCAACTTTGTGAGATGAGGGAGGAGATGCGAACGCGGCCCCACTGTGGGCGCCAAATGTTTGAACCAAAAATGGTCAAACACCAAATGATTCTAGAAAAGCACATCACCAAATAAATGGTATGCAATTGTGTAGCCACGAACACAAAACAAAAGTAAAAAGCAATAAAAAGACAAAAGAATTTTTATAGTGGTTCGATTCGCTATGAATCTACGTCCACTTTTCAATCACTTCTCATTACGGAATTTTTCTTTACAACACTCATGAAATCTCTCATACATTCACTTCTTAATATTCTCATTTTTTATGATCTAATTATGCTTGAATTTGGCAAGGGATTGTTGAGATTTCTAGCTTCATGATGTGGAATATATGAATCGTTGATCACTTTAGCATGTAGATGCTTCTCCTTGATTTCGTGACGGAGTTTGTGCTAGATCCGGATCTTTAGAGAGAATTGATAGCGATTAATGAGCATTAGAGTTGAGTTAGATCAACTTTGGATGGAGAATTGGATTGCTTTGAACTTCATGTTGTTGGAGAATGATGAAGCAAACTTAGGAAGCCATTAATGATGTTTTTGAAGCTTTTAGAGAGGTGTAGGAATGGTTTAGGAAGCACTTCGGGGTTAAGAAATCCCTCTCTTGAATTGTGAAGCAAGGGGCTATTTATAGAAGAAGTTTGAAGGCAATGGCAGTCTTGTAATTATGGGGTACATAATTTGGATCGGGCTGAAACTAATTACAGAAATGCCACTTGTTTACTTCTGGCCGATCCAGATCTAGCCGATCCAGTTCTGGCCAATCCAGATCTGGTCGATCAAGTTCTGGCCGATCCAGATCTTGGTCGATCCAGTTCTGGCCGATCCAGTTCTGGCCGATCCAACCGATCTAGATCTGGCCGATCCAGTTCTGGCCAATCCAGATCTTGGCCGATCCAGATCTGGCCGATCCAGATCTGGCCGATCCAGTTCTGGCCGATCCAGATCTGGCCGATCCAGTTCTGGCCGATCCAGATCTGGCCGATCCAGTTCTGGTCAATCCAGATCTGGTCGATCCAGATCTGGCTGATCCAGATCTGGTCGATCCAATGTTTAGCTATGCAGAACGATCCATTCTTTGTGGGTTTTTTGGATAACAGACCGACCTTGAGTTTGAGGTTGGAGACAGGGTTTGCCTTAAAGTATCTCCTTTGAAGAACGTCGTTCGCTTTGGATCCATAGAAAAATTGGCACCAAGATTTGTAGGGCCATTTCCTATCATTGAGAGGATTGGGACGATGGCCTATAGAGTAGAGCTGCCCGAAAGTTTGGCTGGAGTTCATAATGTTTTTCATGTTTCTCATCCATGAAAGTGCTTACATGAGTCTGCGGAAGTTGTGGAGCCAAGCATACTAAAGGAAGTAGAAGTGGGACGAGAAGCGACGGTGAGGAAATGTAATGACCCGCATTGGCAGAGGTATTATAATTGATTTATTTAATTATATCAATGGTGAATTAAAGGATTTAATGTTCGTGGAATTAAATAACTGGGAATATTTAATTAAAATAATAAATTAAATAATATTTTTAATTCAGAAATAGTCAAAAATATTGGAAATCACAATATTCTGTGAACGGGGTCGTCCCTTAGATTTAATTCAGCTTAGAGTTGAATTATATTGACGAATATATTCAATCAACGTCAGTTTGAACGTATAATTATAATATAATTAAAATCGAGCTTGAAATGGCGATGCAGTTCGTAAATTGGCGATTTGAACTTCAACTGAATGTACAGGATTCGTTTTAAGCCGGATTTCTGTGAAACAAGAAATGCGTGGGGCTGGTGGAGTATATCTTTCTAGTGGAAGAGAAAAATCGGGATTTCATCGGGTAGATTTTGAATTATGTCCAAATCAAATTTCAGAAAAGTCGCCGTGGAATTCCTTTATAATTTGCGACGCTTTATTTACGTTATAAAAGAATTTTCGATATAAACTGAATATCGATAAATCTAAAATCTGAAAATATCAAGCTGTAAATTCTGATATGATATTCTGGAGCTGTACGATATCATATGTGAAGATATACGATAATATAAATTTATTTATATTTAATTTAATTTTATTTAAATATATTTATATATTTATATGGTCATTCAGTGCTTTAAAAATAGCCGGTTTGGCAAACGAAGTCGGAATTCGACGAAACTAATTTTGTTGGATCCGCAACATCAAATTATTGTTAGATGTCAAGTTTCATGATTTTTGGAGTTAGCATGTATCCGTACCGATTTTTAGAGTGATAAACAGTCAGTATTTCGATAGTTAAAAATACGCTGTGTGAGCAAACGGAGTCGGAATTCGACGAAACCAGTTTCGTTGGGACCGTAGTGTCGAACTGAAGGTGCGTGTCCAGTTTCATAATTTTTAGGTATCGTGTGTGATCGCAGGGATTTTTAAACACAAATTAACAAAAGAATATACCAAGAATATTCCTCCTAGAAAATATCTAGATATTTTGAAACACTATATATACCACCCCTTAACCTCCTTAAGACCTAATTGAAATTCATTCATCAGCAAACGAGAAAAATAGGCTGCCGCCTCTCAAATTCATTCAAACAATTTTTAAAAATCAAATACTCAATGAAATCGAACAACGTTTAATCCGTTGAACTCATATGCTTATGAGCGTCATTTTAGTGGCATTTGTTTTGGGTTCGATTAATTTTTCTGTCGCTGGAAATTTCCTCCGTGAGGCTAGGGTTGGGCTTCAAGGCCGATTTGATGCGTGAAGGACAAAATCGAGGGTGAAAGGATGTTAGGGGGGGTAGAGGCGCACCCATCGCCGGATTTTGGTGGTCTTCGGTCACCAAAAGCGTCGCTGGAAAATCGATACCTAGGAGGAAAAGTACGATGTCGGGTTTCAACTGGAGCCGACGAGTTGAGTGAGACGGGGACGGAGATGTAGAGTGTTTGAAGAGTTGAACGATGGTGGTGGTGGTGAGTTGCTCGGCTGAGAAACGGAGGAGGAAAAGGGCGGTCAACGTTGTGTTAGAGGAGCAGGTCTCGTTCAAGTGTTTCGGGGAAGAAGGATAGGGGTTAACAGGTGTTGGGCTTTTAATTAAGTGATGGGCCAGAGGAGTTGAAAAGGGGTAAGGCCCAAAAGGTCCAACTATTTTTAATTCAAATATGTTTAAAACTTCAAACTGTTATAACTTGGTCGTATGTTATCGGAATTACACGAAATCAGCTCCGTTGGGATCGTATGGACGAGAGCTTCACAATGAAGCTGACTGGAAGTGGATTGGGGCTCATATGAATTTATGGTGAAATAAATTGTTTGATTCAAATCAAACAACAGTTTATCGTTCTTTAACGATGAACTGCCAATGTGAGTAAAACTCACCAACTCTGAACAGTTATATTTTTGTATGTATTTTTAGAACTGTTAATCATCTGTTGATTGTTGTGTGTTGGTTGATTGATTGAACTTCTACTCAGTTAGTAGAAATTATATATATATGTAATTATATATATATAAACCGTTAAATATTTATATATTGATTCTGCTATCACAATAATTTATATTGAACTGAAAGGGATGATAATCATATTGTGTAACATCTGTGGATGCAAGGAGACAGGTTGGAGGAATCTGACTGGATTCCTCAACAGTTATTTTATTGTTGTTCATATATTGTTATATGATGTGATATAAAATCTATGGGCGATTATATGTACTTGGACGATATTGAACATCGTGATTTGATATGATTGAATACAATAACATACCGAAATGTTGATAAGGGGATTTTCAAAGTGATATTGAAAATAGAATATTTATAAAGTGGAATATTTATAAATAAGAGATGTTTATAAATTGGAATATTTATAAATAGGAGATATTCAAAAAGGAAATAATTACAAACTATTTTCTTTTTGAATGGAAAGGCTTGTGTAGCGGTTTGGGGATTTTCCCGATGCTCCCGATACAAAGGAGGTTATGGCGAATTTTTCCGGGAATTTAAGGAGTTAGAATATTTTTAAGAATAAATTTGAAAAGGAAATATTTAGAAAATAAACAGAGTTATAAAAAGGAAATTTGTTTATAACTGAATAGGATGTTCTAAAAAGGAAAACGTTATAAAAAGGAAATCATTTGTAAAGTGAAGAACCGTTACTAAAAGTAAATCTTTATAAATGAATAGTTTATTCTATTAGAGTTAATCGAATAGAGTTAAACAGTTAGAGTTAAACAGTTAGAGTTAACCAGTTAGAGTTAAACAGTTAGAGTTAAGCAGTTAGAGTTAAACAGTTAGAGTTAAACAATTAGAGTTAAAACAAACATAGTTATTCAGGATGAGTTTCCATTTAGCACGACTGCTAGCATAATTCGCAGGGTTGTAAATAGCCTACGGCGGTCGGAAGTTTCCTTAGGGAACCAGGCGTAACCATTGTGATCGCTGCGATTTAGAGTTGAGAGAATGGAGTTAAAGAATATAGAGTTAAGAAAAATTAGAAACTGACTAGAGATTAATAAGTTGAATGGTTTTCTGAGTATCGATCTGATGTTGGTTTCGGCCTTCAGGGTTTATACTTAGGAAGTTGTTCTCTTGTTAGTTTATAGTTAGAGTCTGATAGTTGTGGAAGGATAGTGATACGTAAACAAACAATGGAAATGTTTTCCAACGTTGATAACGAATATTTTCTAAATATAGAAAATAAGGAAATATGAATATATATATATATATATATATATGTTTGATGATTGGGTCGATAATTCCATTTGGAATTTAGATCGTTGTTCATACACGGACATGTTTTCATTTGATAGTTAAATCACAGACTATCAAAGTTTTGACCATTTTACGTTGTAAATATGGAGAGACCGGTTGGATTATTATCCGAAGAACCACTCCTTATTGACATAAGCGTTGTGATCAAATACGATGAAGAAAATTGAAGACGGAGTAAAGTGCAAGGGCTATTGTATAAGTCTTAGATAACAGTGACTAAGATGGATGTACTGAATAGTACCTTCGGTTTGTCCAGTCCCAAGACAACTTGTATGGACGAATGTCTGACAGAGTATCCCTAACGAATCTTATATGTTGATCTCTTCAATGTATTACGTTTGGTGGCAGAGGAATTTGTTTCTCTTAACTTCATACCCGTGATACCGTTAGGGAAATCGATAATGATTTGGCGGGTATGACGATGTGGTATTCCAAGTAAATGAAGATATGATACGAAAAGATATGCGTAGCTTCTAGCCTCACATCCGGTAAATGACCGAAATCGGGCAGGCAGCATGGCTAAGTCGGTCGCACTGAAGTAGGGTGTATAATCACCTATCTAGAGAATATTCATTTGCTTCTTTAATCTATCAATGTAGTCCCATATATATATATATATATATATATATATATATATATATATATATATATACGGGAACGGTTGCTGATCCCAACCGTTGGTGATGTACATTCGATACACTCAAGCGAAATGAGTGGTCGGTCATGTGTGGCTAAGTTGCAAGATGTTCTTGTTGAACTCCAGTGTATCGTTCCTAGAGTACACTGATCAGAAGGTGGTTCCATACCTTGTCATAGTTGGAAATCCGTTATCCAATACGTGCTTGCTATTTTCATTGTATACTATATATGTAGAACGTGAGATGAAAGCGTTTCTGCTAGTTGATATCTATTTGTACATAGACATTATTATAATATCAAAAGGTTTTTGATATAAAGATATTTTGGATTTTCATAAGGGAAAAACCCGTTCCGTTCTGCGGCGTGGTCTTATGAGATATCGTTTACTTGTTCATATACCTGTTTAAACTGTTTTACTCACACCAGTCCCATGACTGACCCGGAGTTTACTTTGTTGTTTTCCCTAAACTCTTGGGTGTCCAATTTTGTACGGGCAATCAAGTAGTCAGGATTTTACAGATATACTTGGAGAGCTTGGAGCAGGAGGCTTCAAGATCATATAGTTATAGTTTAATTCCGCTGTGTTGTAAGTGCTGTACTCTGATAACTGCTATTGTATACATAACTTTTATATTTCAAAGTTATGTTATCTATTATATGTTATTCGTTCCGCTGTGAGGTTTGTGTTACTCTGATGTTGTGTTCTTCTTCTTCTTCTTCTATTCTAAGTTTCTATCTTATCTATTCTCACCCTCTATCTTCTTTCTATTAGTTTCTTGAATTTTCAGTGCAATTTGGGGTTGGACTTGTGTTATTTGGTCATCTTAAATTGGATCGGATTTTCGGGTCACTACGGTTGGTATCAGAGCTTAAGTTAAGAATTACCTTGGCTCTGTGGCGTGATTCAGTAGAGATGGGATTAGAAATATCCTAGATTGAGTTTGAGTGTATATATACGAGTGCGTAATTGTTAGTTAATATAAAGTGATTTATATTGTGGAGACTCATTAATTGAGTGGCTTATGGATTCTGGTCGATCAGTTTGATCCACTATATCGATATGGGTTACTAAACACTCGAATACGATGAACCAACATTATACGTTTTGAAATTTACGTAGTATAATTGGTTGTGTTGATTGTGATTATAATCGAATAAGATTATAAAAGTGAAATGGTTATAAATAACTGATCAGGATTCATATAAGAAAATATATGAAATACGATGAAGTAAATCTGAATTTAAATCAGATTTGGATTTAAAATAAGGAAATTTTAAGTTCCTGGGAGATTTTGAAAATGCTTTTCAAACTGGAAGTGATATAGTATTTAACTCACTTTGATTGCTGGAAAATAGATTCTGATGGTGAAGCATGCCATCATCAGTGTTCATTTTCGAGTTCTTAGTGACGAATTACTACCAAAGATTTTATTTTCAAATTTGGTTTGCGAAAACAAGGTGTTCAGAAATTCAAAGGTTTTTGAGTTGTGATTATGATTTCAAATTGATTTGAAATAAAACCCAGGGATTTAAATTCTAGAATTTAAAATTTAACTTGTGAAGTTAAGTAGAATGAGATGTTAAAATTTAAGTAAAACTGAAAATGATTTGAGAATAATCTGGGATGGAATCGAGGGATAAGTTAAGAATTTGGAATCGAGAATGAAACTCGAGTTTGAAATGATATCTGGCTTGGATATAAGCGAATGATTTGGTTTTGAGAACGAACTGATTGGAGATCAAGTTGGTAATGCATTGTTATATGCAGAACTGGCGACGAATGGTAGGGATATAATGATATGCCCGACAAAAAGGTACAAGTTTGTATTTCATACGAGTTTGGTGATTTATGAGCCGAATTGGCAAGCCGCTTGGCTGTTTGATTTTCTTTTGGGTTGGAAATGGCCCAGAGAGGCGAGTTGGAGTTTGAGATATTGACCAGTACAAAGGAGGTTCTGGCGAAATTTTTCGAAGAGTTAAGGCGTTAGAAAAATTTCAGGATTTTTGAAAATTTTCGTTGATAAGAATTAATTAATATTTAATTGAAATTAAATTGGTTCAGTTGAAACTGAAGTTGAGAGGTAAACAAATCTTAGGAATTCCAATAGATAGGGTCGTCCTCTAACTTTGCAATTTCGAGGACGAAATTATTTTAAGTGGGGAAGAATGTAATGACCCGCATTGGCAGAGGTATTATAATTGATTTATTTAATTATATAAATGGTGAATTAAGGATTTAATGGTCGTGGAATTAAATAACTGGGAATATTTAATTAAAATAATAAATTAAATAATATTTTTAATTCAGAAATAATCAAAAATATTGGAAATCACAATATTTTGTGAACGGGGTCGTCCCTTAGATTTAATCAAGCTTAGAGTTGAATTATATTGACGAATATATTCAATCGACGTCAGTTTGAACGTATAATTATAATATAATTAAAATCGAGCTTGAAATGGCACTGTAGTTCGTAAATTGGCGATTTGAACTTCAACTGAATGTACAGGATTCGTTTTAAGCCGGATTTCTGTGAAATAAGAAATGCGTGGGGCTGGTGGAGTATATCTTTCTAGTGGAAGAGAAAAATCGGGATTTCGTCGGGCAGATTTTGATTTACGTCCAAATCAAATTTCAGAAAAGTCGCCGAGGAATTCCTTTTTAATTTGCGATGCTCTATTTACGTTATAAAAGGATTTTCGATATAAACTGAATATCGATAAATCTAAAATCTGAAAATATCAAGCTGTAAATTCTGATATGATATTCTAGAGCTGTACAATATCATATGTGAAGATATATGATAATATAAATTTATTTGTATTTAATTTAATTTTATTTAAATATATTTATATATTTAAATGGTCATTCAGAGCTTTAAAAATAGCCGGTTTTGCAAACGAAGTCGGAATTCGACGAAACTAATTTTGTTGGATCCGCAACATCAAATTATTGTTAGATGTCAAGTTTCGTGATTTTTAGAGTTAGTATGTGGCCGTACCGATTTTTAGAGTGAAAAATAGTGAGTATTTCGACAGTTAAAAATACGCTGTGTGAGCAAACGGAGTCGGAATTCGACGAAACCAGTTTCGTTGGGACCGTAGTGTCGTACTGAAGGTGCATGTCCAGTTTCGTAATTTTTAGATATCGTGTGTGATCGCAGGGATTTTTAAATGCGAATTAACAAAAGATTATACCAAGAATATTCCTCCTAGAAAATATCTAGATATTTTGAAACACTATATATACCACCCCTTAACCCCCTTAAGACCTAATTGAAATTCATTCATCTGCAAACGAAAAAAAGAGGCTGCCGCCTCTCAAATTCATTCAAACAATTTTTAAAAATCACATACTCAATGAAATCGAACAACGTTTAATCCGTTGAACTCATATGCTTATGAGCGTCATTTTAGTGGCATTCATTTTGGGTTCGGTTAATTTTTCTGTCGTTGGAAATTTCCTCCGTGAGGCTAGGGTTGGGCTTCATGGCCGATTTGATGCATGAAGGACAAAATCGAGGATGAAAGGATGTTAGGGGGGTAGAGGCGCACCCATCGCCTGATTTTGGTGGTCTTCGGTCACCAAAAGCGTCGTTGGAAAATCGATACCTGGGAGGAAAAGTACGATGTCGGGTTTCAACTGGAACCGACGAGTTGAGTGAAAGGGGGACGGAGATGTAGAGTGTTTGAAGAGGTGAACGATGGTGGTGGTGGTGAGTTGCTCGACTGAGAAACGGAGGAGGAAAAGGGCAGTCAACGTTGGGTTAGAGGAGCAGGTCTCGTTCAAGTGTTTCGGGGAAGAAGGATAGGGGTTAACAGGTGTTGGGTTTTTAATTAAGTGATGGGCCAGAGGAGTTGAAAAGGGGTAAGGCCCAAAAGGTCCAACTATTTTTAATTCAAATATGTTTAAAACTTCAAACTGTTATAACTTGGTCGTATGTTATCGGAATTACGCGAAATCAGATCCGTTGGGATCGTATGGACGAGAGCTTCACCATGAAGCTGGCTGGAAGTGGATTGGGGCTATTATGTATTTATGGAGAAATAAATTGTTTGATTCAAATCAAACAACAGTTTATCGTTCTTTAACGATGAACTGCCAATGTGAGTAAAACTCACCAACTCTGAACTGTTATATTTTTATATGTATTTTTAGAACTGTTAATCATCTGTTGATTGTTGTGTGTTGGTTGATTGATTGAACTGCTTGTCAGTTAGTAGAAATTATAATTATATATATATATATGTAATTATATATATATAAACCGTTAAATATTTATATATTGATTCTGCTATCAGAATAATTTATATTGAACTGAAAGGGATGATAATCATATTGTGTAACATCTGTGGATGTAGGGAGACAGGTTGGAGGAATCCGACTGGATTCCTTAACAGTTATTTTATTGTTTTTCATATATTGTTATATGATGTGATATAAAATCTGTGGGCGATTATATGTACTTGGACGATATTGAACATCGTGATTTGATATGATTGAATACCATAACATACCGAAATGTTGATAAGGAGATTTTCATAGTGATATTGAAAATAGAATATTTATAAAGTGGAATATTTATAAATAAGATATGTTTATAAATTGGAATATTTATAAATAGGAGATATTCAAAAAGGAAATAATTACAAACCATTTTCTTTTTGAATGGAAAGGCTTGTGTAGCGGTTTGGAGATTTTCCCGATGCTCCCGATACAAAGGAGGTTATGGCGAATTTTTCCGGGAATTTAAGGAGATAGAATATTTTTAAGAATAAATTTGAAAAGGAAATATTTAGAAAATAAACAGAGTTATAAAAAGGAAATTTGTTAACTGAATAGGATGTTATAAAAAGGAAAACGTTATAAAAAGGAAATCATTTGTAAAGTGAAGAACCGTTACTAAAAGTAAATCTTTATAAATGAATAGTTTATTCGATTAGAGTTAATCGAATAGAGTTAAACAGTTAGAGTTAAACAGTTAGAGTTAACCAGTTAGAGTTAAACAGTTAGAGTTAAACAGTTAGAGTTAAAACAAACATAATTATTCAGGATGAGTTTCCATTTAGCACGACTGCTAGCGTAATTCGCAGGGCTGTAAATAGACGGCGGTCGGATGTTTCCTGAGGGAATCAGGCGTAACCATTGTGATCGCTGCGATCTAGAGTTGAGCGAATGGAGTTAAAGAATATAGAGTTAAGCAAAATTAGAAACTGACTAGAGATTAATAAGTTGAATGGTTTCCTGAGTATCGATCTGATGTTGGTTTCGGCCTTCGGGGTTTATACTTAGGAAGTTGTTCTCTTGTTAGTTTATAGTTAGAGTCTGATAGTTGTGGAAGGATAGTGATACGTAAATAAACAATGGAAATGTTTTCCAACGTTGATAACGAATATTTTCTAAATATAGAAAATAAGGAAATATGAATATATATAAATATATATATATATATATATGTTTAATGATTGGGTCTATAATTCCATTTGGAATTTAGATCGTTGTTCGTACACGGACATGTTTTCATTTGATAGTTAAATCACAGACTATCAAAGTTTTGACCATTTTACGTTGTAAATATGGAGAGACCGGTTGGATTATTATCCGAAGAACCACTCCGTATTGACATAAGCATTGTGATCAAATACGATGAAGAAAATTGAAGACGGAGTAAAGTGCAAGGGCTATTGTATAAGTCTTAGATAACAGTGACTAAGATGGATGTACTGAATAGTACCTTCGGTTTGTCCAGTCCCAGGACAACTTGTGTGGACAAATGTCTGACAGAGTATCCCTAACGAATCTTATATGTTGATCTTTTCAATGTATTACGTTTGGTGGCGGAGGAATTCGTTTCTCTTAGCTTCATAACCGTGATACCGTTAGGGAAATCGATAATGATTTGGCGGGTATGACGATGTGGTATTCCAAGTAAATGAAGATATGATATGAAAAGATATGCGTAGCTTCTAGCCTCACATCCGGTAAATGACAAAAATCGGGCAGGCAGCATGGCTAAGTCGGTCGCACCGAAGTAGGGTGTATAATCACCTATCTAGAGAATATTCATTTGCTTCTTTAATCTATCAATGCTGTCCCATATATATATATATATATATATATATATATATATACGGGAACGGTTGCTGATCCCAACCGTTGGTGATGTACATTCGATACACTCAAGCGAAATGAGTGGTCGGTCATGTGTGGCTGAGTTGCAAGATGTTCTTGTTGAACTCCAGTGTATCGTTCCTAGAGTACACTGATCGGAAGGTGGTTCCATACCTTGTCATAGTTGGAAATCCGTTATCCAATACGTTCTTGCGATTTTGATTGTATACTACATATGTAGAACGTGAGATGAAAGCGTTTCTGCTAGTTGATATCTATTTGTACATAGACATTATTATAATATCAAAAGGTTTTTGATATAAAGATATTTTGGATTTTCATAAGGGAAAAACCCGTTCCGTTCTGCGGCGTGGTCTTATGAGATATCGTTTACTTGTTCATATACCTGTTTAAACTGTTTTACTCACACCAGTCCCATGACTGACCCGGAGTTTACTTTGTTGTTTTCCCTAAACTCTTGGGTGTCCAATTTTGTACGGGCATTTAAGTAGTCAGGATTTTACAGATATACTTGGAGAGCTTCGAGCAGGAGGCTTCAAGATCATATAGCTATAGTTTAATTCTGCTGTGTTGTAAGTGCTGTACTCTGATAAGTGCTATTGTATACATAACTGTTATATTTCAAAGTTATGTTATCTATTATATGTTATTCATTCCGCTGTGAGGTTCGTGTTACTCTGATGTTTTGTTCTTCTTCTTCTTCTTCTATTCTAAGTTTCTATCTTATCTATTCTCACCCTCTATCTTCTTTCTATTAGTTTCTTGAATTTTCAGTGCAATTTGGGGTTGGACTTGTGTTATTTGGTCAGCTCAAATTAGACCGGATTTTCGGGTCACTACAGGAAAGTTCCAACTCGTATCTTGGGAACAGAAGTTAAAAAGCTACACAATCGTGAGGTCAAGCTAGTTAAAGTACAATGGAGTGACACTGAAGAAGACGCGACTTGGGAGACTGAAGACAAGATACGCGCAGCCTACGTTTTTCTTCTTGAGGGTACATTCTTGATCTCTTTTTCCATAAGTTTATGCATGCTTGTATCTATCTTTTAAGTATGTCTCTTCGGTCCTATTCTTGATCCTTTAGTAGAAACCTGTAAAGACCCGCAAATCCCCGCCCTTCGAATCGACCATAAACCACACAGGTCTGATCCAAAAAGTGGAAACCTACGAATACTTTAACTTTGGGCATACAACACATTACAACAGATAACAGAAGACTTTTATAACACTATAATAAATGTTACATCAGAGTACATAATATACATATCAGAGTACATTGGAATATAATTACAGCGGAAGGTAAATACAAAAATGTAATATACTGCAACGGAAGAACACAGCGGAAGACTCTCTATCTCTGGACACAGCTTTAAGCTTCAACCCGGAATCCTGTTAAATATATCTGCAAAAATAGCTACTCGACTGCCCGTGTGGAAAATATGGGCACCCGAGTTTGCCAGTGGACAAACTACAGGTCAGTCATGGGACTGGTGTGAGAATTCTACTTAACCTATATAATATAATAAGGCTAATCACAGGACCACGCCACTTTCGCGGAACGGGTTTTCTCCTATAGATTGTCAGTGCATGACTAAAGTAAATCGTCAAAATAACGCAATGCTTTTTAGAAAAATGAAACCATTATAAGACCCAAGTCCCATCACACAATGCAACGCAAACCGGAGGATAGGGTTTTACCTTATAATGATCAAAAGATGCTTGATACGATAAACACGGTATTATATAATAATAATGTGCAACCAATTTGAAATACATCAAAGTAAATGTATCAATCCTAGACGGCATGAGTGCCCCATCCCACTACGTTGCCATATATAGGTATACAATCAAAACCGCGTGATGTCGTATTGGAAATTTGGGTTTCCATCTGAGTCAAGGCTAGGGAGGAGATCCTTACCGATTCGAGACACTCTAGCAAATGCCCCAGGATTGGTACTCTGTCCAACCCTTGGATAGCTGCAGGGCCAGTCCACACTTACTTTTGTGGATTAGAAATGCCTGAACACACGTTCCCCGGTCCTTTTGGACCTATAATAAGGCCAGTGGCGACCGCATAAACCGAGGCCTCGAAAAATCCAACAACCACAATGAATAAATGCCAGCGCTGGTAGGTCCCTGGCACTACTCTAGCTAGAAAGAAACGTGTGCACTCCCTGCGTTCCCTTCTCCCGTTTTAGACTCTACCGGGCTGTGAGGCTCGCGAAGTCACGATATACACAAAGCTATGCCTAAATAGACTGTGCTTTGATCATCAACCACAAGGCCTGCTTTTCAACAAAGCCTTGATCAATTGCATCTTAGCATGCCACATTGTCAGACTCTACCATATCATTGATCATCTACCAATATATATATATATATATAACCTCTAAGCTCATACGTCTTAGAGAAGGGGGTTAAATGAAGAATAAATTCTCCACCACCAAACAGAAATATATAATCAGTAGCGTTCAACTAATATAGTAGAAAAGAATACAATGTCAGACACACAATCCATTTACAAGTCCGCTCTGGGTCTGAGCGAAACAACGTGTCCGTCGATCTCCAAATACATTTGGACGATCATTACCAAATACCTTGCCTTGGGGTGTCCAGTCCCAATTCAAGATACCAGTCATCATCATCCCAACGATGTGAAAACCTTGGGTCTTCAATTGCCATCTTCATCTTCGACTCTTGATCGTCGTGATGATTATTCAGAATGGGTTAAACCCGGTCTTTCTGAATAACTCGCGTATTTTGTGATTAAAAATCACATATTGGAAAATCACACATTACGCCACATTTCCCACTCAGAATATTCTTTTAATAAGATATTCATATTAAAAGATTCTCATTAATTTTATCAAAGATAAATTAATAAATTTAATCATAAATCTTCCTTAAAAAAATTAATAAAAATTCTAAATTTGATTTAATATCAAAAATCTTTTCACAAGATTATTTATTATAAAGAATAAATGTTCTTTAAACGGGTTAAAGAACTCGTGTCATTTAAAACATAGTTCACGATAAACCCATAAATCAATTTCCAAAATATGGAATTCCACAGAAATCAATCAATACATAATCGATGTGAATTTCTGTATCGGACTAACAATATACATGGAATAACGGCAAAGCCTCTTAAATTCCATATATAATATCGGTCTTCTATTACAGAAGCCCATCTCGATTATTACCAATCGAATTTTCCACTTAATTCCAATTTAATTTTATTAAATTGGAAAACTAGATTTTTAGGAAATGCTCTTTTTAAATCTATAAAATAGATTTATAAATTCCAAATAATAATTTCAATGTAAATTGGATTAAAGGAGAAATGTCATTTAAAAACACCGTCCACGATAAATCCACTTCACATCTCAATTTATTTCATATCATAAAATAAGATTTGCAAATTTTAATAATCTTAAATAAAAGATTTCTCTTTAAATATTTATTATTATAAGAAAAACGTACTTTAGAGATAATCATTAAAAATATTCTTTATATAAAAGATTTTTACCTTTTACAAATATTCTTTGTTTAACATATACTTAATTAATATATATATATATTTAAATAAAAAGAATTTCTAATGTAAAAATATTCTTATTTAAAAGAACATCTGAATCGAAATGCGACTCAACCATTTATCATATAATTTGGATTATATGGATTTAACACACATCATATATAACAATAAAAATGTAATTATCAAGTCATCCATTTACATCCTAAGTGTAAATTCCAACTGTGTAAGCGTTAAAATTAAAAAATAACGCTCATCACAGCCTGTCGATCTAACGATCAACATACAACTAAATATTGGGATTAGTGTATGTTAATTTTCATCCCAACACCCGTGTGGGGTTTCATCCAACAAACAAATAATTAATTTATTTGTGCACTTGGGCGATGTGTGAAAATTATCGACTCAATCACATAAACAAGTCAGGTAACTTGTTTATGGCAGTGTAATACACAATATATAACACGACGATAAAACTGTCTCTTTTTATTTCTATTCTTTTTATTGCATGTAAAATGTCAAAAAAGATGAATTCTTTTTTTCTATTCTTTTATCGCATCTAAAATGATGATAAAAATAAAATATTTATTTCAATTCCTTTCATTGTAAATAAATGAAAAGAAAAATGTAATCTTTTAATTCCATTTTAATAGGGAATACAATTAATAACAAAAATATAACTTTTCATTTCATGCTTTATTCGCACTAGAGAATGCAAATAAAGATTCAGCTTTTTGATTTGAGGTTTATTTACAACGAGGAATGTAAATAAAAATTTTAACTTTTCATTTCATAATTTATTTGCAATAAGGTTTGCAAATGAAAATGGGTCTTTTATTCTCATGTTGTATTTGCGTTGAGTAATGCAAATAAAAATGTAATACTTAATTTCTACTTTTATTTACATCAAGAAATGTAAAAAAAAGAACAACTTTTTATTTTATGTCTATTTACATCAAGTGAAGTAAATAAATAAAAATGTAACCTTATTTTAATGCTTTGTTCGCATTTAAAAACATGCCAAAAAATGTAATGTTTGTTTTTACTAAATTTGTTTGCATCTAAATTTGCAAACAAAATGTAATTTTTATCTTCTTGTTTGTTTACGACTAAGGTTGCAAACAACAATGTAATTTTTCTTATCTTCCGGTTTTATTTGCATGATAGAATGCAAATAAAAATGTATATTCTATTTTCTACATTTCATTTGCATTTTAGAATACAAACAAAAAATATAATTTTTATTTTATGTATTTTTTACATTGTGGAATGCAACAAAATGTATATATATATATATTTTGCATTGTGAATGCGAGCAAAAATATAAATCTCATTTTAAAAAGTTTTGTTCCAATGTTTCATTTGTATATGTAAATACAATAAAAAGAACAAATTATATTTCAATGTTTTATTTGTATTTGTGAATACAAACAAAAAGGACAAATTATATTTCAATGTTTTATTTGTATATGTAAATACAATAAAAAGAACAAATTATATTTCAATGTTTTATTTGTATTTGTGAATACAAACAAAAAGGACAAATTATATTTCAATGTTTTATTTGTATTTGTGAATACAAACAAAAAGAACAAATTATATTTCAATGTTTTATTTGTATATGTGAATACAAACAAAAAGAACAAATTATATTTCAATGTTTTATTTGTATTTGTGAATACAAACAAAAAGAACAAATTATATTTCAATGTTTTATTTGTATATGTAAATACAAACAAAAAGAACAAATTATATTTCAAAGTTTTATTTGTATTTGTGAATACAAACAAAAAGAACAAATTATATTTCAATGTTTTATTAGTATTTGTGAATACAAACAAAAAGGACAAATTATATTTCAATGTTTTATTTGTATATGTAAATACAATAAAAAGAACAAATTATATTTAAATGTTTTATTTGTATTTGTGAATACAAACAAAAAGGACAAATTATATTTCAATGTTTTATTTGTATATGTAAATACAAATAAAAAGAACAAATTATATTTCAATGTTTTATTTGTATTTCTGAATACAAACAAAAAGGACAAATTATATTTCAATGTTTTATTTGTATATGTAAATACAATAAAAAGAACAAATTATATTTCAATGTTTTAATTGTATTTGTGAATACAAAAAAAAGGACAAATTATATTTCAATGTTTTATTTGTATATGTAAATACAAATAAAAAGAACAAATTATATTTCAGTGTTTTATTTGTATTTGTGAATACAAACAAAAAGAACAAATTATATTTCAATGTTTTATTTGTATTTGTGAATACAAACCAAAAGAACAAATTATATTTCAATGTTTTATTTGTATTTGTGAATACAAACAAAAAGAACAAATTATATTTCAATGTTTTATTTGTATTTGTGAATACAAACAAAAAGAACAAATTATATTTCAATGTTTTATTTGTATATGTAAATACAAATAAAAAGAACCAATTATATTTCAAAGTTTTATTTGTATTTGTGAAAACAAACAAAAAGAACAAATTATATTTCAATGTTTTATTTGTATATGTAAATACAAATAAAAAGAATAAAATTATATTTCAGTGTTTTATTTGTATATGTAAATACAAATAAAAAGAACAAATTATATTTCAAAGTTTTATTTGTATATGTAAATACAAATAAAAAGACAAACTTTATACTTACATACATTTCTAACTATAATGGCATTTACAATGATATGACATTTCATACCATAATGACATTTGAATGGTCATTTATTATGTTTCAATGTATCAATTTAAATATGACAATTCAATGTAAAAGATACTTTCCTATTTTTCATCGCTTACACAACCAATTTGACATTTTACTAATATAACATTCATAATGAAGGTGACAATTTTAATTCGTTAATTCTAATCTCAACAAGGAATGACAATTTAAGTGATAAATGTAAATCTTTCACTTTCAATCTAATTCACATGGAAATGTATTGACAAAAATCTAATATTTTATTCCATTCAAAAACGCATGTAGATTTCATCATCGAGTTCCATCTTTTAATTACAATGAAAATTGCATCGTCAACTTAAATCTCTTATTTGATTACAAATGCAACATAAAGATTCAATCTTTATATGTCATTCAAACGCAACATAAAGATTCATTCTTTACATTGGATTATTTTATAAAACGCTAAAATATTGTTATAATTCATGTTTAACAATAACGCTAAAATTTGATTAAAATTATGTGCTTACAATGAATGCTAAAATTTAATTTATAACAACACATCATTTGGTGTCTACACGTAGCGATGATACCAAACATGAACAAAATATAGATCTATTTAGAATAGATCTAAGTATACATGAATAATTCAACATCCAAAACTCAAAGCATAGCAAATGTGATTACAAATAAACAATGAAATTTCAATGCGAACATAGATCTAGCTAACGCAGATATATTAATTAAGAAAAATAATTAAATTAAATTAAATTAAATTTAGAATTGCTCACCTTGGATATTAATTCAAAACTGAATCAAAAGGATCAGAGATTGTACACAACAGATCTTGAATGTTATGTTGCGTGTCGTTGTCCCAATATCACAAACGTTGTTGCGTTCTGAATCGGATTGAATCAAAAACACATTTTTAATAATTAAAATTAAGATTAGAAATGAAATCAAGCATTGCAAATTGATAAAATAAAATTTATATAACCTTTGAATTGTTCAAATCTTTGAATCACGATAACTTGAGCTACGGTTGACGGTTTTGGGTGTCGTTTGTTGGAGGATGGAGTGCTTGGAGAGGTGGATATTCGGCTGGAAGGGGGTGGGATGCGGTTGCAAGGGGGAGGAGCAGCGGATCCATAAAGTCAGCGGACTTGGAGAGGTGATTCGAGAGCTACAGGCAACGGTTTGATGTGAAATTGGTCGGAGAAGAAAGAGGAGGAGAAGAGCTTGAAAAACTTCCAAAGGATGGGGATCTAAAAGTGAGTGGATTAGGAGATAAGGAGGAGAGAAGGAGAAGAAGACATGGCGGCTACGGGTTCAGGTGCGTGAGTTTCTGATCGGGAAGAAGAGATGCCTCGGTTTGCGTGTACTTCTATAATATTTTATTAATTTATTATCCATTAAAGGCCCGTTTTGCAACTTTGTCCAATTCCAGCCCAACGACTGTCGTTCTTAAGGTTTTGACACCTTCTGAACGCAATGGAATGGGTCTCGGGGCCCAATTCCGAAATTTGTACATATTTTATTTAAAATTCCATTAAAAATTAATTAATTAAATATTTACCGTACATTTAAATATGCCGGGGCCACATACGGACTCCAAAAAATCCAGAAAAATTATTTTTGGCTTTCTTATGACGATACGGTTCTAACGAGACTAATTTCATCAAATTCTGAGACTGTTTGAAAAATGTCTATTTTTAAGGCGTTTAAATTTAACTAAAATAGTCAAAACACATTTTCTTTTCCCACGCTCACATATTAATTCGAAAAATTCTGAAAATTGAAACCTAGCAATAATTTGACATTCCGGTTCCAACAAAAGTGATTTCGTCGAAAACCGAGGTCGTTTGAAAAATGACTATTTTTAAGGCCAATATATTTAATATTAAAAATATATTTTTAAACAAATAAATCCCGAAACTCAAAATATATAAGTGTTTACTGTTTTTCAATGTAGAAACATCATTCTGAACTCAATGGAAGTGGTTTCGAGTTCAAATTCCTTCGTATGCAAAAAGTAGCATTTTGACCTTTATAAATTTCATAGCGACCTTTCTAAATATTGAATTGGCCATAACTTTTGATTTCCGCTATGAAATTTCAATTTTTCGGATTCGTTGGAAAGATATTTTTAAATAGATTCTAATATTTTTGGTTTCACTAAAATCCGTTAAATTTTGCATCCTGTACGGTTAGTCAAAGTTCAAGTTTGACTTTTCAAACTACCGCGCTATTTCTAACTCTTTTGTTAATTAAAATTAAATCATTCATTCTAACTTCGATTTAAATCAAATTTGAGATCATTATTATTTAAAATAGATTATTTTAAATATCAAAACTCATTAAAATCACTTAAAATAAATTTTAAATTGGATCTAAAATTCCGGGTTGTTACAATCTCCCCCACTTAAAAACTTTTCGTCCTCGAAAAGGGACGAAGCTAAAAGTTGATTGATTAACTAACTAATATATATATATTTTCTCCATTGGTTTAAATAATTTCATTAGTTGACTAACTTTCAAATATATAACTTTTTATATATTCAAAATCATATTTTCCAAAATAGAGTATAATTAATCACAAATACGTATATTATAGGTGTAACAACCCGAATATTTGGGCCAGTTTAAAATTTTTATTTTGGCAATTTTAGCGAATTTTGATTATTTAAAATGAATTATTTTAAATAATATCGACGAGAAATTTATTTTGGAATATAATTCGAACGTATATATTCGTTTGAATCGACGATAGAATATAAATATTTATTTATATTTATAAATAGAATAGAAAATGGCGCGGTAGTTCGATAATTCGATTTCAAACTTCAATTGAACATACCGGGTGCAAAACAATCCGGATTTTAGTGAAACCAAAAACATTCGAATCTAATTGATAATATCTTTCCAACGAATCCGAAAAATCGGGATTTCATAGCGGGAATCAAAAGATATGTCCAGTTGAAAATTCTGAATAGTCGCTATGGAATTCAGGCCCTTAAAAATGGAAATTTTGCAAACGACCTCGGATTTCGACGAAACCACTTTTGTTGGATCCGTGATGTCAAATTATTGCTAGATTCCAAATTTCATAATTTTTCGAATCAATATGTGAGCGTGGAAAAGGAAAACGCGTTTGACCGGTTTTAGTTGATTTTAATCGACTGGAAAATGGCCATTTTTCTAACGGTCTCAGATTTCGACGAAACTAGTTTTGTTAGGACCGTATCGTCAATACGAAGCTAGAAAATATTTTTCTGGAATTTTTCTAGTTAATATGTGACCCTAGTAAATTGAAATGTATGTTTAAAATAGAATATATAGATTTAAATGTAAATTCAACGGAAACTGGTTGTAACAATCGAATCAGCTTACGATACATATCCCAATGTGTTCGGAATAGGGGTAATTAGTTATGGACGACAATCGGTGGGTCTCGTTTCGAGGTCAAAATAAAAAGGTACCTTTTCGAAATTAAATTAAATTATAAAAGAAAAAAAATAAGAAGAACTCTCCTCTCTCTCTCCTCCTTACGTTGACTAAGCCCCCCGTTCGAATTTCATTTAACAGAAGAAAAAGAAAAAGAAAAAAGAAAAAAAAAGGGGAGGGCGCGATGGCAGCCGCCGCCCCCAGGCGGAGCACCGCCGCAACCCCCCTCCTTCCGCCGCCTCCTCCTCCACTCCTTCTTCTCCGACTGCGACCTCCTCCTTCCCCCCCCCCCCTCCTCTAGCGATCGCGATACCCCCCCCCTTTCCATGCTGCCGACCGCACCCCTCCCCCTAGCGCCACCGTGAGCCGCGAAGCCCACCCTCGAGCCACCCGAAGCCCCTCCGATGACGGTGAAACCCACCCCCCCACCCCCACAGCTTCGATTTTGTGGCTAAAATTACAAGGTAAGTTTTATGGTTTTTTATTTAATTTAAAAACTCATGTTGATTTAGTCTAAAAACTGAATTCTATTAGTTTTAAAACTGATTTCTTTAATGATAAGAAAACTGATTTTTTTTCTTTGAATGTGACCATGATTTTTAACAGTATAAAGATTTGATTTTTAACAGTATAAAGATTTGATTTTTAACAGTATAAAGATTTGATTTTTAACAGTATAAAGATTAGATTTTAAAAATAGTAAAAATATGATTTTTATATATTGAATAACAAAGTAAAAATATGATTTTTATATATTGAATAACAAAGTAAAAATATGATTTTTATATATTGAATAGCAAAGTAAAAATATGATTTTTATATATGAATTACAAAGTAAAAATATGATTTTTATATATTGAATAACAAAGTAAAAATATGATTTTTATATATTGAATAGCAAAGTAAAAATATGATTTTTATATATTGAATATCAAAGTAAAAATATGATTTTTATATATTGAACATCGAAGTAAAAATATGATTTTTATATATTGAATAGCAAAGTAAAAATATGATTTTTATATATTGTACATTGAAGTAAAAATATGATTTTTATATATTGAACATCGAAGTAAAAATATGATTTTTATATATTGAACATCGAAGTAAAAATGTGATTTTTACATATGTAGTGAATACAGGCAACGAAAGTGAAGAAGGGCGAGAACGACGAAGATTTCCACTTTTGAAGTGTCGTGAAGATGGAATAACTATATGTGAGAACTTCTCACTTTTCAATTTCTTTTTCTAGTTATATATATACTAGGATGCAAACGGTGTTTAGTAGCACCCGACACCCGTCATCCACAGACCATGGATGGCTTGTTTGTTTAATTGTTTGGTTGTGTAGTTGGTTAGATTATTTGGTTTGAATTGAATTGTTTGGTGAAATGAAATTGATTTGATTGATGTGTGAATGGCGTGGGCCTTCACTAGACCGGGGATAAGGCTAGGCCTTGTCCCGTTTCTAGTATCGTGCCGTTATGCCGCCAAAATTTTCTAAAAATAAGCTAGAAAAATAAAGATAACATTTTATTTGATAAATGAACCGAATAGAATATTCATAGGTTGAATAAAATAGTTTGATCGTTAAAAATATAATTTTTAACGTGAATGCGAATAAATAAATATTCCTTTACAAAACAGATGGTTTGTTTATGTACACCTATTTGAAGGACATTGATTGGGACGATAAATTTTACACATCTCCCAACTGCACAAATAAAATCTGTGTTTGATTGTTTGAAACCCCACACGGGTATTGGGATGATATTTGACGTACACTTATCCCAATAATTAGTTGTATGTCGATCGATCGATTGACAGGCTGCTATAAGCGTTGAATATTTATATTCGATGTTTATACAGTGTAGAATGTACTTTGGATGATGGTTGATTATTCATCGTTGTTATTGTATACATGTGTTGTAGAAAATCCATATAATTAACTTTATATGGTAACTGATTGGGCCTCATTCCAGTTTCGAAACAGAAATATTTGAAATAAAAATATTGGAAATAAAAATATTTGAAATAGAAATATTTGAAAATAGAAACATATGAAGCCATGTTATTTGATTGACGCCATTTTTGACGTGAACGATATTTATATCGATTTTATTCTTTCTTCAATGAATATTGAATGGATTTGAAATTCGAACTATATTGAAATTCGAATAATATTTAAAGTGAATTGAAATTCGAATTAAACTGAATTGATTTGAATTTCGAAATACACTGAAATGATTTGAATTTGAATAGAAATGAATTCAAATTGAAATTGAATAGAAATGAATTCGAATTAAATTGAATACGAATTGAAATTTAATTGAAAACGAACTGAAATTGAATTAGAAATCAATTTGAATTGAAATTGATTTGAAATGAATTTAAAACGAATTTATATTGGAATATTCAATTTTGATTTCAAATTGAATATGAAGTTGAAACCGTTTTGAAAACGAATTTAAAACGAATTATAAAGCACGTTTTGAATTGAAATCGATGAAGTATATATTATATATATTATATATATAATATAATGGCCTGAATAGAACGCGCCGCGCCGCGGTAGTTCGCGAATTTCGACCATTGACTTCGAACGGATATTGCGGGAGATCCGACCGTCGGATTCTCCTAAAACCGGAACCGTTGGGTTCGTATCGAAAAGAGCTTTCTAACGAATATTAGAAATTAGAAATCTAACGGTTGGATTTGGAATTATGTCCAAATCAAATTTGGAAAAGGTCACTAAAAGTGCAGTTCGATGGCCGTTGATGGAAATCGACTGTACGGGCCTTGATAAAATTATTAAAAATAGTAATAATTAGTGTAAAATCATAAGAAATGATTTAGAAAGGATTGGGATGTAAAACTCCATATTTGAAAAGATAAAAATAGTTTTTATCGAAATGAGCTAGTTTTGAACTAGAATTATAATTCTATTTATTTTTAAATAAATAAATTGAATTTAAAAAGGGTTTTAAAAATAACCAGAATTTCCAATGATTGCATTGGAGAGGATTCGAATCGAAATTGTCTTCGGAATATTTCGATGTTGGAATTCGCGATTATATAGATGTTGTTATGGAAATTTGAAAGATATATATTCATATCGTTATTTCCAATACGACATTTGTTAATCGTAGAATTTGATATTGAATATAAGCCGATATATTTTCTATTCAGAGCCTTTTATTGAATATCAAATGTGATTTGGGTTTGTCGTGAATGGTGTCTTCACTAACACTGTTCTTGAACCAAGTTGAGAAAAGATTAAATCCTTTTATTTAGATTTAATGAAGTGTACCAATTAAATGATATTTAATTGGAATTGAATTTATATTGATTTTTGGGTTTATCGTGGACAGTGTTTTAAATAACACTCGTTCTTTAACCCGATAATTAATGGAATGTGATTTTGGGTTTACCGTGAACCGTGTTTTAAATGACACTGATTCTTTAACCCAGTCAAAGATTAAAACTAAGTGGAGTTTTAATGAATCTTTAATTAGATTGAAATAATCGAAATGGAGTATCAACAGTTTTGCTCCAAGCGATAGTCAAATATTTAATTAGATTTGAACGTGAAAGGGTAATTGAATTTACCGATAACCCTGTGGTGTTAGATATGAAGTATTACCAGTTTTATTTCATGGGATGAATAGGTTGGGATTGGGAAATAAAATAAATGATTACTTCGGTGTGGTTCGCTAATCCCGACTAGTTTGAATTGATATTCAAAGGAGATTAAAGAATAAATTTAAAGAATTTATCTTGGATAAAATTAATGGGAACTTTTCCCAAAGTATAGGAATATTTGAATAAAAGAATATTCTGAATTGGAATGAGGCGTATGTTGTGTTTGTGTAACACTTACTTAAAATATACGCGAGTTATTCGGGAAGACCGGGTTTATCCCATTCTGAATAACTGATACGACGATAAGTCGAAGATGAAGACGGTGGTCGAAGACCGGAAGTCTTCACGTCGTTTGGGTGATTACTGATGATCTTGATTGGGCTGTACACCCAAGAAGATGGAAACAGTTGGTGATCGTCCAGACGTACTTGGAGATCGATGGATATGCGGGGTACTAGGTGCCTCCGGTTTCGTTCAGACCCAGAACGGACTTGTAAATGGACTGTGTGTCTGACATTGGATTTTAGTCCGTGTGATTGATCTCTATTAAATATATATCTGTTTGGCGGCGGAGAATTTATTCTCTTGCCTAACGCCCTTCTCTGAGAAGTACGAGCTCAGGGGTTATATATTGATGGATATCAAACGAATGGAGTGAATTGCCTGTGTGGCATGCCTAAGTGGCAATTGATCAAGGCTTCTGTTGAAAAGCAAAGTCTTGTGGTGATGATCAAAGCACGGCCTTTGTGGCGTAGCTTTGTGTAACGTTTACTTCATGAGTTTCACACCCGGTATGAACCAAAAATGGGAGACGGACCTCAGGGAGGGCATGCATTTCTTTCTAGTTAGAAGTGGCGTCAGTGGTTTTACACGCCCTGACGAGTTTGACTTATGTGGTTGTTGCTGTTGCGAGGCGCCTCGGTTTGATCGGACGATCCGGGTCCGATGGAGTCATTTTTTTGGCTCATTGACGCCCCAAAGGGCGGGGAGACGTATTGTTCAGGCATAATAATCCACATCGGTGGACCGACCCTGACGATCCAAGGGGCAGTTGCGGCTGTTCCTGAGACACGGGCTAGAGCGTCTCGAATCGGTTGAGGACTATCTTTTGCCTCGGTTCATAGACGGAAATCCAATTTCCAAATACGTGACATTTGCGGTTTTAATTGTAGAACTAGTATAGCGACATGATATATGGTACCCATGCCGCCTATGATTGATACTTATGATTTGAAGTTGTTTTTTACACTATGCACTTATAATAGTATCAAATGATTTGTTTTAAAAAGTATCAAGCATTCTTTGGCTGTTATAAGGGAAAACCCTATCCCCCGGCTTGCGTTGCATTGTGTGATAGGACCTGGGTCTTATAACAGCCTCATTTTTCCTTATTTAGCATTGCGCTGTTGTTTTAAGCACTGGTATTCTTGGGAGGAAACCCGTTCCGTGTTATACGGCGTGGTCCCTTGATTTACCTAACATTAAAAATAAAGATTAACTGTTTTAGTTCTCACACCAGTCACATGACTGACCTGGAGTTTATTGTTTTAACCTAAACTCTGGGTGCCCCTATTTTGGCACGGGCAGCTAGTAGTTTTGGTTTTGCAGATTTATATTCACTGGATCCTGGTTTACAGCTGGAACGATATCCGGAAAGCTTTGTATCCGTATATCTTCTTCTTGTTGTGTATTGTATTATTTTCCGCTGCTATGTATTTAAATGTAATTTAAATCTATGATATTTCTGTGTAATATTCATTTATACTCTGTATATTCTTGTAATCTGATGCATTGTTGTAATATAAAATGAAATGTTCTTCCGTATGCGTTCTGTTGTGGCTTGTTCTCGAACTATCCGACGCTTTCCTTTACGGGGAAGTTGCGGGTATTTACAATAGGCTTGCTACTCCCAACTCATTCTAGGGCATTACTAACCCTATCTCTAATGAGTTTTCTCATTCTAGGATACTGCTGATCCTATCTCTAATGAATATTCTTATTGGATATTACTAGTCCAATCTCTGATGAGTCTTTTGTTCAGTTCTAATGAGTTGTACCCCAAAGATTTGAGCTAACCTGGCTCTGATACCAACTGTAAAGACCCGCAAATCCCCGCCCTTCGAATCGACCATAAACCACACAGGTCTGATCCAAAAAGTGGAAACCTATGAATACTTTAACTTTGGGCATGCAACACATTACAACAGATAACAGAAGACTTTTATAACACTATAATAAATGTTACATCAGAGTACAGAATATACATATCAGAGTACATTGGAATATAATTACAGCGGAAGATAAATACAAAAAATGTAATATACTGCAACGGAAGAACACAGCGGAAGACTCTCTATCTCTGGACACAGCTTTAAGCTTCAACCCAGAATCCTGTTAAATATATCTGCAAAACTAGCTACTCGACTGCCCGTGTGGAAAATATGGGCACCCGAGTTTGCCAATGGACAAACTACAGGTCAGTCATGGGACTGGTGTGAGAATTCTACTTAACCTATATAATATAATAAGGCTAATCACAGGACCACGCCACTTTCGCGGAATGGGTTTTCTCCTATAGATTGCCAGTGCATGACTAAAGTAAATCGTCAAAATAACGCAATGCTTTTTAGAAAAATGAAACCATTATAAGACCCAAGTCCCATCACACAATGCAACGCAAACCAGAGGATAGGGTTTTACCTTATAATGATTAAAAGATGCTTGATACGATAAACATGGTATTATATAATAATAATGTGCAACCAATTTGAAACACATCAAAGTAAATGTATCAATCCTAGACGGCATGAGTGCCCCATCCCACTATGTTGCCATATATAGGTATACAATCAAAACCGCGTGATGTCGTATTGGAAATTTGGGTTTCCATCTGAGTCAAGGCTAGGGAGGAGATCCTTACCGATTCGAGACACTCTAGCAAATGCCCCAGGATTGGTACTCTGTCCAACCCTTGGATAGCTGCAGGGCCGGTCCACACTTACTTTTGTGGATTAGAAATGCCTGAACACACGTTCCCCGGTCCTTTTGGACCTATAATACGGCCAGTGGCGACCGCATAAACCGAGGCCTCGAAAAATCCAACAACCACAATGAATAAATGCCAGCGCTGGTAGTTCCCTGGCACTACTCTAGCTAGAAAGAAACGTGTGCACTCCCTGCGTTCCCTTCTCCCGTTTTAGACTCTACCGGGCTGTGAGGCTCGCGAAGTCACGATATACACAAAGCTATGCCTAAATAGACTGTGCTTTGATCATCAACCACAAGGCCTGCTTTTCAACAAAGCCTTGATTAATTGCATCTTAGCATGCCACATTGTCAGACTCTACCATATCATTGATCATCTACCAATATATATATATATATATATAACCTCTAAGCTCATACGTCTTAGAGAAGGGGGTTAAATGAAGAATAAATTCTCCACCACCAAACAGAAATATATAATCAGTAGCGTTCAACAAATACAGTAGAAAAGAATACAATGTCAGACACACAATCCATTTACAAGTCCGCTCTGGGTCTGAGCGAAACAACGTGTCCGTCGATCTCCAAATACATTTGGACGATCATTACCAAATACCTTGCCTTGGGGTGTCCAGTCCCAATTCAAGATACCAGTCATCATCATCCCAACGATGTGAAAACCTTGGGTCTTCAATTGCCATCTTCATCTTCGACTCTTGATCGTCGTGATGATTATTCAGAATGGGTTAAACCCGGTCTTTCTGAATAACTCGCGTATTTTGTGATTAAAAATCACATATTGGAAAATCACACATTACGCCACATTTCCCACTCAGAATATTCTTTTAATAAGATATTCATATTAAAAGATTCTCATTAATTTTATCAAAGATAAATTAATAAATTTAATCATAAATCTTCCTTAAAAAAATTAATAAAAATTCTAAATTTGATTTAATATCAAAAATCTTTTCACAAGATTATTTATTATAAAGAATAAATGTTCTTTTAAACGGGTTAAAGAACTCGTGTCATTTAAAACACAGTTCACGATAAACCCATAAATCAATTTCCAAAATATGGAATTCCACAGAAATCAATCAATACATAATCGATGTGAATTTCTGTATCGGACTAACAATATACATGGAATAACGGCAAAGCCTCTTAAATTCCATATATAATATCGGTCTTCTATTACAGAAGCCCATCTCGATTATTACCAATCGAATTTTCCACTTAATTCCAATTTAATTTTATTAAATTGGAAAACTAGATTTTTAGGAAATGCTCTTTTTAAATCTATAAAATAGATATATAAATTCCAAATAATAATTTCAATGTAAATTGGATTAAAGGAGAAATATCATTTAAAAACACCGTCCACGATAAATCCACTTCACATCTCAATTTATTTCATATCATAAAATAAGATTTGCAAATTCTAATAATCTTAAATAAAAGATTTCTATTTAAATATTTATTATTATAAGAAAAACGTACTTTAGAGATAATCATTAAAAATATTCTTTATATAAAAGATTTTTACCTTTTACAAATATTCTTTGTTTAACATATACTTAATTAATATATATATATATTTAAATAAAAAGAATTTCTAATGTAAAAATATTCTTATTTAAAAGAACATCTGAATCGAAATGCGACTCAACCATTTACCATATAATTTGGATTATATGGATTTAACACACATCATATATAACAATAAAAATGTAATTATCAAGTCATCCATTTACATCCAAAGTGTAAATTCCAACTGTGTAAGCGTTAAAATTAAAAAATAACGCTCATCACAGCCTGTCGATCTAACGATCAACATACAACTAAATATTGGGATTAGTGTATGTTAATTTTCATCCCAACACCCGTGTGGGGTTTCTTCCAACAAACTAATAATTAATTTATTTATGCACTTGGGCGATGTGTGAAAATTATCGACCCAATCACATAAACAAGTCAGGTAACTTGTTTATGGCAGTGTAATACACAATATATAACACGATGATAAAACTGTCTCTTTTTATTTCTATTCTTTTTATTGCATGTAAAATGTCAAAAAAGATGAATTCTTTTTTTCTATTCTTTTATCGCATCTAAAATGACGATAAAAATAAAATCTTTATTTCAATTCCTTTCATTGTAAATAAATGAAAAGAAAAATGTAATCTTTTAATTCCATTGTAATAGGGAATACAATTAATAACAAAAATATAACTTTTCATTTCATGCTTTATTCGCACTAGAGAATGCAAATAAAGATTCAGCTTTTTGATTTGAGGTTTATTTACAACGAGGAATGTAAATAAAAATTTTAACTTTTCATTTCATAATTTATTTGCAATAAGGATTGCAAATGAAAATGGATCTTTTATTCGCATGTTGTATTTGCGTTGAGTAGTGCAAATATTTACATCAAGAAATGTAAATAAAAGAACAACTTTTTATTTTATGTCTATTTACATCAAGTGAAGTAAATAAATAAAAATGTAACCTTATTTTAATGCTTTGTTCGCATTTAAAAACAAGCCAAAAAATGTAACGTTTGTTTTTACTAAATTTGTTTGCATCTAAATTTGCAAACAAAATGTAATTTTTATCTTCTTGTTTGTTTACGACTAAGGTTGCAAACAACAATGTAATTTTTCTTATCTTCCGGTTTTATTTGCATGATAGAATGCAAATAAAAATGTATATTCTATTTTCTACATTTCATTTGCATTGTAGAATACAAACAAAAAAAATAATTTTTATTTTATGTATTGTTTACATTGTGGAATGCAACAAAATGTATATATATATATATATATATTTGCATTGTGAATGCGAGCAAAATTATAAATCTCATTTTAAAAAGTTTTGTTCCAATGTTTCATTTGTATATGTAAATACAATAAAAAAAACAAATTATATTTCAATGTTTTATTTGTATTTGTGAATACAAACAAAAAGGACAAATTATATTTCAATGTTTTATTTGTATATGTAAATACAATAAAAAGAACAAATTATATTTCAATGTTTTATTTATATTTGTGAATACAAACAAAAAGGACAAATTATATTTCAATGTTTTATTTGTATATGTAAATACAAATAAAAAGAACAAATTATATTTCAGTGTTTTATTTGTATTTGTAAATACAAACAAAAAGAACAAATTATATTTCGATGTTTTATTTGTATATGTGAATACAAACAAAAAGAACAAATTATATTTCGATGTTTTATTTGTATTTGTGAATACAAACAAAAAGAACAAATTATATTTCGATGTTTTATTTGTATTTGTGAATACAAACAAAAAGAACAAATTATATTTCAATGTTTTATTTGTATATGTAAATACAAACAAAAAGAACAAATTATATTTCAATGTTTTATTTGTATTTGTGAATACAAACAAAAAGGACAAATTATATTTCAATGTTTTATTTGTATATGTAAATACAATAAAAAGAACAAATTATATTTCAATGTTTTATTCGTATTTGTGAATACAAACAAAAAGGACAAATTATATTTCGATGTTTTATTTGTATATGTAAATACAAATAAAAAGAACAAATTATATTTCAATGTTTTATTTGTATATGTGAATACAAACAAAAAGGACAAATTATATTTCAATGTTTTATTTGTATATGTAAATACAATAAAAAGAACAAATTATATTTCAATGTTTTATTTGTATTTGTGAATACAAACAAAAAGGACAAATTATATTTCAATGTTTTATTTGTATATGTAAATACAAATAAAAAGAACAAATTATATTTCAGTGTTTTATTTGTATTTGTGAATACAAACAAAAAGAACAAATTATATTTCAATGTTTTATTTGTATATGTGAATACAAACAAAAAGAACAAATTATATTTCAATGTTTTATTTGTATTTGTGAATACAAACAAAAAGAACAAATTATATTTCAATGTTTTATTTGTATTTGTGAATACAAACAAAAAGAACAAATTATATTTCAATGTTTTATTTGTATATGTAAATACAAATAAAAAGAACAAATTATATTTCAAAGTTTTATTTGTATTTGTGACTACAAACAAAAAGAACAAATTATATTTCAATATTTTATTTGTATATGTAAATACAAATAAAAAGAACAAATTATATTTCAGTGTTTTATTTGTATATGTAAATACAAATAAAAAGAACAAATTATATTTCAAAGTTTTATTTGTATGTAAATACAAATAAAAAGACAAACTTTATACTTACATACATTTCTAACTATAATGGCATTTACAATGATATGACATTTCATACCATAATGACATTTGAATGGTCATTTATTATGTTTCAATGTATCAATTTAAATATGACAATTCAATGTAAAAGATACTTTCCTATTTTTCATCGCTAACACAACCAATTTGACATTTTACTAATATAACATTCATAATAAAGGTGACAATTTTAATTCGTTAATTCTAATCTCAACAAGGAATGACAATTTAAGTGATAAATGTAAATCTTTCACTTTCAATCTAATTCACATGGAAATGTATTGACAAAAATCTAATATTTTATTCCATTCAAAAACGCATGTAGATTTCATTATCGAGTTCCATCTTTTAATTACAATGAAAATTGCATCGTCAACTTAAATCTCTTATTTGATTACAAATGCAACATAAAGATTCAATCTTTATATGTCATTCAAACGCAACATAAAGATTCAATCTTTATATTGGATTATTTCATAAAGACTCTAAAATTATGTTTATTTTTCATTTTTTTCTCTTTATTACATGTTTGCACAAAACGCTAAAATATTATTATAATTCATGTTTAACAATAACGCTAAAATTTGATTAAAATTATGTGCTTACAATGAATGCTAAAATTTAATTTATAACAACACATCATTTGGTGTCTACACGTAGCGATGATACCAAACATGAACAAAATATAGATCTATTTAGAATAGATCTAAGTATACATGAATAATTCAACATCCAAAACTCAAAGCATAGCAAATGTGATTACAAATAAACAATGAAATTTCAATGCGAACATAGATCTAGCTAACGCAGATATATTAATTAAGAAAAATAATTAAATTAAATTAAATTAAATTTAGAATTGCTCACCGTGGATATTAAATCAAAACTGAATCAAAAGGATCAGAGACTGTACACAACAGATCTTGAATGTTATGTTGCGTGTCGTTGTCCCAATATCACAAACGTTGTTGCATTCTGAATCGAATTGAATCAAAAACACATTTTTAATAATTAAAATTAAGATTAGAAATGAAATCAAGCATTGCAAATTGATAAAATAAAATTTATATAACCTTTGAATTGTTCAAATCTTTGAATCACGATAACTTGAGCTACGGTTGACGGTTTTGGGTGCCGTTTGTTGGAGGATGGAGTGCTTGGAGAGGTGGATATTCGGCTGGAAGGGGGTGGGATGCGGTTGCAAGGGGGAGGAGCAGCGGATCCATAAAGTCAGCGGACTTGGAGAGGTGATTCGAGAGCTACGGGCAACGGTTTGATGTGAAATTGGTCGGAGAAGAAAGAGGAGGAGAAGAGCTTGAAAAACTTCCAAAGGATGGGGATCTAAAAGTGAGTGGATTAGGAGATAAGGAGGAGAGAAGGAGAAGAAGACATGGCGGCTACGGGTTCAGGTGCGTGAGTTTCTGATCGGGAAGAAGAGATTCCTCGGTTTGCGTGTACTTTTATAATATTTTATTAATTTATTATCCATTAAAGGCCCGTTTTGCAACTTTGTCCAATTCCAGCCCAACGACTGTCGTTCTCAAGGTTTTGACACCTTCTGAACGCAATGGAATGGATCTCGTGGCCCAATTCCGAAATTTGTACATATTTTATTTAAAATTCCATTAAAAATTAATTAATTAAATATTTACCGTACATTTAAATATGCCGGGGCCACATACGGACTCCGAAAAATCCAGAAAAGTTATTTTTGGCTTTCTTATGACGATACGGTTCTAACGAGACTAATTTCATCGAATTCTGAGACCGTTTGAAAAATATCTATTTTTAACGTGTTTAAATTTAACTGAAATAGTCAAAACACATTTTCTTTTCCCACGCTCACATATTAATTCGAAAAATTCTGAAAATTGAAACCTAGCAATAATTTGACATTCCGGTTCCAACAAAAGTGATTTCATCGAAAACCGAGGTCGTTTGAAAAATGACTATTTTTAAGGCCAATATATTTAATATTAAAAATATATTTTTAAACAAATAAATCCCGAAACTCAAAATATATAAGTGTTTACTGTTTTTCAATGTAGAAACATCATTCTGAACTCAATGGAAGTGGTTTCGAGTTCAAATTCCTTCGTATGCAAAAAGTAGCATTTTGACCTTTATAAATTTCATAGCGACCTTTCTAAATATTGAATTGGCCATAACTTTTGATTTCCGCTATGAAATTTCAATTTTTCGGATTCGTTAGAAAGATATTTTTAAATAGATTCTAATATTTTTGGTCTCACTAAAATCCGTTAAATTTTGCATCCTGTACGGTCTGTCAAAGTTCAAGTTTGACTTTTCAAACTACCGTGCTATTTCTAACTCTTTTGTTAATTAAAATTAAATCATTCATTCTAACTTCGATTTAAATCAAATTTGAGATCATTATTATTTAAAATAGATTATTTTAAATATCAAAACTCATTAAATAAATTTTAAATTGGCCCCAAAATTCCGGATTGTTACAAAACCAATAGATGTAAACATGTATTTGAAACATGTTATGATTGATGGTTGTAAGTGGTTGCTCGTGGATGCATATACACACACATTAGGTACCAGATCGGCTCAGTCACTTTCATATTGCATATGCATATATGTATTTGTATATGGATTGAAACTTGATGTATTATCATATGGATGTTGCATTTGTATGAATGATTGTGCACTCATGTAGAAATTATAAAGTACGATTAAGAATAATTGCATACATAATGGACTCATGGCACCGACATAATTCGCATTAAGGACGTCAACTAAATCAGTAGACCGCCTGATTATTGCATTAGGTAAGGACATACACACACTATGCATATGATCATGAAAGCATTAGAAATCTTTTTAAGGACAATGGATGCCTGTGATTGATGGTTGAGTAGATGGATGTTGGATGGTAGGATATACATTCTTCTTGACTTGGAGATTTCGGTGACGAAATCCTTTAAGGAGGGGAGAATGCAACACCCCGTATTTTCTATGAATATTAAAAATAACGAATTAAAAGAAACTTAATTTTAAAAGTGGGAATTAAGTAAAATGGGTAGCGCCATTGCGTTCGTCTCGGAATTCTGCTTGAGATAGATCCGAGTTTGCGTAAATCAGACTCCGTATGAAGAAGTTATGGAGGTTAGAAGATTTAAGTTTAATTCAGAATTAAACTAATAATTAATAAATCAAAATTCGAAATTCAAACCAGTGAAAAGAAGTAGACGGGAAAAATCCCGCCAGAGGGTGTCGACCCCCCTAGGGGTCGACCCCTACTGACTGTTCTGGGCAGTGACGATTTTCTGTGGCTTAGGGCTTATGTGTCGTTCTCTGATTGGCCTAATGACGAATTTTCTCGGACTGGATGGCTTGGATGGATCCTAGGTTGATCTAAAGGCTCATATTGATCCTATACTTCTATATAATCACATCTAACCAAAACCCTAATCACAAACTAAATTCATTCCTAAGCCACCATGATGTCCATCTCTAAGCTAGCCTAGCCTCCTTCTTCTCCAAACTAGAAATCAAATTAGAGGACTTCAAGTTAAAGTAAAGGTTTTCCGTTTCAATCAACAAAAAAAGATTAGAATATCTACAATGTCAAATAGTTCTCATTTTCTAATCCTATAACTTTAAGTTCAGTTATTATTCAGATTTGAACATATAGAAGTCATGACTTGTAATGAATCGAATCTAGAACTGTGCCTAATTGTAAGATACTCAATTTTGATTCATGTTTATCCTTTTGTCAAATCTGAAATTACCTATGCCTATGAGTCTATTGTGGTTGATACAATTGAACCTATCATGTTGTACATTAAATTTATGATTCTTTTATGTTTTGATATATGCAAGTTTATATGCAAAGTCATGTTCATATATGCAAGTTTATATGTAAAGTCATGTTCATATATGCAAGTTTATATGCTAAGTCATGTTCATATATGTTTATTTGTTTAGATCTACATGTTTATATGTTTATATCCATGCCAATACATATGTTTAAGATCTATGTAAGTTCCTGTTTATATGTTTAGATCTATGTCAATTCGCATGTTAATTGGATCTAACTTATATGCAAGTTCACATTTATATGCTTAATTAGATTTATGTTGTTCTATGCCAAGTTTATGTTACACATGCTTAGTTATATCTATATTGTTTTATGCCTGTTGGAATGCTACATGTCTCTTTCTTTTCCCTTTTATTTATGAGCTAGGCTAATTTCTGAGCCTAACATTTTATGTGAATTATGCGAATGAATAATGTGGGAACGTTGGGAAAAAGATTGGGAAAAAAATTGAATTACATGCTATTGGCATAAATTGGCTCATAATCATGAAAATGATTAGTAGCATGAAATGGTATAATTTGTATACCTAGAATTATGGACATAATTTAGATGGTAAATGTGACATAACTTGAATTGACAACACTTGTGGAAAATTTACATATAAACTTGGACATGAATGGTAAATATGTAAATTAGATAAAAGATGAACATGCCTAACCCGAGGTTAGATTGAGTTGTGGTGTAAGACTGCCCGGAACCGCTCGGCACATCCAGCTACCGCAACAACAGATCTAATGTGAGAGGTTAGCGCATTAAGCCCAAAACCCGAGGTTAGAATGAGTTTGCGGTAGAAGTCTGCCCGGAACCACCCGACACATCCAGCAACCGTAAACAATAGTTCTAATGTGAGAGGTTGGTGCATTAATTAATCAACTAATGCCAATGAACAGACATGCTAAGAATGGTAAGGTTAAGTAACATATGAATAAGCGACACTTAACCAATACAACATGTTAATTAAACAAATGGGTGGGGTTAGGTTAAATTGAGAAAACTTAACCGTTATAACATGTTGGATAGGAAACCCTAGTAACGGGGACCCATTTCAGCAGTAACTGTAACAACGCGGATTTTCCCGATCTCCGAAGAGAAGATAAATCCCGTATTGCTGTGAGGACAAGACAAATCAGAACACAAACAGAAGAACATTTCATTGTCATTACAACAATTCCATCAGAATACAAGAATATAAAGAGTATGAATAAATAATATACATTACAAATTATCAGAGAATTAAATACATTACTGCAGTAGAAAAATAATACAAAACATAACTGAAAGAAATACACGGATACAGAGCTTTCCGAAGATGAATAAATAATATACATTACAATTTCCATAAACGGTCGTCGAACTGCACTTACAACGACCTTTTCCAAATTTGATTTGGACGTATCTCCAAATCCAACCGTTAGATTTCAAATCCCTAATATTCGTTGGAAAGCCCTTTTTGATACGAACCCAACGGTTCTTGTTTTAGGAGAATCCGACGGTCGAATCTCCCGTAACGTCCATTCGAAGTCAATGGTCGAAATTCCCGAACGGTCGCTGTGTGGCGCGTTCTATTCAGGCCATTTAATATATATATATATATATATATAATATTATATATATTTCATAGATTTCCATTCAAACTGCATTTTATATATCGTTTTAAATTTGTTTTCAAAACGGTTTCAACTTCATATTCAATTTTAAATCAAAATTGAATATTCCATATCATTACCATATAAATGATAATATTTTCAAACCAGTATATTTTGAATTCTTTTCCTTTTCTATATTCATTATAAAAACAAATATAATCGATATAAATATCGTTCACGTCAAAATGGAGTTAATCTAATCAACACGGCTTTATATATTTCAATAACTTCGTTATTCTATTCAACAAATGAATATTTTCTTCAACACATGAATTTTATTTTATTCAACACATGAATTTTATTCTATTCAACACATGAATTTTATTATATTCAACACATGAATTTTATTCTATATTTTTCAAATTGGAATGAGGCCCAATCAATTACCATATGATGTTGATTATATGGATTCCATACAATACATGTGTATTTTTATTTTTCTAACATATTTTAGAAAATTTCGGCGGCATAACGACACGATACTAGAAACGGGACAAGGCCTAGCCTTATCCCCAGTCTAATAATGGCCCCCGCCATTCACATTCCATTCTAATCAACTCCATTTCACACACCAAACCAATATTCAACCAAACAACCAAATCAACCACACAACCAAATCAACAACACAACTAAACAAACAGGGTTTCAAACAATGGTGTCGGGTGCTTCTACTAAGCACCGTCTGCATCCTAGTATATATATATATATATATATAACTAGGAATAAATTTAAAGTGAGAAGTTCTCACCGATAAGCTGAACCCAATGCCTCGACTCTTCATATGTAGGAAATCTTCATCGTGTTCACCTTTTGTCACTTTCGTCGTCCGTATTCACTACATATATAAAAATCACATTTTTATATTAACACTTTTATTATGAAAATCATATTTTTATACCGATACTTCATATAAAAACCCAATTTTTATACCACTACTTTCGAAATGGAAATCTGATTTTTACTTCACCTTTCTATATGGACAAATCTAATTGTTACTTCACCTTTCTATATGAAAAAATCTATTTTTTACTTCTATAAAAATTCTATCTTTCTATTCTGAAAATCCGACCTTTCTATTTTATAAATCCGACCATTTCTGTTTTGAAAATCCGACCTTTTCTATTTTAAAAATCCGACTTTTCACTTATAAAAATATAATCTTTTTATCGCTACTTCACAGATAAAAATCACATCTTTATAACTTCAACTTCATATTAAAAATCGTATTTTTATAACTTCAACTTCATATTAAAAATCATATTTTTATAACTTCAACTTCATATTAAAAATCGTATTTTTATAACTTCAACTTCATATTAAAAATCGTATTTTTATAACTTCAACTTCATATTAAAAGTCGTATTTTTATAACTATAACTTCATATTAAAAATCGTATTTTTATATCTTCAACTTCATATTAAAAATCGCATTTTTATATTCACATCCTCCATATAAAAATCAAATCTTTTTATTGTTAAAAATCGAATCTTTTCTTTCGCTATTATACATAAAAAAATTATATTTTTATCGCTACTTCATACGAATAAAAATCATATTTTTCTCCCCTTTTCCTACTAACAAAACTCACTCCTTTTTCGCCTTACCATACGAATAAAAATCATTCCTTTTTCGCTCTTTCCTTTTAAATAAAAATCAAAACTTTTACCTAAGGCTATTTATACAATAAAAATTGATTTTATGACAATGTTATTTTATAAAAATAGAACTAAATTAAAAAAAAATCACATTGGCTAAATGAAACGACCCGTAACTTCCCCGTAAAGGAAAGCGTCGGATAGTTCGAGAACAAGCCACAACAGAACGCATACGGAAGAACATTTCATTGTTATTACAACAATGCACCAGATTACAAGAATATACAGAGTATAAATGAATATTACACAGAAATATCAGAGATTTAAATTACATTTAAATACATAGCAGCGGAAAATAATACAATACACAACTAGAAAGAGATATACGGATACAAAGCTTTCCGGATATCGTTCCAGCTGTAAACCAGGATCCTGTGAATATAAATCTGCAAAACCAAAACTACTAGCTGCCCGTGTCAAAATAAGGGCACCCAGAGTTTAGGTTAAAACAATAAACTCCAGGTCAGTCATGTGACTGGTGTGAGAACTAAAACAGTTATTAATCTTTATTTTAAAACATTAGGTAAATCAAGGGACCACGCCGTATAACACGGAACGGGTTTCCTCCCAAGAATACCAGTGCATAAAACCAACAGCGCAATGCTAAATAAAGAAAAATGAAGCTGTTATAAGACCCAGGTCCCATCACACAATGCAACGCAGTCGAGGATAGGGTTTTCCCTTATAACAGCCAAAGAATGCTTGATACGTTTAAAACAAACCATTTGATACTAATATAAGTGCATAGTGTATAAAACACTTCAAATCATAAGTATCAATCATAGGCGGCATGAGCGCCCCATCCCACTATGTCGCCATATATAGGTTATACAATCGAAATCGCAAAGTCTCGTATTTGGAAATTGGACTTCCATCTATGAACCGAGGCAAAAGATAGTCCTCAACCGATTCGAGACTGTCTAGCCCGAGCCTCAGGAACAGCCGCAACTGCCCCTTGGATCGTCAGGGCCGGTCGACCTATGTGGATTATTATGCCTGAACACTACGTCTCCCCACCCTATGGGGTGTAAGTCTGGTCCGTCAGCCGACCAGAATGCATCGGCCGAAACCGATATAACCGAGGCGCCTCGCAACAGCAACAACCACATAAGTCAAACTCGTCAGGGCGTGTAAAACCATTGACGCCACTTCTAGCTAGAAAGAAACGCATGCCCTCCCTGAGGTCCTCTCCCGTTTTTGGTTCACAACCGGGGTGCGAGGCTCGCGAATTCACGTTACACAAAGCTGTGCCACACAGGCTATGCTTTGATCATTACCACAAGACTTTGCTTTTCAACAGAAGCCTTGATCCATTGCCACTTAGGCATGCCACACAGGCAATTCACTCCATGCGTTTGATATCCATCAATATATAACCCCTGAGCTCGTACGTCTCAGAGAAGGGCGTTAAGCAAGAGAATAAATTCTCCGCCGCCAAACAGATATATATTTAATAGAAATCAATCACACAGACTAAAATCCAATGTCAGACACACAGTCCATTCACAAGTCCGTTCTGGGTCTGAACGGAACCGGAGGCACCTAGTACCCCGCACATCCATCGATCTCCAAGTACGTCTGGACGATCACCAACTGTTTCCATCTTCTTGGGTGTACATCCCAATCAAGATCATCAGTTATCACCCAAACGACGTGAAGACTTCCGGTCTTCGACCACCGTCTTCATCTTCGACACCACGTCGAATCAGTTATTCAGAATGGGATAAACCCGGTCTTTCTGAATAACTCGCGTATATATTATAAAAGTGTTACACAAACACAACATACGCCTCATTCCAATTCAGAATATTCTTTTTATTCAAATATTCCTATACTTTGGGAAAAGTTCCCATTAATTTTATCCAAGATAAATTCTTTAAATTTATTCTTTAATCTCCTTTGAATATCAATTCAAACTAGTCGGGATTAGCGAACCACACCGAAGTAATCATTTATTTTATTTTCCCAATCCCAACCTATTCATCCCATGAAGTAAAACTTGTAGTACTTCATATCTAACACCACAGTGTTATCGGTAATTCAATTACCATTTCACGTTCAAATCTAATTAAAGATTTAACTATCGCTTGAAGTAAAACTGGTGATACTCCATTCTCGATCTTTTCAATCTATTTAAAGATTCATTAAAACTCCACTTAGTTTTAATCTTTAACTGGGTTAAAGAATCAGTGTCATTTAAAACACGGTTCACGATAAGCCCAAAATCACCTTCCATTAATTATCGGGTTAAAGAACAAGTGTTATTTAAAACACTGTTCACGATAAACCCAAAAATCAATACCAATTCAATTCCAATTAAATATCATTTAATTGGTACACTTCATTAAATCTAAATAAAAAGATTTAATCATTTCTCAACTGGGTTCAAGAACAGTGTTAGTGAAGACACCATTCACGACAAACCCAAATCACATTCGATATTCAATACAAGGCTCTGAATAGAAAATATATCGGCTTATATTCAATATCGAATTCTACGACTAACAAATGCCGTATTGGAAATAACGATATAAATATATATCTTTCAAATTTCCATAACAACACCTGTATAATCACGAATTCCAACATCGAAATATTCCAAAGACAATTTCGATTCAAATCCACTCCAATGCAATCATTGGAAATTCTGGTTATTTTTAAAACCCTTTTCAAATTCAATTTATTTACTTAAAAATAAATAGAATTATATTTCTAGTTCAAAACTAGTTCATTTCGATAAAAATCTATTTTTATCTTTTCAAACATGAAGTTTTTCATCCCAAATCTTCACAAATCATTTCTTATGATTTTACACAAATTATTACTATTTTTAATAATTTTATCAAGGCCCGTACAGTCGATTTCCATCAATGGCCATCGAACTGCACTTACAGCGACCTTTTTCAAATTTGATTTGGACATAATTCCAAATCCAACCGTTAGATTTCAAATTTCTAACATTCGCTAGAAAGCTCTTTTCGATACGAACCCAACGGTTCCGGTTTTAGGAGAATCCGACGGTCGGATCTCCCGTTTTGTCAGTTTGAAATAAATGGTCGAAATTCACGAACTGCCGCGGCGCGGCGCGTTCTATTCAGGCCATTATATTATATATATAATATATATAATATATATATCGTCGATTTCTATTTAAAACGAATTATATAAATAGTTTTGAATTCGTTTCAAAAATCTATTTCAACTTCCATTTCAATTCAAAACAAAATTGAATTCTTCTTTATAGATTCGTTTCAAGATTCATTTCTATTCAATTCAAATTTCAATTCAATTTGAATTCATTTCAATTCACTTTCAATTCAATTCGAATTCGTTTTCAATTCAATTCATTTCGAAATCGTTTTCAATTCAATTCATTTCGAAATCACTTTCAATTCAATTCACTTTGAATTCGTTTTCAATTCAATTCATTTCGAAATCACTTTCAATTCAATTCATTTCGAAATCACTTTCAATTCAATTCATTTCGAAATCGATTAAAATTGATATAAATATCGTTCACGTCAAAATGGCGTCAATCTAATCAACACGGCTTCATAAATTTCTATTTTCAAATATTCTATTTCAAATATTTCTTTTTCAAATATTTCTTTTTCAAAACTGGAATGAGGCCCAATCAATTACCATATAAAATTAATTATATGGATTTGCATACAACACATGTATATAATAGCATTGAAAATAATCAACCATCAACCAAAGTGCACTACACTGTATAAGCATCAAATATAGATATTCAACGCTTATAACACCCTGTCAATCAATCGATCGACATATTTAATCAATCAGGATGAGTGAACTTCAAATTTCATCCCAACACCCGTGTGGGGTTTCAAACAATCAAACACAGATTTTATTTGTGCAATTGGGCGATGTGTAAAATTTATCGACCCAATCAATATCAGTCAAATCAGTGTATATACAAACAAATCGGCCGATTTGTTTATAACTATTCATTTATTCACATTCACGTTAAAAATTATATTTTTAACGACAAAACATTTTATTTCAACCTATGAATTTCTATTCAATTCATTTACACAATAAAATGATATTTTTATTTTCTAACACATTTTAGAAAATTTCGGCGGCATAACGGCACGATACTAGAAACGGGACAAGGCCTAGCCTTATCCCCGGTCTAGTGAAGGCCCACGCCATTCACACATCAATCAAATCAATTTCATCTCACCAAACAATTCAATTCAAACAAATAATTCAACTAATCTATGCAACCAAACAAACAAGTCCATGGTCTGTGGACGATTGTGTCGGGTGCTACTAAGCACCGTCTGCATCCTAGTATATATATATAACTAGAAAATAAATTGAAAGGTGAGAAATTCTCACCTATAGCTATCCTAGCTCCACGGCACTTCATTGATAGGAATCTTCATCGCTATCGCATCTTCGTCATCTTCGTTGTCCGCTTTCACTACATATGTAAAAATCGAATTTTTACTTCGCTATTCCATATATAAAAATCGAATTTTTATTTCAAAGTTCAATATATAAAAATAGAATTTTTATTTCAAAGTTCAATAAATAAAAATCGAATTTTTATTTCAAAGTTCAATATATAAAAATCGAATTTTTATTTCAAAGTTCAATATATAAAAATCGAATTTTTATTTCAAAGTTCAATATATAAAAATCGAATTTTTATTTCAAAGTTCAATATATAAAAATCGAATTTTTATTTCAAAGTTCAATATATAAAAATCGAATTTTTATTTCAAAGTTCAATATATAAAAATCGAATTTTTATTTCAAAGTTCAATATATAAAAATCGAATTTTTATTTCAAAGTTCAATATATAAAAATCGAATTTTTATTTCAAAGTTCAATATATAAAAATCGAATTTTTATTTCAAAGTTCAATATATAAAAATCGAATTTTTACTTTCACGCCATATGGATAAAAATTCTGTTTTTACATTGCTACTATATAGATAAAAATTCCATTTCAAAAATATAGATTTCGCCTAAAAATATACTTTTTCCTAGTTAAGCAAAAATCTTTTTACATCTTCTATCTAGTAAAGATCATATTTTTATCATACTGCTCATCTCAAAATATCGCCTTTTCATACTTAAAAATATCGTCCTTTCTTATTTAAAAATCCTTACTTTTCATGTTTAAAAATCCTTACTTTTCATATTTAAAATTCCTTACTTTTCATATTGAAAAATCCTTACTTTTCATATTGAAAAATCCTTACTTTTCATATTGAAAATTCCTTACTTTTCATATTGAAAATTCCTTACTTTTCATATTGAAAAATCCTTACTTTTCATATTGAAAAATCCTTACTTTTCATATTGAAAAATCCAGTTAAACAAAACTAGCATTTTATCTAAATAAAATCAGTATTTATCTCTGAACGAAATCAGTATTTTAATCTACGCGAAATCAGTATTTTAAAGACTTACGGGTTCTCTCTTCCGGGGGGGCGCTGGTGGTTGCTCAGAGGTGGTCGGAGGTTGCTCGCAGGGGAGGGCTGCTCTGTCGTGGCGGATGACGGGGAGGGGCGCTGCGCGTTGCGGTCGAGGCTAGGGTTTCGGGGTGTCCACGGTTCACGCGTTGAAGGTGGAGGAAGGAGGAAGGGGGAGCGGTCACTACGGCGCGACGAGGAGGGGGATCGACTGGAGGGGCGGCAACGTCAGGCTCCGACGATGGACGAGGGTGGACGCGGTCTCGATCGCCAGTTCTTTTTTATTTATTTATTTAGGTTTTGAGAAAGAAAAATAACGGGGGGGGGGGGGGGGGGCAGAAACATAGAGGAAGAGATATTTTTTTTTTTATTATTTAATTATTAAAAAGTTGACTTTCACATACGACCTCTAAACGAGGCCCACCGCCTGTCGTCCCTAGCGTTTCACCCCCATTCCGAACACAATGGGATATGTACCGCAAGCTGAATTGATAGTTTGAATCAGTTTCCTTTTGAATTTTCATTTAAATCACTATATTGAATTTTAAACGCACATTTCAAATTACCGGGGTCACAAACTAACTCTATAAATCACAGAAAAATATTTTCTAGCTTCGTATTGACGATACGGTCCTAACAAAACTAGTTTCGTCGAATTCTGAGACCGTTAGAAAAATGGCCAATTTCCAGTCGATTAAAATCAACTGAAATGGTCAAAACACGTTTTCCTTTGCCACGCTCACATATTGATTCGAAAAATTATGAAATTTGGAATCTAGCAATAACTTAACATCACGGACCCAACAAAAGTGGTTTCGTCGAAATCCGAGGTCGTTTGCAAAATGTCCATTTTTAAGGGCCTGAATTCCATAGCGACTATTCAGAATTTTCAACTGGACATTTCTTTTGATTCCCGCTACGAACTTTTGATTTTTCGGATTCGTTGGAAAGATATTCACTATTAGATTCCATTATTTTTAGTTTCACTAAAATCCGGATTGTTTTGCACCCGGTACATTCAATTGAAGTTTGAAATCGAATTATCGAACTACCGCGCCATTTTCAATTCCTTTTATAATTATATATAATTATTTATATTCTAACGACGACGCGTATAATATATACGTTCGAATTATATTCAAAACAAATTTCTCGTCGATATTATTTAAAATAATTCATTTTAAATAATCAAAATTCGCTAAAATTGCCAAAATAAAAATTTCAAACTGGCTCGCATTTTACGGGTTGTTACAATCTCCCCCACTTAAAACTTTTCGTCCCCGAAAAGGAACAAAGTCGAAAGTGGTTTGATTATTCAGCTCTACGCTCGATCTGACTTCCATTCTCCAACTCTTTAGTTTCTGAGAATTTTCAAAAATTCAAAAATTTGGCAAACACCCTAAATTTTCGAAAAATTTCGCCATAACCTCCCCTGCAATGGGAGCATCGGGGAATTTCAAATAGCTTCCCCGGTCCTTCTAATCTCAAAAAGAAAAAGAAAAGGCCAAGCGGCTAGCCAATAGGCTCACAAAATCATCATCACCCAAACAAAACAGTAAATTATGTAGTAAACATGTACCTATTTGTCGGGCAAACAAATTTTATTCTTTGGCTCTAGCCTCCTTGCTATGACCTGTTCAATATAAGCATATGTATATGCAAGCAAATGCAACCAATTTTCAATATAATTCAATATGTGATTCTGTTAGGCTAAATGGCTAAAAATTAGCAAACAAATAAACAAACATCAATCAATTAGTGAATTAGAGTTTCAAATTCATAATTTTGATACATATACAAAAATCATGTTTTTGATGCCAATCCACAACAATGTATTCTAGCTATATATAAGTTTTGGTTCTCACACCAGCCGAATGGAAATATATAGAAAATCACACCTTCGAAACACGAACATAAATACTGATGATGTCATGACAATCATCAGTACCATCTCCGGGCGACTAGAATGTGATTCCATATCTATCCAGTATATTAAAACTTTGAATATACGTTTGCAAGGCGTATATGCAAATTCTTTATATACTGAATTGTCCAAAATCAATATAAACAAATAATCAAATACGAATAGTTGATTTAAATTTTCAAAACAAAAATGTTTTCACTTTAAAAATTTACTCTTCACACTCGTTCTAGGATACTACTGATCCCATCTCTAACGAGTCATTCCCATTGGATATTACTAATCCAATATCTGATGAATTCTTTCGTAAGGTTCTAATGTGTCTTATTCTCTGCTTTGTAAACCAAAGCTCTGATACCAAATGAAACGACCCGTAACTTCCCCGTAAAGGAAAGCGTCGGATAGTTCGAGAACAAGCCACAACAGAACGCATACGGAAGAACATTTCATTGTTATTACAACAATGCACCAGATTACAAGAATATACAGAGTATAAATGAATATTACACAGAAATATCAGAGATTTAAATTACATTTAAATACATAGCAGCGGAAAATAATACAATACACAACTAGAAAGAGATATACGGATACAAAGCTTTCCGGATATCGTTCCAGCTGTAAACCAGGATCCTGTGAATATAAATCTGCAAAACCAAAACTACTAGCTGCCCGTGTCAAAATAAGGGCACCCAGAGTTTAGGTTAAAACAATAAACTCCAGGTCAGTCATGTGACTGGTGTGAGAACTAAAACAGTTATTAATCTTTATTTTAAAACATTAGGTAAATCAAGGGACCACGCCGTATAACACGGAACGGGTTTCCTCCCAAGAATACCAGTGCATAAAACCAACAGCGCAATGCTAAATAAAGAAAAATGAAGCTGTTATAAGACCCAGGTCCCATCACACAATGCAACGCAGTCGAGGATAGGGTTTTCCCTTATAACAGCCAAAGAATGCTTGATACGTTTAAAACAAACCATTTGATACTAATATAAGTGCATAGTGTATAAAACACTTCAAATCATAAGTATCAATCATAGGCGGCATGAGCGCCCCATCCCACTATGTCGCCATATATAGGTTATACAATCGAAATCGCAAAGTCTCGTATTTGGAAATTGGACTTCCATCTATGAACCGAGGCAAAAGATAGTCCTCAACCGATTCGAGACTGTCTAGCCCGAGCCTCAGGAACAGCCGCAACTGCCCCTTGGATCGTCAGGGCCGGTCGACCGATGTGGATTATTATGCCTGAACACTACGTCTCCCCACCCTATGGGGTGTAAGTCTGGTCCGTCAGCCGACCAGAATGCATCGGCCGAAACCGATATAACCGAGGCGCCTCGCAACAGCAACAACCACATAAGTCAAACTCGTCAGGGCGTGTAAAACCACTGACGCCACTTCTAGCTAGAAAGAAACGCATGCCCTCCCTGAGGTCCTCTCCCGTTTTTGGTTCACAACCGGGGTGCGAGGCTCGCGAATTCACGTTACACAAAGCTGTGCCACACAGGCTATGCTTTGATCATTACCACAAGACTTTGCTTTTCAACAGAAGCCTTGATCCATTGCCACTTAGGCATGCCACACAGGCAATTCACTCCATGCGTTTGATATCCATCAATATATAACCCCTGAGCTCGTACGTCTCAGAGAAGGGCGTTAAGCAAGAGAATAAATTCTCCGCCGCCAAACAGATATATATTTAATAGAAATCAATCACACAGACTAAAATCCAATGTCAGACACACAGTCCATTCACAAGTCCGTTCTGGGTCTGAACGGAACCGGAGGCACCTAGTACCCCGCACATCCATCGATCTCCAAGTACGTCTGGACGATCACCAACTGTTTCCATCTTCTTGGGTGTACAGCCCAATCAAGATCATCAGTTATCACCCAAACGACGTGAAGACTTCCGGTCTTCGACCACCGTCATCATCTTCGACACCACGTCGAATCAGTTATTCAGAATGGGATAAACCCGGTCTTTCTGAATAACTCGCGTATATATTATAAAAGTGTTACACAAACACAACATACGCCTCATTCCAATTCAGAATATTCTTTTTATTCAAATATTCCTATACTTTGGGAAAAGTTCCCATTAATTTTATCCAAGATAAATTCTTTAAATTTATTCTTTAATCTCCTTTGAATATCAATTCAAACTAGTCGGGATTAGCGAACCACACCGAAGTAATCATTTATTTTATTTTCCCAATCCCAACCTATTCATCCCATGAAGTAAAACTGGTAGTACTTCATATCTAACACCACAGTGTTATCGGTAATTCAATTACCATTTCACGTTCAAATCTAATTAAAGATTTAACTATCGCTTGAAGTAAAACTGGTGATACTCCATTATCGATCTTTTCAATCTATTTAAAGATTCATTAAAACTCCACTTAGTTTTAATCTTTAACTGGGTTAAAGAATCAGTGTCATTTAAACACGGTTCACGATAAGCCCAAAATCACCTTCCATTAATTATCGGGTTAAAGAACAAGTGTTATTTAAAACACTGTTCACGATAAACCCAAAAATCAATACCAATTCAATTCCAATTAAATATCATTTAATTGGTACACTTCATTAAATCTAAATAAAAAGATTTAATCATTTCTCAACTGGGTTCAAGAACAGTGTTAGTGAAGACACCATTCACGACAAACCCAAATCACATTCGATATTCAATACAAGGCTCTGAATAGAAAATATATCGGCTTATATTCAATATCGAATTCTACGACTAACAAATGCCGTATTGGAAATAACGATATAAATATATATCTTTCAAATTTCCATAACAACACCTGTATAATCACGAATTCCAACATCGAAATATTCCAAAGACAATTTCGATTCAAATCCACTCCAATGCAATCATTGGAAATTCTGGTTATTTTTAAAACCCTTTTCAAATTCAATTTATTTACTTAAAAATAAATAGAATTATATTTCTAGTTCAAAACTAGTTCATTTCGATAAAAATCTATTTTTATCTTTTCAAACATGAAGTTTTTCATCCCAAATCTTCACAAATCATTTCTTATGATTTTACACAAATTATTACTATTTTTAATAATTTTATCAAGGCCCGTACAGTCGATTTCCATCAATGGCCATCGAACTGCACTTACAGCGACCTTTTTCAAATTTGATTTGGACATAATTCCAAATCCAACCGTTAGATTTCAAATTTCTAACATTCGCTAGAAAGCTCTTTTCGATACGAACCCAACGGTTCCGGTTTTAGGAGAATCCGACGGTCGGATCTCCCGTTTTGTCAGTTTGAAATAAATGGTCGAAATTCACGAACTGCCGCGGCGCGCCGCGTTCTATTCAGGCCATTATATTATATATATAATATATATAATATATATATCGTCGATTTCTATTTAAAACGAATTATATAAATAGTTTTGAATTCGTTTCAAAAATCTATTTCAACTTCCATTTCAATTCAAAACAAAATTGAATTCTTCTTTATAGATTCGTTTCAAAATTCATTTCTATTCAATTCAAATTTCAATTCAATTTGAATTCATTTCAATTCACTTTCAATTCAATTCGAATTCGTTTTCAATTCAATTCATTTCGAAATCGTTTTCAATTCAATTCATTTCGAAATCACTTTCAATTCAATTCACTTTGAATTCGTTTTCAATTCAATTCATTTTGAAATCACTTTCAATTCAATTCATTTCGAAATCACTTTCAATTCAATTCATTTCGAAATCACTTTCAATTCAATTCATTTCGAAATCGATTAAAATTGATATAAATATCGTTCACGTCAAAATGGCGTCAATCTAATCAACACGGCTTCATAAATTTCTATTTTCAAATATTCTATTTCAAATATTTCTTTTTCAAATATTTCTTTTTCAAAACTGGAATGAGGCCCAATCAATTACCATATAAAATTAATTATATGGATTTGCATACAACACATGTATATAATAGCATTGAAAATAATCAACCATCAACCAAAGTGCACTACACTGTATAAGCATCAAATATAGATATTCAACGCTTATAACAGCCTGTCAATCAATCGATCGACATATTTAATCAATCAGGATGAGTGAACTTCAAATTTCATCCCAACACCCGTGTGGGGTTTCAAACAATCAAACACAGATTTTATTTGTGCAATTGGGCGATGTGTAAAATTTATCGACCCAATCAATATCAGTCAAATCAGTGTATATACAAACAAATCGGCCGATTTGTTTATAACTATTCATTTATTCACATTCACGTTAAAAATTATATTTTTAACGACAAAACATTTTATTTCAACCTATGAATTTCTATTCAATTCATTTACACAATAAAATGATATTTTTATTTTCTAACACATTTTAGAAAATTTCGGCGGCATAACGGCACGATACTAGAAACGGGACAAGGCCTAGCCTTATCCCCGGTCTAGTGAAGGCCCACGCCATTCACACATCAATCAAATCAATTTCATCTCACCAAACAATTCAATTCAAACAAATAATTCAACTAATCTATGCAACCAAACAAACAAGTCCATGGTCTGTGGACGATTGTGTCGGGTGCTACTAAGCACCGTCTGCATCCTAGTATATATATATAACTAGAAAATAAATTGAAAGGTGAGAAATTCTCACCTATAGCTATCCTAGCTCCACGGCACTTCATTGATAGGAATCTTCATCGCTATCGCATCTTCGTCATCTTCGTTGTCCGCTTTCACTACATATGTAAAAATCGAATTTTTACTTCGCTATTCCATATATAAAAATCGAATTTTTATTTCAAAGTTCAATATATAAAAATCGAATTTTTATTTCAAAGTTCAATAAATAAAAATCGAATTTTTATTTCAAAGTTCAATATATAAAAATCGAATTTTTATTTCAAAGTTCAATATATAAAAATCGAATTTTTATTTCAAAGTTCAATATATAAAAATCGAATTTTTATTTCAAAGTTCAATATATAAAAATCGAATTTTTATTTCAAAGTTCAATATATAAAAATCGAATTTTTGTTTCAAAGTTCAATATATAAAAATCGAATTTTTATTTCAAAGTTCAATATATAAAAATCGAATTTTTATTTCAAAGTTCAATATATAAAAATCGAATTTTTATTTCAAAGTTCAATATATAAAAATCGAATTTTTACTTTCACGCCATATGGATAAAAATTCTGTTTTTACATTGCTACTATATAGATAAAAATTCCATTTCAAAAATATAGATTTCGCCTAAAAATATACTTTTTCCTAATTAAGCAAAAATCTTTTTACATCTTCTATCTAGTAAAGATCATATTTTTATCATACTGCTCATCTCAAAATATCGCCTTTTCATACTTAAAAATATCGTCCTTTCTTATTTAAAAATCCTTACTTTTCATGTTTAAAAATCCTTACTTTTCATATTTAAAATTCCTTACTTTTCATATTGAAAAATCCTTACTTTTCATATTGAAAAATCCTTACTTTTCATATTGAAAATTCCTTACTTTTCATATTGAAAAATCCTTACTTTTCATATTGAAAAATCCTTACTTTTCATATTGAAAAATCCAGTTAAACAAAACTAGCATTTTATCTAAATAAAATCAGTATTTATCTCTGAACGAAATCAGTATTTTAATCTACGCGAAATCAGTATTTTAAAGACTTACGGGTTCTCTCTTCCGGGGTGGCGCTGGTGGTTGCTCAGAGGTGGTCGGAGGTTGCTCGCAGGGGAGGGCTGCTCTGTCGTGGCGGATGACGGGGAGGGGCGCTGCGCGTTGCGGTCGAGGCTAGGGTTTCGGGGTGTCCACGGTTCACGCGTTGAAGGTGGAGGAAGGAGGAAGGGGGAGCGGTCACTACGGCGCGACGAGGAGGGGGATCGACTGGAGGGGCGGCAACGTCAGGCTCCGACGATGGACGAGGGTGGACGCGGTCTCGATCGCCAGTTCTTTTTTATTTATTTATTTAGGTTTTGAGAAAGAAAAATAACGGGGGGGGGGGGGGGGGCAGAAACATAGAGGAAGAGATATTTTTTTTTTTATTATTTAATTATTAAAAAGTTGACTTTCACATACGACCTCTAAACGAGGCCCACCGCCTGTCGTCCCTAGCGTTTCACCCCCATTCCGAACACAATGGGATATGTACCGCAAGCTGAATTGATAGTTTGAATCAGTTTCCTTTTGAATTTTCATTTAAATCACTATATTGAATTTTAAACGCACATTTCAAATTACCGGTGTCACAAACTAACTCTATAAATCGCAGAAAAATATTTTCTAGCTTCGTATTGACGATACGGTCCTAACAAAACTAGTTTCGTCGAATTCTGAGACCGTTAGAAAAATGGCCAATTTCCAGTCGATTAAAATCAACTGAAATGGTCAAAACACGTTTTCCTTTGCCACGCTCACATATTGATTCGAAAAATTATGAAATTTGGAATCTAGCAATAACTTAACATCACGGACCCAACAAAAGTGGTTTCGTCGAAATCCGAGATCGTTTGCAAAATGTCCATTTTTAAGGGCCTGAATTCCATAGCGACTATTCAGAATTTTCAACTGGACATTTCTTTTGATTCCCGCGACGAACTTTTGATTTTTCGGATTCGTTGGAAAGATATTCACTATTAGATTCCATTATTTTTAGTTTCACTAAAATCCGGATTGTTTTGCACCCGGTACATTCAATTGAAGTTTGAAATCGAATTATCGAACTACCGCGCCATTTTCAATTCCTTTTATAATTATATATAATTATTTATATTCTAACGACGACGCGTATAATATATACGTTCGAATTATATTCAAAATAAATTTCTCGTCGATATTATTTAAAATAATTCATTTTAAATAATCAAAATTCGCTAAAATTGCCAAAATAAAAATTTCAAACTGGCTCGCATTTTACGGGTTGTTACACTAAACGATGAGGGAGGAGGAGGTGTTTGATGTTGAATCGGAGGTGGGGGTGGAAAATGGCGGCGTTGGGGTCTTGGTGGCGGGAGCGGGCTGCGACAAGCCATCCGTGGTGGTGCGGTGGTTCTTATGGGGTTTTGGGGGTGAGGGTTTTCGCGGTTTGTCGAACATGAGAAGGGGAAACAGGGGGTCCGCTGGTGGGTGGCGTTGGCCTTTGGGGGAGCTCCGGCGTCATGGCAAGGCGGTGGCGAGCGTGGGAGGGCGACGCGATTATGGGTTTTTAGGTTTTTTTTATTCCGTATAACGATCGGGGAGAGAAGCAAGAAGGGGGGTTGACTCAGTAGTGAGGAAAAAAAGGAAGGGCCCATCCATTTATATATTTTAATTTATTAATTCTCAAAAAAACAACTTTTATTTTCAAACTCCAAACGAGACCCAACGACTGTCGCCCATAACTAATTACCCCTATTCCGAACACAATGGGATATGCCACGTAAGCCAATTCGACCGTTTCGACCAGTTTCTATCAAAATTAAAATATAAATAAATAGAACGGTCAATATTGATTTTAACGTACATTTCAATTGACCGGGGCCACATACAGACTCTAAAAATTCCAAAAAAAAATATCATTTTTAGCTTCTTATTGACGATATGGTCCTAACAAAACTAATTTCGTCAAATTCTGAGACCGTTTGAAAAATGGCCATTTTTCAGTCGATTAAATTCAACTAAAATTGGTCAAATGCGTTTAACTGCGCCATGCTCACATATTAACTCCAAAAATTCTAAATTTTGGAATCTAGCAATAATTTGACATTCCGGTTCCAACAAAAGTGGTTTCGTCGAAAACGGAGGTCGTTTGCAAAATGGCTATTTTTAAGGGCTATATAATATATAAAATATATATAAATTCCATAGCAATTATTTCAAATTTTAAATTGGACATAACTAATCATTTATAAAGTGAAATCACAGTTTCTTAACTCCGTTAGAATGATATAGTTATACATATTCAAATATTTCTTGTTTCGTCCAATTCCGACGTATACTGAATTCTGTATATTCATTTGAAATTAGAAATCGAATTTTCAAACTAATGCACCATTTCAGGCTTGTTTTATAATTAAAATAAATTTATACGTTCTAACTTCGTCAAAAATAAATTTTTAGTCATTATTATTTAAAATAATTCATTTTAAATAATAAAAATTCACTAAAATAGCTAAAATAAAATTTTTAAATTGGCCTAGATTTTCCGGGTTGTTACAATAACCCATATAGATGTATCACGGTACCCTGAACTAGGCAGGGTAGGGCACGATTACTGGGCTGATTATAAGCGGTCAAAATAACGGTGGGTGGTGCGTCAGTGTAGGTTACGACGGAGTACGGACGTGCACGTGCTCCGGAGTAGAAAAAGCAGGCACTGGGCATCAGTAGTTATACACTGTGCATCTTGAATAGTGTCGGGTTGCCATCATATGGATTGATACACCACATGGTTGGACCAGCACAGGTATCTACAAATGACCGAGGCCGAATGACACAAGTAATAAGTACATGCGAGTAGGAGCCGATCGATAAAGGGATCATTTTATTATAAACACATGAGGCTAGTTGAAACAATTGTTAGTAGGTGCAGACAAATAGAAATGGGTGCGATAGCATATTCAGTTTATCTGGCCTTGTCTTGTCCTATGTTATCTTGCTATTATGGTATTGTCCTATATTCAGTTTAATCATGTCGTGATCCTTTATCTTGTTTACATGCTGAAAATCACTGGGTTTACCAGGCTTTATGTATGACCCGTTTTCTTTCGTCTTCTTTTCTTCCATTCCCCCCAGGTCCACAGGGAGGGAATACTTCAGCTTAGTTCAGACCTTTTCCAGCTTGAGGAGAGTAGATGTATTGCTTTGGATTCTCTTTTCTTGGCTATGGCTGTGGTTACACTTTTATTGGGGATTTATGCTGCTTTACTACTGTTTTATGCTTCTAGTATGTATTTGGAGTTTTGAATCAAGACAGAGGTTTTATTGTAATAATTTGGAAGTTGGGTTTTGAGACAATGGTTGTAATGTTTTGACTGAACCACACTACTTATGGTATAATTTCAGTCTTTCCACTTTTTATATGTATGTCTGGTAAATTACCTGTATCTTTTACCTAAAACGCTCCACCGAAGTTAAGGCATTCCCTTTGTGAATGACCTTAACGGAGGTAGGGTGTTTCATTTCATCTGTAACTTTCCATGTGGATTATGTTTGCGATGTTCCAAACATGAAAGTTGACCAGAATTCCATCATCAACCCAACGGTCAAGTTTCGTGGTCAAATTCCATCGTTTACGAAAATTCCATTTCCGAAGCCTAATTAAATAGTTAAATTAATTATTTCCAAAATTTCGGGTTCTTATAGGGCGTGAGCTACTGAAGTACTTGATTGTACTTTGTGATTTGATAGTTAAAAACCTAACTATTGATGACTATTCCTTTTTGGAATTTTGACGTGTTAGTTCGAGGAGATCAAGATGGGAATGGGACCCAAAAACACTTCGAAAACACTTTTCATTCAATAAATAATTTAAAGTTATGCTTATGAGATGATTTAAAAGCATAGAACTTTGAAGCGAGAGGGATGATCACTGATGTCTCTGGCCAACTACTAGGATAAAACTTGTAGCAGTAATCTCTATGTTCTGGGTTCTACATGATGCAAGAACTTTTTGTTACCAGTCCTAGGGTTTACCCTGATAGGATGTAGTTAAAGAGTACCTTTGAATTGTCTTCTTCCTAAAAACTTGAATAGACGAATATCTTACAGAGTATTTACTAAAATCATGTACATCGATTTTTACAAATATATAGAGTATGATGGCGGGGAAGGAAGCTTTTTATAGCTTAACACCCAAAGTATTTTTGTGAAAATTAATTAGTGATTTGGCTGATCCGACAATGTGGCATTCAAAGTTGAATGTGATGTTTTTTTAATCATAGCCTTAAGCCTCATCAACTGAGAAATGATTGAAATTGGAAAGGCAGAAGAGCTATCTGGGTCTTACCCATTAGGGTATATCATTTGATTTGGAGAAACCGATTGTCACTTTTTGTATGCTTCAGAATGATATTGTTGATCCCAACCGTGGTGATGATATATCAAAAGTGATTATCGTAAGGGAAAAACACATGCTATATTTATGTGCGGACGTGTTTTACATGAGTTCCATTATTTTAAAGGAATTTCTAAAAGTTAGGCAAGTTATTTGTGGTGAGTTTTATCACTAAAAGTAAATAGATTGATCTAGGTGATTTTTTGGCTTTCCTCAAAATGTGCTCGGATCAAACCGAGTATATTTTCCAGGTAGCATTAGATTTTGCTTGGAGCTTCAGGAGAGGAGCTGGGGTCGAGACATATTCCTGTACTTTCTGGTTTTAATTTAGTGGAAATTAGGCTAAGGTCCTTATTTAAGTTTCAAAATAAAGCCATGCCCCCTAACTTTAAATGTAAACCCGGTCCTTATAATTAGCAATTGCCCAAAATTTTTCACCCCTTCCGCCTTCTCGTCCATCTAGTTCCGCGTTTTCCCCTTTTTGAAAAAAAAATGCGCCAGTGACTTAAAAAAATTCAAAAAATAGGAAATATTCCCTGAAGCATTCGCAAAAAAACAAAAAAAGTTGCATACTTCTATGCAACTATTGCCAATAGTAGCATACATATATGCATATATTCATATAGTGTATTTATGTTAAAAATCTGGACCAATATACGCATACATGTACGCAACTATTACCAAATAACTGCATACATGTATGCATATAAAGTTGAACTGAGATTCATGTGTTATGAATAGTTGCATACATGAATGCAACTATTTCTGTATATATGCATGCATGTGTGCAACAAATTTAAAAGGGGTGACAGCTTCTTAATATGCGCATGAATGTACGCATGTATTATGTATAAGAGCATAAATGTGTGCAACAGTGTCTGACAACGGCGAATGCTTGAAAAACAGGCCAGATTAGATTATATGCACAAAAGGATGCATATAATTCAGTTTAGATGCACACATGTATGCATTTATACTGCAGTTGGACGTAACGCTGAAATATAAGCATGAATGTATGCAACTATTTACAAATAGGTGCATCTTTAGATGCAAAAACCTGCTGTTTTGGCTGTTTTTGTGTTATTTTGGGTTTTGATGTGGATTTTGATTATTTTAACGCACGATTTTTTAGGTGTGTATGTCTTTTATTTAACAATGAATTTTCTGATTTTTAAATTTTTTTTAATGAATTTTAAAAAAATAGGGACCTAATTTATAATAAGTTTAGCACCTGATGTGAGCTTAATTTTGAAACTTAATAGGGACCTGTGACAAACGGACCCTTTAATTTATTTCTGATGTGTGTGTCATACTTACCAGCCTTGTATAGGTTGATTTAGTTGTGTACTCTGATTGTGTAACTATATATATACAGTTTTATCTTTATGTAAAGAGTATTGAGATATTATATTTTGTTCGTCCCGCTTTGAGATTCTATTCTACTCTTATTCTGTAGAGTTCTTCTTCTTCTTCTTCTTCTTCTTCAATTCTAACATTTCTTTCCTTCTTCTTCTCACCCTCTAACCTCATTTCCCTTACTATTCACTTTCCTATGACTTTTGAGTTGGACATGTGTGGTGGAATGTCAGCTAAACGATACGGAAAAGTTGGGTCATCACACCTTACTTCTTTTCTTCACTTCTAGACTAAACCATCCTAATGGTTGCTATCATTATAAAAACTAAACATATTCTCCTCTTCAAAAAATTACAAAAGGCAATAAGCTCAGTTTCATGTCCTGCTAAAATTTGTTTTCTTCCATTTCTTCTTCTAGTTGCTTTTCTTCACTTTCCAAATTCAAAACTCTCAAGATGAATAAGTTTTCTTTCAAAAATCAGTCCCACTGAAGTCAAAAGTAGGTCAACAATCCTAAAAAAGAAAGAAAAATAATAGAAGAAGTTAAGAAAATAATGTGTATCAGCTTAAACTTGGAATCAAAATTTGTAATTGATTTTAAAATCGATAAACAAGGTTACTTGATTTGTTTGAATATACTTTTCAATATAATTGAGGTTTAAGTGAAGATTGAGTTGTTTTGTGTTGTCAGTAATTGGGTGTTGAGGCATGGATGAAATGCGTTAAGGCTAGGGTATCGATTTCTACTCAATCTCTGCAAGAATTCATGAAAAGTTTAATACATTCATGTTAGGGGTGTTGTAGAGCACTAGTAATCAAGTTTTTATGAAGATTGGTCCATTTCTCAAAGGTGCAACATCGTCAGATTTGGCTATAGGGTGTTGTGGGTCAAACATGTCATAGGGTCATAGAGACGGATGAGGTGGAGGTGAGGAATGCGGAGGTGATCCTGGTGAGGTAGATGGTGACCGAAGTAGAAGTGTTAGTGAAACTGGTGTATGAGTTTGGTTTCAAGCATTTTGAATTAAAGAGAGGAAATAAGCGGGTGTAAAAGATGGAAAAAGGAGATAAGGAGAGTAACAAGAGCGGATTTTCTATTGTTTGGGCTCGGCTATTCGTGTTGGTGAGATTACTAAACAATTTTTACATGTATTATATAATATATGTCCTAACTTCGCAATTGTATATTGCGTCCGTTTTAAGTCCAATCGATGAACAGGTTTTTGCGTTGTACTCATATTCTCGAGCATAACATTCTAATGTTATTTATTTTTATGTTTAGTTAAGTAGAAAATTTTGGCATTTTAAAATGGAGAGAATTTAAATAATGTTATTTTAAATAATAACATCGTTTAAAATTGAACACTTAATGTGTGTTGTTTATTTCTCCATATAAAATACTATCAACTTAATTTTGAATAATATACATTATTATGGATACCTATTAAGCATAATAAAACACCATTCTATGCTTGCTAAGTGTTAGTTTAAATTGTGAGTTTCCTATCAATTTTAATTGATATGAATTTTTTAGTTATTTAACTAATGATTGTGAATTGGTAATACCTTTGTCTCTTAGCTATATGTATACGATATTGACATGTGAACCTATTTGGATGGAAATTTATTTAAGTACCGTTATAGTCGCTAAGCCTCAAATATGAAACTGCTTTCAGTTATATAAATCCCTAAATGAAATTGATTTAATAGCTAAATATTCCATTTAGGAATATTTAAAAAGTGTTTATCGAATATTTGAAGAATTAATTAAGTATTATTTAAAATGATTTAAATTGATTTAATTATCTAAGATTAATGTTTTTAATTAAGTTTTCAAAGTTGATCATCATTCATAAATGATGGTTTTAAAACATAAGAATTGTTTATTAATGACATTTTAATTACTAATTGCTTAATAATGATGTTTTGAATGTAATTATACTTAAATTTTTATTAAGAAGTTAATTAAAATTAATCCAATTAATTAAAGTTTAACCATTATTTAATTATTTATTAGAGGAATAATTATCTAGCTAAGACTAAATAATAATTATTAATTGTAAAAGGGCTTTAAATATTTATTTAATAAGTAATAAAGGTTTTTATTATTAGATAAAGAATATTTGGGTTCTAAATTATTTATTAAAGATTAGCTATTATTTATTTATTTATTTATTTCAAGGTTAAATAAATATTTAATTAATTATTTTAAGGATGAACTGTCAAAGTATAATTAATAGTTAATTATTATTTAATTATTAACTATTTAATAATAATATTATTATTATTCAAATTTAAAAATGATTAATTTATTTCATTTTTATAAATAATTATTCTAAGTTAAGTTAATTTATAAATTAAGGATGTTTTAAAGTTAGTTAATTACTTTAAACATGGGTTTTAGACTAATTAATTGTTTTACTTACAAATTTAGGCTTGTTAATTATTTTTAAATATGGTTCAATGGTTAATCGATTTATTTAAGAATAAGGCCTAGATTTAAATAAATCGTTTTACTAAATATATTCAAGGTAAGTAGTTTGGTTTAGTTAATTCATTTATTAAGTAACGTAGTTCAAATTAATTCAATTAACTTAAGTTTTAGCTTTAAATTTAATATTGCGTTTGAAAATGATTTCAAAACTAATAAGTTAATTGTGATAAAGGAAATTACTAACCAAAAGGAGTTGAGTGAAATGTGTTATAAGTTGGGATGTGAATTTAGTCGCCAATGGAATTCGGTCAACTTAAGTTAGAATTGAGAATAGTAAACTTATGTTATTTGTAACAACCCAGATTTTCAGAACCAATTTAAATTTTTTATTTTAGCTATTTTAATGGATTTTGAATATTTAAAATGGTTTATTTTAAATAATAACAACTAAAAATATATTTTCAACGAAGTTAGAATGTATAAATTTATTTTAATAATAAAACAAGCTTGAAATTGCGCGTTACTTTGAAAATTCGATTTCTAATTTCAATTTGATATACAGAATTCAATATAAGTCAGAATTGGACGAAACGAGAAATATTTGAATCTGAATAATAATATCTTTTTTATCGAACGTAAGAAATTGAGATTTCACTTTATAAAATAAAAGTTATGTTCAGTTTAAAATTAGAAATAGCCGCTATGGAATTTATATATATTTAAACATAATATATAGCCCTTAAAAATAGCCATTTTGCAAACGACCTCCGTTTTCGATGAAACCACCTTTGTTGGATTCGGAATGTCAAATTATTGCTAGATTCCAATTTCCATAATTTTTGGAACTAGTATGTGAGCGTGGCACACTTAAACGCGTTTGACCAATTTCAGTTAAATTTAATCGACTGGAAAATGGACATTTTTCAAATGGTCTCCAAATTCGACGAAATTAGTTTTGTTAGGATCGTATCGTAAAAACATAGCCAGATTTATTTTTATGGAATTTTTCGAGCCAGTATGTGACCCCGGTAAATTAAAATGTACGTTTAAATAAAATATATTGATTTTTATTTTAATTTAAAGAAAAACTGATTGAAACAGTCGAATTGGCTTGCGAAACATATTCCATTGTGTTCGGAATGGGGGTAATTAGTTAGGGGCGACAGTCGTTGGGTCTCATTTGGAGATCGAATGGAAAAGTTACTTTTTGGAGATGAATTAAAATAAATATATATTTTACTATATACTCTCACCTCTCCCTTCTCTCTCATGCCCGTTCATTTAGATCGAAATAAAAAAAGAGGAAACTGATGCTGCCCTAACCCGTCGCCCCTCCCTTCCATCCACCGCGCCATCGGTCGTGCTCCCCCAGGTGTCGTCGATCACCAACCGCAGCCCCCTTTCGTCCCCTTCCTCTCTCTTGTTCTAACTACGAACGTGGCTCCCCAAACCCGCAACCACCCACCGCCTGAGGCCACGCTAGGCCCGCCGCCGCCATCCCTAGTCCCACCACCACCCGCAGACCTCCGGCGACCCCCTCTCTTCTCTCTCTCTCTACACCCTACTCAAAAGCCCTACTCCAAATACTCCAAAAACCGACGCTCCAGTCCAATATGGGCCTGTCACCGCCACATCTCCGACCACCTGACCATCCCTCAGCCTCCCCCGACCACCTCATCCGCCGGTGAGTGTTTAATTTCGATATTTATACGTTTATGCAACTAAAAGTATGATTTTTATTTATGTAAAGTGGAGATAAAAATATGATCTTTATTCGTATGAAAGGTATGATTTTTATTTATAATAAAAATATGATTTTTATTATGAAGAAGCGAGATAAAGATTTGATTTTTTTATATAATGTTTTTATTATGATGAAAAATGCGATTTTTATAATGTAAGAAGCAATTTAAAAATACGTTTTTTATATATATATAGATTTGAAATAAAAATATGATTCTTATTATATGAATAGCAGAACAAAAATGTGATTTTTATACGAACGATATAAGAATAAAAATATGATTTTTAATCATATATATAGCGATGTTAAAAACATGATTTTTAACATATACCGCATGAAATAGATCTCGTTGGAAACACGGTGAAGATTTTCTACATATGAAGAGTCGCGACGTTTGGCTTAACTTCTAGGTGAGAACTTCTCACTTTAAATTCTATTTTCTAGTTAAATATATACTAGATGCAAACGGTGCTTAGCAGCACTCGACACCCATCGTCCACAAACCATGGACGACTTGTTTGATTATATTGTGTTGTGAAAATGGATTGTGATTATGTTGTGGAATGGAAATAAAATATTCATGTGTTGAAATAAATATTTTATAGTTAAAAATATAATTTTTAACGTGTATATGAATAAAATAAATATTCATTTACAAATCGGATGATTTGTTTATGTACACCCATTTGACTAATATGGATTGGGACGATAAATTTTACATGTCGCCCAACTGCACAAATAAAATATGTGTTTGTTGATTTGAAACCCCACACGGGTATTGGGATGATATTTGACGTACACTAATCCCAATAATTAGTTGTATGTCAATCGATGGGTTGACAGGCTGTGATGAGCATTAATTATTTATTTTTAACGCTTGTACAGTTGTGAAGTGCACTCTGGATGTTGGTTGATTGTTTATCATTACTATTATATACATGTGTTGTATGAAATCCATATAAATCACATTATGTGGTAATTTGCTGTGTCTGATTCCAATTCAAAAGTAGAAGAATATTTTAGAGTAACGAATATTTTAAAATAACGAATATTTTAAAATAATATTCAGTAAATGATTAAAATATGATTTTAATGTCCGATTTTGGATGGACACGAAATTATTGAAATATATAAAGCCGTGTTGATTAGATATGCGCAATTTTGACGCGAACGATATTTATATCTATTTTATTCATTTTTATAGTGAATACCAAAAAGGAAATGATTTCAAAATCTAATGTTTTGAAAATATTATCATTTATATAATAATGGTATGGAATATTCAATTTTGATTTAAAATTGAATATGAAGTTGAAATCATTTTTTGAAACGAAGTTAAAACGATTTATAAAATACGTTTGAACGAAATATATATAATATATATATTAAATGGCCTGAATAGAATGCGCCACGACCGTTCGCCAGTTTCGACCATTGTCTTCGCATTGACTATACCGGAGATCCGACCGTCGGATTCTCCAAAAACCGGAATCGTTAGGTTCGTATCGAAAGGAGCTTTCCAAAAAATATAAGAGATTTGAAATCTAAAGGTTGGATTTGAAATTATGTCCAAATCAAATTTGGAAAAGGTCGATGTAAGTGCAGTTCGATGGTTGTTATTGGAAACCGACTGTACGGGCCTTAATAAAATTATTAAAAATATTAATAAATTGTGTAAAATCATAATAAATGATTAGGAAAGAATTAGGATGAAAAATTCCATATTTGAAATGATAAAAATATATTTTTATCAAAATGAACTAGTTATTAACTAGATTTGAAATCCAATAATTTTTAAGTAAAATAAATTGGAATGCTTTGGATTAGAAATAATCTTCGGATTATTTCGGTATTGGATTTCGTGATTATACGGATATTGTTATGGGAATTTGGAAGATACAGATATCGTTATTCCCAATCCGATATACTTTAGTTTCATAATTTGATATTGAATATAAGCCGATATAATTTCTATTCAGAGCCTTGTTTTTAATATCGAATTGGATCTTGGGTTTGTCGTGAATGGTGTCTTTATTAACACTGTTCTTAAACCCAGTAGAGAAAAGATTAAATCTTTTTAGTAAGATTTAATGAAGTTTTCCAATTAATTAATATTTAATTAGAATTAAATAAAAGAAGTTGATTTTGGGTTTATCTTGAACTGTGTTTTAAACGACATTCGTTTTATAACTCAAATTAACAGTGAAATAAGATTTGGAATTTATAAATCTTTTTATCAAGATTTGTTGGAAATTTTCCAAAGTAAAGTTTTCCAATTTAATAAAATAAATTGGTATGGAATGGAATTCGATTTGGTAATAATCGAAGCGAGCTTCTGTGGAGGAAGACCGTTACTATATATGGAATTTGAAAGGCTTTTCCGTTATTCCATTTATATTATCGGTTGGATGCAGAAGTTTATATTTATTATATATATTGATTTGTTTTCCGTGAAGAACCCATAATGAATGGAATGTGAATTTGGGTTTATTGTGAACTGTGTTTTAAATGACATTAGTTCTTTAACCCAGCTAAAGATAAGATTAATTTCTTAACTTGAATAATCATTAATATTGATTTTTGGGAAGATTAAAACTAAGTGGAGTTTTAATGAATCTTTAATTAGATTGAAATATGAATGTGATAATTTAAATTATCAAATTTAGGAAGAGATCGAGAATGGAGTATCGCCAGTTTTTCTCCAAGCGATAGTTAAATCTTTAACTAGATTTGAACGTGAAATGGTAGTTAATATTTACCGATAACACCGTGGTGTTAGATATGGAGTATCACCAGTTTTGCTCCATGGGATAAATAGGTTGGGATTGGAAAATAAAATAAATGATTACTTTGGTTTGGTTCGCTAATCCCAACTAGTTTGGATAAACCTTAATATGGTTTGAAATTGTGAAAATAATATTTGAATAAATAATATTATGGATTGGAATGAGGCGTATGTTGTGGGTTTATATCACTTGATTATAATATATGCGGGTTATTCAGAAAGGCCGGGTTTATACCCATTCTGAATAATTGAATCGACGATATGTCGAAGATGAAGATGGTGGTTGAAGATCGGAGGTCTTCACATCGTTTGGATGATTCCTGATGATCTTGATTGGGCTGTACACCCAAGATGAGGGAATAAGTTGGTGATCGTCCAGACGTACTTGGAGATCAACAGATATGCGAGGGCCTCTCTCCTATATTGGACATATGGGACGAGGAATAAGGTGCCTCCGGTTTCGTTCAGACCCAGAACGGACTTGTAAATGGATAGTATGTCTGACATTGTATTCCTTTATACTGTTTTAGTTGATCTCTGCTAAATATATATCTGTTTGGTGGCGGAGAATTTATTCTCTTGCTTAACACCCATCTCTGAGACGTATGAGCTTAGAGGTTATATATTGGTGGAAATCAGTTGGTACAGTATGGATTGACAATGTGGCATGCTGAGTTGCATGGATCAAGGCTTTTGTTGAAAAGCAGAGTCTTGTGGTTGATGATCAAAGCATGGCCTGTGTGGCATAACTTTGTGTAGCGTTAATTCGCGAGCCTCACACCTCGGTATGAGTCAAAAACGGGATAAGGACCGTTGGGAGAACACGACCTTTCTTTCTAGCTATGGGTGGTGTCAGCATTTAGCAAGCCCTAACATTTATATACTTTTTTACCTATGTAGTTGTTGGAATGCGAGGCGCCTCAGATATATCGGCTACTGTGGGAGTTGATGGATATAGGTCTGATAGGACCGGGAAACGTGTGTTCAGGAATAACTAATCCTCAAACGTAAGGGAGGACCGGCCCAACCGATTCCAAGGGTCTACTGCGGGAGATCCTGAGGCATTTGCTAGAGTGTCTCGAAGCCGGTGAGGACGATCCCTTGCCTCGACTCATGACGGAAATCCAATTTCCAATACGTGACATTTCAGTTTTTTTTGTAGAGCCTAGTATGGCGACATAGTAGCATGAGATGCGATGCCGTCTATGATTGATACATTTATATTTGAAGTTCATTTCTTCACTTATAGTAATAATAAAAGATTAAATTTCGCGTATCAAGCATTATTTGGCTATTATAAGGTAAAACCCTGTCCTACGGCTTGCATTGCATTGTGTGATGGGATCTGGGTCTTATAATAGTTTCATTGTTCTTTATTTAGCATTGCGCTGTTTGTTTTATGCACTGGTATTCTTGGAAGGAAACTCGTTCCGTGTTATACGGCGTGGTCCCTTGATTTACTCTGTTTATAAAGTAAAGTTTTAAATAACTATTTTAGTTCTCACACCAGTAACACGGCTGACTTGGAGTTTATTGTTTTAACCTAAACTCTGGGTGCCCTTATTTTGCACACGGGTAGCTAGTAGTTTTGGTTTTGCAGATATTATATTCACAGGATCCTGGATTTGCAGCTGGAACTATACTCGGAAAGCTCTATATCCGTGTATTTCTTTCAGTTGTGTTATGTATTATTTTTCCGATGATTTATAATTTAAATCTCAGATATTTCTAGTATGTGTATATATATTTATTCATACTCTGGAATATTCTTGTACTCTGATGTAATTGTTGTAATAAGCAATGAAATGTTCTCCTTTTTACGTTCCGATTTGTCCTATTCTCATTACAATCCGTTCTTTCCTTTACGGGGAAGTTTGGGTCGTTTAATTTTGGTATCGGAGCTTTGGTTTACAGAGCTCGAGAACAAGACACATTAGAACAAAACGAAAGAATTCATCAAAGATTGGATTAGTAATATCCAATTGGAATGACTCGTTAGAGATAGGATCAGTAGTATCCTAGAATGAGTCCGAATAGCGTTTTTTTTAAATAGAAGTGAAAACAAATTTTATTTTGAAAATTTAAACCTTATTATATGAATTTGAATATTTTATTTTATATTGATTTGGACAATCTAGTATATAAAGATGTTGCATATACGCGTCATGAACGTATATTCGAAGTTTTAATATTGTAACGACCCGTATTTTTATCCGTAAATTCCAAAACATTTAAATTGTTTTAAATGTTGTGTTAGAAATATAATTGGAAATTTATTTGGAATTTATTTTTAAAAAAAATTAATTGTTTTTAAATTTATTTATGTTATATCGATTTAATTTAACATTTAGAAATGGCCAATTTTCAAATGGTCTTGAAATTTGGCGAAACATATTCCATCGTATCCGGAGTATTAAGTTATTGCGCAGTTGCAAATTTCGTTTTGGGTTGACGTTGTATATGCTCGTCGGAGATGTAAACAACGTACTCTAATTATATGTGACAATAAATTAGGGTCGGTCTCACAAAGTCTAACCAAAATCTTATCTCAGTAATATATATATTGTTTCAAAGATCTGCCTGAAAACAAATCCTACCCGAATATCTCCGAATCCCTGATAAGATTTGTTTCCAATTATTTTTCTTTTCTTTGTAAACATTAGGGTGTGGTCCCGAAATATATAAATTAATTTGCTTGTCCTTGGTTCAAACACTTGTAGGTAGGTGATAGGGATGCTAGAGAAAAGAATGTGAACATAATCTGGTACAATATTTATCACGTAAGGTGTACAGTAAAAAGTACGAATAAAATTGTCTGCATCCCCTTCACAGCACATGGCGTGCATACATATAAAGAAATAACTAAATAAAAAAAATCTCTGTCACCTTATATTCAAAAGATTTCAACCGCATCAACCCCAAGATTTCTGTACAATACCAACCCTCCTTGCCGACAAAGTAACTAAAAATCAACGCACCTATACATACTTTACAGCTACCCTATACACTAAAAACTTGAGTACCACGTAATTCCTGTATATTTAAATGCATACCCTGTCTTCATTTCCCTTCCTTCAGCGAGCTTCTCCTTCGCACAACTTCTTCAAAACTCGATCTTTGTTTTTTTGGGAAACGAAGTTCCTATGACGAACATTTAGTTCGATTTTTGGGTGAAAAGGTTTTGGTTTCAAATATTTCTGGGTTCGATGATAGCAGGAGGCTATGATGTTGGGATTGGGGGATTTAACCGCACCTGGTGTGAAGATCCGAGGGGATTTGGTGTTGTTTCTGCCGATGTTACTGTATGGATGGTGGAAGGATGGCTCGCGTAGATGATGCTCCGGTGGTATATTTTGGGGTCGGGGCGTCCTTGAGTAGAGTGCGTATGTATTTGAAGGAGGAGTAGCTGTGCGTGAAGGGATTAGAGCGGGACATAGGACGTGATGGGTTTTTATCAATTATATAGCTACTGTTATAGCGTTGGGGGGCCATGCTAGTCAGAGAAGGGAGTTACCAAAAGGTGCAGTGCCAGAGCAATGGTGGAGTTGACGTCTGGCATAGGGAGGAGATGGAGACGGTGAACTCAAGGAGAAGACATGCTGGTGATAGTAAAAGGATTGTCTAGCCTATTGGATCTGAAGGGATGGAGACAAGTATGATCGGTGAAGACATGGAAATGGCATGGAAAGGGTTCGTATTTATCTCGGTAAGGAAGAAATATAGTAACAGGTGTCTTACGAGCTAAACTTGAATTAAAGGTGGAAAAAAATAACTTAACGAGGTTATTAAGGGGTCAAAGCCTAGTCTGGAAATCATGGAAGTTTAATTGGGAACGTGTGGCACTGGAACATCAAGACTAGGCGTGGGTGCTGAGGTTCAAAATGAAAGAGATTAAGGTGATTAAGGTGATTTCTTCACACGTCCGTGGTTCCTTAGTGATGCCACTATATTTGTAAATTATAAAGATGAGGGTTCATGGTTCCTTAGTGATTAAGGTGATTCTCAACCCTTAAATTAACGATGACGCCTGGAACATCGAAGTGGTGGTGTTTCAAGGATTCGATTTTTTCTGGTATCGGGAAGCAAGAACCTTAGAGCTGGCCGTTTAAAACAATAATGGTATTGGACCAGATTGATCATGTTAGAGTCATAGCGACCAGATCTACATGGTGAAATCAAATTTGTAGGAAACAAAGCCGTTGGAATTTCGAAGGAAAATAAAACACCTATTTCAATTTAAACGAAACAAAAGCAGAACGGTCAACTGCGAACCAAGGTGAGTAAACTCCCTAACTCTGCCTCGTTTATATTTTTATATAAACGAGTTTTAAATTTATTTTATACTGTGTGATGGTTGCTTGATTGAATAGTTGATAAAATTGGTTGATAGGATTACATCGTTAATCGATTATTAGTTCGGTTATTTTCATATTGATGTGAAATAATATTATTGATGTTACTAACATCTGTGGATGCATGGGAACAGGTTGGAGGGATCCAACTGGATTCCTCAACATTTTATTTACTGTTTTATTTGATTATGATATATGAGGTGTTATATAACCCATGATTTGGTATGTTATGTTTGGTTTACCTTGACCCTAAAAACCTGGTATTTTGGTATACCGTAAAATAATTTCGAATATAGGAAATGAAATTTGAATTTAATAAAAATCTATTTCCAAAATAGAAATGTAACTTCGAATAGAGTTGAAATTTAAAAACGAGTTAATGAAGTAAAGTATTTAAGAAGTTGTTTACAAACGAGATTATAAATGAAGTGAATTATTTATCATTGGATAAATTTAAATATCAAAATTTGAATTTATATGAGAAAGTTGGAATCGGCTTTTGAAACCAATATTTGAAGTGAGATTAAACTTAGCAATTATTAAGGAAATTTTAAATGAGATTTTAAATGATTGGAAAATAAAGGAAATAAGACTTATATAAATAATTCCGAATAGAGGTTATAAATAAAAATTGGGTTTAAGATATTTTTATAAGTATGAATCAAATGGTATATAAAGGAAATATATTCACAATTAAAGTGAATAATGACTTAAACCAAGTATTTTGCAAATGAAATATTTATAAAGGTAATTTAGATTTGAAATATGATTTCAAATTGGAATTTGATTGAAAAGGGAAATGGATGAACGTTTAAAAGGGAACGGACTAGTTTTACTCCAAAAAGGGGGAATTATAAAATGAATTATATTTTGTAAAGTGGAATAGTTATAAAGGAATTGGAAGGATAAATTCAATGATGAATTTGAAATTTGAATTTACCTGAAATGGTAAATAAATTCTGAAGTTCAGAATATAAATCGAATATAGAGTATTCGATTGAGAGTTGTTTATTGGAATTCGAATATATCGAAATTAGGGAAGTAGTTAGTTTACTTCCATTGAATCAAATTTAATCATTATTTATTTATTTACTTATTCATTTAAATAAATAAATACATGTTGCATTTTGATAAACCAAATATTTTTAGATAGCGATTTTAACGCTATTGTTATAATATATGTTTTGTAAATCTAAACCGCGATTTTAACGCTGTCGTTATAATAACTGTTTTAACAGCGATCTTAATTCTATTGTTATGATAAGTGTTCTAAAATTCCAAAACAGCGATTGTAACGCCGTTGTTAAAAGTAATGTTTTATAAATCAAATATTTAGAAACAGCGTTTGTAATGCTATTGTTAAAATGAAATGAATTGGTCAACAAGAAATTAAGAAAGGGAATTCAAAAATATTTTCCGATATTAATAATGTATATTTTCTGAATATAGAAAATAAGGATTCGTGAATATTTAGAAATGTTTCCTAACCGAAATAAGAGATATTTACTCGAATAAAGGAATTAAAATATTGAAAATGTTTTTCAAAGAATCGAGAGAGGAAATCGAGCTTCAAAAGAATACGAAAGATGGGAATGGTAAATGATAATATAATAAGAAATGGATTTAAAGGGGCCGATACTGATGGATGATTGATCGATCGAATTCCTACCTGGAAATAAGATCGTTGGTTGTACACTTATTTTTCTTTGATAGTTAAATCGCCGACTATCAAAGTTTTTGACCATTTTTCCATCGTCAATACGGAGAGACCGGGATCAGATTCATTATCTAGAAACCACTCTGTATGGACGTTAGCGTTGCGATCTAATATGATGAAGAAAATTGAAGACGGAGTTATGCAAGGGCTATCCTGTTTACGGGATAGTCCCTTCGGTTTGTCCAGTCCCAGGACAACGTGAATGGACGAATGTCTGACAGAGTATATCTAACGAATCACGTAAGTTGATCTCTTCAAATGTACTTACGTTTGGTAGCGGAGGAACTCGTTTCTCTTAACTTTATACCTATGGTATTTTTGGGGAAATCAATTTGTGATTTGGCGGGTATGACGATGTGGCATTCAAAGAGAATGGTGGCCAGATGTTCTGGAAGATAATTCAAACCTCAAGCCTCACAACCCGAAATTTGACAAAAATCGGGCAGGCAGCATGGCTATGGGGTCGCACCCATTAGGATGTATAATCACCTATCTAGAGAAATTCCATTTGTTCTTTAATCTATCGATGTTGTCCCTTTCGGGAAACGGTTGCTGATCCCAACCGCTGGTGATATGTATTCGATACACTCAAGCGAAATGAGTGGTCGGTCATGTGTAGGCCGGGTTGCAAGACGTTCTTGTTGAACCCAGTGTATTTGCCTCTAGAGATACACTATCGGCAGGTGGTCCCATACCTTGTCATGTTGGAAATCCAATCTCCAATAAGCGCCCTGCGGTTTTTGATTTAATATTATATATGGTGCGTGAGATGTAAGCGTTCCGCTAGATTTCTATTTATTTGATTTAGACACTACTGTAATATCATTGGATTTGATATCAAAAATATTTTTGGTTATCGTAAGGTAAAAACCATCCGTGTTTATGTGTGGATCGGTCTTACGATTATCATTGCTTTTGAAAGGATTTTGAAAGATAAACAAATGGTTGGAGTTTATTCACACCAGTCCCATGACTGACCTAGAGTTTTTTTGTTTTTTCCCCTAAACTCTTGGGTGCCCAAATTTGTACGGGCAATCAAGTAGTCGGGATTTTTCAGATTCGCTTGGAGGAGCTCAAAGCAGGAGGCTTCACCAGTTAGCTGTAGACTATCATATTTCCGTTGTGTACTGTTTACGTATCTGGAAACAGGTGTTTATAACTGTTCCAGAGATAACCGTTGTGCTCTGATAATGGTTGCATATAAAGTTACTAATTTGTATTTCAAAGTTATGTTATCTAATATATTTTATTCGTTCCGCTGTGAGTTTATGATCTTCGTTTTCTTCTATTCTATTATTTCTTTCTTTCTATTCCTCATCCTCTAACTTCTTTCTTATAATGATTTGTATTTCTGTGCCATTTGGGTTGGACATGTGGCATTATTAGTCGACTCAAAGAGTACGGAAATTCGGGTCATTACAGTTGGTATCAGAGCTGAAGGTTGAGTGATAACCTTGGCTTCGTGGCGTGACTCAATAGAGATAGGGTTAGTAATACCCTAGGTTGAGTTTGAGTGTATATATATGAGCACGTATTTGTAAAATTGATATGAAAATTGTTTTATATTGTGTTGACTGGTTTGTTGAGTGGTTTATGAATTCTGGTCGATACAGGATGTACAACTGTATCGATAGGTGTTTCTAAACTCTCGAACAGAACAATTCGACGCAGTATTATTTTAAAGTGGGTAAATGATATAATTTTGCCCAAAAGATATTTTTGATATAAAAGGATAATTTTCTGAAATTATTGAATGTGTTGATTGTTATTACAATCAAGTGGAATTATAAAATATTGGAACGGTTATATATAACCAAATATGACTTGTATATGGAAAATATACATAAATAAGATGAACTGGATTTAAATTCAAACCAGAATTGGAATTTAAATCCCGGGAATTTATAAATATTTTCTGAAGTATTTTTAAAAAGTAATATAACGTTACTTTTAAGGATTTTTGAGTAAGAATGATTTTAAATGGGTTTTGAAAGTGATTAAGCATTGAAATTACTTCAGTGATGAGAAAATAATTCTGATAATAGGTCGCGACATTATCGGTGTTCATTTCCAAGTTTCTGAGTGACGGATTGCTACCATAGTAATTTGGGAATGAAAATTTGTTTGAAAAGGACAAGTTGTTTTAGAAATTCAAAAGTTTTGAATTGAGTTGATTATTATAAATATATATGATTTCAAACTAATTTGAAAAAAAAAATACCCAAAAATTTGAATTCTGAAACTAAAATTTAACTTGTATAAGTTGAATAGATTGAAATGGTGAAAATGTACCAAACGAATTAAAATTTAACTTGAGTAGGGTTAAGTAAAAGTTGGATTGAACTAGTGATAATCTCAAATGAAGTTGAATATGGAAATGTTTGAGATTTGAGTTGATAGAATGGAAGTGATCTAATCAGAAGTTGATTAGAGTGTTAAAAACTGGAAGTTGGATTGGTTTGAAATCAACTGGAAATGAATATATGTAGGCTGAGCAGATGTTGAATGGAAGCAAATGCAAGAGATAGAATTATGCCCGACAAAAAGGTACATGTTTACAATATTGTTTGGGTTAATGATTTTATGACCCTATGGGGCAAGCCACTTGACTTTTTGATTTTCTTTTGGATTGGAGAAGGCCTAAAAAGGCGAGTTATGATTGTACCGATTGAGCCGTGCAGAGGAGAAGCTGCCGAAATTTTTCAGAATTTAAGGTGTTAGAAAATTTTCGTTAGTAAGAATAAATTAAATGAAATAAATTGGTCTAGTTAAACTGAATTTAAGAATTCAACAAAAAGGATTTTTGGACCTAGTTAATAGCGTATGTAACATCTTTTCCTACCTTAGCAATTTCGAGGATGAAATTATTTTAAGGGGGAAGGAATGTAACGACCCGTATTTTTATCCGTAAGTTCCAAAACATTTAAATTGTTTTAAATGTTGTTTTAGAAATATAATTGGAAATTTATTTGGAATTTATTTTAAAAAAAAATTAATTGTTTTTAAATTTATTTATGTTATATTGATTTAATTTAACATTTAGAAATGGCCAATTTTCAAATGGTCTTGGAATTTGGCGAAACATATTCCATCGCATCCGGAGTATTAAGTAATTGCGCAGTTGCAAATTTCGTTTTGGGTTGACGTTGTATATGCTCGTAGGAGATGTAAATAACATACGCTAATTATATGTGATAATAAATTAGGGTCGGTCTCATAAAGTCTAACCAAAATATTATCTCAGTAATATATATATTGTTTCAAAGATCTGCCTGAAAACAAATCCTACCCGAATATCTCCGAATCCATGATAAGATTTGTTTCCAGTTATTTTTCTTTTCTATGTAAACATTAGGGTGTGGTCCCGAAATATATAAATTAATCTGCTTGTCCTTGGTTCAAACACTTGTATGTAGGTGATAGGGATGCTAGAGAAAAGAATGTGAACATAATCTGGCACAATATTTATCACGTAAGGTGTACAGTCAAAAGTATGGCTAAAATTGTCTGCATCCCCTTCACAGCACATGGCGTGCACACATATAAAGAAATTGTAACGACCCTGAAAATCTGAACCAATTTAAAATTTTTAAATTGGCTAAAATAATGGATTTTAATTATTTAAAATAAATATTTTAAATAATGGCAATGAAAAGTGAGTTGAGTCGACAATTGAAAATGGATATAATTAATTATAATTATAAATAAGGCCTGAAATGGCGCTGTTGTTTCAAAAATTGAATTTAAATTTTGTCGGACTATACCGGGTGCAAAACAAAACGGATTTTAGTGAAACCAAAAATATTTAAATCTGTTAGTGAATACCTTTCTAACGAATCTGAAAAATCGAATTTTCATAACGGAAAGCAAAAGTTAGGGCCGAATGAATTTTAAGAAACGGTCACTATGGAATTTATATTGCCCGTGAAAATGGCCATTTTGCATATGACCTCGGAATTCGACGAAACCACTTTTGTTGGATCCAGGATGTGAAGTTATCGCTAGGTTTCAAATTTCATAATTTTTGAAGTTGGTATGTGAGCGTGGCAAAAGAAAATGTGTTTTGGTCAATTATAGTTAAATTGGATCGACCAAAAATGGGCCTTTTTGCAAACGGTCTCAGAATTTGACGAAACTAGTTTTGTTGGGACCGTATCGTCAAAACATAGCTAGATTTATTTTTCTGGAAATTTTCGAATCAGTTTGTGGCCCTGGCAAATTGAAATGCACGTTCAAAATAAATATTGAATGTTTTATATTTTAAATTTGAAGGAAAACTGACTGAAACAGTCGAATGGGCCTACGAATCATATTCCATTGTGTTCGGAATGGGGGTAATTAGCTATGGGCGACATTCGTTGGGTTTGGTTCGGATTTCAGAGAAACAAATTGGTTTTGAATTAAATAAAATAAAATATTCATTTAAATATGGGGTCAAAATGGGTCAAAAACCCTAATTTCTTTTGGCCACCGTCGACCTTATTATCAAAGGCCGATATTTTCTGATTTTAACTCATTAAAATCTTTCAATCCTCAAACTTGTTTTGGAAAATTGATTGATAGCGAATGGTTGTTTGGGATTGTTTGTGGTTGATATTGATTGATTGTGGTTGAAAAATACCCATTTGTGGTTGAGAAATATTTGGTTGAAACCACATAGGATTAGTTTGCGGAAATGAAATAAATATACATGCTGCCTGCGTGCGAACTAGATGCATGTTTCCGATTGTCAAAAACCGCGAGGTTTTAAGGTAGAGCGAGGAGCCGTACTAGGGACGGTCCCGGTTTTAACTACTCTGTCGTTATGCTGCCAAAATTTTGAATAATATTCATGTGTTTGAATTATTTTCATTTGCTGAAACTATATTTACTCGTTGAATAGAAAACCTTCATGTGTTGAATCGATATTCATTCATTGATTAGAAATTCATGTGTTGAATGGTATTCGTGTTTTAAATATAAAAAGCACGTTTTTATCTATATATAGAAATTATAGAAAACCTTCATGTGTTGAATCGATATTCATTCGTTGATTAGAAATTCATGTGTTGAATGGTATTCGTGTTTTAAATATAAAAAGCACGTTTTTATCTATATATAGAAACTATAGAAAACCTTCATGTGTTGAATCGATATTCATTCGTTGATTAGAAATTCATGTGTTGGATGGTGTTCATATTTTGAAATAAATTGTTTCATAATAAAAATCACCTTTTATCAACTATATGGACTATGTAAAATAATCTCGTTTTGAAAGAAATTGTTTTATAAGAAAAATCCTATTTTATCACCTATATATACACTATATAAAATAATAGTGTTTTGAAATGAATTGTTTTACAATAAAAATCACATTTTTATTATATACATAAATCATTGAAATGTGAAGTGTTAAAAATAGCAACTCGTTCAAATAAACATATATGAGTTGAAATATTCATTAATTAGCTAATGATATGATTTGTGCCTATACATGCAACATTAGAATGAATGGTGTTTTTAAACCAAATGGAAATCAAATATGAAGTTGAACGAAAAATGATAAATGACAAGAACTGTATATGTACATGCATATTTATTGAACAGGTTATAGCAAAGGGGCTAGAGAAGAGGAATAAAATTTTGTGCCCGACAAATAGGTACACATTTACTGTTTTGTTTGGGTGATGATTTTATGAGCCTGTTGGCTATCCGCTTGGCTTTTTCTTTTTCTTTTCGACATGAGACGCCCGTGTGGCTATTTGGGAATTTTCCCAGCCCCTACCGTACAAAAGAGGTTATGGCGAAATTTTCCAAAATTTTAAGGCGTTAGTGAAATATTTGAAGTGAAAACGATATTGAAATTGTTGAATGAATTATATTTATATAAATATATAAATATAAATAAAATCAAAACGAAACGAGGCCGTGCAGTTCGTATTTTGAAACCGTGATTTCAAACGATTGTACCGGGAAATCCGACCATTGGATTTTCCCGAAACCGCAACCGCTGGGTTCGCCTTGGAAATATCTTTCCAACGGCACCAACTTTGTAAAAATCCAACGGTTAGATTGTCTGGAATGTTTAATTCAAATCTGAAGAAAAGCAGCGCCAGAAACGATTATATTTATATATATATAAATATAATTATATTTAATCGAATAACGACGCTGCAGTTCGTATTTTGAAATCGAAACTTCAAACGATTGTACCGGGAGATCCGACCGTCGGATTTTCCCGAAACTGGAACCGTTGGATTCGTTTTGAAAAGACCTTTCTAGTGATGTAAATTTTGTGAAGATCCAACGGTTAGATTTTCAGATGTGTGTAAATCAAATCTGGAGAAAAACAGCGCCACGGCCGCATTATGGCCCGAAGCGCCGTTTTGAATAAATTGGCTATTTTAAAATAAATAAAAATAGCGATAAATCGTTATAAAATATCATAAACGTTATGGAATGGTAATAAACTGAATTTGCTCGATTTATGTAGTATTTAATGGTTGAATGTGTTTGGTGTGAAAATTACATTAAAGAACAAAATTGCTGTTGTCGAATGATTTAACCATAAAAATAAATTGATTTGAAATTCTAAATATACGTGAATTATTTGAAAAGGCCGAGTTAATTCTCATTTCAAATAATTGACCGACGATTGAAAATCGAAGATGAAGACGATGGTCGAAGACCGGAGATCTTCACCTCGTTTGGATGGTAACCGAGGTCCTGATTGGGAGGCATCCCGAAATATGGATAATGAGTGGTGATCGTCCAGGCGTACGTGGTGATCGATGGGTTTGCCAGGTATTTAGTGCCTCCGGATTCGTTCAGACCCAGAACGGACTTGTAGATGGACTGTGTGTCTGACATTGCATTTTATTCTGTGTTGATTGATCTCTGTTAAATATACATCTGTTTGGCGGCGGAGAATTTATTCTTTTGCTTAACGCCCTTCTCTGAGATGCATGAGCTCAGAGGTTGTATATCGATGGACATCAGTCGCATGGCATGAATTGTCTGTGTGGCATGCTAAGATGTAGTGATCAGGGCTTCTGTTGAAAAGCAAAGTCTTGTGGTGATGATCAAAGCACTGCCTGTGTGGCGTAGCTTTGTGTATAATGTAAATTCGTGAACCTCACACCCGTGTATGAACCAGAAACGGGAGAAGGACCTCAGGGAGGGCATGCGTATCTTTCTAGCTAGGGTGGTGTCAGTGACCTACCAGCCCTGACATTTATATACTTTTCACCTATGTGGTTGTTGCTGTTGCGAGGCGCCTCGGTTTGATCGGACGATCCGGGTCCGATGGATTCATTCGTTGGCTCGTTTACGCCCCAAAGGGCGGAGAAACGTAGTGTTCAGGCATAATAATCCACATCGGTGGACCGGCCCTGACGATCCAAGGGCCCACCTGAGTCTGGGCCTGAGACATGGGCTAGATTGTCTCGAATTCGGTAAGGACTATCTTTTGCCTTGGTTCATGATGGAAATCCAGTTTCCAAATACGTGACTGTGCGGTTTTGATTGTATACCTATATATGGCGACATAGTGGTATGGGGCATTAATGCCGTCTATGATTGATAGTTATGATTTGAAATAGTTTTCAAAACATATAAACACTAGCAATAATATCAAATGCCTTTGTTTTATTCGTATCAAGCATATTTTGGCCGTTATAAGGTAAAACTCTATCCTCCGGTTTGCGTTGCATTGTGTGATGGGAACTGAGTCTTATAATGGCTTCATTTTTATAAAAAGCATAGCGATGTTTAAAAGAATGATTTGTTTTTAAAGCACTGGCAATCCAATGGAGTAAACCCGTTCCACGAAAGTGGCGTGGTCCTGTGATTGGCCATATTATATATGTGTTGAGTAGATTTCTCATACCAGTCCCATGACTGACTCGTAGTTTGTTTCACTTTCAAACTCGGGTGCCCCTTTTTCTATACGGGCAGCCTTGTATTCAGGTTTAGCTGGTTCTTTCTGGATAGCTGGAGCTGAAGATGGATTCTATCATTTATCTCTTTTTATGCTGTTCAGCTCCTATTGTACATATTTTGTTTGTTTTCCGCTGTAGACATTTATGTATAGCTGAACTGTATTTGTTCTAAGTAAGGTCCTATATATTGTGTAACTCTGGTGATTACTTTTATCCAGTATATTCTATTGTTCATTATCTTGTGTATTTATTTAATTCTGTTCTGCTATTATCTGTTTCTGTGTTATATTCCAAAGATAACCCTTGTCTCCATCAGTACGGGATTTGGGGTCGTCTCAACGTGGTATCAGAGCTTTGGTTAAGCTTAGTTCTGGAATATAACATTTGAACGAACTCGTCAGAAATAGAACCAGTAGTGTTCTAGGACGGGTAACTCTGTACAGATAGGATCAGCAATATCCTAGTATGAGTAAAGCAGAATGAAATTACACCTCGATAGACACATTTACATTTGAAGTATGTGTTTCTATATTTTAAATTATCTTTTCTGTGACCTGACACTTGATCTGCCATTTGCAGAGGTACTAGAAAAATGAGTGTCAGAAACAGGAGAAATGCAGAACCCGATCTAGAGGCTCTATTAAAGAGATATCGAAATCTGAACGGAGCACAGTTCTCGGGCAATGAATCTATTATTCAAACTCAAGCTTGGGTGAGTTCTGTGGAAAGAATTTTTGAGCGTATCCAACTAAGGGATGACCAAAAAAGGCTAGTAGCATCTTGGGCGCTCAAAGAAGAAGCTTTAATCTGGTGGGAAACAATCATCAAAGATAATCCAGAAGGTGATATCACCTGGGATAGATTCAAAGTGATTTTCCTAGAAAGATTTACTCCTCCAGAAGCAATTGAGCGACTATGTGATGAATTTTCATATTTGATACAAGGAGATATGACCATTCCCGAATATCATAAAAAATTCAGCGAACTTTCTCACTTTGCTCCTCATCTGATTCAAGATCCAAAGAGGAAAAATCTGAGATTTATTCATGGCCTGCAAAGGAGATATCAAAATAGTGTAATGAGGAATGTGAAGCTTCCTTTTTCTGAAATGATATATATGGCTTATCAGTATGAAGATCTCGATAAGAAAGGAATGTTGCGCGACGAAGAAGAAGTCTGTTCTAGTGACAAAACAGAGTCAGAAACTGATCGTCCCGAGGCCAGAACAACGTCAGAGGTCAGTAAGAAGCCTAGTGCTAAGAGAAAATGGGCTAAATTTGAGAAGGAACCAGTAACGACTGCCATATGCAATAACTGCCATAGCAGGGGCATTTGCAAGGAAAATGCAAATCTTTAAAGAAGCAAAAGAAGGAAGTATCTAAAACTAATAAAAGGGTTCATGAGGGCAGAGGATGCCATAAGTGCCACCAGCCAGGTCATATTGCGAAGAATTGCTGGCTGTTAAAAAAGACCAATGTGGTTCAAATAAATGAAATAGCAGAAGCTTCTAAGCCATCGGCTATTCAGGAAAGGCCAGATGTTTTAGAAGGCACGCTAACTGCCAAAGACATACCAGTTAAAGTACTGTTTGACACCGGCGCGTCACGAAGTTTCATCGCCAAAGATGCAGCTAAGAAGCTGGATTTGAATTTGAAAAAGCTGAAGGAACCAATGACTGTCTAGAATCCGGTTGGGGGTTCCATAGATCTCAGTTGGATTTGTGGAGTGCCGGTTTCCTTTTCTCGATATCGGTTTCGTACCATCGCAGCCGTCATGAATTTTAAGGAGTTTGATCTTATCTTGGGATTAGACTTGTTGACCAAATATGTAGCTGAAGTTAGATGCGCCGAGAGAGTTGTTAGAGCTAAGATTAAATCAGGGAGTTATATAACCATACCATGTGAGGGTCAGAATACTAATAGAAAAGACTTCTGGGCAGCTTTGAATGTTTCTCCAGCCCAAATAGAGAATGTCCCTGAAGTTACAGAGAATATTCTCGACCTAGTGAATGATATCCCTGTCGTCAAGAACTATGCGGACGTGTTCGAAGAAGTTGTTCACTTACCTCCGCAGAGAGAAATAGATTTCAAAATTGCTTTAATTCCGAACGCAAGGCCGGTAGTTCACGCTATTCGAAGAATGTCCTTGAAAGAGAAAGAGGAATTAGACAATCAAACACGACAGCTAGTATGGAAGGGTCTGATCAGGCCTAGTTTCTCTGATTGGGGAGCAGCAGTGGTGTTTGTCCCATAATCTGATGGTACTCTACGTTTATGTGTGGATTATCGTGATCTGAACAAACAGACAATAAAGAACAAATATCCATTGCCGCAGATTGATGATTTGTTAGATCGATTAAATGGAGCACAAGTATTTTCACGAATGGACCTAGCTACAGGCTTCCATCAACTTCGAATTGCCGAAGGGTGTGTTCCAATGACAGCGTTCAGAGGCCCCGACTTATTCTACGAGTGGTTAGTAATGCCATTCGGCTTATGTAATGCTCCAGCTTACTTCGTCGATCTAATGAACAAAGTATTTAGAGGAGTATTGAATAAGTTTGTTCTGGTTTTTATTGATGATATTCTAATCTTCTCTAAATCGAAAGCCGAACATGAAAAACATTTGGAACAAGTGTTAGAAATCCTCAGGAGAAATGTATTGAAAGCAAAGTTTTCCAATTGTATGTTCTGGCAAGATGAAGTGAAATTTCTGGGCCACGTCGTATCGAAAGAAGGAATTGCTGTGGATCCAAGCAAAATCACTGCTATTCAGAATTGGAAACAGCCCAGTACCCCCACTGAAGTCCGCAGTTTTCTCGGATTTGCTAGCTATTATCGGAAGTTCGTTAAAAACTTTTCGAAGATATCTGGTCATTTAACAAAGCTTACTAAGAAGCACTCTAAGTTCAAATGGACTCCAGAAAGTGAGGAGGCTTTCGAAGAGCTAAACTTGATATTAACAACAGCTCCAGTGTTAACCATCATCGATTGCAACCAGGATTTAAAGGTTTGGACTGATGCTTCTAGAGAAGGCCTGGGTGCAGTGTTAATGCAAAGGGCCAAGTGATTGCTTATGCTAGCCGTCAACTGAAGCCGCACGAAAAGAACTACGTAACTCACGATCTTGATTTATTGGCTATTGTGTTCGCGTTAAAAATCTGGAGGCACTATCTTCTGGGTGAGAGATTTGAACTATTTACAGATCACCAGTCGTTAAAGTATCTGTTCACCCAGAAGGACTTGAATCTGAGGCAGCAACGTTGGCTGGAGTTTCTTGCAGCATATGATTTTGAAATTATATACACTCCAGGGAAAGCCAATGTCGTGGCTGATGCGCTGAGCCGAAAGAATGTAATGATCGCCAGCTTTATTATCACTACTTCCTTGATTGACAAAATATCTATTCTTCAGAAGGAGGATAACTTTATTAAGGATATGATCAAAAGGACTCAGAAAGGCGAACCCTCGTGTTTTCAAATAGATAACGACGAGACCCTGAGATTGAAAGGAAGGATTTGTGTTCCCGACATCCCAGAGTTAAAAAGGGAAGTGTTAGACGAGTGTCACAAGTCCAAGCTGAGTATCCATCCTGGTGTGGCCAAAATGTACAACGATCTCGAACGAACATTCTGGTGGAAGGCAATGAAAAGAGATGTTTCAATATACGTTAGCTGATACCCTACTTGCCAGCTAGTCAAAAGTGACCAACAGAAATTGGCTGGATTATTACAACCGCTGGAAGTTCCGGGTTGGAAGTGGGAACATATTTCTATGGATTTCATTGATGGTCTGCCCAGAACCAGAAAAGGGAATGACAGTATTTGGGTGATTGTAGATCGCTTCATGAAGACCGCCCATTTCATACCTGTTAGATCAAATAGAACTGCTCAGAGTCTGGCGCAGATATACTTCTGGGAAATAGTTAGACTGCATGGAGTGCCGCTCAGCATGGTCAGTGATAGAGATACAATATTCACTAGCAAATTCTGGGAAGCATTTCAAGTCGAACTGGGAACGAAGTTAAACTTGAGCACCGCTTATCATCCTCAGACAGACGGTCAGACTGAGAGGGTGAATCGTATTTTAGAAGATCTATTGCGGGCTTGTGTTATAGATTTCGGTGGATCATGGGAAGACCATCTGCATTTCGCTGAATTCTCTTATAACAACAGCTACCAGGCGAGTCTGACAATGTCGCCATTCGAAGCATTGTATGGTAGACCGTGCCGATCTCCCACTTGTTGGGTCGAACCGGGTAATAGACTTGTGTTGGGTCCTGATATGATTCGAGAAGCTGCCGACAAAGTCGATTTTATTAAGAAGCGATTACTCGCCGCTCAAAGCCGAAAAAAGAGCTATGCCGATAGGAGAAGAAGAGATATATCCTTTGCTTTTGGCGACTATGTATATTTGAAGGTATCGCCGATGAGAGGAGTAATCCGGTTCGGTAAAACTGGAAAGTTAGCGCCCAAATTTATTGGTCAGTTTCCTATTCTGGAACGGATCGGAACTCTCGCTTATAGGGTCAAACTGCCTGACTGGTTGCCTGGAGTTCATGATGTATTTCATATATCCCAACTTCGAAAGCACGTTCATGATCCAGACTTGATAGTGGAAGAAGCAGCTCAACATGACATTGAAATTACCCCAGAATTAGCTGTGAGAAGAGAGCCGCTAAAGATAATAGGCAAAGAAACCAAAGAGCTGAGGAACAAGAAGGTTCACTTAGTCAAAGTGCAATGGAGTGGAGATCCGCGAGATTGTACTTGGGAAACTGAGGAGAGCATTCAGAAAGCTTATCCTAGATGCCGAGTGGATATCTCTGATTGACTCTGGTGCAAGGTACATTTACCCTACTTTGCACTACCATTCAATTCTCTACTCTATTGTTATTTTCTTTTCATGGATGTGCACTTTTAATTCTATAGTCTCAATGATTTTAAAGGAATATAGGATTTGATTAGTATATTTTTGGAAGGTTAAAAACAAATTGGTTGTTGTGTTGTGTGATTGTAGATTTATCAAACCACTTTCGACTTTGTTCCTTTTCGGGGACGAAAAGTTTTAAGTGGGGGAGATTGTAACGACCCTGAAAATCTGAACCAATTTAAAAATTTTTAATTGGCTAAAATAATGGATTTTAATTATTTAAAATAAATATTTTAAATAATGGCAATGAAAAGTGAGTTGAGTCGACAATTGAAAACGAATATAATTAATTATAATTATAAATAAGGCCTGAAATGGCGCTGTAGTTTCAAAAATTGAATTTAAACTTTATCGGACTATACCGGGTGCAAAACAAAACGGATTTTAGTGAAACCAAAAATATTTAAATCTGTTAGTGAATACCTTTCTAACGAATCTGAAAAATCGAATTTTCATAGCGGAAAGCAAAAGTTATGGCCGAATGAATTTTCAGAAACGGTCGCTATGGAATTTATATAGCCCGTGAAAATGGCCATTTTGCATATGGCCTCGGAATTCGACGAAACCACTTTTGTTGGATCCGGGATGTGAAGTTATCGCTAGGTTTCAAATTTCATAATTTTTGAAGCTGGTATGTGAGCGTGGCAAAAGAAAATGTGTTTTGGTCAATTACAGTTAAATTGGATCGACTAAAAATGGGCCTTTTTGCAAACGGTCTCAGAATTCGACGAAACTAGTTTTGCTGGGACCGTATCGTCAAAACATAGCTAGATTTATTTTTCTGGAATTTTTCGAATCAGTTTGTGGCCCTGGCAAATTGAAATGCACGTTCAAAATAAATATTGAATGTTTTATATTTTAAATTTGAAGGAAAACTGACTGAAACAGTCGAATGGGCCTACGAAACATATTCCATTGTGTTCGGAATGGGGGTAATTAGCTGTGGGCGACATTCGTTGGGTTTGGTTTGGATTTCAGAGAAACAAATTGGTTTTGAATTAAATAAAATAAAATATTCATTTAAATATGGGGTCAAAATGGGTCAAAAATCCTAATTTCTTCTGGCCGCCGTCGACCTTATTATCAAAGGCCGATATTTTCTGATTTTAACTCATTAAAATCTTTCAATCCTCAAACTTGTTTTGGGAAATTGATTGATAGCGAATGGTTGTTTGGGATTGTTTGTGGTTGATATTGATTGATTGTGGTTGAAAAATACCCATTTGTGGTTGAGAAATATTTGGTTGAAACCACATAGGATTAGTTTATGGAAATGAAATAAATATACATGCCGCCTGCGTGCGAACTAGATGCATGTTTCCCATTGTCAAAAACCGCGAGGTTTTAAGGTAGAGCGAGGAGCCGTACTAGGGACGGTCTCGGTTTTAACTACCCTGCCGTTATGCTGCCAAAATTTTGAATAATATTCATGTGTTTGAATTATTTTCATTTCCTGAAACTATATTTACTCGTTGAATAGAAAACCTTCATGTGTTGAATCGATATTCATTCGTTGATTAGAAATTCATGTGTTGAATGGTATTCGTGTTTTAAATATAAAAAGCACGTTTTTATCTATATATAGAAACTATAGAAAACCTTCATGTGTTGAATCGATATTCATTCGTTGATTAGAAATTCATGTGTTGAATAGTATTCGTGTTTTAAATATAAAAAGCACGTTTTTATCTATATATAGAAACTATAGAAAACCTTCATGTGTTGAATCGATATTCATTCGTTGTTTAGAAATTCATGTGTTGAATGGTATTCTTATTTTGAAATAAATTGTTTCATAATAAAAATCACCTTTTATCAACTATATGGACTATGTAAAATAATCTCGTTTTGAAAGAAATTGTTTTATAAGAAAAATCCTATTTTATCACCTATATATAAACTATATAAAATAATAGTGTTTTGAAATGAATTGTTTTACAATAAAAATCACATTTTTATTATATACATGAATCGTTGAAATGTGAAGTGTTAAAAATAGCAACTCGTTCAAATAAACATATATGAGTTGAAATATTCATTAATTAGCTAATGATATGATTTGTGCCTATACATGCAACGTTAGAATGAATGGTGTTTTTAAACCAAATGGAAATCAAATATGAAGTTTAACGGAAAATGATAAATGATAAGAACTGTATATATATACATGCATATTTATTGAACAGGTTATAGCAAAGGGGCTAGAGAAGAGGAATAAAATTTTGTGCCCGACAAATAGGTACACATTTACTGTTTTGTTTGGGTGATGATTTTATGAGCCTGTTGGCTAGCCTCTTGGCTTTTTCTTTTTCTTTTCGACATGAGACGCCCGTGTGGCTATTTGGGAATTTTCCCAGCCCCTCCCGTACAAAGGAGGTTATGGCGAAATTTTCCAAAATTTTAAGGCGTTAGTGAAATATTTGAAGTGAAAACGATATTGAAATTGTTTAATGAATTATATTTATATAAATATATAAATATAAATAAAATTAAAATGAAACGAGGCCGTGCAGTTCGTATTTTGAAACTGTGATTACAAACGATTGTACCGGGAAATCCGACCATTGGATTTTCCCGAAACCGCAACCGCTGGGTTCGCCTTGGAAATATCTTTCCAACGGCACCGACTTTGTAAAAATCCAACGTTTGGATTGTCTGGAATGTATAATTCAAATCTGAAGAAAAATAGCGCCAGAAACGATTATATATATATATATATATATAATTATATTTAATCGAATAACGACGCTGCAGTTCGTATTTTGAAATCGAAACTTCAAACGATTGTACCGGGAGATCCGACCGTCAGATTTTCCCGAAACTGGAACCGTTGGATTCCTTTTGAAAAGACCTTTCTAATGATGTAAATTTTGTGAAGATCCAACGGTTAGATTTTCAGATGTGTGTAAATCAAATCTGGAGAAAAACAGCGCCACGGCCGCATTATGGCCCGAAGCGTCGTTTTGTATAAATTGGCTATTTTAAAATAAATAAAAATAGCGATAAATCGTTATAAAATATCATAAACGATATGGAATGGAAATAAACTGAATTTGCTCGATTTATGTAGTATTTGATGGTTGAATGTGTTTGGTGTGAAAATTACATTAAAGAACAAAATTGCTGTTGTCGAATGATTTAACCATTAAAATAAATTGATTTGAAATTCTAAATATACGTGAATTATTTGAAAAGACTGAGTTAATTCTCATTTCAAATAATTGACCGACGATTGAAAATCGAAGACGAAGACGATGGTCGAAGACCGGAGATCTTCACCTCGTTTGGATGGTAACCGAGGTCCTGATTGGGAGGCATCCCGAAATATGGATAATGAGTGGTGATCGTCCAGGCGTACGTGGTGATCGATGGGTTTGCGAGGTATTTAGTGCCTCCGAATTCGTTCAGACCCAGAACGGACTTGTAGATGGACTGTGGGTCTGACATTGGATTTTATTCTGTGTTGATTGATCTCTGTTAAATATACATCTGTTTGGCGGCGGAGAATTTATTCTTTTGCTTAACGCCCTTCTCTGAGACGCACGAGCTCAGAGGTTGTATATCGATGGACATCAGTCGCATGGCATGAATTGCCTGTGTGGCATGCTAAGATGCAGTGATCAGGGCTTCTGTTGAAAAGCAAAGTCTTGTGGTGATGATCAAAGCACCGCCTGTGTGGCGTAGCTTTGTGTATAACGTAAATCCGCGAGCCTCACACCCCTGTATGAACCAGAAACGGGAGAAGGACCTCAGGGAGGGCATGCGTTTCTTTCTAGCTAGGGTGGTGTCAGTGACCTACCAGCCCTGACATTTATATACTTTTCACCTATGTGGTTGTTGCTGTTGCGAGGCGCCTCGGTTTGATCGGACGATCCGGGTCCGATGGAGTCATTCGTTGGCTCGTTTACGCCCCAAAGGGCGGAGAAACGTAGTGTTCAGGCATAATAATCCACATCGGTGGACCGGCCCAGATGATCCAAGGGCCCACCTGAGTCTGGGGCAGAGACATGGGCTAGATTGTCTCGAATTCGGTAAGGACTATCTTTTGCCTTGGTTCATGACGGAAATCCATTTTCCAAATACGTGACTGTGCGGTTTTGATTGTATACCTATATATGGCGACATAGTGGTATGGGGCATTAATGCCGTCTATGATTGATAGTTATGATTTGAAATAGTTTTCAAAACATATAAACACTAGCAATAATATCAAATGCCTTTGTTTTATTCGTATCAAGCATATTTTGGCCGTTATAAGGTAAAACTCTATCCTCCGGTTTGCGTTGCATTGTGTGATGGGAACTGAGTCTTATAATGGCTTCATTTTTATAAAAAGCATAGCGATGTTTAAAAGAATGATTTGTTTTTAAAGCACTGGCAATCCAATGGAGTAAACCCGTTCCACAAAAGTGGCGTGGTCCTGTGATTGGCCATATTATATATGTGTTGAGTAGATTTCTCATACCAGTCCCATGACTGACTCGTAGTTTGTTTCACTTTCAAACTCGGGTGCCCCTTTTTCTACACGGGCAGCCTTGTATTCAGGTTTAGCTGGTTCTTTCTGGATAGCTGGAGCTGAAGATGGATTCTATCATTTATCTCTTTTTATGCTGTTCAGCTCCTATTGTACATATTTTGTTTGTTTTCCGCTGTAGACATTTATGTATAGTTGAACTGTATTTGTTCTAAGTAAGGTCCTATATATTGTGTAACTCTGATGATTACTTTTATCTAGTATATTCTATTGTTCATTATCTGGTGTATTTATTTAATTATGTTCTGCTATTATCTGTTTCTGTGTTATATTCCAAAGATAACCCTTGTCTCCGTCAGTACGGGATTTGGAGTCGTCTCAACGTGGTATCAGAGCTTTGGTTAAGCTTCGTTTTGGAATATAACGTTTGAACGAACTCGTCAGAAATAGAACCAGTAGTGTTCTAGGACGGGTAACTCTGTACAGATTGGATTAGCAATATCCTAGTATGAGTAAAGCAGAATGAAATTACACCTCGATAGACACATTTACATTTGAAGTATGAGTTTCTATATTTTAAATTATCTTTACTGTGACCTGACACTTGATCTGCCATTTGCAGAGGTACTAGAAAAATGAGTGTCAGAAACATGAGAAATGCAGAACCCGATCTAGAGGCTCTATTAAAGAGATATCGAAATCTGAACGGAGCACAGTTCTCGGGCAATGAATCTATTATTCAAACTCAAGCTTGGGTGAGTTCTGTCGAAAGAATTTTTGAGCGTATCCAGCTGAGGGATGACCAGAAAAGGCTAGTAGCATCTTGGGTGCTCAAAGAAGAAGCTTTAATCTGGTGGGAAACAATCATCAAAGATAATCCAGAAGGTGATATCACCTGGGATAGATTCAATGATTTTCCTAGAAAGATTTACTCCTCTAGAAGCAATTGAGCGACTATGTGATGAATTTTCATATTTGATACAAGGAGATATGACCATTCCCGAATATCATAAGAAATTCAGCGAACTTTCTCACTTTGTTCCTCATCTGATTCAAGATCCAAAGAGGAAAAATCTGAGATTTATTCATGGCCTGCAAAGGAGATATCAGAATAGTGTAATGAGGAATGTGAAGCTTCCTTTTTCTGAAATGATATATATGGCTTATCAGTATGAAGATCTCCATAAGAAAGGAATGTTGCGCGACGAAGAAGAAGTCTGTTCTAGTGACAAAACAGAGTCAGAAACTGATCGTCCCGAGGCCAGAACAACGTCAGAGGTCAGTAAGAAGCCCAGTGCTAAGAGAAAATGGGCTAAATCTAAGAAGGAACCAGTAACGACTGCCATATGCAATAACTGCCATAAGCAGGGGCATTTGCAAGGAAAATGCAAATCTTTAAAGAAGCAAAAGAAGGAAGTATCTAAAACTAATAAAAGGGTTCATGAGGGCAGAGGATGCCATAAGTGCCACCAGCCGGGTCATATTGCGAAGAATTGCTGGCTGTTAAAAAAGACCAATGTGGTTCAAATAAATGAAATAGCAGAAGATTCTGAGCCATCGGCTATTCAGGAAAGGCCAGATGTTTTAGAAGGCACGCTAACTATCAAAGACATCCCAGTTAAAGTACTGTTTGACACCGGCGCGTCGCAAAGTTTCATCGCCAAAGATGCAGCTAAGAAGCTGGATTTGAATTTGAAAAAGCTGAAGGAACCAATGACTGTCCAGAATCCGGTTGGGGGTTCCATAGATCTCAGTTGGATTTGTGGAGTGCCGGTTTCCTTTTCTCGATATCGGTTTCGTACCATCGCAGCCGTCATGAATTTTAAGGAGTTTGATCTTATCTTGGGATTAGACTGGTTGACCAAATATGAAGTTGAAGTTAGATGCGCCGAGAGAGTTGTTAGAGCTAAGATTAAATCAGGGAGTTATATAACCATACCATGTGAGGGTCAGAATACTAATAGAAAAGACTTCTGGGCAGCTTTGAATGTTTCTCCTGCCCAAATAGAGAATGTCCCTGAGGTTATAGAGAATATTCTCGACCTAGTGAAAGATATCCCTGTCGTCAAGAACTATGCGGATGTGTTCGAAGAAGTTGTTCGCTTACCTCCGCAGAGAGAAATAGATTTCAAAATTGCTTTAATTCCGAACGCAAGGCCGGTAGTTCACGCTATTCGAAGAATGTCCTTGAAAGAGAAAGAGGAATTAGACAATCAAACACGACAGCTAGTATGGAAGGGTCTGATCAGGCCTAGTTTCTCTGATTGGGGAGCAGCAGTGGTGTTTGTCCCAAAATCTGATGGTACTCTACGTTTATGTGTGGATTATCATGATCTGAACAAACAGACAATAAAGAACAAATATCCATTGCCGCGGATTGATGATTTGTTAGATCGATTAAATGGAGCACAAGTATTTTCACGAATGGACCTAGCTACAGGCTTCCATCAACTTCGAATTGCCGAAGGGTGTGTTCCAATGACAGCGTTCAGAGGCCCCGACTTATTCTACGAGTGGTTAGTAATGCCATTCGGCTTATGTAACGCTCCAGCTTACTACATCGATCTAATGAACAAAGTATTCAGAGGAGTATTGAATAAGTTTGTTCTGGTTTTTATTGATGATATTCTAATCTTCTCTAAATCGAAAGCCGAACATGAAAAACATTTGGAACAAGTGTTAGAAATCCTCAGGAGAAATGTATTGAAAGCAAAGTTTTCCAAATGTATATTCTGGCAAGATGAAGTGAAATTTCTGGGCCACGTCGTATCGAAAGAAGGAATTGCTGTGGATCCAAGCAAAATCACTGCTATTCAGAATTGGAAACAGCCCAGTACCCCCACTGAAGTCCGCAGTTTTCTCGGATTTGCTAGCTATTATCGGAAGTTCGTTAAAAACTTTTCGAAGATATCTGGTCATTTAACAAAGCTTACTAAGAAGCTCTCTAAGTTCAAATGGACTCCAGAAAGTGAGGAGGCTTTCGAAGAGCTAAACTTGAGATTAACAACAGCTCCAGTGTTAACCATCATCGATGGCAACCAGGATTTAAAGGTTTGGACTGATGCTTCTAGAGAAGGCCTGGGTGCAGTGTTAATGCAAAGGGGCCAAGTGATTGCTTATGCTAGCCGTCAACTGAAGCCGCACGAAAAGAACTACGTAACTCATGATCTTGATTTATTGGCTATTGTGTTCGCGTTAAAAATCTGGAGGCACTATCTTCTGGGTGAGAGATTTGAACTGTTTACAGATCACCAGTCGTTAAAGTATCTGTTCACCCAGAAGGAATTGAATCTGAGGCAACAACGTTGGCTGGAGTTTCTTGCAGCATATGATTTTGAAATTATATACACTCCAGGGAAAGCCAATGTCGTGGCTGATGCGCTGAGCCGAAAGAATGTAATGATCGCCAGCAACTACTTCCTTGATTGACAAAATATCTATTCTTCAGAAGGAGGATAACTTTATTAAGGATATGATCAAAAGGATTCAAAAAGGCGAACCCTCGTGTTTTCAAATAGATAACGACGAGACCCTGAGATTGAAAGGAAGGATTTGTGTTCCCGACATCCCAGAGTTAAAAAGGGAAGTGTTAGACGAGTGTCACAAGTCCAAGCTGAGTATCCATCCTGGTGTGGCCAAAATGTACAACGATCTCGAACGAACATTCTGGTGGAAGGCTATGAAAAGAGATGTTTCAATATACGTTAGCCGATGCCCTACTTGCTAGCTAGTCAAAAGTGACCAGCAGAAATTGGCTGGATTATTACAACCGCTGGAAGTTCCGGGTTGGAAGTGGGAACATATTTCTATGGATTTCATTGATGGTCTGCCCAGAACCAGAAAAGGGAATGATAGTATTTGGGTGATTGTAGATCGCTTCACGAAGACCGCCCATTTCATACCTGTAAGATCAAATAGAACTGCTCAGAGTCTGGCGCAGATATACTTCAGGGAAATAGTTAGACTGCATGGAGTGCCGCTCAGCATAGTCAGTGATAGAGATACAATATTCACTAGCAAATTCTGGGAAGCATTTCAAGTCGAACTGGGAACGAAGTTAAACTTGAGCACCGCTTATCATCCTCATACAGACGGTCAAACTGAGAGGGTGAATCGTATTTTAGAAGATCTATTGCGGGCTTGTGTTATAGATTTCGGTGGATCATGGGAAGACCATCTGCATTTCGCCGAATTCTCTTATAATAACAGCTACCAAGCGAGTCTGACAATGTCGCCATTCGAAGCATTGTACGGTAGACCGTGCCGATCTCCCGCTTGTTGGGTCAAACCGGGTAATAGACTTGTGTTGGGTCCTGATATGATTCGAGAAGCTGCCGACAAAGTCGATTTTATTAAGAAGCGATTACTCGCCGCTCAAAGCCGACAAAAGAGCTATGCCGATAGGTGAAGAAGAGATATATCCTTTGCTGTTGGCGACTATGTATATTTGAAGGTATCGCCGATGAGAGGAGTAATCCGGTTCGGTAAAACTGGACGTTAGCGCCCAAATTTATTGGTCCGTTTCCTATTCTGGAACGGATCAGAACTCTCGCTTATAGGGTCAAACTGCCTGACTGGTTGCCTGGAGTTCAAGATGTATTTCACATATCCTAACTTCGAAAGCACGTTCGTGATCCAGACTTGATCGTGGAAGAAGCAGCTCAACATGACAGTGAAATTACCCCAGAATTAGCTGTGAGAAGAGAGCCGCTAAAGATAATAGGCAAAGAAACCAAAGAGCTGAGGAACAAGAAGGTTCACTTAGTCAAAGTGCAATGGAGTGGAGATCCGCGAGATTGTACTTGGGAAACTGAGGAGAGCATTCAGAAAGCTTATCCTAGATGCCGAGTGGATATCTCTGATTGACTCTGGTGCAAGGTACATTTACCCTACTTTGCACTACCATTCAATTCTCAACTCTATTGTTATTTTCTTTTCATGGATGTGCACTTTTAATTCTATAGTCTGAATGATTTTAAAGGAATATAGGATTTGATTAGTATATTTTTGGAAGGTTAAAAACAAATTGGTTGTTGTGTTGTGTGATTGTAGATTTATCAAACCACTTTCGACTTTGTTCCTTTTCGGGGACGAAAAGTTTTAAGTGGGGGAGATTGTAACGACCCTGAAAATCTGAACCAATTTAAAAATTTTAAATTGGCTAAAATAATGGATTTTAATTATTTAAAATAAATATTTTAAATAATGGCAATGAAAAGTGAGTTGAGTCGACAATTGAAAACGAATATAATTAATTATAATTATAAATAAGGCCTGAAATGGCGCTGTAGTTTCAAAAATTGAATTTAAACTTTGTCGGACTATACCGGGTGCAAAACAAAACGGATTTTAGTGAAACCAAAAATATTTAAATCTGTTAGTGAATACCTTTCTAACGAATCTGAAAAATCGAATTTTCATAACGGAAAGCAAAAGTTATGGCCGAATGAATTTTCAGAAACGGTCGCTATGGAATTTATATAGCCCGTGAAAATGGCCATTTTGGATATGACCTCGGAATTCGACGAAACCACTTTTGTTGGATCCGGGATGTGAAGTTATCGCTAGGTTTCAAATTTCATAATTTTTGAAGCTGGTATGTGAGCGTGGCAAAAGAAAATGTGTTTTGGTCAATTACAATTAAATTGGATCGACCAAAAATGGGCCTTTTTGCAAACGGTCTCAGAATTCGACGAAACTAGTTTTGTTGGGACCGTATCGTCAAAACATAGCTAGATTTATTTTTCTGGAATTTTTCGAATCAGTTTGTGGCCCTGGCAAATTGAAATGCACGTTCAAAACAAATATTGAATGTTTTATATTTTAAATTTGAAGGAAAACTGACTGAAACAGTCGAATGGGCCTACGAAACATATTCCATTGTGTTCGGAATGGGGGTAATTAGCTATGGGCGACATTCGTTGGGTTTGGTTTGGATTTCAGAGAAACAAATTGGTTTTGAATTAAATAAAATAAAATATTCATTTAAATATGGGGTCAAAATGGGTCAAAAACCCTAATTTCTTCTGGCCGCCGTCGACCTTATTATCAAAGGCCGATATTTTCTGATTTTAACTCATTAAAATCTTTCAATCCTCAAACTTGTTTTGGGAAATTGATTGATAGCGAATGGTTGTTTGGGATTGTTTGTGGTTGATATTGATTGATTGTGGTTGAAAAATACCCATTTGTGGTTGAGAAATATTTGGTTGAAACCACATAGGATTAGTTTATGGAAATGAAATAAATATACATGCCGCCTGCGTGCGAACTAGATGCATGTTTCCAATTGTCAAAAACCGCGAGGTTTTAAGGTAGAGCGAGGAGCCATACTAGGGACGGTCTCGGTTTTAACTACCCTGCCGTTATGCTGCCAAAATTTGGAATAATATTCATGTGTTTGAATTATTTTCATTTGCTGAAACTATATTTACTCGTTGAATAGAAAACCTTCTTGTGTTGAATCGATATTCATTCGTTGATTAGAAATTCATGTGTTGAATGGTATTCGTGTTTTAAATATAAAAAGCACGTTTTTATCTATATATAGAAACTATAGAAAACCTTCATGTGTTGAATCGATATTCATTCGTTGATTAGAAATTCATGTGTTGAATGGTATTCATGTTTTAAATATAAAAAGCACGTTTTTATTTATATATAGAAACTATAGAAAACCTTCATGTGTTGAATCGATATACATTCGTTGATTAGAAATTCATGTGTTGAATGGTATTCATATTTTGAAATAAATTGTTTCATAATAAAAATCACCTTTTATCAACTATATGGACTATGAAAAATAATCTCGTTTTGAAAGAAATTGTTTTATAAGAAAAATCCTATTTTATCACCTATATATAAACTATATAAAATAATAGTGTTTTGAAATGAATTGTTTTACAATAAAAATCACATTTTTATTATATACATGAATCGTTGAAATGTGAAGTGTTAAAAATAGCAACTCGTTCAAATAAACATATATGAGTTGAAATATTCATTAATTAGCTAATGATATGATTTGTGCCTATACATGCAATATTAGAATGAATGGTGTTTTTAAACCAAATGGAAATCAAATATGAAGTTGAACGGAAAATGATAAATGACAAGAACTGTATATGTACATGCATATTTATTGAACAGGTTATAGCAAAGGGGCTAGAGAAGAGGAATAAAATTTTGTGCCCGACAAATAGGTACACATTTACTGTTTTGTTTGGGTGATGATTTTATGAGCCTGTTGGCTAGCCGCTTGGCTTTTTCTTTTTCTTTTCGACATGAGACGCCCGTGTGGCTATTTGGGAATTTTCCCAGCCCCTCCCGTACAAAGGAGGTTATGGCGAAATTTTCCAAAATTTTAAGGCGTTAGTGAAATATTTGAAGTGAAAACGATATTGAAATTGTTGAATGAATTATATTTATATAAATATATAAATATAAATAAAATTAAAACGAAACGAGGCCGTGCAGTTCGTATTTTGAAACCGTGATTTCAAACGATTGTACCGGGAAATCCGACCATTGGATTTTCCCGAATCCGCAACCGCTGCGTTCGCCTTGGAAATATCTTTCCAACGGCACCAACTTTGTAAAAATCCTACGGTTGGATTGTCTGGAATGTATAATTCAAATCTGAAGAAAAACAGCGCCAGAAACGATTATATTTATATATATATATAAATATAATTATATTTAATCGAATAACGACGCTGCAGTTCGTATTTTGAAATCGAAACTTCAAACGATTGTACCGGGAGATCCGACCGTCGGATTTTCCCGAAACTGGAACCGTTGGATTCGTTTTGAAAAGACCTTTCTAATGATGTAAATTTTGTGAAGATCCAACGGATAGATTTTCAGATGTGTGTAAATCAAATCTGGAGAAAAACAGCGTCACGGCCGCATTATGGCCCGAAGCGTCGTTTTGAATAAATTGGCTATTTTAAAATAAATAAAAATAGCGATAAATCGTTATAAAATATCATAACGATATGGAATGGAAATAAACTGAATTTTCTCGATTTGTGTAGTATTTGATGGTTGAATGTGTTTGGTGTGAAAATTACATTAAAGAACAAAATTGTTGTTGTCGAATGATTTAACCATTAAAATAAATTGATTTGAAATTCTAAATATACGTGAATTATTTGAAAAGGCCGAGTTAATTCTCATTTCAAATAATTGACCGACGATTGAAAATCGAAGACGAAGACGATGGTCGAAGACCAGAGATCTTCACCTCGTTTGGATGGTAACCGAGGTCCTGATTGGGAGGCATCCTGAAATATGGGTAATGAGTGGTGATCGTCCAGGCGTACGTGGTGATCGATGGGTTTGCGGGGTATTTAGTGCCTCCGGATTCGTTCAGACCCAGAACAGACTTGTAGATGGACTGTGTGTCTGACATTGGATTTTATTCTGTGTTGATTGATCTCTGTTAAATATACATCTGTTTGGCGGCGGAGAATTTATTCTTTTGCTTAACGCCCTTCTCTGAGACGCATGAGCTCAGAGGTTGTATATCGATGGACATCAGTCGTATGGCATGAATTGCCTGTGTGGCATGCTAAGATGCAGTGATCAGGGCTTCTGTTTAAAAGCAAAGTCTTGTGGTGATGATCAAAGCACCGCCTGTGTGGCGTAGCTTTGTGTATAACGTAAATTCGCGAGCCTCACACCCCTGTATGAACCAGAAACGGGAGAAGGACCTCAGGGAGGGCATGCGTTTCTTTCTAGCTAGGGTGGTGTCAGTGACCTACCAGCCCTGACATTTATATACTTTTCACCTATGTGGTTGTTGCTGTTGCGAGGCGCCTCGGTTTGATCGGACGATCCGGGTCCGATGGAGTCATTCGTTGGCTCGTTTACGCCCCAAAGGGCGGAGAAACGTAGTGTTCAGGCATAATAATCCACATCGGTGGACCGGCCCTGACGATCCAAGGGCCCACCTGAGTCTGGGGCTGAGACATGGGCTAGATTGTCTCGAATTCGGTAAGGACTATCTTTTGCCTTGGTTCATGAGGGAAATCCAGTTTCCAAATACGTGACTGTGCGGTTTTGATTGTATACCTATATATGGCGACATAGTGGTATGGGGCATTAATGCCGTCTATGATTGATAGTTATGATTTGAAATAGTTTCCAAAACATATAAACACTAGCAATAATATCAAATGCCTTTGTTTTATTCGTATCAAGCATATTTTGGCCGTTATAAGGTAAAACTCTATCCTCCGGTTTGCGTTGCATTGTGTGATGGGAACTGAGTCTTATAATGGCTTCATTTTTATAAAAAGCATAGCGATGTTTAAAAGAATGATTTGTTTTTAAAGCACTGGCAATCCAATGGAGTAAACCCGTTCCACGAAAGTGGCGTGGTCCTGTGATTGGCCATATTATATATGTGTTGAGTAGATTTCTCATACCAGTCCCATGACTGACTCGTAGTTTGTTTCACTTTCAAACTTGGGTGCCCCTTTTTCTACACGGGCAGCCTTGTATTCAGGTTTAGCTGGTTCTTTCTGGATAGCTGGAGCTGAAGATGGATTCTATCATTTATCTCTTTTTATGCTGTTCAGCTCCTATTGTACATATTTTGTTTGTTTTCCGCTGTAGACATTTATGTATAGCTGAACTGTATTTGTTCTAAGTAAGGTCCTATATATTGTGTAACTCTGATGATTACTTTTATCTAGTATATTCTATTGTTCATTATTTGGTGTATTTATTTAATTCCGTTCTGCTATTATCTGTTTCTGTGTTATATTCCAAAGATAACACTTGTCTCCATCAGTACGGTATTTGGGGTCGTCTCAGAAATAACGAAATAAAAAAATTCTCTGTCACCTTATATTCAAAAGATTTCAACCGCATTAACCCCAAGGTTTCTGTGCAATACCAACCCTCCTTGCTGACAAAGTAACTAAAAATTAACGCACCTATACATACTTTACAGCTACCCTATACACTAAAAACTTGGGTACCACGTAATTCCTATATATTTAAATGCATACCCTGTCTTCATTTCCCTTCCTTCAGCGAGCTTCTCCTTCGCACAACTTCTTCAAAACTCGATCTTTGTTTTTTTGGGAACCGAAGTTCCAACAGTGAACATTTAGTTTGATTTTTGGGTGAAAAAGATTTGGTTTCGAATAGTTCTGGGTTCGATGATAGCAGGAGACTATGATGTTGGGATTGGGGGATTTAACCGCACCTGGTGTGAAGATCCGAGGGGATTCGGTGTTGTTTCTGCCGATGTTACTGTATGGATGGTGGAAGGATGGATCGCGGGAAGTAGATGAGTTTGGTGAACGTAGATGATGCTCCGGTGGTATATTTTGGGGTCGGGGCGTCCTTGAGTAGAGTGCGTATGTATTTGAAGGAGGAGCAGCTGTGTGTGAAGGGATTAGAGCGGGACATAGGACGTGATGGTTTTTTTTATCAATTATATAGCTACTGTTATGGCATTGGTGGGCCATGCTAGTCAGAGAAGGGAGTTATCAAAAGGTGCAGTGCAGGTGCAATGGTGGAGTTGACGTCTGACATAGGGAGGAGATGGCGACGGTGAACTTAAGGAGAAGACATGCTAGTGATAGTAAAGGGATTGTCTGGCCTGTTGGATCTGAAGGGATGGAGGCTGGCATGATCGGTGAAGATATGGAAATGGCATGGAAAGGGTTCAAATTCATCTCGGCAAGGAAGAAATATAGTAACAGGTGGCTTACGAGCTAAACTAGAATTAAAGGTGAAAAAAAATAACTTAACGAGGCGATTAAGGGGACAAAGCCTAGTCTTGAAATCATGGAAGTTTAAATGGGAACGTGTGGCACTGGAAAATCAAGACTAGGCGTGGGTGCTGAGGTTCAAAATGAAAAAGATTAAGGTCATTAAGGTGATTTCTTCACACGTCCGTGGTTCCTTAGTGATGCCACTATATTTATAAATTATAAAGATGAGGGTTCATGGTTCCTTAGTGATTAAGGTGATTCTCAACCCTTAAATTAATGATGACGCCTGGAACGTCGAAATGGTGGTGTTTCAAGGATTCGATTTTTTCTGGTATCGGGAAGCAAGAACCTTAGAGCTGGCCATTTAAAACAATAATGGTATTGGACCAAATTGATCATGTTAGAGTCATAGCGACCAGATCTACATGGTGAAATCAAGTTTGTAGGAAACAAAGCCGTTGGAATTTCGAAGGAAAATAAAACGCCTGTTTCAATTTAAACGAAACAAAAGCAGCACGGTCAACTGCGAACCAAGGTGAGTAAACTCACTAACTCTGCCTCGTTTATATTTTTATATAAACGAGTTTTAAATTTATTTTATACTGTGTGATGGTTGCTTGATTGAATAGTTGATAAAATTGGTTGATAGGATTACATCGTTAATCGATTATTAGTTTGGTTATTTTCATATTGTTGTGAAATAATATTATTGATGTTACTAACATATGTGGATGCAGGGGAACAGGTTGGAGGGATCCAACATGATTCCTCAACATTTTATTTACTGTTTTATTTGATTGTGATATATGAGGTGTTATATAACCCATGATTTGGTATGTTGTGTTTGGTTTACCTTGACCCTAGAAACCTGGTATTTTGGTATACCGTAAAATAATTTCGAATATAGGAAATGAAATTTGAATTTAAAAAAAATCTATTTCCAAAATAGAAATGTAACTTCGAATAGAGTTTAAATTTAAAAGCATGTTAATGAAGTAAAGTATTTAAGAAGTTGTTTACAAACGAGATTATAAATGAGGTGAATTATTTATCATTGGATAAATTTAAAAATAAATTCAAAATTTGAATTTATATGGGAAAGTAGGAATCGACTTTTGAAACCAATATTTGAAGTGAGATTAAACTTAGCAATTATTAAGGAAATTTTAAATGAGATTTTGAATGATTGGAAAATAAAGGAAATAAGACTTATAAATAATTCCGAATAGAGGTTATAAATAAAAATTGGGTTTAAGATATTTTTATAAGTATGAATCAAATGGTATATAAAGGAAATATATTCACAATTAAAGTGAATAATGACTTAAACCAAGTATTTTGGAAATGAAATTTCTATAAAGGTAATTTAGATTTGAAATATGATTTCAAATTGGAATTTGATTGAAAAGGGAAATGGATGAACGTTTAAAAGGGAACCGACTAGTTTTACTCCAAAAAGGGGGAATTATAAAATGAATTATATTTTGTAAAGTGGAATAGTTATAAAGGAATTGGAAGGATAAATTCAATGATGAATTTGAAATTTGAATTTACCTGAAATGGTAAATAAATTCTGAAGTTCAGAATATAAATCGAATACAGAGTATTCGAATGAGAGTTGTTTATTGGAATTCGAATATATCGAAATTAGGGAAGTAGTTATTTACTTCCGTTGAATCAAATTTAATCGTTATTTATTTATTTATTTATTTACTTATTCATTTCAATAAATAAATACATGTTGCATTTTGATAAACCAGATATTTGTAGACAGCGATTTTAACGCTGTTGTTATAATATATGTTTTGTAAATCTAAACCGCGATTTTAACGCTGCCGTTATAATAACTGTTTTAACAGCGATCTTATTGCTATTGTTATGATAAGTGTTCTAAAATTCTAAACAGCGATTGTAACGCTGTTGTTAAAAGTAATGTTTTATAAATCAAATATTTGGAAACAGCGCTTGTAACGCTGTTGTTAAAATGAAATGAATTGGTCAACGAGAACTTAAGAAAGGGAATTCGAAAATATTTTCCGATATTAATAATGTATATTTTATGAATATAGAAAATAAGGATTCGTGAATATTTAGAAATGTTTCCTAACCGGAATAAGAGATATTTTCTAGAATAAAGGAATTAAAATATTGAAAATGTTTTTCAAAGAATCGAGAGAGGAAATCGAGCTTCAAAAGTATACGAAAGATGGGAAATGGGAATTGTAAATGATAATATAATAAGGAATGGATTCAAAGGGGCAGATACTGATGGATGATTGATCAATCGAATTACTACCTGGAAATAAGATCGTTGGTTGTACACTTATTTTTCTTTGATAGTTAAATCACCGACTATCAAAGTTTTTGACCATTTTTCCGTTATCAATACGGAGAGATTGGGATCAGATTCATTATCTGGAAACCACTCTGTATGGACGTTAGCGTTGCAATCGAATATGATGAAGAAAATTGAAGATGGAGTTATGCAAGGGCTACCCTGTTTACGGGATAGTGCCTTCGGTTTGTCCAGTCCCAAGACAACGTGAATGGACGAATGTCTGACAGAGTATATCTAACGAATCGCGTAAGTTGATCTCTTCAAATGTACTTACGTTTGGTGGCAGGAACTCGTTGTCTTAGCTTTATACCCATGGTATTTTTGGGGAAATCAATTTGTAATTTGGCGGGTGTGACGATGTGGCATTCAAAGTGAATGGTGGCCAGATGTTCTGGAAGATAATTCAAACCTCAAGCCTCACAACACGGAATTTGACAAAAATCGGGCAGGCAGCATGGCTAAGTGGGTTGCACCCATTAGGCTGTATAATCACCTATCTAGAGAAATTCCATTTGCTCTTTAATCTATCGATGTTGTCCCTTTCGGGAAACGGTTGCTGATCCCAACCGTTGGTGATATACATTCGATACACTCAAGCGAAATGAGTGGTCGGTCATGTGTGGGCCAGGTTGCAAGACATTCTTGTTGAACCTAGGGTATTTGCCTCTAGAGATACACTATCGGTAGGTGGTCCCATACCTTGTCATGTTGGAAATCCAATCTCCAATAAGCGCCCTGCGGTTTTTGATTTAATATTATATATGGAGCGTGAGATGCAAGCGTTCTGCTATATTTCTATTTATTTGATTTAGGCACTAGTGTAATATCACTGGATTTGATATCAAAAATATTTTTTGTTATCGTAAGGTAAAAACCATCCGTGTTTATGTGTGGATCGGTCTTACGATTATCATTGCTTTTGAAAGGATTTTGAAAGTTAAACAAATGGTTGGAGTTTACTCACACCAGTCCCATGATTGACCTAGAGTTTATTTTGTTTTTTTCCCTAAACTCTTGGGTGCCCAAATTTGTACGGGCAGTCAAGTAGTCGGGATTTTTCAGATTTGCTTGGAGGAGCTTGAAGCAGGAGGCTTCACCAGTTAGCTGTAGACTATCATATTTCCGCTGTGTACTGTTTATGTATCTGGAAACAGGTGTTTATAACTGTTCCAGAGATAACCGTTGTGCTCTGATAATGGTTGCATATAAAGTTACTTATTTGTATTTCAAAGTTATGTTATCTAATATATTTTATTCGTTCCGCTGTGAATTTGTGATCTTCGTTTTCTTCTATTCTATTATTTCTTTCTTTCTATTCCTCATCCTCTAACTACTTTCTTATAATGATTCGTATTTCTATGCATTTGGGTTGGACGTGTGGCGTTATTAGTCGACTCAAAGAGTACGTAAATTTGGGTCGTTACAAATATACTGGATTGATATAGAATCACACTCTAGTCGCCTAGAGATGATACTGATAATTGAAGCTTCATCATCAGTGTTTATGTTCGAGTTTCGAAAGTGGGATATATATATATTTTAAATTGACTAGTGTGAGAACCAAAACTAGATAGGATATATTGCTGTGATTTACACTAAAAATATGATTTTCGAATACATAAAAAAATTATATGATTGAAATGCTAATCAACTAATTGATTGCTGGTTGTGTTGTGTGATTATTAGTTAACTAATAAAACCAAAATGTGCATGAAAGGAAAATTTAGCCAAATTGAATCAAATTGAACTGAAAAGAAAATTGGTTGCATTTGCATATATGTACATGTATATCTATTGAACAGGTCATAGCAAGGAAGCTAGATAAGAGGAATAAAATTGTACGCCCGATAAATAGGTACATGTTTATTGTATTTCTTGGGGTTTGATGATTTTATGAGCCGATTGGCTAGCCACTTGGCTTTTTCTTTTTCTTCTTGAGATGAGAGGGCCTATGTGGCGGTTTGGGGATTTTCCCGATGCTCCCCGTACAAAGGAGGTTATGGCGAAATTTTTCGAAAATTTAGGGAGTTTGCCAAATATTTGAAAATTTTGAAAAGTTCTTAGAAACTGAAAAGTTGAAGAACTTAAGCGGTAAGGAAAATAATGAGAGCTGAGTTGATTAGTAAAACAACTTTCAGCTCTGTTCCTTTTCGAGGACGAAAATATTTTAAGTGGGGGAGATTGTGACAACCTGGATTTTCAGAACCAATTTAAAATTTTTATTTTTGCGATTTTAATAGATTTTGATTATTTAAAATGGTTTATTTTAAATAATAATGACTAAAAATATTTTTTTGATGAAGTTAAAACGTATAAATTTATTTTAGTTATAAAACGAGCCTGAAATGGCGCGGTACTTTGAAAATTCGATTTCTAATTTCAATTTGATATACAGAATTCAATATAAGTCAGAATTGGACAAAACAAGAAATTTTTGAATCTGATTAATAATATCTATTTATTGAACGTAAGAATTTGAGATTCCACTTTATAAAATAAAAGTTATGTCTAGTTTAAAATTAGAAATAGTCGCTATGGAATTTATATATATTTAAATATAATATATAGCCCTTAAAAATAGCCATTTTGCAAAAGACCTCCATTTTAGATGAAACCACTTTTGTTGGATCCGGAATGTCAAATTATTGCTAGATTCCAATTTTCATAATTTTTGGAACTAGTATGTGAGCGTGGCACACTTAAACGTGTTTGACCAATTTCAGTTGAATTTAATCAACTGGAAAATGGCCATTTTTCAAACGGTCTTCAAATTCGACGAAATTAATTTTGTTAGGACCGTATCATCAAAACATAGCCAGATTTATTTTTCTGGAATTTTTCGGGTCAGTATGTGACCTCGGTAAATTAAAATGTACGTTTAAATAAAATATATTGATTTATATTTTAATTTAAAGAAAAACTGATCGAAATAGTCGAATTGGCTTGCGAAAGATATCCATTGTGTTCGGAATGGGGTGATTAGTTAGGGGCAACAATCGTTGGGTCTCGTTTTGAGATCGAATGAAAAAGTTACCTTTTGGAGATAAATTAAAATAAATATATATATTTTATTATATACTCTCACCTCTCCCTTCTCTCTCATACCCGTTCATTCAGATCGAAAAAAAAGAGGAAACCGATGCTGGCCTAACACGTCGCCCCTCCTTCCCATCCACCGCGCCGCCGGTCGCTCTCCCCCAGGCATCGTCGATCACCAACCGCGGCCCCCTTCCTCTCCTTCCTCTCTCCTCTTCTAACTGCGAATGTGGCTCCCCAAACCAGCAACCACCCACCGCCTCAGGCCATGCTAGGCCCGCCACCGCCATCCCTGGTCCCACTACTACCCGCAGACCTCCGGCGACCCCCCTCTTTTCTCTCTCTTCTCTCTCTCTACTCCCCACTCAAAAGCCTTACCCCAATCCTCCAAAAACCGACGCTCCAGTCCAATGTGGGCCCGTCACCGCCACATCTCCGACCACCTGACCATCCCTCAGCCTCCCCCGACCACCTCATCCCCCGGTGAGTGTTTAATTTCGAGTTTTATATGTTTATGCAATTAAAAGTATGATTTTTATTTATGTGAAGTAGAGATAAAAATATGATCTTTATTCGTATGAAAGGCATGATTTTTATTTATAATAAATATATTATTTTTATTACGAAGAAGCGAGATAAATATTTGATTTTTTTATATAATGTTTTTATTATGATGAAAAATGCGATTTTTATAATGTAAGAAGTGATTTAAAAATACGATATATATATATATATTTGAAATAAAAATATGATTCTTATTATATGAATAGCAGAACATAAATGTGATTTTTATACGAATGATATAAGAATAAAAATATGAGTTTTAGTTATATATATAGCGATGTTAAAAACATGATTTTTAACATATACCGCGTGAAACAGATCTCATTGGAAACACGGCGAAGATTTTCTACATATGAAGAGTCGCGACATTTGGTTTAGCTTCTAGTTGAGAACTTCTCACTTTAAATTCTATTTTCTAGTTAAATATATACTAGATGCAAACGGTGCTTAGCAGCACCCGACACCCATTATCCACAAACCATAGACGACTTGTTTGATTGTATTGTGTTGTGAAATGGATTGTGATTGTGTTGTGGAATGGAAATAAAATATTCATGTGTTGGAATAAATATTTTATAGTTAAAAATATAACTTTTAACGTGTATATAAATAAAACAAATATTCATTTACAAATCAGATGATTTGTTTATATACACCCATTTGACTGATATGGATTGGGACAATAAATTTTACACGTCGCCCAACTGACCAAATAAAATATGTGTTTGTTGATTTGAAACCCCACATGGGTATTGGGATGATATTTGACGTACACTAATTCCAATAATTAGTTGTATGTCAATCGATGGGCTGACATGCTGTGATGAGCGTTAATTATTTATTTTTAACGCTTGTACAGTTGTGAGGTGCACTCTGGATGATGGTTGATTGTTTATCATTACTGTTATTTACATGCGTTGTATGATATCCATATATATCACATTATATGGTAATTTACTGTGTCTAATTCCAATTCAGAAGTAGAAGAATATTTTAGAGTAACGAATATTTTAAAATAACGAATATTTTAAAATAATATTCAGTAAATGATTAAAATCTGATTTTAATGTCCGATTTTGGATGTACACGAAAATATTGAAATATATAAAGTCGTGTTGATTAGATATGCTCCATTTTGACGCAAATGATATTTATATCGATTTTATTCATTTTTATAATGAATACCGAAAAGGAAGTGATTTCAAAATCTAATGTTTTGAAAATATTATCATTATATAATAATGATATGGAATATTCAATTTTGATTTAAAATTGAAAATGAAGTTGAAATCATTTTTTAAAACGAAGTTAAAACGATTTATAAAATACGTTTGAACGAAATATATATATATATATATATATATTAAATGGTCTGAATAGAACGTGCCGCGACTGTTCGCCAATTTCGACCATTGACTTCGCGTTGACTGTACGGGAGATCTGACCGTCGGATTCTCCTAAACCCGGAACCGTTAGGTTCGTATCGAAAAATGCTTTCCAAAGAATATAAGAGATTAGAAATCTAATGGTTGGATTTGGAATTTTGTCCAAATCAAATTTGGAATAGGTCGCTGTAAGTGCACTTCGGTGGCCGTTATTGGAAACCGACTGTACGGGCGTTAATAAAATTATAAAAAATATTAATAATTTGTGTAAAATCATAATAAATGATTTGGAAAGAATTGGGGTGAAAAATTCCATATTTGAAATGATAAAAATATACTTTTATCAAAATGAGCTAGTTATTAACTAGATTTGAAATCCAATAATTTTTAAGTAAAATAAATTGGAATGGTTTGGAATGGAAATAATCTTCAGAATATTTCGGTATTGGATTCCGTGATTATAAAGATATTGTTATGGGAATTTGGAAGATACAAATATCGTTATTCCCAATACGATATCCGTTAGTTTCAGAATTTGATATTTAATATAAGCCGATATAATTTCTATTCAGAGCCTTGTATTTAATATCGAATTGGATCTTGGGTTTGTCGTGAATGGTGTCTTTATTAACACTGTTCTTAAACCCAGTAGAGAAAAGATTAAATCTTTTTAGTAAGATTTAATGAAGTTTTCCAATTAATTAATATTTAATTGGAATTAAATAAAAGAATTTGATTTTGGGTTTATCGTGAACTGTGTTTTAAACGACATTCGTTTTTTAACTCAAATTAATAGTGAAATAAGATTTGGAATGTATAAATCTTTTTATCAAGATTTATTGGAAATTTTCCAAAGTAAAGTTTTCCAATTTAATAAAATAAATTGGAATGGAATGGAATTCGATTTGGTAATAATCTAAGCGAGCTTTTGTGGAGGAAGGCCGTTACTATATATGGAATTTAAAAGGCTTTGCCGTTATTCCATTTATATTATCGGTTGGATACGGAAGTTTATATCGATTATATATATTGATCTGTTTTCTGTGAAGATTCCATAATGAATGGAATGTGAATTTGGATTTATTGTGAATTGTGTTTTAAATGACATTAGTTCTTTAACCCAGCTAGAGATAAGATTAATTTCTTAACTTGAATAATCATTAATATTGATTTTTAGGAAGATTAAAACTAAGTGGAGTTTTAATGAATCTTTAATTAGATTGAAATGTGAATGTGATAATTTAAATTATCAAATTTGGGGAGAGATCGAGAATGGAGTATCACCAATTTTTCTCCAAGCGATAGTTAAATCATTAACTAGATTTGAACGTGAAATGGTAATTAATATTTTCCGATAACACTGTGGTGATAGATATGGAGTATCACCAGTTTTTCTCCATAGGATAAATATGTTAGGATTGGAAAATAAAATAAATGATTACTTCAGTTTGGTTTGCTAATCCCTACTAGTTTGCATAAACCTTAATATGGTTTAAAATTGTGAAAAGAATATTCTGCATTGGAATGAGGCATATATTGTGTGTTTATATCACTTGATTATAGTATACGCGGGTTATTCGGAAAGGCCGGGTTTATACCCATTCTGAATAACTGGCTAAACGATATATCGAAGATGATGATGGTGGTTAAAGACCGGAGGTCTTCACATCGTTTGGATGATTCCTGATGATCTTTATTGGGCTGTATACCCAAGACGAGGGAATAAGTTGGTGATCGTCCAGACGTACTTGGAGATCGACGGATATGTGAGGGCCTCTCTCCTGTATTGGACATATAGGAAAAAGGTGCCCGGTTTCATTCAGACCGAGAACGGACTTGTAAATGGATAGTGTGTCTGACGTTGTATTCCTTTATACTATACTAGTTGATCTCTGCTAAATAAATATCTGTTTGGTGGCGGAGAATTTATTCTCTTGCTTAACACCCTTCTCTGAGACGTATGAGCTTAGAGGTTATATATTGGTGGAAATCAGTTGGTACAATATATATTGACAACGTGACATGCTGAGTTGCATGGATCAAGGCTTTTGTTGAAAAGAAGAGTCTTGTGGTTGATGATCAAAGCACGGCCTGTATAGCATAACTTTGTGTAGCGTAAATTCGCGAGCCTCACACCTCGGTATGAGTCAAAAATGGGATAAGGACCGTTGGGAAACACGACGTTTCTTTCTAGCTATGGGCGGTGTCAGCGTTTAGCAAGCCCTGACATTTATATAATTTTTACCTATGTGGTTGTTGGAATGCGAGGCGCCTCAGATATATCGGCTACTGCGGGAGCTGATGGATATAGGTTTGCTAGGACAGGGAAACGTGTGTTCAGGAATAACTAATCCTCAAACGTAATGGAGGACCGACCCAACCGATTCTAAGCGTTTACTGCGGGAGATCCTGAGGCATTTGCTAGAGCGTCTCGAAGTCGGCGAGGGCGATCCTTTGCCTCGACTCATGACGAAAATCCAGTTTCCAATACGTGACATTTCAGTTTTATTTGTAGAGCGTAGTATGGAGACATAGTTGCATGGGATGCTATGCCGTCTATGATTGATACATTTATATTTGAAATTGATTTCATCACTTATAGTAATAATAAAAGATTAAATTTCGCGTATCAAGCATTATTTGGCTATTATAAGGTAAAACCTTATCCTCCGGCTTGCGTTGCATTGTGTGATGGGACCTGGGTCTTATAATAGCTTCATTGTTCTTTATTTAGCATTGCGCTATTTGTTTTATGCACTGATATTCTTGGAAGGAAACACGTTCCGTGTTATATGGCATGGTCCCTTGATTTACTCTGTTTATAAAGTAAAGTTTTGAATGACTGTTTTAGTTCTCACACCAGTCACATGACTGACTTGGAGTTTATTGTGTTAACCTAAACTCTGGGTGCCCTTATTTTTCACACAATCAGCTAGTAGTTTTGGTTTTGCAGATATTTTATTCATAGGATCCTGGATTTACAGCTGGAACTATACTCGGAAAGCTCTGTATCTGTGTATTTCTTTTAGTTGTGTTATGTATTATTTTTCCGCTGCTTTATAATTTAAATCTCTGATATTTCTCAAATGTATATATATATATATTTATTCATACTCTGGAATATTCTTGTTCTTTGATGTAATTGTTGCAACAAGCAATGAAATTTTCTCCTGTTTGCGTTCCGATTTGTCCTATTCTCATTACAATCCGTTCTTTCCTTTACGGGGAAGTTCGGGTCGTTTCATTATTCCAAAGATGATGGTTGGGTGGGTCAGGTTAAGATATGAGAGGTAATAAAATACCCAAACTTGAATGGCTTCATTTTTATCCAAGGAATAATATTAATGTATTAGTATGAGATCAACAACGGATTTTGAAAATTTAATCTTTATTTCCTTAAATGAGTTAATACGTAAAAGACAAATGTCTTAGAAGTTAAATGAATTGATTTAGGCTCTAAAGACCCACTAACGGTAAATTAGAAATGAGAAACCGTATCATCTTGTTTAAGTACGTTTTTATATTGGAGGGTTAAGTATGTGAACGTTTTGGTTATAAGAAACTTAAAATTTAATCAATAAAGGACTAATTAAATAAGGCTTAGTGATTAGTATAGGATATACACCATTGATTGTTGTATGTGTGTGTTGTTTGATAGTTAAATAAATGACTATAAATCTTGACCATAGATCCTATTTTGAAAATATCCAAGGGAAACACGTGAGTTATACAATACAATCATCCCGGTTAATGATTCATTATGCGTAAGAACCCTGTTTTGATCTCCTAGAACATGTGATAAGGAAATCCATCTACCAATGCCTAGGAAATGAACTCCGCTCTTATCCTTGTATTTTTATTCTCTAAAGAACCAGGGTTAGCTCACTGAAAACTATTGGTAGTCATTTTGAAGAGACTAGGACTGGGTCAAGTATCCAGAAACCACTTCGATCCAACTGAACGGTGAATGTAAAACATATTGAAGATGATGAAATCAAGGTTATCTTGAAGATTTGAGTTGAAGCTGAAGACATTCGAGGTGGAAAAGACTACTTCGTGGTTACCTTTGGAAAGCTACCAGAATATATATTATACCCATGGTCCTAACATTTCTGAAATCTTTGTATTGCAAGGATTACTTGTTACTAATCCTAGGGATTTTTCTCAACAGGATGTAGTAAAAAAGTACCTTCAATTTGTTCTATTCTTCGACAACTTTTATGGACGGAAGTCAGACATTGCATTTCTTAGTTCATGTACATTGATTTTTACAAATGTACATCTGTAACAACCCGGAAAATGCGAGCCAGTTTGAAATTTTTATTTTGGCAATTTTAGCGAATTCAGATTATTTAAAATGAATTATTTTAAATAATAACGACGAGAAATTTATTTTGAATATAATTCGAACGTATATATTTATACGCGTCGTCGTTAGAATATAAATATTTATATATAATTATAAATAGAATTGAAAATGGCGCGGTAGTTCGATAATTCGATTTCAAACTTCAATTGAATGTACCGGGTGCAAAACAATCCGGATTTTAGTGAAACCAAAAACATTAGGATCTGATTGATAATATCTTTCCAACGAATCCGAAAAATCAAGATTTCATATCAGGAATCGAAAGATATGTCCAGTTGAAAATTCTGAATAGTCGCTATGGAATTCAGGCCCTTAAAAATGGACATTTTGCAAATGACCTCGGATTTCGACGAAACCAGTTTTGTTGGGTCCGTGATGTCAGGTTATTGCTAGATTCCAAATTTCATAATTTTTCGAATCAATATTTGAGCGTGGCAAAGAAAAACGCGTTTGACCAGTTTCAGTTGATTTTAATCGACTGGAAATTGGCCATTTTTCTAACGGTCTCAGAATTCGACGAAACTAGTTTTGTTAGGACCGTATAGTCAATACGAAGCTAGAAAATATTTTTCTGAAATTTTTCTAGTTAGTATGTGACCCCGGTAATTTGAAATGTACGTTCAAATTTGAAAATTAAATGTTTTATACTTTAATTTGCGGGACAACTGACTGAAACAGTCGAATTGGCTAACGAAACATATTCCATTGTGTCTGGGATGGGGGTAATTAGCTAGGGGCGACAGTCATTGGGTTTGGTTTCGAGTTCATACGCAAAAACCTACTTTAATGAATTAAATAATAATAATAATAATAATAATAATAAAAAAAAAAAAAAACAAACTTCTCCCTCCTTAAAACACTCTGGCCCCCCCCCCCCGTCCATTCATTTCAAACAGAACAGAAAAAAAAAAAAGAAAAAAAAAAAAAAGAAAGGGCGACAGGGGGGCGGAGCGCCGCCCCACCATCCACCGCGCCGCCTCCCTCTCGCACAGTTCCCCCCCCCTTCATCTCCGCCCTGCTCCGACGCGAGACCCTCAAGCCCGACCCCCCCCCTCCAGGCGCCAGGCGCCGCGAAACCCACAACCGCCCCCCCCAGGAGCTGCTCCGACCACCCTCCGCCACGAGCCCCCCCCACTGACGAACGGAGAAGCCTCCCCCCTGTAAGTCCCCTTTCTGTTTTTTTTATTTTTATTATTTACTTTTTCTGTTTTTTTTAGTAATTTAAAACTAATTTTTTTTAAAGTAATTTAAAACTGATTTTGTAAAATTATAAAAATAAAAACTGATTTGGTTTTAAAATAAGAATAGCATGGTTTCTAACATATAAAAATATGATTTTTATATGATTAATAGAAATATAAAAATATGAATTTTACATATATGATTTTTGATTTTTGGAAAAATAAGTTTCTGTGATTGTAAAGAAATTTAAAAGGTTTAAGAAGATTTTTGTTTTTAAGAGGTTTAAAAAGATTTGAATTTTTAAAAGGTAAAAGATTTGAATTTTTAAAAGGTAAAAGGATTTGAACTTTAAAAAGTAAAAGAAAAGATTAGATCTTTGAAATGGAAAAGGCGGAAACTTTGAAATAAAAATTCGATTTTTATATATTGAACTTTGAAATAAAAATTCGATTTTTATGTATTGAACTTTGAAATAAAAATTCGATTTTTATATATTGAACTTTGAAATAAAAATTCGATTTTTATATATTGAACTTTGAAATAAAAATTCGATTTTTATATATTGAACTTAGAAATAAAAATTCGATTTTTATATATATAGTGGCCTTGGGCAACGAAGGTGACAAAAAGGCGAAACGACGAAGACTTCTCCAAATGAAGAGCCGTGGAGCTAGGATAGCTATCAGTGAGAATTTCTCACCTTTCAATTCTTTTTCTAGATATATATATATACTAGGATGCAGACGGTGCTTAGTAGCACCCGACACAATCGTCCACAGACCATGGACTTGTTTGTTTGGCTGTTTGGTTATTGATTGTGATATTGGTTTGAATGTGGTTTGTGGTGTGAAAAATCGAATCGATAAATTGGTTAGGATTAGACGTGCGCCGTTATAAGGCGAAGGAGTAAGGCTAGGTTAGACCCTTACTCCAAAGTTTGTGGTTTGCATAACGAATTGATTTGATTGATGTGTGAATGGCGTGGGCCTTCACTAGACCGGGGATAAGGCTAGGCCTTGTCCCGTTTCTAGTATCGTGCCGTTATGCCGCCGAAATTTTCTAAAATAAGTTAGAAAAATAAAATTAGCATTTTATTTAACGAATGAACTGAATATAAATTCATATGTTAAAATAAAATGTGTTATCGTTAAAAATATAATTTTTAACGTGAATGTGAATAAATAAATATTCATTTACAAACCAGACGGTTTGTTTATGTACACCTATTTGAATGACGTTGATTGGGTCGATAAATTTTACACATCGCCTAACTGCACAAATAAAATATGTGTTTGATTGTTTGAAACCCCACACGGGTGTTAGGATGAAATTTGAAGTTCACTCATCCTGATTTATTAAATATGTCGATCGATTGATTGACAAGCTGCTATAAGCGTTAAATGTCTATATTTGATGCTTATACAGTGTAGTGCACTTTGGTTGATGGTTGATTATTCATCGTTGTTGATATATACATGTGTTGTAGAAAATCCATATAATTAACATTATATGGTAATTGATTGGGCCTCATTCCAGTTTCGAGAAAAATAGAAATATTTGAAATAGAAATATTTGAAATAGAAATATTTGAAATAGAAATATTTGAAATAGAAATATTTGAAATAGAAATATTTGAAATAGAAATATTTGAAATAGAATATTTGAAAATAGAAATATGTGAAGCCGTGAGGATTAGATTGACGCCATTTTGACGTGAACGATATTTATATCGATTTTATTCATTTTAAAATGAATATTGAAACGTGATTTCGAAATCGAATATTTTGAAATGAATTGAATTGAAAACGATTTCGAAATGAATTGAATTGAAAACGATTTCGAAATGAATTGAATTGAAAACGATTTCGAAATGAATTGAATTGAAAACGATTTCGAAATGAATTGAATTGAAAACGATTTCGAAATGAATTGAATTGAAAACGATTTCGAAATGAATTGAATTGAAAACGATTTCGAAATGAATTGAATTGAAAACGATTTCGAAATGAATTGAATTGAAAACGATTTCGAAATGAATTGAATTGAAAACGATTTCGAAATAAATTGAATTGAAAACGATTTCGAAATGAATTGAATTGAAAACGATTTCGAAATAAATTGAATTGAAAACGATTTCGAAATGAATTGAATTGAAAACGATTTCGAAATAAATTGAATTGAAAACGATTTCGAAATGAATTGAAAACGAATTCAAATTGAATTGAAAGCGATTTCGAAATAAATTGAATTGAAAACGATTTCGAAATGAATTGAATTGAAAACGATTTCGAAATGAATTGAATTGAAAACGATTTCGAAATGAATTGAATTGAAAACGATTTCGAAATGAATTGAATTTTAAAACGATTTCGAAATGAATTGAATTGAAAACGAATTCAAATGGAATTGAAAGCGAATTGAAATGAATTCAAATTGAATTGAAATTTGAATTGAATAGAAATGAATTTTGAAACGAATTTATAAAGAAGAATTCAATTTTGATTTGAATTGAAAAGGAAGTTGAAATTGCTTTTGAAACGAATTTAAAACCATTTATATAATTCGTTTTAAATAGTAATCGACGAAATATATATTATATATATTATATATATAATATAATGGCCTGAATAGAACGCGCCGCGCTGCGGCAGTTCGCGAATTTCGATCATTTGTTTCAAACGGACATTACGGGAGATCCGACCGTCGGATTCTCCTAAAACCGGAACCGTTGGGTTCGTATCGAAAAGAGCTTTCTAATGAATGTTAGAAATTTGAAATCTAACGGTTGGATTTGGAGATACGTCCAAATCAAATTCGAAAAAGGTCGCTGTAAGTGCAGTTCGATGGCCGTTAATGGAAATCGACCGTACGGGCCTTGATAAAATTATTAAAAATAGTAATAATTTGTGTAAAATCATAAGAAATGATTTGTGAAAGTTTGGGATGAAAAACTCCATATTTGAAAAGATAAAAATAGATTTTTATCGAAATGAACTAGTTTTGAACTAGAATTATAATTCTATTTATTTTTAAATAAATAAATTGAATTTGAAATGGTTTTGAAAATAACCAAAATTTCCAATGATTGCATTGGAGTGGATTTGAATCGAAATTGTCTTCGGAATATTTCGATGTTGGAATTCGTGATATTACAGGTGTTGTTATGGAAATTTGAAAGATATATATGTATATCGTTATTTCCAATACGACATTTGTTAATCGTAGAATTTGATATTGAATATAGGCCGATATAGTTTCTATTCAGAGCCTTGTATTGAATATCGAATGTGATTTGGGTTTGTCGTGAATGGTGTCTTCACTAACACTGTTCTTGAACCCAGTTGAGAAAAGATTAAATCTTTTTATTTAGATTTAATGAAGTGTACCAATTAAATGATATTTAATTGGAATTGAATTGATATTGATTTTTGGGTTTATCGTGAACAGTGTTTTAAATAACACTTGTTCTTTAACCCGATAATTAATGGGATGTGACTTTGGGTTTATCGTGAACCGTGTTTTAAATGACACTGATTCTTTAACCCAGTCACAGATTAAAACTAAGTGGAGTTTTAATGAATCTTTAATTAGATTGAAAAGATCGAGAATGGAGTATCACCAGTTTTGCTCCAGGCGATAGTTAAATCTTTAATTAGATTTGAATGTGAAATTTAGAAACTAACTGGCGGTTAGCCAAGCAGAATGGTTTTCTGGATATTGATCTGATGTTGGTTTCGGCCTTCGGGGTTAATATTTGGGGAATTATTCTCTTGATTAATTTACGGTTAGTGACTAATGAATTGGAATGAGGCGTATGTTGTGTTTGTGTAACACTTTTATAATATATACGCGAGTTATTCGGAAAGACCGGGTTTATCCCATTCTGAATAACTGATACGACGATAAGTCGAAGATGAAGACGATGGTCGAAGACCGGAAGTCTTCACGTCGTTTGGGTGATAACTGATGATCTTGATTGGGCTGTACACCCAAGAAGATGGAAACAGTTAGTGATCGTCCAGACGTACTTGGAGATCGATGGATATGCGGGGTACTAGGTGCCTCCGGTTTCGTTCAGACCCAGAACGGACTTGTAAATGGACTGTGTGTCTGACATCGGATTTCATTCTGTGTGACTGATATCGGTTGCATAGGATGGCTTGCCTGTGTGGCATGCTAAGATGCAAATGATCGAGGCTTCTGTTGAAAAGCAAAGTCTTGTGGTGATGATCAAAGCACGGCCTTTGTGGCGTAGCTTTGTGTAACGTTTACCTCGCGTGTTTCACACCCGGTATGAACCAAAAACGGGAGACGGACCTCAGGGAGGGCATGCGTTTCTTTCTAGCTAGAAGTGGCGTCAGTGGTTTTACACGCCCTGACGAGTTTGACTTATGTGGTTGTGGTTGTTGCGAGGCGCCTCGGTTATATCGGTTTCGGCCGAATGCATTCTGGTCGGCTGACGGACCAGACTTACACCCCATAGGGTGGGGAGACGTATTGTTCAGGCATAATAATCCACTCCGTGTGGACCGGCCCTGACGATCCAAGGGGCAGTTGCGGCTGTTCCTGAGGCTCGGGCTAGACAGTCTCGAATCGGTTGAGGACTATCTTTTGCCTCGGTTCATAGAAGGAAATCCAATTTCCAAATACGTGACTTTGCGGTTTTATTTGTAAACCTATATATGGCGACATGATATATGGTACCCATGCCGCCTATGATTGATACTTATGATTTGAAGTTGTTTTATGCACTATGCACTTATTATAGTATCAAATGATTTGTTTTAAACGTATCAAGCATTCTTTGGCTGTTATAAGGGAAAACCCTATCCCCCGGCTTGCGTTGCATTGTGTGATAGGACCTGGGTCTTATAACAGCTTCATCTTTCTTTATTTAGCATTGCGCTGTTTGTTTTATGCACTGGTATTCTTGGGAGAAAACCCGTTCCGTGTTATACGGCGTGGTCCCTTGATTTACCTAATGATTTGAAATAAAGATTAATAACTGTTTTAGTTCTCACACCAGTCACATGACTGACCTGGAGTTTATTGTTTTAACCTAAACTCTGGGTGCCCCTATTTTCGACACGGGCAGCTAGTAGTTTTGGTTTTGCAGATTTATATTCACAGGATCCTGGGTTACAGCTGGAACGATATCCGGAAAGCTTTGTATCCGTATATCTCATTCTAGTTGTGTATTGTATTATTTTCCGCTGCTATGTATTTAAATGTAATTTAAATCTCTGATATTTCTGTGTGATATTCATTTATACTCTGTATATTCTTGTAATCTGATGCATTGTTGTAATATACAATGAAATGTTCTTCTGTATGCGTTCTGTTGTGGTTTGTTCTCGAACTATCCGACGCTTTCCTTTACGGGGAGGTTGCGGGTCTTTACATTTGGTATCAGAGCTTTGGTTTACAAAGCTAGAGAACAAGGCACATTGGAATCATACGAAAGAATTCATCAGATATTGGATTAGTAATATCCAATGGGAATGACTCGTTAGAGATGGGATCAGTAGTATCCTAGAACGAGTGTGAAGAGTATATTTTTAAAATGAAAACAAAGTTTAGTTTTGAAAATCTAAATCAATTATCCGTATTTGATTATTTATTTGTATGAATATGGACAATCTAATATATAATGGTTTTGTATATACGCGTCATGAACGTATATTCGAAATTTTAATATATTGGATAGATATAGAATCACATTCTAGACACCCGGAGATGGTTCTGATGATTGATCGATCATCATCCGAATTTATGTTCGAGTTTCGAAGGTGCGATTTTCTATATATTTCCTATTGATTGGTGTGAGAACCAAAATTAGATAGGGCTTATTGTTGTGATTTGGCATCAAAAAAAATCTGATTTTTGTATATGTATCAAAATTATGAATTTGAAGCTCTAATTCACTAATTGATTGATGTTTGTGTAGTTTGTTCATTTGTTTGCTAATTTTGAACCATTTAGCCTAATTGAACCGAATATTGTGTTGTATTGAAATTTGGTTGCATTTGCTTGCATATACTTGTACTTACATTGAACAGGTCATAGCAAGGAGGCTAGAGCCAGAGAATAAAATTTGTTTGCCCGACAAATAGGTACATGTTTACTACATAATTTCCTGTTTTGTTTGGGTGATGATGATTTTATGAGCCTATTGGCTAGCCGCTTGGCTTTTTCTTTTTCTTTTTGAGATCTGAAGGACCGGGGAAGCTATTTGAAATTCCCCGATGCTCCCGGTGCAGGGGAGGTTATGGCGAAATTTTTCAAAAATTTAGGGTGTTAGCCAAATTTTTGAAATTTAGAAAATTCTCAGAAACTAAAGAGTTGGAGAATGGAAGCCTGAACGAGCGTAGAGTTGAATGATCAAACCACTTTCGACTTTGTTCCTTTTCGGGGACGAAAAGTTTTAAGTGGGGGAGATTGTAACAACCCGGAAAATGCGAGCCAGTTTGAAATTTTTATTTTGGCAATTTTAGCGAATTCAGATTATTTAAAATGAATTATTTTAAATAATAACGACGAGAAATTTATTTTGAATATAATTCGAACGTATATATTTATACGCGTCGTCGTTAGAATATAAATATTTATATATAATTATAAATAGAATTGAAAATGGCGCGGTAGTTCGATAATTCGATTTCAAACTTCAATTGAATGTACCGGGTGCAAAACAATCCGGATTTTAGTGAAACCAAAAACATTAGGATCTGATTGATAATATCTTTCCAACGAATCCGAAAAATCAAGATTTCATATCAGGAATCGAAAGATATGTCCAGTTGAAAATTCTGAATAGTCGCTATGGAATTCAGGCCCTTAAAAATGGACATTTTGCAAATGACCTCGGATTTCGACGAAACCAGTTTTGTTGGGTCCGTGATGTCAGGTTATTGCTAGATTCCAAATTTCATAATTTTTCGAATCAATATTTGAGCGTGGCAAAGAAAAACGCGTTTGACCAGTTTCAGTTGATTTTAATCGACTGGAAATTGGCCATTTTTCTAACGGTCTCAGAATTCGACGAAACTAGTTTTGTTAGGACCGTATAGTCAATACGAAGCTAGAAAATATTTTTCTGAAATTTTTCTAGTTAGTATGTGACCCCGGTAATTTGAAATGTACGTTCAAATTTGAAAATTAAATGTTTTATACTTTAATTTGCGGGACAACTGACTGAAACAGTCGAATTGGCTAACGAAACATATTCCATTGTGTCTGGGATGGGGGTAATTAGCTAGGGGCGACAGTCATTGGGTTTGGTTTCGAGTTCATACGCAAAAACCTACTTTAATGAATTAAATAATAATAATAATAATAATAATAATAAAAAAAAAAAAAAACAAACTTCTCCCTCCTTAAAACACTCTGGCCCCCCCCCCCCCGTCCATTCATTTCAAACAGAACAGAAAAAAAAAAAAGAAAAAAAAAAAAAAGAAAGGGCGACAGGGGGGCGGAGCGCCGCCCCACCATCCACCGCGCCGCCTCCCTCTCGCACAGTTCCCCCCCCCTTCATCTCCGCCCTGCTCCGACGCGAGACCCTCAAGCCCGACCCCCCCCCTCCAGGCGCCAGGCGCCGCGAAACCCACAACCGCCCCCCCCAGGAGCTGCTCCGACCACCCTCCGCCACGAGCCCCCCCCACTGACGAACGGAGAAGCCTCCCCCCTGTAAGTCCCCTTTCTGTTTTTTTTATTTTTATTATTTACTTTTTCTGTTTTTTTTAGTAATTTAAAACTAATTTTTTTTAAAGTAATTTAAAACTGATTTTGTAAAATTATAAAAATAAAAACTGATTTGGTTTTAAAATAAGAATAGCATGGTTTCTAACATATAAAAATATGATTTTTATATGATTAATAGAAATATAAAAATATGAATTTTACATATATGATTTTTGATTTTTGGAAAAATAAGTTTCTGTGATTGTAAAGAAATTTAAAAGGTTTAAGAAGATTTTTGTTTTTAAGAGGTTTAAAAAGATTTGAATTTTTAAAAGGTAAAAGATTTGAATTTTTAAAAGGTAAAAGGATTTGAACTTTAAAAAGTAAAAGAAAAGATTAGATCTTTGAAATGGAAAAGGCGGAAACTTTGAAATAAAAATTCGATTTTTATATATTGAACTTTGAAATAAAAATTCGATTTTTATGTATTGAACTTTGAAATAAAAATTCGATTTTTATATATTGAACTTTGAAATAAAAATTCGATTTTTATATATTGAACTTTGAAATAAAAATTCGATTTTTATATATTGAACTTAGAAATAAAAATTCGATTTTTATATATATAGTGGCCTTGGGCAACGAAGGTGACAAAAAGGCGAAACGACGAAGACTTCTCCAAATGAAGAGCCGTGGAGCTAGGATAGCTATCAGTGAGAATTTCTCACCTTTCAATTCTTTTTCTAGATATATATATATACTAGGATGCAGACGGTGCTTAGTAGCACCCGACACAATCGTCCACAGACCATGGACTTGTTTGTTTGGCTGTTTGGTTATTGATTGTGATATTGGTTTGAATGTGGTTTGTGGTGTGAAAAATCGAATCGATAAATTGGTTAGGATTAGACGTGCGCCGTTATAAGGCGAAGGAGTAAGGCTAGGTTAGACCCTTACTCCAAAGTTTGTGGTTTGCATAACGAATTGATTTGATTGATGTGTGAATGGCGTGGGCCTTCACTAGACCGGGGATAAGGCTAGGCCTTGTCCCGTTTCTAGTATCGTGCCGTTATGCCGCCGAAATTTTCTAAAATAAGTTAGAAAAATAAAATTAGCATTTTATTTAACGAATGAACTGAATATAAATTCATATGTTAAAATAAAATGTGTTATCGTTAAAAATATAATTTTTAACGTGAATGTGAATAAATAAATATTCATTTACAAACCAGACGGTTTGTTTATGTACACCTATTTGAATGACGTTGATTGGGTCGATAAATTTTACACATCGCCTAACTGCACAAATAAAATATGTGTTTGATTGTTTGAAACCCCACACGGGTGTTAGGATGAAATTTGAAGTTCACTCATCCTGATTTATTAAATATGTCGATCGATTGATTGACAAGCTGCTATAAGCGTTAAATGTCTATATTTGATGCTTATACAGTGTAGTGCACTTTGGTTGATGGTTGATTATTCATCGTTGTTGATATATACATGTGTTGTAGAAAATCCATATAATTAACATTATATGGTAATTGATTGGGCCTCATTCCAGTTTCGAGAAAAATAGAAATATTTGAAATAGAAATATTTGAAATAGAAATATTTGAAATAGAAATATTTGAAATAGAAATATTTGAAATAGAAATATTTGAAATAGAAATATTTGAAATAGAATATTTGAAAATAGAAATATGTGAAGCCGTGAGGATTAGATTGACGCCATTTTGACGTGAACGATATTTATATCGATTTTATTCATTTTAAAATGAATATTGAAACGTGATTTCGAAATCGAATATTTTGAAATGAATTGAATTGAAAACGATTTCGAAATGAATTGAATTGAAAACGATTTCGAAATGAATTGAATTGAAAACGATTTCGAAATGAATTGAATTGAAAACGATTTCGAAATGAATTGAATTGAAAACGATTTCGAAATGAATTGAATTGAAAACGATTTCGAAATGAATTGAATTGAAAACGATTTCGAAATGAATTGAATTGAAAACGATTTCGAAATGAATTGAATTGAAAACGATTTCGAAATGAATTGAATTGAAAACGATTTCGAAATAAATTGAATTGAAAACGATTTCGAAATGAATTGAATTGAAAACGATTTCGAAATAAATTGAATTGAAAACGATTTCGAAATGAATTGAATTGAAAACGATTTCGAAATAAATTGAATTGAAAACGATTTCGAAATGAATTGAAAACGAATTCAAATTGAATTGAAAGCGATTTCGAAATAAATTGAATTGAAAACGATTTCGAAATGAATTGAATTGAAAACGATTTCGAAATGAATTGAATTGAAAACGATTTCGAAATGAATTGAATTGAAAACGATTTCGAAATGAATTGAATTTTAAAACGATTTCGAAATGAATTGAATTGAAAACGAATTCAAATGGAATTGAAAGCGAATTGAAATGAATTCAAATTGAATTGAAATTTGAATTGAATAGAAATGAATTTTGAAACGAATTTATAAAGAAGAATTCAATTTTGATTTGAATTGAAAAGGAAGTTGAAATTGCTTTTGAAACGAATTTAAAACCATTTATATAATTCGTTTTAAATAGTAATCGACGAAATATATATTATATATATTATATATATAATATAATGGCCTGAATAGAACGCGCCGCGCTGCGGCAGTTCGCGAATTTCGATCATTTGTTTCAAACGGACATTACGGGAGATCCGACCGTCGGATTCTCCTAAAACCGGAACCGTTGGGTTCGTATCGAAAAGAGCTTTCTAATGAATGTTAGAAATTTGAAATCTAACGGTTGGATTTGGAGATACGTCCAAATCAAATTCGAAAAAGGTCGCTGTAAGTGCAGTTCGATGGCCGTTAATGGAAATCGACCGTACGGGCCTTGATAAAATTATTAAAAATAGTAATAATTTGTGTAAAATCATAAGAAATGATTTGTGAAAGTTTGGGATGAAAAACTCCATATTTGAAAAGATAAAAATAGATTTTTATCGAAATGAACTAGTTTTGAACTAGAATTATAATTCTATTTATTTTTAAATAAATAAATTGAATTTGAAATGGTTTTGAAAATAACCAAAATTTCCAATGATTGCATTGGAGTGGATTTGAATCGAAATTGTCTTCGGAATATTTCGATGTTGGAATTCGTGATATTACAGGTGTTGTTATGGAAATTTGAAAGATATATATGTATATCGTTATTTCCAATACGACATTTGTTAATCGTAGAATTTGATATTGAATATAGGCCGATATAGTTTCTATTCAGAGCCTTGTATTGAATATCGAATGTGATTTGGGTTTGTCGTGAATGGTGTCTTCACTAACACTGTTCTTGAACCCAGTTGAGAAAAGATTAAATCTTTTTATTTAGATTTAATGAAGTGTACCAATTAAATGATATTTAATTGGAATTGAATTGATATTGATTTTTGGGTTTATCGTGAACAGTGTTTTAAATAACACTTGTTCTTTAACCCGATAATTAATGGGATGTGACTTTGGGTTTATCGTGAACCGTGTTTTAAATGACACTGATTCTTTAACCCAGTCACAGATTAAAACTAAGTGGAGTTTTAATGAATCTTTAATTAGATTGAAAAGATCGAGAATGGAGTATCACCAGTTTTGCTCCAGGCGATAGTTAAATCTTTAATTAGATTTGAATGTGAAATTTAGAAACTAACTGGCGGTTAGCCAAGCAGAATGGTTTTCTGGATATTGATCTGATGTTGGTTTCGGCCTTCGGGGTTAATATTTGGGGAATTATTCTCTTGATTAATTTACGGTTAGTGACTAATGAATTGGAATGAGGCGTATGTTGTGTTTGTGTAACACTTTTATAATATATACGCGAGTTATTCGGAAAGACCGGGTTTATCCCATTCTGAATAACTGATACGACGATAAGTCGAAGATGAAGACGATGGTCGAAGACCGGAAGTCTTCACGTCGTTTGGGTGATAACTGATGATCTTGATTGGGCTGTACACCCAAGAAGATGGAAACAGTTAGTGATCGTCCAGACGTACTTGGAGATCGATGGATATGCGGGGTACTAGGTGCCTCCGGTTTCGTTCAGACCCAGAACGGACTTGTAAATGGACTGTGTGTCTGACATCGGATTTCATTCTGTGTGACTGATATCGGTTGCATAGGATGGCTTGCCTGTGTGGCATGCTAAGATGCAAATGATCGAGGCTTCTGTTGAAAAGCAAAGTCTTGTGGTGATGATCAAAGCACGGCCTTTGTGGCGTAGCTTTGTGTAACGTTTACCTCGCGTGTTTCACACCCGGTATGAACCAAAAACGGGAGACGGACCTCAGGGAGGGCATGCGTTTCTTTCTAGCTAGAAGTGGCGTCAGTGGTTTTACACGCCCTGACGAGTTTGACTTATGTGGTTGTGGTTGTTGCGAGGCGCCTCGGTTATATCGGTTTCGGCCGAATGCATTCTGGTCGGCTGACGGACCAGACTTACACCCCATAGGGTGGGGAGACGTATTGTTCAGGCATAATAATCCACTCCGTGTGGACCGGCCCTGACGATCCAAGGGGCAGTTGCGGCTGTTCCTGAGGCTCGGGCTAGACAGTCTCGAATCGGTTGAGGACTATCTTTTGCCTCGGTTCATAGAAGGAAATCCAATTTCCAAATACGTGACTTTGCGGTTTTATTTGTAAACCTATATATGGCGACATGATATATGGTACCCATGCCGCCTATGATTGATACTTATGATTTGAAGTTGTTTTATGCACTATGCACTTATTATAGTATCAAATGATTTGTTTTAAACGTATCAAGCATTCTTTGGCTGTTATAAGGGAAAACCCTATCCCCCGGCTTGCGTTGCATTGTGTGATAGGACCTGGGTCTTATAACAGCTTCATCTTTCTTTATTTAGCATTGCGCTGTTTGTTTTATGCACTGGTATTCTTGGGAGAAAACCCGTTCCGTGTTATACGGCGTGGTCCCTTGATTTACCTAATGATTTGAAATAAAGATTAATAACTGTTTTAGTTCTCACACCAGTCACATGACTGACCTGGAGTTTATTGTTTTAACCTAAACTCTGGGTGCCCCTATTTTCGACACGGGCAGCTAGTAGTTTTGGTTTTGCAGATTTATATTCACAGGATCCTGGGTTACAGCTGGAACGATATCCGGAAAGCTTTGTATCCGTATATCTCATTCTAGTTGTGTATTGTATTATTTTCCGCTGCTATGTATTTAAATGTAATTTAAATCTCTGATATTTCTGTGTGATATTCATTTATACTCTGTATATTCTTGTAATCTGATGCATTGTTGTAATATACAATGAAATGTTCTTCTGTATGCGTTCTGTTGTGGTTTGTTCTCGAACTATCCGACGCTTTCCTTTACGGGGAGGTTGCGGGTCTTTACAACATCTGTTGGTGGCGGAGAGTGCAACTTATTTTAGCTTAACATCCTTTTCTAAGATGCATGAGCTCATAGGTTGTATTTTTGTGGACATCAATTAGTGATTGTCTGAATGACGATCAGACATCTGAATATGGATATGTGCCATGTATGAAAGGTAAAAACGTAGCCTCTAGCCTCAACGATCGATAATGACTAAAATATGGGATAAGCTTCAAGGCTAAGTGGGTATCACCCAAGCAGGGTATTATCACCACCTAAATCTAGATCGGATGACCCTATTGTATGTTGTGGTTGTTAATTGATCACAACCAAGGTGTGAAATATTCGGTATAATCCAGAGAGGGGTTGGCCGGTCATGATTCGCAGGGAGTCCACGTAAGGCTCTCGGTATGCTTTATCTAGAGAGGTCCCATGATAGGTGATACCCAGTGCCTTGTCTTGTACAAAATCCAAACTCCAATACGTGCTTGTCGACATGTTACTATTGGCTTTGTTTCTCGATATGACCAATATTTTTCAAAATTCAAATTTGAATTGAAATGTCTTTTTGCTACAACCATTCACTAATTCACATTTCTCTTCGCTCCTATATTTATCCTTAAACCATAAATCAATTTTGAAAATCTCTTTCATACTTCTTTACTCCTTTTCTTTCTCTTTTAAAATGTTCAAAACTAGTAATTATACTTCACCAGTTTTTCAAACAAATCAAGTCAATTCTTCTCTGATTTGACTCTACATCAAACTCCCTCCATTCTATATAAATCATAGTGTCATTCAAGGCTATACGAGAAATTGTAACCAGGGTCAAAATATCCAATTCTGCATTCTTTTTCAAAACCAATTAGAAATTCTTATTGTTGTGACTATGTAGCTCTGAATTTGGTCAGATTAATTCTGCATTGTAAAAAGCAATTGGGAGTGACTTATTTTCCCGGAAATCAATTTATATGCGTACTTATGTACCAACCCAAAATTTTAACAAACGATAATTAATTAATGGATTAATTAATTGAGGACTAAACTAATAAAATAAATATTAATCGGAAAAGTATTAAGAATTGAGTAAAATGGATTTTTCCATTGCATCTGTTATGAAGTTCTGATTCGAATAGACTATCAGTTTGCGTAAATCGAACAAGAAACGAGTAAGTTATGATCAATCAAAGTTTGAAACTAAATTAGGCAAATTAATAAACTAATAGAAAATAAATCAATAGTAAATGGGTGACCCACCTTCAAGCCTGGCTCTGGATAATTGCTTGCTCATGTATTGTTGATGTATCTTGTATGGTTTAGACTAAAAACCTAATATCTAAAGGCCTAAAATATAAATATATGATACAACGAACTTCGACAATAAATCTAATGAACCTGGACACAAAATCTACTATAAAAAGGCTACCAATCCTTACCCTTTCCCCACATTTATTCTTGTTCATCTTCTTAGCCTCCACTGTATAATATTCTGAAAATAAAATTGAGAAAAAATTTTAGGTGTTGTCAAATTATAGATTTGAAAGGATATTCTGCTTGTACTTCTTTTTCAAAAACCTTTTTCTGGATCTACAACAATTTTATTTGAGTATTATTGTGATTTTCAGATTTCTTCTAAGCTAATGTTAAAATGGATACGATAGTTGTTATAATGATTAACAATCTAAATAAAAAGGATATCTGATAGTAAAATATATTGAATTTGAAAGTATCAGTGTTTATAAGTTTAATCTTATTGTTCATTTTAATTGTTGTCAATTACATATTTATTTTTCAGTTATTAGTTGTTTACATGTATATTCTTCTTCCTCATCCCCTTTTGTCATTGTTTATTTACAACCTTATTATGCCTTTACTATTTGAATTGCATTGAATTGGAATAATCTGAAATAACATTAAAAAGGGAATTGGGCATATTGGAATTTGTGAATCATAGGCTATAAATTTGTTTTTTTTGAAAATTGGTTCTCTTTATTGCTAAAAACCAATAAAATCTCCTTTATAAGTCTCGTCAAAACCCTGTAATCCCCCTAACCTAGATGGGTGCCTTACAGGGAAAAAGGGTACTTATAAATTCGATATACATGCTAATATAACCAACATAACATAAAGAAAATGCAACATACAATAAAATAGCATAAAATAAAATAAAATCCTACATGCCAAATCAAACTGCAATGCCCAACCAAACAGGCCCATACAACATCTTCCATTAGCCGCTTGAATTCAAATTAATTCCTCGCAAAATCAACCAGTATCATTCAATTCAATTCCCCATCTACCAAGCATCTGTTCATTTCTCCCATTTTGAAAAATTTTACTGCCATTATTGCACACCAGAAGCCCAATTTCTCTCTTAATCTTCAATAGACATACACTTGAATGCGTACTCTTTCCTTGAAAACTCACAAGTTTCTTTCTTTCCAAATGAAACAGATTGCATTTGTGTGCGCAGCACATGCCAAATCCCTCAATTGGTCCTTCATCTTAAAGCTGGAATGAATGATTTTGTCTTCTTCTTGACCAATATAAGTATTCAAAGAAAGAGATAATTTTTGTTTTAGTGGTAGCCAGATGAAAGCCGAGTAATCACAAGAGAAAAACAGGTGCTGAATAGACTCTGTATGGTTGTCGCAAAGCCGACACATTATATTTGTGATATTACCATAGTGATTAATTCTGTCTTTGGTATTTAACCTTCCCAGAATTGCAAGGTAAGAAATAGATTCCATTCTTATGTTGTTTTTGGAATAACATATCATAGAAAAAAAATACTATCTCTTTCTTTATGAACCCTCAAATAATCCCAAGCTTTACGAAATGAAAAAAATACCTCCTTCACACCATTCATAAAGTCCCGATTTCTGTTTGAATTAATAGAAATGGAGGATATTTTATCTAACAGCTCTCTTGTTGCAGGGTGAACTTCAGGTACAAACATTTCATTTCAAATGATGTAACTAACTCTCTGTTTTGCATTTCCAATCAAGTTTAATTTATCATAACCAAGCAAGTCCACTAAACATTGGCAGTTTATCCATGACTCAAACCAAATGTAAGTATCTTCACCATTGGCAATGATTTTATTAAACAATTTCTTTGAATTTCTTCTTAATCTAAGTATAGACTTCCAAGTTGATGACGCATTATTATCCATTTCCATAGAAAAATAATAATCCCTTTTGACAATACCTATTATGCATCCATTTACTCCATAAGGAGGCATTAGAAAGAAAATTCCAAAGCAATTTAACACAAGCTGCTTTTTTAAGATCTGATAAATTCTTTAGTCCTATTCCTCCTTGAGCCTTTGGCTTACACAAATTTCTCCAAGCAACTTTATGTGAAGTACCACCCCAAAAAAAATCTACACAAATATATTGTAACTTGTTTAAAGTATACTTTGGAATTTGATAAATAAAGAGCCATTATAGAATGATAGGAGTTATGACAGTGTTAATTAGTTCTGCCCTTCCTACAAAACTAAGCAATTTTGTTTCCCATCCTTGAATTCTGCTTTGTACTCTTTGAATAAGAGAGTTACACTCTGAATAATGGAGGTAATTGGATGATAATGGCACTCCAAGATATTTGATAGGTTAAACCCTTTGATCAAGTCGCAAAATCTGCTAATTTCACTAGAATTTGTAGCAGAAACACTAAAAAATAGTTTAGTTTTGAGGAATTCACATTCAAACCTGCATACTTGCTTAATTTTAGGAAAATCTTATTCAAAGAAACAACATTAGGAAATGATGATTTACCAAAAATCAATAAATCATCAGCATATAGTAAGTGAGATATTATTGGTTGAATAGAAGAACTAGGCTGAAATTCTTTTAATATAGTTGCTTCATAAGATAGGAGAAATATTGCATTGCAATAGCAAATAAATATGGGGACAAAGGATCCCCCTACCTAATTCCCCTAGTTGATGATATAAATCCCTTAGGAATTCCTTGAATCATTATAGAGAAGGTTGTTATTATCATGCATTCATAAATGAGATTGATAAAATGTGTAGGAAAGTTCATTTTTGACAAGATGAAGCATATGAACTCTCTATTTACCCTGTTATAAGCTTTCTGCAAACCTACTTTGACACAAAGTTTAGGCAAACCCTTCTTTTTGAAATCATGCAACAATTCATGTGCTAACAGGATATTATCTCCAATATATCTATCTTTGATAAAAGCACTCTAATTTTCTGAAATTAAAAGGGCAAGAAATGCTTGAGTCTATTACATAATACTTTAGAAAATATTTTGTAATATACATTACAGCAGGATACTGGTCAATAATGAGTTATCTCTGTAAGCCTGTCATTCTTGGGAATTAAAGTGATGAAGGTATGACTCAATGATTTTGGCAATTTACCTGATATAAAGATATCAGAGATAGTTAGTAATAAATCATTTTTCAAAGTATTCCAGTGAAGCTTTGTGAATTTAGCATTTATGCCATCTGGCCCTCGACTAGAATCATTATGTATTGAGAATAGAACATCTTTTACTTCATTTAATTCCGCTGCTTTCATAAGAAATTGTTTCCCTTGAGAGTTTGCTATGGATATAGGATGGAAGTTTGGAAATTCAGAAATACAAGGGCCATCAGACATGTCCTTAAAATATGTAATAGCTTTTGCCTCAATATCCTCTTCCTTAAACAATAAATTGCCATTTTGATCATCATTGCTCTAATGTGATTAAAAAATCTTCTGTTTTACATTCCAGAATAAAAGAATTATGAATTTGTATCTCCTTGTTGCAACCAGGACACCTCAGCTTGCTATTTGATACCTTTAAAATATATTTGTTGCAAATGTTGAAATTCTTTCTTAGCTTGAAGATAATTTTCATAAAGGAGGATATCTTCTGGATTATTATCAACAGCTTTATCGAGTTGAATTGCACTGTCTTCAGCTTGTTTAAGGTTAGTAGCATTTTTATCCCTCAACATATTCCAATTTTTCAGCTCTTTTGCAATTTTGAAGTTTTTGCAAAAACTGATAGCTATGAAACCTCCATACTGCTATGTTTAAACCTTTTTGCACTACGTCATTGTAGCTTGACATATTTGGCTATTCATTTTATATCTGAAAGGAAAACCCTTTGATTCTTGAGTAGGAATGAGCTCTAACATGATTGGATTATGATCACTTGAGTTTTGAGAGAAGGAAAGCGCTCTCATATGTATGAAAAGTTGTAAACACCTATTATTCACCAAAATTTTATCTATATTAGTAGCAATGCCCCTTCTACGCCAGGTGAAGTGAAATCCCAGAGGTAAAATTCAGTTAATGTTGTTTGTATTATAAACTTTTGGAATTCTCTAATATGTTGATAAGGCACAGGTAGTCCATCTCTTTTGTCATTTGGAGATAACACATTATTGAAATCACCCATCAAGATCCATGCATTATTAATAAGACTGGATTCAGAAACCAAATTCTGCCATAAAACTAACCTTTCTGAAAATGTTTTACTTGCATATATCACTGAGAACACCATCCCAAATCCACCCTTATTATTTGTAGTAACTGTCATATGTTGAGAAGAAAAAGATTCGAGCACAACATCCCAAACATTAGAATCCCAATTTAGTAGAATTCGACCATTGGAAGCAAGAGAATTATTTGTTAATGATTTGCATGAACAAGGTAATAATGAGGTAAACAAAACTAAATTAACTCTAGATAACATTGTTTCCACTAAACCAACCAAAGTTGATTTAGTATTATTCCGAAGAGAAATCACATCCTTCATACGAGAAGTTGTTTTCATTCCCCTGATGTTCCACGATAAAAATGTCATTTAATCGAGGTTGTGCTCCTGGTATTTCTTTTAGAAGGAGCAATAAAAGAAGAAGAATCCACTGTTTTGTTACCTTTCAGATAGTTTGCATTTTTGTCTACCATATTTGAAGCATCAATCTGTTTACCTTTATTCACAAAATTCATCTTATCCACTTCTTCAATAGCATCAGCAACTATATTTAATTCATCTGTCATCACTTTATCAGGTAAATTGAAGTTTAAAAAATCAAGATCATCAACTAGTTCTAAAGATTTTTTTCCCTGGATCATTTTATAAAGTACGTTGTACTGATTCATTTTCCGAAGTATGTTACACTGGTTCAGAATCATCATTCAATGTGCCTTGCACTTCAGATACATCATTTGATTCATTATGCACATTAGGAGGAATCCAATGAGGATCATTGTTCACTTCATAAGTTAAATCATCATGACCAAACAAATGACATTGAAGACATTTAATCGGCACATACTCATATTCAACAGAAATAATATTCTTAATACCATTATGTAATAAGATAGGGATTTCTGTTTTTAAATCACTATGGGTATCAATAGAAATAAGGACTCCCGCATATTTTGTAAATCTTTTTTCAGCAGTATTTTTATCAATCAATAAAGATTTCGATATAAAGCTAGCTATCATTTGTATAACATCTTTGTCCAAAGCTCCATAGATAGATCCAATAACCTAACCCAGATCTGAACCTAATTACTCTGCTTTTGATTAAAATCATAGCCAATGTAATGTCCTGGTATTATCTGACTTTTGATTTATAATAATAGTGATTTTAATAAGATAATTAAAATAAAATATGTCTACTAAACAATCTAAAACAATTTTAATTACATGTGTAAAAGGGTATGAATACACTAATAATGTACATATTTAGTAACGTTTTAAAAACATGAAAACATGATAAAAGTATGCAACATTTAAACATAAAACATAAATCATAAATTTATATTAAAATCTTGACATTATATATATAGTTTTGGTTTAACATAAATTCAAAGTAAAATCTTGTAACTAAAACTATAACTTTCCACGTAAGAATAATAACAAAATGTACATATGAAAGGGGCACTCTATGGCTTAGGAGAACATCAATACTTCCTAAACAATTATGTGCAGCAAGGAGTAATCATTATGCAGGAAAAACAATTCGGCCAAAACAAATACATAGAAATATAATGGGACATTGCTCACAACCTGTTCAGTAAATTGCCTCAGTAAAAACAACAAACGAAATATAGATAACAACAAAACAAAAGAAAGTATCTAAGGTCAATGATCTTAATATAATTTAACAAGTAATAGTAGGGCTAAATATAGGCGCAAGCCATCTCCTAAAAACCAAAAACACAAGCTTGCAAATATAAATATTCTCCTCAGCAAAATATCAAACACTGAAACCCATTTTATATTACAAACGAAACCAGGGGAATATTTTATCCATGCGCAGCATGTAGAGAAGTATGGTCTGGAAATATCATGCTTCTAGAAGGAAGACATAGGACAAGAGGATTGGTCGAAAATCTAATTAAACAATTCATTGTTCATGCATTGTTTTCCTGGAAACATGTGTATAGGGTTTCGAACAAATGGTAAGCCTAATAAGAAGCTTACTGTAGCTTCACCCTTAAATTAAGGAGATGAAAGAAAATATATTTTTAATCGTAGGACTTGGCTATATATACCCCAGAAACCATGCATTCTCCTCATACCATCAAAATACTAAGTTTGATTTAGCAGGAAAAGGAAAGCATTTAAGGTGAGTAAACTAAATTTCCTTACTGTGTTAAATATTTACCTGAATTGCTATTTGATGTTGGTAACTATATATGGTTATATCATTTGTAACACCTGCACATTTATTTGTTGTTAGGAAGAAAGCATTTTTCACCATTGAAATGAAACTGTATATAAGAACAGAGAAGCATTAGCCATTTGTTACCATCTGTTAAACCTGTAATGTGAATATAATTTAATGTTTCCAAATAGCTAAGGTTATATACATGCTAGTTATGTAGGACATCATTCTAACATCTGTATATAGGTATATAACAATGTAAACCTTAAAGCAACTTTTGTCTGTATAAAAAGAAGCAAATCCCACAACCTGTTGAGAAGAAAATCTATAACTTAAATTCCAAATGGGTTATAGAGTATGATTACTTCATGAAAGTTGTTATTTATTGCTAGAAATTTTGTTAAAAATAGTTTTGAAGTATATAAATATATATATACCCAGATATCAACACTTTTCTATAACCAAATTCCAAAACACTGATTTTTCAACCATCATGGATTCGATTTTCAAGCGTACGTATGAATTCATATTCGAAAACCATGAATTTTAGTACCAATTTCATGATTTTTAATAAAGTAGGTGCTAAGATAATTCGAGTTAACCAGAAAACCCTGTTCGATCAAATTCTGATGATCCACATGATCGGAGGTCATGGAATTTAGGCTGGAGGAACGTAGCATAGGTGAAATCATGGGAAAAATGTTGATGAATTTTTTTCATAACAAAATTGAAGAACTGGGTCTAGTTTTAGGTTTTCGAAAGACAAAAAATGGGGTCAGTTGGATGTCGAATTTCTCCTCAATGATGAAGTCGAGTTGAACGAGATTTATGGTGGAGGTCGTCCTGCGTACCAGTCTCTCATGGGTGGAGTTTGGTGATGATTGATCTGTTTTGGTGGCGGTGCGAAGAGTTTTGTTGGGACGGTTTTGTTAATGGTGTTTTGACATTAATAGCAGTGCAGTGGTTTTGAGAAGAAGAGGATGTGAGGCTTTGGCAGTGCGTCAAAAGGGTACTGGCCGGTGGTAGCATGACGTGGGAGTGTAGTTGGGGTGGCTCTCCAGCAGGTGGTTCAGTTGTACACGTGTACAGTGTGCAAACTGTGCACTGTGATGACACGGGAAATTGAAGAAGAAGTGGTATTGGTTGATAGAAGTGGTACTATAAAGAGAAAATGGAGATTTGGCAAATTCAGGGAACATGGACTTGGCAAGGAAATCTGGTATGGATCAGTGTGTGCGGCATAAGATATGGAAGTGGCACTTTGGCACGAGGTTGTACTTTGGTGCGAAGTGGTACTTTGGCACTTTGCAAAAAGTAGTAAATGCAAAAGTGGTACTTTGGCACTTTGCAAAAGTGGTACTTTGGCACGAGGGAGGACTTGGTACTTGGCGCTGAGGTGGTAATGGGTGGGAGCATAGGATTTGGAGGGGTATTGGCGTGCGCAACTTGGTGTTTTGGCAAGTGGTACTTGGCAAATGCAATGGGTTTGGAAAAAGAGTTTTAGGCAGATTTTTAATTAAATCAAGTTTTAAAATTAAAAACAAAAATCTAATAAAGATAAAAGAAGGAAAATAAAAATATATAAAAGGATATTTTTAATTTAATAAGATCGTAAAGAAATGAATTGTCTTGGCAAGTGGAAGGAAGGACATCAGTAGAGAAATCGAACGCAGAGGCATGGCTTAAAAGTTTCAATGAGTTTAAAAGTAAAACAAAGAAAGAGATAATTATAAATTAAGTTATTTTTAATTATTTGGAAATAAATAGATAATTTACAAAGTATGACAAAGGTATAAAATGTCATATAAACAAGCCGACATTTTAGAGTAAAATACCGTGTGCGACACACACGCTTTAGTTGTTCATTTATAAAGGATAGTCAAAACTGAATAAATTACCGTGTGCGACGCACACGCTTAAGATGTTCATTTATACAAGATAGTCAAAATGTCTGGATTTAAACAATGCAGACATATACCATTCTGTTTGGTCAAAGCTCATAAAATAAAGAGTAAATAAACTGAATTATATTTAATTCAGTTCATTTTAAGCTGATAACTAACTCTTTAAAGAAATGTTTAAGATCAAGTGAATATTGAAAATATTTCTTAAATATCAATTGATAGTAAAAGACATTACGCTAACCATTTCAAAGAGTCCGGAATTAATATTCCACTTCGATTTGATTCATATGTTGCGTGTCAGAGATTATTGAAGATAATTGAAGATGGAGATATGCAAGGGATATTTTGTTTTACAGGATAGTGCCTTCGGTTTGTCCAGTCTCAGAACAACTTATATGGTCGGGTGTCTGACAACGTATATCTACCAGATCTTACACATCGACTTTTCAGAAGCATATTATGTTGGTGGCGGAAGAATTCGTTTCTCTTAGCTTTACGCCCGTATTGTATTTGAGAAAATAAATTGTGTGCTTTGACAGATATGACGGTGTGACATCCAAAGTTATTAGAGAAGTGATCTGTCGAAAGATCAGAAATAACCTCAAGCCTTACAACCAGGAAATGTAAGAAATTTGGAACGCAGCATGGCTAGGTGTTTCATTCCTAAGCAGGGTGTATTGTCACCAATCTAGAGAAAATCCTTATTTGTTCTTCTTTCGATTCTGTATCTTTCGGGAATTATGGTAGGCGCGCAATAAAAGCCATAAGGTGACAATATATTCGATACACTCAAGTTAAATGAGTGGTCGGTCATGTGTGACCGGGTTACAAGACATTCTTGTTGAACCCCAGTGCATACCCTCTAGAGTACACTGATCGGCAGGTGGTCCCATACCTTGTCTGTCAAAATCCAATCTCCAATAAGAGCCCGCGGTTTTTGATTTTATATTATATATACGTGGAGCGTGCGATGCAAGCATTCCGCTTGATGGTTATTTATTTGATACAAACTATTATAATATCATATGATTTTGATATCAAAAATGTTTTGGGATATTGTATGGTAAAAACTGTCCGTATTTATGTGTGGGCTGGTCTTACTATTTTCTTTTCTTTCAAAATATTTTCTAAAGTTAAAATCTGTTCTCGTAATGAGATAACCCATTCTTGTTTCCAATCTGTTTTAAATTTGTTTACTCACACCAGTCCCCCAACTGACCCAGAGTTTATTTAATGTGTTTTTCCTAAACTCTTGGGCACTCATAACACTTGTTATGGGTAGACAAGTGATCCAGGTGACTAATGGAAACCTTTGAAGTATTATGGAGTACAAGTCCAAGAACTCATCTAGTAGCTATATCTATCTCTAGGTATCTAGTTTGAATATCTGTATTAAACTAGTATGATGATGTATTATGATGGTAATGTACAATGATGTATCAAACCCTGTTATGCAATATATTATGTATTTTGTGAAATTCCACTGTGAGATTCTGATGTTTTTGTTTAGTCTATTCTCTATCTATCTCTATTCTTTAATAATGACACGACTTCCAAGGTCATCGAAAGTCGGGCCATTACAGTTGGTATCAGAGCTTAAGTTTACTGAATACCTAGGCTTTGGGTAAGTATTGAGAGAGTGTATTTAAAAAAAATTATAGTATAGGTCGATCCTAGTTATTGACTTAGGTTATCCCTAAAAATATCTTCCGATTGAGTTATTAACTATCAAACCGTATACTCAGAAAGTTGAAAATGAGTTCTCATGGAAGAAGAGGCCGAGGAATAAGCGGGACAACCACGACCAACGGGCACACTGTTACTCCAAATCAATTGGATACTGCTGAAGTAGTCCCAGCTCCAACTCAGCCAAACTTTGCGATGATATATAAGAATTACACTACTCTTGGAGGAAAGATTTTCAAAGGTACTGAATCGTTGATTGAAGTCCAAGCATGGCTAAGATCATATGAGAAGATTTTTAAGGGTATAAAGTTGGACGATGAGTATAAGCGTCTTTTAGCTTCGTGGCATCTGGAGGAAGCCGCAGCAATCTGGTGGGATGCCCAAACCGCTAATACTCCTGAGGAAGAATTTACTTGGGAAATGTTCAAGCCTATGAAGCCCAGTATCTACCCGCCATCGTAAAAACAAGGATGTACCGAGATTTCATCGACTTGAAGCAGGAAAGCATGACTGTTACTGAATACGAAAATAAGTTCAATGCACTCTCAAGCTTTGGACCGGAGTTGGTCAATACTCCGTTGAAGGAAAATGAAATGTTTGAAGCTGGCCTGAAGGATAGTCTGCGAGGCAGGATAATGGGACATTTGAAGGATACGTTTATTGAACTAGTAGACTTAGCACTTAGGAATGAAGCTTTAGAATATAGGAAACAAGTAAAAAAGGCTTAGACTGGAGAAATCATTGGAGAGAATCCTCAAAAGAGGAAATTCAATCCAAATTGGGAGAACAAGGAAAAATGAAATACAGTGGAAGAGAAATATGAAAATCGTTTCAAGAATAAAATATGTCACGACTGCAAACAAAAGGGACATATCGCTAGATTTTGTAAAGAGTCAAAAGATAAGGAACCAGAACAACTCCAACAGCAACAGAAGCCTCAACAGCAGTAGAATAAAAGGAATGGGATGGTGATAAAGAACCTTTGTTTCAACTGCCATCAGCCTGGACACATGGTCAAAGATTGCCCACTGATGAAGAAGGCACCATAGACTAATGTTTATGCTATCATAAATGAGCCGTCAACTTCTGGGGATGTGAAAGGAAAAGGAGTCGTGAAAGGTACTTTAAATTTTAATAAGAAGAGTTAAAATAATTAGGGTCAAGCCCAGGATAAGTTCAACAACGTTGAATTAAATTTAGAAAAATATCTAGTGAATAAAATTGGTATTTCCTAGTAATAAAGACCAGACTTGAGTTATTAGTTTGATATATACCCATATGAGTTAAGTAGCTGATTTTGTAATAAAATCAGAATCTTGGATTTCAGAAATTAAGATAACTAAATGTAACTCAAATAGAAGTCTATTTAGAAGGTGGGGACGATAATTATGGTATTGCCCACTGATGAAGATAGTTATGCAAATTAAATAAGAAGTTTACTTGTATCTCTTAAATTTTGGGGACGAAATTCTTTTAAGGTGGGTGGACTGTAATGTCCCGGTTTTATCTGACTTTTGATTGATAATAATAGTGATTTTAATCAGATAATTAAATTAAAATATGTCTACTAAACAATCTAAAACAATTTGAATTACATGTGTAAAAGGGTATGAATGCACTAATAATGTACATATTTAGTTACGTTTTAAAAACTTGAAAACATGATAATAGTATGCAACATTTAAACATAAAACATAAATTCATATTAAAATCTTGACATTATATATATAGTTATGGTTTAACATAAATTCAAAGTAAAATCTTGCAACTAAAACTATAACTTTCCACATAAGAATAATAACAAAATGTACGTATGAAAGGGGCACTCTATTGCTTAGGAGAACATCAATACTTCCTAAACAATTATGTGCAGCAAGGAGTAATCATTATGTAGGAGAAACAATTCGGCCAAAACAAATACATAGACATATAATAGGACATTGCTCACAACCTGTTCTGTAAATTGCCTCAATAAAAACAACAAAGGAAATATAGATAACAACAAAACAAAAGCAAGTATCTAATGTCAATGATCTTAATATGATTCAACAAGTAATAGTAGGGCTAAATATAGGTGCAAGACATCTCCTAAAAACCAACAACACAAGCTTGAAAATATAAATATTCTCCTCAGCAAAATATCAAACACTCAAACCCATTTTATATTACAAATTAAACCGGGGGAATATTTTATCCATGCGCAGCATTTAAAGAAGTATGGTTTGGAAATATCATGCTTCTAGAAGGAAAACATAGGACAAGAGGATTGGTCAAAAACCTAATTAAATAATTCATTGTTCATGCATTGTTTTCCTGGAAACATTTGTATAGGATTTAGAACCAATGGTAAGCTTAATAAGCAGCTTACTGTAGCTTCACCCTTAAATTAAGGAGATGAAAGAAAACAGATTTTTAAATGGGAGGACTTGGCTATATATACCCCAGAAACCATGCATTCTCCTCATGACATCAAAATACTAAGTTTGATTTAGCAGGAAAAGGAAAGTGTTTAAGGCGAGTAAACTAAATTTCCTTACTGTGTTAAATATTTACCTGAATTGCTATTTGATGTTGGTAAGTATATATGGTTATATCATTTATAACACCTGCACATTTATCTGTTGTTAGGAAGAAAGCATTTTTCACCATTGAAATGAAACTGTATATAAGAACAGAGTAGCATTAGCCATTTGTTACCATCTGTTAAACCTGTAATGTGAATATTATTTAATGTTTGCAAAAAGCTAAGGTTATATACATGTTAGTTACGTAGGACATCATTCTAACATCTGTATATAGGTATAGAACAATGTAAACCTTAAAGCAACTTCTGTCTGTATAAACAAAAGCAAATCCCACAACCTATTGAGAAGAAAATCTATAACTTAAATTCCAAATGGGTTATAGAGTATGATTACTTCAAGAAAGTTGTTAGTTACTGCTAGAAATTTTTTTAAAAATAGTTTTGAAGTATATAAATATATATATATATATATACCCAGATATCAACACTTCCTTGTAACCAAATTCCAAATTACTGATTTTTCGACCATCATGGATTCAATTTTCAGGCGTAGTATGAATTCGTATTCGAAAACCATGAATTTTAGTACCAATTTCATGATTTCTAATAAAGTAGGCGCTGAGATAATTCGAATTAACCAGAAAACCCTGTTCAATCAAATTCTGATGATACACATGATCGGAGGTCATGGAATTTAGGCTGGACGAATGTAGCATAGGGGAAATCATGGGAAAATTGTTGATGAATTTTTTCATAACTAAATTGAAGGAACTGGGTCTAGTTTTAGGTTTTCAAAAGACAGTGAATGGGGTCAGTTGGACGTCGAATTTCTCCTCAATGGAGAAGTCGAGTTGAATGGGATTTATAGTGGAGGTCGGCCTTCGTACTAGCCTCTCATGGGTGGAGTTTGGTGATGATCGATCTGTGTTGGTGGCGATGCGAGGAGTTTTGTTGGGACGGTTTTGTTAATGGTGTTTTGATGTTAATGGCAGCACAGTGGTTTTGAGAAGAAGAAGATGTGAGGCTTGGGCAGTGCGTCATAAGGGTACTGGGTGGTAGCATGACGTGGGAGTGTAGTTAGGGTAGCTCTCCGGCAGGTGGTTCAGCTATAAATGTGTACAGCGTGCACACTGTGCACTGTGATGACATGGGAAATTGAAGAAGAAGAAGTGGTATTGATAGATAGAAGTGGTACTGTAAAGAGAAAATGTAGATTTGGCTAATTCAGGGAACATGGATTTGGCAAGGAAATCTGGTATGGATCAGTGTGTGCGGCATAGGATATGGAAGTGGTACTTTGGCACGAGGTGGTACTTTGGCGCGAAGTGGTACTTTGGCACTTTGCAAAAAGTGGTACTTTGGCACATTGCAAAAGTGGTACTTTGGCACTTTGCAAAAGTGGTACTTTGGCACTTTGCAAAAGTGGTACTTTGGCACGATGGAGGACTTGGTACTTGGCGCTGAGGTGGTAATGGGCGGGAGCATAGGATTTGAAGGGGAATTGGCGTGCACAACATGATGTTTTGGCAAGTGGTACTTGGAAAATGCAATGGGTTTAGCAAAAGGAGTTTTAGGCGGGTTTTTAATTAAATCAAGTTTTAAAATTAAAAACAAAGAAAATCAAATAAAGATAAAAGAAGGAAAATAAAAATAAATAAAAGGAGATTTTTAATTTAATAAGATCGTAAAGAAATGAAATATTTTGGCAAGTGGAAGGTAGGACATTAGCAGAGAAATCGAACGCAGAAGCTATGCTTAAGAGTTTCAACGAGTTTAAAAGTAAAACAAAAAAAGAGATAATTATAAATTAAGTTATTTATTGTAATGACCCGCATTTTTAACCATCGAATAATTAATTAATTTAATTATTTAAATATCAATTTGGCGATATCGACGACCTGAATTAAATAATATTGAATATTTAATTAATATAAATAATAGAATAAAATATATTTATTTCTGAAATAGTCAGAAATAGTGGAATTGACAATATTGTGTGAAGTGGACAATTTAAAATATATAATTCAGTTTAGAGTTGAATTATAATAACGAATATATTCATTTAAATGAAGTTTGAACGTATAATTATAATATAATTATAATAGAGCTCGAAATGGCGCGGCAGTTCGCTACTTGGCGATTTGAACTTCAACTGAATATACGTAATCCGTTTTAAGTCGGATTTCTGTGAAACAAGAAACGTACGGAGCTGGTGTAGTATATTTTTCCAATAGAAGAGAAAAATCGAGATTTTGTCGTGTAGATTTTGATTTATGTCCAAATCAAATTTTAGAAAAGTCGCTGTGGAATTACTTTATAATTTATAACGATATATAAAAGGAATTTCATTATAAATCGAATATCGATTTAATCGGAATTTGAAATATCAAGGTAGAAATTCATATAGGAATATTATGAAACTGTATGATATCGTATGTGAATATATACGATAATATTTAATTTTAAATATTTAATTTAATTGCTTTTAAATATATTTATATATTTAAAAGGGCTATTTAGGGCTTTAAAAATAGCCAGTTTTACAAACGATCTCAGAATTCGACGAAACTAATTTTGTTGGATCCGCAATGTTAAATTATTGTTAGATTACAAGTTTCGTGATTTTTGAAGTCAGTATGTGGCCGTACCGATTTTTAATGTGGAAAACAGTCAGTATTTTGACGGTTAAAAATACGTCGTGTGAGCAAACGGAGTCGGAATTCGACGAAACTAGTTTCGTTGGGACCGTAATGTCGAACTGTAGCTGAATGTCCAGTTTCGTGATTTTTGGGTATCGTGTGTGATCGTAAGAGTTTTTAAGGACATATACAAGTAGCGTTTTCTTAGATATTAATAAAATAATCAAATAATAAAATATTAAAACCATCCTATATAAACACCATATTCACCCTCTAAACCTAAACCCTTTTTCTTTGGTCAACAGAATCCGACGCTTCTTTTATTTCTTCCTTAACGTGGAAAAGCCACTTTCAAAAATCAAAGTAAAACGAAATGAAATCTCATAAATCAGAAAATAGGAATGTGTGGATTCAGCATTTGACGAGCTTCGATTCTATATGCTATTTGTTGGGTTCGAACATCATTTCTGTTCACTGTTGTTTTACAGCGTTGAGTTAGGGTTCACATAATGAGATGATTGAAGCTTCGATTCTCGTTTTAATTGTTGTATTGGGTTTTGCGATAGGATTTAGAAGCTCGCCTGGAATTTTTGGGTGGTTTCGAGTATGAAATCGTCGCACCCTGTACTGTTGGGGGTAGTTCGACGCAAGTTGAACCAGAAGCTCGAGATGGGAAATCGTGGCATGAGGAGGAAGAGCTGGAGGCGAGGAGTTGATTGGAGGTTTCGGTGTTGGAAACCGTGGAAGAATGAAGGGGGTGGGAGGAGGATTATTGGCCGTGTTTTTACTGGAGACGGAGACTTTGATTTCGGGGAAGAAAGGTCGTCAAGCGGGCCTGGTATTTAGAAAGGTAATGAGCCGAGGAAGTTGGGCCAAAGGCTTTAAGGGAAATTAAATTTTGATTTATTTAAACAGTGCAGTAACTTGTGTAAACCATAACTTGTACATACTGAATCAGAATTTTGAACAGTTAGATCCGTTAGGATCGTATGGACGGTGGCTACGCAATGGGACTAACTGGAAGTCGATTGGAGCTCATTTGAATTTATGGAAAAATAAATTGTTTGATTCAAATCAAACAACAATTTATCGTTCTTTAACGATGAACTGCCAAAGTGAGTAAAACTCACCAACTCTGAACAATTATATTTTTATAACGTATTCTTAGAACTGATAATTATCTGTTGATTGTTGTGTGTTGATTTGGTTGATTGAACTGCTAGTCATTTAGTTGAAATCACACACACACACACACAAATATATATATATATATATATATATATATATATTGATGTTGCTTATCAGAACATTTCATACTGAAATGAAGTTGATGTTAATTATATGGGTTAACATCTGTGATGCAGGGAAACAGGTTGGAGGGACCCCACTGGGTTCCTCAATATTTAATTTACTATTTTTGTTTCATATATCGAAATATATGATGTGATATAAAATCTGTGTCGATTTTGTGTATTTGGACGATAATGGCCTTCGAGATTTATATGGTAAATACCAAAATACTGGAATGTTAAAAAGGGAATTTTCAAAAAAATGAATATTGAAAATAAATTATTTATAAAATCAAAGGATTTTATAAAAGAGAAAATATTTATAAAATCAAAGAAGATTTTATAAATAAGAAATATTTATAAATTGGAATATTTATAAATAGGAGATATTTAGAAAGGGAATAATTAAAAAAAATCAAAGAGTTGAAAAGGAAAATATTTGTCAAACAAGTATAAAGGAGAAATATTTGTCAAACAAACATAAAGGAGAAATACTTGTCAAACAAATATAAAGGAGAAATATTTGTCAAACAAATATAAAGGAGAAATATTTGTGGAAACAAATAAAAATGGAAAAGGAATATTTGAATAAATGAAAGTAAAGGGATTATTTATTTAGAGAATAAATAGAAGAGATAAAAGAAATATTTATTTGTTAAATAAATAAAATTTGAAAAGGGAATAGTTATTTGTTAAGTAACCAAATAGAAAAGGAAGTAATCAAAGGAATAATTCAAAAGGAATAATAAAAAGGAATAATTCAAAGGAATATTTCAAAGGATTTAATTCAAAAGAGTTAAATCGAAATAAGTTAATCAAATATTAGTTATTCGGTTAGAGTTTGTCGAATATAGAAAACAGTTAGAGTTAATCAGTTAGAGTTAACCAGTTATAGTTAATCAGTTAGAATTAACCAGTTAGAGTTAATCAGCTATTGTTAATCAATTAGGGTTAATCAGTTAGGGTTAATCAGTAAGAGTTAATCCAAATGAGATGCCATTTAGCACGAATGCTAGGGAAATTCGCAGGGCTGCAGATAGCCTAAGGCGGTCGGATGTTTCCTGAGGGAATCAGGCATAATCATTGTGATCGCTGCGATCTAGAGTCAAGCGAATGGAGTTAAATCAATTATTAGCTATTTGAAATAAAGTTAAAACAGACTTAGTTATTTGAATATAAGTTAATTGAATATTAGTTATTCGATAGGAGTTAATCAAGTTGAGTTACATAAGTCGAGTTAGTGAAGTTTAGTTAAATAAGTCGAGTTAATTAAGTTAAGTTAGTCAAGATGAGTTAATCAAACCGAGTTAATCCAAAGGAGTTAATCCAAGAGAGTTAGTCGAATATAGTTTATTCGAATAGAGTTAAAGGATAGGAGTTATCGATTAGTTTAATTGAAAGGATTTATCGATTAATTTAATCGAAAGGAGTTATCGGTTTGTTTAATCGAAAGGAGTTAATCGAATTTAGTTATTTGAAGAAGAGATAAATCGAATATAGTTTATTCAAAAAGAGAGATTATCGAATATCGTGTATTCGAAAGAAAGAGTTATCGAATATTTGTTATTCGAAGTGAGTTATCGAATATAAGTTATTCGAAGTAAGTTAATCAGATATAAGTTATTTGAAGAGAGATAATTGAATATTAGTTATTCAAAGGAGTTAATCGAATATTAGTTACTCGAAAGAGAGTAAATCATCGAATTCGATTTACATCGAATTCGGGAAAGTACTTATACTTTCCGGGGCTAAATCAAGATTTATTTATTTATAAATAAACTAGAGTAGGTTAATTATTCAAAGTAAGAATAAAAGTTATAATTGAAGTTAGATATTTCGAAAGTAGGGATTTTAACGTTACCGTTATAACCAATGTTTTCAATAAAGAAGTCGATACGTAAATTGAATCCGCGAGAGACGTAAAGGAGTTTGTTAAAGGTTTAAAGGATAAATTTTGACTATTTCGAAGTTAAATTGTTGTTCAGTTAAGGTCTGAGAGGTAATTATATCCCAACTTGATTGACTTCCTTCTTAACTAAGGAATGGTAAGGTTTGATAGTGAATGATGGTGAAGTGAATTTAGTAAATGGTTTGAGTTGGCATGGCGATGTTTGATTTAAACATCAGTTTTAATCCAGCGAAGGAGTTTTGGAAATGTTTTCCAAACAAGAATCAGAAATGTTTTCTGATAATAGAAAATAAGAATTTAGAATATATGAAAAACAGGAGATAAGTAAACTAATGAACTAAAGAGATAAATGTTAAATGATGATTGATCGATGTAATTTCCATTTGGAAATAACATCATTGTTTGCAGACGTGTTTTTCTTTGATAGTTAACTCACCGACTATCGAAGCTTTTGACCATTTTAACGTTGTTAATATGGAGAGAACGGTTGGATTATTATCCGAAGAACCACTCCGTATTGGCATAAGCGTTGCGAATCAAGTACGCTGAATATATTGAAGACGGAGTAAAGTGCAAGGGCTGTTGCATAAATCTTAGATAACAATTGCCTAAGATGGATGTACTGAACAGTGCCTTCGGTTTGTCCAGTCCCAGGACAACTTGTATGGACGAAGTTTTGACAGAGTATATCTGATAGATTGCGTAAGTTGATCTCTTCAAACGTATTCACGTTTGGTGGCGGAGGAATTCGTTTCTCTTAGCTGTATACCCGTGTTATTTTTGGATAAATCAATTTGTGATTTAAAGGGTTTGACGATGTGGCATTCTAAGTGAATGAAGATATGATATGTAAAAAGATAAGCGTAGCTTCTAGCCTCACATCCGGTAAATGACAGAAATCGGGCAGGCAGCATGGCTAAGTCGGTCACTCCGTAGTAGGGTGTATAATCACCTATCTAGAGAATATTTATTTGCTTCTTTAATCTATCAATGCTGTCACATATATATATATACGGAAACGGTTGCTGATCCCAACTGTTGGTGATATACATTCGATACACTCAAGCAAAATGAATGGTTAGTCATGTGTGGCTGAGTTGCAAGACGTTCTTGTTGAACTCCAGTGTATCGTTCCTAGAGTACACTGATCGAAAGGTGGTTCCATACCTTGTCATAGTTGGAAATCCATTACCCAATACGTGCTTGCGGTTTTGATTGTATACTATATATATAGAACGTGAGATGAAAGTGTTTCTGCTAGATTGATATCTATTTGTATATAGAGATTATTATAATATCAAAATGATATTGCTCTTCAAAGATGTTTGGATTTTCATAAGGGAAAACCCGTTCCGTTTTCACAGCGTGGTCTTATGATATATCCGTTTTTAAACCAAGTGTTTGGAGTATTATTCACACCAGTCCCATGACTGACACGGAGTTTCTTTTGTTTTGTTTCCCTAAACTCTTGGGTGCCTAAATTTGTACGGGCAGTCAAGTAGTCGGGATTTTACAGATATACTTGGAGAGCTTGGTGTAGGAGGCTTCAAGATTCTATAGCTATTGTGTATTTCCGCTATTATTTAATTTCATATGTAAAGAAGGTTGAAAATTAATATGTCTAAATACAACGTTTGCATTCCCAATACAATGTCTACTTTAAAAATTCTATGCAAGTAATACTGCTATGCAGTTAAATTTTATTTATATATTAGATGATGGGAGACCTCTTTTATATTTCATATGGTAATTACATAATGTCTTCAATTTTTTTTTTTTTTAAATTAAGGTATATGTCACATAGTGTAACAACCCGTATTTTGAATAACATGTTATAACGTAAATCATGGCAGAATTAAATGTTAAAATATGAATCAAGGGAAACGGGCTGTGCCATTGCGTTCGTCTCGGAAAAATACGCGAAATAGAGTCCGAGTTTTCGAGAATCGGAGTCCGTATGACCAAGTTATGGCCCGTCAAAGTTTTCAGATATTCAAGTTCAAAAACAGTTCAAAATTCAAATCTGGAGCCAAACAGACTGGGCAGGAAAATTTCCCGCCCAGCCCCAAGTCGACTAGGGAGTCGACTTGGGAGTCGACACCCCCAGCCCCAACTCAACTGCCCATTCGACTTGGTTGTCGACCTGGGTGGTCCGGCCAGGTTGGCCTGGTGCACCTGTTTTGGCTCTTGGGTCTTGTTTTGTTGGCTTGTGACGAGATTTGATGGCTCAGATCTAAACTAGGGTTAATCCTATGGCCTAAACTAACCTAAACTTCTATATAAGCACCCTTAGACCTACCCTAAACCATCATAAATCATTCCTACAACTAAGTGCTGCCCAAATGCTCTCTAATCATGGCCTCCATCTTCATATCATGGCCTCCATCTTCTTCATCTTGAGAGCCTGAGAGCCTAAGCTTGATCTAAAGCAAAGGAGCCATCTTTCTTCATCAAAACAAGGATCTTTCTTCTTATTTCTCAAGGCTTGGAGTGGATCTTATTTATTTTGGGATTTCTTGTGTTGCTACATCATTCCTAGAGTCTCTATCTTGTTCTATTGTGTTCTAGTTCTCTTGACCACGCTTTGTAAGCCCCATTCTACTCTTAGATTTAAACTATGAACTTAATATGACATGTAGTGACTTGAAATTGGGCTTAAGTGTAATGTTTACCTTAGATCTATCATTTTATGCATAGATCTATGCATGACTCTTTTGATCTATGACTATGGGACTTTCACCTTGACTTTTTGTTTAGAAAGCTATGATCTTTATTTGGGAATGTTGCATAATGCAACATAGAAACCCTCATGACCTTGATGTTAACTTGCCATGATGTGACCTATATGCTAATCACAAGTTTATCACCCTATTTTCTAAGTTTAATGTTATACATGTTTAGAGGCCAATATGCTTAATATGATGAACACCTTTGCCCCATATGTCACCATGTTTAACTTATGATAGACTTTGCCACTTTATGCCCAACTTTGTCATATGGTTATGTTCCCTCTTTGATCTATTTGTGTTGATGCGAATTTACGTGCGATGGGAATGCGTTATGGGTAGTTAGGCAAACTTTAATGACATGAAACATGACTAGAAAATATGACATGAAAGTTGATATGTGATTATGCTTGAAAACATGAACATGGACATGACACTTAGAAAACATGAAAGTGGCCAACTCGAGGTTGGGTTAAGTTTGTAGCATAAATCTACCTGGAACCGACCGGCTTAACTAGTAGCTACAAACAATAGGACCCAATGTGAGTAGTTGGTCATGTCGCACTTAAAACCAAAGGTTAGACTAGGTTGTGGTGTAAAGCTACCCGGACCCACCCGGCTTAACTAGTAACCACAACAAGGTCTAATGTGAGAGGTTGGGGTGCATTAAGTTAATTAATGCCACATGATAGGGTTAAGTCATGGACTTCTTAAATACTTAACCAATTGAACATAAGGGGTTGGTAGGGTTATGTCATGAACCGCTTGGATACACTTAACCAACTTGATACATGATTGGATAGGGTTAACCACACTTAACCCGTTAGAAACCCTAGTTACGTGGTCCTTTTCACCAGTAACCCTCTTAGTTGTATCACGATATCCTAGGGACTAGGCTAGGGTGGGGCACGATTACTGGGCTGACATGTAAGCGACCAAAAAGACGGCTGAGTAGGTGCGCCGGTGTAGGTTCAGGCGGACTATGGTCATGCACATAGTCCGGAGTTGAAAAAGCAGACACGAGCACTAGTAGGTTTAGACTGTGCGTGCTTGATTTGTGTCAGTGGTTGGCACCCTAGGGCTTGATACACCCTAGGGTGGTCCTACACAGTTGACTACATTTCGTGATTGAGCCGTATGACACCGACACTTGACGAGTTAGGCTTATAGGGAGCCGATCGACTTGACCGTGTAGTTGGACCTTGATTTAGGTCATCTCATGATATTGGGCCAAGATTGGGCCAAGGGATCATTTCTTGTTTACACTTGACATGGTTTAGAAAACTAGTACACTTTCGGTGCAACTTAACCTTGTATATGTGTTCCCACACTTGATCTATCTTGTTAACTATTCACCATGCCAGTTTAGTTACATCCTTATGTTTAATCTCAGTTTCTCATGTCCAGTTAACTTTACTAGTTTTCATACTGATAGTAGGTGGGACTTACCAGTCTTTTTGACTGACCCGTTTTCTTCCACCTCTTTTCTTTCGTCCCCCCCCCCCCAGGTTCTCAGGGTGGGAACACTAGCACCTAGCTTGGATCTTAAGCTAGCTTTCTGGATAGCTCATGTATGGTTTGGACTTGAGCTCGCTATGGCTTTACCACGTCTACTTTGGGGATAGTTTGCTTTATGTTATTTCCAGTTTTCAGTTTATGTTTCTAGACTTGTAGTAGTTGGAAAAATGATGACTTAGTATTTTCATGTAAGTTGACTTTGGTTTTGAAATGGGTTGAATTCTACAGCTGCTTTACTTACTCTGTTTTTACTTATATATCTGTTTATGTTCTATCTTGAGATATCTTCGTGCATGTTTACCTTGTCCAACGCCCCTCCAAAGCTAGTGTACTTGCTTAGAGTGACCCTGGCGGAGGTGGGGTGTTACACATGGCCTCCAAAGAATCATTCACTATAATATGAAAATATCTGACAGTATGCATGAGTTAGTGGACACTAATCTTTGTACTGGGATAGCATATAACTTTTTTCAACTTTCTATTAGGAGGAAACAATAATAATTGCTGTAAACAAAGAATAATAAAAGTGAAGAAGGTCAACTACAGTTCATCATATTGCTAATTTAGATAACTAGTCTAATGCAAACCGAATATATAAAATGGAATGAGAAAGGATTATATGAATAGGTAATTAGAGCCAAATCCCAGATTTGGGTTCAAATCGCATAAGAAGCAATAAAAAGCTAGATGAAAATTATATGCTAGTTTACTGGATCAATTTTCAACACCTGACAAATGTAGACTTTTATGGTAACCCCATAGGATTCAAAGTTGAGGCATCAAAAATGTTGTTTAACTTCTAATATTATAGAAAGCCTTAAATTCGAAAACTTCATTCATTATTTAGAAGAGTAATCTAATATAAAGGAAAATTACAGCCAATAACTACATAATAGCAATCAATCAATGCATGCAAATGAATAAACACAAGGATTCACTTGAACTATTAAAACATACTAATAAACAAATAAAAATTTCAATCTTAATGCAACCAATAACGAAAAAATGCTATAAACACAGACGATAACATATAAATTAACAATTTTGATTAATACCTTGCCACCAATCACAAGCCAACATTCCTTGTTAGTATTATGTTTAGATACTTCTTCCAAACTCAAGACTTTTGCATCGCTCCGCATTATCTGAGTTTATAGTTCTGTTTCCCTTTGTAAAGACCGACTCTAAATTGGGAATTAAAGAGCGAGAAAATCAAGGTGGAAAATGATTGGTTTTGACTTGCTTGTTCTACAAAGATCTGAATTGAAACTAAACTTAATTTTTAACTACGATAAGTTGCAAAATGATGCATATGGATATGGCTGAGACGAAAAGTAGAAATTAAGGGACCTTCAATTGGCTGATCAAAATAGAACTTCTAACAGCGGCAAGTTGGTCGGAATCAAGTGAATAGACGAGGCGAATAACAGCAATTCCAAAAAACAATGCTTACTACTTGTCCTCTGTCTGCTGAGTTCTACCAGAGGTTAATGATAAAACAAAAACATGAATCAACTGGTGATGGAATTAATGTGATTTAGCAGGAAAATATTATATAGGGTTGAAACTGGAAGGGAGATAAGTTGATAAAGAATTGGTTTAAGAAGACGTGGGTTTCAATGCCTCTTCCACAATTTTCTGGCCTTCTTCAAACTGGCACAGATGATGTTAAGAAATGCAATTAGACATCATTCATCAGTATATGTTGTCAGAACTAATGTCCTTATCAATCAATTTGTAACACAAAACATCAAGAATGCTAGTACCATGAAATACAACAAAATCAGTATAGTAACTCACTTTCCTTTTTTAGCATTGCCAATTTGAAAAACCACCACTATTGAATCACTATATCGTTCGTTGCTAAAGTGAACCCCTTGTACTGTATAGGTTGAAGGCATGAAATCTAAAAGTCAAAACAAAAAATCAAAAAGAATTAGTGGATGTGATTGAACTTTTTTCCTACAGTGATACTGATAACATCAGCCATAGTTAGTGGTGCCTAATTAATCAAGTCCATTGCCATATGAGTAACCATCAAACTAAGTTGTATAGGAAGTCTACGTGACTAATTTAGTAAGACGGGTCACAGGTGAGCATAGGCACAAATATTCATACCATCATAATCAATTATATTTTCAACAGATAATCAAATTTAGTTAAAGTTGTTTAATCAGTGCTAACGGTTCACCATGTTTAGAACAATATACATATATGGTTTCTCCTTAATGACAGATAACTATCTCATTCTTTCTTGTGCAAACAGTTAATTGTGAACCGGTAAAGAAAAAAATTGCTCAATGCATTTCAGATGTTGGAAAAAATAGTTACTATTTAAAACCACCCCTTCATCTAGTAAAATGGAGAAAATTAGCAACAAACTTGAAAATTTTATTTCCAGGTATCATTAAACCCATAACATATCAAGTAACTTCTTTAATTTCATGATTCCTCATGCAAAAGATTGTCCATTCCGATGAAAATTATCACACTAAAAATCACACAATTTTAACAAAATTTATGTTCATTTAACGAATTAAAAGATGGTTAAAAAAGCAGAATTAACATGTTAAGTAGTAGGTTGGTGGAATTGGGGACGTCCAAAGACAAACCAATTTTGTGGTTCATTAATATTATGATTTCAATATGGAATGTAAGGAAAGCTAGAGAAAAACCTGAAGTTTCAAAAGGGGACCAATATGTCATTATGAATACCGTTAAACTTAATAAATGGCGTAAGTAGTGAAGATAAGATTATTGAGGATATCTATGATTAGATTGTAAGTAAACATCAATTTTATGGTATTTATAACTGTGTTTGTTTGGGTATTTGTAACAACCCGGGAAATCTGAGCCAGTTTAAAATTTTTATTTTGGCAAATTTTACTGATTTTGAATATTTAAAATGGATTATTTAAATAATAACAACGAAAAATTTATTTTTGACGAAGTTAAAACGAATAATTTTATTTTAATTATATAACGAGCCTGAAATGGCCCTGCAGTTCGAAAATTCGATTTCGAATTTCAAGTGAATATACAGAATTCGTTTTAAGTCGGAATTGGACGAAACAAGAAATATTTGAATCTGTTTAATCATATCTTTCTAACGAAGCCAAGAAACTGAGATTTCACTTTAGAAGTTGAAAGATATGTCCAGTTTAAAATTTAAAAAAGTCGTTGTGGAATTTATATATATTTTAATATACATAAAAGCCCTTAAAAATGGAAATTTTGCAAACAACCTCGGTTTCCGACGAAACCACTTTTGTTGGATCCGGGATGTCAAATTATTGCTAGGTTTCAAAATTCATAATTTTTTGAATCAATATTTGAGCGTGGGGAAGTTAAACGTGTTTTGACAGTTTCAATTAAATTCGGGTCGACCAAAAAATGACCATTTTTCAAACGATCACAGAATTTGATGAAATTAGTTTTGTTAGGACCGTATCGTCAGTACGAAGCTAGAAATAATTTTTCTAGAATTTTCTGAATCAGTATGTGATCCTTGTAATTTAAAATGTACGTTTAAAATTGAATATATAAAGATTTAAATTTTGATTTAAGTGAAAACTGACCATAACGATGGAATTGGCCTACGAAACATATCCCATTATGTTTGGAATGGGGGTAATTAGCTTGGGATGACAGTCGTTGGGCTCGATTTGGGATTCGAACGAAAAGTCAACTTTAAGGAATTAAATATAAAATAAAATTAAAATAAATATAAACCCCCCTTCTCCTTTTCCCTTCCACGTCAGAACTTGAAACTAATTAAAAAAACCCTAGCTAAAAACCCGTCACCCCCTCTATCATGGATCGCCGCCCACCGTGACTCACCGCCGCCCGTCATCCACCTCCACACCACCACCGCCGTCGTCCCCAGACCCCCCTCCGCGCCTCCCTCTCTCCTCTCTCGATTTTAACACCCACAAGACACAAAATCTCCCCCCTACATTCCTCCACCGCTTCAGGGGGCGCGCAGCCATAGATCCACCACCCGACAGCCTGCTCCGCCCCCTACCTCGTCGAGCACCCCCCTCCGAAGCACAGAACCCCTCCCCTCCTCCTGTAAGTTTTTGTTTGTACTTATTTACTTTTATTTATATAATGTAATTAGGTTTTTAAATAAATAAATAAATCAGTTTTTATAAGGTTAGTGAAGAAAAGATCAGATTTTTCTAAGTAGAAAAGATCGTATTTTTGTGTAGGAAGGTCGGATTTTTAATGAAGTAAAGACGGGATTTATAATGAAGTAAAGACGGGATTTTTAACTAAGTAAAAATACGATTTTTAATCATATGAAAGCGAAGAGAAGGAAGTTAAAAATATAATTTTTGTACAATTAGGAAGTTATAAATATAATTTTTATATAGTGGCGATAATAAAAATATAATTTTTATATAGTGGCAATAATAAAAATATAATTTTTATATAAGCAGAAGATTAAAAATATAATTTTTATATATGCAGAAGATTAAAAATATAATTTTTGTATGTTGTGAAGATTAAAAATATGATATTTATATAATAGGGAATATAAAAATGTGATTTTTATATATGTAGTGAATACAGGCAACTAAGGTGACAAAGGGTGAGCACGACGAAGATTTTCTCCATATGAAGAGTCGTGGCGTTTGGTTTAGCTTGGGTGAGAACTCCTCACTTTAAATTTTCTTTTCTAGTTATATAAATATATACTAAGATGCAGACGGTGTTTAGTAGCACCCGACACCACCGTCCATAGACCATGGACTTGTTTGTTTGGTTTTGTAGTTGATTAGATTATTTGATTTGAATTTGGTTGTTTGGTGAAATGAAATTGATTTGATTGATATGTGTATGGCATGGGCCATTATTAGACCGGGGATAAGGCTAGGCCTTGTCCCGTTTCTAGTATCGTGCCGTTATGCCGCCGAAATTTTCTAAAATAAGTTAGAAAAATAAAAATATCGTTTTATTGAATAAACGAACTGAATAGAAATTCATGTGTTGAAATAAAATATTTTATCGTTAAAAATATAATTTTTAACGTGTATGTGTATAAAATAAAATATTCATTTACAAACCAGACGGTTTGTTTATCTACACTGATTTGACTGGTATGGATTGGGATGATAAATTTTACACATCGCCCAACTGCACAAATAAAAATCTGTGTTTGTTGATTTGAAACCCCACACGGGTATTGGGATGATATTTAATGTACACTCGTCCCAATGGTATAGTGTTTGTCGATCGATAGGTTGATAGACAGTTGTGTTGTGAACTTTGGATGATGGTTGATTATTTATCGTTGCTGAAATATACATGTGTTGTATGGAAATCCATAAAATCTATGGTAATTGATTGGGCCTCATTCCAGTTTTGAAACGAAATATTTGAAAGAGAAATATTTGAATAGAAATATTTGAAGAGAAATATTTGAATAAAATATTTGAATAAAATAATTGAATAGAATATTTGAGAATAGAATATTTGAAATAGAAATATATAAAGCCCAGTTGATTAGATTTGCGTCATTTTGACGTGAACGATATTTATATCGATTTTATTCGAATATCGAAAATTGATTTCAAAATTTGATATTTTGAAAAAATTATCATTTTAACATTGAATTGATATGGAATATTCGAATTAGAAATGAATTTGAATTAAATTTGAATTTGAAGTGAATTAGAAGTGAACTTGAAAATGAATTTGAAATGAATTTAAATCGAATTGAATTGATTTGAAAGAAATTTGAAATTGAATTGAATTGAAATCGCATTGAAATCAAGTTGAAATTGAATCGAATTGAAATGGTATTGAAACCGAATTTAAACGATTTATAAAATACATTTTGAATTGAAATCAACGAAATATATATATATATATATATATATTATATATATTTAATGGCCTGAATAGAACGCTTCACGCCGCGGTAGTTCATGAATTTCGACCATTGACTTCGAATTGATGTTATGGAAGATACGACCGTCGGATTCTCCTGAAACCGGGACCGTTGGGTTCATATCGAAAAGAGCTTTCCAATGAATATTAGAAATTTGAAATATAATGGTTGGATTTGGAGATACGTCCAAATCATATTTAGAAAAGGTCGCTGTAAGTGCAGTTCGACGACCGTTATTGGAAATCGACTGTATGGGCCTTGATAAAATTATTAAAAATATCTATATTTTGTGTAAAATCATAATATATGAATTGGAAAGAACTGGTGTAACAACCCGGAATTTTGGGGCCAATTTAAAATTTTTATTTTAGAAATTTTAATGGAAATTTAATATTTAAAATAATTTATTTTAAATAATAACAACTAAAAATTTATTTTAAAATGAATAAATTTAATTTAATTATAAAAGGAGTTTGAAATGGCACGGTAGTTCGAAATTTTGATTTCAAACTTTAACTGAATGTACCGGATTCAAAATAAATCGAATTTCAGCGAAACCAAAAATATTTAAATCTGTTTAATCATATCTTTCTAACGAATGTAAAAAACCTAAATTTCACTTTAAAAATAATAAGTTATGTCCAGTTTAAAATTTACAAAAGTCGCTATAGAATTTATATATATTTTTATATAATATATTGGCCTTGAAAATAGCCATTTTGCAAACAACCTATGTTTTCAACGAAATTAGTTTTGTTAGGACCGTATCGTCATAACAAAGCCAAATATATTTTTTTCTGGATTTTTTTGGATCCGTATGTGGCCCCGGTGAATTTAAATGTACGGTGGAAATTAATTTATTAATTTAACATTGTAATTTTAATATAAAATGCAACAGACTTCAGAATTGGGCCACGGGACATAGCCCATCGCGTTCAGAAGGCGTCAAAACGTTAAGGTAGACACTAGCTGGGCCTGATTTGGAGACAGTCCGAAAATTTCACTTTAAAACACGAAAAACGAGATTAAATATTAAAATAATATTAAAATTTTCGGAAACCCTAAACCCAAAAATATGGAGCCGCCGGCCTCTCTTTTAATGGCCAGAATCATCCCGATTTCAAATGCTAAATTCTTCCAATCCAGATAATGAAAATCAACAAACCATATACCAAATCGAAGAGTTTTCTGAGAGCTTTCAATCGGTATGGGTATGATCGGTTTTAGTGGAGCGAGGCGATCGGATTTAGGGCTGGAAGATCGCGCGTTCGGGTTCGGTTTTCGGGGCAAAGGAGGCGGCGAGTGGGCCCATGTTGGTGGCGCTGGAAGAGGGGACGACGGCGCACGAGGTGGTGGCACCTGATCCAAGGCTGACGGCCTGTAGTGGTGGCCCGAGGATGACCTCGGGGGCGAGCTCGGTTTTGAAAAGCAACGGCCTGTGTCCTGTGAAGAAGATGAAGGTTAATCCACTTTTAATTAATTCCTTAATTAACTTTAAAATGTTGTAAGTATTTAAACGACAATATCTTTTGCAAATCAAAACAGAATTACACGAAACTAAAAGCGTTGGAATCATAAAAATAAGATCTACCTCATGGAACTGACTAGAGCTGAAAAGGAGCAATTTGAATTTTCAGCCAAACAAATGTGAGATTTCTATTTTTAAATTTAAAATTAATTATTTATTTCGATATGAAATGTATATTTATTTCGTGTGATGTTGTATGTATATTTGTGGAAATGTTGATTTGATTTGCGTTTGGATGAACCTCTGATTTGCAGTGTGTGTGTCCATGTATGTTAAAGTAAGATTATTGAAATTAAGGTTATCATTTTGCTCGTTAGATTGTCAAACTTTACATTGAATTATGCACAAATAAAAACATTCACCAAATTTAAGTATTGGATTGTTCACAAATAAAAATAGTCATTTTTAATTGTTATGTAAAGGATAGGTATTTATATGAAATTAAAATTACATTTTTAATTGTCATTTTTGCCAAATTTGAATAGTTGAATCATAGTCGTCATTTTGCCAAATTCGTTAACACAAACAAAAGAAACATTTTTGTCGCTATTTCTTTTTAACAAACAAAAGAAACATTTTTGTCGCTATTTCTTTTTAACAAACAAAAGAAACATTTTTGTCGCTATTTCTTTTTAACAAACAAAAGAAACATTTTTGTCGCTATTTCTTTTTAACATTAAAAAGAAACATTTTTGTCGCTATTTCTTTTTAACAAACAAAAGAAACATTTTTGTCGCTATTTCTTTTTAACATTGAAAAGGATCATTTTGTTAGCATTACTTTTTAGGAGTAAAAAGAGAACATGTTAATATAAAAACTACATTTTTATGTTAATGAATCAATTCATGTTAGAGAACATGTAGTATAAAAATTACTTTTTTTTAACCAATTCATGTTAGATAACATGTTAGTATAAAAGTTACATTTATGTTAACAAAAAAAATTCATGTTAGAAAATATGTTGTTATAAAAAAGAACAATTCTGTTATAAGTGTCGCATTAGAATTAAAAGAACATTTTGAATTATGAAATGTCGCATTAAAAATTTAAAGAGCACTCTTGATAAAAGTGTCATATGAGTAATGTTAATATATAAAAAATGTCATTTTGTTAAGATTAGTATTAACATATAAATTTGGCCTTTTTGTCAAATTTAGTATTAACATATAAATTTGTCATTTTTGTTAAATTTAGAATTGACATATAAAATTACCTTTTCTATAAATTGAAATTGTAAACTAATTCGTTTGTCATTAGAAAGAACAAACATATATGTTAGAAACAAGCATTTATGTTAGAATTCAAGAGCGTCATTTATGTTAGAATTAAAAAGAACATTTGTGTTAGAAATAAACATTTATGTTGGAATTCAAAAATATGTTACACTGCCATCTACAAGTTTCCCGACTTGTTTATGTTGATTGAGACGATAATTTTTACACATCGCCCAAGTGCACAGATAATTTATTTAATTATTTGTTATGTGTTATATGTTGGTTGAAAATCCAACACGGGTCTTGGGATGATATTCACACATCTCCCTTGTGATTAGTTATAAGCGTTATTTATGTGACGCTTATACAATATATGATGCACTTTGGATGTTGTGGATTGTTTTAATAATATTTATCATTAGTATAGTATTCATGCGGTGTGTGAAAATCCATATAATTGAATTATATGGTAATTGTTTGGGTCTCATTCCAATCTTGAATTAAAAGAATATTTTAATATAATATTCAGTTAAAGAAATCAAATAATGGCTTTAATGTTTTGAATTCAAAAGATTTTATTTCTTAAAAGGTTACAATAAAAAGGGTTGAGTTAAAATATCAAACGGGCCATGACACGAGGTTAAGCCCGACTTATGGGATAAGTCTGCCCGGAACCAACCGGCATATCCAGCATCCATAAGTCGCAGGCTTAATGTGGGAGGTCTGGCCCAGTGCAAAATATAAGTGAATAAGATAATGAATTGGGTTATTTAATCTGTTTTAAAAAGAAACACCGTTTTAACCCGAATGTGTTTATCCATTTATTTTATTCATTTTAAAATGAATATTAAAAAGAATTGATTTATAAATTTAATCTTTTGGAAATATTAATTTTTTTTAATATGATAAGAAATTTGAATATTTAATCTTGACTTTAAATCGGAGAAGAAGTTAAAACCGTTTTAAAGCGAATTCATAAATATTTTTATAAAGTACGTTTTAAATGAAAATCGACGATAATATATATATATATATATATATATATATAATGGCCTGAATAGAACGCGCCGCGCAGCGATCATTCACGAATTTCGACCATTAACTTTAAATTGATGTAACGGGAGATCCGACCGTCAGATTCTCCTAAAAACTGGAACCGTTGGGTTCGTATCGAAAAGATCTTTCCAACGAATATAAGAACCTTAAAATCTAACGGTTGGATTTGGAATCATGTCCAAATTAAATTTAGAAAGGGTGGCTATAGATGCAGTTCGGTGGCCATTATTGGAAACCGACTGTACGAGCGAAAATAAAAATATTAAAAACATGCAAAAATTATGTAAAATCATAATAAATGATTTAGAAAGATCATAGATGAAAATTCCATTTTTTTTGAAAGGATAAAAATATATTTTTATCAAACGAACTAGTTTTTTTAACTAGAATAAGAATCCAATGTTTTTAAAATAAATAAATTGGATTTTGGGTTTGTCGTGAATTGCGTTATAAATAACACTGTTCTTAAACCCAGTTAAAAAGAATAAATCTTTCAATTAAGATTATTAAAGTTTCAAATTATATTTAAATAATTGGAATAAATTGATTTGTGAATTGAGTTTATCGTGAACAATGTTTTTAAACGACATCTGTTCTTTAACTCAATTTACAGTGAGAATATAATTTGGAATTTATAAATCTTTTTATTATGATTAAAAAGAAATTGTTTCAAAGGAAAGTTTTCCAATTTAATATATTAAATTGGAATCGAGTGGAAATTCGATTAGATCGAAATCGAGATAAGCTTCTGTAAAAGAAGACCGTTACTATATATGGAATTTAAAAGGCTTTGCCGTTATTCCATTTATATTATTGGTCGGATACAGAAATATATATCGATTATATATTGAGTTGATTTCTATGAAAATTCCATATTTAACGAAAGACGATTTTGGGCTCACAGTGAACTATGTTTTGAATGACATTAGTTCTTTAACCCAGTTAAAGATAAGATTTATTTCTTAAATTTAAATAATCATTAAATAATGATTTTGATATTTAAAACCCAATTGGAGTTTTTAATAAATCTTTAACAGAAAGATTTAAGGACAAATTTTAAGAACTTATCTTTGATAGGATATTCTAAATTGGAATGAGGCGTTGATATGCTTTTAACGACACTTGATTTTAAATTATAAAAATACGCAAGTTATTCGGAAAGTACGAGTTTAACTCATTCCGAATAATTACAACGACAATGAAGAGTCGAAGATGAAGACGACGGTTGAAGACCGGCCATCTTCACATCGAATGGATGTTTGCTACTGAGACCCATGATGGGAGTAGCTACCTTGAAGGGGCTTCAGTGGTGGCCATCCGGCCGTACTTGTTGATTGCCGGATATGCGAGCACCTCACCTCTTTATTGGACATATCGGGGGCGGAATAAGGCAACTCCGATTTCGTTCAGACCCAGAACGGACTTTAATGGATGCGTGTCTGACGTTGGAATTTATTTCATGTAGTTAATCGATTTTTATTGATGTATGCCTGTTCGGTGGTGGAGAATTTATTCTCTGCTTAACACCCTGGTATATGTTAATAGTTATCGATAGCATGGCGTGAATTGTCAATGTGGCACGCCAAGATGAGAAAGATCAAGGCTTTTGTTGAAAAGCAGGGCCTTGTGTATAATTTTACTTCACGAGCCTCACACCCCGGTATGAGTCTAAAATGGAAGAAGGGAACGCAGGGAGTGCACCGTTATCTTTCTAGCTAGAGTAGTGTCAGGGACCAACCAGCGCTTACATTTTACTTATGTGGGTGATGGATTATGAGGTACCTCGTGTTTTTATAGGCCGTTAGTGGTCATATTATAGGTCCAAAAGGACCGTGAAACGTGTGTTCAGGAATTGCCAATCCACGACCCTTCGGAGTGGACCGACCCTGCAGGATCCAACGGTTGCCCATAGGTGTGATTCTGAGGTATCCGCTAGAGTGCCTCGAATCGGTAAGGAGCTCCTCCCTAGCCTTGACTCATGATGGAAACCTAATTTCCAATACGACCATGCGGTTTTGATTGTAGAACTAGTATGACGACATAGTATATGGTAGCTATGCCGTCTAGGATTGATACATTATGATTGAAACGTTTTTATTAAAAACATATACACACTAGTTGTAATACATTCTATCGTATTAAGCATCTCTTGATCATTATAAGGTAAAACCCTATCCTCGGTTTGCGTTGCATTGTGTGATGGGACTTGGGTCTTATAATGGTTTCATTTTTCTAAAAAGCATAGCGTTATTTGAACGATTTACTTTACTTATGCACTGGCAATCAAATGGAGTAAACCCGTTCCGCGTCAGCGGCGTAGTCCTGTGATTAGCCAAATTGTTAGATTAGTTAAGTTAGATTTATCATACCAGTCCCATGACTGACCTGTAGTTTGTTTCACTGGCAAACTCGGGTGCCCATATTTTTCCACACGGGCAGTCGAGTAGCTTGTTTTGCAGATATCTATTCTTTTAACAGGATCCTGGATTGAAGCTTAAAGCTGTGTCCAGAGCATTTATAGTCTTCCGTTGAGCATTGTATTTAATTCATTGTAATTTTTCTTCCACTGTATTATTCCTTTATTTGATGTACTCTGATATTCTGTACTATGATGTAACATTATTGTAATGTTTATAAAAGTCTGTTGTTATCTGTTCTAATGTAATGTATCCCCAAAGTTAAAGTATTCGAAAATTTCCAACCTTTGGGTCAGACCTGTGTGGTTTATGGTCGATTCATAGAGCGCGAATTTCCGGGTTTTTACAACTGGGATGAAAAATTCCACATTTGTAAAGATAAAAATATGTTTTTATCGAAATGAACTAGTTTATAACCGGAAATCAGTTAAGATGGGTGATTTTCTGGGTATTGATCTGATGTTGGTTTCGGCCTTCGGGGTTAATACTTGGGGAATTTTCCTCTCAACTAATTTACAGTTAGAGACTGATAGAAGGGAATGTGATTTTGGGTATATCGTGAACTGTGTTTTAAATGACATCGGTTCTTTAACCCAATTAAAGATTAAAACTAAGTGGGGTTTTAATGAATCTTTAATTATATTGAAATGATCGAGAATGTTGTATCACTAGTTTTGCTCCAAAGCGATAGTTAAATCTTTAACTAGATTTGAACGTGAAATGGTAATTAATTTTACCAATAACACCGTGGTGTTAGATATAAAGTATTACCAGTTTTGCTCCATGGGGCAAATAGGTTGGGATTGGGAAATAAAATAAATAATTACCTCTGTGTGGTTCGCTAATCCCGACTAGTTTGGAAAACCTTAACAGGGTTTGAAATGATATCCAAAGGAAGATTAAAGAATAAATTTAAAGGAATTTATCTTTGATAAAATTAATGGGAACCTTTAACTAAGAATGTGAAATTTGTAAAACTAACTGTCGGTTAGCTAAGAAGAATGGTTTCTTGGATATTGATCTGATGTTGGTTTCGGCCTTCGGGGTTAATATTTTGGAAATTATTTTCTTACTAATTTACGGTTAGTGACGGATGAATCGGAATGAGGCGTATGTTGTGTTTGTGTAACACTTTTTTATTATATTCACAGGTTGTTCAAAAAGGCCGGGTTTATACCCATTTTGAATAACTGATTCGATAATAAGTCGAAGTTGAAGACGGTGGTTGAAGACCGAATGGTCTTCACATCGTTTGGGTGATTACTGATGATCTTGATTAGGTCGTACACCCAAGAGGAGGGAATTAGTTGGTGCTTGTCCAGACGTACTTGGAGATCGACGGATATGTGAGGACCTCTGCCCTGTATTGGACATACGGGGGAGGAATAAGGTGCCTCCGGTTTTGTTCAGACCTAGAACAAACATGTAAATGGATTGTATGTCTGACGTTGGATTTTATTCTATGTTGATTGATTTCTATTAAATATATATCTGTTTGGCGGCAGAGAATTTATTCTCTTACTTAACGCCCTTCTCTGAGACGTACGGGCTCGGAGGTTATATATCGATGGATATCAAACGCATAGCATGAATTGTCTGTGTGACAAACTGAGTTGCATGGATCAAGGCTCTTGTTGAAAAGAAAAGTGTTGTGGTTGATGATCAAAGCACGGACTATGTGGCATAGCTTTGTGTATAGCGTTAGTTCGCGAGCCTCACACCTCGGTATGAGTCAAAAACGGGATATGGACCGCTGGGAGAACACGACGTTTCTTTCTAGTTATGGTGGTGTCAGTGCTTAAACCAGCTGATATTTATATTATTCTCACCTATGTGGTTGTTGGAACGCAAGGCGCCTCGATATTAGGTCTGTAAGGACCGGGAAATGTGTGATCAGGAATAACTAATCCTCAAACGTAAGGGAGGACCGGCCCAGCTGATTCCAAGGGTTGCCCAGGGAGAGTAGTCCTGAGACATTTGCTAGAGTGTCTCGAAACGGAGAGGAGCTTGCCCCTTGCCTCGACTCATGATGGAATCCAATTTCCAATACGTGTCATTCAGTTTTATTTGTAGAGCCTAGTAAGGCGACATAGTATATGGTAGATATGCCATCTATGATTGATATTTATGATTGTATATATAAAATTAGAAACCAACTGGAAATGAGTTAAGATGGGTGGTTTCCTGGGTATTGGTCTGATGTTGGTCTCGACCTTCAGGGTTAATACTTAGGGAATTGTTCTCTCACTAATTTACAGTTGGAGTCTGATTAAGAATTAAAAGATGAAATTTCGCGTATCAAAGCATTCTTTGGCTGTTATAAGGTAAAACCCTATCCTCCGGCTTGCGTTGCATTGTGTGATGGGACCTGGGTCTTATAACAGCTTCATTGTTCTTTATTTAGCATTGTGCTATTTGTTTAAGCACTGGTATTCTTGGGGTAAAAACCCGTTCCGTGTTATACGGCGTGGTCCCTTGATTTACCGAACTTTAAAATAAAAATTAATAACTGTTTTAGTTCTCACACCAGTCACTTGACTGACTTGGAGTTTATTGTTTTAACTTAAACTTTGGGTGCCCTTATTTTCCGCACGGGCAGCTAGTAGTTGGGTTTTGCAAATTTATATTCACAGGATCTTGGTTTATAGCTGAAGTGATATTCAGAAAGCTCTGTATCCGTGTATTTCTTTCAGTTATGTTTTGTATTATTTTTCCGCTGCAGTAATGTATTTAAATCTCTGATAATCTCTGTTGTATAATATTTATTCGTATTCTGTATATTCTTGTATTCTAATGGAATTGTTGTAATAAGCAATGAAATGTTCTTCTGTTTGCGTTCCGATGTGTGTTGTTCTCAGAGAATCCGTTCTTTCCTTACCGGGAGAGTTACGGGCTATCACAGTTGGTATTGGAGCTCTGGTTTACAGAGCTCGAGAACAAGACACATTAGAACCAAACGAAAGAATTCATCAGAAATTGGATTAGTAATATCCAATGAGAATGGCTCATTAGAGATGGGATCAGCAGTATCCTAGAACGGGTCGAAAGAGTGCTATTTTTAAAATAAAAATGAAAACAAACTTTGTTTTGAAACTTGAAACCATTTTATTCGTATTTGAATATTTATTTTGTATTGAATTTGGACAATCCCGTATATAAAGATTTTGCATATACGCCTTGCAAACGTATATTCAAAGTTTTAATATACTGGATAGATATAGAATCACACTCTAGACACCCGGGGATGATTCTGATGATGTGGCCACATCATCAGTATTCATGTTTGAGTTTCGAAAGTGTGATATCTATATATTCTCGTTAGACTGGTGTGAGAACCAAAATAGATAGGATTATTTGTTGTGATTTGGCATCAAAAACATGATTTTCTGTATATATATATATATCACAATTATGTGTTTGAAATGATAATCAACTAATTGATTGCTGGTTGTGTTGTTTGATTTTTGTTTGATTAATTAGAATTTAGAATCATTAACCAAATTGTATTAAATATTGAAAATTGCTTGAATATGCATACATATACATGTATATCCATTGAACAGGTCATAGCAAGGAGGCTAGAGCAGAGGAATAAAATTGTTTGCCCGACAAATAGGTACATGTTTATTGTATTTCTTTGGGTGATGATGATTTTATGAGCCGATTGGCTAGCCGCTTGGCTTTTTCTTTTTCTTTTTGAGATCAGAAGGCTTGTATGGTAGTTTGGGGATTTTCCCGATGCTCCCGGTGCAGGGGAGGTTATGGCGAAATTTTTCGACAATTTAGGGTGTTAGCCAAATTTTTGAAAATTTTGAAAGTTCTTAGAAATTGAAAAGTTGAAGAACTTAAGCCATAATGAAAATAATGAAAGTTGAGTTGATTAGTAAACAACTTTTAGCTTCTTTCCTTTTCGAGGACGAAAAGATTTTAAGTGGGGGAGATTGTAACAACCCGGAAAATCTGAGCCAGTTTAAAATTTTTATTTTGGAAAATTTTACTGATTTTGAATATTTAAAATGGATTATTTTAAATTATAACAACGGAAAATTTATTTTCGACGAAGTTAAAACAAATAATTTTATTTTAATTATATAACGAGCCTGAAATGGCCCTGCAGTTCGAAAATTCGATTTCGAATTTCAAATGAATATACAAAATTCGTTTTAAGTCAGAATTGGATGAAACAAGAAATGTTTGAATCTGTTTAATCATATCTTTCTAACGAAGCCAAGAAACTGGGATTTCACTTTAGAAGTTGAAAGATATGTCCAGTTTAAAATTCATAATAGTCGCTGTGGAATTTATATATTTTTTAATATATATAAAGGCCCTTAAAAATGCAAATTTTGCAAACGACCTCGGTTTCCGACGAAACCACTTTTGTTGGATCCGGGATGTCAAATTATTGATAGGTTTCAAAATTCATAATTTTCTGAATCAATATGTGAGTGTGGCGAAGTCAAACGTGTTTTGACAGTTTCAATTAAATTCGGGTCGACCAGAAAATGACTATTTTTCAAACGATCTCAGAATTTGACGAAATTAGTTTTGTTAGGGCCGTATCGTCAGTACGAAGCTAGAAATAATTTTTCTGGAATTTTCTGAATCAGTATGTGACCCCAGTAATTTAAAATGTACATTTAAAATTGAATATATAAAGATTTAAATTTTGATTGAAGTGAAAACTGACCGTAACGATGGAATTGGCCTACGAAACATATCCCATTGTGTTTGGAATGGGGGTATTTAGCTAGGGACGACAGTCGTTGGGTTCGATTTGGGATTCGAACGAAAAGTCAACTTTAAGGAATTAAATATAAAATAAAATTAAAATAAATATAAACCCCCCTTCTCCTTTTCCCTTCCATGTCAGAACTTGAAAAAAAAACCTAGCTAAAAACCCGTCGCCCCCCTATCGTGGATCGCCGTCCACCGTGGCTCACCGCCGCCCGTCGTCCACCTCCACACCACCACCGCCATCGTCCCCAGACCCCCCTCCGCGCCTCCCTTTCTCTCCTCTCGATTTTAACACCCACGAGACCCAAAATCGCCCCCCTACATTCCTCCACCGCTTCAGCTCTAGATCCACCACCCGACAACCTGCTCCGCCCCCTACCTCGTCGAGCACCCCCCTCCGAAGCACGGAACCCCACCCCTCCTCCTGTAAGTTTTTGTTTGTATTTATTTACTTTTATTTATATAATGTAATTAGGTTTTTAAATAAATAAATCAGTTTTTATAAGGTTAGTGAAGAAAAGATCGGATTTTTCTAAGTAGAAAAGATCGGATTTTTGTGTAGGAAGGTCAGATTTTTAATGAAGTAAAGATGGGATTTTTAATGAAGTAAAGACGAGATTTTTAATGAAGTAAGGACGGTATTTTAAACTAAGTAAAAATACGATTTTTAATCATATGAAAGCGAAGAGAAGGAAGTTAAAAATATAATTTTATATAATCAGGAAGTTAAAAATATAATTTTTATATAGTGGCGATAATAAAAATATAATTTTTATATAAGAAGAAGATTAAAAATATAATTTTTGTATGTTGAAAAGATTAAAAACATAATTTTTATATAATAGGGAATATAAAATTGTTATTTTTATATATGTAGTGAATACAGGCAACTAAGGTGACAAAGGGTGAGCACGACGAAGATTTCCTACATATGAAGAGCCGTGGCGTTTGGTTTAGCTTGGGTGAGAACTCCTCACTTCAAATTTTCTTTTCTAGTTATATAAATATATACTAGGATGCAGACGGTGTTTAGTAGCACCCGACACCACCGTCCACAGACCATGGACTTGTTTGTTTGGTTGTGTAGTTGATTAGATTATTTGATTTGAATTTGGTTTTTTGGTGAAATGAAACTGATTTGATTGATATGTTTATGGCATGGGCCATTATTAGATCGGGGATAAGGCTAGGCCTTGTCCCGTTTCTAGTATCGTGCCGTTATCCCGCCGAAATTTTCTAAAATAAGTTAGAAAATTAAAAATATCGTTTAATTGAATAAATGAACTGAATAGAAATTCATGTGTTGAAATAAAATATTTTATCGTTAAAAATATAATTTTTAACGTGTATGTGAATAAAATAAAATTTTCATTCACAAACCAGACAGTTTGTTTATGTACACTGATTTGACTGATATGGATTGGGACGAAAAATTTTACACATCGCCCAACTGCACAAATAAAAATCTGTGTTTGTTGATTTGAAACCCCACACGGGTGTTGGGATGATATTTAACGTACACTAGTCCCAATGGTATAGTGTTTGTCGATCGATAGGTTGACAGACAGTTGTGTTGTTCACTTTGGATGATGGTTGATTATTTATCATTGCTGATATATACATGTGTTGTATGGAAATCCATAAAATCTATGGTAATTGATTGGGCCTCATTCCAGTTTTGAAACGAAATATTTGAAAGAGAAATATTTGAGTAGAAATATTTGAAGAGAAATATTTGAATAAAAAATTTGAATAAAATAATTGAATAGAATATTTGAGAATAGAATATTTGAAATAGAAATATATAAAGCCAAGTTGATTAGATTTGCGCCATTTTGACGCGAACGATATTTATATCGATTTTATTCGAATATCGAAAAGTGATTTCAAAATTTGATATTTTGAAAATATTATCATTTTAACATTGAATTGATATGGAATATTCGAATTAGAAATGAATTTGATTTGAATTAAAATTGAATTTGAAGTGAATTATAAGTGAACTTGAAAATGAATTTGAAATGAATTTAAATCGAATTGAATTGATTTGAAATAAATTTGAAATTGAATTGAATTGAAATCGCAATGAAATCAAGTTGAAACTGAATCGAATTGAAATGGTATTGAAACCGAATTTAAACGATTTATGAAATATGTTTTGAATTGAAATCGGCGAAATATATAATATATATATATATATATATATTATATATATTTAATGGCCTGAATAGAACGCGACGCGCCGCGGCAGTTCATGAATTTCGACCTTTGAATTCGAATTGACGTTACGGGAGATCCGACCGTCGGATTCTCCTGAAACCTGGACCGTTGGGTTCGTATCAAAAAGAGATTTCCAATGAATATTTGAAATTTGAAATCTAACGGTTGGATTTGGAGATACGTCCAAATCAAATTTAGAAAAGGTCGCTGTAAGTGCAGTTCGACGACCGTTATTGGAAATCGACTGTACGGGCCTTGATAAAATTATTAAAAATATCTATAATTTGTGTAAAATCATAATATATAAATTGGAAAGAACTGGGATGAAAAATTCCACATTTGTAAAGATAAAAATATATTTTTATCGAAATGAACTAGTTTATAACCGGAAATCAGTTAAGATGGGTGATTTTTTGGGTATTGATCTGATGTTGGTTTCGGCCTTCGGGGTTAATACTTAGGGAATTGTCCTCTCAACTAATTTACGGTTAGAGACTAATAGAAGGGAATGTGATTTTGGGTATATCGTGAACTGTGTTTTAAATGACATCGGTTCTTTAACCCAATTAAAGATTAAAACTAAGTGGGGTTTTAATGAATCTTTAATCAGATTGAAATGATCGAGAATGGAGTATCACCAGTTTTGCTCCAAAGCGATAGTTAAATCTTTAACTAGATTTGAACGTGAAATGGTAATTAATTTTACCGATAGCACCGTGGTGTTAGATATGGAGTATTACCAATTTTGCTTCATGGGATAAATAGGTTGGGATTGGGAAATAAAATAAATAATTACCTCGGTGTGGTTCGCTAATCCCGACTAGTTTGGAAAACCTTAACAGGGTTTGAAATGATATCCAAAGGAAGATTAAAGAATAAATTTAAAGGAATTTATCTTTGATAAAATTAATGGGAACCTTTCCTTAAGAATGTGAAATTTAGAAAACTAACTCTATGTTAGCTAAGAAGAATGGTTTCTTGGATATTGATCTGAAGTTGGTTTCAATATATCGATGGATATCAATCGCATGGCATGAATTGCCTGTGTGACATGTTGAGTTGCATGGATCAAGGCTTTTGTTGAAAAGCAAAGTCTTGTGGTTGATGATCAATGCACGGCCTATGTGGCACAGCTTTTTGTATAGCGTTAATTTGCGAGCCTCACATCTCGGTATGAGTCAAAAACGGGATACGGACCGCTGGGAGAACACGTCGTTTCTTTCTAGTTATGGTGGTGTCAGTGCTTAAACTGGCTGACATTTATATTATTCTCACCTATGTGGTTTTTGGAACGCAAGGCGCCTCGATATTAGGTCTGTAAGGATCGGGAAACGTGTGTTCAGGAATAACTAATCCTCAAACATAAGGGAGGACCGGCCCAGCCGATTCCAAGGGTTGCCCAGGGAGAGTAGTCCTGAGACATTTGCTAGAGTGTCTCGAAGCGGAGAGGAGCTTTCCCCTTGCCTCTACTCATGATGGAATCCAATTTCCAATACGTGTCATTCGGTTTTATTTGTAGAGCCTAGTATGGCGACATAGTATATGGTAGTTATGCCGTCTATGATTGATATTTATGATTGTATATATAAAATTAGAAACCAACTGGAAACGAGTTAAGATGGGTGGTTTCCTGGGTATTGGTCTGATGTTGGTCTCGGCCTTCGGGGTTAATACTTAGGGAATCGTTCTCTCGCTAATTTACAGTTGGAGTCTGATTAAGAATTAAAAGATGAAATTTCGCGTATCAAAGCATTCTTTGGCTGTTATAAGGTAAAACCCTATCCTCCGGCTTGCGTTGCATTGTGTGATGGGACATGTGTCTTATAACAGCTTCATTGTTCTTTATTTAGCATTGGGCTGTTTGTTTAAGCACTGGTATTCTTGGGGTAGAAACCCGTTCCGTGTTATACGGCGTGGTCCCTTGATTTACCGAACTTTAAAATAAGAATTAATAACTGTTTTAGTTCTCACACCAGTCACATGACTGACTTGGAGTTTATTGTTTTAACCTAAACTCTGGGTGCCCTTATTTTCCGCACAGGCAGCTAGTAGTTGGGTTTTGCAGATTTATATTCACAGGATCTTGGTTTATAACTGTATTCGGAAAGTTCTGTATCCGTGTATTTCTTTCAGTTATATTTTGTATTATTTTTCCGCTGCAGTAACGTATTTAAATCTCTGATAATCTCTGTTGTATAATATTAATTCATATTCTGTATATTATTGTATTCTGATGGAATTGTTGTAATAAGCAATGAAATGTTCTTCTGTTTGCGTTCCGATGTGTGTTGTTCTCAGAGAATCCGTTCTTTCCTTACCGGGAAAGTTACGGGCTATCACAATATTTATATATAACGAGTAATTACTTATCACTATTTAATGAAGAAATAGTTATTACATCTTATCATAATATCTCATTGAGAAATGTTATATTTAGAGACAGAATGACAATTTGTAAATTCTGGCTAGGTTAACATAGAAGAATAGAAATGATACATTCATTCTCGGGTATATAAAAGTGTACTGCCAACTAATAATGGTGAATAGTGCAAGTAGTGGTGTATAAAGCAAACAAAACATGACCTATAAGCTAAAATAAATGGATTCAACTTGTGCTCATTCAATTTCCAATCAGTAATAGAAAGTTGCGCTTTAAAATAGAGACATTCAAATATGATGATATAATAATAACAACCATTCTTTTATATATAACTAATGAGTTTACTACAATTTGTGCATAGAAAAAATATGTATATAATTTAGTATTATTGATAAAATGATAGTTCCAGTTGTTGATTATGTATGCCTCCAAAAAAATTGACAGACTAAATGTGCATCAATCATGGCATAAAATAACAAAAATAATTGAAGTAATCATTTTTTGATCTCAATAAAGGTTAAACAACGCAAATAATTTCCTTTTGGTCAGGATTCGAGATATCAATGATAAATGGTCAGAATAAGCCAAATATTTATTAATCGCTAACGACATAAAGTTTGATAGTAATGCTTTGTAGTGCAATGTCCAGTTGCGTCTATTACAATTTTTTCAATTTTTAACTATTTAATAAATATAGTCGAATACTACGTTTAGTACACAAAACAATATTTGGCGGACCTAATATGCAATGAACAGAATGCATCTAATTTTGGCTGGTGTGAAACTGTTGACAATAAATTAGGAGTTTCCACCCCAGTTATCAATCTATAACTTGAACTATGAAAACTTGTATCTCCATATTTGACAGGGCATGTTTCTTCAAATTTGACTGGGTTAATAAAAACTATCTTACGGCAAAAGGATAATTAACATCATCCAAATCCCAGTAAGTCTGTTCAAATTTTGAACTTCTGTAGTCAGATTAACTGAAAATTCAAGCCCCAGATAAGTTAAAGATACATATTCAGAAATCAAAATAAAAATAAATGAAGGTGCTCTCGTCTGGGTTGACTGCTTCATCATAGCAATCTCTTTTAATGAACTTCTTTGGACCAACATTAATAGTTACCAGCCGTAATAAATGGAAAAAACTTAATCAGAAAAGGAATAGAAAGGGAAACCTGAATAAAATCATTTGTGTCTTCAATCTACATCTTTGTTGAAGGTATCTGAACAATTCATTGCTGACAGGGTCGTTGTTAGTATTGTTGGAAGTAGGGTTACACATAAAACTATTTTAATGATTTCGTTAAGTAACCCTAGTCCAGCCAGATAAGAGATTTGAATCGTAGAGCTATGCAGTTAAAGCCCCGCTAAAGCCCCGCAAAATCCCTGCTATAGCCCGTAGCACTCTTCGGCCGCTGCGCTATTTCAATTTAGCGCTGATGAACAGTAGCTCCGCTTAAAGCCCCGCTATTTTCTACTTCATCCGCTAAATCAATGCTATTTAGCATCCTCTTTAACAATGTCTACATACAAAGGATGATTTGACCAATTATCTTTTAAAATAAATCAAAAAAGTTAAGTAAAGAGCTAATTTTAAGTCATAAGTGCCTTATAGATGATAGAAATCCTCGAATCTAATGTGCATAACAATGTTATTCTTTGATTTTTGTTATATAATATTAATTATTATTCGTTTCTCCTACACAAATGATGCGAGAATAATGATTAATTAATTTTAATTATACACTTTTACATCTAATTAACATTTTTGCACCTCCGCTATATCCCCGCTATTTCCCCTCTTTACCCCCGTTGCAGCTTTTTACACCTCTTCCGTTGTAGAACCGCTAAGCGCTTTAACTGCCCAGTCGTAGAGGAGTCCCAATGAATTCAAAGTGACGAAAGTAAAAAAAATACAATTGTTTCATGAATGAAGAGGAGATTTATTTTGATGGAAGAGGAGATTCCGTCTGAGGAAATATGATAACCAGTCCAAAAGAAAGTGGTTTCATTGATAGTGGGAAGTCGGGAAAGATTGCGGGAAGTTATGCGTTCTATTTCTATTTTTCCTGTAAAAAGAAGGGAAGAGGCGCTAGGAAGCGGAGATCGCACAAAAAAAAAATTAGACTTCCACTTAAGCATTCTTTGGATTCTATTTTCTATTATAGATAATAGACATGTGGAGCGTGAGATGCAAGCGTTCCGCTAGATGGTTATTTATTTGATACGAATTATTATAGTATCTGATGGTTTTGATATCAAAAATGTTTTGGGTTATAGTAAGGTAAAAACCGCCTGTATTTATGTGTGGGCTGGTCTTACTATTATCTTTTCTTTCGAAAGATTTTCTAAAGTTAAAATCTGTTCTCGTAATGAGATAACCCATTCTCGTTTCCAATCTATTTTAAAAAAATTTACTCACACCAATCCTCCGACTGACCTAGAGTTTATTTTCTGTGTTTTTCCTAAACTTTTGGGTACTCATAACACTTGTTATGGGTAGACAAGTGATCCAGGTGACTAATGGAATCCTTTGTAGTATTGTGGAGTACAAGTCAAAGAACCCGTCTAATAGCTATATTTATCTCTAAGTATCTAGTTTGAATATCTGTATTAAACAATTATGATGATGTATTATGATGGTAATGTATTATGATGTATCAAAACCTGTTATGTAATATATTATGTATTTTGTGAAATTACGCTGTGAGATTCTGATGTTTTTGTTTAGTCTATTCTCTATCTATTTCTATTCTTTAATAATGACACAACATCCGAGGTCATCGAAAGTCAGGCCGTTACAGCCAGGATTCAATGCTTCTATCAATAAAAGTCTACCGAAGTATGAGTATGTCGAGCTTTCTAATATGCGAGAATAATCTGATGTGTTATCAAATTAAACAACAAAGTTATAGTTGGGGGATACATGAATATTAAAAATACTAGATGGCTTCCAAACTCTTGATATATATTCTTTCAGCTTGATGATGGATAATCTGAAATGGATCAGGATCAAAGCAATCGTATTCATCCAAGCATCTTCAGATTTATTAAATATTTTTTCAGCAATAGAAACATATTAGGACAATGGCTTCATATAGTTCAAGCTCTGATCTACCTATTTACGATTATCATTTGATGCGATATTTAGATTTTGTTGTGGATTAAAGGTTGTTGATGAGGAGGATGGTTTTTCTGATGAGAATGAAGGTTGCGTACGTGGAGGAGGAGGAATGTGTGAGTTAGTACAGGGACAGAGCCTGCCATTAAAAGGAAAACCATTGGAATTTTTTTCGTTACTCGGCCATTTTTAGTTATTTAAATAAGTTAGGGTCTATTATTGTAACGACCCATATTTTCATCAGTATAATAATTAATTTATTTAATTATTTAAATAATGGTTTGGTAATTTAAGATGACCAGAATTAAATAATATTGAATATTTAATTAAAATAAATAATATAATAATATATTTAATTTATGAAATAGTCAGAAATAGTGGAATTCACAATATGGTGCGAATTGGGTCATCTGTGATATTTAATTCAATTTAAAATTGATTTAGAATAACAAATATATTTAATTAAATGAAGATTGAACGTATAATTATAATCGAGCCTGAAATGGTGCGGCAGTTCACTATTTGGCGATTCGAACTTTAAACGAATATACATAATCCGTTTTAAGTCGGATTTCTGTGAAAAAAGAAACGCACGGAGCTGGTGAAGTATATTTTTCTAATGGAACAGAAAAATCAGGATTTCGTCATGTAGATTTTGATTTATGTCCAAATCCAATTTTAAAATAGTCACTATGGAATTCCTTTATAATTTAAAACGATTTATAAAAGGAATTTCAATATAAATCGAATATCGATATAATATGGATTTGAAATATCGAGCTATAAATCCATATATGAATATTTTGGGGCTGTAGTATATTCTATGAAGATATATACGATAATATTAAATTATTAATATTAAATTTAATTATTTTTAAATATATTTATATATTTAAAAGGGCTATTTAGAGCTTTAAAAATAGCCACTTTTGCAATCGACCTCCGTTTTCGGCGAAACTTATTTTGTTGGATCCTCAATGTCAAATTATTGTTAGATTCCAAGTTTCGTAATTTTTAGAGTCACTATGTGGCCGTACGGACTTTAAGAGTGAAAAACAATCGATATTTTGACGATTAAAAATACGCTGTGTGAGCAAACAGAGTCGAAATTCAACGAAACCAGTTTCGTTGGGACCGTATTGTCGAACTCTAGCTGCATGACAATTTCTATGATTTTTGGATATTTTATGTGATCCTAGGGATTTTTAAAAGACTAATGAATTTGATAATGGCTTAAATAAAATATATAAAAAAATTCCCTAAACAAAATATTCTAAATTTGTACTGGTCAAAAAGAAGGCCATGCATTCTTTGTTTCATCTGCCAGTTTCTCATGGTCCTCAAGCAAGAACGTGACCTTCAACTATCCTCACAATTCATAGAAAAATTCATATAAAATCATAGGAAAATCCAAAAATCCTAAAACTACTTTATTTGGATTCCTATATGGATTACTTTCAACCCATATCATTTTGGGAGAATTAGATCTCGTTCCCAGTCATTGAAAATTTCCAGCGATAGTCGAGGTTGCCTAGGGTTCGAAGTTGTTGGATATTGAGTCATGGATTCGAAAATCTGAGGGTGTATTAGTGGTTGCGGTAGTGTTTTGCTTTGGTTTTGAATTTTTGGGGAGCTTCCGTTCAACTTTGTGTCGCACGAGATACTGACGAACCAGGTGTTGCTCGAAGTCGCGTTTGACGAAGTGGGTGCGTGTTTGTTGAGGTCAGGGGAAGGTGGTAGAGGACGAGTAAAGGAGTTCAACGGTGAAGTTCGTTTGGAAATTCTTGGAGAAACAAATGCGTTAGAGGTTGGGGAAATTCGTAAATGGTGTTTGAAGAGGAGTCGGGTTTCGAACACTGCTGGGAGAAGATGAAGCCACAGAAGGGCTTGCGTGGACTTTTAGAGGGGGATATTGGGCCGGATCTATTTTGGGTAAAGCCCATATTTAAATTTAATTGGGTTTAAATTAAATTTAAATTGTATATTAACTTTATTTTTTCGTATCTCATCCATACGGTATCGAAATTCAGCAAAACAAGATCCGTTGGGATCGTATGGACGGACACAACCCAATGGAATAGACTAGGAGCGAATCAGAGCTCGTTACAATTTATAGCAAAATAAATTGTCAGTCCGAATCAAGCGATGGTTATCGTTATTAACGATGATCGTCCAATGTGAGTAAACTCACCAACTCTGAACAGTTATATTTTTATAACATATTCTTAGAACTGATAATTATCTGTTGATTGTTGTGTGTCGATTTGGTTGATTGAACGGATAGTCAGTTAGTTGAAATTATATATATATATATATATATAAACCGTTAAATATATATATTGATGTTGTTTATCAAAACATTTCATATTGAAAGGAAGTTGATGTTAATTATATGGTTTAACATTTGTGATGCAGGGAAACAGGTTGGAGGGATCCAACTGGATTCCTCAATATTTAAATTACTGTTTTGTTTCATATATTGAAATATATGATGTGATATATAATCTGTTGTCGATTATGTGTGTTTGGACGATATTGGTCATCGTGATTTGATGTGTTGAAAACCATAATACCGAAATGTTGAAAAGGGAATTTTCAAAGTGAATATTGAAAATAAATTATTTATAAACTCAAAGGATTTTATAAAAGAGGAAATATTTGTAAAATCAAAGAAGATTTTATAAAAAGGAAATATTTATAATTGGAATATTTATAAATAGGAAATATTTGTAAATGGAATATTTATAAATAGGAAATATTTGTAAATGGAATATTTATAAATAGGATATATTAAAATGAATATTTATTTAGGAAATAAATAGAAAGGAAAAGAGATATTCATTTAGAAATAAATGAAATTATAAAAGGGATATTTATTTAGGAAATAAATATTAAGTAGAAATTTGTTTTTACAGATAAATTAAGAAGATTAATTTATAATAATAATTTATAAATTAATTAAAAATATTTATCATTGGATAAATGGAATTTATAAGACTGAACTTATATAGAGAAGTAGAAATTGGTTTTAACACCGATATTTTTAGAATGTGAACTCAACACTTCTAAAGTGAATAAACGTTGTTAAAAGGAAATCCTTATAAGTGGGGAAAACGTTATCAAAAGAACATTTATAAAGTGAAGAACCATTACTAAAAAGTAAATCTTTATAAATGAATAAACGCTGCTAAAAGAAAATCTTTTTAAATGGATAAACATTATTATAAAAAGGGAAATCTTTATAAAGCAAATAAATTAATCGAATATTAGTCGTTCGAAAGGAGTTAATCGAATAGAATTAAGATAATCAAATTAGAGTTAATCGAATTGAGTTAAGTAAATCGATTAGAGTTAAGCTAATCTTATAGAGTCAATCAAATAAAGTTAGTTGAGTTAGAGTTAACCAGTTAGAGTTAACCAATTAGAGTAAACCAGTTAGAGTTAACCAGTTAGAGTTAACCAATTAGAGTAAATCAGTTAAAGTTAACCAGTTAGAGTTAAATCGATAGAGTTAATTAAACAGAGTTAATCGAAAGGAGTTATCAAACATTAGTTATTCGAATGGAGTTAAATAGAGTTAATCGAATATTGGTTATTCGAATAGAGTTAAATAGAGTTATCGAATATTAGTTATTCGAATAGTGTTAAATGGAGTTAAATAGAGTTATCGAATATTAGTTATTCGAATAGAGTTAAATGGAGTTAAATAGAGTTAATCGAATATTAGTTATACGAATAGGGTTAAAGGGGTTAGTCGAATATAGTTTATTTGAATAGAGTTAAAGGAAAGGAGTTATCGATTAGTTTAATCGAAAGGAGTTAATCGATGTTAGTTAAATCGAAGGGAGTTATCGATTATAGTTTAATCGAAAGGAGTTATCGATTATAGTTTAATCGAAAGGAGATTATCGAATGTAGCGTATTCGAAAGAAAGAGATCGAATATAGTTTATTCGAAAGAGTGAGTTAATCGAATATAGGTTATTCGAAGAAGAGTTAATCAAATAGAGATTTCTCGAAGAGAGTTAATCGTCGGATTCGATTATATTGAATTCGGGAAAGTACTTATACTTTCCGGTGTTTAAATCAAGATTTATTTATTAATAAATTAGGTGTTTATTTATTTATTCACATTAAAGAAATAAAAGTTATAATTGAAGTTATATATTTCAGAAGTAGGGTTTCTACAATTAGCGTTATAACCAATGTTTTCAATAAAGAAGTGGATTCGTAAACAGAATCTGAGAGTTACGTAAGGAAGTTTGTTAAAGATTTAAAAGATAAACTTTGACTATTTCGAAGTTAAAATGTTGTTTAATTAAGGTCTGAGAGGTAATTATACCCCAACTTGATTGACTTCCTTCTTAACTAAGGAATGGTAAGGTTTGGCAGTGAAGGAGTTTTGGAAATTTTTTTCCAAATGAGAATCAGAAATGTTTTCTGATAATAGAAAATAAAAATTTAGAATATATGGAAACAGGAGATAAGTAAATTAATGAACTAAAGAGATAAATGTTAAATGGTGATTGATCGATATGATTTCCATTTGGAAATAATATCGTTGTTTGCACACGAGTTTTAATTTGATAGTTAAATCACCGACTATTAAAGTTTTTTACCGTTTTAACGTTATTAATATGGAGAGACCGGTTGGATTATTATCCGAAGAACCACTCCGTATTGGCATAAGCATTGTGAATCAAGTATGCTAAATATATTGAAGACGGAGTAAAGTGCAAGGGATGTTGTATAAATCTTAGATAACGATTGCCTAAGATGGATGTACTGAATAGTGCCTTCGGTTTCGTTTAATTCTAGAACGAACGTATATGGACGACTGTCTGACAGAATATTTCCAATGATCGAATGAGTTGGACTGTACATGTAACGACCCTGGGATTTCGACCCCGAAAACCGACATAAATACCTTTACCATAACTTATGCCGACCTTCCAAACACCGAAAACACTAGAACGTTTATAGAAAGAATTTAGAGGGTGAGATGAGAAAGAAAGAGATATTAGAATAGAAGAAGAAGAAGAAGAAGAAGAAGAACCAACACCACACAGAGTCTCACATCGCAGCGGAACAAAATATAATTCAAAAATAAATCTTTATTGAGAGCTTTTGAAAATACTTACAATATCAGAGTACATCAACATCTCTGGACAATTATAATAATCTTTATTGAGAGCTTTTGAAAATACTTACAATATCAGAGTACATCAACATGTCTGAACATCTCCAGCTCGTCTCTGGACTTCTCAGTACCTGATAACCTGAACCTGTACATCCCGGGCTAACCCGAGCATTTATAAAACACCGGGTTAGTCTGGTGAACCAGAGTGAGAAAAACTCGCACAGCATTAAGGGTATCACACAACTTGATTTTAAAGTTAATACCCTTTCGAAAGAAACGGATAATCGTAAGACCAAATCCACACATAAATACGGACGGTTTTTACCTTACGATAACCCCAAAATAGTTTTGAAATCAATATCTTTTCTGATATTATAATAGTGTCTAAATACAAGTAAATATCAATCTAGTGGAACGCTTACATCTCACGCTCCACATATATAATATACAACTAAAACCGTGGGCGCTTATTGGAGATTGGATTCCGACTATGACAAGGTATGGGACCACCTGCCGAAAGTGTATCTCTAGAGGCGAATACACTGGGTTCAACAAGAACGCCTTGCAACCCTGCCCTCACATGACTGACCATCCATTTCGCTTGAGTGTATCGAATGTATATCACCAACGGTTGGACTCAAACCACCGTTTCCCGAAAAGGGATAGCATCGAATTAGATTAAAGAATGAAATAGATTTTCTCTAGATAGGTGATTATACACACTAATGGGAGCGACCCACATAGCCATGCTGCCTGCCCGATTTTTGTCATTTTCTGGTTGTGAGGCTTGAGGTTATAATCTTTTGAAACACCTGGCCATCACTCACTTTGAATGCCACATCGTTAGATCCGTCAAGTCACTAATTGACGTCCACAAATATACTCTGGGTATAAAAGAAGTGCCCCTCTTTGCCACCACTCGGTATATTTGAAAAATCAACGTATGTGGTTTCAGGAAATACTTTGTCAGACATTCGTCCATACAAGTCATCCAGTAATAGGATGTACCGAAGGTACTCTCCTAATGCATCCAATATAGGAATCACCCCATGGATCAGTAGCAATAGTCCTTGCAATCCACAGATTTCAACCACGACAGAACCCCAGTATATCTCCGGGTCGAATCAGAGATTTTAAGTGGTTCTTCCACTTTATGAAGATCTATGGTCTTCACATGCTCCATCTCGATCGTCGTCTGATCTCTTCTATATTTTCGTATTTGTTGGTCGGAATGGGTTTCGAATATACATTCGATCCCGGTCTTTCCATACCAACAATCGTAAAGGTCAGATTTGATAGTCGGTTATTTAACTATCAAATAAACATCCATGAAATCATAAAAATAGATTTACTGGTTTATTACTCAGCATAACTTGGCTTTTAAAATTTATCGCCCAATCTCCTTTTATTTCGGTTACTAGGGAAAATATCATCTCATATTATTTCCGTTACTTTGGATATCTTAACATACCTTCTTGACATTACCAACTAGTATCATCCTTGGATAGTCCCGAAGTCGTTCAAGTTGGGGTATTTTAATTACCTCTCAGACCTTGATCAACAACATTCTTATCTTCAGGTAAATACGAGTTGTAATTCAAGAATTGATATTAAATCTAATATCAAAACACATCCCACTAGTTAAAATATCTTTATAGTTCTCTTATCTTTTGGAAGCTTCTCTTTTAAATATAATTAATATCGCTTAATTTGTTAGTCTACTAATTCCTTACTAAACATCACTTTATTCACTCTCGACTTATTCAAATGACTTTGTTTCCTAAACTGGATTATTACAAATTATTTTCTAACCTCTTTTACCAAACCTAAATTCAAATCCCTTTTTCTCAATTCCCTTTTTCTTTTCAGGAAATCCCTTCTCAATTCTCTTGATTTAACCTAATACCATTATTAAGTATTTCCAATTTAAAATGACGTTTAACTCACATTCCATTCATAAACCTTGTTTATAAATTTCAGGTTTTACATAAACCCTTTACATCTTCATCTCCTTTTACTTAAATGTTTTTAAGAAGTAATTACTTAAATTAAAACAGATAGTTTTCTTTTACGTTCACTCTTGTAAAATCAGTTAAACGCTTTATTTACAAAAATAAATAATAAAATCTCTTTTAAAATCTTTTTAAAATTTAAACGCTATTCGTTAAGTGATTTTATTTAGGTCACTAATGACGAACTAATTGAATGTCAATCCCAGTTAAAATGGTCAACTTGGTTAATTCAAAACATGATTATTTTTCTTAACCAATTTCCAGTTAACTCCTCTTTTAAATTAATTAAAATATAATTAATTCAAATAACTTCATTTAACTGTTCATTTGTTTATAATTCTTATCAACAGAAGAAATTGTTTTATAAAACAATTTCATAATTACATATAAACTTACTAAATAATAATTAATATTTATTTTCCTTTAAACAGTTTTCAAACCTATTTTTGTTAATATATATATATATATATATATATATATATATATATATATAACTTCAATATAGCTGATTCATAGTCGATAAAGCCATATTTTTAAAACTCGATTGATTTCTAGGCCACGTGATGCCAAATACCCAGCCAATACTATTCATTAGTGAACATCAGAATAAATGTTGAAACATGGTTCAACCATCAACAATAATCAATCAATCATTTTTATTTGACTGAAAATTTCTATAACGATCATCAATCAATTAACAGATCATTAAAACAATTCAACCAATTTCAAACACGTTTATAAACGTGACCAATCAAGGGAAATTACTTTATTTGGGTCAAATCATAACAATAGGTATTTTCTGAAATTAAACGACTGTTTAATTTCATTTATTGAATCGACACTAAATATATATATATATATATATATATATATATATATATATATATATATATATATATAACCAACAAACGGTCAACCACTAACAATCGGAACACGAAAATAAAAAACCCAATTTATATAAAATGTAAATGGGAAGAGCTGAGTGAGTTTAACTCACCTTGATTTTAATTCGTCGATAAATATCTGGTTTTTAGACAAATTAAACTGACGTTTAATTCGACTAAAATTTTCAATTGTTCCCGATCCTGATCAACCTCTGCTCCGTCTCGAAGTCCTCGCCTCTACGGTTCCAATGAGACTGACCGCGCTTGAATCTAATAACGTAGGTGCGAGATATCATATTAACAAATTTATAATAAAATTAAATTTCAAATATGGAGTTATATTATTTATTATATGGCCTTTACCTTTAATTCTTCGGCACAAAGCCCATTACCCGGTTGCCCCCTTTTAAACCCTAATCACCATTCCCTTTTTATCATTCAGGCCGCCTCCACAAAATTGATCTCAAAACCAAAATTAAAAAAAAAACTAATCCCCTTTCAGCAACAAATCCGAGTTTGATGGCGTCGCTACCCCTCCTCGTGCCTCTCCACTCAGTTTCCCCTTCGTTCTCCTTCTTCCAACGACCCACCGAACGCCTAAGCAACCCCCTCAACGTAGATCAACCCCTGGACCTCCCAGAACCACTACAGACAACCATGAGCCACATTCAAACTTCCACTGACCCTTACGGCTTCAACTCGAACAGGCTTCAACACAAATTAGTTCAAGAACAGAAAGCTAAGTTTTCTTTTACTCGATTTCATTACTGAATTATTTTTATTTGATTTCCTGGTTTCGAATTGTTCTTGAATGGATGAAACACCACCGTATGATGCGTATTTATAGTGCGGTTTTGATTGGGATAAGATGAACGTCTATCAGTAGCTTAATATAGGTTTTTCAGTTAAAATCTCTAGGCCATATGCTTCTATCCCTTTGTTTGTACGGTTTGATGGAAGTGGTTACGAATTGTTACTTCAACCAAGATTTGAATCTGCCCTTAGATTTTGTGTTCAGATTTTAGAATATACAAAAAACAGTGATGATCTTTACTGTTCATACATGTGATTTTACTATTCGATAAAGATTTGATAAATATACATGTCAGTTCTTCTTAGCTGTTTTTCTTTTACTGTTTTAATAAGTTGTCCTTAGTTGTTCTTCTACTGAACGGATTATAAAAAGATATGCATGTATCTTTTTTTCTTTGTTTTTAATGTTCGGTTCTGTATAGATTTAATGTTTGAGAAATTTTCTTTATTTGTTGCGATATGATGTATCATATCTATCTGCTATAGATGTCCTAGTTATGCCTATATATATAGGTATATTAGCTGCTGTTGCTATAGATTTGGGATCTTCTTTCTAGCTGCCAAATATCTTTACTTTTTACTTAATTCTATGCATAATCAAATCATCCTTCACATATATAGTCTGTTAGAGATGTTCTGTTTCGTTTATTAGTTTATTTTCTTATTCTAGTATTCCCCTGACCAAATGCTTTGAGATGGTTAACATTGATTTGTGTGTTTAAGTTAAAAGTTCTCCTTGAACGTGGTGGTATGGTAAAGTTGTAACTCTGGCTTGCTCATTATAGATAGTGTAACTTTGCTTTAAATGTTTTTATTATTGACACCTCTCGTTTAGCTGTTTCAGTCTACTATGTGTACAGCCTTAAAATAATAAAAATATATTATGTATACAATCAGTACTTGGAGTTGCCAACTATTATAGCTTTCAAAAAAACCAAAATGTTGTTGCTTGTGGCTTTATATGATGGCTTTCAAGTTATCGCATAACTGCTCTCTTTTTTTATTTATACTAATAGGTTTTTTTTTTGTTTTTTTTTTCGCAGATCAAAAGAGATGGGGACACTTCGGTCCGGGAAGAAAAAGAGACATGAAGAAGTTCATTTACAAATATTGATTTCCTCCTTTGTGTTTTTATTCGAGAGCTTGTATATAATATGATGTATATATTTTTCTCCTTTCTTTGTTTTGCATGTGTACACAAATAAAAATAATGTGAATATACATTTTAAATTCTACTGTGTACATTTTCATTTTTCCCATGTTATATATATTCCAGTTTTTATGTGCGTATGTATGATTTCATCTTTTATGTCCATATAGCATTTCTTGTTTGTTGGCCAAGTATGATATGTATTTAGGTTTCTAATTCGTTTTGCCCAAACAAGTGCGAATGCTAATGAATATATATATATATATATATATATATATATATATATATATATATATATATATAATCCAAATAGTCAAGATTAACGACAAAAATTTCACTTTCTAGTTAGTATGGGATTCAAAACTCAACATTGGAAATTCTGACCTTTAAATAATATTCCATTTATATAAAAATCCTTTAATATAAATAAATAAATCGTTAAAATTTAAAAACGATTTCATAGCGACTATTAGAAAATTTGAATTGGACGTAACTTGAAATCTATAAGCTGAAATTTCGATTTTTCTCTTTCATTAGAAAAATATAATCGAACCGGTTCAAACATTTCTCGTTTCACAGAAATCCGACTTATATCAGATCCTGTATATCCAGTTAAAGTTCAAATCGAAAATTTTGAACTACCGCGACGTTTCGAGCTCGTTTTACTTAATATATAAATATATATTCGAACTCCATTTAAATAAATAAACTCGATTAAAATCCATTATATTTCAAATATAATATATAAACGAATTTAAATATTCTAATTTAAATGGTCGAAAAATCTGGGATGTTACATTCTTCCCACCTTAAAATAATTTCGTCCTCGAAATTGCAAAGTAGGAAGAATATTCCAAACCGTATTATTTTAAAATCATTACTTTTGAATTAAATTCAAAATAAATTCGAACTCTAAAAATTTTCTAAAATTTTGCCCGCACCTTCTCTGCATGGCTCGATTGCTACGACTACCACTGCCACTCTAGGCCTCAATTTCTTCGAAAAGAAAATTCAAAATCCAAATGGCAACCCACTCAGGGTATAAATAAATTGCTTAACCCATAATATAAGGTTTACCTATTTGTCGAGCATTCGAACTCAAATTCCAATTTCCAAAGCGTATCAAGTAACTGCTTATCGTCTGCATTTGCAGTCTGTATAACCAAATCATCTCTACAGTCTTCAAGATTCTGCAATTATTCCACTTATAATACAAGTAATAATCTAGGTTAAATAATTCTGTTTCCACTTCACAACCAATCATGTTTTCAATCCACTATACCGGGATTTATCTATTTGCTTTCCAATCATACATTTTCTTATTAACCCCAAATGGTTTGATTAAATTAATATTCAATATCTCTTTTGCATCTGCTTCGGTTTAACATCCATTAATATCGATCGATTAATATCAAATTAATTCCCATTGTTTATCCATTTAATTTTTCAAATCCCAATTTATTTAAGTTCATTTTATTCGAATCATTCTTAAATTGATTCTACTTAACCAGGTTCAGTTTCATTTCCATATCCGATTCAATTGACGAATTGATTTTCTAATCAGTTCAACTTTATTTCATATTTCAATTTAATTTCAAATCAGAACAACAAATCAACTCACATTAGTATAATATAGAAATAATTTCCTTTTTCTATATAAAATATACATTTGGTAAAATAATTTCATTTACCCTCTTTTATAAAACAATATTGTATCCATTTACTAGTTCAATGCTTCTCAACACTTGAACCAGCCAAATAACACAATACAAAACATTTGTATATAAAATCTTACAAATACGCTCTCATATATATACACTCGACTCAATCTAGGGTGCTACTAACCCCATCTCTATTGAGTTACGCCACAGAGCCAAGGTTACTACTCAACCAATAGCTCTGATACCACTATAACGACCCAGGGATTTCGGCCCCGAAAACCGACATAAATACCTTTACCATAACTTATGCCGACCTTCCAAACACCGAAAACACTGGAACGTTTATAGAAAGAATTTAGAGGGTGAGATAAGAAAGAAAGAAATATTAGAGTAGAAGAAGAAGAAGAAGAACCAACACCACAAAGAGTCTCACATCACAGCGTAACAAAATATAATTTAGAAATAAATCTTTATTGAGAGCTTTTGAAAATACTTACAATATCAGAGTACATCAACATCTCTGGACAGTTATAATAATTTTTCCTCATATACACAGTGGAATAAATACTAGAGATCATATGTCTGAACATCTCCAGCTCATCTCTGGACTTCTCAGTACCTGATAACCTGAACTTGTACACCATGCCCGAGCATTTACAAAACACCGGGTCAGACTGGTGAACCAGAGTGAGAAAAACTTGCACAGCATTAAGGGTATCACACAACTTGATTTTAAAGTTAATATCCTTTCGCAAGAAAGGAATAATCGTAAGACCAAATCCACACATAAATACGGACGGTTTTTACCTTACGATAACCCAAAACAGTTTTGAAATCAATATCTTTTCTGATATTATAATAGTGTCTAAATACAAGTAAATATCAATCCAGTGGAACGCTTACATCTCACGCTCCACATATATAATATACAATTAAAATCGCGGGCGCTTATTGGAGATTGGATTCCAACTATGACAAGGTATGGGACCACCTACCGATAGTGTATCTCTAGAGGCGAATACACTGGGTTCAACAAGAACGTCTTGCAACCCGGCCCTCACATGACTGACCACCCATTTCGCTTGAGTGTATCGAATGTATATAACCAACGGTTGGACTCAAACCACCGTTTCCCGAAAAGGGATAGCATCGAATTGGATTAAAGAATGAAATAGATTTTCTCTAAATAGGTGATTATACACCCTAATGGGAGCGACCCACATAGCCATGCTGCCTGCCTGATTTTTGTCATTTTCTGGTTGTGAGGCTTGAGGTTATAATCTTTTGAAACACCTGGCCATCACTCACTTTGAATGCCACATCGTCAGATCCGTCAAGTCACTAATTGACGTCCACAAATATACTCTGGGTATAAAAGAAGTGCCCCTCATTTCCACCACTCGGTATATTTGTAAAAATCAATGTACGTGGTTTCAGGAAATACTTTGTCAGATATTCGTCCATAAAAGTCATCCAGGAACAGGATGAACCGAAGGTACTCTCCTGTTGCATCCAATATAAGAATCACCCCATGGATCAGTAGCAATAATCCTTGCAATCCACAGATTTCAACCACGATAGACCCCAGTATATCTCCGGGTCGAATCAGAGATTTTAAGTGGTTCTTCCGCTTTATGAAGATCTATGGTCTTCACATGCTCCATCTCGATCGTCGTCTGATCTCTCCTATATTTTCGTATTTGTTGGTCGGAATGGGTTTCAAATATACATTCGATCCCGCTCTTTCCATACCAACAATCGTAAAGGTCAGATTTGATAGTCGGTTATTTAACTATCAAATAAACATCCATGAAATCACAAAAATAGATTTACTGGTTTAGTACTCAGCATCACTTGGCTTTTAAAATTTATCGCCCAATCTCCTTTTAATTCCGTTACAAGGGAAAATATCATCTCATATTATTTCCGTTACTTTGGAAATCCTAACATACCTTCTTGACATTACCAACTAGTATCATCCTTGGATAGTCCCGAAGTCGTTCAAGTTGGGGTATTTTAATTACCTCTCAGACCTTGATCAACAACGTTCTTATCTTCAGGTAAATACGAGTTGTAATTCAAGAATTGATATAAAATCTAATATCAAAACACATCCGACTAGTGAAATTATCTTTATAGTTCTCCTTATCTTTTGGAAGCTTCTCTTTTAAATACAATTAATATCGCTTAATTCGTTAATCAAATAATTCCTTACTAAACATCATTTTATTCACTCTCGACTTATTCGAATGACTTTGTTTCCTAAACTGGATTATTACAAATTCTTTTCTAACCTCTTTTACCAAACCTAAATTCAAATCCCTTTTTCTCAATTCCCTTTTTCTTTTCAGGAAATCCCTTCTCAATTCTCTTGATTTAACCTAATACCATTATTAAGTATTTCCAATTTAAAATGACGTTTAACTCATATTCCATTCATAAACCTTGTTTATAAATTTCAGGTTTAACATAAACCCTTTACATCTTCATCTCCTTTTACTTAAATGTTTTTAAGAAGTAATTACTTAAATTAAAACAAATAGTTTTCTTTTACATTCACTCTTGTAAAATCAGTTAAACTCTTTATTTACAAAAATAAGTAATAAAATCTCTTTTAAAATTTAAACGCTATTCGTTAAGTGATTTTATTTTGGTCACTAACGACGAACTAATTGAATGTCAATCCCAGTTAAAATGGTCAACTTGGTTAATTCAAAACATGATTATTTTTCTTAACCAATTTCCAGTCAACTCCTCTTTTAAATTAATTAAAATATAATTAATTCAAATAACTTCATTTAACTTTTCATTTGTTTATAATTCTTATCAACAAAAGAAATTGTTTTATAAAACAATTTCATAATTACTTATAAACGTACTAAATAATAATTAATATTTATTTTCCTTTAAACAGTTTTCAAACCTATTTTTGTTGAATATATATATATATATAGATATAACTTCAATACTGCTGATTCATAGTCGATAAAGCCATATTTTTAAAACTCGATTGATTTCTAGGCCAGGTGATGCTTAATACCCAGCTAATACTATTCATTAGTGAACATCAGAATAAATGTTGAAACATGGTTCAACCATCAACAATAATCAATCATTCATTTTTATTTGACTGAAAATTTCTATAATGATCATCAATCAATTAACAGATCATTCAACCAATTCAAGCAATTTCAAACACATTTATAAACGTGACCAATCAAGGGAAATTACTTTATTTCGGTCGAATCATAATAATTGGTATTTTCTGAAACAAAACGACTGTTTAATTTCATTTATTGAATCAACACAAAATATAAATATAACTAACAAATGGTCAACCATTAACAATCAAAACACGCAAAATAAAAACCCAATTTATATAAAATATAAATGGGAAGAGCTGAGTGAGTTTAACTCACCTTGAATTTAATTCGCCGATAAATATCTGGTTTTTAGACAAATTAAACTGACGTTTAATTTGTCTAAAATTTTCAACTGTTCCCGATCCTGATCAACCTCTGCTCCATCTCGAAGTCCTCGTCTCTACGGTTCCAACGAGACTGACCGCGCTTGAATCTGATATCGTAGGTGCGAGATATTGTATTAACAAATTTATAATAAAATTAAATTTCAAATATGGTGTTATATTATTTATTATATGGACTTTACCTTTAATCCTTCGGCCCAAAGCCCATCACCCGATTGCCCCCTTTTAAACCCTAATCACCATTTCCTTTTTGATCATTCAGGCCGCCTCCACAAAATTGATCTCAAAACCGAAATTAAAAAAACCTAATCCCCTTTCAGCAACAAATCCGAGTTTGATGGCGTCGCTACCCCTCCTCGCGCCTCTCCACTCAGTTTCCCCTTCGTTCTCCTTCTTCCAACGACCCACCGAACGCCTAAGCAACCCCCCTCAACGTAGATCAACCCCTGGACCTCCCAGATCCACTACAGACAACCACGAGCCACTTTCAAACTTCCACTGACCCTTTTGGCTTCAAATCGAACAGGCTTTAACAAAAATCAGTTCAAGAACCGAAAGCTAAGTTTTCTCTTACTCGATTTCATTACTGAATTATTTTGATTTGATTTCCTGGTTTCGAATTGTTCTTGAATGGATGAAACATCACCGTATGATGCATATTTATAGTGCGGTTTTGATTGGGATAAGATGAACATCTATCAGTAGCTTAACATAGGTTTTTCAGTTAAAATCTCTAGGCCATATGCTTCTATCCCTTTGTTTGTACGGTTTGATGGCAGTGGTTACAAATTGTTACTTCAACTAAGATTTGAATCTGCCCTTAGATTTTGTGTTCGAATTTTAAAATATACGAAAAACAGTGATGAGCTTTACTGTTCATACATGTGATTTTACTGTTCGATAAAGATTTGATAAATATACATGTCAGTTCTTCTTAGCTGTTTTTCTTTTACTGTTTTAATAAGCTGTCCTTAGTTGTTCTTTTACTGAACGGATTGTAAAAAGATATGCATGTATCTTTTCTTTTCTTTGTTTTTGCTGTTCGTTCTGTACAGATTTAATGTTTGAGAAATTTTCTTTATTTGTTGTGATATGATGTATCATATCTAGTTGTTATAGATGTCCTAGTTATGCCTGTATATATAGGTATATTAGCTGTTGTTGCTATATATTTGGGATCTTCTTTCTAGCTGCCAAATATCTTTACTTTTTACTTAATTCTATGCATAATCAAATCATCCTTCACATATATAGTCTGTTAGAGATGTTCTGTTTCGTTTATTAGTTTATTTTCTTATTCTAGTATTCCCCTGACCAAATGCTTTGAGATGGTTAATGTTGATTTGTGTGTTTAAGTTAAAAGTTCTCCTTGAACGTGGTGGTATGGTAAAGTTGTAACTCTGGCTTGCTCATTATAGATAGTGTAACTTTAGTTTAAGTGTTTTTATTATTGGCGCCTCTCGTTTAGCTGTTTCAGTCTACTATGTGTACAACCCTAAAACAATAAAAATATATTATGTATACAATCAATACTTGGAGTTGCCAACTGTTATAGCTTTCAAAAAAACCAAAATGTTGTTGCTTGTGGCTTTATATGATGGCTTTCAAGTTATCGCATAACTGCTCTCTTTCTTTTTTTTATACTAATAGGTTTTTTGTTTTCTTTCTTCTCTTTTTTTCGCAGATCAAAAGAGATGGGGACACTTCGGTTCGGGAAGAAAAAGAGACATGAAGAAGTTCATTTACAAATATTGATTTCCTCCTTTGTGTTTGTATTCGAGAGCTTGTATATAATATCATGTATATATTTTTCTCCTTTCTTTGTTTCGCATGTGTACACAAATAAAAATAATGTGAATAAACATTTTATATTCTACTGTGTACATTTTCAGTTTTCCCATGTTATATATATTCCATTTTTTATGTGCGTATGTATGATTTCAGCTTTTATGTCCATATAGCATTTCTTGTTTGTTGGCCAAGTATGATATGTATTTAGGTTTCTAATTCGTTTTGCCCAAACAAGTGTGAATGCTAATGAATATATATATATATAGGGACAGTCTATAAGAACACAAAATTTTGACACAATTGTTTTGCATCATTGGATCATCCCACGAATTACACCTCTTCATATAAAGACAAAAAGATCAGACGGTTGAGGCTTTGTGTCTCTCATTTTGTGTCTAATTTTGTGTTCAAATAGCCGCCCCCATATATATAAATATATATATATATATATATATATATATATATATATATATAAACCCAAATAGTCAAGATTAACAGCAAAAATTTCACTCTCTAGTCAGTATGGGATTCAAAACTCAACATTGGAAATTCTGGCCTTTAAATAATATTCCATTTATATAAAAATCCTTTAATATAAATAAATAAATCGTTAAAATTTAAAAACGATTTCATAGCGACTATTAGAAAATTTGAATTGGACGTAACTTGAAATCTATAAGCTAAAATCTCGATTTTTCTCTTTCATTAGAAAAATATAATCAAACCGGTTCAAACGTTTCTCGTTTCACAGAAATCTAACTTATATCAGATCCTGTATATCCAGTTAAAGTTCAAATTGAAAATTTCGAACTACCGCGACGTTTCGAGCTCATTTTAATTAATATATAAATATATATATTCAAACTCCATTTAAATAAAAAAATTTGATTAAAATCCATTGTATTTCAAATATAATATATAAACAAATTTAAATATTCTAATTTAAATGGCCGAAAAATCTGGGACGTTACATTACAAATATGTATGGTGGCAACGGATTTATTCCCTTAGCATAATATCCAGAATCTATTTGTGCAAATCCAACTAATGATTAACGGATCTGATAATGTGGCATTCAAAATAATTATGCTATCAATGAAAGGTAAGTAATCGTAGCCTCAGGCCTCAACAATCGGAAAATGACAAAAATCGGGCAGGCATCATGGCTAAGTCGGTCGCTCCGAAGTCACCTATCTAGAGAATTTTCATTTCATTCTTAAACTATTTGATGTTGTCCCTTATCGGGAAACGGTTGCTGATCCCAACCGTTGGTGATATACATCCGATACACTCAAGCGACTTGAGTGGTCGGTCATGTGTTGCTGAGTTGCAAGATGTTCTTGTGAACTCGGTGTATTCTCCTCTAGAGATACACCAGCGGCAGGTGGTTCCATACCTTGTCATAGTTGGAAATCCATTACCGAATATGCACCTACGGTTTTGATTTCATACTATATATGTATAACGTGAGATGGAAGCGTTTCTGCTAGATGATTATTATATTTTGGTTGATAAACATTATTATAATATCAAAAGGGTTTTTGCTAAAGATATTTTGGATTCTCGTAAGGGAAAAACCCGTTCCGTTATACGGTGTGGTCTTATGAGATATCGTTTACTTGTTCAAACCATTTTAAATTGTTTTACTCACACCAGTCCCATGACTGGCCCGGAGTTTATTTTGTTTGTTTTCCCTAAACTCTTGGGTGCCTAATTTGTACGAGCAGTCAAGTAGTCGGGATTTTACAGATATACTTGGAGAGCTTGGAGCAGAAGGCTTCAGGATTCTATAGTTATTATTATTTCCGCTGTGTTGTAAGTGTTGTACTCTGATAAGTGCTATGGTATACATACTGTTTGTATTTCAAAAGTTATGTTATATTTTATTCGTTCCGCTGTGAGATTCGTGTTTACTCTGATGATGTATGTTCTTCTTCTTCTTCTATTCTAAGTTTCTATCTTATCTATCCTCACCCTCTATTTTCTTTCATTAACCATCCGGTTATTTTTGACTCTAGAAGTTCGATATGTGTTGTATATCGGATAATCAAGATCGCGAAAACCTGGGTCGTTGCAGTTGGTATCAGAGCTGAAGGTTAGGCAAATTACCTTGGATCTGTGGCTTGACTCAGTAGAGATGGGGTTAGTAATACCCTAGATTAAGTTTGAGTGTATATATACGAGTGAACGTATTTGTTATTTGATATAAAAATAAAATTTTATATTGTGGAGTTTTATTGGTTGAGTAGTTTGTGAATTCTGGTCGATCAGTTTGATCCACTGTATCGATAGGGGTTACTAAATACTCGAATACGATGGACCGACACGGTATGTTCTGAAAGGAGGGTAAATGAAATAATTTTACCTAAAGTATATGTATTGGAGATAGAATAGTATATTGAATGTGTTGGTTGTTATTATAATCAAATAAGATTATAAAACGTGAAATAGTTATAAATAACCAATCAGAATTCATATAAGTATAATATATGAGAATTTTAAAATCCTAGGAGATTTTAAATTGATTTACAAGCATGGGGAATGGTATTTTGAGATGTGTTTCAAATAAAAATGTTTAAAATGATTTTGAAATTGTTATAGTATTGAACTCACTTCGATAAACTGGAAAATAACCCTGATGATGATGGCCACATCGTTAGTGTCATTTTCCAGTTGCTAAGTGAAGGATTACTACCAAAGATTTTGTTTTTGAATTGTTTGGTGGAAAGCAAGTTGTTTTGAATCCTGAAAAGGGATATCTGGTTTTAAAAAAGCTAAACTGTTTGAAAATCCCTGGGGAAGATTGTTTGAATTAAAACAAATTAAATTAGAATTTGTAAAAGCAAATTGAGATAGAAAATATCAAATTGGATTGGATTGGAGATAATCCGAATTGAAATTGGACTGGTAAGTTAAGAGATGGAATTAAAAATGGAATCTGAGTTAAGAACAGGATTTGGCTTGGGTATAACCGAATGATTGGGATGACATTGGTATGTGCTGAGTTGATAGCATATGGAAGTGATAGAGTTGATATGCCCGACAAAAAGGTACCAGTTTATATGTATATTGGGTATGAGGTTTTTATGAGCTGAATTGGCAAGCCGTTTGGCTGTTTGATTTTCTTTTGGGTTGGAGAAGCCTAGAGAGGCGAGTTGTAGTTATACCGATAGGGCTGTACAAAGGAGGTGCTGGCGAAATTTTTCGAAAAGTTAAGGTGTTAGAAAATTTTCAGGAATTTTGAAAATTTTCGTTAACAAGAACGAATTAATAATTTCATTGAAATTTATCTGTATAGTGAAACTGAAGTTAAGACGTGGATAAATAAGTGCTAACAAATTAATAGGGTTTGTTTTCTACCTTAGCAATTTCGAGGATGAAATTATTTTAAGGGGGGAAGAATGTAACGACCCGTATTTTCAGCGGTATAATAATTAATTAATTTAATTATTTAAATAATGGTTTTGTAACGACCCGGAAAAATGCGACCTTGACTATCCAATATACAACACATATCGAACATCAAGAGTCGAAAATACCGGATGGTTAATGAAAGAAACTAGAGGGTGAGGAAAAGATAAGATAGAAACTTAGAATAGAAGAAGAAGAAGAACACAACATCAGAGTAACACGAACCTCACAGCGGAACGAATAAAAATATAGTATATAACATAACTTGAAATCAATACAGTATATGTATATAACAACATTATTAGAGTACAATACTTACAACACAGCGGAAATCAACTATAGTTATATGATCCTGAAGCCTCCTGCTCCAGCTCTTCAAGTATCTGTAAAACCTAACTACTTAACTGCCCGTACAAAATTGGGCACCCAAGAGTTTAGGGAAAACAAAACAAAATAAACTCCAGGTCAGTCATGGGACTGGTATGAGTAATACAACTTAAAACGGTTTGAACAAGAAAACGATATCTCATAAGACCACGCCGTATAACGGAACAGGTTTCCCTGATGAGAATCCAAAATATCTTTATATCAAAAACCTTTTGATATTATAATAATGTCTATCAACCACAATATAATAATCATCTAGCAGAAACGCTTTCATCTCACGTTCTGCATATATAGTATACAATCAAAACAGCAAGCACGTATTGGGTAATGGATTTCCAACTATGACAAGGTATGGAACCACCTTTCGCTAGTGTATCTCTAGAAAGGAATACATTGGGTTCAACAAGAACATCTTGCAACCCAGCCACACATGACCGACCACTCATTTCGCTTGAGTGTATCGAATGTATATCACCAACGGTTGGGATCAGCAACCGTTTCCCGAATGGGACAACATCAACAATAGATTTTTAGAAGTAAATGAAACTCTATATTAGGTGATTATACACCCTAATAGGTGCGACCTACATAGCCATGCTGCCTGCCCGATTTTTGTCATTTCCCGGTTGATGAGGCTTGAGTCTACGCTTTATCAGCACATCATATTTACTTCGAATGTCACATCATCAGATCCATCAGAATCACTAATTTACTTTCACAACTATACATCATGTGTTAGCTAAAAGAAGTCTCCTTCTCTGCTTCCACTCTTGGTACGGTTGGAGAAATCAGTGTATGTGACCTTTCTGGAAATACTCTGTCAGACCTTCTTCCATACAAGTTGTCCTGGGACTGGAAAAACCGAAGGCACTATTCAGTACATCCATATTAGGCACTGTTATCTAAGACTTATACAACAGCCCTTGCATAAACTCCGTCTTCACTGTATTCAGCATACATGATTCGCAACGCTTATGCCAATAGGAGTGGTTCTTTGGATAATAATCCAACCGGTCTATCCATATTTACAACGTAAAATGGTCAAAAATTTCGACAGTCGGTGAGTTAACTATCAAAGAAAAATACGTGTGCAAACAACAATATTAGTTCCAGATGGAAATTCTATCAATCAATCATCAATCATATATATATTTCCTTATTTTCTATGTTTAGAAAATATACGTTAACACTGGAAAACATTTCCATAACTTATTTACGTATCACTATTCTTCTACAACTATCAGTCTCTGATTGTAAACTAGTAGAAAAACAATTCCCTAAGTACCAAACCTGAAGGTCGAAACCAACATCAGATAGACACTTAGGAAACCGTTCAACTTAACAAGTCTCCAGTCAATTTCTGATTTATCTTAACTCCATTTCTTAACTCCTTATACATGAACATTCCCTTTTCTAATTCATATTTCCAATTTCAATATTTGATTACGTTTCTGATTCTATTTGGAGAACATTTTCAAATCTTCTTTACTTGGATTTAAACAGATGTTTAAATCAACATCGCGATGACAACTCAAACCACTATACTTATTTACTAAATTCACTTAACCACTTCACACTCAAACCGTAACCATTTCTTAATTTAAAACGCAGTCAATCAAGTTGGGGTATAGCTATGTAACGACCCAAGGTTTTCGGCCCTGAAAATCGACATAAATACCTTTACCATAACTCATGTCGACCTTCCACATACCGAAAACACTGGACGTTATTAGAAAGAATTTAGAGGGTGAGATAGGAAAGAAAGAAATATTAGAATAGAAGAAGAAGAAGAAGAAGAACCAACCACAACACAGAATCAGAGTCTCACATCGCAATGGAACAAAATATAATACAGAAATAAATCATTATTGAGAGCTTTCAAAATGCTTACAGTATCAGAGTACATCACACAACAGGACAGTTATAATAACCTGTTCCCATATACAATACACAGCGGAATAGTAGCTATATAGTATCATATGTCTGGACTCTTCCAGCTCGTTTCTTCACAGCATTCGACAACCTGAACTTGTACACCCCGGGCTAACCCGAGCATTTACAAAACACCGGGTCAGTCTGGTGAACCAGAGTCAGAAAAAACTCGCACAGTATTAAGGTATCATACAACTTGATTTTAAAGTTAAAATCCTTTGAAAGAAAAGGATAATTGTAAGACCAAATCCACACATAAACACGGACGGTTTTTACCTTACGATAACCCAAAACATTTTGAAATCAATATCTTTTTTGATATTATAATAATGTCTAAATACAAGTAAATAACAATCTAGTGGAACGCTTGCATCTCACTCTCCACATATATAGTATACAATCAAAACCGCGGGCGCTTGTTGGAGATTGGATTTCGACCTTGACAAGGTATGGGACCACCTGTCGATAGTGTATCTCTAGAGGCGAATACACTGAGTTGAACAAGAACGTCTTGCAACCCGGCCCTCACATGACCGACCACTCATTTCGCTTGAGTGTATCGAATGTATATCACCAACGGTTGGCCTTAAACCACCGTTTCCCGAAAAGGGACAACATCGAAATAGATTTAAAGAAGCAATAGGAATTTCTCTAGATAGGTGATTATATACCCTAATGGGAGCAACCCACATAGCCATGCTGCCTGTCCGATTTCTGTCATTTCCCGGCTGTGAGGCTTGAGGTTTAAATTATACTTCGAACACCTGGTCATCATTCACTTTGAATGCCACATCGTCAGATCCGTCAAATCACTAATTAACGTTCACAAAAATACTCTGCAGCTGACAGAAGTACGTTTGCAAAAATCAATGTACGTGACCATCTGGAAATACTCTGTCAGACACTCGTCCATACAAGTCACCCAGGAACAGGATGAATTGAAGGTACTCTCCTACTGCATCTCATATAGGAATCACCCCATGGATCAGTAGCGAGAAGTCTTTGCAACCCGTGGATTCCAACCACGACAGAACCACGGTTTATCTCTGGGAGCTAACCAGAGATTTTTAGCAGTTCTTCCGTTTAATGAAGATCCACGGTCCTCAATGCTCCATCTCGACCGTCTTCTGATATCTTTACGTATTTGTTGATCGAAATGGTTTTCGAACCTAAGTTCGATCCCGGTCTTTCCTTACCAACAATCGTATTGGACAGATTTGATAGTCGGTGATTTAACTATCAAAATAATCAGTGTTTCAATCATGACAATCCAGTGAGTTCACTGGTCCAATATTCAGCATCAATTGGCCTTTTAATTAAATAAATTTAAACTCTTATATATTTCAATCTTATAAATATAGTTTCGCTTCATATTTAACATAAGAATTTTCTTTAAACAAATAGCGTTATAACTTCACTATGGAATACTTAAAACAATAATCCGTACTTATTCTCGTAGAATAGAATTCAACTTCACGTTTCTTTTTTTTTAACTTACAAATATCGTTAAAATTTCACACAACTCTTTTTATTTCCCTTTTTCTTTGGAATTCACATTATATATATAGGTGTATATATATCCAAATCTTTATAAAAATATTGCGTTATTATTTCTCTGGTGAAATAATAAATCATCACTATACTCCTTTACCATTTAAACTAATATCACCTTCAAATAATCCTGATGTTGTTCAAGTTGGGTTATTTTAATTACCTCTCAGACCTTAATCAACAACGTTCATATCTAAAGATGGATATCAGTTGAAGTCCAAAACTCGATATTACATTCCAGTATCAATACAAATCTCATTTCACTAATTTATTCAAAATATGGTTTCATAACTTCTTATCTCATTGACAATCTCCTTCTTGAATAGAACGTTATTCCTTAATTTAATAATTAAGTAATTCCTTATAAAATACCACTTTTTAACTTTATCCTTTTTAAACAATTTCATTTTATAACTCGGATTGGTTTACAAATCTTATGATCCACTTCAACTACCAAGTTCGCTTTCGCCAATCCCCTTTTCAAATCCATCTAACCATTTAAATTTATTTATTTATTTTTAAAACAATTATCCAATTTAACCGTTAGGTAAATTTGCTTATTCTCACATTTACAAATCTGATTAACATCAGTATTGACTTTATAAAATCAATTTATAATAAATTATAAAAATAGATCTTAATTTCCTTTTAATAAGGTTTTATTCAATATATATATATATTTCCAAATCTATCTTTAGTTATAAAATAAATTTTATAACTTCAGTTCGATCGATTTACTTGACGGTAAATCGATATAAATAAAATAATTTTCTTTTAGGCCATTTACTGCCGATTATTCAACCAATACTGCCCATTTGTTAAAATACAACACAGGTTGACTTTTCAGTAAATGATCACTACCACAATCAATTACCCAATCATGACAGTTCATATATGATAATATGAAAATAAATAATATATTTGAGGAATCCGGTTGGATCCGTCCAACCTGTTCTTCCCTGTATGCAAATGGTTATCTCAAATCAGACCATTCAATTATTTTACTGATAATAACGACCATTTAATCCCACCACAAGCAATTCAAACAATTCAACTAATTAAACACGTTTATTTTATAAACGTGACCAACAAGGTAAGTTACCTTTATTGGAACCAATCGTTAGAATAACGATTTGGTATTTCACTGAAATTAAACGACAGTTTAATTTCATTAGTTAAATCAGCAATTAAATATTTAACTAAAACAGTCAACCATTGGAAAGCAGAGCACACAAAATAAAAACCCAATTTATATAAAATATAAATGGGAAAAACTGAGTGAGTTTAACTCACCTTGATTTCCATTCGTAACTGAACAGTCTGTTTTAATTAAATTAAACAGGTGCTTAATTTAATTAAAAATCCAAGTAGCTGCCAACTCTGATCGACCAACTTCATCACATCGTGCTTGTTGATAAGGACCCGGCGTCATTCGTTTCATCGGACTCCGTTACTGTAGGACAGTTACAGTTTTAATATAGTACTTGTTCATTTAAATTATATTATTAGTAATAATAATTGTTCACACATCTTTACTTAACATCGTATTTGGCACATCATAGAAAGAGTTAGGCACACTGGAATATCCTTTAAGCTATACTGTTATAGAGCATTATAATCTTCCCAGGTCACATTAAATATTACTTACTTTATAACATACAGGTTATTGGTTTAAATCCCACTTACATTAATCAACTGTACTAGGCACACTTTCACCTTCTGGTCCAGGCGCAGTATACACATAAAAATATAAATTAGACCAAGTAGACACGGTGAAGTACATTTAAAAGGATATAGCATAAATGTGATTAAGCCCAACTAAGTATGATTAGGCACAACGCCTTATATTACCGTTCACGTTATATATTATTTAAATTCGGTAGAATTTTAATATATCAGCTGGGCATGTTTTCTACTGTCTAGTCACGTTAGAAAAATAGGATTGTAAGTTTTATAACTTAAATCACGTATGTTTATAAGCCATGTTACTACATAAATAATAAGGCATGTTACAGAATAATCATGGTCATGTTAATATAAGTACTATAAGGGTCATTATATTTTAATTAGGCACGTTAATCCATAATTAGGCATCTTCTTAAATGGACTGGGCATATTCGAATTATATATATAACTTAAATAATATGGCTACATTTTATAAACTTTGATTAGGCATTAGTAACCGGTGTTAAGCAACTCCTAACTACATTATTTTATTAACAACGTAATATATAAGAATATTATTAACTAACCTTTTTAACTTACGTTAGCTTAACCATATTAAAATGGCATTAGATCCCACGCTACTGCACATCTTCCATTCCTCCCTGCATACCAATGCCGCAAGCTTCATCCTCTCATCCCAATGCCCCGGCTTCCACCCGGCCAACACTTCGAGCTTCTCGCGAGCTGCTCTTGTTCCGTACATCTACATCGTCGCTCACTTTTTCGCCATCGCTGCACAGTCCCGTCCCACCTCTTCTCTAGCACCTCCGCACAAAGTTCCCCATTTGCCTGCCAACTTCTTTTTCTCCCACTTCAGTTCTTTCTTCCGTGAATCATATTTTTTTTTAACGGAAATCATCCCATTTTTTCAACCCAACATACTGTATGTGTGATTTCCTCCCTACCACGTCCTCTCTTCATTTTGTAAGTTGCTGTCATCAACCCCACAGTTCAATGTGCTCAATCCACATTCACTTGGCTTCATTTTTCCCCGGCGCCCAGTTCTCTTCACCGCTGATGCCACTCACACATCCACTGACCAGGCCGACTGGGTAGGTCGACCCCCAGGTAGACCCCCTGGTCGACCTGGGTACCCAGGTAGACCCCCTGGTTGACCTGGGTCCTAGGCGGGAATTTTCCCGTCCAGCCCAGTTTGGGTTTGTTTTTGAATTTTGAACTGAATTTTTGAGTTGTTTGAATTTTAAATTGAATTCTGAAACTTCGGAAGGTCATAACTTCTTCATACGGAGTCCGATTTACGCAAACTCGGACTCTATCTCAAGCAGAATTTCGAGATGAACACAATGGCGCAACCCGTTCCACCTAATTCTTCTATTAAAATTTAATTATTCTCTGATTTGTTACTTTTATGTCCATAGAAAATACGGGGTGTTACAGAAAAGTTATTAGAAACACAATCCGATTGAATTTTCTGATTGCCCGCAATAAGGACATACGTAAGTAAATAAATTCATAATATTTGCGTAATCATACGCATTTTTTTAAAAAATTTGCATGCTTGTATGCATATATTATAAACAGTTTCGTACCAAAACTAATTATTCAACCTACAATTATTGATGTTTTATAATTTTTTCAGTGTCGACTGTGCAATGTTTGTCATGAACATAATGAAAGAATGAAATACAAAGAACTCAATAAAAATGACGAAATTTACACTACTGAGGTTGTTGATCTACAAAGAGTCGTGCTTGCATGAAATTCTCAACTTCAAGCCACATAGTTGGACTCTAACACAAGACCTTACACAGAACTTCCTGCTATCAAATGCAAGCAGAAGTGATTAAAATTGGAAAAGTTGGTGTTTAGAATTTTTGTAAATATGTTTACTAATATTCTGTTTTCTAACTACTGGCACATGATTATTAGTTTCTAAACTGAATTACTGTGGAAATTTATGTAATGAATTAAGTTCTTTTGATTTTACATGATATTGTGAAATGTTGCTTACTTGTGTACAGTTATTCAAAATACTATCTTACTTATATGCAAATATTATGAAAATTTGCAAATTTTAATTGCCAAAATATTTAGAATAATTTCATACTTGTATGAAAGTATTCTTATTAGTCGCACACATTTATTCAAATAATCCAAATATTTCTTGTGTGAACGTATTATGAATAATTGCATATGTTTATGCATTTATTCCAGAAAATTACTTACATAACTACAAATATTTGCAGTATTAATCAAGCAGATGATGCTGCCGTTTTTTTTAAAATACGTACTGCACGAACAGAAATGCAAAAGATTTAAGGAGAAGATTACAAAATTAAAACTGTATAATAGGCAGATTAAATAAAAGAATTCAGGATTTAAAATAGGAACAAATATTCAAAGTTAAAAGAGAGTATGTGTATATGCGGAATATTTGCATATTTGCATGCAAATAATATGAATAATTGCATACTTCTGTGCAACAATGAAGAATAGTTATATGCTAATAACTAGATTTACAGGTTACTTGCGTACCTGTATGCAGCTACTATGAATTGTTTCTTACATTCATGCATCTATGCAAGAAAGTTGCATACTTGAGGTATACAAATATTCAGAATAATTGCATGTATGCAACTATGCAGAATATTTGCGTACATATAAGCTGGAAAAAATAACTGTAAACCTCATAGAAGTTAACATTAAAATACTGAACGAAATTGAAAGTATAACATAAATGTTCATAACAATTACTAACAGTAAACAGTATATCCAAGTTTAAAAAACAAAATACGAAAACACATTTAATAGTCTTTTAAAGAACACGTCCTTTTGTTATGACCTAGCTTCTTGCACAAACCACATCTAGTAGTCTTCGTAAATTCACCTGCAGATTTCAACCTTTTAGAAGACGATGGACGACTAGGCATTCTTCTTCCTTTTGGAGGAGCTATAATTGCATCTTCAACAGAAACGTCTTCACCCATAAAGTTTATGATAGGATTGATTGGATGAGAATAAGCTAATCGAAAATAATCAACTTTGAAATAATCTTCAATGTAGTCATACACATTCAACTTTTCACAACTTAAAATACATCTAATGGAATGAGCGCAAGGAAAACCATTAATTTTCCACACATTACAAGAACAAACTCGAGTATATAAATCAACAAATTGATGGATGCGAGAATGAACTTCAAAACATATTCACTTGATTTGATAACAAACCACGAAGCTCCTTCCAAATGAAGATTCCTTAACCGAATTTCATTCGCAGGACATAAAACGCTATTCCAAGTAGATGCAACTTCACGACGATCAGACATACGTTTGATTAACTTGAATATAATTTTATCCAAACAAGCAGTAATTGGTAAATGTCTTTCTTCCAAAATTCACTTGTTAAAACTTTCCGGACAATTAGATGACATTTTACCGTAACGACAACCAGGAAAAAATACGTTTAGTAAACTTCTCAAAAGGAATTCCACTCAAAAAGTTTGTCACGGTCGGTCCACCAACATCTTTAAAAATTTTCAATGCAGCATTAAAATTAGTCAAATTGTATGCATAAGCAACTCGTGCAAACGTATCCAACAACAACCTCTTATTTGATTTGAAAATTTGAGATTTTAGAGCAACCTTTAAATTGTTGGTCAGATGATAAAAACAAGATTCATGAACTGAATTTGGAAACACCTTTGGAAAAGCAAAAAGAAACTCTTTTAGTTTCTCACAATACCAAATCCAATTGTCTTCATCTTCTCCAGACACAATAGCAATTGCTATAGGTGTAACAACCCGGAAATTCTGAGCCAATTTAAAAATTTTATTTTGGCAAATTTAATGGATTTTGATTATTTAATTGATTATTTAAAATGAATTATTTTAAATAATAATGAGGAAAAATTTATTTTCGATGAAATGAAAACGAATAAATTTATTTTAATTATATAACGAGCCTGAAATGGCGCGCTAGTTCGAAAATTCGATTTCTAATTTCAAATGAATATACAGAATTCGATATGAGTCGGAATTGAAAGAAACAAGAAATATTTGAATCCTATTAACTATTTTTTTATAACTAAGGTAATAAACTGAGATTTCACTTTATAAATGATAAGATATGTCCAGTTTAAAATTTGAAATAGTCGCTGTGGAATTACTGTATATTTTATATAATATATAGCACTTACAAATAGCCATTTTGCAAACGACCTTCGTTTTCGACGAAACCACTTTTGTTGGAACCGGAATATCAAATTATTGCTAAATTCAAAATTTTAGAATTTTTGGATTTAATATGTGAGCGTGGCGAGGTTAAACGTGTTTTGACAGTTTCAGTCAATTTTAATCAACTGAAAATTGGCCATTTTTCAAATGGTCTTAGAATTTGACGAAATTAGTTTTATTAGGACCGTATCATCAATACGAAGCTAGAAATAATTTTTGTAGAATTTTTAGAGTTCGTATGTGACCCTGGTAAATTAAAATGTACGTTAAAATAAATATTACCATTCTATTTATTTATATTTTAATTTTGATGGAAACTGATCAAAACGGTCGAATCAGCTTATGGGACATATTCCATTGTGTTCGGAATGGGGGCAATTAGCTAGGGACGACAGTCCTTGCGTCTCGTTTCGAGTTCGAATTAAAAGTCAACTTTTTATGGAAAATTAAATAAAATAAATTAATTATAAAACCCCCCTTATCTTCCTTCCACAGTCAAAACCGTTGACTCATTAAAAAAACAACCAAAATCAAAAAGGGGGAAACCGCACCCCGTAACCTCGTCGCACCTTCCCCAAATCGACGCCACGGCGGCCAACCACCCACCGTCGACCAACGAAGGACCCCCTAGCTCCGATTGAAACTCGAATCCCCTTCCTCAGGCCGGCGAGCGGGCCTCCCCCATCGAGAACGAAGACCACCGCACCCCTATTCGACGCAGCCCTCCCCTGAGACTGCCAGCACCCCCTGAAACCGCCTCCGCCCAATGCTCCTCCACCTAAACCACGGTGACTTCCCCATCCGGCCTCCACAGCAGCGCAGCCCCCTTTCGACGATTTACGGTAAGTTTTTCTTTTCTTTCTTTTTCTAATTTAATTTGTTTACTTTCTATTAAATCGGTTTTGTTCTTATAAATGAAGAAAAAATAGATTTTTATTTCAGAAAGGTTAGATTTTTATATGGAGAAAGTTACGATTTCTATTAAAGTAAAAAAAAGGGTTTATATCTTTAGAAGTAAAAGGTTTAGATTTTTATGAGTAAAAAGTTTAGATTTTTAAGTTATAAAGATACGATTTTTAAATAAACAAAAATTAGATTTTTTTTATATATAATAGAGGTAAAAATTCGATTTTTGTTTATATATAGTAGCGGTAAAAATATGGTTTTGTTTAAATATAGTAGCAGTATAAAAATAGAATTTTTATCTATATAGTAGCGGTATAAAAATGGAATTTTTATCTATATAGTAGCGGTATAAAAATAGAATTTTTATCTACAAAGTAGCGATATAAAAATGCGATGTTTATGAATAGGATTTTAAAAAACCAAAATATGATTTTTATTACGTAGTTAGCAAAATAAAAATATGATTTTTTATATGATAGAGAATACAAAAATGTGATTTTTATATACGTAGCGAATACGGACGATGAAAGTGACAAAAGACGAGCAAGGCGAAGATGTTCTACATAAGAAGAGTCGAGGCGTTTGGTTTAGCTATTTGGTGAGAACTTCTCACTCTAATTTAATTTCTAGCTAAAAAAAATATACTAGGATGCAGACGGTGCTTAGAAGCACCCGACACCATTGTTTGAAACCTTGTTTGTTTGGTTGTATAGTTGATTGGGTTATTTGTTGGAATTTAGTTGTTTGGGTGAAATAAAATTGATTAGATTGGTATGTGAATGGCGGAGGTCATTATTAGACTGGGGATAAGGCTAGGCCTTGTCCCGTTTCTAGTATCGTGCCATTATGCTGCCGAAATTTTCTAAAATAAGAAGTGTTAGTTAAAAATAGTAAAGTGTTGAAATAAATATTTTTAATGTTAAAAATATAATTTTTAACGTGTAAAGGAACGGCATAAAACTCTCCTGAAAAGAAATATATACCCATTTACAAATCAGATGATTTGTTTATGTGCTCCTATTTGACTGATATGGATCGCGATGATAGATTTTCACATCGCCCAACTGCACAAATAAAAATATGTGTTTGTTGATTTGAAACCCCACACGAGTGTTGGGATGATATTTGACGTACACTAATCCCAATAATTAGTTGTATGTCAATCGATAGGTTGGCAAATAGTTGTGCGGTGCACTTTGGATGATAGTTGATTATTATCATTGCTATTATATACATGTGTTGTATGGAATCTATATAAATAACATTATATGGTAGTTGATTGGGCCTCATTTCAATTTGGAAAATAAAATAAATATTCATGTGTTGAATAAAATATATATTCATGTGTTGAACAGAAGAAAATTCATGTGTTGAGTAAAATCTCTAAAACGATAAAATTTACATCTTTATTATATATAAAATTAGAAACTAACTGGAAACTAGTTGAGATGGATGGTTTCCTGGGTATTGATCTGATGTTGGTTTCGACCTTCGGGGTTAATACTTAGGGAATCATTCTCTTATTAATTTACGGTTAGAAGCTGATTAAGAATTAAATGATAAAAATCACAATTTTATCAAATATATAAAATAACAAAGATAGTCATGTGTTGACAATACTCATGTGTTGAGAATATTCATGTGTTGAAAATATTCATTTGTTGAATAGAATAACGAAGTTATTGAAATATATAAAGCCGTGTTGATTAGATATGCGCCATTTAGACGCGAACGATATTTATATCGATTTTATTCATTTTTATAATGAATATCGAAAAGGAAATGATTTCAAAATCTACAGTTTTGAAAATATTATCACTTATGTGTTAATGAGATGGAATATTCAATTTTGATCTAAAATTGAATATGAAGTAGAAATCGCTTTTGAAACGAATTTAAAATGATTTATAAAATACGTTTTAAATGGAAATCGACGAAATATATATATATATATATATATATATATATATATATATATATATATTAAATGGCCTGAATAGAACGCGCCGCACAGCGACCATTCACGAATTTCGACTATTGACTTCGAATTGCGATTATGGGAGATTCGACCGTCGGATTCTCCTAGAACCAAAACCGTTGGGTTTGTATCGAAAAGAGTTTTCCAATGAATATGATAAATTTGAAATCTAACGGTTGGATTTGGAGATACGTCCAAATCAAATTTGGAAAAGGTCGCTGTAAGTGCAGTTCGATGACCGTTTATGGAAATCGACTGTACGGGCATTGATAAAATTATTAAAAATACTAATAATTTGTGTAAAATCGTAATATATGAATTGGAAAGAATTGAAATGAAAATTTCCATGTTTGTAAAGATAAAAATGTATTTTTATCGAAATGAACTAGTTTATAACTGGAATAACTGATAGAATGGAATGTGGATTTGGGTTTATCGTGAACCGTGTTTTAAATGACATTGGTTCTTTAACCCCGTTAAAGACAGGATATTGATTTTTGGGAAGATTAAAACTAAGTGGAGTTTTAATGAATCTTTAATTAGATTAAAACGATCGAGAATGGAGTACCACCAGTTTTGCTCTAGGCGATAGTTAAATCTTTAATTAGATTTGAACGTGAAATGATAATTAATATTTACCGATAAAACTGTGGTGTTATATATGGAGTATTACCAGTTCTGCTCCAGGGATGAATATGTAACACCTCGTAATTTTATAACATTAAAATTCACAAATTAAAGTACACTTAATTTTTAGAAAAGAATTAAGTGAAATGGGTTGCGCGGAGAAATATATATATATATATTGATATATATATATATAAATAAATAAATTAAATAAATATGCGAATAAGTTCAAAACAGCGAATTGGGAGGGGAAATAACCGAACCGGCCCATGTTTGAGGTCGACCCAAGCCCCGCTGGGTCGACTAGGGGTTAATCCAGGGTGTTTGGCTGTCAACCCGTGGGCCGATTCGCTCATATGCAGATTTTACATTTGATTGGTTCTCATGGTTCAGGATTAATCTAATGGTCCTAAATAACTTCCTACACCTATAAATACATCCTAATGCTAACCCTAAACCTAATTAAAATAGAATAGTTACCGTCATACCGTCGCCATGGAAATCAATGGAGCCGCCGCCAACTAAGAAAGAAGAAAAGCTAATTCAATTCTAATTCTCTCAACCCTAAAGCAAAGCAAAACTCTCTCTCTTTTCTTCTCTGAATTGTGAGTATGATGATCTTAACAAGATTATTATCATTTTAATTAGGTTGAGTTATGAATGGATTATGAGTAGATGATGTGAATTATCATATATGTTGTTGTAAACCCCTTTTGCAATCATGTATATTGTAAATCCAATGTTATGTGATGATGATATCTTATATGTTGTAAATCATGCTATGATGATGTTATGTATGTTGAAAGTTTCTATGCTAAGTTGTGATGAATCATACATGTTAAGAAGGCCATGATGTTACCATCTATGCTAGTTAGTTCATATTAATTAAATCATCATGTTTGGGTTATGTTGATCTATATGACAAGTCACATATGCAAGTTAGATTGATTAGAAAAGTTATGAACATATGCCAAGACATCTATTATGACATCTAGAATTATGCTATGACATATGCGATATCCTATGCTAGTTCACACCATCATTATGTTGCCTAAAAAAACCCATATGCAAGTTTATGTATAGATTTGGGCTATGATCATATCATATAAATTGAGACATTTAACAAGTTGACACCTTTTGATCCTTAACATGTGTAGTTTATGTAAGTTTCACCCCTATTATGATTAGATTTATTTTAATTGTCTATATGTTGTGATAATTTATCTTTGTGCTAGGTGTTAGACTATACAAGTCTAGCCTATATTATGCGTTGAATAAGCGAACGTATAAACGTGGGGTAGGGGTAATATTAAGGATTTAATAATAAAAAGTTGGGGTGCAATTGATATGATTTTGCATGCCATAAGTGGATGGCCATAATTGAGTCAATTATGGACATCATTAAAAGTTATATTAATTAATAATTTGAATAGGGAATTATTAATACTGGGGTAAAAGATTTTAAGTGTTAATCAATGCTTATGACACGAGGTTGGACTCGTTTGTGACGTAAACCTGCCCGGACCCGCCCGGCAAATCCAGTGGTCACAAATGTCAGCACAATGTGAGAGGTCCTAGGCCTAAACTAAAGCATAACGGTTGTAAAGACACGAGGTTAGACTCTTTTATGGTGTAAGACTGCCCGGACCTACCCGACAAATCCAACTGCCATAAATGCCAGTCTAATGTGAGAGGTCTTTATGAGGTTATGGCCTGAATGAATTAAGAAATACTTAACCAGATAAACATGTAAGGTGGGACATGGGGGTTAAGTAGGTGCCTTGGGTGGCATGAGGAATCTAGGGGGTGCCCTTATTGGCATGTGAAATACGATTAGTAAGACTTAACCAAACACACATGTAAATGAACATGACTAAGAGGGTTAAGTGGGATATACTAGTGACAAGCTTAGGTGGGTAGCTTGTGAGGGCCCATTTCGACCAGTATCCCAAACGTATCTTTGTGGGCTTGACCCAAGTCGAGGACGGGACACACATGCTGGGTTCGACTGTAAGAGGCCAAAACGGGGAGCGGTGGCAACGCAAGTCCAACGGGTTTCGTATGCGTGTATGGACCCGGGCTGGTAGGTAAGACGTTGTTGCATTATGTAGGTATAAGCCATGCATTCTCAAGTTGTATCGGGTTGCCACTTTAGGGGAGTGATACACCCCACTATGGGGCCAGCACGGGTATCTACGAGAAGGGAGCCGATCGAAAGTGGGTAGTGGGGTACACCTAGTGGAGATAGGGGTAGACGGCACCTATGTAGTCAGCTAGGGGTACGTAAGGCTATTTATAAAGTTTCTGTGTGAAGCAAGTGGGATCAAACAATAGGGTGACTGGTGTGGTGCAGTGTAGTAATGTGCGGTGCAGTGTAGTAATCATTCGTTAGTAATTAGGTGTGCCTTTACCGTTATCTTTAATGCTATCTTAAACGCTATCTTTATCTTCCTAAGAGTTCATAGACATTTACTTATCTTCCAGCTTATGCCTTAGTCTAGTTATTTTGATAATAGTATTGTTAGAATTATCATACTCGCCAGACTTTATGTCTGACCCCCTCTATTTCTATCCTTTTCCCCCTACAGGTCCTCAGGTTGGGCCCCGCTCTAGTGGAGTTTGATTGAATTGCTTCATCTCTCTTTGGAAAGCTTGGACCGTTGAAGTAAAGTCCAGCTTGTTATCTTTTTAATGGCTATATATGTAATGGGATAATGTATTTTGTTTTTATGAAGATGGATATCGTACTTGGTTATGATCTATGGTTTTATGATGTAACAAACATGTTTAATTTCCGCTGCAATAAAATGAAGTTTTAGATTTCCAAGTACTATTTATTATCTGTCTTGTTGTAATTTTTCTGTTCTATATTCACTTATAACCTCCATGGAAATTAATGCATTCCCTTTGTGAGTGACATTAATGGACGTGGGGTGTTACACGTGGTATCAGAGCTTAAGGTTACCAGAACAGATAAAAATACTTTAGAAAAATAGTGATTTTTGGAAGAAGTGCTTTCAAAAACATGTTTTAATGAGAAATTTAAAGAGAAAAGTTTTTAAGAAAAAAAACATAATCCCCAATAGCTTATATCTTTATCTTTCGAATTCTCCATTCTAAATCTTTCCTTTTTCGTTTCAACATGGCTGAAGATCTTAATCTACCCGACGGTGTAACGATACCAGGATGGTATAGGAGGTTATTAGAGGCTAGGGCCGCTGCTGGTCCAGCCAATGTTCCTCCACCACCAGTTGCACCCGTTCCTCCTCCTCCTCGCGTAGATACTTTTGCAAAGACTTGCAAGGAATTCAAGGCTATGGGGGGAAACCCATTTCAAGGGTTAGAAACGTTTGTGGAAGCTAGAGATTGGCTTAAGGAGGTGGAAGAATTGCTAGAAATCTTTGAAGTAGAAGAAGGGAGGAGAGTTCGATTAGCAGCTTGGTTGATGAAGGGAGAGGCCTCGTTTTGGTGGGAGGTCACTAATGGGGAACGTCCTGTTGACTCTTGGGTGGATTTCAGACGTAGGTTCGAGGCGAAGTTTCTCTCAAGGGCGGAAGAAAATCTATATATGGAAAGGTTCTTGACATTGAAGCAAGGAAGCTCGTCAGTGAAAGAATATGTCAATAAATTTAATCAGTTAGCAAGGTTTGGCTTGGACTTAGTGAACACGCCAGAGAAGAAGGCGCTGAGGTTCGTGAATGGCTTGAATGAACCATTGCAAGGGTTGGCTATGACCCACATCCCTATGGGGGCCACCTTTGAGAAGTTAGTAGAAATGGCGCTTATGCATGAGGAGAAAAGCGCTAAAGCTGATAAGGCACCCGAGAAGAAGGGGGATCAGAAGAAACCACAACAGCAAAACAAGAAGGGTGGAAAAGACAATAACGGCAAGGGAAAGAAGAAGTGCTTTAACTGTGGAACCCCAGGCCATCTCAGCAAGGATTGCCGAAAGAAAAAGAAGACAGGCTGTTTTCATTTTGGCGATGCGGGACATTTAGTGAAGGACTACCCAAAGAAGGGGCAGAGGGCAGGAGCTACCTCGGGAGGATAGGTGCAGGCTCTTACAGCACCAGGGCAGACAAGGGGACAAGTTCAGGCTCTCGCGGTCCCATCGCTGCAAGAACGAGGTAGAACCATTTCTGTTGAAAGCTTAGTTTTTCTGTTTGATCATCCTGTCCGTACCTTATTCGATTCGGGCGCATCACATTCGTTTATCTCTACATCTCTAGTTGAATCACTGCACTTAAACACCAGTTTAGTAGAGGATCCCTTAGTTGTTTCGAATCCAATAGGGGGCTCAGCTTATTTGTCCATGATGTGTTTGGATTTGAAAATTTCCATACTTAGCGTTGAATTTAGATGTGATGCTTATGTGTTGGGCTTCACGGGTTATGGGCTAATTTTAGGAATGGATTGGTTATCCTGAAATGGGGCCGTTCTTGATTGTGAAAGGAGAGTAGCTAGGCTCGTGACTCGCCTTGGCAACACTCTTGAAATCTTCTGTAATCCCATAAATTTGGTTATGCTAAGTTATCTAGAATCGCTTGACGCGTCTGAGGAAAATCTACGATCTGTTAGAGTGGTCCGAGAATATTCGGATGTGTTTGAGGAGGTGAAGGGCTTGCATCCGAAGTGGGAGATAGATTTTCGAATATATCTTGTGGATAATGCGAAACCAGTATCATTGCCAGTATGCCACATGGCTCCACGTGAAAGGAGGGAACTCGATAAGCAAGTGAAGGAGTTGCTTGAGAAGGGGTTCATAAGACGAAGTATATCGGAGTGGGGTGCTCCAGTAGTATTTGCCACAAAGGCGGATGGGTCCCTTAGACTTTGTGTGGACTATAGAGAACTTAATAAGCTTACTAAGAAGAACAGACACCCACTGCCGAGGATTGACGATCTCTTCGATCAGTTAGTTGGCGCCTCAGTGTTTTCACAGTTGGACTTAGCCACTGGTTTCCATCAGTTGAGAGTGGCTGAGGATAGCATTGACAAGACTGCCTTTAGGACTCCGGACGATTTCTATTAATGGCTAGTGATGCCCTTCGGTTTGACAAACGCCCCCGCATACTTTGTTGATCTGATGAGTAGGGTGTTTAGGGAGTACCTTAACAAATTTGTGGTAGTCTTTGTAGATGACATCTTGATCTTTTCTAAGGATGAAGAAGAGCATGCCCTACATCTTAGGGAAGTGTTGGAGACTCTTCGAGCGCATAAGCTTAAAGCTAAATTTTCTAAGTGTCACTTTTGGAGGAAGGAAGTACGGTTCTTAGGACACGTGGTTTCCAAAGAAGGGATAGCTGTAGATCCCACGAAGGTGGTGGCCATCCAAGATTGGAAGGTTCCTAAAAATGCTACCAAAGTGAGAAGTTTCTTGGGGTTGGCTGGCTACTATGGGAAGTTTATCAAAGACTTCGCAAAGATATCAGCTCCATCGACACGCTTGACGAAGAAGAACCTAGTTTTCACATGGGACGTAGATTGTGATGATGCATTCCAACGTTTGAAGAGAGCTTTGACTTCAACCCCAGTCTTAGTATTGCCAGACGGGAGTAAGCCGTTTACCGTTTATACTGACGCTTGTCGGACAGGACTAGGCGCAGTCTTAATGCAAGAGGGCAGGGTAATAGCCTATGGTGGAAGGCAGTTGAGAGCGCATGAGAATAATTACCCCACACATGACCTAGAGTTGGCCGCTATTGTTTTCGCGCTTAAGTCTTGGCGTTATTATCTTCTTGGCGAGAAATTCGAACTATTCACTGACCATAAATCTTTAAAATACATATTCTCTCAAAAGGACTTGAACTTAAAGCAGCAAAGGTGGATGGAGTTCTTAGCGTCCTACGACTTTGAGATAGCATATACCCCTGGCAAGGGTAACGTGGTGGCCGATGCCTTAAGTAGAAAAAGATTATCCTTAAGTCCTTTTTTTGTTGAGCGGCAAAGTTTAGAATTCATTTCGATGTTTGACTTTAGACCTTCCGTTGACTTCGTACCCGGTTTGCTAGCATCCATGGAGGTCAGACCTACGCTTTTGGGACGGATTGGCAAGGCACAGCGAGACGACCCACAGTTAGTTGAGTTAGTAGAAAAGCTCAAAGGAGGGTGAATCGCATTCTAGAGGATCTGTTGAGGCTATGTATCCTAGACTTTGGGGGTACATGGGAAGAGCATCTTCCATTGGTTGAGTTCGCATATAATAATAGCTTTCAGTCGAGCATTGGTATGGCACAATTCGAAGCTCTATATGGACGACCTTGTCGTTCACCTACATGTTGGTGGGAATCTACGGATAAGATCTTACTTGGGCCCGATATGATTAGGGAGACTTCGGAGAAGATCGACTTGATTCGAAGGAGGATGAAAGCAGCGCAAGATAGGCAGAAATCTTATGCGGATAAGAGGAGGACAGATCTCGAGTTTGAAGTTGGGGACATGGTCTTTGTCAAAGTGTCTCCATTACGAAACGTTGTTCGCTTTGGGTCCGTTGTGAAATTAGCACCAAGGTTTGTAGGGCCGTTTCGTATTAAGGAGAGGATTGGACGGATGGCGTATAGAGTGGAGTTGCCCGAGAGACTTAGTGGTGTACATGACGTATTCCATGTGTCACATTTGAAGAAGTGCTTGCATGAGACCGCGGAAGTGGTAGAGCTGAGCTTGCTTAGAGAGTTGGAGATAGAGCGTGATGCCACAATTCGACGAGCTCCTACGCGCATTCTTGGGTCGGAGATCAAGAGGTTGAGGAATCGAGAGGTCAGACTAGTCAAAGTGCAATGGGGAGATGATGAGAGCAACGCTACTTGGGAGACGAAAGAGAAGATGCGTTCACGATACCCTTTTCTTTTTGAGGGTATGTCCTTTAATTTCTCCTTTATCGCTTAGCTTGTACTTATCTTATCTTTAGTATATCCTCTCGCTAGTATCTTTGACCTTTAGTTAGGATAATCCTATGGTTGAAACATGTGTTTGAGACATGTTATGTATGGTGGATGCAAAGTGGATGCAAGTGTTTGCTAGTGGTTGCTCGTGGATGCATATACACACACTATTAGGCACCAGATCGGCTCAGTCATTTCATATAGCATATTGCATATATATGGATGTATTTAGTAAAATGGATATATAATGGTTGTATTATCGTATAGATGCTGAATTCGGGTGGATGGTTGTGCACGCATATAGAATTAATATGTATCATTAGGAATCTTTTGCATACATATTGGACACATGGCACTATCATGAATTGCACTAAGGAGGTCGACTGAATCAGTAGACCGCCTAATTTTGCATTAGATATGGACATATACACACACTGTGCATATAAATATTAAAGCATTAGAAGTCTTTTAAGGATAATGGATGATGGTGTTTGATGGTTGAGTAGATGGACGATTAGATGGTAGGATATACATTCTTCTTGACTTGGAGATTTCGGGGACGAAATCCTTTAAGGAGGGGAGAATGTAACACCCCGTAATTTTATAACACTAAAATTCACAAATTAAAGTACACTTAATTTTTAGAAAAGAATTTAGTGAAATGGGTTGCGCAGAGAAATATATATATATATATTGATATATATATATAAATAAAAAAATTAAATAAATAAATATGCGAAAAATTTCAAAACAGCGAATTGGGAGGGAAATATCCGAACCGGCCCATTTTTGAGGTCGACCCAAGCCCCGTTGGGTCGACTAGGGTTAATCCAGGGTGTTTGGCTGTCAACCCATGGGCCGATTCGCTCAAATGCAGATTTTGCATTTGATTGGTTCATGGTTCAAGGTTAATCTAATGGTCCTAAATAACTTCCTACACCTATAAATACATCCTAATGCTAACCCTAAACCTAATTAAAATAGAATAGTTACCGTCATACCGTCGCCATGGAAATCAATGGAGCCGCCGCCAACTAAGAAAGAAGAAAAGCTAATTCAATTCTAATTCTCTCAACCCTAAAGCAAAGCAAAACTCTCTCTCTTTTCTTCTCTGAATTGTGAGTATGATGATCTTAACAAGATTATTATCATTTTAATTAGGTTGAGTTATGAATGGATTATGAGTAGATGATGTGAATTATCATATATGTTGTTGTAAACCCCTTTTGCTATCATGTATATTGTAAATCCAATGTTATGTGATGATGATATCTTATATGCTGTAAATCATGCTATGATGATGTTATGTATGTTGAAAGTTTCTATGCTAAGTTTTGATGAATCATACATGTTAAAAAGGCCATGATGTTACCATCTATGCTAGTTAGTTCATATTAATTAAATCATCATGTTTGGGTTATGTTGATCTATATGACAAGTCACATATGCAAGTTAGATTGATTAGAAAAGTTATGAACATATGCCAAGACATCTATAATTATGCTATGACATATGTGATATCCTATGCTAGTTCACACCATCATTATGTTGCCTAAAAAAACCCCATATGCAAGTTTATGTATAGATTTGGGCTATGATCGTATCATATAAACTGAGACATTTAACAAGTTGACACCTTTTGATCCTTAACATGTGTAGTTTATGCAAGTTTCACCCCTATTATGATTAGATTTATTTTAATTGTCTATATGTTGTGATAATTTATCTTTGTGCTAGGTGTTAGACTATACAAGTCTAGCCTATATTATGCGTTGAATAAGCGAACGTATAAACGCGGGGTAGGGGTAATATTAAGGATTTAATATTAAAAAGTTTGGGTGCAATTGATATGATTTTGCATGCCATAAGTGGATGGCAATAATTGAGTCAATTATGGACATCATTAAAAGTTGACTTAATTAATAATTTGAATAGGGAATTATTAAAACTGGGGTAAAAGATTTTAAGGTTAATCAAGGCTTAGGACACGAGGTTGGACTCGTTTGTGACGTAAACCTGCCCGGACCCGCCCGGCAAATCCAGTGGTCACAAATGTCAGCCCAATGTGAGAGGTCCTAGGCCTAAACTAAAGCATAACGGTTGTAAAGACACGAGGTTAGACTCTTTTATGGTGTAAGACTGCCCGGACCCGCCCGACAAATACAGCTGCCATAAATGCCAGTCTAATGTGAGAGGTCTTTATGAGGTCATGGCCTGAATGAATTAAGAAATACTTAACCAGATAAACATGTAAGGTGGGACATGGGGGTTAAGTAGGTGCCTTGGGTGGCATGAGGAATCTAGGGGGTGCCCTTAGTGGCATGTGAAATATGATTAGTAAGACTTAACCAAACACACATGTAAATGAACATGACTAAGAGGGTTAAGTGGGATATACTAGTGACAAGCTTAGGTAGGTAGCTCGTGGGGGCCCATTTCGACCAGTATCCCAAACGTATCTTTGTGGGCTCAACCCAAGTCGAGGACGGGACACGCATGCTGGGTTCGACTGTAAGAGGCCAAAACGGGGAGCGGTGGCAACGCAAGTCCAACGGGTTTCGTATGCGTGTGTGGACGCGGGCTGGTAGGTAAGACGTTGTTGCATCGTGTAGGTATAAGCCATGCATTCTCAAGTTGTATCGGGTTGCCACTTTAGGGGAGTGATACACCCCACTGTTGGGCCAGCACGGGTATCTACGAGTAGGGAGCCGATCGAAAGTGGGTAGTGGGGTACACCTAGTGGAGATAGGGGCATACGACACCTATGTAGTCAGCTACGGGTACGTAAGGCTATTTATAAAGTTTGTGTGTGAAGCAAGTAGGATCAAACAATAGGGTGACTGGTGTGGTGCAGTGTAGTAATGTGCGATGCAGTGTAGTAATCATTCGTTAGTAATTAGTTGTGTCTTTACCATTATCATTGACGTTATCTTAAACGCTATCTTTATCTTCCTAAGAGTTCATAGAAATTTACTTGTCTTCCAGCTTATGCCTTAGTCTAGTTATTTTTACAATCGTATTATTAGAATTATCATACTCGCCAGACCTTATGTCTGACCCCCTCTATTTCTATACTTTTTCCCCCTCCAGGTCCTCAGGTTGGGCCCAGCTCTAGTGGAGTTTGATTGAATTGCTTCATCTCTCTTTGGAAAGCTTGGACGGTTGAAGTAAAGTCCAGCTTGTTATCTTTTTAATGGCTATTTATGTAATGGGATTATGTATTTTTTTTATGAAGATGGATATTGTACTTGGTTATGATCTATGGTTTTATGATGTAACAAACATGTTTAATTTCCGCTGCAATAAAATGAAGTTTTAGATTTCCAAGTACTATTTATTATCTGTCTTGTTGTAATTTTTCTGTTCTATATTCACTTATAACCTCCATGGAAGTTAATGCATTCCCTTTGTGAGTGACATTAATGGACGTGGGGTGTTACAGAATAGGTTGGGATTGGGAAATAAAACAAATGATTACTACGGTGTGGTTCGCTAATCCCGACTTGTTTGGAAAACCTTAATATAGTTTGTATTGATATAAAAAGGAAGATTAAAGAATAAATTTAAAAGAATTTATCTTTGATAAAAGTAATGGGAACCTTTCCCTAAGAATGTGAAATTTAGAAACTAACTGAAGATTAGTTGAGATGAATGGTTTTCTGGGTATTGATCTGATGTTGGTTTCGGCCTTCGGGGTCAATACTTAGGGGATTGTTCTCTTACTAATTTACGGTTAGTGACTGATGGATTGGAATGAGGCGTATGTTGTGTTTGTGTATCACTTGTTTATTATATACGCGAGTTATTCAGAAAGGCCGGGTTTATACCCATTCCGAATAACTGATTCGACGATATGTCGAAGGTGAAGACGGTGGTTAAAGACCGGGGGTCTTCACATCGTTTGGATGATTCCTGACCATCTTGATTAGGCTGTACACCCAAGATGAGGGAATAAGTTGGAGATCGTCCAGACGTACTTGGAGATCGACGGATATGCGAGGACCTCACTCCTGTATTGGATATATGGAAGGCGGAATAAGGTGCCTCCGGTTTCGTTCAGACCCAGAATGTACTTGTAAATGGACTGTGTGTCTGACATTGGATTTTATTCTGTGTGATTGATTTCTATTAAATGTATATCTGTTTGGCGGCGGAGAATTTATTCTCTTGCTTAACGCCCTTCTATGAGACGTACGAGCTTAGAGGTTATATATTGATGGATATCAATCGCATGGCATGAATTGCCTGTGTGGCATGCCTAAGTGGCAATTGATCAAGGCTTCTGTTGAAAAGAAAAGACTTGTGGTTGATGATCATAGCACGGCCTGTGTGGCATAGCATTGTGTATGCCATTAATTCGTGAGCCTCACACCTCTGTATGAGTCAAAAACGGGATACGAGCTGCAGGGAGAGCACGACGTTTCTTTCTAGCTATGGGTGGTGTCATCGTTTTACTAGCGCTGACATCGTTGTTATTTTACCTATGTGGTTGTTGGAATGCGAGGCGCCTCAGATATATGGTCGATAACTGGCATCTATGTGAGCCGATGTACATACCATTATATAGGTCTGAAAGGACCGGGAAACGTGCGTTCAGGAATTGGCAATCCTCAAAAGTAAGAGAGGACCGGCCCTGAAGCATCCAAGGATCGCTGTGTGTGATCCTGAGACATTTGCTAGAGTGTCTCGAATGGAGAGGATCTTTCCCCTTGCCTCGACTCATGACAGAAATCCAATTTCCAATACGTGACTTTCGGTTTTAGCTGTATAACTAGTATGGCGACATAGTAGCATGGGATCTTATGTCGTCTATGATTGATATTATGATTGAAATTGTTTTATACACTATACACTTATAGTAATATCAAAACAATCAGTTTTAAACGTATCAAGCATTCTTTGGCTATTATAAGGATAAACCCTATCCTCCGGCTTGCGTTGCATTGTTTCATGGGATCTGGGTCTTATAATAGCTTCATTGTTCTTTATTTAGCATTGCGCTTTTTGTTATATGCACTGGTATTCTTGGGAGGAAACTCGTTCCGTGTTATACGGCGTGGTCCCTTGATTTACCTTATTTCTAAAGTAAAGCTTTAAATAATTGTTTTAGTTCTCACACCAGTCACATGACTGACCTAGAGTTTATTGTTTAACCTAAACTCTGGGTGCCCTTATTTTTCGCACAGGCAGCTAGTAGTTTTGGTTTTGCAGATTTCTATTTACAGGATCCTGGTTTATAGCTGAAGTGATATTCAGAAAGCTCTGTATCCATGTATTTCTTTCAGTTATGTTTTGTATTATTTCTCCGCTGTAGTAATGTATTTAAATCTCTGATATTTGTTAAATGGGTAATATTTATTCATACTCTATTATATTCTTGTATTCTGATGTGAATTGTTGTAATAAGCAGTGAAATGTTCTTCTGTTTGTGTTCTGATTTGTCTTGTTCTAAAAGCAATACGGGTTTTCTCTTCTCTTCGGAGATCGGGAAAATCCTTATTGTTACAGTTGGTATCAGAGCTTTGGTTTACTGAGCTCGAGAACAAGACACATTAGAACCAAACGAAAGAATCCATCAGAGATTGGATTAGTAATATCCAATAAGAATAACTCGTTAGAGATGGGATCAGTAGTATCCTAGAACGAGTGTAAAGAGTATAAAAATTGAAAACAAATTTTGTTTTTAAAATTTGAATCTTGTCATACGTATTTGATTATTTATTTTATATTGAATATGGACAATCTAGTATATAAAGATTTTGCATATACGCCTTGCAAACGTATATTCGAAGTTTTAATATACTAGATAGTTATAGAATCACACTCTACTCGCCCGGAGATGATTCTGGTGATTGTAGCTACATCATCAGAATTTATGTTCAAGTTTCGAAGGTGAGATATCTATATATTTCCATTAGACTGGTGTGAGAACCAAAACTTACATAGGATTATTTGTTGTGATTTGGCCTCAAAAACCTGATTTTTTGACTATGTATTAAAGTTATATGTTTGATAAGCTAATCAAGTAATTGATTGATGTTGGTGTTGTATGATTCTTCATTTAAACCAACATGAAAGAGAATAAAAGTAAATGTAGCCAAATTGAACCGAATACTGAACTAAATTGAAATTTGCTTGAATTTGCATACATGTACATATATGTATATTGAACAGGTCATAGCAAGGAGGCTAGAGAAGAGGAATAAAATTGTTTGCTCGACAAATAGGTACATGTTTATTGTATTTCTTGGGGTTTTGATGATTTTATGAGCCGCTTGGCTGTTTCTTTTTCTTTTTGAGATGAGAGGGCCTGTGTGGCGGTTTGGGGATTTTCCCGATGCTCCCGGTGCAGGGAAGGTTATGGCGAAATTTTTTCGAAAATTTAGGGTGTTAGCCAAATTTTTGAAAAATTTGAAAAGTTCTTAGAAACTGAAAAGTTGAAGAACTTAAGCCGTAATGAAAATAATGAAAGTTGAGTTGATTAGTAAACAACTTTCAGCTCCGTTCCTTTTCGAGAACGAAAAGATGTTAAGTGGGGGAGAATGTAATAACCCGGAAATTCTAAGCCAATTTAAAATTTTTATTTTGGCAAATTTAATGGATTTTGATTATTTAAAATGAATTATTTTAAATAATAGTGACGGAAAATTTATTTTCGACGAAGTGAAAACGAATAAATTTATTTTAGTTATATAACGAGCCTGAAATAGCGCTATAGTTCGAAAATTTGATTTCTAATTTCAAATGAATATACAGAATTCGATATAAGTCAGAATCGAACGAAACAAGAAATATTTTAATCTGATTAACTATATCTTTCTAACTAAGGTAAGAAACTGAGATTTCACTTTATAAATGATAAGATATGTCCAGTTTAAAATTTGAAATAGTCGCTGTGGAATTTCTATATATTTTATATAATATATAGCCCTTAAAAATAGCCATTTTGCAAACGACCTCCATTTTCGATGAAACCAATTTTTTTGGAACCAGAATGTCAAATTATTGCTAGATTCCAAAATTCAGAATTTTTGGAGTTAAAATGTGAGGGTGGCGAGGTTAAACGTGTTTTGACAGTTTTAGTCAATTTTAATCGACTGGAAATTGGCCATTTTTCAAACGGTCTCAGAATTTGACAAAATTAGTTTTGTTAGGACTGTATCGTCAATACGAAGCTAGAAATAATTTTTCTAGTTTTCTTAGAGTTTGTATGTGACCCCGGTAAATTGAAATGTATGTTAAAATAAATATTGACTGTTCTGTTTATTTATATTTTAATTTTGATGGACACTGATCGAAATGGTCGAATCAGCTTACGGGATATATCTCATTGTGTTCGGAATGAGGGCAATTAGCTAGGGACGATAGTCTTGGGTCTCTTTACGAGTTCGAATAAAAAGCCAACTTTTTATGGAAAATAAAATAAAATAAATTAATTATAAAACCCCCTTATCTTCCTTCCACAGTCAAAACCGTTGACTCATTAAAAAAAACCGAAATCGAAAAAGGTGAAACCGCACCCCGTAACCTCGTCGCACCTTCCCCAAATCGACGCCACGGCAGCCAACCACCCACCGTCGACCAGCGAAGGACCCCCTAGCTCCGATTGAAACTCGAATCCCCTTCCTCAAGCCGGCGAGCGGGCCTCCCCCATCGAGAACGAAGACCACCGCACCCCTATTCGACGCAGCCCTCCCCAGAGATCGCCAGCACCCCCCTGAAACCGCCTCCGCCTAATGCTCCTCCACTGAACCACGGTGACTCCCCCATCCGGCCTCCACAGCAGCGCAACCCCCTTTCGATGATTTACAGTACGTTTTTCTTTTCTTTTTTGTTCTAATTTAGTTTGTTTACTTTCTATTAAATCGGTTTTGTTCTTATAAATGAAGAAAAATTAGATTTTTATTTCATAAAGGTTAGATTTTTAAATGGAGAAAGTTACGATTTCTATCAAAGTAAAAAAAGGGTTTATATCTTTAGAAGTAAAAGGTTTAGATTTTTAAGAGTAAAAAGTTTGGATTTTTAGGTTATAAAGATACGATTTTTATATAAACAAAAATTCTATTTTTGTTTATATATAGTAGCGGTAAAAATTCGATTTTTGTTTATATATAGTAGTGGTAAAAATATGGTTTTTTTTATATATAGTAGCGGTATAAAAATAGATTTTTTATCTATATAGTAGCGGTATAAAAATGGAATTTTTATCTATATAGTAGCGGTATAAAAATAGAATTTTTATCTATAAAGTAGCAATATAAAAATGCGATGTTTATGAATAGGATTTCAAAAAAAAATCAAAATACGATTTTTATTACGAAGTTAGCAAAATAAAAATATGATTTTTTTATATAATAGAGAATATAAAAATGTGATTTTTATATATGTAGCGAATACGGACGACGAAAGTGACAAAAGACGAGCAAGGCGAAGATGTTCTACATAAGAAGAGTCGAGGCATTTGGCTTAGCTATTTGGTGAGAAATTCTCAATCTAATTTAATTTCTAGCTAAAAAAATATACTAGGATGCAGACGGTGCTTAGAAGCACCCGACACCGTTGTTTGAAACCTTGTTTGTTTGGTTGTGTAGTTGATTGGGTTATTTGTTGGAATTTAGTTGTTTGGGTGAAATAAAATTGATTAGATTGGTATGTGAATGGCAGGGGCCATTATTAGACTGGGAATAAGGCTAGGCCTTGTCCCATTTCTAGTATCGTGCCGTTATGCAGTGGAAATTTTCTAAAATAAGAAGGGTTAGTTAAAAATAGTGAAGTGTTGAAATAAATATTTTTAACGTTAAAATATAATTTTTAACGTGTAAAGGAACAGCATAAAACTCTCCTGAAAAGAAATATATATACATTTACAAATCAGACGATTTGTTTATGTACACCCATTTGACTGATATGGATCGGGACGATAAATTTTACACATCGCCCAACTGCACAAATAAAAATATGTGTTTGTTGATTTGAAACCCCACACATGTGTTGGAATGATATTTGACGTACACTAATCCCAATAATTAGTTGTATGTCAATCGATAGGTTGGCAGACAGTTGTGTGGTGCACTTTGGATGATGGTTGATTATTATCATTGCTATTATATACATGTGTTGTATGGAATCCATATAAATAACATTATATGGTAATTGATTTGGCCTCATTCCAATTTAGAAAATAAAATAAATATTCATGTGTTGAATAAAATATATATTCATGTGTTGAATAGAAAAAAATTCATGTGTTGAGTAAAATCTCTAAAACGATAAAATTTACATCTTTATTATATATAAAATTAGAAACTAACTGCAAACTAGTTGAGATGAATGGTTTCCTGGGTATTGATCTGAGGTTGGTTTCGACCTTCGGGGTTAATACTTAGGGAATCGTTCTCTTATTAATTTACGGTTAGAAGCTGATTAAGAATTAAAGGATAAAAATCACAATTTTATCAAATATATAAAATAACAAAGATAGTCATGTGTTGACAATACTCATGTGTTGAGAATATTCATGTATTGAAAATATTCATTTGTTGAATAGAATAACGAAGTTATTGAAATATATAAAGCCGCATTGATTAGATATGCGCCATTTTGACGCGAACGATATTTATTTTGATTTTATTCATTTTTATAATGAATATCAAAAAGGAAATGATTTCAAAATCTACAGTTTTGAAAATATTATCACTTATATGTTAATGAGATGGAATATTCAATTTTGATCTAAAATTGAATATGAAGTTGAAATCGTTTTTGAAACAAACTTAAAACAATTTGTAAAATACGTTTTAAATGGAAATCGACGAAATATATATAATATTATATATATATATATATATATATATATGTTAAATGGCCTGAATAGAACGCGCCGCACAGCGACCATTCGCGAATTTCGACCATTAACTTCGAATTGCGATTACGGGAGATTCGACCGTCGGATTCTCCTAAAACCGAAACCGTTGGGTTCGTATCGAAAAGAGCTTTCCAACGAATATGATAAATTTGAATTCTAATGGTTGGATTTGGAGATACGTCCACATCAAATTTGGAAAAGGTCGATGTAAGTGCAGTTCGACGACCGTTTATGGAAATCGACTCAACGGACCTTGATAAAATTATTAAAAATACTAATAATTTGTGTAAAATCATAATATATGAATTGGAAAGAATTAAAATGAAAAATTCCATGTTTGTAAAGATAAAAATATATTTTTATCGAAATGAACTAGTTTATAACTAGAATAACTGGTAGAATGGAATGTGGATTTGGGTTTATCGTGAACCGTGTTTTAAATGACATTGGTTCTTTAACCCCGTTAAAGACAGGATATTGATTTTTGGGAAGATTAAAACTAAATGGAATTTTTAATGAATCTTTAATTAGATTAAAATGATCGAGAATGGAGTACCACCAGTTTTGCTCCAGGCGATAGTTAAATCTTTAATTAGATTTGAGTGTGAAATGGTAATTAATATTTACCGATAACACTGTGGTGTTAGATATGGAGTATTACCAGTTCTGGTCCAGGGATGAATAGGTTGAATTGGGAAATAAAACAAATGATTACTTCGGTCTGGTTCGCTAATCCCGACTAGTTTGGAAAACCTTAATATAGTTTGTATTGATATTCAAAGGAAGATTAAAGAATAAATTTAAAAGAATTTATCTTTGATAAAATTAATGGGAACCTTTCCCTAAGAATGTGAAATTCAGTAACTAACTGAAGACATGTTGAGATGAATGGTTTTCTGGGTATTGATTTGATGTTAGTTTCGGCCTTCGGGGTCAATACTTAGGGGGTTGTTCTCTTACTAATTTACGGTTAGTGACTGATGGATTGGAATGAGGCGTATGTTGTGTTTGTGTAGCGCTTGTTTATTATATACGCGGGTTATTCAGAAAGGCCAGGTTTATACCCATTCTGTATAATTGATTCGACGATATGTCGAAGGTGAAGACGGTGGTTGAAGACCGGGGGTCTTCACATCGTTTGGATGATTCCTGACAATCTTGATTGGGCTGTACACCCAAGATGAGGGAATAAGTTGGAGATGGTCCAGACGTACTTGGAAATCGACGGATATGTAAGGACCTCACTCCTGTATTGGACATATGGGAGGTGGAATAAAGTGCCACCAGTTTCGTTCAGACCCAGAACGAACTTGTAAATGGACTGTGTGTCTGACATTGGATTTTATTCTGTGTGATTGATTTCTATTAAATATATATCTGGTTGGCGGCGGAGAATTTATTCTCTTGCTTAACGCCCTTCTCTGAGACGTACGAGCTTAGAGGTTATATATTGATGGATATCAATTGCATGGCATGAATTGCCTGTGTGGCATGCCTAAGTGGCAATTAATCAAGGCTTCTGTTGAAAAGCAAAGTCTTGCGGTTGATGATCAAAGCACGGCCTGTGTGGCATAGCTTTGTGTATGGCGTTAATTCGCGAGCCTCACACCTCGGTATGAGTCAAAAACGGGATACAGACTGTAGGGAGAGCACGACGTTTGTTTCTAGCTATGGGTGGTGTCAGCATTTTACTAGCGCTAACATCGTTGTTATTTTACCTATGTGGTTGTTGGAATGTGAGGTGCCTCGAATATATGGTCGATTATTGGCATCTATGTGAGCCGACGTGCAGACCATTATGTAGGTCTGAAAGGACCGGGAAACGTATGTTCAGGAATTGCCAATCCTCAAAAGTAAGAGAGGACCAGCCTTGAAGCATCCAAGGATCGCTGTGTGTGATCCTAAGACATTTTCTAGAGTGTCTCGAACAAAGAGGAGCTTGCCTCTTGCCTCGACTCATGACGGAAATCCAATTTCCAATACGTGACTTTCGGTTTTAGCTGTATAACTAGTATGGCAACATAGTAGCATGGGATGTTATGCCGTCTATGATTGATATTATGATTGAATTTTTTTATACACTATAGTAATATCAAAACAATCTATTTTAAACGTATCAAGCATTCTTTGGCTATTATAAGGATAAACCCTATAATCTGGCTTGTGTTGCATTGTGTGGTGGGATCTGGGTCTTATAATAGCTTCATTGTTCTTTATTTAACATTGCTCTGTTTATTATATGCACTGGTATTATAGGGAGGAAACTCGTTCCGTGTTATATTGCTGGGTCCCTTGATTTACCTTATTTCTAAAGTAAAGCTTTAAATAACTGTTTTAGTTCTCACACTAGTCACATGACTGACCTGGAGTTTATTGTTTAACCTAAACTCGGGTGCCCTTATTTTCCGCATGGGCATCTAGTAGTTTCGGTTTTGCAGATTTCTATTTATAGGATCCTGGTTTATAACTGAAGTGATATTCAGAAAGCTCTGTATCCGTGTATTTCTTTCAGTTATGTTTTGTATTATTTTTTCGCTGTAGTAATGTATTTAAATCTTTGATATTTGTAAAACGTGTAATATTTATTCATACTCTATTATATTCTTGTACTCTGATGTGAATTGTTGTAATAAGCAATGAAATGTTCTTCTGTTTGTGTTCTGATTCGTCTTATCCTAAAAGCAATACGGGTTTTCTCTTCTCTTCGGAGATCGGGAAAATCCTTATTGTTACAATAGGGAAAAAACCTATGAAAAAAATAGTTAACTAAAAAATAGAATAAAGAACAACATCAATTAGAAAAAATTACAGTAAAACGTGCACAAATACTAAATAATTAAATGGTAGTTATACACTACATCATAGATTTACAGTAAAACTACATTCATACTGGCAATTCTGAGTTATTTTTCCATATTTAATCATAGCTGTGCACTTGCATGCAGATTTTAAAAATAATTGCATACATGAATGCACATAACCAAAAAAGTTGCATACACTCTGTATAGTCAGAATAACTGTGAAGCGACCTGAACTTCCCCGGTCTTCGAAGAGATGAGAAAGAACGAATTACTGTGAGGACAAGACAAATATGAACGCAGGCGGAAGAACATTCGATAAATATCAGAGATTACAATAAATTACATAGCAGCGGAAAATAATACAAAGCACAACTGAAGGTGATATACAGATACAGAGCTTTTCGGATATCATTCCAGCCGTAAACCAGGATCCTGTGAATATAAATCTGCAAAACCAAAACTACTAGCTGCCCGTGTAGAAAATATGGGCACCAGAGTTTAGGTTAAAACAATAAACTCCAGGTCAGTCATGTGACTGGTGTGAGAACTAAAACAGTTATTAATTCAATTTTAAAAGAGAGTAATTCAAGGGACCACGCCGTATAACACGGAACGGGTTTCCTCCCAAGAATACCAGTGCATAGAAAAGACAACGCAATGCTTTTTCGAAAATTGAAGCTATTATAAGACCCAGGTCACATCACACAATGCAACGCAAGCTGGAGGATAGGGTTTTCCCTTATAATAGCCAAACATGCTTAGTACGTTTTAAAACAAATCATTTGATACCATAATAAGTGTATAGTGTCAAAAAAAATTCAATCATAAATATCAATCCTAGGCGGCATGGGTACCATTTATCATGTCGCCATACTAGGCTCTACAAATAAAACCGAGATACACGTATTGGAAATTGGATTTCCATCATGAGTCGAGGCAAGGGGCAAGCTCCTCTCCGCTTCGAGACACTCTAGCAAATGTCTCAGGACTACACACTCTGGGTAACCCCTGGATTGGCTGGGCCGGTCCTCTCTTACGTTTAAGGATTAATTATTCCTGAACACACGTTTCTCGACCCTATAGGGCCTATAATCGAGGCGTCTCATTCCAACAACCACATAGGTGAAAAGTATATAAATGTCAGGGTTGGTAAGTCACTGACACCACCAAAGCTAGAAAGAAACGTCGTGTTCTCCCAATGGTCTGTATCCCGTTTTTGACTCATAACGAGGTGTGAGGCTCGCGAATCCACGCTATACACAAAGCTATGCCACGTAGGTCGTGCTTTGATCATCAACCACAAGACTCTGCTTTTCAACAAAAGCCTTGATCATTGCATCTCAACGTACCACACAGGCAGTTCATGCCATGCGACTGATATCTATCGATATATAACCTCTTAGCTCGTACGTCACAGAGAAGGGCGTTAAGCAAGAGAATAAATTATCCACCGCCAAACAGATATATATTTAACAGAAACAATCAACACAGAATAAAATCTAATGTCAGACACACAATCCATTTACAAGTTCGTTCTGGGTCTGAACGAAACCGAAGGCACTTTCCTCGTATATCCGTTGATCTCCAAGTAAGTCTGGACGACCACCAACTATTTCCATCCTCTTGGGTGTACAGCCCAATCAGGATCATCAGTAATTATCCAAACGATGTGAAGAGTACCGGTCTTCGACCACCGTCATCATCTTCGACTTATCTTGAATCGGTTATTCAGAATGGGTATAAACCCGGCCTTTCCGAACAACCCGCGTATAATAAAAACAAATGTTACACAAACACAACATACGCCTCATTCCAATTCATCAGTCACTAACTGTAAATTAGCAAGAGAACAATTCCTCAAATATTAACCTTCAAGGCCGAAACCAACATCAGATCAATACCCAGGAAACCATTCTTCTTAACTAACCTACAGATAGTTTCTAAATTTCATATTCTGAGGGAAAGGTTCCCATTAATTTTATCCAAGATAAATTCTTTAAAATTTATTCTTTAATCTTCCTTTGGATGTCATTTCAAACCAAATTATGGTTTTCCAAACTAGTCGAGATTAGCGAACCACACCGAAGTAATTATTTATTTTATTTCCCAATCCCAACCTATTCATCCCATGAAGCAAAACTGGTAATACTCCATATCTAACACCACGGTGTTATCGGTAAAATTAATTACCATTTCACGTTCAAATCTAATTAAAGATTTAACTATCGCTTTGGAGCAAAACTGGTGATACTCCATCCTCCCTCATTTTCCAAATTTGATAATTTAGATTATCAATGCACATTTCAATCTAATTGCAGATTCATTAAAACTCCTTTTACTGGGTTAAAGGACTAATGTCATTTAAAACACATTCCACGATAAACCCAAATCACATTCTATTTATTATCGGGTTAAAGAACAAGTGTTATTTAAAACACCCTTCACGATAAACCCACAAATCAATTCTATTTAAAACCCATTTCAAATCCAATTTATTTATTTCAAACTAAATGGGTTTTTAATATTGGTTCAGAACTAGTTCATTTCGATAAAAATCTATTTTTACCTTTTCAAATATGGAGTTCTTCATCCCAATTTTTCCCAAATCATTTCTTATGATTTTACACAAATTATTACTATTTTTAATAATTTTATCAAGGCCCGTACAGTCGATTTCCATCAACGGCCATCGAACTGCACTTATAGCGACCTTTTCCAAATTTGATTTGGACGTATCTCCAAATCCAACTATTAGATTTCAAATTTCTAGTATTCTTAGAAAACTCTTTTCGATACGAACCCAACGGTTCTGGTTTTAGGAGAATCCAACGGTCGGATCTCTCGTAATGTCCGTTCGAAGTTAATGGTCGAAATTTACGAACTACCGCGGCGCGTTCTATTCAGGCCATTATATATAATATATATATATATATATATTATGTATTTCGTCGATTTCCCTTTTAAACGAATTTTATAAATCGTTTCAAATTTGTTTCAAAAATAATTTCAACATTCATATCAAATTCAAATCGATTTCCATTCTAATTCATTTTCTTTTTCTATTCAATTCAAATCAAATCAAATTCGTTTTCTATTCAATTCAAATCAAATTCGTTTTCTATTCAATTCAAATCAAATTTGTTTTCTATTCAATTCAAATCAAATTCGTTTTCTTTTCAATTCAATTCAAATTCGTTTTCTTTTCAATTCAAATCAAAATCGTTTTCTATTCAATTCAAATTCAATTCGTTTTCTATTCAAATCAAATTCAATTTGTTATATATTCAATTCAATTCAATTCGAATTCGTTTTCTATTCGATTCAAATCAAATTCGTTTTCTATTCAATTCAATTTCGTTTTCTATTCAGTTCAATTCAAATATAAAAATGAATGTAATCGATATAAATATCGTCCGCATCAAAATGGCGCATCTCCAATTCATTTCGATAAAAATCTATTTTTACCTTTTCAAATATGGAGTTCTTCATCCCAATTTTTCCCAAATCATTTCTTATGATTTTACACAAATTATTACTATTTTTAATAATTTTATCAAGGCCCGTACAGTCGATTTCCATCAACGGCCATCGAACTGCACTTATAGCGACCTTTTCCAAATTTGATTTGGACGTATCTCCAAATCCAACTATTAGATTTCAAATTTCTAATATTCTTAGAAAGCTCTTTTCGATACGAACCCAACGGTTCCGGTTTTAGGAGAATCCGATGGTCGGATCTCTCGTAATGTCCGTTCGAAGTTAATGGTCGAAATTTACGAACTACCGCGGCGCGTTCTATTCAGGCCATTATATATATATAATATATATATATATATATATATATATATATATATATATATTATATGTATTTCGTCGATTTCCCTTTTAAACGAATTTTATAAATCGTTTCAAATTTGTTTCAAAAATAATTTCAACATTCATTTCAAATTCAAATCGATTTCCATTCTAATTCATTTTCTTTTTCTATTCAATTCAAATCAAACCAAATTCGTTTTCTATTCAATTCAAATCAAATTCGTTTTCTATTCAATTCAAATCAAATTCGTTTTCTTTTCAATTCAAATCAAATTCGTTTTCTTTTCAATTCAAATCAAAATCGTTTTCTTTTCAATTCAAATCAAATTCGTTTTCTATTCAATTCAAATTCAATTCGTTTTCTATTCAAATCAAATTCAATTTGTTATATATTCAATTCAATTCAATTCGAATTCGTTTTCTATTCGATTCAAATCAAATTCATTTTCTATTCAATTCAATTCAATTTCGTTTTCTATTCAATTCAATTCAAATATAAAAATGAATATAATCGATATAAATATCGTCCGCATCAAAATGGCGCATCTCCAATCAACACGGCTTTATATATTTCAAAAATTCCGTTATTCTATTCAACAAATGAATATTTATTCTATTCAATACGTGAATCTATATTTTTGTCAAACCATGACTAATCTCAACGGATGAGTACTGTCCACGTGTGACTATTTTTGTTATTCAATATATTTTATAAAAATTATGGTATCTATCGTTTGATTTAAATCAGACTCCAACCGTAAATTAGTAAGAGAACGATTCCCTGAATATTAACCCCGAAGGCCGAAACCAACATCAGATCAATATCCAGGAGACCACTCATCTTATCTATTTTCCAGTTAGTTTCTAATTTTATATATGATAAAGATGTAAATTTTATTGTTAAAATATTTCGTTCAACACATGACTAATCTCAACGGATGAGTACTATCAACACATGAACCCTTATTTTATAATATTCTTTATTTTCTAAATTGGAATGAGGCCCAATAAATTACCATATAAAGTTAATTATATGGATTCCATACAACACATGTATATAACAACAACGATAAATAATCAACCATCATCCAAAGTGCACTACACTGTATAAGCATCAAATATAGATATCTAGCGCTTATAACAGCCGGTCGATCCATCGATCGACATACAACTGATTATTGCGATTAGTGTATGCCGTGTTTTATCCCAATACCCGTGTGGGGTTTAAACAATCAAACACAGATTTTATTTGTGCAGTTGGGCGATGTATAAAATTTATCGTCCCAATCAATATCCTTCAAATAGGTGTACATAAACAAACCGTCCGGTTTGTAAATGAATATTTATTTATTCACATTCACATTAAAAATTATATTTTTAACGACCAAATTATTTTATTCAACCTATGAATATTCTATTTGGTTCATTTATTAAATAAAATGATATCTTTATTTTTCTAACCTATTTTAGAAAATTTCAGCGGCATAACGGCACGATACTAGAAACGGGACAAGGCCTAGCCTTATCCCCGGTCTAGTGATGGCCCACGCCATACACATATCAATCAATCCATTCCATTTCACCAAACAATCAAGTTCAAATCAAAATAATCTAACCAACTAAACAACCAAACAAACAAGTCCATGGTCTGTGGACAATGGTGTCGGGTGCTACTAAACACCGTCTGCATCCTAGTATATATATATATATAACTAGAAAAGGAAATTTTGAGTGAGAAGTTCTCACCAATAGCTAATCCAATCATCTCGACTCTTCTTAAGTAGAAATCTTCGTCGTTCTCGCCTTTCGTCACTTTCGTTGGCCGTAGCCACTACATATATAAAAATCGAATTTTTATCTTCACTTCATATATATAAAAATCGAATTTTTATCTTCACTTCGTATATATAAAAATTGAATTTTTACTTCGCTATTCAATATATAAAAATCATATTTTTACTTCACTATTCAATATATAAAAATCATATTTTTACTTCGCTGTTCAATATATAGAAATCGAATTTTTATCACCAATAAATATTATATTTTTATTTCACTTCTCATATAATAAAAATTATATTTTTATTATGCTTCATATATAAAAAATATATTTTTAACCTTTCTATAATATAAAAATTATATTTTTAACCTTTCTATATTATAAAAATTATATTTTTACTCTACTACTAATATAAAAATTATATTTTTATTTAGTTAAAATCTCTCCTTTACCTTTCTAAAGATCATAACTTTATGTGTCTAAATCTCTTAACTTTATACGATAAAAATCCTACCTTCATACAATTAAAAATCATATTTTTACCCAATCAAAGATCTAATCTTTTCTTACACAAAAATCTATCCCTTTTATTTTATTAAAAAAAAACAAATCTTTCCCTATGGAAAAATCGTATATTTTGTAAACTAAAATAATATATTTTCTAAACTAAAATAAATAAATTCATAAACTGAAATTGAAAGGAAGAAAAGGAAAATAAAAACTTACAGTATATTTTCTTAGGGTTTTGGTCATCGAAATTTCAGCGATGGTGATTGGGGCTCGCTGCGGAGGCCTGAAACGGCGCTGGTGAGGTAGAATGGTGGCGGATGGGGGTGCGGGTCTGGGGTGTCTGCGGTTTTCAGTAGGAGAGGGAAGAGAGAGAGAGCGGAAGGAGAAGAATGGAGGGGGAGAGGATGTTGGTCGGAGGGCAGTGGAAGGGGGCGGCGCGGTCCTCGTTGGCGCTGGAGGGTTGGGCTCGCGGCGTTCAATAGAAGAGGAGGAGGGGTTCGCGAGCAGGGGGCGCGGAGGTGGAGATGAAGTTCGGAGGATCGGAAATGCCAAGGGGGGGGGCGGAGCATCGTCGGTGAGAGGTGGCGGAGGCCCGGAGCGGCATCGCGAGGATCGGTTTGGGGGGGATACGGGGTCAACGGTTTTATTATATTTTTTCTTTGACTGAAAATGAAGAGAGAAAGGAAGGTTATAATATATATTATTTATTTAATTTATTTCAAATCTCCATTAAAGTTGACTTTTATATCAAACTCCAATCGGGACCCAACGACTGTCGTCCCTAGCTAATTACCCCCATTCCGAACACAATGGGATATGTTTTGTAGGCCAATTCGGTCGTTTCGACCAGCTTTCGTCAAAATCCAAATATAACTCTATATATTGAATTTGAACGCACATTTCAATTGGCCGGAGCCACATACTAACTCTAAAAATTCCAGAAAAATATTTTATAGCTTCGTATTGACGATACGGTCCTAACAAAACTAATTTCATTGAATTCTGAGACTGTTTGAAAAATGGCCAATTTCCAGTCGATTAAAATCAATTGAAACTGGTCAAACGCATTTTCCTTTGCCACGCTCACATATTGATTCGAAAAATTATGAAAATTGGAATCTAGCAATAAATTGACATCACAGATCCAACAAAAGTGGTTTCGTTGAAATCCGAGGTCGTTTGCAAAATTTCCATTTTTAAGGGCCTGAATTCTATAACGACTATTCTGAATTTTCAACTGGGCATAACTTTTGATTCCCGCTATGAAATTTCGATTTTTCAATTTCGCTGGAAAGATATTCTCAATTAGATTCCATTATTTTTGGTTTCGTTAAAATCCGGTTTATTTTGCACCCGGTATGTTCAATTGAAGTTTGAAATCGAATTATCGAACTACCGCGCCATTCTCAATTCCTTTTATAATTATAAATAATTTTTTATATTCTAACGACGATGTATATAGATATATACGTTCGAATTATATTCAAAATAAATTTCTCGTTGTTATTATTTAAAATAATCTATTTTAAATATTCAAAATTCGTTAAAATTGCAAAAATAAAAATTTTAAACTGGCTCGCATTTCCGGGTTATTACAATCTCCCCCACTTAAAACTTTCGTCCCCAAAAAGGAACGAAGCCGAAAGTTGGTTAACAATTCAACTCAACTTCCAGTATTTTGATTACGGCTTAAGTTCTTCAACTTTTCAGTTTCTAAGAAAATTTTCAAATTTTTTCAAAAATTTGGCTAACACCCTAAATTTTCGAAAAATTTCGCCATAACCTCCCCTGCACCGGGAAAATCCCAAAATTGCCATATAGGCCTTCTGATCTCAAAAAGAAAAAGAAAAAGCCAAGCGCCTAGCCAATAGGCTCATAAAATCATCATCACCCAAACAAAACAGTAAATTATAGTAAACATGTACCTATTTGTCGGGTAAACAAATTTTATTCTCTGCTCTAGCCTCCTTGCTATGACCTGTTCAATGTAAGTACATGTATATTCAAGCAAATGCGACCAATTTTCAATACAGTCCAATATTTGATGCAATTAGGCATAATGGTTCAAAATTATTAAACAAATAAACAAACAACACAAACATCAATCAATTAGTGGAATAGAGTTTCAAATTCATAATTTTGATATATATACAGAAAATCATGTTTTGATGCCAAATCACAACAATAAACCTATCTATATAAGTTTTGGTTCTCACACCAGTCTAATGGAAATATATAGATATCACACCTTCGAAACACGAACATAAATACTGATGATGTCATGACAATTATCAGTACCATCTCCGGGCGACTAGAATGTGATTCTATTTCTATCCAGTATATTAAAACTTCGACTATACGTTCATGACGCGTATACGTGAAATCTTAATATATTCGATTGTCCAAATTCAAAATAAATAAATATACACATACGTATAAAGCGATTTAAATTTTCAAAACAAAATTGTTTTCATTTGAAAAATATACTCTTCACAATCGTTCTAGGATACTACTGATCCTATCTCTAACGAGTCATTCTAATTGGATATTACTAATCCAATATCTGATGAATTCTTTCGTATGGTTCTAATGTGTCTTGTTCTCGAGCTCTGTAAACCTGGCTCTGATACCAAATGAAGCGACCCGAACTTCCCCAGTCTCCGAAGAGATGAGAAAGAACGAATTACTGTGAGGACAAGACAAATCTGAACGCAGACGGAAGAACATTTCATTGCTATTACAACAATTCCATTAGATACAAGAATATACAGAGTATAAATGAATAAATTACATTCGATAAATATCAGAGATTACAATAAATTACATAGTAGCGGAAAATAATACAAAGCACAACTGAAGGTGATATACGGATACAGAGCTTTCCGGATATCATTCCAGCTGTAAACCAGGATCCTGTGAATATAAATCTGCAAAACCAAAACTACTAGCTGCCCGTGTAGAAAATAGGGGCACCCAGAGTTTAGGTTAAAACAATAAAATCCAGGTCAGTCATGTGACTGGTGTGAGAACTAAAACAGTTATTAATTCAATTTTAAAAGAGAGTAATTCAAGGGACCACGCCTATAACACGGAACGGGTTTCCTCCCAAGAATACCAGTGCATAGAAAAGACAACGCAATGCTTTTTCGAAAAATGAAGCTATTATAAGACCCAGGTCCCATCACACAATGCAACGCAAGCCGGAGGATAGGGTTTTCCCTTATAATAGCCAAACATGCTTAGTACGTTTTAAAACAAATCATTTGATACCATATTAAGTGTATAGTGTCAAAACATTTTCAATCATAAATATCAATCCTAGGCGGCATGGGTACCATCTATCATGTCGCCATACTAGGCTCTACAAATAAAACTGAGATACACGTATTGGAAATTGGATTTCTGTCATGAGTCAAGGCAAGGGGCAAGCTCCTCTCCGCTTCGAGACACTCTAGCAAATGACTCAGGACTACACACTCTGGGTAACCCCTGGATCGGCTGGGCCGGTCCTCTCTTACGTTTGAGGATTAATTAATCCTGAACTCACGTTTCCCGGCCCTATAGGGCCTATAATCGAGGCGCCTCATTCCAACAACCACATAGGTGAAAAGTATATAAATGTCAGGGTTGGTAAGTCACTGACACCACCAAAGCTAGAAAGAAACGTCGCGTTCTCCCAACGGTCCGTATCCCGTTTTTGACTCATACCGAGGTGTGAGGCTCGCGGATCCTCGCTATACACAAAGTTATGCCACGTAGGTCGTGCTTTGATCATCAACCACAAGACTCTGCTTTTCAACAAAAGCCTTGATCATTGCATCTCAGCGTGCCACACAGGCAGTTCATGCCATGCGACTGATATCTATCGATATATAACCTCTGAGCTTGTACGTCTCAGAGAAGGGCGTTAAGCAAGAGAATAAATTCTCCGCCGCCAAGCAGATATATATTTAATAGAAATCAATCAACACAGAATAAAATCCAATGTCAGACACACAATCCATTTACAAGTTCGTTCTGGGTCTGAACGAAACCAGAGGCACTTTCCTCGTACATCCATCGATCTCCAAGTACGTCTGGACGACCATCAACTATTTCCATCCTCTTGGGTGTACAGCCCAATCAGGATCATCAGTAATTATCCAAACGATGTGAAGACTTCCGGTCTTCGACCACCGTCATCATCTTCGATTTATCGTCGAATCGGTTATTCAGAATGGGTATAAACCCGGCCTTTCCGAACAACCTGCGTATATTAAAAACAAATGTTACACAAACACAACATACGCCTCATTCCAATTCATCAGTCACTAACCATAAATTAGCAAGAAAACAATTCCCCAAATATTAACCCCGAAGGCCGAAACCAACATCAGATCAATACCCAGGAAACCATTCTTCTTAATTAACCTACAGTTAGTTTCTAAATTTCATATTCTTAGGGAAAGGTTCCCATTAATTTTATCCAAGATAAATTCTTTAAATTTTATTCTTTAATCATCCTTTGGATGTCATTTCAAACCAAATTATGGTTTTCCAAACTAGTCGAGATTAGCGAACCACACTGAAGTAATTATTTATTTTATTTCCCAATCCCAACCTATTCATCCCATGAAGCAAAACTGGTAATACTCCATATCTAACACCACGGTGTTATCGGCAAAATTAATTACCATTTCACGTTCAAATCTAATTGAAGATTTAGGAGCAAAACTGGTGATACTCCATCCTCGCTCATTTTCCAAATTTGATAATTTAGATTATCAATGCACATTTCAATCTAATTGCAGATTCATTAAAACTCCTTTTACTGGGTTAAAGGACTAATGTCATTTAAAATACATTTCACGATAAACCCAAATCACATTCTATTTATTATCGGGTTAAAGAACAAGTGTTATTTAAAACACCCTTCACGATAAACCCACAAATCAATTCTATTTAAAACCCATTTCAAATCCAATTTATTTATTTCAAACTAAATGGGTTTTTAATATTGGGTCAGAACTAGTTCATTTCGATAAATATCTATTTTTACCTTTTCAAATATAGAGTTCTTCATCCCAATTTTTCCCAAATCATTTCTTATGATTTTACAGTCGATTTCCATCAACGGCCATCGAACTGCACTTATAGCGACCTTTTCCAAATTTGATTTGGACGTATCTCCAAATCCAACCGTTAGATTTAAAATTTCTAATATTCATTAGAAAGCTCTTTTTGATACGAACCCAACGGTTCCGGTTTTAGGTGAATCCGACGGTCGGATCTCCCGTAATGTCCGTTCGAAGTTAATGGTCGAAATTTACGAACTGCCGCGGCGCGGCGCGTTCTATTCAGGCCATTATATATAATATATATATTATATATATTTCGTCGATTTCCCTTTTTAAACGAATTTTATAAATCGTTTCAAATTTGTTTCAAAAACAATTTCAACATTCATTTCAAATCCAAATCGATTTCCATTCTAATTCATTTTCTTTTTATATTCAATTCAATTCAAATCAAATTCGTTTTCTATTCAATTCAAATCAAATTCGTTTTCTATTCAATTCAAATCAAATTCATTTTCTTTTCAATTCAAATCAAATTCGTTTTCTTTTCAATTAAAATCAAATTCGTTTTCTTTTCAATTCAAATCAAATTCGTTTTCTATTCAATTCAAATTCAATTCGTTTTCTATTCAAATCAAATTCAATTCGTTATATATTCAATTCAATTCGAATTCGTTTTCTATTCGATTCAAATCAAATTCGTTTTCTATTCAATTCAATTCAATTTCGTTTTCTATTCAATTCAATTCAAATAAAAAAACGAATATAATCGATATAAATATCGTTCGCATCAAAATGGCGCATCTCTAATCAACACGGCTTTATATATTTCAAAAATTTTGTTATTCTATTCAACAAATTAATATTTATTCTATTCAATACGTGAATCTATATTTTTGTCAACCCATGACTAATCTCAACGGATGAGTACTGTCCACGTGTGACTATTTTTGTTATTCAACATATTTTATAAAAATTATGGTATCTATCGTTTGATTTAAATCAGACTCCAACCGTAAATTAGTAAGAGAACGATTCCCTGAATATTAACCCCGAAGGCCGAAACCAACATCAGATCAATATCTAGGAGACCACTCATCTTATCTATTTTCCAGTTAGTTTCTAATTTTATATATGATAAAGATGTAAATTTTATTGTTAAAATATTTCGTTCAACACATGACTAATCTCAACGGATGAGTACTATCAACACATGAACCTTTAATTCATAATATTCTTTATTTTCTAAATTGGAATGAGGCCATATCAATTACCATATAAAGTTAATTATATGGGTTCCATACAACGCATGTATATAACAGCAACGATAAATAATCAACCATCATCCAAAGTGCACTACACTGTATAAGCATCAAATATAGATATCTAGCGCTTATAACAGCCCGTCGATCCATCGATCGACATACAACTGATTATTGGGATTAGTGTATGCCGTGTTTTATCCCAATACCCGTGTGGGGTTTCAAACAATCAAACACAGATTTTATTTGTGCAGTTGGGCGATGTGTAAAATTTATCGTCCCAATCAATATCCTTCAAATAGGTGTACATAAACAAACCGTCCGGTTTGTAAATGAATATTTATTTACATATTCACGTTAAAAATTATATTTTTAACGACCAAATTATTTTATTCAACCCATGAATATTCTATTCGGTTCATTTATTAAATAAAATGATATCTTTATTTTTCTAACCTATTTTAGAAAATTTCGGCGGCATAACGGCACGATACTAGAAACGGGACAAGGCCTAGCCTTATCCCCGGTCTAGTGATGGCCCACGCCATACAATATCAATCAATCCATTCCATTTCACCAAACAATCAAGTTCAAATCAAAATAATCTAACCAACTACACAACCAAACAAACAAGTCCATGGTCTGTGGACGATGGTGTCGGGTGCTACTAAACACCGTCTGCATCCTAGTATATATATAACTAGAAAAAGAAATTTTGAGTGAGAAGTTCTCACCAATAGCTAATCCAATCATCTCGACTCTTCTTAAGTAGAAATCTTCGTCGTTCTCTCCTTTCGTCACTTTCGTTGCCCGTAGCCACTATATATATAAAAATCGAATTTTTATCTTCACTTCATATATATAAAAATCGAATTTTTATCTTCACTTCATATATATAAAAATCGAATTTTTACTTCGCTATTCAATATATAAAAATCATATTTTTACTTCGCTATTCAATATATAAAAATCGAATTTTTATCACCAATAAAGATTATATATTTATTTCACTTCTCATATAATAAAAATTATATTTTTATTCTGCTTTATATATAAAAATTATATTTTTAACCTTTCTATAATATAAAAATTATATTTTTAACCTTTCTATATTATAAAAATTATATTTTTACTCTACTACTAATATAAAAATTATATTTTTATTTAGTTAAAATCTCTCCTTTACCTTTCTAAAGATCATAACTTTATGTGTCTAAATCTCTTAACTTTATACGATAAAAATCCTACCTTCATACAATTAAAAATCATATTTTTACACAATCAAAGATCTAATCTTTTCTTACACAAAAATCTATCCCTTTTATTTTATTAAAAAAAAACAAATATTTCCATATGGAAAAATCGTATATTTTATAAACTAAAATAATATATTTTCTAAACTAAAATAAATAAATTCCTAAACTGAAATTGAAAGGAAGAAAAGGAAAATAAAAACTTACAGTATATTTTCTTACGGTTTTGGTCATCGGAATTTCAGCGATGGTGATTGGGGCTCGCTGCGGAGGCCTGAAACGACGCTGGTGAGGTAGAATGGTGGCGGATGGGGGTGCGGGTCTGGGGTGTCTGCGGTTTTCAGCAGGAGAGGGAAAAGAGAGAGCGGAAGGAGAAGAACGGAGGGGGAGAGGATGTTGGTCGGAGGGCAGTGGAAAGGGGCGGCGCGGTCCTCGTTGGCGCTAGAGGGTTGGGCTCGTGGTGTTCAATAGAAGAAGAGGAGGGATTCGCGAGCAGGGGAGCGCGGAGGTGGAGATGAAGGCTGGAGGATCGGAAACGCCATGGGGGGGCGGAGCATCGTCTGTGAGAGGTGGCGGAGGCCCGAAGCGGCATCGCGAAGATCGATTTGGGGGGGGGGGATACGGGGTCAACGGTTTTATTATATTTTTTCTTTGACTGAAAATGAAGAGAGAAGGGAAGGTTATAATATATAAATTATTTATTTAATTTATTTCAAATCTCCATTAAAGTTGACTTTTATATCAAACTCCAATCGGGACCCAACGACTGTCGTCCCTAGCTAATTACCCCCATTCCGAACACAATGGGATATGTTTCGTAGGCCAATTCGGTCGTTTCGATCAGTTTTTCGTCAAAATCCAAATATAACTCTATATATTGAATTTGAACGCACATTTCAATTGGCCGGGGCCACATACTAACTCTAAAAATTCCAGAAAAATATTTTCTAGCTTCGTATTGACGATACGGTCCTATCGAAACTAATTTCATCGAATTCTGAGACTGTTTGAAAAATGGCTAATTTCCAGTCGATTAAAATCAACTGAAACTGGTCAAACGCGTTTTCCTTTGCTACGCTCACATATTGATTCGAAAAATTATGAAAATTGGAATCTAGCAATAAATTGACATCACAGATCCAATAAAAGTGGTTTCGTCGAAATCCGAGGTCGTTTGCAAAATTTCCATTTTTAAGGGCCTGAATTCCATAGCGACTATTCTGAATTTTCAACTGGGCATAACTTTTGATTCACGCTATGAAATTTCGATTTTTCAGATTCTTGTAAAGATATTCTCAATTAGATTCCATTATTTTTGGTTTCATTAAAATCCGGTTTATTTTGCACCCGGTATGTTCAATTGAAGTTTGAAATCGAATTATCGAACTACCGCGCCATTTTCAATTCGTTTTATAATTATAAATAATTATTTATATTCTAACGACGATGTATATAGATATATACGTTCGAATTATATTCAAAATAAATTTCTCGTTGTTATTATTTAAAATAATCTATTTTAAATATTCAAAATTCGCTAAAATTACAAAAATAAAAATTTTAAACTGGCTCGCATTTCCGGGTTATTACAAACTGCATTCAAGTATGCATATATCCAGGATAGTTGCATACCTCTATGCAAATATTTCGAATATTTTCATACTGTATGCAGATATTTTGAATACTTGTATGCATTTATTTATATTTTTTGCATTCTTACACACAAATATTATACACAAGAAGCATAATTGAATGCATATATTCAAAAGATTATTATACATGTATGTATTTGTTCAAAATAATTGCATACATGCATGCATATATTCAAAAAAATTGCATACAGTTATGCATAAAATCATAATAATTTCTGTTATCGTTGCAAAATAAACTGTAAAACAAGATACTTTCATTTCCATTTTTACCAGTAGTAGCCATTAAACATCCTTGAGCTCTTCCCTTCATAAATGTAGAATCAATAAAATTAAAGGTCGGCAATATTGAAATCCATATGCACAAGCTTCAAATCCAATAAAAACCCTCTCAAATTGACGTGTAACATCATTACACTCTAAAATAACTTTACTCCCAGGATTAGTAGTAATAACGACATCACAAAATGACTGCAAATGATGATAAGATATTACATCGCTTCCATGTAAATCTTCTAATGCCAACCTCTTCCCATTGTAAGCATAACAATACTTCAAAATAACATTATACTCGGTTTGAAACAAGTTAATAATGTCCTTCATCTTCATTAATGGTTTAGTTTGAATATGATCACAAACCAACAACTTAATCAATTTACTGGATACAACAGGATTGTTTATGTCATGAATTCTGGCACCACAAGTATGCTCTGGTTGAAATCTCTTTACAACACAAATATCCAGGAAGATTAAACTTAAGAGAAGCATGAATCCTAAAACTACAATTTTGTTTAGAACAAACAGCTGTAACTCTTTCCTTGTCATTCTTAACCAAATTAAGCTTGTATCCAGTCTTCATACTATACATCATCACATAAAGTCTAAATTCAGTAACATCTCCTGGAAATTGTTGACAAACAACAGAAAAAACAGGTTGATTCAAATCACTTCTCAACAATTGCCTAAATTGATTGTTCGAATCACCAGTACTAGGAAAAGAAGAATCACTACCAAAAGAAGAATCATTACCATAAGCAACTGAAGAACTACTACGATTGATGTCAACAAAAATAACCAAATAATCCTCACGATTATGTGCATCCAATAAAAGAATAGATTGAAGATCAGAATTACTTTCGATATTCTTTCCCAAACCATCTCTGAAGTGATATAATTGAAATGACAATGGACTTAAATCGGTCCATTTACCACAAACAACATCTCTCATGATAGCAACAGAACTATCAAAATAAAGACGAGTATAACAGCTATCATTCCTAAATTTCAACAGCACCGATACACCAATATCACCAGGAACACTGTTATACAAAGAAGAAAATCAGCATTAATAAGCGTAATTTGCAATAATCAAATAAAATTACATAAACATATTCAAATTATTATAAATACATGCATACATGTATGCATATATCAATAATAGCTGCATACTTGTATGCAACAATTCATAATAGTTGCATATAATTTTATTCAGAATAGATGCTTGTATGCTTTTATTTCAGGAAAAAACTTCAACAGTTGTTGATTTAAGGAATTATTATAGAAAAACCACAATAAATGTACAAAGTTATATGATGTGCATGTAAAAATGCACATTTATATTCACATATTTATTCTTGTTTAGTTGAATAAATGAACATTTTTGGGTATTTTATATGATCAAACCATGTTTTAAATATTTTCAAAATCATCACTTATTTTGGGAAAAAGTGGTCACCCGTGCATGTTTTAATTTGTGACATCTTTTACTTGTTCCTTGTGATTATCCCTTGTAGGAATTTTGGAGCTAAAAAGATATACACCCATGAATAGATGAGGAAAGCATGCATTTACACAAAAGGAGGAAAATAATTAATTCATTTTATGGACAGTGGAGGCCTACACCTTTCAACTAGCCCACTTTCTCTTAAGCTTCATATTAAAGACTAATTGAATGAGACAAAAGGCCTCATGCATTCTACATGACTTATTAGTGGCTAATGGCAATTAGAAGCTTCATGAATGGACACTTTGGGGATTTCCCAAGGAAAGTGATTAGGGTTTTAGGGCTTTTGATCATGTATATATATCCTTTTGTTTCATGTATTGGAGGATCTCCTTTTTAGCAAATGAAAGTGTAAGTGATCAAATAAACAAAATGGCTTCCAAGCCTCTTTCTGTTATGTCATGTTTATGTTTTATTTAATGTTCATATCTATTCATACTCTCTCTTTTTATTGTTAGTAGTTTAGATTTATTTTCATGCAAGTAGTGTAGTTTATTTTATGCAATTAGTTAGTAGTTAATATCTTTTCTTCATTACTTACTCTCTATTTTTGTTGTTCTTCAATGTTGAAATCTATTTGTGTTGAAATAAACAAACAAATGAGGAGCTAAACCCCAACAATTTAGGGGTGATGAAGCTTTTCCCCTCATTAATGTAGATTCAACATAACTTCATATGAATGATCTATTTTGGGTTTAGTGAGAATAGATGTTTTGGTGTATTTGTGTTTCATGTTGCATTTAATAGCCTCTTTTGTTCATTTCATAACATTGGGGCTATGTTTATGACATAAACAACAAATTGCCTCTTCATCTAAAAATGTGATTAATGCAATGAAATGGGGTTTAAGTTGAAATTTGATCATCTATGTTACTAACCAATAGTAAATAGATCATACTTAAATTAGATTTTAGTTTCATTTCGATGTCATGTTTCATAAAAGTTAAAAAGTTAGAATAATTTTGTATTATAGCTTGATCACTTAGTTTGTGTTAACTAATAGTACAAATAAGTCATGCTTATGATAATTACATAATTAATCTTACTTAGGTTATTGAGAGATCTTCGTATTATTTTATGTTGAACCTTGTTGAAAGAGAGAAAAGTGAAGTTGCATCCAAATTGGTTTTAATCTCATAGTTTTAGTCTATATTTTAGTTTAATTTTTGTTTCTAGTACTTAATCACAATTTAAAGTTGGGTTAATTTGATTGAGTAAAATAATTAAAATTACTTTTTTCGCTGTGGATCGACTCGTACTCGCTAACGTACTACAAGTGTACGCCGTGTGCTTGCGGTTTATTACACTTCGCGACGGTTTTCTAATTCATAGAATATCCGTCGTCGAACAAGTTTTTGGCGCCATTGCCGGGGAAAGTTAATTAATTTTGATTTTATTCTTCAGATTAATTTTGTCGTTTTTCTAAAAAAAATTGTGTATTTTGTGTGCTTGTTTTGTCATAGTTTAGTTGTGTTTATTTTGCTTTAGTCTTCATTAAAAAAAACTTATTGTGTTTTTTTTCTTGTGTTTGTGTGTGTATTAAATTGTATATTGTTTGTTTTTGGTATGTGTATTTGTGTTTTTGTTCTTTAAAAAAAACAGCAACATTTGCATTTTGTTTTTAATTTTTTTCCTGTTTTCAACACAATTTGCTCCCTTTCTTTCATTTATTTCTTCCTTTCTGTCATCTATTTCTTTCCATCTTCAATTCATTTTCAATTCTTACAAATAAAAAAAACTTTACATTTTTTTCTTTTATTTCTTTCCTCTCTTTTATTTCTTTCCAAATTTCTTCCCTTTTTACAATTCTTTCAAAAAAAAATACAAAAAAATAAACCCAAAAAGTATTGCTTTCCTTTTCCTCTCTCTGTAATTCTGTTTTCCTTTTCTTTTAATTCTTTTCCACTTACATTTTCTATTTCTTTCCATTTGTCTTTCCAATCCTTCCTTCTTTTACAAATTAAAAAAAAAAACAAATAAAAATTCTTGCTATTGTTTGTGCAATTTCTTCTCTTTTTTTTTTCTTCCCTTTTTCTCATCTATTTCTTTCCCTTCTTTGTACGAACTTCTTCCTTCACAATATTAAAAAAAAAATCCATTTTTCTATTTTTTTTCTCCCTTGCAACTTTTCTTCCAATTTCTTTTCCTTTTACAATTTCTATTTCTTTATATTTTTCATTTTCTTTCCCATTACATCTTCTTTCCTCTTTTTATTGCCAATTCTTTACAAATTTCTTTCCAACATCTCATATTTCTTCTTTTACTAAAAAAAAAATCATTCCAATTTTTTCTCCTTGCTTTATATTTCTTCTGCCACCATTCACAACCGAAGATCCAATACCATCTTCCTACAAACGCCACAACAATCCTACTTCTCCAAACACTTCATCACCCTCTACGAAAACCCATACACCACCACAATTACTTTTGCCATACCCTCGCTCGGCCATTTCAACAGCAACCACTCTACCACGTAATTCACACCAGATCGACAAGCCACTGACCTTCACTTCAAGTCTTCAACTACCACCTCACCATCCCCAAGTTCATTCACAAAGCCATTAGCCTGTCTTCACTCACTTCCACAAAATTTGTAACAACACTGAATTTCAGAACCAATTTTTTTTTTAAGCTATTTTAATGGATTTTGAATACTTTAAATAATTTTTTTTAATAATAACGACTAAAAATTTATTTAAATCGAAGTTAAAATGTATAAATTTATTTTAATTATATAACGAGCTTGAAATGGCATGGTAATTTGAAAATTTGATTTCTAATTTCAATTGAGTACACAGAATTCATTTTAAATCAGAATTGGACGAAACAATAAATATTTGAATCTGTTTAGCTATATCTTTCTAGCGAATGTAAGAAACGGAGATTTCACTTTATAAATTGAAAGTTATAGCTAGTTTAAAATTCAAAATAGTCGCTATGGAATTTATATATATATATATATATATATATATATATATTAATATAATATATAACCCTTGAAAATAGCCATTTTGCAAACGATCTCCGTTTTCGACGAAACCACTTTTGTTGGACCCGAGATGTCAAATTATTGCTAGGCTTCAAATTTCATAATTTTTGGAATTTATATGTGAGCGCAGTGTATTTAAACGTGTTTGGTAATTCCAGTTTGAATTTGATCGACTGGAAATTGGCCATTTTTCAAAAGGCCTCCAAATTCGACGAAATTAGTTTTGCTAGGACCATATCGTCAAAACATAGCTAGATTTATTTTTCTGGAATTTTTGGAGTCAGTATGTGGCTCCGGTAAATTAAAATGTACATTGAAATCAATTTTGAACGTTATATTAACTTGTATTTTAATTTTGATGAAAACTGATTGTAACAGTCGAATTGTCTTACAGGACATATCCCATTGTGTTCGAAATGGGGGTATTTGGTTAGGGACGGCAGTCAGTGAGTTTGATTTGGAGTTCGGGAGTTAAACAAGTAAATTAGGAAATTAAATAATATTAAAATATATTATAAATACCCCGCCCTTCATAGCAAAACCCTAACCCCAAATAGGAGCCACCGTCAGTCGCGATTAAGGGCCAAAAAAGCACGAAAACAAATCCCCCAATTTCTTCAATTACACTTCGAATTAGCCTAGGGTTTCTGAGCAAATATTGTAGAGATTTTTCCCAGCTTCAAATCCGTATGAGTTTCATGTTATCGTGATATGAGTAGCCTGGAATCATGGCTCAAAGCTACCGCCGTCGGCCTCGAATTCTATGACAACAGCGGGCTTGAGTGGGCCACGGTGGCAAGTGGAGGCGCGACTTGGAGAGGCGGTCAGCGTGGGTGGTGTCGATCAAGGTCCGGCGTGTTCTGGTGGCGCCGACGACGGTCTGAACGGAGGGAGCCGTAGTCGATGTTTTCCAGGAAGTTAATGAGGGAAGGTAACGTTTTTATAAACATTATAAAGTTTATTAATTTAAGTTAATTATTTATTTAGCTATCCAATGTATTAAAATCCGTATCTCCTTCATACGAGGTCCAAATCCGACGATTCAAAATGCGTTGGACTCGTCTCGACGAGCTCTTCAACAAAGAACTGACCAAAACGGAAATGGAGCAGATTTGAATTTGAGGCAAATTCGAATCCGAATAGAAATAAAAATCAGAATTAAAGAATGACGGAGTGGAAACCAAAGTGAGAACTCTTTCTCACTCAACTATTTTTGTTATGTAATTATATCATAGTTTGCGGACGGGGCTTAGTAGCTCATGACACTGTTGTTTGAAAACCATGGATGATTTGGTGATTTTTATATTGTGATTGTGATGATTAACATATTAAAATAATGTTAATATTATTGTGGAAATTAAAATTATAAATATTCATTTAGAATTTAAAATAGTAAAATCGGAATAAACATTCATTTACAAGTAGGACAACTTGTTTATGTACACCTATTTATCGGATATTGATTGGGACTATAAATTTTACACATCGCCCAACTGCACAAATAATAAACAGTATTTGTTGGTTGAAACCCCACACGGGTATTGGGATGATATTTGACATGCGCTAATCCCAATTGTTTAGCTGTATGTCAATCGATGGGTTAACAGACTATATAAGCGTTATTTATTTAATGCTTATACAATTGTGTAATGCACTCTGGATCTGCATGATTGATTATCATTGTTGTTTGTATACATGTGTTGTATGAAATCCATATAAATAATTATATGGTAAGTGATTGGGTTTGATTCCAATTCAGAAAGAACGAATATTTTAAAGTAACGAATATTTTAAAGTAATATTCAGTAAAGAATAAAAATGTGAATTTGATGTCCGATTTTGGATGGACACGAAAATATTGAAATATATGAAACCGTATTGATTAGTTATGCGCCATTTTAATGCGAATGATATTTATATCTATTTTATTCAATTTTATAATGAATATAGAAAAGGGAATGATTTCAAAATCTGATATTTTGAAAATATTATCATTTTAATGTTATAATGATATGGAATATTCAATTTTGATTTAAAAATTGAAATGGAAGTGGGAATCATTTTAAAATGAAATTATAAAATACGTTTTGAGCGGAAATAGAATGTATATATATATATATATTATATATTATATATATTTAATGTCTTGAATAGAACGTGCTATGCCGCGACCGTTCGCGAATTTCAACCATTAGCTTAGAAATGACATTACGGGAGATCCGTCCGTCGGATTCTCCTAAAATCGGAACCGTTGGGTTCATATTGGAAATAGATTTTCAATGAATACAAGAGATTTGAAATCTAACGGTTGGATTTGGAATTATTTCCACTCAAATTTGGAAAAGGTCGCTATGGATGTAGTTCGTTGGCCGTTATAGGAAACCGACTGTATGGGCCTTGATAAAATTATTAAAAATATTAATAATTTGTGTAAAATCATAATAAATGATTTGAAAAGAATTTAGATGAAAAATTCCATATTTGTAAAGATAAAAATATATTTTTATCAAAATGAACTAGTTATTAACTAGAAAGATAATCCAATGTTTTTAAATAAATAAATTGGATTTGAGAATGGTTTTAATCTAACCAGAATTTTCCAATGTATAAATTAGAATGGATTTGAATAGAAATCATCTTCGGGATATTTCGATATTGAATTCCGTGACTATACGGATATTTTGGAAGAATTAGGAAGATAGATATATATCGTTATTCCCCATACGATATGCGTTGGTTTCAGAATTTGATGTTGAATGTAAGTCGATATAATTTCTGTTTAGAGCCTTATATTTAATATCAACGAGGATTTTGGGTTTTTCGTCAATGGTGTCTTAAATAACACTGTTCTTAAACCTCGTGTGAAAAGAATAAATCTTTTAATTATGATTATTAGATTTTCCAGTTATATTTAGTAATTGGAATAAAATGGAATGTGAATTGGGTTTATTATGAACTGTGTTTTTAACGACATTCGTTCTTTAACCCGATTGACTATGAAATGTGATTTGGAATTTATAAATATTTTATTAAGATTTAATGGAAATTTTCCAAAGTAAAATTTTCCAATTTAATAAATAAATTGGAATTGAATGGGATTCAATTTGGTAATAATCGAAGTGAGCTTCTGTGGAGGAAGACTGTTAATATATATGGAACTTAAAAGGCTTTGTTGTTATTCCATTTATATTATTAGTCATATACGGAAATTGATATCGATTATATATTAATATGTTTTCCGTGAAGATTTCATAGTTCATGGAATATGATTTTGGGTTTATCGTGAATGGTGTTTTAAATGACGTTGGTTCTTTAACCCAGTTAAAGACAGGATTAAATGACCAACATTGTATTTCGAACTATGTTGTCGATCTCTACTAAATATATATTTGTTTGGTGACGGAGAATTCATTCTCTTGCTTAACACCCATCTCTGAGACGTATGAGCTTAGAGGTTATATACTAGTGGAAATCAGTGGTACGGTGTGGATTGTCGATGTGGCATGTTTGGGTTTCCAAACTTAAATAATCATTAAATAATGATTGTTGGAAGATTAAAACTAAGTGATGTTTTAACAAATCTTTAATTAGATTGAAATGTGAATGCGATAATTTAAATTATCAAATTTGGGAAGTGATCGAGAATGGAGTATCACCAGTTTTGCTCCAAGCGATAGTTAAATCTTTAATTAGATTTGAACGGGAAATGGTAAATAATTTTACCAATAACACTGTGGTGTTAGATATGGAGTATTACCAGTTTTGCTCCATGGGATGAATAGGTTGGGATTGGGATACTAAAAGAAATGATTACTTCGGTATGGTTCGATAATCCCGACTAACCTTAATTTGGTTTAGAATTGTGAAAAGGTAAATGAATCTTTGGAAATTGATATCCAAAGGAAGATTAAAGAATAAATTTAAAAGAATTTATCTTTGATAAAATTAATAGGAACCTTTCCCTAAAAATATGAATATTTGAATAAAGGAATATTCTGGATTGGAATGAGGCGTATGTTGTATTTTTATAGCACTGGATTATAAGATACGTGAATTATTCGGAAAGGCTGGGTTTATACCCATTCTGAATAATTAATTCGACGATAAGTCGACGATGAAGACGGTGGTTGAAGGCCGGAAATCTTCACATCGTTTGGATGATTACTGATGTCTTGATTGGGTTGTATACCTAAGACAAGTTAATATGTGGTTATCGTCCAGATGTACTTGGAGATCGACTGGATATGCGAGGACCACTCTCCTGTATTGGACATATGGGATGCAGAATAAGGTGCCTCCGGTTTCGTTCAGACCCAGTGGACTTATAAATGGATGGTATGTCTGACGTTGTATTCCTTTATACTGTTTTCGTTGATCTCTTCTAAATATATATCTGTTTGGTATTCGAGAATTTATTCTCTTGCTTGACACCATTCTCTGAGACATACGAGATTAGATGTTATATATTGGTGGAAATCAGTGGTACGACATGGATTAACAATGTAGCATGATGAGTTGCATGGATCAAGGCTTTTGTAGAAAAGAAGAGTCTTGTGGTTGTTGATCAAAGCACGGATTTAAATAGCATAGCTTTGTGTGTAGCGTTAATTCTCGAGCCTCACACCTCGGTATGAGTCAGAAACGAGATCAGGGACGGAGGGAGTGCATGACGTTTCTTTCTAGCTATGGGTTGTGTCATGGTATGGAACCCAGACATTTATTTATTTTTACCTATGTGGATGATGGAATGCAAGGCGCCTCGGATATATCGGTCACTACGGGGCAATGGATAGGTCTGATAGGACCGGGAAACATGTGTTCTGGAATAATTTATCCTCAAATGTAAGGGAGGACCGGCCCTGCAGGAACCAAGGGTCCACTGTGGGGGATCCTGAGGCATTTACTAAGTGTCTCGAATCAGAGGGAGCCATCCCTAGCCATGACTCATGATGGAAATCCAATTTCCAATACGTGACTTTTCGGTTTTAGTTGTAAAACTAGTATGGCGACATAGTATATGGTAGCTACACCGTCTATGATTGATACATTTATATTTGAAGTTGTTTTTGACACTATACACTTATAGTAATATCAAATGATTTGTTTTAAACATACCAAGCATGTTTGGCTATTATAAGGCAAAACTCTATCCTTCGGCTTGCGTTGCATTGTGTGATGGGACCTGAGTCTTATAATAGCTTCATTTTCCCAAAAAGCATTGCATTATTTATTTTATGCATTGGTATTCTTGGGAGAAAACCCATTCCGTGTTATACGGCGTGGTCCCTTGATTTACTTTTTTCTAAAGTAAAGATTTAATAACTGTTTTAGTTCTCACACCAGTCCCATGACTGACCTGGAGTATATTGTTTTAACCTAAACTCTGGGTGCCCCTATATTTCACACGGGCCGCTAGTAGTTTTGGTTTTTGCAGATTTCTATTTTACAGGATCTTGGTTTACAGTTGGGGATATATTCGAAAAGCTTTGTATCAGTGCATTTATTTCAGTTGTATTTGTGAATGTATTTTCGCTACGCATTGTATTAATTTTCTGCTGGTTTGTAATTAAATCTCTGATATTTTTTTGATGTATATTATTTATCCATACTCTGTTGTATTCTTGTACTCTGATGTAATTGTTGTAATAGAAATGAAATGTTCTTCTATTCGCATTCTGATTTGTCGTGTTCTCAACTCAATCCGGGCTTTCCCTTAAGGGGAAGTTTGGGTCGTTTCATCGTGGTATCATAGCTTTGGTTTACAAAGCTAGAGAATAAGGCACATTAGAACCAAACGAAAGAATCCATCAGAGATAGGATTAGTAACATCCTATAAGAATAACTCGTTAGAGATAGGGTTAGTAATACCCTAGAATGAGTTTGAAAAGTGATATTTCTAAAAACAAATTTAGTTTTGAAATTTATATCTTATTATATGTATTTGAGTATTTTATTTATATTTTGTTTTGGACAATCAAGTATACAAAGATTTTGCATATACGTCTGATCCACGTGTATACAAAGTCTCAAATATATTGGGTAGATATAGAATTACACTCTAGCCTTCCGGAGATGATTCTGATGATTGCGGCCACATCATCAATGTTTAAGTTCGAGTTTCGAAAGTGGGATATTTATATATTTCCAATTGACTGGTGTGAGAACCAAAACTGAGTTAGAGTTTATTGTTGTGACTTGACACTGAAAATATGATTTTTAAGATTATACATAAAGTTATATATTTGAATCGTTAACCAATTAATTGATTGCTGGTTGTGATGTTTGATTATTAGTTTAACTAATTAAAATATTGGAATGATAATTAATTTAACTAATAATAAAATGGAAGGTAAATTAAGCCAAATCAAATTTAATATTGAACTGAATTGAAAATTGATTGGAATTGCATATATGTACATGTAAATATAATGAATAGGTCATAGCATGGAAGCTAAGAAGAGGAATAAAATTGTATGCCCGACAAATAGGTACATATTTACTGTATGCATTGGGTTTTGATGATTTTATTAGCCGATTGGCAAGCCGCTTGGATTTTTATTTTTATTTTGGATTGATGAGAGCCATGTGACGCAAGTTGCGGTTTTACCGATCAGCCCGTAAAATGGAGGTTATGGCGGAAATTTTCAGAAATTTAGGCCGTTAGCCAAATTTTTGAGAAAGTAGAAAATTCTTAGAAATAGAAAAGTTAAAGAATGAAAGCCAGAATGAAAGTTGAGTTGGTTAGTTAAACAACTTTCAGCTCCGTTCCTTTTCAAGGACGAAAAGATTTTAAGTGGGGGAGATTGTAACAACCTAGAATTTCAGAACCAATTTAAAATTTTTATTTTAGCAATTTTAACGGATTTTGAATATTTAAAATGATTTATTTAAATAATAACAACTAAAAATTTATTTAAATCGAAGTTAGAACGTAAAAATTTATTTTAATTATTTAATGAGCCTGAAATGGCGTGGTAGTTTGAAAATTCGATTTCTAATTTCAATTGAGTACACAGAATTCATTTTTAATCAGAAATGGATGAAACAAGAAATATTTGAATCTGTTTAGCTATGTCTTTCTAACAAATGTAAGAAACAGAGATTTCGCTTTATAAATTGAAAGTTATGGCCAGTTTAAAACTCAAAATAGTCGCTATGGAATATATATATATATATATATATTTTAATAAATATAGCGCTTAAAAATAGCCATTTTGCAAACGACCTCCGTTTTCGACGAAACCACTATTTTTGATCCATAATGTCAAATTATTGCTAGGTTTCAAATTTCATAATTTTAGGAATTTATATGTGAGCGCAGTGAATTTAAATGCGTTTGGTATTTCCAATTTGAATTTAATTGACTGGAAATTGGCCATTTTTCAAACGGCCTCCAAATTCAATGAAATTAGTTTTGTTAGAACCGTATCGTCAAAACATAGCTAGATTTATTTTTTTGGAATTTTTGAAGTCAGTATGTGGCCCCGATAAATTAAAATGTACATTGAAATCAATTTTGAACGTTATATTAACTTATATTTTAATTTTGACGAAAATGTTCATAACAGTTGAATTCGCTTACCAGACATATCCCATTATGTCCGAAATAGGGGTATTTGGTTAGGGATGACAGTCGGTGAGTTCGACTTGGAGTTCGGGAGTTGAACAAGTAAATTAGGAAATTAGATAATATTAAAATATATTATAAATACCCCCCTTCATAGCAAAACCCTAACCCCAAATAGGAGCCGCCGTCAATCGCGATTAAGGGCTGAAAAAGCACGAAAACAAATCCCCTAATTTCTCCAATTACACTTCGAATTAGGCTAGGGATTCTGAGCAAATATTGTAGAGATTTTTCCTTGCTTCAAATTCGTATGGGTTTCATATGTTATCGTGACACGAGCTGCTCGGAATCAAGTCTCAAAGCCGTCGCCGTCGTTCTTGAATTCTGTGACAACGGCGGGCTCGAGTGGGCCCCGGAGGCAGTGGAGGTGCGGCTTGGAGAGGCGATCAGCGTGGGTGGTGCCGATCAGGGTCCGGCATGTTCTAGTGGCGCCGACGACGGTCTGAACGGAAGGAGACGAAGTCGATGTTTTCCAGGAAGTTAATGAGGGAAGGTAATGTTTTTATAAACGTTATAAATTTAATTAATTTAAGTTAATTATAAATTTAGCTATCCAATGTATTAAAATCCGTATATCCTTCATACGAGGTCCAAATCCAACGATTCAAAATGCATTGGACTCGTCTCAACGAGCTCTTCAACGCAGAACTGACCAGAACCGAAACGGAGCAGATTTGAATTTGAGGTAAATTCGAATCCGAATAGAAATAAAAATCAGAATTAAAGAATGACGGAGTGGAAACCAAAGTGAGAACTCTTTCTCACTCAACTATTTTTGTTATGTAATTATATCATAGGTTGGGGACGGGGTTTACTAGCTCCTGACACTGTTGTTTGAAAACCATGGATGATTTGTATATTGTGATTGTGATGATTAACGTATTAAAATAATGTTAATATTATTGTGGAAATTAAAATTATAAATATTCATTTATAATTTAAAATAGTAAAATCTGATCATTTACAAGTAGGACGTCTTGTTTATGTACACCTATTTATCTGATATTGATTGGGTTGATAAATTTTACACATCGCCCAACTGCACAAATAATAAACAATATTTGTTGGTTAAAACCCCACACGATTATTGGCATGATATTTGATATGCACTAATCCCAATTGTTTAGCTGTATGTCAATCGATGGGTTGACAGACTGTATAAGCGTTATTTATTTAATGCTTATGCAGTTGTGTAATGCACTCTGGATGATGGATGATTGATTATCATTGTTGTTGTATAGATGTGTTATACGAAATCCATATAAATAAATAATATGGTAATTGATTGGATCTGATTCCAATTCAGAAAGAACGAATATTTTAAAATAACGAATATTTTAAAATAATATTCAGTAAAGAATAAAAATGTGAATTTGATGCCTGATTTTGGATGGACACGAAAATATTGAAATATGTGAAATCATATTGATTAGTTATGCTCCATTTTAACGCGAACGATATTTATATCGATTTTATTCATTTTTATAATGAATATCGAAAAGGGAATGATTTCAAAATCTAATATTTTGAAAATATTATCATTTTAATATTATAATGATATGAAATATTCAATTTTGATTTAAAAATTGAAATGGAAGTGGGAATCATTTTAAAACGAAATTATAAAATATGTTTTGAGCGGAAATAGAATGTATATATTATATATATTTAATGGCTTGAATAGAATGCGCCGCGCCACGACCGTTCGCGAGTTTCAACCATTAGCTTCAAATTGACATTACAGGAAATCCGACCATCGGATTCTCCTAAAACCGGAACTGTTGGGTTCGTATTGGAAAGATCTTTCCAATGAATGTTTGAGATTTGAAATCTAAAGGTTGGATTTGGAATTATGTCCAAATCAAATTTGGAAAAGGTCACTATGGATGCAGGTCGTTGGCCGTTATTGGAAACCGACTGTACGGGCCTTGATAAAATTATTAAAAATATTAATAATTTGTGTAAAATCATAATAAATGATTTGGAAAGAATTTGGATGAAACATTCCACGTTTGTGAAGATAAAAATATATTTTTATCAAAATGAACTAGTTATTAACTAGAAAGATAATCCATTGTTTTTAAATAAATAAATTGGATTTTAAAATGGTTTTAATCTAACTAGAATTTTCCAATATATAAATTGGAATGGATATGAATAGAAAACATCTTCGGGATATTTCGATATTGGATTCCGTGATTATATGGATATTGTGGAGGAATTTGGAAGATAGATATATACCGTTATTCCCCATACGATATGTGTTGCTTTCAGAATTTGATATTGAATGTAAGCCGATATAATTTTTGTTTAGAGCCTTATATTTAATATCAAAGTGGATTTTGGGTTTGTCATGAATGGTGTCTTAAATAACAATATTCTTAAACCCCATGTGAAAAGAATAATTCTTTTAATTAAGACTATTAGAGTTTCTAGTTATATTTAGTAATTGGAATAAAATTGAATATTAATTGGGTTTATTGTGAATTGTGTTTTTATCAACATTCGTTCTTTAACCCGATTAACAGTGAAATGTGATTTGAAATTTATAAATCTTTTATTAAGATTTAATGGAAATTTTCCAAAGTAAAGCTTTCCAAATTAATAAATAAATTGGAATTGAATGGGATTCAATTTGGTAATAGTCGAAGTGAGCTTCTGTGGAGGAAGACGGTTAACGTATATGGAATTTAAAAGGCTTTGTCATTATTCCATTTATATTATTAGCTGGATACGGAAATTTATATCGATTATATATTGATCTGTTTTCCGTGAAGATTCCACAGTTAATGGAATCTGATTTTGGGTTTATCGTGAATGGTTTTTTAAATGACATTGGTTCTTTAACCCAGTTAAAGACAGGATTACATGACTAACATTGTATTTCGAACTGTATTGTTGATCTCTGCAAAATATATATCTGTTTAGTGACGGAGAATTTATTCTCTTTCTTAACATCCTTCTCTGAGACGTATGAGCTTAGAGGTTATATATTGGTGGAAATCAGTGGTGCGATGTGGATTGTCGATATGGCATGTTTGGGTTTCCAAAGTTAAATAATCATTAAATAGTGATTGTTGGAAGATTAAAACTAAGTGAAGTTTTAACGAATCTTTAATTAGATTGAAATATGAATTTGATAATTTAAATTATCAAATTTGGGAAATGATTGAGAATGGAGTATCACCAGTATTGCTCCAAGCGATAGTTAAATCTTTAATTAGATTTGAACGGGAAATGGTAATTAATTTTACCGATAACACCATGGTGTTAGATATGGAGTATTACCATTTTTGCTCCATGGGATGAATAGGTTGGGATACTAAAAGAAATGATTACTTCGGTATGGTTCGATAATCCCGACTAGTTTATAAATCTTAATTTGGTTTAGAATTGTGAAAAGGTAAATTAATCTTTCGAAATTAATATCCAAAAGAAGATTAAAGAATAAATTTAAAAGAATTAATCATTGATAAAATTAATGGGAACCATTCCCTAAAAATGTCAATATTTGAGTAAAGGAATAATCTAGATTGGAATGAGGCGAATGTTGTGTTTTTATAGCACTTTATTATAAGATACGTGAATTATTCGGAACGGCCGGGATTATACCCATTCTGAATAATTGATTCGACGATAAGTGGATGATGAAGACGGTGGTTGAAGACCGAAGATCTTCACATCATTTGGATGATTACTGATGTCTTTATTGGGATGTACACCCAAGACAAGGTAATAAGTGGTGATCATTCAGATGTACTTGGAGATCGACTGGATATGCGAGGACCTCCCTCCTGTATTGGACATATGGGACGAGGAATAAGGTGCCTTCGGTTTCGTTCAGACCCAGAATGGACTTGTAAATGGATGGTATGTCTAACGTTGTATCCCTTTATACTGTATTCATTGATCTCTGCTAAATATATATTTGTTTAGTGGCGGAGAATTTATTCTCTTGCTTAACACCCTTCTTTGAGACGTACGAGCTTAGAGGTTATAATTTGGTGGAAATCAGTGATACGGTATGGACTGACAATGTGGCATACTGAGTTGCAAGGATCAAGGCTTTTGTTGAAAAGCAAAGTCTTGTGGTTGATGATCAAAGCATGGCTTTAAATAGCATAGCTTTGTGTATAGTGTTAATTCGCGAGCCTCACACCCCGGTATGTGTCAGAAACGAGATCAGGGACGCAGGGAGTGCATGATGATTCTTTCGAGCTATGGGTGGTGTCATGGTATGGAGCCCTGACATTTATTCATTTTTACCTATGTGGATGATGGAATGTGAGGCGCCTCAGATATATTAGTCACTACGGGGCCGATGGATAGGTCCGATAGGACCGGGAAACGTGTGTTCAAGAATAATTAATTCTCAAATATAAGTGAGGACCGACCCTGTAGGAACCAAGGGTCCACTGCGGGGGATCCTGAGGCATTTGCTAGAGTGTCTCGAATCAGAGAGAGCCATCCCTCGCCTTGACTCATGATGGAAATCCAATTTCCAATACGTGACTTTTCGGTTTTAGTTGTAAAACTAGTATGGCGACATAATATATGGTAGCTATGCCATCTATGATTGATACATTTATATTTGAAGTTTTTTTTGACACTATACACTTATAGTAATATCAAACTGATTTGTTTTAAACGTACCAAGCATGTTTGGCTATTATAAGGTAAAACTCTATCCTCCGGCTTGCGTTGCATTATGTGATGGGATCTGAGTCTTATAATAGCTTCATTTTTCCAAAAAGCATTGCGTTGTTTGTTTTATACATTGGTATTCTTGGGAGAAAACTCATTCCGTGTTATACGGCGTGGTCCCTTGATTTACTTTTTTTCTAAAGTAAAGATTTAATTACTGTTTTAGTTCTCACACCAGTCCCATGACTGATCTGGAGTTTATTGTTCTAACCTAAACTCTGCGTGCCCCTATTTTCCACACGGGCAGCTAGTAGTTTTGGTTTTGCAGATTTCTATTTTATATGATCCTGGTTTACATCTGGGGCTTTATTCGGAAAGCTTTGTATCCGATTGTTTCTTTCATTTGTATTTGTTAATGTATTTTCGCTACGCATTGTATTAATTTTCTGCTTCTTTGTAATTAAATCTCTGATATTTTTCAGATGTATATTATTTATCCATACTCTGTTATATTCTTGTACTCTGATGTAATTGTTGTAATAGCAATGAAATGTTCTTCTATTCACGTTTTGATTTGTCGTGTTCTCAACTCAATCCGGGCTTTACCTTATGGGGAAGTTTGGGTCATTTCAAAATCGCCACAAATCATCACTGCTGTCATTTTGGTTGCCGTACATACATAGCAGTACACCGCTGTCTACCCAAAACACCCACTGCAAATCAGTTTACCTCTCCCAAACTCACACCCACGGCATCGTTATTATCATCCCTTCGAACAAGACGTTCCAACCACACGCTCGCTCTCCCCAAATAATCTCCACGAGCACCTCCTCACTTCATGCCCTCATCAGTCCCCAAATTAGCACTGCGACCTCGCCGTAAATCGCAACACTGAAGTGCCAATCTCGATCAAGAAAAAATTTGTGAGTTCATATATTTCTATTTCTAATCGGATTTTGTTTTTGCGTATTTGGATATATTTTTTTTAGAATAAAAGAAAAAAGGGGACTACGTTTTTGTGAAGTTGTCTGGTGTGGGATCAGTATAAATAAGTTTTTTTTGTGAATAAGTTCGGTCAAGCTAGTGCGCCGAGTTTGAGCTTTAACTTGTTTTATTTAATTTTTGCACTTGGCTTTTGCCTTTTGTTTCTCTTGTCTATTTTTGGAAAAAATCTTTCTCATTTTTCTTAAATGATTCGCCCATTGTTTTGTGTGTGTATATAGTTTTTCTTTTGTGTAGGTTGTCACTTGTTCATTTGATTTTTATTTTTTAAAAAATAAGAAAAAGAAAAAAATTATTCTATCTTGCCTTGTACAAATCTATTTTCAGGTTGCAGGAAAACAGGAAAAGAAGGGACTTGCTTTGCCTAACTTCACTTTGCACCGCTTTGCTTTGCGCTTGCTTAAAACAAAAATTGCCGCTTATAAATAAAATTGCTAATAAATTCTACATGCACTGGCATATGTTTTCTTTCCTTGCTTTTATTTAATTCGCATTGTTGATTGCTTGTATTTGCATTCACAAAAAAAAATTCATTGGTAGTTGCATTGTAGTTCACGTTTAATTTCTATTTTGCATTTATCTCATTTTATTTTTATTTTCTAAGGACATAGTTATATTTTGACAAACTAGTTTCTTTCTAACGAATTATTTCTTGGTGTCTAGACTATGGCAAAGTAATAACCGTTTATAAATATTACGGTGATTCGTAAATATTATATCGTTTGTTCCTCTGAAGGTACTTAAACCTTTGGTTGCATTGCAAGGGTGATTCCTAGTGCACCGATAACTCCTGTCCGTTAACTGGCTAAGAATTCTTTTGTTGAAATTAATCTAACCGTCATTATATAATTTTTGAAAATTTGCAAATAAGTAATTTGCATTCATATAATTGCATTAGGTTCATGCATATTAAAAAAAACAATTTTCTTTTGTGAATATTTCTTATTCTCATACAAAAAAAATCTTTCTTGGAAAAGTCTCGGTTTCCTTATTCCCATGAATTTTACGATAGTTGTGAAAATCAATATAATCCATATAATTTTACACCAAATTCATATGGATATTCTAATAAAAACTATTGTACAAACAATTTGGATTTTACACCATCAGCTTTTCAAAATTTTCAAAATAATCTTAATTTCGCACCACAAAATTTTCAAAATTACAACCAACCCTCAAATCTTGAAGCAAGTATTGAATCTTTACTTGGAATGAGCACACAGCAAAATCAAAGAATAAATGAATGGTGCAATTCATACTTGCGCAACAATTCGAGACAAAGTTTTCAAAATAATCAAAATTCGAATTCACTTCTAAATTCAAACGATTTTGATTATAACCTTTGCCAATTCAATTTCGAACTCCAAAATGAATTCCAAATTCAAAATGGAAATGTGAATCACTTTACAAATGATTTTGGCAATGGGATTAATTTCAATAATGGTGCGATTAACGGTTCTTGTTCTCAATAATTTCAAATTGAAACTTCTCAAGTTAAGAATTATAAGTTTGATTTTGTTGAGCAAATGAACAAAGTTTTTGATAATCACACGGATTTGGTATTTGAAACATACTTAAAACGACGTGACCAACAAAATCAAGTTTCAACATGTGGCGATTTGAACGATAATCCACCTTTTCCCACAATTGATGATTTTCAACTAACAACTTTTGAAATTGATGAAAATCTTAATGAAGTTGTTGAAATCTCTGTAATTGATTTGAATTCAAATTCTCTTGAAAACGAAGACGTCAATCTTCAATTTGATTTTCCTCCCTTAGATTCTGAAAATTTTGAAAATATAGGAACTTTAGATTGTCAACCTGAAAGAAATGATGAAGTTGGCAACAACTATTCAAGTGAGGATGACTTTGATGACCGAAAACTTCTTAAATAGATTGACGATAATATTGTTGGGTCTGAAACTAAAAATGAAACATTTGTAAACATTGAAATTCTTGAGGATGAAAACAATGAAACTGTTGAATGTGATCTTAAACACAGTGACGATTTTTCTAAAATTGTTGAAAATCCTTGCGATTTGATCATTTCAACTGAACCTCACTGTAATCACTTGTTTTTCAATGATAAATTTCTACTATATATGAACACTTTTTGGAATAACATGGTTTTTGAGAAAACACAATTTCGAAATTCACTGAAAATTCGTTTGTTTGGTTTTAACTTTAGGTTTACGGATGAACCTTTAGTCAACAAAATTTCAAATGTTAAAGAAAAACTGAACAATATTTCTCAAAACAAGTGTGGGGGTGAAAATGATGCACACGTCTCTCAATTTATCCATCATCTGAACAAATCAAACTTTGTTTTTGAAACTTTTACTGAACCTCGGTTCAATGACCTCTCTTTATGTAATGTCCCGCAAATCCATACTATCTAAGTTGACTACATACATCATACGTCCAACCCAAATATCACAGAAAATACGAATCATTTTTTTTAGAAGAAAAAGGTAGAAGAAGAGCAGAAATAATAACACAGAATCTCACATCGCAGCGGAACAAAATATAATATATCATAACTTTTGAAATACAAAATTTTAACTGTATAACATACACTTATCAGAGTGCAACACTTACAACACAACGGAACAAAAACTTTATATAACTAACACTGAAGCCTCTTGCTCCAAGCTCCTTCAGATAAATCTGTAAAATCTCGAGCTACTTGACTACCCATACAAATTTAGGCAGCCAAGTGTTTAGGTAAAACAAAACAAAATAAACTCCAGCTCAGTCATGGGATTGGTATGAGGAAACAATTTAAAATAGTTTGAGAAAATAAACGATATCTCATAAGACCACGCCGTATAACACGAAACGGGTTTTTCCCTTATGAGAATCCAAAACACTTGATTTAACTTTCAAAATCCTTTTGAAAGAAACGATAATCTTTATATCACTCTTTTGATATTATAATAGTGTCTCAATCAAATAAGTAGAAATTTAGTGGAACGCTTTCATCTCACGTTCCACACACACACACACACACACACACACATATATATATATATATATAATATACAACCCAAACCACGGGCACTTATTGGGTAATGCATTTCCAACTATGACGAGGTATGGAACCACCTTCCGATAATGTATCTCTAGAGGAGAATACAATGGGTTCAATAAGAACATCTTGCAACCCGGCCATACATGACCGACCACTCATTTCGCTTGAGTGTATCGAATGTATATCACCAACGGCTGGGATCAGCAACCATTTCCCGAATGGGATAGCATTGATATAGACTAAAGAAGCAAATGAATATTCTCTAGATAGGTGATTATACACCCTATTAGGAGCTACCCACATAGCCATGCTGCCTGCCCGATTTTTGTCATTTCCTGGTTGTTGAGGCCCTAGGCTACAATTACTTACCTCTCATTAATAACACAATTACTTTGAATGCCACATTATCACATCCGTTAATCATTAATTGGGTTTACACAAATATATTCTGGATATTATGCTAAGAGAATAAATCCCTTGACACCATATATATTTGTACAGTCCAAAATGCGATTATTGGAAATATTCTGTTAGACAATCGTCCATATACGTTTGTTCTGGGACTGAATGAAACCGAAGGTATAATCTCCGTCTCTGATTATCTTTATATAATCTGATTCGCAACGCTACTGCCAATACGTAGTGGTCCACGGATAATAATCGAATCGGTCTCTCCATATTGACAACGATGGTCAAAAACTTCGATAGTCGGTGATTTAACTATCAAATGAAAAATGTCCGTGTACACACAATGATCTTATTTTCAAATGGAATTATCGATCAAATCATCAACCATATATATATATATATTCATATTTCCTTATTTTCTATATTTAGAAAATATATGTTATTAACATTTGAAAACATTTCCATCTCTCATTCACGCATCACTATCATTTCACAACTATTAGTCCCTAACTGTAAACTAGTAAGAGAACAGTTCTCAAAGTATCAATCCCGAAGGCCGAAACCAACATCAGACCGATACTCAGAAAACTATTCAACTAACTAATCTCTAGTCAGTTTCTAATTTTGCTTAACTCTATTTCTTAACTCTATTCAACTAACTTTATTTGCTTTATATAGATTTCCTTTTTATTTATACTACTCTATTTTTAAGTTCATTTCCTTATCGACTTCTATATATATCGATACATTGATTTCTAGTTATCAAAATTTTCTTAAAAATATTCTAACTCCTTAAATTTCTTGAAAAATTCGCCATAACCTCCTTTGTACCGGGATCATCGGGAAAATCCCCAAACCGCCACACAGGCCTCACCATTCAAAAAGAAAATCAAGAAGCCAAGCGGCTTGCTGATACGGCTCATAAAATCTCATATTCAAATTAAATGCATACATTTTTGTCGAGCACTCTAACTATATCTCTTGTAACACTTCGTTCCATACCTGTCTAATATTTACTTATCCAATTTCAATTTATTCCAACTTAATCCAATCGTCTTAACTCAATTCGTTAATTAAGTTGATAATTAACTCTTTTTCCTATTTCACATTTATATTGGAACATGACATGTTCAAATATATTTCAACTTACTTATAAACCAATTCAATTCCCTTTTTCAAACTCAGGTTTCATATTCGATTTCGAATATGAACTCATAAATAACATTTCCTTATCCAAAACCCAATTTCAATTTCAAACTTGATTAACTAATTATTCTTCAACTTAGTTAATTCTATTCAATATCTAAAAATCTGATTTTTGTTTCAAAAATCAGTTCACTTACTCCACTTGAATTCATATTTATTTTATATCTCAAGTCTGGATTCTTTCTAATCGAAATTCGGATTTTATTTACTTAAAATCCTTTCATAAATTTAAATAAACCATTATGGTTTAATAACGATTATGGCGCTGTTTTTCTGAAAATTTTATTTTGACATAACTCAAAATCTGTAAGACGAAATCCAAATTTTTCTCTTCCATTAGAAAACTATTATCAAATCGGTCCTGACGGTTCTTGTTTCAAAGAATTCCGACTTATATTGAGTTCTATGTACTCAATTGAAGTTCGAAACGCCAATTTACGAACTGCCGTACTACGACGAGTGCGTTTTAATTATATTTAAAAATAAACGTTAAACTTCGTTTATAAATAAAACTTCAACTCCATTCTAATATATTTAAATATATATCAAATCAGTTTTCCCAATTTCACTTAATATTTCTGATTTTCCCTAATCATCGATTATTTCATAATTCGGTTATAAATTTATTTACAACTCGATTTGCTATATTATATTCCAATTTCTTTTGGAGTCAAATTATAATAAAATGCATTATTATTAAATTCTAATTATAAACCCTTTTGATTTATCTTAATTCTATTTATATTCGGAATCCAGAATAAATTCTATCGTTCCCCTTTTAACACAAATTCCCAATTCTCATTTTAACTTCATATTTGGATTTAAACATTTTAAATTATCCAAATGATAATTTTTCACCTTTATTTATGAATATTGTTTATATTACTTTTTTATATATTTAAACAAGTCATTCATTTCACTTCTCTAAATTATTAATTTATAAACAACGTTTATAAATTCGATTCAATTCCCGCATTACTGATTTATAAACAACATTTATAAATTCATTTCAAATTTCGCGTTATTGATTTATAAACAACGTTTATAAATTCTATACTTCAATTTCCTGTATTATTTAATTTATAACCAACGTTTGTAAATTTCAATACTTGTTTTATTTATTCAAAACAAGTCAATATTTTTACTCCATTCGAATTTCAAATTCTATTTTAGAAAAATAGAATTTTCCTTTTAAATCTCAAATATCCTTTCCATGATATTTTTATAAATAAACACTTAGACCCAGTGATATTTAAACACGCAAACAAACAATTATTTATTTCAGGTTTTCCACCACATCATATATGACAGTATATAAATAAACAAACAGATAATATTTTTTTTTGAGGAATCCAGTTGAATCCCTCCAACCTGTTTTCCTGCATCCACAGTCGTTAGCACATAAATAATACCATCCTGCTTCGAGGCAGGATATCGTGGTATAGAAGGTCATCCACTATCATAGCGTGGGGCGTAAAGGGTAATCATCCGCAAATGGTACCGCGGGCATCCGCTAATAAGACTGCTGGAATCCAACCACCAAACTAATATATATATATATATATATATAATAGCCAAGACTAAATAACTAATATATATTTTTAACGACCACTGTAATATTTCAACGCAACCAAACAAGGAACAACAATTATTTTTAACTAACAGAAATAATTCTAAATAAAAGGTGAGTGAGATTTACTCACCGTGTATTTTCGTTTGTCAAACATCCAATCTAGTTCAAACCAAGTTTATTTCGAAGTATTCGCCGTTCTGGTTCCAAAATACTTCCGCCTTGCTCGAATCTAGTATCATAAAATAAACTATTATTTTTATAATTCACTGAATGAATTAATTTAAATAAATCAATCCATCAATGATCTTACTAAGCTTTATTACTGTTATTAAAATAAGCTCATTATCGTGATTAGCGAATTCAAATCCTTCCTTTTTCTAATTTCATATTCAAATGGTTAGTCTACACATTTCACTAACTAACTCGTTTCTACAATTTATTTTAATACGTTACTAATTATATAAACAAACTTCTATGTATTTAGATTAAAAACTATTTCACCTAAATCTAGATACTTAATTTAAGTACCTTATCTTTTGCTTTCTGTAACATCCATTTCACTGTCTCGCTGACTACCTAGTCCATCTCCTAGCAGTAACCACTTTCATTCCTTTCCACCACGTCGAATAGTCCCTTAAGTTCATCACTGTTGAACCCACGAGCCATTGGAATTCGAACGAACCCTATCAAAGCCTAGCAGGCCCTATTCCAGTGTGATGACCCTCATACCCTTCTTCATCACAGTAGAAAACTTCACCAATTTTCCTGGCTCCATTCACGTTGAAACCAACAACTGCCACCACACCTAATCCTTCTTTTCTTTCCCACTTCGATAGCAGGTTCTAGCACTCATACCAAAGCCGACCTTCCTCCCCAAATCCAATGCCCAATTTCCAGCATCGATTCAACATCGCAATGACCCCCCAAATCAACACAGATCACACCCTCCAAACAACCTCCTTCATCGCAACTCGACCTTGTCTTCCTAACTTGAATCGCGACTTCGAACTAACTAAGTATCTGTGATGTCGATTCCTGAAACCCAGACTGTTGCTGTCGCAGTCGCTTGCTCCCTGGTCCACGCAAGCACATCGGACCATGCTTCGACTCACGGTATTTAAAAGAACCGGCCATCGTCGATGGCGCTTCGGATTTTGAACGATACCAGAATAAAGAACTTAGATCTCGAATGATAGTGGAAAACAGGCTTTGATTTTTGAATGATTACACGACTTTAAATTTCGATTTGTATTAATCAGTTTTAGAGGAGCGAAATCGATCTGAAAGGGGAATGCTTTTGATCTTTGTTTTCGGTCGTGAATGATGAAGACTGCAGAAGGAATGACTTATAAATAGAAAAGGGGAAAAGATGTGTGTTTACGAAGTTAAGTAAGTGGTGTATCCAGGGCCACAGGAAATTTATATATTTTATTAATTTATTTAACTTTGAATTGAACCGATCCAATTTAAATTATCCAGTGTTTCTAAACTCCTATTCGAGCGCGACAACTGGCGTTTATAACGTTATAACACTATTCTGAACACACTGGGACAGGTTTTGAAGCCCAATTCGATCATATGGAGAAGAGATTAATTTAAATCGATATAAATTAAAATTCAAACCATTAATTCCTTGATAATAAATTAATATTATTATTCCAATTCAAACCGAAGTTTGTATTGATCATCTGAACTGTTTTCAGTTTAGTTTTAACTTCGAATTGAATTAACTTCGTATTATGATCGATTAAATATATTTGATATTAAGTCGTATATCGAGTATTAAATCGATAACTCAATATAAAAATTCATTTATATTATCAATTCAATATTTAAATCCATATTAAAAATTTAAAATTAACCGACGAAATATCCGGGTCATTACATTTTTCCCCCCTTAAAAGAATCTCGTCCCCGAAATTACTAGGGTAGGAAAAGTGCTACAAACCCATTAACCTTTCCAAAAACTCACTTATGCTGAAACTTACCATTTTATAATTCAACAAATTTCAGTTCTACCAAAACTTTTGGTTTACATTCTTTTTATTTGAATAATCAATATTTTTACATTTCATTCATATTCATTCGATCTCTTTCAAATTGATTCTTAATCAATTTATTTACTTCGATTTACTTTCTTAAGTTATATTCTAATTCCAGAATTCAAATCCCCGGGTTTTCATTTCAAATCCTTCTGAAATCATATAAATATATACATATACTTATTTTAACCTCAAATTCAAAAACATTTGAGTTTTCTAAAACAACTTATTTCCTTTCAAACAAATTCCCATCAAAAACTTTTCTAAGGTAGCAATCCATCACTTAGAAACTCGAAAATGAACACTGATGATGCTGCAGTCATCATCAGAGTTATTTCCCAGCCACTGAAGTGAGTTCAGTGCTTAAACAATTTCAAAATCCATTAAAATGATTTTTAGTGAAAATTCCTTTCAAAACAAAGCTATATTATTCTAAATATACTTCAGAAAATATTTTCCAACTTCCCAGGATTTTAAAATCTTAATTATGGTTTGAATTAAATTTTTCGTTCATCTTATTTGTATATTCCATTTTTATACAAATTTTATTTGGTTATAGATAACCAATCCAATTTTATAATCTTATTTGTATTATAAGAACAACAACCAACACATCCAAAATATTATAATAATTTAAGAAAATTATTCTTTTTCTATTAAAGTAGAATTTTAGGTAAAATTATTTCATTTACCCACTTAAAAAATAGTATTTTGTCGAATTTTTCTGTTCAAGTGTTTATAAATTCCTATCGACTTCGTGGCGTCCCACGATTCGATCAAAATTCATAAGCTACTCAACAGACTAGGCAACACAATATAAAATAAATTTTTATATTAATCAACTAATACGCTCTCTAGTATATATATATATATACACACACACACACACACACTCAACTCATTCTAGGGTTCTACTGACCCTATCTCTAATGAGCACAATCCACCAAGCCTAGGTATTCGCTCAACCTAAGCTCTGATACCAACTGTAATGTCCCGCAAATCCGTACTATCTGAGTTGACTACATACATCACACGTCCAACCCAAAAATCAAAGAAAATACGAATCATTTTTTTAGAAGAAAAAGTTAGAAGAAGAACAGAAATAATAACACAGAATCTCACATCGCAGCGGAACAAAATATAATATATCATAACTTTTGAAATACAAAATTTTAACTGTATAACATACACTTATCAGAGTACAACACTTACAACACAGCAGAACAAAAACTTTATATAACTAACACTGAAGCCTCTTGCTCCAAGCTCCTTCAGATAAATCTGTAAAATCCTGAACTACTTGACTGCCCGTAAAAATTTAGGCACCCAAGAGTTTAGGTAAAACAAAATAAAATAAACTCTGGGTCAGTCATGGGACTGGTATGAGTAAACAATTTAAAACAGTTTGAGAAAATAAACGATATCTCATAAGACCACGCCATATAACACGGAACGGGGTTTTCCCTTATGAGAATCCAAAACACTCGATTTAACTTTCAAAATCCTTTTGAAAGAAACGATAATCTCTATATCACTCTTTTGATATTATATTATTGTCTAAATCAAATAAATAGAAATTTAGTGGAACGCTTTCATCTCACGTTCCACATATATATAATATACAATCCAAACCGCGGGCACTTATTGGGTAATGCATTTCCAACTATGACGAGGAATGGAACCACCTTCCGATAATGTATCTCTAGAGGAGAATACACTGGGTTCAACAAGAACATCTTGCAACCCGGCCATACATGACCGACCACTCATTTCGCTTGAGTGTATCGAATGTATACCACCAACGGTTGGGATCAGCGACCGTTTCCCGATTGGGACAGCATTGATATAGATTAAAGAAGCAAATGAATATTCTCTAGATAGGTGATTATACAACCTAATGGGAGCTACCCACGTAGCCATGCTGCTTGCCCGATTTTTGTCATTTCCTGGTTGTTGAGGCCTGAGGCTACGATTACTTACCTCTCATTGATAACACAATTACTCTGAATGCCACATTATCAGATCCGTTAATCATTAATTAGGTTTACACAAATATATTCTGGATATTATGCTAAGGGAATATATCTCTTGCCACCATATATATTTGTACAGTCCAAAATGCGATTATTGGAAATATTCTGTCAGATAATCTTCCATATACGTTCGTTCTAGGACTGAACGAAACCGAAGTTACAATTTCCATTAATAGAAAAAGCCATTGTACTCTACTCCGTCTCTGATTATCGTTATATGATCTGATTTGAATTGCTACTGCCAACACGGAGTGGTCCTCGGATAATAATCCAACTGGTCTCTCCATATTGACAACGATGGTCAAAAACTTTGATAATCGGTGATTTAACTATCAAATGAAAAATGTCCGTGTACACACAACGATTTTATTTCCAAATGGAATTATCGATCAAATCATCAACCATATATATATATATTCATATTTCCTTATTTTCTATATTTAGAAAATATACGTTATTAACATTGGAAAACATTTCCATCTCTCATTCATGCATCACTACCATTTCACAACTATTAGTCCCTAACTGTAAACTAGTAAGAGAACAATTCTCTATGTATCAATCCCGAGGGCTGAAACCAACATCAGATCGATACTCAGAAAACTATTCAACTATCTAATCACTAGTCAGTTTCTAATTTTGCTTAACTCTATTCAACTAACTTTATTTGCTTTATAAAGATTTCCTTTTTATTTATACTATTCTATTTCTAAGTTCGTTTCCTTATCGACTTCTATATATATCGACACATTGATTTCTAGTTATAAAGATTTTCTTAAAATATTCTAACACCTTAAATTTCCAGAAAAATTCGCCATAACCTCCTCCTTCGTACTGGGAGCATCGGGAAAATCCCCAAACCGCCACACAGGCCTCTCCATTCAAAAAGAAAATCAAAAACCAAGCAGCTTGCCGATATGACGCATAAAATCTCATATTCAAATTAAATACATACCTTTTTGTCGAGCACTCTAATTATATCTATTCTAACACTTCGTTCCATACCTATCTAATATTTACTTATCCAATTTCAATTTATTCTAACTTAATTCAATCGTTTTAAATCAATTCGTTAATTAAGTTGCTAATTAACTCTTTTGCCTATTTCACTTTTATATTGGAACATGACGTGTTCAAATATATTTCAACTTACTTATAAACCAATTTAATTCCCTTTTTCAAACTGAGGTTTCATATTCGATTTCGAATACGAACTCACAAATAACATTTCCTTATCCAAAACCCAATTTCGATTTCAAACTTGATTAACTAATTATTCTTTAACTTAGTTAATTCTATTCAATATCTAAAAATCTGATTTTTGTTTCAAAAATCAGTTCACTAACTCCACTTGAGTTCATATTTATTTTATATCTCAAGTCTAGATTCTTTCTAATCGAAATTCGGATTTTATTTACTTAAAATCCTTTTATAAATTTAAATAAATCATTATGGTTTAATAACGATTATGGCGTTGTTTTTCTGAAAATTTGATTTTGACATAACTCAAAATCTATAAGAAAAAATCCATATTTTTCTCTTCCATTAGAAAACTATTATCAAATCGGTCCTGACGGTTCTTATTTCAAAGAATTCCGACTTAAATCGAGTTCTATTTACCCAATTGAAGTTCGAAACGCCAATTTACGAACTGCCATACTGCGACGAGTCCGTTTTAATTATATTTAAAAATAAATGTTAAACTTTGTTTATAAATAAAACTTCAACTCCATTCTAATATATTTAAATATATATCAAATCAATTTTCCCAATTTCACTTAATATATCTGATTTTCCCTAATCATCGATTATTTCATAATTCGGTTATAAATTTATTTACAACTCGATTTGCTATATTATATTCCAATTTCTTTTGGAGTCAAATTATAATAAAATGCGTTATTATTAAATTCTAATTATAAACCTTTTTGATTTATCTTAATTCTATTTATATTCTGAATCCAGAATAAATTCTATCGTTCCCCTTTTAACACAAATTCCCAATTCTCATTTTAACTTCATATTTGTATTTAAACATTTAAAATTGTCCAAATGATAAATTTTCACCTTTATTTATGAATATTGTTTATATTACTTGTTTATATATTTAAACAAGTCATTCATTTCACTTCTCTGCATTATTAACTTATAAACAACTTTTATAAATTCGATTCAATTCCCGCATTACTAATTTATAAACAACGTTTATAAATTCATTTCAAATCTCGCGTTATTGATTTACAAACAATGTTTATAAATTCTATACTTCAATTTCCTGTATTATTTAATTTATAACCAATGTTTATAAATTTCAATGCTTGTTTTATTTATTCAAAACAAGTCAATATTTTTACTCCATTCCAATTTCAAATTCTATTTTAGAAAAATAGAATTTTCCTTTTAAATATCAAATATCCTTTCCATTATATTTTTATAAATAAGCACTTAGACCCAGTGATATCTAAACACTCAAACAACCAATTATTTATTTCAGGTTTTCCACCACATCATATATGACAGTATATAAATAAACAAATAGATAATATTCTTTTTTAGAAATCCAGTTAGATCCCTCCAACCTGTTTTCCTGCATCCACAGACATTAGCACATAAATAATACCATCCTGCTTCGAGGCAGGATGTCACGGTATAGAAGGTCATCCACTATCATAGCGTAGGGAATATAGGGTAATCTTCCGCTAATGGTATATATATATATATATATAATAGCCAAGCCTAAATAACTAATATATATTTTTAATAGCCCCTGTAATATTTCAACGCAACCAAACAAGCAACAACAATTATTCTTAACTAACAAAAATAATTCAAAATAAAAGGTGAGTGAGATTTACTCACCGTTTTTTTTCGTTTGTCGAACATCCAATCTAGTTCAAACCAAGCTTATTTCGAAATATTCGCCGTTCTGGTTCCAAAATACTTCCGCCTTGCTCGAATCTAGTATCATAAAATAAACTATGATTTTTATAATTCATTGATTGAATTAATTTAAATAAATCAATCCATCAATGATCTTACTAAGCTTTATTACCGTTATTAAAATAAGCTCATTATCGTGATTAGCGAATTCAAATCCTTCCTTTTTCTAATTTCATATTCAAATGGTTAGTCTACACATTTCACTAACTAACTCGTTTGTACAATTTATTTTAATACGTTACTAATTATATAAACAAACTTCTATGTATTTAGATTAAAAACTATTTCACCTAAATCTAAATACTTAAGTTAAGTACCTTATCTTTTGCTTTCTGTAACATCCATTTCACTGTCACACTGACTGCCTAGCCCATCACCTTGTAGTAACCACTTTCATTCCTTTCCACCACGTCGAATAGTCCCTTATGTTCATCACTGTTGAACCCATGAGCCATTGGAATTCGAACCAACCCTATCAAAGCCTAGCAGTCCTTATGCCAATGCGATGACCCTCATACCCTTCTTCATCACAGTAGAAAACTTCACCAATTTTCCTGGCTCCATTCACGTTGAAACCAATAACTGCCACCGCGCCTAATCATTCTTTTCTTTACCACTTCAATAGCAGGTTCTCGCACTCATACCAAAGCCGACATTCCTCCCCAAATCCAATGCCAAATTTCCAGCATCGATTCAACATCGCAGTGACCCCCAAATCAACACAGATCGCACCCTCCAAACATCCTCCTTCATCGCCACTCGACCTTGTCTTCCTAGCCTGAATCGCGACTTCGAACTAACCAAGTATCTGTGACGTCGATTCCTGAAACCCAGACTGTGGCTGTCACAGTCGCTTGCTCCATGATCCACGCAAGCACATCGGACAATGCTTCGACTCACGGAATTTGAAAGAACCGTCCATCGTCGATGGCGTTTCGGGTTTTGAACGATACCAGAATAAAGAACTTTGAATTGGAATGATAGTGGAAAACAGGCTTTGATTTTTGAATGATTACACGACTTTAAATTCCGATTTGTTTTAATCGGTTTTAGAGGAGCGAAATCGATCTGAAAGGCGAATGCTTTCGATCTTTGTTTTAGGCCGGGAATTATGAAGACTGCAGAAGGAACGACTTATAAATAAAAAAGGGGAAAAGATGTGTGTTTACGAAGCTAAGTAAGTGGTGTATCCAGGGCCACAGGAAATTTATATATTTTATTAATTTATTTAACTTTGAATTGAACCGATCCAATTTAAATTATCCAGTGTTTCTGAACTCCTACTCGAGCGCGACAACCGGCGTTTCTAGCGTTATAACACTATTCCGAACAAACTGGGACAGGTTTTGAAGCCTAATTCGATAATATGGAGAAGAGATTAATTTAAATCAATGTAAATTAAAATTTAAACCATTAATTCCTTAATAATAAATTAATATTATTATTCCAATTCAAACAGAAGTTTGTATTGATCATCTGAACAGTTTTCAGTTTAGTTTTAACTTCGAATTGAATTAACTTCATATTATGATCGATTAAATATATTTGATATTAAGTCGTATATCTATTATTAAATCGATAACTCAATATAAAAATTCATTTATATTATCAACTCAATATTTAAATCCATATTAAAAATTAAAAATTAAAAATTAACAGACGAAATATCCGGGTCATTACACTTTAGTTGCTACAGAAATTCAATTCGATTTTAGTATCAATTGTAAGCTCAAAATTTTAAAATTAGCAACTCAAAAAACAAAATTTGTTTTCCAAATCTGAAACGCAACATACCATCCTTTATGGTAAGTTGTGTCTCTCATACTTGAGGAGACAAATGAATTGTTCTTTAGAAGGCCGTTTCATTTATTTCTTGTCAATATATTTTCTGATATATTGTAAATAATTTTTTTCCTTTTTCATAAATATAGAGATATTTTCAAAATTTTCCTTTCTTTTTCTCCTTTCACTTGACTGTGGGGACACAGTCCAAATCAAGTGTAGGGGGAGTTTCATATTTATTTTGGTTTTGCATAGAATTTTTCTTTCTTTTTTTCATTTAAAAAATAAAAATAAAAAGTTTTGAATTTCTATTTACTTTTATATAAGACATGATGGAGTTAGCATACAATTTTGGTCGTTCGATTAAAATGTTTGGAAATTTACTTCTCTTAGCGGATAACGAAAGGAAAGTTTGAATTATGAGCAAATTTGGTATAATTGGTATATAGGGACATTCGTAGGTGATGAGTATGGAATGTTTTCTGAATTGTAATCCGATTAAACGAATGGTTGATTTAGACTACTTGCAATAACATTTTAGATCTTTTAAGTGTAGTTATGCTAAGATATTCTCGCTTAACTCTCTCTTATAAAAAAGAAGAAAAAAAAGAAAAAAGAAGAAGTATATATATAATAATCCAAGGGTATCCAACATTGCTAGTACATCTAGCGTTGGTGTGCAACCCGCCAAGCTCTTTCCGACATCTTGTTGACAAAGTCAGCGTTGGTATACCTTGGTCTCATTTTATGAGTTGGACACCTAAGGATTACCGACCCTCACGTAAGTCGTAATGCAATGCAGGGGTGGTATACCTAGGTATTTGTAAATAATAATAATGTAAATATTTTGTAATAAAGAGAGAGTTAGCACTTAAAATCCAAGCACACTCTTCACTTATTTGACCTAACTTGTTAACCAAAAGGAAGTTGAGATGCTGTTTTACGATTGTTGATATCGATTACAGAAATCATTTCATATTTTCACTACGTTTCTACCAAAACAACTGGCCAAGCTGGAGGAGTTTGTGACGATAACATGACTTTTGTTTGAAGTTTTGATTAGTAACAGACTCAAATTTCATAGTGACGACCCAAATTTGTGTTAACACATTCGTGTAATATTTAAAAGTAAATTACCCATTTATAAATATTTATTTTTGAAAATTTGCATTCCTCTTGTAAATGTTTTCGAATCTTGCATTTTGTAAATATTTTTTGCATTTAACTTTTGGATGTTGTGGGTAGTATCCGCTAAAAACCCTCATGAGATAACACTCGTCCTTGTAACGTCCCGGGTTTCTGATCAGTTTATTTTGAATATTTATATTAGTTTTATATATTGATTTGGAATAATAAATGGATTTTTAATTTTAATTTATCGATTTAATAATCAATATACGATGAATATAATTGGATTATCGTAATATGAAACGATAATAATTGGAATGGGCAGTTAAAAACTGGATCTAAGTAATCTAGTCAATTAATATAATTCTATTTGAATTAGAACAATAATTATTATTTAATATTGATGAAATTAATTGTTTGAAAATCGATTTATGTTTTAAATCAAATTTAGTTTAAATCTTTAATTTAAGTTATTATCTCTTTTATACAGTCAAATAAAATTCCAGAATCAGTTCCGTGGAGTTCAGAATAACGATATAATTTGAGAGGGTCGGTCGTTACGGTTGAATAGCAGTTCAGGACTTCGAATTCAGGGACACGAGATATTTTGGTTATTTAATTAAACAAAGTTCAAATCAAAATCCTTTCAATCCTTTTACAGCCGACCTAAACAAATTAATTACACAGACCTATCGCGTAGCTTACCTTCCTCGAGCTGTACATATTATTTCCATCCTTAGTTACAAAGGAAAGCAGCGATGTAATGGTGATGTAGGAATTGTCCCTCGTTTGCACTATATAAAATCCATCAAAGCCTTTGTCATTTCCCACTCCAGCAAAAGCCATTCCAATCATGCGTTCCCTCTTTACATTAAGTGCCTAAATTTAATTCCACCGAAAGTAAAAAAAAAGGATCGATCCCATCTAAATCCCGAATTCGAACTGCCTTACTCCTCTCCGCACGCTTGGATCTGAGAAGCTCGATTTTTGTTCAATGAGCTAGGGTTCTCTATGGGGGAGTTTTGGGGACACTACGATGTTGATTTGGGATCAACTCACTATTGCTCGCCTGGAAGGCCGTAGGCGCGATGTGATAAGAGAGTGCGAATAGGTGATTGGGTGCGATAGGAGGTGAAGGGGGTGCGTGATTTAGTGAAAAGGGCGACGATGTAAGGACCAAATTCTGATAAGGCAAGGTGTGATATTGATTTCTTGTGATGTTTTTGGTTGTAGTCCTGAGGAGTGCGATATTGGATGTATAGGGAAGACTTCGATGTGATGGCAGCATGTTCTATGTTGGGAAAGTCTGGGCGACACGCTGATGTTGAACGGGGTTGTTTGGGGTTTCGTTAGTGGGAAGAAAAGTTTGCGATCTGGGATTTTGGATTTTTGAAATTGGCAGATCGTTGTTCAGAGGGAGTCGCGACTTAGGAGTTGCGACGTCAGAGGAGTTTGGGTTCGACAGTACGTTATGGGTTTACTAGAGTCACATTTTTCCAGGAACCAAATGATGGTGGTGGCATTCAAAATCATGGATTATAATGGGAGAATGAGTTGATGAAAGGAATGACCATGTCTCTCGTTCACTGGAAGCGTTCGACAGTGTTGTTGGTGGAATTCGATTGTGTTGATGACTAGACAGGCATGGTAGTAAGGATGTAGATGGTGCAACGGGTAGTAGGCTATGACGGTGAGTGTTAGAAGGGAAAAGTAGCTTGACTGTGAGCTTGTTCGATGAAAGGTAGAAATTGGTTTTGGGGCTAATTGCAGTCAATGATGGCCAAGTTTTTGTGATCGATCGAGTGATATGCGGAGACAATAAGGTATACATTGGTTCATAATTTAAAATAAATCATAGAATTGTTTGTTTATTTATTTTTAGTAAGTAATTTAAAATGAATAGAGTTTAATTGAAAATAAAATAAATTATAGGTGCAAGTAGATTCAACCCAAGTAGATTCGTAGAAGGAAATAACAAAGAATTGAAAGGGATATTCGGCAAATAAATCAGGTGAGTAAATCTCACTTAAAAAAAATTATTTTTATCAAAAAAAGTAAATTGTTGGTTGCTTGGTTGCATTTTAAATTGTTTTATCAGTCTTCATTATAATATATGTTAGTTATACCTAGGCTTAGTGGTTGTGGTTATTTTATAAATATTGGATTTCCCGCAGTACCATTAGCGGATGCCCGCAGTATCATTAGTGGATGACCCTATCACCCCACGATATATGAGTGAATGACCTTCTATACCACGATGTCCTGCCTTGAAGCAGGATTGGTATTATTTATGTTGTCTAACATCTGTGGATGTAGGAAAACAGGTTGGAAAAATCCAACTGGACTCCTCAAATTTATTTACTGTTGTTTACATACTTATATATGTATGTGATGTGTGAATTGAACGGATGATTTATGTGTTTGGATATTAGAATATCACTGGCCCTAGATATTATATTTAAAAATATCATAAAAGGAATTTTTAGACTTAAAGGGGAAATTTTATTTTTCGAATTGAATTTCGAATGGATTAGAAAATATTAACTTGTTTTTAATAACAAAACAAGTAGTCGAAGTTTTTAATAATGATTATGATTGGATAGAAAAATTATCATTGGATAATTTGGAAATGGAAACTCAAGTGTTAATTTTAACAAGGGAATGTATTCTAACAAAATAGAAATGGAATTTGAAATCGAAACTCGTTTTAATATTTAAAACAAGAAGTGTTATTTATAAACGATGTTTATAAATAAAAGAGGGGAATTTATTGGATAATTCATTTAAATTCAAGAATGAACTTAAAAAGGGATTTTTTGGATTGAAAAAGGAAAAAAATTACCTTTGGAAATGGAAATGGGATTTCGAATGGATTGAGAAATATTAACTTGTTTTTAATAATAAAAACAAGTAATTGAATTTATAACCGATGTTTCTTTTCTTTTTTTAGAAAGAAATATTATCATTTGATAATACTAAATTTTAATTTCAAGTATGAATTTAAAGAAGGAAAAATTATTTTCCGGAATGGAAATTTTGATTTCAAGTGGAATATGAAATAGGAACTTCTTTTGAATATTTAAAACATGAAGTGTAATGTTTAAATGATATTTATAAATAAAAGAGAGAAATTATCATTGGATAATTTATAAATTTAAATTCAAGTATGAATTTAAAAAGGGGATTGAGAATCACTTAAAAGGAAAAATGATGTATTTATTCCGACATTCGAAATATGAATTGAATTGGAATAGTCCGTATGGATTTATAATAAAGATTCGACTATGTCGAGTTTATAAAAAATATTTAATTTCAGAAAAGCCATTGAAATTGTATTGAATAGAAACTTAAATTTTAATATGAAATAGATTCTATGTTTTTATATATGTGTGTGTATATATATAAGTATGGAAATAAATTAGATAAGAATCGAGTTAAAGTGGATTTTAGGTGGAAAGTTTGTTATATATATAAAATGAGGAAGTTAGTTTATAAATAATGTTATAAAAGGGATGATATATTTTTCATTAGATAACTTGGAAATAGATTTTTTCCAAAATAAGTATGGTGTATAAAACCATATTTTTAATGGAATAAAGGTGAGATTTGAATCGTGTTTTGTGTTACAAACTCTTATCTATCACAAGTTAAGAACGTTGTCGGTCAAGGTCTGAGAGGTAAATAAAATACCCCAACTTGAACGACTTCACTATTATCAAGGGATGATATTAGTTTGTAATGATAAAGGATGTTGAATTAATTGATTTATAAAAGAATTAATAACTATAATTTGATTATATCGAATTTTATAAATAATTTAACTCCAAGGGGACTGGAATTAAATATAGGAAATTTAGTTTTGAATAAATTCATAACTGCGTTGTGAATATTGAATAATATGAATTGTTAAGCTAGTTTTGGATAACGTGTTCAATTTACTGGAAATAGAGTTGGAATTATTTTATAACGAAGTTTTTAAATGTTTATATTTAATTTAATTAAAACAAACTCGCCGCGGCGCGGTAGTTCGTAATTCGGCATTCCGAACTTCAATTGAGTATATAGAACTCGACATAAGTCGGAATTTGATGAAACCAGAAACGTTTGGACCTATTGAATAATAATTTTCTAATGAAAGAGAAAAATCTGGATTTTGTCTTATAGATTTTGAGTTATAAGAAAATCAAATTTTCAGAAAAACAGCGCCACAATCGTTTTAAAACCATAATAATTTATTTAATAAATTAAAAGTATTTTAAGCGAATAAAATCTGAGTTTTTATTAGAAAAATCCAGATTTGAGTTATCAAATATATACGAACTCAAGTGGAGTGAATGAAGTGATTTTTGATATAAGAATCAGATTTTTGGATTGTGGTATAATATTAACTAATTTGAAAAGGAATTAGTTATTGGGATTTCGAATCAAACTTAACCTTTGTTAAGTAAATTGGATTTTTGAATTCAAGTTTGAAATCAAATATGAAACTCGAGTTAGGAATGGAATTCCACATGTGTATAAGCAAGTTAAATTATATTTGACTAAGATATGTTCAAATCGGAAATGTATTAGGCAAAAGAGCTAACTAGCGAGTTAATTAGCAAATTGAGTTGAAAAGGATTAAATTGATTGAAATATATTGGGAGTTGGCATATGCATGTTAAACAGGTATGAAATGAAGAGAATGAAAATTATATATTAAGTGCCCGACAAAAAGGTACATGTTTCAATTTCCATATGAGATTATATGAGCCTATTGGGCAAGCCGCTTGGCTTTTTGATTTTCTTTTTGGATGGAAAGGGCCTGGAGAGGCGAGTTGGGGGTTTGAGCTATTGACCGGTACAAAGGAGGTGCTGGCAAAATTTTCCAGAAATTTAAGGAGTTAGAATATTTTTAAGAAATTTGGATAACTAGAAATCAAGTTATCAATTCATAAAATTTGATAAGGAATTTGGAAAGTAGAATATTAATTAAAAGGCACAGTAATTGTTTGATGGATGCTTATTTTCCTTTGATAGTTAAGTCATCGAATATCGAAGATTTTTGACCATCGTTGTCAATACGGAGAGACTGGTTGGATTTATTATCCGAAAACAAATCTGTATAAGCATAGGCGTTGTGAATTAGATTATGCTGAAGATAAATTGAATACGGAGTGAAATGCAAGGGTTGTTTTGTTTGTCCATACCCAGGACAACTTGTGTGGACGAATGTCTAACAAAGTATTCCTAACAGATCACATAAGACGATCTTTCCAGATATTACGTTCGGTGGTGGAGGATTTCGTTTCTCTAAGCTTTTATACCCATAATATTTTGGGAAGATCAACTAGTGATTTGACGGGCTTGACGATGTGGCATTCAAAATGAATGGTGGCCATATGTTCTGAAAAGTTAAAAGTGACCTCAAGCCTCATCAACCGGGGAAATGACAAAAATCGGGCTGGCAGCATGGCTAGGTGGGTCATTCCAAAGTAGGGTATATTGTCACCGATCTAGAGAAAATTCATAATTGTTCTTCTTTCATTTTCTCTATCTCCGCGGATGTACGGTGGGCCCTTAAAACCGTAATGGGGTGACAATATATTCGATACACTCAAGCTAAATGAGTGGTCGGTCATGTGTGGCCGGGTTGCAAGATGTTCTTCCTGAACCCCAGTGTATCCCCTCTAGAGTACACTGATCGGAAGGTGCTCCCATACCTTGTCATAGTTGGAATCCAATCTCCAATAAATGCCCTATGGTTTTTTTTTCGATTTTATACTATATATATGTAGAGCGTGAGATATAAGCGTTCTACTATTTGGTTATTTATTTGATTAGATATTATTATAATATCACCAGATTTTGATATAAAAATGTTTTGGGTTATAGTAAGGTAAAAACCGTCCATGTTTATATGTGGGCTGGTCTTACTATTATCCTTTTATTTCAAAGGATTTTCGAAGCTAAGTAATATGGTTGGAGTTTACTCACACCAGTCCCATGACTGACCCAGAGTTTATTTTATTTTATTTTTACTAAACTCTTGGGTGCCCAAATTTGTACGGCTAGACAAGTGTGTCAGGATTTTACAGATACACTTGGAGGAGCTTGAAGTAGGAGGCTTCACTGTTAGTTATTTAGAGTTATTTCCACCGTGATATATGTATGTGTTGTACTCTGATATGGTATGTATATATGATACAAAATATTTGAATTTAAAGGTTATGATATATGATATTATATTTTGTTCAGTCCGCTGTGAGATTCTGATGTTTTATTTTGTTCTATCTTTTATCTGTTTCTATTTCTTTGACTCTAATGACTCGTAATTCTGTATTATTTGGGCTGGACGTGGGTTGTATTAGTCAGCTCAAATAGTATGGATTTTTGGGCCACTACAATTTGTATCATAGTTAGGTTGAGCGAACACCTAGGCTTTGGTGGGGGTTTACTCATTAAAGATAGGGGCAGTAGTACCGTAGAATGAGTTGAGTGTGTGTGTGTGTATATATATATATATATATATATATATATATATGAGAGAGCATATTTGTAGATTTATATAAAATGGTTTTATATTGTGTTGATCGATTTGTTGAGTGGTATATAAATTTTACGTCGACGTGTTTAGCTGACATGGCCGATAGGGATTTATAAACACTTGAACAGAGTAAATTGACACAATATGCTTTGAAAGCTGGGTAAATGAAATAATTTTACCCAAATCTATATTTTATATGAAAAGAATAATTTTCTCTAATTATTATAATATACGAATGAGTTGGCTGAGATTATAATGGAATTAGATTATTAAATTAAAAATGGTTATATATAACCAAACAAAACTTGTATATATGAATGAGATGAACTGAAATTGGATTGAAATTGGAATTCAGAGTTTAAATCCCGGAAAGTTGAAAAATATTTTTTCGATGTATATTAGAATATTATATCTTTGTTTTGGAAACAATTTTTGAATTAAATCATTCTGAATGGATTTTTGAAGTGATAAAGCACTGAACTCACTTTAGTCACTGGAAAATAATTCTGATGATGACTGCAGCATTATCAGTGTTTATTTTCAAGTTTCTAAGTGAGGGTTGCTACCATAATAAGATTTCCAATTTTACAAGATAAGTTGTTTGGAAAATTAAAATGTTTTGAATTTGATTTGGAAATAAGTATATGTTTATATATATGATTTCAGAGGAATATGAAATAAAAAAATACCGTGTATTTGAATTCTAGAATTAAGAATTTAAATTATGCAACTTAAATAAATTAAATTAGTGAAAGTGAATTGAAATGGATAAATTGACTTGGGATCAATTTAAGATTGGTAGGGAGTAATAAGTGGTTATTATATTAACCGAAAAATACCAAATATGCATGGAAAATTTTCGTTTGTCATGAACGAAGTAAATAAATTGATGTTGAATCAATCTGAATAAATTTGGATGTATATGAATGAAATATGAATTAATTAGTTGGAAATCATTCGAAATAAATAAATATGAGCATATATGGTGTATAATATGAATGAAATGAGGGATAAACTAAATATTGGAACTTGTATTAGCAGGAAACCACTAAGTATATTTGATATGATTTGTTTGGATATGAATTCGTGTGTTTAATCAATTAAATAAATGAAAGCTGCTGAAATCTCATATTTATGTTACTGATGAGTTTAATCTGAGTAAGTACAGGTACATGGAGCTGCTAGGCTTAGTTTTGGCTGCATGGATTGTATAACCACTAAGATAATGCGCTTACTAAACAATTACATAAGATACGCCTACGCAAAAATATCAAATTAGGATATATGAACTGTTTTCCGACCATGAGAGTCGATGTATACTTTTTTTCTCTCTTTTGATATATTGCAAAAGCTCCTCTGTACAGGGGAGACACTGCCAATTTTTTTTCCAAAATTTAGGGAATTAGAAAAAAAAAATTGAAATTTTTTGTAAAGATAAAAGAGATGATTTTCAAATTAAATTCAATTTGAAGGCTTTGGAAGGGAAAATAGAAAATTAAATATTTCCATAAAAATTTAAAATTTTATAGGACTTGAGTTATAGAATATGAAATACTTATTATAACAAAGTCAGCTTTTGAAAAGTTAACGGGTCTGTAGCATTTCTTCTGCCTTAGTAATTTCGGGGACGAAATTCTTTTAAGGGGGAAGGAATGTAATGTCCCGGATTTTTAATCAGTTTATTTTGAATATTTAAATTAGTTTTAAATGTTGATTTGGAATAATAAATGGATTTTTAATTTAAATTTATTGATTTAATAATCGATATACGATGAATATAATTGAATTATCGTAATATGAAATGATAATAATTGGAATGGGCAGTTAAACACTGGATCTAAATAATCCAGTCAATTAATATAATTCTATTTGAATTAGAACAATAATAATTATTTAATATTGATGAAATTAATTTTTTGAAAATCGACTTTTGTTTTAAATCGAATTTAGTTTAAATCTTTAATTTAACTTATTATCTCTTTTATACAGTCAAATAAAATTTGAGAATCAGTTCCGTGGAGTTCAGAATAACGATATAATCTGAGAGCGTCGGTCGTTACGGTCGAATAGCGGTTCAGGACTTCGAATTTAGGGACACGAGATATTTTGGTTATTTAATTAAACAAAGTTCTAATCAAAATCCTTTCAATCCTTTTACAGCCGACCTAAACAAATTAATTACGCAGACTTATCACGTAGCTTACCTTCCTCGAGATGTACATATTATTACCATCCTTAGTTACAAAGGAAAGCAGCGATGTAATGGTGATGTAGGAATTTTCCCTCGTTCGCACTATATAAAATCTATCCAAGCCTTTGTCATTTCCTACTCCAGCAAAAGCCATTCCAATCATTTGTTACCTTTTTACAGTAAATGCCTACGTTTCATTCCACCGAAAGATAAAAAAAGGATCGATCCCATCTAAATCCCGAATTTGAATTGCCTTACTCCTCTCCGCATGCTTAGATCTAAGAAGCTCGATTTTTTTTTCAACGAGCTAGGGTTCTTTATGGGGGAGTTTTGGGGACACTGCGATGTTGATTTGGGATCGACTCACTGTTGCTCGCCTGGAAGGTCATAGGCGCGAGGTGATAAGAGAGTGCGAATAGGTGATTGGGTGCGACAAGAGGTGAAGGGGTGCGTGATTTAGTGAAAATGGCGACGATGTAAGGACCAAATTATGATAAGGCAAGGTGCGATATTGATTTCTGGTGATGATTTTGGTTGTAGTACTGAGGAGTGCGATATTGGATGTATAGGGAAGACTTCGATGTGATGGCTGCAAGTTCGATGTTGGGAAAGTCTGGGCGATTGTAACACCCTGCATTTTTAAGTATAATTAAAAAATAAATAAAATATATGAAAATATGCTTATGATAGGTAAATAATGGTGATGCATAAGGAGAATTAATTAATACATGGAAGAGAAGAAAAATTAGTTCGATAATGGCGTATGTTACGAAAAAGATAGTAAAACAAGGATAACTAATTCAATAATCAGGGATTAGGTAAAATGGACATCACCATTGCGTTCCTCTCGGAAAAATACGCGAAATAGAGTCCGAGTTTTCGAAAATCGGAGTCCATATGACCAAGATATGGCCAAAATAAGATTCAGAAGGTTTCGGTCAGCTCAGAACTGGGCAGGTCGGCCCGGGGGTCGACCTGGGGCCCAGATCGACCAGGGGGTCGACCTGGGAGTCGACCCCCCCCATGGGGGTCGACTATAGTGTCGGCCCCTCCTGCAGGTCAACCTGGTCGGCCTGTTTCGGTCCAGAACGCGTTTTTGAAGCCTTGGGACGATTTTTGATGGTCCGGATTGGTTTTAGGGTTAATATGATGGCTGAAATGAGTTCCTACACCTATAAATACACCCTAAGACCTAGCCTCCTCTACACACAATTCTATTATTCTTCTTCTCTGTCTCTTTTCTAAATAAAAAAGTAAAAATGGCGTCGCTACTCTACTGGAATCAAAACTGGAAGCTAATCAACATCAACCTAAGCAATTCAATTCAAATTAGAGATTAAAGCTTCTGCAACAACTCTGCAACAACTAAAGTTCTTTCTTTAATCCAATCAAGGCAAGTGCAGTTATTTTCCGATATAAACGTTAATTCTGATTATGACATGAATTATAAATCTGAATCTGAGGTTATATCTATTCTGTTCTGTTTGGATCTATCTTATTTTGTATCTTTTCCTCTTTCTGTTCTATAGCCAGGCTACTACGAGCCTGAGCCAATCTCATAAGAGATTAACCTACGCTAAAATATTTGGGACAGTACAATGAATGATGCATAATTTAGGCATGACCAATAGGTGACTGATTTGAGGAAAGAACATGGACTGTAGCTAGAACATAAATCTGAGACATATGACTGGACATGTTATATTTATAACATAAATGGTAATTGAACATATGACTTGAGATAAAGAGAATATGGCTTAGGTATTAAGATTTACATGAGAGTAGGGTATCTATTAATGTAAATAAATAACTAAGTAAGGGATCTTTGGAATATATGACATGCATAATAGTCGATAACTATATTTTGTATAATTTATATATGGATCTTCTGTACTATGCAAGTTTAATAAAAAAATTTGGAACATATGATATATGGTAAATTATGACCATAATCTATGCTATGTAAATGTAATGCAAACATGGGGTATATGATCATATTGTGAGTCAAGACTATTATTTATGCATGTGAACTTAGGCAAGATTTATAATTAGGCAAGATATGTTTGTGAAACTTTAAGAAATGATTAAATCTGTTATATTTGCCTAATTTGCTAGTTTTGTTACAATGCCTAATCTGCTAGTTCGGTTATATTGCTTAATCTGCTAGTTCTGCTCTACTGCCTAGTCTACTAGATTTGTTCATCTGCCAAATCTGTCATCTGCTAAGTCTGTCGAAAATGCTAAATCTGCTAGTTTGCTTAATCTGCTAAGTCGCCTAATCTGAGAAATCTGTTATCTGGTATATCTGTTGAGTTTATATAATTAGTCCGCTATTGACATAATCTGAATTGGCTATAGTTATGAATAATTGACATGTATATTAGGCATGGGTATAAATGGGAAATCATTAATTAATTGGCCGCAAAAATAAACATGGCTAACTCGAGGTTAGAATGAGTTTGCGACGTAATTCTGCCCGGAACCGCCCGGCATATTCCAGTGGTCACAAACAATAGGTTCTAATGTGAGAAGTTAGTCATAACGTGCTTGAAACCCGAGGTTAGACTCAGTTTGCGACAGAACCTGCCCGGAACCAACCGGCCTAACCAGTAGCCGCAAACTGTCAGTCTAATGTGAGAGGTTTGGGCATTAATATTAAATTAATGAAAATCTGAGATAATTATGATGTCTAAAACGTGTTGGGTAAGGTTAAACCAATTGAACCAATGAATCTGATAAACCCGTTTCGTGAATCCGTAGGCCCAATACAAATTTAGATAATCTGTAACCAGTTAATCAGTAAGTCTGTTAATTTATAACCAGCTAATCTGTAAGCCTGTTAATCCGAACATCTGATCCGTTAGTCTGAAAACCTGTTAACTTGATTGTCTGATCTGTGAACTAGTTAATCTAAATTTTTTATGTCTGAAACTTGTAGAAATCTGTTAGTCTGGGGACACAAGGTTAGGAGGGGAATCACTTGTTTCATCTGTTGTTTGGGACCCATATTAGTCAGTAACCCTTTCTGGTATCAAAACTTTGACCCAATAGTAAGTAGGGTCCGGACACGCTTACTGAACTAATTATAAGCGGTTCATTCTGATAATGGCGAGGGGTGTTGATGGTGCGTTCCAACCGGGTCATGTGCGTGCATGGATCTCGGTCTACCTCTGAGGATGTAAGACGCCGTGACATCTGTAAATAGGTCTGTGCCAATTGGTTGTCACTTTAGGGAGTGATACACCCTACTGTGGGGCCGACACAGGATATTTATGTATTAGGGAGCCGATCGCTTGGGGTAGGGTTTTAGGGTACACTTAGTTCTATCTGTTTCTGTTGGTACCGTCTTTTTCTGTTGGGTGGTAACATCTGTCTGTTTCTGCGTGGTACCGTCTGTTCGGGTGGTAAAGGCCCATTACTAGTGTACGCCTAATTCTACATTCTGTTTCCGTAGGGATTAATCTGTTTTTGCTTCTGTCTGTTTTTGGTCAGGTAGTAAAGGCCCATTATTAGTGTTCTGTTTCTGTTAAATTATTCTGTACCCGCTTCTGTTTCAGTTTAGACATTAGGGTGACACCTAATCCTGTTAAACTAGTATTAGTGCAGAGAAGTGTAAAGAAAATAGCTTATATCATTCTGTTCTTCTGTTATATCTGCTACACTTGTTACAGTAATCTCTCATCCAATTTTATGTTCATGTCATGTTATTATTATCTGTTTATAACTGAAAATCACTGGACTTGCCCGACTTTATGTCCGACCCTTGTTGTTTCGCCTCTTTTCTTCCGTTTCCCCCCCAGGTTTTCTAAGGAGGGAATACTCTAGCTAGATCCAGATTTCTTCTGCTTGAAGTGCTTAAAGTATGACTTGTCTTCTTCTGTGGGGATTATGATTTTAAACTATGCGTTCTAAAGGCTTTTGTACAAGACTGATATTTTGTACTTGAATTCTGAGATTTGAAAGGATGTAACCATACTGATTCCTGTTTCCGCTGTAATAAAGTTAAAAAATTTCAAGTACTGTTTTTATCTGTCTTGTAAGTTTCTGTTCGGTTTACTAAAATGCTCCACCAAAGTTAAGGCATTCCCCTTGCGAGTGTCCTTAACGAAGGTGGGGTGTTACACTTGGTATCAGAGCTGAAGGTTACCAGATTGGGTAAAGTTTTTGGAAAACTATTTTCAAAAAAAAAGGTTTTGAAAGGAAGTATCTTCAAAAATTAAGCTTATTTTGAAAAACATGATCCCCAAGAGCCATATATCTTTCCTTCAGTCCTTTTTGTATTGAATCTTTCCTTTTTTTCGTTTCAGCATGTCTGAAGCATCTGAGATACCAGAGGGTGTTCATGTACCTGGTTGGTTTCGTCAATATCTTGAGGCTAGGACCGCCGCCGCAGGTCCAGCAAATGATCCCCCTCCTCCTCCGCTCCCTCCTCGTGCAATTGCTTTCTCAAAGATCTGTAGAGATTTTAGGGCCATGGGTGGAAAGGATTTCAAGGGAACTGAATCATTCGTCGAAGCGAGGAACTGGCTCAAAGAAACTGAGGATCTGTTCGTTATCTTCGAGGTGGACTATAGGCAGAAGGTACAGTTGGCGGTATGGCATCTCAAAGACGAAGCTTCCTACTGGTGGGAAGTCACTAACGCCGAGAGGCCAGTTGAGACATGGATGGATTTCAGAACAAGGTTTGAGACAAGTTTCTCTCGCAAGCTGAACGGAGTTTACAACTGGAAAAGTTCTTATCTCTTAAGCAAGGAAGTATGACGGTCAAGGAATACGTCAACAAGTTTAACCAACTAGCTAGGTTCGGATTCGATTTAGTCAACACTCAGCATAAAAAGGCTCTCCGCTTTGTTAAAGGATTGAACGAGCCACTGCACAGCCTAGCCATGACCCATGTACCCATGGGAGCGACTTACGAGAAATTGGTGGACATGGCACTACTGCACGAGGAAGACAAGGGCCCGAAAGAGACAAAGAAGGAAGAACCACAAAATAAGAAAGCATGGCCCAAAAAGTAAACACAAAAGAAGGATGAGAAGTCTGAAGATAAGAAGGGGAAAAAGTGCTTTACTTGTGGAAGCTTGACTCATATGAACAAGGATTGCAGAAAAAGGAAGGGCGCTTGCTTCAACTGTGGGGAGATGGGACACTTCACTAGGGATTGCCCGAAGAGACGAGGACAAGGAGGGCAGGCGAACACTCTTGAGGCTAGTGGCTAGGATAGAAGTAGGAAAATTCCTATAGTAGGTTTAATTTCTTTATCTGATTATGGAGTTAAGACTTTTTCTGATTTTGGTATTTTGATTTTGTAATCGATACTCTGCACTTTAATACTAGTATTATTTCTGATTCCGTTGTAGACTCAAACCCATAAGGGTTATGATAAATCTGTTTGTGATAGATTGGGTTTTGAGAGATATCTGTGTTAGGCGCCAAGTATGTCGCATACATTCTGAGGTTTTGTGGGATATGATTTTATCATGCTTAGCTTCCTAAGAATCATTAGGGAACCTGATCTGTATCAGTAGTCTGTAAATATCTGAATAATTCTGATTTCCAATTTTGACATTGTCTAAAGAGGGTAATCCTCTGAGTGTCAATCTGATATTGATTTCGGTCTTTGGGGTTGATACTTAGGGGAATTATTTTCTCAACCAATGTCTAATGGGAACCAAGTCTTCGTTTTATCTGTACTCGCTTCCATCATTCGACTGTATCCTATCGATCGAATCTTCGAACTTTAGGTAGAAACTAATGGGTGTAAACATGTGTTTGAGACATGTTATGTTTGATGGTAGCAAGTGGTTGCTAGTGGTTGCCCGTGGATGCATAAACACACACTAGGCACTAGATCGGCTCGAAAACACTCTCATACTGCATATGGATGTGTGAGCATTTTCAATTTTTGTGGATGCGAAATGATTGACTCAGCACATGGATGTTGCATATGACTGAATGGTTGTGCACTCATATAGAAATTATATGTATCGAGTAGGAAAATTGCATACATGTTGGACTCATGGCACTGGCATAATTCGCATTAAGGAGGTCAACTGAATCAGTGGACCGCCTGATCTTTGCGTTAGACAAGGAACATATACACACACTTCTTTCATATGTTCATACAGCCTTAGAAATCTCTTAAGGACAATGAATGCCTGTGATTGTTGATTGGATGGCAGGACACATTCTTCTTAACTTGAAGATTTCGGGGACGAAATCCTTTAAGGAGGGGAGAATGTAACACCCTGCATTTTTAAGTATAATTAAAAAATAAATAAAATATATGAAAATATGCTTATGATAGGTAAATAATGGTGATGCATAAGGAGAATTAATTAATACATGGAAGAGAAGAAAAATTAGTTCGATAATGGCGTATGTTACGGAAAAGATAGTAAAATAAGGATAACTAATTCAAGAATAAGGAATGAGGTAAAATGGATATCACCATTGCGTTCCTCTCGGAAAAATACGCGAAATAGAGTCCGAGTTTTCGAAAATCGGAGTCCGTAACAAGATTCAGAAGGTTTCGGTCAGCTCAGAACTGGGCAGGTCGGCCCGGGGGTCGACCAGGGGGTCGACCTGGGAGTCGACCCCCCCTATGGGGGTCGACTATAGTGTCGACCCCCCTGCAGGTCGACCTGGTCGGCCTGTTTCGGTCCAGAACGCGTTTTTGAAGCCCTGGGACGATTTTTGATGGTCCGGATTGATTTTAAGGTTAATCTGATGGCTGAAATGAGTTCCTACACCTATAAATACACCCTAAGACGTAGCCTCCTCTACACACAATTCTATTCTTCTTCTTCTTTTCCTCTGTTTTAAATAAAAAAATAAAAATGGCATCGCTACTCTGCTGGAATCAAAACTAGAAGCTAATCAACATCAACCTAAGCAATTCAATTCAAATTAGAGGTTAAAGCTTCTGCAACAATTCTGCAACAACTAAAGTTCTTTCTTTAATCCAATCAAAGCAAGTGAAGTTATTTTCTGATATAAATGTTAATTCTGATTATGACATGAATTATAAATCTGAATCTGAGGTTATATCTGTTCTGTTCTGTTTGGATCTATCGTATTTTGTATCTTTTCCTCTTTCTGTTCTATAGCCAGGCTACTACGAGCCTGAGCCAATCTCATAAGAGATTAACCTACGCTAAAATATTTGGGACAGTACAATGAATGATGCATAATTTGGGCATGACCAATAGGTGACTGATTTGAGGAAAGAACATGGACTGTAGCTAGAACATAAATTTGAGACATATGACTGGATATGTTATATTTATAAAATAAATGGTAATTAAACATATGACTTGAGATAAAGAGAATATGGCTTAGGTATAAAGATTTACATGAGAGTAGGGTATCTATTAATGTAAATAAATAACTAAGTAAGGGATCTTTGGAATATATTACATGCATAATAGTCGATAACTATATTTTGTATAATTTATATATGGATCTTCTGTACTATGCAAGTTTAATAAAAAAAATTGAAACATATGATATATGGTAAATTATGACCATAATCTATGCTATGTAAATGTAATGCAAACATGGGGTATATGATCATATTGTGAGTCAAGACTATTATTTATGCATGTGAACTTAGGCAAGATTTATAATTAGGCAAGATATGTTTGTGAAACTTTAAGAAATGATTAAATCTGTTATATTTGCCTAATTTGCTAGTTTTGTTACAATGCCTAATCTGCTAGTTCGGTTATATTGCTTAATATGCTAGTTCTGCTCTACTGCCTAGTCTGCTAGATTTGTTCATCTGCCAAATCTGTCATCTGCTAAGTCTGTTGAAAATGCTAAATCTGCTAGTTTGCTTAATCTGCTAAGTCGCCTAATCTGAGAAATCTGTTATCTGCTATATCTGTTGAGTTGATATTATTAGTCCGCTATTGACATAATCTGAATTGGCTATAGTTATGAATAATTGACATGTATATTAGGCATGGGTATAAATGGGAAATCATTAATTAATTGTCCGCAAAAATAAACATGGCTAACTCGAGGTTAGAATGAGTTTGCGACGTAATTCTGCCCGGAACCGCTCGGCATATTCCAGTGGTCGCAAACAATAGGTTCTAATGTGAGAAGTTAGTCATAACGTGCTTGAAACCCGAGGTTAGACTCGGTTTGCGACAGAAACCTTCCCGGAACCAACCGGCCTAACCAGTAGCCGCAAACTGTCAGTCTAATGCGAGAGGTTTGGGCATTAATATTTCATTAATGAAAATCTGAGATAATTATGATGTCTAAAACGTGTTGGGTAAGGTTAAACCAATTGGACCAATGAATCTGATAAACCCGTTTCGTGAATCCGTAGGCCCAATATAAAGTTAGATAATTTGTAACCAGTTAATTTGTAAGTCTGTTAATCTGTAACCAGTTAATCTGTAAGCCTGTTAATCCGAACATCTGATCCGTTAGTCTAAAAACCTGTTAACTTGATTGTCTGATCTGTGAACTAGTTAATCTAAATTTTGTATGTCTGAAACTTGTAGAAATCTGTTAGTCTGGGGACACAAGGTTAGGAGGGGAATCACTTGTGTCATCTGTTGTTTGGGACCCATATTAGTCAGTAACCCTTTCTGGTATCAAAACTTTGATCCAACAGTAAGTAGGGTCCGGGCACGCTTACTGAACTAATTATAAGCGGTTCATTTTGATAATGGCGAGGGGTGTTGATTGTGCGTTCCAACCGGGTCATGTGCGTGCGTGGATCCCGGTCTGCCTTTGAGGATGTAAGATGCCGTGACATCTGTAAATAGGTCTGTGCCAATTGGTTGTCACTTTAGGGAGTGATACACCCTACTGTGGGGCCGACACAGGATATTTATGAATTAGGGAGCCGATCGCTTGGGGTAGGGTTTTAGGGTACTCTTAGTTCTGTCTGTTTCTGTTGGTACCGTCTGTTTCTGTTAGGTGGTAACACATGTCTGTTTCTGCGTGGTACCGTCTGTTCGGGTGGTAAAGGCCCATTACTAGTGTACACCTAATTCTACATTCTGTTTCCGTAGGGATTAATCTATTTCTGCTTCTGTCTGTTTCTGATCGGGTAGTAAAGGCCCATTATTAGCATTCTGTTTCGGTTAAATTATTCTGTACCCGCTTCTGTTTCAGTTTAGACATTAGGGTGACACCTAATCCTGTTAAACTAGTATTAGTGCAGAGAAGTGTAAAGAAAATAGCTTATATCATTCTTTTCTTCTGTTATATCTGCTACACTTGTTACAGTTATCTCTCATCCAGTTTTATGTTCATGTCATGTTATTATTATATGTTCATAACTGAAAATCACTGGACTTGCCAGACTTTATGTCTGACCCTTGTTGTTTCACCTCTTTTCTTCCGTTTCCCCCCAGGTTTTCTAAGGAGGGAATACTCTAGCTAGATCCGGATTTCTTCTGCTTGAAGTGCTTAAAGTATGGCTTGTCTTCTTCTGTGGAGATTATGATTTTAAACTATGCGTTCTGAAGGCTTTTGTACAAGATTGATATTTTGTACTTGAATTCTGAGATTTGAAAGGATGTAACCATACTGATTTCTGTTTCCGCTGTAATAAAGTTAAAAATTTTCAAGTATTGTTTTTATCTGTCTTGTAAGTTTTTGTTCTGTTTACTAAAATGCTCCACCAAAGTTAAGGCATTCCCCTTACGAGTGTCCTTAACGAAGGTGGGGTGTTACAGCGATGCGCTGATGTTGAACGGGGTTGTTTAGGGTTTCGTTAGTGGGAAGAATAGGGTTGCGGTCTGAGATTTTGGAGTTTTGAAATTGGCAGATCGTTGTTCAGTGGGAGTAGCGACTTGGGAGTTGCGACGTTAGAGGAGTTTGGGTTCGAAATCTTTTCGTCCTCGAAAAGGAACGGAGCTGAAAGTTGTTTAATTAGCCAACTCAACTTTCATTCTGGCTTTCATTCTTTAACTTTTCAATTTCTAAGAACCTTCACATTTCTCAAAAATTTGGGTAACACCCTAAATTTCGAAAAATTTCTCCATAACCTCCTTTGTACGGGGAGGGTTTGAAAATTTTATTGGGCCGTATCAGGCACCCAATAAATCAATAAAAAGAATACACAATTTTTGTGACCTATCTGTGCCCAAGGGAGACATGTAAAAAATCATAATCTCATACCTTGCCCATTGTTGGAGATAAAATAATCCATGTGCCTTAATTAACAACAAGAGAGACGTGAAATTTTTATCATCTCCAGACCTGTATAGGGTTTTTATTAAATCCTGCCCCGAGCATCATTACATGTATTACTTAATTATGTCCATAATCAGTATTCTGTTCAACCTGTAATTCAGTCATCGCCATACAAGCATCTCGCCCGTATGGAAATCCAAACTTGGTCATATAAGCGCCAAATGCTTATATGGAATATGATATGATATGCTGTCTTCATGTAGTATGCCATGTAGTGTAGTTCATAATTTATTTGTTGCTATCCTATGGCGTATTTTTATAATCTCATATAGATTAACCATCACAACGCATCCAATTTCATTCACAGGAGTTGATATAATAATAAAATTGTACAGCCAACTCATTAAGGTGCACCTGTTTGTCAAGCACGCGATATATTTCTTTACTCAACGCGGAGCCATTAACCTGCTCAATATATATATATATATATATATATATATATATATATATATACACACACACACACACACACACAATGTCTATGTATGCAATTCCAATCAATTTTCAATTTAATTCTACTTTATATTTGGCTTAGCTTTACTTATCCTTCATTCTTTTGTTGGGTTTATCAATCCAATATTTTTATAAATCAAACTAATAATCACACATCACAACCAGCAATCGATTAATTGATGAAATTTCCAAATGCATAACTTTCACATGTTCAAAAATCACATTTTCAATGCCAAAACACAAATAATAAAATCTAACTAAGTTTTTGGTTCTCACACCAGTCATTTGGAAATATATAGGTATCCACTTTCGAAACTCGAACATAAATGCTGATGACGTGGTCACATCATCAGAATCATCTTCGAGCGACTAGATTGTGATTCTATATCTATCAAGTATATTTGAGAGTTCGAATATATGTTCATGACACGTATATGAAAAATCTTCATATACCTGATAGTCCAAATTCAAAATAAAATAATTAAATCTTTACAATAGGGTATAATTTTTAAAACTAAATTCGTTTTTAGAAATAATGCTCTTTAAACTCATCGTAAGGCATTACTAACCCTATCTCTAACGAGTTATTCTCATAGGATGTTACTGATCCTATCTCTGATGAATTCTTCTGTTTGGTTCTATGTGCCTTGTTCTCGAGCTCTGTAAACCAAAGCTCTGATACTAAGCTGAAACGACCCAGACTTCCCTGATTGGAAAAGCCCAGATTGCTTTGAGAACAAGACGCATCAGAACGTAAACACTAGAATATTTCATTGCTATCACAACAATTTACATCAGAGTACAATAATATATCAAAGTATGAATAAATATTACACAGCGGAAAAATATTAGATATTTAAATTACATTTAAATATATAAACATAATGTGCAGTGAAAAACATCAACTACCACAACTGAAAGAAATATACGGATACAAAGCCTTCCGAATATAGCTCCATCTATAATCCAGGATCCTATGAAAAGAAATATCTGCGAAAACCAAAACTACAAGCTGCCTGAATATGGGCACCCAGACTTTAGGTAGAAACAATAAACTCCAAGTCAGTCATGGGACTGGTGTGAGAACTAAAACAGTTATTAACTTTATTTTAAAGTTGGGTAAATCAAGGGACCACGACGTATAACATGAAACGGGTTTACTCCCATGAATACTTTGAAATAAAACAGTTTATAAACAACGCAATGCTTTTTGAAAAATGAAGCTATTATAAGACTCAGGTTCCATCACACAATGTAACGCAAGTCGGATGATAGAGTTTTACCTTATAATGGCCAAACATGCTTGGTACGTTTTAAAACAAATCATTTTGATATTACTATAAGTGCATAGTGTCCAAAACAACTTCAAATATAAATGTATCAATCATAGACGACATAGGTACTATATATTATGTTGCCATACTAGTTCTACAATTAAAACCAAAAATGTCATATTGGAAATTGGATTTCCATCTATGAGTCGAGGCAAGGGATCTTCCTTACCAGTTTCGAGACACTCTAGAAAATGCCTCTGGGTTACACACTCTGGGCAACCCTGGTTAGAGACAGGGCCGATCCTCTCTTATTTTAAGGATTGGTTATTCCTGAACACACGTTTTCCGGTCCTATAGGACTTATCTCTGGGCCATTAGGGACTCAATATCTGAGGCGCCTCGCAATCCATCATCCACACAAGTAAAAATGTCTGGGCTCCATACCATGACACCACTTCTAGCTAGAAAGAAACGTCATGTCCTCCCTGATGTCCTCATTCCGTTTTTGACTCATACCGATGTGTGAGGCTCGCGAATTAACGCTGCACACAAAGTTATGCTAATTAAAGCCATGCTTTGATCATCAACCACAAGTTTTTGCTTTTCAACAAAAGCCTTGATCATTTGCATCTTAGCATGTCGCATTGACAATCCATGCAATACGACTGATGTATATCGATATATAACCTTTAAGCTCGTACGTCTCAGAGAAGGGTGTCAAGCAAGAGAATAAATTCTCCGCCACCAACAGATACATATTTAATAGAAATCAATCAACACAGAATGAAATCCAATGTCAGACACACGATCCATTTACAAGTCCGTTCTGGGTCTGAACGAAACCAGAGGCACCTTATTCCTCGTCCCATATGTCCAATACAGGAGAGAGGACCTCGCATATCCGGTCGATCTCCAATTACGTCTGGATGATCACCACTTATTAACTTGACTTGGGTGTACAACCCAATCAAGACACCAGTAATCATCCAAACAATGTGAAGATCTCCGGTCTTCAACCACCGTCTTCATCGAATTTTAGTCGCCGTGTCAGTTATTCAGAATGGAGTAAAACCGGCCTTTCCAAATAACTCGCGTATTTTATACTCAATAATCAAGTGCTATAAAAACACCTCATTCCAATTCAGAATATTCTTTTATTAAATATTCACATCTTTAGGGAAAGGTTCCCATATATTTTATCAAAGATATATTCTTTTAAACTATTTCTTTAATCTCCCTTTGGATATCAATTTCGAAAGATTTCATTTTATATTTACACAATTCTATACCAAATTAAGGTTTATCAACTAGTTGAGATTAGCAAATCTTACCGAAGTGATCGTTTGTTTATATTATTCCAGTCCCAACCTATCATCCCATGGAGTAAAACTGGTAGTACTCCATATCTAATACCCATGGTGTAATCGGTAAATTTAATTAACATTTAATGTTAAAATCTAATTAAATATTTAGCTATCGCCTGGAGTAAAATTGGTGGTACTCCCTCTTGAAACATTTCTTAAATTCGATAATCTTAATTACCTCTTTCATTCCCAATCTATTTAAAAATTTATTAAAACTTCATTTGGTTTTAATCTTCCAAAAATCATTACTTAGTGATTATTCAATCTTTTAGAAAATTAATCCTGTCTTTAATGGGGTTGAAGAACTATAACGACCCGGTTTTTGGCGACTTTGGTTATCGACATAAACTCATTGACGACTAACCAAACGTCGAAAAACCCGGTAGTTAATGAAAGAAATTAGAGGGGGAGAATAGATAAGATAGAAACTTAGAATAGAAGAAGAAGAAGAACACAACATCAGAGTAACACGAACCTCACAGCGGAACGAATAACATATATTAGATAACATATCCTTGAAATAAAATCAGTATATTTATACAATAACATTATCAGAGTACAACACTTACAACATAGCGGAAATAACTATAGCTATATGATCCTGAAGACTCCTGCTCCAGCTCTTCAAGTATCTGTAAATCCCGACTACTTGACTGCCCATACAAAATTGCGCACCCAAGAGTTTAGGGAAACAAAACAAAATAAACTCCGGCCAGTCATGGGACTGGTATGAGTAAAACATTTTAAAACAGTTGAACAAGTAAACGATATCTCATAAGACCACGCCGTATAACGGAACAGGTTTTTCCCTTATGAGAATCCAAAATATATTTATATCAAAAATCTTTTGATATTATAATAATGTCTATCAACCACAATATAATAATCATCTAGCAGAAACACTTTCATCTCACGCTTCTACATATATGATATACAATTAAAACCGCAAGCACGTATTGGGTAATGGATTTCCAACTATGACATGGTATGGAACCACCTTACACTAGTGTACCTCTAGAGAGGAATACACTGGGTACAACAAGATCATTTTGCAACCCGGCCATACATGACCGACCACTCATTTTGCTTGAGTGTATCGAATGTATATCACCAACGGTCGGGATCAGCAACCGTTTCCCGAATGGGACAGTATCAACAATAGATTTTTAGAAGTAAATGAAACTCTAGATCAGGTGATTATACACCCTAATAGGTGCGACCTACATAGCCATGCTGCCTGCCCGATTTCTGTCATTTACCGGTTGATGAGGCTTGAGGTTACGCTTTATCATCACATCAGACTCACTTTGAATGCCAAATGGTCAGGTCCATCGAAAATCACTAATTGACGTCTACAACAGTACATTACGTGTTAGTTAAAGAAGTTTCCTTCTCCGCTTCCACTCTTCGTACGGTTGAAGAAATCAATGTGCGTGACCTTTCTGGAAATACTTTGTCAGACATTCATCCATAAAAGTCATCCAGGAAAAGGATGAACCGAAGGCACTATTCAGTACATCCATCTTAGGCATTGTTATCTAAGACTTATACGATAGCCCTTGCACTTTAATCCGTCTTCAATTATCTTTGGCATATATGATTTGCAACGCTTAGGACAATACAAAGTGGTTCTTTGGATAATAATCCAACCGGTCTCTCCATATTAACAACGTTAAAATGGTCAAAAACTTCGATAGTCAGTGAGTTAACTATCAAAGAAAAATACGTGTGCAAACAACGATATTATTTTCAGATGGGAATTCTATCAAATCAATCATCAATCATATATATCTATATATATATATATATGTATACATATTTCCTTATTTCCTTTGTTTAGAAAATATATGTTAACACTGGAAAACATTTCCATTTCTAATCCATATTTCCAATTTCAATATTTGATTACGTTTTTGATTCTATTTGGGAAACATTTCCAATTCTTCTTTACTTGGATTTAAACAGATGTTTAAATCAACATCGCGACGACAACTCGAACCACTATACTTATTTACTAAATTCACTTAATCGCTTTCACTCTCAAACCTTAACCATTTCTACAATAAAAACGAAGTCAATCGAGTTGGGGTATAATTACCTCTCAGACCTTGACTGAACAACATTTCAAATCTCGAAATAGGTTAAGTTCGTCTTTTAACTCTTTAACACTTCCTTACGTAACTCTCGTTCGAATAAATCTCTATTCGATAACTCCTCCCTTCGAATAACTATATTTTATAATCTCCCTTACGAATAACTAGATTCGAAAACCTTTCTTCGAATAAACTAAATTCGATTAACTCTATTTATTTAACCCTAATTGATTAACTCTTTTTACTTAACTCCTTTCGAATAACTAATTCGATAACTCCTTTCGATTAAACTATAATCGATAACTCCTTTCGAATAACTAATTCGATAATTCCTTTCGATTAAACTATAATTGATAACTCCTTTCGAATAACTCATTCAATAACTCTTATGTGTTTAACTCTATTTGAATAACTAATTCGAATAACTCTTATTTATTTAACTTTATTCGAATAACTAATTCGAATAACTCTTATTTATTTAACTCTATTCGAATAACTAATTCGAATAACTCTTATTTATTTAACTCTATTCGAATAACTAATTCTAATAACTCTTATTTATTTAACTCTATTCGAATAACTAATTCGAATAACTCTTATTTATTTAACTCTATTCGAATAACTAATTCGAATAACTCTTATTTATTTAGCACTATTCGAATAACTCTTACTGGATTAACTCTTATTCGAATAACTTATATTCGATTTGCTTACTTTCAAATACTTATATTCGATAATCTCTTTCTTCGAATAAATCTTATTTGATTTAACTCCTGTCGAATAACTAGATTCGATCAACTCACTTCGAATATCTCTGATTTGATTATCTCACTTCGAATATCTCTGATTCGATTATCTCACTTCGAATATCTATTATTCGATTATCTCACTTCGAATATTTACTATTCGATTATCTCACTTCGAATATTTCTGATTCGATTCACTTCTTCGAATAACTAAATTTTATTAACTAATTTCAACTCTATTTGAATAAACTAAATTCGATTAACTCCATTTGAATAACTTTAGTTCGATTTAACTCTATCAATTAAATCTGTTTGATTTACTCTAATCAATTAACTCTTTTCACTTAACTCCTTTATATAATCCATTACGGTTCTAACATTTAAGTCTTATTTAAAATTCCTTTTATAACCCTATTTATTTGATAAATAAATAATTCTTTTATACTTCTATTTATTTCTCAAATAAATATCCCATTACAATCCTATTTATTTATCAAATAAATATTCCTTTATTTTTTATATTTTATTTCCAAAATAAATATTCCATTTATCCTTCTATTTATCTATATTTATTTCATATAAACATTTCCTTTTTAAATCTTTATTTATTTTCTAAATAAATAAATTCTTTTTCAATTCTATTTGTAAGTGTTTTACAAATATCTCCCTTTTCAATTTGTTTAACAAATATTTCCTATCTTGAATTCTATTTATTTTCTAAGTAAATATCCCCCTTTCATTTCTATTTATTTCTCGAATAAATATTCCATTTTAGTTCTATTTACTTCCTAACTAAATAATCCTTTTACATTTGTTTTACAAATATCTTACTTTATATTTGTTTTAAAAATATCTCTTTATTACTCTATTTGTTTTATAAAAGTCCCTTTTGATTATCCTATTTATTTTCCAATAAATATCCTTATGATATCTTATTTATTATTCCAATAAATGTTTCTTATATAATCTTATTTATTATTCCAATAAATATTTCTCTTTATAAAATCCTTTGATTTTATAAATACTTTCTCTTTAATAATTTCTAATTCATTTTATAAATGAATATCCCTTTTTATAAAATCCTTTGATTTTATAAATACTTTATTTTCAATAAACACTTTGAAAATTCCCTTTTTACATCCCAATATTTCTTATGGTATTTAACGTACCATATAACAATGGTCAGAATCATTCAAACATATAAAATTATCAATAGATTATATATCCCATCATATATCACAATATATGAATAACAGTAAAATAAATGTTGAGGAACCCAGTTGGGTCCCTCCAACCTGTTTCCCTTCATCCACAAATGTTACACAATAAAATCAACATCACTTTCATTTCAATATTGATTTAACGGTTTATATAAATATATATATATATGTATATATATATATATATAATTTTCCACTAACTGACTAGCAGTTCAATCAAACAGTCAACACACAGTCAATCAGCCAATATTTAACAGTTCTAAAAATACAACATGAAATTATTATCTGTTCAGAGTTAGTGAGATTTACTCACATTGGCAGTTCATCGTTAAAAAACGCTAAACTGTTGTTTGATTTGAATCAAACAGTTTATTTCGCCATAAATTCAAATGATCTCCACTCCACTTTTAGTCAGTTCCATTGGGTAGTGTCCGTCCATACGATCCCATCGGACCTTGTTTTTCTGATTTTCGATACCGTATGCAACAGTTATGATATTTTAAAGTTAAATACACATTAAAATAAAATAAAACTTGATTTACTTTTCTCAAATGGGCCATAACCTTTTGATGAAGCCCATCTCCTCACAAAAGTACTCAACCTTACCCGCAACTCTCGCCTTCCCCCAAATCAAAACCGTAAGCTCCCAGTGCAAAACACCATCACAGAAAACTCCTTTAAACCTCCACCGCTTCCCCCATTCTCCTCGAATCCAAAAACTAATATCACCGTGATGCTCCTCTTTGAAATCCGCACCAGCCCATACTCTTGTTGACCCCTTCGAACCTCTCCTTGGAATTGCGTTCTCATCCCCTGACGCACGAAGTCAGAGAACTCGCAACATGAGTTTACCCAAAATCAGCCCCAAAATCGCCATAACTTGCTAAACGTCGCTACGATCCTAGAACCCTTGGCAAATGTATGTATCGAAGCTTGAATTTCCACAATAGTTGAACCCTAAAACCTCCTCATCGCGCTGGAACGAACCCTGCCCTATCAGTGTTGTTCGAACACCTCAATCCGCCTATAGACTTGAACGGAATCGACCTAGGGATTCAAATATAAAGGTTGTATGATTTATAGGATTTTTATTTCATTTCTTATGATTTTCATCTACTCACGAAATGTTTGAGGGTGGAAAAATACTGACGACGCAAAATTTGACTTCGGGAAAATGAGTTTAGGGTTTAGAAGGATTGAGGTGTTTTTATAGGATTATTATAATTAATTTTATATTGATTTTTATTGGACTATTATCTTCGTTAATCCTTTAAAAATCCATACGATCACATATAATAACCAAAAATCATGAAAATGGACATGCAGATACAGTTTGACATTGTGGACCCAACGAAACTGGTTTCGTCGAATTCCGACTCCGTTTGCTCAGATAGCATATTTTTAACCGTCGAAATACCGACTGTTTTTCACTTTAAAAATCCGTACGGCCACACAGTGACTCTAAAACTCATGAAACTTGACGTCTAGCAATAATTTGATGTTGCGGATCGAACAAAATTAGTTTCGTCGAATTCTGAGGTCGTTTAAAAAACTTGTTATTTTGAAATCTTTGAATAACCCATTTAAATATATAAATATATTTAAATATAATTAAATTAAATACAAATAAATTTATATTATCGAATATATTCACAGTGGAATACCATACAGCTCTACTGGGATTTATAACTTGATATTTCAAATCATGATTAAATCGATATTCGATTTAAAATGAAATTCCTTTTTAAAAACTTAAATAATTCCTTTATAAGTTATAAAGGAATTCCACAGCGACTTTTCTAAAATCTAATTTGGACATAAATAAAAATCTACACGACGAAATCTCAATTTTTCTCTTCCACTAGAAAGATATACTCCACCAGCTCCACACGTTTCTTGTTTCACAGAAATCCAGCTTAAAACGAATCCAGTACATTCAGTTGAAGTTCAAATCGCCAAGTTACAAACTACAGCGCCATTTCAAGCTCGGTTTTAATTATAATATAATTATACGTTCAAACTGTCGTTCAAATAATATATTCGTTATTCCAATTCAATTCTAAACTGAATTAAATATCACAGATGATCCAGTTCACACCATATCACCATTTCAGCCAATTCTGATTATTTCAGAATTAAATATATTATTTAATTTACTATTTTAAATTAAATATTCACCATTATTTAATTAAACTACCATTTAATTCACTATATCACTATTTATATAATTAAATAAATTAATTATAATACCTTTGCAAATGCGGGTCATTACATTTTTCCCACTTAAAATAATTTCGTCCTCGAAATTGCGAAGGTAGAGAACGACCCTATCGACTGGTTAGAACATATTTGTTCACTTCTTAACTTCAGTTTCAACTGAACCAATTTAATTTCAATTAATTTATTAATTAATTCTTATCAACGAAAATTTTCAAAAATCCTGAAAATTTTCTAACTCATTAACTTTTCAAAAAAAATCGCCAGCACCTCCTTTGTACTGGTCGATCGGTCAAACTCCAACCCGCCTCTCTGGGCCATCTCCAACCCAAAAGAAAATCAAACAGCCAAGTGGTTTGCCAATTCGGCTCATAAATCGCCAAACTCATATGAAATATAAACTTGTACCTTTTTGTCGGGCATATCAACTCTATCACTTTCACCTGCTGTTAATTCAGCATATACCAATGTTATCCCAACCAAACTCCAATCAATTTTATCACCAACACAACCATTCGCTTTTTTTACCAAGCCAAATATCATTTTAACTCGAGTTTCTTCTCGATTCCCAACTCTTAACTTGATTATCACATTACACTTCAAATTTGAATCTCATAATCCAATTTGTCTTGATATCATTCTAATTCAATCTCAGTTACCACTTTACTGGCTTTACTTTAATTCAAATTTGCTTTCACAAATTTCTGTTAAATTTGTTTTTAATTCAAACGGTCTTTCCCTGGGAGTTTTTAAACAGTTTACTCTTTTCAAAAATCAAATTTTCCTTTTTGAAATTCAACACAACTTGTCTTTCGCAAAACAAATTCAAAACAGTATCTCTGGTAGTAATTCGTCACTTACAACTCGAAAATGAATACTGATGATGTAGCTGTCATCATCAGAATCTATTTTCCAGCGATCGAAGTGAGTTCAATACTATAAAACCATTTCTAAACATTTCCACTTTGAAATTCATTTCAAAATATAATTCACACTGCTTGTAAAACAAATTTAAAATCTCCCAGGATCTTAAATTTCCTTATTTTTAATCCAAATCCACTTACAAACACTTATCCAATTTTCCAGAATTTTAATTCAATTCCTGGTTTAAAATTTCAGATTTAACTCATCTGATTTCACGTATTTTACTTATATGAATTCTGATTGGTTATTTACATAACCATTTAATTTATAATCTTACTCGATTATAATAATAACCAATATATCCAACATATTATAATTTTGATATATATATATCTTCTCTATATCAAGATATACCTTGGGTAAACTTATTTTAGTTTACCCACTTTTCAAAACATATCGTGTCGACCCATCGTATTCGAGTGTTTATAAGCTCCTACCGATACAGCGGATCAAACTGATCGACCAGAACCCATAAACAACTCAACCAATGAATCTCCACAATCTAAGACCACTTTATATCAAATTACAAATACGCACTCGTATATATACACTCAAACTCAATCTAGGGTATTACTAACCCTATCTCTACCGAGTCACGCCACAGAGCCAAGGTAATTCACTTAACCTTTTGCTCTGATACCAACTGTAATGACCCGGTTTTTGGTGACATTGGTTATCGACATAAACTCATTGACGACTAATCAAACATCGAAAAACCTGGTAGTTAATCAAAGAATTTAGAGGGGGAGAATAGATAAGATAGAAACTTAGAATAGAAGAAGAAGAAGAACACAACATCAGAGTAACACGAACCTCACAGTGGAACGAATAACATATAATAGATAACATATCCTTGAAATAAAATCAGTATATGTATACAATAACATTATCAGAGTACAACACTTATAACATAGTGGAAATAATTATAGCTATATGATCATGAAGCCTCCTGCTCCAGCTCTTCAAGTATCTGTAAATCCCGACTACTTGACTGCCCGTACAAAATTGGGCACCCAAGAGTTTAGGGAAACAAAACAAAATAAACTCCAGGCCAGTCATGGGAATGGTATGAGTAAAACAGTTTAAAACAGTTGAACAAGTAAACGATATCTCATAAGACCACGCCGTATAATGGAACGGGTTTTTCCCTTATGAGAATCCAAAATATCTTTATATCAAAAACCTTTTGATGTTATAATAATGGCTATCAACCACAATATAATAATCATCTAGCAGAAACGCTTTCATCTCACGTTTCTACATATATAGTATACAATTAAAACTGCAAGCACGTATTGGGTAATGGATTTCCGACAATGACAAGGTATGGAACCACCTTACGCTAGTGTACCTCTAGAGAGGAATACACTGGGTTCAATAAGAACATCTGGCAGCCTGGCCATACATGACCGACTACTCATTCTGCTTGAGTGTATCGAATGTATATCACCAACGGTCGGGATCAGCAACCGTTTCCCGAATGGGACAGTATCAACAATAGATTTTTAGAAGTAAATGAAACTCTAGATCAGGAGATTATACACCCTAATAGGTGCGACCTACATAGCCATGCTGCCTGCCCGATTTCTATCATTTACCGGTTGATGAGGCTTGAGGTTACGCTTTATCATCACATCAGACTCACTTTGAATGCCAAATTGTCAGATCCATCGAAAATCACTAATTGACGTCTACAACAGTACATTATGTGTTAGTTAAAGAAGTTTCCTTCTCCTCTTCCACTCTTGGTACGGTTGAAGAAATCAATGTGCGTGACCTTTCTGGAAATACTTTGTCAGACCTTCATCCATACAAGTCATCCAGGAAAAGGATGAACCGAAGGCACTATTCAGTACATCCATCTTAGGCACTGTTATCTAAGACTTATACGATAGCCCTTGCACTTTACTCCGTCTTCAATTATCTTTGGCATATATGATTCGCAACGCTTATGCCAATACTGAGTGGTTCTTTGGATAATAATCCAACCGGTCTCTCCATATTAACAACGTTAAAATGGTCAAAAACTTCGATAGTCGGTGAGTTAACTATCAAAGAAAAATACGTGTGCAAACAACGATATTATTTCCAGATGGAAATTCTATCAAATCAATCATCAATCATATATATCGATATATATGTATACATATTTCCTTATTTCCTTTGTTTAGAAAATATACGTTAACACTGGAAAACATTTCCATTTCTAATCCATATTTCCAATTTCAATATTAGATTACGTTTATGATTCTATTTGGAAAACATTTCCAAATCTTCTTCACTTGGATTTAAACAGATGTTTAAATCAACATCACGACGACAACTCGAACCACTATACTTATTTACTAAATTCACTTAATCGCTTTCACTCTCGAACCTTAACCAATTCTACATTAAAAACGAAGTCAATCAAGTTGGAGTATAATTACCTCTCAGACCTTAACTGAACAACATTTCAAATCTCGAAACAGGTTAAGTTCGTCTTTTAACTCTTTAACACTTCCTTACGTAACTATCGTTCGAATAAATATCTATTCGATAACTCCTTCCTTCGAATAACTATATTTGATAATCTCTCTTACGAATAACTAGATTCGAAAACCTTTCTTCGAATAAACTAAATTCGATTAACTCTATTTATTTAACCCTAATCGATTAACTCTTTTTACTTAACTCCTTACTTAACTCCTTTCGAATAACTAATTCGATAACTCCTTTCGATTAAATTATAATCGATAACTCCTTTCGAATAACTAATTCGATAATTCCTTTCGATTAAACTATAATCGATAACTCCTTTCGAATAACTCATTCAATAACTCTTATGTGTTTAACTCTATTCGAATAACTAATTTGAATAACTCTTATTTATTTAACTCTATTCGAATAACTAATTCGAATAACTTTTATTTATTTAACTCTATTCGAATAACTAATTCGAATAACTCTTATTTATTTAACTCTATTCGAATAACTAATTCGAATAACTCTTATTTATTTAACTCTATTCGAATAACTAATTCGAATAACTCTTATTTATTTAACTCTATTCGAATAACTAATTCGAATAACTCTTACTGGATTAACTCTTATTCGAATAACTTATATTCGATTTGCTTACTTTCGAATACTTATATTCGATAATCTCTTTCTTCGAATAAATCTTATTCGATTTAACTCCTGTCGAATAACTAGATTCGATCAACTCACTTCAAATATCTCTGATTCGATTATCTCACTTCGAATATCTACTATTCGATTATCTCACTTCGAATATCTACTATTCGATTATCTCACTTCGAATATTTCTGATTCGATTCACTTCTTCGAATAACTAAATTTGATTAACTCATTTCAACTTCGAGTAAACTAAATTCAATTAACTCCATTTGAATATTTTATTTTCAATAAACACTTTGAAAATTCCCTTTTACATCCTAGTATTTCTTATGGTATTTAACGTACCATATAACAATGGTCAGAATCATTCAAACATATAAAATTATCAACGGATTATATATCCCATCACATATCACAATATATGAATAACAGTAAAATAATTGTTGAGGAACCCAGTTGGGTCCCTCCAACCTGTTTCCCTGCATCCACAGATGTTACACAAAAAAATCAACATCACTTTTAGTTCAATATTGATTTAACGGTTTATATATATATATGTATGTATGTATATATATATATATATATATATATATATATATATATATATATAATTTCCACTAACTGACTAGCTGTTCAATCAAACAGTCAACACACAGTCAATCAGCCAATATTTAACAGTTCTAAAAATACAACATGAAATTAAAAACTATTCAGAGTTAGTGAGATTTACTCACATTGGCAGTTCATTGTTAAAGAACGCTAAACTGTCGTTTGATTTGAACCAAATAGTTTATTTAGCCATAAAATCAAACGAGCTCCACTCCACTCCCAGTCAGTTCCGTTGGGTAGTGTCCGTCCATACGATCCCAACAGATCTTGTTTTTCTGATTTTCGATACCGTATGCAATAGTTATGATATTTTAAAGTTAAATACACATTAAAATAAAATAAAACTTGATTTACTTTTCTCAAATGGGCCATAACCTTTTGATGAAGCTCATCTCCTCATAAAAGTACTCAACCCGTACCTGCAACTCTCGTCTTCCCCCAAATCAAAACCGTAAGCTCCCAGTGCAAAACACAATCACCGAAAACTCCTTCAAACCTCCACCGCTTCCCCCATTCTCTTCGAATCCAAAAACTAATATCACCGTGATGCTCCTCTTTGAAATCCGCACCAGCCCATACTCTTGTTGACCCCTTTGAACCTCTCCTTGGAATTGCGTTCTCATCCCCTGACGCATGAAGTCAGAGAACTCGCGATATGAGTTTACCCAAAATCAGCCCCAAAATCGCCATAACTTGTAAGACATCGCTACGATCCTAGAACCCTTGGCAAACGTATGTATCGAAGCTTGAATTTCCACAATAGTTGAACCCTAAAACCTCCTCATCGCGCTGGAACGAACCCTGCCCTATCAGTGTTGTTCGAACACCTCAATCCGCCGATAGACTTGAACGGAATCGACCCAGGGATTCAAATATAAAGGTTGTATGATTTATAGGATTTTTATTTCATTTCTTATGATTTTCCTTTGCTCACGAAATGTTTGAGGGTGGAAAAATACTGACGGCGCAAAATTTGACTTCGGGAAAATGAGTTTAGGGTTTAGAAGGATTGAGGTGTTTCTATAGGATTATTATAATTAATTTCATATTGATTTTTATTGGACTGTTATCTTCGTTTATCCTTTAAAAATCCCTACGATCACATATAATAACCAAAAATCACGAAAATGGACATGCAGCTACAGTTTGACATTGCGGACCCAACGAAACTGGTTTCGTCGAATTCCGACTCCGTTTGCTCACACAGCGTATTTTTTACCGTCGGAATACTGACTGTTTTTCACTTTAAAAATCCGTACAGCAACACAGTGACTCTAAAAATCACGAAACTTGACATCTAGCAATAATTTGATGTTGCGGATCTAACAAAATTAGTTTCGTCGAATTCTGAGGTCGTTTGAAAAACTGGCTATTTTGAAAACTTTGAATAACTCATTTAAATACATAAATATATTTAAATATAATTAAATTAAATACAAATAAATTTATATTATCATATATATTAACAGTGGAATTCCATACAGCTCTACTGGGATTTATAACTTGATATTTTAAATCCCGATTAAATCGATATTCGATTTAAAATGAAATTCCTTTTTAAAAATATAAATAATTCCTTTATAGATTATAAAGGAATTCCACAGCGACTTGTCTAAAATTTGATTTGGACAAAAATCAAAATCTACACGACGAAATCCCGATTTTTCTCTTCCACTAGAAAGATATACTCCACCAGCTCCACACGTTTCTTGTTTCACATAAATCCAGCTTAAAACGAATCCGGTACATTCAGTTGAAGTTCAAATCGCCAAATTACGAACTACAGCGCCATTTCAAGCTCGATTTTAATTATAATATAATTATACGTTCAAACTGTCGTTCAAATAATATATTCGTTATTCCAATTCAATTCTAAACTGAATTAAATATCACAGATGATCCAGTTCACACCATATCGCCAATTCAGCCAATTCTGATTATTTCAGAATTAAATATATTATTTAGTTTATTATTTTAAATTAAATATTCACCATTATTTAATTAAACCACCATTTAGTTCACTATATCACTATTTATATAATTAAATTAATTAATTATAATACCTCTGCAAATGCGGGTCATTACAAGAACGAATGTCGTTTAAAATACGGTCCACGATAAACCCTAAAATCTACTTCCATTAACTATGGAATTTTCACGGAAGACAGATCAATATATAATCGATATGAATTTCCGTATCAGACTAATAATATAAATGGAATAACGGCAAAGCTTTTTAGATTCCATATATAGTAACGGTCTTCATTCACAGAAGCTCATCTCGATTCTTATTAAATTGAATTCCATTCAATTCCAATATAATATGTTAAAGTGGAAAAAATTTCTTTGGAAAATTTCCATTAAATCTTAATAAAAAGACTTAAATATTCCAAATTATATCTTCATTGTCAATTGGGTTTTAAGAACAAATGTTATTTAAAACACCGTTCACAATGAACCCAAAATCATCTTCCATTTAATTCCAATTTATAATTATATATTGGAAAACTTCTTTCGTCTTAATTAAAAGATTAATTCCTTTTTCAATGGGGTTTAAGAACAGTGTTATTGAAGAGACCATTCACGATAAACCCAAAATCTAATTTGATATTAAATACAATACTTTAAATAGAAATTATGTCGGCTTGTATTCAATATCAAATTCTGAAACTAACGAATATCGTATTGGGAATAACGATATTTGTATCTTCCAAATTCCTCAACAATATCTATATAATCACTGAATCCAACATCGAAATATTCCAAAGATTATTTCCATTTAAATCCTTTCCAATTCATAAGCTGGAAATTTCTGGTAATTTAAAAAACTATTTACAAATCCAATTTATTTATTTAAAAATATAGGATTATTAACTTTAATAACTAGTTCATTTGGATAAAAATTTCTTTTATCTTTTCAAAACTTAGAATTTTTCATCCAAAATCTTTCCAAATCATTTATTATGATTTTACATAATTTTTCCACATTTCAAATAATTTTATTAAGGCCCTTATTGTCGGTTTCCAACATCGTCCACCGAACTACATCCATAGCAACCATTTCCAAAACTGATTTGGATATATTTTAAAATCTAACCATTAGATTTCATATCTCGTATATTCTGTTTTCGATACGAAGCCAACGGTTCCAGTTTTAGTAGAATCCGACGGTCGGATCTCCCGTTACGTCCATTTGAAGTTAATGGTCGAAATTCGCGAACGGTCGCTACGTTGCGCGTACTATTCAGACCATTTAAATATATATAATATATTTATTTGATTTCCATTTAAAACTAATTTTATAAATCGTTTATAAACTCATTTTAAAACGTTTCAACTTCACTTTCAATTTTAAATCAAAATTGAATATTTTATATCATTATAACATTAAAATGATAATATTTTCAAAATATCTGATTTTTAAATCCATTTCCTTTTCGTATTCATAGTAAATTGAATAAAATCGATTTATAAACCCATTCGAGTTAAATTGGCATTTAACTACTTAACTCAGTGAAACACCCCACGTCCGTTAATGTCACTCACTAAGGGAATGCATTAAGTTCTGTGAAGTATTGTAGGTAAACAAACACAGAATAATTACAAGACAGATATAAATAAAGATAGCAGCGGAAATTTCAAAATTTTATTTCATACGTAAATCATAATACCGTGGTTCATAATACCATAAAACCATTACAACAAAATACTTCTGTCTTGCATAATCAGAGTACATAGGTATTAAAAGAAAACATTATTCCCCAAATAATAAGAGTAAGCCATAGTAGAGACAAAGACTCGATCCATACTTCAAAAGTAGTTCCTAGCAAGATGATATCCAAATCCTGGCTAAGCCTGAGTGTTTCCTCCCTGAGAACCTGGGGGGAACGGAAGAGAGAAGGAAAAACAAAAGGGGTCAGATATAAAGTCTGGCGAGTCTAGTTACTTTTAGGCAGTAAATAAATAAAGGTGATCATGACAGGCATAAAGTGGATAAGAGAGATCACTATACAAATGGCAGGTGTGACAAGGCAGATAAAGTAAAATGTATACATGCTTCACTAATGACTACTCTGAACTATTACTAGTGAATTTAAAATGAGATGATCCCTTCCACTATAAGCTGGTAGACTTAGGGCATACGTCCGAGTATACCCTAACTGCTACCCTAATCGATCGGCTCCCTACTCTGTAGATATACTGTGCTGGTCCCACAGTAGGGGGTATCACTTCCCTAAGGTGGCAACCCAAAATGTGCACAACCATATCTACTGGTGTCACGGTCGTCTTATCCCCCTCTTCCCGGCCCATGCACGCACATGTCCTCGGTCGGTTTGCGCCACCCATACCATACGTCTCGTTTGGATCTCTTACAATCAATCAGTAAGCGTGCCCCTTCTCCGTCTAGTACGGAGTTCCTTACTTGATACCAACTCCGGGTTACTGATTGAAATGGGTCCCACACAATATGATATAAGCTCTCCCCTTTGTCTTGTATCCCCACTAGGTTTTCTACTGACTATGTATACCCTTAGGTGTCGTTAATTACATAGCCCTATACTAGTTATGCTTACACTAAAGGGTGTATTTAATTAAATAACTTTTATTACATCATCTACCCGTTATGTATACCACTTAGGTGTCTTTAATTACATAACCTTTATTGGGTTAAGTATGTGGGCCTATATATATACACATACATATATATATATATATATATATTTATATATTACCCGTCCCCTCTAACTTACTTAACCCCCACTACCCATCCAATTTTACTTAACCCTAACTTAAGTCCATATTCATATTAAATTAAGTTAAGTAGTCCATTTCTTTACCATGTCCAATTATGATTATAATGGGCTAGACCACCCACATTAGGCCTACAACGTGTGGATGCTGGATATGCCGGTCGGGTCCAGCCAGTCTTATTCCACAGTTGGGCCTAGCCTCGTGTCTTAGCCCGATTCGTATTTGCGTACTTAGACCTCCCACATTAGGTTCAACATTAGTGGCTGATGGATATACGGTCGGGTCCGGCCAGACTTCCGCAACTAATGTAACCTAACCTCGTGTCATAAGTACAATTAAAGTTCTTAATTTTAATTACCAAATATTCTATCTTTATCTGAATTTACCTATATCATTATAGGTAATTAATTCTATGTTTACCTATGTCATTATAGGTAATTAATTCTATGTTTCCCCATTTGAATTATATGCCCATTTCATATAAATATCATATAAGCTATGCCAATTACAAATTCCCTTTTTTTCCCGTTCCTAACTAACGTATTCACACGTACTTTGGCGGCATCGAGGCTATGAAGTAGCCTCGTCATAACAATAAAAAGGCAATATGATAAGTGTGACAGTTCAACATGTTTTGGCATAAACATTAACATAATCATCATAATAAAGTGGACATCAAATTAATAACTTGTGTTTAGGCAAGCATAATGAGATTTAGATTTAATATTAGGTGCCCAATTACCTAATTATAGCATAGAAAGGGTGGTATAACAACAAGTTTAGATTCACATGTCAAGTTTACCACATATACCAATGTATCATAATATAACAAGTGAAAGGTGATTAACACCAAAGTCTAGATCCAAGCAATGTCAAATTAATGGATGTACTATCATCCTAACATGGTTACAAATCAATGTCCATATAAACGTCATATCGAATCACCACAATCAGATCTAGAAAGTTAGATCTGTATTAACAAGTTCACATGTACCACAATATAATTGTAATTCAACATTCACATAAGAAACATGGTAGAATGTCCATATATTAGATCTAGGGAAAATGACATAGTATGCTTGCATAAGTTCATGATTTACAGCATATACCCAATTCATAGTCTACCACAATTCACATTTATCTATTTAAACCTAAAAGTGACAAGAACTCATAGTGGTAGAAGAAAGAATAGATTTAGCATTTGTTGCTGTTCTAGAACCGTTCTCCTCTTTCACAATTCCTATGCTTTGATTTGCTTTAGTGTAGGCTTAGGTTGAGGCAGCATGGAGGCAAAAGAACCAGTGTAATGAAATTTAGGTTTAGGTGTGCTTATATAGATGTATTAGATTAATTAGAGCCTTTAGATTAGATTAGAGATCATCAGAACCACACAGCTCAAAGACACGTCATCCAACCAATCCCTGAAGGACACATCATCAGAACTCTCTAGAATCCTGTGCAGGTTTTTGGCTCGGCATGGGCGCACTTCCCAAGTGTGCCAGTGCATTTTTGTTCAGGTGCACTTTCCAAGTGCGCCAGTGCATTCTGTTCTATTTCCTGAATTTTCTGCCCAACTTCTATCGTCCGTAACTTTTTCATACAACATCCGTTTAATGCAAACTCGGACTCTATCTCAAGTAGAATTCCGAGACAAACACAATGGCGTAACCCGTTTTACTTAGTTATTCTTAAAAATTAATATTTCTTTAATTATCCCTTATGTAATATTTTAAAATTACGGGGTGTTACATTCTCCCTTCCCTAAAGGATTTCGTCCCCGAAATCTTCAAGTTAAGAAGAATGTATCCTACCATCCAATCATCCATCTACTCATCCATCATCCACAAGCATCCATTGTCCTTAAAAGGCTTCTAATGCTTTTATGAATATATGCAAAGGTGTGTGTATATGTCCCAACACTAATGTGAAGATCAGGCGGTTACTGATTCAGTTGACCTCCTAAATGCAATATATGTTAGTGCCATGAATCCAACATGTATGCAATTATTCCTATTATATCATATAGGCTCTACATGTATGCACACTCATATGTCCAAATGCAACATCCATATGCTAGTTCATCCATTTCCATCCATAACAGAAAAGAAAATGCAGACACGTTCATATGCAGTATGACAGTGATTGAGCGGATCTTAGTGCCTAATGTGTGTGTATATGCGTCCACAGGCAATCACTAGAAAACACTTGCATTCACTTGCATCCATCAAACATAACATGTTTCAAACACATGTTTACATCCATAGGATTCCTATCTAAAGGTCGAAAAACGCTATGGATAAGATGTACTCAAAGGACAGAAACAAGTACTGATAAGATTTAGGAAAAAGGAGTTAAGAACATACTGTCGAAAAGAAAAGGGTACGAAGCACGAATCTTATCTTCAGGTACCCAAGTCGCATCTTCTGGGTTATCTCCCCATTGAACCTTTAGCAACTTGATTTCCTTATTGCGTAGCTTCTTAATCTCTGATCCAAGAATACGGGAGGGGACCCGTCTGACTGTCGCCTCCCGTTCCACTTCGACTTCTTCTAACATTCTTGCCTCAACAACTTCCGCGGTGTCATGTAGGCACTTTCGTAGATGAGAGACACGGAAAATGTCATGAACACCGGATAAATTTTCAAGGAGCATAACTCTGTAGGCCATTTGGCCAATCCTTTCGGTTATGGGTAATGGTCCCACAAACCTAGGTGCCAACTTCCCTATTGAACCGAAGTGGACCACACTTCTCAGAGGCGATACTTTGATGAAAACTAAATCTCCCACTTCAAATTCGATGTCGGTTCTCCTCTTGTCCTCATAGGACTTTTGTCTATCTTGAGCTGTTTTCATTCGTCGTCGAATAAGGTCAAACTTCTCAGACGTTTCCCTAACCATGTCTAGCCCAGGTAACAATCTTTTTGTAGATTCCCACCAACAAGTTGGAGACCTACAAGGTCGCCCGTACAAAGCTTTGAAGGGTGCCATACCGATGTTGGCTTGATATCCATTATTATAGGCAAACTCTACTAAAGTAAGATGCTCTTCCCAAGTCCCTCCGAAGTCTAGGATACACAGCCTCAGAAGATCTTCTAGAATTCTGTTCACCCTCTCCATCTAGCCATCGGTCTGAGGATGACAAGCGATACTTAAACGCAACTATGTAGCCAATGCTTCTTGCAAACTCGTCCAAAATTCACTGGTAAAGATGGGGTCGTGATCGCTTACGATGTTAGAAGGCACTCCATGAAGACGAACTATCTCACGAACATAAATCGCTGCTAACCATGATGTCATCCTCCTGCTCTTGACTGGAATAAAGTGAGCGCTCTTAGTGAGTCTATCTACCACAACCCAGATACCGGTGTTGCCTTTCTTCGATCTAGGCAAACCATCAATAAAATCCATAGAGACACTCTCCCATTTCCACCGAGGAACCTCCAAAGGATTAAGTAAACCTCCGGGCTTCTTTTGCTCAGCTTTGACTTGTTGGCAAACTAAACATTGAGAAACAAATTCGGCCACGTCCCTCTTCATTCCAGCCCAAACGAAAACCCTCTTCATGTCCCTGTACATCTTGTCACCGCCTGGATGAATGGTCATTTTAGAATGGTGGGCTTCTTCTAGGACTGCTTTTATTAAGCTTCCTGTCTGAGAAACACAAAGCCTTCCATATCGTCGCAACCACCCCTTTTCATCTATGGCATATCTATTGAGGTGACTAGAAGTCTCCCCTCTTCTGAGCTTCCCCATAATGTCTAAAATATGTAGGTCACTTTTTTGTGCTGCTCCTATCTAGTCCATAAGGGTTGGTCGTATCTCCAAGGATGCAAACAAATCAGGAAAAACCTCAATGGAGGGTCTAAAATCAAAAGCCGAACTCGAATATCTTTCTTTCCACAAACAGAGGACTAAGGGCCATCCTCTGCCCGCTTAGTGCGTCTGCCACCACATTACCCTTGGCAGGGGTATAAGCAATCTCAAAATCATATGAAGCTAAGAACTCCATCCACCGCTGTTGCCTTAAGTTGAGATCCTTCTGTGAGAATAGATACTTGAGAGATTTATGGTCGGTGTACAGCTCGAACCTTTCTCCAAGTAAATAATGATGCCATGTTTTTAACGCAAACACTATGGCAGCTAGCTCTAGATCATGGGTAAGGTAGTTCTTTTCATGAAATCTCAACTGCCTACCCCCATAACATATCACTTTCTCTTCTTGCATTAGGGCCGCACCAAGCCCTGTACCACACGCATCAGTGTTAACAGTAAACATTTTACTTCCATTAGGTAAGGTCGAGACTGGGGCTTTTGTCAGAGCCCTCTTCAATCGTTGGAAAGCAACGTCACAGTTTATGTCCCATGACAATGTCAAATTCTTCTTTGTCAGCCTGGTGAGAGGGGCTGATACCTTTGCGAAGTTCTTAATGAACTTCCTGTAATAACCTGCCAACCCAAGAAAGCTTCTCACCTCATTTGCATTTTTAGGAATCTACTAGTCTTGTACTACAACCGCCTTCGCGGGATCTACAGATATCCCTTCTTTGGAGACTACATGCCCCATGCTTTTAGCTGATGGTCACGGAGAGTTTTCAGTACTTCTCCTAAATGTTGGGCATGCTCTTCTTCACTCTTGGAGAAGACCAAAATATCATCGACGGAGACTACGACAAATATGTTTAGGAAATCCCGGAACACCCTACTCATCAAATCAACAAAATAGGCTGGTGCATTTGTCAGCCCAAAAGGCATAACTAGCCATTCAAAGAAACCGTCTGGAGTTCTGAAAGCAGTCTTATCTATGTTGTCCTCAACCACCCTCAACTGATGGAACCCCGTAGCCAAGTCCAACTGAGAAAATACCGAGGCACCAACAAGCTGGTCAAATAAATCATCAATCCTCGGAAGTGGGTGCCTATTCTTCTTGGTGATCTTATTTAACTCTCTATAGTCAACACACAAACGAAGCGAACCATCCTCTTTAGTTGTGAATACTACTGGAGCACCCCACTCAGATATGCTATGTCTGATAAACCCTTTTTCAAGTAGCTTCCCTACTTGCTTACTCAGCTTCCTCCTTTCTCTTGGAGCCATGTGGCGCACTGGTAATGCAACTAGCTTTGCATTGGCTACCATAGATATGCGGAAGTCAATATCGCACCTAGGAGGTAAACCCCGTACCTCATCAAAGACATCAGAAAAATCCAGAACCACTGGAACATATTGCAAATCATCTATGGATGCATCTAGAGACTCTAGAAAGCTAAGCATAACCGACCCTTGGGGGTAACAAGAAACTTCGAGGGTCCTCCCATGACAAGTCAGGAGCCTAACAACCCTCCTCTCACAATCCAGAACGGCCCTATACGTAGTAAGCCAGTCCATTCCTAGAATTAACCCATAGCCCATAAACCCAAGTACATAAGCATCACATTCAAATTCGACGCCTAACACAGATAATTTCAAACCCCAACAAATCATCGATAAATGAGCCAAACCACCAATTGGGTTTGAAACAACTACGGGATCTACTACCATACTAGTAATTAAATGTAGAGATTCAACCACAGAACTAGATATAAACGAGTGTGAAGCAACTGAATCAAAAAGTGTTCTAACTGGAAAGTCTGAAAGAGAAATTAAGCTTTCTACGGAAATTTTTCTACCTCTTTCAAGAGCACTGATCACGAGAGCATGCGCCTGTCCTCCAGAAGTCCCTGCTCTTTGCCCTTGTCCCTGCGATCCCTGTTTCTTCGGACACTCCTTAGAGAAGTGTCTGACCTCTCCGCAATTAAAGCAACTGGCCTTCCTTCTCTTGCAATCTTTGATCAGGTGGCCCTCCTTTCCATAATTGTGATATTTTCTCTTACCCTTGCCTTTAACATCTTGTCCCCCTTTCTTCTGTTGTTGCTGTTGCTATGGCGGTTGCTGCCCCTTCTTGGGCCATACCTTCTTATTCTGCGATGTCCCCTCAGCTTTCACTTCCTTCTTTTCTCCCTTGTCCTCCTCATGCATTAGGGCCATATCAACTAGCCTTTCAAACGTGGCCCCCATAGGGATGTGGGACATTGCTAGCCCATTCAAAGGCTCATCAGCCCTTTGGCAAACCACAAAGCCTTTTTGTGGTGCGTATCTACCAACTCTAAACCAAACATTGCCAGTTGGTTGAACTTGTTCACATATTCCTTCACCGTCAAATTTCCGTGTTTTAGAGCTAAGAACCTCTCCATCTGAATTCTTCTCTCAGCTTGGGAAAGGAATTTCATTTCGAACCTGTGTCTAAAATCTCCCCAAGTTTCCACCGGATATCCAGCTTGGGAGACCACCCACAAAAATGAGGCTTCGTCCTTTAACAGCCAAGCAGCTAATTGGATTTTTCTTTGGTCCTCCATTTCAAAGATGATGAATAAGTCCTCAGTCTCCTTAAGCCAATTCCGGGTTTCTACGAATGTCTCTTTCCCATGGAATGGCTTCACTCCCATAGCAAGGAAGTCTTTGCAGATCTTGGCGAAGTTATCTGCTCTTGGAGGGGGAGGAGGAGGAATGACTGGTGCAGTTGGGGGAGGAACGTCTCTCTGTCCTTCGGTTGTTGTCGTGGCTTCCAAATACCTACGTAACCATCCGGGTATAGTGATGCCCTCTAGGATATTAGGGATGTTTTGTTCCCTAGACATGCTGAAAAAGGAAAAAGGAAGAAATTTGGATAAAGGACCAAAGGATACTACATATGGCCTTTTTGGGGAATATTTTTCAAAACATACTTTCCTTTTTGAAAATACTTTCTTTTAAAACCTTTTGAAAAAAATATTTTTCAAAAACTTTTATCTAATCTGGTAACCTTCAGCTCTGATACCAAGTGAAACACCCCACGTCCGTTAATGTCACTCACTAAGGGAATGCATTAAGTTCTGTGAAGTTTTATAGGTAAACAGACACAGAATAATTACAAGACAGATACAAATAAAGATAGTAGCGGAAATTTCAAAATTTTATTTCAGACGTAAATCATAATACCGTGGTTCACAATAAGATAAAACCATTACAACAAAATACTTTTGTCTTGCATAAATAGAGTACATAGGTATTAAAAAAACATTATTCCCCAAATAATAAGAGTAAGCCATAGCAGAGACAAAGACTCGAGCCATACTTCAGAAGTAGCTCCAAGAAAGATGATATCCAAATGCTGGCTAAGCCTGAGTGTTTCCTCCCTAAGAACCTAGGTTGGGGAACGGAAGAGAGAAGGAAAAACAAAAGGGGTCAGACATAAAGTCTGGCGAGTCTAGTTAATTTTAGGCAATAAATAAATAAAGGTGATCATGACAGGCATAAAGTGGATAAGAGAGATCACTATACAAATGGAAGGTGTGATAAGGCAGATAAAGTAAGATGTATACATGCTTCACTAATGACTACACTGCACTATTACTAGTATAATTTAAAATGAGATGATCCCTTCCACTATAAGCTTGTAGACTTAGGGCATACGTCCGAGTATACCCTAACCGCTACCCTAATCGATCGGCTCCCTACTCTGTAGATATCCTGTGTTGGTCCCACAGTAGAGGGTATCACTTCCCTAAAGTGGCAACCCATAATGTGCACAACCATATCTACTGCTTTGGTTTGCCCATTTCCTTTTCAGGGTACATTCTCAATCTTTTTCATTTAATCTTGAAAATCTTTCGTATCATGCTTTTACTACCTATATTTGTCTTGTTATCTTCTCAATCTTATATTGTGAACCTTAGGTAGAACCATCTGTATGTAAACATGTGATTGAAACATGTTATGGTTGATGTTTGCAAATGGTTGCAAGTGTTTGCAAGTGATTGCCAGTGGATGCATGATTCACATTAGGCACTAGATCGGCTCAATCACATTTTCATGTTGCATATGCATGAGTACTTATAATTGTACATGGATAAAACTTGTTATGCTATCACCTGGATGTTGCATATGAATGAATGTTATGTGCATTCATGTAGAGATTATAAGTCAGGTTAGGAATTTGCATACATGTTGGACTCATTACACTAACATATTTTGCATTAAGGTGGTTTACTGAATCAGTAACCGCCTGATCTTTTGCGTTAGATAAGTACATATACACACACTTACTGCATATGTTCATACAACATTAGAAATCTTTTAAGGACAATGGTTGCTCGTGGATGATGTTTTGAGTAGATGGATGTTGAATGGTAGGATACGTTCCTCCTAACTTAGAGATTCCGGGGACGAAATCCTTTAATGAAGGGAGAATGTAACAATCCGTATTTTAATAACATGTTATAACCATAAATCAAAGCAGAATTAATTTTTAATCTAAGAATCAAGGGAAACGGGTTGCGCCGTTATGTTCGTCTCGAAATTCTGCTTGGAAACGAGTCCGAGTTTTCGAGAATCGAAGTCCATATGACCAAGTTATGGCCCTCCAAAGTTTCAGAAATTTTCAGAGTTCAAAACAGTTCCAATTCGAATTCAAAAATTCGAATTTAAACCCAGAACAGACTGGGCGGGAAATTTCCCGCCCAGGACCAGGTCGACTGGGGGGTCGACCCTAGAGTCGACCTGCCCAGGCCAGGTCGACCACAGAGTCGACCTTCGTGTCGACCTGGGTGTCGACCTGGTACCCCGACCCATTTTTGAACTAGATGTTTCTGGTCTCGTTGCCTGTCCAGATTCAGTTCCCTGACTCTATATAAACAGTCCCCTAGCCCCTTCTCTCTACACATTCTCTCTGGCCTTATGCTGCTCAAATTCCGGTTGAAAAGATAGAGAAAAGGGAGCTATTTCTTCTTCGTCAAGACTTCGATTAGAGCTTTGCTAATTGGGGGATTTATAGAGCTTCTACATCGTTTCTTTAATCTCTAATTCTCTAACCTCGATCTGTAAGCCCCAGTTACTTTTAGATCTAAACTCTAAATTTAATGTGAACATGTTGTAAATTGTAATTGAACCTAAGTGATGATTATCTTAGATCTATTATTATAAATCTTGGATCTAGCATTGTATACTTTGGATCTGTTATTGTTCATATTGGATCTATTATTGCCACCTTGAAGCTAGTACCGTTCATCTTGAATCTTGACTTGTGGAAATGTTATATGAAATTGATTTGGGGCTTATATATGTTGTAGATCCAAAAAACCCTCATGACCTTTATCTTAACATGCCTGTGATGTTTAAACTATTATTGGGGTTGTTATCTTATATTGCCTTGTCTATCACCCTATTTTGCTAAGTTTGATATTTGAGATCATATTTCATATGCCAGTAATGCTATAATCATCATGCTTAACTTGTAATCACCTTTTCCACCTTATGCCTATCCTTTTTGTGTTATTCCCTATTTTTATATATTGTATTGGTTCGAATTCACGTGCGTTGGTAATATGTTTTGGGTAGATTAGGCAAACCTGAATTGGCTATGAATTTGACATGAATTTGACATGAAAACTTGACATTAAATTATACTTGAAAACTTGAACATGGACATGACAATTAGATTAACTGGAAAATGGCCAACTCGAGGTTGGGTTGAGTTTGCAGTGTAAATCTGCCCGGAACCGCACGACGAATCCAGTAACTGCGAACAATAGGATCCAATGTGGGTAGTTGGTCATATCGCGCTTAAAACCCGAGGTTAGACTAGGTTGTGGTGTAAATCTGGCCAGAACCGCCCGACGAATCCAGTTACCACAAGGACTAGTCTAATGTGAGAGGTTGGGGTGCATTAATGAATTAATGCCACAGGATAGGGTTAAGTCATGAACCACTTGAATATACTTAACCCATTTGGTACGATGATTGATAGGGTTAAGTCATGAACCACTTGAATACACTTAACCAACTTGATACATGATTGGATACGGTTAAGTCACGAATTTGAATGACAACACTTAACCCATTAGAAACCCTAGTTACGCGGTCCTTTTCAGCAGTAACCCACTTAGACGTATCACGATACCCTGGGACTAGGCAGGGTAGGGCATGATTACTGCACTGATTGTAAGCGACCAGAACAACGGCTGAGTTGGTGCGCCATTGTAGGTTCAGACGGACTATGGTCGTGCACTTAGTCCGGAATTGAAAAAGCAGGCATTGGGCACCCGTAGGTTATATTGTGCATGCTTGATTCGTGTCGGTGGTTGGCACCCTAGGGCTTGATACACCCTATGGTGGACCTGGCACATATGACTACACTTCATGATAGGGCCGTATGACATAGAAACATGACGAGCTAGAACTTGTAGGGAGCCGATCGATTAGTAGATCGTTCTGTAGGACCCCGAATTGGGTCATTTCATGATATTGGACCAAGGGATCATTTCATGGTTAATACTTGACATGGGTTAGAACACTAGTTTATTGGTGCAGCGAAATATTGAATATGCGATGCTAGACTTGACTTATCTTGTTACCTCAGTTATCATAACTATGCTGTTATTATCCTTATATTTAATTCCAGTTTTCTCATGTCATGTTAACTTCACTAGCTTATATACTGAAAGTCACTAGGACTTACCAGTCTTTTCGACTGACCCTTTTTCTTTCTCCCCTCTTTCTTTTGTTCCCCCCAAGGTTCTCAGGGAGGAAACTCTAGCTCATAGCTTGGATTTAGCTTGCTTTCTGACAGCTCATGTACGGTTTGGTCTTGAGCTATGCTATGGCTGCACTACTGCTATTTTGGTGGATAATTTACTGTTGTTATTTTGAGTTTATGCTTCTTTATTTTGAACTTGATGTAATGGAATAATTTGTACTTTGGATATATGAGGTTTTGACTCTTTCCACGAAAGTAATGAAATTTGGTTTTTAATTTCTACCGCTGCTTTATTTATGTTCTGTCTTGTGATATCTCTGTGTATGCTTACCTAGTTAATACTCCTCCAAAACTAGTGCATTCCCTTTTGTGAGTGTCCCTAGCGGAGGTGAGGTGTTACATTTGGTATCAGAGCAGAAGGTTACCAGATTGGGCAAAAGTTAAAAAAAACCTTCTGAAACTATTTTTAAAATCATTTATAAAGAAGCATTTTTCAAGAAACGTTTTAAAGTTATTTTTAAAGAAAAGTCTATTCCCCAAAAGCCATTAGCACTTTCCTTCGTTTCCTCATTTGAATCTTTTTCTTTTCGTTTTTCAGCATGGCTGACCTTAATCTTCCTGAGGAAGTACCCATACCCGGATGGTTCCGAAGGTACTTGGAAGCCAGGGCCAACGGCGCGGGCCCTGCAGACATCCCTCCTCCTCCTCCCCCAGTGGCCGCGGTTCCTCCTCCTCCTCCTCCCGGTACCTCCTTCGCCAAAATATGCAAAGACTTTATAGGAATGGGCGGCTAGAACTTTGTAGGAACTGAAACCTTCGTTCAGGCACGTAACTGGCTTAAGGAGACTGAAGACATGTTCGTTATCTTCGATATGGAGGATCATAGGAAAGTTCAGTTGGTAGCATGGTTGTTGAAAGAGGAAGCTGCATTTTGGTGGGAAGTCACCAACGCTACCAAGCCAATTGATACTTGGGCAGACTTTAGAGAGAGATTTGGGCTTAAATTCGTATCGACAGCGGAAGAGAACCTTCAGATGGAGAGGTTCCTAGCACTCAAGCAAGGGGACATGTTTGTTAGGGAGTATGTGAATAGGTTTAATCAGCTTGCTCGGTTTGGTTTGGACTTGGTCAACACGGCCCAGTAAAAGGCTGTACGCTTTGCTCGAGGGTTGAATGAGCCACTACACAGTTCGGCCATAACCATATACCCATGGGGGCGACCTTTGAAAGCTTGGTGGATATGGCCCTACTTCATGAGGAAGACAAGAATAGCAAGAAGGAGGTTAAGCCTAGTGAGACTTAGAACAAGAAGGTTGACTTCAAGAAGGGAGGCAACAAGAATAACAAGGGCAGCAACAACAATAATGCTAACAAACCACATGAGACGAGGAAGTGCAACTTTTGTTGTATCACAGGACATCTAGCTAAAGACTGTAGAAGGAAGAAGAGAAAGTTGGGTGAATGCTTTCATTGTGGGGATACTGGACACATCAGCATGAATTGCCCTAAAAGCAAGGGCAAGGGCAAGGGCAGACCCAGCGAGCAGGACCTTCTGGAGGGCAGTTGCAGGCTCTCAACACCACTCTAGCTCTGGACCGAGGTAGTAATATTTCTGTAGAAAGCCTTGTTTACATTTCTGAATTTCCTGTTCGAACCTTACTTGACTCTGGCGCATCACATACTTTAATCTCTTCTGATTTTGTTGAAAATCTGCACCTAAGTACTAGTCTAGTTGATGATTCCGTTAGTGTTTCAAATCCGATTGGGGGCTCCGCCCATTTATCTATGATTTGTGTTGATTTGAGGATTTCTATCTTAAGCGTAGAATTCACGTGTAATGCTTATGTTCTCGGATTCATGGGATATGGTTTAATTCTGGGCATGGATTGGCTGTCCAATTATGGAGCCATTCTTGATTGTGAACGAAGGGTAGTGAGACTCATGACTCACCTTGGTAATACCCTTGAACTTTCTTGTAACCCAAAGGGTCTGGTCATGTTATGTTATCTTGAATCTCTTGACTCGTCTGTCGACAATCTGCACTCCGTGAGAGTGGTCCGAGAATATCCAGATATCTTTGATGAGGTGAAGGGGTTACCCCCTAAACGCGAGATAGACTTCCGAATTTATCTTGTTGATAATGCCAAGCCAGTTTTATTGCCCGTTAGGCATATGGCCCTGCGAAAAAGAAGAGAGCTCAGTAAACAAGTCAATGAGTTGTTTGAGAAAAATTTCATAAGGCGAAGTATTTCTGAATGGGGTGCTCCGGTGGTATTCGCTACTAAGGCGGATGGTTCGCTTCGTCTGTGCGTAGATTATCGTGAGTTAAACAAGCTGACAAAGAAGAATAGGCACCCACTACCGAGAATCGACGATCTTTTTGACCAGCTTGTAGGAGCGTCTGTTTTCTCTCAACTCGATCTAGCCACATGATTCCATCAGCTCAGAGTGGCTGAGGATAGCATTGACAAAACTGCGTTTAGGACTCCAGATGGGTTCTTCGAATGGCTCGTCACGCCGTTTGGATTAACGAATGCACCCGCGTACTTTGTAGATTTGATGAGTAGGGTGTTTCGGGAGTTCCTTAACAAATTCGTGGTGGTTTTCGTGGACGATATCTTAATCTTCTCAAAAGATGAAGAAGAGCATGCTAGACACCTCAAGGAAGTCATGGATACGCTTAGAGCACACCAGTTAAAGGCCAAGTTCTCCAAATGCCATTTTTAGAGGAAGGAAGTTCGGTTTCTTGGGCATGTAGTTTCTAAGCAAGGTAAAGCTGTGGACCCGCAAAGGTAGTTGCGGTGCAAGACTGGAAAATTCCTAAGAATGCAATGGAGGTGAGAAGTTTTCTCAGTTTAGCGGGCTACTACAGGAAGTTCATTAAGGAATTCGTTAAGGTTTCAGCCCCTCTTACAAAGTTAACAAAGAAGAACCTAGCTTTTGCACGGGACATAGAATGTGACGTTTCTTTTCAAAGGCTTAAAAGAGCCCTTACCACAGCTCCAGTTCTGGCATTACCCGATGGAGGCAAGATGTTTACGGTGTACACAGATGCGTGCGGCACGGGATTAGGCGCTGCCCTAATGCAAGATGGGAGAGTGATATGCTACGGGGGTAGACAACTTAAAGTTCATGAGAAAAACTATCCCACACATGACTTGGAGTTGGCCGCAATTGTTTTTGCACTTAAAGCTTGGCGCCACTATCTTCTAGGTGAAAAGTTCGAGCTGTACATCGATCACAAATCACTTAAATACCTCTTTTCGCAGAAAGATTTGAATCTGAGACAACAGCAGTGGATGGAATTCTTGGCGTCATATGACTTCGATATAGCTTATACCCCTGGCCAGGGTAACGTGGTGGCGGTCACGCTAAGTAGAAAAAGGTTAACTTTGAGCCCCTTGTTTGTAGAAAGGAAAAGTCTAGAGTTTATAGCAACCTTTGATTTTGCACCTGCTGTTGAGTCATTGACTGCTTCGCTAGCATCTCTTGAGCTAAGGCCTACACTCCTAGACCAAGTAGGGACTTCACAGAAGGAAGACCCGCAGATTGTCGAGATTATGGACAAGCTGATTAGTGGTGAGACGTCAAGTCACCTCGGTAGGTATGCCATAGATGACAAGGGATGGCTAAGGCGCGATGGGAGGCTATGTGTCCCACAAGTGGGAGACTTAGTAAATAAAGTTCTCGAAGAGGCGCATCACTCGAAGATGACCATACATCCCGGAGGAGATAAAATGTACAGGGATATGAAGCGCATTTTCTTTTGGGTTGGAATGAAGAGGGACGTGGCAGAGTTCGTTTCGAAGTGCATGGTGTGCCAACAAGTAAAGGCAGAGTCGAAGAAGCCCAGTGGGCTATTACATCCTTTGGAGGTTCCGCAATGGAAATGGGAGACTATCTCGATGGATTTCGTGGATGGACTGCCTAGGTCAAGGAAGGGAAATACTAGCATATGGGTCATAGTTGATAGACTCACGAAAATGCTCACTTCATTCCAGTGAAAAGCAAGAGGACCGCATCATGGCTAGCGTCTGTTTACCTTCGAGAGATAGTACGGTTGCACGGGGTTCCTTCTAGTATAGTTAGTGATTGTGATCTGATTTTCACTAGCCAGTTTTGGAATAGTTTGCAAGCAGCAATGGGTACACGACTGAGTTTAAGTACGGCCTATCACCCACAGACGGATGGTCAAACCGAAAGGGTAAATAGGGTACTAAAGGATCTTCTGAGGCTATATATTCTTGACTTTAGTGGTACTTGGGAAGTCCATCTTCCTCTCGTGGAGTTTGCATATAATAATAGTTACCAAGCTAGCATCGGAATGGCACCGTTCGAAGCCCTGTATGGAAGACCGTACAAGTCACCAACTTGTTGGTGGGAGACGACAGACAGACTTATACTTGGGCCCGACATGATAAGGAACACTTCTGAGAAAGTTGAGTTGATACGAAGACGGATGAAAGCAGCCCAAGATAGACAGAAATCTTATGCAGACAAGAGAAGGACAGACCTAGAGTTCGAAATCGTAGATATGGTTTTAACAAAAGTTTCTACTTTACGTAATGTGGTTCGTTTTGGAGCAATTGGGAAGCTAGCACCAAGGTTCATAGGACCATTCCCTATCACTGAGAGGATTGGGCAGATGGCCTATAAGGTAGAATTACCCGAGAGGCTGGCTGGAGTACACAATGTCTTTCACGTCTCGCATCTCCGAAAGTGCTTACATGAATCAGCCGAAGTGGTTGAGCCATGCATCCTTGAAGGCGTAGAAGTGGAGAAAGAAGCAACTTTGAGGCGAGTTCCTATTCGTAGCTTAGGAATAGAGATCAAAAAGCTAAGGAATCAAGAAGTCAAGCTAGTCAAAGTACAGTGGAGCGAAGCCCAAGAAGACGGAACTTGGGAAACCGAAGAGAAGATACACGCGCTTTACCCATTTCTTTTTTAGGGTACATTCTCGATCTTTTTCCTTTAAGCTTGAAAATCTTTTGTATCATGTTTTTACTACCTATGTTTGTCTTGTTATCTTCTCGACCTTATCTTGAGAACCTTAGGTAGAACCATATGGATGTAAACATGTGATTGAAGCATGTTATGGTTGATGTTTGCAAATGGTTGCAAGTGTTTGCTAGTGATTGCCAGTGGATGCATGACACACATTAGGCACTAGATCGGCTCAGTCACATTTTCATGTTGCATATGCATGAGTGCTTATACATGTACATGGATAAAACTTGTTATGCTATCACTTGGATGTTGCATATGAATGAATGTTATGTGCACTCATGTAGAGATTATAAATCATGTTAGGAATTTGCATACATGTTGGACTCATTACACTAACATATTTTGCATTAAGGAGGTTTACTGAATCAGTAACCGCCTGATCTTTTGCATTAGATAAGTACATATACACACACTTACTGCATATGTTCATACAACATCAGAAATCTTTTAAGGACAATGGTTGCTCGTGGATGATGATTTGAGTAGATGGATGTTGTATTGTAGGATACGTTCCTCCTAACTTAGAGATTTCGAGGACGAAATCCTTTAAGGAAGGGAGAGTGTAGCAATCCGTATTTTAATAACATGTTATAACCATAAATTAAGGCAAAATTAATTTTTAATTTAAGAATCAAGGGAAACGGGTTGCGCCGTTACGTTCGTCTCGAAATTCTTCTTCGAAATGAGTCCGAGTTTTCGAGAATCGGAGTTCGTATGACCAAGTTATGGCCCTCCAAAGTTTCAGAAATTTTCAGAGTTCAAAACAGTTCCAATTCGAATTTAAAAATTCGAATTTAAACCCAGAACAGACTGGGCGGGAAATTTCCCGCCCAGGACCAGGTCGACTGGGGGGTCGACCCTAGAGTCGACCTGCCCAGGCCAGGTCGACCACAGAGTCGACCTTAGTGTCGACCTGGGTGTCGACCTGGTACCCCGACCCATTTTTGAACCAGATGTTTCTGGTCTCGTTGCCTGTCCATATTCAGTTCCCTGACCCTATATAAACTGCCCCCTAGCCCCTTCTCTCTACACATTCTCTCTGGCCTTATGCTTCTCAAATTCTGGTTGAAAAGATAGAGAAAAGGGAGCTATTTCTTCTTCGTCAAGACTTCATTTAGAGCTTTGTAATTGGGGGATTTCTAGAGCTTCTACATCGTTTCTTTAATCTCTAATTCTCTAACCACGATCTATAAGCCCCAGTTACTTTTAGATCTAAACTCTAAATTTAATGTGAACATGTCGTCAATTGTAATTGAACCTAAGTGACGATTATCTTAGATCTATTATTATAAATCTTGGATCTAGCATTGTATACTTTGGATCTGTTATTGTTCATATTGGATCTATTATTGCCACCTTGAACCTAGTACCATTCATCTTGAATCTTGACTTGTGGAAATGTTATATGAAATTGATTTGGGGCTTATATATGTTGTAGATCCAAAAACACCTCATGACCTTTATCTTAACATGCCTGTGATGTTGAAACTATTATTGGGTTTGTTATCTTATATTGCCATGTCTATCACGCTATTTTGCTAAGTTTGATATTTGAGATCCTATTTCATATGCCAGTAATGTTATAATCATCATGCTTAACTTGTAATCACCTTTGCCACCTTATGCCTATCCTTTTTGTGTTATTCCCTATTTTGATATAATGTATTGGTTCGAATTCACGTGCGTTGGGAATACGTTTTGGCTAGATTAGGCAAACCTGAATTTGGCTACGAATTTGACATAATATGACATGAAATTATACTTGAAAACTTGAACATGGACATGACAATTAGATAAACTGGAAAATGGCCAACTCGAGGTTGGGTTGAGTTTGTAGTGTAAATCTGCCCGGAACCGCCCGACGAATCCAGTAACTGCGAACCATAGGATCCAATGTGGGTAGTTGGTCATATCGCGCTTAAAACCCGAGGTTAGACTAGGTTGTGTTGTAAATCTGCCCGGAACTGCCCGACGAATTCAGTTACCACAACGACCAGTCCAATGTGAGAGGTTAGGGTGCATTAATGAATTAATGCCACAGGATAGGGTTAAGTCATGAACCACTTGAATATACTTAACCCATTTGACACGATGATTGATAGGGTTAAGTCATGAACTACTTGAATATACTTAACCAACTTGATACATGATTGGATAGGGTTAGGTCAAGAATTTGAATGACAACACTTAACCTATTAGAAACCCTAGTTACGAAGTCCTTTTCAGCAGTAACCCACTTAGACGTATCACGATACCCTGGGACTAGGCAGGGTGGGGCACGATTACTGGGCTGATTGTAAGCGACTAGAACAACGGCTGAGTTGGTGCGCCATTGTAGGTTCAGACAGACTATGGCCGTGCACTTAGTCCGGAATTAAAAAAGCAGACATTGGGCACCCGTAGGTTTATATTGTGCGTGCTTGATTCGTGTCGGTGGTTGGCACCTTAGGGCTTGATACACCCTATGGTGGGCCTAGCACAGATGACTACACTTCATGATATGGCTGTATGACACAGAAACATGACGAGCTAGAACTTGTAGGGAGCCGATCGATTAGTAGATTATTTTGTAGGACCCCGAATTGGTTCATTTCATGATATTGGGCCAAGGGATCATTTCATGGTTAATACTTGACATGGGTTAGAACATTAGTACATTTGGTGCAGCGAAATCTTGAATATGCGATGCTAGACTTGACTTATCTTGTTACCTCAGTTATAATAACTATCTTGTTATTATCCTTATGTTTAATTCCAGTTTTCACATGTCATGTTAACTTTACTAGTTTATATACTGAAAGTCACTAGGACTTACCAGTCTTTTCGACTGACCCTTTTTCTTTCGCCCCTTTTTCTTTCGTTCCCCCCCCCCCAAGGTTTTCAGGGAGGAAACTCTAGCTCTTAGCTTGGATTTAGCTTGCTTTCTGACAGCTCATGTACGGTTTGGTCTTGAGCTATGCTATGGCTGCACTACTGCTATTTTGAGGTATAATTTACTGTTGTTATTTTGAGTTTATGCTTCTTTATTTTGAACTTGATGTAATGGAATAATTTGTAGTTTGGATATATGAGGTTTTAACTCTTTCCACGAAAGTAATGAAATTTGGTTTTTAATTTCTACCACTGCTTTATTTATGTTCTGCCTTGTGATATCTCTGTGTATGCTTACCTAGATAATACTCCTCTAAAACTAGTGCATTCCCTTTTGAGAGTGTCCCTAGCGGAGGTGGGGTGTTATAGTTTTGATTAGTTTTCATCAAAATTAAAATATAAATTAATATAACATTCAATATTGAATTCCAACGTACATTTTAATTTACCGGGGCCACATACTGACTCCAAAAATTATGGAAATTGAAATCTAGCTATGTTTTGATGATACTGTCCTAACAAAATTCATTTCGTTGAATTTGGGGACCGTTTGAAAAATGGCCATTTTCTAGTCGATTAAATTTAAACTAAAATTAAAAAATACATTTAAATTTACCACGCTCACATATTAATTATAAAAATTATGAAATTTGAAACTTAATAATAATTTGACATTCCGGATCCAACAAAAGTGGTTTCTTCGAAAACGGAGGTCATTGGAAAAATGGCTATTTTTAAGGGCTATACATAATTAAATATATATATATATAAATTCTATAGCGATTATTCTAAATTTTAAACTGGATATAACTTACAATCTATAAAGTGAAATCCCAGTTTCTTACATTCATTAGAAAATTACAGTTCAAATATTCCAATGTTTCTTGTTTCATTAAATTCTGACTTATATTGAATTCTGTATATTCAATTGAAGTTTAAAATCGAATTTTCAAACTACCGTGCCATTTCAGGCTTGTTTTACAATTAAAATAAATTTATACCTTCTAACTTCGATTTAAATAAATTTTTAGTTGTTATTATTTAAAATAAATCATTTTAAATATTCAAAACCCATTAAAATATCTAAAATTAAAATTTTAAATTGGTTCAGAAATTCCGGGTTGTTACAAAAAGTTTGGATTGTAATAACACAACTTAGTTTGTTCTATACAGAGCTTTATTCTACTACATTGAAAATTGATCGTCTACGTAAACTAGAGGAAGAAATCCCCACTTTGCTCTGCAAACTGGAAAAAATATTTCCTTTAGGTTTTTTCAATGTTATGGAGGATTTACCTATTCATCTTTCGAAAGAAGCACGTCTTCGAGGTCCTGTGCAATACAGATGGATGTATCCTTTTGAATGGTATATTAATATTTAGTTAATTAAATATTGGTTAATGAAATGTACAAAAAAATAATTTTCAACTATTCTAAACTGGAAATTTGGTTCCAGCGATAGTATTTTATATGGTATTTTTTCCAGGCCATTCATTTAAAAAATTAAGTTTCATCCATGTATATATACTACTGCGCCTTTTTCCTTTCCTTTCGAGATCAAATATCTTTGTCGATAAAAATTTTACTTCTATTTTCGATTCGATTCACATTATTTTGATTCAAACTGGTGTGTTGATTTATCAAATCACTGTGTAATTTCAATTCAAGTACATTCGAATCGATTTCGATTCAAAGTTTTCGATTTCAGGTAATGTCACATTATTAATTTTAATATTAGATTTTAACGTCAGATTAATTGTGGAAAACCTGCGATTTTTAGGAAATTTGTTTTAGTTTATCAGTTCTTTTCGGATTATAAGATTTTAACGATAGATTCATTTTGATTGTTTGGTACACATTATTTTTTTTGGTTGGTTGTTTCTGATTTGGTTGTAGTAACATGGATATGGATATTGCAAATGGTTAGATGTACATATAATTTTTTTTCTTTCTATTGTTAATTTAATTTTTGTGTAATGATAAACTTTTTTTTTTGTTTTTTTACAGTAGTGTTCCAATTAATGTTCCATGTGAAATCACAATATTCACCACATATTTATTGAAATTGTCACAACGTTGAACAATAATAATATTGTAAGAAAAATGCAGGAATTAAACATAAATTCTGATGGATTCATAATGCATGAACTGCCATTTTCAGAAATTAACAAGTTTTCAAGTTGCTACCGGAGGGAAAATCGCTCGTTGTCTGCTTCGACTCTGACAATGTTAAGTTATTATTTTAGGGTCGTGTTTATTTGTTCTGACATGTTATTTGTATGTACTGAATAGTTGAAATGTATAGTGTCTTTGTTATAAAATAGTGCGTACATTGGATTGTTTATATTATAAAAAAAATCTGGGCGATGCATGAATAAAACAGTTGCTTGGAGAATAAAACAGTCGCTTCCAAGCAATTAGAAAATTTGAAAAATAATACTAAGATTTTATTGTACTTAATGTTATTCGAGGCGACGTGAATGCGAAAAATAACTGATTTTGTAAGACTTAATTCTACTCGAGCCAATATGAGTGATCTGATGTGAAAACAAAAAAATGTATGCATTAGCTTTACTACATATAAACGAAAAGAACTGATATTTAGATTTCTACAAAAAAAATCAAAAGTACATATAAAGATTACTGGAACCAAATTTCCTGTTATTGTTTTTTGATTTGGTTGTAGTAACATGAATATGGTCAGTGGTACACGTAATTTTTTCTTTCTTGCTATTGTTAATCTAATTTTTATGTAATGATAAATAGTTTTATCTTTCTTTCTTTCTTACAGTAGTGTTCCAACTGACGTTCCAAGTGTTTTGGATGTCATCGATTTTAAGAAAAACAACTTTGGTATTAGGCGTTCTCCGGATTCTATCATTTCTCATGAGAAATAACGTATGTATGTTGCATAGTTGAAATATCAGGTTGTGAAGTGTAAAGTCATGCTATTTAGTATATTTCAATTTTGTTGTTTAAAAAGATAAATTGTTTTATCCTTATTTTTTACTTTTTATTCTAGTTTACTTATTTGATCAATTTTCCACATTTGATGTATGATATGTCTGCAGTTGTGTATACTGCGAAAAATGATAAAAGATTTTATCATTTTATGTTGTTTTTATTTAACTTAGTGAATTGAATTTATATATTTTATGTATATTAGATTTGTTTTTATTGTTCACATATATGTACCATATATTGTTTATCTATTGTTTTTAATGTTTTGCGACAAATATTTAAAATTTCGGTTATATGGTTTTATAAAATGATAATTCATTTTATGTTTAGTACGAATCTTTCTCTGGCTCTTTTTTTATGCAAGTTGTTAGTTTTTACATGTTTAGGATTACTTTGGTTGCGTTATTATATACTGTTACATTTTTGTTAGTTCTTACATTTTTCTTTGACTGCATTATTGTATATTGTTCATACTTTTCCACTATTTCAATGCACTGCCAGGGATGTTTAAAAAAAAGACAAAGGTCGTTAATTCATCAAACTTTTATTATCCAGTGGGTAGAAATACATATTGGAAGAATGAATAAGTGTTTGAGGCACACTAAGTCCCACATTGGGAAACTTATGCCTTAATTCAGTACATATACAAAAGCTTGTTATGTTATATCAAAAGAAAGAGGAAGAGAGAGAGAGGCAATGGGATAGCATGAACAAAGCATGTATATCTTTCATATTAAATTAAAAAGGTCAAAAATAAGGACCTTGGGCTTATGGCTCTTGGGGTCTCGTGATCGTATAAGGGCCTGTGAATGCCGCCAGGACTGCTTGCGCTGTTCATACGGCAATTTTTTGAATACAGCCGCGCAAATACCAACGGAAATAATTGTTGGTAAAGGGTCGCAACCTTTCAACAGTCATTACCATTGCAATTCGAACAATGGCACCCCTTCACAAATAGATGTCTCTTCCTGGCTATATAAAGGGTTGCGGAAATCAAATCAAATCATCTATTTTGTTGCTATTCTTCTTTTCTCCTCCGCATATTCTGTTTTTGCAAAATACTTTCTTGAGTTCGTCAAACTCTGCACTGTAGCGCATCAGTACAGAGTGCGGTCTGTTCTACCTTGGGAGGCGAATTGCTAATGGATCTCTAAAAACTTTGGACCCGATTTCTATGCATACATGATAGAAAATGATCCTCTAACCTATCAACAAGCAATGTCATCTCCAGATGCTCCTTACTAGAAGGAAGCTGTTAATAATGAAATAGAATCCATTTTGCAAAACCGTACATGGGAACTAGTGGATCTAACTAAAGGATCAAAACCATTAGGATATAAATGGATATTTAAGGAAAAACTCAAGGCTGATGGCTCAATAGATAAATATAAAGCTATTATATTAGTCAAAGGATTCAGACAGAAAGAAGATCTGGATTATTTTGACACTTACTCACTAGTAACTAGAATAACATCCATTAGGATGCTTATTGCAATCGCCTCTATACTAAATTTGGAAATACACCAAATGGATGTAAAAACAGCATTTTTGAATGTTGAGTTAGAGGAAGAAATATATATGCTACAACCTGAAGGGTTTGTAAGCCCAGGAAATGAAAACAAAGTGTGTATGTTGGTGAAATCACTTTATGGTCTTAAACAAGCACCAAAACAATGGCATGAGAAATTTGATGAAACAATGTTATCAAATGGGTTCGAAATAAATGAATCAGATAAATGTGTTTATATAAAATACACACATATTGGATATGTCATTGTATGTCTCTATGTTGATGACTTATTGATCCTAGGAAATAATAAGGCCATAATAACATCAACAAAAGATATGTTATCCTCTAGATTCGATATGAAAGACCTAGGACTGGCTGATATAATATTGGGTGTCAAAATTGTGAGAACACCACAGGGATATGCATTATCCCAATCACATTGCATAACCAAGATACTCGAAAAATTCAAGCAATATAATATAACTATTGCAAATTCGCCAGTAGATATGAACCAAAATTGGGTTAAGGACACTGGTGATAGTATATATCAACTTGAATACTCTCGTATATTAGGAAGTGTCATGTATGTAATGAACTGCACAAGACCGTATATCGCATATGCTGTAAGTAAGCTAAGTAGAATTACCAGCAATCCTGGTAAACATCATTGGAAAGCGATAATAAGAGTTCTTGGATATCTAAGATATACACAGAACTTTGGTTTGCATTATACAAATTATACTTCAGTAGTGGAAGGTTACTGTGACGCAAACTGTATAACTAGGTCACATTATACTAAATCCACAAGTGGATACGTATTCACATTAGGAAATGGAGCAATTTCATGGAAATCATCCAAGCAGACTTGCATAACAAGATCAAAAATGGAATCAGAATTTATTGCACTAGATAAAGCTGCAGAAGAAGCAGACTGGCTTCGAAATTTTCTGGAAGACATTCCAAATTGGAGCAAACCCATGCCTCCAATATGTATACATTGTGATTGTCAATCAGCTATTGGAAGAGCTAACAGTACACTATACAATGGTAAATCTAAGCATATTCGTCGTAGACATAAAACAGTAAGACAGCTTCTCTCTAGTGGAGTTATCACTATAGACTATATACGGTCAAAAGATAAGATAGTGGATCCACTAATAAAAGGCTTGCCAAGAGAGAAAGTTCAAATCTTATCGAAGGGAATGGAACTAAGGCAAAAAGATTAAAAGTTTTTCTAAAATGGAAACCCTACCTAGTTGACTGGAGATCCCAAGATCTAGATTCAAAGGGACAACTAAGTTCAAGAAAAATTTGAAAGCACTGTTACCCACTAACCATTCCGATGATAAGTCAGTGCATTAATTTGGAGAATAGGATAAGTACTAATACTTTTAATGATCTCTATACTTAATAAATACTAAAGAACCAAGTGGGAAATTAAGAATTTCCTTTATAGAATCACCCATGTAAGCACGAAGGCGCTGCTTCAAAGAGAATTATGAGGCCAAATTCTCCAAGCACTTATGAGACCAAACTGGTGTTCATGGCAAATACGAACACAAACAGAGAACTAAGAGGTTAAGAAACATTTATCATGTGTTATCTTTATAAACTTACACAAAAGGCTTACAGTTCAAAGATAATCTAGTCCACTGATTCGCCAGTAGCTTATAACGATAAAACACTAGGAAAAGTTTAAGGCCATTGTGCTACTTTTACCGATATGATAAATGTTACTCAAAATTTCAAAAACAGATTAGACAACCACTCATTCATGTGGGGGATTATTGGAAGAATGAATCAGATTTTGAGGCACACAAAGTCCCACATCGGGAAAACTTGTGCCTTAATTCACTACATATACAAAAGCTTGTTATGTCATATCAAAAGAAAGAGGAAGAGAGAGAGGCAATGGGATAGCATGAACAAAGCATGCATATCTTTCATATTAAATTAAAAAGGTCAAAGATAAGGGCCTTGGGCTTTGGGGCTCTTGGGGTCTCGTGATCGTATAAGGGCCTCTTAATGCCGCCAGGCCTGCTTGCGCTGTTCAAACGGTTATTTTTTGAATACAGCCGTGTAAATACCAACGGAAATGACTGTTGATAAAGGGTCGCAACCTTTCCAATAATCGTTACCATTGCAATTCGAATAGTGGCACCCCTTCGCAACTAGATGTCTCTTCCTGGCTATATAAAGGGCTGCGGAAATCAAATCAAATCATCTTTTTCGTTGCTCTTCTTCTTTTCTCCTCGGCATATTCTGTTTTTGCAAAATACTTTCTTGAGTTCGTTAAACTCTGCACTGTAGCGCATCCGTACAGAGTGCGGCCCGTTCTACCTTGGGAGGTGAATTGCTAATCATCTCCTATGCGCCTATGGGGGAGCAATATCGCTTTAAGGGAACAATACACACTACTGGGCTCGGAAAGACAACACACATGCGGATTGTACACATACGGTACTGCTTTGGTTTCTTCATTCACTCTTCTTCTTCACATTAGCGAATTATCATTGCCGATTGTGCATATCATACTTGTTGTTTGCCATATTATCTGCATTGCAGATCTGATATACTTAGACTAACAGTCTTAAAGCGACATTGTTTGTTTTTTCTATGTAATTTTTGTTGCTTTCAGACAATGGCTCAGGAAAGCAAAAGTTCGGCAAGTAAACCTATTGTCACCGCACCACCAACAGGACCATTAGTTACTCCGACTGTCACTTTCTCGCATGGAGAACGGCTGGAAAAATTCACCGGTGTTGACTTCAAACAATGGCAGCAAAAGATGTTGTTCAACCTCACCACTTTGGGATTGGCAAATTTCCTTACAGAGGATCCTCCAAAAGTCAATGAATTGGAGCCTGACGCTACAAAAGTCGAGGCACTCACTGCTTGGAAAAGTTCTGACTTCATATGCAAAAATTGCATATTGAACGAACTGGATAACAGTCTGTACAATGTGTATTGTACAATGAAGACATTGAAGGAACTTTGGATATCTCTGGATAAAAAGTACAAGATGGAAGATGCTGGCATGATGAAATTCATCGTCGGTAAATTTCTAGGCATTAAAATGATGGACTCCAAGACAGTGATTAGCCAAATTCAGGAGTTGCAGGTTATTATACATGAAATACATGATGAAGGAATGTCTCTCAGCAAATCATTTCAAGTGGCGGCTGCAATAGAGAAATTGCCTCCCTTATGGAAAGACTTCAAGAATTATCCGAAGCACAAACGAATGGAGATGACAATGGATGATTTGATTGTTCATCTCAGAATTGAAGAGGACAACTGAAAATCTGAAAAGAAAGCAACTAATACCATTGTGGCAAAGGCAAATGTGGTCGAGTCTGAAAAGAACAACAAAAGAAATAGGTAAAACAATCCAAATGCAAAGAAGGCAAAGAAGTTCAAGGGAAATTGCCATAATTGCGAGAAGAAAGGACATAAGGCAAGCGAGTGTCGAGGTCTAAAGAATCAGAACAAGAAGAAAGACCAATTTAATGTTATGGAATTCGAAGAGCTTTCAGAGAATGTCTCTGAAATGAATTTGTCAGCGGTCATCTCAGAATGCAACTTAATTGGCAACACGAAAGAATGGTTTGTGGAAACTGGTGCCACGAAACAAATCTGCGCCAATAAGTGGATGTTTTCTGACTATAAACCCACAACACATGAAGAGAAACTATTTATGGGAAACTCCTCTACGTCAAAGATTGAAGGCAAAGGAAAAGTGGTTCTTAAAATGACTTCTGGAATAGAACTTACTCTAAATGATGTTCTACACGCTCCAGATATACGCAAGGACTTAGTTTCAGGATCATTGCTGAGTAAAAATGTCTTCAAATTGGTCTTTGTTTCTGATAATTTTGTATTGTCTAAAAATGGAGTATATGTTGGAAAAGGGTATGTGAGTGATGGTCTATTCAAAATGAATGTAATGACTATTGTACCAAAAGATAGTGATAATAAAATAGACTCTTCTGTTTATATCACTGAGTCATTTAATATATAGCATGCTAGATTAGGCCATGTTAACTTTGATACATTGCGAAAAATGATAAACTTAGAATTTATACCTAAGTTTACAATAGATTCTAACTACAAATGTGAAACATGCGCCGAATCGAAACTGACTAGAACTTTTTTTCATCAAGTTGAAAGGAATACGAAACCTCTAGACTTTACACTCACAGATGTGTGCGACTTAAAAATGTGTCAAACTAAAGGTGGAAAACGGTATTTCATTACCTTTATTGACGATTGTACGAGATACTGTTATGTATATCTCCTTAGAAGCAAGGACGAGGCATTCGATGTATTTAAACAATACAAAAGCAGAAGTTGAAAATCAACCTAATAAAAACATAAAATCATTAAGAAGTGATAGAGGAGGATAGTAAGAATTTCCTTTTGAGGAGTTCTGCGCCGAATATGGTATTATACACCAGACAACGACACCATTTTCCCCTCAATCAAATGCGATAGCAGAACATAAAAACCGTACACTAAAAGAAATGATGAATGCTCTACTCATTAGCTCTGGTCCACCAGATAACCTTTGGGGAGAAGCTATACTTTCTGCTAATCACATTCTTAATAAATGCCTTGAAAGAAGACTTCTAAATCACCGCATGAGTTGTGTAAAGGCAGACCACCATCCTACAAATACTTGAGAGTGTGGGGGTGTCTTGCCAAAGTAGAAATACCAAAACCAAAGAAGGTCAAAATTGGACCAAAGACTATATATTGCATATTTATAGGGTATGCTCATAATAGTGTCGCTTATCGATTTTTGGTGTACAAATCTGAAATCGGTGACATTCATGAAAACACCATTATCGAATCTCGAAATGCTAGATTCTTTGAAAATATTTATCCTCTAAAAACTCCTATTGAAACTGTTATTCAAGAAAGATCTAGAGATTCAGATACTCACGAGGATAATATTGATTAAAGAACACATAAAAGAAATGTTGAAACAGATGTAGAGGAACCAAGAAGGAGCAAACGACAACGGATCTCTAAAAACTTTGGACCCAATTTCTATGCATACATGATAGAAAATGATCCTCTAACCTATCAACAAGCAATGTCATCTCCAGATGCTCCGTACTGGAAGGAAGCTGTTAGTAATGAAATAGAATCCATTTTGCAAAACCATACATGGGAATTAGTGGATCTACCTAAAGGATCAAAACCACAAGGATATAAATGGATATTTAAAAAAAACTCAAGGCTGAAGGCTCAATAGATAAATATAAAGCTCGTATAGTAGTCAAAGGATTCAGACAGAAAGAAGATCTGGATTATTTTAACAATTACTCACCAGTAACTAGAATAACATCCATTAGGATGCTTATTGCAATCGCCTCTATACTAAATTTGGAAATACATCAAATGGATGTAAAAACAATATTTTTGAATGGTGAGTTAGAGGATGAAATATATATGCTACAACCTGAAGGGTTTGTAAGCCCAGGAAATGAAAACAAAGTGTGTAAGTTAGTGAAATCACTTATGGTCTTAAACATGCACCAAAACAATGGCATGAGAAATTTAATGAAACAATTTTATCAAATGGATTCGAAATAAATGAATCAGATAAATGTGCTTATATAAAATACACACATATTGGATATGTGTAATGACCCGCATTTTCAGCGTTATAATAATTAATTAATTTAATTATTTAAATAGTGATTTAGAGAATTTTAATGGTCGTTAATTAATTATATTGAAAATTTAATTAAATTTAATAATTAAATAATATATTTAATTTTTGAATATAATCAGAAATAGTGAATTGACATTTTAATGTGAACTGAGCGATTTAAAATATTTAATTCAGCTTAGGGATGAATTAGAATAACGAATATATTTAAATAACGTCAGTTTGAAAGTATAATTATATTATAATTATAAACGAGCTCGAAATGGCGCTGCAGTTCGCGATTTGGCGATTTGAACTTCAACTGGATATACAGAAGTCGTTTTAAATTGGATTTCTGTGAAACAAGAAATGTTGGGAGCTGGTGAAGTATATCTTTCTAGTGGAAGAGAAAATTTGAGATTTCGTCGTGTAGATTTTGATTTATGTCCAAATCAAATTTTAGAAAGGTCGTTGTGGAATGCCTTTATAATTTATAAAGGAATTATTTATATTGTAAAAAGGAATTTCAATATAAATCGAATATCGGGTTGACCCAGATTTGAAATACCGAGTTATAAATCCCAGTGGAGCTGTATGGTATTCCACTTTGAATATATACGATAATATAAATTTATTTATATTTAATTATATTTATATATTTAAATGGGTCGTTCAGAGCTTTAAAAATAGCTGGTTTTGCAAACGAAATCAGAATTTGAAGAAACTAATTTTGTTGGATCCGCAACATCAAATTATTGTTAGATTCCAAGTTCCATGATTTTTAGAGTCGATGTGGTTGCCGTACAGATTTTTAGAGTGAAAAACAGTCGATAAATTGACCTTTAAAAGTACGTTGTGTGAGCAAACGAAGTCGGAATTCGACGAAACTAGTTTCGTTGGGGCCGTAATGTCAAACTCTAGTAGTATGTCCAGTTTGGTGATTTTTAGGTGTCATGTGTGATTACAGGAATTTTAGAGGACAAAAAAAATAGCGTTTGCTTAAAATTCAATATAATATTTGAATAAATAAATATTAAAAATCTCTATAAATACTCAACACCCTACATAACCCTAGACTAATTCCTCCGGTGGTCAAACAACAATCCACCGTTACTTTTTTTCCAAGGAAAAATATTTTTTGATCTTATAAAATCAAGAATAAATAAAAATAAATCTCTGTAAATCTCTGTATACTTATATTCGCAATCCATATAAGTTTCTCATTGATTCCAGGCCAGTTGTAGTACATGCGATTCACGTTTGTGGGTTACTGGGTGTTTCCAGCGAACCTAGGGTTCGAGATATGTCGATATGTGGTGATTTTTGATCGATTTAGATAGTGGATTGTGGTTAAGAGATTTAAATGGAGTTCGATTGATAAATCTGAGGGGGTTTTGTGTTAAAAAGGTTCGAACATGTGTTGGTAGCTCGAATGGAGCCTGGGAACCGCGACGTTGGCAATGAGCTCGAGTTCAACAATTTTTAGTGGAGGTTAAAGAGAATCTGAAGAGGAGCTTAATGGTGCTTTCTATTTTTGAATTCACGATGAAATGAGGGATCATGGAAATGGGAATTTCGGTCGTGAAGGAGAGCGTAGGTGGAAGGAAAATCCTGGAGCAAATCAACAATTCGGGAAGAAAAGGAATCACGTGGGACGGGTTTTATTTGGTAAGTGGGCCAAGAGATAGGGGAGTTAGGCCCAATGGATTTTTAATTAAAGTTTATTTTAATTTGAAAGTGAATTAACTTCGTAATGGTGTAACTTGATCATATGATATCAGAGTGACGAACCGTAAGTTGTTGTTGGGATCGTATGGACGGTGGCTACGCACTGGAACTGATTGGGAGTGGATTAGCGCTCGTTTGAATTTATGGCAAAATAAATTGTTTGATTCAAATCAAATAACAGTTTATCATTCTTTAACGATGAACTGCCAAAGTGAGTAAAACTCACCAACTCTGAACAGTTCTATTTTTGTAACGTATATTTAGAACTGATAAATGATGACTGATTGACTGTGTGTTGGCTGTTTGATTGAACTGCTAGTCAGTTAGTTGAATTTCTATATTGATTCTGTTTATCAGAATATATCATACGGAACTGAAAGTAATGTTGATTTTATTGTGTAACATCTGTGGATGTAGGGAAACAGGTTGGAGGAATCCGACTGGATTCCTCAACAGTTATTTTATTGTTTTTCATATATTTTGATATATGATGTGAATTATAACATGTTGTTGATTGTGTGTGTATGGAGGATATTGGACATCGTAATTTGATATGTTAAACACCATAACACACCGGAATTTGGAGGAAAGGGGATTTTAAAAATGAATATTGAAATTAGATTATATATAAAATCAATGGGGTTTTATAAAAGAGATAATATTTATAAAATCAAAGAAGATTTTACAAAGGAAATTATTTATAAATGGAATACTTATAAATAGAAATTTATTTATAAATGGAATATTTATAAATAGGAAATATGTTTAAGTGGGATTATAACTGGAGGGTAATCTTTATAAATGGAATAATTGTAAGTGAATTATTTATTTAGGATAAATAAATAAGATGTTATAAAATGGACTATTTACTTAGAAAAGGATAAGATAATGGATTATTTATTTGTGAAATAAATAAGATACGATAAATGAAATCTTTATTTGTTAAATAAATAGGAAAGATAAAGGAAATAGTTATTTGTTAAAGTAAACAAATAGAAAAGGAATTTAACAAAGGAGTTAATAGAAAAGGAATTAACCAGTTAGAGTTAATGAATAGAGTTAAAGAAATAGAGTTAACCAGTTAAAGTTAATGAATAGAGTTAAAGAAATAGAGTTAATCAAATAGAGTTAATCTAATAGAGCTAATCAAATAGAGTTAATCAAATAGAGTTAACCGAAAGAAATAGAGTTAAGCAAAATCAGAAACTGACTAGAGATTAGTAAGTTGAATAGTTTTCTGAGTATCGATATGATGTTGGTTTCGGCCTTCGGGGTTTATACTTGGGAAATTGTTCTCTTATTAGTTTACAGTTAGAGTCTGATAGTTGTGGAATGGTAGTGACTGATGATAGATCGATAGAATTTCCTTCTGGATATAATATCGTTGTTTGTACACGTATTTTTCTTTGATAGTTAAATCACAGACTATCAAAGTTTTTGACCATTTTACGTTGTTAATATGGAGAGACCAGTTGGATTATTATCTGAAGAACCACTCCGTATTGGCAGTAGCATTGTGAATCATCACATACTGAAGATAACTGAAGACGGAGTTTATCCAAGGGCTATTGTATAAGTCTTAGATAACAGTGAATAAGATGGATGTACTGAATAGTACCTTCAGTTTGTCCAGTCCCAGGACAACTTGTATGGACGAAGGTCTGACAGAGTATATCTGATAGATTGCGTAAGTTGATCTCTTCAAATGTATTCACATTTGGTAGCGGAGGAACTCGTTTCTCTTCGCTGTATACCCGTGTTATTTTTGGATAAATCAATTTGTGATTTAAAGGGTATGACGATGTGACATTCTAAGTGAATGAAGATGTGGCATGTAAAAGATAAGCGTAGCTTCTAGCCTCACATCCGGTAAATGACAGAAATCGGGCAGGCAGCATGGCTATGTAGGTCGCACCTATTAGGGTGTATAATCACCTGATCTAGAGTTTCATTTACTTCTAAAAATCTATTGTTGATGACGTCCCATTCGGTAAACGGTTGCTGATCCCAACCGTTGGTGATATACATTCGATACACTCAAGCGAAATGAGTGGTCGGTCATGTGTGGCCAGGTTGCAAGATGTTCTTGTTGAACCCAGTGTATTCCTCTCTAGAGGTACACTAGCGAAAGGTGGTTCCATACCTTGTCATAGTTGGAAATCCGTTACCCAATACGTGCTTGCGGTTTTGATTGTATACTATATATGTAGAACGTGAGATGAAAGCGTTTCTGCTAGATGATTATTATATTGTGGTTGATAGACATTATTGTAATATCAAAAAGGTTTTTGATATAAAGATATTTTGGATTCTCATAAGGGGAAACCTGTTCCGTTATACGACGTGTTCTTATGAGATATCCTTTACCTGTTCAAACTGTTTTAAACTGTTTTACTCATACCAGTCCCATGACTGACCCGGAGTTTATTTTGTTTTGTTTTCCCTAAACTCTTGGGTGCCCAAATTTGTACGGGCAGTCAAGTAGTCGGGATGTTACAGATATACTTTGAGAGCTTGAAGCAGGAGGCTTCAAGATCATATAGCTATTGTTTATTTCCGCTGTGTTGTAAGTGCTGTACTTTGAAATGATATGTGTATTCAAGTACAGATTTATATTTCAAAGATATGTTATCTATTATATGTTGTTTGCTCCGCTGTGAGGTTCCTGTTACTCTGATGTTGTTCTTCTTCTTCTTCTATTCTAAGTTTCTATCTTATCTATTCTCACCTACTAATTTCTTTCATTAACTACCGGTATTTTTCGATGTTTGGTTAGTCATCGTTGAGTTTATAGCGATAACCAAAGTCGTCAAAACCCGGGTCGTTACAGTTGGTATCAGAGCTTATGTTAAGTATTACTTTGGCTCTGTGGCGTGACTCGGTAGAGATGGGGTTAGTAATTCCCTAGATTGAGTTTGAGTGTATATATACGAGTGAACGTACTTTTAATTTGATATAAAAATTTGTTTTATATTGTGGAGATTTTTTGGTTGAGTTGTTTATGTGTTCTGGTCGATCAGTTTGATCCATTGTATCGGTAGGAGCTTCTAAACACTCGAATACGATGAACCATCATGGTATGTTTTGAAAAGAGGGTAAACGATATAATTTTACCCAAATTATATTTTGATATAAAGGATTTATACTAGTTATAATTATAATCGAGTAAGATTATGAAAAGTGAAATGGTTATGTAAATAATCGATCAGAATTCATATAAGTGAAATATATGAAATCGAAATGAATTAAATCTGAAATTGAATCAAATTTGAAATTAAAACCCTGGAAATTGGGAACAGAGTTTGTAAATAGACATGGATTAAACATATGTAAATTTTAAGATCCTGGGAGATTTTAAATTGTATTCCAAGCATTTTTGAATGATATTTTAAACTGATTTCAAAATAAAAGTGTTTAAGAATGATTTTTAAAGTGATATAGTATTGAACTCACTTCGATAACTGGAAAATAATTCTGATAATGACTACAACATAATCAGTGTTCATTTTCGAGTTGTAAGTGACAGATTACTACCAAGGATTTTGTTTTTAAATTGTTTTGCGAAAACAAGTTATTCAGAAATTCAAAGGTTTTGGATTGGTATTATGACTTCAAATTGATTTGAAAGAAAAACCCAGGAATCTAAATTCTAGAATTTAAATTTAACAAGTGAATTTAAGTAAAGTTGGAACGGATTAGAGGATGATCTGGAATGAAATTGAGTTGATGAGTTAAGAGTTTGAAATTTGATAGTGGAGTTTGAATGGAATTCGACTTGTATATAAGCGAATAATGTGATTGGAGTTGACTGAGATGACATTGGTATAGGTTGAAATGGGTAACAAATGGAAAGGATATAATTATATGCCCAACAAAAAGGTACCAGTTTATATTATATATGAGTTTGGTGATTTTGATGAGATGAATTAGCAAGTCGCTTGGCTGTTTGATTTTCTTTTGGGTTGGTGATGGCCCAGAGAGGCGAGTTGGAGTTTGACCTATCGACCAGTATAAAGGAGGTGTTGGCGAATTTTTTTCGAAAAGTTAAGGCATTAGAAAATTTTCAGGATTTTTGAAAATTTTCGATAATAAGAATTAAATAATATTTAATTGAAATTTAATTGGTTCAGTTGAAACTGAATTGAAGAAGTGAACAAATAAGTTCTAACCAGTCGATAGGTTTTTTTTTCTACCTTAGCAATTTCGAGGACGAAATTATTTTAAGTGGGGAAGAATGTAATGACTCGCATTTTCAGCGTTATAATAATTAATTAATTTAATTATTTAAATAGTGATTTAGAGAATTTTAATGTTCGTTAATTAATTATATTGAATATTTAATTAAATTTAATAATTTAATAATATATTTAATTTCTGAATATAATCAGAAATAGTGAATTGACATTTTAATGTGAACCGAGCGATTTAAAATATTTAATTCAGCTTAGGGATGAATTAGAATAACGAATATATTTAAATAACGTCAGTTTAAACGTATAATTATATTATAATTATAAACGAGCTCGAAATGGCGTTGTAGTTCGCGATTTGAACTTCAACTGGATATACAGAAGTCATTTTAAATTGGATTTCTGTGAAACAAGAAACGTTGGGAGCTTGTGAAGTATATCTTTCTAGTGGAAGAGAAAAATCGAGATTTCGTCGTGTAGATTTTGATTTATGTCCAAATCAAATTTTAGAAAAGTCGCTGTGGAATGCCTTTATAATTTATAAAGGAATTATTTATATTTTAAAAAGGAATTTCAATATAAATCGAATATCGGGTTGACCCAGATTTAAAATACCGAGTTATAAATCCCAGTGGAGCTGTATGGTATTCCACTTTGAATATATATGATAATATAAATTTATTTATATTTAATTTAATTATATTTAAATATATTTATATATTTAAATGGGTCATTCAGAGCTTTAAAAATAGCTGGTTTTGCAAATGAAGTCGGAATTCAACGAAACTAATTTTGTTGGATCCGCAACATCAAATTATTGTTAGATTCCAAGTTCCGTGATTTTTAGAGTCACTGTGTGGCCGTATGGATTTTTAGAGTGAAAAACAGTCAATAAATTGACCTTTAAAAATACGATGTGTGAGCAAACGAAGTCGGAATTCGACGAAACCAGTTTCGTTGGGGCTGTAATGTCAAACTCTAGCAGTGTGTCCAGTTTGGTGATTTTTGGGTGTCTTGTGTGATTACCGGAATTTTAGAGAACAAATAAAAATAGCGTTTGCTTAATATTCAATATAATATATAAATAAATAAATATTAAAAATCTCTATAAATACTCAACACCCTTCATAACCGTAGACTAATTCCTTCGGTGGTCAAACAACAATCCGCCATAACTTTTCTTCCAAGGAAAAATATTTTTTGATCTTCTAAAATCAAGAATAAATACAAATAAATCTCTGTAAATGAGACGACCCGAATTCCCGTTCTCACGGAAACAAGGTTATCTTTGGAATATAACACAGAAACAGATAATAGCAGAACAGAATTAAATAAATACACCAGATAATGAACAACAAAATATACTGGATAAAAGTAATCATCAGAGTTACACAGTATACAGGATCTTACTTAGTACAAATACAATTCAGCTATACATAAATGTCTACAGCGGAAATAAACAAAATATGTACAATAGGAGCTGAACAGCATAAAAAGAAATAAATGATAGAATCCATCTTCAGCTCCAGCTATCCAGAAAGAACCAGCTAAACCTGAATACAAGGCTGCCCGTGTAGAAAAAGGGGCACCCGAGTTTGAGAGTGAAACAAACTACGAGTCAGTCATGGGACTGGTATGAGAAATCTACTCAATACATATATAATATGGCAAATCACAGGACCACGCCACTTTCGTGGAACGGGTTTACTCCATTGGATTGCCAGTGCTTTAAAACAAATCTTTCTTTTAAACATCGCTATGCTTTTTATAAAAATGAAGTCGTTATAAGACTCAGTTCCCATCACACAATGCAACGCAAACCGGAGGATAGAGTTTTTACCTTATAACGGTCAAAATATGATTGATACGAATAAAACAAAGGCATTTGATATTATTGCTAGTGTTTATATGTTTTGAAAGCAATTTCAAATCATAACTATCAATCATAGACGGCATTAATGCCCCATACCACTATGTCGCCATATATAGGTATACAATCAAAACCGCACAGTCACGTATTTGGAAATTGGTTTTCCGTCATGAACCAAGGCAAAAGATAGTCCTTACCGAATTCGAGACAATCTAGCCCATGTCTCAGGCAAGTACTCAGTCAAGCCTTTGGAGCGACAGGGCCGGTCCACCGATGTGGATTAAAATGCCTGAACAATACGTTTCCCCGCCCTTTGGGGCGTAAACGAGCCAACGAATGACTCCATCGGACCCGGATCGTCCGATCAAACCGAGGCGCCTCGCAACAGCAACAAGCACATAGGTGAAAAGTATATAAATGTCAGGGCTGGTAGGTCACTGACACCACCCTAGCTAGAAAGAAACGCATGCCCTCCCTGAGGTCCTTCTCCCGTTTTAGGTTCATACCGGGGTGTGAGGCTCGCGAATTCACGTTATACACAAAGCTGCGCCACACAGGCGGTGCTTTGATCATCACCACAAGACTTTGCTTTTCAACAGAAGTCCTGATCACAGCATCTTAGCATGCCACACAAGCAATTCATGCCATGCGACTGATGTCCATCGATATACAACCTCTGAGCTCGTGCGTCTCAGAGAAGGGCGTTAAGCAAAAGAATAAATTCTCCGCCGCCAAACAGATGTATATTTAACAGAAATCAATCAACACAGAATAAACTCCAATGTCAGACACACAGTCCATTTACAAGTCCGTTCTGGGTCTGAACGAAACCGGAGGCACTAAATACCTCGCAAACCCATCGATCACCACGTACGTCTGGACGATCACCACTCATTATCCATATTTCGGGATGCCTCCCAATCAGGACCTCGGTTACCATCCAAACGAGGTGAAGATCTCCGGTCTTCGACCATCGTCTTCATCTTCGAATTTCAATCGTCGGTCGATTATTCGAAATGAGAATTAACTCGGCCTTTCCAAATAATTCACGTATATTTAGAATTTCAAATCGATTTATTTCAATGGTTAAATTATTCGACAACACCAATATTGTTCTTTAATGTAATTTTCACACCAAACACATTCAACCATCAAATACAACATAAATCGAGCAAATTCAGTTTATTTCCATTCCATATCGCTTAGGATGTTTTATAACTATTTATCGCTATTTTTATTTATTTTAAAATAGCTATTTTATTCAAAACGACGCTTCGGGCCTTAAAGCGGCCGTGGCGCTGTTTTTCTTCAGATTTGATTTACACATATCTGAAAATCTAACCGTTGGATCTTCACAAAATTTACATCATTAGAAAGGTCTTTTCAAAACGAATCCAACGGTTCCAGTTTCGGGAAAATCCGACGGTCGGATCTCCCGGTACAATCGTTTGAAGTTTCGATTTCAAAATACGAACTGCAGCGTCATTATTCGATTAAATATATAATTATATTTATATATATATATAAATATAATCGCTTCCAGCGCTGTTTTTCTTCAGATTTGAATTAAACATTCCAGACAATCCAACCGTTGGATTTTTACAAGGTTGGTGCCATTGGAAAGATTATTCCAAGGCGAACCCGACGGTTGAGGTTTCGGGAAAATCCAATGGTCGGATTTCCCGTACTAGTCGTTTGAAATCACAGTTTCAAAATACGAACTGCACGGCTTCGTTTCGTTTTAATTTTATTTATATTTATATATTTATATAAATATAGTTCATTCAATGATTTCCATATCGTTTTAACTTCAAATATTTTTCTAACGCCTTAAATTTTGGAAAAATTTCGCCATAACCTCCCCTGCACCGGGAGCATCGGGAAATCGCAAATAGCGTCCCGGTCCTTCTAATCTCAAAAAGAAAAAGAAAAAGCCAAGCGGCTAGCCAACAGGCTCAAAATCATCACCCAAACAAATCAGTAAATGTGTACCTATTTGTCGGGCACAAAATTTTATTCCTCTTCTCTAGCCCCTTTGCTATAACCTGTTCAATGAATATGCATGTACATATATATACAGTTCTTATCATTTATCATTTTCTATTCAACTTCATATTTGATTTCTATTTGGTTTAAAAACACCATTCATTCTAATGTCACATAAATAGGTGCAAATCATTTCATTAGCTAATTAATGAATATTTCAACTCATATATGTTTATTTTGAACAAGTGGCTATATTTAACAATTCACATTTCAACGATTTCTGCATACAATAAAAATGTGATTTTTATTGTAAAACGATTCATTTCAAAACACTATTTTTCTATATAGTTCATATAGTCGATAAAAGGTGATTTTTATTATCAAACAATTTATTTCAAAATATGAATACCATTCAACACATGAATTTCTAAACAACAAATGAATATCAATTCAACACATGAATGTTTTCTATAGTTTCTATATATAGATAAAAATGTGATTTTTATTATCGAACAATTTATTTCAAAATATGAATACCATTCAACACATGAATTTCTAAACAACGAATGAATATCAATTCAACACATGAATGTTTTCTATAGTTTTTATATATAGATAAAAATGTGATTTTTATTATCGAACAGTTTATTTCAAAATATGAATACCATTCAACACATGAATTTCTAAACAACGAATGAATATCAATTCAACACATGAATGTTTTCTATAGTTTTTATATATAGATAAAAATGTGATTTTTATTATCGAACAATTTATTTCTAAATATGAATACCATTCAACACATGAATTTCTAAACAACGAATGAATATCAATTCAACACATGAATGTTTTCTATAGTTTCTATGTGTAGATAAAAATGTGATTTTTATTATCGAACAATTTATTTCTAAATATGAATACCATTCAACACATGAATTTCTAAACAACGAATGAATATCAATTCAACACATGAATGTTTTCTATAGTTTTTATATATGAAAATAATTCAAACACACGAATATTATTCAAAATTTCGGCAGCATAACGGCAGGGTAGTTACACCGGGACCGTCCCTAGTACGGCTCCTCGCTCTACCTTAAAACCTCGCGGTTTTTGACAATGGGAATCATGCATCTAGTTCGCACGCAGGCGGCATGTATATATTTATTTCATTTCCACAAACTAATCCTATGTGGTTTCAACCAAATATTTCTCAACCACAAATGGGTATTTTTCAACCACAATCAACCAATATCAATCACAAACAATTCCAAACAATCATTCGCTATCAATCCATTTTCACAACAATTTCAACCAATAAATATCGTCCATGGTTTGTGGACGAGGGGCGTATATATATATATATATATATTTATTTATATATAGCAATTTATATATAGCTATTCACTTTCATTTCACACATATATAATATTTTTAAATCAGAAATCTCACCAATAGCTATCCAACTGCACGACACTTCCTTTATAGAAATCTTCGCCTTTTGTCGCTTTCGCCCGTATTCTCTACACGTGTAAAAATCGAATTTTTACTATGCTATTCAATATATAAAAATCTGATTTCTACTTCGACTTTCGATATATAAAAATATGATTTTTACTTTCGACTTTCGATATATAAAAATATGATTTTTACTTTCGACTTTCGATATATAAAAATATGATTTTTACTTTCGACTTTCGATATATAAAAATATGATTTTTACTTTCGACTTTCGATATATAAAAATATGATTTTTACTTTCGACTTTCGATATATAAAAATATGATTTTTACTTTTTAAAGTTCAAATCCTTTTTCGAAAAATCAGTTTTAACCTTTCTTTAAAAACAGTTTTAACTTTTCTAAAAAAAAACAGTTTTAATCTTTCTTTAAAAACAGTTTTAATCTTTCTTTAAAAACAGTTTTAACTTTTCTAAAAAAAACAGTTTTAATCTTTTTATAAAATCAGTTTTTACTTTTTTAAAGAAAATCAGTTTTTTTAAATGTTTAAATCAGTAATTAGCAAAACAAAATTAAAATAAAAATAAAATAACCTAATTCCTTACCGTAGCCTGCGAAGAGGGGGGGCTCGATGGTGTTCGTCGGCGGCAGGGTTCGAGGTGATGTTCGCTGGGTTGTCGGCGACTTCGAGACGAGGCGGGGTCTTCGATAGTGAGGGCGACTTCGAGGTGAGGGCGGCGTCGAGGGGTTCGTCGGCAACTTCGAGACGAGACGGCGGCTCCGAGGGTTCTGGCGGCGGCGATGATTCGATTTAGGTTTTTCTTCTTTTTTTTTTATTTAGTTTCTGGTAAAAGAATCGGGGGGGGGGGGCAAGCAGAAGAAAAAAGGGGGGAAAGAAAATTAAAATAATATATAATTTTTTATTAATTAATTATTTAATTTTTGTAAAAAGGTTGACTTTTACATACGACCTCGAAACGAGGCCCACCGCCTGTCGCCCATAGCGTTTTACTCCCATTCCGAACACAATGGGATATGTATCGCAAGCTGGTTTGATCGTAACAATCGGTTTCCTTTTGAATTTTCATTTAAATCATTTTATTGAATTTTAAACGCACATTTCAAATTACCTGAGTCACATACTAACTAGAAAAATTCCAAAAAATATTTTCTAGCTTCGTATTGACGATACGGTCCTAACAAAACTAGTTTCGTCGAATTCTGAGACCGTTTGAAAAATGGCCAATTTCCAGTCGATTAAATTCAACAGAAACTGGTCAAACGCGTTTTCCTTTGCCACGCTCACATATTGATTCGAAAATTTATGAAATCTGAAACCTAGCAATATCCTGACACTGCGGATCTAACAAAAGTGGTTTCGTCGAAATCCGAGGTCGTATGCAAAATGTCCATTTTTAAGGGCCTGAATTACATAGCGACTATTCAGAATTTTCAACTGGACATATCTTTTGATTCCCGCTATCAAATTTCGATTGGTCAGATTCGTTAGAAAGATATTCACTAACAGATTTAAATATTTTTGGTTTCACTAAAATCCGGATTGTTTTGCACCCGGTATATTCCATCGAAGTTTGAAATCGAATTATCGAACTACCGCGCCATTTTCAATTCTATATATAATTATAATTAATTATATTGGTTTTCAAATGTCGATTCAAACTCAGTTTTCATCTCCATTATCTAAAATATTTATTTTAAATATTTAAAATCCATTATTTTAGCCAATTTAAAAATTTTAAATTGGTTCAGATTTTCTGGGTCGTTACAATCTCCCCCACTTAAAACTTTTCATCCCCGAAAAGGAATAAAGTCGAAAGTGGTTTGATAAATCTATAATCACACAACACAACAACCAATTTGTTTTTAATATTCAGAGTATAGAATAAATAGTGCCCATCCATGAAAAGGAAATAACAACAGAATAGAGAATTGAATGGTAGTGCAAAGTAGGGTAAATGTACCTTGCACCGGAGTCAATCAGAGATATCTACTCGGCATCTAGGATAAGCTTTCTGAATGCTCTCCTCTGTTTCCCAAGTACAATCTCGCGGATCTCCACTCCATTGCACTTTGACTAAGTGAACCTTCTTGTTCCTCAGCTCTTTGGTTTCTTTGCCGATAATCTTTAGCGGCTCTCGCCTCACAGCTAATTCTGGAGTAATTTCAATATCCTGCTGAGCTGCTTCTTCCACGATCAAGTCTGGATCATGAACGTGCTTTCGAAGCTGAGATATATGAAATACATCATGCACACCAGGCAACCAGTCAGGCAGTTTGACCCTATAAGCGAGAGTCCCAATCCGTTCCAGAATAGGAAACGGACCAATGAATTTGGGTGCCAACTTTCCAGTTTTACCGAACCGGATAACTCCTCTCATCGGCGATACTTTCAAATATACGTAGTCGCCAACTTCAAAGGATATATCTCTTCTTCTTCTATCGGCATAGCTCTTTTGTCGGCTTTGAGCGGCGAGTAATCTCTTCTTAATAAAATCGACTTTGTCGGCAGCTTCTCGAATCATATCGGGACCCAACACAAGTCTATTCCCAGGCTCGACCCAACAAGCAGGAGATCGGCACGGTCTACCATACAATGCTTCGAATGGCGACATTGTCAGACTCGCCTGGTAGCTGTTGTTATAAGAGAATTCAGCCAAATGCAGATGGTCTTCCCATGATCCACCGAAATCTATAATACAAGCCCGCAATAGATCTTCTAAAATGCGATTCACCCTCTCAGTCTGACCGTCTGTCTGAGGATGATAAGCGGTGCTCAAGTTTAACTTCGTTCCTAGCTCGACTTGAAATGCTTCCCAGAATTTGCTAGTGAATATTGTATCTCTATCACTTACTATACTGAGCGGCACTCCATGCAGTCTAACTATTTCCCTGAAGTATATCTGTGCCAGGCTCTGAGCGGTTCTGTTTGATCTGACAGGTATAAAATGGGCGGTCTTCGTGAAGCGATCTACGATCACCCAAATACTGTCATTTCCTTTCCTTGTTCTGGGCAAACCATCAATGAAATCCATAGAAATATGCTCCCACTTCCAACCAGGAACTTCCAGCGGTTGTAATAATCCAGCCAATTTCTGTTGGTCGCTTTTAACTAGCTGGCAAGTAGGGCATCGGCTAACGTATATTGAAATGTCTCTCTTCATAGCCTTCCACCAGAATGTTCTTTTGAGATCGTTATACATTTTGGCCACGCCAGGATGGATACTCAGCTTGGACTTGTGACACTCGTCTAACACTTCCCTTTTTAGCTCAGGAACGTCAGGAACACAAATCCTTCCTTTTAACCTCAAGGTCTCGTCGTTATCTATTTGAAAACACGAGGGTTCGCCTTTCTGAATCCTTTTAATCATATCCTTAATAAAGTTATCCTCCTTCTGAAGAATAGATATTTTGTGCACCAAGGAAGTCGTGATAATAAAGCTGGCGATCATTACATTCTTTCGGCTTAACGCATCAGCCACGACATTGGCTTATCCTGGAGTGTATATAATTTCAAAGTCATATGCTGCAAGAAACTCTAGCCAACGTTGTTGCCTCAAATTCAAGTCTTTCTGAGTGAACAGATACTTTAACGACTGGTGATCTGTAAACAGTTCAAACCTCTCGCCCAGAAGATAGTGTCTCCAGATTTTCAAAGAGAATATGATAGCCAATAACTCAAGATCATGAGTTACGTAGTTTTTCTCGTGTGGCTTAAGTTGACGGCTAGCATAAGCAATAACTTGACCTCTTTGCATTAACATTGCGCCAAGGCCTTCTCTAGAAGCATCAGTCCAGACTTTCAAATCCTGGTTGCCATCGATGATGGTTAACACTGGAGCTGTCGTTAATCTCAACTTTAGCTCTTCGAAAGCCTCCTCACTCTCTTGAGTCCATTTGAATTTAGAATGCTTCTTTGTAAGCTTCGTTAAGTGACCAGATATCTTCGAAAAGTCTTTAACGAACTTCCGGTAATAGCTAGCCAATCCGAGAAAACTGCGGACTTCAGTGGGGGTACTGGGCTGTTTCCAATTCTGAATAGCTGTGATTTTGCTTGGATCCACAGCGATTCCATCTTTCGATACGACATGGCCCAGAAATTTCACTTCATCTTGCCAGAAGATACATTTGGAAAACTTGGCTTTTAATGCATTCCGTCTCAGAATTTCTAGAACCTGTTCCAGATGCTTTTCATGTTCGGCCTTTGATTTAGAGAAGATTAGAATATCGTCAATAAAAACCAGAACAAATTTATTCAAAACCCCTCTGAATACTCTGTTCATCAGATCGACGAAGTAAGCTGGAGCGTTACATAAGCCGAACGGCATTACTAACCACTCGTAGAATAGGTCGGGACCTCTGAACGCTGTCATTGGAACACACTCTTCGGCAATTCGAAGTTGATGGAAACCTGTAGCTAGGTCCATTCGTGAAAATACTTGTGCTCCATTTAATCGATCCAACAAATCATCAATCCGCGGCAATGGATATTTGTTCTTTATAGTCTGCTTGTTTAAATCACGATAATCCACACATAGCCGTAGAGTACCGTCAGATTTTGGGACAAATACCACTGCTGCACCCCAATCAGAGAAACTAGGCCTGATCAGACCTTTCCATACCAGCTGTCGTGTTTGATTGTCTAATTCCTCCTTCTCTTTCAAGTACATTTTTCGAATAGCGTGAACTACCGGCCTTGCATTGGGAATCAAAGCAATCTTGAAATCTATTTCTCTCTGCGGAGGTAAGCGAACAACTTCCTCGAACACATCCGCATAGTTTTTGACGACAGGAATGTCTTTGATGAGGTCAGGAATATTCTCTGTAACTTCAGGGATATTTTCAATTTGGGCTGGAGAAACATCGAGAGCTGACCAGAAATCTTTTCTATTTGAAGTTGGGCCTTCACATGGTATGGTTATATAATTTCCCAATTGTGCTTTTGCCTTTACAACTCTCTCGGCGCATCTAACCTCTGCTTCATATTTGGTTAGCCAATCCAACCCCAGAATAAGATCAAATTCATTAAAGTTCATAACGATAGAGATAATAGGGAATTTATAGCAGGAAAAAGAGACAGGTGCTGCACAAACCCAATTGAGATTGATGGAACCTCCAACTGGATTTTGGACAGTTATTGGCTCTTTGAGCTTTTTCAAATTCAAATCCAACTTCTTGACTGCACTCTTTGCAATAAAGCTTCGTGACGCGCCTGTGTCAAACAGTACTTTAACTGGAATGTTTTTGACATTAAGCGTGCCTTCTAAAACATCAGATCTTTCCTGAACAGACGAGGATGCAGGTACTTCTACCACTTCATTTACTTGTACTGCCTCAGATTTCTTTGAGAGTTGACACTCCCGTGCAATATGACCTGATTGACTACACTTATGGCATTTCCTTTCGCCATGTGTGTTCTTTTGCCTCTTCGTAGGTTTGGATCCGCTTTTTCCTTTCTTCTTTAAGGATCTGCAATTTCCTTGCATATGCCCTTGCTTATGGCAGTTGTTGCATATGGCGGTCGTTACCGGTTGTTTTCCTGATCTGGCCCTTTTCTGATTGGTTCTAGGCTCCTTACTGACCTCAGACATCATACTGGCTTCAGGAATATCAGTTTCCGAATCTTCTTTGTCACTACAACAAACTTCTTCTTCGTCGCGCAACATTCCTTTCTTATGAAGATCTTCATATTGATAAGCCATATAAATCATTTCTGAAAAAGGAAGCTTCACATGCCCCAATACTTTATTCCGGTATTTCCTTTGAAGCCCATGAATAAATCTCATATTTTTCCTCTTCGGATTTTGAATTAGATGGGGAGCAAAGTGAGCAAGTTCATTGAATTTCTTGTGATATTCTGGGATGGTCATATCGCCTTGAATTAGATAGGAAAATTCATCGCATAGTCGCTCGGTCGCTTCGGGAGGAGTAAATCTTTCCAAGAAAATAACTTTGAATCTATCCCAGGTGATATCACCTTCTGGATTATCCTTAATAACTGAATCCCACCAGAACAAAGCCTCTTCTTTGAGTGCCCAGGAGGCCAGTAATCTTTTCTGGTCATCCCTCAGCTTTAATGCTTCGAAGATTTTCTCAGCTGAACGAATCCAAGCTTGTGTTTTCATAATTGCTTCTTCACCCGAGAAAGGTTTTCCACCCAGATTTCTATATTTCTTGAATAGAGCTTCTATATCCGGGTCAGTATTACTTCTTCTGTTTCTAGCACTCATTTTCTAGTTCTTCTGCAAATGGCAGATCAAGTGTCAGGTCACAGAAAAGGTATTTTAAAATATAGAAACACATACTTCAAATGTAAATGTGTCTATCAAGGTGTAATTTCATTCTGCTTTACTCATACTAGGATATTACTGATCCTATCTGTATTGAGTTACCCGTCCTAGAATACTACTGGTTCTATTTCTGACGAGTTCGTTTACATGTTATATTCCAGAACTAAGCTTAACCAAAGCTCTGATACCACGTTGAGACGACCCGAATTCCCGTTCTCACGGAAACAAGGTTATCTTTGGAATATAACACAGAAACAGATAATAGCAGAACAGAATTAAATAAATACACCAGATAATGAACAACAAAATATACTGGATAAAAGTAATCATCAGAGTTACACAGTATACAGGATCTTACTTAGTACAAATACAATTCAGCTATACATAAATGTCTACAGCGGAAATAAACAAAATATGTACAATAGGAGCTGAACAGCATAAAAAGAAATAAATGATAGAATCCATCTTCAGCTCCAGCTATCTAGAAAGAACCAGCTAAACCTGAATACAAGGCTGCCCGTGTAGAAAAAGGGGCACCCGAGTTTGAGAGTGAAACAAACTACGAGTCAGTCATGGGACTGGTATGAGAAATCTACTCAATACATATATAATATGGCAAATCACAGGACCACGCCACTTTCGTGGAACGGGTTTACTCCATTGGATTGCCAGTGCTTTAAAACAAATCTTTCTTTTAAACATCGCTATGCTTTTTATAAAAATGAAGCCGTTATAAGACTCAGTTCCCATCACACAATGCAACGCAAACCGGAGGATAGAGTTTTTACCTTATAACGGTCAAAATATGCTTGATACGAATAAAACAAAGGCATTTGATATTATTGCTAGTGTTTATATGTTTTGAAAGCAATTTCAAATCATAACTATCAATCATAGACGGCATTAATGCCCCATACCACTATGTCGCCATATATAGGTATACAATCAAAACCGCACAGTCACGTATTTGGAAATTGGTTTTCCGTCATGAACCAAGGCAAAAGATAGTCCTTACCGAATTCAAGACAATCTAGCCCATGTCTCAGGCAAGTACTCAGTCAAGCCTTTGGAGCGACAGGGCCGGTCCACCGATGTGGATTAAAATGCCTGAACAATACGTTTCCCCGCCCTTTGGGGCGTAAACGAGCCAACGAATGACTCCATCGGACCCGGATCGTCCGATCAAACCGAGGCGCCTCGCAACAGCAACAACCACATAGGTGAAAAGTATATAAATGTCAGGGCTGGTAGGTCACTGACACCACCCTAGCTAGAAAGAAACGCATGCCCTCCCTGAGGTCCTTCTCCCGTTTTAGGTTCATACCGGGGTGTGAGGCTCGCGAATTCACGTTATACACAAAGCTACGCCACACAGGCGGTGCTTTGATCATCACCACAAGACTTTGCTTTTCAACAGAAGTCCTGATCACAGCATCTTAGCATGCCACACAAGCAATTCATGCCATGCGACTGATGTCCATCGATATACAACCTCTGAGCTCGTGCGTCTCAGAGAAGGGCGTTAAGCAAAAGAATAAATTCTCCACCGCCAAACAGATGTATATTTAACAGAAATCAATCAACACAGAATAAACTCCAATGTCAGACACACAGTCCATTTACAAGTCCGTTCTGGGTCTGAACGAAACCGGAGGCATTAAATACCTCGCAAACCCATCGATCACCACGTACGTCTGGACGATCACCACTCATTATCCATATTTCGGGATGCCTCCCAATCAGGACCTCGGTTACCATCCAAACGAGGTGAAGATCTCCGGTCTTCGACCATCGTCTTCATCTTCGAATTTCAATCGTCGGTCGATTATTCGAAATGAGAATTAACTCGGCCTTTCCAAATAATTCACGTATATTTAGAATTTCAAATCGATTTATTTCAATGGTTAAATTATTCGACAACACCAATATTGTTCTTTAATGTAATTTTCACACCAAACACATTCAACCATCAAATACAACATAAATCGAGCAAATTCAGTTTATTTCCATTCCATATCGCTTAGGATGTTTTATAACTATTTATCGCTATTTTTATTTATTTTAAAATAGCTATTTTATTCAAAACGACGCTTCGGGCCTTAAAGAGGCCGTGGCGCTGTTTTTCTTCAGATTTGATTTACACATATCTGAAAATCTAACCGTTGGATCTTCACAAAATTTACATCATTAGAAAGGTCTTTTCAAAACGAATCCAACGGTTCCAGTTTCGGGAAAATCCGACGGTCGGATCTCCCGGTACAATCGTTTGAAGTTTCGATTTCAAAATACGAACTACAGCGTCGTTATTCGATTAAATATATAATTATATTTATATATATATAAATATAATCGCTTCCGGCGCTGTTTTTCTTCAGATTTGAATTAAACATTCCAGACAATCCAACCGTTGGATTTTTACAAGGTTGGTGCCATTGGAAAGATTATTCCAAGGCGAACCCGACGGTTGAGGTTTCGGGAAAATCCAATGGTCGGATTTCCCGTACTAGTCGTTTGAAATCACAGTTTCAAAATACGAACTGCACGGCTTCGTTTCGTTTTAATTTTATTTATATTTATATATTTATATAAATATAGTTCATTCAATGATTTCCATATCGTTTTAACTTCAAATATTTTTCTAACGCCTTAAATTTTGGAAAAATTTCGCCATAACCTCCCCTGCACCGGGAGCATCGGGAAATCGCAAATAGCGTCCCGGTCCTTCTAATCTCAAAAAGAAAAAGAAAAAGCCAAGCGGCTAGCCAACAGGCTCAAAATCATCACCCAAACAAATCAGTAAATGTGTACCTATTTGTCGGGCACAAAATTTTATTCCTCTTCTCTAGCCCCTTTGCTATAACCTGTTCAATGAATATGCATGTACATATATATACAGTTCTTATCATTTATCATTTTCTATTCAACTTCATATTTGATTTCTATTTGGTTTAAAAACACCATTCATTCTAATGTCACATAAATAGGTGCAAATCATTTCATTAGCTAATTAATGAATATTTCAACTCATATATGTTTATTTTGAACAAGTGGCTATATTTAACAATTCACATTTCAACGATTTCTGCATACAATAAAAATGTGATTTTTATTGTAAAACGATTCATTTCAAAACACTATTTTTCTATATAGTTCATATAGTCGATAAAAGCTGATTTTTATTATCAAACAATTTATTTCAAAATATGAATACCATTCAACACATGAATTTCTAAACAACAAATGAATATCAATTCAACACATGAATGTTTTCTATAGTTTCTATATATAGATAAAAATGTGATTTTTATTATCGAACAATTTATTTCAAAATATGAATACCATTCAACACATGAATTTCTAAACAACGAATGAATATCAATTCAACACATGAATGTTTTCTATAGTTTTTATATATAGATAAAAATGTGATTTTTATTATCGAACAGTTTATTTCAAAATATGAATACCATTCAACACATGAATTTCTAAACAACGAATGAATATCAATTCAACACATGAATGTTTTCTATAGTTTTTATATATAGATAAAAATGTGATTTTTATTATCGAACAATTTATTTCTAAATATGAATACCATTCAACACATGAATTTCTAAACAACGAATGAATATCAATTCAACACATGAATGTTTTCTATAGTTTCTATGTGTAGATAAAAATGTGATTTTTATTATCGAACAATTTATTTCTAAATATGAATACCATTCAACACATGAATTTCTAAACAACGAATGAATATCAATTCAACACATGAATGTTTTCTATAGTTTTTATATATGAAAATAATTCAAACACACGAATATTATTCAAAATTTCGGCAGCATAACGGCAGGGTAGTTACACCGGGACCGTCCCTAGTACGGCTCCTCGCTCTACCTTAAAACCTCGCGGTTTTTGACAATGGGAATCATGCATCTAGTTCGCACGCAGGCGGCATGTATATATTTATTTCATTTCCACAAACTAATCCTATGTGGTTTCAACCAAATATTTCTCAACCACAAATGGGTATTTTTCAACCACAATCAACCAATATCAATCACAAACAATTCCAAACAATCATTCGCTATCAATCCATTTTCACAACAATTTCAACCAATAAATATCGTCCATGGTTTGTGGACGAGGGGCGTATATATATATATATATATATATATATAGCAATTTATATATAGCTATTCACTTTCATTTCACACATATATAATATTTTTAAATCAGAAATCTCACCAATAGCTATCCAACTGCACGACACTTCCTTTATAGAAATCTTCGCCTTTTGTCGCTTTCGCCCGTATTCTCTACACGTGTAAAAATCGAATTTTTACTATGCTATTCAATATATAAAAATCTGATTTCTACTTCGACTTTCGATATATAAAAATATGATTTTTACTTTCGACTTTCGATATATAAAAATATGATTTTTACTTTCGACTTTCGATATATAAAAATATGATTTTTACTTTCGACTTTCGATATATAAAAATATGATTTTTACTTTCGACTTTCGATATATAAAAATATGATTTTTACTTTCGACTTTCGATATATAAAAATATGATTTTTACTTTTTAAAGTTCAAATCCTTTTTCGAAAAATCAGTTTTAACCTTTCTTTAAAAACAGTTTTAACTTTTCTAAAAAAAAACAGTTTAAATCTTTCTTTAAAACCAGTTTTAACTTTTCTAAAAAAAAACAGTTTTAATCTTTCTTTAAAAACAGTTTTAACTTTTCTAAAAAAAAAACAGTTTTAATCTTTTTATAAAATCAGTTTTTACTTTTTTAAAGAAAATCAGTTTTTTTAAATGTTTAAATCAGTAATTAGCAAAACAAAATTAAAATAAAAATAAAATAACCTAATTCCTTACCGTAGCCTGCGAAGAGGGGGGGGCTCGATGGTGTTCGTCGGCGGCAGGGTTCGAGGTGATGTTCGCTGGGTTGTCGGCGACTTCGAGACGAGGCGGGGTCTTCGATAGTGAGGGCGACTTCGAGGTGAGGGCGGCGTCGAGGGGTTCGTCGGCAACTTCGAGACGAGGCGGCGGCTCCGAGGGTTCTGGCGGCGGCGATGATTCGATTTAGGTTTTTCTTCTTCTTTTTTTTTTATTTAGTTTCTGGTAAATGAATCGGGGGGGGGGGGGGGGCAAGCAGAAGAAAAAAGGGGGGAAAGAAAATTAAAATAATATATAATTTTTTATTAATTAATTATTTAATTTTTGTAAAAAGGTTGACTTTTACATACGACCTCGAAACGAGGCCCACCGCCTGTCGCCCATAGCGTTTTACCCCCATTCCGAACATAATGGGATATGTATCGCAAGCTGGTTTGATCGTAACAATCGGTTTCCTTTTGAATTTTCATTTAAATCATTTTATTGAATTTTAAACGCACATTTCAAATTACCTGAGTCACATACTAACTAGAAAAATTCCAAAAAATATTTTCTAGCTTCGTATTGACGATACGGTCCTAACAAAACTAGTTTCGTCGAATTCTGAGACCGTTTGAAAAATGGCCAATTTCCAGTCGATTAAATTCAACAGAAGCTGGTCAAACGCGTTTTCCTTTGCCATGCTCACATATTGATTCGAAAAATTATGAAATCTGAAACCTAGCAATATCCTGACACTGCGGATCTAACAAAAGTGGTTTCGTCGAAATCCGAGGTCGTATGCAAAATGTCCATTTTTAAGGGCCTGAATTACATAGCGACTATTCAGAATTTTCAACTGGACATATCTTTTGATTCCCGCTATCAAATTTCGATTGGTCAGATTCGTTAGAAAGATATTCACTAACAGATTTAAATATTTTTGGTTTCACTAAAATCCGGATTGTTTTGCACCCGGTATATTCCATCGAAGTTTGAAATCGAATTATCGAACTACCGCGCCATTTTCAATTCTATATATAATTATAATTAATTATATTGGTTTTCAAATGTCGATTCAAACTCAGTTTTCATCGCCATTATCTAAAATATTTATTTTAAATATTTAAAATCCATTATTTTAGCCAATTTAAAAATTTTAAATTGGTTCAGATTTTCTGGGTCGTTACAGTAAATCTCTATATACCTATATTCGCAATCCATATAAGTTTCTCATCGATTCCAGGCCAGTTGTAGTACGTGCGATTCACGTTTGTGGGTTACTGGGTGTTTCCAGCGAACCTAGTGCTCGAGATATGTCGATATGTGGTGATTTTTGATCGAATTAGATAGGGGATTGTGGTTAAGAGGTTGAAATGGAGTTTGTTTGAAAAATCTGAGGGGGTTTTGTGTTAAAAAGGTTTGAACGTGTGCTGATAGCTCGAATGGAGCCTGGGAACCGCGACGTTGGCAATGAGCTCGAGTTCAACAATTTTTAGTGGAGGTTAAAGAGAATCTGAAGAGGAGCTTAACGGTGCTTTCTATTTTTGAATTCACGATGAAATGAGGGATCATGGAAATGGGAATTTCGGTCGTGAAGGAGAGCGTTGGTGGAAGAAAAATCCTAGAGAAAATCAACAATTTGGGAAGAAATGGAATCACGTGGGTCGGGTTTTATTTGGTAAGTGGGCCAAGAGATAGGGGGGTTAGGCCCAATGGATTTTTAATTAAAGTTTATTTTAATTTAAAAGTGTATTAACTTCGTAATGGTGTAACTTGATCATACGATATCAGATTGACGAACCGTAAGTTGCGTTGGGATCGTATGGATGGTGGCTACGCACTGGAACTGACTGGGAGTGGATTGGTGCTCGTTTGAATTTATGGTGAAATAAATTGTTTGATTCAAATCAAATAACAGTTTATCGTTCTTTAACGATGAAATGCCAAAGTGAGTAAAACTCACCAACTCTGAACAGTTCTATTTTTATAACGTATATTTAGAACTGATAAATGATGACTGATTGACTGTGTGTTGGCTGTATGATTAAACTGCTAGTCAGTTAGTTGAATTTCTATATTGATTCTGTTTATCAGAATATGTCATACGGAACTGAAAGTAATGTTGATTTTATTGTGTAACATCTGTGGATGCAGGGAAACAGGCTGGAGGAATCCGACTGGATTCCTCAACAGTTATTTATTGTTTTTCATATATTTTGATATATGATGTGAATTATAACCTGTTGTTGATTATGTGTGTATGGACGATATTGGACATCGTAATTTGATATGTTAAACACCATAACTCACCGGAATTTGGAGGAAAGGGGATTTTCAAAATGAATATTGAAATTAGATTATTTATAAAATCGAAGGGGTTTTATAAAAGAGATAATATTTATAAAATCAAAGAAATTTTATAAAGGAAATTATTTATAAATGGAATACTTATAAATAGAAATTTATTTATAAATCGAATATTTATAAATAGGAAATATGTTTAAGTGGGATTATAACTGGAGGGTAATCTTTATAAATGGAATAATTATAAGTGAATTATTTATTTAGGATAAATAAATAAGATGTTATAAAATGGACTATTTACTTAGAAAATAAATAGGATAAGATAATGGATTATTTATTTGTGAAATAAATAAGATACGATAAATGAAATATTTATTTGTTAAATAAATAGGAAAGATAAAGGAAATAGTTATTTGTTAAAAGTAAACAAATAGAAAAGGAATTTATCAAAGGAGTTAATAGAAAAGGAATTAACCAGTTAGAGTTAATGAATAGAGTTAACCAGTTAGATTTAATGAATAGAGTTAAAGAATTAGAGTTAATCAAATAGAGTTAATCAAATAGAGCTAATCAAATAGAGTTAATCAACTAGAGTTATTCGAAAAGAGTTAAAGAAATAGTGTTAAGCAAAATTAGAAACTGACTAGAGATTAGTAAGTTGAATAGTTTTCTGAGTATCGATCTGATGTTGGTTTCGGCCTTCGGGATTTATACTTGGGAAGTTGTTCTCTTATTAGTTTACAGTTAGAGTTTGATAGTTGTGGAATGGTAGTGATTGATGATTGATCGATAGAATTTCCTTCTGGAAATAATATCGTTGTTTGTACACGTATTTTTCTTTGATAGTTAAATCACAGACTATCGAAGTTTTTGACCATTTTACGTTGTTAATATGGAGAGACCGGTTGGATTATTATCTGAAGAACCACTCCGTATTGGCATTAGCGTTGTGAATCATTACGTACTGAAGATAATTGAAGACGGAGTTTATGCAAAGGCTATTGTATAAGTCTTAGATAACAATGACTAAGATGGATGTACTGAATAGTACCTTCGGTTTGTCCAGTCCCAGGACAACTAGTATAGGCGAAGGTCTGACAGAGTATATCTGATAGATTGTGTAACTTGGTCTCTTCAAATGTATTCACGTTTGGTAGCGGAGGAATTCGTTTCTCTTAGCTGTATACCCATGTTATTTTTGGATAAATCAATTTGTGATTTAAAGGGTATGACGATGTGACATTCTAAGTGAATGAAGATGTGGCATGTAGAAGATAAGCGTAGTTTCTAACCTCACATCCGGTAAATGACAGAAATCGGGCAGGCAGCATGGCTATGTAGGTCGCACCTATTAGGGTGTATAATCACCTGATCTAGAGTTTCATTTACTTCTAAAAATCTATTGTTGATGACGTCCCATTCGGTAGACGGTTGCTTATCCCAACCGTTAGTGATATACATTCGATACCCTCAAGCGAAATGAGTGGTCGGTCATGTGTGGCCGGGTTGCAAGATGTTCTTGTTGAACCCAGTGTATTCCTCTCTTGAGGTACACTAGCGAAAGGTGGTTCCATACCTTGTCATAGTTGGAAATCCATTATCCAATACATGCTTGCGGTTTTGATTGTATACTATATGTGTAGAACGTGAGATGAAAGCGTTTCTGCTAGATGATTATTATATTGTGGTTGATAAACATTATTATAATATCAAAAAGGTTTTTGATATAAAGATATTTTGGATTCTCATAAGGGGAAAACCCGTTCCGTTATACGATGTGGTCTTATGAGATATCGTTTACCTGTTCAAACTGTTTTAAAATGTTTTACTCATACCAGTCCCATGACTGACCCGGAGTTTATTTTGTTCTGTTTTCCCCTAAACTCTTGGGTGCCCAATTTTATACGGGCAGTCAAGTAGTCGGGATGTTACAGATATACTTGGAGAGCTTGGAGCAGGAGGCTTCAAGATCATATAGCTATTGTTTATTTCTGCTGTGTTGTAAGTGTTGTACTTTGAAATGATACGTATATTCAAGTACAGATTTATATTTCAAAGATATGTTATCTATTATATGTTGTTTGTTCCGCTGTGAGGTTCGTGTTACTCTGATGTTGTTGTTCTTCTTCTTCTATTCTAAGTTTCTATCTTATCTATTCTCACCCTCTAATTTCTTTCATTAACTACCGGTATTTTTCGATGTTTGGTTAGTCGTCGTTGAGTTTATAGCGATAACCAAAGTCGTCAAAACCCGGGTCGTTAAAATATGTCATTGTATGTCTCTATGTTGATGAATTATTGATCCTAGGCAATAATAAGGCCATAATAACATCAACAAAAGATATGTTATCCTCTAGATTTGATATGAAAGACCTAGGACTGGCTGATATAATATTGGGTGTCAAAATTGTGAGAACACCACAGGGATATGCATTATCCCAATCACATTACATAACCAAGATAATCGAAAAATTCAAGCAATATAATATAACTAATGCAAAATCGCCAATAGACATGAACCAAAATTGGGTTAAGAACACTGGTGATAGTATATATCAACTTGAATACTCTCGTATATTAGGAAGTATCATGTATATAATGAACTGCACAAGACCAGATATCGCATATGCTGTAAGTAAGCTTAGTAGATTTACTAGCAATCCTGGTAAACATCATTGGAAAGCGATAATGAGAGTTCTTGGATATCTAAAATATACACAAAACTTTGGTTTGCATTATACAAATTATACTTTAGTAGTGGAAGGTTACAGTGATGCAAACTGGATAACTGGATCACATGATACTAAATTCACAAGTGGATACATATTCACATTAGGAAATGGAGCAATTTCATGGAAATTGTCCAAGCACACTTGCATAGCAAGATCAACAATGGAATCAGAATTTATTGCACTAGATAAAGCTGCAGAAGAAGAAGACTGGCTTCGAAATTCTCTGGAAGACATTCCAAACTAGAGCAAACTCGTGCCTCCAATATTTATACATTGTGATAGTCAATCAGCTATTGGAAGAGCTAACAGTACACTATACAATGGTAAATCTAGGCATATTCGTCGTAGACATAAAACAATGTAACACCCCGTGTATTCTATAACTGTGGGATTAACAAATTAAAGCATAATTAATTTGAAATCAAAGAACTAAGGGAAACGGGATACGCCATTGCGTTCGTCTCGGAAAAATACGCGAAATAGAGTCCGAGTTTTCGAAAAACGGAGTCCGTATGAAGAAGATATGGCCTTCGGAAGTTTGAGAATTAAGTTTAAAATTCAAACAGAATAAATCAAATTTAAATTCGAAAGTGGGGCCCAATGGGCCAGGGCGGGAAAAACACCCGCCTGACCCACCAAGTCGACTGGGCTGTCGACCTGGTCTAACCAGGTCGACAGGGCTGTCGACAGGCATGTCGACCTGGTTCAGACCCAGGTCGAACCCAGTCTAACCCGGCTGGCCTATTCTCTGTTAGTCGATTTTCTGTGGTCTGCTTTGTCATTAGGGCTAGGTGGCAGGCTCTAATTGGTCTCTCCTTAGGATGAATGGCTACGATCAATCCAAGCAACATCAATGGTCCTAATCAGTTCCTAACCTCTATAAAAAGGACCCTAGACTCTACCTAGGTTTCTTGCACAATTCTCTAGCCTCCATTGCTCTCTTCTTCTAATAAAAAAATAAAAATGGCGTCTCTGCTCTGCTGAAATTAAAACTAGAAGATAATCAACATCAGCCTAAGCAACTCAATTCAAACTAGAGATTAAAGTTTCTGCGAAGATTCTACAACAAGTTCTTTCTTTAATCCAATCAAGGCAAGTACAGTTATTCTCCGCTATAAACGTTAATTATAATTTTGATATGCATTTAAAACTGAGTTTGAGGTTGTATATATATTCTCTTCTGTTGGATCTGTTTTCTGTGACTGTTCTGTATTCCTTTCTTCTTTTCTGTTTCTATAGCCAGGCTACCACGAGCATGTGCCCAATCTCATAAAGAGATTAACGTATGAACGCAAAATTTGGGACAATTAATGAATGATGCGAAATTTGACAAAACTGAATTGAATGTATGACTTGAGGTCGGAGGCATAAAATATATTGGACATGTGACTTGGGGTTGGATGCATAAATTTGACTATGAACATATAATTTATGCATGTTGTATGCATAGTTATGTTGTAATTTAGATCGGTAATTAATTAGAAAATAAGCATATAAACTAGTTTTAGACCTATGCATATTCTGTGATAAAAGAAGAAGAGGAACCACTGTAAGATTACATATGATTTGAGACTTTTGCATATAAAAGTCAAGATTGGATTTTTAGAAGATATAATTTAAAGATTTAGATTTTTGGGTATAGTTTGCATAATGATTCATGACATGAAAAGAAGAAGGATATGGAAAGTTAGGTGTAAAGATTTACATTGATTAGGATATCTATTATTGTGATTACACATAAATAGGAATTTTTGGATATATGGCATGCATTGTAATTAATGATTATATTTGGTATAATTTACATGTAAAATGCTAGTTTAACAAAAATTAGAACATATGTTATATGGTAAATTGTGTCCATATTCCGCGCTATGTAAATTTATGCAAACATGGAATATATGTTCATATTGTGAATCATGACAATTATGTAGGCATATGAATTTAGGCCAATTTATGATTAGGCAAGGCATGTAAATAGAACTTTTAGAAATATTAAATTTGCTAAATCCGCTAATTTGTCAAGTTGCCTAAACTACTAGTTTTGTTATATTGCCTAGACTGCTAATTAGATTGAAATGCCTAATCTGTTAAATTTGTCGGTTGAAATGCCTAACCTGTTATATGCCAAAATCTGCTAAGTTGCTAAATCTGTTAAATCCGTTATGTCATATAAAATCTGTTATCTGCTATGTTGATATAATCATCCTGTGATTGATACAATCTGAATGGGCATATATATATTGGGCACGCGCATAAACGGTAAATTATTAATTAATTGGCCGCAAAGATAAACATGGCTAACTCGAGGTTAGAATGAGTTTGCGGCGTAAATCTGCCCGGAACCGCCCGGCACATCCAGTGGCCGCAAACAATAGGTTCTAATGTGAGAAGTTAGTCATAACATGCGTAAGACACGAGGTTAGGTCTGGCTTGTGGCAGAAGTCTGCCCGGAACCGCCCGGCATATCCAGCGGCCACAAGCTACCGACCTAATGTGAGAGGTCTGTGCATTAATAATTAATTAATGCAAATCTAAGATAAGAATGACGTCTAAAACGTATTGGGGAAAAATAGGGTTAAACCAAAGGGATTAATAGATGTAGTAAAACCCGTCCATGAATCTGTAGGCCCAATACAAAGTTAGACAAATCTGAAAAATCTGTACATCTGATCCGTTAGTTTGAAAACTTGTTAACTTAATTTGTGAATTAGTAAATCTGAATTCTGTATGTCTGAACTTGTAAACAAGTTAATCTGAAATCTGTTAGTCTGGGGACACAAGGTTAGGAGGGGAATTACTTGTGTCATCTGTTGTTTGGGACCCATATTAGTCAGTAACCCTTTCTGGTATCAAAACTTTGACCCAACAGTAAGTAGGGTCCGGGCACGCTTACTGAACTAATTATAAGAGGTTCATTCTGATAATGGCGAGGGGTGTTGATGGTGCGTTCCAACCGGGTCATGTGCGTGCATGGATCCCGGTCTGCCTCTGAGGATGTAAGACGCCGTGACATCTGTAAATAGGTCTGTGCCAATTGGTTGTCACTTTAGGGAGTGATACACCCTACTGTGGGGCCGACACAGGATATTTATGTATTAGGGAGCCGATCGCTTGGGGTAGGGTTTTAGGGTACGCTTAGTTCTGTCTGTTTCTGTTGGTACCGTCTGTTTCTGTTGGGTGGTAACACCTGTCTGTTTCTGTGTCGTACCGTCTGTTCGGGTGGTAAAGGCCCATTACTAGTGTACACCTAATTCCACATTCTGTTTCCATAGGGATAAATATGTTTCTTCTTCTGTCTGTTTCTGATCGGGTAGTAAAGGCCCATTATTAGCATTCTGTTTCTGTTAAAGTATTCTGTACCCGTTCCTGCTTCAATTTAGACATTAGGGTGACACCTAATTTTGCTATACTAGTATTAGTGCAGAGAAGTGTAAAACAATAGTTTATATCATTCTGTTTTTCTGTTATATCTGCTACACCTGTTATAGTCATCTCACATCCAGTTTTATGTTCATATCATATTATTATTATCTGTTCATATGCAGAAAGTCACTGGACTTGCCAGACTTTTTGTCTGACCCTTGTTGTTTCGCCTTCTTTCTTCCGTTTCCCCCCCAGGTTATCCAAGGAGGGAAATACTTTAGCTTGATCCAGATTTCTCTTTGCTTGAAGTGCTTAAAGTATGGCTTGGCTTTGTATAGCTTCCGTTCCATGGGGATTATGATTTTAAACTATGCATTTTGAAGGCTTTTGTACAAGACTGATATTTTGTACTTGAATTCTGAAATTGAAAGGATGTAACCATACTAATTTCTATTTCCGCTGTAATAAAGTTAAAAATTTTCAAGTACTGTTTTATCTGTCTTGTAAGTTTCTGTTCTGTTTACTAAAATGCTCCACCAAAGTTAAGGCATTCCCTTTGTGAGTGACCTTAACGGAGGTGGGTTGTTACACTTGGCATCAGAGCTGAAGGTTACCAGATTTGATAAAAAGTTTTGAAAACTATTTTCAAAAAAGATTTAAAAAGGAAGTATTTTCAAAAGTAAAGCCATTTTTGAAAAAAAAAACATGATCCCCAAGAGCCATATATCTTTCTTTCAGTCCTTTTTGTATTGAACCTTTCCTTTTTCGTTCCAGCATGTCTGAAGCATCTGGGATACCAAAGGGTGTTCATGTACCCGGTTGGTTTCGTCAATATCTTGAGGCTAGGACCGTCGCTGCAGGTCCAGCAAATGATCCCCCTCCTCCACCCCCTCCTCGTACAATTGCTTTCTCAAAGATCTGTAGAGATTTTAGGGCCATGGGTGGGAAGGATTTCAAAGGAACTGAATCATACGTAGAAGCAAGGAATTGGCTCAAAGAAACTGAGGATCTATTCGTTATCTTCGAGGTGGACGATAGGCAGAAGGTACAGTTGGCAGTATGGCTGCTCAAAGACGAAGCTTCCTACTGGTGGGAGGTCACTAACGCCGAGAGGCCGGTTGAGACATGTATGGATTTCAGAACAAGGTTTGAGACAAAATTTCTCTCGTAAGCTGAACGAAGTTTACAATTGGAAAAGTTCTTGTCTCTTAAGCAAGGAAGTATGACGGTCAAGGAATACGTCAACCAATTCAACCAACTAGCAAGATTCGGATTGGATTTAGTCAACACTCAGCATAAAAAGGCTCTCCGCTTTGTTAAAGGATTGAATGAGCCACTGCACAGCCTAGCCATGACCCATGTACCCATGGGAGCAACTTACGAGAAATTGGTGGATATGGCACTACTGCACGAGGAAGACAAGGGCCCGAAAGAGACAAAGAAGGAAGAACCACAGAATAAGAAAGCGGGGCCCAAAAAGGAAACACAAAAGAAGGATGAGAAGTCTGAAGATAAGAAGGGGAAAAAGTGCTTTACTTGTGGGAGCTCAACTCATCTGAACAAGGATTGCAGAAAAAGGAAGGGCGCTTGCTTCAACTGTGGGGAGATGGGACACTTCACTAGGGACTGCCCAAAGAGACGAGGACAAGGAGGGCAGGCGAACACTCTTGAGGCTAGTGGCTAGGATAGAAATAGGAAATTTTCTATAGTAGGTTTAATTTATTTATCTGATTATGAAGTCAAGACTTTTTCTGATTCTGATATTTTGATTTTGTAATCGATACTCTGCACTTTAATACTAGTATTATTTCTGAATTCCGCTGTAGACTCAGACCCATAAGGGTTATGGATCATCTGTTTGGGACTGGGGTTTGAGGGATATCTGTGTTAGGCGTCAAGTATGACGCATACATTCTGAGTTTTCGAGGGGTATGATTTTATCATGCTTAGCTTCCTAAGAATCATTAGGGAACCTGATCTGTACCAGTAGTCTGTAAATATCTAAATACTTTTTATAGGATTTCCAGTTTTGACATTGTCTAAAGGAGGTACTCCTCTGGGTGTCAATTTGATATTGGTTTCGGTCTTTGGGGCCGATACTTAGGACCCATGTCTAATGGGAACCAAATTTTCGTTCTATCTGTACTCACTTCCATCATTCGACTGTACCCTATCGATCGAATATTTGAACTTTAGGTAGAAACTAATGGTTGTAAACATGTGTTTGAGACATGTTATGTTTGATGGTTGCAAGTGGATGCAAGTTGTTGCTAGTGTTTGCTCGTGGATGCATATACACACACTAGGCACTAGATCGGCTCGAAAGCACTCTCATACTGCATATGGATGTGTGAGCATTTTTAAATTTTTATGGATGCAAAATGGTTGAATCAGCATGTGGATGTTGCATATGAATGAGCAGTTGTGCACTCATATAGAAATGATATGTCTCAAATAGGAAAATTTGCATACATATTGGACTCATGGCACCAACATGATTTGCATTAAGGAGGTCGACTAAATCAGTGGGCCGCCTGATTTTGCATTAGATACGAACATGAACACACACTGTGCATTTAAACATGAAAGCATTAGAAGTCTATAAGGACAATGGATGCATGTGGTTGATGATTTAGTAGATGGATGATTGGATGGTAGGACACATTCTTCTTAACTTGAAGATTTCGGGGACGAAATCCTTTTAAGTGGGGGAGAATGTAACACCCCGTGTATTCTATAACTGTGGGATTAACAAATTAAAGTATAATTAATTTGAAATCAAAGAACTAAGGGAAACGGGATACGCCATTGCGTTCGTCTCGGAAAAATACGCGAAATAGAGTCCGAGTTTTCGAAAAACGGAGTCCGTATGAAGAAGATATGGCCTTCGGAAGTTTGAGAATTAAGTTTAAAATTCAAACAGAATAAATCAAATTAAAATTCGAAAGTGGGGCCCAATGGGCCAGGGCGGGAAAAACACCCGCCTGACCCACCAAGTCGACTGGGCTGTCGACCTGGTCTAACCAGGTCGACAGGGCTGTCGACAGGGCTGTCGACAGGCATGTCGACCTGGTTCAGACCCAGGTCGAACCCAGTCTAACCCGGCTGGCCTATTCTCTGTTAGTCGATTTTCTGTGGTCTGCTTTGTCATTAGGGCTAGGTGGCAGGCTCTAATTGGTCTCTCCTTAGGATGAATGGCTACGATCAATCCAAGCAACATCAATGGTCCTAATCAGTTCCTAACCTCTATAAAAAGGACCCTAGACTCTACCTAGGTTTCTTGCACAATTCTCTAGCCTCCATTGCTCTCTTCTTCTAATAAAAAAATAAAAATGGCGTCTCTGCTCTGCTCAAATTAAAACTAGAAGATAATCAACATCAGCCTAAGCAACTCAATTCAAACTAGAGATTAAAGTTTCTGCGAAGATTCTACAACAAGTTCTTTCTTTAATCCAATCAAGGCAAGTACAGTTATTCTCCGCTATAAACGTTAATTATAATTTTGATATGCATTTAAAACTGAGTTTGAGGTTGTATATATATTCTCTTCTGTTGGATCTGTTTTCTGTGACTGTTCTGTATTCCTTTCTTCTTTTCTGTTTCTATAGCCAGGCTACCACGAGCCTGTGCCCAATCTCATAAAGAGATTAACGTATGAACGCAAAATTTGGGACAATTAATGAATGATGCGAAATTTGACAAAACTGAATTGAATGTATGACTTGAGGTCTGAGGCATAAAATATATTGGACATGTGACTTGGGGTTGGATGCATAAATTTGACTATGAACATATAATTTATGCATGTTGTATGCATAGTTATGTTGTAATTTAGATCGGTAATTAATTAGAAAATAAGCATATAAACTAGTTTTAGACCTATGCATATTCTGTGATAAAAGAAGAAGAGGAACCACTGTAAGATTACATATGATTTGAGACTTTTGCATATAAAAGTCAAGATTGGATTTTTAGAAGATATGATTTAAAGATTTAGATTTTTGGGTATAGTTTGCATAATGATTCATGACATGAAAAGAAGAAGGATATGGAAAGTTAGGTGTAAAGATTTACATTGATTAGGATATCTATTATTGTGATTACACATAAATAGGAATTTTTGGATATATGGCATGCATTGTAATTAATGATTATATTTGGTATAATTTACATGTAAAATGCTAGTTTAACAAAAATTAGAACATATGTTATATGGTAAATTGTGTCCATATTCTGCGCTATGTAAATTTATGCAAACATGGAATATATGTTCATATTGTGAATCATGACAATTATGTAGGCATATGAATTTAGGCCAATTTATGATTAGGCAAGGCATGTAAATAGAACTTTTAGAAATATTAAATTTGCTAAATCCGCTAATTTGTCAAGTTGCCTAAACTACTAGTTTTGTTATATTGCCTAGACTGCTAATTAGATTGAAATGCCTAATCTGTTAAATTTGTCGGTTGAAATGCCTAACCTGTTATATGCCAAAATCTGCTAAGCTGCTAAATCTGTTAAATCCGTTATGTCATATAAAATCTGTTATCTGCTATGTTGATATAATCATCCTGTGATTGATACAATCTGAATGGGCATATATATATTGGGCACGCGCATAAACGGTAAATTATTAATTAATTGGCCGCAAAGATAAACATGGCTAACTCGAGGTTAGAATGAGTTTGCGGCGTAAATCTGCCCGGAACCGCCCGGCACATCCAGTGGCCGCAAACAATAGGTTCTAATGTGAGAAGTTAGTCATAACATGCGTAAGACACGAGGTTAGGTCTGGCTTGTGGCAGAAGTCTGCCCGGAACCGCCCGGCATATCCAGCGGCCACAAGCTACCGACCTAATGTGAGAGGTCTGTGCATTAATAATTAATTAATGCAAATCTAAGATAAGAATGACGTCTAAAACGTATTGGGGAAAAATAGGGTTAAACCAAAGGGATTAATAGATGTAGTAAAACCCGTCCATGAATCTGTAGGCCCAATACAAAGTTAGACAAATCTGAAAAATCTGTACATCTGATCCGTTAGTCTGAAAACTTGTTAACTTAATTTGTGAATTAGTAAATCTGAATTCTGTATGTCTGAACTTGTAAACAAGTTAATCTGAAATCTGTTAGTCTGGGGACACAAGGTTAGGAGGGGAATTACTTGTGTCATCTGTTGTTTGGGACCCATATTAGTCAGTAACCCTTTCTGGTATCAAAACTTTGACCCAACAGTAAGTAGGGTCCGGGCACGCTTACTGAACTAATTATAAGAGGTTCATTCTGATAATGGCGAGGGGTGTTGATGGTGCGTTCCAACCGGGTCATGTGCGTGCATGGATCCCGGTCTGCCTCTGAGGATGTAAGACGCCGTGACATCTGTAAATAGGTCTGTGCCAATTGGTTGTCACTTTAGGGAGTGATACACCCTACTGTGGGGCCGACACAGGATATTTATGTATTAGGGAGCCGATCGATTGGGGTAGGGTTTTAGGGTACGCTTAGTTCTGTCTGTTTCTGTTGGTACCGTCTGTTTCTGTTGGGTGGTAACACCTGTCTGTTTCTGTGTGGTACCGTCTGTTCGGGTGGTAAAGGCCCATTACTAGTGTACACCTAATTCCACATTCTGTTTCCATAGGGATAAATATGTTTCTTCTTCTGTCTGTTTCTGATCGGGTAGTAAAGGCCCATTATTAGCATTCTGTTTCTGTTAAAGTATTCTGTACCCGTTCCTGCTTCAATTTAGACATTAGGGTGACACCTAATTTTGCTATACTAGTATTAGTGCAGAGAAGTGTAAAACAATAGTTTATATCATTCTGTTTTTCTGTTATATCTGCTACACCTGTTATAGTCATCTCACATCCAGTTTTATGTTCATATCATATTATTATTATCTGTTCATATGCTGAAAGTCACTGGACTTGCCAGACTTTTTGTCTGACCCTTGTTGTTTCGCCTTCTTTCTTCCGTTTCCCCCCAGGTTATCCAAGGAGGGAAATACTTTAGCTTGATCCGGATTTCTCTTTGCTTGAAGTGCTTAAAGTATGGCTTGGCTTTGTATAGCTTCCGTTCCATGGGGATTATGATTTTAAACTATGCATTTTGAAGGCTTTTGTACAAGACTGATATTTTGTACTTGAATTCTGAAATTGAAAGGATGTAACCATACTAATTTCTGTTTCCGCTGTAATAAAGTTAAAAATTTTCAAGTACTGTTTTATCTGTCTTGTAAGTTTCTGTTCTGTTTACTAAAATGCTCCACCAAAGTTAAGGCATTCCCTTTGTGAGTGACCTTAACGGAGGTGGGGTGTTACAAACAATATGACAACTTCTCTCTAATGGAGTTATCACTATAGACTATATACGGTCAAAAGATAACATAGCGGATCCACTAACAAAAGGCTTGCCAAGAGAGAAAGTTCAAATCTTATCGAAGGGAATGGGATTAAGGCCTATAGATTAAATGTTTTTCTAAAACGGAAACCCCACCTAGTTGATTGGAGATCCCAAGATCTAGGTTCAAAGGGACAACTAAGTTCAAGAAAAACTTGAAAGCACTGTTACCCACTAACCATTCCTATGATAAGTTAGTGCATAAATTTGGAGAATAGGATAAGTACTAATACTTTTAATAATCTCTATACTTGGTAAATACTAAAGAACCAAGTGGAAAATTAAGTATTCCCTTTACAGAATCACCAATGTAAGTGCGAAGGCGCCGCTTCAAAGACAATTGTGAGGCCAAATTCTCCAAGCACTTATGAGACCAAGCTGGTGTTCACGGCAAAAATGAACACAAACAGAGAACCAAGAGGTTAAGAAACATTTATCATGTGTTATCTTTATAAACTACACAAAAGGCTTATAGTTCAAAGACAATCTAGTCCACTGATTCGCCAGTAGGTTATAACGATAAAACACTAGGAAAAGTTCAAGGCCATTGTGCTACTTTTACAGATATGATAAATGTTACTGAAAATTTCAAAAACAGATTAGACAACCACTCATTCATGTAGGGGATTGTTGGAAGAATGAATAAGTGTTTGAGGCACACTAAGTCCCACATCGAGAAAACTTGTGCCTCAATTCACTACATATACAAAAGCTTGTTTTGTTATATCAAAAGAAAGAGGAAGAGAGAGAGGCAATGGGATAGCATGAACAAAGCATGCATATCTTTCATATTAAATTAAAATGGTCAAAGATAAGGGCGTTGGGCCTCTTGGGGTCTCGTGATCGTATAAGGGCCTCCGAATGCCGCCAGGCCTGCATGCGTTGTACAAATGGCTATTTTTTGAATACAGCCGTGCAAATACCAAATGACTGTTGGTAAAGGATCACAACCTTTCTAACAGTCATTATCGTTGCAATTCGAACAGTGGTACCCTTTCACAACTAGATATCTCTTCCTGGCTTTATAAAGGGCTGCGGAAACCAAATCAAATCATCTTTTTCGTTGCTCTTCTTCTTTTCTCTTCCGCATATTCTGTTTTTGCAAAATACTTTCTTGGGTTCGTCAAACTCTGCACTGTAGCGCATTAGTATAAAGTGCAGTCCATTCTACCTTGGGAGGCGAATTGCTAATCATCTCCTGTGCGCCTGTGGGGGGGCAATATCGCTTTAAGGGAACATTACACGCTACTGGGCTCAGACAGACAATACGCAGGCGGACTGTACACATAAGGTACTGCTTTGGTTTCTTCATTCTCTCTTCTTCTTCGCATTAGCGAATTATCATTGCCGATTGTGCATATCATACTTGTTGTTTGCCATATTATCTGCATTACAGATCTGATATACTTCGACTAACAATACATCTGCATACGAGTAATTGATCATGTACCAAACAATACTCTCATCGCCTCCATGATAATGTCTTGCGAGAAATGGGTTACATTGTTCGAGTAAATATGAATGATATTGAAAGAGCAATAATACTCATTATTCAGCCAATTAATGTGTGTGGGACTAAGAGTACAAAAAAAGGTTAAAGTATGGCAGTATGATATAGATCATTTGTGCAAGTTAGTCTTCCTTTTGTAAAAAAGATAAAAGTATTTATCTTTATCTAAAAAAGATAAAAATATTTTTGTTGTATATTCATAAGTTATTACTCTAAAAACAAATTAATGCACGCTAACTTGACAGCAAATTTATATATTTGTTTTATATTTGCACTTAGCTAACATGACAACAAATGCTAAAACCAAATAAACCAAAAATATAAGTCGCCAAAGGCTTTGAAATACGGTTAGCGCAGGAACTTGATTCCTGGTTAGATCCTAAATAAACATGTCGGGATTGAATCCCAAAAACTTGGATGTAGGTGACTTGGTATGCTTCATGGATACATTAGTGTAGGATGGTTACCGCTACAGACGAATTCCTGCATAAGATCGATCAAATCAAAGACCTTCAAGCTTCATACCGGGAACTACAATAAGTAAAAATAACACTTGATTCCTAGTTGGAAGAAAATGCTTCAACAATCTCAACTGAAATCCACTACCATGACCATATCTTTAAAATTTATATAATGGTAAACCATTCCATACACATGTAGCATTAACAAACAGTTTATATGCAAGCAAGAAAAGATGCTGAAACTTATGGTTTCAATAGGACAGACATGAACCCAGTGTTCCATGTGTTTCAGTATCTGACACTGCATTCTTAAGCTCTAAATGTGAATAACATTACAAAAAATAAAGTTCCACACATTGGACTAACCCGTATAGTCTTTTAAGCACAATTTGAACATAGTATTACATCACATTCAAGCACAAGAGCAACATTTCAGTAAACCACTCACCTGCTTGTTTTACATACATCAGTCCTTGATACATTTTAGCTTTATACAATACACAAGAATAATGCTGCCAAATACACATGTTTAAAACAATACAATTATGTGTGCAGTTCTTCATCTGGAATCAAAAGAACGGGACCTGAGGTCTACCTGGCCTCAAGATCAGTGTGGCATTTTGCAGCTTAAGAGAGGGGGTATGTAGTTTACTGAAAATAAGACAAAAGGAAGAAGAGAGACACCAGAAACCTTGACAAACTTGAAATGAACACCAGGAATATAACCAATAGCATGTCCCTTACAACTGAACCCTGCGATCAACACTTTAACGTTCCCTTCAATTTAGTTTAAGCAACCATCATGTGGCACAAAAGCCGCAATCTTCTTCCCGTTTTTGATCATTTGTAGTCTCGAGCACTTACGAATAGCATAGTTCGGCTGTTTTGCTTCCAAAATTATTGAAATAAAAAAATTATTTCAACATTTCATAAGTAGCCCCTTGAAAACATATTAAAAAATTTGGCACAACACACTATTTAAAAAAAAAAAGCGTAATATCAACCCCTCCAAAGCACGTAGCTTAGGCTATCAAAATAGTATACACTAAAATAAAAAGTCAAATTAGTTCATGAATCATAGTTCCTGATCAAGATAAGGATCTCTCGGTGACTTGGCTCTACTCAAATACTCAGAAACGTCGGTAACTAAAATGCTCATGCTATGCGTAAGCCAAGCAGTTTTTGAAGGCATCTCAGCTTGTCGGTTCCTCTTCTCCTCTTCTAACAACATATTAAGCCATCTTTTTGACATATACTCCATGTCAGCATCAATGCCGAGGTTAACTACATCCATAGGCAACACCTGCAATGGGTTCTAATCCAAATTAAGCTTGTCAAAATTTTAAAGATAATTTTCTCTGAATCAAAAGATAATTTTCTCATGAAATCTTACATGAAAAATGTTATGCAATTGTCATCACAAAATTTTAAATTGGGAAACAAAGAGGGTGAAGTGCATTTGGATACACATGACATAATCACATAATAGATGGTGCAACGTCCATGTGTTAATCTTTACTTTGGGCTCATCAATGTTTTAAAATGCGAAAGAGTATATAAGGCATTTTCATGCCCTTGAGACGGGACGCAAACCTCAAAACGTTGAGGCGTAAGCCTTTCAAGGAGAAAAAAGTGCATGTTAATAATTAAAATAGATATAAAATAACGTCAAATAGTATATAGGAAACGTAATTTATTACAAGCAATTCAAATAACTTGTAATAAATAACTACATACCCGCTTGTCCTTTTGTCGATAAATCGAATTATTACAAATGCAAGGAAGTAGATAATTTTATCAACATTTTAATTGTTTGTTTTCAAGGGGTTGCTTGAATAGGCATGAACGATTTACTGAAATATGTGCAGTTTGGTGTTTAAGAAAACTAATAACTTGCATAAAAAACAATTGTATTTATCTTTTTAAAATACTGAACATACAAAAATCATATGATCACCCGAGCTTCTTTGTTTTAGCATACGCTAAATTCTATTACTCACAATCATATGAAAACATATGATAAAATATTAATATGTATATTATCTTGTATGAAAATAAATAACTTGTTTGAAAAGATAAATGTAGTTTATTTTTAAAATACTAAACATGTTAAAATTATATTACCAACTGATCTTCTTTGTTTCATCATATGATAAATTCTCTTACTCACAAACATATGAAAACATGTGATAAAATATTAATATGTATATCATCTTGTATTAAAATAGATAACTTTTTTAAAAAGACAAATGCATTTATCTTTTTAAAATACTAAATGTAACACCCCACGTCCATTAATGTCACTCGCAAAGGGAATGCATTAACTTCCATGGAGCATTTTAAGTGAATATAGAACAGAAAATCACAACAAGACAAATATAAAGCAGTACTTGAAAATTTAAAACTTTATTTATTGCAGCAGAAGGTAAATATGTTTGGTTACATCATCAAAACCATAAGCCAGAGTCAAATACATAATATCCATCTTGATAAAACAAAGTACATAATCCCACTACTACAAATAGCCATAAAGAAAATGATAAGCTGGACTTTACTTCAGCGGTCCAAGCTTTTCCAAAAGAGAGATAAAGCAATCTGATCAAACTCCACTGGTGCTAGGTCCATCTTGAGAACCTGGGGGGAAAAGAGATGGAAACAGAGGGGGGTCAGACATAAAGTCTGGCGAGTGCGATAACTTTAACAATACAATTATCAAAATACTAGGCTAAGTCATAAGCTGGAAAATAAGGAAATGACTGTGGACTATTGGATAAGGCAGAGTAGACAAAGGGAATAAGATGAACAAAGATAACGTTAAAGGCGCACCAAATTACTAAAGAATAATTACTACACTGCACCAAACCAGTCACCCTAAAGGTTGATCCCACTTACTTCACTTAGAAATCATATTAGTAGTTTCGTGTACCCCTAGCTGACTACATAGGTGCCGCTTGCCCCTATCTCCACTAGGTGTACCCACTACTCCCATGCGATCGGCTCCCTAACTCGTAGATACCTGTGCTGGCCCCACAGTGGGGTGTATCACTCCCCAAAGTGGCAACCCGATACCACCAACGATGCACGGCTTATACCTACACGATGCAACAACGTCTTACCTACCAGCCCGGGCCCACGCACGCACATGACCCCGTTGGACTTGTGTTTCCACCACTAACCCGTTTTGGCCTCTTACATTCAAGCCCAGTAAGCGTGTCCCGTCCTCGACTTGGGTCGAGCACACAAAGATATTTATGGGTTACTGGATTGAGATGGGCCCCCATTACTTGACACAAGCTATCCACCTAAGCTTGGCACCCACTAATATATCCCACTTAACCCCTTCTTATTCATTACCACTTGCATGTTTATCTTGGTTAAGTGTTACTAATCGTATTTCCACATGCCACCCAAGGCACTCACTTAACCCCCATGTCCCACCTTACATGTTTACTTTGGTTAAGTGTTTCTTAGTTTATTACTACCGCAACCCTGTAGGACCTCTCACATTAGGCCGTCCTTTTGTGGTTGCTGGATTTGCCGGGCGGGTCCGGGAAGTCTTACACCACAAATGGGCCTAACCTCGTATCCATACAATTGTCATGCATTTAATTTGGGCCTAGGACATCTCACATTGGGCTACCATTTGTGGCTACTGGATTTACCGGGCGGGTCTGGGCAGTTTTACACCACAAATGAGTCCAACCTCGTGTCCTAAGCATTGATTATCACTTATAATCTTTTACCCCAATTTGAATTAATTTCCCTATTCAAATTATCAATCAATTCCAAATTTAACGATGTCCATAATTGACTCAATTATGACAATCTATTTATGGTATGCAAAATCATAACAATTTCATCACAAATTTATTATATGCCATTAAAGATATTTATGCCAAATTCTCAATATTAAATCTTTTAATATTATCCCTTTACCCCACGTTGTACGTTCGTTTGTTTAACGTAAAATAAACGTTAGACTTGAATAGTCTAACTCGTAGAATAAAGAGAAAACATCACAACATACATATAACTAAAAATAGATCTAAACATAAGGGGTAAACTTGCATGTGTGAATGATGTTCTATATCTACAACTTGCATAGGCCAAAGTTACAACTTGCATAAAACTACATATGTCATAGATCCAATCTAAAGGTGTAAGCTTGTTTAGGTTATGGTCACAACTTACATAAATCATGTATGTCATAGATCTACATCTAATGGGGTAAACTTGGATAGGCAATAACCACAAACTTGCATAACATGATTCATATTCCAAACTCATATATTTATGTAAACTTGCATATGTGATTTATGCAACGTAACAATGGTGTAAACTTGTTTAGGTAATGGTCATAACTTACATAAATCATGTGTGTCATAGATCTACATCTAAAGGGGTAAACTTGCATAGGCAATAACCACAAACTTGCATAACATGATTCATGTCTAAATCAATTTCTAAACTTGCATACATGCATATGATCTATCATATGGATCAACATAACCAAACTAGCATATGAACAACGTTATGATTTGATTATACATAAGCCAATCATAGAATTACAACATAGATGACAGCATCATAACTTTACAACATAAATGATAACATCACAACATAACATCATAGAATTTACAACATGTATGATAACATCACAATTTTACAACATAATTACAACATGCGGTCAATAATTCACATCATATCCATATAATCCACATCATAACTTAATCAATTAAATTGCTAATTATTTTATTAAAGAAATCGAACTCACAACTCAAACAAGGTCATGAATTCTGAATTCTGAGTTCTGAAGTTGTATTAGCTTTCCTTTGAAGAAGATTCGTTGTTAGAGTTGAATATGATTGAATTTGATTAGCTTTCTTCCTCGCTAATTGGTGGCGGCTACTTCTAGGTTGCAAGGCGACGGCATGACGACCATGATTCTAATTTTAGTTGATTTTAGAATGTGAATCTACCCATGTATATATAGAATTTAGGATTAGTTTAGGCCGTCCGATCAACCCAGAATTAATCCTAGTCAATTAGAGCAGATCGGAACCCTAATGAGTCAGCACACAGTCATAAACAGGTAACTAATCAAATCTGCTCGGGGGAGGCAGGTCGACCCCCAGGTCGACCCTATGGTCGACCTGGTCAGGGCAGGTCGACACCCAGGTCGACGCTATGGTCGACCTGGCCCTGGCGGGAATTTTCCCGCCTAGCCTATTTGACTTTGAAAATTGAATTTTCTGAAATCTATTTTGAATTTTCTGAAACTTCCGATGGCCATAACTTCTTCATACGTAGTCCAATTCACGCAAACTCAGACTCTATTTCAACCAGAATTCTGAGACGAACATAATGGCGCAACCCGTTTCCCTTAATTTTCACATCTGAGATTAGTTATTCTTTAATTTGTGAACATTAATATTAACATAAATACGGGGTGTTACATTCTCCCCACCTTAAAGGATTTCGCCCCCGAAATCTCCAAGTTAAGGAGAATGCATATCCTAACATCCAAACAACCATCTACTCAACCATCAAACACAGGCATCCATTGTCCTTATAAAATTCCTAATGCTGTATGAACATATGCAAGAAGTGTGTGTATATGTTCTCTATCTAATGAAAAATCAGGCGGTCTACTGATTCAGTTGACCTCCTTAATGCAAACCATGGTAGTGCCATGCGTCCATTATGTATGCGAAAGAATCCTATCGATACATATTATTTCTACATGTAACCATAACCATTCACCAAAATGCAGCATCCATATGATAGCACAACCATCATACATCCATTTCACTAAAATACACCCATTTATATGCAATATGCAGTATGAGAGTGACTGAGCCGATCTAGTACCTAAAGTGTGTGTATATGCATCCACGAGCAAACACTTGCATCCATTATGCATCCATCATACATAACATGTCTCAAACACATGTTTCAACCATAGGATTACCCTGTCTAAAGGTCAAAGATACTTGCGAGAGGACATACTAAAGATAAGATAAGTACAAGCTAAGTGATACAGGAGAAATTAAAGGACATACCCTCGAAAAGAAAAGGGTACAATGAACGCATCTTCTCTTCCGTCTCCCAAGTAGCGTCGTTCTCATCATCTCCCCATTGCACTTTGACTAGCCTGACCTCTCGATTCCTCAACTTTTTAATCTCCGACCCAAGAATGCACGTTGGAGCTCTTCGAATCGTCGCATCACGCTCTATCTCTACCTCTCTAAGCAAGCTCGGCTCTACCACTTCTGCGGTCTCATGCAAGCACCTCCTCAAATGTGATACATGGAATACATCGTGTACACCACTAAGTCTCTCGGGCAACTCCACTCTATACGCCATCTGTCCAATCCTCTCCTTAATAGGAAACGGTCCTACGAACCTTGGTGCTAACTTCCCAATGGACCCAAAGCGAACAACATTCCGTAATGGAGACACCATGATAAAGACCATGTCCCCAATATCAAACTCAAGATTTGTCCTCCTCTTGTCTGCATAAGATTTCTTCCTATCATGCGCCGCCTTCATCCTCCTTCGAATCAAATCGATCTTTTTCGAAGTCTCTCTAATCATATTGGGCCCAAGCAAGATCTTATCCGTACAACATGTAGGCGAACGACGAGGCCTTCCATAAAGAGCTTTGAAAGGTGCAATGCTAATGCTAGACTGAAAGCTATTATTATACGCGAACTCTACCAACGGAAGATGCTCCTCCCATCTACCTCCAAAGTCTAGGACACAAAACCTCAAAAGGTCCTCTAGAATGCGATTCACCCTCTCAGTCTGGTCATCCGTCTGAGGATGATATGCGGTGCTCAAACATAACTGAGTCCCTACCGCCTCTTGCAACCTCTTCCAAAACTCACTAGTAAAGATAGGATCGCGGTCGCTCACTATGCTAGAAGGAACACTGTGCAAATGAACTACCTCTCGAATGTATACGGAAGCTAACCATGGAGCAGTCGTCTTACTCTTCACGGGAATGAAATGGGCGCTCTTAGTAAGTCTGTCTACCACGACCCAAATCCACGTATTACCCTTCCTCGATCTCGGTAACCCATCAACAAAGTCCATCGAGACACTTTCCCACTTCCATTGTGGGACCTCCAATGGGTGAAGCAACCCACCGGGTTTCTTTTGGTCCGCTTTTACTTGTTGGCACACCAAGCATCTAGCGACATACTCGGCCACATCCCTTTTAATACCAGCCCAAAAGAAAACTCGCTTCATGTCTTTGTACATCTTGTCCCCGCCGGGATGAATGGTCATCTTCGAACGATGTGCATCATCAAGAATAGCCTTCCTCAAGCTCTCATCCTATGGTACACAAAGCCTACCGTCCCTACGTAACCAACCCTTATCATCTAGGGTGTACTACTGAGATGGCTAGACGGCTCCCCCCTTATGAGCTTCTCTACTAACTCAACCAATTGTGGGTCATCTCGCTGTGTCTCACCAATCCATCCCAAAAGCGTAGGTCTGACCTCTAAGGATGCTAGCAATCCGGGTACAAAGTCAATGGAAGGTCTAAAGTCAAACATAGAGATGAATTCTAAGCTTCGCCGCTCAACAAACAATGGACTCAAGGACAACCTTTTCCTACTTAAGGCATCTGCCACCACGTTACCCTTGCCAGGGGTATATGCTATTTCGAAATCGTAGGATGCTAAGAATTCCATCCACCTTTGCTGCCTTAAGTTTAAGTCCTTCTGAGAGAACAAGTATTTTAGCGATTTGTGGTCAGTGAACAATTCGAATTTTTCGCCAAGATGATAATGGCGCCAAGACTTAAGCGCGAAAACAATAGCGGCCAACTCTAGGTCATATGTAGGGTAATTTTTCTCATGCACTCTCAATTGCCTTCCTCCATAGGCTATTACCCTTCCCTCTTGCATTAAGACTGTGCCTAGTCCTGTCCCACAAGCATCGGTATAAACAGTAAATGGCTTACTCCCATCTGGCAACACTAAGACTGGGGCTGTGGTCAAAGCTCTCTTTAAACGTTGGAACGCATCATCACAATCTACGTCCCACGTGAAAACTAGGTTCTTCTTCGTCAAGCGTGTTTATGGGGCTGATATCTTTGCGAAGTCCTTGATAAACTTCCTATATTAGCCAGCCAACCCCAAGAAACTCCTTACTTCGGCTGCATTTGTAGGGACCTTCCAATCTTGGATGGCCACTACCTTCGCGAGATCCACAGCTCTCCCTTCTTTGTAAACCACGTGCCCTAAGAATCGCACTTCCTTCCTCCAAAAGTGACATTTAGAGAATTTAGCTTTAAGGTTATGCGCTTGAAGGGTCTCCAACACGTCCCTAAGATGTAGGGTATGCTATTCCTCGCTCTTAGAAAAGACCAAGACGACCACGAATTTATTGAGGTACTCCCTAAACACCCTACTCATCAAGTCAACAAAGTATGCTGGGGCATTTGGCAAACCAAAGGGCATCACAAGCCACTCATAGAAACCGTCCGGAGTCCTAAAGGCAGTCTTGTCTATGCTATCCTCACCCACTCTCAACTGATGGAACCCAGTGGGTAAGTCCAACTGCGAAAACACTGAGGCACCAACTAACTGATCGAAGAGATCGTCAATCCTCGGCGGTGGGCACCTATTCTTCTTAGTAAGCCTATTAAGTTTTCTATAGTCCACACAAAGTCTAAGGGACCCATCCGCCTTCGTGGAAAATACTACTGGAGCAACCCACTCCGATATACTACGTCTTATGAACCCCTTCTCAGGCAACTCCCTTACTTGCTTATTGAGTTCCTTCCTCTCACGAGGGGTCATGTGGCGCACTGGCAAAGATACTGGTTTTGCATTGTCTACAAGATATATACGGAAGTCTATCTCCCGCTTCGGAGGTAAGCCCTTCACCTCCTCAAACACATCGGAGTATTCCCGGACCACTCTAACAGACTGCGAACTCTCAACAGATGCGTCAAGCGATTCTAGATAACTTAGCATAACGGAATTCATGGGATTACAAGAGATTTCGAGAGTGTTACCAAGGAGAGTCATGAGCCTAACTACTCTCCTTTCACAATCAAGAACGGCACCATTACTGGATAACCAGTCCATTCCTAAAATTAACCCATAGCCCGTGAAGCCCAAAACGTAAGCATCACATCTAAACCCAACACTAAGTATAGAAATCTTCAAATCCAAACACATCATGGACAAATAAGCTGAGCCACCAATTGGATTCGAAACAACCAAGGGATCCTCTACTAAACTGGTGTCTAAGTGCAGTGATTCAACTAATGATTAGAGGTAAACGAATGTGATGCGCAAGAATCTAATAAAGTACGGACAGGATGATCAAACAAAAAAACTAAACTTTCAACGGAAATTGTTCTACCTCGTTCTTGCAGGAGTGGGACTATGAGAGCCTGAACTTGTCCCCTTTCCTGCCCTGCTGCCATAAGAGCCTGCACCTGTCCTCCCAAGGTAGACCCAGCCCTCTGCCCTTTCCTCGGGCAGTCCTTAACCAGATGTCCCGCTTCGCCACAGTGGAAACAACGAGTCTTCTTTTTCTTTCTACAATCTTTGCTTAGATGGCCTGGTGTCCCACAGTTAAAGCATCTTTTCTTTCCTTTGCCATTGTTGCCTTTCCCACCCTTGTTCTGCTGTTTCTGTTGTGGTTTCTTCTGATCCCCTTTCTTCTCGGGTGCCTTATTAGCATTAGTGCCTTTCTCTTCCTCATGCATGAGTGCTATATCAACTAGCTTCTCAAAGGTGGCCCCCATAGGGATGTGGGTCATAGCCAACCCATGCAATGGCTCATTCAATCCTTTAACGAACCTCAGAGCCTTCTTCTCAGGCGTGTTCACCAAATCTAAGCCAAACCTTGCCAATTGGTTGAATTTGTTGACATACTCTTTCACTGATAGATTTCCCTGCTTCAACGTCAAGAACCTTTCCATGTATAGATTCTCTTCTGCCCGTGATAGAAATTTCGCCTCAAACCTACGCCTGAAATCTGCCCAAGAGTCAACAGGACGTTCCCCATTAGTGACCTCCCACCAAAACGAGGCCTCTCCCTTCATTAACCTAGCGGCTAATTGGACTTTCCTTCCTTCTTCTACTTCAAAGATTCCAAGCAATTCTTCCACCTCCTCAAGCCAATTTTTGGCTTCCACAAACGTTTCTAACCCTTAAAAAGGTTTTCCGCCCATAGCCTTATAATCCTTGCATGTCTTTGCAAAAGTATCAGCGTGAGGAGGGGAGGAGGAGGAGCGGGTGCAGCTGGGGGTGGAGGAACATTTTCTGGACCTGCGGCGGCGGCCCTAGCCTCCAAATACCTCCTAAACCAACCTGGTATCGATACACCCTCTGGAAGGTTAAGATCTTCAGACATCCTGAAACGAAAAAGGAAAGATTCAAAATGGAGAATTCGAAAGATAAAGATATGGCTATTAGGGATTATGTTTTTCATAAAAACTTTTCTCTTAAAATTACTCATTAAGACATGTTTTTGAAAACACTTCTTCCAAAAATACTTTAGAAAACTATTTTTTCTAAAAAAAATATCTGTTCCGGTAACCTTCAGCTCTGATACCACGTGTAACACCCCACATCCAATAATGTCACTCGCAAAGGGAATGCATTAACTTCCATGGAGCATTTTAAGTGAATATAGAACAAAAAATCACAACAAGACAGATATAAAGCAGTACTTGAAAATTTAAAACTTTATTTATTGCAGTAGAAGGTAAATATGTTTGGTTACATCATCAAAAACCATAAGCCAAAGTCAAATACATAATATCCATCTTGATAAAAAAAAAGTACATAATCCCACTACTACAAATATCCATAAAGAAAATGATAAGCTGGACTTTACTTTAGCGGTCCAAGCTTTTCTAAAAGAGAGATAAAGCAATCCGATCAAACTCCACTAGTGCTAGGTCCACCCTGAGAACCTAGGGGAAAAGAGATGGAAACAGAGGGGGTCAGACATAAAGTCTGGCGAGTGCGATAACTTTAACAATACAATTATCAAAATACTAGGCTAAGGAATAAGCTGGAAAATAAGGAAATGGTTGTGGACTATTGGGTAAGGCAGAGTAGACAAAGGGAATAAGATGAACAAAGATAACGTTAAAGGCGCACCTAATTACTAAAGAATAATTACTACACTGCACCACACCAGTCACCCTAAAGGTTGATCCCACTTACTTCACTTAGAAATCATATTAGTAGTTTCGTGTACCCCTAGCTGTCTACATAGGTGCCGCCTGCCCCTATCTCCACTAGGTGTACCCACTACTCCCATGCGATCGGCTTCCTAACTCGTAGATACCTGTGCTGGCCCAACAGTGGGGTGTATCACTCCCCAAAGTGGCAACCCGATACCACCAACGATGCACGACATATACCGAAATGATGCAACAATGTCTTACCTAACAGCCCGGGCCCACGCACGCACATGACCCCGTTGGACTTGCGTTGCCACCGCTAATCCGTTTTGGCCTCTTACAGTCAAGCCCAGTAAGCATGTCCCGTCCTCGACTTGGGTCGAGCTCACAAAGATACTTATGGGTTACTAGATTGAGATGGGCCCCCATTACTTGACACAATGGTATCCACCTAAGCTTGGCCCCCACTAATACATCCCACTTAACCCCGTTGAGACGACCTGAAATCCCGTTCTCACGGAAACAAGGGTTATCTTTGGAATATAACACAGAAACAGATAATAGCAGAACCAAAATTAAATAAATACACCAGATAATGAACAATAAAATATACTGGATAAAAGTAATCATCAGAGTTACACAGTATACAGGATCTTACTTAGTACAAATACAGTTCAGCTATACATAAATGTCTATAGCGAAAATAAACAAAATATGTACAATAGGAGCTGAACAGCATAAAAAGAGATAAATGATAGAATCCATCTTCCGCTCCAGCTATCCAGAAAGAACCAGCTAAGCCTGAATACAAGGATGCCCGTGTAGAAAAAGGGGCACCCGAGTTTGAAAGTGAAACAAACTACGAGTCAGTCATGGGACTGGTATGAGAAATCTACTCAATACATATATGATATGGCTAATCACAGGACCACGCCACTTTCGTGGAACGGGTTTTCTCCATTGGATTGCCCGTGCTTTAAAACAAATCTTTCTTTTAAACATCGCTATGCTTTTTATAAAAATGAAGTCGTTATAAGACTCAGTTCCCATCACACAATGCAACGCAAACCGGAGGATAGAGTTTTACCTTATAACGGCCAAAATATGCTTGATACGAATAAAACAAAGGCATTTGATATTATTACTAGTGTTTATATGTTTTGAATACAATTTCAAATCATAACTATCAATTATAGACGACATGAGCGTCCCATGCCACTATGTCGCCAAATGTATATATACAATCGAAACCGCACAGTCACGTATTTGGAAATTGGATTTCCGTCATGAACCAAGGCAAAAGATAGTCCTTACCGAATTCGAGACGCTCTAGCCCGCCCCTCAGGCAAGTACTCAGTCAAGCCTTTGGATCGTCGGGCCCGGTCCACCGATGTGGATTAAAATTCCTGAACAATGCGTTTCCCCGCCCGTTGGGGCGTAAACGAGCCAACGAATGACTCCATCGGACCCGGATCGTCCGATCAAACCGAGGCGCCTCGCAACAGCAACAACCACATAGGTGAAAAGTATATAAATGTCAGGGCTGTTAGGTCATTGACACCACCCTAGCTAGAAAGAAACGCATGCCCTCCCTGAGGTTCTTCTCCCGTTTTAGGTTTATACCGGGGTGTGAGGCTCGCGAATTCAGGTTATACACAAAGCTACGCCACACAGGCGGTGCTTTGATCATCACCACAAGACTTTGCTTTTCAACAGAAGCCCTGATCACTGCATCTTAGCATGCCACACAGGCAATTCATGCCATGCGATTGATGTCCATCGATATACAACCTCTGAGCTCGTGCGTCTCAGAGAAGGGCGTTAAGCAAAAGAATAAATTCTCCGCCGCCAAACAGATGTATATTTAACAGAAATCAATCAACACAGAATAAACTCCAATGTCAGACACACAGTCCATTTACAAGTCCGTTCTGGGTCTGAACGAAACCGGAGGCACTAAATATCTCGCAAACCCTTCGATCACCACGTACGTCTGGACGATCACCACTCATTATCCATATTTCGGGATGCCTCCCAATCAGGACGCCTCCCAATCAGGACCTCGGTTACCATCCAAACGAGGTGAAGATCTCCGGTCTTCGACCATCGTCTTCATCTTCGACTTTCAATCGTCGGTCAATTATTTGAAATGAGAATTAACTCGGCCTTTTGAAATAATTCACGTATATTTAGAATTTCAAATCAATTTATTTCAATGGTTAAATTATTCGACAACACCAATTTTGTTCTTCAATGTAATTTTCACACCAAACACATTCAACCATCAAATACAACACAAATCAAGCAAATTTCAGTTTATTTCCATTCCATAACGTTTACAATATTTTATAATGATTTATCACTATTTTTATTTATTTTAAAATAGCCAATTTATTCAAAACGATGCTTCTGGCCATAACGCGGCCGTGGCGCTGTTTTTCTTCAGAATTGATTTACACATTCCATACAATCCAACCGTTGGATTTTTACAAGGTTGGTGCCATTGGGAAGATATTTCCAAGGCGAACCCGACGGTTGAGGTTTCGGGAAAATCCAATGGTCGGATTTCCCGTACTAGTTGTTTGAAAACACGGTTTCAAAACACGAACTGCACGACTACGTTTCGTTTTAATTTTATTTATATTTATATATTTATATAAATATAGTTCATTCAATGATTTCAATATCGTTTTCAATTCAAATATTTCACTAACGCCTTAAAATTTTGGAAAATTTCGCCATAACCTCCCCTGCACCGGGAGCATCGGGAAATCGCAAATACCTTTCCCGGTCCTTCTAATCTCAAAAAGAAAAAGAAAACGCCAAGCGGCTAGCCAATAGGCTCATAAAATCATCACCCAAACAAAACAGTAAATGTGTACCTATTTGTCGGGCACAAAATTTTATTCCTCTTCTCTAGCCCCTTTTGCTATAACCTGTTCAATGAATATGCATGTACATATATATACAGTTCTTATCATTTATCATTTTCTATTCGACTTCTTATTTGATTTCTATTTGGTTTAAAAACACCATTCATTCTAATGTTACATACATAGGTGCAAATCATTTCATTAGCTAATTAATGAATATTTCAACTCATATATGTTTATTTTGAACAAGTGGCTATTTTTAACACTTCACATTTCAACGATTCATGCATACAATAAAAAATGTGATTTTTATTGTAAAACAATTCATTTCAAAACACTATTTTTCTATATAGTTCATATAGGTGACTAAAATAGGATTTTTCTTATAAAACAATTTCTTTCAAAACGAGATTATTTTACTCAGTTCATATAGTCGATAAAAGGTGATTTTTATTATCAAACAATTTATTTCAAAATATGAATACCATTCAACACATGAATTTCTAATCAGCGAATGAATATCAATTCAACACATGAATGTTTTCTATAGTTTTAATATATAGATAAAAGGTGATTTTTATTATCAAACAATTTATTTCAAAATATGAATACCATTCAACACATGAATTTCTAATCAACGAATGAATATCAATTCAACACATGAATGTTTTCTATAGTTTTTATATATAGATAAAAGGTGATTTTTATTATCAAACAATTTATTTCAAAATATGAATACCATTCAACACATGAATTTCTAATCAACGAATGAATATCAATTCAACACATGAATGTTTTCTATAGTTTTTATATATAGATAAAAGGTGATTTTTATTATCAAACAATTTATTTCAAAATACGAATACCATTCAACACATGAATTTCTAATCAACGAATGAATATCAATTCAACACATGAATGTTTTCTATAGTTTTTATATATAGATAAAAGGTGATTTTTATTATCAAACAATTTATTTCAAAATATGAATACCATTCAACACATGAATATTATTCAAAATTTCGGCAGCATAACGGCAGGGTAGTTAAAACCGGGACCGTCCCTAGTACGGCTCCTCGCTCTACCTTAAAACCTCGCGGTTTTTTACAATGGGGATCATGCATCTAGTTCGCACGCAGGCGGCATGTATATATTTATTTCATTTCCACAAACTAATCCTATGTGGTTTCAACCAAATATTTTCCAATCACAAACGGGTATTTTTCAACCACAATCAAATCAATATCAACCACAAACAATCCCAAACAACCATTCGCTATCAATCAATTTTGACAACAATTTCAACCAATAAATATCGTCCATGGTTTGTGGACGAGGGGCGTGTATATATATATATATATATATAGCAATTCACTTTAATTTCAACACATATATATATAGAAAAAGAAATTGAAGAGTGAGAAATTCTCACCGATAGCTATCCAATACTACGACTCTTCCTTTATAGAAATCTTCGCCAATCTCGCCTTTTTGTCGCTTTCGTTGCCCGTATTCTCTACATATGTAAAAATCGAATTTTTACTATGTTATTCAATATATAAAAATTGCATTTCAAAAATATAGATTCCGCCTTTTCATAAAATAAAGATTATATTTTTAATATTCCTATGATGTAAAAATTATATTTTTATTACTTTTAAAAATACAAAAATCATATCTTACTTCTTCTACTTAATAAAAATTCCGTCTTTTCTATTTTAAAAACATGATCTTTTCTATCCAAGTTCAAATCTTTTTCTTTTTAAAGTTCAAATCTTTTTCTATTTAAAATTCAAATCTTTTTCTATTTAAAATTCAAATCTTTTTCTATTTAAACCTTAAAGTAAAATCAGTTTTTAAACCCTTTTAAAATCAGAATTAAACCCTTTTAAAAAAAATCAGTTTTATAACCTTTAAAATCAGAATTTTCCTAATAAAAAAAATAAAAATAAAATGAAATAAAACAACTTACTGTGCTGCGAAGAAAAAGGGGGGGGGGGGGTCGTCAGGGTCGGCGGTAAGAGAAGGTCGTCAGGGCGGAGCTAGCTTCGAGGGGGGGGGGGGCGGCTCGCGAATCGGGTGTCGCGATTGATTCGGGGGGGGTGCGATGTCACTGGCGATCAACGAACGAGGGGGAGAGAAGAATAAGCAGCGACAGCAGCTCCAGGCGAAGGAGGTGGCGACGTGCGGAGGTGGATGATCGGGGAAGCGGCGGCTTAGTTTAGGTTTTCTCTTTTTTTTTGAACGGTAGAAAGAAAGTGAGGAGAGAGAGAGAGAAAAAAGGGTTTATATAAATATTTATTATTATAAAATTTCTATTTAAAAGTTGACTTTTTTATTCGAAGTCGAAATGGGACCCACCGACTTTCGTCCCTAGCGTTCTACCCCCATTTCTAACTCAATGGGATATGTATCGCAAGCTGATTCGATCGTTACAATCAGTTTCCGTTGAATTTACATTTAAATCACTATATTGAATTTTAAACGTACATTTCAAATTACCGGGGTCACATACTAACTCTAAAAATTCCAGAAAAATATTTTCTAGCTTCGTATTGACGATACGGTCCTAACAAAACTAGTTTCGTCGAAATCCGAGGTCGTTTGCAAAATGTCCATTTTTAAGGGCCTGAATTCCATAGCGACTATTCAGAATTTTCAACTGGGCATATCTTTGGATTCCCGCTATCAAATTTCGATTTGTCAGATTCGTTGGAAAGGTATTCACTAACAGATTTAAATATTTTTGGTTTCACTAAAATCCGGATTGTTTTGCACCCGGTACAGTCCGACAAAGTTTGAATTCAAATTTTGAAACTGCCACGCCATTTCAGGCCTTGTTTATAATTATAATTAATTATATTCGTTTTCAATTGTCGATTCAAACTCGGTTTTCATCGCCATTATTTAAAATATTTATTTTAAATATTTAAAATCCATTATTTTAGCCAATTTAAAATTTTTTAATTGGTTCAGATTTTCTGGGTCGTTACAATCTCCCCCACTTAAAACTTTTCGTCCCCGAAAAGGAATAAAGTCGAAAGTGGTTTGATAAATCTACAATCATACAACACAATAACCATTTTGTTTTTAACCTTCAAAAATATACTAATCAAATCCTATACCCTTTTAAAATCATTCAGACTATAGAATTAAAAGTGCACATCTATGAGAAGAAAATAGCAATAGATTAGAGAATTAAATGGTAATGCAAAGTAGGTTAAATGTACCTTGCACCGGAGTCAATCAGAGATATCTACTCGACATCTGGGGTAAGCTTTCTGAATGCTTTCCTCAGTTTCCCAAGTACAATCTCGCGGATCTCCACTCCATTGCACTTTGACTAAGCGAACCTTCTTGTTCCTCAGTTCTTTGGTTTCTTTGCCGATGATCTTTAGCGGCTCTCGCCTTACAGCTAATTCTGGAGTAATTTCAATATCCTGCTGAGCTGCTTCTTCCACGATCAAGTCTGGATCATGAACGTGCTTTCGAAGTTGAGATATATGAAATACATCATGCACTCCAGGCAACCAGTCAGGCAGTTTGACCCTATAAGCGAGAGTTCCGATCCGTTCCAGAATAGGAAACGGACTTATGAATTTGGGCGCCAGCTTTCCAGTTTTTCCGAACCGGATAACTCCTCTCATCGGCGATACTTTCAAATATACATAGTCGCCAACTTCAAAGGATATATCTCTTCTTCTTCTATCGGCATAGCTCTTTTGTCGGCTTTGAGCGGCGAGTAATCGCTTCTTAATAAAATCGACTTTGTCGGCAGCTTCTCGAATCATATCAGGACCCAACACAAGTCTATTTCCTGGTTCGACCCAACAAGCAGGAGATCGGCACGGTTTACCATACAATGCTTCGAATGGCAACATTGTCAGGCTTGCCTGATAGCTGTTGTTATAAGAGAATTCAGCCAAATGCAGATGGTCTTCCCATGATCCACCGAAATCTAGAACACAAGCCCGCAATAGATCTTCTAAAATGCGATTCACCCTCTCAGTCTGACCGTCTGTCTGAGGATGATAAGCGGTGCTCAAGTTTAACTTCGTTCCCAGCTCGACTTGAAATGCTTCCCAGAATTTGCTAGTGAATATTGTATCTCTATCATTGACTATGCTGAGCGGCACTCCATGTAGTCTAACTATTTCCCTGAAGTAAATCTGCGCCAGACTCTGAGCGGTTCTGTTTGATCTGACAGGTATGAAATGGGCGGTCTTTGTGAAGCGATCTACGATCACCCAAATACTGTCATTCCCTTTTCTGGTTCTGGGCAGACCATCAATGAAATCCATAGAAATATGTTTCCACTTCCAGCCAGGAACTTCCAGCGGTTGTAATAATCCAGCTAGTTTCTGTTGGTCGCTCTTGACTAGTTGGCAAGTAGGGCATCGACTAACATATATTGAGATGTCTCTTTTTAACGACTTCCACCAGAATGTGCGTTTGATATCGTTATACATTTTATTCACACCTGGATGGATACTGAGCTTAGATTTGTGGCATTCATCAAGCACGTCTCTTCTGAGTTCAGGAATTTCTGGAACGCAAATTCGTCCTTCTAACCTCAGAATCCCTTCGCTGTCTAACTGGAAATCCGAAGCATTGCCTTCATGAATTCGCTGACTTATTCCTTTGATAAATTGGTCCTCTTCTTGGAGAGCCGATATCTTATCAATCAACGAAGTCGCAATGATGAAACTGGCGATCATTTCATTCTTTCGGCTTAACGCATCGGCCACGACATTGGCTTTCCCGGGAGTGTATAGAATTTCAAAATCATATGCTGCAAGAAACTCCAGCCAACGTTGCTGCCTCAAATTCAGGTCTTTCTGAGTGAACAGATACTTTAACGACTGGTGATTTGTAAACAGTTCAAATCTCTCACCCAGAAGATAGTGCCTCCATATTTTCAAAGCGAACACAATAGCCAATAACTCAAGATCATGAGTTACGTAGTTCTTCTCGTGCGGCTTCAGTTGACGGCTAGCATAAGCAATCACTTGGCCTCTTTGCATTAACACTGCGCCAAGGCCTTCTCTCGAAGCATCAGTCCAGACTTTTAAGTCTTGGTTGCCATCGATAATGGTTAACACTGGAGCAGTTGTTAATCTTAACTTTAGCTCTTCGAAAGCCTCCTCACTTTCTTGAGTCCATTTGAACTTAGAATGCTTCTTTGTAAGCTTCGTTAAGTGGTCAGATATCTTCGAAAAGTTTTTAACGAACTTTCGATAATAGCTAGCCAATCCGAGAAAACTGCGGACTTCAGTGGGGGTACTGGGCTGTTTCCAATTCTGAATAGCTGTGATTTTGCTTGGGTCCACAGCAATTCCTTCTTTCGATACAACGTGGCCCAGAAATTTCACTTCATCTTGCCAGAAGATACATTTGGAAAACTTGGCTTTCAATACATTCCTTCTGAGGATTTCTAGAACCTGTTCCAGATGCTTTTCATGTTCGGCCTTTGATTTAGAAAAGATTAGAATATCATCAATAAAAACTAGAACAAATTTATTCAATACTCCTCTGAATACCCTGTTCATTAGATCGACGAAGTAAGCAGGAGCGTTACATAAGCCGAACGGCATTACTAACCACTCATAGAATAAGTCGGGGCCTCTGAACGCTGTCATTGGAACACACTCTTCGGCAATTCGAAGTTGATGAAAGCCTGTAGCTAGGTCCATTCGTGAAAATACTTGTGCTCCATTTAATCGATCTAACAAATCATCAATCCGCGGCAATGGATATTTATTCTTTATTGTCTGTTTGTTCAGATCACAATAATCCACACATAGACGTAGAGTACCGTCAGATTTCGGGACAAACACCACTGTTGCACCCCAATCAGAGAAACTAGGCCTGATCAGACCCTTCCATACTAGTTGTCGTGTTTGATTGTCTAATTCCTCCTTCTCTTTCAAGGACATTCTTCGAATAGCGTGAACTACCGACCTTGCATTTTGAATCAAAGCAATCTTGAAATCTATCTCTCTCTGCGGAGGTAAGCGAACGACTTCCTCGAACACATCCGCATAATTCTTGACGACAGGAATGTCCTTGATGAGGTCAGGAATATTCTCTGCGATTTCAGGGACATTTTCTAGTTGGGTTGGAGAAACATTCAAAGCTGCCCAGAAGTCTTTTCTATCAGTATTCTGACCTTCACAGGGAATGGTTATATAATCGCCTGATTTAATCTTCGCCTTTACGACTCTATCGGCGCATTTAACTTCTGCTTCATATTTGGTCAACCAGTCTAACCCCAAGATAAGATCAAACTCTTTAAAATTCATGACGGCGGCGATGGTAGGAAACCGATAACGAGAAAAGGAAACCGGCACTCCGCAAACCCAACTGAGATCAATGGAACCCCCAACCGGATTCTGGACAGTCATTGGTTCCTTGAGCTTTTTCAAATTCAAATCCAGTTTCTTAGCTGCGTCTTTGGCAATGAAGCTTCTTGACGCGCCTGTGTCAAACAGTACTTTGACTGGAATGTTTTTGACAGTTAGCGTGCCTTCTAAAACATCAGCCCTTTCTTGACTAGCTGAGGGCTCGGAAGTTTCTGCTACTTCATTTATACATACGGTTTCAGATTTCTTTGAGAGTTGGCACTCCCGTGCAATATGACCTGCCTGGCGGCACTTATGGCATCTCCTTTCCCCATGTGGGTTCTTTTGTTTCTTAGTGGGCTTAGATCCACTTTTTCTTCGTTTGTTCCAAGATTTGCAACTTATCGCCAAATGCCCTTTTCTATTGCAGCTTGAGCACGTGGCGGTCATTATTCGTTCGTTCCCAGATTCAGCCCTTTTTCTCTTGGCACTGGGCCTCTTATTGACCTCAGACCTCGTACTGGTTTCAGGAATATCAGTTTCTGACTCTGTTTTGTCACTAGAACAGACTTCTTCTTCGTCGCGCAACATTCCTTTCTTATGGAGATCTTCGTACTGATAAGCCATGTAAATCATTTCTGAGAAAGGAAGCTTCACATGCCCTAATACTTTATTCTGGTATTTCCTTTGAAGGCCATGGATAAATCTAAGATTCTTCCTCTTTGGGTTTTTAATCAGATGAGGCGCAAAATGAGAAAGTTCGTTGAATTTCTTATGATATTCTGGGATGGTCATGTCACCTTGTATTAGATAAGAAAATTCGTCACATAATCGCTCGGTCGCTTCGGGAGGAGTAAATCTTTCTAAGAAAATCACTTTGAATCTGTCCCAGGTGATATCACCTTCTGGATTATTCTCTATAACCGAATCCCACCAGAACAAAGCTTCATCTTTGAGAGCCCAGGAGGCCAGCAATCTTTTCTGGTTATCTCTCAGCTTTAATGCTTCGAAGATTTTCTCAGCCGAACGAATCCAAGCTTGTGTTTTCATAATTGCTTCTTCACCCGTAAAGGGTTTGCCACCCAGATTTCTATACTTCATGAATAGAGCTTCTATATCCGGGTCAGTGTTACTTCTTCTGTTTCTGGCACTCATTTTCTAGTTCCTCTGCAAATAGCAGATCAAGTGTCAGGTCAACAGGAAAGATATTTCAAAATATAGAGACAAATACTTCAAATGTAAATGTGTCTATCAAGGTGTAATTTCATTCTGCTACTCATACTAGGATATTACTGATCCTATCTGTATAGAGTTACCCGTCCTAGAACACTACTGGTTCTATTTCTGACGAGTTCGTTCAAATGTTATATTCCAGAACTAAGCTTAACCAAAGCTCTGATACCACGTTGAGACGACCCGAAATCCCGTTCTCACGGAAACAAGGGTTATCTTTGGAATATAACACAGAAACAGATAATAGCAGAACCAAAATTAAATAAATACACCATATAATGAACAATAAAATATACTGGATAAAAGTAATCATCAGAGTTACACAGTATACAGGATCTTACTTAGTACAAATACAGTTCAGCTATACATAAATGTCTACAGCGAAAATAAACAAAATATGTACAATAGGAGCTGAACAGCATAAAAAGAGATAAATGATAGAATCCATCTTCAGCTCCAGCTATCCAGAAAGAACCAGCTAAGCCTGAATACAAGGCTACCCGTGTAGAAAAAGGGGCACCCGAGTTTGAAAGTGAAACAAACTACGAGTCAGTCATGGGACTGGTATGAGAAATCTACTCAATACATATATGATATGGCTAATCACAGGACCACGCCACTTTCGTGGAACGGGTTTTCTCCATTGGATTGCCCGTGCTTTAAAACAAATCTTTCTTTTAAACATCGCTATGCTTTTTATAAAAATGAAGCCATTATAAGACTCAGTTCCCATCACACAATGCAACGCAAACCGGAGGATAGAGTTTTACCTTATAACGGCCAAAATATGCTTGATACGAATAAAACAAAGGCATTTGATATTATTACTAGTGTTTATATGTTTTGAATATAATTTCAAATCATAACTATCAATCATAGACGACATGAGCGTCCCATGCCACTATGTCGCCAAATGTATATATACAATCGAAACCGCACAGTCACGTATTTGGAAATTGGATTTCCGTCATGAACCAAGGCAAAAGATAGTCCTTACCGAATTTGAGACGCTCTAGCCCGCCCCTCAGGCAAGTACTCAGTCAAGCCTTTGGATCGTCAGGGCCAGTCCAACGATGTGGATTAAAATTCCTGAACAATGCGTTTCCCCGCCCTTTGGGGCGTAAACGAGCCAACGAATGACTCCATCGGACCCGGATCGTCCGATCAAACCGAGGCGCCTCGCAACAACAACAACCACATAGGTGAAAAGTATATAAATGTCAGGGCTGGTAGGTCACTAACACCACCCTAGCTAGAAAGAAACGCATGCCCTCCCTGAGGTCCTTCTCCCATTTTAGGTTCATACCGGGGTGTGAGGCTCGCGAATTCACGTTATACACAAAGCTACGCCACACAGGCGGTGCTTTGATCATCACCACAAGACTTTGCTTTTCAACAGAAGCCCTGATCACTGCATCTTAGCATGCCACACAGGCAATTCATGCCATGCGATTGATGTCCATCGATATACAACCTCTGAGCTCGTGCGTCTCAGAGAAGGGCGTTAAGCAAAAGAATAAATTCTCCGCCGCCAAACAGATGTATATTTAACAGAAATCAATCAACACATAATAAACTCCAATGTCAGACACACAGTCCATTTACAAGTCCGTTCTGGGTCTGAACGAAACCGGAGGCACTAAATACCTCGCAAACCCTTCGATCACCACGTACGTCTGGACGATCACCACTCATTATCCATATTTCGGGATGCCTCCTAATCAGGACCTCGGTTACCATCCAAACGAGGTGAAGATCTCCGGTCTTCGACCATCGTCTTCATCTTCGACTTTCAATCGTCGGTCAATTATTTGAAATGCGAATTAACTCGGCATTTTCAAATAATTCACGTATATTTAGAATTTCAAATCAATTTATTTCAATGGTTAAATTATTCGACAACACCAATTTTGTTCTTCAATGTAATTTTCACACCAAACACATTCAACCATCAAATACAACACAAATCAAGCAAATTTCAGTTTATTTCCATTCCATAACGTTTACAATATTTTATAATGATTTATTTATTCAAAACGACGCTTCTGGCCATAACGCGGCCGTGGCGCTGTTTTTCTTCAGAATTGATTTACACATTCCAGACAATCCAACCGTTGGATTTTTACAAGGTTGGTGCCATTAGGAAGATATTTCCAAGGCGAACCCGACGGTTGAGGTTTCGGGAAAATCCAATGGTCGGATTTCCCGTACTAGTTGTTTGAAAACACGGTTTCAAAACACGAACTGCACGACTACGTTTCGTTTTAATTTTATTTATATTTATATATTTATATAAATATAGTTCATTCAATGATTTCAATATCGTTTTCACTTCAAATATTTCACTAACGCCTTAAAATTTTGGAAAATTTCGCCATAACCTCCCCTGCACCGGGAGCATCGGGAAATCGCAAATAGCTTTCCCGGTCCTTCTAATCTCAAAAAGAAAAAGAAAAAGCCAAGCGGCTAGCCAATAGGCTCATAAAATTATCACCCAAACAAAACAGTAAATGTGTACCTATTTGTCGGGCACAAAATTTTATTCCTCTTCTCTAGCCCCTTTTGCTATAACCTGTTCAATGAATATGGATGTACATATATATACAGTTCTTATCATTTATCATTTTCTATTCGACTTCTTATTTGATTTCTATTTGGTTTAAAAACACCATTCATTCTAATGTTACATACATAGGTGCAAATCATTTCATTAGCTAATTAATGAATATTTCAACTCATATATGTTTATTTTGAACAAGTGGCTATTTTTAACACTTCATATTTCAACGATTCATGCATACAATAAAAAATGTGATTTTTATTGTAAAAAAATTCATTTCAAAACACTATTTTTCTATATAGTTCATATAGGTGACTAAAATAGGATTTTTCTTATAAAACAATTTCTTTCAAAACGAGATTATTTTACTCAGTTCATATAGTCGATAAAAGGTGATTTTTATTATCAAACAATTTATTTCAAAATATGAATACCATTCAACACATGAATTTCTAATCAACGAATGAATATCAATTCAACACACGAATGTTTTCTATAGTTTTTATATATAGATAAAAGGTGATTTTTATTATCAAACAATTTATTTCAAAATATGAATACCATTCAACACATGAATTTCTAATCAACGAATGAATATCAATTCAACACATGAATGTTTTCTATAGTTTTTATATATAGATAAAAGGTGATTTTTATTATCAAACAATTTATTTCAAAATATGAATACCATTCAACACATGAATTTCTAATCAACGAATGAATATCAATTCAACACATGAATGTTTTCTATAGTTTTTATATATAGATAAAAGGTGATTTTTATTATCAAACAATTTATTTCAAAATATGAATACCATTCAACACATGAATTTCTAATCAACGAATGAATATCAATTCAACACATGAATGTTTTCTATAGTTTTTATATATAGATAAAAGGTGATTTTTATTATCAAACAATTTATTTCAAAATATGAATACCATTCAACACATGAATTTCTAATCAACGAATGAATATCAATTCAACACATGAATGTTTTCTATAGTTTTTATATATAGATAAAAGGTGATTTTTATTATCAAACAATTTATTTCAAAATATGAATACCATTCAACACATGAATATTATTCAAAATTTCGGCAGCATAACGGCAGGGTAGTTAAAATCGGGACCGTCCCTAGTACGGCTCCTCGCTCTACCTTAAAACCTCGCGGTTTTTGACAATGGGGATCATGCATCTAGTTCGCACGCAGGCGGCATGTATATATTTATTTCATTTCTACAAACTAATCCTATGTTGTTTCAACCAAATATTTTCCAATCACAAACGGGTATTTTTCAACCACAATCAAATCAATATCAACCACAAACAATCCCAAACAACCATTCGCTATCAATCAATTTTGACAACAATTTCAACCAATAAATATCGTCCATGGTTTGTGGACGAGGGGCGTATATATATATATATTTATATATAGCAATTCACTTTAATTTCAACACATATATATATATAGAAAAAGAAATTGAAGAGTGAGAAATTCTCACCGATAGCTATCCAATACTACGACTCTTCCTTTATAGAAATCTTCGCCAATCTCGCCTTTTTGTCGCTTTCGTTGCCCGTATTCTCTACATATGTAAAAATCGAATTTTTACTATGTTATTCAATATATAAAAATTGCATTTCAAAAATATAGATTCCGCCTTTTCAAAAAATAAAGATTATATTTTTAATATTCCTATGATGTAAAAATTATATTTTTATTACTTTTAAAAATACAAAAATCATATCTTACTTCTTCTACTTAATAAAAATTCCGACGTTTCTATTTTAAAAACATGATCTTTTCTATCCAAGTTCAAATCTTTTTCTTTTTAAAGTTCAAATCTTTTTCTATTTAAAATTCAAATCTTTTTCTATTTAAAATTCAAATCTTTTTCTATTTAAACCTTAAAGTAAAATCAGTTTTTAAACCCTTTTAAAATCAGAATTAAACCCTTTTAAAAAAAAATCAGTTTTATAACCTTTAAAATCAGAATTTTCCTAATAAAAAAAATAAAAATAAAATGAAATAAAACAACTTACTGTGCTGCGAAGAAAAAGGGGGGGGGTCGTCAGGGTCGGCAGCAAGAGAAGGTCGTCAGGGCGGAGCTGGCTTCGAGGGGGGGCGGCTCGCGAATTGGGCGTCACGATTGATTCGGGGGGGGCGGCTCGCGAATTGGGCGTCCCGATTGATTCGGGGGGGTGCGATGTCACTGGCGATCAACGAACGAGGGGGAGAGGAGAAGAAGCAGCGACAGCAGCTCCAGGCGAAGGAGGTGGCGATGTGTGGAGGTGGATGATCGGGGAAGCGGCGGCTTAGTTTAGGTTTTCTCTTTTTTTTTTGAACGGTAGAAAGAAAGTGAGGAGAGAGAGAGAGAGAAAAAAGGGTTTATATAAATATTTATTATTATAAAATTTCTATTTAAAAGTTGACTTTTTTATTCGAAGTCGAAATGGGACCCACCGACTGTCGTCCCTAGCGTTCTACCCCCATTTCGAACTCAATGGGATATGTATCGCAAGCTGATTCGATCGTTACAATCAGTTTCCGTTGAATTTACATTTAAATCACTATATTGAATTTTAAACGTACATTTCAAATTACCGGGGTCACATACTAACTCTAAAAATTCCAGAAAAATATTTTCTAGCTTCTTATTGACGATACGGTCCTAACAAAACTAGTTTCGTCGAAATCCAAGGTCGTTTGCAAAATGTCCATTTTTAAGGGCCTGAATTCCATAGCGACTATTCAGAATTTTCAACTGGACATATCTTTTGATTCCCGCTATCAAATTTCGATTTGTCAGATTCGTTAGAAAGGTATTCACTAACAGATTTAAATATTTTTGGACTAAAATCCGGATTGTTTTGCACCCGGTACAGTCCGACAAAGTTTGAATTCAATTTTTGAAACTGCCACGCCATTTCAGGCCTTGTTTATAATTATAATTAATTATATTCGTTTTTAATTGTCGATTCAAACTCGGTTTTCATCGCCATTATTTAAAATATTTATTTTAAATATTTAAAATCCATTATTTTAGCCAATTTAAAAATTTTAAATTGGTTCAGATTTTCTGGGTCGTTACAAACCCCTTCTTATTCATGTCCACTTACATGTTTATCTTGGTTAAGTGTTACTAATCGTATTTCCACATGCCACCCAAGGCACCCACTTAACCCCCATGTCCCACCTTACATGTTTACTTTGGTTAAGTGTTTCTTAGTTTATTACTACCGCAACCCTGTAGGACCTCTCACATTAGGCCGTCCTTTTGTGGTTGCTGGATTTGCCGGGCGGGTCCGGGCAGTCTTACACCACAAATGGGCCTAACCTCATGTCCATACAGTTGTCACGCATTTAATTTGGGCCTAGGACATCTCACATTGGGCTACCATTTGTGGCTACTGGATTTGCCAGGCGGGTCCGGGCAGTTTTACACCACAAATGAGTCCAACCTCGTGTCCTAAGCATTGATTATCACTTATAATATTTTACCCCAATTTGAATTAATTTCCCTATTCAAATTATCAATCAATTCCAAATTTAAGGATGTCCATAATTGACTCAATTATGTCCATCTATTTATGGTATGCAAAATCATACCAATTTCATCACAAATTTATTATATGCCATTAAAGACGTTTATCCCAAATTCTCAATATTAAATCTTTTAATATTATCCCTTTACCCCCACGTTGTACGTTCGTTTGTTTAACGTAAAAAAAATGTTAGACTTGAATAGTCTAACTCATAGAATAAAGAGAAAACATCACAACATACATATAACTAAAATAGATCTAAACATAACGGGTAAACTTGCATGTGTGAATGATGTTCTACATCTACAACTTGCATAGGCCAAAGTTACAACTTACTCAAAACTACATATGTCATAGATCCAATCTAAAGGTGTAAGCTCTTTTAGGTAATGATCACAACTTACATAAATCATGTATGTCATAGATCTGCATCTAAAGGGGTAAACTTGCATAGGCAATAACCACAAACTTGCATAACATGATTCATATTCCAAACTCATATATATATATATATATATATATATATATATAAAAACTTGCATATGTGATTTATGCAACGTAACAATGGTGTAAACTTGTTTAGGTAATGGTCACAACTTACATAAATCATGTATGTCATAGATCTACATCTAAAGGGGTGAACTTGCATAGGCAATAACCACAAACTTGCATAACATGATTCATGTCTAAATCAATTTCTAAACTTGCATACATACATATGATCTATCATATGGATCAACATAACCAAACTAGCATATGAACAACATGATGATTTGATTATACATAAGCCAATCAAAGAATTACAACATAGATGATAGCATCATAACTTTACAACATAAATGATAACATCACAACACAACATCATAGAATTTACAACATGTATAATAACATCACAATTTTACAACATAATTACAACATGCGGTTAATAATTCACATCATATCCATATAATCCACATCATACCTTAATCCAATTAAATTGCTAATTATTTTATTAAAGAAATCGAACTCACAACTCAAAGAAGGTCTTGAGTTCTGAATTCTGAGTTCTGAAGTTGTATTAGCTTTCCTTTGAAGAAGATTCGTTGTTAGAGTTGAATAGGATTGAATTTGATTAGCTTTCTTCCTCTCTAATTGGCAGCGGCTACTTCTAGGTTGCAAGGCGACGGCATGATGACCATGATTCTAATTTTAATTGATTTTAGAATGTGAGTCTACCCATGTATATATAGAATTTAGGATTAGTTTAGGCCGTCCGATCAACCCAGAATTAATCCCAGCCAATCAGAGCAGATCAGAACCCTAATGAGTCAGCACACAGTCATAAACATGTAACTAATCAAATCTGCTCGGGGGAGGCAGGTCGACCCCCAGGTCGACCTGGTCAGGGTAGGTCGACATCTAGGTCGACCCTATGGTCGACCTGGCCCTGGCGGGAATTTTCCCGCCTAGCCTGTTTGACTTTGAAATTTGAATTTTCTGAAATCTATTTTGAATTTTCTGAAACTTCTGATGGCCATAACTTCTTCATACGTAGTCCAATTCACGCAAACTCGGACTCTATCTCAACCAGAATTCCGAGACGAACACAATGGCGCAACCCGTTTCCCTTTATTCTCACATCTGAGATTAGTTATTCCTAAATTTGTGAACATTAATATTAACAGAAATACGGGGTGTTACTCTAAACATATTAAAATCATATGATCACCTGAGCTTCTTTGTTTCAGCATATGCTAAATTCTCTTACTCACAATCATATGAAAACGTATGATAAAATATTATAATATGTATATTTTCTTGTATGAAAACAAGTAACTTGTTTAAAAAAATAAATGTATTTATCTTCTTAAAATACTAAACATATTAAAATCATATGTTCACCTAAGCTTATTTGTTTCAGCATATGCTAAATTCTATTACTCACAATCACATGAAAACATATGATAAAATATTAATATGTATATTATCTTGTATGAAAACAAATAACTTGTTTAAAAAGATAAATGTATTTATATTTTTAAAATACTAAACATGTTAAAATTATATGATCACCTGAGCTTCTTTGTTTCAGCATATGCTAAATTCTCTTACTCACAATCATATGAAAACATATAATAAACAATTAATATGTATATTATCTTGTATTATAACAAATTACTTATTTAAAAAGATAAATGTATTTATCCTTTTTAAAATACAAAACATATTAAAATCATATAATCACCTGAGCTTATTTGTGCCAGCATATGCTAAATTCTCTTACTCACAATCATATGAAAACATATGATAAAATATTAATATGTATATTATATTGTATGAAAACAAATAACTTGTTTAAAAAGATAAATGTATTTTATTTTTAAAATACCAAACATGTTAAAATTATATGATCACTTGAGCTTCTTTATTTCAGCAAATGCTAAATTCTCTTATTCACAATCATATGACAGCATATGATAAAATATTAATATGTATATTATCTTGTATGAAAACAAATAACTTGTTTAATAAGATAAATGTATTTATCTTTTTTAAAATACTAAACATGTTAAAATCATATAATCACCTAAGCTTCTTTGTTTCAGTATATGCTAAATTGTCTTACTCGCAATCATATGAAAACATATGATAAAATATTAATATGTATATTATATTGTCTGAAAACAAATAACTAGTTTAAAAAAATAAATGTATTTGTCTTTTTAAAATACTAAACATATAAAAATCATATATCACCTGAGCTTCTTTGTTTCCACATATGCTAAATTCTCTTATTCACAATCATATGAAAACATATGATAAAGAATTAATATGTATATTATCTTGTATGAAAACAAATAACTTATTTAAAAAGATAAATGTATTTATCTTTTTTAAATACTAAACATATTAAAATCATATGATCACCTAAGCTTATTTGTTTCAGCATATGCTAAATTCTATTACTCACAATCATATTAAAACATATGATAAATTATTAATATGTATATTATCTTGTATGAAAACAAATAACTTGTTATAAAATATAAATGTATTTATATTTTTAAAATACTAAACATGTTAAAATCATATGATCACCTGACCTTCTTTATTTCAGCATATGCTAAATTCTCTTACTCACAATCATATGAAGACATATGATAAATTATTAATATGTATATTATCTTGTATGAAAACAAATAACTTATTTAAAAAGATAAATGTGTTTTATTTTTAAAATACTAAACATGTTAAAATTATATGATCACCTGAGCTTCTTTGTTTCAGCATATGTTAAATTCTCTTTCTCACAATCATTTGATAAAATATTAGTATGTATATTATCTTGTATGAAAATAGATAACTTGTTTAAAAAGACAAATGTATTTATCTTTTTAAAATACTAAACATATTAAAATCATATGATCACCTGAGCTTATTTGTTTCAGCATATGCTAAATTTAAATGATGTCAGTTAGATGGACATTAAGTTGTGTTTGTGAAGTGTACTACTAATGTTGTTAGTAGTGGAACAAACCATGTACATATTAGTAGTCATAACCCCTAACGCATGTGCGCATATATATATGTATAACCTCACACAAATATGTACATCCATAACTGTCATAACTTGCATTAATATGAAATACTAACCTGGCCAGAAATAAAATCACCAAAAATCATATCTTCAAGCATATCATTGTGTATGATAATCATGATTTCATCTTTTGAATTGAAAGCCTCTTCACTGAAAAGAAAACAAACTTATAATTTAAGAATATGGTTTCTTCGTGCAATTTAAGAAATCATTGTTTGAATAACAAGTTTCATCAAAGGTCAAGGAAAATGGTCCTACACCATGTCCATGTAGAAACTATCAACTATGTAAATTAAATCGCTAGAGATAATATTGTTTACTACTTGAATTAAACTGGCCTACAAATGGTTACCGTAAGGTTGCTAGCATGATAGGCAAGCCTTTAAAACTCGATGAACATACTAGAAACGTAACAAGGTTATAGCTTGCTTAGATCCTGATAAGGATCATTGCTAACTCTATCTTTCCAGACAAGATCAGAAATAAAGACCATAAATATAATCTCTACTTGCATAATGTCAAGTACAAGTTCAAGCCTCCTAGGTAATATACATATGAAACACAAATGCTTTGAACATACAAATTCATACTATAACACTTTAAACAGAGAGATTAAAAAATTGGAGAGTCAAAACCAAAAATCACCTCTACATTCTCAAAAAATAACATGCAACCTGAGTGTCCAAGCACTAATTACAACCATCTACAAGAACTGAACATTGATGATGGTTTAGCTCATTGTTGTTCACATAGTTCATAGTTCATTTGATAATAGTTTAACAATATTTTCAAATAAAAGACTACTATTTGTATGTTTTGTATAAAAATAAATTGGTTATCTGAAAATTTAAATTTATTTATCAAGCTTACCAACTCATTTCCATTGTTTTATAAAGCAAAAGATGGACATGTGGCGTTTTCCGGTCCGTGAGGCGATTTTGAGTCGGTGAGGCGAGGCATAAGCCTTTCGGGCAAAAAAAAAGTGCAACACATATACTTAATTTTTAATATGAAATAACATTAAGCATCAAATAGTAAGTAAAAACCATAATTTCTTTCTTAAGTTTCTGAAGATTTTTATTGAGATGATCTAAATCATTTTTCAAATTGATACAATTCTTACAATTGGAGTTTTCAAGTTTTAATTCCAACATATTATTTTTGTGAATCAATTCATGATTTTCATATTTCAGAAGTTTGTATTTTCATTAGTGTTTATCAACAAATTTAGTTAAGTCAGTACATATATAAACTAAATCTTCATATGACAAATCTTTTGTTTCATCATCTGTTGAATCTCGATCGTCTGATTCATTTGTTTTTTAATCTATATATCATGTTAGTCACAAATTTGAATTTTAGTTGTCATTCTGGGGTTTTGAATAGCTGTCTTCTTTTTTTCCATACAACGTTTTGAGAGTACTCCAGATTCCCTATGAATTCAAACAATTGGAGATAAGTTTATATTGGTCATCATCAAGATATTAATATAAAATATGTGCAGTACGAGAATTAAATCCAATGTCATTCCTATCTACCAAATCATACCCATTAATAATAATATCCTAACATTTAATATTAACATATTTTAAATAGGATTCCATTTCTGATTTCCAATTTTAAAAAACTGTACCATTAAAAATAGTTGGAATATGATTGGACTTACCCTCACTGGATTGACAACTAGAAACCATGACTCTAGAGTTAATGAAAAATACTTGCTCTGATACCACTTGTTGAATCTAGATTAACCATATAGAGGGAGTGAATAAGGTTTATTGGATTAACTTGAGACATTAAAAATATCACAGTACAGATTGCACCAGAGAAAATAAATAACACAGATTTTACCGGCTTTAGCAAACCCTGCCTACTGCTGCATTCCCCAAGTTTTTTTTACTAGAATTAAAACAATCTCTACGCTTAGAAAATCCTTGTAAACTCGCAATACCTGCTCACAACTGTTCTAATCCTACGCTCAAAACCTTGTGATGATTTAGAATCCTAAGATCAGAATTTCCGAATTACAATCCCTTAACTCATAAACCCTAGTTAAAATCCTATAATTAGAAGACCCTAGTTTTTACAGAAAAACAAGAATTAATCTAATACCACTTGTTGGATCAAGATTAACCCTAGAAGGGGAGTAAATAGGGTTTATTTGATTAATTCAAGATATTAAAAATACCATAGTACAGATTGCAACAAAGAAAATAAATAACACAGATTTTACCTGGCTTTGGTAAACTCTGCCTACTACTACATTCCCCAAGGGTTTTTTTTAACTAGAATTAAAGCAATATTTGCACTTACAAAATCCATGTAAACTCGCGACATTCACCGACGACTGTTCTAATCTTATGCTCAAAACCCTATGATGATATAGAACCTTAAGATCAGAATTTCCCGAATTACAATCCCGGGACTCGTAAACCCTAGTTAAAATCCTATAACTAGAAGGCCCTAGTTTTTATAGAAAAACTAGAAAATAGATCTATCGATTTACAAAAAAATTCAAAAATAAAATGAAAATAAAAAACCCCCCTTTTTCTAAATTAAAATAAGGTCGTCCTTTGTATTTTTGCTCAAAACCCTTGCTCCTCTTTTATTCTTCTATGTCGGCCGAACCAAAATGAAAATAAGGTTTTTCTTTAAATCGAAATCGTGATTCCAAGATGCTTTCGAATTATATTCTCTGAAGCTTCGAATTCTTATTGCTTGTTCATCGATTGATTTAGTCCTTCTTGCAATTGAAAACGTGAGTTATTCTGATTTGAATCTTTCGATTTTCTTTTGATTTTTTTGCTTGGTTTTCAATCATTTGTCAATGATGAATTGCGTGTTATAAATAAGGTTCTAAAACCCTTGAATCATCCTCTGATTTCCTCTGTGACTTGCCCCTGATTTGTGCTATTACGTGACTGTTGACATGATTTCTTGCCGTGAATTAATGATTTAATACTGAAAACAATTTGTGATTTCTTGCTATGTTGAGTCCTCAAAATTTGTTAATGAAAACTTGTGTGGATTTTTGGAAACCATATGAATTGTTTTGCCATTTTTTTGTAATGATTTAAAGCCTATGAATTATTTAATTCTAGAAACAGAATAATTTTCATTGGCACTTGGAACACGTGATATGTGGAAATAATTGTCTGATTTCTTGAAAGATTTATGTCCAAAAAAGTTTCTCTCATTTCAAGAAACATTCGAAAACTTCTTGCAAAAATAATGTTGAATTTTGGAAACAAAAAGAAATTATTTTCCTTGCCTGAAAAATAGTTTGTGTATCTCTTATGTGCTGAATCGAATATTTGCTAAAAATGATTCATGCAAATATTATTTCTAGGAAAAGATACTTTAGCCAATTTTGGAATGATACTTGCCTGATATTCTTCACTGTTTTTTCTGGAAATAATAAAAATTGTTTTTCATGCTAGAAATAAATTGAATGATTTTTTTCCTTAACAAGTTGTTTTCTGAAAACAAAACAAAATTGCTGGCCTTTATGGTATTTGCATATACTCATGCAAGTGTTATTACAGAAAATTTCTTGTACATCTGAATTTCAACCTAGAAACACTGTGTCTCTGCCTTTAGCTACCACGTACAAGAATCATTGACCAATACTGGTCATGTGCATGTCCCACATGTATATTGCAGACTTGTGTAGATTCACACTTGTGTGTATATGGACTTATGATTTTTTCTGATCATACAAATAGCCATAATCTTTACCATATCACCTGTAAATTCCATTTGTACTTGCTCGTTGAATTATCCCTAGATTGTGTATGCATTTAAAACGACCCGAACTTCCCCGGTCTCCGAAGAGAAGAGAAAGAACGGATTGTAATGAGAACCCGGCACATCGGAATGCAAACAGAAGAACATTTCGTTGCTTATTACAACAATGGCATCAGTCTACAAGAATATAACAGAGTATAAATGAATAATATGCATTTGAAAAATATCAGAGATTTAATTTATAAAGCAGTGGAAAAATAATACATAACACAACTGAAAGGAATACACGGAAACAGAGCTTTCCGAGTATAATTCCAGCTATAAACCAAGATCCTGTAAAAATAAATCTGCAAAACCAAAACTACTAGCTGCCCATGTGGAAAATAAGGGCACCCAGAGTTTAGGTTAAAACAATAAACTCCAAGTCTGTCATGTGAATAGTGTGAGAACTAAAACAGTAATTTAAAACTTTATGTTAGAAATGAAGTAAATCAATGGACTGCGCCGTATAACATGGAACGGGTTTCCTCCCAAGAATACCAGTGCATATGTAACGACCCAAGGATTTTAGGCCCTGAAAATTGACATAAATACCTTTACCGTAACTCACGCCGACCTTCCAAACACCAAAAACACTGGAATGTTATTAGAAAGAAATTAGATCGTGAGATAAGAAAGAAAGAAATATAAGAATAGAAGAAGAAGAAGAAACACCACAATACAGAATTAGAGTCTCACATCGCAGCAGAACAAAATATAATTCAGAAATAAATCTTTATTGAGAGCTTTAAAAATACTTACAATCACCAGAGTACATCACACAATGGGACAGTTATAATAACCTGTTCCCATATACAACGCACAGCGGAATAGTAGCTATATAATAGCATACGTCTGAACATCTCTAGCTCGTCTCTGGACTTCACAGCATTCGATAACCTGAACCTGTACACCCCGGGCTAACCCGAGCATTTACAAAACACCGGGTCAGTCTGGTGAACCAGAGTGAGAAAAACTCGCACAGTATTAAGGGTATCACACACAACTTGATTTTTATGTTAAAATCCTTTCGAAAGAAAAAGATAATCGTAAGACCAAATCCACACATAAATACGGACGGTTTTTACCTTACGATAACCCAAAACATTTTTGAAAACAATATCTTTTCTGATATTATAATAATGTCTAAATATTAATAAATATCAATCTAGCAGAACGCTTGCAGCTCACGCTCTACATATATAGTATACAATCAAAACCGCGGGAGCTTATTGGAGATTGGATTCCGACTATGACAAGGTATGGGACCACTTGTCGATAGTGTATCTCTAGAGGAGAATACACTAGGTTCAACAAGAACATCTTGCAACTCGGCCCACACATGACCGACCACTCATTTCGCTTGAGTGTATCGAATGTATATCACTAACAGTTGGGATCAGCAACCGTTTCCCGGAAAGGGACAGCATCGAATATAGATTAAAGAAGCAAATAGGAATTTCTCTAGATAGGTGATTGTACACCCTAATGGGAGCGACCCACATAGCTATGGTGCCTGTCCGATTTTTGTCATTTCCTTACTGATGAGGCTTGATAGCATTTACAAATTCTGGGCCAGTTTAAAAATTTTATTTTGGCAATTTAAGCGAATTTTGAATATTTAAAATAGATTATTTTAAATAATATCGACGAGAAGTTTATTTTGAATAGAATTTGACGTATATATTATATACATCGTCGTTAGAATATAAATAATTATTTATAATTATAAATAGAATTGAAAATGGCGCGGTAGTTCGATAATTCGATTTCAAACTTCAATTGAATGTACTGGGTGCAAAACAAACCGGATTTTAATGAAACCAAAAATATTAGGATCTAATTGTGAATATCTTTCCAACGAATCCGAAAAATCGAGGTTTCATAGCGGGAATCAAAAGATATGTCCAGTTGAAAATTCTGAATAGTCGCTATGGAATTCAGACCCTTAAAAATGGAAATTTTGCAAACGACCTCGGATTTCGATGAAACCACTTTTGTTGGATCCGTGATGTCGAATTATTGTTAGATTCCAAATTTCATAATTTTACGATTCAATATGTGGGCGTGGCAAAGGAAAACGCGTTTGACCAATTTCAGTTGATTTTAATCGACTGGAAAATGGTCATTTTTCCAACGGTCTCAGAATTCGACGAAACTAGTTTTGTTAAGACCGTATCGTCAATACGAGGCTAGAAAATATTTTTATGGAATTTTTAAAGTTCGTATGCGACCCCGGTAAATTGAAATGTACGTTTACTAAATCAATATAACGATTTAAATGTAAATTTGATGAAAACGGATCATAACGATCGAACCAGCTTACGAAACATGTCCCATTGTGTTCGGAATGGGGGTATAGCTAGGGGCGACAGTCGTTGGGTTTCGTTTGGAGTTCAAATATAAAGTCAACTTATTGGAGAAATAAATGAAATAAAAACATATATAATAATAAAATTTTCCACTTAACCCCCCCTCTAGTCTTCTCCTTCACAGTCGTTATTTTCAAAAAAAAAAACCTAGCCTAAATCCGTCGACGCCACACTCCAGCCGCCACCCTCGCCTTTCGCGTTGCCTGCTCCACGTCGGAGCGCCTCCGATCTACCCCTCCCCCTCTTCTTCTCCACCTCGCACACTCTCTCTCCACCTCCTGCGAGCGAACCTGAATCCCCAACCCCCAAAATCTGACGCAGTGCCTCCTCCGCCCCTCTAAACCCTAACGCCGCCGTGAGTCACCTGTTCCACACCCCCCACCGATGAATGCAGCACCTCCTCGCGCGCCTCCTTCTCCAATCCAACTCCAACGCCATTAAAACCCCTCCACCAGAACGAACGCCAAGCCACCTTCCCCATCGCCAGCGCCTGGCCCATGCCCCAACGCGCCTCCATCTCCGACGAGCAGCCCCAACCTTCCGGCCGACGTCCAAACAAATAAAAGGTGATTTTTAATCTTTTTATTCAGTTTTAATTATTTATTTGTGTAATGAAAAATACGATTTTTCTAATGTAATTTAGCTTGAAAAATACGATTCTTCTTATGTGATTTAGCATAGAAAGAAAAAAAACTGATTTTTCATATGTTTTTAAGCATTAAAAATCCGAGATTTTTACTTAAGGAAAGGAGAGATTTTTACTTAAATAAAGGAGAGATTTTTACTTAAGCAAAGAAGCGGTTTTGATTAGTATGAAGAAGCGAATATGATATTTATAGAGAAGTGGTTTTTATACATATACTAGGGAAATAAAAATATGATTTTTATAATTTTAAAAGAATAAAAATATAATTTTTATATGATGAGAAGATTAGAAATATAATTTTGATATGATGAGAAGATTAAAAGTATAATTTTTAAATGATGAGAAGATTAAAAATATAATTTTTATGACATGGAAAGGATAAAAATATGATTTTTATATTATATAAATAGTAAAAATATGATCTTTATATAATAAAATATATAACAATACTATTTTTATATAAGTAGTGTATTGAAAATAGAATTTCTATATAATAGAGAATATAAAAATAATATCTTCATATAGTAGTGAGAATAAAATTCTGATTTTTATTATATATATAGTGAAGTAAAAATGGGATTTTTATAGCAATGAAATAAAAATTCGATATTTATATAAGAAGTAGAAATATAAAAATATAATATTTATATAGAAAGAAGTGTTGTAAATATATATATATATACGAAATAAAAATAGAATTTTTATTTATTGAATGAAGTATTAAAAATATAATTTTTATATGAACAGCGTGAAAAGACTGAATTGGGATTTCAACCGATCCAGGCGGTTCAGCAGTCAAAAGCAAAGCACGGCGGAGTGGAACCCTCTGTGAGAACTTCTCACTCTAAATTTCTTTTTCTAGTTATATATATATATATACTAGGATGCAGACGGTGTTTAGTAGCACCCGACACCCGTCATTCATAGACCATGGATGGCTTGTTTGTTTGATTGATGTGTTGTGAAATTTATTTGTGTTGTAGATGTGAAAATTGATTGTATGATGTGAAATAAAATATTTATATAGGAAAAAAATATTTTATCGTTAAAAATATAATTTTTAACGTGTATATGAATCAATAAATATTTATAAACAAATCAGCCGATTTGTTTATATACCCTAATTTGACATATATTGATTGGGTCGATAAATTTTACACATCGCCCAACTGCACAAATAAAATCTGTGTTTGATTGTTTGAAACCCCACACGGGTATTGGGACGAAATACGACATACACTTATCCCAATAATTAGTTGTATGTCGATCGATTGATTGACAGGCTATTATAAGCGTTAGATATCTATATTTGATGCTTATACAGTGTAGTGCACTTTGGATGATGGTTGATTGTTTATCGTTGCTATTATATACATGTGTTGTATGGAATCCATATAATTAACTTTATATGGTAATTGATTGGGCCTCATTCCAATTTAGAAGATAAAGAACATTATAAAATAAAGGTTCATGTGTTGACAGTACTCATCCGTTGAGATTAGTCATGTGTTGAACAAAATATTTTAACAATAAAATTTATATCTTTATCATTATAAAATAAAGGTTCATGTGTTGACAGTACTCATCCGTTGAGATTAGTCATGTGTTGAACGAAATATTTTAACAATAAAATTTATATCTTTATCATTATAAAATAAAGGTTCATGTGTTGACAGTACTCATCCGTTGAGATTAGTCATGTGTTGAACGAAATATTTTAACAATAAAATTTATATCTTTATCATTATAAAATAAAGGTTCATGTGTTGACTGTACTCATCCGTTGAGATTAGTCATGTGTTGAACAAAATATTATAACAATAAAATTTACATCTTTATCATATATAAGATTAGAAATTAACTGGAAAATAGATGAGATGAGTGGTCTCCTGGATATTGATCTGATGTTGGTTTCGGCCTTCGGGGTTAATATTCAGGGAATCGTTCTCTTACTAATTTACGGTTGGAGTCTGATTTTAAATCAAACGATACATACCATAATTTTTGTAAAAAATATTAAATAACAAAAATAGTCACACGTAGACAGTACTCATTCGTTGAGATTAGTCGTGTGTTGACAAAGATATAGAGTCGTGTATTGAAAGAAATATAGCTCCATTTGTTGAATATAAAGCCGTGTTGATTAGAGATGCGCTATTTTGACGTGAACGATATTTATATCAATTATATTCGAATCGAATTTGATTTGATTAGAAAACGAATTGAATTTGATTTGAATAGAAAATGAATTTGATTTGATTAGAAAACGAATTGAATTTGATTTGAATAGAAAATGAATTTGATTTGATTAGAAAACGAATTGAATTTGATTTGAATAGAAAATGAATTGGAATTATTAGAAAACGAATTTGATTTGAATAGAAAACGAATTTGATTTGAATAGGAAACGAATTTGATTTGATTAGAAAATGAATTGAATTTGATTTGAATAGAAAACGAATCTAATTTAAATTGAATAGAAAATGAAATGAATTTGATTTGATTAGAAAACGAATTGAATTTGAATTGAATAGGAAACGAATTTGATTTGATTAGAAAATGAATTTGATTTAATTAGAAAACGAATTGAATTTGATTTGAATAGAAAATGAATTTGATTTAATTAGAAAATGAATTGAATTTGATTTGAATATAAAACGAATCTAATTTGAATTGAATAGAAAATGAAATGAATTTGATTTAATTAGAAAACGAATTGAATTTGATTTGAATAGAAAACGAATCTAATTTGAATTGAATAGAAAATGAATTGAATTTGAATTGAATAGAAAATGAATTCGAATTGAATTGAATAGAAAACGAATTTGAATTGAATTGAATAGAAAACGAATTCGAATTGAATTGAATAGAAAACGAATTCGAAGTGAATTTAAAGCGAATTATATAGAATATTCAATTTTGATCCAAAATTGAATAGGAAGTTGAATTTGTTCTGAAAACGAAATTAAAACGATTTATAAAATTCGTTTTGAAAGGATATCGACGAAATATATATTATATATATAATATAATGGCCTGAATAGAATGCGCCGCGCCGCAGTAGTTTGCGAATTTCGACCATTGACTTCGAACGGATATTACGGGAGATCCGACCGTCGGATTCTCCTAAAACCGGAACCTTTGGGTTCGTATCGAAAAGAGATTTCTAACGAATATTAAGAATTTGAAATCTAATGGTTGGATTTGGAGACACATCCAAATCAAATTTGGAAAAGGTCGCTGTAAGTGCAGTTCGATGGCCGTTGATGGTAATCGACTGTACGGGCCTTAATAAAATTATTAAAAATTGTAATAATTGGTGAAAAATCATAAGTAATGATTTGGGAAAAATTGGGATGAAAAACTCCACATTTGAAAAGATAAAAATAGATTTTTATCGAAATGAACTAGTTTTGAACTTAAATTAAACCCGTTTATTTTTAAATAAATAAATTGGATTTGAAATGGGTTTTAAATAGAATTGATTTGTGGGTTTATCGTGAACAGTGTTTTAAATAACACTTGTTCTTTAACCCGATAATAAATAGAATGTGATTTGGGTTTATCGTGAACTGTGTTTTAAATGACATTAGTTCTTTAACCCAGAAAAAGAAGTTTTAAGGAATCTGCAATTAGATTGAAATGTGAATTGATAATTTAAATTATCAAATTTGGAAGATGAGCGAGAATGGAGTATCACCAGTTTTTCTCCAAAGCGATAGTTAAATCTTTAATTAGATTTGAACGTGAAATGTTAATTAATTTTACCGATAACACTGTGGTGTTAGATGTGGAGTATTACTAGTTTTGCTTCATGGGATGAATAGGTTGGGATTGGGAAATAAAATAAATAATTACTCCGACGTGATTCGCTAATCTCGACTAGTTTGGAAAACCATAATTTGGTTTGAAATGACATCCAAAGGAAGATTAAAGGATAAATTTTAAAGAATTTATCTTGGATAAAATTAATGGTAACCTTTCCCTAAGAATTAAAATTTAGAAACTAGCTGAAGGTTAGTTAAGAAGAATGGTTTCCTGGGTATTGATCTGATGTTGGTTTCGGCCTTCGGGGTTAATATTTGGGGAATTGCTCTCTTACTGATTTACGGTTAGTGACTAATGAATTGGAATGAGGCGTATGTTGTGTTTGTGTAACATTTGTTTTTAATACACGCAGGTTGTTTGGAAAGGCCGGGTTTATACCCATTCTGAATAACCGATTTGACGATATGTCGAAGATGAAGACGGTGGTTAAAGACCGGAAGTCTTCACATCATTTGGGTGATTACTGATTATCTTGATTGGGCTGTACACCCAAGATGAGGGAATCAATTGGTTGTCGTCCAGACGTACTTGGAGATCGATGGATATGCGAGGAAAGTGCCCCCGGTTTCGTTCAGACCCAGAACAAACTTGTAAATGGATTGTGTGTCTGACATTGGACTTTATTTTGTGTTGATTGATCTCTATTAAATATACATCTGTTTGGCGGCGGAGAATTTATTCTCTTGCTTAACGCCCTTCTGTGATACGTACGAGCTCAGAGGTTGTATATCGATGGACATCAGTTGCATGGCATTAATTGCCTGTGTGGCATGCTGAGTTGCATGGATCAAGGCTTCTGTTGAAAAGCAAAGTCTTGTGGTTGATGATCAAAGCACGGCCTATGTGGCATAGCTTTGTGTTTAGCGTGGATTCGCGAGCCTCACACCTCGGTATGAGTTAAAAACGGGATACGGACCGTTGGGAGAACACGACGCTTCTTTCTAGCTTTGGTGGTGTCAGTGATTTACCAGCCCTGACATTTATATAATTTTCACCTTTGTGGTTGTTGGATGCGAGGCGCCTCGATTATAGGTCTGTAAGGACCGGGAAACGTGTGTTCAGGAATAACGAATCCTCAAACGTAAGAGAGGTCCGGCCCAGCCGAATCCAGGGTTACCCAAAGTGTGTAGTCCCGAGGCATTTGCTAGAGTGTCTCGAAGCGGAGATGAGCTTTCCCCTTGCCTCGACTCATGACGGAAATCCAATTTCCAATACGTGTATTGCGGTTTTAATTGTAGAACTAGTATGGCGACATGATATATGGTACTCATGCCGTCTATGATTTATATTTATGATTGAAATTATTTTGACACTATACACTTATTATAGTATCAAATGATTTGTTTTAAACGTATCAAGCATGTTTGGCTATTATAAGGGAAAACCCTATCCTCCGGCTTGCGTTGCATTGTGTGATGGGACCTGGGTCTTATAATAGCTTCATTTTTCGAAAAAGCATTGCGTTGTTTACCCTATGCACTGGTATTCTTTGGAGGAAACCCGTTCCGTGTTATACGGCGTGGTCCCTTGAATTACTCTCTTTTAAAAATAAAGTTTTAAATAACTGTTTTAGTTCTCACACCAGTCACATGACTGACCTGGAGTTTATTGTTTTAACCCAAACTCTGGGTGCCCCTATTTTCCGCACGGGCAGCTAGTAGTTTTGGTTTTGCAGATTTATATTCACAGGATCCTGGTTTACAGCTGGAATGATATCCGGAAAGCTCTGTATCCGTATATCACCTTTAGTTGTGCTTTGTATTATTTTCCGCTGCTATGTAATTTATTGTAATCTCTGATATTTATCGAATGTAATTTATTCAATTATACTCTGTATATTCTTGTATCCGATGGAATTGTTGTAATAGCAATGAAATGTTCTTCCGTCTGCGTTCATTTGTGTGTTGTTCTCAAAGTATCCGCTCTTTCCTTCACGGGGAAGTAACGGGTTCTTACAGTTGGTATCAGAGCTTTGGTTTACAGAGCTCGAGAACAAGACACATTAGAACCATACGAAAGAATTCATCAGATATTGAATTAGTAATATCCAATTAGAATGACTCGTTAGAGATAGGATCAGTAATATCCTAGAACGAGTGTGAAGAGTATATTTTTCAAATGAAAACAATTTTGTTTTGAAAATTTAAACCATTTTATACGTATTTGATTATTTATTTATTTTGAATTTGGACAATCCATTATACAAAGGTTTTGCATATACGCGTCATGAACGTATATTCGAAGTTTTAATATATTGGATAGATATAGAATCACATTCTAGTCGCCCGGAGATGGTACTGATAATTGTCATGACATCATCAGTATTTATGTTCGTGTTTCGAAGGTGTGATATCTATATATTCCCATCAGACTGTTGTGAGAACCAAAACTAATATAGATAGGTTTACTGTTGTGAATTGGCATCAAAAACATGATTTTTTGTGTATGTATCAAAATTATGAATTTGAAACGTTAAATTCACTAATTGATTGATGTTTGTGTTGTTTGTTTATTTGTTTGATAATTTTGAACCATTATGCCTAATTGAATCACATATTGAATTGTATCGAAAATTGGTCGCATTTGCATACATATACAAGTACTTACATTGAACAGGTCATAGCAAGGAGGCTAGAGCAGAGAATAAAATTTGTTTGCCCGACAAATAGGTACATGTTTACTATAATTTACTGTTTTGTTTGGGTGATGATGATTTTATGAGCCTATTGGCTAGCCGCTTGGCTTTTTCTTTTTGAGATCAAAAGGCCTGTATGGCAATTTCGGGATTTTTCCCGTGGCTCCCGGTGCAGGAGATGGCGAAATTTTTCGAAAATTTAGGGTGTTAGCCAAATTTTTGAAGAATTTGAAAATTCTCAGAAACTGAAAAGTTGGAGAATGGAATCTAGATCGAATGTAGAGTTGATTAATCAAACCACTTTCGACTTTGTTCCTTTTCGGGGACGAAAAGTTTTAAGTGGGGGAGATTGTAATAACCCGAAAATTCTGGGCCAGTTTAAAATTTTTATTTTGGCAATTTTAGCAATTTTGAATATTTAAAATAGATTATTTTAAATAATATCGACGAGAAGTTTATTTTGAATAGAATTCGACGTATATATTATACACGTCGTCGTTAGAATATAAATAATTATTTATAATTATAAATAGAATTGAAAATGGCGCGGTAGTTCGATAATTCGATTTCAAACTTCAATTGAATGTACCGGGTGCAAAACAAACTGGATTTTAGTGAAACCAAAAATAATAGGATCTAATTGTGAATATCTTTCCAATGAATCTGAAAAATCGAGGTTTCATAGCGGGAATCAAAAGATATGTCCAGTTGAAAATTCTGAATAGTCGCTATGGAATTCAGGCCCTTAAAAATGGAAATTTTGCAAATGACCTCGGATTTCAACGAAACCACTTTTGTTGCATACGTGATGTCGAATTATTGTTAGATTCCAAATTTCATAATTTTTCGATTCTATATGTGGGCGTGGCAAAGGAAAACGTGTTTGACCAATTTCAGTTGATTTTAATCGACTGGAAAATGGTCATTTTTCCAGCGGTCTCAGAATTCAACGAAACTAGTTTTGTTAAGACCGTATCGTCAATATGAGGCTAGAAAATATTTTTATGGAATTTTTAAAGTTCGTATGTGACCCCAGTAAATTGAAATGTACGTTTAAAATTCAATATAATGATTTAAATGTAAATTTGACGAAAACTGATCGTAACGATCGAATCAGCTTACGAAACATATCCCATTATGTTCGGAATGGGGGTAATTAGTTAAGGGCGACAGTCGTTGGGTTTCATTTGGAGTTCAAATATAAAGTCAACTTATTGGAGAAATAAATGAAATAAAATATATATAATAATAAAATTTTCCACTTAACCCCCCCTCTGGTCTTCTCCTTCACAATCGTTATTTTCAAAAAAAAAAAAAAAACCCTAGCCTAAACCCGTCGACGCCACACTCCAACCGCCACCCTCGCCCTTCGCTCCGCCTGCTCCACATCGGAGCGCCTCCGATCTGCCCCTCCCCCTCTTCTTCTCCACCTCGCACACTCTCTCTCTCCACCTCCTACGAGCGAACCTGAATCCCCAACCCCCAAAACCTGACGCAGTGCCTCCTCCGCCCCTCTAAACCCTAACGCCGCCGTGAGTCACCTGTTCCGCACCCCCCACCGATGAATGCAGCATCCCCTCGCGCGCCTCCTTCTCCAATCCAACTCCAACGCCATCAAAACCCCTCCACCAGAACGAACGCCAAGCCACCCTCCCCATCGCCAGCGCCTGGCCCACACCCCATCGCGCCTCCATCTCCGACGAGCAACCCCACCCTTCCGGCCGACGTCCAAACAAATAAAAGGTGATTTTTAATCTTTTTATTCAATTTTTATTTTTTTATTTGTGTAATGAAAAATACGATTTTTCTTATGTAATTTAGCTTGAAAAATACGATTCTTCTTATGTGATTTAGCATAGAAAGAAAAAAAAATGATTTTTCATTTTTTTTAAGCATTAAAAATCCGAGATTTTTACTTAAGGAAAGGAGAGATTTTTACTTAAGGAAAGGAGAGATTTTTACCTAAGCAAAGAAGCGGTTTTGATTAGTACGAGGAAGCGAATATGATATTTATAAAGAAGTGGTTTTTATACATATACTAGGGAAATAAAAATATGATTTTTATAATTTTAAAAGAATAAAAATATAATTTTTATATGATGAGAAGATTAGAAATATAATTTTTATATGATGAGAAGATTAAAAATATTTTTTTTATATGATGAGAAGATTAAAAATATAAATTTTATGATATGGAAAGGATAAAAATACGATTTTTATATTATATAACTAGTAAAAATACGATCTTTATATAATAAAAGATATAAAAGTACTATTTTTATATAAGTAGTGTATTGAAAATAGAATTTCTATATAATAGAGAATATAAAAATAATATCTTTATATAGTAGTGAGAATAAAAATCTGATTTTTATTATATATATAGTGAAGTAAAAATGGGATTTTTATAGCAATGAAATAAAAATTTGATCTTTATATAAAAAGTAGAAATATAAAAATATAATTTTTATATAGAAAGAAGTGTTGTAAATATATATATATGTATATATGTATATATATACGAAATAAAAATAGAATTTTTATTTATTGAATGAAGTATTAAAAATATAATTTTTATATGAACAGCGTGAAAAGACTGAATTGGGATTTCAACCGATCCAAGCGGTTCAGCAGTCAAAAGCAAAGCACGGCGGAGTGGAACCCTCTATGATAACTTCTCACTAAATTTCTTTTTCTAGTTATATATATATATACTAGGATGCAGACGGTGTTTAGTAGCACCCGACACCCGTCATCCACAGACCATGGATGGCTTGTTTGTTTGATTGACGTGTTGTGAAATTTATCTGTGTTGTAGATGTGAAAATTGATTGCATGATGAGAAATAAAATATTTATATAGGAAAAAATATTTTATCGTTAAAAATATAATTTTTAACGTGGATATGAATCAATAAATATTTATAAACAAATCGGCCGATTTGTTTATATACCCTGATTTGACTGATATTGATTGGGTCGATAAATTTTACACATCGCCCAACTGCACAAATAAAATTTGTGTTTGATTGTTTGAAACCCCACACGGGTATTGGGACGAAATACGACATACACTAATCCCAATAATTAGTTGTATGTCGATCGATTGATTGACAGGCTATTATAAGCGTTAGATATCTATATTTGATGCTTATACAGTGTAGTGCACTTTGGATGATGGTTGATTGTTTATCGTTGCTATTATATACATGTGTTGTATGGAATCCATATAATTAACTTTATATGGTAATTGATTGGGCCTCATTCCAATTTAGAAGATAAAGAACATTATAAAATAAAGGTTCATGTGTTGACAGTACTCATCCGTTGAGATTAGTCATGTGTTGAACGAAATATTTTAACAATAAAATTTATATCTTTATCATTATAAAATAAAGGTTCATGTGTTGACCGTACTCATCCGTTGAGATTAGTCATGTGTTGAACGAAATATTTTAACAATAAAATTTACATCTTTATCATATATAAGATTAGAAATTAACTGGAAAATAGATGAGATGAGTGGTCTCCTGGATATTGATCTGATATTGGTTTCGGCCTTCGGGGTTAATATTTAGGGAATCATTCTCTTACTAATTTACGGTTGGAGTCTGATTTTAAATCAAATGATAGATACCATAATTTTTATAAAAAATATTAAATAACAAAAATAGTCACACGTGGACAGTACTCATTCGTTGAGATTAGTCATGTGTTGACAAAGATATAGAGTCGTGTATTGAAAGAAATATAGCTCCATTTGTTGAATATAAAGCTGTTTTGATTAGAGATGCGCTATTTTGACGCGAACGATATTTATATCGATTATATTCGAATCAAATTTGATTTGATTAGAAAACGAATTGAATTTGATTTGAATAGAAAACGAATTGAATTTGGCTTGAATAGAAAATGAATTTGATTTGATTAGAAAACGAATTGAATTTGATTTGAATAGAAAATAAATTTGGTTTAATTAGAAAACGAATTGAATTTGATTTGAATAGGAAACAAATTTGATTTGATTAGAAAATGAATTGAATTTGATTTGAATAGAAAACGAATCTAATTTGAATTGATTAGAAAATGAAATGAATTTGATTTGATTAGAAAACGAATTGAATTTGAATTGAATAGGAAACGAATTTGATTTGATTAGAAAATGAATTTGATTTAATTAGAAAACGAATTGAATTTGATTTGTATAGAAAATGAATTTGCTTTAATTAGAAAATGAATAGATTTTGATTTGAATAGAAAACGAATCTAATTTGAATTGAATAGAAAATGAAATGAATTTGATTTAATTAGAAAATGAATTGAATTTGATTTGAATAGAAAACGAATCTAATTTGAATTGAATAGAAAATGAAATGAATTTGATTTAATTAGAAAACGAATTGAATTTGATTTGAATAGAAAACGAATCTAATTTGAATTGAATAGAAAATGAATTGAATTTGAATTGAATAGAAAACGGATTCGAATTGAATTGAATAGAAAACGAATTTGAATTGAATTGAATAGAAAACGAATCTGAATTGAATAGAAAACGAATTCGAAGTGAATTTAAAGCGAATTATATGGAATATTCAATTTTGATCTGAAATTGAATAGGAAGTTGATTTTTTTTTGAAAACGAAATTAAAACAATTTATAAAATTCGTTTTGAAAGGAAACCGACGAAATATATATTATATATATATTATATATATATAATATAATGGCCTGAATAGAACGCGCCGTGCCGCGGCAGTTCGCGAATTTCGACCTTTGACTTCGAACGGATATTACGGGAGATCCGACCGTCGGATTCTCCTAAAACCGGAACCTTTGGGTTCGTATCGAAAAGGGCTTTCTAACGAATATTAAGAATTTGAAATCTAACGGTTGGATTTGGAGACACATCCAAATCAAATTTGGAAAAGGTCGCTGTAAGTGCAGTTTAATGGCCGTTGATTGTAATTGACTGTACGGGCCTTAATAAAATTATTAAAAATAGTAATAATTGGTGAAAAATCATAAGTAATGATTTGGAAAAAATTGGGATGAAAAACTCCATATTTGAAAAGATAAAAATAGATTTATTGAAATGAACTAGTTTTGAACTAAAATTAAACCCATTTATTTTAAAATAAATAAATTGGATTTGAAATGGGTTTTAAATAGAATTGATTTGTGGGTTTATCGTGAACAGTGTTTTAAATAACACTTGTTCTTTAACCCGATAATAAATAGAATGTGATTTGGGTTTATCGTGAACTGTGTTTTAAATGACATTAGTTCTTTAACCCAGAAAAAGGAGTTTTAAGGATTCTGCAATTAGATTGAAATGTGAATTGATAATTTAAATTATCAAATTTGAAAGATGAGCGAGAATGGAGTATCACCAGATTTGCTCCAAAGCGATAGTTAAATCTTTAATTAGATTTGAACGTGAAATGGTAACTAATTTTACTGATAACACTGTGGTGTTAGATGTGGAGTATTACCAGTTTTGCTTCATGGAATGAATAGGTTGGGATTGGGAAATAAAATAAATAATTACTCCGATGTGATTCGCTAATCTCGACTAGTTTGGAAAACCATAATTTGGTTTGAAATGACATCCAAAGGATGATTAAAGGATAAATTTTAAAGAATTTATCTTGGATAAAATTAATGGGAACCTTTCCCTAAGAATTAAAATTTAGAAACTAGCTGAAGGTTAGTTAAGAAGAATGGTTTCCTGGGTATTGATCTGATGTTGGTTTCGGCCTTCGGGGTTAATATTTGGGGAATTGCTTTCTTACTGATTTACGGTTAGTGACTAATGAATTGGAATGAGGCGTATGTTGTGTTTGTGTAACATTTGTTTTTAATACACGCGGGTTGTTCGGAAAGGCCGGGTTTACACCCATTCTGAATAACCGATTCGACGATATGTCGAAGATGAAGACGGTGGTTGAAGACCGGAAGTCTTCACATCGTTTGGGTGATTACTGATTATCTTGATTGGGCTGTACACCCAAGATGAGGGAATCAGTTGGTTGTCGTCCAGACGTACTTGGAGATCGATGGATATGCGAGGAAAGTGCCTCCGGTTTCGTTCAGACCCAGAACGAACTTGTAAATGGATTATGTGTCTGACATTGGACTTTATTCTGTGTTGATTGATCTCTATTAAATATACATCTGTTTGGCGGTGGAGAATTTATTCTCTTGCTTAACGCCCTTCTCTGAGAGGTACGAGCTCAGAGGTTGTATATCGATGGACATCAGTCGCATGGCATGAATTGCCTGTGTGGCATGCTGAGTTGCATGGATCAAGGCTTCTGTTGAAAAGCAAAGTCTTGTGGTTGATGATCAAAGCACGACCTACATGGCATAGCTTTGTGTTTAGAGTGGATTCGCGAGCCTCACACCTCGGTTTGAGTTAAAAAGGGATACGGACCGTTCGGAGAACACAACGTTTCTTTCTAGCTTTGGTGGTGTCAGTGACTTACCAGCCCTGACATTTATATACTTTTCACCTTTGTGGTTGTTGGATGTGAGGCGCCTCGATTATAGGTCTGTAAGGACCGGGAAACGTGTGTTCAGGAATAACTAATCCTTAAATGTAAGAGAGGACCGGCCCAGCCGAATCCAGGGTTACCCAGAGTGTGTAGTCCCGAGGCATTTGCTAGAGTGTCTCGAAGCGGAGAGGAGCTTGCCCCTTGCCTCGACTCATGACGGAAATCCAATTTCCAATACGTGTATTGCGGTTTTAATTGTAGAACTAGTATGGCGACATGATATATGGTACCCATGCCGTCTATGATTTATATTTATGATTGAAATTGTTTTGACACTATACACTTATTATAGTATCAAATGATTTCAAATGATTTGTTTTAAACGTATCGAGCATGTTTGGCTATTATAAGGGAAAACCCTATCCTCCGGCTTGCGTTGCATTGTGTGATGGGACCTGGGTCTTATAATAGCTTCATTTTTCGAAAAAGCATTGCGTTGTTTACCCTATGCACTAGTATTCTTGGGAGGAAACCCGTTCCGTGTTATACGGCGTGGTCCCTTGAATTACTCTCTTTTAAAAATAAAGTTTTAAATAACTGTTTTATTTCTCACACCAGTCACATGACTGACCTGGAGTTTATTGTTTTAACCTAAACTCTGGGTGCCCCTATTTTCCGCACGGGCAGCTAGTAGTTTTGGTTTTGCAGATTTATATTCACAGGATCCTGGTTTACAGCTGGAATGATATCCGGAAAGCTCTGTATCTGTATATCACCTTCAATTGTGCTTTGTATTATTTTCCGCTACTATGTAATTTATTGTAATCTCTGATATTTATCGAATGTAATTTATTCAATTATACTCTGTATATTCTTGTATCCGATGGAATTGTTGTAATAGCAATGAAATGTTCTTCCGTCTGCGTTCATTTGTGTGTTGTTCTCAAAGTATCCGCTCTTTCCTTCACGGGGAAGTAACGGGCTTTTACAGATTAGCTTTTGAACACCTGGTCATCATTCAGTTTGAATGCCACATCGTCAGATCCGCCAGAAATCACTAATTGACGTCCCCAAAATTACTCTAGTTAGAAGCTAAGAGAACGGCTACTCTCCGCCAACAACTATAGCACGTTTGAAGAAATCAACGTACATGACTCTTTGGAAATACTCTGTCAGACATCCGTCCATACAAGTCATCCAGGAACAGGATGAACCGAAGGCACTCTCTTACCGTATCCATATAGGAATCACCCCATGGATCAGTAGCGGGAAGTCCTTGCAACCCGTAGTGTAACACCCCGAATTTTCTATTAATGTTAAATTAACAAATTATAGTATAATTAATTCAAAATGATAGAATTAAGGGAAACGGGTTATGCCATTGCGTTCGTCTCGGAATTCGGCTAGAGATAGAGTTCGAGTTTGCGTAAATCGGACTCCGTATGAAGGAGTTATGACCTTTCGAAGTTTCAGAATTAACTTAAAGTTCAAAACAGTTCAAAAATTCGGTTTAAAATTCAAAAACAGACCCAGATTGGGCAAGGCGGGAAAATTCCCGTCCAGGACCGAGGTCGACCTGGGGGTCGACCTAGGTACCCAGGTCGACCAGGGGGTCGTCCTATAGGTCGACCTGCCTGGTCGGCCTGACTTGCCCGGTTGGGTCTTGGTTCGATTTCTGAGGCTTGGCTGTGTCATTGGGGCTGACTTGTCATTATTTGATTGGCTCCTTTTGGGATAGATGGTCTTGATTAACTCTGGCTTCATCTGACGGTCAAATCAATCTGAAATTCTATAAATACAACCTAAGTCTCCAACCTAAATTCACACAAAAATTAGAGCTTGGAGCCGTCATGCTGCTGGAAGGAGACTTGGAGTAGCCACCGCTTAAGAGACGAACAAAGTTAATACAAATCTAATTATAAAACAAGATTCAAACAACGCTTATCTACCCAAAGGAACGCATCTCAATTTCAGAACTCAGAATCCAGAATTCAAGTTCAGCGACCGTTGTAAGTCTAGTTACGTTTGAGATGTGAAGAGAAATAAGAACGTAATTTGATATGGATTGGAAATTGGAATCACACTATGTTGTATATTGTTAATAATGTAAATTTGTATATGTTGCGGGGATTTCATTAGAATGTTTGTGGGTTGATTTAGTTGTTGTTGGATCTATTCATATGAAAACAACATCACATGCAAGTTGTGTAAATCTACACCTATATGCTTATGTGAATTATATAGGTTGCTTGTGTTATGTTCAAGTTAAGATATCATGTATATATTTTATGCTAAAAACCATTATACATGATTTGATCCACATACATATTCATATGTTCATGAAAAACCCATTGTGCCTATGTGATTTAAACCATATGTTCTTGTGCAAAGTTAAAAATTGGATCCATGCCAAGATCTATTTTAATATAAGTTTCATGTTGTAGATGGGTACATGATTGGATCTAGTTTTACACTCTCATGATGTTGTCAAAACTATACATATAATTTTGTCATATGCCAGTTTTATATTTGAGGATATGCCTAGATCTGTGCATGAACATGTTAGGCTCTAAATTAAATAATTTATGTGACACCTATTTAATTATATCCCCATTTTAATGCAAGTTCACATGACAAGTTAAAACCATGACTTATGTTATTTAGATCTCAAGTATTGCAAGTTCATATGTCACAAGCCCTTTATGTTAATTAGAATGTTTCATGTTCTTAGTTTTCCCTTCTATGTTTATAAGTTGGGCTGAAATATCTAGCCCAACATTCACTATAATCTTGCGAACGTACAAACGGGGAATATTGTTGGGATTAAACATGAAAATATATGTGTTGGCATGTTTGGCACATGCCAATGATTTGTGATATTTAAATGGTATTAATTTTTATACCAAAATTGTTGAACTTGAAAATGGGCCATAACATTTACATATAAAAGAGACAAATATGTAAAATTAGAAAATACGAATATGCTTAACCCGAGGTTGGACTGAGTTCTGATGTAAACCTGCCCAGACCCGCCCGGCTGTCCAGTAATCACAACAATACCTATCCAATGTAGGAGGTTAAGGCATTGAGCCCAATAAAGACCCGAGGTTAGACTGAGTTGTGACGTAAGACTGCCCGGCATACAGGCAGCCACAACAATACCTGTCTAATGTGAGTGGTAGGTGCTTTAATGAATAGATTAAAGCTAAGTAAGGACTGATAGGGTTAAGAAACTTAATCACTTAACATGTTTGACTAGAAACCCTAGTAACGGGGACCCGTTTCAGTAGTAACCAATTATGTATCATGGTACCCTGAAACTAGGCAGGGTGGGGCACGATTACTAGGCTGATTGTAAGCGGTCAAAGCGACGGCGTGTGGTGCAGTGTAGGTTCTAACGGAGTGTGAGCGTGCACACACTTCGGAGCAGACAAATAGGGCACTGAACACCAGTAGTATACCCTATGCATTATAAAATTGTGTCTGGCCGCCACCATGGGACTTGATACACCCCACAGTGGGACCAACATAGGTATCTACAATCATTGGGGTCCGTATGACACATATGTTTGCGCGAGTAGGAGCAGATCTTTAAAATAGGGGATCACTTCACCCCAATCATGGGGTGCCAGTCAGAAAAAATATAAGTAGGTGCAGAGATATAGTGTGGGATGCGATAGTATATTCGGTTCTAAACTCCTTTATCTTAGTTCATGGTACTTTCCTGTTTTTCAGTTTATACCTATCATGCCCTTTTTCTTATTCACATACTGAAGAGTCACTAGACTTAGAAGGCTTTATGTCTGACTCTGTTTTTCAGTTTATACCTATCATGCCCTTTTCCTGTTTTTCAGTTTATACCTATCATGCCCTTTTACTTATAAACTTCCACCAAATTTAAGGCATTCCCTTTGTGAGTGACCTTAATGGAGGTGGGGTGTTTCACTTGGTATCAGATCATAGGTTTACCAGATTGGATAAAAGTTTTTGAAAATATTTTCAAAAAGAGATGTTTAAAGAAGCAATTTTTTTTTAAGAAAAGTGTTATATTTTAAAAAAGGCATAATCCCCCAAAGCCATAAGTACTTTCTCTCCCTATCCTTCGTTTTGAATCTTTCCTTTTTGTTTCGGTATGTCTGGGGATCTTAACCTTCCAGAAGGTGTACCAGTACCTGGCTGGTTCCGAAGGTACTTAGAAGCTAGGGCCAATGGCGCGGGCCTGGCAGACATCCCTCCTCCCCCAGTGGCAGCAGTTCCTCCCCCTCCTCCTCCTCCTCCTCTTGGTAATGCTTTTGCAAAGACATGTAGAGACTTTAAGGCTATGCGTGGAAAGGACTTTCATGGAACTGAACCCTTTGTGGTGGCAAGGAAATGGCTGAAGGAGACTGAAGATTTGTTCGTCATTTTCGGAGTTGACGACAGGCAAAAGATACAGCTAGCAGTATGGTTGCTTAAAGATGAAGCTTCGTATTAGTGGGAGATTACCCATGCTGAGAGGCCAGTGGAAACTTGGGAAGACTTCCAGAACGAGATTTGAGATGAAAATTCTATCCCAAGCTGAAAGAAGCATGCAAATGGAGAAGTTCCTAACTCTTAAGCAAGGAAGTATGACGATTAAGGAGTATGTCGATCAGTTTAATCAGCTGGCCAGATTTGGGCTGGATTTAGTAAACACCCAACACAAGAAGGCTCTCCGCTTCGTCAAAGGTCTGAATGAGCCTATACACAGCCTTGCTATGACCCATGTACCAACGGGGGCAACTTATGAAAGCTTGGTAGACATGGCATTGCTACACGAGGAAGACAAGGGAAAGAAAGAGGCTAAGGTTGAAGTGCCTCAAGAAAAGAAGGAGGGCTTACAAGCTAAGAAAACGGACTTCAAGAAAGGCGGGAAGAACAACAAAACCCATGAAAAGAGAAGGTGTAATTACCATGGCATTGTTGGGCATTTGGCGAAAGACTGCAGAAAGAGGAAAGCGAAGATGAATGGTGGTTGTTTTCATTGCGGAGAGACTGGACACATGGCTAAGGACTGCCCAAAGAAGCGAGGGCAGGGACAAAGGATTGGATCCACCTCAGGGTGACAGGTTCACGCACTGGTGGCACCTCCACAGGAACGAGGTGGTAATATTTCTGTAGGAAGTGTAGTTTATCTTTATGATCACCCAGTTCACACTCTCTTTGATTCTGGCGCATCACACTCCTTTATTTCATCTGCTTTAGTAGAATCTCTGCACCTAGACACTAGTATGATAGAGGATCCCTTGGTTGTTTCAAATCCAATTGGGGGCTCAGCTTATTTGTCAATGGTTTGTTTGGATTTGAAAATCTCTATTCTCAGCGTTGAGTTTAGTTGTAGTTCCTTTGTTTTGGGCTTCTCGGGATATGGTTTGATCTTAGGCGTGGACTGGTTATCCAATAATGGTGCCATCCTTGATTGTGATAAAAGAGTGGTTAGACTCTTGACTCGGCTTAGTAATACTCTAGAAATTTCTTGTAATCCCTTGAACACTGTTATGCTTAGTTATCTAGAGTCGCTTAATGCTTCTGTTGAGAATTCACAATCGGTTAGGGTGGTCCGGGAATATCCGGATGTCTTTGAAGAGGTGAAGGGCTTACCTCCGAGGCGGCAAATAGACTTCCTCATATATCTTGTTGATAATGCAAAGCCCGTAGCTTTACCTGTTAGGCACATGGCTCCAAGGGAGAGAAAGGAGCTCAGTAAGCAGGTTAAAGAGCTTCTCGAGAAGGGGTTCATTAGACGAAGCATTTCGGAATGGGGTGCTCCAGTGGTGTTCGCAACTAAAGCAGACGGTTCGCTTCGCCTATGCATTGACTATAGGGAGCTTAACAAGCTGACCAAGAAGAATAGGCACCCTCTTCCCAGAATCGACGATTTGTTTGACCGGCTTGTAGGTGCGTCGGCTTTCTTGCAACTTGATCTGGCTACCAGGTTCCATTAGCTCAGAGTGGCTGAAGATAGCATTGATAAAACGACATTCAGGACCCTAGATGGTTTCTTCGAGTGGCTTGCCATGACTTTCGGTTTGACAAATGCACCCGCTTATTTCATAGACTTAATGAGCAGGGTATTCAGAGAGTTCCTCAACAAGTTTGTGGTTGTCTTCGTAGACGATATTTTAATCTTCTCAAAGAATGAGGAAGATCATGCTCAGCATTTAAAGGAAATCATGGATACTCTCCGTGCACATCAGCTAAAATCCAAATTCTCCAAGTGCCACTTTTGGAGAGAAGAAGTAAGGTTTCTTGGGCATGTAGTGTCCAAAGAGGGGTTAGCAGTGGCCCCGCAAAAGTAGTTGCGGTGCAAGATTGGAAGGCACCAAAGAACGCAACCAAAGTCTGAAGTTTTCTTGGACTGGCAGGCTTTTACCGAAAGTTCATCATAGACTTTGCAAAAATCTCAGCTCCGCTTATAAGGCTAACGAAGAAGAACTTGACTTTCGCTTGGGACTTGGATTGCGAGTTTTCTTTCCAATGCTTGAAAAGGGCTCGAACAACAGCCCCAGTTCTGACTTTGCCGGATGGAAGCAGGATGTTCACAGTATACACGGATGCATGCGGAATGGGACTAGGCGTTGTTTTGATGCAAGAAGGGAGAGTAGTAGCTTATGGTGGAAGGCAATTGAAAGTTCATGAAAAGTACTACCCAACCCACGATCTTGAGTTGGCCGCCATCGTCTTTGTGCTTAAGTCTTGGCGTCATTACCTCCTAGGTGAGAAGTTCGAATTATACACTGACCATAAATCGTTAAAGTATCTTTTCTCGCAGAAAGATCTTAACTTGAGGCAACAAAGGTGGATGGAGTTTCTTGCCTCGTATGATTTTGAGATTTCCTATACTCCGGGCAAGGGCAATGTAATAGCAGACGCCTTGAGTAGAAAGAAGCTGACACTAAGCCCACTCTTTGTAGAAAGGCCAAGCTTGGAGTACATAGCCGGTTTTCACTTTAGGCCCTCCTCTGATTTTGTACCAGGTTTATTAGCATCTCTTGAAGTGCGCCCTACTCTTTTGGACTCAATAGGGGCTGCACAACGTGAAGACCCTCTGTTAGTTGAAGTGGTTGATAAGCTAATTAGGGGTGAGACTTCTAGTCACCTCGATAGATACACCATCGATGATAAGGGGTGGTTAAGACGGGATGGAAGGCTATGCGTCCCACAAGCAAAAGAGTTGGTAAAGAAGGTTCTTTAGGAGGCACACCATTCCAAGATGACAATACACCCAGACGGAGACAAAATGTACAAGGACGTAAAGAGAGTTTTCTTTTGGAATGGCATGAAGAAGGACGTGGTAGATTTCGTTTCTAAGTGTATGATTTACCAACAAGTCAAGGCAGAGCAGAAGAAGCCTGGAGGACTGCTTCATCCTCTAGAGGTCCCACAATGGAAGTGGGATAGCATTTCAATGGACTTCATTGATGGGCTGCCTAGGTCAAGAAGGGGCAACACTAGCATTTGGGTAATTGTGGATAGGCTCACGAAAAGCGCCCACTTTATACCTATCAAAAGTAGAAGGACTGCCTCATCTCTAGTGTCTCTTTATCTTAAAGAGATAGTTCGACTCCATGGGATACCCTCCAGCATTGTGAGTGACCGAGATCCAATCTTTACAAGCGAGTTTTGGAGGAACCTGCAAGAAGCTGTAGGCACACAGTTATGTTTGAGCACGGCCAATCACCCCCAAACCGATGGTCAGACGGAAAGGTTGAACATGGTACTGGAAGATCTTTTGAGACTTTGCGTTCTTGACTTTGGAGGGACATGGGAGGATCATTTACCTTTGGTGGAATTCGCCTACAACAACAGCTACCAAGCCACCATAGGCATGGCGCCCTTCGAAGCTTTGTATGGAAGGCCGTGCCGATCACCAACTTGTTGGTGGGAATCTACCGACAAGCTTATTCTTGGGCCAGACATGATCAGAGAGACTACAGAGAAAGTGGACGTAATATGAAGAAGGATGAAGACAGCCCAAGATAGACAGAAGTCCTACGCCGACAAAAGAAGGACCGACCTTGAGTTTTAGGTTGGGGACAAGGTTTTCCTTAATGTATCTCCTTTAAGGAAAGTCGTTCGCTTTAGATCCGCAGTAAAGCTAGCACAAGATTTGTAGGTCCATTCCCTATCATCGAAAAGATTGGGAAGATGGCTTATAGAGTAGAGCTGCCTGAAAAATTGGCTGGAGTTCACAATGTCTTTCATGTTTCTTACCTCCGGAAATGTTTACATGAGTCAGTGGAAGTGGGGGAGCCAAGCATCCTAGAAGAAGTTGAAATAGAACGAGAAGCAACCGTGAGGAGAGTTCCAACTCGAATCTTAGGAACCGAAGTCAAAAAGCTACGCAACCGTGAAGTCAAATTTGTTAAAGTTCAATGGAGCAATGCCGAGGAAGACGTGACTTGGGAAACTAAGGACAGAATATGCGCGGCCTACCCTTTTCTTTTTGAGGGTACATATTTGATCTCTTTTTTTCCCTTAAGTTATGATTGTATCTACCTTTTAGTATATCTCCTTGGTCCTTTTCCTAACTTTTTGGGTAGAAAACTAATGGATGCAAACATGTATTTGAGAACATGTTATGATTGTTGTTTGCAAGGGTTTGCAAGTGGTTGCTGGTGGTTGCTCGTGGATGCATATACACACACACCTTGGGTTTTAGATCGACTCAGTCACTTCATATTGCATATGCATATATGTATTCATGTTTGTATATGGTTGAAACTTGATGTGTTGTCATATGGATATCACATTATATGAATGGTTGCGCACACATGTAGACATATAAGTAGGAAAAATTTGCATACATAATGGATTCATGACACATACATGATTTGCATTAAGGAGGTCAACTGAATCAGTAGACCACCTGATTTTGAATTAGATAAGGACATATACACACACTATGCATATGATCATAAAGCATTAGAAGTCTTTTAAGGACAATGGACGACTGTGTTTATTGGTTGAGTAGATGGACGATTGGATGTTAGGATATATGTTTTTCTAGACTTGAAGATTTCGGGGACGAAATCCCTTAAGGGGGGGATAATGTAACACCCCGAATTTTCTATTAGCATTAAATTAACAAATTATAGTATAATTAATTCAAGATGATAGAATTAAGGGAAACGGGTTACGCCATTGTGTTTGTCTCGGAATTCTGCTTGAGATAGAGTCCGAGTTTGCGTAAATCGGACTCAGTATGAAGGAGTTATGACCTTTCGAAGTTTCAGAATTAACTTAAAGTTCAAAACAGTTCAAAACTTCGGTTTAAAATTCAAAAACAGACCCAGATTGGGCTGGGCGGGAAAATTCCCGCCCAGGACCCTGGTGGACCAGGAGATCGACCTAGGGGTCGACCTAGGTACCCAGGTCGACCAGGGGGTCGACCTATAGGTCGACCTGCCTGGTCGGCCTGACTTGCCCGGTTGGGTCTTGGTTCGATTTCTGAGGCTTGGCTGTGTCATTGGGGCTGACTTGTCATTATTTGATTGGCTCCTTTTGGGATAGATGGTCTTGATTAACTCTAGCTTCATCTGACGGTCAAATCAATCTGAAATTCTATAAATACAACCTAAGTCTCCAACCTAAATTCACACAAAAATTAGAGCTTGGAGCCGTCATGCTGCTGGAAGGAGACTTGGAGTAGCCACCGCTTAAGAGACGAACAAAGTTAATACAAATCTAATTCTAAAACAAGATTCAAACAACGCTTATCTACCCAAAGGAACGCATCTCAATTTCAGAACTCAGAATCCAGAATTCAAGTTCAGCGACTGTTGTAAGTCTAGTTACATTTGAGATGTGAAGAGAAATAAGAACGTGATTTGATATGGATTGGAAATTGGAATCACACTATGTTGTATATTGTTAATAATGTAAATTTGTATATGTTGCGGGGATTTCATTAGAATGTTTGTGGGTTGATTTAGTTGTTGTTGGATCTATTCATATGAAAACAACATCACATGCAAGTTGTGTAAATCTACACCTATATGCTTATGTGAATTATATAGGTTGCTTGTGTTATGTCCAAGTTAAGATATCATGTATATATTTTATGCTAAAAACCATTATACATGATTTGATCCACATACATATTCATATGTTCATGAAAAACCCATTGTGCCTATGTGATTTAAACCATATGTTCTTATGCAAAGTTAAAAATTGGATCCATGCCAAGATCTATTTTAATATAAGTTTCATGTTGTAGATGGGTACATGATTGGATCTAGTTTTACACTCTCATGATGTTGTCAAAACTATACATATAATTTTGTCATATGCCAGTTTTATATTTGAGGATATGCCTAGATCTGTGCATGAACATGTTAGGCTCTAAATTAAATAATTTATGTGACACCTATTTAATTATATCCCCATTTTAATGCAAGTTCACATGACAAGTTGAAACCATGACTTATGTTAGTTAGATCTCAAGTATTGCAAATTCATATGTCACAAGCCCTTTATGTTAATTAGAATGTTTCATGTTCTTAGTTTTCCCTTCTATGTTTATAAGTTGGGCTGAAATATCTAGCCCAACATTCACTATAATCTTGCGAACGTACAAACGGGGAATATTGTTGGGATTAAACATGAAAATATATGTGTTGGCATGTTTGGCACATGCCAATAATTTGTGATATTTAAATGGTATTAATTTTTATACCAAAATTGTTGAACTTGAAAATGGGCCATAACATTTACATATAAAAGAGACAAATATGTAAAATTAGAAAATACGAATATGCTTAACCCGAGGTTGGACTGAGTTCTGATGTAAACCTGCCCGGACCCGCCCGACTGTCCAGTAATCACAACAATACCTATCTAATGTGGGAGGTTAAGGCATTAAGCCCAATAAAGACCCGAGGTTAGACTTAGTTGTGGCGTAAGACTGCCCGGAACTGCCCGGCATACAGGCAGCCACAACAATACCTGTCTAATGTGAGTGGTCGGTGCTTTAATGAATAGATTAAAGCTAAGTCAGGACGGATAGGGTTAAGACACTTAACCACTTAACATGTTTGACTAGAAAACCCTAGTGATGGGGACCCATTTCAGCAGTAACCCAATTAGGTATCATTGTACCCTGAAACTAGGCAGGGTGGGGCACGATTACTGGGCTGATTGTAAGCGGTCAAAGCGACGGCGTGTGGTGCAGTGTAGGTTCTAACGGAGTGCGAGCGTGCACACACTTCGGAGCAGACAAACAGGGCACTGAACACCAGTAGTATACCCTATGCATTATAAAATAGTGTCTGGCCGCCACCATGGGACTTGATACACCCCACAGTGGGACCAACATAGGTATCTACAATCATTGGGGTCCGTATGACACATATGTTTACGCGAGTAGGAGCAGATCTTTAAAATAGGGGATCACTTCACCCCAATCATGGGGTGCCAGTCAGAAAAAATATAAGTAGGTGCAGAGATATAGTGTGGGGGTGCGATAGTATATTCGGTTCTAAACTCCTTTATCTTAGTTTATGGTACTTTCCTGTTTTTCAGTTTATACCTATCATGCCCTTTTTCTTATTCACATACTGAAGAGTCACTAGACTTAACAGGCTTTATGTCTGACTCTGTTTTTCTTTCGTCTTCTTTTCTTCCGTCCCCCCCCCCCCCCCCCAGGTCCACAGGGAGGAAACAACCCAGCTTAGTCAGATTCTTTGCAAGCTTCAAGACAGTAGATGTACGGTTTGGATCTCTTTCGTTCGAGCTATGGCTTTGGATATCATTATGGGGATTTTTGTTGCTTTATATATGTTTTTATGCTTCTTTAATAAAATCAAGACAGTGATGATGATGTAATGTTTTGGAAGTATTATGAGACAATTATGGAAATGTTTTGTATGAACACGTATTTTATAAAATGAAAAGACTGTTTGTTTTTCCGCTGCTTATTTATGTGTTTATATCTGTCTTGTGTTTATCTGTGGCTTTTACTTATAAAACTCCAACAAAATTAAGCTATTCCCTTTGTGAGTGACCTTAACGGAGGTGGGGTGTTTCACGTAGGTTCCAACCACGACAGAATCACAGCTTATCTCTACTTGCCAGACAGAGAATATTAGTGGTTCTTCCGTTTATGAAATCCACGGTCTTCAATGCTCCATCTCGATCATCTTCTGATATCTTCACATATTTGTTGGTCGGAATGGTTTTCGAATATAAATTCGATCCCGGTCTTTCCGTACCAATAATCATATTGGACAGATTTGATAATCGGCGATTTAACTATCAAAATATATAGTGATTCAATCATGAAAATCCAATGAGTTCATTGGTTCAGTATTCAGCATCACTTGGCCTTTTAATTAAACAAATTAATTCATTTCTGCTCAATTAAAAGTTCTAACTCTTTTAATATTTTAAAATACGATATTTGGATTCTTATTTAATATGCTAATTTTCTCAAAAACTAATTCTCTATAATACTTAGTAAAATAACTTATAACCGTATTCACTTTCCACTTAATTCTCCTTTCAAAAACATTTATTACATCATTCTTTATTGTTTAAACTTGGGAAATTCATTCAACTTCTTATTCGTAAAACACCATTACTAAATATCTTTTATCCCATTATCGAACAATAACTTAGTTATTAGTATAGAATAAAACTAACTTTACATTTCAGTCCTAATCCGAAAATATCTTTATCTTTTCACATTTCCCCTTTCTCTTTCCTTTTCTACTTTGGAATTCTCATTTATATAATTTCCTTCTTACCAATTTCCTTTACTTCGGATTTCTCGTTATATGTTCTCCCAATTTATGCCAACATTGCATTATTATTTCACTAATGGGAATAATAAATTATCACTAACCTCCTTTACGATTACCAACTAATATCATCTTCAGATAATCCTGATGTTGTTCAAGTTGGGGTATTTTAATTACCTCTCAGACCTTGATCAACAACGTTCTTATCCTCAGATAAATAGAAGTTGTAATCAAAACCCAATATTTCATTTCAGTCTCAAAACAATTTCCATTACAACTTGGATTTGGTTATACAACCCTATAACCCACTTCTTTAACCAGGTTCACTTATTTCCAATCTCCTTTTAAATCTATTTGACCATTCCCCACTTTGGAAATCTTATTTCCATCCTTCACTTTTACTTAATCTGTAACACCCCGAATTTTCGATTAACACTAAATTAACAAATTAAAGTATACTTAATTTAAAATGTGGGAATTAAGGGAAACGGCTTACGTCGTTGCGTTCGTCTTGGAATTCTGCTTGAGATAGAGTCCGAGTTTGCGTGAATTGGACTTCGTATGAAGAAGTTATGGCCTTCAGAAGTTTCAGGAATTCAAATAAATTCAAACAGCTTGAAACAGAATTCAAAATTCGAAACACAAGTCAAAAGCGGGCTGGGCGGGAAAATTCCTGCCCAGGACCCAGGTTGACCAAGGGGTCGACCTCCCCCCTACAGGTCGACTTGGGGTTCGACCTAGGGTGTCGACCTGGGGGTCGACCTTCCCCCTTGTCCAGATCTGAATTTGGACGACTTATGACCTATTGCTGAGTCACCGGGGTTTCTGGATAGTTCTAATCTGGTCTGAACGGTTGTGGTTATTTCTAGGTTCATCCAACGGCTCTAATTAAACTAAAATTCTATATAAGCAACCTAAATCTAAACCCAAAATCATATTAAAAATCGAACCTATAGCCGTCATGCTGCCGTTACACGACCTAGAATAGCCGCCACTTGAAGCAAACAAAGAGACGAACAAATCTAAATCAAAACTAAATCAAAACAGCGATTGTCTACATCAAAGGCGAGCATTTCAACTCCAGAATGCAGATTCTAGAAATCAAGATCGCCGTTTGTTGTAAGTGCGGTTATCTTTTAGATGTAAATAAATTTAAGACGTGATTTGATATTAAGTGAAAAATGGAATTATACCATGTTGTTTAATATTGACAATGCTAATTCATATAGGTGTATTTCGATGATTTTATTATGAATTGTATTGGAATGTTTGTGGTTTGTAGGGCTTGGTGTTGGATCTATTAAGCATTGAAATGGAAATATCAATATCCTATGCAGGTTATATGTTTCATGTTAGGATCTACATATATATATATATGTTTATATATTTATGCAAGTTGTATGTATTATGTTAGATCCAAGTCAAGATCTACATATATATATATGTTTTATGTTAGATCCATTATGCCTACATGATTAAATCCATATATATGTTCATATGTCCATATGTAAGTTATAAGTTTATTATTGGATCCATGTCAAGATCCATTTATATGAATGTTTGTAAAGTGGATTTATACAAGTTCACATGGTTAGATCTAGTTCACACCTATATGATAATGTCAAAATTATACATACTTTGGAGATGGACGTGTCATAATTATGTCATATGCTAGCTTATAATTGAAGCTATGTTCACATATGCCTAGATATACATTGTAACATGTTTAGGCTTATGATTATTTAAGTATAAATTATATGCAAGTTCATGTGACATGTTAAATTTTACAAATGATGTTTTATGCCAAATTACATGATATGTGTTGATTTGAACCTAGGTTATGCATGTTCCTTTCTTTTATCTCTCGCTTATGAATTGGGCTAATATGCGGGCCAATGACTTATGTGATTAATACGAACGAACAAACGGGGGTAACGTTGGGATTATTATTAAATCAAAACATGCAAATATGTAGGTGGGCCCAAAACCATGTAAATGGTTAAGGCCATGAATGGTATAATTTATATACCATTAGTCTTGAATTAAAACATGTGACATGAAAACACTTGTAGAAATTTACATATATATAATGTAAATTTAGAAAAGACGAATATGTCTAACCCGAGGTTAGATTGAGTTACGGTATAAGACTGCCCGGACCCGCCCGGCAAATCCAGCAACCGTACCAATACCTATCTAATGTGAGTGGTTGGTGATTTAATTAAAGAATTAAGGCTAAGTCAAGGTTTATAGGGTTAAGTCAAATTAAGGAAACACTTAACCAAATTCAACATGTTAACTAAAATGATGGGTGGGGTTAGGTTAATATGAACACTTAACCAATTTAACGTGTTGATTAGGAAACCTCAGTAACGGGGACCCATTTTAGCAGTAACCCACTTAGATGTATCATGGTACCCTGAGCTAGGCAGGGTGGGGCACGATCACTAGGCTGATTATAAGCAGTCAAAATGACGGCGGTTGGTGCAGTAGTGTAGGTTCCGGCGGAGTACGGGCGTGCACGTACTCCGAAGTGGAAAAAGCAGGCATTGGGCATCAGTAGTATGCACTGTGCACTCTTGAATCGTGTTAGGTTGCCACCATAGGACTTGATACACCCCATGGTGGGACCATGTAACAACCCGGAATTCTAAGGCCATTTAAAAATTTTATTTTGGCTATTTTAACGGATTTTGAATATTTAAAATAGTTTATTTTAAATAATAACGACTAAAATTTTTTTTCGACGAAGTTAGAACGTATAAATTTATTTTAATTATAAAATGAGCCTGAAATGGCGCGGTAGTTTGAAAATTCGATTTCTAATTTTGATTTGATATACAGAATTCAGTATAAGTCGGAATTGAACGAAACAAGAAATATTTGAATCTGTATAACTATATCTTTCTAACGAAGGTAAGAAACTGAGATTTCACGTTATAAATAGAAAGATATGTCCAGTTTAAAATTAGAAATAGTCGCTATAGAATTTCTATATATTTTATATAATATATAACCCTTAAAAATAGCCGTTTTGCAAACGACCTCCGTTTTCGACAAAACCACTTTTGTTGGATCCGGAATGTCAAATTATTAGTAGATTCCAAAATTCAGAATTTTTGGAGTTAATATGTGAGCATGGCACACTTAAACGCGTTTGACCAGTTTCAATTGAATTTAATCGACTGGAAAATGACCATTTTTCAAACGGCCTTAGAATTCGACGAAATTAGTTTTATTAGGACCATATCATCAATACGAAGTTAGAAATAATTTTTCTGGAATTTTTAGAGCCCGTATGTGCCTCCGGTAAATTGAAATGTACGTTAAAACCAATATTGACCGTTCTATTTATTTATATTTTAATTTTGACAGAAACTAATTGAAACGGTCGAATTGGCTTACGGGACATATTCCATTGTGTTTGGAATGGGGGTAATTAGCTAGGGGCGACCGTCGTTGGGCCTCGTTTGGAGTTCGTATTAAAAAGTAACTTTTAGATGGGAAAATTTAAATAAAATAATTAAAATAAAAAGGGGTATAAACGGTTTTCCCTCTTCTCTCTCTTCATATTATCGGTTAACGCTCTGTTAAATAAAATAAAAAAATGGAAAACCATGATCCCCAAACCGATCGACGAACGCACCGCCACCCTTCGTCGCCACCGCCGTGCCCAGGCGCCACACCTCCCTCGCCGGCCACCACCCATTCCGACCTTCCCCAAGCCGTCACCGCCCTCCATTGTGAAACCCAAAAATCTATTTAAACCCCAATCCACGCGCAATCGAGCCTGACAACCGCTCCGGCTTCCTGACCGACCACCCACCACCGCACTGGCCTCCACCGCCGCCTGAGCCAACCTCCGGCCACCCTCCGACGCGAGAACAGTAAGATTTTCTTTTTATTTACTTTCTTTCAGTTTTTTTTATATGTATAAATGTTAAAATAAATTCTAATTTATGTGTATAAAGGGTTGAATCTACTCTCCGTTTTGTTTTATGTAATAAAAATAGGATTTTTACGATTTTAAAAATATATAAAGGCATTCGTAAAATTACTTTTTAATATAAACTAGAATTGGATTTTTATTTTCAGTTTAATATGTAATGGCATTTTAAAAATCTGATTTTTATTTATTAAGAAGCTATGAATTTTATTATAAAAAAGTTTCGATTTTTATAAAAATGAAGGAGCTTTGAATTTTTTTTATGAACAAGAAGTGATTTTTTGAAAACAAAAAGGTTTGATTTTTATCATTAAAAAGAAACGATTTTTATCATTAAAAAGTTTTGACTTTTATCATTAAAAAGCTTTGATTTTTATCATTAAAAATGGTTTGATGTTTATCATTAGAAAGGAGTTTCGATTTAGATAATTAGCACATAAGAATGAGATGATTATATATAGAGTAGATATAAAAGGATGATTTTGAAAAATAGCAAAGTATTATTTTTAAAAATAGCACAGTATGATTTTTATAGTTTGAGTGGAATTTTAAAAATAGGATTTTTAGAAATATGAAGTAGCGATAAAAATTCTATTTTTACAATATAGAAGTAGCGATAAAAATTCTATTTTTACATTATAGAAGTAGCGATAAAAATTATATTTTTACAATATAGAAGTAGCGATAAAAATTATATTTTTACATTATAGAAGTAGGGATAAAAATTCTATTTTTACAATATAGAAGTAGCGATAAAAATTCTATTTTTACATTATAGAAGTAGCGATAAAAATTCTATTTTTACATTTTAGAAGTAGCGATAAAAATTCTATTTTTACATATAAGAAGTAGCGATAAAAATTCTATTTTCACGAATATGAAGTAGCGAATTAAAAATATGATTTTTATATACTAGAAAATATAAAAATGTGATTTTTATATATGTAGTGAATATGGACGATGAAAGTGACAAAAGGCGAGCATGTCGAAGATTTCCTACATATGAAGAGTCGCGGCGTTTGGTTTAGCTAATCGGTGAGAACTTCTCACTTTAATTTATTTTCTAGTTAGAAATATATACTAAGATGCAGACGGTGCTTAGAAGCACCCGAAACCATTGTTTGAAACCCTGTTTGCTTGGTTTGGTTGATTGATCTGGTTTGATTGAATTTGTTTTGGTGTGTGAAATGGAATTGATTAGAATGGTATTGGAATGGCGGGGGCCATTATTAGAATGGGGATAAGGCTAGACCTTGTCCCGTTTCTAGTATCGTGCCGTTATGCTACCGAAATTTTCTAAAATAAAAAGTGTTAGGTAAAAATAGTGAAGTGTTAAAATAAATATTTTTAACGATAAAAATATAATTTTTAACGTGTGAAGGAATGGCATTGATGGTTGATTGTTTATCACTGCTATTATATACATGTGTTGCATGGAATCCATATAATTAACATTATATGGTAATTGATTGGGCCTCATTCCAATTTGGAAAATAAAGAATATTTTAAAATAAAGATTCATGTGTTGAATAGAATATATATATATTCATGTGTTGAATAGAATAAAAATTCATGTGTTGAATAAAAGCCGTGTTGATTAGATTAATGCAATTTTGAAGTGAACGATATTTATATCGATTATATTCGTTTTTATAATGAATATAGAAAAGGAAAAGATTTCAAAATCTACTGGTTTGAAAATATTATCATTTATATAGTAATGATATGAAATATTCAATTTTGATCTAAAATTGAATATGAAGTTGAAATCGTTTTCAAAATGAAGTTAAAACGAATTATAAAATATGTTTTAAATGGAAATCGATGAAATATATAATATATGTATATATTATATATATATATTAATGGCCAAAATAGAACGCGCCGCACAGCGACCGTTCGCGAATTTCGACCATTGACTTCGAATGGATGTTACGGGAGATCTGACCATCGGATTCTCCTAAAACCGGAACCATTGGGTTCGTATCGAAACGAGCTTTCCAACGAATATTAGAGATTTGAAATCTAATGGCTGGATTTGGAGATACATCCAAATCAAATTTGGAAAAGGTCGGTGTAAGTGCAGTTCGACGACCGTTTATGGAAATCGACTGTACGGGCCTTAATAAAAATACTAAAAATATCAATAATTTGTGTAAAATCATAATAAATGATTTGAAAAGAACTGGGATGAAAAATTCCATGTTTGTAAAGATAAAAATATATTTTTATCGAAATGAACTAGTTTATAACTAGAATAATAATCCATTTATTTTTGAATAAATAAACGGGATTGAAAATGGGTTTTTATATATAACCAGAATTTCCAATATATGAATTGGAATGTGATTTGGGTTTATCATGAACGGTGCTTTAAAATAAAACTTGTTCTTTAACCTGATTTACAGTGAAAAGTGATTTGGAATATATAAATCAATTATTAAGATTTAATGGAAATTCCCAAAGTAAAGTTTTCCAATTTAATAAAATAAATTGGAATGGAATGAAATTCGATTTGGTAATAATCGAAGTGACCCTCTGTGGAGGAAGGTCGTTACTATATATGGAATTTAAAAGGCTTTGCCGTTATTCCATTTATATTATTGGTGGGATATGGAAGTTTATATCGATTATATATATTGATCAGCTTTCCATGAAGATTTCATAATTAATGGAATAGGATATTGGGTTTATCGTGAACTGTGTTTTAAATGACATTGGTTCTCTAACCCAATTAAAGATAAGATTAATTTCTTGACTTTGAAAAATCATTAAGTAATGATTATTGAGATTAAAACTGAATTAGAGTTTTAATGAATCTTTAATTAGATTGGAAAGTGAATTTGATAACTAAAATTATCAATTCAAGAAAATTGTCGAGAATGGAGTATCACCAGTTTTGCTCCAAATGATAGTTAAATCTTTAATTAGATTTGAACGTGAAATGGTAATTAATATTTATCGATAACACTATGGTGTTAGATATGGAGTATTACCAGTTTTGCTCCATGGGATGAATAGGTTGGGATTGGGAAATAAAATAAATAAGTACTTCGGTTTGGTTTGCTAATCCCGACTAGTTTGGATAAACCTTAAAACGGTTTGATTTGATATCCAAAGGAAGATTAAAGAATAGATTTAAAAGAATTTATCTTCGATAAAATTAATGGGAACCTTTCCCTAAGAATGTGAATATTTGAATAAAGGAATATTATGAATCGGAATGAGGTGTATGTAGTGTTTGTGTAACACTTGTTTATTACATACGCGAGTTATCCAGAAAGGCTGGGTTATACCCATTCTGAATAATTGATTCGACGATAAGTCGAATTTGAAGACGGTGGTTGAAGACCGGAGGTTTTCACGTTGTTTGGATGATTCCTGATGATATTGACTGGGCCGTACACCCAAGAGGAAGGAATAAGTTGGTGAGCGTCCAGACGTACTTGGAGATCGACGGATATGCGAGGTACAAGGTGCCTCCGGTTTCGTTCAGACCTAGAACAAACTTGTAAATGAAATGTGTGTCTGACATTGGCTATCATTCTGTGTGATTGATGGATATCGGTTGCATGGAATGGTCTGCCTGTGTGGCATGCTAAGATGCAAATGATCAAGGCTTCTGTTGAAAAGCAGGGTCTTGTGGTTGATGATCAAAGCACTTCCTTTGTGGCATCGCTTTGTGTAGCGTTAATTCGCAAGCCTCACACCCCGATATGAACCAAAAACGGGAGAGGACATCAGGGAGGTCATGCGTTTCCTTCTAGCTAGAAGTGGCTTCAGTGGTTTTACACGCCTTGGAGAGTTTGACTTATGTGGTTGTTGAATAGCGAGGCAGCTCAGTTTATATCGGTCGATCCGGGACTGATGGAGTCATTTATTGGCTCAGATACACCCCAAAGGGCGGGGAAATGCAGTGTTCAGGCATTTTAATCCACATAGGCGGACCGGCCCTGACGATCCAAAGGCTTGACTGAGTACTTGCCTGAGACACGGGTAGAGCGTCTCGAAGCGGTAAGGATGATCCCTGGCCTTGGTTCATGACGGAAATCCATCTTCCAAATACGACATGGTGCGGTTTTGATTGTGTATATATATATATATATGTATATATGACGACATGATATATGGTATTCATGCCGACTATGATTGATATTATGATTGAAATTGTTTTGAAACACTTATGCACTAGTAATAATATCAAATGATTTCGTTTTATACGTATCAAGCATTCTTTGGCTATTATAAGGTAACACCCTATGCTCTTGCTTACGTTCCATTATGTGATGGGACCTGGGTCTTATAATAGCTTCATTGTACTTTATTTAGCATTGCGTTGTTTATCGTATGCACTGGTACTCTTGGGAGGAAACCCGTTCCGTGTTATACGGCGTGGACCCTTGATTTACCTTATTTCTAAAAGTAAAGTTCTAAATAACTGTTTTAGTTCTCACACCAGTCACATGACTGACCTGGAGTTTATTGTTTTAACCAAAACTCTGGGTGCCCTTATTTTCCGTACGGGCAGCCAGTAGTTTTGGTTTTGCAGATTTATATTCACAAGATCCTGGTTTATAGCTGGAACTATATACAGAAAGCTCTATATCGGTGTATTACTTCTAGTTGTATTTTATATTATTTTTCCGCTACAGTAATTTATTTAAATCTTTGATAATTATCAAATGTGTAATATTTATTCATACTCTGTATATTCTTGTATTCTGATGTAATTGTTGTGAATAACAATGAAATGTTCTTCTGTTTGTGTTCTGATTTGTCGTGTTCTCAAAGCAATCCGGGGTTTCTCTTCTCTTCGGAGATCGGGAAAATCCCTGTTGTTACAGTTGGTATCAGAGCTCTGGTTTATAGAGCTCGAGAACAAGACACATTAGAACCAAACGAAAGAATTCATCAGAGATTGGATTAGTAATATCCAATGAGAATGGCTCGTTAGAGATGGGATCAGTAGTATCCTAGAATGAGCCGAAAGAGTATTAAAAATGAAAACAAATTTTGTTTTGAAAATTTGAACCTTATCAGATGTATTTGGTTATTTATTTTATATTGATTTGGACAATCTAGTATATTAAGATTTTGCATATACGCCTAGCTAGCTTGTATTCGAAGCATCAATTATACTGGATAGATATAGAATCACACTCTAGTCGCCCAGACATGATTCTGATGATGGTGCGCCATCACCAGTATTTATTTTCGAGTTTCAAAAGTGGGATATCTATATATTTCCAATTGACTGGTGTGAGAACCAAAACTATATAGGGCTTATTGTTGCGATTTGGCATCAAAAATATGATTTTTGACTATGTAAAAATTATGAATTTGAAAAGTTAACCAACTAATTGATTGATGGTTGTGTTGTTTGATTATTGGTTTGATTTATTTAAAATTTTGAACCATTAAGCCAAATTGTACCAAAAATTGAACTGAATTGAAATTTGCTTGAATTTGCATGCATATACATGTATATCTATTGAACAGGTCACAGCAAGGAGGCTAGAGAAGAGGAATAGAATTGTTTGCCCGACAAATAGGTACATGTTTATTGTATTTCTTGGGGTTTTGATGATTTTATGAGCCGATTGGCTTTTTCTTTTTCTTTTTGAGATCAAGGGCCTGTATGGCAATTTAGGTATTTTCCCGGTGCTCCCGGTGCAGGGGAGGTTATGGCGAAATTTTTGGAAAATTTAGCGTGTTAGCCAAATTTTTGAAAAATTTGAAAAGTTCTTAAAAACTGAAAAGTTGAAGAACTTAAGCCATAATGAAAATAATGAAAGTTGAGTTGATTGGTAAAACAACTTTCAGCTTCGTTCCTTTTCGAGGACGAAAAGATTTTAAGTGGGGGAGATTGTAACAACCCGGAATTCTGAGCCAATTTAAAATTTTTATTTTGGCTATTTTAACGGATTCTGAATATTTAAAATAGTTTATTTTAAATAATAATGACTAAAATTTTATTTTTGATGAAGTTAGAATGTATAAATTTATTTTAATTATAAAACGAGCCTGAAATGGCGCGGTAGTTTGAAAATTCGATTTCTAATTTCAATTTGATATACAGAATTCAATATAAGTCGGAATCGAACGAAACAAGAAATATTTGAATCTGTATAACTATATCTTTCTAGCGAAGGTAAGAAACTATGATTTCACGTTATAAATAGAAAGATATGTCCAGATTAAAATTAGAAATAGTCGCTATAGAATTTCTGTATATTTTATATAATATATAGCCCTTAAAAATAGCCGTTTTCCAAACGACCTCCGTTTTCCACGAAACCACTTTTGTCGGATCCGAGATGTCAACTTATTACTAGATTCCAAAATTCAGAATTTTTGGAGTTAATATGTGAGCGTGGCACACTTAAACGTGTTTGACCAGTTTAAGTTGAATTCAATCGACTAGAAAATGACCATTTTTCAAACGGTCTCAGAATTCGACGAAATTAGTTTTGTTAGGATCGTATCGTCAATATGAAGTTAGAAATAATTTTTATGGAATTTTTAGAGTCCGTATGTGGCCCTGGTAAATTGAAATGTACGTTAAAAGCAATATTGACCGTTCTATTTATTTATATTTTAATTTTGAGGGAAACTGATCGAAACGGTCGAATTGGTTTACAAGACATATTCCATTGTGTTCGGAATGTGGGTAATTAGCTAGGGGCGACAGTTATTGGGCCTCGTTTGGAGTTTGTATTAAAAAGTAACTTTTAGATGGGAAAATTTAAATAAAATAATTAAAATAAAAAGGGGTATAATTGGTTTTTCCTCTTCTCTCTCTTCATATTATCGGTCAACGCTCTGTTAAATAAAAAAATGGAAAACCACGATCCCCAAACCGATCGACGACCGCACCGCCACCCTTCGTCGCCACCGCCGTGCCCGAGCGCCACGCCTCCCTCGCCGGCCACCACCCATTCCGACCTTCCCCAAGCCATCACTGCCCTCCACCGTGAAACCCAAAAATCGATTTAAACCCCAATCCATGCGCAACCGAGCCCCACAACCGCTCCAGCTTCCTGACCGACCACCCACCGCCGCACTGGCCTCTACCACCGCCTCAGCCAGCCTCCGGCCACCCTCCGACGCGAGAACAATAAGATTTTCTTTTTATCTACTTTCTTTCAGTTTTTTCTATATGTATAAGTATTTAAATAAATTCTGATTTATGTGTATAAAGTTTTGAATCTACTCTCCGTTTTGTTTTATGTAATAAAAATAGGATTTTTTTGATTTTAAAAATATATAAAGGCATTCATAAAATTAGTTTTTAATATAAACTAGAATTGGATTTTTATTTTCAGTTTAACGTGTAATGGCATTTTAAAAATCTTATTTTTATTTATTTAGAAGCTATGAATTTTATTATAAAAAAGTTTCGATTTTTATAAAAATGAAGGAGCTTTGAATTTATTTTTTATGAAGAAGAAGTGATTTTTTGAAAACAAAAAGGTTTGATTTTTATCATTAAAAAGAAACGATTTTTATCATTAAAAAGGTTTGATTTTTATCATTAAAAAGCTTTGATTTTTATCATTAAAAATGGTTTGATGTTTATCATCAGAAAGGAGTTTTGATTTAGATAATTAGCACATAAGAATGAGTTGATTATATATAGAGTAGCGATAAACGGATGATTTTTACAAAATAGCAAAGTATGATTTTTTTCAAAAATAGCAAAGTATGATTTTTAAAAATAGCAAAGTATGATTTTTAAAAATAGCGAAGTATGATTTTTATAGTTTGAGTGGAATCATAAAAATAGGATTTTTAGAAATATGAAGTAGCGATAAAAATTCTATTTTTACATTATAGAAGTAGCGATAAAAATTCTATTTTTACAATATAGAAGTAGCGATAAAAATTCTATTTTTACATTATAGAAGTAGCGATAAAAAATCTATTTTTACATTATAGAAGTAGCGATAAAAATTCTATTTTTACAATATAGAAGTAGCGATAAAAATTCAATTTTTACATTATAGAAGTAGCGATAAAAATTCTATTTTTACATTATAGAAGTAGCGATAAAAATTCTATTTTTACATTATAGAAGTAGCGATAAAAATTCTATTTTTACATATAAGAAGTAGCAATAAAAAATTCTATTTTCACGGATATGAAGTAGCGAATTAAAAATATGATTTTTATATACTAAAGAATATAAAAATGTGATTTTTATATATGTAGTGAATACAGATGATGAAAGTTACAAAAGGTGAGCACGCCGAAGATTTCCTACATATGAAGAGTCGCGGCGTTTGGTTTAGCTAATCGGTGAGAACTTCTCACTTTAATCTATTTTCTAGTTAGAAATATATACTAAGATGCAGACGGTGCTTAGAAGCACCCGACACCATTGTTTGAAACCCTGTTTGCTTGATTGATCTGGTTTAATTGAATTTGTTTTGGTTTGTGAAATGGAATTGATTAGAATGGTATGTGAATGGCGGAGGCCATTATTAGACTGGGGATAAGGTTATGTCTTGTCCCGTTTCTAGTATCGTGCCGTTATGCTGCCGAAATTTTCTAAAATAAAAAGTGTTAGTTAAAAATAGTGAAGTATTAAAATAAATATTTTTAACGTTAAAAAAAATAATTTTTAACATGTGAAGGAACGACATTGATGGTTGATTATTTATCATTGCTATTATATACATGTGTTGTATGGAATCCATATAATTAACATTGTATGGTAATTGATTGGGCCTCATTCCAATTTGGAAAATAACGAATATTATAAAATAAAGATTCATGTGTTGAATAGAATAAAAATTCATGTGTTGAATAAAAGCCGTGTTGATTAGATTAACGCCATTTTGACGTGAACGATATTTATATCGATTATATTCGTTTTTATAATGAATATAGAAAAGGAAAAGATTTTAAAATCTACTGGTTTGAAAATATTATCATTTATATAGTAATGATATAGAATATTCATTTTTGATCTAAAATTGAATATGAAGTTGAAATCTTTTTCAAAACGAAGTTAAAACAAATTATAAAATATGTTTTAAATGGAAATCGATGAAATATGTAATAACCCGGAAATTCTGAGCCAGTTTAAAATTTTTATTTTGGTAATTTTAGCGAATTTTGAAAATTTAAAATAGATTATTTTAAATAAAAACGACCAGAAATTTATTTTGAATGGAATTCAAACGTATATATTATATACGTCATCGTTAGAATATAAATAATTATATATAATTATAAAAGGAATTGAAAATGGCGCGGTAGTTCGATAATTCGATTTCAAACTTCAATCGAACGTACCGGGTGCAAAACAATCCGGATTTTAGTGAAACCAAAAATAATAGGATCTAATTGTGAATATCTTTCCAACGAATCCGAAAAATCAAGATTTCATAGCGGGAATCAAAAGATATGTCGAATTGAAAATTCTGAATAGTCGCTATGGAATTCAGGCCCTTAAAAATAGACATTTTGCAAACGACCTCGGATTTCGATGAAACCAATTTTGTTGGGTCCGTGATGTCAAATTATTGCTGGGTTTCAAATTTCAGAATTTTTCGAATCAATATGTGAGTGTGGCAAAGGAAAACGCGTTTGACCAGTTTCAGTTGATTTTAATCGACTGGAAAATGTCCATTTTTCCAACGGTCTCAGAATTCGACGAAACTAGTTTTGTTAGGACAGTATCGTCAATACGAAGCTGGAAAATATTTTTCTGGAATTTTTCAAGTTAGTATGTGACCCCAGTAATTTGAAATGCGCATTCAAATTCAATATATAGAATTATATGTTGATTTTAATGGAAACTGATCGAAACGATCGAATCAGCCTACGATACATATCCCATTGTGTTTGGAATGGGGGTAAAACGCTGTGGACGGCAGGCGGTGGGCCTCGTTTCGAGGTCATATGTTAAAGTCAACTTTTTCAAAATAAAATAATTAAATAATTAAAAAAACCTTTTCTCCTTTGCCCCCCCCGTTCATATTCATTTCAACAGACTGAAAAAAAGAAGAAGAAAGGAAGCGGAGAGGGCGCAGCCGCGACCTGGCGATCGCCGCCCCCTCCCCCCCCCCCATCGACCATCGCGCCGCCGCCCAACGCATTCCCCCTCCCCCCTCATTTCAGAAATCGACGAAGCCCTCCACCTCTTCTTCCTCTGAGATCAAACCCGACGCCAGTCCCTCCAGCAACCCTAAACCGACCTCCGCACCACCGGACGAACTTCCAGCCGCCATCCGTACGTGCTGCGCCGCCCTCAGCCGACTCCGACGATGAAAACCCCCTTTTCTCCAATGCTGTAAGTTTTTAATTATATTTTTATTTATAAAATCAGTATTTTTATATGAATTAGCATTTATAAAATCTGAAAATAAAGTATATAAAAAGATTTGATTTTTAAAATAGAAAATATTAGATTTTTAAAATAGAAAAGATTTGATTTTTAAAATAGAAAAGATTAGATTTTTAAAATAGAAAAGATTTGATTTTTAAAATAAAAAAGATTTGATTTTTAAAATAGAAAAGATTAGATTTTTGAAATTGAAAAGGCGAAATCTTTATATGAAGAATAGCGTGATAAAAGTGGAATTTTTATCAATATAGTATCGATGTAAAAATGGAACTTTTATCAATATAGTATCGATGTAAAAATAGAATTTTTATCCATATAGCGTGATTATAAAAATTCGATTTTTATATATTGAATAACGAGATAAAAATTCGATTTTTAAATATATGAAGTGATTTTAAAAATATGATTTTTAAATTGAAAGTGAACAAATAAAAATGTTATTTTTATTTTAAAGACATCAGTATATAAAAATGTGATTTTTATATATGTAGTGGCTACGGGCAACGAAAGCAACAAAAGGCGAGAACGGCGAAGATTTCTATAAAAGAAGAGTCAAGATGATTGGATAGCTATTGGTGAGAATTTCTCACTCTTCAATTTCTTTTCTAGTTATATATATACTAGGATGCAGACGGTGCTTAGTAGCACCCGACACAAGCGTCCACAGACAATGGACTTGTTTGTTTGATTGCAAAAATTAGTTATATTATTTGATTGAAATTTGAGTTGTTTGGTGAAATGGAATGGATTGATTGATGTGTGAATGGTGTGGGCCTTCACTAGACCGTGGATAAGGCTAGGCCTTGTCCCGTTTCTAGTATCGTGCCGTTATGCCGCTGAAATTTCCTAAAATATGTTAGAAAAATAAAAATATCATTTTTATTGTAAATGAACTGAATAGGAATTAATGTGTTAAAATAAAATATTTTACCGTTAAAAATATAATTTTTAACGTGGAAGTGAATAAAATAAAATATTCATTTACAAACCGGACGGTTTGTTTATGTACACCTATTTGAAGGACATTGATTGGGTCGATAAATTTTACACATCGCCCAACTGCACAAATAAAATCTGTGTTTGTTGATTTGAAACCCCACACGGGTGTTGGGATGAAATTTGAAGTTCACTCATCCTGATTGATTAAATATGTCGATCGATTGATTGACAGGTTGTTATAAGCGTTAGATATCTATATTTGATGCTTATACAGTGTATTGCACTTTGGATGATGGTTGATTATTTATCGTTGCTATTATATACATGTGTTGTATGTAATCCATATAATTAACTTTATATGGTAATTGATTGGGTCTCATTCCAATTTGAAAAATAAAGAATATTATAAAATAAAGGTTCATGTGTTGACTGTACTCATCCGTTGAGATTAGTCATGTGTTGAACGAAATATTTGAAAAGGAAATATTTGAAATCGAAATATTTGAAATAGAAATATTTGAAAAAGAAATATTTGAAATAGAAATATTTGAAATCGAAATATTTGAAATAGAAATATTTGAAAAAGAAATAATCGAATAGAAAACCAATTTGAATTGAATCGAATAGAAAACCAGTTTGAATTGAATCGAATAGAAAACCAGTTTGAATTGAATCGAATAGAAAACCAGTTTGTATTGAATCGAATAGAAAACCAGTTTGAATTGAATCGAATAGAAAACCAGTTTGAATTGAATCGAATAGAAAACCAGTTTGAATTGAATCGAATAGAAAACCAGTTTGAATTGAATCGAATAGAAAACCAGTTTGAATTGAATCGAATAGAAAACCAATTTGAATTGAATCGAATAGAAAACCAATTTGAATTGAATAGAATAGAAAACCAATTTGAATTGAATCGAATAGAAAACCAATTTGAATTGAATCGAATAGAAAACCAATTTGAATTGAATCGAATAGAAAACCAATTTGAATTGAATCGAATAGAAAACCAATTTGAATTGAATCGAATAGAAAACCAATTTGAACTGAATCGAATAGAAAACCAATTTGAAATGAATTGAATATAAAACGAATTTGAAATGAATTGAATATAAAATGAATTCAAATTGAATTGAAAATGAATTGAAATAAATTCAAATTGAATTAAAATTCGAATTGAATAGAAATGAATTTTAAAACGAATTTATAAGGAAAAATTCAATTTTGATTTGAATTGAAATGGAAGTTGAAAATGTTTTTGAAACGAATTCAAAACTATTTATAAATTTTGTTTTAAATAGTAATCGACGAAATATATATTATATATATAATAAAATGGCCTGAATAGAACGCGCCGCGGCAGTTCATAAATTTCGACCATTGACTTCGAACGGACATTACGGGAGATCCGACCGTCGGATTTTCCTGAAACCGGAACCGTTGGGTTCGTATCAGAAAGAGGTTTCTAACGATTATTAGAAATTCAAAATCTAACGGTTGGATTTGGAGATACGTCCAAATCAAATTTGGAAAAGGTCGCTGTAAGTGCAGTTCGATGGCCGTTGATGGAAATCGACTGTACGGGCCTTGATAAAATTATTAAAAATATTAATAATTTGTGTAAAATCATAAGAAATGATTTGGGAAAAATTAGGATGAAAAACTCCATATTTGAAAAGATAAAAATAGGTTTTTACCGAAATAAACTAGTTTTGAACTAAAATTAAACCCGTTTATTTTCAAATAAATAAATTGGATTTGAAAGGGGTTTTTAAATAGAATTGATAATTTAAATTATCAAATTTAGAAAATGAGCGAGAATGGAGTATCCCCAGTTTTGCTTCATGGGATGAATAGATTGGGATTGGGAAATAAAATAAATAATTAATACGGTATGGTTCGCTAATCTCGACTAGTTTGGAAAACCATAATTTGGTTTGAATTGACATCCAAAGGAAGATTAAAGGATAAATTTTAAAGAATTTATCTTGGATAAAATTAATGGGAACCTTTCCCTAAGAATGTGAAATTTAGTGACTGATGAATTGGAATGAGGCGTATGTTGTGTTTGTGTAACATTTGTTTTTAATATACGCGGGTTGTTCGGAAAGGCCGGGTTTATACCCATTCTGAATAACCGATTCGACGATATGTCGAAGATGAAGATGGTGGTTGAAGACCAGAAGTCTTCACATCGTTTGGGTGATTACTGATGATCTTGATTGGGCTGTACACCCAAGATGAGGGAATCAGTTAGTTGTCGTCCAGACGTACTTGGAGATCGATGGATATGCGAGGAAAGTGCCTCTGGTTTCGTTCAGACCCAGAACGAACTTGTAAATGGATTTTGTGTCGGACATTGGATTTTACTCTGTGTTGATTGATTTCTGTTAAATATATATCTGTTTGGCGGCGGAGAATTTATTCTCTTGCTTAACGCCCTTCTCTGAGACATACGAGCTTAGAGGTTATATATCAATAGATATCAATCGCATGGCATGAATTGCCTGTGTGGCATGCTGAGTTGCATGGATCAAGGCTTCTGTTGAAAATCAAAGTCTTGTGGTTGATGATCAAAGCACGGCCTACGTGGAAGCTTTGTGTATAGCGTGAATTCACGAGCCTCACACCTCGGTATGAGTTAAAAATGGGATAAGGACTGCAGGGAGAGCACGACGTTTCTTTCTAGCTTTGGTGGTGTCAGTGACTTACCAGCCCTGACATTTATATACTTTTCACCTATGTGGTTATTGGATGAGGCGCCTTGATTTTAGATCTGTAAGGACCGGGAAACGTGTGTTCAGGCATAATTAATCCTGTAACGTAAGTGAGGACCGACCCTGAAGCATCTAGGGGTTGCCCAGAGTGCGTAGCCCTGGGACATTTGCTAGAGTGTCTCGAAAGCGGAGAGGAGCTTGCCCCTTGCCTCGACTCATGACGGAAATCCAATTTCCAATACGTGTATTTCGGCTTTAATTGTAGAACTAGTATGGCGACATAGTGGTATGGGACATTCATGCCGCCTATGATTTATATTTATGATTGAAATTCTTTTGACACTATACACTTATTATAGTGTCAAATGATTTGTTTTAAACGTACCAAGCTTGTTTGGCTGTTATAAGGTAAAACCCTATCCTCCGGCTTGTGTTGCATTGTGTGATGGGACCTGGGTCTTATACTAGCTTCATTTTTCGAAAAAGCATTGCGTTGTTTATTCTATGCACTGGTGTTCTTGGGAGGAAACCTGTTCCGTGTTATACGGCGTGGTCCCTTAAATTACTCTCTTTTAAAATAAAGCTTTAAATAACTGTTTTAGTTCTCACACCAGTCACATGACTGACCTGGAGTTTATTGTTTTAACCTAAACTCTGGGTGCCCCTATTTTCCGCACGGGCAGCTAGTAGTTTTGGTTTTGCAGATTTATATTCACAGTATCCTGGTTTACAGCTGGAATGATATCCGGAAAGCTCTGTATCCGTATATCACCTTCAGTTGTGCTTTGTATTATTTTTCCGCTGCTATGTAATTTATTGTAATCTCTGATATTTATCGAACGTAATTTATTCATTTATACTCTGTATATTCTTGTATCTGATGGAATTGTTGTAATAACAATGAAATGTTCTTCTGTCTGCGTTCATTTGTGTGTTGTTCTCAAAGTATCCGCTCTTTCCTTCACGGGGAAGTTACGGGTTCTTACAGTGGTATCAGGGCTCGAGAACAAGACACATTAGAACCATACGAAAGAATTCATCAGATATCGGATTAGTAATATCCAATTAGAATGACTCGTTAGAGATAGGATCAGTAGTATCCTAGAATGAGTGTGAAGAGTATATTTTTCAAATGAAAACAATTTTGTTTTGAAAATTTAAAACATTTTATAGGTATTTGAATATTTATTTATTTTGAATTTGGACAATCTAGTATATAAAGGTTTTGCATATACGCGTCATAAACGTATATTCGAAGTTTTAATATATTAGGTAGATATAGAATCACATTCTAGTCGCCGGAGATGGTACTGATGATAGCACGTGCATCATCAGTATTTATGTTCGTGTTTCGAAGGTGTGATATCTATATATTTCCATTAGACTGGTGTGAGAACCAAAACTTATATAGCTAGAACACATTGTTGTGAATTGGCATTAAAAACATGATTCTCTGTGTATATGTATCAAAATTATGAATTTGAAACTCTAATTCACTAATTGATTGATGTTTGTGTTGTTTGTTTATTTGTTTGATAATTTTGAACCATTATGCCTAATTGTATCTAATATTGAAGTATATTGAAAATTGGTTGCATTTGCTTGCATATACATATACTTACATTGAACAGGTCATAGCAAGGAGGCTAGAGCCGAAGAATAAAATTTGTTTGCCCGACAAATAGGTACATGTTTACTATATAATTTACTGTTTTGTTTGGGTGATGATGATTTTATGAGCCTATTTGCTAGCCGCTTTTTCTTTTTGAGATCAGAAGGCCTATATGGCAATTTCGGGATTTTCCCGTGGCTCCGGGTGCAGGGGAGGTTATGGCGAAATTTTTCGAAAATTTAGGGTGTTAGCCAAATTTTTGAAATTTTTGAAAATTCTCAGAAACTGAAAAGTTGGAGAATGGAAGCCAGATCGAACGTAGAGTTGATTAATCAAACCACTTTCGACTTTGTTCCTTTTCGGGGACGAAAAGTTTTAAGTGGGGGAGATTGTAATAACCCGGAAATTCTGAGCCAGTTTAAAAATTTTATTTTGGCAATTTTAGTGAATTTTGAGCATTTAAAATAGATTATTTTAAATAAAAACAACCAGAAATTTATTTTGAATGGAATTTAAACATATATATTATATACGTCGTCGTTAGAATATAAATAATTATATATAATTATAAAAGGAATTGAAAATGGCGCGGTAATTCGATAATTCGATTTCAAATTTCAATCGAACGTACCGGGTGCAAAACAATCCGGATTTTAGTGAAACCAAAAATAATAGGATATAATTGTGAATATCTTTTCAAAGAATCCGAAAAATCAAGATTTCGTAGCGGGAATCAAAAGATATGTCCAGTTGAAAATTCTGAATAGCCGCTATGGAATTCAGGCCCTTAAAAATAGACATTTTGCAAACGACCTCGGATTTCGACGAAACCACTTTTGTTGGATCCGTGATGTCAAATTATTGCTGAGTTTCAAATTTCGTAATTTTTGAATCAATATGTGAGAGTGGCAAAGGAAAACGCGTTTGACCAGTTTCAGTTGATTTTAATCGACTGGAAAATGGCCATTTTTCCAGCGGTCTCAGAATTCGACGAAACTAGTTTTGTTAGGACCGTATCGTCAATACGAAGCTGGAAAATATTTTTCTGGAATTTTTCAAGTTAGTATGTGACCCCAGTAATTTGAAATGTGCGTTCAAATTCAATATATAGAGTTATATGTTGATTTTCACGGAAACTGATCGAAACGATCGAATCAGCCTACTATACATATCCCATTGTGTTCAGAATGAGGGTAAAACGCTATGGACGGCAAGCGGAGGGCCTCGTTTCGAGGTCATATGTAAAAGTCAACTTTTTCAAAATTAAATAATTAAATAAAAAAAACCTTATCTCCTTATCCCCCCCGGTCATATTCATTTCAACAGAACGAAAAAAAAAGAAGAAGAAGAAAGGAAGCGGAGAGGGCGCAGCCGCGCCCTGGCGATCGCCGCCCCCCCTCCATCGACCATCGCGCCGCCGCGCGAGGCATTTCCCCCCACATTTCAGAAATCGACGAAGCCCTCCACCTCTTCTTCCTCTGAGATCAAACCCGACGCCAGTCCCTCCAGCAACCCTAAAAAGACCTCCGCACCACCCGACGAACCTCCAGCCGCCATCCCGACGTGCTGCCCCGCCCTCAGCCGACTCCGACGATGAAAACCCCCTTTTCTCCAATGCTGTAAGTTTTTAATTATATTTTTATTTATAAAATCAGTTTTTTTTTATATGAGTTAGCATTTATAAAATCTGAAAATAAAGTATATAAAAAGATTTGATTTTTAAAATAGAAAAGATTAGATTTTTAAAATAGAAAAGATTTGATTTTTAAAATAGAAAAGATTAGATTTTTAAAATAGAAAAGATTTGATTTTTAAAATAGAAAAGATTAGATTTTTGAAATTGAAAAGGCGAAATCTTTATATGAAGAATAGCGTGATAAAAGTTGAATTTTTATCAATATAGTATCGATGTAAAAATGGAATTTTTATCAATATAGTATCGATGTAAAAATAGAATTTTTATCCATATAGCGTGATTATAAAAATTCGATTTTTATATATTGAATAACGAGATAAAAATTCGATTTTTAAATATATGAAGTGATTTTAAAAATATGATTTTTAAATTGAAAGTGAACAAATAAAAATGTGATTTTTATTTTAAAGACATTAGTATATAAAAATGTGATTTTTATATATGTAGTGGCTACGAGCAACGAAAGCGAAAAAAGGCGAGAACGGCAAAGATTTCTATAAAAGAAGAGTCAAGATGATTGGACAGCTATTGGGGAGAATTTTTCACACTTCAATTTCTTTTCTAGTTATATATATATACTAGGATGCAGACGGTGCTTAGTAGCACCCGACACAATCGTCCACAGACCATGGACTTGTTTGTTTGATTGCAAAAATTAGTTATATTATTTGATTGAAATTTGAGTTGTTTGGTGAAATGGAATGGATTGATTGATGTGTGAATGGCGTGGGCCTTCACTAGACCGGGGATAAGGCTAGGCCTTGTCCCGTTTCTAGTATCGTGCCGTTATGCCGCCGAAATTTCCTAAAATATGTTAGAAAAATAAAAATATCATTTTTATTGTAAATGAACTGAATAGGAATTCATGTGTTGAAATAAATTATTTTACCGTTAAAAATATAATTTTTAATGTGGAAGTGAATAAAATAAAATATTCATTTACAAACCGGACGGTTTGTTTATGTACACCTATTTGAAGGACATTGATTGGGTCGATAAATTTACACATCGCCCAACTGCACAAATAAAATCTGTTTTTGTTGATTTGAAACCCCACATAGGTGTTGGGATGAAATTTGAAGTTCACTCATCCTGATTGATTAAATATGTCGATCGATTGATTGACAGGCTGTTATAAGCGTTAGATATCTATATTTGATGCTTATACAGTGTAGTGCACTTTGGATGATGGTTGATTATTTATCGTTGCTATTATATACATGTGTTGTATGGAATCCATATAATTAACTTTATATGGTAATTGATTGGGTCTCATTCCAATTTGAAAAATAAAGAATATTATAAAATAAAGGTTCATGTGTTGACTTTACTCATCCGTTGAGATTAGTCATGTGTTGAACGAAATATTTGAAAAGGAAATATTTGAAATCGAAATATTTGAAATAGAATTATTTGAAAAAGAAATATTTGAAATAGAAATATTTGAAATCGAAATATTTGAAATAGAAATATTTGAAAAAGAAATAATCGAATAGAAAACCAATTTGAATTGAATCAAATAGAAAACCAATTTGAATTGAATCGAATAGAAAACCAGTTTGAATTGAATCGAATAGAAAACCAGTTTGAATTGAATCGAATAGAAAACCAGTTTGAATTGAATCGAATAGAAAACCAGTTTGAATTGAACCGAATAGAAAACCAATTTGAAATGAACCGAATAGAAAACCAGTTTGAATTGAATCGAATAGAAAACCAGTTTGAATTGAATCGAATAGAAAACCAGTTTCAATTGAATCGAATAGAAAACCAATTTGAATTGAATCGAATAGAAAACCAATTTGAATTGAATCGAATAGAAAACCAATTTGAATTGAATCGAATAGAAAACCAATTTGAATTGAATCGAATAGAAAACCAATTTGAATTGAATCGAATAGAAAACCAATTTGAATTGAATCGAATAGAAAACCAATTTGAATTGATTCGAATAGAAAACCAATTTGAATTGATTCGAATAGAAAACGAATTCGAAATGAATCGAATATAAAACGAATTCGAAATGAATTGAATATAAAACGAATTCGAACTGAATTGAAAACGAATTGAAATAAATTCAAATTGAATTAAAATTCGAATTGAATAGAAATGAATTTTAAAACGAATTTATAAGGAAAAATTCAATTTTGATTTGAATTGAAATGGAAGTTGAAAATGTTTTTGAAATGAATTCAAAACTATTTATAAATTTCGTTTTAAATAGTAATCGACGAAATATATATTATATATATAATAAAATGGCCTGAATAGAACGCGCCGCGCCGCGGCAGTTCGTAAATTTCGACTATTGACTTCGAACGGACATTACGGGAGATCCGACCGTCGGATTCTCCTAAAACCGGAATCGTTGGGTTTGTATCGGAAAGAGCTTTCTAACGAACATTAGAAATTCAAAATCTAACGGTTGGATTTGGAGATAGGTCCAAATCAAATTTGGAAAAGGTCGCTGTAAGTGCAGTTCGATGGCCGTTGATGGAAATTGACTGTACGGGCCTTGATAAAATTATTAAAAATATTAATAATTTGTGTAAACTCATAAGAAATGATTTGGGAAAAATTGGGATGAAAAACTCCATATTTGAAAAGATAAAAATAGATTTTTATCAATATAAACTAGTTTTGAACTAAAATTAAACCCGTTTATTTTCAAATAAATAAATTGGATTTGAAAGGGGTTTTTAAATTGAATTGATTATTTAAATTATCAAATTTAGAAAATGAGCGAGAATGGAGTATCACCAGTTTTGCTTCATGGGATGAATAGATTGGGATTGGGAAATAAAATAAATAATTACTTCGGTATGGTTCGCTAATCTTGACTAGTTTGGAAAACCATAATTTGGTTTGAATTGACATCCAAAGGAAGATTAAAGGATAAATTTTAAAGAATTTATCTTGGATAAAATTAATGGGAACCTTTCCCTAAGAATGTGAAATTTACTGACTAATGAATTGGAATGGGGTGTATGTTGTGTTTGTGTAACATTTGTTTTTAATATACGCGGGTTGTTCGGAAAGGCCGGGTTTATACCCATTCTGAATAACCGATTCGACGATATGTCGAAGATGAAGACAGTGGTTGAAGACCGGAAGTCTTCACATCGTTTGGGTGATTACTGATGATCTTGATTGGGCTGTACACCCAAGATGAGGGAATCAGTTAGTGGTCGTCCAGACGTTCTTGGAGATCGATGGATATGCGAGGAAAGTGCCTCCGGTTTCGTTCAGACCCAGAACGAACTTGTAAATGGATTGTGTGTCGGACATTGGATTTTATTCTGTGTTGATTGATTTCTGTTAAATATATATCTGTTTGGCGGCGGAGAATTTATTCTCTTGCTTAACGCCCTTCTCTGAGACATACGAGCTTAGAGGTTATATATCGATAGTTATCAATCGCATGGCATGAATTGCCTGTGTGACATGCTGAGTTGCATGGATCAAGGCTTCTGTTGAAAAGCAAAGTCTTGTGGTTGATGAACAAAGCACGGACTACGTGACAGCTTTGTGTATAGCGTGAATTCACGAGCCTCACACCTCGGTATGAGTTAAAAACGGGATAAGGACTGCAGGGAGAGCACGACATTTCTTTCTAGTTTTGGTGGTGTCAGTGACTTACCAGCCCTTACATTTATATACTTTTCACCTATGTGGTTGTTGGATGAGGCGCCTCAATTTTAGGTCTGTAAGGACCGTGAAACGTGTGTTCAGACATAATTAATCCTCTAACGTAAGTGAGGACCGGCCCTGAAGCATCCAGGGGTTGCCCAGAGTGCGTAGCCCTGGGACCTTTGCTAGAGTGTCTCGAAAGCGGAGAGGAGATTGCCCCTTGCCTCGACTCATGACGGAAATCCAATTTCCAATACGTGTATTTCGGCTTTAATTGTAGAACTAGTATGGCGACATAGTGGTATGGGACATTCATGCCGCCTATGATTTATATTTATGATTGAAATTCTTTTGACACTATACACTTATTATAGTATCAAATGATTTGTTTTAAACGTACCAAGCATGTTTGGCTGTTATAAGGTAAAACCCTATCCTCCGGCTTGCGTTGTATTGTGTGATGGGACCTGGGTCTTATACTAGCTTCATTTTTCGAAAAAGCATTGCGCTGTTTATTCTATGCACTGGTGTTCTTGGGAGGAAACCCGTTTCGTGTTATACGGCGTGGTCCCTTCAATTACTCTCTTTTAAAATAATGCTTTAAATAACTGTTTTAGTTCTCACACAAGTCACACGACTGACCTAGAGTTTATTGTTTTAACCTAAACTCTGGGTGCCCCTATTTTCCGCACGGGCAGCTAGTAGTTTTGGTTTTGCAGATTTATATTCACAGGATCCTGGTTTACAGCTGGAATGATATCCGGAAAGCTCTGTATCCGTATATCACCTTCAGTTGTTCTTTGTATTATTTTTCCGCTGCTATGTAATTTATTGTAATCTCTGATATTTATCGAATGTAATTTATTCATTTATACTCTGTATATTCTTGTATCTGATGGAATTGTTGTAATAACAATGAAATGTTCTTCCGTCTGCGTTCATTTGTGTGTTGTTCTCAAAGTATCCGCTCTTTCCTTCACGGGGAAGTTACGGGTTCTTACAAAATATATAATATATATGTATTTTATATATATTAATGGCGTGAATAGAACGCGCCGCACAGCGACCATTAGCGAATTTCGACCATTGACTTCGAATGGACGTTACGGGAGATCTGACCGTTGGATTCTCTTAAAACCGGAACCGTTGGGTTTGTATCGAAAAGAGCTTTCCAATGAATATTAGAGATTTGAAATCTAACGGCTAGATTTGTAGATACGTCCAAATCAAATTTGCAAAAGGTCGTTGTAAGTGCAGTTCGATGACCGTTTATGGAAATCGACTGTACGGGCCTTAATAAAATTATTAAAAATATCAGTAATTTGTGTAAAATCATAATAAATGATTTGGAAAGAACTGAGATGAAAAATTCCATGCTTGTAAAGATAAAAATATATTTTTATCGAAATGAACTAGTTTATAACTTGAAAAATAATCCATTTATTTTTGAATAAATAAATGGGATTGAAAATGGGTTTTTATATATAACCAGAATTTCCAATATATGAATTGGAATGTGATTTGGGTTTATCATGAACGGTGCTTTAAAATAACACTTATTCTTTAACCTGATTTACAGTGAAAAGTGATTTGGAATATATAAATCTATTATTAAGATTTAATGGAAATTCCCAAAGTAAAGTTTTCCAATTTAAAAAAATAAATTGGAATGGAATGAAATTCGATTTGGTAATAATCGAAGTGAGTCTCTGTGGAGGAAGATCATTACTATATATATGGAATTTAAAAGGCTTTGCCGTTATTCCATTTATATTATTGGTGGGATATGGAAGTTTATATCGATTATATATATTGATCAGCTTTCCATGAAGATTTCATAATTAATGGAATAGGATATTGGGTTTATCGTGAACTGTGTTTTAAATGACATTAGTTCTTTAACCCAGTTAAAGATAAGATTAATTTCTTGACTTTGAAAAATCATTAAGTAATGATTATTGAGATTAAAACTGAATTAGATTTTTAATGAATCTTTAATTAGATTGGAAAGTGAATTTGATAACTAAAATTATCAATTCAAGAAAATTGTCGAGAATGGAGTATCACCAGTTTTGCTCCAAACGATAGTTAAATCTTTAATTAGATTTGAACGTGAAATGGTAATTAATATTTACCGATAACACTGTGGTATTAAATATGGAGTATTACCAGTTTTGCTCCATGGTATGAATAGGTTGGGATTGGGAAATAAAATAAATAAGTACTTCGGTTTGGTTCGCTAATCCCGACTAGTTTGGATAAACCTTAAAATGGTTTGATTTGATATCTAAAGGAAGATTAAAGAATAGATTTAAAAGAATTTATCTTCGATAAAATTAATGGGAACCTTTCCCTAAGAATGTAAATATTTGAATAAAGGAATATTCTGAATCGGAATGAGGCGTATGTAGTGTTTGTGTAACACTTGTTTATTATATACGCAAGTTATCCAGAAAGGTCGGGTTATACCCATTCTAAATAACTGATACGACGATAAGTCGAAGATGAAGACGGTGGTTGAAGACCGGAGGTTTTCACGTCGTTTGGATGACTCCTGATGATCTTGATTGGGTCGTACACCCAAGAGGAGGGAATAAGTTGGTGATCGTCCAGACGTACTTGGAGATCGACGGATATGCGAGGTACAAGGTGCCTCCGGTTTCGTTCAGACCCAGAATGAACTTCTAAATGGACTGTGTGTCTGACATTGGATATCATTCTGTGTGATTGATGGATATCGGTTGCATGGAATGGTCTGAATGTGTGGCATGCTAAGATGCAAATGATCAAGGCTTCTGTTGAAAAGTAGGGTCCTGTGGTTGATGATCAAAGCACCGCCTTTGTGGCATCGCTTTGTGTAGCGTTAATTCGCGAGCCTCACACCCCGATATAAACCAAAAACGGGAGAGGACATCAGGGAGGTCATGCGTTTCCTTCTAGCTAGAAGTGGCTTCAGTGGTTTTACACGCCTTGGAGAGTTTGACTTATGTGGTTGTTGGATAGCGAGGCGCCTCAGTTTATATCGGTCGATCCGGGACCGATGGAGTCATTTATTGGCTCAGATACGCCCCAAAGGGCGGGGAAATGCAGTGTTCAGGCATTTTAATCCACATAGGCCGACCGGCCCTGACGATCCAAAGGCTTGACTGAGTACTTGCCTGAGACACGGGCTAGAGTGTCTCGAAGCGGTAAGGACGATCCTTGGCCTTGGTTCATGATGGAAATCCAACTTCCAAATACGACATGGTGCAGTTTTGATTGTGTGTGTATATATATATATATATATATATATATATATATATATATATATGGCGACATGATATATGGCACCCATGCCTTCTATGATTGATATTATGATTGAAATTGTTTTGAAACACTTATGCACTAGTAATAATATCAAATGAATTCGTTTTATACGTATCAAGCATTCTTTAGCTATTATAAGGTAACACCCTATCCTCCGGCTTGCGTTGCATTGTGTGATGGGACCTGGGCCTTATAATAGCTTCATTGTACTCTATTTAGCATTGCGTTGTTTATCATATGCACTAGTACTCTGGGAGGAAATCCGTTCCGTGTTATACGACGTGGTCCCTTGATTTACCTTATTTCTAAAAGTAAAGTTCTAAATAACTGTTTTAGTTCTCACACCAGTCACATGACTGACCTTGAGTTTATTGTTTTAACCTAAACTCTGGGTGGCCTTATTTTCCGCACGAGCAGCTAGTAGTTTTGGTTTTGTAGATTTATATTCATAGGATCCTGATTTATAGCTGGAACTATATACGGAAAGCTCTGTATCCGTGTATTCCTTCTAGTTGTGTTTTGTATTATTTTTCCGCTGCAGTAATGAATTTAAATCTCTGATAATTATCAAATGTGTAATATTTATTTATACTCTGTATATTCTTGTATTCTGATGTAATTGTTGTGATTAACAATGAAATGTTCTTCTGTTTGTGTTCTGATTTGTCGTGTTCTCAAAGCAATCCGGGCTTTCTCTTCTCTTCGGAGATCAGGAAAATCCCTGTTGTTACAGACCAGCACAGGTATCTACAATCAAGCGGGGGGCGTATGACACACGTGACAAATGTATGCGAGTAGGAGCCGATCATTAAAAAGGGGGATCACATAACCATGAATATGGGGTGCCAGTTGGAACAAGTATGAATAGGTGCAGAGAAGTAACAGTGGATGCGATAGCTAAATCTAGTTAAATCTTACTTTACCTCATTTTAGGACTACCCTGTCCTTGTGGTATCATTCTAAGTTCAGTTTATCCTTGTCATAGTCTTTTACTTGTTTGCATGCTATTAAATAACTGGACTTACCAGACTTATGTCTGACCCATTTTCCTTTCGCTTCTTTTCTTCCGTCCCCCCCCCCCCCCCACCCCCAAGTAGCCAGGGAGGGAATAGCTCAGCTTAATTTCAGATCGTTCATCTTTCCAAGCTTGAAGACTCTGTGATGTATTGCTCGAAATCATTTATCTTTCGCTATGGCTTTGGACACACCACATAAGGGGATTTATGCAGTTTTAATTATGTTTTATGCTTCTTTATTTAATAATCAAAATAGAGATTATGATGTAATATTTTGGAAGTTATTATGAAACAATTTACTGTAATATTTTTGGTATTGAATTACATATGAAATAAATGTTTGTTTTCCGCTGCTTATATTTATATCTTTCTTGTAAATTTTCTGTGTCTTGTACCTATAACCCTCCACCAAAGTTAAGGCATTCCCTTTCTGAGTGACCTTAACGGAGGTGGTGTGTTTCATAATCCCATTATTAAGTAACGTTAAAGGCAGGATTAACGCTTTAACACTTTAAACCCTATTTATATAGCTCTGGTTTATCTTAAAGCCTTTATCTTAATTTCCTTCGACTTAATTTAAATAATTAAGTAACATTTATTTCAAGCTATTGTATTTGCTTGAAACCCCCTTTTTAACTTCGTTATAAAGATTTGGGTTTTAAATATAAAACCCGTTCATAAACTCCTCTCACCATTTCACTGGATTCCATTTCAACCTCGATTACTTTTGAAAAGTAATTTTCTAAATTCTTATTAATTAAAACAATAATTTTCTTCAATCATTAACTACTTCAGTAGTTAATTCCTTTATTTACTAAAATAAATAGTAAATCCTTTATAAAAATCTTATTTAAAGTTAAAACGATTTTTTTTAACTATTTTAATCAAAACACATCAATTTGATTATCAATTCCAATTCAAAACGGCCGATTTAATTAACTCAAAACACGATTATCTCGTTAACCGATTCCAATTAATTCTCACCTTAAATTAATTAGTAATATAATTAATTTAAGAAAATAATTCTGTTTAATTGTTTCTCAACAAAACAATTATTCAAATTTAATCGTTAGGTTAATTTCCTTATTCCCACATTTATAAATCTAATTAACATCAGATTTGAATTCATAAAATCAATTTACACTTAATTATAAACATACATATTTATTTCCTTTTAAATAAGCTTTACTCAAAAAAAAAAATCAAAATCTATCTTTAGATATAAAAAGTTAATTTTATAACTTATGTTCTATCGACTCACCTGACGGTGAATCAGTATAAACAAAACGATTTACTTTTAGGCCATTTACTACCGATTACTCTACCTATATAGCCCATTGGTTAAAACACAATACATGTTGACTTTTCAGTCAATGATCACTACTAAAATCAATAACCCAATCATGAAAGTTCATATATGATAATCTGAAAATAAATAATATATTTGAGGAATCTGATTGGATCCCTCCAACCTGTTCTTCCCTGTATACAAACGGTAATCTCCACACAGTTTAAAACAATTCAAACAGGTCAAACAATTCAAACAGATCCAACAATCCAAACCATTAAACACGTTTATTGATAAACGTGACCAATAAGGTAAGTTACCTTTATTGGAACCAATTGTTAAAAATAATGATTTGGTATTTCATTGAAATTAAACACGGTTTAATTTCATCATTTAAACCAACAAACAAATGTATAACTAGCAAACAGGCAACCATCAGCAAGCAGAACACACAAAATAAAAACCCAATTTATATAAAATATAAATGGGAAAACTGAGTGAGTTTAACTCACCTTGATCTGATTGGTTGAAATGGTTCGGTTATAGTTAAATTAAACAGGCGTTTAATCTAACCGTAAATTTCGGCTGTTCCAACCCTGTCCAAACTAGCTCCATCTTCTGTTCTGCACCACGATTCCAGTGCAGCTTGTTTTATTAAATTCTGATACGCTATGGAAATGTTATTAATAATATTACCTTATAACCGCAGTGGAATGAAAACATTGCTAATATAAATTTTCCATATGTGGTTTCTACCTTATCTACTCATTTCCCTTATGAATTTAAATATAACAATCCAATATAAAATTGTTAAAATTTACTGTTCGAAACCTTACATATCTTACAGTAAAAGCGACAGTGTTATAAAAATAGATTATATTTAACTAAATAGCTTTTAGTCCACAGTTTTATATATCAATTTAGTGTTACCGTAAACTATAAGTAATCAAATATTATTAAAGTCAATTACTGATTTTAATACTAAATAAATTACATTCAAAATAATGGTCCAGAATTTCCTTTCCAGATTCGGACTGCTCTCTCAACACCAATGGTCTGCAACCAAAACCCATGATTTAATTCACCAATTAAATCAAAATCGTTAAGCTTAAATATTGAAATTTGTTTTAAAACCAACTAATCTTATACGTGATAAACTAGACGGTTTTGTGGTTCCATCCCTCTCGCGTTTCCTTTGATTATACTCCCCGACCCGTGCCTTCTTTGTATTCACTGATTTCACATGACTTTCGCTCCTTCAGTTTTTACGTTGGTCACCATTGCAAACGGCTGTGCCCAAATTCCATACTGCACCTTCATTCTGACCTCCCTGACACTGATCTAGCACCGCCCCACTGTTCGGCCAAGCCTCCTCCGTGTTCGACTCCAACCGTACCGCATATGGTGGTCCCATGCACCTCAAAAATCTCTCGACCCACCTCCCCTTTGTGACTGCATTCTGATCATCCTACTCTCCCAACAACGATCACCACCAGTCAAGTCACCGACCTCACTCTCCTTCACGATGTAGTATTTGAACCATTAGTGAATTAATTTGAGGATTAGTCGGAAATTTAAGAGAAAGAACAGAAGCATTAAATCGTTCATTTAAGTGGCGACTTTGTTAATTGTTGACCTCGCGAATAGTTTTGACACAGGATAAGGGTTTGTGTGGATTTATATAGTGAAGGGTGGGATGGGTTTTTATTATTATTTTATTTTTAACAAACTTCGCGCTGATGTAGTTGATAAAAACCACTACAAACGATTTCTGTCTTCTGATAGAAAAACTAATCTTAGTGTAAAAAAATATTCCGGACCCAATGGGACAAGTCGTCGAATTCCGACTTCGTTTGAAAAAAATTCCTTTATAAAACCAGAAATAAATACGCGTTTAATTTTTCCACGATCACTAGATAAATCAAATTAACTTGAAACTTTGAAATCCTACAATAATTAATCAATACGAACCCAACGGCACCAGTTTCGTCGCATTCTGAGACTGTTTTCCCTTAGGCTATTTTTATCGCGCACCGCAAATGCCATTTTGGACACCAAATTACTCAGTCTTCAAAAATAACAAACTATATACCTATCCTGACTCTAATCGACGATACGAACTCAACGGAATTAGTTTCGTGGCTTAATTCGATTGTCTGCTCAAGTTACACTCAAATATCTTTCTATTAATTTAAATAAATTTGAATACGCGCTATAGAAAATAACTGGGCGTTTACGGCTACCGTGGACACATATGACATAGGTTTGCCACACCATTCAACATCGTATGATAATTTAACGTTACGGTCCCAATGAAACTGATTTCGTCGAAAACGGTGTCCGTTTGCAAAATGGCTATTTTAAAGGCCTATATTTTAATAGCGATTTCCATAGCGACTATTTCAAAATTTGATTTGGCCATAACTAACAAACTATAACACGAAATATGAATTTTTCTCTTTCATATGAAAATTATCATGAATACGATTCTAACGTTTCTCGTTTCACAGAAATCCGACTTATATCGGATCCTGTATTCTCAGTTGAAGTTCAAAACCAAATATTACGAACTGCCGTGCCATTTCGAGCTCGTTTTGTATTATAAATAAAATAAACGTTCAAACTTCGTTTTAAATAATGAATTAAATAATAAAAACCATTAATACTCCAATATATAATACTTAAAATAATAAATTAAATTAAATATTCGGCTACCAAAATACGAGACGTTACATACTTCCCCCCTTAAAATAATTTCGTCCTCGAAATTGCTAAGGTGAGAATGAACGTTATAAACCCATTAATTTCCAAATCCAATTTAGTTTAAATCAAGAATCAATTCAATACTGTAAATAAATATTTTCAAAAATATTGAAAATTTTCTAACACCTTAAATTTCCCAAATTTTTTGCTAGCACCTCCTTTGTACGGCTCAATCGGTACAACTACAACTCGCCTTTCTAGGCCTTCTCCAATCCAGAAGAAAATAAAACAGCCAAGAGGCTTGCCAAATAGGCTCATAAATCACCATGCCCATATAAAAATAAACGTGTACCTTTTTGTTGGGCATATCATTATATCATTTCCGTCTGCTACCCTGTCAACATATACAAATGCATTCCCAAATAAAATTCCAATTTTATCCTCAAAACCAAATCCTTCACGCGTCCAAGCCAAATCCCATTCTTAACTCAATTTCCATCCATTATCAGTTCCAACTCTTAACTTACCAGTCCAACACCATTTCAGATTCCTGTCTCACAATTCAAAATCTGATTCTACATGATATATTATATCCCGATTCAATTTCCAGTTAATTGGTTTCAATTCAATTCATAATTTCTTTCCCAATTTCTATTTAATTTTGCCTTTGTTCAAAAAATCTCCCTGGGAGTTTTTAAATAGTTTAGCTCTTTCAAAAAAAATCCAATATTCCTTTTCAGGATTCAAAACAACTTGTTTTTCTCAAAGCAATTCAAACCAAAATCTTTGGTAGTAATCTGTCACTTAGAACTCGGAAATGAACACTAATGATGTGGCTAGCATCATCAGAGTTATTTTCCAGCTATCGAAGTGAGTTCAATACTATATCACTTATCAAAACCATATTTAAACAATTTCATTTTTAAATATATTTCAAAATACTAAACACAATGCTCGTAAAACAAATTAAAATCTCCCGGGATTTTAAAATTCTCATATATTCAATCCAAGTTCATTTTCAAACACCTTTCCCACTTTTAGGAATTTTAATTCCAATTCTGATTTTAATTTCAGATTTAATAAATCTGCTTTTATATTATACGAATTCTAATTGGTTATTTATATAACCATCTCAATTATAATCTCATTCGATTATAATAACAAACAACACATCCAATATATTATAATATTTCCAATATATATATTTTCTTTATATCAAAATATAACTTGGGTAAATAATTACATTTACCCTCTTTCAAAACATACTGTGTCAGTTTATCGTACTTGAGTGTTTAGAAACTCATATTGATACAGTGGATCAAACTGATCGACCAGAACTCATAACCAACTCAACCAATAAATCTCCATAATATAAAACATTTTTTTATAAAATCTACAAGTACGTTCACTCGTGTGTATATATACTCAACTCAATCTAGGGTATTGCTAACCCCATCTCTACTGAGTCACGCCACAGAGCCAAGGTAATTACTTAACCTTCAGCTCTGATACCACTGTAACGACCCAAGGATTTTCGGCCCTGGAAATCGACATAAATACCTTTACCGTAACTCATGCCGACCTTCCAAACACCAAAAACACTGGAACGTTATTAGAAAGAAATTAGAGGGTGAGATAAGAAAGAAAGAAATATAAGAATAGAAGAAGAAGAAACACAACAATACAGAATTAGAGTCTCACATCGCAGCAGAACAAAATATAATTCAGAAATAAATCTTTATTGAGAGCTTTAAAAATACTTAAAATCACCAGAGTACATCACACACTGGGACAGTTATAATAACCTGTTCCTATATACAACACACAGCGGAATAGTAGCTATATAATAACATACGTCTGAACATTTCCATCTCGTCTCTGGACTTCACAACATTCGATAACCTGAACCTTTACACCCCGGGCTAACCCGAGCGTTTACAAAACACCGGGTCAGTTTGGTGAACCAAAGTGAGAAAAACTCGCACAGTATTAAGGGTATCACACAACTTGATTTTTATGTTAAAATCCTTTCGAAAGAAAAAGATAATCATAAGACCAAATCCACACATAAATACAGACGGTTTTTACGTTACGATAACCTAAAACAATTTTGAAACCAATATCTTTTCTGATATTATAATAATGTCTAAATACTAATAAATATCAATCTAGCAGAACGCTTGCATCTCACGCTCTACATATATAGTATACAATCAAAACCGTGGGCGCTTATTGGAGATTGGATTCCGACTATGACAAGGTATGGGACCACCTGCCGATAGTGTATCTCTAGAGGCGAATACACTGGGTTCAACAAGAACATCTTGCAACCCGGCCCACACATGACCGAACACTCATTTCGCTTGAGTGTATCGAATATATATCACCAACGGTTGGGATCAGCAGTCGTTTCCCGGAAAGGGACGACATCGAATATAGATTTAAGATGCAAATAGGAATTTCTCTAGATAAATGATTATACACCCTAATGGGAGCGACCCACATAGCCATGCTGCCTGCCCGATTTTTGTCATTTCCCTACTGATGAGGCTTGAGGTTTATATTAGTTTTGAACAACTGGTCATCACTTTGAATGCCACATCGTCAGATCCGCCAGATATCACTAATTGACGTCCCCAAAATTACTCTAGTTAGAAGCTAAGAGAACGGCTATTCTCCGCCAACAACTATAACACGTTTGAAGAAATCAATGTACGTGACTCTTTGGAAATACTCTTTCAGACAACCGTCAATACTAGTCATCCAGGAACAGGATGAACTGAAGGCACTCTCCTACCGCATCCATATAGGAATCACCCCATGGATCAGTAGCGAGAAGTCATTGCAACCCGGACGTTCCAACCAAGATAGAATCACAGCTTATCTCTACTTGCCAGGCAGAGAATATTAGTGGTTCTTCCGTTTATGAAATCCACGGTCTTCAATGCTCCATCTCGATCATCTTCCGATATCTTCACGTATTTGTTGGTCGGAATGGTTTTCGAATATAAATTCGATCCCTGCCTTTCCATACCAATAATCGTATTGGACAGATTTGATAGTCGGTGATTTAACTATCAAAATATATAGTGATTCAATCATGACAATCCAATGAGTTCACTGGTTCAGTATTCAGCATCACTTGGCCTTTTAATTAAACAAATTAATTCACTTCTGCTCAACTAAAAGTTTAACTCTTTTAATATTTTAAAATACGATATTTGGATTCTTATTTAATATGCTAATGTTCTCAAAAACCAATTCTCTATAATACTTAGTAAAATAACTTATAACCGTATTCACTTTCCACTTAATTCTCCTTTCAAAAAAATTTATTACATCATTCTTTATTGTTTAAACTTGGGAAATCCATTCAACTTCTTATTCGTAAAACACCATTACTAAATATCTTTTATCCCATTATCGAACAATAACTAATATTTATTAGTATAGAATAAAACTAACTTTACATTTCATTCCTAATCCGAAAATATCTTTATCTTTTCACATTTCCCCTTTCTCTTTCCTTTTCTACTTTGGAATTCTCATTTATATAATTTCCTTCTTACCAATTTCTTTTACTTTAGATTTCTCGTTATATGTTCTCCCAATTTACGCCAACGTTGCATTATTATTTCACTAATGGGAATAATTAATTATCACTAACCTCCTTTACGATTACCAACTAATATCATCTTCAGATAATCCTGATGTTGTTCAATTTGGGGTATTTTAATTACCTCTCAGACCTTGATCAACAACGTTCTTATCCTCAGATAAATAGAAGTTGTAATCAAAACCCAATATTTCATTTCAATTTCAAAACAATTTCCATTACAACCTGGATTTTGTTATACAACCCTATAACCCACTTCTCTAACCAGGTCCACTTATTTCCAATCTCCTTTTAAATCTATTCGACCATTCCCCACTTTGGAAATCTTATTTCAATCCTTCACTTTTACTTAATCCCATTATTAACGTTAAAGGCAAGATTAACGCTTTAACACTTTAAACCCTATTTATATAGCTCTGGTTTATCTTAAAGCCTTTATCTTAATATCCTTCGACTTAATTCAAATAATTAAGTAACATTTATTTCAAGCTATTGTATTTGCTTGAAACTCCCTTTTTAACTTCGTTATAAAGATTTGGGTTTTAAATATAAAACCCGTTCATAAACTCCTCTCACCATTTCACTGGATTCCATTTCAACCTCGATTACTTTTGAAAAGTAATTTTCTAAATTCTTATTAATTAAAACAATAATTTTCTTTAATCATTAACTACTTCAGTAGTTAATTCCTTTATTTACTAAAATAAATAGTAAATCCATTATAAAAATCTTATTTAAAGTTAAAACGATATTCTTTAACTATATTAATCAAAACACATCAATTTGATGATCAATTCCAATTCAAAACGGTCGATTTAATTAACTCAAAATTCGATTATCTCGTTAACCGATTCCAATTAATTCTCACCTTAAATTAATTAGTAAATAATTAATTTAAATAATTAATTCTGTTTAATTGTTTCTCAACAAAACAATTATTCAAATTTAATCGTTAGGTTAATTTCCTTATTCCCACATTTACAAATCAGACTAACATCAGATTTGACTTCATAAAATCAATTTACACTTAATTATAAACATACATATTTGTTTCCTTTTAAATAAGTTTTATTCAAAAATATATATTTCAAAATCTATCTTTAGTTATAAAAAGTTAATTTTATAACTTCAGTTATATCGACTCACCTGACGGTGAATCAGTATAAACAAAATGATTTACTTTTAGGCCATTTACTGTCAATTGCTCAACCAATATAGCCCATTGGTTAAAACACAACACATGTTGACTTTTCAGTCAATGATCACTACTAAAATCAATAACCCAATCACGAAAGTTCATATATGATAATCTGAAAATAAATAATATATTTGAGGAATCCGGATGGATCCCTCCAACCTGTTCTTCCCTGTACACAAACGATTATCTTCACACAGTTTAAAACAATTCAAACAGATCCAACAATCCAAACCATTTGTAACGGCCCAGATTTTTTTGACCATTTAGTTATTATTTAAAAATGTTTTTTTTATTATTTTGGAATTCTAAATGGTTTAATTTCAATAATTTTGAATATTTTATTTTATTCCGAAATGGTAGAAATTTAGTGGATCTGCAATATAATGTGAACTGGCAGTATAAAAGGATAAATTTTTAATTTAAAATAGTACGTTTACAAAGGATGTAGTAGCTAACGAACTCGGATTTCAATGAAATCAGTTTCATTAAATCCGAAATGATGAAATTTGGTAACCAACCAAGTTACGTCAAAAATGACATCCGTATGTGGAAAAGAAAAAAATAAAAGGCCAAAATTTGAACTAAATTTTGACGGTAATTGAAATTTGCTAATGCTAACGGCAAAACTGGAACCTGAGACCTATCCAGGAAAATTCTAAACATAGGATATTAGCTATATATGAAATTTGGGAAAATCCTATAACGGATATAGAAAGTTATTAAGGAAACAAAATTTAAATAAATTATTTGAAAATCTAAACGAACTCCGATTTTTGATTTGAATACATAGGATTGAAGTACGTTAAAAACCGGACCAGATGGTGGAAGAATTTCTGAAAACCGTTATCGTTTGATACTCCAACATGAGACCGGAAGGTGTTGAAACTAACACAAAACACTATTTTGAATTTGAATTTAAATTATTTGAAAGTTCAAAAAAATTCAAAATTGATATATTTTTATATAGTATTGAAGAGCAAGAAAAATTGAACAACATGGTTGAAAAAGATTTTGGATAAGGTATCAATAAGTAAGTCAAATTAACGTCCGAATAGGGTTGAGAAAACACACTTTACTATTCATAAATTATTAAATTTATTTATAATTTAATTAATTTAAGGATTAATCCTAGCCATCCATTTTCGACCGTTGGATTCGCGCCACCTCAGCAATCCATGTGACTCCTTTGGCTATAAATAGCCCCCCCCTTCATTTTAAACTCACTCCTCCTCTTCCTCTTTCAAGCTTTGGCAATGGCAGAAATAATAATAAAATATTAGGAAATATGGAAAAGAGAAGGAAGGGAGAAAGGAGGGCAAGACGGGGAGCTAGGGACTCTTAGGCAGAGGCTTGGGCTTCGCGGGGTAAGTTTTTAAATAATATTTATTTATTTATTTATTTGTGTAATATATATATATATATATTATAATTAAAATAGAATTTGTAAAAATAAATATCAGAACATTCTAAGGGTGACAGAGAGGATAGTGTCTAAGGCTTGAGTTTGGAAAATATAGTTTCCTGCTCTCCCTGGCTATCCCTAACTGATCCGACGGATGGGATGATTAATTTAAATTTAAATTTAAAATTTAATTTGAATTTAAAACAGACCAGGGGCATTTTCGTAATTTTTAACCATAAACTTTAAAAGCTTATAACTTTTTCAAAACAAGTCGGATTTCCACGAAACAAGGACCATTGGATTCTTATCGGAAAATACTTTAAAATGAGTGGAAGCAGATTTTTGATCCGGGTTAAAAATTTTAAGTTATAATTAAATGAATATTTTTAAATATTTTATTTGAAAATTAAATTTAATTAATATTAAAATGGTTTTTCAATTTTAAAAAAAATTGGATATGGCTAGAGATGGGAAAGTAGGATTTTTTAGAAGGGCAGGGAAGGTAATTTGGCTAATAACGCAATTAGAAATTAATTAAGATAAAAATAATTTAATTAATTTAATTAAATATATATTCATTTAAATTAGGTAAATATTGTAAATAGCATAACTTTTGCATACATTAACAAAATTTAACGAAACAGGATCCGTTGGGATCGTATGGACGAGCACTACGCAATGGAACTGACCGCAAGTGGATTGGAGCTCGTTTGGATTTATGGTGAAATTTAACGTCTGAACCAAATCAATGACCGATTATCGTTATTCAACGATAAACCGTCCAAGGTGAGTAAATCTCACTAACTCTGAGCACTTTATATTTTTATAAAGTATTTTTAGAACTGATAATTATTGGTTGAATTGCTAAGTGTTGATTGTTCGGTTGAACTGCTAGTCAATTGATTGAAAATACCGATATAGTTATATATATCGTTAACCGATGTTGATTTTGTTTATCAGAATACCTCATATTGAAATGAAATTGATGTGAATTATATTGTGTAACATCTGTGGATGCAGGGAAACAGGTCGGAGGAATCCAACTGGATTCCTCAACATTTATTTACCGTTTTTCATATATTCTGATATATGATGTGTTATATCATCTGTTGTTGAACCTGTGTGTTTGGATGATGATTGAACCTTTTGATTTGGTATTTTTATACCATAAGTGATACTAGAAAGTGAAAAGGGATTTTCAAAGTTTATTTTGAAAATAAATTATTTATATAAAATCAATAGATTTTATATATATAAGAAAGAGAATTTCATGAGAGAAAATGATTATAGAATCAAAGCATTTGTAAAAAAAACAAATATTGGTGAAATCAAATAGAAGGGAAAATATTGGTGAAATCAAATAGAAGGGAAATATTTGTGAAACGATTACAAATAGAAAAAAAAGGGAAACATTCGTAAAAGTATTTACAAATGGAATTGAAAAGGGAATATTCATGTAGGGAATAAAGAAAAGTTGACAGAAGTACTTATTTGTTAAATAAATAGAAAAGTTAAAAGAAATATTTATTTGTTGAATAAATAGAAAAGTTAAAGGGAATATTTATTTGTTAAATAAATAGAAGCGAAAAGAGAATAGTTATTTGTTGAGTAAACGAATAGAAAAAGAATCTATTCAAGGGAAGTAATTCAAAGGAATTATTCCAAAGGAATTATTCAAAGAGAAAAGTCAAAGGGATTAATTCAAAAGAGTTCATCAACTAGAGTTAAACAGTTGGAGTTAAACTGTTAGAGTTAAACTGTTAGAGTTAAACCGTTGGAGTTAAACTGTAGAGTTAAACAGTTGGAGTTAAACTGTTAGAGTTAAACAGTTGGAGTTAAACTGTTAGAGTTAAACCGTTGAAGTTAAACTGTCAGAGTTAAACCGTAAAGTTAAACAGTTAGAGTTAGTTAGTTTGAGTTATTCAGTTAGAGTTATTCAGTTAGAGTTATCCAGTTAGAGTTATTCAGTTAGAATTAACCAGTTAGAGTTAATCAGTTAGAGTTAATCGTTTTGAGTCAAATCGAACTAGAGTTATTCAAATATAGTAATCGAATAAGGGTTAATTGAATATTAGTTATTCAATTAGAATTGATCGAATCTAATTATTCGAGATAGAGTTAAAAATAGACAAAGTTATTTAAGGATGAATTTCAATTTAGCACGACTGCTAGCGTAATTCGCAGGGCTGCAGATAGCCTACACGGTCGGATGTTTCCTGAGGGAATCAGGCGTAACTATTGTGATCGCTGCGATCTAGAGTCAAGCAAATGGTGTTAAATCAAATAGTAATTAATCAATAGAAGTTAATTAAGTCGAGTTAGTCGAGTATTAGTAAATTAAGTAGGGTTAGTCAAAAAGGGAATTAATCGAATATCACCTATTCGAAGTAGAGTTATCGAATATAGTTTATTCGAGAAGAGTAATCGAATATAGTTCGTTCGAAGTGTGTTAAATCGAATATAGTTATTCGAAGGAGAGAATTATCGAATATGGTTTATTCGAAGTGAGATTTTTCGAATATTAGTTATTCGAAGAAAAGGATTATCGAATATTAGTTATTCGAACAGGGGAATCGAATATAGTTTATTCGAAAGAGAATTATCGGATAGTGATTTTTCGAGAGTGAATCATACATGGAAATTCGATTATATCGAATAAAGGGAAGTAATGTTTACTTTCCATTTCAAATCAAGTTTTAATTATCTGTTAATAAAGTAATTGGTTGTTTATTTATCCAAATTAAGATATGGAAATATATTTAAGTTAACATATTTTGAAAGCATGGAATTATAACATTTATAGTTATAATCAAATGATTCAGTAAAGAAAGTGGATTCATAAATAGAATCCGAGAGTTCGCAAGGAAGTTTCTTAAAGAGTGAAGTTTGAACTTTGTCTATTTCGAAGTTAGAAATGTTGTTCAGTTAAGGTCTGAGAGGTAATTATACCCCAACTTGATTGACTTCGTTTTTAACTAAGAAGTGGATAAGGTTCGAGAGTGAAAGTGGTTAAGTGAATTTAGTTAATGAGCGAAATGGTTGGTGTTGGCATAGCGATGTTTATTCAAACATCAGTTTAAACCCAATGAAGGAGATTTGGAAATGTCTTCCAAATGAAAATCAGAAATGTTTTCTGAATATAGAAAATGAGAAATGGAATTGTTTTCCATTGTTAATAACGTATTTTTCTAAATATAGTAAATAAGAAATATAGGAAAACAAGAATAAGGAAAAGGGTAAATTTATGATAATTTGATGATGAATGATGATTGATCGATAGAATTTCCATCTGGAAATAATATCGTTGTTTGCACACCGACATGTTTTTAATTGATAGTTAAATCACCGACTATCAAAGTTTTGATTATTTTAACATTGTTAATATGGAGAGACCGGTCGGATTATTATCCAGAGAACCACTCCGTATTGGCATAAGCGTTGCGAATTAAGTATGCTGAATATATTGAAGACGGAGTTATGCAAGGGCTATCCTATTTACAGAATAGTGCCTTCGGTTTGTCCAGTCCCAGGACAAACGTGAATGGACGAATGTCTGACAGAGTATATTCAAAGGATCGCGTAAGTTGATCTCTTCAAACGTACTTACGTTTGGTGGCGGAGGAATTCGTTTCTCTTAGCTGTATACCCGTGGTATTTTTGGTGAAATCAATTTGTGATTTGGCGGGTATGACAATGTGGCATTCAAAGTAATGGAGGTGGGATCTGTCAAAAGATACGTTATGACCTCAAGCCTCATCCACCGGGAAATGACAAAAATCGGGCAGGCAGCATGGCTATGTGGGTCGCACCCATTAGGATGTATGATCACCTATCTAGAGAAATTCCTTTTTTTCTTAAATCTATCGATGCTGTCCCTTATCGGGAGACGGTTGCTGATCCCAACCGTTGGTGATATACATTCGATACACTCAAGCGAAATGAGTGGTCGGTCATGTGTGGGCCGGGTTGCAAGATGTTCTTGTTGAACCCAGTGTATTTGCCTCTAGAGATACACGTTCGGAAGGTGGTCCCATACCTTGTCAAGTTGGAATCCAATCTCCAATAAGTGCCTGCGAGTTTGATTGTATATTATATATGTAGAGCGTGAGATGCAAGCGTTCTACTAGATTTTAATTACTTGTGATTAGACATTATTATAATATCAGATAATATATGATTTCCAAAGTGTTTTGGGTTATCGTAAGGTAAAAGTCATCCGTATTTATGTGTGGATTGGTCTTACGATTATCTTTTCTTTTGAAAAGGATTTTGAAAAGTTAAACCAAATGATTTGAGTTTACTCACACCAGTCCCATGACTGACCCAGAGTTTTATTTTGTTTTGTTCCCCTAAACTCTTGGGTGCCCAAATTTGTACGGGCAGTCAAGTAGTCAGGATTTTACAGATAGACTTAGAGAGCTTGGAGCAGGAGGCTTCAGGACTTATATAGCTATTGTTTATTTCCGTTGTGATGTAAGGGTTGTACTCTGATAATGGTATTGTATGCATATACTGCTTTTGATTTCAAGTTATGTGATATATTATATTTTATTCGTTCCGCTGTGAGATTCGTGTTACTCTGATGTTGTGCTCTTCTTTTTCTTCTTCTATTCTAATTTTCTATCTTATCTATCCTCACCCTCTAAATTCTTTCATTAACTATTCGGTAATTGTCGACCCTTGATGTTCGATATGTGTTGTATATCGGATAATCAAGGTCGTCTTTTTCCCGGGTCGTTACAGTTGGTATCAGAGCTGAAGGTTAGGTGATTTTCCTTGGCTCTGTGGCGTGATTCAGTAGAGATGGGGTTAGTAATACCCTAGACTGAGTTTGAGTGTATATATAAGAGTGAACGTATTTGTTATTTTATATAAAATGATTTTATACCGTGGAGATTTATTGGTTGAGTCGTTTATGAGTTCTAGTTGATCAGTTTGATCCACTGTATCGATAGGAGTTTATAAACACTTGAATACGATGGGTCGACACGATATGTTTTGAAAAAAGGGTAAATGAAATAATTTTACCCAAATTATATTTTGATATAAGCAAAGTATAGATATTTGAAATTATTATAGTATATTGAATGTGTTGGTTGTGATTATAATCGAATAAGATTATAAAATGTGAAATGGTTATGTAAATAACAAATCAAAATTCATATAAGTGAAATATATGAAATCAGATGAATTAAATCTGAATTTAAGTTCAGAATTGGAATTAAAATTGCTAAAATTTGAATAAGCGTTGTAAATGGAATTAAATTGAATATATGTGAATTTTAAAATCCTGGGAGATTTTAAATTTGTTACAAGCATTGAAAAGGGATATTTTGAAATGAATTTCAAAATGAAAATGTTTAAAAATGGGTTTTGAAAGTGCTATAGTATTGAACTCACTTCGATAGCTGGAAAATAAATTCCGATGTTGATCCGGACATCATCGGTGCTCATTTTCGAGTTTGTAAGTGACGGATTACTACCAAAGATTTTGTTTTTGAATTGTTTTGAGAAACCAAGTTGTTTTGATATTCCAAAGGGATATTTGATTTTTGGAAAAGGCAAAGCTATTTGAAACTCCCAGGTACAGATTATTGAAATAAACACAAATTAAATAGAAATTTGTGAAAGCAAATTTGAAATTGAATCGAAGGCAGTTCAGTGGAAATTGAGTTGAATTGAAATAGAATGGTATCAAGTAGAATTGGACTAGATTAGAGATAATCTGGGATAGAAATGGATGGTCGAGCAAGAAATTTGAATTGAGATTGGAATTGAAGTTTGATTGAAATTTGGCTTGGTTATAAGCGGATGGTCATGTTGAAGATAAAAGTGATTGGGAGTTTGATTGGGATGATAGTGGTATATGCTAAATTGATAGCAGAATTGAATGTCGACAAAAAGGTACACATTCATATTCATATCAGTTTGATGAGATTTGTGAGCCTGTTTGGTAAGCCACTTAGCTGTTTGATTTTCTTTTGGGTTGAAGAAGGCCTAGGGAGGCGAGTTGGAGTTTGAGCTATTGACCAGTACAAAGGAGGTGCTGGCGAAATTTTGAGTGTTAGAAAATTTTCAGAATTTATGAAAATTTTCGTTTATAGAAATAAATTAATAAATTAATTAGAATTAATTGGTTTAGTGAAACCGGAGTAAATAAATAATTTTAACCTAGTTATAAAATTCATTTTTCTACCTTAGCAATTTCGAGGACGAAATTATTTTAAGGGGGGAAGAATGTAACGGCCCAGATTTTTTTGACCTTTTAGTTATTATTTAAAAATGTTTTTTTTTATTATTTTGGAATTCTAAATGGTTTAATTTCAATAATTTTGAATATTTTATTTTATTCCGAAATGGTAGAAATTTAGTGGATCTGCAATATAATGTGAACTGGCAGTATAAAAGGATAAATTTTTAATTTAAAATAGTACGTTTACAAAGGATGTAGTAGCTAACGAACTCGGATTTCGATGAAATCAGTTTCATTAAATCCGAAATGATGAAATTTGGTAACCAACCAAGTTACGTCAAAAATGGCATCCGTATGTGGAAAAGAAAAAAATAAAAGGACAAAATTTGAACTAAATTTTGACGGTAATTGAAATTTGCTAATGCTAACGGCAAAACTGGAACCTGAGACCTATCCAGGAAAATTCTAAACATAGGATATTAGCTATATATGAAATTTGGGAAAATCCTATAACGGATATAGAAAGTTATTAAGGAAACAAAATTTAAATAAATTATTTGAAAATCTAAACGAACTCCGATTTTTGATTTGAATACATAGGATTGAAGTACGTTAAAAACCGGACCAGATGGTGGAAGAATTTCTGAAAACCGTTATCGTTTGATACTCCAACATGAGACCGGAAGGTGTTGAAACTAACACAAAACACTATTTTGAATTTGAATTTAAATTATTTGAAAGTTCAAAAAAATTCAAAATTGATATATTTTTATATAGTATTGAAGAGCAAGAAAAATTGAACAACATGGTTGAAAAAGATTTTGGATAAGGTATCAATAAGTAAGTCAAATTAACGTCCGAATAGGGTTGAGAAAACATACTTTACTATTCATAAATTATTAAATTTATTTATAATTTAATTAATTTAAGGATTAATCCTAGCCATCCATTTTCGACCGTTGGATTCGCGCCACCTCAGCAATCCATGTGACTCCTTTGGCTATAAATAGCCCCCCCCCCCTTCATTTTAAACTCACTCCTCCTCTTCCTCTTTCAAGCTTTGGCAATGGCAGAAATAATAATAAAATATTAGGAAATAGGGAAGGAAGGGAGAAAGGAGGGCAAGACGGGGAGCTAGGGACTCTTAGGCAGAGGCTTGGGCTTCGCGGGGTAAGTTTTTAAATAATATTTATTTATTTGTGTAATATATATATATATATTATAATTAAAATAGAATTTGTAAAAATAAATATCAGAACATTCTAAGGGTGACAGAGAGGATAGTGTCTAAGGCTTGAGTTTGGAAAATATAGTTTCCTGCTCTCCCTGGCTATCCCTAACTGATCCGACGGATGGGATGATTAATTTAAATTTAAAATTTAATTTGAATTTAATTTGAATTTAAAACAGACCAGGGGCATTTTCGTAATTTTTAACCATAAACTTTAAAAGCTTATAACTTTTTCAAAACAAGTCGGATTTCCACGAAACAAGGACCGTTGGATTCTTATCGGAAAATACTTTAAAATGAGTGGAAGCAGATTTTTGATCCGGGTTAAAAAATTTAAGTTATAATTAAATGAATATTTTTAAATATTTTATTTGAAAATTAAATTTAATTAATATTAAAATGGTTTTTCAATTTTAAAAAAAATTGGATATGGCTAGAGATGGGAAAGTAGGATTTTTTAGAAGGGAAGGGAAGGTAATTTGGCTAATAACGCAATTAGAAATTAATTAAGATAAAAATAATTTAATTAATTTAATTAAATATATATTCATTTAAATTAGGTAAATATTGTAAATAGCATAACTTTTGCATACATTAACAAAATTTAACGAAACAGGATCCGTTGGGATCGTATGGACGAGCACTACGCAATGGAACTGACCGCAAGTGGATTGGAGCTCGTTTGGATTTATGGTGAAATTTAACGTCTGAACCAAATCAATGACCGATTATCGTTATTCAACGATAAACCGTCCAAGGTGAGTAAATCTCACTAACTCTGAGCACTTTATATTTTTATAAAGTATTTTTAGAACTGATAATTATTGGTTGAATTGCTGAGTGTTGATTGTTTGGTTGAACTGCTAGTCAATTGATTGAAAATACCGATATAGTTATATATATCGTTAACCGATGTTGATTTTGTTTATCAGAATACCTCATATTGAAATGAAATTGATGTGAATTATATTGTGTAACATCTGTGGATGCAGGGAAACAGGTCGGAGGAATCCAACTGGATTCCTCAACATTTATTTACCGTTTTTCATATATTCTGATATATGATGTGTTATATCATCTGTTGTTGAACCTGTGTGTTTGGATGATGATTGAACCTTTTGATTTGGTATTTTTATACCATAAGTGATACTAGAAAGTGAAAAGGGATTTTCAAAGTTTATTTTGAAAATAAATTATTTATATAAAATCAATAGATTTTATATATATAAGAAAGAGAATTTCATGAGAGAAAATGATTATAGAATCAAAGCATTTGTAAAAAAAACAAATATTGGTGAAATCAAATAGAAGGGAAAATATTGGTGAAATCAAATAGAAGGGAAAATATTGGTGAAATCAAATAGAAGAGAAATATTTGTGAAACGATTACAAATAGAAAAAAAAGGGAAACATTCGTAAAAGTATTTACAAATGGAATTGAAAAGGGAATATTCATGTAGGGAATAAAGAAAAGTTGACAGAAGTACTTATTTGTTAAATAAATAGAAAAGTTAAAAGAAATATTTATTTGTTGAATAAATAGAAAAGTTAAAGGGAATATTTATTTGTTAAATAAATAGAAGCGAAAAGAGAATAGTTATTTGTTGAGTAAACGAATAGAAAAAGAATCTATTCAAGGGAAGTAATTCAAAGGAATTATTCCAAAGGAATTATTCAAAGAGAAAAGTCAAAGGGATTAATTCAAAAGAGTTCATCAACTAGAGTTAAACAGTTGGAGTTAAACTGTTAGAGTTAAACTGTTAGAGTTAAACCGTTGGAGTTAAACTGTAGAGTTAAACAGTTGGAGTTAAACTGTTAGAGTTAAACAGTTGGAGTTAAACTGTTAGAGTTAAACCGTTGAAGTTAAACTGTCAGAGTTAAACCGTAAAGTTAAACAGTTAGAGTTAGTTAGTTTGAGTTATTCAGTTAGAGTTATTCAGTTAGAGTTATCCAGTTAGAGTTATTCAGTTAGAATTAACCAGTTAGAGTTAATCAGTTAGAGTTAATCGTTTTGAGTCAAATCGAACTAGAGTTATTCAAATATAGTAATCGAATAAGGGTTAATTGAATATTAGTTATTCAATTAGAATTGATCGAATCTAATTATTCGAGATAGAGTTAAAAATAGACAAAGTTATTTAAGGATGAATTTCAATTTAGCACGACTGCTAGCGTAATTCGTAGGGCTGCAGATAGCCTACAGCGGTCGGATGTTTCCTGAGGGAATCAGGCGTAACTATTGTGATCGCTGCGATCTAGAGTCAAGCAAATGGTGTTAAATCAAATAGTAATTAATCAATAGAAGTTAATTAAGTCGAGTTAGTCGAGTATTAGTAAATTAAGTAGGGTTAGTCAAAAAGGGAATTAATCGAATATCACCTATTCGAAGTAGAGTTATCGAATATAGTTTATTCGAGAAGAGTAATCGAATATAGTTCGTTCGAAGTGTGTTAAATCGAATATAGTTATTCGAAGGAGAGAATTATCGAATATGGTTTATTCGAAGTGAGATTTTTCGAATATTAGTTATTCGAAGAAAAGGATTATCGAATATTAGTTATTCGAATAGGGGAATCGAATATAGTTTATTCGAAAGAGAATTATCGGATAGTGATTTTTCGAGAGTGAATCATACATGGAAATTCGATTATATCGAATAAAGGGAAGTAATGTTTACTTTCCATTTCAAATCAAGTTTTAATTATCTGTTAATAAAGTAATTGGTTGTTTATTTATCCAAATTAAGATATGGAAATATATTTAAGTTAACATATTTTGAAAGCATGGAATTATAACATTTATAGTTATAATCAAATGATTCAGTAAAGAAAGTGGATTCATAAATAGAATCCGAGAGTTCGCAAGGAAGTTTCTTAAAGAGTGAAGTTTGAACTTTGTCTATTTCGAAGTTAGAAATGTTGTTCAGTTAAGGTCTGAGAGGTAATTATACCCCAACTTGATTGACTTCGTTTTTAACTAAGAAGTGGATAAGGTTCGAGAGTGAAAGTGGTTAAGTGAATTTAGTTAATGAGCGAAATGGTTGGTGTTGGCATAGCGATGTTTATTCAAACATCAGTTTAAACCCAATGAAGGAGATTTGGAAATGTCTTCCAAATGAAAATTAGAAATGTTTTCTGAATATAGAAAATGAGAAATGGAATTGTTTTCCATTGTTAATAACGTATTTTTCTAAATATAGTAAATAAGAAATATAGGAAAACAAGAATAAGGAAAAGGGTAAATTTATGATAATTTGATGATGAATGATGATTGATCGATAGAATTTCCATCTGGAAATAATATCGTTGTTTGCACACCGACATGTTTTTAATTGATAGTTAAATCACCGACTATCAAAGTTTTGATTATTTTAACATTGTTAATATGGAGAGACTGTAACAACCCGTAAAATCTGGGCCAGTTTAAAATTTTTATTTTGGCAATTTTAGCTGAATTTGGATATTTAAAATGAATTATTTTAAATAATATCGACGAGAAATTTATTTTGAATATAATTCGAACGTATATATTATACGCGTCGTCGTTAGAATATAAAAATTTATATATAATTATAAATAGAATTGAAAATGGCGCGGTAGTTCGATAATTCGATTTCAAACTTCAATTGAATGTACCGGGTGCAGAACAATCCGGATTTTAGTGAAACCAAAAATAATGGAATCTAATAGTGAATATATTTCCAACGAATCCGAAAAATCAAAAGTTCGTAGCGGGAATCAAAAGATATGTCCAGTTGAAAATTCTGAATAGTCGCTATGGAATTCAGGCCCTTAAAAATGGACATTTTGCAAACGACCTCGGATTTCGACGAAACCAGTTTTGTTGGGTCCGGGATGTGAAGTTATTGCTAGATTCCAAATTTCACAATTTTTCGAATCAATATGTGAGCGTGGCAAAGGAAAACGCGTTTGACCAGTTTCAGTTGATTTTAATCGACTGGAAATTGGCCATTTTTCAAACGGTCTCAGAATTCGACGAAACTAGTTTTGTTAGGACCGTATCGTCAATACGAAGCTAGAAAATATTTTTCTGGAATTTTTCGGGTTAGTATGTGACCCCGGTAATTTGAAATGTACGTTTAAAATTCAATATGGTGATTTAAATGTAAATTCAACGTAAACTGATTCAAACGATCAATTCAGCTTGCGGTACATATCCCATTGTGTTCGGAATGGGGATGAAACGCTAAGGGCGACAGGCGGTGGGCCTCGTTTAGAGGTCGTATGTGAAAGTCAACTTTTTAATAATTAAATAATAAAAAAAATAATATCTCTTCCTCCTTTACATATTTCTGGCCCCCCCCCCGTTTCTATTTCAGTTCAGAAAAAGAAAAAAAAAACAGATCTCGAGCCCGTCGCCGCCTCCCTCCCCGCCACCTCGTCGTCAGACCACCGCCCCTCCACCAACTCCCGCCTCCCTCAAGCCTTGCCCTCCCCCTCGAAACCCCGATCCATCGAACCCTGACCCCCCTCCCCCCCCCCCGAATCGTTCGACGCCTCCGCATCCCTGGCCAGCGCGCCTGTGCCGCCGCCTCGAAGCCTGAAGCCCTCCGACGATCAGCAGAAACCCCCCCCCCCCATCTGTAAGTTTTTTTTTGTTTTGGCTTTGTTATTTTATTTTCAAGGAAAAAAAAAAACTGATTTTATAAAGTTTTAAAAACTGATTTTTTTGGAATAAAAAAAACTGATTTTATAAAGTTTTAAAAACTGATTTTTTAGGAAAATAAAAACTGATTTTTTAGGAAAATAAAAACTGATTTTTTAGGAAAATAAAAACTGATTTTTTAGGAAAATAAAAACTGATTTTTTTAGGAAAATAAAAACTGATTTTTTAGGAATTTAAAAAAACTGATTTTATAAAGTTTTAAAAACTGATTTTTTAGGAAAATAAAAACTGATTTTTTTATGTATAGAAAAGTTTGATTTTTATTTATAGAAAAGCTTAATTTTTATAGAAAGATAAGATTTTTGAAAAGAAGGAAAATTAGATTTTTAGGAATGGGATAAATAAAAATATGATTTTGTTCATACGAGAAACACGGTTTTCATTCATATGAAAGTGTTGATTTTTATACTTAGAAAAGCTATGATTTTTATACTTAGAAAAGCTATGATTTTTATACTTAGAAAAGCTATGATTTTTATACTTAGAAAAGCTATGATTTTTATACTTAAGAAGTTATGATTTTTATACTTAAGAAGTTGTGATTTTTATTTTAAAAATGGCAATAGAAAAATATAATCTTTCCTATGTAGATAGCGAAATAAAAATCTGATTTTTATTTTATATACGTTGAAGTAAAGCGATGATTTTTATAATGATGAAAACTTTATTTTTATAAAGGCGAAAACTTTATTTTTATAAAGTTGAAAACTTTATTTTTGAAATGGGATTTTTATATGTTGAACATCGAAATAAAAATTCGATTTTTATATATTGAACTTTGAAGTAAAAATTCGATTTTTATATATTGAACTTTGAAGTAAAAATTCGATTTTTATATATTGAACTTTGAAATAAAAATTCGATTTTTATATATTGCATAGCGAAGTAAAAATTCGATTTTTACATATGTAGTGAAAGCGGACAACGAAGGTGACAAAAAGGCGGGAACGACGAAGATCTCTACAATAGAAGTGCCGTGGAGCTAGGATAGCTATAAGTGAGAATTTCTCACCTTTCAATTTCTTTTCTAGTTATATATATATACTAGGATGCAGACGGTGCTTAGTAGCACCCGACACAATCGTCCACAGACCATGGACTTGTTTGTTTGACTGTTTGGTGATTGATTGCGATATTGGTTTGAATGTGGTTTGTGGTGTGAAAAATCGAATCGATAAATTGGTTAGGATTAGACGTGCGCCGTTATAAGGCGAAGGAGTAAGGCTAGGTTAGACTCTTACTCCAAATTTTGTGGTTTGCATAACGAATTGATTAAAATTGATATGTGAATGGCGTGGGCCTTCACTAGACCGGGGATAAGGCTAGGCCTCGTCCCGTTTCTAGTATCGTGCCGTTATGCCGCCGAAATTTTCTAAAATATGTTAGAAAAATAAAAATATCATTTTATTGAATAAATGAATTGAATAGAAATTCATAGGTTGAAATAAAATGTTTTATCGTTAAAAATATAATTTTTAACGTGAAGTGAATAAAATAAATATGCATTTACAAACCAGACGGTTTGTTTATGTACACCTATTTGAAGGACATTGATTGGGTCGATAAATTTTACACATCGCCCAACTGCACAAATAAAACCTGTGTTTGATTGTTTGAAACCCCACACGGGTGTTAGGATGAAATTTGAAGTTCACTCATCCTGATTGATTAAATATGTCGATCGATTGATTGACAGGCTGTTATAAGCGTTAGATATCTATATTTGATGCTTATACAGTGTAGTGCACTTTGGTTGATGGTTGATTATTTTTCAATGCTATTATATGTGTGTAATGCATGAAAATCCATATAATTAACTTTATATGGTAATTGATTGGGCCTCATTCTAATTTGAAAAATAAAGAATATTATAAAATAAAAGTTCATGTGTTGACAGTACTCATTCATTGAGATTGGTCATGTGTTGAACGAAATATTTTAATATTAAAATTTACATCTTTATCGATATAAAATAAAAGTTCATGTGTTGACAGTACTCATTCATTGAGATTGGTCATGTGTTGAACGAAATATTTTGATAATAACAACTATTTTGAAAATAGAAATTTATGAAGCCGTGTTGATTAGATAGACGCCATTTTGACGTGAACGATATTTATATCGATTTTAAACGATTTCGAAATGAAATGAATTGAAAACGATTTCGAAATGAAATGAATTGAAAACGATTTCGAAATGAATTGAATTGAAAACGATTTCGAAATGAAATGAATTGAAAACGATTTCGAAATGAAATGAATTGAAAACGATTTCGAAATGAAATGAATTGAAAACGATTTCGAAATGAAATGAATTGAAAACGATTTCGAAATGAATTGAATTGAAAACGAATTCAAATTGAATTGAAAGCGAATTGAAATGAATTCAAATTGAATTGAAATTTGAATTGAATAGAAATGAATTTTAAAACGAATTTATAAGGAAGAATTCAATTTTGATTTGAATTGAAAAGGAAGTTGAAATTGCCTTTGAAACGAATTTAAAACTATTTATATAATTCGTTTTAAATAGTAATCGACGAAATATATATTATATATATTATATATATAATATAATGGCCTGAATAGAACACGCCGCGCCGCGGCAGTTCGTGAATTTCGACCATTTATTTCAAACGGACATTACGGGAGATCCGACCGTCGGATTCTCCTAAAATCGGAACCGTTGGGTTCGTATCGAAAAGAGCTTTCTAACGAATATTAGAAATTTGAAATCTAACGGTTGGATTTGGAGATACGTCCAAATCAAATTCGAAAAAGGTCGCTGTAAGTGCAGTTCGATGGCCATTGTTGGAAATCGACTGTACGGGCCTTGATAAAATTATTAAAAATAGTAATAATTTGTGTAAAATCATAAGAAATGATTTAGAAAGAATTGGGATGAAAAACTCCATATTTGAAAAGATAAAAATAGATTTTTATCGAAATGAACTAGTTTTGAACTAGAATTATAATTCTATTTATTTTTAAATAAATAAATTGAATTCGAAAAGGGTTTTTAAAAATAACCAAAATTTCCAATGATTGCATTGGAGTGGATTTGAATCAAAATTGTCTTCGGAATATTTCGATGTTGGAATTCGTGATTATACAGGTGTTGTTATGGAAATTTGAAAGATATATATTTATATCGTTATTTCCAATACGACATTTGTTAGTCGTAGAATTCGATATTGAATATAAGCCGATATATTTTCTATTCAGAGCCTTGTATTGAATATCGAATGTGATTTGGGTTTGTCGTGAATGGTGTCTTCACTAACACTGTTCTTGAACCCTGTTGAGAAAAGATTAAATCTTTTTATTTAGATTTAATGAAGTGTACCAATTAAATGATATTTAATTGGAATTGAATTGGTATTGATTTTTGGGTTTATCGTGAACAGTGTTTTAAATAACACTTGTTCTTTAACCCGATAATTAATGGAATGTGATTTTGGGTTTATCGTGAATCGTGTTTTAAATAACACGGATTCTTTAACCCAATTAACGATTAAAACTAAGTGGAGTTTTAATGAATCTTTAATTAGATTGAAATGATCGAGAATGGAGTAGCACCAGTTTTGCTCCAGGCGATAGTTAAATCTTTAATTAGATTTGAACGTGAAATGGTAATTGAATTTACCGATAACACCGTGGTGTTAGATATGAAGTATAACCAGTTTTACTTCATGGGATGAATAGGTTGGGATTGGGAAATTAAAACAAATGATTACTTCGGTAAGGTTCGCTAATCCCGACTAGTTTGAATTGATATTCAAAAGTAGATTAAAGCATAAATTCAAGAATTTATCTTTGATAAAATTAATGGGAACCTTTCCCTATGAACGTGAAATTGAGAAACTAACTGTCGGTTAGCCAAGCAGAATGGTTTTCTGAATATTGATCTGATGTTGGTTTCGGCCTTCGGGGTTAATATTTGGGGAATTATTCTCTTGATTAATTTACGGTTAGTGACTAATGAATTGAAATGAGGCGTATGTTGTGTTTGTGTAACACTTTTATAATATATACGCGAGTTATTCAGAAAGACCGGGTTTATCCCATTCTGAATAACTGATACGACGATAAGTCGAAGATGAAGACGGTGGTCGAAGACCGGAGGTCTTCACGTCGTTTGGGTAATTACTGATGATCTTGATTGGGCTGTACACCCAAGAAGATGGAAACAGTTAGTGATCGTCCAGACGTACTTGGAGATCGATGGATATGCGGGGTACTAGGTGCCTCCGGTTTCGTTCAGACCCAGAACGGACTTGTAAATGGACTGTGTGTCTGACATCGGATTTCATTCTGTGTGACTGATATCGGTTGCATAGGATGGTTTGCCTGTGTGGCATGCTAAGATGCAAATGATCAAGGCTTCTGTTGAAAAGCAAAGTCTTGTGGTGATGATCAAAGCACGGCCTTTGTGGCGTAGCTTTGTGTAACGTTTACCTCGCGTGTTTCACACCAGGTATGAACCAAAAACGGGAGACGGACCTGAGGGAGGACTTGCGTTTCTTTCTAGTTAGAAGTGGCGTCAGTGGTTTTACACGCCCTGACGAGTTTGACTTATGTGGTTGTTGCTGTTGCGAGGCGCCTCGGTTATATCGGTTTCGGCCGATGCTTCTGGTCGGCTGACGGACCAGACTTACACCCCATAGGGTGGGGAAACGTAGTGTTCAGGCATAATAATCCACATCGGTGGACCGGCCCTGTCGCTCCAAGGCTTGCCTGCGCGCTTGCCTGAGACACGGACTAGAGCGTCTCGAATCGGTAGAGGACGATCCCTGGCCTCGGTTCATAGAAGGAAGTCCAATTTCCAAATACGTGACATTTGCGGTTTTATTTGTAAACCTATATATGGCGACATGATATATGGTACCCATGCCGCCTATGATTGATACTTATGATTTGAAGTTGTTTTATACACTATGCACTTATAATAGTATCAAATGATTTGTTTTGAACGTATCAAGCATTCTTTGGCTGTTATAAGGGAAAACCCTATCCTCGGCTGCGTTGCATTGTGTGATGGGACCTGGGTCTTATAACAGCTTCATTTTTCTTTATTTAGCATTGCGCTGTTTGTTTCATGCACTGGTATTCTTGGGAGGAAACCCGTTCCGTGTTATACGGCGTGGTCCCTTGATTTACCCAACTTTAAAAATAAAGATTAATAACTGTTTTAGTTCTCACACCAGTCCAATGACTGACCTGGAGTTTATTGTTTTAACCTAAACTCTGGGTGCCCCTATTTTGACACGGGCAGCTAGTAGTTTTGGTTTTGCAGATTTATATTCACAGGATCCTGGTTTATAGCTGGAATGATATCCGGAAAGCTTTGTATCCGTATATCTCTTCTAGTTGTGTATTGTATTACTTTCCGCTGCTATGTATTTAAATGTAATTTAAATCTCTGATATTTCTGTGTAATATTCTTTTATACTCTGTATATTCTTGTAATCTGATGCATTGTTGTAATATACAATGAAATGTTCTTCTGTATGCGTTCTGATTTGTCGTGTTATCAAACGATAGGGCGTTTCGAACGGTCTGGGTCGGTTTAGCGACTGGTTCGGACCGAGCGAAATTCCTTGCCGTCCCAGTTGGTATCAGAGCTTTGGTTTACAAAGCTCAGAGAAAAAGGCACATTAGAACCATACGAAAGAATTCATCGGATATTGGGTTAGTAAAATCCAATGGGAATGACTCGTTAGAGATGGGATCAGTAGTATCCTAGAACGAGTGTGAAGAGTATATTTTTCAAATGAAAACATTCTTTGTTTTGAAAATTTAAATCAACTATTCGTATTTGATTATTTATTTATATTGATTTGGACAATGCAGTATATAAAGATTTTGGGTATACGTCTGATCCACGTGTATTCGAAGTTTTAATATACTGGATAGATATAGATTCACACTCTAGTCGCCCGAAGATGATTCTGATGATTGTAGCTACATCATCAGAATTAGTGCTCGAGTGTTGAAGGTGTGATTTTCTATATATTTCCATTAGGCTGGTGTGAGAACCAAAACTTATATATAGTTAGAACACATTGTTGTGAATTGGCATCAAAAACATGATTTTTTGTATATGTATCAAAATTATGAATTTGAAACTCTAATTCACTAATCGATTGATGTTTGTGTTGTTTCGTTATTTGTTTGCTAATTTTTAGCCAATTAGCCTAACTGAATCACGTATTGAATTGTATTGAAATTTGGTTGCATTTGCTTGCATATACTTGTACTTACATTGAACAGGTCATAGCAAGGAGGCTAGAGCCAGAGAATAAAATTTGTTTGCCCGACAAATAGGTACATGTTTACTACATAATTTCCTGTTTTGTTTGGGTGATGATGATTTTGTGAGCCTATTGGCTAGCCGCTTGGCTTTTTCTTTTTCTTTTTGAGATCTGAAGGACCGGGGAAGCTATTTGAAATTCCCCGATGCTCCCGGTGCAGGGGAGGTTATGGCAAAAATTTTCAAAAATTTAGGGTGTTAGCAAAATTTTTGAAATTTTAGAAATTCTCAGAAACTGAAAAGTTGGAGAATGGAAGCCAGGTCGAGCGTAGAGTTGATTAATCAAACCACTTTCGACTTTGTTCCTTTTCGGGGACGAAAAGTTTTAAGTGGGGGAGATTGTAACAACCCGTAAAATCTGGGCCAGTTTAAAATTTTTATTTTGGCAATTTTAGCTGAATTTGGATATTTAAAATGAATTATTTTAAATAATATCGACAAGAAATTTATTTTGAATATAATTCGAACGTATATATTATACGCGTCGTCGTTAGAATATAAAAATTTATATATAATTATAAATAGAATTGAAAATGGCGCGGTAGTTCGATAATTCGATTTCAAACTTCAATTGAATGTACCGGGTGCAGAACAATCCGGATTTTAGTGAAACCAAAAATAATGGAATCTAATAGTGAATATCTTTCCAACGAATCCGAAAAATCAAAAGTTCGTAGCGGGAATCAAAAGATATGTCCAGTTGAAAATTCTGAATAGTCGCTATGGAATTCAGGCCCTTAAAAATGGACATTTTGCAAACGACCTCGGATTTCGACGAAACCAGTTTTGTTGGGTCCGAGATGTGAAGTTATTGCTAGATTCCAAATTTCACAATTTTTCGAATCAATATGTGAGCGTGGCAAAGGAAAACGCGTTTGACCAGTTTCAGTTGATTTTAATCGACTGGAAATTGGCCATTTTTCAAACGGTCTCAGAATTCGACGAAACTAGTTTTGTTAGGACCGTATCGTCAATACGAAGCTAGAAAATATTTTTCTGGAATTTTTCGGGTTAGTATGTGACCCCGGTAATTTGAAATGTACGTTTAAAATTCAATATGGTGATTTAAATGTAAATTCAACGGAAACTGATTCAAACGATCAATTCAGCTTGCGGTACATATCCCATTGTGTTCGGAATGGGGATGAAACGCTAAGGGCGACAGGCGGTGGGCCTCGTTTAGAGGTCGTATGTGAAAGTCAACTTTTTAATAATTAAATAAAAAAAAAAATATCTCTTCCTCCTTTACATATTTCTGGCCCCCCCCCCCGTTTCTATTTCAGTTCAGAAAAAGAAAAAAGAAAAAAACAGATCTCGAGCCCGTCGCCGCCTCCCTCCCCGCCACCTCGTCGTCAGACCACCGCCCCTCCACCAACTCCCGCCTCCCTCAAGCCTTGCCCTCCCCCTCGAAACCCCGATCCATCGAACCCTGACCCCCCTCCCCCCCCGAATCGTTCGACGCCTCCGCATCCCTGGCCAGCGCGCCTGTGCCGCCGCCTCGAAGCCTGAAGCCCTCCGACGATCAGCAGAAACCCCCCCCCATCTGTAAGTTTTTTTTTTGTTTTGGCTTTGTTATTTTATTTTCAAGGAAAAAAAAACTGATTTTATAAAGTTTTAAAAACTGATTTTTTTGGAATAAAAAAAAACTGATTTTATAAAGTTTTAAAAACTGATTTTTTAGGAAAATAAAAACTGATTTTTTAGGAAAATAAAAACTGATTTTTTTAGGAAAATAAAAACTGATTTTTTAGGAAAATAAAAACTGATTTTTTAGGAAAATAAAAACTGATTTTTTTAGGAAAATAAAAACTGATTTTTTAGGAATTTAAAAAAACTGATTTTATAAAGTTTTAAAAACTGATTTTTTAGGAAAATAAAAACTGATTTTTTTATGTATAGAAAAGTTTGATTTTTATTTATAGAAAAGCTTAATTTTTATAGAAAGATAAGATTTTTGAAAAGAAGGAAAATTAGATTTTTAGGAATGGGATAAATAAAAATATGATTTTGTTCATACGAGAAACACGGTTTTCATTCATATGAAAGTGTTAATTTTTATACTTAGAAAAGCTATGATTTTTATACTTAGAAAAGCTATGATTTTTATACTTAGAAAAGCTATGATTTTTATACTTAGAAAAGCTATGATTTTTATACTTAAGAAGTTATGATTTTTATACTTAAGAAGTTGTGATTTTTATTTTAAAAATGGCAATAGAAAAATATAATCTTTCCTATGTAGATAGCGAAATAAAAATCTGATTTTTATTTTATATACGTTGAAGTAAAGCGATGATTTTTATAATGATGAAAACTTTATTTTTATAAAGGCGAAAACTTTATTTTTATAAAGTTGAAAACTTTATTTTTGAAATGGGATTTTTATATGTTGAACATCGAAATAAAAATTCGATTTTTATATATTGAACTTTGAAGTAAAAATTCGATTTTTATATATTGAACTTTGAAGTAAAAATTCGATTTTTATATATTGAACTTTGAAATAAAAATTCGATTTTTATATATTGCATAGCGAAGTAAAAATTCGATTTTTACATATGTAGTGAAAGCGGACAACGAAGGTGACAAAAAGGCGGGAACGACGAAGATCTCTACAATAGAAGTGCCGTGGAGCTAGGATAGCTATAAGTGAGAATTTCTCACCTTTCAATTTCTTTTCTAGTTATATATATATACTAGGATGCAGACGGTGCTTAGTAGCACCCGACACAATCGTCCACAGACCATGGACTTGTTTGTTTGACTGTTTGGTGATTGATTGCGATATTGGTTTGAATGTGGTTTGTGGTGTGAAAAATCGAATCGATAAATTGGTTAGGATTAGACGTGCGCCGTTATAAGGCGAAGGAGTAAGGCTAGGTTAGACTCTTACTCCAAATTTTGTGGTTTGCATAACGAATTGATTAAAATTGATATGTGAATGGCGTGGGCCTTCACTAGACCGGGGATAAGGCTAGGCCTCGTCCCGTTTCTAGTATCGTGCCGTTATGCCGCCGAAATTTTCTAAAATATGTTAGAAAAATAAAAATATCATTTTATTGAATAAATGAATTGAATAGAAATTCATAGGTTGAAATAAAATGTTTTATCGTTAAAAATATAATTTTTAACGTGAAGTGAATAAAATAAATATGCATTTACAAACCAGACGGTTTGTTTATGTACACCTATTTGAAGGACATTGATTGGGTCGATAAATTTTACACATCGCCCAACTGCACAAATAAAACCTGTGTTTGATTGTTTGAAACCCCACACGGGTGTTAGGATGAAATTTGAAGTTCACTCATCCTGATTGATTAAATATGTCGATCGATTGATTGACAGGCTGTTATAAGCGTTAGATATCTATATTTGATGCTTATACAGTGTAGTGCACTTTGGTTGATGGTTGATTATTTTTCAATGCTATTATATGTGTGTAATGCATGAAAATCCATATAATTAACTTTATATGGTAATTGATTGGGCCTCATTCTAATTTGAAAAATAAAGAATATTATAAAATAAAAGTTCATGTGTTGACAGTACTCATTCATTGAGATTGGTCATGTGTTGAACGAAATATTTTAATATTAAAATTTACATCTTTATCGATATAAAATAAAAGTTCATGTGTTGACAGTACTCATTCATTGAGATTGGTCATGTGTTGAACGAAATATTTTGATAATAACAACTATTTTGAAAATAGAAATTTATGAAGCCGTGTTGATTAGATAGACGCCATTTTGACGTGAACGATATTTATATCGATTTTAAACGATTTCGAAATGAAATGAATTGAAAACGATTTCGAAATGAAATGAATTGAAAACGATTTCGAAATGAATTGAATTGAAAACGATTTCGAAATGAAATGAATTGAAAACGATTTCGAAATGAAATGAATTGAAAACGATTTCGAAATGAAATGAATTGAAAACGATTTCGAAATGAAATGAATTGAAAACGATTTCGAAATGAATTGAATTGAAAACGAATTCAAATTGAATTGAAAGCGAATTGAAATGAATTCAAATTGAATTGAAATTTGAATTGAATAGAAATGAATTTTAAAACGAATTTATAAGGAAGAATTCAATTTTGATTTGAATTGAAAAGGAAGTTGAAATTGCCTTTGAAACGAATTTAAAACTATTTATATAATTCGTTTTAAATAGTAATCGACGAAATATATATTATATATATTATATATATAATATAATGGCCTGAATAGAACGCGCCGCGCCGCGGCAGTTCGTGAATTTCGACCATTTATTTCAAACGGACATTACGGGAGATCCGACCGTCGGATTCTCCTAAAATCGGAACCGTTGGGTTCGTATCGAAAAGAGCTTTCTAACGAATATTAGAAATTTGAAATCTAACGGTTGGATTTGGAGATACGTCCAAATCAAATTCGAAAAAGGTCGCTGTAAGTGCAGTTCGATGGCCATTGTTGGAAATCGACTGTACGGGCCTTGATAAAATTATTAAAAATAGTAATAATTTGTGTAAAATCGTAAGAAATGATTTAGAAAGAATTGGGATGAAAAACTCCATATTTGAAAAGATAAAAATAGATTTTTATCGAAATGAACTAGTTTTGAACTAGAATTATAATTCTATTTATTTTTAAATAAATAAATTGAATTCGAAAAGGGTTTTTAAAAATAACCAAAATTTCCAATGATTGCATTGGAGTGGATTTGAATCGAAATTGTCTTCGGAATATTTCGATGTTGGAATTCGTGATTATACAGGTGTTGTTATGGAAATTTGAAAGATATATATTTATATCGTTATTTCCAATACGACATTTGTTAGTCGTAGAATTCGATATTGAATATAAGCCGATATATTTTCTATTCAGAGCCTTGTATTGAATATCGAATGTGATTTGGGTTTGTCGTGAATGGTGTCTTCACTAACACTGTTCTTGAACCCTGTTGAGAAAAGATTAAATCTTTTTATTTAGATTTAATGAAGTGTACCAATTAAATGATATTTAATTGGAATTGAATTGGTATTGATTTTTGGGTTTATCGTGAACAGTGTTTTAAATAACACTTGTTCTTTAACCCGATAATTAATGGAATGTGATTTTGGGTTTATCGTGAATCGTGTTTTAAATAACACGGATTCTTTAACCCAATTAACGATTAAAACTAAGTGGAGTTTTAATGAATCTTTAATTAGATTGAAATGATCGAGAATGGAGTAGCACCAGTTTTGCTCCAGGCGATAGTTAAATCTTTAATTAGATTTGAACGTGAAATGGTAATTGAATTTACCGATAACACCGTGGTGTTAGATATGAAGTATAACCAGTTTTACTTCATGGGATGAATAGGTTGGGATTGGGAAATTAAAACAAATGATTACTTCGGTAAGGTTCGCTAATCCCGACTAGTTTGAATTGATATTCAAAAGTAGATTAAAGCATAAATTCAAGAATTTATCTTTGATAAAATTAATGGGAACCTTTCCCTATGAACGTGAAATTGAGAAACTAACTGTCGGTTAGCCAAGCAGAATGGTTTTCTGAATATTGATCTGATGTTGGTTTCGGCCTTCGGGGTTAATATTTGGGGAATTATTCTCTTGATTAATTTACGGTTAGTGACTAATGAATTGAAATGAGGCGTATGTTGTGTTTGTGTAACACTTTTATAATATATACGCGAGTTATTCGGAAAGACCGGGTTTATCCCATTCTGAATAACTGATACGACGATAAGTCGAAGATGAAGACGGTGGTCGAAGACCGGAGGTCTTCACGTCGTTTGGGTAATTACTGATGATCTTGATTGGGCTGTACACCCAAGAAGATGGAAACAGTTAGTGATCGTCCAGACGTACTTGGAGATCGATGGATATGCGGGGTACTAGGTGCCTCCGGTTTCGTTCAGACCCAGAACGGACTTGTAAATGGACTGTGTGTCTGACATCGGATTTCATTCTGTGTGACTGATATCGGTTGCATAGGATGGTTTGCCTGTGTGGAATGCTAAGATGCAAATGATCAAGGCTTCTGTTGAAAAGCAAAGTCTTGTGGTGATGATCAAAGCACGGCCTTTGTGGCGTAGCTTTGTGTAACGTTTACCTCGCGTGTTTCACACCAGGTATGAACCAAAAACGGGAGACGGACCTCAGGGAGGACTTGCGTTTCTTTCTAGTTAGAAGTGGCGTCAGTGGTTTTACACGCCCTGACGAGTTTGACTTATGTGGTTGTTGCTGTTGCGAGGCGCCTCGGTTATATCGGTTTCGGCCGATGCTTCTGGTCGGCTGACGGACCAGACTTACACCCCATAGGGTGGGGAAACGTAGTGTTCAGGCATAATAATCCACATCGGTGGACCGGCCCTGTCGCTCCAAGGCTTGCCTGCGCGCTTGCCTGAGACACGGACTAGAGCGTCTCGAATCGGTAGAGGACGATCCCTGGCCTCGGTTCATAGAAGGAAGTCCAATTTCCAAATACGTGACATTTGCGGTTTTATTTGTAAACCTATATATGGCGACATGATATATGGTACCCATGCCGCCTATGATTGATACTTATGATTTGAAGTTGTTTTATACACTATGCACTTATAATAGTATCAAATGATTTGTTTTGAACGTATCAAGCATTCTTTGGCTGTTATAAGGGAAAACCCTATCCTCGGCTGCGTTGCATTGTGTGATGGGACCTGGGTCTTATAACAGCTTCATTTTTCTTTATTTAGCATTGCGCTGTTTGTTTCATGCACTGGTATTCTTGGGAGGAAACCCGTTCCGTGTTATACGGCGTGGTCCCTTGATTTACCCAACTTTAAAAATAAAGATTAATAACTGTTTTAGTTCTCACACCAGTCCCATGACTGACCTGGAGTTTATTGTTTTAACCTAAACTCTGGGTGCCCCTATTTTGACACGGGCAGCTAGTAGTTTTGGTTTTGCAGATTTATATTCACAGGATCCTGGTTTATAGCTGGAATGATATCCGGAAAGCTTTGTATCCGTATATCTCTTCTAGTTGTGTATTGTATTACTTTCCGCTGCTATGTATTTAAATGTAATTTAAATCTCTGATATTTCTGTGTAATATTCTTTTATACTCTGTATATTCTTGTAATCTGATGCATTGTTGTAATATACAATGAAATGTTCTTCTGTATGCGTTCTGATTTGTCGTGTTCTCAAACGATAGGGCGTTTCGAACGGTCTGGGTCGGTTTAGCGACTGGTTCGGACCGAGCGAAATTCCTTGCCGTCACAGTAGACCGGTCGGATTATTATCCAGAGAACCACTCCGTATTGGCATAAGCGTTGCGAATTAAGTATGCTGAATATATTGAAGACGGAGTTATGCAAGGGCTATCCTATTTACAGAATAGTGCCTTCAGTTTGTCCAGTCCCAGGACAAACGTGAATGGACGAATGTCTGACAGAGTATATTCAAAGGATCGCGTAAGTTGATCTATTCAAACGTACTTACGTTTGGTGGCGGAGGAATTCGTTTCTCTTAGCTGTATACCCGTGGTATTTTTGGTGAAATCAATTTGTGATTTGGCGGGTATGACGATGTGGCATTCAAAGTAATGGAGGTGGGTTCTGTCAAAAGATACGTTATGACCTCAAGCCTCATCCACCGGGAAATGACAAAAATCGGGCAGGCAGCATGGCTATGTGGGTCGCACCCATTAGGATGTATGATCACCTATCTAGAGAAATTCCTTTTTTTCTTAAATCTATCGATGCTGTCCCTTATCGGGAGACGGTTGCTGATCCCAACCGTTGGTGATATACATTCGATACACTCAAGCGAAATGAGTGGTCGGTCATGTGTGGGCCGGGTTGCAAGATGTTCTTGTTGAACCCAGTGTATTTGCCTCTAGAGATACACGTTCGGAAGGTGGTCCCATACCTTGTCAAGTTGGAATCCAATCTCCAATAAGTGCCTGCGAGTTTGATTGTATATTATATATGTAGAGCGTGAGATGCAAGCGTTCTTCTAGATTTTAATTACTTGTGATTAGACATTATTATAATATCAGATAATATATGATTTCCAAAGTGTTTTGGGTTATCGTAAGGTAAAAGTCATCCGTATTTATGTGTGGATTGGTCTTACGATTATCTTTTCTTTTGAAAAGGATTTTGAAAAGTTAAACCAAATGATTTGAGTTTACTCACACCAGTCCCATGACTGACCCAGAGTTTTATTTTGTTTTGTTCCCCTAAACTCTTGGGTGCCCAAATTTGTACGGGCAGTCAAGTAGTCAGGATTTTACAGATAGACTTGGAGAGCTTGGAGCAGGAGGCTTCAGGACTTATATAGCTATTGTATATTTCCGTTGTGATGCAAGGGTTGTACTCTGATAATGGTATTGTATGCATATACTGCTTTTGATTTCAAGTTATGTGATATATTATATTTTATTCGTTCCGCTGTGAGATTCGTGTTACTCTGATGTTGTGTTCTTCTTTTTCTTCTTCTATTCTAATTTTCTATCTTATCTATCCTCACCCTCTAAATTCTTTCATTAACTATTCGGTAATTGTCGACCCTTGATGTTCGATATGTGTTGTATATCGGATAATCAAGGTCGTCTTTTTCTCGGGTCGTTACACCATTAAACACGTTTATTGATAAACGTGACCAATAAGGTCGGTTACCTTTATTGGAACCAATTGTTAAAAATAATGATTTGGTATTTCATTGAAATTAAACACAGTTTAATTTCATCAGTTAAACCAACAAACAAATGTATAACTAGCAAACAGGAAACCATCAGCAAGCAGAACACATAAAATAAAAACCCAATTTATATAAAATATAAATGGGAAAACTGAGTGAGTTTAACTCACCTTGATCTGATTGGTTGAAATGGTTCGGTTACAGTTAAATTAAACAGGCGTTTAATCTAACCGTAAATTTCGACTGTTCCAACTCTGTCCAAACTAGCTCCATCATATTCTGTTCTGCACCACGATTCCTGCGCAGCTAGTTTTATTAAATTCCGATACGATATGGAAATGTTATTAATAATATTACCTTATAACCACAGTGGAATGAAAATATTACTAATATAAATTTTCCATATGTGGTTTCTACCTTATCTACTCATTTCCCTTATGAATTTAAATATAATAATCCAATATAAATTTGTTAAAATTTATTGTTCGAAACCTTACAAATCTTACAGTAAAAGCGATAGTGTTATAAAAATAGATTATATTTAACTAAACAATATTTAGTCCACAGTTTTATATATCAATTTAGTGTTACGGTAAACTATAAGTAATAAAATATTATTAAAGTCAGTTACTGTATTTAATGCTAAACAAATTACGTTCAAAATGATGGTTCATAATTTCCTTTCCAGATTCGGACTGCTCTCTCAATACCAAAGGCCTGCAACCAAAACCCATGATTTAATTCACCAACTAAATCAAAATAGTTAAGCTTAAATGATGAAATTTGTTTAAAACCAACTAATCTTATACGTGATAAACTGGACAGTTTTGTGGTTCCATCCCTCTCGCGTTACCTTTGATTATACTCCCTGACCCGTGCCTTCTTTGTATTCACTGATTTCACATGACTTTCGCTCCTTTAATTTTTACGTTGGTCACCATTGCAAACCGCTGTGCCCAAATTCCATACCGCACCTTCATTCTGACCTCCCTGACACTGATCTAGCACCATCCCACTGTTCGACCAAGCCTCCTCCGTGTTCGACTCCAACCGTACCCCATACGGTGGTCCCATCCACCTCCAAAAGCTCTCGACCTGCCTCCCCTTTGTGAATGAATTCCGATCATCCTACTCCCCCAACAACGATCACCACCAGTCAAGTCACCGACCTCACTCTCCTTCACGATGTAGTAACTGAACCATTAGTGAATTGATTTGAGGATGAGTCGGAAATTTAAGAGAAAGAACAGAAATATTAGATCGTTCATTTAAGTGGCGGCTTTGTTAATTGTTGACCTCACGAATAATTTTGACGCAGGATAAGGGTTTGTGTGGATATATATAGTGAAGGGTGGGATGGGTTTTTATTATTATTATATTTTTAACAAAACTTCACGCTGAAGTAGTTGATAAAAACCACTACAAACGATTTCTGTCTTCTGATGAAAAAACTAATCTTAGTGTAAAAAAATATTCCAGACCCAATGTGACAAGTTTCGTCGAATTCCGACTTCGTTTGAAAAAATTTCCTTTATGAAACCAGAAATAAATACGCGTTTAATTTTTCCACGATCATTAAATAAATCAAATTAACTTGAAACTTTGAAATCCTACAATAAATAATCAATACGAACCCAACGGCACCAGTTTTGTCGCATTCTGAGACTGTTTTCCCAGTAGGCTATTTTTATCGCACACCGCAAATGCCATTTTGGACACCATTTTACCCGGTCTTCAAAAATAACAAACTATATACCTATCCTGACTCTAATCGACGATACGAACTCAACGGAATTGGTTTCGTGGCTTAATTCGATCATCTGCTCAAGTTACACTCAAATATCTTTCTATTAAATTAAATAAATTTAAATACGCGCTATAGAAAATAACTGGGCGTTTACGGCTACCGTGGCCACATACGACATCGGTTTGCCACGCCATTCAACATCGTACAATAATTTAACGTTACGGTCCTAATGAAACTGGTTTCGTCGAAAATGGTGTCCGTTTGCAAAATGGCTATTTTAAAGGCCTATATTTTAATAACGATTTCCATAGCGACTATTTCAAAATTTAATTTGGCCATAACTAACAAACTATAACACGAAATATGAATTTTTCTCTTTCATACGAAAATTATCATGAATACGATTCCAACGTTTCTCGTTTCATAGAAATCCGACGTATATCAGATCCTGTATTCTCAGTTAAAGTTCAAAACCAAATATTACGAACTGTTGCGCCATTTCGAGCTCGTTTTGTATTATAAATAAAATAAATGTTTTAACTTCGTTTTAAATAACGAATTAAATAATAAAAACCATTAGTACTCCAATATATAATATTTAAAATAATAAATTAAATTAAATATTAGGCTATCAAAATACGGGACGTTATAGCATAAAACAAACAGTGCAATGCTAAAGAAGAAAAATGAGGCTATTATAAGACCCAGGTTCCATCACACAATGCAACGCAAGCTGGTGGATAGGGTTTTACCTTATAATAGCCAAATATGCTTGGTACGTTTAAAACCAATCATTTGATACTATTATAAGTGTATAGTGTATAAAACAACTTTAAATATAAATGTATCAATCATAGACGGCATGGGTACCACATATCATGTCTCCATACTAGGCCCTACAAATAAAATCGAAATGTCACATTTTGGGAATTGGATTTCCGTTATGAGTCGAGGCAAGGGATATAGTCCTTTCCGCTTCGAGACACTATAGCAGATGTCTCAGGACTACATACTCTAGGTAACCCTAGATCGGTTGGGCCGGTCCACACATACGTTAGTGGATTGGCAATTTTTGAACACACGTTTCCCGGTCCTATCGAACCTATCCATTGGCCCCGTAGTAACCGATATAACCGAAGCGCCTCGCATTCCAACAAACACAGAGATAAAAATAATATAAATGTTAGGGCTTGTAAAACACTGACACCACCCATAGCTAGAAAGAAACGTCGTGTTCTCCCAATGGTCCTTATCCCGTTTTTGACTCATACAAGCTCGCGAATTAACACTATACACAAAGCGGCACTATATTAAAGCTATGCTTTGATCATCAACCACAAGACTTTGCTTTTCAACAAAAGCCTTGATCCATGCAACTCAGCATGCCACATTGTCAATCCACACGGTACCAACTGATTTCCACTAATATATAACCTCTAAGCTCATACGTCTCAGAGAAGGGTGTTAAGCAAGAGAATAAATTCTCCGCCACCAATAGATATATATTTAGCGGAGATCAATTAATACAGTATAAAGGAATACAACGTCAGACATACCATCCAATTACATGTCCGTTTTGGGTCTGAACGAAACCGGAGGCACCTTATTCCTCGTCCAATATGTCTAGTACAGGAGAGAGGCCCTCACATATTCGTCGGTCTCCAAGTACGTCTGGACGATCACCAACTTATTCCCTCATCTTGGGTGTGTAGCCCAATCAAGATCATCAGGAATCATCCAAACGATGTGAAGACCTCCGGTCTTCAACCACCGTCTTCATCATCGACTTATCGTCGAATCAATTATTTAGAATGGGTATAAACCCGGCCTTTCCGAATAACTCGCGTATATTATGAACAAGTGCTACACAAACACAACATACGCCTCATTCCAATCCAGAATATTCTTTTATTCAAATATTCACATTCTTAGGGAAAGGTTTCCATTAATTTTATCAAAGATAAATTCTTTAAAATTTATTCTTTAATCTTCCTTTGAATATCAATTCAAACCATATAATGGTTTATCCAAACTAGTAGGGATTGGCGCATCTTACCGAAGTAATCATTTGTTTAATTTCCCATTCTCAACCTATTCATCCCATAGAGCAAAACTGGTAGTACTCCATATCTAACACCACTGTGTTATCGGTAAATACTAATTACCATTTCACGTTCAAATCTATTTAAAGATTTAACTATCGCTTGGAGCAAAACTGGTGATACTCCATTCTCCATCATCTTCCCAAATTTGATAACTTAAATTGTCATATTCACATTCCAATCTAATTAAAGATTCATTAAAACTCCACTTGGTTTTAATCATCCCAAAAATAAATATTAATGATTATTCAAGTTTCTGGAAATAAATCCTGCCTTTAACTAGGTTAAAGAATGAATGTCATTTAAAACACAGTTCACGATAAACCCAAAACCACATTCCATTAATTTTGGAATCTTCACGGAAAACAGATCAATATATATATAATCGATATAAACTTCCGTATCCAACCAATAATATAAATGAAATAACGGCAAAGCCTTTTAAATTCCATATATAGTAACGGTCTTCCTCCACAGAAGCTCACTTCGAGTATTACCAAATCGAATTCCATTCCATTCCAATTAATTAATTGGTAAACTCTCTCTAAATCTTAATTAAAAGATTTATTCTTTTCTCACGGGGTTTAAGAACGGTGTTATTTAAGACACCATTCCATCAACCTCTAACCATAAACTAGTAAGAGAACAATTCCCTTAGTATTAATCCAGAAAGGCGAAACCAACATCAGATCAATACCCAGGAAACCATTCAACTTAGCTAATCCCCAGTTAGTTTCTAAATTTCACCCGTGGTTTAAGAACAGTGCTATTTAAGACACCATTCACGACAAACCCAAAATCTCATTTCATTGTTAATCGTGTTAAAGAACAAGTGTTATTTAGAATACCACTCACGATAAACCCAAAAACCAATTTCAATTCTAATTAAATATTAATTAATTGGTAAACTTCATTAAATCTTAATAAAAAGATTTAATCTTTTCTCTACTGGGTTTAAGAACAGTTTTAATAAAGACATCATTCACGACAAACCCAAAAATCAATTCGACATTAAATACAAGGCTCTGAATAGAAATTATATCGGCTTATATTCAATATCAAATTCTGAAACTAACGGATATCGTATTGGGAATAATGATATCTGTATCTTCCAAATTCCTCCACAATATCTGTATAATCACGGAAACCAATACCGAAATATTCCAAAGATAATTTCGATTCAAATGCGTTCCAATTTATTTATTGGAAAATTCTGGTTTTATTAAAACCATTTCAATCCAATTTATTTATTTAAAAATATTGGATTATCATTTCTAGTTACTAACAAGTTCACTTTGATAAAAAAAATATTTTTATCTTTTCAAATATGGGATTTTTCATCCCAATTCTTTCCAAATCATTTATTATGATTTTACACAAATTATTAATGTTTTCAATAATTTTATCAAGGCTCGTTCGGTCGATTTCCATAAACGTCATCGAACTGCACTTACAACGACCTTTTCCAAATTTGATTTGGACATAATTCCAAATCCAATCATTAGATTTCAAATCTCTTATATTCGTTTGAAAGCTCTTTTCGATACGAATCCAACGGTTCTGGATTTAAGAGAATCCGACGACCGGATCTCCCGTAACGTCAATTCGAAGTCAATGGTCGACATTCACGAACGGTCGCTGGGCGGCACGTTCTATTCAGGCCATTAAATATACATATAATATATAATATATATATTTAGTTGATTTCTATTTAAAACGTATTTTATAAATCATTTTATATTCGATTCCTACTTTCACTTCAATTTTAAATCAAAATTGAATATTCTTTATCATTACTATATAAATGATATTGTCAAAATGTTTGATTTTGAAATCATTTTTTTTCGATATTCATTATAAAAATGAATAAAATAGATATAAATATCGTTCGCGTCAAAATGGCGCATATCTAATCAACACAGCTTTATAAATTCGTGTCCATCCTAAATCGGACATCAAAATCATGTTTTGATCTTTTTAAACAATATTATTTCAAAAATTTCATGTCCATCCAAAATCGGACATCAAAATCAGAATTTAATCCTTTACTAAATATTATTTCAAAATATTCCTTATTTTAAAATATTCTTGATTTTAAAATATTCTTCTATTTCTGAATTGGAATCAGACACAGTAAATTACCATATAATGTGATTTATATCGATTTCATACAACACATGTATATAACAGTAATGATAAACAATTAACCATCATCCAGAGTGTACTTTACAACTGTATAAGCATTAAATAAAAATACTTAATGCTCATCACAGCCTGTCAACCTATCGAATTACATACCACCAAATAATTGGGATTAGTGTACGTCCAATATCATCCCAATACTCGTGTGGGGTTTCAAATCAACAAACACATATTTTATTTGTGTAGTTGGGCGATGTGTAAAATTTATCGTCCAAATCCATATCAGTCGAATGGGTGTACATAAACAAATCATTTGATTTGTAAATGAATATTTATTTTATTCATATACACGTTAAAAATTATATTTTTCACTATAAGATATTTATTTCAACACATGAATATTTTATTTCCATTCCACATCACAATCAAAAACAATTTTCACACCACAATACAATCAAACAAGTCGCCCATGGTCTGTGGACGACGGTTTCGGGTGCTGCTAAGCACCGTCTGCATCCTAGTATATATTTAACTAGAAAACAAAATTTAAAGTGAGAAGTTCTCACCTAGAAGCTAAACCAAACGTCGTGACTCTTCATATGTAGGAAATCTTTGCCATTTTTCCAACGAGATCTGATTCACGCGGTATGCATTAAAAATCACATTTTTACCTCAATGTTTATGTTATAAAGATCACGTTTTTATTCTGCTATTCATATAATAAGAATCATATTTTTACTTTGCTTTCATGATAATAAAAATCTCATTTCTTATATGTTAGTCATATAAATAAAAATCACATCTTTATATGTAAAATCATATTTTTTTTCACAATGCTACTACATAAATAAAGATCATATTTTTATAGCGCTATTCTATATATAAAAATCACATTTTTATATATCAGTTTTCTATACAAAAATTGCATTTTTTATAGATCGGCTTTCTTTCTAAAAATCATATTTTTATATCTATGTTTATATTTTTAAAACTGAAAATAAAACAATGCTAATTCATTTTTAAAAATCCACTTTTAAAATGATGTTATTTCTTTCAAAAATTACATCTTTAAATCATATATATTTATATAAAAATTAAGTTTTTAAAACTATCATATTTATAAATTTAAAACAAAGTGATTATATATGTAAAACTGATTATATTAAATAAATAAATAAAAGTAAATAAACAAAAAAGCTTATTGGTGAAAGTGGGGTGAGGGAGTTGCGGTGCAGCGCCTGTAGCGGCGACAGGGGGTGTTGACAGTCGGGGATGGCTCATGGGTGGTCGGCGACAGCCTGGTGGTGGAATAAGGGGTGGAGGCTCGGTTTCGTGAAGGATTTGGGGTCTTGGTCTTCGAGTGAAGCATCCTGGAGAGGAGAGGGAGGAAGAGGAGGTTGTGGCGGCCTTCTGGGGTGGCGGAGCATTGCCATGCGGCGGCCTTGCTAGGTGCGACGGCGTGATTTAGGGGGGAGGCTGGTTTACGGGTTTTCAGTTTAGAAAAGGGGGCGTGATTTTGTCTGGGAGGTAATTTAGGGTTTACACCCTTTTATACATATTTTATTTATTTAATTTTTTACTTCTCAAAAAGTTTCTTTTCATTTGAACTCCAAATCGAACCCACCGACTGTCGCCCCTACTGAAATACCCCCATTTCGGACACAATGTGATATGTCCCGAAAGCCAATTCGGCTGTTACGATTAGTTTTCATTTAAATTAAAATATAAGATCAATATATATTGAATTTGAACACATATATTAATTTACCGGGGTCACATACTGACTCCAAAAATTCGTGAAAAATAAATCTGGCTACGTTTTAATGATACGGTCCTAACAAAACTAATTTCGTCGAATTTGGAGACCGTTTGAAAAATGACCATTTTCCAATCGATTAAATTCAACTGAAATTGATCAAACACGTTTAAGTACGCCACGCTGACATATTAATTTCAAAAATTATGAAAATTGGAATTTAGCAATAATTTGACATTTCGGATCCAACAAAAGTAGTTTCATCGAAAACGGAGGTCGTTTGCAAAATGGCTATTTTTAAGGGCTTTATATACATTAAAAATATATATAAATTCCACAGCGACTATTCTGAAATTTAAACTGGGCATAACTTTTAATTTTCAAAGTAAAATCTCAATTTCTTACCTTTGTTAGAAAGATATAGTTAATCAGATTCAAATATTTCTTGTTTCGTCCAATTCTGACTTATATTGAATTATATATATTCGAGTGAAGTTTAAAATCGAATTTTCAAACTACCACGCCATTTCAAGCTCGTTTTATAATTAAAATAAATTTATATGTTCTAACTTCGTCAAAAATAAATTTTTAGTCGTTATTATTTAAAATAAATCATTTTAAATATTCAAAATCCATTAAAATCGCTAAAATAAAAAATTTAAATTGGTTCTGATTTTCCGGGTTGTTACAATCTCCCCCACTTAAAATCTATTCGTCCTCGAAAAGGAACGGAGCTGAAAGTTGTTTAACTAACCAACTCAACTTCCATTATTTTCATTATGGCTTAAGTTCTTCAACTTTTCAGTTTCTAAGAACTTTTCAAAATTTTCAAAAATTTGGCTAACACCCTAAATTTTCGAAAAATTTCGCCATAACCTCCTTTGTACGGGGATTATCGGGAAAATCCCCAAACCGCCACACATGCCCGCTCATCTCAAAAAGAAAAAGAAAAAGCCAAGCGGCTAGCCAATCGGCTCATAAAATCATCCAAACCCAATAAATTAGTAAACATGTACCTATTTGTCGGGCATACAATTTTATTGCTCTTCTTTAGCCTCCTTGCTATGACCTGTTCACACATATATATGTACATGTATGCAATTTCAAACAATTTTCAATTCATTTCAATATTTGATACAACTTGGCTAAATTTAACTTTCATGTACATATTGGATTCAACAATTGTATTTGTCAAACTAATAATCAAACAACACAACCAACAATCAATTAGTTGGTTAGCTTTTCAAACATATACTTTGTTATATGTAGTCAAAAATCATATTTTTGATGCCAAATCACAACAATAATCCCTATCTAGTTTTGGTTCTCACACCAGTCAATAGGAAATATATAGATATCCCACTTTCGAAACTCGAACATAAACTACTAATGTTGCACAGTCATCAGTCGAATCATCCCCGGGCGACTAGAGTGTGATTCTATATCTATCCAGTATATTTAAGACTTCGAATATATGTTCATGATGCGTATATGCAAAATCTTTTTATAGTTGATTGTCCAAATTCAATATAAAATAAATATCCAAATACGTATAATAAGGTTTAAATTTTCAAAACAAAATGTGTTTTCATTTTAATTTGAAAAATAACACTCTTCAGACTCATTCTAGGATACTACTGATCCTATCTCTAGCGAGTCATTCCCATCGGATATTACTAAACTAATCTGCGATGAATTCTTTCGTTCGGTTCTAACGTGTCTTGTTGTCGAGCTCTGCGAACCAAAACTCTGATACCAACTAAAACGACCCAAACTTCGCCGGTCTCCGAAGAGAAGAGAAAGAACGGATTGTAATGAGAACATGACACATCGGAACGCAAACAGGAGAACATTTCATTGCTTATTACAACAATGGCATCAGAGTACAAGAATATAACATAGTATAAATGAATAATATACATTTGACAAATATTAGAGATTTAATTTATAAAGCAGCGGAAAATAATACATAACACAACTGAAAGGAATACACGGATACATAGCTTTCCGAGTATAATTCCAGCTGTAAACCAGGATCCTGTAAGAAAAAATCTGCAAAACTAAAACTACTAGCATCCTGTGTGGAAAATAAGGGCACCTAAAGTTTAGGTTAAAACAATAAACTCCAGGTCGGTCATGTGACTGGTGTGAGAACTAAAACAGTTATTTAAAACTTTACTTTAGAAATAAAGTAAATCAAGGGACCACGCCGTATAACACGGAATGGGTTTCCTCCTAAGAATACCAATGCATAAAACAAACAGCGCAATGCTAAAGAAGAAAAATGAAGCTATTATAAGACCCAGGTCCCATCACACATTGCAACGCAAGCCGGAGGATAGGGTTTTCCCTTATAATAGCCAAATATGCTTGGTACGTTTAAAACAAATCATTTGATACTATTATAAGTGTATAGTGTATAAAATAACTTCAAATATAAATGTATCAATCATAGACGGCATGGGAACCATATATCATGTCGCCATACTAGGCTCTACAAATAAAACCGAAATGTCACATACTAGAAATTGGATTTGCGTCATGAGTCGAGGCAAGGGATATAATCCTTTCCACTTCGAGACACTCTAGCAGATGTCTCAGGACTACACACTCTGGTTAACCCTGGATCGGTTGGTGTGGTCCACACATACGTTAGTGGATTGGTAATTCCTGAACACATGTTTTCCGGTCCTATCGGACCTATCCATCGGCTCCGTAGTAACCGATATATCTGAGGCACCTCGCATTCCAACAACCACATAGGTAAAAATAATATAAATGTCAGGGCTTGCAAAACGCTGACACCGCCTATAGCTAGAAAGAAACGTCATGTTCTCCCAACGGTCCTTATCCCGTTTTTGACTCGTACCGAGGTGTGAGGCTCGCGAATTAACGCAATACACAAAGTGGTGCTATATTAAAGCTATGCTTTGATTATCAACCACAAGACTTTGCCTTTCAACAAAAGCCTTGATCCATGCAACTCAGCATGCCACATTGTCAGTCCATATTGTACCAACTGATTTCCACCAATATATAACCTCTAAGCTTATACGTCTCAGAGAAGGCTGTTAAGCAAGAGAATAAATTCTCCGCCACCAACGGATATATATTTAGCAGAGATCAATTAATACAGTATAAAGGAATACAACGTCAGATGTACCATCTATTTACAAGTCTGTTCTGGGTCTGAACGAAACCGGAGGCACCTTATTCCTCGTCCCATATGTCCAATATAGGAGAGAGGCCCTCGCATGTCCGTCGATCACCAAGTACGTCTAGACGATCACCAACTTATTCCCTCATCTTGGGTGTACAACTCAATCAAGATCATCAAGAATCATCCAAACGATGTCAAGACCTCCGGTCTTCAACCACCGTCTTCATCGTCGACTTATCGTCGAATCAATTATTCAGAATGGGTATAAATCCGGCCTTTCTGAACAACTCGAGTACATTATAAACAAGTAATACACAAACACAACATACGCCTCATTCCAATCCAGCATATTCTTTTATTCAAATATTCACATTCTTAAGGAAAGGTTCCCACTAATTTTATCAAAGATAAATTCTTTAATCTTCCTTTGAATATCAATTCAAACCATATTAAGGTTTATCCAAACTAGTAGGGATTAGCGCACCTTACCGAAGTAATCATTTGTTTAATTCCCCAATCCCAACCTATTCATCCCATGGAGCAAAACTGGTAGTACTCCATATCTAACACCACTGTGTTATCGGTAAATATTAATTACCATTTCACGTTCAAATCTATTTAAAGATTTAACAATCGCTTATAGCAAAACTGGTGATACTCCATTCTTGATCATTTCCCAAATTTGATAACTTAAATTATCATACTCACGTTCCAATCTAATTAAAGATTCATTAAAACTCCACTTGGTTTTAGTCTTCCCAAAAATCAGTATTAATGATTATTCAAGTTTCTGGAAATAAATCCTGCCTTTAACTGGGTTAAAGAACGAATGTCATTAAAAACACAGTTCACAATAAACCCAAAACCACATTCCATTAATTATGGAATCTTCACGGAAAACATATCAATATATATATATATATAATCGATATAAAATTCCATATCCAACTAATAATATTAATGCAATAACGGCAAAGCCTTTTAAATTCCATATATAGTAACGGTCTTCCTCCACAGAAGCTCACTTCGATTTTTACCAAATCGAATTCCATTCCATTCCAATTAGATATTAATTAATTGGTAAACTTTCACTAAATCTTAATTAAAAGATTTATCACGGGTTTAAGAACAGTGTTATTTAAGATACCATTCCATCAGCCTCTAACCGTAAACTAGTAAAAGAACAATTCCCTAAGTATTAATCCTGAAGGCCGAAACCAACATCAGATCAATACCCAGGAAACCATTCAACTTAGCTAATCTCCAGTTAGTTTCCAAATTTCACCCGGTGTTTAAGAACAGTGTTATTTAAGACACCATTCACGACAAACCCAAAATCTCATTTCATTGTTAATCAGGTTAAAGAACAAGTGTTATTTAAGACACCGTTCACGATAAACCCAAAAACCAATTTCAATTCAATTCCAATTAAATATTAATTAATTGGTAAACTCCATTAAATCTTAGTAGAAAGATTTAATCTTTTCTCTACTGGGTTTAAGAACAGTGCTAATAAAGACACCATTCACGACAAACCCAAAAACAAATTCGATATTAAATACAAGGCTCTGAATAGAAATTATATCGGCTTATATTCAATATCAAATTCTGAAACTAACGGATATCGTATTGGGAATAACGATATCTGTATCCTCCAAATTCCTCCACAATACCCATATAATCACGGAAACCAATACCAAAATATTCCAAAGATAATTTCGATTCAAATGCATTCCAATTTATTTATTGGAAAATTCTGGTTTTATTAAAACCATTTCAATCCAATTTATTTATCTAAGAATATTGGATTATCATTTCTAGTTACTAACTAGTTCACTTTGATAAAAATATATTTTTATCTTTTCAAATATGGGATTTTTTATCCCAATTCTTTCAAAATCATTTATTATGATTTTACACAAATTATTAATGTTTTTAATAATTTTATCAAGGCCCGTTTAGTCGATTTCCATAAACGGTCATCGAACTGCACTAACAGTGACATTTTCCATATTTGATTTGGACATAATTCCAAATCCAATCATTAGATTTCAAATCTCTTATATTTGTTGGAAAGCTCTTTTCGATACGAACCCAACGGTTTCGGATTTAGGAGAATCCGACGGTCAGATCTCCCGTAACGTCAATTCGAAGTCAATGGTCGACATTCGCGAGCAGTCGCTGCGCGGCACGTTCTATTCAGGCCATTAAATATATATATATAATATATATATATAGTTGATTTCTATTTAAAACGTATTTTATAAATCGTTTTAAATTCGATTCCTACTTTCACTTCAATTTTAAATCAAAGTTGAATATTCTTTATCATTACTATATAAATGATATTATTTTCTAAATGTTTGATTTTGAAATCATTTCCTTTTTGATATTCACTATAAAAATGAATAAAATCAATATAAATATCGTTTGCGATAAAATGGCGCATGTCTAATCAACACGGCTTTATATATCCGTGTCCATCCTAAATCGGACATCAAAATCATGTTTTGACCTTTTTAAACAATATTATTTCAAAAATTTCGTGTCCATCCAAAATCGGACATCAAAATCAGATTTTAATCCTTTACTAAATATTATTTCAAAATATTCCTTATTTTAAAATATTCTTTATTTTAAAATATTCTTCTATTTCTGAATTGGAATCAGACACAGTAAATTACCATATAATGTGATTTATATGGATTTCATACAACACATGTATATAACAGTAATGATAAACAATCAACCATCATCCAGAGTGCACTTTACACTGTATAAGCATTAAATAAAAATACTTAACGCCAATCATAGCCTGTCAACCTATCGATTGACATACCACTAAATAATTGGGATTAGTGTACGTCCAATATCATCCCAATACCCATGTGGGGTTTCAAATCAAGAAACACACATTTTATTTGTCCAGTTGGACGATGTGTAAAATTTATCGTCCAAATCCATATCAGTCGAATGGGTGTACATAAACAAATCATTTGATTTGTAAATGAATATTTATTTTATTCATATACACGTTAAAAATTATATTTTTCACTATAAGATATTTATTTCAACACATGAATATTTTATTTCCATTCCATATCACAATCACAAACAATTTTCACACCACAATACAATCAAACAAGTCGCCCATGGTCTGTGGACGACGGTATCGGGTGCTGCTAGGCACCGTCTGCACCCTAGTATATATTTAACTAGAAAAAAAATTTAAAGTGAGAAGTTCTCACCTAGAAGCTAAACCAAACGCCGTGACTCTTCATATGTAGGAAATCTTTTCCGTTTTCCAACGAGATCTGTTTCACGCAGTATATGTTAACTGATCTGTTGAGCGGTATATAAATTTCAGATCGACGCGTTATCTGACGTGGTCGATAGGGATTTATAAACGCTTGGATAGAGAATTTCGGCACAGTATGTTTTGAAAAGGGGTAAATAAAATAATTTTACCCAAAATCTATTTTGATATAAAAGGAATATATATCTTGTGATTATTAAAATATATAGGAGTGTGATCATTATTATAATCGAATAAGATCATACTTGAGTTGGATATGTAAATAACCAATCAAAATACACGTAAGTATAAAATACAAATCATATGAACTAAATCTGAATTTAAATCAAATTTTGAATTTAAAACTATGGAAAAGGTTTGTAAATGAAATTGGATTTAATATATGGAATTTTAAATCCTGGGAATTCAGAAATATTTTTTCAAGCATTTTGAAAGGATATTTTGCTGTAATTTCAAAATGAAGTGTTTAAAATGAGTTATTGAAAGTAATATAGTGTTGAAATCACTTAGATTGCTGGAAAATAATTCCGATGATGATCGTGACATCATCGGTGTTCATTTTCGAGTTGCTAAGTGACGGATTACTACCAAGATTTTATTTTCGATGGTTTGAGGAACAAGTTGTTCAAAAATTCAAATGTTTTGAATTATATATGATTTCAAACTGATTTGAAATAAATCCCAGGAATTTGAATTCTAAAATAAAAATTTAACTTATAAAGTTAAATAAATTAAATAGTGAAAGGTGAATAAATAAATTAGAGTTTAACTTAATCTGAGTTGAATAAAAATTGGGTTATATAAGAGATAATCCGGAATGGAATTGGATTATTGTGTTAGAATGTGAAATTGAGTTTAGAATGGGAGGTTGAAATGGAATTCGATTTGGATATAAGCAAATGACTTGATTTGAAGATAAGTTGATTAGTGATAAATTGGAGTTTACTCACACCAGTCCCATGACTGACCCAGAGTTTATTTTGTTTGTGTTTTCCCTAAAATCTTGGGTGCCTAAATTTGTACGGGCAGTCAACTGTTTTAGGATTTTACATATTCACTTGGAGGAGCTCAAAGCAGGAAGCTTCACCATTAATTATTTAGAGATTATTTCTGCCGTGATGTATATGACTTATACTATGATATGGTATGTATATACAAATTCAGATTTGTATTTCAAGATTTTATTATATAATATATTTTATTCGTTTCGCTATGAGATTCGTGTTTACTCTTAATCTATTCAGTTGTATTCTTCTTACTCTTCTGTTCTATTAGTTCTATTTTTCCTATCTCATCCTCTAAATTCTTTCTATTAAAGATCTGTATTTTCGTGCACTTTGGGTTGAATGTGTAGAATACTAGTCAGCTCAAATTGGTATGGATTTACGGGCCTCTACAGTTGTAACGGCCCGTAAATCCGTACCAATTTGAGCTGACTAATATCCTACACATTCAACTCAAAGTGCACGAAATTTCATATCATTAATAGAAAGAAATTAGAGGATAAGATAGAAAAGATAGAACTAATAGAACAGAAGAGTAAGAATAATACAACTGAACAGAATCAGAGTAAATACGAAACTCATAGCAGAACGAATAAAATATATTATATAACAAAACTTTGAAATACAAAACTGTATTTGTATTTACATACCATATCATAGTATAAGTCATATATAGCACATCGGAAATAATCTCTAAATAACTAATGGTGAAGCTTCCTGCTTTGAGCTTCTCCAAGTGAATCTGTAAAATCGTGAAATACTTGACTGCCCGTACAAATTTGGGCACCCAAGAATTTAGGGAAAGCAAAACAAAATAAACTCTGGGTCAGTCATGGGACTGGTGTGAGTAAACTCCAACCATACTGTTTAACTTTGAAAATCCTTTTAAAAGAAAGGATAATAGTAAGACCAGCCCACACATAGACATGGACGGTTTTTACCTTACTATAACCCGAAACATTTTGATATCAAAATCCAGTGATATTATGATAATGTCTAAACAAATAAATATCCAAGTAGCAGAACGCTTGCATCTCACGCTCCACATATATATAGTATAAAAACAAAAATCGCAGGGCACTTATTGGGGATTCGAATCCAACATACAAGGTATGGGAGCACCTTCCGATCAGTGTACTCTAGAGGGTATACACTGGGGTTCAACAAGAACGTCTTGCGACCCGGCCTCACATGACCGTCCACTCATTTAGCTTGAGTGCAGCGAATGCCAGCCACGGTTGTTTTCCATCCAACTGTAATCAGAACATATATAATCGAAAAGAATAATAAATACGAATTTTCTCCAGATCGGTGATAGTACACCCTGCTTGGGTATGACCCAACTAGCCATGCTGCCCTGCCCGATTTCTGTCATATCCCGACTGTGAGGCTAGAGGCTACGTCTGTCTTCAGAACATCTGATCACCATTAACTTTGAATGCCACATCGTCAAACCCGTCAATTCACTAATCGATTCCCAAAAATATCACGGGTATAAAAAGCTAAGAGGAACGAATTCCTCCGCCACCAGACGTAATACCTTTAAGAGATCAACTGTACGTGAGTTGTTAGGTATACTCTGTCAGACACTCGTCCATACAAGTTGTCCTGGGACTAAACAAACAAAAAACACCATTCTGGAACAGGACGACCCTTGCATTTCACTCCATCTTCAATTATCTTCAGCATAACCTAATTCGCAACGCTTATGCCCATACGGAGTGGTTTTCAGATAATAAATCCAACCGGTCTCTCCATATTGACAACGATGGTCAAAACACTTCGATAGTCGGTTATTTAACCATCGAAGTAAAAACAAACATCCATTCTAATGTATAACTAAACATCAAACAATCACTGGCCCATTTTATTTTAAACATTAATTCTCCAGTATCCTATATCTTCCTAGATATTTCTTAAACCCCGTTTTAGCCTTTCCACACTTCTTGGAAAACATTCCCAGTTAGTATAAAACCCTAATTCTTTCATGTTCCAGAAAATATACGTTATTTATGTTCGAAACATCTCCATTATGTTCACACTCTTAATTTTCTAAACTTGGATAATATACTCTATCTACATTGGAAAAATATTTCCAATTTTATTATAAACATTTTAATCTGCCAAACGTTCACTTTTAAAACATTATTCACTTTTAAATGTGAATATCATCCCTATTATGTAAATCTGAACACCTTTATCGAATTACTCTTTATTCAAGTAATAAATACTCTTATCTTGTTTACCGAAATCTCTTTCATAATTTTATATTCCTATTCCACTTTATAAACTATGTGGCTTAGTCAACTTCTTGCTAAATCAATATCAAGTTTATAACTAAATATTGATTACATATCCTATTATAATTTATTGGTTTAAAACTAAATATTAATTACCTTTCAGATTATAATTCCTACTTATTTACTTTAATGCATTCGACATCGTCGAATTATAGTTCCAATTCCTAATAGTGTTATTTAGTTCTAATCATATTCCAAACATCGAAATGATGTCATCATTTTTTGAAAACGATTTCTCCAATTTCTCTTTCTAAACTCATTCTTATATTTCTTTGGACAAACATCGTTACTTATTACTTTAGAATAAGTGGATTTCAAAGCAAACTATTTTCATTCCCTAGGGAACAGTGCTATATATAAAAATCATGCTTAAGCTTGGTCAACAACGTTAATTTATCGTTATAGTTTAAAAACTTATCATACACCGTAATATTCCCCTTTATAACTAATCTCGACATAACAGTCATGCTCAAGTCTAGTCGACAACGTTATGTTATCGTTATAGTTCAAAGACTTGCAATATGCTACTATATTCCACTTTATAACTAATCTCGACATCTCTCTCCGTTACCAACCAATACCATCCCCTGATAATAAGTTAGGGTATTTTATTTACCTCTCAGACCTTGATCGACAACGTTCTTATCTTAGAACAGATATAAATTCGTAACTCAAACTCGCATTACTTCTAATATTAATGAAATTGTATTTCTTGTTCTATTTTACAATATAGTTTTATAACGCCATATACCTACTTTGAAATCTCTGTTGTTTGTGGCTATTTATATTAAATATTAACCCCTCACTTCAATCTCGTTATACAACTCCGTTTTTAACTCCTTTACACAAAACTCTTTAACACTCTTTGTCTTTTGACAATTCTCTTTTCATTTGGATTATTTAATTCAAGTAGAACAACTCATTATAAACTTAATACCATTTTAAATGAATCCCATTTGAGAAACAATAATTGACTAATAATTATTCATCTCTGAAGTAAACAGTTTACTTCATTATTAATCTAAAATAGATTAATCGCTTACCATAGCTAATTATATTAGTTCAACAATTATCTAAGCTCCATTAAAAGGGTAGTTAATAATTAAGAAAATCTTATTAATTTAAACAATTAATTTCTAAGCTATTACCATTAGATTAATTTAAGACTTATTTAATCTAATAATCATTTTCCAATAAACCAGTTGATTTAGTTCACTTCAACCATCAGTTAATTCGTTAACTGATTCTAATTACTTCACTTCATTAGATTAATATAATAAATCTAATAATATTTCTTAACCGTTTACCCTAAAATAATTATTCAAATTATTACTTGTAGGATAATTACAGCTTTGTAACTTATTTAAATATCAAATAATCGTTTATAAACGAACTATAAAATACCAGTTTATAATAGAACTTCTATTATAGTTTAAACTTCGCTTTAATTATAAAAAATATAATTTTTATAACTAACTTCGTTGATTTTCCTGACAGCTAATCATCTTCTTAACAAAAATGTGGGTTTATGGTCGACCGCTGCCACTTCCTTAATCGATCTCATTTATTGATTAAATCAAAACAAATGTTGAATTTCCATTCAACATCAATATCTACACAGGGTTTAAATGTCATTTGGGTTCAAACAGTGCATAGGTAAATAATATAAAACAAACAATACATATAAATATTGAGGAATCCAGTTGGATTCCTACAATCGGTTTCCTACACCCACAGATGTTAGTCCATACAATTAACACTAATTCCATACTATGGAATATTATAATCGATCAGAATCCAGTCAGTGATGTGCATATATGCAACGACATATGTTATTCAACCAATTTTATCGTAATCTACCTAAATGACCATCACACAGCATTCAAGCAATATTAAAATATAATTATAATATTTTAAAATAGATCAGAGTTAGTGAATTTACGCACCTTTGCACGTTAACCATTAAATAATGATTTGCGTCAGTCGATTAAACCAGGTGTTCAATTCTGCCATAAATTCAATGTGCTTCAAATTGCTCCAAACCGACTTCATAGTGTCGCCAGCTCCGGTGCGATTCCAAAGTGACAGATCTCTCGTTAAACCTCGTCGCTAGCCCATCCACAAATAATCCGCATCCCACATGAAAGCTCACGCCCGACCCAAAACTAAATAGTACTTCATGTATTTTTTCCTCTTTTCAACATACAGACAACTACACCCACTACTCTGCCAAACCGTTTTTCCGTCCTCCCCAAAATGCACCGTCTTCTACAATGCTAACTCCCATTTACTTCCCCACGTGCCCCCGCTTTTGTTTTAACGCCAGCGTGCACCTCTTCTCCTCTCTTTTTTTCTTTTCTCTTATATAATGCAAATCCCAAAGACAAAGCCCAATAGCATTCCACCCATCATATAATCCACTTCGACCTTCCCCCTCCCGTCATGTTTTTCTTCCAGGTCCTTGCTCCTCCTTCCCTTTCTTATATCCATACGGTTTTTGCCTCTTCTCTTTCTTTGCTCAACGGCAACCAATACCGGCCTCCCCAAAATACTCCTCAATGTCTTTCATTCCAAAAAGAAGATACCATTTTAAACACAACTCCAACCAGGTCACAGTTCCCATGCACATGCAATCATCAATACCACTACCCTCCAATATTTCAATTGTCGTGACCACTCTTTACTCCCATCTCTCCTTACACAGACACCAATCCTAACCCACGCAAACACCCACCAACTTCATGAAACACCAACGTCCTTTCCAGCATCTAACTTCTCCAACTCAATGCCTCTCTGTTCACGGCATTTAGTATATCCAATACTGTAATCTCTCTTGTGTGTTTCGAATGGCCATTCACGCGTCTGTCCACCTCCATTCTCTTTTTTGGCTTGTTGAGCCTTGCGTCAGCGATGAGCAAAATAAAACATCAGATTTTGTTTACATCCCACCTTCTCTTCTATGTATCTTGTATGCGCTGAGAACCTAAATGCGCCATGCACGCTCGCGCCTTCCATCTTCAGTCCTTGACCTGAAACTCTTGCGTGCTACTGATGAACGGAAATTAGATCCATGCCAATCTCATGTTACTGCGGCTTACAGCAGCTATTTCGGTGGTCTATAACTCCATGACAGTGAACCCAAGTTCGGCCGACATCCCCTCAGCTTGGCGGCTTCTAGTCGCTCTTCTTTCCATTTGTTTTATCTCACTTTTCATATATACTTGCATGTTAATATGCGACAGTTTTTACTCGCGAAATGTTTTAGTGAAGGTCATTGAAACTTGGTTTTAACATGGAGAAATGGCGAATGGGTTGAATGGCCATTGCGTGAAGCTTAAAATTAAACGCGAGGGGAGAAAAGACTGGAAAATGGGATGTAATCCTTGCCTTGGCGTATGTATTTATATTTAGGCAGAAACCTTAGTCATTAAGTATTAGGGAGTAAATAGGGAGCTATTTTGATGTTGAGTTTCATAGCAGGTTTAGGCTAGCACGTTTATGTAGGTGAATGGGTCTGCTTGTTTTCTTTTAAGTCTGTGTGAATTGGCACCCTAAGTGATCTAGGTTGTACCATTTCCTTGGTGTTGAAAATTTAGCTTACTAGACAGGCATGCAGAACCTATAACTATATATACTTTTTTGTAATGCTTAAGGGTTAAAGCAAGAGGCCAAGATGCGATGGAATGATGTATGTAGTGCGTCAAAGAATAAAGGACAGAAATAAAAATACAGTCGTGTCCAGCGAGGTGTCACGTTCCCAAAAATATAATAATATCGGTAGGTTAATGTGACGGCAAGGAATTTCGCCCGGTCCGAACCAGTCGCTAAACCGATCCAGGCCGTTCGAAACGCCTTATCGTTTGAGAACAGGACAAAACAGAACGCATACAGAAGAACATTTCACTGTATATTACAACAATGCATCAGATTACAAGAATATACAGAGTACAAATGAATATTACACAGAAATATCAGAGATTTAAATTACATTTAAATACATAGCAGCGGAAAATAATACAATACACAACTAGAATGAGATATACGGATACAAAGCTTTCCGGATATCGTTCCAGCTGGAAACCAGGATCCTGTGAATATAAATCTGCAAAACCAAAACTACTAGCTGCCCGTGTCAAAATAAGGGCACCCAGAGTTTAGGTTAAAACAATAAACTCCAGGTCAGTCATGGGACTGGTGTGAGAACTAAAACAGTTATTAATCTTTATTCTCAAAGTTAGGTAAATCAAGGGACCACGCCGTATAACACGGAACGGGTTTCCTCCCAAGAATACCAGTGCATGAAACAAACAGCGCAATGCTAAATAAAGAAAAATGAAGCTGTTATAAGACCCAGGTCCTATCACACAATGCAACGCAAGCCGGGGGATAGGGTTTTCCCTTATAACAGCCAAAGAATGCTTGATACGTTTAAAACAAATCATTTGATACTACTATAAGTGCATAGTGTGTAAAACAACTTCAAATCATAAGTATCAATCATAGACGACATGAGCGTCCCATGCCACTATGTCGCCATGTATAGGTTTACAATCAAAACCGCAAATGTCACGTATTTGAAAATTGGATTTCCTTCTATGAACCGAGGCAAAAGATAGTCCTCTACCGATTCGAGACTGCCTAGCCCGAGTCTCAGGATCAGAACGCATCGACCCTTGGATCGTCAGGGCCGGTCCACCGATGTGGATTAAACTTAAACCCTGGACACTGCGTTTCGCCGCCCTTTGGGGCGTAAGCGAGCCAACGAATGACTCCATCGGACCCGGATCGTCCGATCTAACCGAGGCGCCTCGCAACAGCAACAACCACATAAGTCAAACTCGTCAGGGCGTGTAAAACCACTGACGCCACTTCTAGCTAGGAGGAAACGCAGGCCCTCCCTGAGGTCCGTCTCCCGTTTTTGGTTCATACCGGGTGTGAAACTCGCGAAGTAAACGTTACACAAAGCTACGCCACAAAGGCCGTGCTTTGATCATCACCACAAGACTTTGCTTTTCAACAGAAGCCTCGATCAATTGCCACTTAGGCATGCCACACAGGCAATTCACTCCATGCGTTTGATATCCATCAATATATAACCCCTGAGCTCGTACGTCTCAGAGAAGGGCGTTAAGCAAGAGAATAAATTCTCCGCCGCCAAACAGATATATATTTAATAGAGATCAATCACACGGACTGAAATCCAATGTCAGACACACAGTCCATTTACAAGTCCGTTCTGGGTCTGAACGAAACCGGAGGCACCTAGTACCCCGCATATCCATCGATCTCCAAGTACGTCTGGACGATCACCAACTGTTTCCATCTTCTTGGGTGTACAGCCCAATCAAGATCATCAGTTATCACCCAAACGACGTGAAGACCTCCGGTCTTCGACCATCGTCTTCATCTTCGACTTATCGTCGTATCAGTTATTCAGAATGGGATAAACCCGGTCTTCCCGAATAACTCGCGTATATTTTAAATAAGTGTTACACAAACACAACATACGCCTCATTCCAATTCATCAATCACTAACCGTAAATTAATCAAGAGAATAATTCCCCAAATATTAATCCCGAAGGCCGAAACCAACATCAGATCAATATCCAGAAAACCATTCTGCTTAGCTAACCGACAGTTAGTTTCTGAATTTCACATTCATAGGGAAAGGTTCCCATTAATTTTATCAAAGATAAATTCTTGAATTTATTCTTTAATCTATTTTTGAATATCAATTCAAACTAGTCGGGATTAGCGAACCTTACCGAAGTAATCATTTGTTTTAATTTCCCAATCCCAACCTATTCATCCCATGAAGTAAAACTGGTAATACTTCATATCTAACACCACGGTGTTATCGGTAAATTCAATTACCATTTCACGTTCAAATCTAATTAAAGATTTAACTATCTCCTGGAGCAAAACTGGTGGTACTCCATTTTCGATCTTTTCAATCTAATTAAAGATTCATTAAAACTCCACTTAGTTTTAATCTTCGACTGGGTTAAAGAATCAGTGTCATTTAAAACACGGTTCACGATAAACCCAAAATCACATTCATTAATTATCGGGTTAAAGAACAAGTGTTATTTAAAACACTGTTCACGATAAACCCAAAAATCAATATCGATTCAATTCCAATTAAATGTTATTTAATTGGTACACTTCATTAAATCTAAATAAAAAGATTTAATCTTTTCTCAACTGGGTTCAAGAACAGTGTTAGTGAAGACACCATTCACGACAAACCCAAATCACATTTGATATTCAATACAAGGCTCTGAATAGAAAATATACCGGCTTATATTCAATATCAAATTCTACGACTAACAAATATCGCATTGGAAATAACGATATATATATATATATCTTTCAAATTTCCATAACAACATTTGTACAATCACGAAATCCAACATCGAAATATTCCGAAGACAATTTCGATTCAAATCCACTCCAATGCAATCATTGGAAATTCTGGTTATTTTTAAAACCCTTTTCAAATTCAATTTATTTATTTAAAAATAAATAGAATTATATTTCTAGTTCAAAACTAGTTCATTTCGATAAAAATCTATTTTTATCTTTTCAAATATGGAGTTTTTCATCCCAATTCTTTCTAAATCATTTCTTATGATTTTACACAAATTATTACTATTTTTAATAATTTTATCAAGGCCCGTACAGTCGATTTCCATCAATGGTCATCGAACTGCACTTACAGCGACCTTTTTCAAATTTGATTTGGACATAATTCCAAATCCAACCGTTAGATTTCTAATTTCTAATATTCTTTAGAAAGCTCTTTTCGATACGAACCCAACGGTTCCGGTTTTAGGAGAATCCGACGGTCGGATCTCCCGTAATGCCCGTTTGAAATAAATGGTCGAAATTCGCGAACTGCCGCGGCGCGGCGCGTTCTATTCAGGCCATTATATTATATATATAATATATATATATCGTCGATTTCTATTTAAAACGAATTATATAAATAGTTTTAAATTCGTTTCAAAAGCAATTTCAACTTCCTTTTCAATTCAAATCAAAATTGAATTCTTCTTTATAAATTCGTTTTAAAATTCATTTCTATTCAATTCAAATTTCAATTCAATTTGAATTCATTTCAATTCGTTTTCAATTCATTTTGAATTCGTTTTCAATTCAATTCATTTCGAAATCGTTTTCAATTCATTTCATTTCGAAATCGTTTTCAATTCATTTCATTTCGAAATCGTTTTCAATTCATTTCATTTCGAAATCGTTTTCAATTCATTTCATTTCGAAATCGTTTTCAATTCATTTCATTTCGAAATTGTTTTCAATTCATTTCGAAATCGTTTTCAATTCTTTTCATTTCGAAATCGTTTTCAATTCATTTCATTTCGAAATCGTTTTCAATTCATTTCATTTCGAAATCGTTTTCAATTCATTTCATTTCGAAATCGTTTTCAATTCTTTTCATTTCGAAATCGTTTTCAATTCATTTCATTTCGAAATCGTTTTCAATTCATTTCATTTCGAAATCGTTTTCAATTCATTTCATTTCGAAATCGTTTTCAATTCATTTCATTTCGAAATCGTTTTCAATTCATTTCATTTCGAAATCGTTTTCAATTCATTTCATTTCGAAATCGTTTTCAATTCATTTCATTTCGAAATGAATAAAATCGATATAAATATCGTTCACGTCAAAATGGCGTCAATCTAATCAACACGGCTTCATAAATTTCTATTTTCAAATATTCTATTTCAAATATTTCTTTTTCAAAATAGTTGTTATCAAAATATTTCGTTCAACACATGACCAATCTCAATGGATGAGTACTGTCAACACATGAACTTTTATTTTACAATATTCTTTATTTTTCAAATTGGAATGAGGCCCAATCAATTACCATATAAAGTTAATTATATGGATTTTCATACAACACATGTATATAATAGCATTGAAAAATAATCAACCATCAACCAAAGTGCACTACACTGTATAAGCATCAAATATAAATATCTAACGCTTATAACAGCCTGTCAATCAATCGATCGACATTTTTAATCAATCAGGATGAGTGAACTGCATATTTCATCCTAACACCCGTGTGGGGTTTCAAACAATCAAACACATATTTTATTTGTGCTGTTGGGCGATGTGTAAAATTTATCGACCCAATCAATGTCCTTCAAATAGGTGTACATAAACAAACCGTCTGGTTTGTAAATGAATATTTATTTATTCACATTCGCGTTAAAAATTATATTTTTAACGATAAAACATTTTATTCCAACATATGAATTTCTATTCAGTTCATTCTTTAAATAAAATGATATTTTTATTTTTCTAACATATTTTAGAAAATTTCGGCGGCATAACGGCACGATACTAGAAACGGGACGAGGCCTAGCCTTATCCCCGGTCTAGTGAAGGCCCACGCCATTCACACATCAATCAAATCAATTCGTTATGCAAACCACAAAATTTGGAGTAAGAGTCTAACCTAGCCTTACTCCTTCGCCTTATAACGGCGCACGTCTAATCCTAACCAATTTATCAATTCGATTTTTCACACCACAAACCACATTCAAACCAATATCGCAATCAATCACCAAACAGCCAAACAAACAAGTCCATGGTCTGTGGACGATTGTGTCGGGTGCTACTAAACACCGTCTGCATCCTAGTATATATATATATATACATATAACTAGAAAAGAAATTGAAAGGTGAGAAATTCTCACAGAAAGCTATCCAAGCTCCAAGGCACTTCTAATGCAGGAAATCTTCGCCAACTCGCCTTTTGTCGCTTTCGTTGTCCGCTTTCACTACATATGTAAAAATCGAATTTTTACTATGCTATTCAATATATAAAAATCTGATTTTTACTTCGACTTTCGATATATAAAAAATATGATTTTTACTTTTTAAAGTTCAAATCCTTTTTCGAAAAATCAATTTTAACCTTTCTTTAAAAACAGTTTTAACCTTTCTAAAAAAAACAGTTTTAATCTTTCTAAAAAAACAGTTTTAATCTTTCTAAAGAAAATCAGTTTTTTTTCTTTTACAAAAAAAAACTGTTTTTAATCTTTTATACAAAATCTGTTTTTAATCTTTTATAAAAATTCTGTTTTCTATCTTTTATAAAAATTCTATTTTCTATCTTTTATAAAAATTCTATTTTCTATCTTTTATAAAAATTCTGTTTTCTATCTTTTATAAAAATTCTGTTTTTACTCTTTTATAAAAATTCTGTTTTCTTCAAAATCTTCTTAAAAAACAGTTTTCAAATCCTTTAAAATCAGGTTTAACTTTTCTAAAAAATCAGTTTTTAAATCTTAAAAATAATCAGTTTTTATCTTTTCTAAAAATCAATTTTTAAGTCTTTTAAAATCAGTTTTTAAAACTTGTAAAATCAGTTTTTCAGAACTTAAAAATAAAAATAAAAATAAAATGCTTACCTTGTTCTGCGAAGAAGAGGGGGGGGGAAGAAGGCGTCGATCGAAGAGGGGGGCGTGGGGTTTAGGGCAGCGGTCTCGAATCTGTGGGGGGGGGGGGGGTCTCGTCGGTTGTTCGCAGAGGGAAGGGGGGGTTGCGGTGAACGGATGGGGTCTGATGGTCGGGGCTCGAGCGGCTACTGGTGGCGGCTTCATCGGAGGAGGGACGAGCTCCTCCGTCCCCCTTTTTCCTCTTTTTTTTTTTTATGATTTCTGATTTAATCAGGGGGGGGCCAACGGGTTTTAAGGAGAGGATTTTCCCTTTTTTTATATATTATTTAATTATTTTATTATTTTAAAAGTTGACTTTTACATACGACCCCTAAACGAGGTCCACCGCCTGTCGTCCATAGCGTTTTGCCCCCATTCCGAACTCAATGGGATATGCCACGTGGGCTGATTCGACTATTTGAATCAGTTTCCGTTAAATTTACATTTAAATCACTATATTGAATTTTAAACGTACATTTCAAATTACCGGGGTCACATACTAACTAGAAAAATTCCAGAAAAATATTTTCTAGCTTCGTATTGACGATACGGTCCTAACAAAACTAGTTTCGTCGAATTCTGAGACCGTTTGAAAAATGGCCATTTTCCAGTCGATTAAAATCAACTGAAACTGGTCAAACGCATTTTCCTTTGCCACGCTCACATATTGATTCAGAAAATTATGAAATTTGAAACCTAGCAATAACTTTACATCACGGACCCAACAAAACTGGTTTCGTCGAAATCCGAGGTCGTTTGCAAAATGTCCATTTTTAAGGGCCTGAATTCCATAGCGACTATTCAGAATTTTCAACTGGACATATCTTATCATTTATAAAGTGAAATCTCAGTTTGTTAAATTCGTTGGAAAGATATCGTCAATTAGATCCTAATGTTTTTGGTTTCACTAAAATCCGGATTGTTTTGCACCCGGTACATTCAATTGAAGTTTGAAATCGAATTATCGAACTACCGCGCCATTTTCAATTCTATTTATAATTATATATAATTATTATATATTCTAACGACGACGTATATAATATATACGTTCGAATTATATTCAAAATAAATTTCACGTCGATATTATTTAAAATAATCTATTTTAAATAATCAAAATTCGCTAAAATTGCCAAAATAAAAATTTTAAACTGGCCCAGATTTTCGGGTTGTTACAATCTCCCCCACTTAAAACTTTTTGTCCCCGAAAAGGAACAAAGTCGAAAGTGGTTTGATTAATCAACTCTACGCTCGATCTAGCTTTCATTCTCCAACTTTTCAGTTTCTGAGAATTTTCAAAAATTTCAAAAATTTGGCTAACACCCTAAATTTTCGAAAAATTTCGCCATAACCTCCCCTGCACCGGGAGCATCGGGGAATTTCAAATAGCTTCCCCGGTCCTTCAGATCTCAAAAAGAAAAAGAAAAAGCCAAGCGGCTAGCCAATAGGCTCATAAAATCATCATCACCCAAACAAAACAGTAAATTATGTAGTAAACATGTACCTATTTGTCGGGCAAACAAATTTTATTCTCCGATCTAGCCTCCTTGCTATGACCTGTTCAATGATATATATGTATACGCAAGAAAATGCAACCAATTTTCAATACAGTTCAATATGTGATTCAATTAGGCTAAATGGCTAAAAATTAGCAAACAAACAAACAAACAACCCAGACATCAATCAATTAGTGGATTAAAGTTTCAAATTCATAATTTTGATACATATACAAAAATCATGTTTTTGATGCCAAATCACACAATAGATCCTATATAGCTTTTGGTTCTCACACCAGTCAATAGGAAATATATAGAAATCCCACCTTCGTCACTCGAAAATAAATGCTGATGATGTTTCGAACCACCATCAGAACATCTCCGGGCGACTAGAATGTGATTCTATATCTATCCAGTATATTAAAATTTCAAATACACGTTTGCAAGGCGTATATGCAAAATCTTTATATACTGGATTGTCCAAATCAATTTAAATTAAGTAATCAAATACGAATAGTTGATTTAAATTTTCAAAACAAAGGTTTTCATTTTTTTTTAAAAAAAATATATATACTCTTCACACTCGTTCTAGGATACTACTGATCCTATCTCTAACGAGTCATTCTAATTGGATATTACTAATCCAATATCTGATGAATTCTTTCGTATAGTTCTAATGTGCCTTGTTCTCTAGCTTCGTAAACCAAAGCTCTGATACCAACTGTGACGGCAAGGAATTTCGCCCGGTCCGAACCAGTCGCTAAACCGATCCAGGCCGTTCGAAACGCCTTATCGTTTGAGAACAGGACAAAACAGAACGCATACAGAAGAACATTTCACTGTATATTACAACAATGCATCAGATTACAAGAATATACAGAGTACAAATGAATATTACACAGAAATATCAGAGATTTAAATTACATTTAAATACATAGCAGCGGAAAATAATACAATACACAACTAGAATGAGATATACGGATACAAAGCTTTCCGGATATCGTTCCAGCTGGAAACCAGGATCTTGTGAATATAAATCTGCAAAACCAAAACTACTAGCTGCCCGTGTCAAAATAAGGGCACCCAGAGTTTAGGTTAAAACAATAAACTCCAGGTCAGTCATGGGACTGGTGTGAGAACTAAAACAGTTATTAATCTTTATTCTCAAAGTTAGGTAAATCAAGGGACCACGCCGTATAACACGGAACGGGTTTCCTCCCAAGAATACCAGTGCATGAAACAAACAGCGCAATGCTAAATAAAGAAAAATGAAGCTGTTATAAGACCCAGGTCCTATCACACAATGCAACGCAAGCCGGGGGATAGGGTTTTCCCTTATAACAGCCAAAGAATGCTTGATACGTTTAAAACAAATCATTTGATACTACTATAAGTGCATAGTGTGTAAAACAACTTCAAATCATAAGTATCAATCATAGACGACATGAGCGTCCCATGCCACTATGTCGCCATGTATAGGTTTACAATCAAAACCGCAAATGTCACGTATTTGAAAATTGGTTTTCCTTCTATGAACCGAGGCAAAAGATAGTCCTCTACCGATTCGAGACTGCCTAGCCCGAGTCTCAGGATCAGAACGCATCGACCCTTGGATCGTCAGGGCCGGTCCACCGATGTGGATTAAACTTAAACCCTGGACACTGCGTTTCGCCGCCCTTTGGGGCGTAAGCGAGCCAACGAATGACTCCATCGGACCCGGATCGTCCAATCTAACCGAGGCGCCTCGCAACAGCAACAACCACATAAGTCAAACTCGTCAGGGCGTGTAAAACCACTGACGCCACTTCTAGCTAGGAGGAAACGCAGGCCCTCCCTGAGGTCCGTCACCCGTTTTTGGTTCATACCGGGTGTGAAACTCGCGAAGTAAACGTTACACAAAGCTACGCCACAAAGGCCGTGCTTTGATCATCACCACAAGACTTTGCTTTTCAACAGAAGCCTCGATCAATTGCCATTTAGGCATGCCACACAGGCAATTCACTCCATGCGTTTGATATCCATCAATATATAACCCTTGAGCTCGTACGTCTCAGAGAAGGGCGTTAAGCAAGAGAATAAATTCTCCGCCGCCAAACAGATATATATTTAATAGAGATCAATCACACGGACTGAAATCCAATGTCAGACACACAGTCCATTTACAAGTCCGTTCTGGGTCTGAACGAAACCGGAGGCACCTAGTACCCCGCATATCCATCGATCTCCAAGTACGTCTGGACGATCACCAACTGTTTCCATCTTCTTGGGTGTACAGCCCAATCAAGATCATCAGTTATCACCCAAACGACGTGAAGACCTCTGGTCTTCGACCATCGTCTTCATCTTCGACTTATCGTCGTATCAGTTATTCAGAATGGGATAAACCCGGTCTTCCCGAATAACTCGCGTATATTTTAAATAAGTGTTACACAAACACAACATACGCCTCATTCCAATTCATCAATCACTAACCGTAAATTAATCAAGAGAATAATTCCCCAAATATTAACCCCGAAGGCCGAAACCAACATCAGATCAATATCCAGAAAACCATTCTGCTTAGCTAACCGACAGTTAGTTTCTGAATTTCACATTCATAGGGAAAGGTTCCCATTAATTTTATCAAAGATAAATTCTTGAATTTATTCTTTAATCTATTTTTGAATATCAATTCAAACTAGTCGGGATTAGCGAACCTTACCGAAGTAATCATTTGTTTTAATTTCCCAATCCCAACCTATTCATCCCATGAAGTAAAACTGGTAATACTTCATATCTAACACCACGGTGTTATCGGTAAATTCAATTACCATTTCACGTTCAAATCTAATTAAAGATTTAACTATCGCCTGGAGCAAAACTGGTGGTACTCCATTTTCGATCTTTTCAATCTAATTAAAGATTCATTAAAACTCCACTTAGTTTTAATCTTCGACTGGGTTAAAGAATCAGTGTCATTTAAAACACGGTTCACGATAAACCCAAAATCACATTCATTAATTATCGGGTTAAAGAACAAGTGTTATTTAAAACACTGTTCACGATAAACCCAAAAATCAATATCGATTCAATTCCAATTAAATGTTATTTAATTGGTACACTTCATTAAATCTAAATAAAAAGATTTAATCTTTTCTCAACTGGGTTCAAGAACAGTGTTAGTGAAGACACCATTCACGACAAACCCAAATCACATTTGATATTCAATACAAGGCTCTGAATAGAAAATATACCGGCTTATATTCAATATCAAATTCTACGACTAACAAATATCGCATTGGAAATAACGATATATATATATATATCTTTCAAATTTCCATAACAACATTTGTACAATCACGAAATCCAACATCGAAATATTCCGAAGACAATTTCGATTCAAATCCACTCCAATGCAATCATTGGAAATTCTGGTTATTTTTAAAACCCTTTTCAAATTCAATTTATTTATTTAAAAATAAATAGAATTATATTTCTAGTTCAAAACTAGTTCATTTCGATAAAAATCTATTTTTATCTTTTCAAATATGGAGTTTTTCATCCCAATTCTTTCTAAATCATTTCTTATGATTTTACACAAATTATTACTATTTTTAATAATTTTATCAAGGCCCGTACAGTCGATTTCCATCAATGGTCATCGAACTGCACTTACAGCGACCTTTTTCAAATTTGATTTGGACATAATTCCAAATCCAACCGTTAGATTTCTAATTTCTAATATTCTTTAGAAAGCTCTTTTCGATACGAACCCAACGGTTCCGGTTTTAGGAGAATCCGACGGTCGGATCTCCCGTAATGCCCGTTTGAAATAAATGGTCGAAATTCGCGAACTGCCGCGGCGCGGCGCGTTCTATTCAGGCCATTATATTATATATATAATATATATATATCGTCGATTTCTATTTAAAACGAATTATATAAATAGTTTTAAATTCGTTTCAAAAGCAATTTCAACTTCCTTTTCAATTCAAATCAAAATTGAATTCTTCTTTATAAATTCGTTTTAAAATTCATTTCTATTCAATTCAAATTTCAATTCAATTTGAATTCATTTCAATTCGTTTTCAATTCATTTTGAATTCGTTTTCAATTCAATTCATTTCGAAATCGTTTTCAATTCATTTCATTTCGAAATCGTTTTCAATTCATTTCATTTCGAAATCGTTTTCAATTCATTTCATTTCGAAATCGTTTTCAATTCATTTCATTTCGAAATCGTTTTCAATTCATTTCATTTCGAAATCGTTTTCAATTCATTTCATTTCGAAATCGTTTTCAATTCATTTCATTTCGAAATCGTTTTCAATTCATTTCATTTCGAAATCGTTTTCAATTCTTTTCATTTCGAAATCGTTTTCAATTCATTTCATTTCGAAATCGTTTTCAATTCATTTCATTTCGAAATCGTTTTCAATTCATTTCATTTCGAAATCGTTTTCAATTCATTTCATTTCGAAATCGTTTTCAATTCATTTCATTTCGAAATCGTTTTCAATTCATTTCATTTCGAAATCGTTTTCAATTCATTTCATTTCGAAATGAATAAAATCGATATAAATATCGTTCACGTCAAAATGGTGTCAATCTAATCAACACGGCTTCATAAATTTCTATTTTCAAATATTCTATTTCAAATATTTCTTTTTCAAAATAGTTGTTATCAAAATATTTCGTTCAACACATGACCAATCTCAATGGATGAGTACTGTCAACACATGAACTTTTATTTTACAATATTCTTTATTTTTCAAATTGGAATGAGGCCCAATCAATTACCATATAAAGTTAATTATATGGATTTTCATACAACACATGTATATAATAGCATTGAAAAATAATCAACCATCAACCAAAGTGCACTACACTGTATAAGCATCAAATATAAATATCTAACGCTTATAACAGCCTGTCAATCAATCGATCGACATTTTTAATCAATCAGGATGAGTGAACTGCATATTTCATCCTAACACCCGTGTGGGGTTTCAAACAATCAAACACATATTTTATTTGTGCTGTTGGGCGATGTGTAAAATTTATCGACCCAATCAATGTCCTTCAAATAGGTGTACATAAACAAACCGTCTGGTTTGTAAATGAATATTTATTTATTCACATTCGCGTTAAAAATTATATTTTTAACGATAAAACATTTTATTCCAACATATGAATTTCTATTCAGTTCATTCTTTAAATAAAATGATATTTTTATTTTTCTAACATATTTTAGAAAATTTCGGCGGCATAACGGCACGATACTAGAAACGGGACGAGGCCTAGCCTTATCCCCGGTCTAGTGAAGGCCCACGCCATTCACACATCAATCAAATCAATTCGTTATGCAAACCACAAAATTTGGAGTAAGAGTCTAACCTAGCCTTACTCCTTCGCCTTATAACGGCGCACGTCTAATCCTAACCAATTTATCGATTCGATTTTTCACACCACAAACCACATTCAAACCAATATCGCAATCAATCACCAAACAGCCAAACAAACAAGTCCATGGTCTGTTGACGATTGTGTCGGGTGCTACTAAACACCGTCTGCATCCTAGTATATATATATATACATATAACTAGAAAAGAAATTGAAAGGTGAGAAATTCTCACAGAAAGCTATCCAAGCTCCACGGCACTTCTAATGCAGGAAATCTTCGCCAACTCGCCTTTTGTCGCTTTCGTTGTCCGCTTTCACTACATATGTAAAAATCGAATTTTTACTATGCTATTCAATATATAAAAATCTGATTTTTACTTCGACTTTCGATATATAAAAAATATGATTTTTACTTTTTAAAGTTCAAATCCTTTTTCGAAAAATCAGTTTTAACCTTTCTTTAAAAACAGTTTTAACCTTTCTAAAAAAAACAGTTTTAATCTTTCTAAAAAAACAGTTTTAATCTTTCTAAAGAAAATCAGTTTTAAAATCTTTTAAAATCAGTTTTTTTCTTTTACAAAAAAAACTGTTTTTAATCTTTTATACAAAATCTGTTTTTAATCTTTTATAAAAATTCTGTTTTCTATCTTTTATAAAAATTCTGTTTTCTATCTTTTATAAAAATTCTGTTTTTACTCTTTTATAAAAATTCTGTTTTCTTCAAAATCTTCTTAAAAAAAACAGTTTTCAAATCCTTTAAAATCAGGTTTAACTTTTCTAAAAAATCAGTTTTTAAATCTTAAAAATAATTAGTTTTTATCTTTTCTAAAAATCAGTTTTTAAGTCTTTTAAAATCAGTTTTTAAAACTTGTAAAATCAGTTTTTCAGAACTTAAAAATAAAAATAAAAAAAATAAAAATAAAATGCTTACCTTGTTCTGCGAAGAAGAGGGGGGGGGGAAGAAGGCGTCGATCGAAGAGGGGGGCGTGGGGTTTAGGGCGGCGGTCTCGAATCTGTGGGGGGGGGGGGTCTCGTCGGTTGTTCGCAGAGGGAAGGGGGGGTTGCGGTGAACGGATGGGGTCTGATGGTCGGGGCTCGAGCGGCTACTGGTGGCGGCTTCATCGGAGGAGGGACGAGCTCCTCCGTCCCCCTTTTTCCTCTTTTTTTTTTTATGATTTCTGATTTAATCAGGGGGGGGGCAACGGGTTTTAAGGAGAGGATTTTCCCTTTTTTTATATATTATTTAATTATTTTATTATTTTAAAAGTTGACTTTTACATACGACCCCTAAACGAGGTCCACCGCCTGTCGTCCATAGCGTTTTGCCCCCATTCCGAACTCAATGGGATATGCCACGTGGGCTGATTCGACTGTTTGAATCAGTTTCCGTTAAATTTACATTTAAATCACTATATTGAATTTTAAACGTACATTTCAAATTACCGGGGTCACATACTAACTAGAAAAATTCCAGAAAAATATTTTCTAGCTTCGTATTGACGATACGGTCCTAACAAAACTAGTTTCGTCGAATTCTGAGACCGTTTGAAAAATGGCCATTTTCCAGTCGATTAAAATCAACTGAAACTGGTCAAACGCATTTTCCTTTGCCACGCTCACATATTGATTCAGAAAATTATGAAATTTGAAACCTAGCAATAACTTTACATCACGGACCCAACAAAACTGGTTTCGTCGAAATCCGAGGTCGTTTGCAAAATGTCCATTTTTAAGGGCCTGAATTCCATAGCGACTATTCAGAATTTTCAACTGGACATATCTTATCATTTATAAAGTGAAATCTCAGTTTGTTAAATTCGTTGGAAAGATATCGTCAATTAGATCCTAATGTTTTTGGTTTCACTAAAATCCGGATTGTTTTGCACCCGGTACATTCAATTGAAGTTTGAAATCGAATTATCGAACTACCGCGCCATTTTCAATTCTATTTATAATTATATATAATTATTATATATTCTAACGACGACGTATATAATATATACGTTCGAATTATATTCAAAATAAATTTCACGTCGATATTATTTAAAATAATCTATTTTAAATAATCAAAATTCGCTAAAATTGCCAAAATAAAAATTTTAAACTGGCCCAGATTTTCGGGTTGTTACAGTTAACATATATTGTGAAACCTCAAAATGTTGTTATAGGTTGCAAAATACTCCAAATAAAAAGTTGCGTATTTAATTAATTAAAAATTACAGTAAAATTCTAAAAATTAAATTATCACTACGTCTCAAAAGAATCTTGTCTAAATTCAAGACCGATATTTAAATATATTTAAATAACCGTTATGGCCATAAACGAATATGGTGCTGCTTTTCTGAATATTTAATTTGGGCATAACTTACAATATATAATCTGAAATCTCGATTTTTCACTTCCATTAAAGAAATATAGGTAAATGGATTCGGACGTTTCTTGTTTCGCAGAAATCCGATTAATAACGGATCCTGTATGCAGAGTTGAAGTTCAAAACGTTAAATTACGAACTGCCGCGATATTACCGGCATGATTATATATAGTATATATTTTTATATGTTCAACTTCGTTTTAATTAATATATAAATCCACTTATATTATGAATTCAATATCTAAACAGATTTAAATATTCAAATACAAACCGATAAAAATGCGGGATGTTACAAGTCAGTAGGAAATATATAGATATCCCACTTTCGAAAATCGAACATAATCTACTGATGTTGTACAGTCATCAATAGAATCATCCCCGGGCGACTAGAGTGTGATTCTATATCTATCCAGTATATTTAAGACTTCGAATATACGGTCATGACGCGTATATGCAAAATCTCTATATACTCGATTGTCCAAATTCAATATAAAATAAATGATCAAATACATATAATAAGGTTTAAATTTTCAAAACAAAATGTGTTTTCATTTTAATTTGAAAAAAATAACACTCTTTCGACTCATTCTAGGATACTACTGATCCTATCTCTAACGAGTCATTCCCATTGGATATTACTAATCCAATCTTTGATGAATTCTTTCGTTCGATTCTAATGTGTCTTGTTCTCGAGCTCTGCAAACCAACTCTCTGATACCAACTAAAATGACCCAAACTTCCCCGGTCTACTAAGAGAAGAGAAAGAACGGATTGTAATGAGAACACGGCACATTGGAACGCAAACAGAAGAACATTTCATTGCTTATTACAACAATGGCATCAGCGTACAAGAATATAACAGAGTATAAATGAATAATATACATTTGACAAATATCAGAGATTTAATTTATAAAGCAGTGGAAAAATAACACATAACATAAATGAAAGGAATACACGGATATAGAGCTTTCCGAGTATAATTCCAGCTATAAACCAGGATCCTGTAAGAATAAATCTGCAAAACAAAAACTACTAACTGCCCGTGTGGAAAATAAGGGCACCCAGAGTTTTGGTTAAAACAATAAACTCCAGGTCAGTCATGTGACTGGTGTGAGAACTAAAATAGTTATTTAAAACTTTACTTTAGAAATAAAGTAAATCAAGGGACCACGCCGTATAACACAGTACGGGTTTCCTCCCAAGAATACCAGTGCATAAAACAAACAGCGCAATGCTAAAGAAGAAAAATGAAGCTATTATAAGACCCAGGTCCCATCATGTAATGCAACGCAAGCCGGAGGATAGGGTTTTCCCTTATAATAGCCAAATATGCTTGGTACGTTTAAAACAAATTATTTGATACTATTATAAGTGTATAGTGTATAAAACAACTTCAAATATAAATGTATCAATCATAGATGGCATGGGTACCATATATCATGTCGCCATACTAGGCTCTACAAAAAAAACTAAAATGTCACGTATTGGAAATTGGATTTCCGTCATGAGTCAAGGCAAGGGATATAATTCTTTCCTCTTCGAGACACTCTAGCAGATGTCTCAGGACTACACACTCTGGGTAACCCTGGATCGGTTGGGCTGGTCCACACATACATTAGTGGATTGGCAATTCCTTAACACATGTTTCCCGGTCCTATCGGACCTATCCATCGGCTTCGTAGTAACCGATATATCCGAGGCGCCTCGCATTCCAACAACCACATAGGTAAAAATAATATAAATGTCAGGGCTTGCAAAACGCTGATACCACCCATAGCTAGAAAGAAACTTCGTGTTCTCCCAACGGTCCTTATCCCGTTTTTGACTCATACCGAGGTGTGAGGCTTGCGAATTAACGCTATACAGAAAGCGGCGCTATATTAAAGCTATGCTTTGATCATCTTTGATCATCAACCACAAGACTTTACTTTTCAACAAAAGCCTTGATCCACGGAACTCAGCATGCCACATTGTCAATCCATACTGTACCAACTGATTTCCACCAATGTATAACCTCAAAGCTCATACGTCTTAGAGAATGGTGTTAAGCAAGAGAATAAATTCTCCACCACTAATAGATATATATTTAGCAGAGATCAATTAATACAGTATAAAGCAATACAACGTCAGACATACCATCCATTTACAAGTCCGTTCTGAGTCTGAATGAAACCGGAGGCACCTTATTCCTCGTCCTATATGTCCAATACAGGAGAGAGGCCCTCGCATATCCATCGATCTCCAAGTACGTCTGGACGATCACCAACTTATTCCCTCATCTTGGGTGTACAGCCCAATAAAGATCATCAGGAATCATCCAAACGATTCGAAGACCTCAGGTCTTCAACCAATGTCTTCATCGTCGACTTATCGTCGAATCAGTTATTCAGAATGGGTATAAACCCGACCTTTCCCGAATAACTCGCGTATATTATAAACAAGTGCTACACAAACACAATATAAGCCTCATTCCAATCTAGAATATTCTTTTTTTCAAATATTCACATTCTTGGGGAAAGGTTTCCATTAATTTTATCATAGATAAATTCTTTAAAATTTATTCTTTAATCTTCCTTTGAATATCAATTCAAACCATATTAAGGTTTATCCAAACTAGTTGGGATTAGCGCGCCTTACCGAAGTAATCATTTGTTTAATTTCGCAATCCCAACCTATTCATCCCATGGAACAAAACTGGTAGTACTTCATATCTAACACCATTGTGTTATTGGTAAATATTAATTACCATTTCACGTTCAAATCTATTTAAAGATTTAACTATCACTAGGAGTAAAACTGGTGATACTCCATTCTTGGTCATTTTCCTAAATTATATAACTTAAATTATCATATTCCCATTCCAATATAATTAAAGATTCATTAAAACTCCACTTGGTTTTTATCTTCCCAAACGTCAACATTAATGATTATTCAAGTTTCTGGAAATAAATCCTGCCTTTAACTAGGTTAAAGAATGAATGTCATTTAAAACACAGTTCACGATAAACCCAAAACCACATTCCATTCATTATGGAATATTCACGGAAAACAAATCAATATATATAATCGATATAAACTTCCATATCCAACCAATAATATAAATGAAATAACGGCAAAGCCTTTTAAATTCCATATATAGTAACGGTCTTCCTCCACAGAAGCTCACTTCGATTATTACAAAATCGAATTCCATTCCATTCTAATTAAATATTAATTAATTGATAAACTTTCTCTAAATCTTAATTAAAAGATTTTTTCTTTTCTCACGGGGTTTAAGAACAGTGTTATTTAAGACACCATTCCATCAGCCTCTAACCGTAAACTAGTAAGAGAACAATTCCCGTAGTATTAATCCCGAAGGCCGAAACCAACATCAGATCAATACCCAAGAAACCATTCAACTTGGCTAATCTCCAGTTAGTTTCTAAATTTCACCCGGGTTTTAAGAACAGTGTTATTTAAGACACGATTCACGATAAACCCAAAATCTTATTTCATTGTTAATCGGGTTAAAGAACAAGTGTTATTTAAAACACCGTTCACGATAAACCTAAAAACCAATTTCAATTCAATTCCAATTAAATAATAATTAGTTGGTAAACTTCATTAAATCTTAATAAAAAGATTTAATCTTTTCTCTACTGGGTTTAAGAATAGTGTTAATAAAGACACCATTTACGACAAACCCAAAAACCAATTCGATACTAAATACAAGGCTCTGAATTGAAATTATTCGGCTTATATTCAATATCAAATTATGAAACTAACGGATATCGTATTGGGAATAACGATATCTGTCTCTTCCAAATTCCTCCACAATATCCGTATAATCACGAAAACCAATACCGAAATATTCCAAAGATAATTTCGATTCAAATCCATTTCAATTTATTTATTGGAAAATTCTGGTATTATTAAAACCATTTCAATCCAATTTATTTATTTAAAAATATTGGATTATAATTTCTAGTTACTAACTAGTTCACTTTGATAAAAATATATTTTTATCTTTTCAAATATGAGATTTTTCATCCTAATTCTTTCCAAATCATTTATTATGATTTTACAAAAATTATTAATGTTTCTAATAATTTTATCAAGGCCCGTTCAGTCGATTTCCATAAACGGTCATCGAACTGCACTTACAGCGACCTTTTCCAAATTTGATTTGGACATAATTCCAAATCCAATCGTTATATTTCAAATCTCTAATATTCGTTGGAAAGCTTTTTTTGATACGAACCCAATGGTTTTGGATTTAGGAGAATCCGAAGGTCGAATCTCCCGTAACGTCAATTCGAAGTCAATGGTCGACATTCGCGAACGGTCGTTGCGCGGCATGTTCAATTCAGGCCATTAAATATATATATATATATAATATATAATATATATATTTAGTCGATTTCTATCTAAAACGTATTTTATAAATCGTTTTAAATTCGAATCCCACTTTCACTTCAATTTTAAATCAAAATTGTATATTCTTTATCATTACTATATAAATGATATTATTTTCGAAATGTTTGATTTTGAAATCATTTCCTTTTCGATATTCATTATAAAAATGAATAAAATCAATATAAATATCATTCGCGTCAAAATGGCGCTTATCTAATCAACACGGCTTTATATATTCGTGTCCATCCTAAATAGGACATCAAAATCATGTTTTGATCTTTTTAAAGAATATTATTTCAAAAATTTCTTGTCCATCCAAAATCGGACATCAAAATCAGATTTTAATCCTTTACTAAATATTATTTCAAAATATTCCTTATTTTAAAATATTCTTGATTTTAAAATATTCTTTTATTTCTGAATTGGAATCAGACATAGTAAATGACCATATAATGTGATTTATATGGATTTCATACAACACATGTATATAACCTTAATGATAAACAATCAACCATCATTCAGAGTGCACTTTACAACTGTATAAGCATTAAATAAACATACTTAACGCTCATCACAGCCAGTCAACTTATCGATTGACATTCCACTAAACAATAGGGATTAGTTACGTCCAATATCATCCCAATACCCGTGTAGGGTTTCAAATCAACAAACACATTTTTTATTTGTGCAGTTGGGCGATGTGTAAAATTTATCGTCCCAATCCATATCAGTCAAATGGGTGTACATAAACAAATCATCTAATTTGTAAATGAATATTTATTTTATTCATATACTTATATTTTTAACTATAAGATATTTATTTCAATACATGAATATTTTATTCCCATTCCACATCACAATCACAAACAATTTTCACACCACAATACAATCAAACAAGTCGTTCATGGTCTGTGGACAACGGTGTCGGGTGCTGCTAAGCACCGTCTACATCCTAGTATATATTTAACTAGAAACCAAAATTTAAAGTGAGACGTTCTCACCTAGAAGCTAAACCAAACGCAGCGACTCTTCATATATAGGAAATCTTTACCGTTTTTCCAACGAGATCTGTTTCACGCGATATATGTTAAAAATCACATTTTTACTTCAATGTTTATATTATAAATATCACGTTTTTTTATTCTGCTATTCATATAATAAGAATCATATTTTTACTTCGCTTTCATGATAATAAAAATCTCATTTTTTTATATGTTAGTCATATAAATAAAAATCACATCTTCATATGTAAAAACATATCTTTTTTTACAATGCTACTACATAAATAAAGATCACGTTTTTATAGCGCTATTCTACATAAAAAATCACACTTTTATATATCAGTTTTCTATACAAAAATCGTACTTTTTATAGATTAGCTTTCTCTATAAAAATCATATTTTTATATCTATGTTTAAAATTTTAAAACTGAAAATAAAACAGTGCTAATTCGTTTTTAAAAATCCATTTTTAAAACGATGTTATTTCTTTCAAAAATTACATCTTTAAATCAAATATATTTATATAAAAATTCAGTTTTAAAACTATCCTATTTATAAATTTAAAACAAAGTGATTATATATGTAAAACAGATTACATTAAATAAATAAATAAACAAAAAAAGCTTACAGGTGAAAGTGGGGTGAGGGGGTTGCGGTGCAGCGCCTGCAGCAGTAGGGGGTGTTGGCGGTCGTGTTTGGCTCATGGGTGGTCGGCACCGGCCTGGTGGCGAAACAGTGGGGTGGCGGCTCGGTTTCGTGAAGGATTTGGGGTCTTGGTCTTCGAGTGAAGCGTCCTCGAAAGGATAGGGAGGAAGAGGAGGTGGTGGCGGCGCACGGCCAGGCGGCGGCCTTATTGGGTGCGACGGCGGGATTTAGGGGGCAGGCGGGTTTACGGGTTTTCAATTTGGAAAAGGGTGCGTGATTTTGTCTAGGAGGTAATTTAGGGTTTACACCCTTTTATACATATTTTCTTTATTTAATTTTTTACTTCTCAAAAAGTTTCTTTTCCATTTGAACTCCAAATCGAACGCACCGACTATCGCCCCTTGCTAAATACCCCATTCCGAACACAACGTGATATGTCCCGAAAGCCAATTCGGTGTTACAATTAGTTTTCATTTAAATTAAAATATAAGATCAATATATATTGAATTTGAACGCACATTTTAATTTACCGGGGCCATACACTGACTCCAAAAATTTCAGAAAAATAAATTTGGCTATGTTTTAACAATATGGTCCTAACAAAACTAATTTCATCGAATTTGGAGACTGTTTGAAAAATGGTCATTTTCCAGTCGATTAAATTCAACTAAAATTGGTTAAACGCGTTTAAGTGCGCCACGCTCACATATTAATTCCAAAAATTATGACAATTGGAATTTAGCAATAATTTGACATTTCAGATCCAACAAAAGTGGTTTTGTCGAAAACGGAGGTCGTTTTCAAAATGGCTATTTTTAAGGGCTTTATATATATTAAAAATATATATAAATTCCACAGCGACTATTCTGAAATTTAAACTGGACATAACTTTTAATTTTCAAAGTGAAATTTCAATTTCTTACCTTCGTTAGAAAATATAGTTAATCAGATTCAAATATTTTTTGTTGCGTCCAATTCTGACTTATATTGAATTCAATATGTTCGAGTGAAGTTTATAATGGACTTTTCAAACTACCGCGCCATTTCAAGCTCGTTTTATAATTAAAATAAATTTATACGTTCTAACTTCATCAGAAATAAATTTTTAGTCGTTTTTATTTAAAATAAATCATTTTAAATATTCAAAATCCATTAAAATAGCTAAAATAAAATTTTTAAATTGGTTCCGATTTTCCGGGTTGTTACAGTCTCCCCCACTTAAAATCTTTTCGTCCTAAAAAAGGAACGGAGCTGAAAGTTGTTTAACTAACCAACTCAACTTCCATTATTTTCATTACGGCTTAAGTTCTTCAACTTTTAATTTTCTAAGAACTTTTCAAAATTTTCAAAAATTTAGCTAACACCCTAAATTTTCGAAAAATTTCACCATAATCTCCTTTGTATGGGGAGCATCGGGAAAATCACCAAACCACCATATAGGCCCTCTCATATCAAAAAGAAAAAGCCAAGCGGCTAGCCAATCGGCTCATAAAATCATCCAAACCCAATAAATTAGTAAACATGTACCTATTTGTTGGGCATACAATTTTATTCCTCTTCTTTAGCCTCCTTGCTATGACATGTTCACACATATATGTACACGTATCCAATTTCAAACAATTTTCAATTTAGTTCAATATTTGAATCAATTTGGCTAAATTTACATTTCATGTACATATTGGTTTCAAAAATTGTATTAGTCAAACTAATAATCAAACAACACAACCAGCAATCAATTAGTTGGTTAGCTTTTCAAACATATACTTTGTTATATGTCGTCAAAAATCATATTTTTTATGCCAAATCACAACAATAATCCCTATCTAGTTCTGGTTCTCACACCCAGTGGCGTAACTCAATAGAGATGGAGTTAGTTATACTCTAGACTGAGTTTGATTGTATATATATGAGCGCATATTTGTATAAAAACTGTTTTATATTGTGTTGACTAATCTGTTGAGCGGTATATAATTTTCAGATCGACGCGTTTAGCTGACGTGATCGATAGGGATTTATAAACGCTTGGATAGAGAATTTTGACACAATATGTTTTGAAAAAGGGTAAATAAAATAATTTTACCCAAAATCTATTTTGATATAAAAGGAATATATATCTTGAGATTATTAAAATATATAGGAGTGTGATCATTATTATAATCGAATAAGATCACACTTGAGTTGGTTATGTAAATGTAATGACCCGCATTGGCAGAGGTATTATAATTTATTTATTTAATTATAAAAATGGTGGTATAGTGAATTTATTGTTCGCGGAATAATAATGGTAAATATTTAATTGAAATAATAAACTAAATAATATATATATAATTCAGTAATAATCAAAAATAGTGAAATTCACAGTATGGTGTAATTTGGTTTATCTAAAATATATATCAGTTAGGAGTTGAATTATATTGACGAATATATTCAATCGACGTCAGTTTGAACGTATAATTATAATATAATTAAAATAGAGCTTGAAATAGCGCTGCAGTTCGCTATTTGGCGATTTAAACTTCAACTGGATGTACATGATTCATTTTAAGCCGGATTTCTGTGAAACAAGAAACGTGTGGAGCTGGTGGAGTATATCTTTCTAGTGGAAGAGAAAAATCGAGATTTCGTCATATAGATTTTGAGATATGTCCAAATCAAATTTTAAAATAGTCGCTATAGAATCGTTTATCGACCGTAATGGTTTATTCGATATAACTAGAGATCAGGATTGAATTTAGACAAGGTTCTTTTGGGACATAACGATAATTTAATTTTTTGAATTTTATGGTAATTTTTAATTAATTTAATAAGCGACTTTTTATTTGAAGTATTTCGCACCCTGAAATCAACATTTTGAAGTTTCAAAATATGAGTCCATCTACCGGTATTATTATATTTTTGGAATCCGTGCACATTGCCGATTACAACGGTATTTTTATTTTCGTCGATAGAAATTCGTAAACAAATGAAATGGTACGCAACGGGATATATGAAAATATCATAACTCGAAAACAAAAATGGGACAAAAACTTGATAGGAAAGCCACTCGATTTGTTCGAACTAAAGTAAAGGGAAATATAGGCCTATTCTTTGTGTGTCTGCAGCCTATGTTTTCTCATTAAAACTGTAATGTGTGAAGTGATGATTCAAGACTTACCTGCTACCCTACGTGCCCATTTCTAGGTGTCAAAAATAATAAACTAATTACATTTGTTTGGTCATCCTCCCACGGTTCTTCTTCTCAACCTTTCGTTCTCTGTGGCCTTCAAAGATACACCCATCCAACTAAAATACGTATAAATACAAAAATCCTATGACCTAAATGGAAGCTTTCTCGTTCCAGAACAAATGTGAGCCGCTACCTTTTTGGCTCTTCTTCAAAGAAAACAAATTCAAAAGAAAACGCGAGCTAAGGCGGAGCTGCTCTCGTGAATGGGAAGTTTAATGGCGGTTTGAGGAGGGAGATGACGCAAGACTCATTGGAGACAGGGGGCAGGTTCTGGCCAACGGTGGGATGTTTTGGTGAGCAAGTTCGGTACCCACTGTGCCGAAGTTGGAGCTGAATGACTGCACTTCGAAAGGGAGTAATAGTCTATATACAAAGAGGAAGATGGAGTGACTTGTTTTGTATATATGAAAGTGGTACCGATGGTTATCATTGTTTGGAGCTTCTGTTGTTTTGCATGAACAAGTACATGAGTGTGGTTGTAGTTGTGAGAAGGAGCCTAAGAATGGTTTGAGGGGGAGTACGTGTATACTGAAGTGCGGCCATGATCTACAGGAGCTCGCAGATGGATCTTTGGGGGAGAAGGATTTGGGAAGATGATGAGCGAGTGTTTGAAAGCTGAAGTATGGGTCGATGTGAAAACGTTGAGATTGATTCAGTAAAGAAGTACTAAGATGGACGGAAGGGACTGTGTATTGGGAACAGTGGAAGTAAATGGAGCAGCATGGTTTCTTGAATGAGCAGATATTTGGGGGGGTTGAAAGAAAGAACTGTACATAATTGGATGCGGGTCTAGGTGACTTTAAGTTTGGGTATTGCGCCGGGGTGAAGCCCAGTTATTTTAAAACAAAAAGAAAAGAAAAGGGGTTCGAATTATGCATGTAGGAGGACGGGGATTGTTAATCTGGAAGAGTGGAATGTATAGTGTGCGTTAACGAGTAGTTGGGCCAGTCTAAAAAGGGTAAGACCCAAAGTTATATTTAAATAAATTTTAAATTTAAAGTAAAATATTATATTAACTTCAAACCATCATTTCTTATGCATACGGACTCAGATCAACGAGCCGTCAGTCATGTTAGAATCGTATGGACGACGACTATGCTTTGGAACTGAATTGGGATGGATTAGAGCTCATCTAAATTTATTGCAAAATAAATTTGTATGATCAGAGTCAACAACCGTAAATCGTTGGTTAACGATTACGGACAATGTGAGTAAATCTCACTAACTCTGAACAGTTTATAAATTCATATTGTATTTTTAGAACTGTTAGATATTGGTTGATTGAGTGTATGTTGACTGTTTGATTGAACTGCTAGTCAGTTAGTTGAATTTTCTATATTGATTCTGTTTTACAGAATATATCATATAGAACTGGAAGTGATGTTATCTATATTGTTTTAACATCTGTGATGCAGGGAAACAGGTTGGAGGAATCCAACTGGATTCCTCAACATTTATTTTACTGTTTTCATATATTGTGATATATGATGTGTTATATAATCTGTTATGGATTATGGGTGTTGGAATGATGTTGATCATTTTTATTCGATATTTTAAATATCACAAAAGACCGTGGGATGTAAAAAGAATTATTTCAACGTATATTGAAATAAAGGGATTTTATAAAATCAACAGATTTTATAAAAGGAAATATATCGATGTTAGTTTAATCGATTAGAGATAAAAGTAAAAGAAGATAATCGATGTTAGTTAATCGATTAGAGTTAAAGTAAAAGAAGTTAATCGATGTTAGTTAATCGATTAGAGTTAAAGTTAAAAGAAGTTAATCGATGTTAGTTAATCGATTAGAGTTAAAGTTAAAAGATGTTAATCGATGTTAGTTAATTGATTAGAGTTAAAGTTAAAAGGAGATAATCGATGTTAGTTAATCGATTAGAGATAAAGTTAAAAGAAGTTAATCGATGTTAGTTAATCGATTAGAGATAAAGTTAAAAGAAGTTAATCGATGTTAGTTAATCGATTAGAGAATAAAGTTAAAAGAAGTTAATCGATGTTAGTTAATGGATTAGAGAATAAAGTTAAAAGAAGTTAATCGATGTTAGTTAATTGATTAGAGAATAAAATTGAAAGGAGATAATCGATGTTAGTTTAATCGATTAGAATAGAAGCAAATGAGTTAAATCGAATATAGTTATTCGAATAGAAGCAAATGAGTTAATCGAATATAGTTATTCGAATAAAAAGTAAATGGAATTATCGAATATAGTTTATTCGAAAAGAGTAAGTGAAATGAGTAAATCAATAGCGTTAGTCAAATAGAGTTAAACCAATAGTGTTAGTCCAATAGAGTTAATTGATAAGGGTTAATCGAATAGAGTTAAGTGAAAAGAGTCAATCGAATATAGCTATTCGAAGGAGGGTTAAGTAAGGAAGTTAGTAAAGGGGAATAAAGTGAACTTTGCCTATTTCAAAGGTAGAAATGTTGTTCAGTTAAGGTCTGAGAGGTAGTTCTACCCCAACTTGATTGGCTTCGTTTTTAACTAAGGAATAGTTAAGGTTCGGCAGTAAAGGAAATGGTTTGAGTTGGCATAGCGATGTTTGTTTAAACATCTGTCTAAGTCCAATGAAGAAGCTTTGGAAATGTTTTTCCAAAGAAGAAACCAGAAATGTTTTCTAATAAAGAAAATGAGAAATGGAAATGTTTTCCATTGTTAATAACGTCTATTTTCCAAATTTAGAAAATAGGAAATAATGAATATAGGGAAATAGGAGATGAAAAATGAACTAAGGAGATAAATGTTGAATGATGTTTGATTGATATAAATTTCCATTTGGAAATAATATCGTTGGTTGCACACCTGTTTTTCTTCGATAGTTAAGTCACAGACTATCGAAGTTTTTGACCATTTTAACGTTGTTAATATGGAGAGACCGGTTGGATTATTATCCAAAGAACCACTCTGTATTGGCATAAGCGTTGCGAATCATATATGCCAAAGAAATTTGAAGACGGTGTTATGCAAGGGCTATCCTGTTTACAGAATAGTGCCTTCGGTTCATCCTGTTCCTGGGTGACTTGTATGGACGGATGTCTGACAGAGTATCTCCAGACGATCACGTATATTGATTTCTCCAACCGTACCAAGAGTGGAAGCGGAGAAGGAAACTTCTTTTAGCTAACACATAATGTATGGTTGAGGACGTCAATCGGTGATTTGATGGATTTGACAATGTGGCATTCAAAGTGAATCTGATGGGATGGTAACGCGTAGCTTCTAGCCTCATCAAATCGGTAAATGACAGAAATCGGGCATGCAGCATGGCTAAGTCGGTCGCACCGAAGTAGGGTGTATAATCACCTGATCTAGAGTTTCATTTACTTTTAAAAATCTATTGTTGATGCTGTCCCATTCGGGAAACGGTTGTTGATCCCAACTGTTGGTGATATACATTCGATACGCTCAAGCGAAATGAGTGGTCGGTCATGTGTGGCCGGGTTGCAAGATGTTCTTGTTGAACCCAGTGTATTCCTCTCTAAAGGTACACGAGCGAAAGGTGGTTCCATACCTTGTCATAGTTGGAAATCCATTACCCAATACGTGCTTGCGGTTTTGATTGTATACTATATATGTAGAACGTGAGATGAAAGCGTTTCTACTAGATGATTATTATAGTTGTGGTTGATAGACATTATTATAATATCAAAAGGTTTTTGATATAAAGAAATTTGGATTCTCATAAGGGAAAAACCCGTTCCGTTACGCGGCGTGGTCTTAAGAGATATCGTTTACTTGTTCAACTGTTTTAAACTGTTTAACTCATACCAGTCCCATGACTGACCCGAAGTTTACTTTGTTGTTTTCCCTAAACTCTTGGGTGCCTAAATTTGTACGGGCAGTCAAGTGGTCGGGATTTACAGATATACTGGATGAGCTTGGAGCAGGAGGCTTCAGGATCATATAGCTATAGTTATTTCCGCTGTGTTGTAAGTGTTGTACTTTGATAATGATATGTATATTCAAGTACAGATTTGTATTTCAAAGTTATGTTATGAAATATATTTATTCGTTCCGCTGTGAGATTCGTGTTACTCTAATGTTGTGTTCTTCTTCTTCTTCTATTCTAAGTTTCTATCTTATCTTTCCACACCCTCTAATTTCTTTCACTAATTACCAGGATTTTTCGATGTTTTGGTTATCGACATCGTGTTTATGTCGATAACCAAAGTCGCTCAAAATCCGGGTCGTTACAGTTGGTATCAGAGCTTAGGTTAAGAATTACTTGGCTTTGTGGCGTGACTCGGTAGAGATAGGGTTAGTAATACCCTAGATTGAGATTGAGTGTATATATACGAGTGAACGTATTTGTTATTGATATAAAAATTTGTTTTATATTGTGGAGATTTATTGGTTGAGTAGTTTATGAGTTCTGGTCGATCAGTTTGATCCACTGTATCGGTAGGGATTTTGTAAACACTCGAATACGATGAACCGTCATGGTATGTTTTGAAAAGAGGGTAAATTAAAATAAGTTTACCTAAGGTATATCCTGATACAGAGAAGATATATATATCAAAATTATAATATAGTGGATATTTTGGTTGTTATTATAATCGAGTAAGATTATAAGTAAATGGTTATGTAAATAGCCAATCAGAATTCGTATAAGTGAAATACGTGAAATCAGATGAGTTAAATCTAAAATTTTAACCAGACATTGAATTAGAACCCTGGAGAATTAGATAAGTGTTTGTAAATGGATTAGGATTAAAAATAAGGAAAATTTAAGATCCTGGGAGATTTTAAATTGTTTTATAAACAGTGTGAATTATATTTTGAAATGAATTTCAAAGCGGAAAGGTTTAGAAATGGTTTTATAGTATTGAACTCACTTCGATCGCTGGAAAATAGATTCTGATGTTGACAGCTGCATCATCAGTATTCATCTTCGAGTTGTAAGTGACGAATTACTACTAGAGATACTGTTTTAAATTTGTTTTGGGAAAGACAAGTTGTGTTGAATTTCAAAATAGAATTTAAAATATAGAATTTGAATTTTGAAATAGATTTGAAATATTAACTTGTTTTAGAAGAAATAAAGCAAGTAGTTCCTTTATAAACGAAGTTTATAAATAGTTCATTTATAAACGAAGTTTATAAATAGTTCATTTATAAACGAAGTTTATAAATGAAGTGAAAAGAATTATCATTGGATAATTCAGAAATAAAAATACAAGTGTGAAATTGAAAGGAAAAACCTATTTTCGAAAGGTAGAAATATCGATTTCAAAAGGAATTGAAATCGAGACTTATTTAAAGGAATTTGAATAAAGGAAATTCAAAGAGGATTTGAATATAGAAAGAATTCAAATGGGATTTGAATATAGAGAATTCAAAGGGGATTTGAATATAGAAAATTCAAGGGGGATTTGAATATAGAAATTCAAATGAAATTTGAATAAAGAAGATTCAAATAATGGAAAATTGAATATAGAATTCATATAGAGTAATAATGAAAAATTGAATATAGAATTCAAACAGATTGAAATGGAATTTGAAAATAGAATTTCAAAATAGAATTTGAAATAGGAATTCGAATATAGATTTCAAATAGAGTTGAAATGGGAATTGGAATATATAATAGAGTTTGAAAATATAGGATTTGAATACCGAAAGTGAAATAGAAATTGAATATAGAAATTTAAAGGGAGTTGGAATATATGAAATTCAATGGAAGTGATATAGAATTTGAATAGAGGAAATTCGAATATAGAAATCAAATAGAATTTGAAATATGGGAAATCAAATAAAATTTGACATATAAGAAATCAAATAAAATTTGACATAAGAGAAATCGAATGGAATTTGAATAAGATATTTGAATAATGAAATTCATATATGGAGTCTGAATAATAGAATTGAAATGAAATTCAAATATGGAATTTGAATAAGTGAATTGAAATGAAATTCAAATATAGAAATTTGAATAAGAGAATCGAAATGGAATTTGAATATAGGAAGTTCAAATAAAATTGAAAAGGGATTCAATTAGTTGATAAACAAGTTAAACCTATATTTGAACATGTATATTCAAATAAAAAGGTGAAATGGGCAAACCAGTAATTTGAAAATCACTTAACGAAATAAGTTAAAACGATTGGATTAAGTGGGAATGAATTGGAAATGTATGGATATACATGAGATAGGTATGGATAAGGATAATGCAAGAGTTATAAATAGATTGCTCGACAAAAGGTATGTATTTAATTCATATATGAGATTTTATGCGCCGTATCGGCTAGCCGCTTGGCTTTTTCTTTGTCTTTTGGATTGATGAGGGCCATGGGAGGCTATTTGAAATATCCCGATGCTTCTGGTACAAAGGTGGTTATGGCGAATTTTTCCGGGAATTTAAGGAGTTAGAATATTTTTAAGATAATTTGATAGTTAGAAATCAACGTATCGATATATATATAGAAGTCGATAAGAAAACGAACTTAAAAATAGAATAGTAAAATAAAAAAGGAAGTATAAGAATAAAATCTAGTAAGAATAGATAGAGGAAGAGTATACGTGTTAAAAGGCGAATAAGTAGTTGTATGGTGTTGATTATTCGAGTAAGTCGTCTTATCTGTTTTGACGTTATAAATGTTATTCAGTCAAGGTCTGAGAGGTAGTTATACCCCAACTTGATTGATTTCATTATTAACAAATAAACAGTAAGATTTCAGGCTCGAAGATCGATGTTGAATAAGAGTTAGTTGAATATAGTATTTGGGTTGTCGTAACGATGTTTTACACAACATCCGTTTTAACCCAAATAAGTGTAACTTGGAAATATAATAAAGAATATTTCCTAAGTATAGAAATAAAACGAGATCGGAAAAGAGATAAGTAATTGGAATATTTTCCAATTATAAATAGCATATATTTTCTAAAGTTTAGAAAATAAAGAAAGGCGATATTCGGAAATGTTTTCAAAATAACATAAAATGCCAATATGGTTATTGAAAATATTTGGTCAACAAATATTGATAAAGAAATAGAGAAGTGATTTAACTAACGGAATATTGATTTTGGGCTCAGTTGAATTTCAAAAAGGAAAATTTAATTTTTTGAAAAGAGTAAACTGTTTAAAATCTCCCAGAGAAAGACTTTTTAAATTAAAAACAAATTTAACAGAAATTTGTGAAAGCAGATTTGAATAAAAGCAAAGTCAGTAAAGTGGTAATTGAGATTGAATTAGAATGATATCGAGACAAATGGGATTTGGGAGATTCGAATTTGAAGTGAATTTGGTAACCAAGTTAAGAGTTTGAAATCGAGAATCAAACTCGAGGTTGAAACAATATTTAGCTTGGATATAGCACGAATGGTTGAGTTGGAGATAAAAGTGATTCTAGAACATGATTGGGATAACATTGGTATATGTTGAATTGATAGCATATGGAAGTGACAAAATTGATATGCCCGACAAAAAGGTACAAGTTTATATTTCTATGGGATATAAGATTTATGAGCCGAATTGGCAAGCCACTTGGCTGTTTGATTTTCTTATGGGTTGGAGATGGCCCAGAGAGGCGAGTTGGAGTTTGACCGATTAACCAGTACAAAGGAGGTGCCGACGAATTTTTTCGAAGTTTTAAGGCGTTAGAAAATTTTCAAGATTTTTGAAAATTTTCGTTGATAAGAATTAATTAATAATTTAATTGAATTAAATTGGTTCAGTTGAAACTGAAGTTAAGAAATGAACAAATATGTTCTAACCAGTCGATAGGGTCGTCCTCTACCTTTTAGCAATTTCGAGGACGAAATTATTTTAAGTGGGGAAGATTGTAATGACCCGCATTGGCAGAGGTATTATAATTTATTTATTTAATTATTAAAATGGTGTATAGTGAATTTATTGGTCGTGGAATAATAATGGTAAATATTTAATTGAAATAATAAATTAAATAATATATATATAATTCAGTAATAATCAAAAATAGTGAAATTCACAATATGGTGTAATTTGGTTTATCTAAAATATATATCAGTTAGGAGTTGAATTATATTGACGAATATATTCAATCGACGTCAGTTTGAACGTATAATTATAATATAATTAAAATAGAGCTTGAAATAGCGCTGCAGTTCGCTATTTGGCGATTTAAACTTCAACTAGATGTACAGGATTCATTTTAAGCCGGATTTCTGTGAAACAAGAAACGTGTGGAGCTGGTGGAGTATAAAAATCGGGATTTCGTCATATAGATTTTGAGATATGTCCAAATCAAATTTTAAAATAGTCGCTATAGAATCGTTTATCGACCGTAATGGTTTATTCGATATAACTAGAGATCGGGATTGAATTTAGACAAGGTTCTTTTGGGACATAACGATAATTTAATTTTTTGAATTTTATGGTAATTTTTAATTAATTTAATAAGCGACTTTTTATTTGAAATATTTCGCACCCTGAAATCAACATTTTGAAGTTTCAAAATATGAGTCCATCTACCGGTATTATTATATTTTTGGAATCCGGGCACATTGCTGATTACAACGGTATTTTTATTTTCGTCGATAGAAATTCGTAAACAAATGAAATGGTATGCAACGGGATATATGAAAATATCATAACTCGAAAACAAAAATGGGACAAAAACTTGATAGGAAAGCCACTCGATTTGTTCGAACTAAAGTAAAGGGAAATATAGGCCTATTCTTTGTGTGTCTGCAGCCTATGTTTTCTCATTAAAACTGTAATGTGTGAAGTGATGATTCAAGACTTACCTGCTACCCTACGTGCCCATTTCTAGGTGTCAAAAATAATAAACTAATTACATTTGTTTGGTCATCCTCCCACGGTTCTTCTTCTCAACCTTTCGTTCTCTGTGGCCTTCAAAGATCCTCCCATCCAACTAAAATACGTATAAATACAAAAATCCTATGACCTAAATGGAAGCTTTCTCGTTCCAGAACAAATGTGAGCCATCACCTTTTTGGCTCTTCTTCAAAGAAAACAAATTCAAAAGAAAACGCGAGCTAAGGCGGAGCTGCTCTCGTGAATGGGAAGTTTAATGGCGGTTTGAGGAGGGAGATGACGCAAGACTCATTGGAGACAGGGGGCAGGTTCTGGCCAACGGTGGGATGTTTTGGTGAGCAAGTTCGGTACCCACTGTGCCGAAGTTGGAGCTGAATGACTGCACTTCGAAAAGGAGTAATAGTCGGTATACAAAGAGGAAGATGGAGTGACTTGTTTTGTATATATGAAAGTGGTACCGATGGTTATCATTATTTGGAGCTTCTGTTGTTTTGCATGAACAAGTACATGAGTGTGGTTGTAGTTGTGAGAAGGAGCCTAAGAATGGTTTGAGGGGGAGTACGTGTATACTGAAGTGCGGCCATGATCTACAGGAGCTCGCAGATGGATCTTTGGGGGAGAAGGATTTGGGAAGATGATGAGCGAGTGTTTGAAATATGAAGTATGGGTCGATGTGAAAACGTTGAGATTGATTCAGTAAAGAAGGACTAAGATGGACGGAAGGGACTGTGTATTGGGAACAGTGGAAGTAAATGGAGCAGCATGGTTTCTTGAATGAGCAGATATTTGGGGGGGTTGAAAGAAAGAACGGTACATAATTGGATGCGGGTCTGGGTGACTTTAAGTTTGGGTATTGCGCCGGGGTGAAGCCCAGTTATTTTAAAACAAAAAGAAAAGAAAAGGGGTTCGAATTATGCATGTAGGAGGACGGGGATTGTTAATCTGGAAGAGTGGAATGTATAGTGTGCGTTAACGAGTAGTTGGGCCAGTCTAAAAAGGGTAAGACCCAAAGTTATATTTAATTAAATTTTAAATTTATAGTAAAATATTATATTAACTTCAAACCATTATTTCTTATGCATACGGGCTCAGATCAACGAGCCGTCAATCATGTTAGAATCGTATGGACGACGACTATGCTCTGGAACTGAATTGGGATGGATTAGAGCTCATCTAAATTTATTGCAAAATAAATTTGTATGATCAGAGTCAACAACCGTAAATCGTTGGTTAACGATTACGGACAATGTGAGTAAATCTCACTAACTCTGAACAGTTTATAAATTCATATTGTATTTTTAGAACTGTTAGATATTGGCTGATTGACTGTATGTTGACTGTTTGATTGAACTGCTAGTCAGTTAGTTGAATTTTCTATATTGATTCTGTTTTACAGAATATATCATATAGAACTGGAAGTGATGTTATCTATATTGTTTTAACATCTGTGATGCATGGAAACAGGTTGGAGGAATCCAACTGGATTCCTCAACATTTATTTTACTGTTTTCATATATTGTGATATATGATGTGTTATATAATCTGTTATGGATTGTCGGTGTTGGAATGATGTTGATCATTTTTATTCGATATTTTAAATATCACAAAAGACCCTGGGATGTAAAAAGAATTATTTCAACGTATATTGAAATAAAGGGATTTTATAAAATCAACAGATTTTATAAAAGGAAATATATCGATGTTAGTTTAATCGATTAGAGATAAAAGTAAAAGAAGATAATCGATGTTAGTTAATCGATTAGAGTTAAAGTAAAAGAAGCTAATCGATGTTAGTTAATCGATTAGAGTTAAAGTTAAAAGAAGTTAATCGATGTTAGTTAATCGATTAGAGTTAAAGTTAAAAGATGTTAATCGATGTTAGTTAATTGATTAGAGTTAAAGTTAAAAGAAGTTAATCGAAGTTAGTTAATCGATTAGAGATAAAGTTAAAAGGAGATAATCGATGTTAGTTAATCGATTAGAGATAAAGTTAAAAGAAGTTAATCGATGTTAGTTAATCGATTAGAGAATAAAGTTAAAAGAAGTTAATCGATGTTAGTTAATCGATTAGAGAATAAAGTTAAAAGAAGTTAATCGATGTTAGTTAATTGATTAGAGAATAAAGTTGAAAGGAGATAATCGATGTTAGTTTAATCGATTAGAATAGAAGCAAATGAGTTAAATCGAATATAGTTATTCGAATAGAAGCAAATGAGTTAATCGAATATAGTTATTCGAATAAAAAGTAAATGGAATTATCGAATATAGTTTATTCGAAAAGAGTAAGTGAAATGAGTAAATCAATAGTGTTAGTCAAATAGAGTTAACCCAATAGTGTTAGTCCAATAGAGTTAATTGATAAGGGTTAATCGAATAGAGTTAAGTGAAAAGAGTCAATCGAATATAGCTATTCGAAGGAGGGTTAAGTAAGGAAGTTAGTAAAGGGGAATAAAGTGAACTTTGCCTATTTCAAAGTTAGAAATGTTGTTCAGTTAAGGTCTGAGAGGTAGTTCTACCCCAACTTGATTGGCTTCGTTTTTAACTAAGGAATAGTTAAGGTTCGGCAGTAAAGGAAATGGTTTGAGTTGGCATAGCGATGTTTGTTTAAACATCTGTCTAAGTCCAATGAAGAAGCTTTGGAAATGTTTTTCCAAAGAAGAAACCAGAAATGTTTTCTAATAAAGAAAACGAGAAATGGAAATGTTTTCCATTGTTAATAACGTCTATTTTCCAAATTTAGAAAATAGGAAATAATGAATATAGGGAAATAGGAGATGAAAAATGAACTAAGGAGATAAATGTTGAATGATGTTTGATTGATATAAATTTCCATTTGGAAATAATATCGTTGGTTGCACACCTGTTTTTCTTCGATAGTTAAGTCACAGACTATCGAAGTTTTTGACCATTTTAACGTTGTTAATATGGAGAGACCGGTTGGATTATTATCCAAAGAACCACTCTGTATTGGCATAAGCGTTGCGAATCATTTATGCCAAAGATAATTGAAGACGGTGTTATGCAAGGGCTATCCTGTTTACAGAATAGTGCCTTCGGTTCATCCTGTTCCTGGGTGACTTGTATGGACGGATGTCTGACAGAGTATCTCCAGACGATCACGTATATTGATTTCTCCAACCGTACCAAGAGTGGAAGCGGAGAAGGAAACTTCTTTTAGCTAACACATAATGTATGGTTGAGGACGTCAATCGGTGATTTGATGGATTTGACAATGTGGCATTCAAAGTGAATCTGATGGGATGGTAAAGCGTAGCTTCTAGCCTCATCAAATCGGTAAATGACAGAAATCGGGCAGGCAGCATGGCTAAGTCGGTCGCACCGAAGTAGGGTGTATAATCACCTGATCTAAAGTTTCATTTACTTCTAAAAATCTATTGTTGATGCTGTCCCACTCGGGAAATGGTTGCTGATCCCAACTATTGGTGATATACATTCGATACGCTCAAGCGAAATGAGTGGTCGGTCATGTGTGGCCGGGTTGCAAGATGTTCTTGTTGAACCCAGTGTATTCCTCTCTAGAGTTACACGAGCGAAAGGTGGTTCCATACCTTGTCATAGTTGGAAATCCATTACCCAATACGTGCTTGCGGTTTTGATTGTATACTATATATGTAGAACGTGAGATGAAAGCGTTTCTACTAGATGATTATTATAGTTGTGGTTGATAGACATTATTATAATATCAAAAGGTTTTTGATATAAAGATATTTGGATTCTCATAAGGGAAAAACCCATTCCGTTACGCGGCGTGGTCTTATGAGATATCGTTTACTTGTTCAACTATTTTAAATTGTTTTACTCATACCAGTCCCATGACTGACCCGGAGTTTACTTTGTGGTTTTCCCTATACTCTTGGGTGCCTAAATTTGTACGAGCAGTCAAGTAGTCGGGATTTACAGATATACTGGAAGAGCTTGGAGCAGGAGGCTTCAGGATCATATAGCTATAGTTATTTCCGCTGTGTTGTAAGTGCTGTACTTTGATAATGATATGTATATTCAAGTACAGATTTGTATTTCAAAGTTATGTTATGAAATATATTTATTCGTTCCGCTGTGAGATTCGTGTTACTCTGATGTTGTGTTCTTCTTCTTCTATTCTAAGTTTCTATCTTATTTTTCCTCACCCTCTAATTTCTTTCACTAATTACCAGGATTTTTCGATGTTTTGGTTATCAACATCGTGTTTATGTCGATAACCAAAGTCGCTCAAAATCCAGGTCGTTACAGTAAATAACCAATCAAAATTCACGTAAGTATAAAATACAAATCAGATGAGCTAAATCTGAATTTAAATCAAATTTGGAATTTAAAACTATGGAAAAGGTTTGTAAATGAAATTGGATTTAATATATGGAATTTTAAATCCTGGGAATTTAGAAATGTTTTTCCAAGTATTTTGGAAGGATATTTTGTTGTAATTTCAAAATGAAGTGTTTAAAAATGAGTTTATGAAAGTAATATAGTGTTGAACCCCCTTCGATTGCTGAAAAATAATTCCGATGATGATTGCTACATCATCGGTGTTCATTTTTGAGTTGCTAAGTGACGGATTACTACAAAGATTTTATTTTAGGTTGTTTGAGGAACAAGTTGTTCAAAAATTCAAATTTTTTGAATTATATATGATTTCAAACTGATTTGAAATAAATCCCAGGAATTTGAATTCTAAAACAAAAATTTAACTTATAAAGTTAAATAAATTAAATAGTAAAAGGTGAATAAATAAATTAGAGAATAAAAATTGGGTTAGATAAGAGATAATCCGGAATGGAATTGGATTATTGAGTTAGAATGTGAAATTGAGTTTAGAATGGGAGGTTGAAATGCAATTCGATTTGGATATAAGCAAATGACTTGATTTGAAGATAAGTTGATTGGAGATAAATTGGATTTACTCACACCAGTCCCATGACGGACCCAGAGTTTATTTTGTTTGTGTTTTCCCTAAACTCTTGGGTGCCGAAATTTGTACGGGCAGTCATGTGTTTCAGGATATTACAGATTCACTTGGAGGATCTCAAAGCAGGAAGCTTCACCATTAGTTATTTAGAGATTATTTTCGTTGTGATGTATATGACTTATACTCTGATATGGTATGTATATACAAACTCAGGTTTGTATTTCAAGATTTTGTTATATAATATATTTTATTCGTTCCGATATGAGATTCGTGTTTACTCTGATTCTGTTCAGTTGTGTTCTTCTTACTCTTCTATTCTATTAGTTCTATCTTTCCTATCTCATCCTCTATTTTTTTCTATTAAAGATCTGTATTTTCGTGCACTTTGGGTTGAATGTGTAGAATACTAGTCATCTCAAATTGGTACGGATTTATGGGCCTCTACATTTGTAACGGCCCGTAAATCCATACCAATTTGAGCTGACTAATATCCTACACATTCAACTCAAAGTGCACGAAAGTTCAGATCATTAATACAAAGAAATTAGAGGATGAGATAGAAAAGATAGAACTAATAGAATAGAAGAGTAAGAAGAATACAACTGAACAGAATCAGAATAAATACGAAATTCACAGCGGAACGAATAAAATATATTATATAACAAAACTTTGAAATACAAAACTGTATTTGTATTTACATAATATATCAGAGTATAAGTCATATACATCACAGTTGAAATAAACTCTAAATAACTAATGGTCAAGCTTCCTGCTTTGAGCTTCTCCAAGTGAATCTGTAAAATCCTAAAACATTTGACTGCCCGTACAAATTTGGGCACCCAAGAGTTTAGGGAAAACAAAACAAAAAAAACTCTGGGTAAGTCATGGGACTGGTGTGAGTAAACTCCAGCTGTAACACCCCGTATTTTAAAGACAATAAAATAAGAATAAAATAAGGATTGCATGTAATAAATACATGCACTAAAAAAAATGTAATGCATGCACTGAATGAAAGAAAGGATTGGTTGCATGCAATGTAAATATGTTGCATGCACTGATTTGCAAGCATAATGCACTAACATTAAAAGAAAAAGATTCATGCAGTGGTTTAATTTAAGTATTGTAACTAACATGAAAAAAAGAAGCAAGGAGAGAACAATAATTATCATTGTTCTAAGACTTATTAACAAAAGACTTTGTAGCTCAGTTGTTTAAGGCATTGGATTTGTAACATAGAGGTCGGGGGTATGAACCCCGGTGGCGGCATAATTTTTATCTTTGTTTTAGAGAGGGCCAACTGAACACGCAAAAATATGTACGTATACAAATTCAAAATTTGAAAGGATAAGAACATACATATAAGGAAATAAAGAAAATATATGTATATATATGCATATATATATATATGCAGAAATATATGTATACAAAAGATAAAATTCAAGATAAGGCTACAGTCAATGAAATATGGCAAGAATCAAATAACGGTGCAACATCGTTTGAATTTTGAAAATAAAATGAAAGTTGTGCGTGTATATATATATACACGTAAAATGGTCGTTAGAGGTATTGTATAAATATAAGAATACTTCATGTGAATAAAACAGTTAAATAAATTCCAGAAATTCAAAAGTTCGAAAATCAAAATTCTACGCCAAAACAGCTTGTGGGACCCAATGCTGACTCAGCACTGCGTGTACGATAAGATTTGGATAGATTCATCTGCGAACCTGGACTATTTTCTTAACTAGGTTCAATGCTGACTCAGTACTGCGTGTACGTTTAGATTTGGCTAGATTCATCTGCGAACCTGGACTATTTTCTTAACTAAGTTCAACGCTGACTTAGCGTTCCGTGTACGATAAGATTTGGCTAGATTCATCTGTGTACCTGGACTATTTTCTTAACTAGGTTCAATGCTAACTCAGTGCTGCGTGTACGATAAGGTCTTGAGCTTCTATATAAACACCCACAAACCTCACTTTCTCTCCACACCAAACCATTGTAACGCTATGCTGGCTCAATCCTAATTAAAATAAATAAAAGACGTCCTTATGCTGCTCTAGTTTTTCAAGAAATCAAGTTTAGAATTCAAGTAGAGATTCAAATCAAGTAAAATCTTCAAGTTGGATCATAGGCATTCCGCTTCAAGCAACGTCACTCGAATCATAGCAAATCGCGACAACACTATCTTATTATCCTTTTCTAAACCGATCACTGTAAGTTCGGTTATTCTTTAGATTTGAACATGTAATTGGAATCGTGAATGTAATAAATAAAAATATAGAACTGTGCCTGTTTGCAAGTTAATTGCCTATGATTCATAACTATTGTAGTTAATTGCCTATGAGTAAGACTATAAGATTATTGCCTATGACTATGACTATGAGATTATTGCCTATGACTATGAGACTATTGCCTATGACTATGACTATGAGACTATTGCCTATGACTATGACTATGAGACTATTGCCTATGACATTGATTAAGAAACTATTGTGGTTAGTTGCCCATGACTATTGTGGTTAATTGCCTATAACTATTGTGGTTAGTTGCTTATGCATATTCCCATTGTTACAATTAACTTATCATGTTGTACCTTGAGCTGGCATTATGTTGGACCAAATCACCTATGCCTATTCCATTAATTATGTTGGATCTCATACTTAGGATGTAACTTGCTTAGTTTATTCCTACTCACTGTTATGTTCAACAAACCCATTAGAACCATTATTCTTGTATTTGGTTCACTTTTACATGCCTATTCTTTTAGGTCAATTCTCGTGTTTATCCTCTATTCCCTTTTTAGTTTCATTTCATGAGTACTTAGAAAACTTGTGAAATCATGTTATATGTGCGATTATGACGCGGGGAATTGGGTATAGCTTAATTAAGTTAATTTGACATGAATTATGGAATATGTAATTTGACATATTGAACCTAAAATTGGCATGAACGACAAAGTATGTAATTTGGCATGAAAAATCTAGTTGTGACATGAACTGTAAATTGTGAAAAAATGGCTAAAGACGAATATGGCTAACCCGAGGTTAGGTTGAGTTTGCGGTAGAAGTCTGCCCAGAACCGCCCGGCAAATCCAGCAACCGCAAACAATAGGATCTAATGTGGGAGGTTAGTCATGAAATGCCAAAACCCGAGGTTAGAATGAGTTGTGGTAGAAGTCTGCCCGGAACCGCCCGGCATATCCAGCAACCGCAACAATATGTCTAATGTGAGAGGTTAGTGCATTAATAATAAATTAATGCTAATGACATATGCTAAGTATGGGAGGGTTAGGTTAATGACACTTAACCGTTATAACATGTTAATTAAACAGATGGTATGGTTAAGTTAACCTAGGGAACACTTAACCGTTATAACATGTTAATTAAACAGATGGTAGGGTTAAGTTAAATAAGGGAACACTTAACCGTTATAACATGTTAATTAAACAGATGGTAGTGTTAAGTTAACTAAGGGAACACTTAACCGTTATAACATGTTAAACAGATGGATGGGGTTAGGTTAAATAGGGAATGCTTAACCGTTATAACATGTCGATTAAACAGATGGATGAGGTTAGGTTAAGTAAGAAACACTTAACCAATATATAACATGACGTGTGGTAGGGTTAAGTAATACAAGAGGATAACACTTAACCAATACATAACATGATGTAAGGTAGGGTTAAGTAACACAAGAAGGCAACACTTAACCAATATAACATGATGAATGAGTGGGGTTAAGTTAATAGGAACACTTAACCAATATAATATGATGAATGAACAGGGTTAAGTTAATAAGAAATACTTAACCAACATGACGTGATAAGTAAGTGGATTAAGTTAACATGAATGAACGACACTTTACCCATGTGACATGATGCGTTAGTGGGTTAAGTTAACTTGAATGGATGGATAACACTTAACCAATAATACATATCGACTTGATAAGTGGGTGGGTTAAGTACATATCGGGTTGGTGGGTAATACTAGTATATATAGCCCCTCAAACTTAACCGTTAAATAAACATGCTTGAATCGGTGGGAGGGTTAAGTACATCTCGTGTGGGTGGGTAATATTGTAAATATAGGCCCACAAACTTAACCAATAGGAAACCCTAGTAACGGAGACCCATTTCAGCAGTAACGCACATAGATGTATCACGGTACCCTGAGCTAGGCAGGGTGGGGCACGATTAATGGGCTGATTATAATAGGTCAAAATAGCGGCAGGGGTTACGTTAGTGTAGGTTCCGACGGAGTACGGGCGTGCACGTACTCCGGAGTGGAAAAATCGGGCACTGGGTATAAGTAGTTATACACTGTGCATCTTGATTCGTGTCGGGTCGCTATCATAAGGATTGATACACCTTATGGTGGGGCCAGCACAGGGTATTTACATGCAAGAGAGAGCTGATTGGCACAGACACAAGGAAAATTAATACAAGTAGGGAGCCGATCGATTGGGTAGTAAGGGTACATCTAGCATGTTCGTGGCAATTAGGTTGATTGAGGTAAGATGTACACCTGAAGGCTACCACAATTGCGGGGATTTGGATCACATTATCATATTATCATTTTATACAGATTACTAGTTGGGACACTAGCTAGGTGGTGCAGAGATATAGAAATTAGAATAACATGGTAGTAGCAAAGCAGAGAAAGGGTAGAAGCACATTCAGTTATCAGCGCATTTAGTTTATCTTGCATTATAATATCTTATGCTTATCTTGTCTTATGTTATCTTGCTACTATGGTATTGTCTTATATTTAGTTTATTCACATCATGATCCCTTTCCTTGTTTAAATGCTGAGAATCACTGAGCTTACTGAGACATTATGTCTGACCCCGTTTTCTTTCGTCTTCTTTTCTTCCGTTCCCCCCAGGTTTGCAGGGAGGGAATACTTCAGCTTAGCTTAGACCTTTTCCATCTTGAAGAGAGTAGATGTATTGCTTGGATTCTCCTTTCCTATGTTATGGCAGGCTCATGCTTTATTGGGGGGATTCATTGTTATTTTATGCCTCTTTATTTTGTTAAACAAGACAGATACTTTGGTATTGGGAACAATCTTTGTACAAGCTGTTTTATCAATGAAGTAAAGTTTTATTTATTTACCGTTGCTTTAATTGTCTGTCTTGTAATTTATCTGCATCTTTTACCTAAAACGCTCCACCAAAGTTAAGGCATTCCCTTTGTGAGTGATCTTAATGGAGGTGGGGTGTTTCACTTGGTATCAGAGCTAAAGGTTACTGGATCAGATAAAATATTTGAAAAATTATTTTCAAAATGGTTTTGAAAGAAGCATATTCCCCAAAGCCATATGCACTATCTAGTGATCCTCTGATTGAATCCTTGTTTCCTTCTTTCCTAAGTCTCCGGGGCTCCTGGCTTTCTGGGAGGTAACCTCATCGCGGCATAGTTTCGTAGGCTTGATGAGACTACGACACCTATCAAAGGGCGAAGTAGTGCCCAACTTCCATATGTAGCCGCAGTAGTTTCACCTACAGCTAAATTTTCATTCGAGTTTTGTAGGGTTTTCCGTATGATGGAGACAGCTTTTAAGGGACTTGACAACATGTTACACAAGGATGGAAAAGATGAGAATGAAGGAGTTTGGCTAAGGAGCACAACCCAAGGGTGAGAAACTCATGGATAGGGACTTGGTTCGCAAGGGAGGAAAGAATAGTAAAACCTAAGACAAGAGGAAGTGTCTTTATTATGGTATAACGGGTCATATGATTAAGGACAAGGGCAAGAACAAAGGACAGGATTTTCAGGAGGGCAAGTGCATGCTCTCGCCGCCAGCGTACCTAATAGAGAGGTAGTAAAGTTTCTGTTGAAAAAGGTTAGTTTTTCTTTTTGATCATCCTGTTATACTCTTCTTGATTTTAGCTCTTCACATTTGTCTATATCTTCTTCAATAGTTGAGTCTTTGCATCTTAGTACTTCTATAGTAGAAGATCCCATTATTGTCTCAAATGCAATTGGTGGTTCGACTCATTTATCTTTGGTTGGTAAGGATTTGAGAATAGCTATATTAAGTATTGAGTTTAAGCGTAATGCTTATGTTTTTTTTTTTTGGCTTCATGGGCTATGGGTTGATTCTAGGCATGGGTTGGTTAGCTTGTAATTCTGAAAGGAGGGTAGTTAGTCTTTTGACTTGCCTCGGGAATACCCTCGAGATTTCGTGCGATCCTAAGGGATCAGTTAGGCTTAGCTACCTAGAATCACTTGATGCATCTATCGATGGTTTGAGATCCGTTAGAGTAGTCCATGAGCACGCAGATGTTTTTGATTAGGTTAGGGGTTTTCCCCTAAAACGCGGGATAGACTTCCGCATATATCTAGTTGACAATGCAAAGCCAGTTATGCGATCAATGATAGTTTTGAAGCAAGATTGGCGAGGATAGCCAGAGTCAGTTAAGTGCTCAATTGTTCGGTTGTTTTGCTAGTATCATCTCACGTAGATCGTCCAAATTCGGAGGAGGTATTCCTTGGGTGCATATCTGATATTGGTTTAGGCCTTTGGGGCTTGTATTTGAGGGATGTCAAGTTCGACTAGGATGGTTTGCGTGAGAGATAACCCTAGGTAGGAAAAAGACTGACCTTAAGAGAGGTAAAAAGTACATAGAAACCTTTAGCTTTAGACCCTCCGATTTGTGACATGAGGGATATGCTAAGTAGAGGAGAGACCTCTAATCATCTTAGTATATACACTTGGTATCAAGGTTAACATCTGTTTATCTTGGAAAGATAGTTCGACCACATTGGATACCCTCTAGCATAATAAGTGATCGAAGTCCTATCTTTACTAGCGGGTTTTGGAAATGGAGGTCAGGAAGCTTCGCAATCGTGAAGTTAAATTAGTTAAGGTACAGTGGAGTGAAGCTCAAGAAGACGCGACGTGGCAGACTGAAGATAAGACACACGCATCATACCCTTTTCTTGAGGGTATATGTAACACCCGTTAATTTTGTATAATTAAGTTTCACAAATTAAAGTATAATTAATTCTAAATTTGAGAATTAAGGGTAACGGGTGACGCCATTGCGCTCGTCTCGAAATTTTGCTTGTGATAGAGTCCGAGTTTGCGTAAATCGGACTCCGTATGAAGAAGATATGACCTCCGGAATTTTCAGAATTCAATTTAAAATTCAAAAAGATTCAAATTCAGTTCAAAATTCGAAAAACAGACCCAAACTGGGCTGGGTGGGAAAATTCCCGCCCAGGACCCAGGTCGACCAGGGGGTTGACCTGGGGGTCGACCTGGGGGTCGACCTGGGTACCCAGATCGACCAGGGGGTCGACCTGGGGATCGACCTATTGGTCGACCTGCCCGGTCGGCCTAGTCCTGTTCTAAGCCAATTTTCTTGGCTGTGCTGAGCCGTTTGGGCCTTCTGGATAGCTCTGAACTGATTTGATGGTTTTGGTTAATTCTAGGGTTCATCCAACGGCTCTAATCAAATTGAAATCCTATATATACAACCTAATACTCAACCTAAATTCACACAAATTCTTTGAGCCGTCTACATGTTGCTTCTCTCTATTCTATCTTCCACCATTAAAATAAGTCTAGTTCTCCACTAAAACAATTCATAGTTCTTCTTCAAATTGGAGATTCAAATCAAGATTAAAGCTTCAAGAAAAGAATCAAAGATTAATCCAATGGCTTCAAGCAACATCACGGGAATTATAGCAACGCTATCTTTCTATTCTTTTCTAAAACCGATTAATGTAAGTCAGTTACTTTTTAGATTTGAATGCCTTGATCTATTTGTGACATGTAATTAAATGGATATGATAATATGCCTAATCTTTCCACTTGAATCCGTGCTTATATATGCCTTTGGATCTGATTTAGAACTATTGTGATTAATGACCAATAAGACTATGACCATGATTCATTGCCTATGACTATTGAACATAAGACTATTGTCTATGACTATGACTTTGAAAATATTATAGTTAATTGCCTATGACTATTGAGGATAATTACAAAGGACTATTTTTGGTCAATTATCCATGACTATTGTGGTTAATCGCCTATGATTCATAACTATGAGACTACTACCTCTGACCATGACCATGACTATTGTGGTTAACTGCCTAAGACTATTGTGGTTAATTGTTTATGCCCATAACACTATAGTTACAAACCATGTTGTACACCGAACTAGCATTATGTTGGATCTCATACTTAGGGTGTGATTTGCTTAGTTTATTTCTATTCGCTATTATGTACACCAAACCCATTGGATCCATCATCTTTGTATTTGGCTTGCTTTTTGTATAACTATTCTTTTATGTCAATTCTCATGGTTATCCTCTATTCCCTTTTTAGTTTCATTTCATAAGTACCTAGAAAACTTGTGAAATCATGGTATACGTATGTTATGAATGTGGGGGTATTTGGGTATAACATGAAATCCATATTAATTGGCATAATTTGGAATATGTATTATGACATGCCTATTAAAATGCAAATTGGGGTAATTTAACATGAATTATTGAATATGTAATTTGACATATTAAATCTAGTATTGGCAAGTAAGCTATGTTTTAGGCGTAAACTATAAATTAGAATATTGAATCAGAATTGGATTGGCAAAATTAAGTTAATTTGGCATAATAAGTATATAGGCATAATTCTGAATTCGGCCATAATTGTGAGTAATTGTCATGATTAGCATAATCATGGTTAGTGACACTTAATTTGGTATAATTTACATACCAAAAATTATAAACATGATTTAGAGGGGTAGTAGACCATAATAATAAATGTTGATAACGTACATTAAAAGAGTAATTATGGCATAAGAAAATTAGGAATAATTTACATATAGAATTTGTTTTAAATGAGAAATGTGTACATTATGAATATGCTTAACCCGAGGTTAGATTTAGTTGTGATGTAAACCCGCCCGGACCCGCCCGGCTGTCCAGTAATCACAACAATACCTATCTAATGTGGGAGGTTAAGGCATTAAGCCCAATAAGGACCCGAGGTTAGAATGAGTTGTGGTGTAAATCTTCCCGGAACCGACCGGCACATCCAGTGACCGCAACAATATCTGTCTAATGTGAGTGGTTGGTGCTTTAATGAATAATTTAAAGCTAGGAAACAGTTAAGCTAGAATGGGAGGGTTAAGTCCATAGGAACACTTAACCAACTTAACATGGTAACAAGACAAGATTGGTAGGGGTTAAGTAATTAAGAAAACACTTAGCCATTAAAACATGTTGATTAGACAAGTGGGTGAGGTTGAGAAAAGGTTTAACCAACTCAACATGTTAACTAGACTAGAAGGTGGGGTTAAGTAAATTTAATACACTTAGCCAATTTAACATGTTAACTAGACTAGAAGGTAGGGTTAATTAAACTTAGAATACTTAACCATCATGCCATGATAAATGAACAAAGTTATGTTAAAACATGAAGGGACAATACTTAACCATTAGAACATGTTAATTAAACAGATGTTAGGGTTAAGTTAGCTAAGGTAACACTTAACCGTTATAACATGTTAGTTAAAACAGATGGGCAAGGTTAAGTTAAAAAGGAACACTTAACCAACACAAGATGAATGGATAGGGTTAAGTAATAAGAAATACTTAACCAATATAACTTAATTGTGGTAGGGTTAAGTCAACGTGAATTACTGATAATACTTAACCAGTTTAACATGACAAATGAACGGGTTAAGTTAACTTGAATTGACTAATGACACTTAACCAATCCAACTTGACGAGAAAGAGAACTAGGTAGTAAACCTTAGTTAAGAAAATGACGATTCAGGAAAATAAGTGTTAAACCTTAGTTAGGAAAACTAAGTAGTAATCCTTAGTATAACACGAGGAGGAGCGAACGTCCATCTGATCTTAAAGAAGGCTCCAACGAATTGGGTTACGAAGCCCGAGGCTTCGAGGGGACGTGAGGGTACTCTTGGTATCCCTCTGTAAGGTTGCAGATGATCCTCCTGGGCTCAAAGAGGTTAAGGTCTGCGTTAGAAGAACCAAGGGTATGCCTTGGTTGCAATATATGGCAACCTAAAGACTAGGATGGACCAACGTGATTCGGCGAGACTAGTAGCCCTGTGATAGCAACTCGTCGTCTACCTACCATTTTGAGTCAATCAAGATACGTGAAGCGGAAAGGCGGAGAACTCCAAAAGACCATATACTTGCTATCTAGTTATGGTTGCGGATGGCCATAGGTTTGTGGGGCATAGGGGGGCCTGCGTATAGTTCTCATTTTTTTTCGAGGATGGCCTTTCATAAGTTGAAGGAGGGGTCGAGTGGGACCATAGCCACTGGAAAAACAGACCGTAGCATCTGCATCGGCAGATACCTGAAAGCTCCCGACCGAGTTCTGTGTTTCTAGTTTACCTCTGCCGCGGGACTCGGGTCGCACATATACAGGACATGTGCATCTAGATGGCGATAACGATTCGCGACACATACGTGGGTAAAGTCTAGGAACATATACCGCTCTAGGTAGTGTTTCCTAGACTAGGGGGCATCGTTCGACAGGTAGCATAATCCATAGTTGGACCTAGCTTGCATAAACCCTGAATCCGTGAAGCATTAAATAAGTCTCGTAAACCCTAGTGGAATCTAGGAAGCACTCGATAGGAAAACCCTAGATTAGATCTAGGTAATAAATAGTAGATGTACACCTAAACGCAACCACAATTACAGGGGTCAGGATCACGTTATCATTACTAGTTGAGACACTAGTTAGGCGGTGCAGAGATATAGAAACCAGAATAGTGGGTTAATAGCAAAGTGGAGAAAGTATTAAAGCATATCCAGTTTATCTTGCCTTAGCGTATCTTGCGGTAATCTTATCTTATCTTGTTAGCCCTATCATCATGGTATTGTCTTGTATTCAGTTAATTCATGTCGTTTTGTTTTCCTGTTCACATGCTAGAAGTAACTGAACTTACCAGGCTTTATGTCTGACTCTGTTTTTCTTTCGTCTTCTTTTCTTCCTTTCCCCCCCCCTCCCAAGGTAGTTAAGGAGGGAATAGTATAGCTCAGATTAGATTTGGACCATTACTCTTTCCAAGCTTGAAGACTCTTTGACACAGTGCCTTGGACTCTCTTTTCCACTGCTATGGTTATCCTATGCTCTATTAGGGAATATCGTTGTATACTTATGCTTCTTTATTTTCTTAACCAAGATAGATACTTTGGTACTATAAAGTGATCTTTGCACAAGCTGTTTATCAATGAAATAAAGTTTATTTATTTACCACTGTTTTATTTGTCTATCTTGTAATTTATCTGCATCTTGTACCTAAAATGCTCCACAGAACTTAGTGCATTCCCTTTGTGAGTGACACTAACGGATGTGGGGTGTTACAGTATATCCTTGATCTCTTTTTCTAGGAATGTTATGCATACTTGTTTACATCTTTTTAGGTTTATCCTCTAGGTCATATCATCGATCCTTAGGTAGAAGCCAATGGATGTAAACATGTATTTGAAACATGTTATGACTGATGGTTGCAAGTGGTTGCAATTGGTTGCTCGTGGATGCATATACACACATTAGGCACTAGATCGGCTCAGTCACTTTCATATTGCATATGCATATGCATGTATGTATTTGTATATGGATTGAAAACTTGATGTGTAATCACGTGTATGTTGCATTTGTATGAATGATTGTGCACCCATGTAGAAGTTATAAAGTACGATTAGGAATAATTGCATACAGAATGGACTCATGGCGCTATCATAATTTGCATTAAGGAGGTCAACTGAATCAGTAGACCGCCTGATTCTGCATTAGATAAGAAACATATACACACACTCTGCATATGTTTATACGGCATTAGAAACCTTTTAAGGACAATGGATGCCTGTGTTTGATGGTTGAGTAAATGGACAATTGAATGGTCGGATATACATTCTTCTTAACTTGAAGATTTTGGAGACGAAATCCTTTAAGGAGGGGAGAATGTAACACCCCGTATTTTTAAGATAATAAAATAAGAATAAAATAAGGATTACATGTAATAAATACATGCATAAAAAAATGCAATGCATGCATTGAAAGAAAGAAATGATTCGTTGCATGCAATGTAAATATGTTGCATGCACTGATTTGCAAACATAATGCATTAACATTAAAAGAAAAATAAAAGAAAAAGATTCATGTAGTGGTTTAATCTAAGTATTGTAAATAACGTGAAAAAGAGAAGTAAGGAGAGAACAATAATTATCATTGTTCTAAGACTTATTAATAAAAGACTTTGTAGCTTAGTTGGTTAAGGCATTGGATTTGTAACATAGAGGTCGGGGGTTCGAACCCCGGTGGCGGCATAATTTTTATCTTTGTTTTAGAGAGGGCCAATTGATAATGCAAATATATGTACGTATACAAATTCAAAATTTGAAAGGATAAGAATGTACATATAAGGAAATAAAGAAAATATATGTATATATATATATATATATATGAATATATATATATGCAGAAATATATGTATACAAAAGATAAAATTCAAGATAAGGCTACAGTCAATGAAATATGGCAAGAATCAAATAACGGTGCAACATCGTTTGAATTTTGAAAATAAAATGAAAGTTGTCGTATATATATATATACGTGTAAAATGGTCGTTAGAGGTATTGTATACATGTAAGAATATTTCATGTAAATAAACAGTTAAATAAATTCCAGAAATTCAAAAGTTAGAAAATCAAATTTCTGCGCCAAAACAGCTTGTGGGACCCAATGCTGACTCAGCACTGCGTGTACGATAAGATTTGGCTAGATTCATCTGTGAACCTGGACTATTTTCTTAACTAGGTTCAATACTGACTCAGCACTGCGTGTACGATAAGATTTGGCTAGATTCATCTGCGAACCTGGACTATTTTCTTAACTAGGTTTAATGCTGACTCAGCGCTGCGTGTATGATAAGGTCTTGAGCTTCTATATAAACACCCCCAAACCTCACTTTCTATCCACACCAAAACATTGTAACGTTGTGCTGCCTCAATCCTAATTAAAATAAATAAAAGACGTCCTTATGCTGCTCTAGTTCTTCAAGAAATCAAGTTTAGAATTCAAGTAGAGATTCAAATCAAGTAAAAGCTTCAAGTTGGACCATAGGCATTCCGCTTCAAGCAACGTCACTCGAATCATAGAAAATCGCGACAACACTATCTTATTATCCTTTTCTAAACCGATCACTGTAAGTTCGGTTATTCTTTAGATTTGAACATGTAATTGGAATCGTGAATGTAATAAATCAAAATATAGAACAGTGCCTATTTGCAAGTTAATTGCCTATGATTCTTGACTATTGTAGTTAATTGCCTATGACTATGACTATGAGATTATTGCCTATGACTATGACTACGAGATTATTGCCTATGACTACGACTATGAGACCATTGCCTATGAATATGACTATGAGACTATTGCCTATGACTATGATTAAGAAACTATTGTGGTTAGTTGCCCATGACTATTGTGGTTAATTGCCTATAACTATTGTGGCTAGTTGCTTATGCCTATTCCCATTGTTACAATTAACCTATCATGTTGTACCTTGAACTGGCATTATGTTGGACCAAATCACCTATGCTTATTCCCTTAATTATGTTGGATCTCATACTTAGGATGTAACTTTCTTAGTTTATTCCTACTCACTTTTATGTTCAACAAACCCATTGGAACCATTATTCTTGTATTTGGTTCACTTTTACATGCCTATTCTTTTATGTCAATTCTCGTGTTTATCCTCTATTCCCTTTTTAGTTTCATTTATAAGTACTTAGAAAACTTGTGAAATCATGTTATACGTGCGATTATGACGCGGGGAATTGGGTGTTACTTAATTAAGTTAATTTGACATGAATTATGGAATATGTAATTTGACATATTGAACCTAAAATTGGCATGAACGAAAAGTATGTAATTTGGCATGAAAAATCTAGTTGTGACATGAACTGTAAATTGTGAAAAATTGGCTAAAGACGAATATGGCTGACCCGAGGTTAGGTTGAGTTTGCGGTAGAAGTCTGCCCGGAACAGCATGGCAAATCCAGCAACCGCAAACAATAGGATCTAATGTGAGAGGTTAGTCATGAAATGCCAAAACCCGAGGTTAGACTGAGTTATGGTAGAAGTCTGCCCGGAACCGCCCGGCATATCCAGCAACCGCAACAATATGTCTAATGTGAGAGGTTAGTGCATTAATAATAAATTAATGCTAATGGCACATGCTAACTATGGGAGGGTTAGGTTAATGACACTTAACCGTTATAACATGTTAATTAAACAGATGGTAGGGTTAAGTTAACCTAAGGAACACTTAACCGTTATATAATGTTAATTAAACAGATGGTAGAGTTAAGTTAACTAAGGGAACACTTAACCGTTATAACATGATAATTAAACAGATGGTAGGGTTAAGTTAACTAAGGGCACACATAACCGTTATAACATGTTAAACAGATGGATGGGGTTAGGTTAAATTGGGAATGGTTAACCGTTATAACATGTCAATTAAACAGATGTATGTGGTTAGGTTAAGTAAGAAACACTTAACCAATATATAACATGATGCGTTGTAGGGTTAAGTAATACAAGGGGATAACACTTAACCAATACATAACATGATGTATGGTAGGGTTAAGTAACACAAGAAGGCAACACTTAACCAATATAACATGATGAACGAGTGGGGTTAAGTTAATAGGAACACTTAACCAATATAATATGATGAATGAACAGGGTTAAGTTAATAAGAAATACTTAACCAACATGACGTGATAAGTAAGTGGATTAAGTTAACATGAATGAACGACACTTAACCCATATGACATGATGTGTAAGTGGGTTAAGTTAACTTGAATGGATGGATAACACTTAACCAATAACACATATCGACTTGATAAGTGGGAGGGTTAAGTACATATCGGGTTGGTGGGTAATATTAGTATATATATGCCCACAAACTTAACCGTTAAATAAACCTGCATGAATCGGTGGGAGGGTTAAGTACATCTCGTATAGGTGGGTAATATTGTATATATAGGCCCACAAACTTAACCAGTAGGAAACCCTAGTAATGGAGACCCATTTCCGCAGTAACCCACATAGATGTATCACGGTACCCTGAGCTAGGCAGGGTGGGGCACGATTAATGGGCTGATTATAATAGGTCAAAATAGCGGCAGGGGTTACGTCAGTGTAGGTTCCGACGGAGTACGGGCGTGCACGTACTCCGGAGTGGAAAAATCAGGCACTGGGTATAAGTAGTTATACACTGTGCGTCTTGATTCGTGTCGGGTCGCTATCATAAGGATTGATACACCTTATGGTGGGGCCAGCTGTAACACCCTATGTCCATTAATATCACTCCCAAAGGGAATGCATCAATGTCCATGAAGCATTATTATTGTATAGAACAGATAAATTACAAGAATAAATAAATAAAACAACACAGCGGAAGATAAAAACTTATTTCATAGCATCATAACTCAAAACAGGTTTACATCCAAAGTACTTAAAACCATTACAACAGGATTATATGTCTTTTCCAAAAACTCCTTAAAACATAAAGAAGCAAATATATAAATAACATAAATGCGTAAATCCCCACTGAGCATGAGCAATGCCATAAAGATGAGAGAGAGTCCAAAGCAGTACATCTACTCTCTTCAAGCAATAGGATGAAATCGGCACTAAGCTGCTGTTTTCCCTCCTTGCAAACATGGGGGGAAGGAAAGAAAAGAGGTGGAAACAAAATGGGTCAGACATGAAGTCTGGCGAGTCCAGTGATTTTAAGAAACAATAGGTAAAGTAATAGGACAAGACATAAACAGGCATCATGATATGGCTGTAACATAGACAAGGTAAGATAAAAGGATGGACAAGATGATTTCGTTCCTAAGTACTAAGACAATCCTACACCTTGGCTAAGCGAACAACTCCCTAAGTACTAACCCCGAGGACCAAAGTCATCATCAGACTAGCACCTTAAGAATTTACCAACTCAACCAACATGTATTTCGTTTACACCGCACTTTTACTAAGTTACACTACATTACTTATTTACACCGCACCTCTACTAGTCTCTTTTACTAAAGGTTGATCCCTTCCCCCTAACTGTACCCATATGACAAACTTGGTAGTTACTTGTACCTAGCTGCTATCGTAGGTGCCGGCTTGCTCCTACCACCGCTAAGGTACCCTTACTCTACCCTTTCGATCGGCTCCCTAAACCTCGTAGGCACCCGTGCTAGCCCCATAATGGGGTGTATCACTCGCCAAAGTGGTGAACCCAATACCAACATAAATTAATGCACGACCCATACCTACACGATGCAACAACGTCTTACCTACCAGCCCGAACCCATGCACGCACATGACCCCGTTGGACTCGCGTTGCCACCGCTATTCATGTTTTGACCTCTTACAATCAAGCCCAGTAAGCGTGCACCAACCTCGGCCTAGTACTGAGCCCAATTAGATACTCAAATAGGTTACTGGTTGAAACGGGTCCCCATCCGACACAAGCCTCCCACCTATGCTTGGTCCCCACTAGGTTTTCCCCACTTAACCATTTTAATTTAAAATGTCCATGTCTTACACATGCTACGGTTAAGTCCACATTTACATGTTTTACATGTCTTATCTCATTCCGGTTAAGTCCATATTTACATGTCATATTTTACATGTCAGCCCACTTAACCCTCTAACCATACCCATCTCTTATTATGGTTAGTATTCCTTAATTCATTCATTATGACGAACGGTGCATGACCTCCCACATTAGACCGAACACTTTGTGGCTGCTGGATTTGCCGGGCGGTTCCAGGCAGTCTTACACCACAAAGCGGGTCTAACCTCGTGTCACCAACTGTTACGCCAACAATTCATGCCTTTAACCTCTCACATTAGACGTCCAATTGTGGCAGCTGGATTTGCCGGGCGGTTCCAGACAGTCTTACACCACAATTGCACCTAACCTCGTGTCAAAGGTTCATTAATATTCGTATTTCACCCAAACCCCAAATTCATGTCATGAGTTTAAAATTAATCATGTTCACAATTTTGCCTATTTCAACTTGTAATTAATTTCACTAATTACTTATTAATTAGTCAAATTCAAATATTATTCAATTATAGGCCAGTTTATCAATTCTATGTGATTCATACCCAAATATGCCAATTTCACATATAACCCAATAATACAAAATATCCAATAATATCCAATTTTCCATATTCCATATATTTCCAATATTCCCCATTGCTCCCACGCATTCGCATTCGTACATATATTTAGCCTAGGCTCGAAAGTAGCCAAGATCCAAAATAAAAAAGAATAGAGGTAAGGAGAGATAGTCAAATCATAGAAAATTGGATCTAAACATCATCATGAAATAAAAGGGGCATATGGACTGGCATAGAGGCATAACAAAAGATCCATCATGAATTTGACATAGAAACATAGGCATATGACATCAGAATTATGATATGAATCAAAAAGGCATGAACTTGGTGAGATTTGTTTACAAACATACACATAAATCCTTTTTACAACTTTTCCAAATTACTTTAAACCGTATTGTCTTGTGAAAATAACTCTACGCACCTTTCTTGGCTTAAGAAAAGAATTATGAACTGAAATTGATGCAGAAATGTTGTGGTGATGTTGATTTATCTTCTTTGATTGTTGTTGAAGCTCTAAACTTTAATTTGAATTGTAGTTGAACACTTGAAATTTGATTTGGAGGCGGCGACTATGTTTAGGAGACGGTTTGGCAGCATGAGGACGTCATAGTTAATTTTCTAATGAATTAGCTTAGGTCTAGGGGTCATTATATAGGTGTAGAGAGCCATTTAGGGCCTTTAGATCACCCTTGAAGCCATCAGGTCCGTCCAACAGTCCAGAAATCGTCATGGCCGCCTACCACATCAGCCCTAATGGGTCTAGGCCGACCTGGGTCGACACCCCTTAAGGGGGTCGACACCCATGTTGACTCCCCTATAGAGGGGTCGACACCTATTTCGACTCCCTTATAGGGGGTCGAAACCTATGTCGACTCTCCTTAAGGGGGGTCGACACCCTATGGTGGGAATTTTCCCGCCCAGCCCAATCTTGCCGAATTTCGAATTTTAAACTAATTTTCTGAGCTGGGTTTAACTTAATTAATTCTGCTTAATTATCCAAACTTCCGAGGCTCATTACTTCCTCGTCCAAAGTCTGATTCACGCAAACTCGGACTCTATCTCAAGTAGAATTCCGAGACGAACGCAATGGTGCAACCTGTTTCCCTTAATTCTTCTTCTAAAATTTAAATATACTTTAATTTGTCATTTTAATGTTAACTGAAAATATGGGGTGTTACATTCTACCCTCCTTAATGGATTTCGTCCCCGAAATCTCCAAGTCAAGAAGAACGTATCCTACCATCCAATCATCCTTCTACTCAACCATCAACCACAAGCAACCATTGTCCTTAAAAATTTCTAATGCTTTTCATGTACATATGCATAGTGTGTGTGTATATGTTCGTATACTAATGCAAAATCAGGCGGTCCACTGGTTCAGTCGACCTCCTTAATGCAAATAATGCTAGTGCCATGTATCCATCATGTATGCAAAGAACCCTATACACATCATTACTATATGTGTGCACAACCATTCATTAAAATGCAACATCCATATGATACATCCATTTAATATACATCCATTTAACTAAATACATACATTTATATGCAATATGCAATATGAAAGTGATTGACCCGATCTAGTGCCTAAAGTGTGTGTATATGTATCCACGAGCAACCACTAGCAAGCACTTGCATCCACATGCATCCATCAATCATAACATGTCTCAAACACATGTTTCGACCATAGGACTACCCTATCTAAAGGTCAAAGACTGAAACGAGAGGATATACTAAAGGTAGAACAAGTACAAGCTAAGCGATAAAGGAGAAATTAAAAGACATACCCTCGAGAAGGAAAGGGTACAACGAACATAACTTCTCTTCCGTCTCCAAGTAGCGTCTCCTTGATCATTTCCCCATTGCACTTTGACTAGCTTGACCTCTCGGTTCCTCAACTTCTTACTCTCCGACCCAAGAATACATGTAGGAGCTCGTCGAATCGTCGCATTACGCTCTACCTCCACCTCTATAAGCAAGCTCGGCTCCACTACTTTCGTGGTATCGTGCAAGCACTTCCTCAAATGCGAAACATGGAACACATCGTGTACACCACTAAGTCTTTCGGGCAACTCCACTTTGTATGCCATCTGTCCAATCCTGTCCTTAATAGGAAACGACCCTACGAACCTTGGTGCTAACTTCCCACCTGACCCAAAGCGAACAACATGCCTTAATGGAGACACCTTGATAAAGACCATGTACCTAACACTGAACTCAAGCTCGGTCCTTCTTTTGTCCGCATTAGACTTTTGCCTATCTTGCACCGTCTTCATCCTCCTTCATATCAAGTCGATCTTCTCCGAAGTCTCTCTAATCATATCGGGCCCAAGCAAGATCTTATCCGTAGATTCCCACCAACATGTAGGTGAACGACAAGGTCATCCATAAAGAGCCTCGAAAGGTGCCATGCCAATGCTAGACTGAAAGCAATTATTATACGCAAACTCCACCAAAGGAAGATGCTCCTCCCATGTACCCCCAAAGTCTAAGACACATAACCTCAAAAGGTCCTCAAGAATACGATTCACCCTCTCGGTCTGGTCGTCCGTCTGAGGATGGTATGCGGTGCTCAAAAATAACTGAGTCCCTACCGCCTCTTGCAAGCTCTTCCGAAACTCGCTAGTAAAGGTAGGATCTCGGTCACTCACTATGCTAGATGGACCACCGTGCAAGCGAACTATCTCTCGAACATAAATGGAAGCTAACCATGGAGCGGTCCTCTTACTCTTCACGAGAATGAAATGGGCGCTCTTAGTAAGTCTGTCTACCACAACCCAAATCCCCGTATTACCCTTCCTCGATCTCGGCAACCCATCTACAAAATCCATCAAGACACTATCCTACTTCCACTGTGGAACCTCTAATGGGTGAAGCAACCCACCGGGTTTCTTTTACTCCTCTTTTACTTGTTGGCACACCAACCATCTACTGACATACTAGGCCACATCCCTCTTCATACCAACCCAAAAGATTACTCGCTCCATGTCCTTGTACATCTTGTCCCCGCGGGGATAAATAGTCATCTTTGAACGATGTGCATCATCAAGAATAGCCTTCCTTAAGCTCTTGTCCCGTGAAACACAAAGTCTACCGTCCCTATGCAACCAACCCTTATCATCTAGGGTATACCTACTAAGATGGCTCGATGACTCCCCTCTTGTGAGCTTCTCTACTAACTCAACCAACCGTGGGTCACCTCGTTGTGCCTCTCCAATCCGTCCCAAAAGCGTAGGCCTGACCTCTAAGGATGCTAGCAAACCGGGCACAAAATCAATGGATGGTCTAAATTCAAAGGTAGAGATAAACTATAAGCTACGCCGCTCAACAAATAAAGGACTCAATGTCAACCTTTTCCTAATCAAGGCATCCGCCACAACGTTACCCTTGCCAGGGGTATATGCTATCTCAAAATCTTAGGACGCCAAGAACTCCATCCACCTTTACTGCCTTAAGTTCAAGTCTTTCTGAGAGAACAAGTAATTTAGAGATTTATGATCCGTGTATAATTCGAACTTCTCACCAAGAAGATAATGGCGCCAAGACTTAAGCGTGAAAACGATAGTGGCCAACTCTAGGTCATGGGTAGGGTAATTTCTCTCATGCACTCTCAACTGCCTTCCACCATTGGCTATTACCCTCCCTTCTTGCATTAAGACTGCGCCTAGTCCTGTCCCACAAGCATTGGTATAAACAGTAAATGGCTTACTCCCATTCGGTAACACTAGGACTAGGGCTGTGGTCAAAGCTCTCTTTAATCATTGGAATGCGTCATCACAGTCTACGTCCCAAACAAAAGCTAGATTCTTCTTCGTCAAGCTTATCAAAGGGGTTGATATCTTTGCAATGTCCTTTATGAACTTCCTATAGTAACCAGCCAACCCCAAGAAACTCCTCACCTCGGTAGCATTTTCAGGGACCTTCCAATCTTGGATGGCCACCACCTTCGCGGGATCTACAGCTATCCCTTCTTTGGAAACCAAGTGCCCCAAGAATCGCACTTCCTTCCTCTAAAAGTGACATTTAGAAAATTTTGCTTTAAGGCTATGCGCACGAAGGGTCTCCAACACTTCCCTAAGATGTAGGGCATGCTCTTCTTCATTCTTAGAAAAGATTAAGATGTCATCTGCAAAGACCACTACAAATTTATTAAGGAACTCCCTAAACACCCTACTCATCAAGTCAACAAAATATGCAGGGGCGTTTGTCAAACCGAAAGGCATTACCAGCCACTCATAGAAACCATCCGGAGTCCTAAAGGCAGTCTTGTATATGCTATCCTCAGCCACTCTCAACTGATGGAAACCAGTGGCTAAGTCCAACTGCGAAAACACTGAGGCGCCAACTAACTGATCGAATAAATCGGCAATCCTCGGCAGTGGGTTCCTATTCTTCTTTGTAAGGTTATTAAGTTCTCTATAGTCCACACACAGTTTAAGGGACCCATTTGCCTTCGTGGCAAAAACTATTGGAGCACCCCACTCTGAAATGCTACGTCTTATGAATCCCTTCTCAAGCAACTCCCCTACTTGCTTATTGAGTTCCCTCCTCTATCGAGGAGCCATATGGCGCACTAGCAAAGATACTGGTTTTGCATTGTCTGCAAGATATATACGAAAGTCTATCTCACGTTTTGGGGGTAGACCCCTCCCCTCATTGAAGACATCCACATATTCACGGACTACACGAACAGAACGAAAATCATCATTGGATGCGTCAAGTGATTCAAGATAACTAAGCATCACCGAACCTCCAGGGTCACAAGAAATATCAAGGGTCTTTCCACAACGAGTCAACAATTTAACCACCCTTCGTTCACAATCTAAGATGGCACCATATCTGGCTAGCCAATCCATCCCTAAAATCAACCCATAGTCCATGAAACCAAGCACAAAATCATTACATTCAAAACCAACGCCTAAGATAGACAACCTCAAATCCCGACAAATCATAGATAAATGAGCCGACCCGCCAATAGGACTTGAGACTACAATGGGATCCACAACGAGACTAGTATTTAAGTGCAGTGTTTCAACTAATGATGTAGAGATAAACGAATGTGATGCGCCAGAATCGAATAAAGTATGGATAGGATGATCAAACAAGAAAATCAAACTTTCGATAGAAATTTTTCTACCTTCCTCTTGTACCGGAGCCATGAGAGCATGAACCTGCCCTCTGGAAGTAGAACCTGCCCTTTGCCCTTGCTTCTTAGGACAGTCCTTCACACCATGACCCGCATCACCACAATGGTAACAAGTGAACTTCTTCTTCCTACAGTCCTTCTTTAAATGGCCGGGTATCCCACAGTTATGACACTTCCTCTTTTCTTTGCCACCTTTCTTTTGTTGTTGGGCTTTCTTTGGATCCACCTTCTTATCTTGCGGCTTAAAAGAATTTGCGCCCTTTTCCTCTTCATGCATTTATGCCATATCAACAAGCTTTTCATATATAGCCCCCATTGGAATGTGGGACATAGCCAAACTGTGAAGTGGTTCATTTAGGCCCTTGGCAGACCTCAAGGCCTTCCTGTGAGGTGTATTCACCAACTCTATCCCAAATCTTGCCATCTTATTAAACTCAGTCACATACTCCTTCACCGTCTTGTTTCCTTGCTTCAATGTCAAGAACCTCTCCATATACATACACTCCTCGGCCTGAGAAAGGAATTTCAACTCAAACCTTCCCCTAAAATCTGCCCACGTTTCTACTACATGCTCTCCATTAGTAACCTCCCACTAATACGAAGCCTCATCCTTCATCGACCAAGCAGCCAATTGGACTTTCCTCATATCATCCACCTCAGAGATACCAAAAAGATCCTCTACTTCCTTCAACCAATTTCTAGCTTCAACGAATGTTTCGGACCCATCAATAGATTTACCACCCATAGCACGAAAGTCTTTACATATTTTCGAGAAAGCATCTCCATGAGGAGGAGGAGGAGGAGGAACATTGGTTGGGCCTGCAGCAGTGGCCCTAACCTCGAGATATCGTTTGAACCAAGAGGGTATAGGCACACCCTCAGGTAGATCGGGTATCCCAGACATACTGAAAAGAAAAAGGAAGAGATTCAAAATAAAGAAAGATGTATGGCTTTAGGGGATTATGCTCTTTAAAATGAACCTTTCCTTAAATAGCTTCTTTAAAACAAGTTTTTGAAAATACTTTCTAGGAAAATAATACTTTTGAAAACATTTTCAAAACTTTTTATCTGCTCTTGTAACCATTGCTCCGGTACCACGTGTAACACCCCATGTCCATTAATATCACTCCAAAAGGGAATGCATCAATGTCCATGAAACATTATTGTTGTATAGAACAGATAAATTACAAGAATAAATAAATAAAACAACACAGCGGAAGATAAAAACTTATTTCATAGCATCATAACTCAAAACAAGTTTACATCCAAAGTACTTAAAACCATTACAACAGGATCATATGTCTTTTCCAAAAACTCCTTAAAACATAAAGAAGCAAATACATAAATAACATAAATGCATAAATCCCCACTGAGCATGAGCAAAGCCATAAAGATGAGAGAGAGTCCAAAGCAGTACATCTACTTTTTTCAAGCAACAAGATGAAATCGGCACTAAGCTGCACTATTCCCTCCTTGCAAACCTTGGGAGGGGAGGAAAGAAAAGAGGTGGAAACAAAATAGGTCAGACATAAAGTCTGGAGAGTCCGGTGATTTTGACAAACAATAGGTAAAGTAATAAGACAAGACATAAACATGCATCATGATATGGCTGTAACATAGACAAGGTAAGATAAAAGTATGGACAAGATGATTTCGTTCCTAAGTGACAAGACAATCCTACACCTTGGCTAAGCGAACAACTCCCTAAGTACTAATCCCGAAGACTGAAGTCAACATTAGACTAGCACCCAAAGAATTATCCAACTCAACCAACATGTATTTCGTTTACACCGCACTTTTACTAAGTTACACCACATTACTTATTTACACCGCACCTCTACTAGTCTCTTTTACTAAAGGTCAATCCCTTCCCACTAACTGTACCCACAATACAAACTTGGTAGTTACTTGTACCTAGCTGCTATCGTAGGTGCCGACTTGCTCCTACCACTGCTAAGGTACCCTTATTCTACCCTTTTGATCGACTCCCTAAACCTCGTAGGCACCCATGCTGGCCCCACAATGGGGTGTATCACTCCCCAAAGTGGCAACCCCGATTCCAACATAAATTAATGCACGACCCATACCTACACGATGCAACAACGTCTTACCTACCAGCCCGGACCCATGCACGCACATGACCCCGTTGGACTCGCGTTGCCACCGCTATTCACGTTTTGACCTCTTACAAACAGGCCCAGTAAGCGTGCCCCAACCTCGGCCTATTACTGAGCCCAATTAGATACTCAAACGGGTTACTGGGTGAAATGGGTCCCCATCTGACACAAGGCTCCCACCTATTCTTGGTCCCCAATAGGTTTTCCCCACTTAACCATTTTAATTTAAAATGTCCATGTCTTACACATGCTATGGTTATGTCCACATTTACATGTTTTACATGTCTTATCTCATTCCGGTTAAGTCCATATTTACATGTCATATTTTACATGTCACCCCACTTAACCCTCTAACCATACCCATCTCTTATTATGGTTAGTATTCCTTAATTCATTCATTATGACGAACAGTGCATGACCTCCCACATTAGATCGAACACTTTGTGGCTGCTGGATTTTTCGGGCGGTTACGGGCAGTCTTACACCACAAAGCGGGTCTAACCTCGTGTCACCAACCGTTACACCTATAATTCATGCCTTTGACCTCTCACATTAGACGTCCAATTGTGGCAGCTGGATTTGCCGGGCGGTTCCGGGCAGTCTTACACCACAATTGCACCTAACCCCGTGTCAAAGGTTCATTAATATTCGTACTTAACCCAAACCCCAAATTCATGTCATGAATTTCAAATTAATCATGTTCACAATTTTGCCTATTTCTACTTGTCTTCACTAATTACATATTAATTAGTCAAATTCACATATTATTCAATTATAGGCCAATTTATCAATTCCATGTGATTCATACCCAATTATGCCAATTTCACATATAACCCAATGATCCAAAATATCCAATAATATCCAATTTTCCGTATTCCATAAATTTCCAATATTCCCTATTGCTCCCACGTATTTGCATTCGTACATATATTTAGCCTAGGCTCGAAAGTAGCCCAGATCCAAAATAAAAAAGAATAGAGGTAAGGAGAGATAGTCCAATCACAGAAAATTGGATCTAAACATCATCATGAAATAAAAGGGGCATATGGACTGGCATAGAGGCATAACAAAAGATTCATCGTGAATTTGACATAGGAACATAGGCATATGACATCAGAATTATGATATGAATAAAAAGGCATGAACTTGGTGAGATTTGTTTACAAACATACACATAAATCCTTTTTACAACTTTTCCAAAATACTTTAAACCGTATAGTCTTGTGAAAATAACTATACTCACCTTTCGTGGCTTAAGAAAAGAATTATGAACTTAATTTGATGTAGAAACGTTGCGGTGATGTTGATTTATCTTCTTTGATTATTGTTGAAGCTCTAAACTTTAATTTGAATTGTAGTTGAACACTTGAAATTTGATTTGGATGCGGCAGCTATGTTTAGGAGAGGGTTTGGCAGCATGAGGACGTCATAGTTAATTTTCTAATGAATTTGGTTAGGTCTAGAGGTCATTATATAGGTGTAGAGAGCCATTTAGGGCCTTTAGATCACGCTAGAAGCCATCAGGTCCGTCCAACAGTCCAGAAATCGTCACAGCAGCCTCCCACGTTAGCCCTAATGGGTCTGGGCCGACCTGGGTCGACACCCCTTAAGGGGGGTCGACACCCATGTTGAATCCCCTATAGGGGGGTCGACACCTATGTCGACTCCCCTATAGGGGGGTTGACACCTTATGGCGAGAATTTTCCCGCCCAGCCCAATCTTGCAGAATTTCGAATTTTAAACTAATTTTCTGAGCTGGGTTTAACTTAATTAATTATGCTTAATTATCCAAACTTCCGAGGCCCATACCTTCCTCGTCCGAAGTCCGATTCACGCAAACTCGGACTCTATCTCAAGCCGAATTCCAAGACGAACGCAATGGCGCAACCCGTTTCCCTTAATTCTTCTTCAAAAATTTAAATATACTTTAATTTGTCATTTTAGTTTTAACTGAAAATACAGGGTGTTACACCAGCACAGGGTATCTACACGCAAGATAGAGCCAATTGGCACAGACACAAGGAAAATTAATACAAGTAAGGAGCCGATCGATTGGGTAGTGAGGGTACATCTAACTTGTTCATGGCAATTAGGTTGATTGAGGTAAGATGTACACCTGAAGGCTACCACAATTGCGGGGATTGGGATCACGTTATCATATTATCATTTTGTACAGATTACTAGTTGGGACACTAGATTGGTGGTGCAGAGATATAGAAATCAGAACAACAGGGTAGTAACGAAGCAGAGAAAGGGTAGAAGCGCATTCAGTTATCAGCGCATTTAGTTTATCTTGCCTTATAATATCTTATGCTTATCTTGTCTTATTTTATCTTGCTACTATGGTATTGTCTTATATTTATTTTATTCATGTCATGATCCCTTTCCTTGTTTAAATGCTGAGAATCACTGAGCTTACTGAGACATTATGTATGACCCCGTTTTCTTTCGTCTTCTTTTCTTCCGTTCCCCCAGGTTTGCAGGGAGGGAATACTTCAGCTTAACTTAGACCTTTTCCAGCTTGAAGAGAGTAGATGTATTGCTTGGATTCTCCTTTCCTATGCTATGGCTGGCTCATGCTTTATTGGGGAATATCATTGTTATTTTATGCTTCTTTATTTTGTTAAACAAGACAGATACTTTGGTATTGGAAACAATCTTTGTACAAGCTGTTTTATCAATGAAGTAAAGTTTTATTTATTTACCTTTGCTTTAATTGTCCGTCTTGTAATTTATCTGCATCTTTTACCTAAAACACTCCACCAAAGTTAAGGCATTCCCTTTGTGAGTGATCTTAATGGAGGTGGGGTGTTTCACTTGGTATCAGAGCTGAAGGTTACCAGATCTTCAGAACATCTAACCACCATTCACTTTGAATGCCACATCGTCAAACCCGTCAATTCACTAATCGATTCCCAAAAAATATCACGGGTATAAAAAGCTAAGAGGATCGAATTCCTCCTCCACTAGACATAATACCTTTAAGAGATAAACTGTACATGAGTTGTTAGGTATACTCTGTCAGACACTCGTCCATACAAGTTGTCCTGGGACTGGACAAACAGAAAACACCATTCTGGAACAGGACGACCCTTGCATTTCACTCCGTCTTCAATTATCTTCAGCATAATCTAATTCGCAACGCTTATGCCTATACGGAGTGGTTTCGGATAATAAACCAATCGGTCTCTCCATATTGACAACGATGGTCAAAACACTTCGATAGTCGGTTATTTAACTACCGAAGTAAAAACAAACATCCATTCTAATGTATAACTAAACATCACACAATCACTGGCCCTTTTTATTTTAAACATTAATTCTCCAATTTCATATATCTTCCTAGATATTTCTTAAACCCCATTTTAGCCTTTCCACACTTCTTGGAAAACATTCCCAGTTAGTATAAAACTCTTATTCTTTCATGTTCCAGAAAATATACGTTATTTATGTTCGAAACATCTCCATTATTTTCACACTCTTAATTTTCTACACTTGGATAATATACCCTATCTACATTGGAAAAAATATTTCCAATTTCATTATAAACATTTCAATCTGCCAAACGTTCACTTTTAAAACATTATTCACTTTTAAATGTGAATATCATCCCTATTATATAAATCTGAATACCTTTATCGAATAACTCTTTATTCAAGTAATAAATACTCTTATCTTGTTTACCGAAATCTCTTTCATAATTTTATATTCCTATTCCACTTTATAAGCTCTGTGGCTTAGTCAACTTCTTGCTAAATCAATAACAAGTTTATAACTAAATATTGATTACATATCCTATTATAATTTATTGGTTTAAAACTAAATATTAATTATCCTATCAGATTATAATTCCTACTAATTTACTTTAATGCATTTGACATCGTCGAATTATAGTTTCAATTCCTAATAGTGTTATTTAGTTCTAATCATATTCCAAACATCGAAATGATGCCATCGTTTTCTGAAAATGATTTCTCTAATTTCTCTTTCTAAACTCATTATTATATTTCTTTGGACAAACATCGTTACTTATTACTTTAGAATAAGTGGATTTCAGACCAAACTGTTTTCATTACCTAGGGAGTAGTGCTATATATAAAAATCATGCTTAAGCTTGGTCAACAACGCTAATTTATCGTTATAGTTCAAAAACTTGTCATACGCTATAATATTCCCCTTTATAACTAATCTCGACATAACAGTTATGCTTAAGCCTAGTCGACAACGTTATGTTATCGTTATTGATCAAAGACTTGCAATATGCTACTATATTCCACTTTATAACTAATCTCGACATCTCTCTCCGTTACCAACCAATACCAACCCTTGATAATAAGTTAGGGTATTTTATTTACTTCTCAGACCTTGATCGACAATGTTCTTATCTTAGAACAGATATAAATTCGTAACTCAAACTCGCATTACTTCTAATATTAAAGAAATTGTATTTCTTGTTCTATTTTACAATATAATTTTATAACGCCATATACCTACTTTGAAATCTCTGTTGTTTGTGGCTATTTATATTAAATATTAACCCCTCACTTCAATCTCGTTATACAACTCCGTTTATAACTCCTTTACCCAAAACTCTTTAACACTCTTTGTCTTTTGACAATTCTCTTTTCATTTGAATTATTTAATTCAAGTAAAACAACTCATTATAAACTTAATACCATTTTAAATGAATCCCATTTGAGAAACAATAATTGACAAATAATTATTCATCTCTGAAGTAAACAGTTTACTTCATTATTATTCTAAAATAGATTAATCGCTTACCATAACTAATTATATTAGTTCAACAATTATCTAAGCTCCATTAAAAGGGTAGTTAATAATTAAGATAATCTTATTAATTTAAACAATTAATTTCTAAGCTATTATTATTAGATTAATTTAAGACTTATTTAATCTAATAATCATTTTCCAATAAACCAGTTGATTTATTTCACTTCAACCATCAGTTAATTCGTTAACTGATTCTAATTACTTCACTTCATTAGACTAATATAATTAATCTAATAATATTTCTTAACCGTTTGCCCTAAAATAATTATTCAAATTATTACTTGTAGGACAATTACAGCTTCGTAACTTATTTAAATATCAAATAATCGTTTATAAACGAACTATAAAATACCAGTTTATAATAGAACTTCTATTATAGTTTAATCTTCGCTTTAATTATAAAAAATATAATTTTTATAACTAACTTCGTTGATTTGACTGACAGCCAATCATCTTCTTAACAAAAAATGTGGGTTTATGGTCGACCGCTGCCACTTCCTTAATCGATATTGTTTATTGATTAAATCAAAACAAATGTTGAATTTTCATTCAACATCAATATCTACATAGGGTTTAAATGTCATTTGGGTTCAAACAGCGCATAGGTAAATAATATAAAACAAACAATACATATAAATATTGAGGAATCCGGTTGGATTCCTCCAATCGGTTTCCTGCACCCACAGATGTTAGTCCATACAATTAACACTAATTCCATACTATGGAATATTATAATCGATCAGTATCCAGTCAGTGATGTGCATATATGCAACGATATATATTATTCAACCAATTTTATCGTAATCTACCTAAATGACCATCAGACAGCATTCAAGCAATATTAAAATATAATTATAATATTTTAAAATAGATCAGAGTTAGTGAATTTACTCACCTTTGCGCGTTAATCGTTAAATAACGATTTGCGTCAGTCGATTAAACCAGGAGTTCAATTCTGCCATAAATTCAACGTGCTTCAAATTTCTCCAAACCGACTTCATAGCGTCGCCAGCTCCCATGCGATTCCAAAGTGACAGATCTCTCGTTAAACCTCGTCGCTAGCCCATCCACAAATAACCTGCATCCCACATGAAAGCTCACGCCCGAGCCAAAACTAAATAGTACTTCATGTATTTTTTCCTCTTTTCAACATACTAGACAACTACACCCACTACTCTACCAAACTGTTTTTCCGTCCTCCCCAAAATGCACCATCTTCTACAATGCTAACTCCCATTTACTTCCCCATGTACCACCTCTTTTGTTTTAACGCCAGCGTGCACCTCTTTTCCTTTTTATAATGCAAAGCCCAAAGCCAAAGCCCAATAGCATTCCACCCATCACAAAGTCCACTTCGGCCTTCCCCCTCCCGTCACGTTCTTCATCCAGGTCCTTGCTCCTCCTTCCCTTTCTTATATCCATACGGTTTTTGTCTCTTCTCTTTCTTTGCTCAACGACAACCAATACCGGCCTTACCAAAATACTCCTCAACATCTTTCATTCCAAATAGAAGATATCATTTTAAACACAGCTCTAACCAGGTCACAGTTCCAATGCACACGCAATCACCCATACCACTACCCTCCAGTATTTCAATTGTCGTGACCACTCTTTACTCCCATCTCTCCTTACACAGACCCCAATCCCAACTCGCGCAAACACCCACCAACTTAATGAAACTCCAACATCCTTTCCTGCCTCAAACTTCTCCAACTCAACGCCTCTCTGTTCACGCCATTCAGTATATCCATTACTGTAACCACTCATGTGTGTTTCGAATGGCCATTCACGCTTCTGTCCACCTCCATTCTCTTTTTATCTTGTTGAGCCTTGCGTGAATGATGAGCAAAATAAAACATCAGGTTTTGTTTACATCCTACCTTCTCTTTTGTGTATCTTGTATGCGCTGAGAACATAAATGCGCCATGCACGCTCGTGCCTTCCATCTTCAGTCCTCGACCTGAATCTCTTGCGTGCTACTGGCGAAAGGAAATTGGATCCACTCCAATCTCATGTTACTGCATTTTACAGCAGCTCTTTCGTTGGTCTATAACTCCATGACAGCGAACACAAGTTCGGCCGACATCCCCTCAGCTTGGCGGCATCCAGTCGCTCTTCTTTCCGTTTGTTTTGTCTCACTTTTCATATGTACTTGCATGTTAGTATGCGATAGCTTTTACTTGCGAAATGTTTTAGTAAAGGTCACTAAAACTTGGTTTTAACTTGGAGAAATGGCGAATGGGTTTAATGGCCATTGCGTGAAGCATAGAATTAAACGCGAGGGGAGAAATGATTGGAAAATGGGATGTAATCCTCGCCTTGGCGTATGTATTTATATTTAGGAAGAAACCTTATTCATTAAGTATTAGGAAGTAAATAGGGAGCTAGTTTGATGTTGAGTTTCATAGCAGGTTTAGGGTAGCACGTTTATGTAGGGGAATGGGTCTGCTTATTTTCTTTTAAGCTTGTGTGAATTGGCACCCTAAGTGAACTAGGTTGTACCATTTCTTGTTGTTGAAAATTTAGCTTACTAGACAGGCATGCAGCAACCTATAACTATATATACATTTTTTTTAATGCTTAAGGATTAAGGCAAGAGGACAAGATGGGATGGAACGATGTATGTAGTGCGTTAAAGAATAAAGGACATAAATAAAAATACAGTCGTGTCCAACGAGGCGTCACGATCCCAAAAATATATTAATATCGGTTGGTTAACTTATATTGTGAAACCTCAAAATGTTGTTACAGGGTGCAAAATACTCCAAATAAAAAGTTGCCTATTTAGTTAATTAAAAATTACAGAAAAATTCTAAAAAATAAATTATCACTACGTCTCAAAAGAATCTTGTCTAAATTCAAGACCAATATTTAAATATATTTAAATATAGTTAAATAACCGTTATGGCCATAAATGAATATGGTGCTGCTTTTCTGAATATTTAATTTGGGCATAACTTACAATATATAATCTGAAATTTTGATTTTTCACTTCCATTAATGAAATATTGGTAAATGGATTCGAACGTTTCTTGTTTCGCAGAAATCCGATTAATAAAGGATCTTGTACACACAGTTGAAGTTCAGAACGTTAAATTACGAACTGCCGCGATATTATGGGCTCGATTATATTTAGTATATATTTTTATATGTTCAACTTCGTTTTAATTAAAATATAAATCCACTTATATTATGAATTTAATATATAAACTGATTTAAATATTCAAATACAAGCCGATAAAAATGCAGGACGTTACAAGTCAATAGGAAATATATAGATATCCCACTTTCGAAACACGAACATAAACTACTGATGATGTACAGTCATCAGCAGAATCATCTCCGGGCGACTAGAGTGTGATTCTATATCTATCCAGTATATTTAAGACTTCGAATATACGGTCATGATGCGTATATGCAAAATCTTTATATACCCGATTGTCCAAATTCAATATAAAATAAATATTCAAATACGTATAATAAGGTTCAAATTTTCAAAACTAAATGTGTTTTCATTTTAATTTGAAAAAAATAACACTCTTCCGACTCATTCTAGGATACTACTGATCCTATCTCTAACGAGTCAACTCCGCGAGAGAAAAATGGTCAAACTCTATACTTATTTATGTTTATGGCAGTAGGGCGCATTATAACTACTTAAAAGATTATATTGAAAGATTTTGGAACTTGAATGGTAGTTATAATTTGTTTACTAGAGATAATGGTTTTTTCATCATCAAGTGTGAGCTATCCGAAGACTGCGACAAAATTCTTAAGTTTGGACCTTATTATTATGGTAAAAGATTGATTTTTATGAAGAAATGGGAACCAGGAATGAAATTGTCAAGAGAATTTTTAAACTGTATTCCTATATGGGTTAAATTTCCCAATTTAGATTTGGACTTTTGGTCAGCTGAAGCCATTAGTAGGATAGCCTCAATTTTGGGTGTACCAATAAGATTAGACAGTGTCACACAAGACTTATCTCGTATTTCTTTTGCTAGAGTATTAGTAGATGTTAGTATTGACTTTAATTTCCCGGAGAAGATTCCAATTCAGTATTATAATGGGGATGTAACATGGCAAAATGTGATCTATGAATGGGTTCCTTCAAGGTGTTCAAACTGCAAAGTTTTGGACACTCGAATATATCATGTAAGTATAATAGGGTGTGGATTCCTAAGTGTAACCCTCAGAAAGATATTGGAATGGATGTGGATGAAGTATTGGATAGTCAAGATAAACATGTGAATTTAGATGTGGAAAAACAGAATTTACCAGAGAATTCTCCTTTAGATGGTGAGATTAATGCCAATGAAAAACAACAGCTAATCAAATAAGCAATGCCGGATGCAGTTGAGAATAATATGTCAAGAGTTGAAGAAGCTAGTCAAGCAAACAAGTCATCAGGCTATAACAATGTCAGATTTCAAAGACATATTATTAAAGAAAGTAAACCAAATCCTTTTTCTATTCTTTCTGATATTAATGATAGTATGCAGGATTTGAATGATGACTGTAGTAGATCAATTGAAAAGGCTGCGAGAATGGGATATTTAGGGGATTTCAGTGTGCTTAAAAATGGTATTGATGATGGAAGTAAAGATACTCTTATGAATGAGTCTGATATCTCATACAGTTCTTATAGCTCCACAAATAGCTTCAAAAGAGAACAACATATAAACCTAGTAAATACAAAGAGATTAATAAGTTGGTTTATGATGAACCCTTGGTAGAGGAAAACCCAGATTGCGTTAAACTAATGCAAGAAATTCAGAATCGACCCAAACCTAAAAAAGAAAAAGGAGGAGGAGGAAAGCTAGGTGGTGTTAACAATGGTGGTGTTGCTAAGAAGTGATCGACTTTGTTCAATTAGTGTTAACTTTTTTTGTTATAAAGTGAGTGGGGAAGGACTATTGGAGGTGTATCCAAGAAATGATCGATTTTGTTTCACTTTGTCTGCTTCAGTTCTTAGAAGATGTTAGAGTTAGAAATCTGTTGTTTGAAGTCTATTGTTCAAGAAGTCAACTTTGGATAGTGAGTCGAGAAGTTCGTGATGTAGTTTTATGCTGCTTGTTTGCTGTGTGATGTGGTAGCTGTTTAGATCGAGGCTTGTTCCATTGAGAATTATATGCGTGAGTTTAAGGGTCCTTCTCAAATGTTGTTGCAACAGTTTCCTTGCAGACATCTTATTCTGAATTTATCTTTACTGTTTGATGTGGGATGTGTTCGTGCCTCATTTGTGTATTTGGGCTTTGATAGCTTTGTTAGATTGCTCTTCTGTGATTGTCAGTCTCCTCTCATGGTTGTAGCTGCTAGCCTTTGATGGTTTTCTATATTCCTTGTTGTTGTTTCGTTGCTGTTGTACTTCTCTGGAGTTCTGTTCTGGTGTGTATCCTTTAGTGATTTTGTGTTAAATGTTGTTTCTGTGTTTCTGTTGTGAGGTTTCTTCAGGTTTGTGTTTAGTGGTGTCTGTGATATGATCTATTACGTTTGAGTTGGCTTTTATTTTGTTGTAAAATATTCGTTGTGTGAGTTGTAATTTAGTGGCCAACTCAAAATGTCTGTAACTCTTTTGTTTGTAATTAAGTACCCTTGTTTCAAAAAAAAAAGTAAATCAAGGGACCATGCTTTATAACACAGAACGGGTTTCCTCCCAAGAATACCAGTGCATAAAACAAACAGCGCAATGCTAAAGAAGAAAAATGAAGCTATTACAAGACCCATGTCCCATCACACAATGCAACGCAAGCCGGAGGATATGGTTTTCCCTTATAATAGCCAAATATGCTTGGTATGTTTAAAACAAATCATTTGATACTATTATAAGTGTATAGTGTATAAAACAACTTCAAATATAAATGTATCAATCATAGACGGCATGGGTACCATATATCATGTCGCCATACTAGGCTCTACAAATAAAACCGAAATGTCACGTATTTGAAATTGGATTTCCGTCATGAGTTGAGGCAAGGGATATAATCCTTTCCGCTTCGAGACACTCCAGCAGATGTCTTAGGACTACACACTCTGGATAACCCTGGATCGGTTGGGCCGGTCCACACATACGTTAGTGGATTGGCAATTCCTGAACACACGTTTCCCGATCCTATCGGACCTATCCATCGGCTCCGTAGTAACCGATGTATCCGAGGCGCCTCGCATTCCAACAACCACATAGGTAAAAATAATATAAACGTCACGGCTTGCAAAACACTGACACCACCCATAGCTAGAAAGAAACGTTGAGTTCTCCCAACGATCCTTATCCCGTTTTTGACTCATATCGAGGTGTGAGGCTCGCGAATTAACGCTACACACAAAGCGGCGCTATATTAAAGCTATGCTTTGATCATCATCCACAAGACTTTGCTTTTCAACAAAAGCCTTCATCCATGCAACTCAGCATGCCACATTGTCAATCCATACTATACCAACTGATTTCCACCAATATATAACCTCTAAGTTCATACGTCTCAAAGAAGGGTGTTAAGCAAGAGAATAAATTCTCCGCCACCAACAGATATATATTTAGCAGAGATCAATTAATACAGTATAAAGGAGTACAACGCCATCTGTTCACAAGTCCGTTCTGGATCTGAACGAAACCGGAGGCACCTTATTCCTCGTCCCATATGTCCAATACAGGAGAGAGGCCCTCGCATATCCGTTGATCTCTAACTACGTCTGGACGATCACCAACTTATTCCCTAATCTTGGGTGTACATCCCAATCAAGATCATCAGGAATCATCCAAATGATGTGAAGACCTCCGGTCTTCAACCACCGTCTTCATCGTCGACTTATCGTCGAATCAGTTATTCAGAATGGGTATAAACCCGGCCTTTCCGAATAACTCGCGTATAATATAAACATGTGCTACACAAACACAATATATGCCTCATTCCAATCCAAAATATTCTTTTATTCAAATATTCACATTCTTAGGGAAAGGTTCCCATTAATTTTATCAAAGATAAATTCTTTAAAATTTGTTCTTTAATCTTCCTTTGAATATCAATTCAAACCATATTAAGGTTTATCCAAACTAGTAGGAATTAGCGCACCTTACCGAAGTAATCATTTGTTTAATTTCCCAATCCCAACCTATTCATCCCATGGAACAAAACTGGTAGTACTCCATATCTAACACCACTGTGTTATTGGTAAATATTAATTACCATTTCATGTTCAAATCTATTTAAAGATTTAACTATCGCTTGGAGCAAAACTGGTGATACTCCATTCTCGATCATTTTCCCAAATTTGGTAAATTAAATTATCATATTCACATTCCAATCTAATTAAAGATTAATAAAACTCCACTTGGTTTTAATCTTCCCAAAAATCAATATTAATGATTATTCAAGTTTCTGGAAATAAATCCTTCCTTTAACTGGGTTAAAGAACGAATGTCATTTAAAACACAGTTCACGATAAACCCAAAACCACATTCCATTAATTATGGAATCTTCACGGAAAACAGGTCAATATATATAACGATATAAACTTCCATATCCAACCAATAATATAAATGAAATAACGGCAAAGCCTTTTAAATTCCATATATAATAACGGTCTTCCTCCACAGAAGTTCACTTCGATTATTACCAAATCGAATTCCATTCCATTCCAATTAAATATTAATTAATTGGTAGACTTTCTCTAAATCTTAATTAAAAGATTTATTCTTTTCTCACGGGGTTTAAGAACGGTGTTATTTAAGACAACATTCCATCAGCCTCTAACCGTAAACTAGTAAGATAACAATTCCCTAAGTATTAATCCCGAAGGTCGAAACCAACATCAGATCAATACCCAGGAAACCATTAAACTTACCTAATCTCCAGTTAGTTTCTAAATTTCACCCTAGGTTTAAGAACAGTGTTATTTAAGACACCATTCATGACAAACCCAAAATCTCAGTTCATTGTTAATCGGGTTAAAGAACAAGTGTTATTTAAAACACCGTTCACGATAAACCCAAAAACCAATTTCAATTCAACTCCAATTAAATAATAATTAATTGGTAGACTTCATTAAATCTTAATAAAAAGATTTAATCTTTTCTCTACTGGGTTTAAGAACAGTGTTAATAATGACACCATTCACGACAAACCCAAAAACCAATTCGATATTAAATACAAGGCTCTGAATAGAAATTATATCGGCTTATATTCAATATCAAATTCTGAAACTAACGGATATCGTATTGGGAATAACGATATCTATATCTTCCAAATTCCTCCACAATATCCATATAGTCATGGAAATCAATACCGAAATATTCCGAAGATAATTTCGATTCAAATCCATTCCAATTTATTTATTGGAAAAGTCTGGTTTTATTAAAACCATTTCAATTCAATTTATTTATTTAAAAATATTGGATTATCATTTCTAGTTACTAACTAGTTCACTTTGATAAAAATATATTTTTATCTTTTCAAATATGGGATTTTTCATCCCAATTCTTTCCAAATCATTTATTATGATTTTACACAAATTATTAATGTTTTTAATAATTTTATCAAGGCCCGTTCAGTCGATTTTCATAAACGGTCATCGAACTGCACTTACAGCGACCTTTTCCAAATTTGATTTCGACATAATTCTATATCCAACCATTAAATTTCAAATCTCTTATATTCTTTGGAAAGCTCTTTTCGATACGAACCCAACGGTTCTGGTTTTAGGAGAATTCGACGGTCGGATCTCCAGTAACGTCAATTCGAAGTCAATGGTCGACATTCGCGATCGGTCGCCGCGCGGCACGTTCTATTCAGGCCATTAAATATATATATAATATATATATTTAGTCGATTTCTATTTAAAACGTATTTTATAAATTGTTTTAAATTCAATTCTCACTTTCACTTCAATTTTAAATCAAAATTGAATATTCTTTGTCATTACTATATAAATGATATTATTTCAAAATGTTTGATTTTGAAATCATTTCCTTTTCGGTATTCAGTATAAAAATGAATAAAATCGATATAAATATCGTTTGTGTCAAAATGGCGCTTATCTAATCAACACGGCTTTATATATTAGTGTCCATCCTAAATAGGGCATCAAAATCATGTTTTGATCTTTTCAAAAAATATTATTTCAAAAATTTCGTGTCCATCCAAAATCGGACATCAAAATCAGATTTTAATCCTTTACTAAATATTATTTCAAAATATTCCTTATTTTAAAATATTCTTGATTTTAAAATATTCTTCTATTTCTGAATTGGAATTAGACATAGTAAATTACCATATAATGTGATTTATATGGATTTCATACAACACATGTATATAACAGCAATGATAAACAATCAACCATCATCCAGAGTGCACTTTACAACTATATAAGCATTAAATAAAAATACTTAAAGCTCATCACAGCTTGTCAACCTATCGATTGACATACCACTAAACAATTGGGATTAGTGTACGTCCAATATCATCCCAATACCCATGTGGGGTTTCAAATCAACAAACACATATTTTATTTGTGCAGTTGGGCGATGTATAAAATTTATCGTCCCAATCCATATCAGTCAAATGGGTGTACATAAACAAATCATCTGATTTGTAAATGAATATTTATTTTATTCATATACTTATATTTTTAACTATAAGATATTTATTTCAATACATGAATATTTTATTTCCATTCCAAATCACAATCACAAACAATTTTCACACCATAATACAATCAAACAAGTCGTCCATGGTCTGTGGACGACGGTGTCGGGGGCTGCTAAGCACCATCTGCATCCTAGTATATATTTAACTAGAAAACAAAATTTTAAGTGAGAAATTCTTACCTAGAAGCTAAACCAAACGCCGCGACTCTTCATATGTAGGAAATCTTTGTCGTTTTTCCAACGAGATCTGTTTCATGCGGTATATGTTAAAAATCACATTTTTACTTCAATGTTTATATTATAAAGATCACGTTTTTATTCTGCTATTCATATAATAAGAATCATATTTTTACTTCACTTTCATGATAATAAAAATCTCATTTTTTTTATATGTTAGTCATATAAATAAAAATCACATCTTTATATGTAAAATCATATTTTTTCACAATGCTACTACATAAATTAAGATCATATTTTTATAGCGCTATTCTATATATAAAAATCACAATTTTATATATCAGTTTTCTATACAAAAATCGTATTTTTTATAGATCAGCTTTCTCTATCAAAATCAAATTTTATATCTATGTTTATATTTTTAAAACTTAAAATATAACAATGCTAAGTCATTTTTAAAAATCCATTTTTAAAACGATGTTATTTTTTTCAAAAATTACATCTTTAAATCAAATATATTTATATAGAAATTCAGTTTTTAAAACTATCCTATTTATAAATTTAAAACAAAGTGATTATATATGTAAAACTGATTACATTAAATAAATAAATAAACATAAATAAATAAAAAAAGCTTACAAGTGAAAGTGGGGTGAGTGGGTTGCGGTGCAGCGCCTGCAGCGGTGGCAGGGGTGTTGACGGTCGGGGATGGCTCATAGGTGGTCGGCGACGGCCTGGTGGCAGAACAGGGGGGTGGCGGCTCAGTTTCGTGATGGATTTGGTGTCTTGGTCTTTGAGTGAAGCGTCCTGGAGAGGAGAGCGAGGAAGAGGAAGTGGTGGCGGTCTTCTAGGGTGGCGGTGCACGGCCAGGCGGCGGCCTTGCTGGGTGCGACGGCGGGACTTAAGTGGGAGGCGAGTTTACGGGTTTTCAATTTAGAAAAGGCGGCGCGATTTTGTCTGGGAGGTAATTTAGGGTTTACACCCTTTTATACATATTTTATTTATTTAATTTTTTACTTCTCAAAAAGTTTCTTTTCCATTTGAACTCCAAATCGAACCCACCGACTATCGCCCCTAGTTAAATACCCCCATTCCTGACATAATGTGATATGTCCCGAAAGCCAATTCAGCTATTACGATCAGTTTTTATTTAAATTAAAATATAAAATTAGTATATATTGAATTTGAACGCACATTTTAATTTACCGAGGCCACATACTGACTCCAAAAATTTCAAAAAAATAAATTTGGCTATGTTTTAACGATACAGTCCTAACAAAACTAATTTCGTCGAATTTGGAGACCGTTTGAAAAATGGCCATTTTCCAGTCGATTAAATTCGACTAAAATTGGTCAAACACGTTTAAATGCGCCACACACACATATTAATTGCAAAAATTATGAAAATTGGAATTTAGCAATAATTTGACATTTCGAATCCAACAAAAGTGGTTTCGTCGAAAACGGAGGTTGTTTGCAAAATGGCTATTTTTAAGGGTTTTATATATATTAAAAAGGGTGCGTTTGGCACAGGTCCCTGTTAAGGTTTTAAATTAGGCTCACATCCAGTCATAAATTTATTGTAAATTTAGTCTCTATTTTTCGAAAATTCAGTAAAAAAAATATGAAAAAATCACGTAAATTCATAATTAATTAAAACACGTAAACGCTGAAAAAATCTGATCAAAAAACAATCAAACAACGCGTCAAAAAAGATAAAACAGAAAAAACAATGAAAATGCAGTTTAATGCATAATAGTATGCAAGTATTCGTATTATCCTGCATACATCCGTGCATGTTTTCAACTCATGCATCTGCGTTTATTTATTTTTTTGCATACATCTATGCAGGTATTGCGTAATTTTGGCATACAAGTGTGCAGAAATTCACATGCATAAGTCACCGCTCAAAATTCTGCATGAAATACTTGCATACATGTGTGCAAGTATTCCAAATAGTTGCATGCATGCATGCAAGATTAGGTCTAGATATTCAGTAGAAAACAACGTATGCAATAGTTACATACATGTATGAAACTATTGGCAAAAGTTGCATACATGTATGCAATTATTATTTTTTCATGGACTTCCGAGAATATTTCCAGATTTTTTTTTAATGTTATAGTGCCAAAAAATTTGGCCAAAATATAAAAAAGGCAGAACAAAAAAAATAGGGGGCGGAAATGCATTTAAAACATAATAGGGATGTGGCTTCTAGTTTGATAAGTTTTAGGGACCTGACACTAATATTCACTATTAAATATATATATATGTATATATATTCCACAACGAGTATTCTGAAATTTAAACTGGACATAACTTTTAATTTCAAAGTGAAATCTCAATTTCTTACCTTCGTTAGAAATATATAGTTAATCAGATTCAAATATTTCTTGTTTCGTCCAATTCTGACTTATACTGAATTCTATATATTCGAGTGAAGTTTAAAATCGAATTTTCGAACTACTGCGCCATTTCAAGTTCGTTTTATAATTAAAATCAATTTATACGTTTTAACTTCGTCAAAAAATAAATTTTTAGTTGTTATTATTTTAAATTAATCATTTTAAATATTCAAAATCCATTAAAATAGCTAAAATAAAAAATTTAAATTGGTTCTGATTTTCCGGTTTGTTACAGCATTCGACCATATGTGTTCACTTGAACTTGTATGATATCTGGACAATGCACTTGTTTATTGTGTTGTTTGGCTTTTGACACTTAACCACCTGCGTGTTTGTACCATTTGCTATGTTTGTGTTACTTCCAGGTCTTGTTTCTTGAGAGTATTTTGTATACATAGCCTGAAGTTTGTGAACATGCTTTGGTTAACTTGACGCATTTTCTCATTTCATTTGTACACTTTAGTACCTGATCATTTTTATTGTGTTGCCTTGTCTTGTGCTCGGCCTTATTTGCGCACTAGAGCAGTGCTTCTGTTTGTGAAATCTAAACCTGATCCTTGTATTGACATTACTGCCATGTGTGCTTGATGATCATGTTTGGCCCTTGCTTGCTGTTTTGACCATGATAGATTGAGACATGACCCATTTAGTTAGCTCTAGTTTGAACCTTAAAACTCTCTGATGCTAATTCACTTAGACTTTAACTGTTGACTTAAGAAATTGTGCTGAGTCTTGTCTTGACCTCGGCCATGTTGCTTATCTACATGTTGTTGATTGTGCATGTTTAACTATGTATATATATACAAATTTGTAATATATATATATATATATATATATATATTTGTGTGTGTGTATGTATGTATATACGGTGTTGGCTTTTTTGGGCATATCAAACTTGATATATTTGCCCCTATTGTTTCGATGAATGACCATATTGCCCCTGCACAGAAAATATATGTATATACATACACATGCATGTGTATACATGTATTGTGCACATGCAATATATATATATGTGTGTGTGTGTGTGTGTGTGCGTGTGAGTGAGTGTGAGTGTGTGTGTGTGAGTAGTACAGCCGATTTCTACCTTGTGGTTTTTACAGCGAATCACTTTGAATATCACAAGTTGTCTAAACATAGATGGATATACATACATATATATATATATATATACACACACACACATATCAGATCAAGTCATGAAATATGATGAGAAACACAACAAATTTCTGAAGCAAATAAATTTTAACATAAAATTATATCTGCAAGAATTTAAAAATATTTTTGTTCTAGTTTAAAGTGTGAGTTTCCTGACAGGTAAGCAGACGGCTGGACTGACTGTGAAGCTGATAGAAGACTTGTGAAGTGTCAGTGTATGAGTGAGGGATTGTACATGAGTGAGTGATTGTATATGAATGTATTTGTACAACTGAATGATGTAAATGAGTGGCACAATGTTGTAGTGAGGAACTGATGTAACAAATGAAAATGAATGTAAAATTGAATTATAATATATCAGTGGAATGTAGAAATAGTGGAGTTAGAAAAATATGTACTATTCAATTATTGAAATAAAATATTATATTTAAACAAAATACTGATTGAATATTTAATTTCTTGTGCAGTAGTATTCTATTTAAATATAAATATTTAATTCTGTCTGTGATGTAGTAGAATAGTACAATAGTAAACACATTTATAATATATATATATATATATATATATATATGTTTGTTATCATCAGAAAAAATCATAGAATTGTTATATACAACAAAATTTAGACAACTGTAGAAAAGAAATTTAATTCTCAATCTGCTACAAAGGCATTACACTATAAAAGGCAACTTTAAAACTGCAGAAAAGAAAATGCAAGCATGAGAGAATACACTGCCAAAGTCAATAACTTATGTGATATGTTACAAGATGCAGGCAAAACATAGATGAATCAGAACAAGTATTATGTCTACTTAATGGCCTAAGTGAAGAATATGAAGTAGTAGTAGTAGTGATAACATCTCTGAAAATAGCTCCATCATTAGATGATGTATATTCAATTCTTCTTACACATGAAGCAATAATTGATATCAAGAAACCATCAGAAAATGAATACTTATTAAACTTTGTTTCCATTAATAGAGGAAGAGGCCAAAACAATAGAGGCAATTATTCTAACCAGAGGGAAGGATATTCAAACAAAGGCAAAGGAAGGGGTGAACAGAATAATTCCATTCAACCCAAATGTCAAATTTGTGAAAAAATTGGACACACTGCATCAAAGTGTTATTTCAGATAATAATTCAAATTACAATTCAGGTCAGAGTGATAATAGTTAAAGGGGGTTCTAACCCTAATGCTAATTTTGTTCAAAGTCAATTTGAAGCAAACAAACAACCAGATAACAATGGTCACAGTTAAGATGAAAGTACAAGAACCGACCACACACAAGACGACAATTGGTATCCAGACTATTGAGCAACTAATCACATGACCAATAACTTAGAAAACCTCAATATAGGAAATAGAGAGTACAGAGGTAAACAGTCAATAAGCATGGGAGATTGTAAGTGCATTAAATCTCATACTGGAAATGCTAAACTGAAAAGGAAAATACAACTATATTTACAAAATTTATTAAAAATTCCCAATATCAAGAAAAAACTGATAAGTCTATCACAATTTGCGAAGGATAACAATGTATATTTTGAATTTTATCCCAAGTACTATTTAGTCGAAGACATTCTAACTAGTGGCATTCTTTTGCAAGGTGAAGAAAAGAACGGTCTATATCAGTTCGGATGTAACAACCCACATTTTACATATCGGAAGATCGTAAAATATTTTTATTTAATTCCATGAGGGTTGGATCATTTTCATATTTGAATATGTTGGTTATTGGGATGTGAGACATGTCCAAAATTTTTACCAGTTTTATTTGTGATCATTTTGCCCCTGTCAGTCTTGTATAGGAATAACTTTTGACTGGGATTGAATCAGGTGCTGAGATTGGTTTCATTGGAAAGGAAATGGTGTTGCCAATTCCATAGAATAGTCGCATTAAAGATTTGGTTCAGTGGTTTGGAAGGAATCGCTGTTTTTGCGTTTCACAATTTCTGTTCGTGTTTTTAGAGCCATTGATGGGCTGATTTGAGGAGGCCCATTAGTGGACTGGTGGGAGGCTATAAATATGGAGTTAGAGGCATGGAGAATAGTTTACTTTCTTCATTCTCTCATTTGGTTGAGCTCATGATCTTCCTCGCTCAATAAAATACACCTTTCCTCCATTAATATTCTAGATCTACATAAGAGAATCAAAGATCTACATCGATTGAAGCTAGATCTATATCAAGTGAAGAGAGATCACATCAAATCAATATGTTTAAAGCATATTCTTCGCTGTTCGGATTGAGAATTTAGTGAATTAAAGTTAATTCAAAGAATTAATGAGTGATAAGCATCTCTCACACGGATTCGATCAAGTATACAAGTTGTTTGATCTTATTTTCATCATTTTAAGTTGTTTTCACCCATATCTATGTCATGGTAAGTATATTTTGATTTGAGTCACCTTAGGATCAAATCTAGCAACTTAAAACTAGTAATTTCTTATGTAAATTCATATGTTTATGCAAGTTAGATCCATTGTTTTAGTTTATGCATTGATTTATCATGATTTAGTGAATTTAATATGATTATTGATGAATAATTTTCATTTTAGTGTTGTTGATGATTTCATAAAGTGTTGATGGTTGAATTAGTGATTTAGATGAGTTGGTTGCATTGGTGTGGCCGTTTGATGATGATTTGCTAAAGATTGGAGCTATTTTTGGTTAGATCTGGAGTCGGGTCATTTTTCTTAGGTCGGGTCATTTTTGGATAGATCGTTGGCTTATGGTCCAAGAAATGAAAATCGGATCTTTGGTGATCCATAGAGTCGGGTCATTGGTGACCCATGGAGTCGAGTTGTTGGTGACCCAGGGAGTTGGGTCGTTGGTGATCCATAGAGTTGGGTCGTTGGTGATCTAGGGAGTTGGGTAGTTGGTGATCCATAGAGTAGGATCATTTGTGATCCAGGGAGTTGGGTCGTTGGTGAACCATAAAGTCAGATCGCTGGTGATCCAGGGAGTTGGGTTGTTGGTGATCCATAGAGTCGGATCATTGATGATCCAGGGAATTGGGTCGTTGGTGATCCACAGAGTCGAATCGTTGATGATCCAGGGAGTTGGGTCGTTGGTGATCCAAGGAGTCGGATAGCTGGTGATCCAGGGAGATGGGTCATTTTCATTGGTTATCTAGGGAGTTGGGTCATTTGTGATCCATAAAGCCGGTTCATTGTTGATTCATAGAGTCAGGTCGTTGGTGATCCATAGATTCGGGTTGTTGGTGATCAGAGAGTTAGGTCATTGGTGATCCGTAGAATCGAGTTGTTAATGATCCAGGGAGTTGGTTTGTTGATGATCCATAGAGACGGGTCGTTTGTGACCTAATGAGTCGGGCTAAAACACTATGAATCGAAGATTGACTAAACGGTGTATGTTTTATCTCGATGATGGTTGTGGCTTCGAAGTGAATTCAAGTAGGAATGTTTGAAGTGTTGTGAAGTGTTCGTTGATCGTCATAATGCAACGAAGTAAAGACGACTCAAGGTGGTAAGCTCTTGGATAATGGTTTCCCAAGAAGGGGATTAATCTTATGAAGAATCATCGGGTTGGATGGTTAGAGATATCAAAGGCTGAGGGATTATCGTTGTCGTAAGTTCTAGCGGACTCAAATCAGGGGTACAATAGGGACGCCTAAAAGACTAGAAGTGTAACAACCCGAATTTCAATAACATGTTATAACAAGAAATCAAGGCAGAATTAAATTTTAAAATAAGAATCAAGCGAAACAGGTTGCGCCATTGCGTTCGTCTCAGAATTCTACATGAAACAGAGTCCGAGTTTTGAAAAATCAGAGTTCGGATGAAGAAGTTATGGCCTGTACAAGTTTCAGCAAATTTCAGGCAGAACAGGACCAGGGGGTCGACCTCCCCCTCCCCCCAGGTTGAACATAGGGTCGACCTACCCCCCCAGGTCAACCATAGTGTCAACCTTCCCTCTTATGAGTTGACCTGGTCGGCCTGTTTCGCCCCAGAACCCATTTTTGAAGCCCGGTATGTGTTTTGATGGTCTAGATTGACTCTAGGGTTGATCTAAGGGCCTAAATAAGTTCCTACATCTATAAAAAGACCCTAAGACTCAACCTAATTCATACAATAATTCATATGACACCAAAATGCTGCTGGACTTCCTCTTGACCATGGCCGCCATCTCCAAATCAAAGCACAAGCATTCAAACTCAAATCAGTTCAAAGAACAAGGCTTCAACAATGATTCAAGACAATAAATCAACAAATTTCAGTTCTTAATTCGCTAGCCATGCTATGTAAGTTCTATTTATTTTCAGATCTAAACATTTAAATTTAATATGGACATGTGATGAAGTGAAATTGGACTTTTGATTTAAGTCTATTCTTGTTCCTTGTTGGATCTTGATTTTGGGAACTTGTCTATCTTTATTTCCATGTCTAGTTCAAGATCTATTCAACTTGTTGTAAATCATTTTTCTTGATTTATGTTGATATTATTATCAAGTTGTAATCTTCATGCCTGTGATGATGTTTTTCCCACTGATCTTATTTTTATGCAAAATTCTATCTTCCCCTATTTATTTTCTTTTGATGAACCTTGGTCAATTTCGGACCTTGGCTTAAAATCACGATTTTGCATACGATATGTGTACGGGGGAATAATGGGATTATTGCCTATATGAATATGATGTAATAATTGGCAACATCAAATTGGACATTATCATTGTATTTGCAAGTTTGGGTTTGATCTGTAAATTTTGGTATAATCTTGTTATGATAAAATTTGCATAAATATTATATACATGGAATTTGGCACAAATTGGATCTATGTAATGTAACATGAAATTTGGTATATATAACATGTATGTAATTTGGCATGTAAATAAAATCAAAAGATTGGGCTTATATTAATTAAGCACATGTAGAATTGGGAATTCAAACATGAAAGCAAAAGTAAACTTGATAATTGGCATAAACATGTATTATGAACTTGGGCAACTGGCATGCATCGTAATAAAAAAATTATAGTTTTGGATAACTACATCACGAATCATGATTTGGGTTTATTTGGGCATGAAACTTGATACATATAATTTTGGCTAGAACTTGATATGGGTAAAATGGCATAAACTTGGCATACATGTAAATAGGCAAGAATTGGATATATGTAAACTGAATAGAATTGGGTACATATATAAATTGGCATGTAATTTGGAACTTGGGAATATGTTTATTAATATGTAAAGTTGGGAATTTTGATCTATACGACACATATGTAATTAACATTAAGTTGTTAGCACACTTACATATAAAGAACAAATATGTAAATTTAGAAAATACGAAATGCTTAACCCGAGGTTGGATTGAGTTGTGATGTAAACCTGCCCAGACCCGCCCGGCTGTCCAGTAATAACAACAATACCTATCCATTGTGGGAGGTTAAGGCATTGAGCCCAATAAGGACCCGAGGTTAGACTGAGTTGCAGTGTAAACCTGCCCAGAACCGACCGGCTGTCCAGTAACCGCAACAATATTTGTCTAATGTGAGTGGTTGGTGCTTTAATGAATAAGTTAAAGATTGATAGGGTTAAGTAAACTAAGAACGCTTAACCAGCATAACATGTTAACCAGAGGGTGGGTTAAGTAAATTTAATACACTTAACCAATTTAACATGTTAACTAGACTAGTGGTTGAGGTTAAGTTAATCTAGAACACTTAACCATGATAACATGTTAATTTGACAAGTGGGTTAGGTTTAAGTTAATAGGAACACTTAACCAATATATATATCGTGAGTTAGGTTAAGTTAAAAAGGAACACTTAACCAATACAAGATGAATGACTAAGGTTAAGTTAATAGGAATACTTAACCAATATAACTAAATTTGTGGTAGGGTTAAGTAACACAAGGAGCAACACTTAACCGATATGACATGAATGGGTGGGTTAAGTAAACCTGAATTTGATTGCTTGATAATATACTTAACCAATTTGACATGATGATTTGGTAGGGTTAAGTCATGAACCGCTTGAATATACTTAACCAATTTGACACGATGATTTGGTAGGGTTAAGTCATGAACCGCTTGAATATACTTAACCAACTTGACACATGATTCGTAGGGCTAAGTCATGAACATGAACGACAACACTTAGCCAATTTGACATGACACGTAGGCGGGTTAAGTCACGAACTTGAATGACAATACTTAACCAACTTGACATGCTAGACTGATAAGGGTTAAGTCACGAATTTAAATGACAACACTTAACCAACCTGTGGGGTATACGAATAGACCCTAGGAAAACCCTAGTAGCGGGACCCGTTTCAGCAGTAACTCACATTAGGTATCAATCGGTACCCTGAGCTAGGCGGGGCGGGGCACGATTACTGGGCTGATTGTAAGCGGTCAAAAGCGACAACAGGTGGTGCACAGTGTGGTTCTAACGGAGTGCGGGCGTGCACGCAACTCCGGAGCAGAAAAACAGGGCACTGGAGGACACCAGTAGTATACCCTATGCATTCTTGAATTGTGTCGGGCCGCCACCATGGGACTGGATACACCCCATGGTGGGACCAGCATAGGTATCTACAATCAAATAGGGTCGTATGATACACATAGGTAGCATAATCCCTAGGTTGGACCTAGGTGGCATAAACCCTAAATCCGAGAAACGTTCAATAGGTAGCATAATCCCTAGGTTGGACCTAGGTGGCATAAACCCTAAATCCGAGAAGCATTCAATAGGTAGTATAATCCCTAGGTTGGACCTAGGTGGCATAAATCCTGGTTGAATCTAGGAAGCGCTCGATAGAAAACCCTAGATTAGATCTAGGTAAACAAATAATAGATGTACACCTGAAAGCAACCTTAATTTCGGGGATTGGGATCACGTTATGATTTTATCATTTTTATATAGATTACTGGTTGGGACACTAGTTAGGTGGTGCAGAGCAGATAGATATCATTTAGTGGTGAAGCAGAGAAATCGTGCGATGCTTGATAGAAATCTTGCGAAACTATACTTAGTTCATATTGAATGGGAACCTTGCAATGTTATATATGATCGAAATCCTATGATGTTATTCTTAGTTATCATGCCAGTATCTTATCTTGTCATTATGCTTATGTTTACTTTCAGTTTATTCATGCCATGTTATCTTTACCTGTTTTTATGCTGAAAGTCACTAGGACTTACTCAGTCTTTATGACTGACCCGTTTTGTTTCGCCTCTTTTTCTTCCGTCCCCCCCCCCCACGTTCGCAGGGTGGGAATTCATCTTAGTTCGGATGTTACCAAGCTCCAAGGCTCTTTCATGTACGGCTTGGATTTCTCTTTGCTATGGTTTGCTTTGCTTTATTGGGGAATACTACAACTTATTTTTATGCTTCTTTGTTTTTGAGCAAGACAGATATTTTAACTATGTAAATGGGGTATTGGAAGTTGATGGGCTTTTATTGTAAACAACTATATTTAATAAATGATTTGTAGTACTTCCACTTTACTTTCCGCTGTTTTATATATGTCTGTCTTGTAATATTTCTGTTCCAGTACCCATAATGCTCCATTGAAGTTAAGGCATTCCCTTTGTGAGTGACCTTAACGGATGTGGGGTGTTACATTTGAAATCAGAGCAGAAGGTTACCAGACTGGGCAAAATATTTTAAAAACCTTCTGAAATTATTTTCAAAACGTTTACAGAGAAGCATTTTCATAAGAAAAGTTTTGTTTTATGAAAGGCATATTCCCCAAAGCCATATGCACTATCATTTGATTCTATCTTTGAATCTCTTCTTTCTCCCTCTTTGCCATAGTTTTGTAGGCGTACGACACATGTCGGAGAGCAAAGGAGTGCCCAACCTCCATCTGTAGCCGCAATAGTTTTACTTGCGACTAATCTTATTTCAAGCTTTGTAGGGTTGTCGTGCAATGGAGGTAGCTTTCGAGAAACTTGTCAACAAGCTATACAAGGATAGTAAGAACGAGGATAAAGAACACAAGCCTAAGGATGGGAAACTTGTTGATATGGCTTAATCCACGGAGGAGGAAAAGGTGAAAGGGAAGGGGCCAAAGTGAAAGAATAATTAAACCCATGACAAGAGATTATCTTTAGTATGGTAAAAAGGGACATGTAGTTAAGTATTATAGGACAACGACAAGGGCAAAGAACAAAATCGTCGAGAGGGCAATTGTATGCTCTCACTACTAGCATACCTAAGACAGGTGGTAACGTTTCTGTTAAAGGTTTAGTTTTTCTTTTCTATCATCCCATTAGAACTTTGCTTTTGTACATTGCATCCTTTTAATTCTGCTTCGATAGTTGACTCTCTGCACCTTAGTACTAGCGTAGTAGAGGATCCCATTTTTGTCTCAATCCTATTGGGAAATCTGCTCATTTATTCATGACTTGTTTGGATTTGAGAATGTCTATGCTAAGTGTTGAGTTTAGAAGTAATGCTTATGTTTTTTGGGCTATAGTTTGATTCTAAGGATGGAGTGGTTATCCAGAAATGATACCTTTCTTGAGTATGAAAAGAGGGTAGTTAGATTCTTGACTTGCCTTGGTAATGCCCTCGAAGTCTAGTGTAACCCTTAGGGTTATGGCATGCTTAGTTACCTAGAATCTCTTGATACATTTATTGATCCGCTCGAGTAGTGTTCGCCACTAAGGCGGATGGTTCATTTCGCTTATGCATAAGTTATTAGTAAGTACATTCGGCAACATGGTTGGCATTTGTTTGTTTTCAAGAGATAGTTCTTCTGTGTGGAATACCTTATAATAAGTAAATGAGATCCAGGATTCACTAGAGAATCTTGGAGAGCTTGCATGAAACCATGAGTATGCAGTTATGTTTAAGCCGAGTATACTAGAAAAAGAATAAGTGAAAGTGGAACGAGAGCCGACAGTGAAATGAGTTCCAACTCATATTTTGGAAATAGGAATTAAGAAGCTACGATATTGTGAAGTTAAAGACAGTTAAAGCACATTGGATTTAAGCTCAAGGAAATGCGGCTTAGAAGATTGAAGACTAGATACACACATCATATCTCTTTTTAAGAGTATATCCTTGATCCCTCTTTTCCCTGTAGAGTTTACTTGCATGCTATCTTTTAAGTATATCCTCTCAGTCCTATTTTCGATCCTATTTCTGTTGCAAACCCCATAGGGGAGTTCTTCTCCTAATCAGTATATATGTAACATAGACTTCCAGTTTTGACATTGCCTAATGGGCACAAAGTTTTTACTTTCTTCTATCATTCGACTATATCTTTAGGTAGGAACAATTGGGTGTAAACATGTGTTTGAGACATGTTATGATTGATGGTTGCAAGTGGTTGCTAGTGGTTGCTCGTGGTTGCATAACACACATTAGGCACTAGATCGGCTCTGACACATTTTCATATTACATATGCATGAGTGTTTATACTTGTTTATGGATGAAATTGAATGTGTTATCATGTGAATGTTGCATATGGTTGAATATTTGTGCACACATATAGCGTTTATGTGACTAGGACTATTTGCATACATGTTGGATTCATGGCACTAAACATATTTTGCAATAAGAAGATCAATCAGGCCTGATCATTTGCATTAGATAAGGAACATATACACACACTTTCTGCATATGTTCATACAGCATTAGAAATCTCTTAAGGACAATGAATGCCTGTGATTGATGATTGAGTAGATGGATGATTGAATGGTAGGACACATTCTTCTTAACCTGAAGATTTCGGGGACGAAATCCTTTAAGGAGGGGAGAATGTAACAACCCGAATTTTAATAACATGTTATAACAATAAATCAAGGCGAATTAAATTTTAAAATAAGAATTAAGGGAAACGGGTTGCACCATTGCGTTCGTCTCGGAATTCTACATGAAATAGAGTCTGAGTTTTCAAAAATCGGAGTCCAGATCAAGAAGTTATGGTCTGTACAAGTTTCAACAAATTTCAGGCAGAACTGGACCAGGGGGTCGACCATAGGGTCGACCCCCCCCCCCCACCCCCCACCCCCCGGTCGACCAGAGGGTTGAACATAGGGTCTACCTAACCCCCAGGTCGACCATAGTGTCGCCTCCCCCTTACGGGTCGACTTGGTCGGCCTGTTTCGCCCTAGAACCCATTTTTGAAGCCCGGTACGTGTTTTGATGGTCCGGATTGACTCTAAGGTTGATCTAAGGGCCTAAAAAAGTTCCTACATCTATAAAATCACCCTAAGACTCAACCTAATTCATACAATAATTCATATGACACCAAATAGCTGCTGAACTTCCTCTTGACCATGGTCGTCGTCTCCAAATCAAAGTACAAGCGTTCAAACTCAAATCAATTCAAAGAATAAAGCTTCAACAATGATTCAAGACAATAAATCAACAAATTTCAGTTCTTAATTTGCTAGCCATGCTATGTAAGTTCTAGTTATTTTCAGATCTAAACATTTAAATTTAATATGGACATGTGATGAAGTGAAATTGGACTTTTGATTCAAGTCTATTCTTGTTCCTTCTTGGATCTTGATTTTGGGAACTTGTCTATCTTTATTTCCATGTCTAGTTCATGATCTATTCAGCTTGTTGTAAATCAGTTTTCTTGATTTATGTTGATATTATTATCAAGTTGTAATCTTCATGCCTGTGATGATGTTTTTCCCTCTGATCTTATTTTTATGCAAAATTCTACCTTCCCCTATTTATTTTGTTTTGATGAACCTTGGTCAATTTCGGACCTTGGCCTAAAATCGCGATTTTGCATACGATATGTATACAGGGGAATTATGGAATTATTGCCTATATGAATATGATGTAATAATTGGCAACATGAAATTGGACATTATCATTGTATTTGCAAGTTTTGGCTCGATCTATAAATTTTGGTATAATCTTGTTATGATAAAATTTGCATAAATATTAAATACATGGAATTTGGAACAAATTAGATCTATGTAATGTAACATGAAATTTGGTATATATAACATGTATGTAATTTGGCATGTAAATTAAATCAAAAGATTGGGCTTATGTTAATTAGGCACACGTAGAATTAGGAATTCGAACATGAAAGCAATTGTAAACTTGATAATGGGCATAAACATATATTATGAACTTGGGCAACTGGCATGCATCGTATTAAAAAGATTATAGTTTGGGATAACTACATCATGAATCATGATTTGGGTTTATTTGGGAATGAAACTTGATACATGTAATTTTGGCTAGAACTTGATATGGGTAAAATGGCATAAACTTGGCATACATGTAAATAGGCAAGAGTTGGATATATGTAAACTGACTAGAATTGGGTACATATATAAATTTGCATGTAATTTGGAACTTGGGCATATGTTTATTAATATGTAAAGTTGGGAATATTGATCTATATGACACATATGTGATTAACATTAAATTGTTAGCACACTTACATATAAAGAACAAATCTGTAAATTTAGGAAATACGAAATGCTTAACCCGAGGTTGGATTGAGTTGTGATGTAAACCTGCCCGGACCCTCCCGACTGTCTAGTAATAACAACAATACCGATCCAATGTGGGAGGTTAAGGCATTGAGCCCAATAAGGACCCGAGGTTAGACTGAGTTGCGGTTTAAACCTGCTCGGAACCGACCGGCTGTCCAGTAACCGCAACAATATCTGTCTAATGTGAGTGGTTGGTGCTTTAATGAATAAGTTAAAGCTAAGTCAAGATTGATAGGGTTAAGTAAACTAAGAACGCTTAACCATCATAACATGTTAACCAGAGGGTGGGTTAAGTAAATTTAATACACTTAACCAATTTAACATGTTAACTAGACTAGTGGTTGAGGTTAAGCAAATCTAGAACACTTAACCATGATAACATGTTAATTAGACAAGTGGGTTAGGTTAAGTTAATAAGAGCACTTAACCAATATATATATCGTGAGTTAGGTTAAGTTAAAAAGGAACACTTAACTAATAAAAGATGAATGACTAAGGTTAAGTTAATAGGAATACTTAACCAATACAACTAAATTTGTGGCAGGGTTAAGTAACACAAGGAGCAACACTTAACCGATATGACATGAATGGGTGGGTTAAGTAAACCTGAATTTGATTGCTTGAGAATATACTTAACCAATTTGACACGATGATTTGGTAGGGTTAAGTCATGAACCGCTTGAATATACTTAACCAATTTGACACGATGATTTGGTAGGGTTAAGTCATGAACCGCTTGAATATACTTAATCAACTTGACACTTGATTCGTATGGCTAAGTCATGAACTTGAACGACAACACTTAGCCATTTTGACATGACACGTAGGCGGGTTAAGTCACGAACTTGAATGACAATACTTAACCAACTTGACATTCTAGACTGGTAAGGGTTAAGTCACAAATTTAAATGACAACACTTAACCAACCTATGGGGTATACGAATAGACCCTAGGAAAACCCTAGTAGCGGGACCCGTTTCAGCAGTAACCCACATTAGGTATCAATCGGTACCCTGAGCTAGGCAGGGCGGGGCACGATTACTGGGCTGATTATAAGCGGTCAAAAGCGATGGCAGGTGGTGCATAGTGTGGTTCTAACGGAGTGCAGGCGTGCACGCACCTCCGAAGCAGAAAAACATGGCACTGGAGGGCACCAGTAGTATACCCTATGCATTCTAGAATTGTGTCGGGCCGCCACCATGGGACTGGATACACCCCATGGTTGGACCAGCATAGGTATCTACAATCAAATAGGGCCGTATGATACACATAGGTAGCATAATCCCTAGGTTGGACCTAGGTGGCATAAACCCTAAATCCGAGAAATGTTCGATAGGTAGCATAATCCCTAGGTTGGACCTAGGTGGCATAAACCCTAAATTCGAGAAGCATTCAATAGGTAGTATAATCCCTAGGTTGGACCTAGGTGGCATAAATCCTGGTTAAATCTAGGAAGCGCTCGATGGAAAACCCTAGATTAGATCTAGGTAAACAAATAATAGATGTACACCTGAAAGCAACCTTAATTTCGGGGATTGGGATCACGTTATGATTTTATCATTTTTAAATAGATTACTGGTTGGGACACTAGTTAGGTGGTGCAGAGCAGATAGATATCATTTAATGGTGAAGCAGAGAAATCGTGCGATGCTTGATAGAAATCTTGCGAAACTATACTTAGTTCATATTGAATGGGAACCTTGCAATGTTATATATGATAGAAATCCTATGATGTTATTCTTAGTTATCGTGCCAATAGCTTATCTTGTCATCATGCTTATGTTTACTTTCAGTTTATTCATGCCATGTTATCTTTACCTGTTTTTATGCTGAAAGTCACTAGGACTTACTCGGTCTTTATGACTGACCCGTTTTGTTTCGCCTTTTTTTCTTCTGTTTCCCCCCACCCCAGGTTCGCAGGGTGGGAATACAGCTTAGTTCGGATGTTACCAAGCTCCAAGGCTCTTTCATGTGCGGCTTGGATTTCTCTTGGCTATGGTTTGCTTTGCTTTATTGGGGAATACTATAACTTATTTTTATGGTTCTTTGTTTTTGAGAAAGACAGATATTTTAACTATGTAAATAGGGTATTGGAAGTTGATGGGCTTTTATTGTAAACAACTATATTTAATAAATGATTTGAAGTACTTCCACTTTACTTTCCGCTGTTTTATATATGTCTGTCTTATAATATTTCTGTTCCAATACCCATAATGCTCCATTGAAGTTAAGGCATTCCCTTTGTGAGTGGCCTTAACGGATGTGGGGTGTTACAAGAAGTGACTAGTCGAGTACCCTGGGCAGCTCGATGGGCCCACATATGTTTCGTCGTATGGCTTATGGAGTTTTGTTAGAACTAGGGTTTACCATTAGCCTTTAACAGTTGATGGCAAGGTATTTAGCCGATCATACGATTAATGATGGTTTTAAAGAAGGATTGGAGGTGATAGCCAGAGTCATGAGTGAAGTATGTTTTGCTTGTGGCGTCTTGTGTAGATTATTCGATGTTGAAGGAGATATCTCTTGGGTGCTTGTCTGATGTTGGTTTAGGCCTTCGGGGCTTCTGATTGAGGGATGTCAAGATCTATTAGGATGGTTTACGCTTTATAACTATTGCCATGAATATATTGTTGTTTCTTAATGCTTATTTGTAAAGGCTATCACTGTCGGATGTGGGGAAGGCAGGTTTGGGTTCTTCTCTTGTGCTTGGTATATTGGTTGGTTACTCTACCTATTTTCAGATACTTTATTGATGATGTTAGATAGTTGTTTTATCGCTCACTAAGACTGTTGCCTGACTCAAAGTTTTATGTTTCCCTCCTATTACCTTGGGTTGTTCATCCTGTTGTGGATGAGCAGACTGAGTAGCAGGTAACAAGTAGCAGATCTTAGTGGACGATGATGTAGATTGATGACGAGCTGGAGGCTTATGTACCAGTTTCTTACTACTATCTAGTATTTCTGTTTCTGATGTTTGATGTTTTCTCTGAGTGTTGTAGTGAGGCCAATTTATACAGACAATTATGTTGTGATCCAAGGCTGTATGGATATTCTGTCTAGTTGTTATGAAAGTTCAAGGTTCTGCTTAAATGTGCTCCGCCTGTTGTATATGTTATATTATATTTTATCCTTGCGATGTGAGTTATACGACAAGTTCCGCATTGTGTTATCCTACTCCGATTATCGTCCATAGCTGCCTGGCATATCTTTCAGCGCATTATTCATCTTGTTTAGTGCTGGAGTTATGGGTGGTCATCACATTTGGCATCAGAGCTCTGGTTATCGATTTTAGTCAAAGTTCAAGGATGTAATTACATATGAGAGACGTATTTGTAGATTTTTTATGGATGAATACTATATATTAGTATATAGTATAGTAGCGTTTGAACTCCATTTGTAGCTTTTCTTGTACATGGGCTAATCATTCTATATTGCAAATTTAGAATAAGTCGTCGACCATCGAGACACGCTGTTAGGGAGGGAACTATTCCTGGAGGGGTTAATGGTGGTATATCAGACTACCCAGCTATGTTCGGGGCCATGATGGCAACGATCATGAGAAGGGTACCCGCTCAGGATACAGCCGCGGTAGATGTAGCATTTTAAGTGCAGGTTCCTAGAGCCATGGACTGTGACACCCCACGTCCATTAATGTCACTCTTTATCAGAATGCATTAAGTTTCGTGAAGTGTTATGGTTAAACCGAAACAGAAACATTACAAGACAGATATAAAATAGTTGTGGAATTTAGAACTTTATTATATTGAAAAGCTTCGTGGTTCAAACCCCATAATATAATAAGTCTGAAATATTGGAAAAATATAAAACTTCTGCCTTGTACAAAATTTATCATCAGAGTACCAAAAACATAAAAAGAGCATAATCCCCAAAACATAGCCATAGTAAAGAAGATACGAAATCAAGCAATACATCTAAGCAGCCCCAAGTAGAAGGAAAGAAGAATCCTGATCAAGCTTGAGTATTCCCACCCTGAGAACCTGGGGGAGGGGGGAAACGGAAGAGAAAGAAGAGGAAACAAAATAGGTCAGACATAAGTCTGGTGAGTCCAGTTACTTTTAGCATATAAATAAGTAAAAGTACCATGACAGGCATATAAGCTGGATAAGAGAGATAACAATATATAAGGCAGGTATGACAAGGTAAACATGATGAACACAGTAGAATATATATTGCGCTTCTTTAATACTTTTCTCCACACCATTACTAGTATAACAATAACAAGACGATCCCAACAAGTACAAGATGGTAGACTTAGGTGTACTTCTAGTGAGAGTTTTTAACCCCAAACAATAACAGGTAGCCCAACAAAACTGATAGGTGTTAACCCCCAAAAACAAGAAAGGGCTCCTAAACAAGCAAGACTAGATGTACCCTAATTACTACCCCAAAATCGATCGGCTCCCTAACTCGTTGATACCCTGTGCTGGCCCCACAGTAGGATGTATCACTTCCTAAAGTGGCAACCCTTTATTTCCAGAATGTGCACAACTATATCTACAGATGTAACAACGTCTTATTTTCCCGAGCAGGCAGAACCATGCATGCACATGACCCCGATGGAACGCGCCGTCAGGCACCTCCTTCCCAAGTGACCTCTTATAACTAGCTCAGTAAGCGTGCCCAGTCCCTGACCTAGTTCGGGGTGCCCCGTTTGATATCAAGATGGGTAAATGGCTGATACGGGTCCCATGCCAGATGATACAAGCAACCCCCCAGGCTTGCATCTCCACTACTAGGATTTCAACAGGTTATGCCGACCAGTTTAACAAGATTGCATAACCCCATATTAAGTTTGTGGGCCTATATGTATATCCATATTACCCACCGCCACAAGATATACTTAACCCTCCCACTGTTTCAAGCAAGTTTACTTAACCCTTACTCAAGTTAACATGTTTATGTAATCCCTATGGATTCAAACAGGTTAAGTATTCAAGTTCACTACCATTTTTAATTTATGGTTATAATGCGCTAGACCTCCCACATTAAGCCTACAACTTGTGGATGTTGGATATGCCGGTTGGGTCCGGGCAAACTTCTTCCACAAGTCGGAATTAGCCTCGTGTCTTAGCATGTTACGTGTTTATGCACTTAGAGCCCTCACATTAGGTTCACCACTTGTGGTCGCTGGATATGCCGGTCAGGTCCGGGCAGACTTCCACTACAAGTGTAATCTAACCTCGTGTCTAAGCACGGTTACAGTTTCTAATTACTGTAAACATAGGCGTTTTCATTATTAACCAATTATCATGTTTATTATGCCCCAACTCCCCGTCTAATTCACGATACAAGTTATTCCCCGACTAAGATTTAGATCAACATATAAATTATGCCCCAACTCTCAAGTTTTGGCTTAAAGTACAAATTATGCCCAATACTCCCAATCATGTGTTTTCAATATGAATTATGCCCCAAATTCCCAATCATTCCCAATTTCGTACGTTCGTGTATTCAGCGGTATGCCTAGGCTCGAAGGTAGCCTGGATATAAAACAAAAAGGGAGAAACAGGGAAAGAAGAGAACAAGAATAGGCATGAATAAAAACTGGCATATGATGATAGGATTGGTCATACTAACAAAATAGGCATAATGACATGATTAGGCAATCAAACATAATAGGCATACGGTGACAAAGATTAGGCAAATCATAATAATAGGCATAAGGTGGCATGATTAACAAAATAGGGATGTCATGAATATGCATAATGAGTTCTAAACAATGAATTGGATACACAGTTAATAACAGATCTGTTGTGATTTCAGGATTCTAATAGGAATAGGCTTACATCTAAACTCATAGGCATGTCAAGATTACATTTTAATAATTTCTATCTAAAAATAACATAGACTCGCTGTGATTGGATCTAAAGAACAGAAGCTTTGATTGTAGCTGTTGAAGCACAGATCTCCGAATTTGTCTAACTCTTATTGTAGAAGGAGAATAGGCTATTTCAATCTAGGCAACATCTAGTTCTCCATTGTTTTTGAATGAATAAAACAATGAGAATAGGGTCTTATTTAAAGTCTAGGGTCAACGAATCTAGCCAAGAATTCAGTCCATGTACGCAGAAATGAATTTTGCCCAGATCTGGGGGGGGTGTCGACATGGGTGACGACACCCCCTTATGGTGTCGGCCCATGGGCCGACACCTCTAAGGTGTGTTGACCCCCAACGGGTTGATTTACCCCCAGACTTCCCACTTCTGGTTTTTGAATTATTTTGAATGGTTTTGACTTGGTTATGTGTGTGTACATACATACATACATACATATATATATATATATATATATATATATGCATGTATCTTATACGTATACAAACTTCAAACCTTAATATCTTCTTCATACGATGTCCGTTTTACGCAAACTCGGAGTCTATCTCAAGCAGAATTCCAAGATGAACGCAATGGCATAGTCCATTTTGCTTAATTCCCAATATTTAATTAAGTATTCCTAAGTTTATCGTCTTAATGTGTTATAAAATTATGGGGTTTCACATTCTCCACTACTTAAAGGATTTCATCCCCGAAATCTCCGAGTTAAGAAGAATGTGTATCCTAACATCCATCATCCATCTACTCATCCACCAATCACAGGCATCCATTATACTTAAAGGCTTCTAATGCTTATACTAACATATGCAAAGGTGTGTGTATATGTCCCTATACTAATGTGAAAGATTAGGCAGTCTACTGATTCAGTTGAACTCCTTAATGCAATGTATGGTAGTTCCATGAATCTAACATGTATGTAAATAATCCTATTAAAACATGTACATTCTATATGTGTGCATAGTCATTCATACAAATGCAACATCCATATGATGATACATTTACTTCCATCCATTAAAAGAAGAAAAATGCACACACATCCATATGCAGTATGAGAGTGATTGAGCCGATCTAGTGCCTAATGTGTGTGTATATGCATCTACAAGAAACCACTAGCAAACACTTGCGTCAACTTGCATCCATTAAACATAACATGTCTCAAACAAATGTTTACATCCATAGGATTCCTACCTCAAGGTCGAAGATTCGATTAATAGGATATACTTAAACGATGGAAACAAGTATTAATGAAAGATGGAAAAAGGAAGTTAAGAATGTACTCTCAAAAAGGAAAGGATATGAAGCACGAATCTTGTCTTCTGTATCCCAAGTTGCATCCTCCTGGTTATCTCCCTACTGAACTTCCATGAACTTGACATCTCGGTCGCGTAGCTTCTTAACCTCTGATCCAAGAATACGGGTAGGAACTCGTCTAACTGCCTCCTCCCGTTCCACTTCTACTTCCTCAAGCATACTTGGTTCAACTACTTTTGCAATATCATGCAAGCACTTCCGTAAATGAGAAACGTGGAAAGCATCATGAACGTCGGACAGTCTCTCTGGTAGCTTTACTCTATAGGCCATTTGACCAATCCTTTCTGTTATGGGAAATGGCCCTACGAACCTTGGTGCCAATTTCCCTACAGATCCAAAGCGAACCACATTCCCTAATGGTGATACCTTAATGAAAACCATGTGTCCCACCTTAAATTCAATGTTAGTCCGTCTCTTGTCTGCGTAGGACTTTTGCCTATCCTGAGCTTTCTTCATGCGTCGACGAATAAGATCAATCTTTTTTGAAGTTTCTCTAACCATATCCGGTCCAAGTAGAAGTCTTTCTATAGATTCCCACCAAAAAATCGGTGATCTACAGGGTCGTCCGTATAATGCTTCGAAGGGTGCAGTGCCAATACGAGCTTGATAACTATTGTTGTACGCGAACTCTAGTAAAGGAAGATGCTCTTCCCAAGTCCCTCCAAAGTCTAGGATACATAGCCTTAAAAGATCCTCAATAACTCTATTCATCCTCTCCATCTGTCCATCTATCTGAGGATGATAGGCGGTGCTCAAACACAACTGTATCCCTAATGCCACCTATAAGCTCTTCCAAAATCACTGGTGAAAATTTGGTCACGATCACTCACAATACGTAAAGGTACTCCAGTAGATGGACTATCTCATGAAGATAAACAGCTGCGAACCATGATTCTATCCTCTTACTCTTAATAGGAATGAAATGAGCGCTCTTAGTAAGCATGTCTACTATAACCCAAATACTGGTGTTGATTTTCCTCGATCTAGGAAAACTGTCAATGAAATACATAGAGACGCTCTCCCACTTCCACTGTGGGACTTCCAAAGGGTGAAGTAAACCTCTGGTCTTCTTTTGCTCAGCTTTGACTTGCTGGCATATCAAGCATCGAGAAAGAAACTCTGCTACATCGCTCTTCATTCCAGCCTAAAAGAAAACCCTCTTCATATCTCTATACATCTTATCACCTCCTGGATTAATAGTCATCTTAGAATAATGGGCTTCCTCTAGGAATGTCTTCAACAAACTCCCAACTCGGAGAACAAAAAGCCTTCCATCTCGTCGCAACCACCCTCTATCATCTGTTGAATATCTACTGAGGTGACCGGAAGTCTCCTATCCACTATGCCTATCCAAATATCTGCTAGCTGTGGGTCCTCTCGCAATGAAGTTCCTATTTGATCCAACAGAGTAGGTCGCAACTATAATGATGCCAATAAACCAGGTGTAAACTATGTGGATGGTTTAAATTCAAAAGTCGATATAAACTACAAGCTCTTTCTCTCCACAAACAGAGGACTCAAAGTCATCCTATTCCTACTCAATGCGTCTGCCACCACCTTACACTTGCCAGGGGTATAAGCGATCCCAAAATCATATGATGCTAGGAACCCCATCCATCTTTGTTGCCTCAAGTTAAGATCCTTATGCGAGAACAAGTACTTGGGATATGATCAGTGTGCAGCTCAAACTTCTCTCCAAGCAAAAAATGACGCCAAGTCTTAAGCGCAAAAACTATGGCAACTAACTCTAAGTCATGCGTAGGGTAGTTCTTCTCATGAACTCTTAGTTGTCTACCTCCATAACATACTACCCTTCCTTCTTGCATCAGAACCGCACCAAGCCGTGTACCACATGCATCAGTGTATACTGCGAACACTTTATTCCCGTCAGACAAAGTCAAAACCAGGGTTGTTGTCAGAGCCCTCTTCAACCACTGGAAAGCATCCTCACAGTCTATATCCCAAGAAAATGTCGGATTCTTCTTCGTCAGTCTGGTGAATGGGGATGATTTCTTTGCGAAGTCCTTAATGAACTTACTATAATAGCCCGCTAATCTAAGAAAACTCCTCACCTTCGTTGCATTCTCTGGGGTCAGCCAATCTCGGAGTCTATCTAAAGCAGAATTCCAAGACGAACGCAATGGCATGGTCCTTTTACTTAATTCCCAATATTTAATTAAGTATTCTTAAGCTTATCATCTTAATGTGTTATAAAATTACGGGGTGTTACATGGACTTTGCAAAGTTGTGCAAAAACTTCACCACTTTAGGAGGGAAGCAGGTTAAGGGGACGGAGCCGGTTGAGGAAATTTAAGGGTGGCTTGATCTGTGTATTCAAATCTTTAGAGACTTGGGAATTGACGGTGCAATGAAGAGGAAACTTGCATCGAGACAGCTACAGGGCTGGGTTATGGATTGGTGGAACTCTATCACTCTAGAAACTCCCAAAGACGATATTACATGGGAGTTATTCCAAGTAAAGTTTGAGGCGAAGTTTATCTCTACTGTTCAGAAGTCAACTCTGTTTGAGAGGTTTGTCAAGCTTAAGCAGAATGTTCAACTAGTGCTAGAGTATGTTTCTGACTTCGAAGCTTTGTCGAAGTATGCCCGTTCATATTTTTAGGCTCCTTATCAGAAGAATGAGAAGTTTGTCATGGGTTTGGACAAATATCATGGGAATCAGCTAGTTGATCATCTCGATGGCACTTATGAGAAGATCATCACGAAGGCTTTAAGGCATGAAAGTTTGTTTCCCAAGGAAGAGACTGTTGTTGCAGCTAAGGAAGAACCAAAACCACAACAAGGTGGAAGTAACAAGAAGAGGAAGCAGCAATAGTAGAAAGGAAAAAATGGTCAGAAAAAGTTGAAGGTTGAAGTGACTTTCTTTAACTGCTAGCAGAAGGGACATTATTCCAAGGATTGTAAGAATACAAAAGCTGAGAAGAAGTGCTTTAAGTGTGGAAAGCCTGGACATGATAAGAAGGATTGTCTAGAACTAACTAAGGGTAAGCAGGTTGTGAAGGCGTATGCAATGGGAGCTATGTCGTCGTCTTCAAGAGCTCCAACTACAGAGGAGAAAGGGAAGGGTGTCATCGTTCAAGGTATTTTTTCTGTTAAAGGTGTTTCAGTTCGTGTGTTGTTTGATACTGAGACATCCCACTCATTCATTTGTAAAGAGCTTGTGTGCCGCTTGGGTTTTGGAACCTGAGATTTGTGATAGACCATTATTTGTGACTAATCTAGTTGAGGGTTCGTCAAGACTTTGTATGCTTTGTCGTGGTTTTGTGTTATCAAGTCATGGTTGCTCTTTTGTGTGTGGTTGCTTTGTTTTGAACTTCGTTGGGTTCGGGATCATCTTAGGTATGGATTGGCTCAAGAGGTATGCGGAAAGAGTGAATTGCAAGAAGCTTGAGGTGAGAGTCGGGGATGTGGAAGAGCAAAAGGTTTTGATTTGATGCAAGCTTGAAGATGGTGTCTTCATGAGCTTTTTATATTCGCTTGTGATTCCACAAGAAGACTTATCATCTATGCTGATCGTTAATGAGTTTGAGGATGTCTTTTAAAGAGTCAAAGTTTTGCCGCCGCATCGTGAGATTGAATTTAGAATAGATTTGGTGTAGGGTGCTAAGAGGATGGCACCTAAGGAACAATGAGATTTAGAGGTGCAAGTTCGTGACCTTTTGGGAAAAGTATTCATTTAGAGAAGTGCATCCGAATGAGGGGCACCAGTTGTGTTTGCAACAAAGGCCGATGGATCTATGAGGTTGTGTGTGGACTATCGTGAGCTGAACAAGGCGACCAAGAGAAATAAGTATCCGCTGCCGAAGATCGATGACTTCTTCGATCAGTTTCACAAAGCTAAAGTGTTTTCCCAGATGGATTGGGCAACGGGATTCCATCAGTTGAGAACAGCTACAGATCTTGAAATTCTATCACATCTCCGACTAATTTGTGAGTGGAATCTAGTTTTGCTTAAAGGCATATTCATGTTTTTAATAGTTTGCTATATGAATTGATATGCCCATGAAGATTTGGTTATTCGATAACAAGAACATGAAAATCCCCAAATCTTCTATTTTGTAATTACGCATAAAAGTGTCATAATGAATTGGGCTTGTCGAATTATGGTTTTTGTATTGGATTAAAGGTAAATATGAGTATTGTAGTACTATTATTTATATTTTATGCAATTCACTATTATTATCATTTGATTTAGCCTAAAAAGGTTTGGAATTGAATTGTTTCATAGTTGAATTGGGTTTGGGTCCTAACTTGGGTGTAAACGCATTCATAAATTGGAATAAGTCAAATGTAAACTTTTTTGGGTGTATAACACCACAAAAAGGGTGAATTGGGTGAAATATGGATTGTAAACATGCATATGTGAATGTATGAAATACTCTACTTTTAATTTAATATTGAAATCATTTCCACATGCCTAGGATGCAAGTTTAAACTTTTATGTATATATGTGTTTCCATCCACTGCTACTTGTTATGCTATCATATTGTTATTATGCCTATGTGTAGTGGTAAAAGTATGGAAACCCCAATTTGCATGCCTTAATTTGGAAAAGATGACAATTGCCACCTTGCTAGAAAATTTCCCGTTTATATGAACGTTTATGTTAATTAGGTGCTATTATTATTTTACTTATATAAACGTAATCAGCGTAAATAATGTTGTAATAATGTAATAAATGTGATTAGGTTAGAGTTTGAATTTCAAATGTCCCCTTAACAAATATGCATATATATTTGTTTGCTTGTGTGTGTATATCTAGAATGGCTTAAATATATATAAATAAATGACAATAGACACGAGGTTAGTTGTCATTTGTAGTAGAAGCCTGTCCGGACCCGACCGACAAATTCAACAACCATAAGTGGGCCCAACTATTGTGAGATATCTAGGTGCCATGGGCCATTCATAAACTTAGTACACTAGACATGAGGTTAAACCGGCTTGTAGTAGAAATCTACCCGGAACTGACCGGCACATCCAGCATCGACAGGTATATGGTTTATTGTAAGAGGTCTAGTGAGTGTACATATATAACTATACACACACACATACATATATATATATATATATATATAAGTTGGCAGACGATTAGATAGAAGCATTCAGTTAAACAAGCTTTCAAAGTCATATGGCATTTGAAAAATTCGTGGAGGATGTCATATATCACGTATTTAACTTTATTAGATAGGCTAAGCAAAAAAGACAGATTATAGAGGCATAGTGTGGTAGAAGAAGATAGATGTCCATTATGTGGTATAGAAGAGGAATCAGTTAAACATTTGTTTTTTGGTTGTGTGTATTCGAGCTATATAGGGTTCTTTGAAATTGAAGGCTGGATTGAACTCTTATTTGATCGGATATGTTGAAGAAGAGGCCAATTTGATAATGCAAGCATTTCATGATAAAGATCAAAAAACAAGACATTGTGTAACAACCCGCATTTTACGTATCGGAGGATCGTAAAATATTTTTATTTTATTCCTTGAGGATTAGATCATTCTCATATTTTGATATGCTGCTTATGGGAATGTGAGACATGTCCATAATTTTTACCAATTTTGTTTGTGACCATTTTTCCCTCGTCATTTTTGTACAGAGCATAACTTTTTACTTGGATTGAATCAAGTGTTGAAACCTGTTCCATTGGAAAGGAAATGATGTTTCCCTTTACGTAGAGTGGTCACATTAAAGATTTGGCTCAGCAGTTTGGGAGGAATCGCTGTTTTAAGGTTTAACAGGTTGTTTGTTTAGATTTGGTAAGCCAAAATGGGCTGATTTGAAGAGGCCCATTAGTGGGCTGGTGGAGGCTATAAATAGGAGGTAAGAGGCATGGAGAATAGTTTAATTTCTCCATTCTCTCATTTGGAAGAGCTAGAATTCCTCCATTCCTCCATCTTTTTTACCTTTTCCACCATTAAAGCTTAGAGAATCGAAGGTCTACATCATTTAAAGCAAGATCTACACAAATCAAAGAGAAAGATCATCGAATCGAATATTTTGGATCAAATTCTTCGCTGTTCGGATCTAGATCTTAGTGGTTTTGGATTATTTTGGAGAATTGGTGAGTGATATGCATCTCTCTTACGGATTCAATCAAGTATATGAGTGTTTGATCTTGTTTTTCATCAAATTCAAGTCGTTTTCCTTAGAACAACGTCATGATAAGCGTATTTTTAGATGAACTAGGATCTAATCTAGCAACTTTAAACCTGTAATTTCCATGTCATTTCATATGTTTATGTAAGTTAGATTCATCATTTTTGGCTTAATTATCGAATTATCATGATTTAGAACATTTCCTATGATTTAATGATGATAATGGTTATTTTGATGTTATTGATGATTTGTTAAAGTGTTTATTATTGATTTGGATGCTTGAGATGAGAGGATTTCATCATTGTTGGCGTTTGTCGAAAATTTGGTCAAATTTGGAGCTATTTTGGTCAGATCTGGAGTCATGTCATTTTCCATGAGCCAAGTCGTTTCTGTTGGATCTAGATTAACCCTAGAGCGAGGTGAATAGGGTTTATCACGGTTTTTATGGGATATTAAAATTTCACAGAATACAGAATGCAACAGAAATAAAAATACAGAAAGTAAATGACACAAGATATACCCAGCTTCGACAAAATCCTACCTATTGCTGAATTCCTAAGGTTTCTTCTAGTTAATAGAATAGATCCCGCTTACAAGACCATGTAAACTCGTGAACCCCTCGCTCATATTCTAATCCTACACTCAAAACCCTAGACTGACCTATTTCCCCTAGATTAGATTTCCCTGGATTACAAACCCGTATCCCGTATCCTTAGTTTTATAGATTCTAGTAAACTGCCAGCTAAAACCCTAACTGGATTCCCTAGAATTTTACAGACTCTAGAAACTGGAAGATCATTTACATAGCAAATTACAACCAAATAAGAACAAGCCCTAGTTTATTAAAAAAAACCTAGAATTAAATAAGGGTTATTCCCTTTAAACATTATGGCCCAGTCCATTTCCCTTTTAACTCCTTTGTCTTCAAAAGATGCCGGTCGATTGAAATTGAAACTAGGGCCTTGAGGAAATTCCCAAATCGATTCAATTGCTCTTGGTTTTGATTCGAATCTCTGTGGCTTAGAATCAGATGATGTTCAGATCTTGATTGCTTTGCGTCTGCTCCTTCTTGTCACTGATTTGGGATATTGTTGCGATAGAAAACTTGTGAGTGATCTGATTTGATTATTCGATTTTGTTCTTGAATGTTTGGCTTGTATTTTCGATGCCTATTGCCGATGATTAATGGTTGTTTACATAGGATTTTTAAATCCTTTAGTTTCTATGATTTCTCTATTTGACTCGATTTGATTGCTGTGAGTTTCACCTTTTGATTTGCCTTGATTGTGAATTTGTTTGATGAATCTGGACGAGATTTGGAACATATATTTTCACTTGAAAACTGGAAAGTTTCTTGCCAAATAAATTGTTGCCAAAAACAATGATTGATTGCAAATCTGTTTTTCAAAAATAACTTGCTAAACTATATTTGTCCATACTTGAATTGATTTGTTACCAAAACTGGAAAAAAAAATGTATTTCCATCTTGCACAAAGTAATTGATGATTTCTAAAAATGAACATTTGAATTAATTTTGCGGCCCCTTTGAATTTAAATGATTACTTTCCAGTATTGAGTCATCCAATTTGGATAAAAACTTTCCTCAAACTCATTATGTGACTGGTCATGTTTTACTTAGATTCAGGCAACACATTTCTGGACTGTGCAAATCTTTGAGCCTATATACATGCTGTGTTGCTTCATTTGTTCTTATGTGTATCATTCCCATATACACCCATTTGTATAACTTGAAAACTGCTTTGACCTTGTCACTTGTATATGTATAATTGTTGAGCTGAACCATTGCTATGCATATACTGGAATGCTTGATTAAGTATACTTGCCAAGATTATACACTGAATTCATTTTCTGGAACCAATTAAGGAAGAAAAACATTTCCAAACTTGACTCTTCAATTTGCTGACGCCATCTTTCCAAATTTGACATATGTAGATTTTAAACTATTCTATATACAATTTCTGAAACTGATTTGTTGCACCATGTTTTAATGTGTCACTTTCAATGCTAAGTAGAACCTGAAACATGAAGTGACTTTGATTTTCACTGCAACTTCATGTATGAAACTACTGTTTTGTTTTTCTCTGCTTTCATGCTTTGAAATGCTCATGTCCATGTGCTTGTGTGAATTACTGCACAGAACTGCTGCTTTGTATTCATTGACCTTGTCACCTTGCATTTGCACCGTCATGGTCTTGTCTTGTTCACATTTGCACTTCTTGTCTAGCTTGTATTGCACATGCCCCTGTATTTGATCAAGTTTCCTGACTTGAACTTGTTGCATTGATCATTCATACTCCATACACATGTTCATAGCAGTGTGCACACATGTATATTTGTTCACCTGAGTTGTAACTTGCTGGGTCCACTTGCTTTATTTCACTGTCTCGACCATGCTGACATGTTGGCATGTATTGAACTCAGCCATTACCATGTATAACATGTTGTTCTTTAGCTTGTATATGATAGCTTGGTTCACCTGTCATTTTATGTTTCTCTTGCCCTTTACCTTGCATTGTTTGTTGACCTGACTACATGTTTGTTGGTTTGAGCTCGACATTGCGTTGACTGACAGTATACATATATGTATATATATACGTATGTGCGTGTGTGTATATATATATATATATATATATATATGGCTACATTATTGTGTGTTCATGGACACTTGCGGTACATCTGTGTTGTCAAGCTTTACCTCACACATCATATTCGATATGTTTGTCCCTGCACAGAAATATGTGTATATACATACACATGTATGTGTATACATGTATATTGCACATGCAGATTATATATATTTGAGTTCTACAGATGATTTGTCTACCTTGTAGTATTTACAGTATATCACTGTGAATATCACAAGCTGTCTAGACACAGATGGATATATATATATATATATATATAAATCAGATCAAGTTATGAAAAATGACGAGAAACACACCAAAATTCTGAGACAAATAAATTTTTAAAATAAAAATTATATCTACCAGAATTTAAAAATATTTCTGTTCCAGATACTGTGTATGTGTTTCTGTATGTGACAGGTGTGGATGACTGGATTGACTGAAAGCTGTGAAGACAGAAGATAGAAGATGAAGCAGTAGTATCATTGAGTGTATGTACCAGCGAGTGTCTGCATATATGAAATTGTACAAAGAGTGACTGAGTGACAGAGAGTTGTAGTGAGGAGTTTTGTATATGAAATTAATATTGAATATGAAGTGAATTATATATCAGTGATGTGTTCAAATAGTGGAGTTGTAAATTTGTATTGTTTGAATGTTGAAATAAAATATTATATTCAAATAAAATACTGTGTGAATATTTGAATCTTTGTACAGTCGTATTTTTTTTAAATATAAATATTATATTCCTATCTGTGATGTATATATGAGCCAGTACAATAACAAACACTTTTATAATAATATATATTTGGTTGTTATCATCAAACAAAAATCATATAATTGTGTATACAACAACGTTATATACAACAATCTCCCCCTTTTGATGATGACAAACAAATATTAAGATTTTGAATATAATAAATGTGTTTGACAGTGAAGAACTGCACTCCCCCTATTTGAAAGCTCCTCCTACAACAGAAACTCCCCCTACAACTGTGCATGAGTGAAAATAATGAAAATTGAATGAATTTTCAAAATTAAAATATTTATAAAATACTCACTCGTAAATCAAAATCTCAACCAATTCTCCCCCTTTTGTTATCATCAAAAGGATACAGCAATTAAAATATAGATGAATAATGATTAAATATATAATCTCAGCTTAAGAGGACGAACGGTAATCGTAAATCTCAATCAGTCAAACAAAAATCATAATATTCTGAGAACTAGTGGCATATTTCACTTTGTATAGAATACAGATTTATGATGAATTTATAAAATTGGAGAGAATTTTAAAATGATGATTTCCAATTGTTTTGCATAAGAATTTTATAAAATGAGCACAAAAACAGTGATGGATTTGGACTATAATTATAAATTCAACTTAAGTGACAAAATCAAATAATCTCAAATCCCAATAGCTATCAATCAACAAATCATAATATTTCATAAAAATATTAACACATTTCATAAATTAGAACATGGATTGATAGGTTGGTTTTTACACACCAAGGAGAATTTCACAAAAATTTATTTATTCAAATTATTTTCTTTTGATTTAGGAGCACGCTGACCACGCATAAACAGATCTTGGATTTTTACATGAGATCAGTTGCAGCTTAAACATAAGTAATCTCATAACCATGCATGACTAGAGCTTGGATTTTTAAATGAGGTTAGAGAAACACTTATGAATATTAATTATTTATCATTTTCAGTTCCACAAGAAAAACTCCTCGGTATATAAAACCAAAATGGATGATAGAAATGTTACTGGTACAGAAATGGTTTATGAAATAAATTTCTAAATTAATCATATTATGAAATATGCTCAACTGTATTGGGATCATTGAAAATTTTCAATTATCACTAATTCTGAATAATAACATAGTCCCATTTCTATCACAAATATTTCCACTATTTATTCAAGAGGATTTTAAAAAATAATTAAACTCTCCACATTAATATAAAATCATGATGGATGGCAGAATAATGGTAAATAAAGAAGATGTTTGTGAAATAATTACCAATTCAAAGATAATATAATAACTGTTCAATCATCATGAAAATTCAAATAGAATCTCCTATTGTTGTGAAATATACTACAGTCATTGCTTATCACAATTTCAAAATCTGATAATAATTTTGATGAATTATAAATACAGCTCAATTTGGTTATTGATTTCAATTTCTGAATGAATAATCAATAAATAACTTTAAAATTGAAAATCAGTTATAAGAGGGATATGAAGATCTATACAAGACAAGAGGAAAAAAGTATACTTGATGATAAAAATATCAGCACTTCTAACTTGATACCACTTGATGTCTCTATTAATGCGAATTTTAACATGACACTGGAGATAAAGAAGGATATCTCAAACAACAGAATTTTAAACACAAAGCCCAAGCAGATCAAGCAAATTAATTTCATCTATCAGAGCATGGTATATATTTGATACCAAAACAAGCAGTCATCAAAAAATATTTTCAAAACCAATATTTGAGCATCAAAAAATCATTTTCAAAGCAGACTTGTCAAGGAGATGTTTCAAAGATATTTCAGACTGTCACAAAAGATGATTCATGATTCAAGATTAAAAATATTATTTATTTGAAATCATTTCAAGGAATATGAAAGACTCAAAATTTATTGAATCAATCACACCAAATTATAAATTTCAGATCCAAGATATGTGTGAGATTCAATTAATCAATAGTTTCAAATGATTTTAAACAAACAAATATTCAAGTCAAATAATCATGAAATAGCAGTTTGATTTAAGACCGAATTTCCAAAGAATTTTCACAATTATTTCTGACAAGCACAAGAGAAATTTTCATATTATTTACATCAGGCATGAGAGATAATTCATGATCCAAAAATTAAGAAATCATTTATTTGAAATCGCTTGAATCAATGTCACGTTTTGAGATACAATGAATCAGTCACACAAGATTAATAATTCCAAATTTAAGTGGTGTGTGAGATTCAAAGTATCAGGAATTTCAGTTGATTTCAAATAAACAAATTCCAAATAAAATGATCATGAATATAAGATGAATTCCAAGATGTAAACAATGTGATTCAAGACAAAACAGAATATCCAAGACAATCTGAAAATCAATGAAATAATCACAACTGAGAAGTAGTAGTGTGCTATAATGAGTATAATATTTCAAACTTTTCTAAAATGAATTAGAAGAAACTCAAAACTACAGAGGTGTGTGAAATTCCATTAAACTTTCAGATCTTCAAAAATTTAGAATTCAAATCAATAGTGTTCAAGATATGACAAGAATACATCAACACTGTTATGAATTCAGAAAACAGAAAATAAACCTCAAAACAATTGCAGATATTTACAATTTTAAATTCAAAATCTGGAAATGATTAAAACATAAGGGTTTTATTCAATTGAAGCGAATTTCCAGAAAATCATGAATTCTGCAATTTGAAGTTAAGTAAGCTTAGGGAAGAAAGACAAAAGTATATGGCAGTGTCAAATCAAGAACAGAAAAAAAATAGAAGGGGTAGAAGAAGGAAAAGAAAAAAATAATTACAAAGATGAGTTCAGAGATCATACCTGAAATCAATGTAAACCAAATCTCTAACTCAACATACTTGGCCAAGGAACTCTAAATGATACTGGAACAGAGAATATGTAACACCCCGAATTTTTTGTTAACACCAAATTTACAAATTAAAGTATAATTAATTCAGAATGTGGGAATTAAGGGAAATGGGTTACGTGTAACAACCCGTAAAATCTGGGCCAGTTTAAAATTTTTATTTTGGCGATTATAGCGAATTTTGAATATTTAAAATAGATTATTTTAAATATAATCGACGAGAAATTTATTTTGAATAGAATTCGAACGTATATATTATACGCGTCATCGTTAGAATATAAATAATTATATATAATTATAAAAGGAATTGAAAATGGCGCGGTAGTTCGAAAATTCGATTTCTAATTTCAAATGAATATACAGAATTCAATATAAGTCAGAATTGAACGAAACAAGAAATATTTGAATCTGTATAACTATATCTTTGTAACGAAGTTGACAAACTGAGATTTCACTTTAGAAATGATAAGATATGTCCAGTAGAAAATTCAGAATAGTCGCTGTGGAATTTATATATATTTTATATAATATATAGCCCTTAAAAATAGCCGTTTTGCAAACGACCTCGGATTTCGACGAAACCAGTTTTGTTGGGTCCGGGATGTGAAGTTATTGCTAGGTTTCAAATTTCATAATTTTTCGAATCAATATGTGAGCGTGGTAAAGGAAAACGTGTTTTGACCATTTCAGTTGATTTTAATCGACTGGAAATTGGCCATTTTTCCAACGGACTCAGAATTCGACGAAACTAGTTTTGTTAGGACCGTATCGTCAATACGAAGCTAGAAAATATTTTTCTGCAATTTATAGAGTTAATATGTACCCCGGTAATTTGAAATGTATGTTTAAAATTCAATATAATGATTTAAATGTAAATTCAACGGAAACTGATTGTAACGATCGAATCAGCTTACGATACATATCCCATTAGGTTCGGAATGGGGGTTAAACGCTATGGACGACAGGCGGTGGGCCTCGTTTCGAGGTCATGGGTGAAAGTCAACTTTATGCAATTAATTTAATAAAAAAAAAAATATTTTCCTCCTTTATTTTCCCTCTGGCCCCCCCCCCCCCCGATTTCATCCTGCAGTAAACAAAGAAAGAAAAAAAAAACCCAAACGCGATTTCCTCCAGCTCCTCAGCCCGCCACCGATCGTCGCCCTCCTCCCTGGCACCTCCACCGCCACACCGTCGTACCCCCCCCCCCCCTTCACCTCGACCTCGTCCCCTCGTCGAAACCCCCCCCCCCCCTTCAAAACCACGAGCCAGCACCCAACCCAAAGCCGCCGCCCCTCGAAGCAGCTCCGACGCCGGCGGCGAAGCTTCGCTGAACCCCCCCCCCCCTCCTCGAAGTCGGATCGCGACAAAGACCTTCCCCCCCCCCCCCCCCGTCGAACTGTAAGTAATTACTTTTTTTTTTAACCTGATTTTTACTTTATTTTTTAAAAACCTGATTTAAACTTTATTTTTAAAACTGATTTTTAACTTTATTTTTAAAACTGATTTTAAATAAAAAGTTGAAACTGATTTTAAATAAAAAGTTAAAACTGATTTTAAATAAAAAGTTAAAACTGATTTTAAATAAAAAGATAAAACTGAATTTTATTTTAGAAAAACTGATTTTTTTTAGTTAGGTTAAAACTGAAATTTTAGTTAGAGTAAAACTGAAATTTTATTTAAAGTAAAACTGAAATTTTATATAAAGTAAAACTGATTTTATATAAAGTGAAAACTGATTTTATATAAAGTGAAAACTGATTTTTATATATAGTAAAAATATGATTTTTATATATTGAACTTCATAGGAAAAATATGATTTTTATATATTGAACTTCATAGGAAAAATATGATTTTTATATATTGAACTTCATAGGAAAAATATGATTTTTATATATTGAACTTCATAGGAAAAATGTGATTTTTATATATTGAATAGCGAAGTAAAAATATGATTTTTATATATTAAACATCGAAGTAAAAATGTGATTTTTATATATTGAATAGCGAAGTAAAAATTCGATTTTTATATATATAGTGACTACGGGCAACGAAGATGGCGATGATGCGATAGCGATGAAGATTTCTATCAATGAAGTGCCGTGGAGCTAGGATAGCAATATGTGAGAATTTCTCACCTTTCAATTTCTTTTCTAGTTTTATATATATACTAGGATGCAGACGGTGCTTAGTAGCACCCGACACAATCGTCCACAGACCATGGACTTGTTTGTTTGGTTGCATAGATTAGTTGGGTTATTTGTTTGAATTGAATTGTTTGGTGAGATGAAATTGATATGATTGATGTGTGAATGGCGTGGGCCTTCACTAGACCGGGGATAAGGCTAGGCCTTGTCCCGTTTCTAGTATCGTGCCGTTATGCCGCCGAAATTTTCTAAAATATGTTAGAAAAATAAAAATATCATTTTATTGAATAAATGAATTGAATAGAAATTCATAGGTAGAAATAAAATGTTTTATCGTTAAAAATATAATTTTTAACGTGAATATGAAAATAGTGAAGTGAATAAATAAATATTCGTTTACAAACCAGATGGTTTGTTTATGTACACTTATTTGAATGACATTGATTGGGACGATAAATTTTACACATCGCCCAACTGCACAACTAAAATCTGTGTTTGATTGTTTGAAACCCCACACGGGTGTTGGGATGAAATATGAATTTCACTCATCCTGATTGATTAAATATGTCGATCGATTGATTGACAGGCTGTTACGAGCGTTGAATATCTATATTTGATGCTTATACAGTGTAGTGCACTTTGGTTGATGGTTGATTATTTTCAATGTTATTATATACATGTGTTGTATGAAAATCCATATAATTAATTTTATATGGTAATTGATTGGGCCTCATTCCAATCGTGAAAATAAAGAATATTTTGATAATAACAAATATTTTGATAATAGGAAATATTTGAAATAGAATATTGGAAAATAGAAATTTATGAAGCCGTGTTGATTAGATTGACGCCATTTTGACGTAAACGATATTTATATCGATTTTATTCATTTTAAAATGAATATTGAAAAGTAATCTCGAAATCGACGATTTCGAAATGAATTGAATTGAAAACGATTTCGAAATGAATTGAATTGAAAACGATTTCGAAATGAATTGAATTGAAAACGATTTCGAAATGAATTGAATTGAAAACGATTTCGAAATGAATTGAATTGAAAACGATTTCGAAATGAATTGAATTGAAAACAAATTCAAATTGAATTGAAAGCAAATTGAAATGAATTCAAATTGAATTGAAATTTGAATTGAATAGAAATGAATTTTAAAACGAATTTATAAAGAAGAATTCAATTTTGATTTGAATTGAAATGGAAGTTGAAAATGTTTTTGAAACGAACTCAAAACTATTTATATAATTCGTTTTGAATGGAAATCGACGAAATATATATTATATATATTATATATATAATATAATGGCCTGAATAGAACGCGCCGCGCCGCGGCAGTTCGCGAATTTCGACCATTGATTTCAAACGGACATTACGGGAGATCCGACCGTCGGATTCTCCTAAAACCGGAACCGTTGGGTTCGTATCGAAAAGAGCTTTCTAACGAATATTAGAAATTTGAAATCTAACGGTTGGATTTGGAATTATGTCCAAATCAAATTTGAAAAAGGTCGCTGTAAGTGCAGTTCGATGGCCATTGATGAAAATCGACTGTACGGGCCTTGATAAAATTATTAAAAATAGTAATAATTTGTGTAAAATCATAAGAAATGATTTAGAAAGAATTGGGATGAAAAACTCCATATTTGAAAAGATAAAAATAGATTTTTATCGAAATGAACTAGTTTTGAACTAGAATTATAATTCTATTTATTTTTAAATAAATAAATTGAATTCGAAAAGGGTTTTGAAAATAACCAAAATTTCCAATGATTGCATTGGAGTGGATTTGAATCGAAATTGTCTTCGGAATATTTCGATGTTGGAATTCGTGATTATACAGGTGTTGTTATGGAAATTTGAAAGATATATATTTATATCGTTATTTCCAATACGACATTTGTTAATCGTAGAATTTGATATTGAATATAGGCCGATATATTTTCTATTCAGAGCCTTGTATTGAATATCGAATGTGATTTGGGTTTGTCGTGAATGGTGTCTTCACTAACACTGTTCTTGAACCCAGTTGAGAAAAGATTAAATCTTTTTATTTAGATTTAATGAAGTGTACCAATTAAATAATATTTAATTGGAATTGAATTGATATTGATTTTTTTGGGTTTATCGTGAACAGTGTTTTAAATAACACTTGTTCTTTAACCCGATAATTAATGGAATGTGATTTTGGGTTTATCGTGAACCGTGTTTTTAAATGACACTGATTCTTTAACCCAGTCGAAGATTAAAACTAAGTGGAGTTTTAATGAATCTTTAATTAGATTGTAAAAGTCGAAATGGAGTATCGCCAGTTTTACTCCAGACGTTAGTTAAATCTTTAATTAGATTTGAGCGTGAAATGGTAATTGAATTTACCGATAACACCGTGGTGTTAGATATGAAGTATTACCAGTTTTTACTTCATGGGATGAATAGGTTGGGATTGGGAAATTAAAACCAATGATTACTTCGGTAAGGTTCGCTAATTCCGACTAGTTTTGAATTGATATTCAAAAGATCAGATTAAAGAATAAATTCAAGAAATTTATCTTGGATAAAATTAATGGGAACCTTTCCCTATGAATGTGAAATTTAGAAACTAACTGTCGGTTAGCTAAGCAGAACGGTTTTCTGGATATTGATCTGATGTTGGTTTCGGCCTTCGGGGTTAATATTTGGGAAATTATTCTCTTGATTAATTTACGGTTAGTGACTAATGAATTGGAATGAGGCGTATGTTGTGTTTGTGTAACACTTTTATAAAATATACGCGAGTTATTCGGGAAGACCGGGTTTATCCCATTCTGAATAACTGATACGACGATAAGTCGAAGATGAAGACGATGGTCGAAGACCGGAGGTCTTCACGTCGTTTGGGTGATAACTGATGATCTTGATTGGGCTGTACACCCAAGAAGATGGAAACAGTTAGTGATCGTCCAGACGTACTTGGAGATCGATGGATATGCGGGGTACTAGGTGCCTCCGGTTTCGTTCAGACCCAGAACGGACTTGTAAATGGACTGTGTGTCTGACATCGGATTTCATTATGTGTGACTGATATCGGTTGCATAGGATGGTTTGCCTGTGTGGCATGCTAAGATGCAAATGATCAAGGCTTCTGTTGAAAAGCAAAGTCTTGTGGTGATGATCAAAGCACGGCCTTTGTGGCGTAGCTTTGTGTAACGTTTACCTCGCGTGTTTCACACCAGGTATGAACCAAAAACGGGAGACGGACCTCAGGGAGGACTTGCGTTTCTTTCTAGCTAGAAGTGGCGTCAGTGGTTTTACACGCCCTGACGAGTTTGACTTATGTGGTTGTTGCTGTTGCGAGGCGCCTCGGATTGATCGGTCGTTCTCGAACCGATGGAGTCATTTGTTGGCTCATTGACACCCCAAAGGGTGGGGAAACGTAGTGTTCAGGCATTTTAATCCACATCGGTGGACCGGCCCTGACGATCCAAAGGCTTGACTGAGTACTTGCCTGAGACACGGGCTAGAGCGTCTCGAATCGGTTGAGGATCTTGCCCCTAGCCTCGGTTCATAGATGGAAACCCAATTTCCAAATACGTGACATTTGCGGTTTTATTTGTAAACCTATATATGGCGACATGATATATGGTACCCATGCCGCCTATGATTGATACTTATGATTTGAAGTTGTTTTATACACTATGCACTTATAATAGTATCAAATGATTTGTTTTAAACGTATCAAGCATTCTTTGGCTGTTATAAGGGAAAACCCTATCCCCCGGCTTGCGTTGCATTGTGTGATAGGACCTGGGTCTTATAACAGCTTCATTTTTCTTTATTTAGCATTGCGCTGTTTGTTTTATGCACTGGTATTCTTGGGAGGAAACCCGTTCCGTGTTATACGGCGTGGTCCCTTGATTTACTTTTGAAAATAAAGATTAATAACTGTTTTAGTTCTCACACCAGTCACATGACTGACCTGGAGTTTATTGTTTTAACCTAAACTCTGGGTGCCCCTATTTTGACACGGGCAGCTAGTAGTTTTGGTTTTGCAGATTTATATTCACAGGATCCTGGTTTACAGCTGGAACGATATCCGGAAAGCTTTGTATCCGTATATCTCATTCTAGTTGTGTATTGTATTATTTTCCGCTGCGATGTATTTAAATGTAATTTAAATCTCTGATATTTCTGTGTAATATTCATTTTTTTACTCTGTATATTCTTGTAATCTGATGCATTGTTGTGATATACAATGAAATGTTCTTCTGTATGCGTTCTGTTTTGTCGTGTTCTCAAATGATAGGGCGTTTCGAACGGCCTGGATCGGTTTAGCGACTGGTTCGGACCGAGCGAAATTCTTTGCCGTCACAGTTGGTATCAGAGCTTTGGTTTACAAAGCTCAGAGAACAAGGCACCTTAGAACCATACGAAAGAATTCATCAGATATTGGATTAGTAATATCCAATGGGGATGACTCGTTAGAGATGGGATCAGTAGTATCCTAGAACGAGTGTGAAGAGTATATTTTTCAAAATGAAAACAAATTTTTGTTTTGAAAATTTAAATCAATTATTCGTATTTGATTATCTCTTTATATTGAGTTGGACAGTCCAGTATATAAAGATTTTGCGTATACGTCTGATCCACGTGTATTTGAAATTTTAATATACTGGATAGATATAGAGTCACATTCTAGACACTCGGGGATAATTCTGATGATGTGGCCACATCATCAGTATTTATATTCGTGTTTCGAAGGTGTGATATCTATATATTTCCATTAGACTGGTGTGAGAACCAAATCTTATATAGCTAGAACACTTTGTTGTGAATTGGCATCAAAAACAAGATTTTCTGTATATGTATCAAAATTATGAATTTGAAACGTTAAATTCACTAATTGATTGATGTTTGTGTTGTTTGTTCATTTGTTTGCTAATTTTGAACCATTATGCCTAATTGAACCAAATATAGAATTATATTGAAAATTGGTTGCATTTGCTTGCATATACATATATATCTTTGAACAGGTCATAGCAAGGAGGCTAGAGCAGAGAATAAAATTTGTTTGCCCGACAAATAGGTACATGTTTACTACATAATTTCCTGTTTTGTTTGGGTGATGATGATTTTGTGAGCCTATTGGCTAGCCGCTTGGCTTTTTCTTTTTCTTTTTGAGATCTGAAGGACCGGGGAAGCTATTTGAAATTCCCCGATGCTCCCGGTGCAGGGGAGGTTATGGCGAAATTTTTCAAAAATTTAGGGTGTTAGCCAAATTTTTGAAATTTTGAAAATTCTCAGAAACTAAAGAGTTGGAGAATGGAAGCCAGATCGAGCGTAGTGTTAAATAATCAAACCACTTTCGACTTCGTTCCTTTTCGGGGACGAAAAGTTTTAAGTGAGGGAGATTGTAACAACCCGTAAAATCTGGGCCAGTTTAAAATTTTTATTTTGGCGATTATAGCGAATTTTGAATATTTAAAATAGATTATTTTAAATATAATCGACGAGAAATTTATTTTGAATAGAATTCGAACGTATATATTATACGCGTCGTCGTTAGAATATAAATAATTATATATAATTATAAAAGGAATTGAAAATGGCGCGGTAGTTCGAAAATTCGATTTCTAATTTCAAATGAATATACAGAATTCAATATAAGTCAGAATTGAACGAAACAAGAAATATTTGAATCTGTATAACTATATCTTTGTAACGAAGTTGACAAACTGAGATTTCACTTTAGAAATGATAAGATATGTCCAGTAGAAAATTCAGAATAGTCGCTGTGGAATTTATATATATTTTATATAATATATAGCCCTTAAAAATAGCCGTTTTGCAAACGACCTCGGATTTCGACGAAACCAGTTTTGTTGGGTCCGGGATGTGAAGTTATTGCTAGGTTTCAAATTTCATAATTTTTTGAATCAATATGTGAGCGTGGTAAAGGAAAACGTGTTTTGACCATTTCAGTTGATTTTAATCGACTGGAAATTGGCCATTTTTCCAACGGACTCAGAATTCGACGAAACTAGTTTTGTTAGGACCGTATCGTCAATACGAAGCTAGAAAATATTTTTCTGCAATTTATAGAGTTAATATGTACCCCGGTAATTTGAAATGTATGTTTAAAATTCAATATAATGATTTAAATGTAAATTCAACGGAAACTGATTGTAACGATCGAATCAGCTTACGATACATATCCCATTAGGTTCGGAATGGGGGTTAAACGCTATGGACGACAGGCGGTGGGCCTCGTTTCGAGGTCATGGGTGAAAGTCAACTTTATGCAATTAATTTAATAAAAAAAAAAAAATTCCTCCTTTATTTTCCCTCTGGCCCCCCCGATTTCATCCTGCAGTAAACAAAGAAAGAAAAAAAAAAAACCCCAAACGCGATTTCCTCCAGCTCCTCAGCCCGCCACCGATCGTCGCCCTCCTCCCTGGCACCTCCACCGCCACACCGTCGTACCCCCCTTCACCTCGACCTCGTCCCCTCGTCGAAACCCCCCCCTTCAAAACCACGAGCCAGCACCCAACCCAAAGCCGCCGCCCCTCGAAGCAGCTCCGACGCCGGCGGCGAAGCTTCGCTGAACCCCCCCCCCCCTCCTCGAAGTCGGATCGCGACAAAGACCTTCCCCCCCCCCCGTCGAACTGTAAGTAATTACTTTATTTTTTTTTAACCTGATTTTTACTTTATTTTTTAAAAACCTGATTTAAACTTTATTTTTAAAACTGATTTTAAATAAAAAGTTGAAACTGATTTTAAATAAAAAGTTAAAACTGATTTTAAATAAAAAGATAAAACTGAATTTTATTTTAGAAAAACTGATTTTTTTTAGTTAGGTTAAAACTGAAATTTTAGTTAGAGTAAAACTGAAATTTTATTTAAAGTAAAACTGAAATTTTATATAAAGTAAAACTGATTTTATATAAAGTGAAAACTGATTTTATATAAAGTGAAAACTGATTTTTATATATAGTAAAAATATGATTTTTATATATTGAACTTCATAGGAAAAATATGATTTTTATATATTGAACTTCATAGGAAAAATATGATTTTTATATATTGAACTTCATAGGAAAAATATGATTTTTATATATTGAACTTCATAGGAAAAATGTGATTTTTATATATTGAATAGCGAAGTAAAAATATGATTTTTATATATTAAACATCGAAGTAAAAATGTGATTTTTATATATTGAATAGCGAAGTAAAAATTCGATTTTTATATATATAGTGACTACGGGCAACGAAGATGGCGATGATGCGATAGCGATGAAGATTTCTATCAATGAAGTGCCGTGGAGCTAGGATAGCAATATGTGAGAATTTCTCACCTTTCAATTTCTTTTCTAGTTTTATATATATACTAGGATGCAGACGGTGCTTAGTAGCACCCGACACAATCGTCCACAGACCATGGACTTGTTTGTTTGGTTGCATAGATTAGTTGGGTTATTTGTTTGAATTGAATTGTTTGGTGAGATGAAATTGATATGATTGATGTGTGAATGGCGTGGGCCTTCACTAGACCGGGGATAAGGCTAGGCCTTGTCCCGTTTCTAGTATCGTGCCGTTATGCCGCCGAAATTTTCTAAAATATGTTAGAAAAATAAAAATATCATTTTATTGAATAAATGAATTGAATAGAAATTCATAGGTAGAAATAAAATGTTTTATCGTTAAAAATATAATTTTTAACGTGAATATGAAAATAGTGAAGTGAATAAATAAATATTCGTTTACAAACCAGATGGTTTGTTTATGTACACTTATTTGAATGACATTGATTGGGACGATAAATTTTACACATCGCCCAACTGCACAACTAAAATCTGTGTTTGATTGTTTGAAACCCCACACGGGTGTTGGGATGAAATATGAATTTCACTCATCCTGATTGATTAAATATGTCGATCGATTGATTGACAGGCTGTTACGAGCGTTGAATATCTATATTTGATGCTTATACAGTGTAGTGCACTTTGGTTGATGGTTGATTATTTTCAATGTTATTATATACATGTGTTGTATGAAAATCCATATAATTAATTTTATATGGTAATTGATTGGGCCTCATTCCAATCGTGAAAATAAAGAATATTTTGATAATAACAAATATTTTGATAATAGGAAATATTTGAAATAGAATATTGGAAAATAGAAATTTATGAAGCCGTGTTGATTAGATTGACGCCATTTTGACGTAAACGATATTTATATCGATTTTATTCATTTTAAAATGAATATTGAAAAGTAATCTCGAAATCGACGATTTCGAAATGAATTGAATTGAAAACGATTTCGAAATGAATTGAATTGAAAACGATTTCGAAATGAATTGAATTGAAAACGATTTCGAAATGAATTGAATTGAAAACGATTTCGAAATGAATTGAATTGAAAAAAAATTCAAATTGAATTGAAAGCAAATTGAAATGAATTCAAATTGAATTGAAATTTGAATTGAATAGAAATGAATTTTAAAACGAATTTATAAAGAAGAATTCAATTTTGATTTGAATTGAAATGGAAGTTGAAAATGTTTTTGAAACGAACTCAAAACTATTTATATAATTCGTTTTGAATGGAAATCGACGAAATATATATTATATATATTATATATATAATATAATGGCCTGAATAGAACGCGCCGCGCCGCGGCAGTTCGCGAATTTCGACCATTGATTTCAAACGGACATTACGGGAGATCCGACCGTCGGATTCTCCTAAAACCGGAACCGTTGGGTTCGTATCGAAAAGAGCTTTCTAACGAATATTAGAAATTTGAAATCTAACGGTTGGATTTGGAATTATGTCCAAATCAAATTTGAAAAAGGTCGCTGTAAGTGCAGTTCGATGGCCATTGATGAAAATCGACTGTACGGGCCTTGATAAAATTATTAAAAATAGTAATAATTTGTGTAAAATCATAAGAAATGATTTAGAAAGAATTGGGATGAAAAACTCCATATTTGAAAAGATAAAAATAGATTTTTATCGAAATGAACTAGTTTTGAACTAGAATTATAATTCTATTTATTTTTAAATAAATAAATTGAATTCGAAAAGGGTTTTGAAAATAACCAAAATTTCCAATGATTGCATTGGAGTGGATTTGAATCGAAATTGTCTTCGGAATATTTCGATGTTGGAATTCGTGATTATACAGGTGTTGTTATGGAAATTTGAAAGATATATATTTATATCGTTATTTCCAATACGACATTTGTTAATCGTAGAATTTGATATTGAATATAGGCCGATATATTTTCTATTCAGAGCCTTGTATTGAATATCGAATGTGATTTGGGTTTGTCGTGAATGGTGTCTTCACTAACACTGTTCTTGAACCCAGTTGAGAAAAGATTAAATCTTTTTATTTAGATTTAATGAAGTGTACCAATTAAATAATATTTAATTGGAATTGAATTGATATTGATTTTTTTGGGTTTATCGTGAACAGTGTTTTAAATAACACTTGTTCTTTAACCCGATAATTAATGGAATGTGATTTTGGGTTTATCGTGAACCGTGTTTTTAAATGACACTGATTCTTTAACCCAGTCGAAGATTAAAACTAAGTGGAGTTTTAATGAATCTTTAATTAGATTGTAAAAGTCGAAATGGAGTATCGCCAGTTTTACTCCAGACGTTAGTTAAATCTTTAATTAGATTTGAGCGTGAAATGGTAATTGAATTTACCGATAACACCGTGGTGTTAGATATGAAGTATTACCAGTTTTTACTTCATGGGATGAATAGGTTGGGATTGGGAAATTAAAACCAATGATTACTTCGGTAAGGTTCGCTAATTCCGACTAGTTTTGAATTGATATTCAAAAGATCAGATTAAAGAATAAATTCAAGAAATTTATCTTGGATAAAATTAATGGGAACCTTTCCCTATGAATGTGAAATTTAGAAACTAACTGTCGGTTAGCTAAGCAGAACGGTTTTCTGGATATTGATCTGATGTTGGTTTCGGCCTTCGGGGTTAATATTTGGGAAATTATTCTCTTGATTAATTTACGGTTAGTGACTAATGAATTGGAATGAGGCGTATGTTGTGTTTGTGTAACACTTTTATAAAATATACGCGAGTTATTCGGGAAGACCGGGTTTATCCCATTCTGAATAACTGATACGACGATAAGTCGAAGATGAAGACGATGGTCGAAGACCGGAGGTCTTCACGTCGTTTGGGTGATAACTGATGATCTTGATTGGGCTGTACACCCAAGAAGATGGAAACAGTTAGTGATCGTCCAGACGTACTTGGAGATCGATGGATATGCGGGGTACTAGGTGCCTCCGGTTTCGTTCAGACCCAGAACGGACTTGTAAATGGACTGTGTGTCTGACATCGGATTTCATTCTGTGTGACTGATATCGGTTGCATAGGATGGTTTGCCTGTGTGGCATGCTAAGATGCAAATGATCAAGGCTTCTGTTGAAAAGCAAAGTCTTGTGGTGATGATCAAAGCACGGCCTTTGTGGCGTAGCTTTGTGTAACGTTTACCTCGCGTGTTTCACACCAGGTATGAACCAAAAACGGGAGACGGACCTCAGGGAGGACTTGCGTTTCTTTCTAGCTAGAAGTGGCGTCAGTGGTTTTACACGCCCTGACGAGTTTGACTTATGTGGTTGTTGCTGTTGCGAGGCGCCTCGGATTGATCGGTCGTTCTCGAACCGATGGAGTCATTTGTTGGCTCATTGACACCCCAAAGGGTGGGGAAACGTAGTGTTCAGGCATTTTAATCCACATCGGTGGACCGGCCCTGACGATCCAAAGGCTTGACTGAGTACTTGCCTGAGACACGGGCTAGAGCGTCTCGAATCGGTTGAGGATCTTGCCCCTAGCCTCGGTTCATAGATGGAAACCCAATTTCCAAATACGTGACATTTGCGGTTTTATTTGTAAACCTATATATGGCGACATGATATATGGTACCCATGCCGCCTATGATTGATACTTATGATTTGAAGTTGTTTTATACACTATGCACTTATAATAGTATCAAATGATTTGTTTTAAACGTATCAAGCATTCTTTGGCTGTTATAAGGGAAAACCCTATCCCCCGGCTTGCGTTGCATTGTGTGATAGGACCTGGGTCTTATAACAGCTTCATTTTTCTTTATTTAGCATTGCGCTGTTTGTTTTATGCACTGGTATTCTTGGGAGGAAACCCGTTCCGTGTTATATGGCGTGGTCCCTTGATTTACTTTTGAAAATAAAGATTAATAACTGTTTTAGTTCTCACACCAGTCACATGACTGACCTGGAGTTTATTGTTTTAACCTAAACTCTGGGTGCCCCTATTTTGACACGGGCAGCTAGTAGTTTTGGTTTTGCAGATTTATATTCACAGGATCCTGGTTTACAGCTGGAACGATATCCGGAAAGCTTTGTATCCGTATATCTCATTCTAGTTGTGTATTGTATTATTTTCCGCTGCGATGTATTTAAATGTAATTTAAATCTCTGATATTTCTGTGTAATATTCATTTTTTTACTCTGTATATTCTTGTAATCTGATGCATTGTTGTGATATACAATGAAATGTTCTTCTGTATGCGTTCTGTTTTGTCGTGTTCTCAAACGATAGGGCGTTTCGAACGGCCTGGATCGGTTTAGCGACTGGTTCGGACCGAGCGAAATTCTTTGCCGTCACATTACGCCATTGTGTTCGTCTCGGAATTCTGCTTGAAATAGAGTCCGAGTTTGCGTAAATCGGACTCTGTATGAAGAAGTTACGGCCGTCGGAAGTTTCAGAATTTAAAATAAAGAAAACAGCTCGAAGATTCGAATTCAAATTCGAATTCAAACCCCAAAACAGGCTGGGCGGGAAATTTCCTGCCCAGGACTAGGTCGACCTGGGGGTCGACCATAGTGTCGACCTCCGAGGGACCAGGTCGACCATAGTGTCGACCTGGGGGTCGACCTGCAGGTCGACCTGCTTGGTCGGCCTGACTTGCCTGGTCGGGTTCTGATCGAATTTCTGAGTCTTGCTGTGTCATTTGGGCTGACTTGTTGCTTTCTGGTTGGCTCTTCTCGATGTGAATGGTCTAGATTCATTTATGATCATCTGACGGCTCTAATCAATTTGAAATTCTATAAATACAACCTAAGTCTCCAACCTAAGTACACACAAAAAATAGAACTTGAGCCGTCATGCTGCTGGAAGGAAGCCAAGAATAGCCTCCACTTGAAGGAAGCTTAGAGACGAACAAATCTAATTCAAAACTAAAGTAAAAACAAGATTAAAACAACGTTTATCTACCCAAAGGAAAGCATCTCAATTTCAGAACTCAGAATCCAGAATTCAAGTTCATCATTCGTTGTAAGTATAGTGATCTTTCCGATCGGAATAAAAATTAGGATTTAATTCGATGTAAAGTGAAAATTGGAATCATACTATGTTGTATAATATGTTAATTCATATTTAGTTGTGACAATGGTTTCATTAGAATGTTTGTGGATTAGTTTAGTTGATGTTGGATCCATTAGAATGTTTGTGGATTAATCTAGTTGATGTTGGATCTATTCAAATTCACATACAAGTTATTTGGTTCATATCTACACCTATATGCTTAGGTGATTATGACAAGTTATATGCCGTACAATAGAACTTCTATGCCTATATGGTTAAATTTACATACATGGTCATATGTTCACACAAAAGTTGCAAGTTCATAATTGGATCCATGCCAAGATCCACTTTAATACATGTTTCATGTTATAATTGGACATATGATTTGATCTAGTTCACACATGTGATAAAATTATACATACTTTATGGAAATGTCGTATTCTTGTCATATGCTAGTTATGTTCGATGTTATGCCTAGATAAAAATATGTTTAGGCTTATGTTTCATGCAAGTCTAAATTATGCCATTTCATGTGACACCTATTTAATTTGATTCTTATTTTGAATGCAAGTTCACATGACAAGTTGGAACCCATGATTTATGTTAATTAGATCGCAAAGTTGCAAGTTCATATGTCACACACCCTTTATGTTATTTAGAATATTTCATGTTCTTGGCTTTCCCTTTTTCTATGTTTATAAGTTGGGCTGAAATATCTAGCCCAACATTCATTATTATCTTGCGAACGTACAAACGGGGGAATAATGTTGGGATTAAACATGAAAATATATGTGTTGGCATGTTTGGCACATGCCAATAATTGGTGACATTTAAATGGTATGAATTTCCATGCCTAAAAATAATGAACTTGGAAAGTGGGCCAAAACATTTACATATATAAAATGTAAGTTTAGACAATACGAATATGCTTAACCCGAGGTTGGATTGAGTTCTGATATAAACCTGCCCGGACCCGCCCGACTGTCCAGTAATCACAACAATACCTATCCAATGTGGGTGGTTAATGCATTGAGCCCAATAAAGACCCGAGGTTAGACTGAGTTGTGGTGTAAACCTGCCCGGAACCGACCGGCACATCCAGTAACCACAACAATATCTGTCTAATGTGAGTGGTTGGTGCTTTAATGAATATATTAAAGCTAAGTCAGGATTGGTAGGGTTAAGTCAATTAAATAAATACTTAACCAAACTCAACATGTTAACTAAATCTGATGGGTGGGGTCAGGTTCATACAGACACTTAACCATTTAACATGTTTGACTAGAAAACCCTAGTAACAGGGGTCCATTTCAGTAGTAACCCAATTAGGTATCATGGTACCCTGAAACTAGGCAGGGTGGGGCACGATTACTGGGCTGATTGTAAGCGGTCAAAGCGACGGCAGGCGGTGCAAGTGTGCGTTCTAACGGAGTGCATGCGTGCACACACTCCGGAGCAGACAAACAGGGCACTGGGCACCAGTATTATAAACTATGCATTCTGGAATTGTGTCGGGCCGCCACCATGGGACTTGATACAACCCATGGTGGGACCAGCATAGGTATCTACAATCATTGGGGGGCGTATGACACACATGATTTTGTGAGTAGGAGCCGATCTTTAGAAAGGGGATCACTTCATCCCTATCATGGGGTGCCAGTCGAAACAAATTTAAGTGGGTGCAGAGGTATAGTGTGGGGTGCGATAGTATATTCGGTTCTAAACTATTTTATCTTAGTTCATGGTACTTTCCTGTTTTCAGTTTATACCTATCATGCCCTTTTTCTTATTCTCATACTGAAGAGTCACTAGACTTACTCAGGCTTTATGTCTGACTCTATTTTTCTTTCGTCTTCTTTTCTTCTGTTTCCCCCCCCCTCCAGGTCCACAGGGAGGAAACAACCCAGCTTAGTCAGACTCTTTGCAAGCTTAAAGACAGTAGATGTATGGTTTTGATCTCTTTCGTTCGGGCTATGGCTTTGGATATCACTTGGGGGATTTTTGTTACTTTATTTATGTTTTATGCTTCTTTATAATCAAGACAGTAATGATGATGTAATGTTTTGAAAGTTTGTTTTGAGACAATTATGGAAATGTTTTGTATGAACACGTATTTATGAAATGAAAGTCTATTTGTTTTCCGCTGCTTATATATCTATGTTTATATTTGTCTTGTATTTTATCTGTGACTTTTACCTATAAACCTCCACCGAAGTTAAGACATTCCCATTGTGAGTGACTTTAATGGAGGTAGGGTGTTTCACTTGGTATCAGAGCATAGGTTTACCAGATCAGATAAAAAATTTTGAAACTATTTTCAGAAAGAAGTTTAAAGAAGCATTTTTCAAGAAAAGTGTTGTTATTTTAAAAAGGCATAATCCCCCAAAGCCATATGCACTATCTCCCTATCCTTCGTTTTGAATCTTTCCGTTTTGTTTCAGCATGTCTGGGGACCTTAACCTTCCTGAGGGGGTGCCAGTACCTGGTTGGTTCCGAAGAAACTTAGAAGCTAGGGCCAATGGCGCGGGCCCAGCAGACATACCTCCTCCTCCCCCAGTGGCAGCAGTTCCTCCTCCTCCTCTTGGTAATGCTTTCGCAAAAATGCATAGAGACTTCAAGGCTATGGGTGGACAGGACTTTCATGGAACTGAACCCTTTGTGGTAGCAAGGAACTGGCTGAAGGAGACCGAAGATTTGTTCGTCATTTTCGGAGTTGACGACAGGAAAAAGATACAGCTAGCAGTGTGGTTGCTTAAAGATGAAGCTTCGTATTGGTGGGAGATTACCCGTGCGGAGAGGCCAGTGGAAACTTGGGAAGACTTCTGGATGAGATTTGAGATGAAATTCCTCTCCTAAGCTGAGAGAAGCCTGCAGATGGAAAAGTTCCTAACTCTTAAGCAAGGAAGCATGACGATCAGGGAGTACGTCAATCAGTTTAATCAGCTGGCTAGATTTGGGCTGGATTTGGTAAACACCCAAGACAAGAAGGCTCTTCGCTTCGTCAAAGGTCTGAATGAGCCTCTACACAGCCTTGCTATGACCAATGTACCCACAGGAGCGACTTATGAAAGCTTGGTGAACATGGCATTGCTACACGAGGAAGACAAGGGCAAGAAAGAGGCAAAGGTGGAAGTGCCTCAAGAAAAGAAAGTGGGTTTACAAACTAAGAAAACAGACTTCAAGAAAGGCGGGAAAAACAACAAATCCCGTGAAAAGAGAAGGTGTAATTTATGTGGCATTGTTGGACATGTGATGAAAGACTGTAGAAAGTAGAAGGCAAAGATGAATGGTGGTTGCTTCCATTGCAGCGAGACTGGACACATGGCTAAGGACTGCCCAAAGAAGCGAGGGCAGGGACAGAGGACTGGATCCACTTTAGAGGGACAGGTTCACGCACTGGTGGCACCTCCACAGGAACAAGGTAATAATATTTCTGTAGAAAGTGTAGTTTATCTTTATGATCATCCAGTTCTGTAATGACCCGAAAATCCGGTCCAATTTGAGCTGACTAAATAACACAAGTCCAACTCCAAATTGCACTGAAAATTCAAGAAATTTATAGAAAGAAGATAGAGGGTGAGGATAGATAAGATAGAACTAGTAGAATAGAAGAAGAAGAAGAAGAAGAACATCATCATCAGAGTAACACGAATCTCGCAGCGGAACGAATAAAATATAACATAACTTTTGAAATACAAACAGTATATGTATATAATAACATTTCAGAGTACAACACTTACAACACAACGGAAATAATAATAGCTATAGAATCTTGAAGACTCCTGCTCCAAGCTCTCCAAGTGTATCTGAAAAATCCCGACTACTTGACTGCCCGTACAAAATTAGGCACCCAAGAGTTTAGGGAAAACAAACAAATAAACTCCGGGTCAGTCATGGGACTGGTGTGAGTAAAACAGTTAAAACAGTTCGAACAAGTAAACGATATCTCATAAGACCACGCCGTATAACGGAACGGGTTTTTCCCTTATGAGAATCCAAAATATCTTTATATCAAAAACCTTTTGATATTATAATAATGTCTATCTACTACACTATAATAATCATCTAGCGGAAACGCTTTCATTTCACGTTCTACATATATAGTATACAATCAAAACCGCAAGCGCGTATGGGGTAATGGATTTCCACTATGACAAGGTATGGAACCACCTTCCGATCAGTGTACTCTAGGAACGATACACTGGAGTTCAACAAGAACATCTTGTAACTCAACCACACATAACCAACCACTCATTTCGCTTGAGTGTATCGAATGTACATCACCAACGGTTGGGATCAGCAACCGTTCCCGTATATATATATGGGACAGCATTGATAGATTAAAGAAGCAAATGAATATTCTCTAGATAGGTGATTATACACCCTACTTCGGTGCGACCGACTTAGCCATGCTGCCGGCCCGATTTTTGTCATTTACCGGATGTTGAGGCCAGAGTCTACGATTACTTCCCATTCATTGATAACACGATCACCTTGAATGCCACATTATCAAATCCGTTAATCATTAGTTGGTTTATACAAATATCCTGGATGTTATGCTAAGGGATAAATCCGTTGCAACCATATATATTTATACATACCAACCCATTCGATCATTGGAAATACTTTGTCAGACATTCGTCCATTTACGTTCGTTCTGGGACTGAACGAAACAGAAGGCACTATTCAGCACATCCATCTTAGGCACTGTTATCTAAGACTTATACAATAGCCCTTGCATTTTACTCCGTCTTCAAGTTTTCTCTAGCATATTCGCAACTCTTATGCCAATACAGAGTGGTTCTTTGGATAATAACCCAACCGGTCTCTCCATATCAACAACGTAAATATGGTCAAAACTTGATAGTCTGTGATTTAACTATCAATGAAAACATGTCGGTGTACAAACAACGATCTAAATTCCAAATGGAATTATCGATCCAATCATCCAACATATAATATATATATATATATATATTTCCTTATTTTCTCTGATTAGAAAATATACGTTTATTAACATCGGAAAACATTTCCAATCCTCATTCACATTCCACTAACTTCCACAACTATTAGTCCCCAATTATAAACTAGTAAAAGAACAATTCTCTAAGTATAAACCCTGAAGGCCGAAACCAACATCAGATCCACACTCAGAAAACGATTCAACTTACTAATATATTGTCAGTTTCTAATCTTGCTCAACTCTATTTCTTTAACTCTATTCGATTAACTCTAACTGATTAACTCAAATTCGAATAACCTATATTCGATTTACTCCTTTAAATAACGTTTATCCATTTATAAAGATTTACTTTTAGTAACGGTTCTTCACTTTAAAAATGTCCTTTTTATAACGTTTCTCCACTTATACAGATTTCCTTATAACAGCGTTTAATTACTTATAATGATTTCCTAATAACAGCATTTAATCACTTATAATGATTTCCTAATAACAGCGTTTTATCACTTATAATGATTTCCTATAACAGCGTTTAATCACTTATAATGATTTCCTAATAAATATCCCTTATATTCTTTCTATTATATTATCCCAATAAACATCCCTCTTTATAAAATCCTTTGATTTTATAAATAAATTCTCCTTTATAAAATCCCTTGATTTTATAAACAAATTCTCTTTAACAAGTTTAAAATCTCATTTTATAACAAATACCCCTTTTATAAAACCTCTTTGATTTCCTAAATAGATTTCCTTTTATAATATCATATTTATTTCCAAAATATTTCCCCTTTTTCATTTATTCAATTTTCTAAATAAATATTCCTTTATAAATTCTATTCACTTCCTAAGTAAACATCTTTATTTATACTTCTATTTACTTGCTAAGTAAATAATCGTTTGACACTTCTATTTCAATACACAGTTTGAAATTTTCCCTTTTTACTTTCCAGTATTCATTTTGGTATTTAAAATACCGTACAACTATGATTAAAATCATCCACACATATAAAATCAATAACCAATTTTATATCACAGCATATATCACAATATATGATAAACATTAAAATAAATGTTGAGGAATCCAGTCGGATTTCTCCAACCTGTTCCCCTGCATCACAGATGTTAAACCATAAAATTAACATCAACTTCATTTCAGTATGAAATGTTCTGATAGGCAATATCAATATTTAATGGTATATATATATATATATAATTTCAACTAACTGACTAGCAGTTCAATCAACCAATCTACACACAATAGTCAATCAATATCTAACAGTTCTAAAAGTACATTATAAAAATATAACTGTTCAGAGTTGGTGAGTTTTACTCACATTGTCCGTAATCGTTAACCAACGATTTACGGTCGATAATTCTGATCCTACAATTTATTTTGCAATAAATTGTAACGAGCTTCGATCCACTCTCCATCAGTTCCATGTTGTAGTGTCTGTCCGTACGGTCCCAACGGATTCAACCGTTCGAAATTCCCTTCACCCCAATACACTTTGGAGCTGCCCACCTTCTCTGTCGCCCCGTTTCCCATTCTGCTTCCCATCTGTTCAAACTATCGGCTCCTCATCTGAATGCATTTCCATTTCATTCTATTCCCTTTCTTCCTTTGTTTTTATTTATTTATAAAGCAATTGGGCTTTACTTCTTTTATTTATTTTCCTCGGCCCAACTACCCATAGAAAAATCCACACCCTCGTTGGCCTTTCTTCCCCTTTCAATTGTTTGAATAGTACTGTCTTCTTCTTTGTTTATATATTTCGAATGTCCCCTTAAAGCCGCATACATCTGCTTACTTACAGAGCCCAGGCAAACCATAAACTAAATATGTCTGTATTTTATACGGTGGGCCTTACCCTTAAATCAATATGTGGCCCAACTATCCCACTAGTTTACTACAGTTCTTTCTCTCCCAATCCAATACCGCAAGCTCCTGTAGTAGTAAACCCCTCTTTACGCACCTCCTCCAGTATATATATATATATAAACCCATACTCCCAACTTCTCTACGGTATTAAGTTCAACTCGTACAGAAGAAACACTCCTTTCACAAAAAGGATTTGCTCTGTAACCAATGTCCACCACAACGTGAACTCCCCTTTACTCTTCTTTAATCCGTACAGGTTTCCATGAACCCATTTTCTTCATGATGTTCTCTCGCACCCTCCTTCCTTCATCGAGCTTCACACCGGACTCCTGGCCATCTTCACGTTCAACTCCTCAAGAATATTTACTGTAAATACCTTGCGTCCACCCTTCATGATTCACTACTCACGCCAGTTGCCTTCCTCTCCCATCTCTTCTCCTTTTACTTAAACACAGTAGCCTATACACCCCCTCATCGCACCTTTCCTTTTCCCAAATCCTCTCAACCCTTTCCCTTTTCTTTGAACAGTGCTTCACTCCTATACAACACGCAAGTTCTCCTCTCCTTGCTTCAATCTGGACAGCTTCACGTTCTTCATCCCAATCTTCATGCACGCAAGGCCTAGAATACATGCAGTAACTCCCTCAATGATTTCGCTGTTGAAACCCTTTGAAGAAATAAAGAGATTTGATCGGACTTTAAAGGGATTGTTTGAAGTTTTCGTCCGTTCGTTGCTGAAAGTGGAGGCGGCCTGTCCACTTCAGATGCGAAGAAGAACGAAAGAAATGAATGTCTCCATTTTGCTGGAGAAGAGAGTGCGAGCTAAAAAGAAATGGGTACGTTTGAGGTTATATTTATATTGGTGGCTTTTACTTCAAGGGTAAGGAATATAAAACTTCGTTGTTAAGTCTGCACTCTGCCGTGATGTATCAGTATGATTTGATCATACAGTTTTTGTCCTGATGTTTAGTGTAGGTCGGTAGAACATTATTTAAATGGAGAGGGGACGTGTATTAAGTGGGATGTATGGTGGCAGCGTGTGGTCACTTCTAAAGTATTTGTTTTTAAAGCAATAGTTTTGTTTGGCTATGAAATTTTCCTTCTATCAGATGGCAGCTTCCATCAATTGGCACTGTTATTTTAGTGTATAGTCTTTGTCGGCTTCAAGGAAATAAAAATGATTTAGGCATATAGCAGCTTCTGTCGGCTAAAAACAAGAGTGAGTGACAATTTTAAGTTTTGATGTTGAAGGGTGTACGATTTCTTCGAACGCAAGGCATTGGTTTGAATTTCAAGTAATACAGAATTTTATTCGTTACGGATCTCTACAGACAGAAATAAAAATGCCGTTGTGTTCAGCAATGCACCACGATCCCAAAAATATAATAATACCGGTAGTTTAACTCATATTGTGAAACCCCGAAATGTCGATACAGGGTGCCAAATATTCCAAATAAAAAGTTGCTTATTTAATTAATTAAAAAGTACCATAAAATTCTAAAAATTAAATTATCACATCTTCCCAAAAGAACCTTGTCTAAATTTAAACCCGATCTCTAGTTATATCGAATAATCTGTTACGGTCGATAAACGATTTTATAGCGACTATTTTAAAATTTGATTTGGACATATCTCAAATCTACACGACGAAATCCTGATTTTTCTCTTTCCCCAGAAAGATATACTCCACCAGCTCCACACGTTTCTTGTTTCACAGAAATCCGATTTAAAACGGCTTCTGTATATTCGTTTAAAGTTTGAATCGCCAAATCACGAACTACAGCGCCATTTCGAGCTCGATTATAATTATAAAATAATTTATATTTCCAACAGGCGTTATTAAATTTATTCGTTAATATATTTCAATATATAAACTAAAATATATTTTAAACTGTCCAATTCACTTGATATCGTGGATTCTGATATTTTCGATTCTTCCGGTCATCTATTATCCTATTATTCATATTAATTAAATATAAATATTATTTAATTCGAATTATCGATATCGCTAAAACGATATTTAATAATTAAATCAGTTAATTATTCTCCTGCCAAATTACGGGTCATTACATTCTTCCCCACTTAAAATAATTTCGTCCTCGAAATTGCTAAGGTAGTAGAGGACCCTATCTATTGGGTAAAAATTTATCTATTTACCCCTTAACCTCAGTTTCACTGAACCACTTAAGTTCCAGTTAAAATATTAATTCATTCCGACTTTCTGAATTTTCAAAAAAAAAACAAAAATTGAAAATTTTCTAACACTGTAAATTTTCGGAAAATTTCGCCTTAACCTCCTTTGTACAGCCCTATCGGTAAAACCACAACTGCCTCTCTGGGCCATCTCCAACCAAAAGAATATCAAAAGCCAAGTGGCTTGCCAATTCGGCTTATAAATTCCAAACTCATATCAATTATAAACTTGTACCTTTTCGTCGGCCATATCATTATATCACTTTCATATGCTACCAATCCTGCATATATAAATGTCATTCTAAATCAACTTATCCTCAAACTAAATCATTTGTTTCTATCCACGCCAAATTCCATTCAAACTCCAATATCAAATTTCAAACCCTTGACTTATCAACTCAATTTCATTCCTGGTTAAATTTAACTTTGTCTAAGTTAAATTTCAACTTAATTTATTCACTTTCAATATTTTAATCCATTTAACTTCATAAGTTAAAATTTTAATTTCAAAATTTAAATCCCTGCGTTTATTCAAGTCACTTGAAATTATAATAACAATTCAAAATCCTTTGAATTCCTGAGTAACTTGTTTTTGCAAAACAATTTCAAAACAAAATCTTTGGTAGTAATCCGTCACTTAGCAACTCGAAAATTACACCGATGATGTATCGATCCATCATCGGAATTATTTCCCAGCGATCAAAGTGAGTTCAATACTATATTCCTTTCAAAACCACTTTTAAACACTTCCCATTTTGAAAACAATCCCAGATATCCTTATCAAAACAAATTTAAAACCTCCCAGGATTTTAAAATTCACGCATACTTAATCCAGATTAAATTACAAACACAGATCTGAATTTCCAGTTTTAAATTTCAATTCTGACTTTAATTTCAGATTTAATTCATTCGTAACGCTTATACGAATTCTGATTGATTATTTATAACCATTCCACTTTTATAATCTTATTCGATTATAATAACAACTAACACATTATAATATTTCCAATATATATACTTGGGTAAAATTATTTCATTTACCCTCTTTTCAAAACATACCATGTCGGTTCATCATATTTAAGTGTTTAGTAACCCCTATCGATGTTGTGGTGCCCCACCATCGACCAGAATTCATAAGCCACTCAACCAATAAAGATCCACAATATAAAAAAAAGTATATCAAATAACAAATACGTTCACTCGTATATATACACTCAAACTCAGTCTAGGGTATTACTAACCCCATCTCTACTTAGTCACGCCACAGAGCCAAGGTAATACTTAACCTTAAGCTCTGATACCAACTGTAATGACCCGAAAATCCGGTCCAATTTGAGCTGACTAAATAACACAAGTCCAACCCCAAATTGCACTGAAAATTCAAGAAATTTATAGAAAGAAGATAGAGGGTGAGGATAGATAAGATAGAACTAGTAGAATGGAAGAAGAAGAAGAAGAACATCATCATCAGAGTAACACGAATCTCGCAGTGGAATGAATAAAATATAATATAACTTTTGAAATACAAACAGTATATGTATATAATAACATTTCAGAGTACAACACTTACAACACAGCGGAAATAATAATAGCTATAGAATCTTGAAGCCTCCTGCTCCAAGCTCTCCAAGTGTATCTGAAAAATCCCGACTACTTGACCGCCGTACAAAATTAGGCACCCAAGAGTTTAGGGAAAACAAACAAATAAACTCCGGGTCAGTCATGGGACTGGTGTGAGTAAAACAGTTAAAACAGTTCGAACAAGTAAACGATATCTCATAAGACCACACCGTATAATGGAACGGGTTTTTCCCTTATGAGAATCCAAAATATCTTTATATCAAAAACCTTTTGATATTATAATAATGTCTATCTTATACACTATAATAATCATCTAGCAGAAACGCTTTCATCTCACGTTCTACATATATAGTATACAATCAAAACAGCAAGCGCGTATGGGGTAATGGATTTCCACTATGACAAGGTATGGAACCACCTTCCGATCAGTGTACTCTAGGAATGATACACTGGAGTTCAACATAAACATCTTGTAACTCAGCCACACATGACCAACCACTCATTTCGCTTGAGTGTATCGATTCTACATCACCAACGATTGGGATCAGCAATTGTTCCCGTATATATATATGGGACATCATTGATAGATTAAAGAAGCAAATGAATATTCTCTAGATAGGTGATTATACACCCTACTTCGGTGCGACCGACTTAGCTATGCTGCCTGCCCGATTTTCGTCATTTACCGGATGTTAAGGCCAGAGTCTACGATTACTTCCCATTCATTGATAACACGATCACCTTGAATGCCACATTATCAAATCCGTTAATCATTAGTTGGTTTATACAAATATCCTGGAAGTTATGCTAAGGGATAAATCCGTTGCAACCATATATATTTATACCGACCAACCTATTCGATCATTGGAAATACTTTGTCAGACATTCGTCCATTTACGTTCGTTCTGGGACTGAACGAAACCGAAGGCACTATTCAGTACATCCATCTTAGGCACTGTTATCTAAGACTTATACAATAGCCCTTGCATTTTACTCCGTCTTCAAGTTTTCTCTGGCATATTCGCAACGCTTATGCCAATACAAAGTGGTTCTATGGATAATAACCCAACCGGTCTCTCCATATCAACAAAGTAAATATGGTCAGAACTTGATAGTCTGTGATTTAACTATCAATGAAAACATGTCGGTGTACAAACAACGATCTAAATTCCAAATGGAATTATCGATCTAATCATCCAACATATAATATATATATATATTTATATTTCCTTATTTTCTCTGATTAGAAAATATACGTTTATTAACATTGGAAAACATTTCCAATCCTCATTCACATTCCACTAACTTCCACAACTATCAGTCCCCAACTATAAACTAGTAAAAGAACAATTCTCTAAGTATAAACCCCGAAGGCCGAAACCAACATCAGATCCACACTCAAAAAACGATTCAACTTACTAATCTCTAGTCAGTTTCTAATCTTGCTCAACTCTATTTCTTTAACTCTATTCGATTAACTCTAACTGATTAACTCAAATTCGAATAACCTATATTCGATTTACTCCTTTAAATAACGTTTATCCATTTATAAAGATTTACTTTTAGTAACGGTTCTTCACTTTAAAAATGTCCTTTTTATAACGTTTCTCCACTTATACAGATTTCCTTATAACAGCGTTTAATTACTTACAATGATTTCCTAATAACAGCGTTTAATCACTTATAATGATTTCCTAATAACAGCGTTTTATCACTTATAATAATTTCCTATAACAGCGTTTAATCACTTATAATGATTTCCTAATAAATATCCCTTATATTCATTCTATTATATTATCCCAATAAACATCCCTCTTTATAAAATCCTTTGATTTTATATATAAATTCTCCTTTATAAAATCCCTTGTTTTATAAACAAATTCTCTTTAACAAGTTTAAAATCTCATTTTATAACAAATATCCCTTTTATAAAACCTCTTTGATTTCCTAAATAAATTTCCTTTTATAATCTGTCTTCCAATAGTAAAGAAGCATAAAACCATGGTCATAAATCATTCCCCAAGTAAAACAGTAAAGCAGCCATAGCCAAGAAAGGTCCAAGCCATATATGATGATCTTGAAGCAGAAAGAAGTCCCACCTAAGTCGTAGTGTTTCCTCCCCGAGAACCTGGGGGGAAACGGAAGAAAAAGAGGCAAAACAAAACGGGTCAGTCATACAGACTGGTAAGTCCTAGTGACTTTCAGCATAGAAACAAGTAACGGTAACATGACATGTATAAAATGAAAGTAAACAAAAGGATGATGACAAGATAGGTAAGTTAAACTAAGATAACAAGATAAACTACGGTAACAAGATAAACTATGTATCGCAAGTTCAACATTCTCTACACCAAAACTAGTCTAACAAGATTAGGTGTTATCCTAATGTCTAAACAGAAACGGAAACAGAAACAGGGTGATCTTTACAGAATAGTAATGGGCTTTTACCTCCCTAACAGAAACAGAAATAGGCTTTTGTCACCTGTACTAGTTACCCAACCCGTGTTATGTATTAACTATGAAATGATCCCTTTCCCAATATCATGAAATGACCCATTACTTGGTCCCACGAAACGATCTATTAATCAATCGGCTCCCTACAAGTTCTAGCTCGTCATGTGTCTGTGTCATACGGCCCTATCACGAATGTAGTCACCTGTTCTAGGTCCACCATAGGGTGTATCAAGCCCTAGGGTGCCAACCACCGACACGAATCAAGCACGCACAGTGTAAACCTACCAGTGCCCAATGCCTGCTTTTTCAACTCCGGACTACGTGCACGAACATAGTCCGCTTGAACCTACAATGGCGCCCCAACTCAGCCATCGTTCTGGTCGCTTACAATCAGCCCAGTAATCGTGCCCCACCCTGCCTAGTTCCAGGGTACCATGATACATCTAGTGGGTTACTGCTGAAAAGGACCGAGTAACTAGGGTTTCCATCTAGCAGGTTAAGTGTTGTCATTTAAATTCGAGACTTAACCCCATTAATCTAGCATGTCAAGTTGGTTAAATGTGGTCATTCAAGTTCGTGACTTAACCCGTCTACGTGTCATGTCAAATTGGGTAAGTGTTGTCGTTCAAGTTCATTACTTAGCCCTACGAATCATGTGTCAAGTTGGTTAAGTATGTTCAAGCGGTTCATGGCTTAACCCTACCAAATCATCATGTCAAATTGGTTAAGTATATTCAAGCGGTTCATGACTTAACCCTACCAAATCATCGTGTCAAATTGGTTAAGTATATTCAAGCGGTTCATGACTTAACCCTACCAAATCATCGTGTCAAATTGGTTAAGTATATTCAATCGGTTCATGACTTAACCCAACCAAATCATCGTGTCAAATTGGTTAAGTATATTCAAGCGGTTCATGACTTAACCCTACCAAATCATCATGTCAAATTGGTTAAGTATATTCAAGCGGTTCATAACTTTACCCTATCATGTGGCATTAAATAAATTAATGCACCCCAACCTCTTACATTAGACTTGTGTTTGGGGTTACTGGATGTGCCGGGCGGTTCAGGGTAGATTTACACCACAACCTAGTATAACCTCGGGTTTTAAGCGCGATATGACCAACTACCCACATTGGATCTTATTGTTTGCAGTCACTGGATTTGCCGGGTGGTTCCGTGCAGAATTACACTGCAAACTCAACCCAACCTCGAGTTGGTCATTTTCAAGTTCATTCTAAGTGTCATGTCCATGTTCAATTTTCATGTCAAGTTCGTGTCAAGTTTCTAAGCAAGTTTCATGTCAAGTTTTCATGTCAAGTTTTAAGGTTTCAACTTATTCCTGTTATCAAGTTCATGATTCATATTCATAACCAATTCATGTTTGCCTAATCTACCCAAATCGTATTCCCATCGCATGTAAACGTGAATCGATCTAAATTACAAGTAAATCCAAGTCCAAAATAAAAGGGAATAACATCCAAACTATGATAGGAAAAATATCGAGCACAAGGTGATAAATCTAGCATGATACGGCTTGAGATAATTGGTCATAACATCACTGGCATATAGAATAATAGTCCCGAAACATTGGATTACAGGTCTAACATAATAAGGTGATATTCATGATAAAAGTTAGCATAAGTTGATAGTCCCAAACTTGTGGATAACAACTGATTCAACATCACAGGCATAATAATATTATGGACATGAAAGGATTTGATTTACAACATGAATAGGCCCAAGTTAATTTTCATAGCAATGTTCCCAAAAGTCAAGGTTCAAGAGAGGTTAGGGTGAAAACTGAATTAAGAAGTCTTATCATCAAGTCAAGATCCAAGAATTCATTTTACAATCTAGCGTTTGAATAATAAACTAGGTCCAACAGCATCAAAGGGCATGATTCAGTTGATAAGAAATAACCCAAAATCATAGATTCAAGAAGAGACAAGAACAAATCCAAATAGATAATAAAGCTTAAGTACAATTTCATTTTATTCATGTCCATATTAAATTTAATAAGTTTGAATCTCAAAGTAACTAGAACTTACAGATTGTGGTCTAAGAAATTGAGATGCAGAAGTTGAATCTAGAAACTAGTCGTCGATTGGTTGATTCGATGAATTCTGATTTGATTGCAGAAGCAAGCCCCCAATAGGCAATTCCTAGTCGTAGTCTTCAAGAATTAGTCTTCGTGTTTTATTTTAATTTATCTTAATTTAATTTAGAGGGAGAAGAAGAAGCCATGTCCATCAAGAATTTGTGCAGCATAACGTTAGACGAGAATGGTGTAAAGAGAATGAGGCTAGGAGGCTGTTTATATAGGATTAAGCGGAAGAATCCAGGCAGAAAACGAGACCAGATACATCAGAATGAACCCAGGCTGAAAACCAGGTTTCGGCACCAGTCGACCATAGGGTCGACCTGGTCCCTGGGAGGTCGACCATAGTGTCGACCCCCAGGTCGACCTGGTCCTTGGCGGGAAATTTCCTGCCCAGTCTGCCATAGGGTTTGAATTCAAATTTCGAATTTGAATTTCGAGCTATTTTTGATTCTAAAAGTTCCTGAAACTTCGGAGGGCCATAACTTGGTCGTACAGACTCCGTTTTTCGAAAACTCGGACTCGTTTCTGAGCTGAATTTCGAGATGAACGCACTGGCGTAACCCGTTTCCCCTGATTCTTGTTTTATAATTTAATTCTTTTTTGATTTATGGTTATAACATGTTATTAAAATACGTGTTGTTACATTCTCCCCTCCTTAAAGGATTTCGTCCCCAAAATCTCTAAGTTAGGAAGTATGTTTCCTACCATCCATCATCCATCTACTCAAAACATCATCCACAAGCAATTATTGTCCTTAAAAGATTCGTAATGTTGTATGTATATATGCGAAAAGTGTGTGTATATGTAATTATCTAATGCAAAAGATCAGGTGGTTACTGATTCAGTAAACCTCCTTAATGCAAAGTATGCTAGTGCGATGAGTCCAACATGTATGCAAATTCCTATTACATTTCACAATTTCTACATGAGTGCTCAAACATTCATTCATATGCAACATCCAAGTGATATCATATCAAGTTTCCATCCATGTACAAGTATAAACATTCATGCATATGCAATATGAGATGTGACTGAGCCGATCTAGTGCCTAATGTGTGTTATGAAACCACGAGCAACCGCTAGCAACCACTTGCAACCACTTGCAATCATCAACCATAGCATGTCTCAAACACATGTTTACATCCATTAGTTCCTACCTAAAGGTATAGTCGAATGATAGAAGCAAGTAAAGAAAAACTTTGTACCCATTAGGCAATGTCAAAACTGGAAATCTTCCTCATATGTATATTGATTAGGAGAATAACTCCCCTAAACACCAACCCCGAAGACCGAAATCAACATCAGACTGATATCCAGAGAATTTCTCAATCCAACCAATGTATCTGATTCTAGGAAACTAAGCATGATAAACTCCTTTTTAGGTCGCAAGAAATCCCTTCCTAAAACCAACCCATATTCTATAAAGCCCAAAAAGTTTAGTCAACCCAACGAACACCCTCTAGCCCCAACATGTATTACTAACAGATGAGTCATACTCCCTATGGGGTTTGCCACAGAAATAGGATTGAGATATAGGACCGAGAGGATATACATAAAAGATAGCATGCAAGTAAGCTCTACAGGAAAACAGGGATCAAGGATATACTCTTAAAAAGAGATATGATGCGCATATATAGTCTTCAATCTTCTAAGTCGCATTCCCTAGAGCTTAACTCCATTGTGCTTTGACCGTCTTTAACTTCATAATTTCGTAGCTTCTTAATTCTTGTTTCCAAAATTTGAGTTGGAACACATTTCACTGTTGTCGTTCGTCCCACTTTCACTTATTCTCCTTCTAGCATACTCGGCTCAAATATAACTTCATACTCATGGTTTCATGCAAGCTCTCCAAAATTCACTAGTGAATCTTGGATCTCGTTTACTCACTATAAGGTATTCCACGCAGAAGAACTATCTCTTGAAAATAAACAGATGCCAGCCATGTTGCCAAATTTACTTACTATGGTGATTTCCTATAACTCATGCATAAGCGAAATGAACCATCCGCCTTAGTGGCGAACACTACTCGAGCGGATCAACAAATGTATCAAGAGATTCAAGGTAACTAAGCATGACAGAATCCTAAGGGTTACACTAGACTTCAAGGGCATTACCGAGGCAAGTCAAGAGTCTAACTACCCTCTTTTCATACTCGAGAATGGTACCATTTCTGGATAACCACCCCATCCCTAGAATCAACCCATAGCCCAAAAACATAAGCATTTCTTCTAAACTCAACGCTTAGCATAGACATTCCCAAATCCAAACAAGTCATGAATAAATGAGCCGATTCCCCAATAAGATTTGAGACAAAAATGGGATCCTCTACTATGCTAGTACTAAGGTGCAGAGACTCAACTATCGAAGCAGAATTAAAAGGATGCGATGAACAAAAACAAAGTTCTAACGGGATGATAGAAAAGAAAAACTAAACCTTTAACAGAAACGTTACCACCTCTCTTAGGTATGCTAGTAGTGAGAGCATACAATTTCCCTCTCAACGATCTTGTCCTTTGCCCTTGTCCTTGTCCTATAACACTTAACTACCTGTCCCTTTTTACCATACTAACGATACTCTTTCTTGTTATGGGTTTTATTATTCTTTCACTTTGGCTTCTTCCCTTCCACCTTTTCCTCCTTCGTGGATTAAGCCCTATCAACAACTTTCTTATCCTTAGGCTTGTGTTCTTTTATCCTCGTTCTTACTATCCTTGTATAGCTTGTTGACAAGTTTCTCAAAAGCTACCTCCATCGCACGGCAACCCTACAAAGCTTGAAATAAGATTAGTCGCAGATGGAACTACTACGGCTCTTGATGGAGGTTAGGCACTTCTTTGCCCTCCTACATGCGTTGTATGCCTACAAACTATGGTGAAAAAGAAAGAGAGAAGAGACTCAACGAGAGAATCAAAAGATACTGCATATGGCTTTGGGGAATATGCCTTTCGTAAAACAAAACTTTTCTTAGAAAAATGCTTTTTTGTAAATGTTTTGAAAATAATTTCAGAAGGTTTTTAAAAGCTTTTGCCCAGTCTGGTAACCTTCTGCTCTGATACCAAATGTAATAACCCACCTCCACTAGGGTCACTCACAAAGGGAATGCACTAGCATTGGTGGAGCATTATCTAGGTAAACATACACAGAAATATTACAAGACATAACATATAAAACAGCGGAAGAAAAACCAAATTTCATTTCTTTAAAATCTAATAAGGTCTAAAGCCTTTTACATCAAAATGCCATTAAATCCATTACATCGAAATCTGTCTTGCAATAGTAAAGAAGCATAAAACCATGGTCATAAATCATTCCCCAAGTAAAACAGTAAAGCAGCCATAACCAAGAAAGGTCCAAGCCATATATGATGATCTTGAAGCAGAAAGAAGTCCAAACAAAGTCGTAGTGTTTCTTCCCGGAGAACCTGGGGGGAAACAGAAGAAAAAGAGGCAAAACAGAACGGGTCAGTCATACAGACTGGTAAGTCCTAGTTACTTTCAGGATAGAAACAAGTAAAGGTAACTTGACATGTATAAACTGAAAGTAAACATAAGGATGATGACAAGATAGGCAAGTTAAACTAAGATAACAAGATAAACTACGGTAACAAGATAAACTACGTATAGCATCGAATGTTCAACATTCTCTGCACCAATACTAGTCTAACAAGATTAGGTGTTATCCTAATGTCTAAACAGAAACGGAAACAGAAACAGGGTGATCTTTACAGTAATAGTAATGCGCTTTTACCTCCCTAACAGAAACAGAAACAGAAATGGGCTTTTATCACCTGTACTAATAACCCAACCCGTGTCATGTATTAACTAGGAAATGATCCCTTGCCCAATATCATGAAATGACCCATTACTTGGTCCCGCGAAACGATCTATTAATCGATTGGCTCCCTACAAGTTCTAGCTCATCATGTGTCTGTGTCATACGGCCCTATCACGAATGTAGTCACCTGTGCTAGGTCCACCATAGGGTGTATCAAGCCCTAGGGTGCCAACCACTGACACGAATCAAGCACGCACAGTGTAAACCTACCGGTGCCCAGTGCCTGCTTTTTCAACTCCGGACTACGTGCACGACCATAGTCCGCCTGAACGTACAATGGCGCACCAACTCAGCCGTCGTTCTGGTCGCTTACAATCAGCCCAGTAATTGTGCCCCACCCTGCCTAGTTCCAGGGTACCAAGATACATCTAGTGGGTTACTGCTGAAAAGGACCGCGTAACTAGGGTTTCCGTCCAGCAGGTCAAGTGTTGTCATTTAAATTCGAGACTTAATCCCATCAGTCTAGCATGTCAAGTTGGTTAAGTGTGGTCATTCAAGTTCGTGACTTAACCCGTCTACGTGTCATGTCAAATTGGCTAAGTGTTGTCGTTCAAGTTCATGACTTAGCCCTGCGAATCATATGTCAAGTTGGTTAAGTATGTTCAAGCGGTTCATGGCTTAACCCTACCAAATCATCGTGTAGAATTGGTTATGTATATTCAAGCGGATCATGACTTAACCCTACCAAATCATCGTGTCAAATTGGTCTAGTATATTCAAGCAGTTCATGACTTAACCCCACCAAATCATCGTGTCAAATTGGTTAAGTATATTCAAGCGGTTCATGACTTAACCGTATCATGTGGCATTTAATAAATTAATGCACCCAAACCTCTCACATTAGACTTGTGGTTGTGGTTACGGAAGATGTCGGGCGGTTCCGGGCAGATTTACACCACAACCTAGTCTAACCTTGGGTTTTAAGCTCGATATGACCAACTACCCACATTGGATCTTATTGTTTGTAGTCACTGGATTTGCCGGGTGGTTCCGGGCAGAATTACACTGCAAACTCAACCCAACCTCGAGTTGGCCATTTTCAAGTTCATTCTAAGTGTCATGTCCATGTTCAATTTTCATGTCAAGTTCGTGTCAAGTTTCTAAGCAAGTTTCATGTCAAGTTTTCTGGTTTCAACTTATGCCTATTATCAAGTTCATGATTCATATTCATAACCAATTCATGTTTGCCTAATCTACCCAAATCGTATTCCCATCGCATGTAAACGTGAATCGATCTAAATTACAAGTAAATCCAAGTCCAAAATAAAAGGGAATAACATCCAAACTATGATAGGCAAAAGATCGAGCACAAGGTGATAAATCTAGCATGATACAGCCTGAGATAATTGGTCATAACATCACTGGCATATAGAATAATAGTCCCAAAACATTGGATTATAGGTCTAGCATAATATGGTGATAGTCATGATAAAAGTTGGCATAAGGTGATAGTCCCAAACTTGTGGATAATAACTGATTCAATATCACAGGCATAATAATATTATGGACATGAAAGGATTTGATTTACAACATGAAAAGGCCCAAGTTAATTTTCATAGCAATATTCCCAAAAGTCAAGGTTCAAGAGAGGATAGGGTGAAAACTGAATTAAGAAGTATTATCATCAAGTCAAGATCCAAGAATTCATTTTACAATCTAGCGTTTGAATAATAAACTAGATCCAACAGCATGAATGGGCATGATTCAGTTGATAAGAAATAACCCAAAATCATAGATTCAAGAAGAGACAAGAACAGATCCAAATAGATAATCAAGCTTAAGTCCAATTTCATTTTATTCATGTTCATATTAAATTTAATAAGTTTCAATCTCAAAGTAACTAGAACTTACAGATCGTGGTCTAAGAAATTGAGATGCAGAAGTTGAATCTAGAAACTAGTTGTCGATTGGTTGATTCGATGAATTCTGATTTGATTGCAGAAGAAAGCCCCCAATATGCAATTCCTAGCCGTAGTCTTCAAGAATTAGTCTTCGTGTTTTATTTTAATTTATCTTAATTTAATTTAGAGGGAGAAGAAGAAGCCATGTCCATCAAGAATTTGTGCAGAAGAACGTTATACAAGAATGGTGTAAAGAGAATGAGGCTAGGAAGCTGTTTATATAGGATTAGGCGGACGAATCTAGGCAGAAAACGAGACCAGATACATCAGAATGAACCCAGGCTGAAAACCAGGTTTCGGCACCAGGTCGACCATAGGGTCGACCTGGTCCCTGGGAGGTCGACCATAGTGTCGACCCCCAGGTTAACCTGGTCCTGGGCGGGAAATTTCCTGCCCAGTCTGCCCTGGGGTTTGTATTCGAATTTCGAGCTGTTTTTTATTCTAAAAATTCCTGAAACTTCGGAGGCCCATAACTTGGTCATACGAACTCCGTTTTTTGAAAACTCGGACTCGTTTCCAAGTAGAATTTCGAGGCGAATGCAATGATGCAACCCGTTTCCCTTGATTCTTATTTTAAAATTTAATTCTGCCTTCGTTTATGGTTATAACATGTTATTAAAATACGGGTTGTTACATTCTCCCCTTCTTAAAGGATTTCGTCCCCGAAATCTCTAAGTTAGGAAGTATGTATCCTACCATCCATCATCCATCTACTCAAAACATCATCCACAAGAAATCATTGTCCTTAAAAGATTCCTAGTGTTGTATGTATATATGCGAAAAGTGTGTGTATATGTAATTATCTAATGCAAAAGATCAGGCGGTTACTGATTCAGTAAACCTCCTTAATGCAAAGTATGCTAGTGCGATGAGTCCAACATGTATGCAAATTCCTATTACATTTCACAATTTCTACATCAGTGCTCAAACATTCACTCATATGCAACATCCGAATGATAGCATATCAAGTTTCCATCCATGTACAAGTATAAACATTCATGCATATGCAATATGAGATGTGACTGAGCCGATCTAGTGCCTAATGTGTGTTATGCAACCACGAGCAACCGCTAGCAACCACTTGCAATCATCAACCATAACATGTCTCAAACACATGTTTACATCCATTAGTTCCTACCTAAAGGTATAGTAGAATGATAGAAGCAAGTAAAGAAAAACTTTGTACCCATTAGGCAATGTCAAAACTGGAAATCTTCCTCATATGTATACTGATTAGGAGAATAACTCCCCTAAATACCATCCTCGGAGACCGAAATCAAAATCAGACTGATATCCAGAGAATTTCTCAACCCAACCAATGTATCTGATTCTAGGAAACTAAGCATTATAAACTCCTTTTTAGGTCGCAAGAAATCCCTTCCTAAAACCAACCCATATCCTATAAAGCCCAAAAAGTTTAGTCAACCCAACGAACACTCTCTAGCTCCAACATGTATTACTAACAGATGAGTCATACTCCCTATGGGGTTTGCAAAAGAAATAGGATTGAGAAATAGGACTGAGAGGATATACAGAAAAGATAGCATGCAAGTAAGCTCTACAGGAAAACAGGGATCAAGGATATACTCTTAAAAAGAGATATGATGCACGTATCTAGTCTTTAATCTTCTAAGTCGCATTCCCTTGAGCTTAACTGCATTGTGCTTTGACCGTCTTTAACTTCATAATTTCGTAGCTTCTTAATTCTTGTTTCCAAAATTTGAGTTGGAACTCATTTCACTGTTGTCGTTCGTCCCACTTTAACTTATTCTCCTTCTAGTATACTCGGTTCAAACATAACTTCTTACTCATGGTTTCATGCAAGCTCTCCAAAATTCACTAGTGAATCTTGGATCTCGTTTACTCACTATAAGGTATTCCACGCAGAAGAACTATCTCTTGAAAATAAACAGATGCCAGCCATGTTGCCAAATTTACTTACTAAGGCGATTTCCTATAACTCATGCATAAGCGAAATGAACCATCCGCCTTAGTGGCGAACACTATTCGAGTGGATCAACAAATGTATCAAGAGATTCTAGGTAACTAAGCATGACAGAATCCTAAGGGTTACACTAGACTTCGAGGGCATTACCGAGGCAAGTCAAGAGTCTAACTACCCTCTTTTCATACTCGAGAATGGTACCATTTCTGGATAACCATCCCATCCCTAGAATCATCCCATAGCCCAAAAACATAAGCATTTCTTCTAAACTCAACGCTTAGCATAGACATTCCCAAATCCAAACAAGTCATGAATAAATGAGACGATTCCCCAACAAGATTTGAGACAAAAATGGGATCCTCTACTATGCTAGTACTAAGGGGCAGAGACTCAACTATCGAAGCAGAATTAAAAGGATGCGATGAACAAAAACAAAGTTCTAATGGGATGACAGAAAAGAAAAACTAAACCTTTAACAGAAACGTTACCACCTCTCTTAGGTATGCTAGTAGTGAGAGCATACAATTGCCCTCTCGACGATCTTGGCCTTTGCCCTTGTCCTTGTCCTATAACACTTAACTACATGTCCCTTTTTACCATACTAACGATACTCTTTCTTGTCATGGGTTTTATTATTCTTTCACTTTGGCTTCTTTCCTTCCACCTTTTCCTCCTTCGTGGATTAAGCCCTATCAACAAGTTTCTTATCCTTAGGCTTGTGTTCTTTTATCCTCGTTCTTACTATCCTTGTATAGCTTGTTGACAAGTTTCTCAAAAGCTACCTCCATCGCACGGCAACCCTACAAAGCTTGAAATAAGATTAGTCGCAGATGGAACTACTGCGGCTCTTGATGGAGGTTGGGCACTTCTTTGCCCTCCTACATGCGTTGTATGCCTACAAACTATGGTGAAAAAGAAAGAGAGAAGAGACTCAACGAAAGAATCAAAAGATAGTGCATATGGCTTTGGGAAATATGACTTTCGTAAAGCAAAACTTTTCTTAGAAAAATGCTTCTTTGTAAACGTTTTGAAAATAATTTCAGAAGGTTTTTAAAAGCTTTTGCTCAGTCTGATAACCTTCTGCTCTGATACAAAACGTAACACCCCACCTCCGCTAGGGTCACTCACAAAGGGAATGCACTAGCTTTGGTGGAGCATTATCTAGGTAAACATACACAGAAATATTACAAGACAGAACATATAAAACAGCGGAAGAAAAACCAAATTACATTTCTTTAAAATCTAATAAGGTCTAAACCCTTTTACATAAAAATGCTATTAAATCCATTACATCGAAATCTGTCTTGCAATAGTCAAGAAGCATAAAACCATGGTCATAAATCATTCCCCAAGTAAAACAGTAAAGCAGCCATAGCCAAGAAAGGTCCAAGCCATATATGATGATCTTGAAGCAGAAAAAAGTCCAAACTAAGTCGTAGTGTTTCCTCCCTGAGAACCTGGGGGGGAAACGGAAGAAAAAGAGGCGAAACAAAACGGGTCAGTCATACAGACTGGTAAGTCCTAGTGACTTTCAGCATAGAAACAAGTAAAGGTAACATGACATGTATAAACTGAAAGTAAACATAAGGATGAAGACAAGATAAGCAAGTAAAACTAAGATAACCAAATAAACTACGGTAACAAGATAAACTACGTATAGCATCGCATGTTCAACATTCTCTGCACCAATACTAGTCTAACAAGATTAGGTGTTATCCTAATGTCAAAACAGAAATGGAAACAAAAACAGGGTGATCTTTACAGAAATAGTAATGGGATTTTACCTCCCTAACAGAAACAGAAACAGAAATGGGCTTTTATCACCTGTACTAGTAACCCAACCCGTGTCATTTATTAACTATGAAATGATCCCTTGCCCAATATCATGAAATGACCCATTACTTGGTCCCATGAAACGATCTATTAATCGATCGGCTCCCTACAAGTTCAAGTTCGTCATGTGTCTGTGTCATACGGCCCTATCACAAATGTAGTCACCTGTGCTAGGTCCACCATAGGGTGTATCAAGCCCTAGGGTGCCAACCGCTACCATGAATCAAGCATGCACAGTGTAAACCTACCAGTGCACAATGCCTGCTTTTTCAACTCCGGACTACGTGCATGACCATATTCCGCCTAAACCTACAATGGTGCATCAACTCAGCCGTCGTTCTGGTCGCTTACAATCAGCCCAGCATTCGTGCCCCACCGTGCCTAGTTCCAGGGTACCATGATACATCTAGTGGGTTACTGCTGAAAAGGACCGCGTAACTAGGGTTTCCGTCCAGCAGGTTAAGTGTTGTCATTTAAATTCGAGACTTAACTCCATCTGTCTAGCATGTTAAGTTGGTTAAGTGTGGTCATTCAAGTTCGTGACTTAACCCGTCTACGTGTCATGTCAAATTGGCTAAGTGTTGCCATTCAAGTTCATGACTTAGCCCTACGAATCATGTGTCAAGTTGGTTAAGTATGTTCAAGCGGTTCATGGCTTAACCCTACCAAATCATCGTGTCAAATTGGTTAAGTATATTCAAGCGGTTCATGACTTAACCCTACCAAATCATCGTGTCAAATTGGTTAAGTATATTCAAGCGTTTCATGACTTAACCCTACCAAATCATCGTTTCAAATTGGTTAAGTATATTCAAGCGGTTCACGACTTAACCCTACCAAATCATCGTGTCAAATTGGTTAAGTACATTCAAGTGGTTCATGACTTAACCCTACCAAATCATCTTGTCAAATTGGTTAAGTATATTCAAGCCGTTCATGACTTAACCCTATCATGTGGAATTAAATAAATTAATGCACTCCAGCCTCTCACATTAGACTTGTGGTTGTGGTTATTGGATGTGCCGGGCGGTTCTGGGCGGATTTACACCACAACCTAGTCTAACCTCTGGTTTTAAGCGCGATATGACCAACTACCCACATTGGATCTTATTGTTTGCGGTCATTTGATTTGTCGGGTGGTTCCGGGCAGAATAACACTGCAAACTCAACCCAACCTTGAGTTGGCCATTTTCAAGTTCATTCTAAGTATCATGTCCATGTTCAATTTTCATGTCAAGTTCGTGTCAAGTTTCTAAGCGAGTTTCATGTCAAGTTTTCAGGTTTCAACTTATGCATATTATCAAGTTCATGATTCATATTCATAACCAATTCATGTTTGCCTAATCTACCCAAATCGTATTCCCATCGCATGTAAACGTGAATCGATCTAAATTACAAGTAAATCCAAGTCCAAAATGAAAGGGAATAACATCCAAACTATGATAGGAAAAAGATCGAGCACAAGGTGATAAATATAGCATGATACAGCTTGAGATAATTGGTCATAACATCACTGGCATATAGAATAATAGTCCCGAAACAATGGATAACAGGTCTAGCATAATAAGATGATAGTCATGATAAAAGTTGGCATAAGGTGATAGTCCCAAACTTGTGGATAATAATTGATTCAACATTAGAGGCATAATAATATTATGGACATGAAAGGATTTGATTTACAACATGAATAGGCCCAATTTAATTTTCATAGCAATATTCCCAAAAGTCAAGGTTCACGAGAGGATAAGGTGAAAACTGAATTAAGAAGTCTTATCATCAAGTCAAGATCCAAGAATTCATTTTACAATCTAGAATTGAATAATAAACTAGGTCCAACAGCATGAATGGGCATGATTCAGTTGATAAGAAATAACCCAAAATCATAGATTCAAGAAGAGACAAGAACGAATCCAAATAGATAATCAAGCTTAAGTCCAATTTCATTTTATTCATGTCCATATTAAATTTAATAAGTTTCAATCTCAAAGTAACTAGAACTTACAGATCGTGGTCTAAGAAATTGAGATGCAGAAGTTGAATCTAGAAACTAGTCGTCGATTGGTTGATTCGATGAATTCTGTTTTGATTGCAGAAGCAAGCCCCCAATATGCAATTCCTAGCCATAGTCTTCAAGAATTAGTCTTCGTGTTTTATTTTAATTTATCTTAATTTAATTTAGAGGGAGAAGAAGAAGCCATGTCCATCAAGAATTTGTGCAGCATAACGTTAGACAAGAATGGTGTAAAGAGAATGAGGCTAGGAGGCTGTTTATATAGGATTAGGCGGACGAATCTAGGCAGAAAATGAGACCATATACATCAGAATGAACCCAGGCTGAAAACCAGGTTTCGGCACCAGGTCGACCATAGGGTCGACCAGGTCCCTGGGAGGTCGACCATAGTGTCGACCCCCTGGTCGACCTGGTCCTGGGCGGGAAATTACCCGCCCACTCTACCCTGGTGTTTGAATTCGAATTTAGAATTCGAATTTCGAGCTGTTTTTTATTCTGAAAATTCCTGAAACTTCGGAGGACCATAACTTGGTAATACGGACTCCGTTTTTCGAAAACTCGGACTCGTTTCCAAGCAGAATTTCGAGACGAACGCAATGGCACAACCCGTTTCCCTTGATTCTTATTTTAAAATTTAATTCTCCCTTGATTTATGGTTATAACATGTTATTAAAATACGGGTTGTTACAGATTTGGATTGCGATATCGCTTTTCAATGCTTAAAAAGGGCTCTTACAATAGCTCCAGTTCTGACTTTGCCAGATGGAAGCAAGATGTTCACAGTATACACGGATGCATGCGGAACGGGGCTAGGCGCTGTTTTGATGCAAGAAGGGAGGGTAGTAACTTATGGTGGAAGACAACTGAAAGTTTATGAAAAAGAACTACCCAACCCACAATCTTGAGTTAGCCGCCATCGTCTTTGCGCTTAAGGCTTGGCGCAATTATCTCCTACGTGAGAAGTTTGAATTGTATACTGACCATAAATCGTTGAAGTATCTTTTCTCGTAGAAAGAGCTTAACTTGAGGCAACAAAGGTGGATGGAGTTTCTTGCCTCGTATGATATTGAGATTTCCTACAATCCTGGCAAGGGAAATGTAGTAGCAGACGCCTTGAGTAGAAAGAAGCTGACCTTAAGCCCTCTCTTCGTAGAAAGGCAAAGCTTGGAGTTCATAGCAAGTTTTGACTTTAGGCCCTCCTTTGATTTTGTACTAGGTCTATTAGCATCTCTTGAAGTGTGCCCTACTCTTTTGGATACAATAGGGACTGCACAACGTGAAGACCCTCGGCTAGTTAAAGTGGTTGATAAGCTAATTAGGGGTGAGACTTCTAGTCACCTCAATAATTACTCCATCAATGATAAGGGCTGGCTGAGATGGGATGGGAGACTATGCGTCCCACAAGCAAGGGAGTTGGTGAAGAAGGTTCTCGAGGACGCACATCATTCCAAGATGACAATACACCCAGGCGGAGACAAAATGTACAAGGACATAAAGAGAGTTTTCTTTTGGAGCGGCATGAAGAAGGACGTGGCAGATTTCGTTTCTAAGTGTATGATATGCCAACAGGTCAAGGCGGAACAGAAGAAGCCTGGAAGACTGCTTCATCCGCTAGAGGTGCCACAGTGGAAGTGGGATAGCATTTCAATGGACTTCATTGATGGGCTGCCTAGGTCAAGAAGGGGCAATACTAGCATTTAGGTAATAGTGGATAGGCTTACAAATAGCGCCCACTTTATACTTGTCAAGAGTAGAAGGACAGCCTCATCTCTAGCATCTCTGTATCTCAAGGAAATAGTTCGACTTCATGGAATACCCTCCAGCATAGTGAGCGACTGAGATCCAATCTTTACAAGCGAGTTTTGGAGGAGTCTGCAAGAAGCTGTAGGCACATAGTAATGCTTGAGCACGGCCTATCACCCTCAAACCGATGGCCAGACGGAAAGGGTGAACAGAGTATTAGAAGATCTTTTAAGATTGTGTGTTCTTGACTTTGGAGGGACATGGGAGGATCATCTTCTTTTGGTGGAATTCGCATACAACAATAGCTACCAAACCACCATAGGCATGGCGCCCTTTGAAGCTCTATATGGAAGACCATGCCGATCACCAACTTGTTGGTTGGAATCTACCGACAAGCTTATACTTGGGCCAGACATGATCAGAGAGACTTCAGAGAAAGTGGACTTGATACGAAGAAGGATGAAGACAGCCCAAGATAGACAGAAGTCCTACGCCGATAGAGGAAGGACCGACCTTGAGTTTGAGGTTGGGGACAGGGTTTTCCTTAAGGTATCTCCTTTAAGGAACGTCGTTTGCTTTGGATCCACAGGGAAGCTAGCACAAAGATTTGTAGGGTTGTTTCCTATCATTAAGAAGATTGAGAAGATGGCCTATAGATTAGAGCTACCCGAGAGACTGGCTGGAGTTCACAACGTCTTTCACGTTTCTCACCTCCATAAATGTTTACATGAGTCTGTAGAAGTGGTGGAGCCAAGCATTCTAGAAGAAGTTGAAATAGAACGAGAAGCAACTGTGAGGAAAATTCCAACTCGCATCTTAGGAATTGAAGTGAAAAAGCTACGCAACCGTGAAGTCAAGCTTGTCAAAGTTCAGTGGAGCAACGCCGAGGAAGACACGACTTGGGAAACTGAGGACAGAATACGCGCGGCCTACCCTTTTCTTTTTGAGTGTACATCTTTGATCTCTCTTTTTCCTTAAGCTGTGCTTATATCTATCTTTTTAGGAATATCTCCTCGATCTTATCCTTTATCCTTAGGTAGGAACCCCTTTGGATGTAAACATGTAATTGAAACATGTTATGGTTGATAGTTGCAAGTGGTTGCTAGTGGTTGCTCGTGGATGCATATATACACACTACCTAGGTTTTAGATCGGCTCAGTCACTTCATATTGCATATGCATATATGTACTCATATTTGTATATGGTTGAAACTTGGTGTATTGTCATATGGATGTCGCATTTATATGAATGGTTGCGCACTCATGTAGAATTATGAGTAGGAAAAACTTGCATACATAATGGATTCATGACACTTACATGATTTGTAGTAAGGAGGTCAACTGAATCAGCAGACCGCCAGATTTTTGCATTAGATAAGGACATGTACACACACTATGCATATGATCATGAAGCATTAGAAGTCTTTTAAGGACAATGGACGCCTGTGTTTGATGGTTGAGTAGATGGACGATTGGATGTTAGGATATATGTTCTCCTAGACTTGAAGATTTCGGGGACGAAATCCTTTAAGGAGGGGAGAATGCAACACCCCGAATTTTCTGTTAACACCAAATTTACAAATTAAAGTATAATTAATTTAGAATGTGAGAATTAATGGAAATGGGTTACTCCATTGCGTTCATCTCGGAATTCTGCTTGAGATAGAGTCCGAGTTTGCGTAAATCGGACTCCGTATGAAGAAGTTACGGCCTTCGGAAGTTTCAGAATTTAAAATAAAGAAAACAGCTCGAAGATTCGAATTCAAATTCGAATTCAAACCCCAGAACAGGCTGGGCGGGAAATTTCCCGCCCAGGACCAGGTCGACCTGGGGGTCGACCATAGTGTCGACCTCCCAGGGACCAGGTCGACCATAGTGTCGACCTGGGGGTCGACCTGTAGGTCGACCTGCCTGGTCAGCCTCACTTGCCTGGTTGGGTTCTGGTCGAATTTCTGAGTCTTGCTGTGTCATTTGGCCTGACTTGTCGTTTTCTGTTTGGCTCTTCTCGATGTGAATGGTCTAGATTCATCTATGATCATCTGACGGCTCTAATCAATTTGAAATTCTATAAATACAACCTAAGTCTCCTACCTAAATACACACAAAAAAATAGAACTTGAGCCGTCATGCTACTGGAAGGAAGTCAAGAATAGCCTCCACTTGAAGGAACTTAGAGACGAACAAATCTAGTCCAAAACTAAAGTAAAAACAAGATTCAAACAACGTTTATCTACCTAAAGGAAAGCATCACAATTTCAGAACTCAGAATCCAGAATTCAAGTTCGTCATTCGTTGTAAGTATAGTGATCTTTCCGATGGGAATAAAAATTAGGATTTGATTCGATGTAAAGTGAAAATTGGAATCATACTATGTTGTATAATATGTTAATTCATATTTAGTTGTGACAATGGTTTCATTAGAATGTTTGTGGATTAGTTTAGTTGATGTTGGATCCATTAGAATGTTTGTGGATTAATCTAGTTGATGTTGGATCTATTCAAATTCACATACGAGTTATTTGGTTCATATCTACACCTATATGCTTAGGTGATTATGATAAGTTATATGCCCTACAATAGAACTTCTATGCCTATATGGTTAAGTTTATATACATGTTCATATGTTCACACAAAAGTTGCAAGTTCATAATTGGATCCATGCCAAGATCCGCTTTAATACATGTTTCATGTTATAATTGGACATATGATTTGATCTAGTTCACACATGTGATAAAATTATACATACTTTATGGATATGTCATATTCTCGTCATATGCTAGTTATGTTCGATGTTATACCTAGATAAAAATATGTTTAGGCTTATGTTTCATGCAAGTCTAAATTATGCCATTTCATGTGACACCTATTTAATTTGATTCTTATTTTGAATGCAAGTTCACATGACAAGTTGGAACCCATGATTTATGTTAATTAGATCGCAAAGTTGCAAGTTCATATGTCACACACCCTTTATGTTATTTAGAATATTTCATGTTCTTGGCTTTCCCTTTTTCTATGTTTATAAGTTGGGCTGAAATATCTAGCCCAACATTAATTTTAATCTTGCGAATGTACAAACGGGGGAATAATGTTGGGATTAAACATGAAAATATATGTGTTGGCATGTTTGGCACATGCCAATAATTGGTGACATGTAAATGGTGTGAATTGCCATGCCTAAAAATAATGAACTTGGAAAGTGGGCCATAACATTTACATATATATAATGTAAATTTAGACAATACGAATAAGCTTAACCGAGGTTGGATTGAGTTGTGATAAAAACCTGCCCGGACCCGCCCGGCTGTCCAGTAATCACAACAATACCTATCCAATGTGGGTGGTTAAGGCATTGAGCCCAATAAAGACCCGAGGTTAGACTGAGTTGTGGTGTAAACCTGCCCGGAACCGACTGGCACATCCAGTAACCACAACAGTATCCGTCTAATGTGAGTGGTTGGTGCTTTAATGAATATATTAAAGCTAAGTCTGGATTGGTAGGGTTAAGTCAATTAAATAAATACTTAACCAAACTCAACATGTTAACTAAATCTGGTGGGTGGGGTTAGGTTCATACAGACACTTAACCATTTAACATGTTTGACTAGAAAACCCTAGTAACGGGGGCCCGTTTCAGCAGTAACCCAATTAGGTATCATGGTACCCTGAAACTAGGCTGGGTGGGGCACGATTACTGGGCTGATTGTAAGTGGTCAAAGCGACGGCAGGTGGTGCACGTGTGGGTTCTAACGGAGTGCGGGCGTGCACACACTCCGGAGCTGACAAACAGGGCACTGGGCACCAGTAGTATAACCTATGCATTCTGGAATTGTGTCGAGCCGCCACCATGGGACTTGATACAACCCATGGTGGGACCAGCATAGGTATCTACAATCATTGGGGGCCGTATAACATATGATTTTGCGAGTAGGAGCCGATCTTTAGAAAGGGGTTCACTTCATCCCGATCATGGGGTGCCAGTCGAAACAAATATAAGTGGGTGCAGAGATATAGTGTGGGGTGCGATAGTATATTCGGTTCTAAACTACTTTATCTTAGTTCATGGTACTTTCATGTTTTCGGTTTATACCTATCATGCCCTTTTTCTTATTCTCATACTGAAGAGTCACTAGACTTACTCAGGCTTTATGTCTAACTCTATTTTTCTTTCGTCTTCTTTTCTTCCGTTCCCCCCCCCCCCCATGTCCACAGGGAGGAAACAACCCAGCTTAGTCAGACTCTTTGCAAGCTTCAAGACAGTAGATGTATGGTTTGGATCTCTTTCGTTCGGGGTATGGCTTTGGATATCACTAGGGGGATTTTTGTTACTTTATTTATGTTTTATGCTTCTTTAATAATCAAGACAGTAATGATGATGTAATGTTTTGAAAGTTTGTTTTGAGACAATTATGGAAATGTTTTGTATGAACACGTATTTATGAAATGAAAGTCTATTTGTTTTCCTCTACTTATATATCTGTTTTTGTATCTGTCTTGTGTTTTATCTGTGACTTTAACTTATAAACCTCCACTGAAGTTAAGGCATTCCCTTTGTGAGTGACTTTAATGGAGGTGGAGTGTTTCAGAAAAACTTGAAGTTCTAATCCCTTTTGCACAGTGGTTCCTCAGCCTCCTTCGGTACCTAACTGTTTAGAGGATTGAGTGGTCTAACAAAGACAGTAAAACCGCTCACAGTTGGGTTCACATCTTTCGGTACCCAAACCTGTTTATATAACAATCCACTCGAATCTATTTTCGTACCTTTAGAAACCCATATCTGTTTAAATTTAGTCAAAGTTGGTATATTTCTTTTTGGGATCCAACATTGTTTGAATGGATTATTACAAAACAAATTCACATCACGTTTATGATTTAAAAATCCTTTTAATTTATCAGAGTTTAAATTTTCAAATCGATTCTTTTCAAAGCAGTTGAAAGGATTTTTAAAACCATACGAATTTAGATTTTCAAAAACATTAGTTTTCCCAAAACCGAGACTATTTCTATTTCCAGAAGAAAATTGATTTTTTAATAACATATTCAAAGATTTTTCTCTAGTTGAAAAATGCTTCACACTCAACTTAAGATCGTTGATTTTGGATTTCAAAATATTGTTCTCATTTATCAGCTTAGAACAATGATTGGTCAAAATTTCTCTCTCCTCGTCATTTTTTCGCTTTAAGATTGAATTTTCATTTTTAAGCATCTCAATTTTGACCTTAGATTCAGAAATTTCATTTTCAAAGCATTTTTGTTTTTCAGATTCAAAAATCTTGAACTTCTCAATCTCATTTTCAAGTTTTTTCAAAATCAGATCTGTTTTCAACAAAATTTCTTTTTCAACAATTTCAAATTCGTAATTTTTGGTAGTCTTAAAATTTTTAAATTCCTTTTGTAAAAAGTTGTTTGTATTTTCAAGCTCAATCTTGTTTTCTTTTAAAATCACAATTTCATTTTCAAGCTTTTGAATATTTTTATTTTGATGAACAAGATTATTTTCTGAAACCAAACAACTTTTACAACTAGAGTTTGAAGATCTCTTGACCTTCTCAAGTTTTGATTCCAAAATTTTGTTTTTGCTGATCAACTCAATTTTTTTAGATTTCAGAATTTTATTTTAGATTTTAGATTCTCAACAGATTCAGTTAAATCATTTAAAGGTTGAATTAAATCTTTATAAGAAAAATTTCCTGTCGAGTCCCCATCTGAATATTCATCTGTACAATCTGTTAAGCACATATCTGAAACTGAGTTGACCTTCTGGGGTTTTGGGCGGTTGTCTTCTTTTTGTCCATACAATGTATTGAAAGCACTCCAGATTTCCTGCTTAGTTAAACAATGGAAGATAGGCTATATTGGACATCATCAATATAGGAATATAAAGTATGAATAACATGAGAGTTAAACCCAATATCATTTCTACTAAACATTTCATATCCATTAATAACAGTATCCCAACATTTAATATCTACAGATTTTAAATATAACTCCATTTCTAATTTCCAATTTAAAAAATTTGTACCATCAAAAATAGATGGAATACAACTGGACTGACTCTCAAATGACTGACAGCTAGGATGACCCATTACTCTAGAGTTAATGAAATAACCTGCTCTGATACCACTTGTCGGATCTAGATTAACCCTAGAGGGGGGTGAATAGGTTTATCACAATTTTTACGGGATATTAAAAATCCACAGAACACAGAATGCAGCAAAAATTAAAATGCAGAAAGTAAATGACACAAGATATACCCAGCTTCGACAAAATCCTGCCTACTGCTGCATTCCTAAGGTTTCTACTAGGTAATAGAACAGATCCTGCCTATAAGACCATGTAAACTCGTGAACTCCTCGCTCCTATTCTAATCCTAAGCTCAAAACCCTAGACGGACCTATATCCCCTAGATCAGATTTCCCTGGATTACAAACTTGCAACCTGTATCCCTAGTTTTTACAAATTCTAGTAAACTGCCAGCTAAAACCTTAACTGGATTCCCTAGAATTTTACAGACTCTAGAAATTGGTAGATCGTTTACAAAACCAATTACAACAAAATAAAAACAAGCCCTAGTTTATAAAAAACCCTAAAATTAAATAAGGGTTATTCCCTTTAAACATTATGGCCCAGTCCATTTCTTTTTTAACTCCTTTGTCTTCAAAAGATGGCGGCCGATTGAAATTGAAACTAAAGCTTTGAGGAAGTTCTAAAATCGATTCAATTGCTCTTGGTTTTGATTCGAATCTCTGAATCATATGACGTTCAGATCTTGATTGCTTTGCATCTGCTCCTTCTTGTCAACGATTTGGGATATTGTTGTGATCGGAAACTTGTGAGTAAATTGATTTGATTATTCGATTTTGTTCTTGAATGTTTGGCTTGTATTTTTGATGCCTATTGCCGATGATGAATGGTTGTTTACATAGGATTTTTATATCCTTTAATTGCTCTGATTTCTCTATATGACTCGATTTGATTGCTGCGAGTTTCCCCTTTTGATTTGCCTTGGTCGTGATTTTGTTTGATTAATCTGGACGAGATTTGGAACATTTATTTTCACTTGAAAACTGGAAAGTTTCTTGCCAACTAAATTGTTGCCAAAAAGAATGATTGATTGCAAATCTATATTTCAAAAAAAAAAAACTTGCTAAACTATATTTGTCCATACTTGAATTGATTTGTTACCCAAAACTAGAAACAAATAAATGTATTTCCATATTGCACAAAGCAATTGGTGATTTCTGGAAATGAATATTTGAATTAATTTTGCAGCCCCCTAGAATTTAAATGATTACTTCCAGTATTGTGTCATCCAATTTTGATAAAAACTTTCCCCAAACTCGTTATATGCCTGGTCTTGTTTTACTTTGATTCAGGCAACACATTTCTGGACTGTGCAAATCTTTGAGCCTATATACATGCTGACTTTGATCATGTTGCTTCATTTGTTCTTATGTGTATCACTCCCATATATACCTGTTTGTATAAGTTGAAAACTGCTTTGGCCTTGTCACTTGTATATGTATATTTGTTGAGCTGAACCATTGCTATGCATAAACTGCAATGCTTGATTAAGTATCCTTGCCAAGGTTATACACTAAATTCATTTTCTGGAACCAATTAAGGAAGAAAAACTTTGCCAAACTTGATTGTTCAATTTGCTGATGCCATCTTTCCAAATTTAACATATGGAGATTTTAAACCATTCTATATACAATTTCTGAAACTGATTTGTTGCACCATCTTTTAGTGTGCCACTTTCATTGTTGAGCTAAACCTGAAACATGAAATGACCTTGATTTTGACAGCAACTTCATGTATGAAACTACTATTTTGTTTTTTTCTGCTTTCATGCTTTGAAATGCTCATGTCCATGTGCTTGTGTGAATTACTGCACTGAACTGCTGCTTTGTATTCATTGACCTTGTCACCTTGCATTTCCATCGTCATGGTCTTGTCTTGTCCACATTTACACTGCTTGTCTAGCTTGTATTGCACATTCCCCTGGACTTGATCAAGTTTCCTAACTTGAACTTGCTGCATTGATCATTCATACTCCATACACATGTTCATAGCAGTGTGTACACATGTATATTTGTTCACCTAAGTTGTAACTTGCTGGGTCCACTTGCTTGTTTCACAGTCTCGACCATGCTGACATGTTGGCATGTATTGAACTCGGCCATTACCATGTATAACATGTTGTTCTTTAGCTTGTGTATGATGGCTTGGTTCACCTGTCATTATATGTTTCTCTTGCCTATTACCTTGCATTTTTTGTTGACCTGACTACATGTTTGTTGGTTTGAGCTCGACATTGCGTTGACTGAAAGTGTACATATATGTATATATGCACGTATGTGCGTGTATGTATATATGTATATATATATGTGTGTGTGTGCGTGTGCGTGTGTGTGTGTGGCTACATTGTTGTGTGTTCATGGATACTTGCGGCACATCTGTGTTGTCAAGCTTTACCTCACACATCATATTTGATATGTTTGTCCCTGCACAGAAATATGTGTATATACACGCACATGTATGTGTATACATGTATAGTGCACGTGCAAATTATATATATTTGTGTTCTAAAGATGATTTGTCTACCTTGTGTTATTTACATTGTATCACTGTGATTATCACAAGCTGCCTAGACATAAATGGATGTATATATAAATCAGATCAAGTCATGAAAAATGATGAGAAACACACCAAAATTCTGAGGCAAATAAATTTTTAAAATAAAAATTATGTCTTCTAGAATTTAAAAATATATCTGTTCCAGATACTGTGTATGTGTTTCTGTATGTGACAGGTGTGGATGACTGGACTGACTGAAAGCTGTGAAGATAGAAGACAGAAGATGAAGCTGTAGTGTCAGTGAGTGTATGTACCAGCGAGTGTCTGCATATATGAAATTGTACAAAGAGTGACTGAGTGATAGAGAGTTGTAGTGAGGAGTTTTGTATATGAAAATGAAATTGAATATGAAATGAATTACATATCAGTGATGTGTTCAAATAGTGCAGTTGTAAATTTGTACTGTTTGAATGTTGAAATAAAATATAATATTCAAGTAAAATATTATGTGAATATTTGAATCTCTGTACAGTCATATTTTATTTAAATATAAATATTATATTTATGTCTGTGATGTATATATGAACCAGTACAATAACAACCACATTTATAATGATATATATTTGGTTGTTATCATCAAACAAAAATCACATAATCGTGTATACAACAACGTTGTATACAACAGTTTCTTCCTTTCCATGGTACAGGAAGTCAAGGCACAGGGAGGCATGTCGCGAACGACATGGTGAGTCATGTCAAAACCGACATGGCGAGTCATGTCGAAACCGACATGTTGAGTCATGTCGTGAATGACATGGTGAGTCATGTCAAAACCGACATAGTGAGTCATGTCGCGAGCGACATGGTGAGCCATGTCGAGTCCGACATGGTGAGGCATGTCGGATCCGACATGTTGAATCATGTCGAGTTCGGAATAAGGAGTCGTGGTATGTTCGGCTTAGGATTCAGGTCGTTTCGAAAAAAAATTTGGGCAAGACCAAAATTTGAACAAAAGGTTCTCAAAAAAGGAAAAAAATTTGGGGGTGATGCCCCCAAACCCGTGCCGCAGCGCAGTGTGATTTAAACGTTGCGGTTGGTGGCATTAACGTTGTGGTTTATTTCATAGCAAATGGACATAACACTATGAATTGTGTTGAATCATGTATCAATGTTATTTAGTTCAGTGATGTTGTGACTTCGAGGGGAATTCAAGTGGCAATATTCAAAGTGTTGAATGTGTCCATTGATCGGTGTGGAACAACGAATGATATGACAACTCAAAGGTCATGAGTTTAGGGGATAATGGTTGCTTGAGAAGGTTGCTTGAGCTGTGAAAAGTCGTCGAGTTTGATGACTAGAGATGCGAAGGCAAAGAGGTTATCGTTATCATAAGTTCTAGCAGGGTTACAATGGAGGAACCCAAAAGACTAGATGGTTGGTTGTTGAGTACCCTGGGTATCATTGAAAGGCCTAGTCGTCAAGGTTGGACAAACATACTATTGTTGAAAGGCATATGGAGTTTATGCTAGAACTAGGGTAACCATTAGCCATGACATATGGCAAGGTTGGTCGTCATACGATTAACGATGGTGTAAAAGTAGGATTGGCGGTGATAGCCAGAGTCTGCCATGGTTTGTAACAACCCGTATTTTTGAATGACATGTTATAACATAAATCAAGGCAGAATTAAACTGTAAAATCTGAATCAAGGGAAACGGGCTGTGCTATTGCGTTCGCCTCGGAAAAATACGCGAAATAGAGTCCGAGTTTTCGAAAAACGGAGTCCGTATGACCAAGTTATGGCCCAATGAAGTTTTCAGAAAATTCTAAGCCCGAAAATAGTTCAAATTCGAATTCAGATTTAAATTTCAACCAAGGCAGAATGGGCGGGAATTTTCCTGCCCCAGGCAGGGTCAACACAGGGGTCGACACCAGTGTTGACCCCCCCAATGGGTCGACACCCATGTCGACCCATGGGTCGACACCCATGTCGACCCAGGGGTCGACCCCCCCGGTCGGACCAGTTTTTCTGGTGCACCATTTTGACAGGTTAGGTCTTGCTCTGGAAGTTTCTGACGGGAGTTGATGGCTCAGATTCGATTTAGGGTTAATCCTATGGTCTAAATTAACCTAATCACCTATAAAAAGACCCCTAGACCTAGCCTAAACCCTCATTAATCATTCCTACAACTAAATGCTGTCCAAATATTCACCAATCATGGCCTCCACCTTCTTCATGAGAGCATGAGTGTCTCAAATCAATCTATGTCATAAAAGAGCCATCTTTCTTAAGTAAAAGAGCCTCCTTTCTTTGTCTTTGGGGTTATTACTTCTTGTTTCAAGGCGTTTAAGTGGAGCTTAATATTTTCTTTGCGGATTTTGCTTGTGGCTTCGTCTCAATCTTTATATATATTGATCTAGATCGCATAACCGCTCATTGTAAGCCCTATACTACTCTTAGATTCAAACTATGAAGTTAAATGTGATATGTTGGAAGTTGAGTTTGGGCCTAAGTATGATATATGCTTTGATCTTATCATGTTATGCATGAATATATTCTATGCACGTTAGTAAACCTATGATCTTATCATGTTATGCATGCATGTTTGAAAACCTATCACCTTGACCTTGTGGGCTAAAAGCTATAAGCTTTATGTTGAAATGTTGCATTATATAACATGAGAACTCTTATAACCTTTATGAGAACTTGCATATAATGCTATATGCGAACTTTTAGCCATCATCCTATGTCATTCATAATCATGTTTCACCTATTTGCTTAAGTTGATATTATGCATGTTTTGAGGCCTATGATGTAATATGCAAGCTTATGAACCTATTTATGCCTCATATGCCACCATGTTTGACTTGTGGACAACCTTATTACCTTATGCCCCTTTTTGTCATGCTTTTGCCAAGTTCCCCCTTTTTATCTATGTTATGTTATGCGAAACGTACATGCGATGGGAATACGTTGGGTTGGGTAATATTAATGACATGAAACATGATTTTAAAATATGACATGAACATTGACTTGTGATTGTGTTTGTAAACATAATGGTGGACATGACACTTAGAAAATATGAGTGTGGCCAACTCGAGGTTGGGTTGAGTTTGTAGCATAAATCAACCCGGAACCGACCGGCTTAACTAGTGGCTACAAGCAATAGGACGCAATGTGAGTAGTTGGTCATGTTGCACTAGAAACCCGAGGTTAGACCAAGTTGTGGTGTAAAGCTACCCGGACCCGCCCGGCTTAACTAGTAACCACAACAAAGTCTAATGTGAGAGGTTGGGTGCATTAAAATAATTAATGCCACATGATAGGGTTAAGTCATGGACCACTTGAATACTTAACCAATTGAACATGATGGGTTGACGCGGTTAAGTCATGAACCTTGGGTACGCTTAACCAACTTGATACTTGATTGGGTAGGGTTAACCACATTTAACCCGCTAGAAACCCTAGTTACGTGGTCCTTTTCACCAGTAACCCTCTTGATTGTATCATGATACCCTAGGGGCTAGGCTAGGGTGGGGCACGATTACTGGGTTGACATGTAAGCGACCAAAGCGACGGCTGAGTAGGTGCGCCGGTGTAGGTTCAGGCGGACTATGGTCGTGCACATGGTCCGGAGTTGAAAAAGCAGACATGGGCACCCGTAGGTTTAGACTGTGCGTGCTTGATCTGTGTCCGTGGTTGGCACCCTAGGGCTTGATACACCCTAGGGTGGACCTAGTACAGTTTGACTACACTTCGTGATTGGGCCGTATGACACCGACACTTGACGAGTTAGGCTTATAGGGAGCCGATCGATTAGACCATGAAGTTGGACCTCGATTTAGGTCATTTCATGATGTGGGCTTGTTTTGGGCCAAGGGATCATTTCTTGATTATACTTGACATGGATTGGAATACTAGTACACTCCTGGTGCAACTTAACCTTGTATATGCGATGCCACACTTGATCTATCTTGTTAACTTTTCACCATGCCAGTTATCACCCTACATCTCATCTCTGTTTACATGCTCAGTTAAATTTATTAGTTTTTATACTAATAGTAAATAGGACTTACCAGTCTTTTTGACTGACCCGTTTTCTTTTGCCTCTTTTCTTCCGTTTCACCCCCCCCCCCCCCAGGTTTGCAGGGTGGGAACACTGTTGCCTAGCTGGATCTTTAGTTGCTTTTCTGGATAGCTCACGTATGGTTTGAGCATGCTATGGCCTTATTCTACTTTGGGGGATAGTTACTTTATGTTTCTTTTTCAGTTTTTCAGTTTATGTTCTAGACTTTGTTTTATGGGAAAATAATGACCAAGTACTTTGATGTAACTTGACTATGGTTTTGAAATGCTAGTTTTATCCGCTACTTTACTACTCTGTTTTTATTTACATGTTCTGTCTTGTGATATCTGCATGCATGTTTACCTCGTTTAACGCCCCTCCAAAGTTAGTGTCCTTGTAAGAGTGGCACTGGCGGAGGTGGGGTGTTACATTTGGTATCAGAGCATAAGGTTTACAAGATTTGAGCAAAAGGCTTTTAAAACTTACCTTTTGAAAAACTATTTTCAAAACCAATTAAGTATTTTCCAAGAATAGTCTAGTTATTTTAAAGGGCTATTCCCCAAAAGCCATTAGCACTATCCTTTGTTTCCTTGTTCTAAATCTATCTTTTCCTTTTTCAGTATGGCCGATCTTAACCTTCCCGAGGGAGTGACCATTCCCGGATGGTTCCGGAGGTACTTGAAAGCTAGGGCCAACAATGTGGGCCCAGCAACCACCCCCACTGTAACTGAGGTTCCTCCTCCTCCTCCTCCTCAGAATCCGCAAGCAGATTTCGCTAAGATTTGCAAAGACTTTAAGGCGATGGGTGGCAAGAATTTTATTGGGACGGAGACTTTTGTGGAGGCAAGAAATTGGTTGAAAGAAACTGAAGATCTCTTCGCTATCTTTGATGTGGAAGATCATAGAAAGGTTTTATTGGCAGCATGGTTATTAAAAGAAGAAGCTGCTTATTGGTGGGAGGTCACCAATGCTACGAGGCCTATAGAGACTTGGGCCGACTTTAGGACAAGATTTGGGCTTAAGTTTCTATCATCAGCTGAGGCGAATCTGCAATTGGAGAACTTTATATCTTTAAAGCAAGGAGACATGACAGTGAGGGAGTATGTGAATAAGTTTAATCAGCTTGCTCGATTTGGTTTGGACATGGTTAATACTCCCCAGAAGAAGGCTTTACGCTTTGCACGAGGGTTGAATGAGCCATTACAAGGTTTAGCCCTATCTCATATACCCATGGGGGCCACTTTTGAAGGGCTAGTAGACATGGTATTGCTTCAAGGAGACGATAAGAATGGCAAGAAGGAAGTCAAGACTAATGAGACTCAAGCCAAGAAGACAGACTCCAAGTGGGGAGGAAATCAGAGCAATCAGAACAACAAGAACAACAAGGGCAACAAGGCCAAGGCAAAGGACCCAAGAAAATGCAACTTCTGTGGGATTGTTGGGCACATAGCCAAGGATTGCAGAAAGAAGAAGAGGAAGTGGGGCGTATGCTTTCATTGTAGGGAGACTGGACACTTTAGCAAAGATTGCCCCAAGAAGCATGGACAAGGGCAAGGGCAGAATCAGCGTGCAGGACCTTCTGGAGGGAAAGTGCATGCTCTCAACACTGCTCCAGTTCAGGACCGAGGTAGTATTTCTGTAGAAAGTCTTGTTTATATTTCTGATTATCCTATTCGCACCTTATTTGATTCTGGCGCATCGCATAGTTTCGTTTCTTCTGACATTGTTGAAAGTTTGCACCTAAGTACTAGTCTAGTTGAGGATCCCGTTTGTGTTTCAAATCCAATTGGGGGGTTCCGCCCATCTATCTATGATTTGTGTGGATTTAAAGATTTCTATCTTGATCGTGGAATTCACGTGTAATGCTTATGTTCTCGGGTTCATGGGATACGGGTTGATTTTTGGCATGGATTGGTTGTCCAGTTATGGAGCCATTCTCGATTGTGAACATAGGGTGGTGAGGCTCATGACTCGCCTCGGTAATACCCTAGAAATTTCTTGTAACCCTAGAGGTCCCGTCATGTTATGTTATCTTGAATCTCTTGACTCATCCATCGATGATCTGCAATTTGTAAGAGTGGTCCGAGACTATCCTGATGTCTTTGAAGAAGTTAAGGGGTTACCCCCTAAACGAGAGATAGATTTCCGCATTTCTCTAGTCGATAATGCCAAGCCAGTATCATTGCTCATTAGGCACATGGCCCCACGAGAAAGAAGAGAGCTCAGTAAGCAAATCAAGGAGTTGCTTGAGAAGAATTTTATTAGGCGAAGCATTTCTGAATGGGGTGCTCCGGTGGTATTCGCTACTAAGGCGGATGGTTCGCTTCGTCTATGTGTTGATTATCGAGAGTTGAACAAACTGACAAAGAAGAATAGGCACCCGTTACCGAGGATTAATGATCTCTTTGACCAGCTGGTTGGTGCTTCTGTTTTCTCTCAGTTCGATCTAGCCACCGGATTCCATCAGCTTAGAGTAGCTGAGGATAGTATCGATAAGACTGCGTTTAGGACTCCAGATGGATTCTTTGAATGGCTTGTCATGCCATTCGGTTTGACTAATGAACCCGCCTACTTCGTAGATTTGATGAGTAGGGTGTTCAGGAGTTCCTTAACAAGTTTGTTGTTGTCTTCGTGGATGATATTCTGATCTTCTCAAAGGATGAGGAAGAACATGCCAGACATCTCAAGGAAGTGATGGATACGCTTAGAGCGCATCAGTTGAAAGCCAAGTTCTCCAAATGTCATTTTTGGAGAAGGGAAGTTCGGTTTCTTGGACATATAGTTTCTAAGCAAGGCATAGCGGTGGATCCTGCAAAGTGGTTGTGGTTCAAGATTGGAAGACTCCTAGGAATGCAACCGAAGTAAGAAGCTTTCTCGGTCTGGCGGGCTACTATAGGAAGTTCATCAGGGACTTCGCTAAGATTTCGGCCCCTCTTACTAAGTTAACAAAGAAGAACTTAGTCTTTGCATGGGACTTGGAGTGTGAGCTTACTTTTCAAAGGCTCAAGAGAGCCCTTACCACAGCTCCAGTTTTGGCATTACCCGATGGCGGTAAGATGTTTACCGTGTACACCGATGCATATGGTACGGGGTTAGGGGTTGTTCTAATGCAAGAGGGAAGAGTGATATGTTATGGGGGTAGGCAACTTAAAATTCATGAGAAGAACTATCCCACTCATGATTTGGAGTTGGCGGCGATTGTCTTTGCACTCAAATCCTGGCGCCACTATCTTCTAGGCGAAAGGTTTGAGTTGTATACTGATCATAAGTCACTCAAGTACCTCTTCTCGCAAAAAGATCTGAATCTAAGGCAGCAAAGGTGGATGGAATTCTTGGCATCTTATGACTTTGAGATAGCTTATTCCCCTAGCAAGGGTTATGTTGTGGCAGATGCACTAAGCAGAAGGAGGTTGACTTTGAGTCCCTTGTTTATTGAGATGAAGAACTTAGAATTCTTGGCAACCTTTGATTTCACGACGGCTGTTGAGTCGATGACGGGTTCATTAGCATCCCTTGAGCTTAGACCCACACTTCTTGATCAAGTTGGAGCTTCGCAGATGGAAGATCCGCAGATAGTCGAGGTCATGGATAAGTTGATTCACGATGAGAAGTCTAGTCACCTTGCTAGATATACTATTGATGACAAGGGTTGGCTAAGGCGTGATGGAAGGCTATGCGTTCCACAAGTAGGAGACTTGGTGCATAAAGTTCTCGAAGAAGCACATCACTCGAAGATGACTATACATCCTGGAGGAGATAAGATGTATAGAGATATGAAGCGCATTTTCTTTTGGGCTGGAATGAAGAAAGATGTGGCAGAGTATGTTTCAAGGTGCATGGTGTGCCAACAAGTGAAAGCCGAGTCAAAGAAACCAGGTGGGCTATTACATCCATTGGTGGTCCCGCAATGGAAGTGGGAGAGTATTTCTATGGATTTTGTGGATGGATTGCCTAGGTCAAGGAAAGGGAACACGAGCATATGGGTCATAGTTGATACTTACAAAGAGTGCTCACTTCGTTCCAGTAAAGAGCAAGAGGACCGCATCATGGCTAGCATCTATTTATCTCCGAGAGATAGTGCGGTTGCATGGAGTTCCTTCCAGCATAGTTAGCGATCGTGACCCAATTTTCACTAGCCAGTTCTGGAATAGTTTGCAAGAAGCGATGGGTACGCGATTGAATCTAAGTACAGCCTATCACCCCCAGACGGATGGCCAAACCGAAAGGGTGAATAGAGTGGTAGATGATCTTTTGAGGCTCTGTGTTCTTGACTTTGGTGGTACTTGGGAAGACCACCTCCCTCTTGTAGAGTTTGCTTATAATAATAGCTATCAAGCCAGCATAGGGATGGCACCATTTGAAGCTTTGTATGGAAGGCCGTGTAGGTCACCATCTTGTTGGTGGGAGACAACAGATAGGCTTATACTTAGGCCCGATACGATACGGGACACATCCGAGAAAGTTGAATTGGTGAGAAGACGGATGAAAGCGGCCCAAGATAGACAGAAATCGTATGCTGACAAGCGAAGGGCAGATTTGGAATTCGAAGTGGGAGACAGGGTTTTCGTGAAGGTTTCTCCTTTGCGTAATGTGGTGCGTTTTGGAGCAATTGGGAAGCTGGCACCAAGGTTCGTAGGGCCCTCCCTATCATAGAGAGAATTGGAAAGATGGCCTATAAGGTGGAATTGCCCGAGAAGCTAGCCGGAGTGCATAATGTCTTTCATGTCTCGCATCTCCGAAAGTGCCTGCATGAATCCGCTGAGGTGGTTGAACCAAGCATTCTAGAAGACATTGAGGTAGAGAAAGAGGCAACCTTGAGAAGAGCTCCGATTCGTATTTTGGGAATAGAGATCAAGAAGTCAAGGAATCGAGAAGTCAAATTGGTGAAAGTTCAGTGGAGTGAAGCCGATGAAGATGCAACTTGGGAAACCGAGGAGAAGATGCGTGGGCTTTATCCATTTCTTTTTTGAGGGTACATTCTCAATTTCCTTTCCTAAGTAGCATATCTTTCTTTTTGTTATCTGCGTTTATCCTGTTTATCTTGTTATCTCGTTAACCTTGTCATGAGAACCTTAGGTAGAAACCCTTTGGAAGAAACATATATTTGAAACATGTTATGCTTGATGGTTGCAAGTGTTTGCAAGTGGATACTCGTGGATGCATGATACACATTAGGCACTAAGATCGGCTCACACACCTTCATGTTGCATATGCATGAGTGCTTATACTTATTCATGGATGAAACTTGTTATGCTATCACGTGGATGTTGCATATGAATGAATGTTATGTGCACTCATGTAGAGATTATAAATTATGTTAGGAATTTGCATACATATGGACTCATTTCACTAACATGTTTTGCATTAAGGGGGTTTACTGAATCAGTAACCTCCTGATTTTCGCATTAGATAAGTACATATACACACACCTTTGCATATGATCATACAGCATTTAGAATTCTTTAAGGACAATGACTGCACGTCGATGATGTTTCGAGTAGATGGATGATGGATGGTAGGATACGTTCTTCCTAACTTGGAGATTTCGGGGACGAAATCCTTTAAGGAGGGGAGAATGTAACAACCCGTATTTCTAAATGACATGTTATAACATAAATCAAGGCAGAATTAAACTGTAAAATCTGAATCAAGGGAAACGGGCTGTTCAATTGCGTTCATCTCGGAAAAATACGCGAAATAGAGTCCGAGTTTTCGAAAAACGGAGTCCGCATGACCAAGTTATTGCATAATGAAGTTTTCAGAAAATTCCAAGCCCAAAAACAGTTCAAATTCGAATTCAGATTTAAATTTCAACCAAGGCAGAATGGGCGGGAATTTTCCCGCCCCAGGCAGGGTCGACACTAGTGTCGACCCCCCCCCCCCCAATGGGTCGACACCCATGTCGACCCAGGGGTCGACCCCCCCCCCCCCGGTCGGACCAGTTTTTCTGGTGCACCATTTTGACAGGTTAGGTCTTGCTCTGGAAGTTTCTGACGGGAGTCGATGGCTCAGATTCGATTTAGGGTTAATCCTATAGTCTAAATTAACCTATTCACCTATAAAAAGACCCCTAGACCTAGCCTAAACCCTCATTAATCATTCCTACAACTAAATGCTGTCCAAATATTCACCAATCATGGCCTCCACCTTCTTCATGAGAGAATGAGTGTCTCAAATCAATCTATGTCATAAAAGAGCCATCTTTCTTAGGTAAAAGAGCCTCCTTTCTTTGTCTTTGGGGTTATTACTTCTTGTTTCAAGGCGTTTAAGTGGAGCTTGTTATTTTCTTTGCGGATTTTGCTTGTGGCTTCATCTCAATCTTTATATATATTGATCTAGATCGCATAACCGCTCATTGTAAGCCCTATACTACTCTTAGATTCAAACTATGAAGTTAAATGTGATATGTTGCAAGTTGAGTTTGGGCCTAAGTATGATATATGCTTTGATCTTATCATGTTATGCATGAATATATTCTATGCACGTTAGTAAACCTATGATCTTATCATGTTATGCATGCATGTTTGAAAACCTATCACCTTGACCTTGTGGGCTAAAAGCTATAAGCTTTATGTTGAAATGTTGCATTATATAACATGAGAACTCTTATAACCTTTATGAGAACTTTCATATAATGATATATGCGAACTTTTAGCCATCATCCTATGTCATTCATAATCATGTTTCACCTATTTGCTTAAGTTGATATTATGCATGTTTTGAGGCCTATGATGTAATATGCAAGCTTATGAACCTATTTATGCCTCATATGCCACCATGTTTGACTTGTGGCCAACCTTATTGCCTTATGCCCCATTTTGTCACGCTTTTGCCAAGTTCCCCCTTTTTATCTATGTTATGTTATGCGAAACGTACATGCGATGGGAATACGTTGGGTTGGGTAATATTAATGACATGAAACATGATTTTAAAATATGACATGAACATTGACTTGTGATTGTGTTTGTAAACATAATGGTGGACATGACACTTAGAAAATATGAGTGTGGCCAACTCGAGGTTGGGTTGAGTTTGTAGCATAAATCTACCCGGAACCGACCGGCTAAACTAGTGGCTACAAGCAATAGGACCCAATGTGATTAGTTGGTCATGTTGCACTAGAAACCCGAGGTTAGACCAAGTTGTGGTGTAAAGCTACCCGGACCCGCCCGGCTTAACTAGTAACCACAACAAAGTCTAATGTGAGAGGTTGGGTGCATTAAAATAATTAATGCCACATGATAGGGTTAAGTCATGGACCACTTGAATACTTAACCAATTAAACATGATGGGTTGACACGGTTAAGTCATGAACATTGGGTACGCTTAACCAACTTGATACTTGATTGGGTAGGGTTAACCACATTTAACCCGCTAGAAACCCTAGTTACGTGGTCCTTTTCACCAGTAACCCTCTTGATTGTATCATGATACCCTAGGAGCTAGGCTAGGGTGGGGCACGATTACTGGGTTGACATGTAAGCGACCAAAACGACGACTGAGTAGGTGCGCCGGTGTAGGTTCAGGCGGACTATGGTCGTGCACATGGTCCGGAGTTGAAAAAGCAGACACGGGCACCCGTAGGTTTAGACTGTGCGTGCTTGATCTGTGTCCGTGGTTGGCACCCTAGGGCTTGATACACCCTAGGGTGGACCTAGCACAGTTTGACTACACTTCGTGATTGGGCCGTATGACACCGACACTTGACGAGTTAGGCTTATAGGGAGCCGATCGATTAGACCGTGAAGTTGGACCTCGATTTAGGTCATTTCATGATGTGGGCCTGCTTTGGGCCAAGGGATCATTTCTTGATTATACTTGACATGGATTGGAATACTAGTACACTCCTGGTGCAACTTAACCTTGTATATGCGATGCCACACTTGATCTATCTTGTTAACTTTTCACCATGCAGTTATCACCCTACATCTCATCTCTGTTTACATGCTCAGTTAACTTTATTAGTTTTTATACTAATAGTAGGTAGGACTTACCAGTCTTTTTGACTGACCCGTTTTCTTTCGCCTCTTTTCTTCCGTTTCCCCCCCAGGTTTGCAGGGTGGGAACACTGTTGCCTAGCTGGATCTTTACCTGCTTTTCTGGATAGCTCACGTATGGTTTGAGCATGCTATGGCCTTATTCTACTTTGGGGGATAGTTACTTTATGTTTCTTTTTCAGTTTTTCATTTTATGTTCTAGACTTTGTTTTATGGGAAAATAATGACCAAGTACTTTGATGTAACTTGACTATGGTTTTGAAATGCTAGTTTTATCCGCTGCTTTACTACTCTGTTTTTACTTACATGATCTGTCTTGTGATATCTGCATGCATGTTTACCTCGTTTAACGCCCCTCCAAAGTTAGTGTCTTTGCAAGAGTGGCACTGGCGTAGGTGCGGTGTTACATGGTTGACTAGTTGTTTGGTTTGTACCGTCTCGCGTATATTGTCCAACGTCGAAGGAGATATTCCTTGGTGCTTGTCTGATATTGGTTTAGGCCTCTGGGGCTTGTGTTTGGGGATGTCTAACTCGATTAGGATTGTTTACGTGAGATATATAATCTAGATGTTATAAGTGTTATCATTGACTGTTCTATTGCCATGAATGGATTGTTATTCATTTGGTTGAATGGATTGTAAAGGCTATGTAACATCCAATATTTTCTGTATATTTAATTTTCAATTTAAATTAAATAAGATAGAATAATCTAGGGAAAATTCAAATTTTGTTGATTATAATGATAATTATTATTTGAATTAAGTATGAATAGATTTTTCCAAATTTCGTTTATTTAGAAATGTGGTAATCTGGGACAAAATAATTAAATGATTAAATAAAATTTAATTTGGTTAACTAAAAATTCGAAATTTAAATTTGTAAATAATCAAATGTGGGAACTTAAAATTTATGAAATAAATTATAGAATTTTTTTAAGTTACAATTTGGTTTAAATTTGAATTTAATGAATATTCAAATTGAATTAAAATGGTTAAATGAATATTTGAATATTTTATTAATTAATTAACTGTGAAATTTAACTGTTTTGGCAACTGTCTCATAATCCGACGAAACTAGTCCAATCGGAACTGGAACGGTGAATTATGGTAGGATTCCAATTTGCGTTACGATCCGACTTATCATTTGATCGTACAAGAGAAAATGTGAAAGAGAGCATGTAAATGGGTAATTGGGTGTTTTAACATTTGGCCTTCTATAATTATATAAATAAAACCCATTCAACACCACATCAGCCCATTCTCACTGCACGTATAATTTACTTCATCAAATTTTATCTCTAATGGCTGAAACAATTCTTACAAATCCTAGCTGAAATAAAAATACAAACTTTAAAACCAAATCTCCTCAAAACCCAATGTATTATATGTCAAAACAAAGAGCTTGACGGTACGAAGCTGCTGGTATAATTTGTTTTGACATGCAGTGCTTCGTTTGGCCAGAAATCACGGTCAAACCTTGAAAACCGCGGAACCCATGAAATCGAATTAGGGGTTTTTGATTTAGAGGTCAATTGAAGAATCGACGACCTGGGTTGTAACACCCCACCTCCGCTAGGGTCACTCGCAAAGGAATGCACTAGCTTTAGAGGGGTATTATTGGTAAACATGTACAGAAATATTACAAGACAGAACATATAAAATAGCGGAAGTAAAATCAACTTTCACATCATTAATAAATAAGGTCTAAAGCCTTTTACATCGGAGAATTTCTTACATGGAAACCTGTCTTGTAATAGTAAAGAAGCATAAAAACCTTTTCATCAATTATTCCTCAAGTAAAACAATAAAATAGCCATAGCCAAGAAAAGTCCAAGCCATGCGTGATGACCTTCAAACAGAAGAAGTCCAAACTAACAATAGCATTTCCTCCTTGTAACCCGGGGGGGGAAACGGAAGACAAGAGGCGAAACAAAACGGGGTCAGTCATAAAGACTGGTAAGCCCTATCTACTATCAGTATATAAACTAGTAAAGTTAACTGGCATGAGAAACTAAGATGAACATAAGTATGATGCCAAGATAGATAAGCTAAACCAAAATAACAGGATGCACTACTGTACCAAGATACACGAGTGTGTCATGATAAACTACGGTGTCAAGATAAATCAAGGTATCACATTGTCAGGTTTCTATCAAGTATACTATCCCAAGGTATCTATCCTGCATAACATCCCACGGTATCTATCATGTATATTTCCCCTGGTTCTAACATGTATATTTGCTCTGCACCTCTCGTACTAGTATCCCAACCCGCGTCATGTGTTAACTATGAATGTCCCTTGCCCAAGGTCATGTAATGGTCCATGTCAACCTAATATATAGCATATGTAGGTTTTCCCAACTCGTATGTTTCTTTCCATGTATAAGTTCAGTCCTTTGCCGTAGGCCATACGGGTTTTCCTATGTAAACGTTTTATCCTTGAGGTTATATTGGACTGCTACTCTTGATCTAGTTATGTTTCCTTACCCTGAACTATCGCGCGTTCACTTAGGATTTATGCCACCTAGGACCACTAGGGATTATGCTACCTAATGAACGTTTCCGTGTCTCGGTTTGGGTTCAGCCACCTAGGGCCACTAGGGATTATGCCACCCGTCAACCGCGCCCTTTATCCCACGTATGTATCTTGAATCGTTTTCTATATCTAGATGCACATGTTCCTCAATGTGCCATCCGAGTTCCATGCCAGGGCAAATCAAGAAATACGGAACTCGGTCGGGAGCTTTAAGTCGTCTGCTGATGCAGATATCAAGGTCTGTTTTTGTACCCGTGGCAATGGTCCCACATGACCCTCCCTCAACTACTGAAAGGCAATCATGTATGAGAACTACACTAAGGCCCATCGATGCCCACTTCTAGATAGCCAACCTCACCCATAACTTGATAGCTAGTATATGGTCTTTTGGGAGTTCCCTGCCTTTTCGTACGTACACGATTGACTAAAGATGGTAGGTAGCCGGCGACATGTTATCCCGGGGCAAAATCAAGTATCGTCGACTCCACGCTAATCCATCCCAGTCTTTAGGTCGCTCGCATAGCAAACAAGGCATACTCTTGGCTCTTCTACCGCAGACCTTAACCCCTGTGAGGCCGGGTTTCATGGACCACTCGCCACCTCACAGAGGGATACCAAGAGTACCCTCACGTTCCCCGAAGCTTTCACTTCGTCACCCAGTTCGCTGGAGCTTTTATCCTAGTCAGATAACTTGCTCTTCCTCGTATACTAAGCGATGACCTACCGTACCAGGTTACTCATCTCTTTATGAACTAGTCCCATGTCCTTAGCTAAGAATTATTACTTAGTTACCCTTAACTAAGGTTTACCACTTAGCCCCTCTTTCCGCTATCCTTGTTAACTACGATTTTCAACCTAGTCCTCTGAGCTAGGGTTTTGTCAAATGGGTTAAGTGTTGTTATCCAAGTTCGTGACTTGACCCGCCTACAAATCATGTCAAGATTGGCTAAGTACTCAAGTTCAAGGCTTAGCCCTACAAGTTGGTTAAGTGCACCAAGAAGCTCATGACTTAACCCTATCAAGTCAAGTTGGTTAAGTATTTATTTGCCTGAACCCTATCAGATTTTCATGTTAGATTGATTAAGCATGGATTATCTTAATCCCATCAGATTATCGAGTCGGATTGGTTAAGTATGGGTTAGCTTAACCCCATCCACTAATCGTATTACAATGGTTAAGCCTAATCTTAAAAGGTCTTGTGGCTTAACCCTTATCAGGTCCACCTATTAGATTGGTTAAGTATAGGTTACTTAACCTCATCAAATCATCACGTATAATTGGTTAGGTATAAGTTACTTAACCCCATTAAATTATCATGTTAAATTGGTTAAGTATTGGTTGCTTAACCCCATTGAATAACCAAGTTTAGATTGGTTAAGTGTTCAACTTAACCCCATCGAATTCCCGTGTTTAGATTAGTTAAGTATAGATTACTTAACCCCATCTAATTACCGTGTTTAGATTAGTTAAGTCTTAGTTACTTAACCCCATCTAGTTACCGTGTTTAGGTTAGTTAAGTCTTAGTTACTTAACCCCATCTAATTACCGTGTTTAGATTAGTTAAGCGTAAATTACTTAACCCCATCCCCTAACTGTCTTGTATGGTTAAGTGTCATTAAGAAATCAAGCCCGGTCCCACTTAACCTACCCATTTGTGTCATAACGGTTAAGTGTCATTAGTCAAATTTACTTAACCTTATCATGTGGCATTAATTTAATTAATGCACTCTCAACCTCTCACATTAGACTTTGTTGTGGTTACTAGTTAAGCCGGGCGGGTCCGGGTAGATTTACACCACAACCTAGTCTAACCTCGGGTCTTAAGCGCGACATGACCAACTTCTCACATTGGATCCTATTGTTTGTAGCCACCAGTTAAGCTGGGCGGGTCCGGGTAGATTTATGCTACAAACTCAACCCAACCTCGAGTTGGCCATTTTCATGTTTGGTCTAGTGTCTTGTTACACTTACAACCCATACGTGTCAAGTTTCCAAGTCCCATGCTCATAGCCAAAGTTACATGTTGTCACGTTTATACCAACTTACCCAAATCATGTTTCATGTCATTAAAGTTTCCCCATAACCTAACCCCAACGCTTTTAAACTCGCATATACATTCACAACAACGCATAATGGATTTAAAGAAGGAACTTGGCAAAGGCATGACAAAAAGGGTATAAGGCCACAAGTTAAACATGGTGGAAATGAGGCATAAATGTGCTCACAAACTTGCATGTTACATTGTCAAGCCTCAAAAACATGCATAACATTCAAACTTGGCAAATAGGTGATACATGGTCATAGATGACATGAAATGATGACAAGTAACTCGCATATAACATCACATAAGGGTTATGACTTCATATGCAAGTTAACCTAAAGGTTATGAGGGTTCTCATGTTGCATAATGCAACATTTCAACATAAAGGTTATAGCTTTTAACCCACAAGATCAAGGTAATGACTTTATAGACTTGCATAACATGATAGCATGTATCATACTTAATGATCAAACCCAAACTTCCAACATTCATTTAACTTTATAGTTAATATCTAAGAGTAGGAGGGGGCTTACAATGCTATGAAGGCACAAATCAACATATAAAACACGAAGCCATTCATGCTATCACCCAAAAACCCCAAAAGAACAAGCTCCAAATGAAACCCTTGAGCAAATATCAATAAAAATCCTTGCTTTGAAGAAGAAAGGTTTCAACTTTGGCTTTGAATGAAGCTTATGAGCTCTCATGCAAGGTCCTTGCTTTTTGGTCAAGAAAAGGTTGCAACTTCGGCTAGAATGCAACTTATGAACTCTCATACAAGTTTGAAAGCACTTGTATGAACTCACAATCTCTCATAGAAATAGGCTTAGGAATTTTAGCATAAGAGTGGAGGCCATGAGAGGAACAAATTTGACATAGTTTAGTTGTAGGATTGAATAATGGTGATTTAGGCTAGGTTTAGGGGTCTTTTTATAGAGGATTAGGATAGTATTAGCCATAGGATTAACCCTAGATTCAATCCAAGCCATCAAAGCATGTCTTGGGGAAGAAGTCAAGTGTAGGAACCATCTAGGGCCTTTAGATTAAAGCTGAACCATGAGAACCATTCAAATGCAAAATCTGCATTTGAGCGAATCGGCCCACGGGTTGACAGCCAAACACCCTGGATTAACCCCTAGTCGACCCAGCGAGCTCGGGTCGACCTCAAAAATCGGCCGGTTCGGTTATTCCCCTATCCCAATTCGATGTTTTGAACATTTTTGCATATTTATTTATTTAATTTTCAATTATATATATATATATATCAATATATATATTTCTCTGCGCAACCCATTTCACTTAATTAAGTATACTTTAATTTGTGAATTTTTATGTTCAAATTACGGGGTGTTACATGGGTATTGAAGAGATCGACGACTGGAGCGGATTAGAGGTGGTCGGAGGGTCCATCGTTAAGTAGATCGTCAGTAATTCGCAATTTAGGGGTTGTTTTAGGCTCCGTTTGGCAGTGCCGAACACCGCCGTGGCTCGACCGGAGATGGTGGCTCCGATGAGGGTAGGTGTGGCTTTCGATGGACTTGCCATCGCCGGTGGTATGAGGGTTTCCGATGGACGGAGCAGGGAGCAATCGACGGTCAATGGGAGGCGGTTTTATGGTCTTTGCGTGTTACTATTCATGCGAGAAGGAGGAAGGAGCGGGATTCTTTGGAATGGAGGCTGACGTGTAAATCTCGGATAGGGTGGGGAAATTATTTTATTTATTTTTATATACTTTAAAATCCAGATAATAAAACGCTTATAACTTTCTCGTTTTAACTCGGATTTGGACACGGTTGGATGCGTTGGAATTGTGGAGAGATTGCGGACATGTTGGCGCTAGTTTGGTTGCGTTTGGAGACTATCAAATTTTGGGCTTCTTTTGGACGTCAAATCCACTAAGGACCCAAAGGTGAGTGATTTTTTCACTCACGAATAACTAAGTTATTCCCATATTTATTAAATTAAATTATGAAATAAATTTTCACTGCATGGTTGTGTATGATTGATGACTGTTGCTTAAAAACTGATATGCAAGTATGTTAATTTGCTAATTTAAGTTGATAACTAGTTACGGTAGTTAGTTAAATTCTAGTTAGAAATACCAACACTTGTTAATCAGTGAAGTGATTAAATATTTACCATGAAGAAAAATGGTTGTGATGGATGCCTTGGTTGATTTGATTTCTGAATTTGAGTTACTTGAAATGTTCCCTTATTCAGTATATGGATGTTGTATGCTCATTTGTCGATGAATCTCATATTCCACCCTTGATGTTACGGGCATCGAATAAACTCGGGATTTATCGATTTAAATAAATTAAGAACACAGATTGAAATGATAAATCTTTGTGACCCTGATTTGGATTGAAATGATAGATCCGTCCCTGAATATCGAGAAACTAAATTTAAAATCACTTGGACATAGGATAGAAAATTATATATGAACATCGGTTGGTTAAATGATTATTAATATTTGAAATTCTATTTGATGGAAAATTCATTTAAAGGAAGTCGATTTCGATAAATTTTATTCTTCCTTTAAAGATCTGAATCTTGAATGTTATTTGAAATGATTAAGGAAATTATCCCAAAGTGAATTTGAAGTTTAAAGATTCAAAATTAATATGATTTGGGATTTCTCAAGGAATGGGTAGACTCGAATTTAATAAACTCTTATTGAATTTAATATTGGAATAAAGATAATCGAGGATACTTGGAGTGTTTTAAATTTAATACGAGTATGGTTTTGAATCCTTGAATTTGAAAATGGGTTTGGAATGGGTTTGGGACAAGTCATTGGGCTAGGCAAACTCCATTGAGAGTGGAGTTTAGATTCAAGTATTGAAGTTCAGAAGAAAGGAATGATTTTTAATTAGAATTTTACTATATATATATATATTTACATTGCTGATTTCAAATAACTATTCCTTTCCTCAAAAAAATATTTATTAAAACTTTTTACCTATAACTATTTTGTTGTAACTAAATTTTCCTTGTATTTTATTATTTAAACTATATAGTAAACTTTAAATTTATGTATATATAGAGAGTTTTAAAATTTATCTTATCCTATTCTAACCATTTTATTCTATACATATATATATTATTTTATATAAAGGGTTTCTTTCATAAGCATCTGTTTTCATAATTATATTTTATAAAGTGTAAATGTCTTCCGAATGGAAAGTGTTTGGATCTAAACCGTTGTTCAAATGGAGTTGAGATAAATTTTATTCTATTTGAATATGAATCGATTCCTAACCCGATTTTTGACATGGAAATGTGAATTATATGTTACTCGAATATAAATTTATCTCCTAAGGGATTGAAAATAAGTTATAGAACTATATATTCTATTTGAATATGAATGGATTTCGAACATAATCGATTTGGAATAATTTGAAATCTTTGGGATGGAAATATATTCTATTTGAATATAAGTTGATTTGAAATATTATATGTTTATAATATAAGGATATGGAAATATATTCTAATTTAGAATATAATCGGTTTGGTATGATTTATGATATTTTGATATGAAATTATATTCTATTTGAATATAAATTTGGTTCGAAACAGAATATGATATTTTGATATGAAATCGAACCTTTATGAAATATAAAAGAACCAACCGATGTGAAAGATGTAAGCGTTGGTTGTTAAAGATACCGGAGTTGACAAATGGCATGCTCTCTGTCTGCGCGAGACCACTTTAACAACTGTGAACGTTTTGACGTATCCAGAATGAGATATGATGACTTGGAGGCGATTCTGGATTGATGAAGATGAACGATAACGAAGTTACCTTGACCTTCGGGTCATAATTCAAATGACTAAAACAGGAGCTATACCGTGAATAATAGATGTAGCACCTCTGATCGGACGCACTCCTCTGATACTATTTCTATGACTATGATGATGATAATTAGGGCCCTTTTGATTATGGGAGTGTGTTCCGAGGTGGGCGGTAGTGGCTGTTATGCGTTACCACCGGTCCGGGAGTGTAATTGGTAGAATCCTACCCTGGGCATTGCCTCGAGTGCCTTGTCATATTTATCCATATCGAGCCCCATACGATTTTGATTTAGCATTGCTTTCTATGGAGTGCCATCTGATAATACTAGTACGGAGAATTTATGGTACTGTATAGACTGTTGATGCCTGTAAACGGCGTAAGGGTAATATGGTAATCCCGCTTACGCTGTTTTTATGATATTTACTTTACTAGATAGACATTGTCAAAATAGCGTATTATACTGTGTATGTATTAGTTTAACGGATCCTCGTGAGATGGAAAATCCCGTAACATCTCTTGAGTTACTATACCCATGACACTAGAGTAATTTCGTAATTTTGATTTGACTAATATGAGAATGATTTAGTGCCGATCCGAGTGTTTGTTGTCTTTTCTTTTATGCAATACGCTCGGGTCAGCAGAGGTTTGCAGTTAGCGAAGATTTTATTTCCTTGGAGCACGAAGACGAAGATTGGGTATATATCTACTATATATAATTTTTCCGATGTACCTTACTTCCGCTGCATTAATGTATATACTGGTATTAGCGTAACTCTGATGATTGGACGTGTAACTCAAATGTATATGTTTAAATGCTTTTGTACTATTATTTGTTATTATATGTTGTCCTTCCGCTATGAGATTATGTGATTGTTTTTCTCTTCTTTCTTTCTTTTTCTTCTTTTACCAATAACTACCTATATTTGAGATTTGTTTGGGTCGACATGTGTGGTTTATTGTCGATTTCAAACGGTCAAAATTATGGGTCGTTACATTTGGTATCAAAGCGATGGTTAGCGATAACCTTGGCTCTGTTTGGGAATTAACTCATTAGAGATGGGGTTAGAAATGCCCTAGAATGGGTTTGAGTGATATGAGAGAGCGCACTTGTATTTTTGATATAAATTGGTTTTATATTGTGTTGACTTGTTCTGTTGAATATTTATTGATTCTGGTCGATATATAGGATGCCATAGAATCGATAGGTATTTATAAATAATCAAGCAGAATGGATCGACATAATATGGTTTTCGATTATATTTTAAAATATATCAAATATATTATTGGTTCAAGTATATATATATCCGTTTTAGTAGGTGGTAATATTAAGTTATCACCTATTATGGTTGATTAGATAATAATAAAAAAATAAGGAAAATTTAATGAATTTAGAAAATATTTGAAAGTGAAATCTATTAAGTACAATTGGGTGCAAACGATTTGCAATTTAAATGAAATGCACTTGTGGATTTGATTCTGGCGCCTTTTGAGATAGCTTTATCAAAGTTTTGAAAATAATATCGTATTATAAGCATGATTGAAAAGGAAATGGTTTTAAATGAAATAAGTGTGTAACCTCTACTTAGACCTTAGAAATGACTTCGGTAATGAGTGCACACATTCTCGATGTTTATTCTGAAGAGTTTAAGTGGGGGAGACCACTCAATGATTATTATAATTTGTATAGCAAAGCATTTTGGATTTAATTCCATAAATTTTATATAAAGTGTTACTATATGTTATTTAAAGTTGAAATTTAAATTAAACCAGAATCAAATTTCCTATATTCTGGGTTAATTAAGGATTTGGATTTAAATTTTATATGGCATGATTTTATGAGGTAATACAAGTACTTATATTATTAAAAAAAATTGGTTTATAAACTCGGAATCTAAGATTTAAGTTCATATTAACTAATAACATTGATTTATGTGTTAAGGTAACTCGATTCGTTAGAATTTAGATTTTTAAATCATGTAAGGGACTTAAGTACTATGGAGAATAGTAGCAAAACTCTTAAATACGGATGATAATAAAATTTAATAAATTCCAAAATTTGATGGATATAAGTGATTAGAGAAAATTTAAATTAATCGCGAAGTAAGATTCAATCGAAGTCGGCTAAATTAAATTGGAAAGTTTGTTGTATAAATGAGTTGGCAATAGCATATGCCTTGGCTAATTAATAACTAAGTAAAGTAGTCGAGAAGAAGTTGAAAGGGAATTCAGATTAGTTAATAAAACGTGATTTGCCAATAAATATAAATAAAGAAATAAAATGGCAAATTTGTATATATGTGAAATCAAGGCATATGAGATCTAAATGGGATAAATCTCATTTGAACAATATATCGGATATAAATCTATGTATAAACAATGAAAGGAATATAATGTAAAACAATTAGTCGAATGGAATATAACTAAATTGGAGTAGAGGAATCAAGTTAAGTAAAGTTTAACTTAGAAAATCAAATAATAATGGTCGAGAACTAAGTATAAGAAAAAATTTGAGTGTGAACATTCTTTAATCCAAACCATGATTTGTGAGTCGAACAAATAAGTTGAATTAATGGAATGAGATTTGATTTAAAGATGAAAATTGGAATAAGTGAACAAAAAATGGTTAAATAAAGGAATTGAAGTGCCAAAACAAGAGAATAAGGTGCAAATATAAAATTTGGTTTATTTGGGACAAGATAATATTTAAATGAATGCTAATTTGGGGATTTTTAATATTGAAATGTGATATAAAATAAAACAACTCAATGATTCGGTAAACAGGCTAATTTGGTTGAATTAAATAAGCATGAAGGCGAATCTTTGGATCTTGTTTGGAACGAATGTAAATGAAATGGGTATACGAAGGCAAGTGAATGAAATGAATCGTAAGTGATTAGAAACAATGAATAGCGATTGAATATGAGTCCATTTCTTGAAAAATGAGGTGAATAATTGAATGAATGAACGAGGACCAAAGGAATAGGTGAGTTGCTAATGAACTTAATAAGATGGGCGATAATGAAATATGAAATTTATTTAATATAAATGAACTCAATTTGAATATATATAACCAAGAAAGGGTAAATCGTATTATGAGCATAACGAAGCGATAAATCCATCTATAATGGTAAGGTCTTACTTAAGTCTTGAAACGTGAAGATTGAAACTCCTAATAAATAAATCGATATTTATGGGAAACCCTGAAATATTAGTTAAGGTGAAGCAAAATGACCATAACTTTTGATGGGCTGATCGGAATTCGACGATTCCAGAATTTTTGGAAACCTAAGAAACTGAAATAGTAATAGAGCCTTGTCGAATTTTCAAGTTAATTAGGTTAAAAATCCAAGACTTAGTTGTAGTACTATGGGCAGAAAAAATAAAAACTTAAGTGTATATCAATATTGTTTTGGCCATAACTTCCTAACGGATCGTCAGATTTTAATGTGCGAGTACAATTCGGAAAGCCCATGATGTAAATTAAAACTTTTTCTTGTGTACTAGGTAAAAATTTGATGTTTAAAGGGTTAAAAACTGGGTTGAACAACTCAGACCTACATTTTTCATTTTGTGGGCTGAAGCGTTCGCTCCTGCTAAAATGGTCATAACTTTTGAACGAATTATCTGAATTCGACGAATACAGACAATTCGGAAAGCCTAGAAGAAATGCAACAACTTTTGCCGGTGTGTTTTAGTCTAATTCCATTTTTTATAGGGTGATAATCGATGATTTGTGTGCTGGCCTATCATGAATATTATAGTTTTGTAGTTGAAATGTCGATGATATGTTGTGTAAGTTATATGCATTTTCTATTTAGTGTACATATATATTTGATTCTCATGTATATGTGAGTATGTAGCAGGTGTAGGGAAGTCGCGCTACGCTTCGGAGCTCGCTTGCGCTGAATGTTAAATGCTAAGATAAATAAAATGGCTAATAACGCTAAAGAAGGTACATATTGGCGTTATATGGTTTTGTGGTTATATATATATTTTGTTTTTCCCCTTTTGGTATGCCTCATCGTTTGATGGGATGTATATTTGGATTCATATTTATATTGTGATTTTTCCGGACCTCTCCGTACAAAGGAGTTGCTGCCGAAATTTTCTGTGATTTCGGGAGTTAGAAAAATTTATGAAATTTTACAACTACATAACTTATTCTATCTATGCTATTTTATAAGTATGGATTTGAAACTATGAGTGTGCTCAATATCGAATTCCGTTCTCTTTTCGAGGATGATAAGATTTTAAGTGGGGGAGAATGTAACATCCCATATTTTCTGTATATTTAATTTTCAATTTAAATTAAATAATATAAAATAATCTAAGGAAAAATCAAATTTTGTTGATTATAATGATAATTATTGTTTGAATTAAGTATGAATAGATTTTTCCAAATTTCGTTTATTTAGAATTGTGGTAATCTGGGACATAATAATTAAATGTCAAAATAAAATTTAAGTTGGTTAAGTAAGAATTTGAAATTCAAATTTAAATTTGTAAATAATCAAATGTGGGAACTTAAAATTTATGAAATAAATTTATAGAATTTATTTAAGTTATAATTTGGTTTAAATTTGAATTAAATGAATATTCAAATTGAATTAAAATGGTTAAATGAATATTTGAATATTTTATTAATTAATTAACTGTGAGTTTAACTGTTTTGGCTACTGTCTCGGAATCCGACGAAACCAGTCCAATTAGAACCGGAACGGTGAATTATGGTAGGATTCCAATTTGCGTTACGATCCGGCTTACCATTTGATCGTACAAGATAAAATGTGAAAGAGATCATGTAAATGGGTAATTGGGTGTTTTAACATTTTGGCCTTCTATAATTATATAAATAAAACCCATTCAACACCACATCAGCCCATTCACACTGCACGTATAATTTACTTCGTCAAATTTATCTTTAATGGCTGAAATAATTCTTACAAACCCTAGCTGAAATAAAAATACAAACTTTAAAACCAAATTTCCTAAAAACCCAACGTATTATATGTAAAAATGAAGAGCTCGACGATACGAAGCTGCTGGTATAATTTGTTTTGACATGCAGTGCTTCGTTTGGCCAGAAATTGCGGTCAAACCTTGAAAACCCCGGAACCCATGAAATCGAATTAGGGGATTTTGATTTAGAGGTCAATTGAAGAATCGGCGACCTGGGTATTGAAGAGATCGACGACTGGAGAGGATTAGAGGTGGTCGGAGGGTCTATCATTAAGTAGATCGTCAAGAATTCGGAGTTCAGGGTTCATTTTGGTCTCCGTTTGGCAGCATTGTACACCGTCGTGCGTCGACCGGAGATGGTGGCTCCGGTGTGGGTTGGTGCGATTTTCGATGGACTTGCCATTGTCGGTGGTCTGAGGGTTTCGGATGGACGGAGCAGGGAGCAATCGACGGTCAATGGGAGGCTGTTTTCTGGTCTTTGTGTGTTACTGTTCATGCGAGAAGGAGGAAGGAGCGGGATTCTTTGGAATGGAGGCTGACGTGTGAATCTCGGATAGGGTGAGGAAATTATTTTATTTATTTTTATATATTTTAAAATCCAGATAATAAAACGCTTATAACTTTCTCGTTTTAACTCGGATTTGGACACGGTTGGGTGCATTGGAATCATGACGAGATTGCGGACGTGCTGGCGCTGGTTTGGTTGCGTTTGGAGACTATCAAATTTTGTGCTTCTTTTGAACGTCAAATCCACTACGGACCCAAAGGTGAGTGATTTTCCCACTCACAAATAACTAAGTTATTCCCATATTTATTAAATTAAATTGTGAAATAAATTTTGGTTGCATTGTTGTATTTGATTGATGACTGTTGCTTAGAAACAGATATGCAAGTATGTTAATCTGCTAATTTAGGTTGATAACTAGTTATGGTAGTTAGTTAAATTCTAGTTAGAAATACCAACACTTGTTAATCAGTGAAGTGATTAAATATTTACCATGAAGAATAATGGTTGTGATGGATGCATTGGTTGATTTGATTTCTGAATTTGAGTTACTTGAAATGTTCCCTTATTCAGTATATGGATGTTGTATGCTCATTTGTCGATGAATCTCATTTTCCAGCCTTGATGTTACGGGCATCGAACAAACCTGGGATTTATCGATTTAAATAAATTAAGAACACAGATTGAAATGATAAATCTTTGTGACCCTGATTTGGATTGAAATGATAGATCCATCCCTGAATATCGAGAAATTAAATTTAAAATCACTTGGACATAGTATAAAAAATTATATATGGACATCGGTTGGTTAAATGATTGTTAATATTTGAAATTCTATTTGATGGAAAATTCATTTAAAGGAAATGTGTCGATTTCGATAAATTTTATTCTTCCTTTAAAGATCTGAATCTTGAATGTTATTTGAAATGATTAAGGAAATTTTCCCAAAGTGAATTTGAAGTTTAAAGATTCAAAATTAATATGATTTGGGATTTTTCAGGGATTGGGTAGACACGAATTTAATAAACTCTTATTGAATTTAATATTGGAATAAATATAATCGAGGATACTTGGAGTGTTTTAAACTTAATACGAGTATGATTTTGAATCCTTGAATTTGAAAATGGGTTTGGAATGGGTTTGGGACAAGTCATTGGGCAAGCCAAACTCCATTGAGAGTGGAGTTTAGATTCAAGTATTGAAGTTCAGAAGAAAGGAACGATTTTTAATTAGAATTTTACTATATTTATGTATTTTTACATTGCTGATTTCAAATAACTATTCCTTTCCTCAAAAAATTATTTATTAAAACTTTTTACCTATAACTATTTTGTTGTAACTAAATTTTCCTTATATTTTATTATTTAAACTATATAGTAAACTTTTAATTTATGTATATATAGAGAGTTTTAAAATTTATCTAATCCTATTCTAACCATTTTATTCTATACATATATATATTATTTTATATAAAGGGTTTCTTTCATAAGCATCTGTTTTCATAATTATATTTTATAAAGTGTAAATATCTTCTGAATGGAAAGTGTTTGGATCTAAACCATTGTTCAAATGGAGTTGAGATAAATTTTATTCTATTTGAATATGAACCGATTCCTAAACCGGTTTTTGACATGGAAATATCAATTATATGCTACTCGAATATAAATTTATCTCCTAAGGGATTGAAAATAAGTTATAGAAGTATATATTCTATTTGAATATGAATGGATTTCGAACATAATCGATTTGGAATAATTTGAAATCTTTGGGATGGAAATATATTCTATTTGAATATAAGTCGATTTGAAATATTATATGTTTATAATATAAGGATATGGAAATATATTCTAATTTAGAATATAATCGGTTTGGTATGATTTATGATATTTTGATATGAAATTATATTCTATTTGAAAATAAATTTGGTTCGAAACAGAATATGATATTTTGGTATGAAATCGAACCTTTATGAAATATAAAAGAACCAACCGATGTGAAAGATGTAAGCGTTGGTTGTTAAAGAGACCAGAGTCGACAAATGGCATACTCTCTGTCAGTGTCGAGACCACTTTAACAACTGTGAATGTTTTGACGTATCCAGAATGAGATATGATGACTTGGAGGCGATTCTGGATTAATGAAGATGAACGATAACGAAGTTACCTTGACCTTCAGGCCATAATTCAAATGTCTAAAACAGGGGATATACCATGACTAATTGAGGTAGCACCTCTGATCGGACGCACTCCTCTAATACTATTTCTATGACTATGATGATGATAATTAGGGCCCTTTTGATTATGGGAGTGTGTTTCGAGGTGGGCGGTAGTGGCTGCTATGCGTTACCACCGGTCCGGGAGTGTAATTGGTAGAATCCTACCCTGGGCATTGTCTCGAGTGCCTTGTCATATTTATCCATATCGAGCCCCATACGATTTTGATTTAGCATTGATTTCTATGGAGTGCCCTCTGATAACACTAGTACGGCGAATTTACGGTACTGTATAGACTGTTGATGCCTGTAAACGACGTAAGGGTAATATGGTAATCCCGCTTACGCTGTTTTTATGACATTTACTAGATAGACACTATTAAAATAGCGTATTATACTATGTATGTATTAGTTTAACGGATCCTCGTGAGATGGAAAATCCCGTAACATCTCTTGAGTTACTATACCCATGACACTAGAGTAATTTCGTAATTTTGATTTGACTAATATGAGAATGTTTTAGTGTCGATCCGAGTGTTTGTTGTCTTTTCTTTTATGCAATACACTCGGGTCAGCAGAGGTTTGCAGTTAGCGAAGATTTTATTTCCTTGGAGCACGAAGACGAAGATTGGGTATATATCTACTATATAAAAAATTTCCGATGTACCTTACTTCCGCTGCATTAATGTATATACTGGTATTAGCGTAACTCTGATGATTGGAAGTGTAACTCAAATGTATATGTTTAAATGCTTTTGTACTATTATTTGTTATTATATGTTGTCCTTCCGCTATGAGATTATGTGATTGTTTTTCTCTTCTTTCTTTCTTTTTCTTCTTTACCAATAACTACCCATATTTGAGATTTGTTTGGGTCGACATGTGTGGTTTATTGTCGATTTTAAACGGTCAAAATTATGGGTCGTTACATTTGGTATCAAAGCGATGGTTAGCGATAACCTTGGCTCTGTTTGGGAATTAACTCATTAGAGATGGGGTTAGAAATGCCCTAGAATGGGTTTGAGTGAAATGAGAGAGCGCACTTGTATTTTTGATATAAATTGGTTTTATATTGTGTTGACTTGTTCTGTTGAATATTTATTGATTCTGGTCGATATATAGGATGCCATAGAATCGATAGGTATTTATAAATAGTCAAGCAGAATGGATCGACATAATATGGTTTTCGATTATATTTTAAAATATATCAAATATATTATTGGTTCAAGTATATATATATATCCGTTTTAGTAGGTGGTAATATTAAGTTATCACCTATTATGGTTGATTAGATAATAATAATAAAATAAGGAAAATTTAATGAATTTAGAAAATATTTGAAAGTGAAATCTATTAAGTACAATTGGGTGCAAACGATTTGCAATTTAAATGAAATGCACTTGAGGATTTGATTCTGGCGCCTTTTGAGATAGCTTTATCAAAGTTTTGAAAATAATATCGTATTATAAGCATGATTGAAAAGGAAATGGTTTTAAATGAAATAAGCGTGTAACCTCTACTTAGACCTTAGAAATGACTTCGGTAATGAGTGCACACATTCTCGATGTTTATTCTGAAGAGTTTAAGTGGGGGAGACCACTCAATGATTATTATAATTTGTATAGCAAAGCATTTTGGATTTAATTCCATAAATTTTATATAAAGTGTTACTATATGTTATTTAAAGTTGAAATTTAAATTAAACCAGAATCAAATTTCCTATATTCTGGGTTAATTAAGGATTTGGATTTAAATTTTATATGGCATGATTTTATGAGGTAGTACAAGTACTTATATTATTAAAAAAAATTGGTTTATAAACTCGGAATCTAAGATTTAAGTTCATATTAACTAATAACATTGATTTATGTGTTAAGGTAACTCGATTTGTTAGAATTTAGTTTTTTAAATCATGTATGGGACTTAAGTACTAAGGAGAATAGTAGCAAAACTCTTAAATATGGATGATAATAAAATTTAACTAATTCCAAAATTTGATGGATATAAGTGATTAGAGAAAATTTAAATTAATCGCGAAGTAAGATTCAATCGAAGTCGGCTAAATTAAATTGGAAAGTTTGTTGTATTAATGAGTTGGCAATAGCATATGCCTTGGCTAATTAATAACTAAGTAAAGTAGTTGAGAAGAAGTTGAAAGGGAATTCAGATTAGTTAATAAAACATGATTTGCCAATAAATATAAATAAAGAAATAAAATGGCAAATTTGTATATATGTGAAATCAAGGCATATGAGATCTAAATGGGATAAAACTTATGTGAACAATATATCGGATATAAATCTATGTATAAACAATGAAAGGAATGGAATGTAAACCAATTAGTCGAATGGAATATAACTTAATTGGAGTAGAGGAATCAATTTAAGTAAAGTTTAACTTAGAAAATCAAATAATAATGGTCGAGAACTAAGTATGAGAAAAAATTTGAATGTGAACATTCCTTAATCCAAACCATGATTTGTGAGTTGAATAAATAAGTTGGATTAATGGAATGAGATTTAATTTACAGATGAAAATTGGAATAAGTGAACAAGAAATGGTTAAATAAAGGAATTGAAGTGCCAAAACAAGAGAATAAGGTGCAAATATAAAATTTGGTTTATTTTGGACAAGATAATATTTAAATGAATTCTAATTTGGAGATTTTTAATATTGAAATGTGATATAAAATAAAACAACTCGATGATTCGCTAAACAGGCTAATTTGGTTGAATTAGATAAGCATGAAGGCGAATTTTTGGATCTTCTTTGGAACGAATGTAAATGGAATGGGTATATGAAGGCAAGTGAATGAAATGAATCGTAAGTGATTAGAAACAATGAATAGCGATTGAATATGAGTCCATTTCTTGAAAAATGAGGTGAATAATTGAATGAATGAATGAGAACCAAAGGAATAGGTGAGTTGCTAATGAACTTAATAAGATGGGCGATAACGAAATATGAAATTTATTTAATATAAATGAACTCAATTTGAATATATATAACCAAGAAAGGGTAAATCGTATTATGAGCATAACGAAGCGATAAATCCATCTATAATGGTAAGGTCTTACTTAAGTCTTGAAACGTGAAGATTGAAACTCCTAATAAATAAATCGATGTTTATGGGAAACCCTGAAATATTAGTTAAAGTGAAGCAAAATGACCATAACTTTTGATGGGCTGATCGGAATTCGACGATTCCGGACTTTATGGAAACCTAAGAAACTGAAATAGTAATAGAGCCTTGTCGAATTTTCAAGTTAATTAGGTTAAAAATCCAAGACTTAGTTGTAGTACTATGGGCAGAAAAAATAAAAACTTAAGTGTATATCAATATTTTTTTGGCCATAACTTCCTAACAGATCGTCAGATTTTAATGTGCGAGTACAATTCGGAAAGCCCATGATGTAAACTAAAACTTTTTCTTAGTGTACTAGGTAAAAATTTGATGTTTAAAGGGTTAAAAACTGGGTTGAACAACTCAAACCTACATTTTTCATTTAGTGGGCTGAAGCGTTCGCTCCCGCTAAAATGGTCATAACTTTTGAACGAATTATTCGAATTCGACGAATACAGACAATTCGGAAAGCCTAAAAGAAATGCAACAACTTTTGCCTGTGTTTTTGTCTAATTCCATTTTTTATAGGGTGATAATCGTTGATTTGTGTGCTGGCCTATCATGAATATTATAGTTTTGTAGTTGAAATGTCGATGATATGTTGTGTAAGTTATATGCATTTTCTATTTAGTGTATATATATATTTGATTCTCATGTATATGTGAGTATGTAGCAGGTGTAGGGAAGTTGCGCAACGCTTCGGAGCTCGCTTGCGCTGAATGTTAAATGCTAAGATAAATAAAATGGCTAATAACGCTAAAGAAGGTACATATTGGCGTTATATGGTTTTGTGGATATATATATATATATATATATATATATATATATATATATTTTCCCCTTTTGGGATGCCTCATCGTTTGATGGGATGTATATTTGGATTCATATTTATATTGTGATTTTTCCGGACCTCTCCGTACAAAGGAGTTGCTGCCAAAATTTTCTGTGATTTCGGGAGTTAGGAAAATTTATGAAATTTTACAACTACATAACTTATTCTATCTATGCTATTTTATAAGTATGGATTTGAAACTATGAGTGTGCTCAATATCGAATTCCGTTCTCTTTTCGAGGACGATAAGATTTTATGTGGGGGAGAATGTAACATCCCATATTTTCTGTATATTTAATTTTCAATTTAAATTAAATAAGATAAAATAATCTAGGGAAAAAACAAATTTTGTTGATTATAATGATAATTATTGTTTGAATTAAGTATGAATAGATTTTTCCAAATTTCGTTTATTTAGAATTGTGGTAATCTGGGACATAATAATTAAATGTTTAAATAAAATTTAAGTTGGTTAAGTAAAAATTTGAAATTCAAATTTAAATTTGTAAATAATCAAATGTGGGAACTTAAAATTTATGAAATAAATTTATAGAATTTAATTAAGTTATAATTTGGTTTAAATTTGAATTAAATGAATATTCAAATTGAATTAAAATGGTTAAATGAATATTTTATTAATTAATTAACTGTGAAATTTAACTGTTTTGGCAACTGTCTCGGAATCCGACGAAACCAGTCAAATTGGATCCGGAACGGTGAATTATGGTAGGATTCCAATTTGCGTTACGATCCGGCTTTCCATTTGATCGTACAAGAGAAAATGTGAAAGAGAGCATGTAAATGGGTAATTGGGTGTTTTAACATTTTGGCCTTCTATAATTACATAAATAAAACCCATTCAACACCACATCAGCCCATTCTCACTACACGTATAATTTACTTCGTCTAATTTTATCTTTAATGGCTGAAACAATTCTTACAAACCCTAGCTGAAATAAAAATACAAACTTTAAAACCAAATCTCCTAAAAACCCAACGTATTATATGTCAAAACGAAGAGCTCGACGATACGAAGCTGCTGGTATAATTTGTTTTGACATGCAGTGCTTCGTTTGGCCAGAAATTACGGTCAAACCTTGAAAACCCTGGAACCCATGAAATCAAATTAGGGGTTTTTGATTTAGAGGTCAATTGAAGAATCGGCGACCTGGGTATTGAAGAGATCGACGACTGGAGCGGATTAGAGGTGGTCGGAGGGTCTATCATTAAGTAGATCGTCGGGAATTCGGAGTTCAGGTTTCATTTTGGGCTCTGTTTGGCAGCATTGTACACCGTCGTGCGTCGACGGGAGATGGTGGCTCGGGTGAGGGTAGGTGCGACTTTCGATGGATTTGCCATCACCGGTGGTCTGAGGGTTTCCGATGGACGGAGCAGGGAGCAATCAACGGTCAATGGGAGGCGTTTTTCCGGTCTTTGTGTGTTACTGTTCATGCGAGAAGGAGGAAGGAGCGGGATTCTTTGGAATGGAGGCTGACGTGTAAATCTCGAATAGGGTGAGGAAATTATTTTATTTATTTTTATATATTTTAAAATCCAGATAATAAAGCGCTTATAACATTCTCGTTTTAACTCGAATTTGGACACGGTTGGGTGCATTGGAATCATGGCGAGACTGCGGACGTGCTAGCGCTGGTTTGGTTGCGTTTGGAGACTATCAAATTTTGGGCTTCTTTTGAACGTCAAATCCACTAAGGACCAAAAGGTGAGTGATTTTCCCACTCACGAATAACTAAGTTATTCCCATATTTATTAAATTAAATTGTGAAATAAATTTTGGTTGCATGGTTGTATATGATTGATGACTGTTGCTTAAAAACAGATATGCAAGTATATTAATCTGCTAATTTAGGTTGATAACTAGTTATGGTAGTTAGTTAAATTCTAGTTAGAAATACCAACACTTGTTAATCAGTGAAGTGATTAAATATTTACCATGAAGAAAAATGGTTGTGATGGATTCATTGGTTGATTTGATTTCTGAATTTGAGTTACTTGAAATGTTCCCTTATTCAGTATATGGATGTTGTATGCTCATTTGTCGATGAATCTCATTTTCCACCCTTGATATTACGGGCATCGAATAAACCCGGGATTTATCGATTTAAATAAACTAAGAACACAGATAGAAATGATAAATCATTGTGACCCTGATTTGGATTGAAATGATAGATCCATCCCTGAATATCAAGAAATTAAATTTAAAATCACGTGGACATAGGATAGAAAATTATATATGGACATCGTTTGGTTAAATGATTGTTAATATTTGAAATTCTATTTGATGGAAAATTCATTTAAAGGAAATGTGTCGATTTCGATAAATTTTATTCTTCCTTTAAAGATCTGAATCTTGAATGTTATTTGAAATAGTTAAGGAAATTTTCCCAAAGTGAATTTGAAGTTTAAAGATTCAAAATTAATATGATTTGGGATTTTTCAGGGATTGGGTAGACTCGAATTTAATAAACTCTTATTGAATTTAATATTGGAATAAATATAATCGAGGATACTTGGAGTGTTTTAAACTTAATACGAGTATGGTTTTGAATCCTTGAATTTGAAAATGGGTTTGGGACAAGTCATTGGGCTAGGCAAACTCCATTGAGACTAGAGTTTAGATTCAAGTATTGAAGTTCAGAGGAAAGGAACGATTTTTAATTAGAATTTTACTATATATATACATATTTACACTGTTGATTTCAAATAACTATTCCTTTCCTAAAAAGAACTATTTATTAAAACTTTTTACCTATAACTATTTTGTTGTAACTAAATTTTCCTTGTATTTTATTATTTAAACTATATAATAAACTTTTAATTATGTATATATAAAAAGTTTTAAAATTTATCTTATCCTATTCTAACCATTTTATTCTATATATATATATATATTATTTTATATAAAGGATTTCTTTCATAATCATCTGTTTTCATAATTATATTTAATAAAGTGTAAATATCTTCCGAATGGAAAGTGTTTGGATCTAAACCGTTTCAAATGGAGTTGAGATAAATTTTATTCTATTTGAATATAAATCGATTCCTAAGCCGATTTTTGACATGGAAATGTGAATTATATGCTACTCGAATATAAATTTATCTCCTATGGGATTGAAAATAAGTTATAGAAGTATATATTCTATTTGAATATGAATGGATTTCAAACATAATCGATTTGGAATAATTTAAAATCTTTGGAATGAAAATATATTCTATTTGAATATAAGTCGATTTGAAATATTATATGTTTATAATATAAGGGTATGGAAATATATTCTAGTTTAGAATATAATCGGTTTGGTATGATTTATGATATTTTGATATGAAATTATATTCTATTTGAATATAAATTTGGTTCGAAACTGAATATGATATTTTGATATGAAAGCGAACCTTTATGAAATATAAAAGAACCAAACGATGTGAAAGATGCAAGCGTTGGTTGTTAAAGAGACTGGAGTCGACAAATGGCATACTCTCTGTCAGTGTCGAGACCACTTTAACAACTGTGAACGTTTTGACGTATCCAGAATGAGATATGATGACTTGGAGGCGATTCTGGATTGATGAAGATGAACGATGATGAAAAAGCCTTGACCTTCGTGTCATAATTGAAATGACTAAAACAGGAGCTATACCGTGACTAATTGAGGTAGCACCTCTGATCGGACGCACTCCTCCGATACTATTTGTATGACTATGATGATGATGATTAGGGCCCTTTTGATTATGGGAGTGTGTTCCGAGGTGGGCGGTAGTGGCTGCTATGTGTTACTACCGTTTAGGGAGTGTAATTGGTAGAATCCTACCCTGGGCATTGCCTCGAGTGCCTTGTCATATTTATCCATATCGAGCCCCATACGATTTTGATTTGGCATTGCTTTCTATGGAGTGTCCTCTAGTAACACCAGTAAGGCGAATTTATGGTACTGTATAGAATGTTGATGTCTGTAAACGGCGTAAGGGAAATATGGTAATCCCGCTTATGCTATTTTTATGATATTTACTTTACTGGATAGACACTATCATAATAGCGTATTATATTATATATGTATTAGTTTAACGGATCCTCAAGAGATGGAAAATCCTGTAACATCTCTTGAGTTACTATACCCATGACACTCAAGTTATTTCGTATTTTTGATTTGACTAATATGAGAATGATTTAGTGCTGATCCGAGTGTTTGTTGTGTTTTCTTTTATGCAATACGCTTGGGTCAACAGAGGTTTGCAGTTAGCGAAGATTTTCTTTCCTTGGAGCACGAAGACGAAGATTGGGCATATATCTACTATATATAATTTTTCCGCTGTACCTTACTTCCGCTGCATTAATGTATATACTAGTATTAGCGTAACTCTGATGATTAGAAGTGTAACTCAAATGTATATATTTAAATGCTTTTGTACTATTATTTGTTATTATATGTTGTCCTTCCGATGTGAGTTTCTGTGATTGTTTTTCTCTTCTTTCTTTCTTTTTCTTCTTTTTCCAATAACTGCCTATATTTGAGATTTGTTTGGGTCGACATGTGTGGTTTATTGTCGATTTTAAACTGTCAAAAATATGCGTCGTTACAGGCTATCACTGTCCGTGGTGGGGAAGACAGGTTGAGTTCTTCTCTGGTGTTGTGGGTAGATTAGTTCGTTTATTTACCCATTCCCATATACTTTATTGTTGATGTTTGTTAGCTATTTTATCGCTCACTAAGACTGTTGTCTAACTCAAGGTTTAATGTTTCTCTCTTATTACCTTGGGTTGTTCACCCGGTTATGGATGGGCAAACTAGGTGGTCGGTGATAGGTGATTGCTTAGTGAGGACAATGTTGTAATTTGGAGGCGAGCAGGAGGTCGGCGTATTATCTTACCTACTATATAGTATTTGGATTTTCCGTTGTTTGTTATTCTTCTCTGAGTGCTGTAGTGAGGAAACTTTGTATAAACACTATTGTTGTAATCCAGGTGTATGGATATTACTTTCTAGTTGTTAAGAAAGTTTAGTGTTTTTCTGCTTCACTATTATTACCTGTTGTATATGTTCTACTATATTTTATTCTTGTACTGTGAGTTTTACGATAGGTACCGTTTGTGTTATCCTACCTTTATGATCGTCCATAGCTGCCTAACACACCCTTTAGCGTATTATTCCTCTTATTTAGTGCGGGGGATGTGGGCAGTCATCACATTTAGTATCAAAGCTCCGGTTAACGATTTTAGCCAAAGTTCGAAGACGTAATTATGTATAAGAGACGTATTTGTAGATTTCAGTTGGATGTATACTACATAGTATATATCGTATAATAGCGTTTGTACTTCTTTAGCAGCTTTTTCTTGCAAGTGGCTAATCATTCTAATTTGCAGATTTAGAATGAGTCGACGTGCTTCAAGACATACTACTAGAAAGGGAGTTATGCCTGGAGGGGGAAATGGAGGTATGCCAGATTACCCGCTCTAGTGATGGAAGAAATCATGCGAAGGGTACCCGCTCCAGTGGCAGCGACGGTAGATGTAGGTGTGCGAGTTCCTAGGTTTGTGTATTTTGCAAAGTTATGCAATGGTTATACATCTTTGGGAGGGAAACCATTCAAAGGAACTAAGCCAGCTGAAGAGGTTCAAAGGTGGAGGATTCTTGTGTTCGTATTTTTGGAGACTTAGGGTTGGATGATGCAACAAAGAGAAAGCTTGTGTCAAGGCAGTTGCAAAGCAAGGCCATGGAGTGGTGGAATTCTGTTACACTTGAGACTGCATAGGAAGAGATTTCATGGGAGCAGTTCCAAGTTAAATTCGAGATGAAGTTTATCTCCACTACTCAGAAATCTGCTTTGTTCAAGAAATTCATAGAGATGAAACAGAATGGTTGTTCTGTGCTTGATTATGTTTTTGATTTCGAGGCCTTGTCCAGATATGTCCGTTCATACATTGATACACCCTATCAGAAGAACGAGAAGTTCGTTATGGGTCTGGATACCTATATTGGAAAGTCGTTGGTGGATCATCTTGAGGATCCATTTGAGAAGATTGTGGAAAAAGCTATTTACCATGAGAGCTTGTTTCCTAAGGAAGCAAATGATGTCGCTGCAACCAAGGAAGTTCAGAATCCACAGCAAGGTGGTAATAATAAGAAGAGGAAGCAACAATAGCAGGGAGGAAAGGATGGCCAGAAGAAGCCTAAGAGTGAGCTGGTTAGCTTTAACTGCCAACAGAAGGGTCATTACTCAAATGAGTACAAGAATCCCAAGTTGAGAAGAAGTGCTTCAAGTGTGGAAATCTTGAACATGAGAAGAATGACTGTCCAGAATCAGTTAAGGGAATGCAGCTTGTGAAGGCATATGCTTTGGAAGCTATACCATCTTCTTCGAGAGCTCCTACTGTAGAGGAGAAGGGAAAGGGTGTTATCATAGAAGGTACTAGTTCAGTTAATGGTGTTTCATTTCATGTGTTGTTCGATACTGGAGCATCGCATTTTTCATTTGTAATGAACTAGTGTGCCACTTGGGTTTGGAACCCGAAATTTGTGATAGACCATTGATCGTGACTAATCCAATTAGGGGTTCGTCCAGTTTGTGCATGCTTTGTCGTGGTCTAGTGTTGTCGAGTCATGGTTGCTCTTTTATGTGTGATTGCTTTGTGTTGAACTTCACTGGGTTTGGGATCATCTTGGGCATGGATTGGCTCAAGAGGTATGCGGCAAGATTGAACTGCGAGAAGCTATAGGTGAGAGTCAGGGATGTGGAAGGGTGAAAGGTGTTGATTAGATGTAAGCCTGAAGACGGGGTCTTCGTAAGCTATCTATATTCGCTTGTTATTCCACAGGAATATTTGTCATCGGTGCAGATCGCGAATGAGTTTGAGGATGTCTTTGACGAGGTTAAAGGGTTGTCACCGCACTGTGAGATCGAGTTTAGAATCTATTTGGTCGAGGGTGCTAGACCAATCGTTATGCCTCCTAGGCGGATGCCACCTAAGGAACATCGAGAGTTAGAGGTGCAATTTTGTGACCTTTTGGGAAAAGGATTCATTTGGAGGAGTGTTTCCGAGTGGGGTGCACCAGTTGTGTTTGCCACCAAGGAAGATGGCTCGTTAAGATTGTGTGTGGACTATCGTGAGCTAAACAAGGTGACCAAGAAGAATAACTATCCGTTGCCGATGATTGATGACTTGTTTGATCAGCTTCACGTGGCCAAAGTGCTTTCATAGATGGATTTGGCAACGAGATTTCATTAGTTGAGAGTGGCGAAGGATAGTGTGTCAAAGACTGCTTTAGGACACCATCCGGTTTCCTCGAATGGTTGGCGATGCCATTCGGGTTGACTAACGCGCTAGCATATTTTGTGGATCTTATGAATAGGGTGTCCAAAGATCTGTTGAACAAATTCATGCTTGTGTTCATGGATGATATTCTGTTTTATTATCGGAATGAGGAAGAGCACAAGACGCACTTGATTGTTGGGTTGGAAGTCTTGCGAAATCATTAACTGAGAGCTAAGTATTCGAAGTGTCACTTTTAGAAGAGCGAGTGAGGTTCTTAGGCCATGTCGTTTCTGGATATGGTATAGCGGTTGACCCCGCTAAGGTGGAAGCAATCCAGGATTGGGATCAACCTAAGAATGCGACGAATGTACGGAGTTTCCTTGGATTGGCAGGTTATTACCGACGGTTTATCAAAGATTTCTCCAAGATAGCTGCACTGTTCACAGGATTGACGAAGAAGAACCAAGTGTTCACATAGGATGCAAAGTGTGAGCAAGTGTTCGAAATCCTAAAGGAAAAATTGATGAGTGCTTCAGTGTTGACCATTCCAAGTAGGAATGAAGAGATTGTGGTATATAATGATGCATGTGGCACTGAGCTTGGAGCAATACTGATGCAGAACGATGTGGTTGTGGCCTACGCGAGTCGACAGCTGAAGTGCATGAGAGAAATTACCCAACTTATGATTTGGAGTTGGCAGCGATTGTGTTTCCTCTGAAGATCTCGAGACATTACCTGTTGGGAGTTCGATTCGAGTTGTTCATGGATCACCAGTCGCTGAAGTATCTTTTCTCCCAAAAGGATTTGAATCATCGGCCGTAAAGATGGCTGGATTTTCTAGCATCATATAATTTTGATATAGCCTGTACTCCTGGTAAAGGTAATGCTGTTGCAGATGCATTGAGTCAAAGACACGCAAGTTTAGGAGTGAATATTTCGGAATGGAGGAGTCTTGAGTATTTGGCAAGGTACGATTTTAGGCCATGATGTGAGTTGGAGCCTGAAATGTTGGCAAGCTTATCGATAAGACTTACTCTTATCGAAAGGATTGGTGAGAGCCAAAAGCGAGATGTGAAGCTTGCCGAGTTTATCCAGAAGCCGGAACCAAAGAATAAAGAGTTCGAAGTCGATCGAGAAGGTTGGCTTCGAAAGCAAGGGAGACTAGTAGTTCCTGATATCGACGGATTCAGAGACAAGATTCTAAGAGAATGTCATCATTCGAAGTTGACGATTCATTCCAGTGGTAATAAGATGTAACGTCCCAGATTTTTGAACATTAAATACAAATATTTAAATCTATTTTAAATATTAATTTAGTGATGTTAATGGATTTTATATCGATTTTATTTATTTAAAATAGAGTTTGAATTTATATATTTATAAATTAGTTAAAACGAGCTCGAAACGACGCGGTAGTTCGTAATATTGAATTTTGAACTTTAATTGAATATACATGATCCAATATAACTCAGATTTCTACGAAACAAGAACCGCTTAAATCTATGTGATTATATTTTTCTAATGAAAGAGAAAATCAAAATTTCATTGTATAAATTGTAAGATATGTCCAATTTAAATTTTGAAATAGTCGCTATGGAATCATTAATAAATTATACGGATTTAATTAATAAATATAAAGGAATTTCTATATATTTGGATACGGTTTTACCTTGAATTTCTAAATATTGAGTTTTGAAGTCTATAATGGCCGAGTTTGAAGCTGAATAAGATTCCATTTAAATATATATTTGATGATATTAATTTATTATCATTAAATTGAATTGCTAGGAATTAATTATAATTTTATCAATATTATATAAGGTTTAAAAATAATTGTTTTTTCAAACGTTCTCCGTTTTTAACGAAACAAGTTTTAGTGGGATGCGTATAATTAATTATTTCTATATTTCCCGTTTGGAGCCCAACGGAATTGTTTTCTCAGTAGACGAAATTTAAAGGTGAACTGATAAATTAAAATAACATCGTTGTGCAAACGGAGTCCGTTTTCAACGAAATTAATTTCGTTGGGATCAGAACGTCAAGACATAGCAGTGTGCTTATTTTCGTTGAGATTGGAATCGGTGTTTTACGTGCTGTGTATTTAACGATGCTATAAATTAGCGGTAGAATTAATAACAATAATAAAAAAAACATTAAATCACTTAAATTAAAAATCGTGCAACCCATTTCCCACAGATAACGCTCGCATGTTACCTAAGGAAGAAAATAGTAACCCTATTCCTGAAATTCTGCCATGATCTCTGCGAACAAGGACGTCTCTGCTGTACATTTACTTTAGGATTAAAATATACATGCTTTCTATATATACCCATCGGCTAATAGCTTTCATCCCAAAACAAAACAACTTCCTGACCTTTCAAAAATCAAATATAAATTCAAAGATTGATCAAATCCTCTCACATTTGATTCGTTGGGTTTCACCCTCTGATTGGTTTTATAAGGGTCGATGCTACTGTTCCTTTTTGAACTAAGGACACCGTGAGGACTTGAGAGTCATGTGAGGTTGGTAAGGCGCCAAAGTCGATGGATCGGGACGGAGGAGGAGCGTAGGCGGAGGCAGGCGTTTGCATGGGTGATGTCGGTTTCGATTCTGCATGGAGGGTGGAGCTCCAGTAGCATGCACATTGGGTCACGACAGGTTGGTGATGGATGCGGTTCATGTAGAAGGAGAGTTTAGTGTTTCGGTGGAGGGTATACCTGGCTGTGGAGAGCGGGATTGTTTCCAGGAAGTCGGTGGTTTATGTGAAAGGGGAGTTCATGCGCTGCGTTCATGTGCATGGTTGAGGGAATATGAGCTTCAGGTGGTTTTCAGATTTTTGTGGGATAGTGTAGGCAAGAGACCAGAAATGGTTCGGCGAAGTTTCTTGTTTTCTGCATGACCTGTAAATAGGGAGAAGTTGTTTTGTTTAGGCTGGGGAAAGAAGAACAATGTAAGCAGATGAGGATCAGCTTTGCAGATGAGCAACAGTAGAAGAACGTATTGATGTAAGGTCGGCTGATGATGTGGTTAATTATTAAGTAAAGATATTCATTTGTGAACAGAATTACATGACGTCAATTTTGTTGGACTAGCGGATGCGATACCTTCGTGTACGAGCTGGATTGAAATCGGTTAAAGCTGCTGGTATTTTCATGAAACTACGCAACATCGTCAGTCGAAAATAAGGTGAGTTAATTCTCACACTTTTCTGAAATTCTATGCAGTGTTAAATTCATATAAAAATATAATCCATCGTGGATGATAATAATTGGATGATTGCATGCCTTGGTTGATTGGTTGGTTAATAACTGTCGACAAATTATATTTGTCATATTGGATTATTTTGATATAAATATTGTTTATATATATTGTTAGCAAATATATTATCTGGGATGCAGGGACGAACAGGTTGGAGGGATCCGACCGGATTCCTCAAATACACTGTATGTTGTTTATATTATTTAAATATGGAATTGTTTACCCCCAAATGATGATATTGAATGTTGAATTGAAATTCAATATTGATGTGATAATCAATAGACGATATTGATTAAGTAGTTGGCAGCAAACGATCTAAAATCCTATTTAAAATGTTAATTCGCCATCAAGAAAATCTACGTATTTAAAGTATAAAATCTATTATGATAACTGAAGTGGAGTTTAAATTATATTATAGAAGTAGTATAATAGGTCGATGTTATAAGTCAACGTGTATATAAGTTATATAACATATGATGTTTTAAATTAGGTTCATAAGTGTAGAAACCAGAGTTAACCGATGGGATATTAATTTAAGATTATTGTTTTTACGTAAAACAGTTAAGTGGTGTTTCTCTAAATTAATTATTTTAATTTAAGAGGGTTGATTAATGGAAATCAGTTAAACGAGTAGCGATGTATAAGTTGGTTAAGTTAACTATTTAATTAGAATCGATAATTTGATTAATCGACTTTCGATTACTCCAATGGAATGGTTTAACGAATATTTGGTTTAATATTCTTTTTATTTAACGAGGGTTAAAAATGATTATTATATTAATAATCATTAATATAGTTAGCTATTGTTAAAGAGATTACTAATCTATTTTGATCACTAATGAAGTAAACTATTTTTATTCTAATAAATGATGGGGTTAACTATTATTTTAATTAATAATAATTAAAATAATTTACTTTCCAAATGGAATGGATCAGAAGTTATAACAAGGTTTAAACTCAGATGATCGTATTAAAATAAGTTTTACATAAGGAACAAGATTGAGGGAACAATTATAAGTTAAAAGGAGTTTTGAAATGTAAGGGAGTGATGTATAACTTAACTCGAGTGAAATATAATTTATTTATACCTTTGAATTAAGGATATAGTGGTTTTTCCGAAGTATACGAAATGGAATGGAATTGGTGAACAATGATGTTTCGAAGTAAAGGAATAAAGTGGAATGGGTGAGCGCGTTTATATAAAGATAGGGTTATAGTTTCCAGCATAGCGAGAGCATTGAGATTTGAAACAAGAATATAAAGATCGTTTTTCAAGAAACGATGGAAGCGTTTTAATAAATAGCTAAGTAAAAAGATCTGAGCTGCCAATATACTTGACCACACTGTTTTGACATTGATAGTTAAAACACCAAACTACTAATGAAATATATTGGAACTTTTTGACGTGTTGTTTCGAGGAGACTGGGATCAGAACTAGACCCAAAACCACTTCGAATCAACATTGCGTACGAACTAACTTGCAGCGATTAAAGATGGATCATTGAAGATCCGTAAAATTTCATAAGCGGAAGCACTACTTATAATCTCTAGGCCGCACCCAAACAAAAAGAGATACACTGTGATTCTGCCATGGTTGGAGTCTATGGATTGCAAGGACTTCTTGTTACTGATTCACGGGGTGATTCCTATACAGGATGTGGTAGGAGAGTGCCTTCGGTTCATCCTATTCCTGGATGACTTGTATGGACGAATGTCTGACATAGTATGCCTAACCAATCATGTACGGTGGATCTCTAACAGGTATTATGTCTGGTGGCAGTGGAATTTATTTCTCTTAGCTTTTATACCCGTAATATTTTTAGGAAATCGATTAGTGATTTGACGGGTTTGACGATGTGACATTCAAAGTAAATGATGTTGTGCTGTTCTAGAAGATAAACGTAGCCTCAAGACTCACAACCGGGAAACGACAAAAATCGGGTAGGCAACATGGCTAGGTGAGTCATTCCCAAGCAGGGTGTATTATCACCAATCTAGAGAAATTCCTTATTTGTTCTTCTTTTCGATTCTGTATCTCCGCGGATGAACGGTAGTCCCTTAAAACCGTTGGGTGGTAATATATTCGCTGCACTCAAGCTAAATGAGTGGGCGGTCATGTGTGGTCGGGTTGCAAGACGTTCTTGTTGAACCCCAGTGTATACCCTCTAGAGTACACTGATCGGAAGGTGATCCCATACCTTGTATGTTGGAATCCATTCTGCAATAAGAGACCCGCGGTTTATGATTTTATAATAAATATGTAGAGCGTGAGATGCAAGCGTTCTACTAGATGATTATTTATTTGTGGTTTGGTAGACACTATTATAATATCACTGGATTTTGATATATCAAAAATGTTTTGGGTTATAGTAAGGTAAAAACCGTCCGTGTTTATGTGTGGGCTGGTCGTACTATTATCCTTTCTTTCCAAATGGTTTCCAAAGTTAAACCAGTTGGTTGTTGTGAATTTACCGCTGAAAGTATTCCAGACTGATCCGGGTGAATTTTTCTTTGGTTCAAATGTGCTTGGGTCAGACTGAGTATATTTCCAGGTTAGGTTTCACTGGAGTCCCAGGAGCTGGAAGCAGGAGGCTTCACCATTAGTTATTTAGAGTTTATTTCCGTTGTGACTGATATATGATGTACTCTGCTGATTGGTATGTATATACAGTTTATTTTCATAAAGAGATTTAATATATTATATTTATTTGTTCTGCTTTGAGATTCTGATGTTCTTCTTCTTTTCTTCTATTCTAATATTTCTTTCTTTCTATTTGTCATCCTCTAATTTCTTTTTATTAAAGATTCGTTATTTCATGCAAATTTGGGTTGGATGTAGGTTGTAATTCGTCAGCTCAAAGGGTACGGATTTACGGGCCTTTACATAAGATGTATCAGGACACGAAGCAAATCTACTACTGGAAGGGGATGAAATGAGATATTGGAAAGTTCATTTCCACGTGCATGAACCGTCAGTTGGTAAAAGATGAACAGAAAAAGACGAGTGGATTGCTTCAGCCATTGGAAGTTTTTACGTGGAAGTGGGAGCAGATATCGATGGATTTTATCGATGGACTACCTAGAACCAGGGCAAGAAACCAAGGGATTTGGGTCATCGTGGATCGCTTGACAAAAAGTGCAAGGTTCATTCCTGTCAAGTTGATTAGGACGGCATCGAAGTTGGATGAACTTTATGTGTAATGGATAGTTCGATTCCATGGTATGCCAAAGAGTATAGCGAGTGATCGAGATCCACTGTTTACGAGTGGATTTTGGAAAAGTTTGCAAGAAGCTTTGGAAACCGAATTGTGTTTAAGTACGACTTATCATCCCCAAATTGATGGTCAAACGAAGAGGATTAACCGAATTTTGGAAGATCTCCTAAGGGCTTGTGTGTTAGACTTCGGAGGTTCAAGGGAAGACCATCTACATCTAGTTGAGTTTGCATATAATAATAGCTACCAGTCTGGCATGGGGATGGCACCATATGAGGCATTGTATGGGAGGTTGTGCAATTCTTCAGCATGTTGGTTAGAAACCGGAGATAAGTTGGTACTTGGGTCTGAAATGATTAGAGAGACCTCAGATTGTATCGAGATTGTTTGGCAACGAATGAAGGCAGCCCAAGATCATCAGAAGAGTTATGCTGATAAGCTTCAAAATGATTTGGAGTTTGACATTGGCAATATGGTTTCCGTGAAGATTTCGCCGTTGAAGCAGGTGGTTCGATTTGGAAACAAAAGAAAGTTAGCTCTAAGGTTCATTGGGCCATTTCCGATAGTCGAGCGAATTGGAAAGTTCGCATATAGATTGGAGTTACCCGAGAAGATGTCGATTGTGCATAATGTGTTCCATGTGTCGTTTCTGCGGAAGTTCGTGCATGATTCGAATGTGGTGGTATCTCCATAGCAGTATGAAGACCTAGAAGTCAAGCCCATAGTCACAAGACCTCGTAAGCCGCTTCATGTTGTAGGGAATGATGTGAAACAGCTTAGGAAGAAGACAGTTAAGCTAGTCAAGGTACAATGGAGTGAGGATGGCGACGATTGTACGTGGGAGACGGGAGAGAGCATGAAGGCGGCCCATCCGTAACTCTTCGTCGGTAAGGCCCATTGGTATCGTGTCACCTTACGTCATTATAGCTTGTACTTTTGTGTTTGTGTTAGAGTACCACATACTAATATTAGGTTATGGAAGCATGGCTTGATGGCTGCTAGTTTGGGTGATATAATTGGATGCTCATGAATGATAGACATGCGAAATTGCTTTGGTTGCTTATGTTTGTCGGGATTTCGAGGGAAAAATTCCTAAAGGGGAAGAATGTAACAGCCCGCATTTTACATATCAGAGGATCGTAAAATATTTTTATTTTATTCCCTGAGGATTAGATCATTCTCACATTTTAATATGTTGCTTATGGGGATGTGATACATGTCTATAATTTTTACCAATTTTTTTTGTGACAATTTTTCCCTTGTCAATTTTGTACAGGGCATAACTTTTGACTTGGATTGAATCAAGTGTTGAAACCTGTGCCATTGGAAAGGAAATGATGTTTCCCTTTCCGTAGAGTGGTCACATAAAAGATTTGGCTCAGTGGTTTGGGGGGAATCGCTGTTTTAAGGTTTAACAGTTGGTTGTTCAGGTTTGGTAAGCCAAAATGGGCTGATTTGAGAAGGCTCATTAGTGGGCTGGTGGAGGCTATAAATAGGGGGTAGGAGGCATCGAGAATAGTTTATTTTTCGTTCCCTCATTTGGAAGAGTTAGAGTTCCTCCATTCCTCCATCTTCTTCACCGTTCCACCAATCAAGCTTACAGAATCAAAGATCTACATCATTTGAAGCTAGATCTACGCAAATCAAAGAGAAAGATCGTCAATTCAAAGAGTTTGGATCAAATTCTTCGCTGTTCGGATCTAGATCTAAGTGTTTTTGGACTATTTTGGAGAATTGGTAAGTGATATGCATCTCTCAGACGGATTCAATCAAGTATATGAGTTTTTAATCTTGTTTTTCATCAAATTCAAGTTGTTTTCCTTAGATCTACATCATGGTAAGTGTATTTTTAGATGAACCACCATAGGATCTAATCTAGCAACTTTAAACCGGTAATTTCTATGTCATTTCATATGTTTATGCATGTTAGTTCCATCATTTTTGGTTTAATTATCGAATTATCATGATTTAGAACATTTCCTATGATTTAATGATGATAATGGTATTGTGATGTTGTAATGATCTGTTGAAGTGTTTATGATTGATTTTGATGCTTGTGATGAGTGGATTTCATCATTGTTGTCGTTTATCGAAGATTTGGTCAAATTTGGAGCTATTTTGGTCAAATCTGGAGTCGTGTCGTTTTCCATGAGCCAAGTCGTTTCTTCCTTTCCAAGGCATAGGAAGTCAACGAGCAGGGAGGCATGTCACGAACAACATGGTGAGTCATGTCGAAACCGACATGGTGAGTCATGTCGCGAACGATATGGTGAGTCATGTTGAAATCAACATGGTGAGTCATGTCAAAACCGACATGGTGAGTCATGTCGCGAGCGACATGGTGAGTCATGTCGCGAGCGACATGGTGTAAATCGACATGGTGAGCCATGTTGAGTCCGAAATGGTGAGCCATGTCAAGTTCGACATGGTGAATCATGTCGAGTTTAGAATGAGGAGTCATTGTATGTTCGACTTGGGAGTCAGGTCATTTCTGGAAAAAAAATTGTGTACGACCCAGATTTGAACAAAATGGCCTGAAAAAAGAAAAAAATTCGGGGGCGACGCCCTCGAACCCATGCCACAGCGCAGTGTGCTCTAAATGTTGTGGTTGGTGGCATGAACACTGTGGTTTCACTACAAAACAGTCCTTTTACAACGGGCAAAAACCGTTGTTATATGCTTTTCACAACGGGCAAAAGCCCGTCCTAATATGCACCGTCGTAATAGGTCCTCACTAAATTACAACGGTCATTGACTATTGTAAAAGACCGTTGTAATAATGTGCTTTGTTACGTGCAACAACTCTATGACAATGGCTACAAACCCGTTGTAATAGCTAATAAATTACAAGCGGCTTCTGCCCGTTGTAATTCATTATATTACAACAGGCATAGCCCATTATAAAAAGTCTGTTTTGATTTTTATTGAAAAAAATCTGATCGTAGTAATATAAAAACATTGCATAAATTAAAATATTGAACTCAAAATTTCTTATTTTAATATTAGTATGTTATTACACTCTTGAACAATACATAGTTTTATTTCTTTCTATTACACAATTACTATACAAAATATGAAAATACTCGTTTGTACAAATATTATTTCACTACATACACTTAGTTACACTCACTCACACCCTCTCATGCTCAATGTCTTCGTCTTCGGTGATTGATCCAAAATGTGCATTAAAAGAACTGGATGAAGAAGAACAAACAAGTTAAAAAATGTGCATTGAGCAGGGCAACGTATATTAAAAACTTGGAATAAAGTTTGTATAAGTGAATGTTCTGAGGAATAAAAACATGAGATACCTGTACTTTAATTAACCTTCTCCAAATTCACCTTTGTTAAATACATAAGTAGCTAATAAATAAGATGCTTCACTCTATTTTAAATCTTTGACGTCTTGCTCTTGATTTTGTCCATATCAGAATAAAATAAAAGCAATAAGATGGTGGGAAGGCAGCCTTTGTCGAGTGTTTGTGGAAATTACAGTGCAGGTTTTGATGCCAAAGTAGCTATTGCAGAGAGTTGGAAAGTATGAGAGATGATAGGTTTATGGCAAATATCCCTGCAAATACAATCTTATGAAACAAGTAAAGAGAAGAATTTACTTTGATAATGCAAGAGATTGGATTTTCAGATTCAAGAAATGCAAGAAAATGGATAAGCTGAACCAAGACACAAGCTGAATTGATTTGTATTTAGAAACTAAGATTAGACTTACTGTAGTTGACATTGTAATAGCTGAAACAAAAGTAATAGGAATGCTACCTGCAATATTTCTTTTCATGTCTGAATAGCTTTTCCTGCAGTTCAAATTTCGCTGCTCGGGTAGGAATTCTACTGATTTGTTGACTACCGAGACTAGCTTGTGAAAAATCAAGAAACAGGTCCTCGAATCCATTTTTCATTGCATGTATAACCCATTGGGAAGCTTCTTTTGCAAATACATTCACTGCATAAAACAATAAAGGGATGCAATACGTTTTAAAACTTGGCTTTCTAATCAGCTCTATAATTGTAGTTTGCTATGCTAAATATGATAATAAGAACAACTAAAATTTCAAGCTTTACCATATAACCAATCTTTGAGACGTAAGTGAAGAGCACAAGCTAGTTCATGTTTCTTGCTCTCCTCCAGTTGAGCGTTTCTCATAACTTGCTGAATTTCACACAAAAGTGAATATTAGAGAATGAAAAGAATATCATAGATAAGAGCGTAGAGTTAAGATGTTTAAAAAAACACATTTTAAAAGGAACTAGTTATTTTCAAGGATTAAACTTACAGTTTATTAACTGATGCCAAGTAACTCAGGTAGAGGAAATGGGTTGTCTTTTGAAGGCTGTGCTGGTTTAGCTCCAAACACCTTCGGAATCTGCATATTAAATAACACGCATGTCTGGTAGTATACAAGCAAAACAAAGCAAAGTATCAAAATAACACAACAGCCTTCAAGCTTTAAATATAAAAGGATTGTAAAAGCATCAGGTGTCCATAAAAGGACATAAATTGAATAATGACATTGTAACGCCATTTTTACTAGCATTCTATGAAGATAATAATTCAAACACAACCGCTTATGTCAAAAGTTTACTGTTGAAACTGCATTGGATAGTTCAATACCATCTCTGTCTAACAATATAACATAGAAGCAAACAAGAGAAATTCTAGTGCAATATCTAGTATTTTGCTATTTTTTATTTTCGCACATGCACAAGGCAACCAGATACTTGGAAATTTTGTTTGGTGATAATAATTACATTTTTCATATCTTAATAAGACATTTAATGACAATGCAAAAAATATTCAACCACACATAAACTAGGCATTGCGGCTTTTATAAAGAAAAAAATGCATATTTAACTAATTATTATCAAACCACATATATTCAACCATACAATGATGTAACGACCTACGGGGTTTCGAGCCCGAATTCAGCTACTTTCCTCACCTCCGCACATTCAAACATCCCCACCTCTATTTCAATTTTCGTTATTTCTTTATTTATTTTTTTAATTTCTTGAAGGCCCAAAGCCCACGGCACAAACCCAAACCCACGTTGGACCTCTTCTTCCCAAAGTACACAATGCAACCTGAAGCTTGGTTTTCCTCCCCACGTCCCTTCTCTTCTGTCCATTTTTTTTTTCTCTTTTTTTCTATTTAAGGCTCAAAGCCTAAATAGTTTCTGCCGATCCCATGCTTGAATCCGCATGCATGCGTGCGTGTTGAGTATCAGCACCCCCTTTGTTCTATTCATGCATTGTTTTTTTTTCTTTTACTGTTTCGAAAATTGCCTTCTCACTTTTTTTATATATATTTCAAAGCCAAGTGGGCCATGCCAAAAATAATGGTCCTCTTTCCTCCTGCTGTCCACGTTGCAATGCAACGTTTGAACCATGCTTCCCAGGATCTCAATATTCTTTTAGCAGTACTACCTTTGTTCCCACTTCTTCCCCATACATCCTATTTCTTCACTAACAGACACATTCACTTCTCCTTCCACCTTAACATCTCCTCCCCTAGTTCCCCTTACTATAGAAAATAATGCTGCTACTCTTCATCTCTATGATATTATAATATATACACATATTTGCAGTACCTTCCTTCCACTTCACGTCCTCCACACTGTCAAGTTGAAACTAAACTCTCCCATTTTTTTTACTTGCGTTTTTTTTCTTTTTCTTTTTTTTTCTGTGCCCAAGGCCCACACCTCCTTACCCTATACATTCCACCTACCGCATGCATCTAACCCCCATGTTTCTACCTTATCATTCAACAACCTGCGCCTCATTCTCCCCCATGCTGCTTCTTCTGTTCCGTGTTTTTTTAATGGACCTAAACCCGCTGTACAAAACCAAAGCCCACTTGAAACCTTCCGACGCGTGCACCCTTCCTATTTACCTTGCATGCTTCCCTCCATGCGTTCACGCAAGCTAGCCCTTCCCCTTTCTCTTCTTGCGTTTTTCCTATAACAACACAAATGCGATATTACCACACCCTTTTTCTCCCCACCTAAACTTATTTTTATTTTTCTCCATATTCTTCGTGCAACCGAAAAAGCTCCAGGCTTCCACTCATCTCCGCAACGTCATCTTCCACCTCCATTCCTTCACCAAAATCTTAGCCCCACGCCTGTGCCATTTCTACTGCTGCATCACCACACCCATATATAACCTAGCATTGCATTGCATTGCACCATATACAGAATAGTAATATGAGACGATATGCTGCACTACGTTAGTAACATGGATGGATACAACACTTTCAGGAATGAGTCTAATAGACTATATCAAGAAACCACTCTCTTAAATTGTTACATAGTGAACATATAATTTTCAGTATTATGCCATCATATTTCATTAACCAAAAAGCTTAACCCAAGCTTAAGAAAAGAAAACAGTTCTCTATGATTGTATTACAAGCTATGTTCATAAATGGCGGTTAGAACATGCATTATGCCGAGTTCACATTGAAATATGCAAACGAAGACCGACAGGAAGCCCAGCAGGTTTAGTGTTCATGAATAGATTATTTAGGCAAGTCGACCTTTTTTTACTTTGAAACGAAAAAAGAATTCTACTAAGATGCATATAATACAAGAATCAGTAAAATGGCTATTGCCCCTAAAGATTCTTTAAGAAGTAGAATGACCAGTAAGGTGTCTCTTTCTAAATGTAACCTAATTGTTTGAGGGATTGATAACTAACTAATTATTGTCAAACTGTATACATGATCTTACTAATATGCGTATTTAACTAGTTATTGTCAAACCACATATATTCAACCATACAATGATCTTACTAATATGCATAGTTAACTAGATCACTGAAACGATTATAATAAGATGATCGATGACCGATAGATCAGTAAGCACATGAGGACATAATGTTTGGCAAAATGTGATTTAATTTCATATGTAAGCATCAATTATACTAACAATCTGAATATATTATCTAATTGAGAGATGTATTAAAGAGTCGATGTATAAATTTATATGATTCTGACTAAATGAATGCACAGCCAACAAGTAAATATTAGAATAGCAAATCAAGACTCAGGATGTGATCCAAACTTAATGAATTTTAGACCAAGCATGAAAGACAAAAAATTGCAAATACTAAACTGAACATTTCTGACCGTAAAGGTTCATCTAGAAAAAGGAATATTGTAAGAAAGAGAAACATACTACCGCACCAGTTAACAATGAATACCTTAACTGTTTTAAATAAACTGAGATTCACTGGTATATGCAGACGTAGCTTGTTCTCCGACAATGAAATCAGGAGCGGGATCGGAAGAAGCTTGTTCTTCGACGATGGAAGTAGGAGCGAGATCGGAGGTCACTTATTCTTCGACGGTGGAAGCAGGGACGGGATCGGAGGTCGCTTGCTCTTTGACGGTGGAAGTAGGGGTGGCGACTGACATGTTTGGAACTAGGGATTAGGGTTTGAGATGTAGATCTTTCAGATCTGTGAATAAGTATAAAGTGGAATGGAGGATTACAGAAACTTAAACGGTGGAGGCAAATGTTTGAGGAACGAGTGAAACTGATGGAGCCCAAAATATTAACGTAACTTTCTAAGGGGGAGGAATTAATTACTTTTCAGAAATGATAATAAATATTCAACGTAACTTTCTAAGGGGAAGGAATTAATTACTTTTCAGAAATGATAATAAATATTCAACGTAATTTTCTAAGGGGAAGGAATTAATTACTTTCCAGAAATGATAATATATATAAAGGGGCCGGCTATTTGAACACAAAATTGAACACAAAGAGAGAGAGACACAAAGCCTCCACCCTTGGATTTGTTTGTCTTTATGTGGAGGATGTAATTCATGAGAGGATCCAATGGTTGAGATTCATTATGTGTAATTTTGTGTCCTCATTTTGTATCTAAATAGATATTGATAATATATAAAAGTAATAACATACAATGTAATACTTATACCATTAAATTTCAAATTTTTTAACATTTCAAGCAGACTTGAGTATCTTATTGAATTACAATATTTGGAACTTCTAAAAATAATGACATGTTAAATATAATTGTCAAATATAATTATTAAATGTTAAATTCTAAGAAATAAACACTACCACTTGATTATAAAAGATTAATAATTAATGGAATTTCTCTTATTTTTCAAATAAATAAATATCATTTATTAATTATTAATTATTAGTCACGCTTAATAGTTATCGCTTTTGAATTATTTAATAGTGATTTTAATTTTCAATTAATTATTTCTATGATTTTCAAAAATTAATAGCTTAGGTAAATGATGTTTGTTTGAGATGCGATTTTTTGCGATTATATTGAAGCGCTCTAAAAAATCGAGTGTTGTATAAATCTATTGGTGGTGATTATTTAAAATGAAAAAACATATTTTGATCCAACCGTCATTGTAGATATTTTTACTTTAACGACATTTAAATAAAAACGTTGTCATGGAAATCCTATTACAATATTTTTTTCTTAAATATCGTGAAAGATCAAGAAATTTTACAATACTTCGGTGGTTTAATGCAGATTCAAAATTGTAAATGGTATTTTTCATGTAGTATAGTAATATTATTAATCATATATTATTAATGTTTATTGTTAATTATAAATTATTGATATTGAGTACTGTGGATATATATTACTTACTAATAACTGGAAAGTAAAATTTAGTTTGTTGGAATACTGATTATATATAATAACTTGTAATTAGAGATTATTTATTAATAATCATTAACTATTATAATTTATAAATGATTAATACAATATTATTAATGATTGATTATTAAATATTAATAAATAATATAATATTATTAATGATTAGTAATTAGTAATATAATAATATATAATTAATGATTAATTATTAAATAATCAAAATCAATTTTCTGGAAATATTGTAATTATTAATTATTGACTGTCAAAAATTAGCATCTATTACAATGGACATTTTGTGACCGTTGTAAAATAGATATCTTTTACAATGGACATTTTGTGATCGTTGTAAAATAGAAATCTATTACAGCGGGCCTAAAAATGACCGTTGTCATAGAACTTATTACAACGAGCATTTTACGCTCATTGTAAAAAGGTTGTTGTACAAGCATCTATTACAATAGTCCAAAAAATGACCGTTGTAATATCAGTCTATTACAACGGGCAGCCGACGACCGTTGTAAAACGGAGGTTGTAATAGATCTGTTTTGTTGTAGTGTTTATTTCATAGCAAATAGACATAACGCTATGAATTGTGTTGAATCATATATCGATGTTATTTGGTATAGTGATGTTATGACTTCGAGGGGAATTCAAGTTGGAATATTCGAAGTGCTGAATGTGTTCGTTGATCGGTGTGGAACAATGAATGAGATGACAACTCAAAGGTCGCGAGTTGGTGGATAATGGTTGCTTGAGAAGGTTGCTTGAGCTATGAAAAGTCGTCGGGTTGGATGACTAAAGATGCGAAGGCCGAGAGGTTATCGTTGTCGTAAGTTCTACCAGGCCCAAAGTAGAGGTACAATGGGGAGACCCAAAAGACCGGAAGGTTGTTGGTCGAGTACCCAGGGCATCGTTGAAAGGCCTAGTCATCAAGGTTGCATAAACATACGTATTGTTGAAAGGAGTATGAAGTTTATGCTAGAACTGGGGTTACCCTTAGCCCTGACATATGGCAAAGTTGGCCATCATACGATTAATGATTGTTTCGAAGCAGGATTGGCGGTGATAGCCAGAGTCAGTCATGGTTGTCTAGTTGTTTGGTTTTTACAGTCTCGTGCAGATTTTCCAACGTCAAAGGAGATGTTCCTTGGGTGTTCGTCTAATATTGGTTTAGGCCCCTGGGGTATGTGCTTAGGGATGTCGAATTCAATTAGGATGGTTTGCGTGAGAAATTTAATCTGGATGTTTTAAGTGTTATCATTGACTGTTCTATTTCCATGAATAGATTGTTACTCCTTTTGTTGAATGGATTGTAAAGGCTATCACTATCCGATGTGGGGAAGGCAGGTTGAGTTCTTCTCTGGTGTTGTTGGTATATTAGTTCATTTATTTACCCATTCTCAAATACCTATTGTTGATGTTTGTTAGTTGTTTTCTCGCTCACTAAGACTGTTGTCTGACTCAAGGTTTTATATTTCCCTCTTATTATATTGGGTTGTTCATCCGGTTGTGGATGGGCAGATTAGGTGGTAGGTGGAAGGTGATAGCTTAGTCAGGACGATGTTGTAATTCGGAGTCGATCAGGAGGCTGCCGTATTATCTTACCTACTATATAGTATTTGGATTTTCCAATGTTTGTTATTCTTCTATGAGCCTTATAGTGAGGCAACTTTGTATAAACACTATTGTTGTAATCCAGGAGTATGGATATTACTTTCTAGTTGTTAAGAAAGTTCAGTGTTTTCTGCTTCACTATTATAACCTGTTGTTTAATTTCTACTATATTCTATCCTTGCGCTGTGAGTTTTACGATAGGTACCATTTCTGTTTTCATACCTTGATGATCGTCCATAGTTGCCTGGCATACCCTTCAGGGCATTATTCCTCTTGTTTAGTGCAGGGGTTGTGGGCAGTCGTCACACATTGGGTGTGCAGCATTAACATGTACAGTCTATTATATCTGGTTAGAATAAAATAAAAGGAAGTTTTCAAGTCATTATATACCAAAGGAGGTGAAATTGAAGATCATTGAAAAGGAAATCGGCTATTTGATCAATGGTAATGTAAGAAAAACTGTTAGATTGGTGTTTAATGAAGAATTCTTGAGGAGATGGGGAGTGGAGTTGACTGATACTATATAATTTTTTGGTTGGCGTACATACTTGATGAGTAAAGTAGCAGGTTATATGTGTCTATTTTACTTTACAGGGTTTGATATGTTTTGATTGTAATTCGCAGACTTACTAGCTGATCTCGATTGTATTGTGAATATATGGATTATATATGAACTCTTTTTCCTTGTTGTCGCACCCATTTAGGTTAGGGGGCAAAATGTTTTGATGAGGCATGTATATGAAGCATACGATAGGTTTTTTCGTAATAAAGTGAACCAATTTTCAAATATATATATATATATATATATACACACACACACGTCTGATGTTTGAAAACAGATAGGTTTACCATGCCTTAAGAAGGTCTTAAGTGGCTGACTCACCTTTTTATCAAATTTGGGTCTTAAGTGGTTAGGACTAGGATCCCCCCGATGGATTATTCCTTGGAGAGGAACCAAAGTCATGGGACCCACTCTTATTAATATAAGGTAGGTTTTTGGGTCCTCCTTCTTTAAAAGTGGTTAGGCATAAAACGGTAACGGAGTATGGTAATTCACGGGTATGTCCACTTCCTCTGAAAGCTTGTAAGGGATAAACTAGGGATAAGTTGGTAATTGAAAGGATATGCGGCCATTGCTTGCTCACCAACCCATCTAAGGGAAGTCTTAAGTGACATAGGTGTCCTACCGGGTAATATCAGTTAAGTAGTAAAGTCCGCAATACTACTTCTCCTATTACAAATGAGAGAATAGACTTAAGAACGTTGACGTACTAGGATGGGGTCTGAAAGGGCTAGGGTCCGCCTCAGTATTATAAGAGATAGTAAGAATCCTCCCTTAATACGGCCATAAGTGACCAAGAATGCCACCTCGTTGGATCTTTACCCTATAAACACTAATGTGCAATTGACTTGGATATCCACCCCATTGGTTAGAAACTTGATGTTTGTTGTGTACTACGTAGACATACCTTGACATATGTAACTTGCTAAAAATATAGGGAGTGGACATTAAGTAACACTATATTTCAGTCATACAGAACTTTGTGTTCTGAAACCCTCTCCTTAACATCCAATAGGTCAGTAGGTGGGGTAAAGCCATGGATGAAGTCATGATTGAAGCCGATGGAGAAGGTGAAGTTATTATGATATTATTAGCAGTTATTACTTTTCGTCTTTTGGAATCTTATGAGATGGAATTATTTGATGTACCTCTTGAATAAATGTAACTGTGACTTTGTATTTCCGAGATTTTGGAATAATGGCGCATCTTATTTGAATATTATATTTTCTCTTCCCATTATGTGAGATTTCCATTCAAAGTATATGTTATTATTATCTGTGCAAATGTAATCTTTACAGGAACCAACGACCTGTTTGGGATGGCTCTAAGTTTCGATGGGCCTTTTCTGGGTCAAATTTTAGGCCCATTCCGAGCGGGTACATTGGTATCAGAGCCTAGGTTACCTGATTATAAGGGAATATATACGTATGAGAGGAGTGTTTGCGATTTGAAAATGATTTTTCAAACTACATATATGTATATATATATATATATATATAATATATATCTACCCCAATAAGCATATGCATTTATCCTATGCACCTTTATCATTTCTTCCTTGCTCAGTTTAAATACTATCTCAGAAGTATCCACTAAGGGATTCTTCCTTTTCTTTTCAGATAGTAGAATGGCTGAAAATCAAAATGAGCAGGGTACCCAGGCAAGGCCCAGATACTTTCCCGAATGGTTCCAGCAGCACCTCCGCATAGTGGAACAGGTCCCTGTCGCTAATCCTGCCCTAGCGGCTCCTGCCGCTGAAGTGGCCTTCGATTTTTTCTGATTTTATAAGACCTTTAAGAATCTTGGAGGGAAAACATTTTCTGGAAAGGAAGGCTTTGCTAGTGCCCAATCTTGGATTTTGGATTGTGAAAGAATCTTTGAGGCTACAACCTGGCCCGACGAAGTAAAAAGAAGGATAGCGGCCTGACATTTGAAGGATGAAGCCCTAGAGTGGTGGAACTTAATATCAATGGAGAATGGAGACCGAATCTTTACATGGGCCAAGTTCAAGACCCGGTTTGAAGCTAAGTTTTTACCCCGGGCTGAAATGACTATTCAGCTAGAGAAGTTCATATACCTCAAGCAAGGTAGCTTGAGCCAGCAAGAATACATATCCAAATTCATTGAATTATGAAAGAATGGGAGAGGGTTCATAGACACTCCCACGAACAAAGCCCTTAGGTTTGTCAAAGGACTGAACTCCCCGTTGAGGGAGACCTTATTAGCCCAAGTAACGTTTAGGGCAACCTTCGAGACTCTATTTGAGACAGCTACCCTCTGTGAGGCCGAAAGTTCCAAAGAAAATAAAGAGGGAGAGAAAGGAGAAGGCTCCAGTAAAAACAAGAAGAAGGAGTGGTGGAAGAACAAGAAAACGAACAATTCAAAAAGGACGCAAAGCTTATACAAGGTGCAGCCGCTAGGGCCATGAGGCCAAGGATTGTAGGACCTCATTAGCAAAGAAGGAGTTCAAAAGAAAATGTTACAACTAACATGAGGAAGGACACATTTCCAAAGACTGCCCAAAGCCCAAAGTTTCCAAGAGTGGACAGAACTATGCGATTGAAGCAACCCTAATTCAAAGCCGGCCCCCGGAAGACCAAGGGCAGCCCGCACTTGAAGGTACCCTAATTCAAAGCCGGCCCCCAGAAGACCAAGGGCAGCCCTCACTTGATGGTATAATCTCTATTTTAGGAAATTCAGCATATACCTTTCATATTGGCCTAGAGAAGGACGCTAGACCCATAGCACTGCCCTTAAGGCATATGGCGCCCAAGGAATGAAGAGAGTTAGATAAACATATCTCAGAATTGTTACAAAAAGGTTTTATTCGTCGAAGTACCTCAAAATGGGGTGACCTATTGTAATTCCCACCAAAGCTGATGGGTCTTCGAGACTTTGTGTGGACTATAGTGAACATAATAAATTGACCAAAAAGAATAGGTGCCCTTTACCAAGAATCGATGACCTTTTTGATCACTTGGGAGAAGCTCGAGTGTTTTTCCAACTAGGCCTTGCTACTGGACAGTTGAGAATTGCGGAGGACAACAAGGACAAAACTGCTTTTAGGACACCATATGGATTGTTCTAATGGGAAGTCATACCCTTAGGATTAACGAATGCACTCGCCTTCTTCGTAGACCTCATGAGTAGAGTGTTTAGGGGAATTCTAAATAAAATAGTAATGGTCTTCGTAGATGACATATGATCCTTATATTTTCAAAAGATCATAAAGAGCATGAGAAACACTTGAGACAAGTGTTAGGGATATTAAGAAAGAACCAACTGAAAGCAAAATTCTCGAAGTGCCATTTCTGGAGGGAAGAAGTTAGATTTTTAGGACATATTGTATTGAGTAAAGGCTTGGCCGTAGACCCCGCGAAGATCAAGGCAATCAAGGAATGGAGGATACCTCGAAATGCTACAGAGGTAAGAAGTTTCCTTTGATTGGTCGGATATTATAGGAAATTCATTAAAGACTTCTCAAAGATTGCTACCCCCATTAACCCAATTGACAAAGTATAATTTAGTGTTCACTTGGAATAATAAAATTGATACAGCCTTTAAGAGATTAAAGGAAGCATTAACTAGCGCACCAGTCCTAATTATACCCGATGGTTCAAAATCATTTACTGTTTACACTGATGCACGTGGGACTGGTTTAGGAGCAATCCTTATGCAAGAAGGAATAGTAGTTGCCTATGCTAGTAGATAACTCAAGGATCCAGAGAAAAGATATCGAGTGCATGACCTTGAGTTAGCCGCAGTAGTGTTCGCCCTTAAGATGTGGAGGCAATATCTTTTAGGGGAGAAGTTTGAACTGTTTACCTACTATAAGTCCCTTAAGTATTTATTTTCTCAATGTGACTTAAACTTGAGACAACAAAGATAGATGGAATATATTGCCTCATTTGACTTTACGATTCAGCATACCCCCGGAAAGGGCAATGTTTTGGCGGATGCATTAAGTATAAAACATGCGACTTTAAATGCATTAATAAAATGGAAACAATTAGAGTTCCTCGCTAATTTTAATTTGCAAACCTCATCAAACACTTCCAATGGTTTTCGTAGGGTTATGATAATTAGACCTACCTTAAGAGAAAGAATCCAAAGCGCACAAGACATTGACGAGGATTTAAGAGGAATAAAGGAGAAAGTGGTAAAGAGAGAAACCTTTCCTTATTTGGTTAGGTATTCGATTGGCAATGATGAGAGTTTACTTTGTGATGGAAGACTTTACGTCCCAAAGGATGAAGGGTTGAGAAGAATTTTTTTAGAGGAATGCAATAGGTCAAGACTGATCATACACCCCGGTGGGGATAAGATGTACAAGGATATGAAGAGAAATCTCCATTGGGAAAGAATGAAGACAGATGTAGCCGAGTTCGTAGCCAAATGCTTGACGTGCCAAAAAGCCAAGGTGGACCAAGGAAAACCAAAGGACTGTTATTACCTTTAGAGATCCCCATGTGGAAGTGGGAGCATATTTCCATGGACTTTATAGATGGACTTCCTAGAAGCCAAAAGGGTAATGAGGCCATTTGGGTTGTGGTAGACCATTTAACCAAAAGTGTCCATTTCATACCATTCAAGAAGATAAGGAATGCAGTCTCGTTAGCCCAATTATACGTCAAAGAGATAGTCAGACTCAATGGTATTCCATCAAGTATTTTGAGTGATAGTGATCCCTTATTCACAGGAGAATTTTGGAGAAGCTTACAAGCAGCTTTGGGGATGACTTTTAACTTAAGAACAACTTATCATCCACAAACTAACAGACAGATAGAGAGAGTAAACAAAATCTTAGAAGACTTGCTTAGAGCTTGTATCATCGACTTTGGAGGAGTTTGGGAGCAACACCTACTTCTTGTAGAGTTCACGTATAATAATAGTTTTCAAGTGACGATTGGTATGACCCATTTCCAAGGGCTATACGGGAGGCCATGCAAATTGCCATCTTGTTGGTGGGAAACTACCGGCAAGGTTATACTCAGACCAGACTTCGTCCGTGAATCCGTAGAAAAGATATCTTTGGTTAGACAAAGAATGAAGGCAGCCCAAGACTGCTAGAAATCGCATGCCAATAAGCATAGGAGGGAACTAGAATTTAATGTTGGAGAGTTGGTATTTGTGAAAGTGTCCCCTCTTAAGAAGACTGTTCGGTTTGGAAAGACTGGAAAGTTGGCTCCCAGGTTTATTGGGCCTCTTAGTGTCATCGAGAAGATAGGGATTTGGCCTATCGAGTGGATCTCCCAGAGCAGCTATTTGGAATCCATTATTTTTTTCATGTATCTCATCTAAGGAAATGCCTTCCTGATTTTGCTATCAGACTCGAGCTTAATGAAATTAGGGACATAGAGAAACTCGAGTTGGAGTCCAGGGTGCCTCGTGCAACTGCAAGAATTATGGAGCATGGAATCAAGAGACTCAGCAATAAAACCATTTGCCTCGTCCGAGTACAATGGGGAAATGACCCCAGCGGAAAGCACATGGGAGACCGAGGATAAGATGAGACAGACTCACCCAGAGCTTTTCACGGGTAAAATTTTGCTCAAATATCTTTTATGGATGCATCGTGATTGCTAGACTGGATGTTAGAAAATGAATGCAACACAATTGCACCGAGCACTCATATAAAAATATATGCGTATTTAGGTTGTTTGCATACATATTGCATCACTTATTACACCCACATTCTAGGGTAGAGCAACTTAGTAAGTCTGTAGTTCATAATCACTGCGAGTCATGGATGCCTATGGATGAATTATAAATAACATGGGTGTGCAACATGGATGTTTCGTATGAGTTGTATTTTTCGCCCCTTAAAAAGATTGTGGGATGAAATTTATTTTAAGGAGGGAAGAATGTAACACCCCATAAAATTCATAAGTATTAATAAATAAATAAAAACAAGCAATTAAATGATATGGTTGGAAAATGAGATTTTGCAGCTTTAGGAATTTGGCTACGAAACTCTTTTATTTGGATTCGTGGAGAAATTTTGAATCGTTTTCATATATAGTATGTTGAAAATGGTTAATGTATGAAGAAGTTATGAACAAAATGAATTTGGACAGTGCATGACGAAAATATATATAACTATGTGAATATTGTATAAATTGTCCAAATAATAATAATAAAATAAAAAGTGAGAAATTCAAATTTTGAATGTTGAGATAAGATCTAGAGGACAATGTATATTGGATATATGGAAAAGATTGAATCAAATTAAGAATGTAATTAATAAAATAAACAGCTCAGCAATGGAGCAAAATTGGGCATTCCAGCTGAAGGGGGGTCGACCGCTCCTCCTTAAGTGGGGTCGACCGCTAGTCCGCTGGAAATCCCAATTCTTCCTACGTGGATTAGGGTTTTCTAAGAGGTTATATTTATATGAAAGTCTCTGATTAAATTTTATTAATCCGACGGCTCATGCTTACGAGCAAGTATAAATAACCCCTCAAACCCCACACTAGAAACCCTAATTATTCTAAACCTCTGCCTCCATGATGCTGAATTCCATAGAAAAATAAAGAGAAAAGGTGAAGATTTCTTCCACTTCTCTACGTCCATTCTATATCTCTTTATTTCAATTTATATAAGTCTAGGAATTTGGAATTTACCATAAAAACATATATATATATATATATATATATATATATACATGTATCTAAATATATGTTTCTTATATGTATATTTTTAGGAGGAGAATCAGAGTTCGCTTGAACGTTAAGAACTGTTTTGCAAATCTTGAAATTCTACCACATCTCAGCCTAATTTGTGAGTGGAATCAAGTTGCCTAAAGGCATATTCATGTTTTTTGTAGTTTGCTATATGAATTGATATGCCTATGAAGATTTGGTTATTCGATAACATGAACATGAAAATCCCCAAACCTTCTATTTTGTAATTACGTATAAAATTGTCATAATGAATTGGGTTTGTGGAATTGTGGTTTTTGTATTGGATTAAAGGTAAATATGAGTGTTATACTATTATTTATATTTTATGCAATTCACCATTATTATCATTTGATTTAGCCTAAAAGGGTTTGGATTTGAATTGTTTCATTGTTGAATTGGGTTTGGATACTAACTTAGGTGTAAACGCGTTCATAAATTGGAATAAGTCAAATGTAAACATTTTTGGGTGTATAACACCATAAAACGGTGAATTGGGTGAAATGTGGATTGTAAACATACATGTGTGAATGTATGAAATACACTACTTTTAATTTAATATTGAAATCATTTCCACATGCCTAAGATGCAAGTTTAAATTTTTATGCATATATGTGTTTCCATCCACTGCTATTTGTTTGTTATCATATTGTTATTATGCCTATGTGTAGCAGTAAAAGTATGGAAAACCCAATTTGCACGCCTTAACTTGGAAAAGATGACAATTGCCACCTCGCTAGAACATTTCCCGTTTATACGAACGTTTACGTTAATTAGGCGCTATTATTATTTTACTTATATAAACGTAATCAGTGTAAATAACGTTGTAATAACGTAATAACTGCGATTAGGTAAGAGTTTGAATTTGAAATGTCCCCTTAACAAATATATATACTTATTTATTTGCTTGTGTGTGCGTATATTTAGAATGGCTTAAATATGTATAAATAAATGACACATAGACATGAGATTAGTTGACATTTGTGGTAGAAGTCTGTCTGGAACTGGCCGGCAAATACAGCAACCACAAGTGGGCCCAACTAATGTGAGATGTCTAGGTTCCATGGGCCATTCATAAACTTAGTTCACTAGACATGAGGTTAAACTGACTTGTAGTAGAAGTCTGCACGGAACCGACGGGCACATCCAGCATTTACAGTTATAGGGTTTAACGTGGGAGGTCTAGTGTGTATATATATAACTACACACATATATATACATAAGTATGATGTGTGAAAACAGATAGGTTTACCATGCCTTAAGAAGGTCTTAAGTGGCTGACTCACCTTTTTATCTAATTTGGGTCTTAAGTGGTTAGGATAAGGATCCCTCTGAAGGTTTATTCCTCAGAGAGGAACCAAAGTCATGGGACCCACCCTTATTAGTATTAAGGTAGGTTTTTGGGTCCTCCTTCTTTAAAAGTGGTTAGGCACAAAACGGTAATGGAGTAGGGTAGTTAATGAGGATGTCCACTTCCACTAGAAGCTTATAAGGGCTTAGCTAGGGATAGGTTGGTAATTGAAAGGATATATGGCCATTGCATGCTCACCAAACCATCTAAGGAAAGTCTTAAGCGACATAAGTGTCCTACCGGGTAATATCAGTTAAGTAGTTGCGTTCACAATACTACTTCTCATATTACAAATGAGAGAATAGACTTAAGAACGTTGACGTACTAGGACGGGGTCTGAAAGGGCTAGGTCCGCCTTAGGGTTATAAGAGACAGTAAGAATCCACCCATATTAGGGCCATAAGTGACCGAGATTGCCTCCTCGTTGGGTCTTTACCCTAAAGAAATTAATAGTCGGTTGACTTGGATATCCACCCCATTTGTTAGAAACTTGATGTTTGTTGTGTGTTGCGTAGACATACCTTGACATATGTAACCTGCTAAAAATATAGGCTATGGACGTTAAGTAAAACTATATTTCAGTCACACAGAACTTTATGTTCTGACCCCCTCTCCTTAACATCCAACAGATCAGTAGGTGGGGTAAAGCTATGGATGAAGTCATGATTGAGACCGATGGAGAAGATGAAGTTATCATGATATTATTAGCAGTTATTACTTTGCTTCTTTTGGAATCTTATGAGATGGAACTATTTGATGTATCTCTTGAATAAATGTAAATGTGACTTTGTATTTCTGAGATTTTGAAATAATGGTACATCTTATTTGAATATTATATTTTCTCTTTCCGCTATGTGAGATTTCCATTCGAAGTATATGCTATTATTATCTGTGCAAATGTAGTCCTTACAATATCCAACGACCCGTTTAGGATGGCTCTAAGTTTCGATGGGCCTTTCCTGGGTCGAAATTTAGGCCCACTCCAGGTGTGTTGTTACAGATTTTGTGGACCTAAATGAATAGGGTTTTTAAAGATTGGTTGAACAAGTTTGTGCTTGATATTCTGGTTTACTCCAAGAACGAGGAAGAACATAAGACATACTTGAGAGTTGTTTTGGAAATCTTGCGAAAGCATCAGCTGAGTGCTAAGTTTTCTAAGTGTCACTTCTAGAAGAGTGAAGTGAGTTATTAGGCTATGTTGTTTCTAGAAATACAATATCAGTTGCCCTCGCTAATGTGGCAGCAATCCAGGACTGGAATAGACCTAAGAATGTGACGTATGTTCGGAGTTTTCTTGGGTTCGCGGGATATTATCGTCGTTTTATAAAGGATTACAAGATAGCTGCGCCATTAATAGGACTCACGAAGAAGAATTAGGTGTTCACATGGGACGCAAAGTGTGAGCAAGCTTTTGGAGTCCTGAAAGAGAGACTGACGAGTGCTTCTATTTTGACGATTCTAAGTGGGAATGAAGAAATGGTGGTATACAACTATGCATGTGGTACTGGACTTAGAGGAGTGCTGATGCGGAAGGATAAGGTTGTGGCCTAAGCGACTCGACAACTGAAGCCGCATGAAAGGAATTGCCCAACTCATGATTTGGAGCTGGTAGCGATAGTGTTTCTCTAAAGATGTAGAGACAGTACCTGTTGGGATTTCGATTCGAGTTGTTTACGGATCACAAGTCATTAAAGTATCTTTCCCCTAAAAGGATTTGAATCTTTGGCAGCAACGATGGTCAGATTTTCTTGCGTCGTATGATTTTGGTATAGCCTATACTCCAGGTAAAGGTAATGCAGTGGCGGATGCGTTGAGTCGAAGACACGCAAGTTTGGGAGCAATGTTTTCGGAATGGAAGCACTTCGAGTACTTGGCAGGATTTGATTTCAGACCACGGTGTGCGTTGGAGCCTGAAATGTTGGCAAGCTTATCGATAAGACCTACTCTCATCGAAAGAATTGGCAAAGGCCAAAAGCGTGATGCAAAGCTTGTCGAGAATATCCAGAAGTTGTAACCAGGGGATAAGGAATTCGAGGTCGATCGAGAAGGTTGGCTTCAAAATCAAGGATGACTGGTTGTTCCTGATATCGACAGATTGAGAGATGAGGTTCTGAGGGAATGCCATCACTCTAAGTTGACGACTCATCCAGGTGCTAATAAGATGTATCGGGACATGAAGCAAGCCTGCTACTGGGGAGGTATGAAAAGGGATGTTGGAAAATTCATTTCCAAGTGCATGAACTGTCAATTGGTGAAAGCTGAACAGAAGAAGCTGAGTGGATTACTTCAGCCATTGGAAATTCCTATGTGGAAGTGGGAGCAAATATCGATCGAATTTATCGATGGACTACCTAGAACTAGGACAGGAAACGAAGGAATTTGGGTCGTCGTGGATCACTTGACTAAAAGTGCAAGGTTTATTCCTATCAAATCGACTAGGATTACATCGAAGTTGGCTGGGATTTATATAAAATGGATACCATGCTATCCCAAAGGGCAAAGTAAGTGAACGAGATCCATTATTCACAAGTGGATTTTGAAACATCTTGCAAGAAGATTTGGGAACTTAGTTGTGTTTGAGTATGGCTTATCATCCCTAAATCGATGGTCAAACCGAGAGGGTTAACCGAATTTTGGAAGATCTCCTAAGGAATTATGTACTGGACTTCGGAGGATCATGCGAATACCAACTACGTTTAGTTGAGTTTGCATATAATAACAGTTACCAGTCGAGCATTGGTATGGCACCATATGAGGCATTGTATGGTAGACCTTGTAATTCTCTAGCCTGTTGGTTAGAAACTGGAGATAAGTTAATACTTGGGCCAGAGTTGATAAGAGAAACATAGAATTGTATTTAGATCGTTCCGCAATGAATGAAGGCATCCCAAGACCGTCAGAAGAGTTATGTAGATAAATGTCGAAAAGATTTGGAGTTTGACGTTGGTGACATGGTTTTCGTTAAGATTTCGCCGTTAAAGCATGTTGTTCGATTCGGAAGTAATGGAAAGTTGGCCTCAAGATTTGTTAGACCATTTTCGATTGTCGAGCGGATTGGAAAGCTCCCATATATATTGGATTTACCTGAGAAAATGTCGAGTGTGCACAATGTTTTCCATGTGACGTTTCTACGGAAGTGTGTGCATGATTCGAATGTGGTGGTATCTCCAGAATAGTATGAAAACATAGAAGTCGAGACCCTAGGTACGAAACCTCATAAGCCGCTTTACGTTGTAGGGAGTTACACGAAACAACTTAGAAGGAAGTTCGTTAAGTTATGCAAGGTGCAATGGAGTGAGGATGATGATGATTGTACGTGGGAGACAGAAGAGAGTATGAAGACGACCCATCTAGAACTCTTCATCGGTATGACCCATTAATGGGTATCACCTTACATCATTATAGCTTGTACTATCGTTGATAGAATTGCGCGTGCTAGGTTAAGGCTATCGATGCATGGCTTGATGGATGCTAGTTTGGATGGTAAGTTGGCTGCACATGGATGATAGGCATGCAGAATTGTTTTGATTGCTTATGTTTGCTTGGGATTTGGAGGCCAAATCTTCTAAAGGGGGCAGATGTAACAGCCTGCATTTTACGTATCGGAGGATCATAAAATATTTTTATTTAATTCCCGGAGGGTTAGATCATTCTCACATTTTAATATATTGGTTATGGGGATGTGAGACATGTCCATAATTTTTACCAATTTTATTTGTGACCATTTAGCCCCTGCCAGTCTTGTACAGGGACTAACTTTTGACAAGGATCGAATCAGGTGCTGAGGTCAGTTTTAATGGAAAGGAAATGGTGTTACCAATTCCGTAGAGTGGTCACATTAAAGATTTGGTTCAGCGATTTGGGAGGAATCGCTGTTTTTGTGTTTCACAATTCCTATTCAGGTGTTTAGAGCCATTAATGGGCTGATTTGAGGAGGCTCATTAGTGGGCTGCTGGGAGGCTATAAATAGGGGGCTAGAGGCATGGAGAATAGTTTTTTTTTTCATTCTCTCATTTGGTTGATCTTGTGATCCTCCTTGCTCAATCAAATACACTTTTCCACTGTTATAATTCAAGATCAACGTAAGAGAATTGAAGATCTACATCATTTGAAGCTAGCTCTACGTCAAGTGATGAGATATCGCGTTAAATCAAGAGGTTTGAAGCATATTCTTCGCTGTCTGGATTGAGAATTTAATGATTCCAAGTTAATTCGAAGAGTTGGTGAGTGATATGCATCTCTCACACGGATTCGATCAAGTATATGGGTTGTTTGATCTTATTTTCATCATTTTAAGTTGTTTTCACCAAGATCTACATCATGGTGAGTATATTTTCATTTGAATCACCATAGGATCTAATCTATCAACTTAAAACCGGTAGTTTCTTATGTAAATTCATAGGTTTACGCAAGTTAGATCCATTGTTTTAGTTTATGCCTTGATTTATCATGGTTTGGTGAATTTAATATGATTAATGATGAATAATTGTCATTTTATTGTTGTTGATGATTTCATAAAGTGTTGATCGTTGAACTAGATGAGTTGGTTGCATCGATATGGTCGTTTGGTGATGATTTGGTCAAGATTGGAGCTATTTTTGATCAGATCTGGAGTCGGGTCGTTTTTCTTAGGTCGGGTCGTTTTTGGATAGGTCGCTAGCTTGTGCTCCAAGAAATGAGAGTCGGATCGTAGGTGATCCAGGGAGTTGGGTTGTTAGTGATCCATAGAGTCGGGTCGTTGATGATTCAAGGAGTTGGGTCGTTAGTGATCCATAGAGTCGGAACGTTGGTGATCCAGGGAGTTGGGTCGTTGGAGATCCATAGAGTCGGATCGTTAGTGATCGAGGGAGTCAGGTCGTTGGGGATTTATAAAGTCGGATTGTTGCTGATTCAGGGAGTTGAGTCGTTGGTGATCTATAGAGTCAGATCGTTAGTGATCCCGGGTCGTTGGTGATCCATAGAGTCGAATCGCTGGTGATACAGGAAGTTGGATTGTCGGTGATCCAAGAGTCAGATCATTGGTGATCCAAGGAATTGGGTCGTTGGTGATCCATAGAGTCGGATCGTTGGTGATCCATGGAGTTGGGTCGTTGGTGATCCATAGAGTTGGGTCATTGGTGATCCAAGGAGTCGATCGTTGGTGATCAATAAAGTTGGGTCGTTGGTGATCCAGGGAGTTGGATCATTGGCGATCCATAAAGTCGGGTCATTGGTGATCTAGGGAGTTGGGTCGTTGGTGATCCATAGAGACGGGTCGTTTGTGACCTGATGAGTTGGACTGAAAAACTGTGAATCGAATATTGACCAAATGATGTATGTTTTTGGCTTGATGGTGGTTCTGGCTTCGAAGTGAATTCAAGTATGAATGTTCAAAGTGTTGTGAAGTGTTTGTTGTAATGCAACAAAGTGAAGACGACTCAAGGTGGTGAGATCATGGATTATGGTTGCTCGAGAAAGGGCTTGAGCTTATGAACTGTCATTGGGTTGGATGGCTAGAGTTATCAAAGGCCGAGGGATTATCGTTGTCATAAGTTCTAGTGGACTCAAAGCAAGGGTATAATACGGATGCCTAAAAGACTAGAAGTGACTGGTGGAGTACCCTGGCAGCTCGACGAGCCTTGATACGTTTGATCATATGGCGTATCGAGTTTGCTAGAGCTGGGGTTTACCAATAGCCCTTGATAGTTGATGGCAAGGTTTTTGGCCAGTCATATGATTAACGATGGTTTCAAAGCAGGATTGGAGATGATAGCCAGAGTCATGAGTGATGTCTTTTTTGCTTGTATCGTCTTATGTAGATTATTCGATGTCGAAGGAGATATCTCTTGGGTGCTTGTCTGATGTTGAATTAGACCTTCGGGGCTTGTGCTTGGGGGATGTCAAAATCGATTAGGATGGTCTACACTTAATAACTGTTGCCATGAATTTATTGTTGTTTTTTAATGCTTGTTTTTTAAGGCTATTATTATCGTATGTGCGGAACGCAAGTTGTGGTTCTTCTCTTGTGTCTGGTATATTGGTTGGTTACTCTACCTGTTCTCATATACTTTATTGATGATGTTAGATAGGTGTTTTATCACTCACTAAAACTGTTGTCTGACTCAAGGTTTTATGTTTCCCTCTTATTACCTTGGACTGTTCATCATGTTGTGGATGGGTAGATTTAGTAGCATGTAACAAGTAGCAGATCTTGGTGGACAATGATGCAGATCGATGACGAGCTGGAGGCTTATGTACCAGTTTCTTACTACTATTTAGTATTTTTGTTTCCGCTGTTTGATTTTTGCTCTGAGTGTTGCGGTGAGGACAATTTTTGCGAACACTTATGTTGTGATCCAAGGATGTGTGGATATTCTTTCTAGTTATTATGAAATTTCAAGTTTCTTCTCAAATGTGCTTCACTATTATTGCATGTTGTATATGTTCTATTATATTTTAGCCTTGTGTTGTGAGTTATATGAAAGGTTTTGCATTGTGTTATCCTACTCTGATGATCGTCCATATCTGCCTGGCACGTCTTTCAGCGTATTATTCCTCTTATTTAGTGCAGGAGTTATGGGCGGTCGTCACATCAGACATGGTGACAATATCAACATATCAAAAGATAATTCCTTACATCAGACATGGTGACATCCCAGTGCAAAAGTTGTTAAAGATATTATTGAAAAGAACAATATTTCTTATGATAATATTGCATTTCCTTACATATGTACTTACTGTCAAATAGGGAATTAACATACATTATCCTTTAGTATATCTACAACTATTTACACCAAACCCTTTGAATTAGTTGTCACTGATTTATGGGGTCCTGCTTCTATATATTCAGACTATGGATATAAATATTATATTTCATTTGTCGATGCTTTAACTAGATATACTTGGATATATTTCATGAAAGCTAAATTTGAAACACATGACACTATTATGAATTTTCTGAAAGTGATTGAAAATCATTTTAGCACCAAAGTCAAAATTATACAGTCTGATGGAGCGTCTGAATATAAAAGTTTGTTCAATTATTTTAAAAATATGGGGATAATACATAGAACATCTAGCCCATATACATCTAAGAAGAATGGAATTGTAGAAAGAAAACATCGACATATAGTTGAGACAGGTTTAACATTATTAGCCCATGCATCTCTACTATTAAAGTTCTGGTCTGAATCTTTAAGCACTGCTGTATATATAATTAACAGAATGCCTACCAAAGTGCTAAAAGATTTTAGTCCTCTAGAAAAGTTATATAATGTTAAACCAGACTATCACGATTTAAAAACATTTAGGTGTCCATGTTATCCATATCTCAGACCCTACAACTCAAATAAACTGAATTTCAGGTCTAAACCCTGTACATTTATTGGATATGCTGCTTGAAAAAAAAAGGGAATAAATGTATAGATGATAGTGGTAGGATATTTATTAGCAGGCATGTTGTATTTAACGAAATAATATTTCCATATAGCAGATCAGATATTAAGACAACAAATAAGTTGTCAATGATAAACTACTATACCTAAAATTTCAAACTACGCTAATTTGCTACTACCTACTGTTAGAGAGGTGGTTGCTGATGATTCTTCAACAAACATCATTGAAGATATTCATTACGACAGTGATGATTGTGAGTCACCTAGCCTCGCCAATCCTCTACCTATAGTGGAAGAAGAAGAAGAAGGAAAAGCTAGCAATAAAAGCTACACCCATGATGATAAGACTGTTGACAACTCAGATAACAATATACCAATAACCAATAGTTGCACAAGCCCATCAAACCAGTCAGCCAACAGACCAACTAGAAATCCAGGGCATCACATGATAACTAGGGCCAAAAGTGGCATATTTAAGCCTAAGGCATATCTGCCACAACTATAAATGATGAGCCATACACATACGAACAAGATGTCAAGTTCAAGCATTGGAGAAATGTAATAAAGGAAAAGTATGATGCACTTATTAAAAATCAAACTTTGGAGCTTGTCAAACTGCCAGTAAATAAAAATCTTAGAGGATGCAAGTGGATTTACAAAGTAAAGAGAAATTCAGATGGATCAATAAGCAGACACAAGGCTAGACTTGTTGTAAAGGGGTATACCCTAGAATATGGATTTGACTACAGTAAGACTTTCTCATCAGTAGTCAAAACAGGAACCATCAGATTAGTCTTTACTATTGCATTGAATAATATATGGAAAATCAAACGTCTAGACATGAATAATGCATTCCTAAATGGAATTGTGCATGAAGAAATATATATGATGCAACCAGAAAGGTATGTGCAGAATGCAAATCATGTTTGCAAACTAAAGAAGGCAATATATGGCTTAAAACAGACCATAAGAGTTTGGTTCGAAAGACTGAAATCAGCGTTATCTTCCATGGGTTATCAATGTACAAAATCTGATAATTCAATGTTTACTATGATAAGCAAATGTTCTTTTTGTATACATCTTAATATATGTTGATGATTTGATTGTGATAGGTAACAATGAAGCTGAAACAAAAGAGCTTACAGATTCCTAAGCAAAGAATTCTCCATTAAGGATCTAGCCGATATTTCATACTTCCTAGGAATAGAAGTTGGGAAAAATCCAACTCAAAGATAATGCTATGTCAAAGAAAATATATAACAGAGTTGCAACACAGAACAAATATACAACAGAGTTGCAACACAGAACAAATATGAATGAAGCAAAGCCTTAACCAACTCCAATGATTTCAAATCAACACTACTCCAAAAACAGAGGGAAGCTATTAATAATATTAAACAATACAGGAGTGTTATGGGTGCATCGCAGTACGCAACCATAACTAGACCTGACATATCGTTCAGTGTTAACAAAGTTTCTGAATTTTTACAGGATCCTAAAGAGGAGCACTGGAAAGCAGTAAAGAGGATCTTAAGATACTTAAAGGGGACTATTAACCTTGGATTACAACTAAAGGATCAAACAATCTAAACAATACTGGATACAATGATTTTGACTGGGCTATAGATCCATATGACAGAAAATCTGTCATTGGTTACTGTATTTTCATTGGAAGTAATCTAATTCCATGGAGTTTCAAAAAGCAATCAATAATATCAAAGTCTAGTGTCGAAGCAATATATAGGAGCATTACAAGTGCTTCAACCAAAATCACATAGTTACAATCAGTGTTAAAAGAGCTAAAGCTACTTAATACATCTACTACTACAATATGGTGTAATAATCAAAGCTAAATTTATATGTTTGCAAAACCAATACAGCATGCTAGAACCAAACATATCAAAATAGACATATATTTCATTTGAGATCTAGTTATAGAAGGAAAGTTGTAAGTCAACTACATACCATATTACCATCAGAAAGCTGATATTCTTACCAAATCCTAGTCAGCAAGGAACTTCATCAAGCTGCAAGATGAATTGAATATCTAGAACATCGAAGCTTCTGGATCTCTAATCTCAACTCAAAAGTAACTCAAACTACCCAGATCTGCATTATCTTTCTCTTTATCATAACTGAAGTCTCAATATAGGCAGCGAACAATTCTGGAGCAATCCAGATATCAATCGAGAAGCTATTAGGCCTAATCAAGCTTCAGGTTTAAGAAAATAGAGAAATGAAACTTGGAAATTTACTTCTTCAGATTTCACCATTGAAGCAAATCTAGGGTTTTGTGACCTAACCCTAGGTTTGAAAGGGGATAATAAGGATTTCTCGAAGTATGTAACATATGTAATAACCACTTAACCTACATATTAGGTTAAGCGGGTTATATTGTGTAATTGTGTATTGGGCTGGACTTGGCCCAATACGAAATTATTCTGCACTATCTATTTATAAATAAGTGCGAATTATGTACAATTCATTCAATCAAGTTCAGTAATAAATTTTCCTTAACTCTTTTTACGTTTCAACATTTTTATCTTCATCAATTCTTTGCTAAATACATTCCCATCAATCAGATATCATAAAATGTTAACAAAAAGAACAAAATAAACATAAAAAATCAAATGCTTATCCACATTTGTTGTTTATTAAGTGGTGTTTATATCATCTTCTGATGTATGTAGGTATCTTCACTTGTGTTTATATTGTTTGATATATTATTAAAAAATCAGTTTGATCTTGCCATGAGTTTATAGGTATTGTTTCTATAGGTTACTTGGTCTCATTTAGCTGTTAAAGACCTTATTTCTTAGTAATTTTTTAAATGCATCTGGAGTACGAGGATGACTTGCAGCTACATAAACTGTTTTGTTTTTTTTCACTGTTCAAGATTTCGACCGGAGTGACAGAGTTTCACCCATTTCGGTGTGATTCCAGCATTGATCGGACCGGAATCCACTCAAGATCATGTTCCGCCTGCAAATGTGAAAAGCAGAAGAAAAGAAAAAAGTCGGGAATAAAATTCGTTCGGGTATCTAACATAATTGTATAAGAAAAGAAATATAACATGGTCAGAATTGTGTATCTTCTCCGTTTTCTTTTTTTTCTTGTCTTTTTTCTTTCTCTTTTTATCAACGATTTCAAGTAGTGTACATTTTTAAGAACACAAGACGAACCAACACTAGAATATGATAAATTAGAACTAGATCATAAACTATTAGCCAACTATGTAAGATGCATGATATTTTGTGTAAGCACTTCAACAACTTGCAACATAATAACTGAACAAGGTTCGCAGATATCTGAAGTGCTCGTACTTTGAAAAAAGTGATCTTTCCCTTCATATTATTACATCACATATGCTGGTGAGCAAATAAAGCTCTCAATGGCTTAACTAGGATTACCAAATCAATGACTAAAAGTAATGGACATCTCTCAATTTTATTGGAGAGATCATTAAAATTTAAGTTAATGTTTGGTTTAAAGTATATTTTGAGTTTTGAGTTTTCAATTTTAATAACAAAACATAAGAAAAATTAAGGGATGACAATGGAAGTGAAATGGCGATGGAGGGGACCACGTGAAGGAGGAGGGTCGGCGGTATGATATATTATCTCTTTCTAGTGTTAATTACCAAAATAGGGAAAACAAATAAAAGTTGTTTTCTATTTTTTATTTTAACTTTGTTTTCTAAAAGGATCGTTTTTGGCGTTATACACGTATCGTTCACATTTTACTATGGGCAAAAACTAAAAAATAAAAAGCGTAAACCAAACGCTGCCTAAACATTTCAATTTTCACAAAGTAAAATAACGTATAAGGGCACCTGACAGAAGAATCTTTGGAAACAACAAGGAATTTCATATTTCTTTTTGGAAAAAAACTGACCCTGCACAAGCCCATCTCTCCATCATATGCAAAGTCCTTGTTAGCAAGCTTTGAACTGTATTTGATGGAGCGAAGGCATATGTGATAACCCCAAACTCCCATAGAACGAAAGCAAGGATAATCATTGGAATATAACATATTTACAACAATAGCATATCTCAGATAATCAGCATAACACATAAATCATAGCAGCGGAAGTGTCATCAAAATCACAACATCAGAACATCAGAGTGGCACAGTTACATGATACAACTTAGCACATAGAAAGTCTCAGCAAATAGAAAATATGTCTAAATCAACATCAAGTACAACATAGATAATGATGTCTAAATATCTCCAAGTAGAAATAAAAGATAAAAAATGATCTTCGTCTTCCTTCCATAAGCATACTACAATCCAGCATATGTCCAAAATAACCTGAACCTGTCACTTGGCTGCCCGTGTGAAAAAGAGGGCTCCCGAGTTTGCAAAGTGAAACAAACTACGAGTCAGTCACGGGACTGGTATGAGAAATCTTTCCTAATTGATCTAATAATATGGCTAATCACAGGACCACGCCGCTAATGCGGAACGGGTTTACTCCATTGGATTGCCAGTGCATAAATTAAATAAGTTTCTATTCAAAACAACGCAATGCTTTTTAGAAAAATGAAATCATTATAAGACTCAAGTACCATCACACAATGCAACGGAAACCGGAGGATAGAGTTTTACCTTATAATGATCAAACATGCTAGATACGTATAAAATAATATTTAATATTATTATTAGTGTCTAATCAGTTTTAAAATACTTCAAAGTAAATGTATCAATCCTAGACGGCATAGTACCACATCCTACTATGTCGCCATATATAGGTTTACAATCAAAACTGTAATGTCGTATTGGAAATTGGGTTTCCATCATGAGTCAAGGATAGGGACGATCCCCTTACCGATTCGAGACACTCTAGCAAATGTCTCAGGATCCCCCGTAGTGAACCCTTGGATCCTGGAGGGCCAGTCCACAAATATACCTTAGTGGATGGCCAATTCCTGAACACATGTTTCCTGGTCCTATTGAACCTATCAATTGGTCACTATCAACCAATATATCTAAGGCCTCGTAATCCACCATCCACATAAGTAAAATGTTAGGGCTTGCAAAATCCTGATACCACTTCTAGCTAGAAAGAAACGTGTGCACTCCCTGTGTTCCCTTGTCTGGTTTCTAACTCTTACCGGGGTGTGAGGCCCGCGAAGTAACGCTATACACAAAGCCATGACTAAACAGGCTATGCTTTGATCATCACCACAAGGCTCTTCTTTTCAACAAAAGCCTCGATTATTTGCATCTTGGCATGTCACATTGACAATTCACGCCATGCGATCAATAACTATCAATATATAACCTCTGAGTTCGTGCGTCTCAGAGAAGGGTGTTAAGAAAGAGAATAAATTCTCCGCCACCAAACAGAAATATATTAATAGAGATCAATCAACACAGAATAAATTTCAATGTCAGATACACATCCATTTACAAGTCTGTTCTAGGTCTGAACGAAACCGGAGACACCTTATTCCTCGTCTCGTATGTCCAATACGCAAGAGAGGTGCTCGCTTATCCGGACAATCAACAAGTACGTCCGAACAACTATCACTTTAAATCTTTACTGGGAGCTACCCAATGTCGGGCATCAGTAGTCATCCATTCGATGTGAAGATCGCCGGTCTTCAATCACCGTCTTCAATATCTTCGATTTAAATCGTCGTATAATTATTTGAAATGAGATTGAACTCGGTATTTTCAAATAATTCTCGCATATATATAATTTAAATCATTCTGTATCATTAATGGTATTTTATAACGATTTATCACTATTTTTATTAATATAAAAATAGCTCAATTTAATTTAACGACGCTTCGGTCAATAGGTGGCCCTGACGTTGTTTTTACCAAAATTTGATTTACACATTTCTCGAAATCTGACCGTTGGATTTTAACAAAATTTATATCGTTGAAAAGATCTTCCCAAAACAGTCCTAACGGTTCCTGTTTTGGAAAAATCCGACGGTCGGATCTTTCGGTATAGTCATTTAAAGTTACCATTCGGAAATGCGAACTACCGCGCGCGATTCGTTAGAATTTAATTTATATTTTTATATATATATAATTATATATAAATATAAATCACTTGATGATTTCCCAAACGTGTTTAACATGCCAAATAAAGAATGTTTTATTTTGCATAATCTTTTCTTCATGCTGATAATGTCAAATAAAAATATATTTTACTTGCATTCATTCACTACATGTTTCTAAATAAAATGTAATTCATTTACATGACATTTTTGCTAATGACAAATAAAGAAGATAATTCTTTATTTACATTATTTGTATGCAATTTCTATTTTTAACTTTAACTATTAAAAAGATATATTTTTATTTGTATATAGTTTCAATGTATAACATGACGTCTAAAATTTTTTATTTTAATTTGCATACAAATCCCAATGTATATTTTGACAATAAAAATGTCTCTTTAATTTATGCACAAATTCTAATGTGTATATTGACAATAAAAATATCTCTTTAATTCATACACAAATTCTAATGTATATATTGACAATAAAAATGTCACTTTAATTCATACACAAATTCTAATGTGTATATTGGAAATAAAAATGATTCTTTAATTTATACAAAAATTCTAATGTGTATATTGACAATAAAAATGATTCTTTAATTTATACACAAATTCTAATGTGTATATTGACAATAAAAATGATTCTTTAATTTATACACAAATTCTAATGTATATATTGACAATAAAATGTCATTTTAATTCATACACAAATTCTAATGTGTATATTGACAATAAAAATGATTCTTTAATTTATACACAAGTTCTAATGTGTATATTGACAATAAAAATGTCACTTTAATTCATACACAAATTCTAATGTGTATATTGACAATAAAAATGATTTTTAATTTTCATACAAATTCTAATGTATGTTTTGACAATAAAAATAATTCTTTAATTTACATACAAATTCTATTTCAACAAAATGTATAAAAAGTGATACATTCAGTTTTGTCGACAATTCTATTTCAACAAAATGATTAAAAAGTGATTCATCCATTTTGTTGACAATTCTATTTCAACAAAATGATTAAAATGATATTTTCATTTTTGTTGACAATTCTATTTCAACAAAATGATTCAGTGATAATTTCATTTTGTTAACAATTCTAGTTTAACAAAATGATTAAAAATTGATGATTTGATTTTGTTAACAATTCTAGTTTAACAAAATGATTAAAAAGTGATAATTTTATTTTGTTAACAATTCTAGTTTAACAAAATGATTAAAAAGTGATGATTTCATTTTGTTAACAATTCTAGTTTAACAAAATGAATAAAAATGGTCTTTTCATTTTTTTGACAATTCTAATTCAACAAAATGATAAAATCTAACTTCATATTGTTAACAATTCTAATTTAACAAAATGAATAAAAGAGATATTTCATATTGTTAACAACTCTAATTTAACAAAATGAATAAAGATGATTCATTCATTTGGTTAACCACTCTAATTTAACAAAATGAATAAAAATGATTCATTCATTTTGTTGACAATTCCACTTTCAACAAAAATGATTAATTTTATACTGTCACTTCTAATAAAATAAAATGACAATTTTATTTTGTCACAAATCTATTCAACATAAATGATATTCTTGTTTTGACACTTTATATTTCAACAAAAATATTAATTTTTGTTTTGACAATTTTATTTCAAAAAAAAAATGTTAACTTTTGTTTTAACTATTTTATTTCAACAAAAGTGCCCCTTTTATTTTAACTATTTTGTTTCAACAAAAATGTCCTTTTTATTTTAACTACTTGGTTTTCAGCAAAAATTGATATTTTTGTTTCAACCATTTTGTTACAACAAAAATGTCCTTTTTATTTCAAATATTCTAATTTGAAAAAATTACAATTTTAATTTAATTATTCTATTTTGACAAAAATGGCAATTTTAATCCAATAGTTATATTTTGACAAAAATGATGATTTTAATCCAACTATTCTAATTTGTCAAAAATGACAAATTTAATTCAACAATTCTAATTTGTCAAAAATGACAAATTTTAATTCAACTATTCTAATTGGACAAAAATGACAATTTTAATTCAACAATTCCAATTTGTCAAAAATGTATATTTTGTTTAAATCAATTCTAATAATTTTTGTTTAAATCAATTCTAATTAACAAAAATGTTAATTATTGTTTCAACAATTCTAATTAACAAAAATGATAATTTTTGTTCCCATAATTATATTTTGACAAAAATGATAATTATAACTCAACTATTCTATTTTGACAAAATGACAATTTTAATCCAGTTATTCTAATTTGTCAAAATGACAATTTTAATCCAATTCCTTTTTTTTCAACAAAAATTGGTATTTTTGTTTTCAACAATTTTATTCAACACAAACATCATCAAATCAGTGGATTTACATAACAATATCAATTCTAGATCAAATCACGTATCATACAAATAGAATTTAACAGCGTATGGGTAATACAACATTCATGATTAAGTAATTTTAATTATATATATATATATATATACTAAAAGTAGAATTTCTCATAGTGCTTTTAATTCTGAATAATTCAGATTTGAATTTTTGTCCAAAATCTGATCTGCTCCGAATTCGTTCTAATCAGTCCAGAAATGTAGATCTCAGACTCACGATCGCACCGGTTTTGAAATTGTTCAATTCCGAGTTCGTATGCATTAGTTATGAATTTATTTAGGTAGATAACATTTTAAAATAAATTGATTAAATAATTAAATTAGAAAATACCCTTTCTTCCTCTATCAGTATTAAGGCCGCGCGATTTCCTTTCTGTTCAATTCTAGGTCATCAGTTTTTGTTCAATCCGCGAAGTATGAAGACAATCGGGATATACCACGTCAGAGAGGAAGGGACGGCGCACGCAGTGGGACCCACGGCCGTCGGTGCGATTGAGCCTAGGTGGCGGGGCGGTGCTCGAAACGGAGCGGGTTTGGGTGGCTGGTTCTCCTCGAATACACCAGGTTTTTAATCAACCCCGTATGAAATTGGAGCTTGTGAAATTCTCTACAATAATGTCTAAAGGAGGAGGGAGTTTTATAGTACGGATCAAAAGAAATTAAGGGAGGAAGAGAGAATGATTCTGGCCCTGGAAATGAAAGCGGCGGCGGCTACAGCATTAGGGATTAGGGTTTGATTATGTGTATTTATAATAAAATAATATTTAATTCCTAGTTTTGCAAATAAACCCGTTAATTCTCAGTAGCTCCAAATTCAGCCTAACAAGAGTTGTCCCTAGCAAAATGCACCCATTTCGGATACAATGGGCTAGGTCCCATCAGCCCAATCGATCGTTTTCAGCTTGTTTTCTTTAATTTAAAATGTAATTCATTTATTTATTTAATTCGGTCGTACATTTAAATTCACCGGGGCTACATACGAACTCCAAAAATTCCCGAAAAATAAATCTAGCTATGTTTTGACGATACGGTCCTAACAAAATTGATTTCATCGAATTTGGAGACCGTTTGAAAAATGGCCTTTTTCAAGTCGATTAAATTTAACTGAAATTGGTCAAACGCGTTTTAATTTACTATTCTTACATATTAATTCCAAAAATTATGAAAATTTAAACCTAGCAATAATTTAATATTCCGGATCCAACAAAAGTGGTTTCGTCGAAAACGAAGGTCGTTTATAAAATGACTATTTTTAATAGCTTTAATATTATTTAAAAATGGAATTTTTAAATTCTGGCACATTTTCTAACAAAATTCCTTAAAATAAAAATTTTAAATTGGTTCTGATTTTCCGGTTTGTTACAGCATATAATGGAGAGAAGAGTTTGATCATGGTTGGTTCTCTTGATAGATATGTGTTAAGATCATCATGTCTTTTGGACTGGTTTCTGGTCTCTGTCATGGTGGCAATGTAATATTGATGTAGTGGAATGAAAATTAGAGGTTGGAGTTAATGGATTTTGATCAGGATGTAGAAGGTTGAAGGAAGGGTGATCAACATGAATTTGAACAAAGGAAAAGAAGCGATCAACACCCAGATTCAAAGAAGGGAAAAGGGGTTCAGAATTGTTGAAAAAGAGATCAGGTGAAGGATTGAGAGTGGATCAATGAAAATATGGTGATCAACTCGAGTGAAGAAGAAAATCCAAGAAGAAAACACAACAAAGAAATACTCACTCTGATTCATAATGTAAGAAGTTTTAGAGGTTTGCACAATAATTAAGAAAAAAATAAGATGACACTTTAGTCTATATTTAAATTATTTGTCTTACACATTATTTTATCTTTTCATGTGTTGTCAATTATTACTTCTAATTCTATGCAAAGGTCACTTGCTATTCCTATTCCCATCGATCTTTTCTTACCTTTTCATGCATAAAAATACTCATAAAGTAGCTTTTGGGTTTATGTCATTTATTATGGACTAGAAATAAAGTTAGAATAACAAGCTTAAACATCTTACATTTTGAAATAAAGATAACTTCTTAAAAATATCATACATTATGATTATGAGCCGGCGGGAGTAAGAAATAGCAGAGAAATAAGAACACACAGAATATAGGTTAAGTAGTGATTAATTTTATTATTAATTATTGCATACCAGTTACATACACGTTAAGGTGCTATTTATATATGCTCACCACATTGCCTTTGGCCATTATTTGCAGATTTTCCATTAAACCCTAAAAATAATTTATGAATAGTTGTGCATGTATACAAGGTGCACCTACCTTTAATTACATTTCTATTTGCAATCCTTCGCCGCAAATTGTCAGTACAAGATCATTTAAGCCTGTTAATGTTTCAGATTTGCATTACTTCATCTTCTTACTTTTTTTTTGTTTGATTCTCGTTGTTTTCAAAGGTGTTTGATGAAATGTATGATAGAATGTCATGCCCATTAGCTGTTTGATGAATTGTATTGTGACGACCGCCCACAGCCCCTGCACTAAACAAGAGGAATAATGTGTTGTAAGACGTGCCGGGAAGCTATAGACGATCATCAGAGTAGGTAAGCACAAGCGGAACCTGTCGTAAAACTCACAGCACAAGGATAAAATATAATAGAACATATACAACATGTAATAATAGTGAAATCCAATTGCACAGAAATTTAAAACTCTGATCAGAACAAGTAGATCCATACAACATATGATAATATTTCTGTACAAAAGTCTTCACTACATCCCTCAGAGTATATTATCAAACAACAACGGAAATAGAGATATTAGGTTGTAATAAACTGGTACGCAAGCCGCTTGCTCATCATCACTCAGCTTCCTCGCCTCACTAAGCTCCATTACCTGTAACCTGCTACTCAGTCTACCCATCCACATTGAATGAACAGCCCAAGGTAATAAGAGGGAAACATAAATCCTTGAGTCAGACAACAGTCTTAGTGAGCGATAAAATAGCTAACAAACTTCATCAATAAAGTATGTGAGAATGGGTAGATTTACCAACCACTACCCAACACTAGAGAAGAACCAACATTCATCTTCCCCACATCATGACAGTGATAGCCTTTACAATCCATAACATCAAAGGTAAAAGCAATTCATTCATTGAAACTACAACATCCATTCAGTCATGGAAAACACTCATAACATCCAGATTATATATGTCTCAAGCAGACAACCCTAATCGAGTTTAATATTCCCCAAGTATTCTCCTCAGAGGCCTACACCAATATCAGTCAAGCACTCACGGAACATCTCCATCGACTTTGGATAATCCAAGTGAGATAGCACAACAGAACAACAAATCATCCATGATGACTCTGACTATCACTGCCAATCCTGCTTTGAAACTGTCGTTAATCGTATGACGACCCATCATGACTGCCATACGTCAAGGGCTAATGGCGACCCTAGTTCTAGCACAACTCCATACGCCATCATGACTCGATCGTATGTTTGTCTTCTCAAGACAACTAGGCCCTTCACGACTATCCAAGGTATGAGGCCCTTCATGACTACCCAAAGTACCTTTGCTTTGAGTCTGCTAGAACTTACGACAACGATAACTTATAGCCTTCGCATCTCTAGTCGTCATCACCGGCAACTAATCACAAACTCAAGTCTCACTCGAGTAGCCACTATCCAAAACCCAACACCTTTTGAGTTGTCTGCACATTCGTTGCTCTTCACCGATTAATGAACATATCACATCACTTCGAACATCCCCTTCTGGATTCTCGTCGAATCCACCATCATCGTCGAACCAAACAACATCAGTATGAGGTTCAAAACAATCCATAGCATTCATGCACACAAGATAAGGAAACCAACCATAGCACTTAAGCCATCCACCATAGCATTTAGAAGCGCTGCTGAAAACATGACCGATCAGACCCTTCAGACTGACCCGACCCATACTAGGCCGACCCGACCCAGTCCCTTCCTGACTTCAAACTAGACCGATCCGATCCAATCACCCCCCCCCCCTCCGGAACATGACCGACCTGATCCAGTGGCATAACATAACCGACCCGATCCGATTGCACAACACAGCAGACCGGATCCGGCTACCTCAACATGACCGACCCGTTCCGATCACCCCTTCATTACTTCAACTTCTGAACCGACCCGACCAACTCCACTGACCGACCCGTTTTGACTTGTTCCCCAAGACAAAATCTTAGACCAACCCGACCCGACCCAATTCCTGGACTCTTCCGATTCAACTCCGATTTCGACCAAATCTTCGCCAAACGACGAATCCAACGAAACTAACTCAACCAAATCATTAAACACAATCATAAACATGTCATAATACTTCTAACAACATGAATATGATGATTTCCACTAAAATGATCTAAATTCACCAAAAACCATTAAAATGAACATATGATCAAGATGAGAGATCTAACTTACATAAACATATGAAATGGCAAGGAATTAACGGTTTGAACTTGTTAAATTAGATCATAAGGTGATTCATATGAAAATGGACATATAGTGGTATAGATCCACGGCAAAACACTTACAAGTGATGAAAAACATGCACAAGTACTCGTATAATTCATTGAATCCATGTGAGAGATGTAATCCACTCACCGATTTGCCAAAACAAGCGAAAATGATAGAATTACGAATTCGCAAAGCGAGCAATCCGAACCAGATTCCTCGATCCGATGAATTCGCACTTGAAATGATGTAGATCTAGCCTCCAATGGTATAGATCTTCGATTTCTCCCCTTAGATTAGGATTTTTAATGGTGGAAATGTGTTAGAGGAAGAAGGAGATCAAGGCCTCCAAATGACAGAGTGGAAAACTAAAACCATTTCACATATCCCTTACCCCTTATTTATAGCTTCCACCAACCCACTAATGGGCCTCCTCCAAATCAGCCCATTAGACTCCCAAAACCTGGACAACCAACTGAAAACCTTAAAACAATGATTTCTCCCAAATCGATGAGCCAAATCTTTAATGTAACCACTCTACGAAAAGAAAATCATCAATTTCTTTCCAATGGCATAGGTCTCACCCTCTGATTCGACCTGAGTCAAAAGTTATGCCATATACAAGACTAACATGGACAAAATGGTCATAAACAAAATCGGTAAAATTTTTGGACATGTCTCATATCTCCATAAGCAACATGTTAAAAAATGAGATTGATCCAACCCTCAGGGAATGAAATAAAAATATTTTACGATCTTCTGATACGTAAAATGCGGGCTGTTACATGTATGATGGTGACAATATGTTGGAGAGAAGAGGTTGCAGGTCATATATATATTCCCATAGAAATATATCCATTATTGACTGGATCATACACCCTTGCTGCTTCTTGTATATAAAGTTTTTTTTCTTGGTTCCTTGTTTTGTGATTGTATAAAGTTCAATCAATTTATGTATAAACTATATTTATTAACACATTAATACAAAGAAAAGACCGGAATTTGTATAACTGTAATTATAGCATAAATACTGAAATATCTAAACGGAACCGAAATTTGAAAATTTCTTAGTGACAGGAACCGGAACTGAAAATGGAAATTTGAACCTTGCTTGAAAGCCAGGTTATATTATCATAATAATATCGAAGTAATACCGTAGGGGTGAGCAATATTCAGTTAGAACCGAATTAACTGATCGAACTAGTTTATTTCAATCGGTTCGGTTTATTTTTAAAACTAAATCGGTTTGAATTAGGTTTGTAAAATAATTTTCTTTGATTTTCGGTTTAACCGAATTAGCCGAACTTTTATTGTAATATTTAATTTAATGTTATTATAACACTTTAAATAATTGATTTAGTAATAAAATACAAGGGTATTTTTAAAAATAAGTAAAATTTTATTGTAAACATAAAATTTAGTGAATAAAATCTCTCCAAGCATAAATATAAGTTTGAATTTTAGTGAATTAATCATTTAAATAATTACATCTTCAAGTTTGGTTAAATTAGTTACCGACCGAATTAACCGAAATTATTTTGGTTTGGTTCGATTTGATTTTGAAAATTTTCGGTTTCAATTTGATTTGAATTTTTTTATCTCGAAACCAACCGATCCGACCGAACGTTCACCCTGTAATACCCGGCGACCTTTGGTGATCTTTTAAAATAAATGATAGATGAACTGCAATTAAGTTTTCAGTAAGCTAACTAATAACTATTTATTTTTTTCATATTCTACCGCTGTTAGTTTCTAACGTGCGTTAATCAATGTTCATGAACTTAAAAAGCCAGCACTGCAAACACAGTCTGCAAATAATTATGAACATGTAAAGTAATTATTATGGCATCACTTTTTAACTACCTTGGATAGTGAAAATAACTTGATAGTGAAATAATTACACAGACCTATTTATAGTTGGGATAGTCTGAAACAAGGTTCGAAATTCTGTGTCTACTTCCATTCCGTTCCTTGTTATATTTTAAAATTTCTGTTCCGTTTCGGAAATTTCGGAGTTTCCGTTTTATTTCTGGTTTGTTAATTCCGATAAATTTTCTCTTTGCAAATAATCAAAATATACTTAACATTAACATAAAACTAGCTTCATTTTTTACAAGCATAATTGTAGTAGTTAATTTTCTTATATTAAAAAACAATATATTATATTAAAAATTAGAACTGAATACAGACGTATTATCTTAAAAAATTTCTATAACAGCATTCCCAACAGTGTGGGAAATTGCTCGAAATGGTGAAAATATATGAATCTCGCGCTACAGCAGTTGTGGGAAGAGTGTGTAGAGCATTTGCAAATGGGAGCTACCGCCATTTACAATGTCGAGCGGCGAGAGTTAAACGGTTTTCTGAATACCGTATATGCTGTAAATGGTTTTCATTAAACCGTTTATTATCTATATGGTTTTCTGAAAACCGTTTAGCTTATATACAGTATTCAGAAACCCCTTTTGTGTTTACACGGGTTTCATTAAACTGTAACACTTTGAAGCTCTGTAAATTGTGCTATTGTAAGTTTTTAGTTTGTAGTTTTATGTTTGCTTTAGTTTTCTTTAGTATTTGGTTTTTTCCTTATATATGAAAGCTAATTAATTTTGTTATTTAGTTTTTATTTATAGTTTTAAAATTGTTTTTATAGTAAAGAACTATTTTTTTAATAATTTTGCATATTGATTTATAGTATTATTTAGTTTGATAATTGTAAAATCTTTTATTGCCTTTTTTTAGATTTAAATTTGTTTTCATATCAAAGAAATACCCCAACTCTTTATGGGTTTTTTTTTCTTGTGTTAAAATTATATACATATATCGAATGGTTTTAAAATTTTTGTTTTTTCTTCCTTTTAGTTTTAAAATTTGAAACACACCCAAATATAATATATAAATTTCATAATACTAGGTAATTTTTTGGATAACCTTGATAACCCACAAAATGTTACAACCAACATAGGAATTTAAAATTAGAAAACAACAAGCTTAAAATAGCAACATAGAATTCAACTACATCTCGGAACTACCTTCTTCTTCGTGGTATTGCAGCTGCTGAGCCCTTAAAATACTACGGTTTTTGGCTAAAGCGTACTCCAGAGCTTCTCCAGTAAGGTGAGATACATCTTTTGCTAGATACTCCTACTCCTTTTCTTCCATTAAACATCTTTCACGTTTATTTTTATAATTAGTTCTTTTGTTGAGTGCTCTGGTTCTCTCAGCATCTTGCTGAAGCTGCATCTCCATGATCTTCAACTGTTTATCTTTCTGATTTTAACCTTCCTCTTTTTTTGAGGCTGATGCAATTGAAACATCACTCAACGACGATATTAGCCTATCACTAGACGCTGCCAGGTCATTTGTTTCCTTGTTTCTCAACAATGCTCTCTTGCTTGATTTTATTCCTTCGGGCCTTGTATCAACTCCACCATATAACATTCCCGAATTAGGAGAAAATGGACTACTGTTGTTCCCATCTCCCTCACTAGGCATTGGAGATTCATTTGAATTTCCTAAGGATGAATCTATTGAAAATCTTGAAGCTACATTTCTCACATCAGAACCTTCGGTATCTTCTAGTCTTACAACATCTGTTTCGCCAAGAGTGGCCCAACGTGGTTCCAATTTTAGAATGTCAAGCGCTTCATGAGAAATGAATTCAAGTTTAAAAGTCTCACGATAGCTGGTTTCGTACTTTCAAGTCCCTTAAAGATTGACCACTTCTCGGTCTATCCCCCCTCTGTGCTATTATCCCCTTGTACCCTGTACACATGATATTCAGATTGTACCATGCAGTCTTTGTGCTTTAAAATGTTCTTCTCGTCAGGCATTCAGGATCTTCATTGTATAGCTCATTAAATCGCATGTAGAAAAACTTTCCGCCAGATCGGCCTGCTAGAACGATGGATGCTCTTACCCATGCACTACCTAGCACTTTATAGTCATGTGCTTTCCACATCTTACCAACACCCGTAATTGCTTCCCCACTACTTTGACCTTGCGATTCCTTCGGTTTTTTCTTGTTGTACGCACGCTTTAACTTGTTTTTTTCCTTTGTCGGGTATAGGGGACGACGAAGCCATCTCATAGTTTGTAACCGGGGTAGGAAACATGGGTTGTGAACCAAAGTAGGTGTTGTTTTGAGGAACTTGACTATACATGGTACCATATTTCTGTGTGAGGTTCAATTGTTGGAGATATTGGCTTTGTTGCTGAACTAGAAAAGGAGATGGAATCACTGATGGGTTGTGAACCAAAGTAGGATTGAATTTGTTGGAAGTGAGTAGCAGTTGACAAACAATACCCCATATTTATTGAGGCAAAGGTGGCAATATGTCTTGGCTGGTAAAAGAAGCCAACTTGTCTTCTGCAGTATATAGTCAAATCAAATGTTTGATGTGGCATCCTTTCTGTAATGTTTAGGCACAGAATTTATCGTTTGTTGTGCTTACTTTATTGACAGCTATGACATAATTTATCAGTTAATGTGAGACACTTTATCGGTAGTTGTGACATACTTTATCAGTTTATGTAACATACTTTATCGAGAGCTCCGACATACTTTATTAGTTAGTATGTGTTAATGCAATAAGTGGCAATAACACCCCAAAATGCTTATTAACACTTCAAAATGTAATCAAATACAAAGCAAAGAATGAATAAGGCGGGGAAAAGTAAAGTGCAAGCGATTTAGAGTGGTTAGACCTAAAAATGGCCAATGTCCACTATAGAAGCAACTTTCATTATCATTGCGGAGATTATAAAATGCATGATTCTCTCAACTTTATACATTTAACTCTAATCTCTTTGATCTCTCAAACTTGATATGAAAATCCTCTTCAATTTGTAGAGCTATGAAGATTAATGGGATGAATCTTCCGTAATTTGCATTCGGATGATCTTTGTAGATTCCATGTTGAATGAGATTGAAGACTGAAGCTTGAATGAACTCTAATGAAGGTTAGGATGGCTTATAACAGTCGAGAAAACAAATGACCAACACTTCATGGAGCTTGGAATCGATCTCCCAAAATACAGAAACCATGGGGTACTTATAGGTGGAGCTTGAATGAAGTGGTGACCTGAATAATGTATATGCAGGTTATGGGTCATTCATGCCATAATTATGAAAATGCCGTTATGCCAGATGTATGACGGCTGTCTGACCGATCCTTCCTTGTGCACGACAATGCTTATGAATGACTTGAATGCACGACCGATGTAGATGCTCGACTAGGATTGCGCTCGACCCATTATGGCACTCGACCAGGATGGTGCTCGACCCATACTATTGCACAAACCTTGCTTGTGCTTGATCCATGCTACTGCACGAGCCTTCTTCTGCTCGACCTATATTAGTACTCGATTTTTAGTGGATAAACATTTTCCCCTCGAAGTTTGTAATTTTGATTTGTAAAAATTACAAGCTTCGAAATGAATAAATATAGCACAATTTGATTAATTAAATTTAGTTTTTCATGGGACAGTTGTACTCTTTATAATAAGGTTTGGATGCGTACACCATCTACGATCGGTCGCACATAACATGAATAGGTTGGACTTGCATACGTCGTCATGGGTCAGTCGCACATGAGCATGAGAGACCGAGCCTATACGCACTTCCATAAGTGAAGCAAGCCCATTGGGTCGAGCTAGCCCATCTACCTTCTCTACTTTATACTTGCCTCTTAGCCTTCATATTTTTCCATTCTAACTTCTACATCGAAAAAGCATTCTAATGGCGGTTGCCCTCTTCTGAAAGCTCCTGTATCAAATCCACCCGATCTTGCCCCTTCCCAAATTTGATTTGCGTTGTCGATTATCAAGAATACCAAATTTATCAGTGATTCCTAATTCCGCCGCAAAGCCCTAATAGTTTCGAACCAAATTAAGATAATGCCTCCATATTTGAAGCACCGTGCTCATTTCAGGTGACCATCCCATTTAGTTTCATGTCGATTCAGTTTGGGAAACAATTAGGGACTCGAGTTGAGATGATTTTTTGGGTACGATTTGGATTTAGACTGAATTTTTTGTGGGTATATGGTTTAAAAGAAGCTGGTATGGATTGCATGATGATTTCGTGTTCGTCGTTAGTGAATTTGGGTCTTGAAATCCCTTGTATTGACTCCTAATAAATTGTTCATAGATCTAGGTTTAAATTAGTTCATCCTGTAAGTTGTGACTAAAAATTTGTGTGTCAACACTTTACGCCTTGATGTATAATGACTCTTGCGATTTGTGTGTGTCTAATCATTCTCTGATGCAGTAGTCCTTATGTCAATTCATGCTTCGAGTTGTTTTGATGTTACACCAATATGAGCACTCCAATTTTGAAAATAAAACTGGTATGCTGCTTGAGACTTGACTTCGTCAGGCTTTGAAACACTTATTTGTAATTATCAGTCTCGAATCATTTTTTTTGGATATGGTTTGTATAATGACTTTGGGGTTTTACAGGATTTGTGCATTGAAACTTGATGTCGACACTTTAATTTATGTTTGAAATATTTCTTATTGATCGTCATTTGAGTTTGTGTTTACTGCATTTTTTTTATAGCATAATATACTTATCAAACTAGGCTCCCAGCTTTGCTCATTGCACATTGCTTGTTGAAACAATCATGGTAGTATCCGGATCGTAATTTGACCAACATGTAGATTAGCATTTGTGTAGAAACTCCCATTTGGATTTTGGAAATATTGTGCTCAGTTATGTAAGCTAGATTGTCTAAAAGCTTTCAGACCACAACACTGTTCTGCAATTCCCTAACATGCCTGCTCGACCCATCATGGGTCAATCATGCTCAACCCATGTCTGGTCGCTCATGCTCGACCATGCCTGGGTCGTCATGCACGACCAGGTCTTGGGTTGATCACATTCGACCATCTGGTTTTGATCATGTTCGACCCATATTGGGTCGGCCATGATCGAACCATCTTGGGTCGATCATGCTCGACCCATGTCTGGTCGCTCATGCTCGACCCATGCCTGGGTCGGTCATGCGTGACCAGGGCTTGGGTTGATCACGTTCGACCCCTTAGGTTTGATCATGTTCAACTCATATTGGTCGGTCAAGCTCGACCCATCTAGGGTCGATCATGCTCGACCCATGTTAGGTCGGTCATGCTTGACCTATATTGGCTCGGCATATTCACATTATTTGGAGATTTTTTGGTGTTAAGGCCTTTATTGGTTGTCGAATTTTCTTGCAGTGATGAACCTGTGATTTATTTTCAAACACATTTACTTGTGTAGAAATGGAAACTAGACAACATTTATGCCAAAATCTTGAGGAAACAACTATGTCTAGCGAAGTTGGAACTTATGTTCAGGTTTTCGAGACTACATTGGCTATTGTCCCTGGAGTGCATGTCAGTCAAGGTTTTCCTTAGCCCCGGCCTCTTGCCAATGCACCTTCTGAGAGACATGCAACGACACTTTCTTGTCGTTCATATCAGCTAATGTGTGCACAATTTGATATCTAAGAAGATGAGGCTAAATTCCCAGGGGAGAACGATTTTACTGACCTTCCACATGATGGGTATGTTACGGTTAATCTTCATATGATATTAAGCGGAGCAGTTCCTTCTTTTAACCCTTACTTAGAATCATTCCTTCGGCACTTAGATATTGGCCCATATCAATTGCACCCGAATGGTTATTTCGTTTTAATGGGACTTTATGTGCTCTTTATGAGGGTCAAGCAGCGTGCACCTACATGTCAGGATATTTGTTCTTTGTATGCTTTTAAAAGGAGGAAGAAGGATCGTCCATCAATTATCATTGACGAAAGTCAGAGCTCCAAGATATTACCGATCAAGTAGAAAGTGTTTGAGGGTTTCGAAATCAATATTTCTATGTCCGGTCCCTTGAAAACTTTTACGGTCAATGGATGGAAGGAGGTGAACATATTTGCTTGAAGTCTTTTGTTTCTTTCTCCTTCCGAGTCTTGATTCTCAAATTTTTCTTTATTTTACAGAACTTCCTTCTAATCAAGATGTTGCCACCGATCAAACTCTTCTTGAGTCTTTAAAGTCTGTTAATAAGAATAAAAGGAGCAGAAAATTCTTGCTTACGGAAGGATTCCTTCACCAGTATCACTTGCTTCATCCTTCACGATCTCTTGTGATAGACCCAGCTGATAAGGAAGATACTGCTCGTAAATCCCCTACTAAGAAAGCTTCTTTAAAGAGATGCTCAGACCCTATGGGCAGTAGCAAGACACCTCCTAAGTCCAAACTGACTCCTATTGAAGAAGAGGCGTTCAAACAGCATGAGGGTAAAAGTCTTATGATTTTGTCCGAACAGATTGAGAAAGAAGATACTACCCCGGGTCCTACAAGGGAAACTGAGCAGGTTGAGGAAGATGAAACCACTTCGGACCCGATAAAGGAGACTGGGCAGTCTGGAGAGGCTAGGGTGACTTCTAAGGATAATTTAGATGCTAAGAAGGTTGACGAGAACCCCACTATTCAAGATATTCAACGGGAGAGCTCTATAGACACTTGTAATAATCTGAGTGACCTTAGCTCAACTAAAAATCTTATCCAGAGTGATATTATGACTTCGGATCCGGCAACATCGGTTATGAAAACTGGAACTGAGATGATCACAGCCCAAACTTTTCAATCCAGGAAAACGCTCGCGGAAATAGGGGTTAATTTAGATTCACCACTTAAGATTGGTTCATTACTATTAGCAAATAGTGTACTTGTGCTATGAGTTTGCGACTTATTGCATCAGCTTTTGAATTTACCCTAGTACTTCCCAATCTAAGTATTGGAATTCTTCTTTACCCTTTTTCCCAGGTTCGGAAATGAGTCATTCATTTGCGAAGAGCTTTGAACAGCACACCAAGTATTACAATCCAAAGCATCTCCTGAATTCCCGTCATTCACAACACTCAAAGCATTCTCACCAATCTCAGCATTTTTAGAATTCGCAACCTTCTCATCAGTCTCAGCAAATGCATGATGGTTATGAACTGACTGATGACCAAAGGCGGTGGAGGCATGATGATGCAGATGAACTGGATGCAAAAGAGAAGGAAGCGGAGGAACGCCAAAGAAGGAAAGTGGAAAAGAAGAGAGATAGGGGTGATAAAGGAAAGGATGACTCTCGGAAGCGTAATATGTCGGATAAACTTGCAGCACCAAATATTCAGACTGCTTCCGATCACTTGTCTTTGGCTTCTCCATCTGTCACTCCAACTCCTTATGATATTCAGGCGATCATAAGCAGGCCTCGCTATGTTTCGGGACCGATCAACTTTGAGCTTTTTGAATGATTCAATGGCTGGTGTCTAAGAGGGATGTACTTCAACTTGGACATATATCCCTCTAACAAGCGGGACATTCTTGAAGCAATCTACACAACTGGATACAGCCAAAAGTCAACTTGAGGTTCAGTTAGATGCAGTTAGAAGCCAAGATGAGAAGCAACTGGTCTTATGGTATACTTTTGCACATGAACTTCAGAGACTTAATGGAGTCAACATTGATCGAATTTCCACTTGGAAAATCAAAAATTCGAGCTGGTCACGGTCCTTGAATACCGGGAAAATACCATTGCATCTCTCACTCAAAGAAATACAAAGCTAGTGGGTTTAGAGGCTGAGAATAAGAGGCTCAAATAAGAGTCTGCCGCCGCAAAAAAAAAACATGCTAACAACACAAGTCCAAGAGGTTCAATCTGCCTGACAACTTGTTGAGTCTCACTTAGCAATAGAAAAGAATGCTTCTGCTACTTATCAGCAAGAGAAAGCTAAATCCATCAGGAGAAGATTAATTCAGAAAGTATAGCTCTTTCTGTGGTAAATGCCAGGAATGAACTTATTGAGGAGGATAGAGTTAAAGTTGTGACTACGTTTAAGAAGGCCAAGGTGGACGCTGACACTACTTTATTCAAATTCTATGTCTTTAGCGTCATGAGCCATGGGAGCCTATGTTATTTGGGAGATGACTTTCCACTGACCTTAGCCTTAGTTTGGGAATCCATACTTGAATATGTTGAAGGCGACCATGATGAAGATTACCACCTGGAAACCGTCCTAGATGAAGAGGATCGTGCAGCCCTGGCTGTAGGTAAAATACAATTGATGAAAAAGCGAGGATTGTTAAGTGATGAGGCTGGACCTTCCGGGGGAGAAGCTCAATACATGGTCAATATTGATTCCCCTACTAATCTTGCTAATGTCGAGGCCTCCAGCTCTCAAACTCTGATCAATCCTCCTCTTGATCCTCCTGTTGTTCTCAAAGAGAAATATACAACCGCTGAGGAGCATACTGCCACGATGGATGTTGTTGAGGAGCACAACGGAGATGGGGAAAGTGATGATGACGATAATGTAGACAAATACAAAGTCAAGTACAGAAATCCCAAAGATCCAGGTAATTTTGAGATTGACCAAACTGTGTCATACTTGGATTCTCTTTTTAGTTCTCCTGGATCTCTTGCATTCCATGCTCATTACTCCTTTGCATTAGGCCTAATCTTGTCGCAACTTTCTTCGGATATAGGCAACACGACGACCGAGGCTATACTTTTTGTTTTTTCCTTTGCTTTACTTTCTGTTGTTTCCTTTTATGTACTGCATTTAGACTAATTGTATATGCGAGTGTCGATCCTCGCTTATCACTTTATGCACATTTGTGTCTGAAACTCTTATATTTGACTTGTGCTGTTACTGTGATGAAACTATGTTCTGTTTGCTATACTTAAGCTTTTTGCTTTAGCTTTATCGTAATTTTCTGTTCACATTCCGCACTTGTTTCTTTTCACATTTATACTACAAGTTTTTTGTGTTATAAGTCCTTTGTTGTTGCAGTGCTAAGTGTCATGATGATCTTGTGGTATGTTTTGTGAATACCGGTTTTTCCAGTTGTAACTGTGTTTCCCCCATACCATGAGTCATCACGAGCTGCTTGGAGTCGATATGATTAACTCCGTTGAACTCTTTTGATTTTGACCAATGCACTCGAGACTTCTATTCTGTGGGTCAATGTGTCGAAGTCTCCGAGCTTGCCTTAGCACATTTCAAGAGATTCAACTTTGTTGATCGGTGTTGTACTTGCAACTGCAGAAGCTTTTTTTTGTGCCCTCACTCTGGGAGGTCTTATATTATAAATGTATTCAATCATTTCACTCACTAACCTGGTAGGCTAGGCCCTTCGGAGATCAGATTGAACACCTGCCCTCGGAGAGGTCTTGGGTTTGAGTTTAATACAATGCTCGCCTTGTCCGACCTGATTATTCCAGACTCTGAAAGACTACATTGGGTACCCCCATTTGGAATGGGATTTATGTTTTGTGCCGGTCCTTCCAGCTTGGATTTACTGTTCCTTCCAGTATTTAGCCCATTGTTTGTTTCTCCTTCCGCTGGATAAATCCAACATCATCGAAACTAAACCAGACACCCCCGTTCAACGAGTCCAAACTTAGCTTTCCTTTGACTTGTTAAGCCAGGCCCCGAAGGAACTAGTCTAGAAATCACCAGTGGGCTAGGATTTCTGTATGTGCTGGTTCTTCCAGCTTAAGCCCAGGGTCAGCTTTTCTTCGAAGGAATTACCTTGGACACCCCCGTTCAGCAAGCCTAAGTTTAGCTTTCCTTCGATCGGCTAAGCCAGGCCTCGAAGGAACTAACCTGGACACCGCCTACCGGCTTGAATTTTAGTGTGTGCTAGTCTTTCCAGCTTGAGCTCAACGTGAGCTTTCCCCCGACCTGTTAAGCCAGGCCTCGAAGGAACATCCATGAACACTCCCATCCGGCTAGGAACCCACAGTTTTCTGCACTTCCTACCAAATGGATTTAGCATTGGTGGAGCTAAACCAGATTCCTCCTTCAGGTGAGGTTTTCTTGTTGTATTGCATCATTCCATGGGGAGGACATCAGTCTTTCTACCAGATGCTTTGACTTAGCAAGTTATCGCGGTCAAAGAACCGATGTCCTAGACCTTGCACTTAGGAAGGTACCCCTACAATGGAACTTACAATCTTTTGATTATTAGCTTGGTTTGATCATTTCGCGAGTCTGACGCTAATCTTTCTGTTGGACACTCATCTTGACAAGCGATCACAACTGGAGATTTGGTGTTTCTAATTTCTCGCTTTAGGAAATGCTCTTCCAATGAAACGTGCAGCTTTCCGACTTTTGTGCCCATTTGCTGCACTTTTCACCACTTGACTCTAGATAGCTCTTTCTTTTTTGACTTGCAAGGCGGTGCACTACATCATCTTGTTCACTTCATATGATGCTTTCGGCACTCAACGCTTGAGCTATCCCTATCGGGATGTACTTAGAAGCCTTCCAGGTCTCGTTGGTTGTAATGAGCTAGTATTCCCATATTGCCTACAGTTAGAAAATCAATTTTAGCAATAGTTGTATAAGTATATGATTCAGGCAAGCAAATAGACTTTTCATTCATGACTTTTCTTTCATATGTACATAGCTCAAAAAAAATGCCTGTAGATATTTACATTTTTTTTCAAGTTTTGAACAATGTATCATAAAAAATAGCGGTGGAGATGATCGCTATTCCAAGCTCTAGGAATCTGGAATCCATCTGTCATGGATAACTTGAAGGTGCCATCTCGGAGCTTCTGGATTATAACATAAGGTCCTCCCCAATTCGGCCCAAAGACTCCAGTTCTAGTCATTACTTTCTTCAGCACAAGGTCTCCGATCTTGAAGGTCCTCTGTCTGGCTTTAGAATTGAAATGTCTAGCTACCCTTCTTTGGTGAGCAGCAACCCTGAGATCTGCCTCATCTCTCTTCTCTTCGAGCTGATCGAGGGCCTCAAGCTACAACTTCTCGTTTTCCTCTTGGTTGAAGTGAAACCTTCTATGAGTAGGAACCTCTAGCTCTACAGGAATCGTTACTTCAAAACCAAAAGCCAAGGAAAAGGGGGTCTTCCTAGTCGCAGTTTTATGAGTTGTGAGATACACCCATAGTGCAAGCGGAAGCTCATCCACCCAACCACCTTTAGATTTCTCTAGGCGCCTCTTGGTAGTTCACTTTATGATTTTGTTCAGTGATTCTACCTGCCAGTTTGTCTGCGGGTGAGCCACTGCTGTGAAGCTTTTCTAGATCTTATACTTGGCACAAAAGCCCTCGAATTCTTCGCTTTCTAACTGGGTTCCTCAATGATTATCTTCTGTGGCACACCAAACCGGCAAATGATGCTTTTCAAGACAAAGTTGATAACTTTCTTTGAGGTTATGGTGACCAACAGTTCTGCTTCAGCCCAATTGGTGAAGTAATCAATGACTACAATAGCATATTTAAAGCTGGAAATTTTTGGTGGCGTTGCTCCAATAAGATCGATGTCCCAAAAGGCAAATGGCCATGGATTGACCATCTGGGTTATCACTGTGGATGGCACTCTTGAAATTTTTGCAAATCTCTGACATCTGTCGCACTTTCTAGTGTATGCTGGGCAGTCTCGATTTACATCTGGCCAGAAGTAACCATATCGCAGAATTTCCTTGGCCAATGTCTGACCACCAGTATAACCTCTACATTCACCTTCATGCAACTCCATCATGATTGCTTTTGATTCCTCCTTTGTGACACACCGAAGCAGAGGCATAGAGAATCCTCGCATGTACAGTCTACCATCCTGAATGAGATACATGAGGGCCTTCCACAAGATATTTCTTCGCTTCTTAGAATCTATTGGGAGCACACCACCAAGGAGATATTCTTTGATTAGAGTCATCCATGAATCTGGTTCTTCGGGCATCTCCATGATCCAATCTACACCGATCTGCTTTGTACTAGGGTTGGAAAGGACTTCAACCAGAATTAACCCTAGCAATTGTGTATCCCCTGTGCTTGCGTACTTTGCCAGTGAATCCGCCTTCATGTTCTCCTCTCTAGAAATGGGGGATATGGTGTAAAAGTCGATGTTATCGAGTAGTTCCCATGCCTTGGATAGATAAGCTAGAAGATTTCCTCATTTGGCTTGAAACTCTTTTCGGACTTGACATACCACCAGCTGCGAATCACTGAATATTTGCAAAGTCTTCAACTGTAATTCTTTTACCAGCCTTAATCCAGTAATGAGGGCTTAATATTCGACTTCGTTGTTCATTGATGGGATTTCCAATCTTAGTGCATAGCAAATTGATCTTCTTTCAGGAGTTTCTAGAATTGCTCCTGCCCCAAAACAATAATCGTTTGATGCCCTCATCAACAAAAAGCTTCCATTGAATTAACACTCCGACAGGTTCTTCCTTCTCCTCTCCTCGGTCCATGAACTCTGCAACAAAATCTGCAAGAGTTCCTGTCTGTTGATTGCTCTTCGGGTATGATATGTAATGTCATACTGACTGAGCTCAATATTCCATTTCAACAATCTCCTTGAGGTCTCTGGATGGAACAGAATTTGGTTCAACGAATGATGGGTAAGGACTTTAACTGAGTGTGCCTGAAAGTACGGCTTGAGCTTTTTTGAGGCAATGAGTAGACAATAAGTGATCTTTTCCAGCTTTGGGCAGTTCAACTCTGCCCCGGTCAATCTCTTACTGATACAGTACACTGGCCTCTGAACTTTGGATTCTCCCTTACCAAAGCAGCACTTAGCGCATGAGCAGACACTGCTAGATACTAGATCAAATTTTCCCCGTCATTTAGCTTGGATAGCATTGGAGGTGTTTCCATGTGTTGGATTACATCTTCAAATGCTTTCTGACACTCAGGAGTCCACTGAAAATCTTTCTTTCCTTTTCCCAATGAATCGAAGAAAGGAATACACCTGTTAGTAGCTCTTGATATGAAGCGGTCTAGAGCACCAATCTTTCCATTCAAGCATTGAATCTCCCTCTTGGTTCTCAGAGCTTGCATCTCTCTTAGAGCTGAAATTTGAGATGGGTTAGCTTCTATGCCTTTGGCACTTGAACCCTAAAAATTTCCCTGATCCGACCTAAATGAACACTTCAATGGACTCAACTTCATATCGAACTTGCACAATATATCAAACATCTAGGCCAAATTTTCTAAGTGATCAGTGGTCCTTATGGACTTAACCAGCATATCGTCAACTTATACTTCCATCGTCTTGTCAATTTGAGCTTTGAACATAGCATTAACAAGTCGCTGGTAAGTCGCTCTGGCGTTCTTCAAACCGAATGGTATTACTTTATAGCAATATAAGCCTACATCTGTGATGAAGCTAATATCTTCCTGCTCTGGAGCATACATTATAATCTGATTATAGCCTAATACGCGTCCATAAATGAAAGCAGCTCATTCCCAGATGTAGAATCTAAAAGTTGATCTATTCTGGGAAGAGAGAAGCTATCCTTAGGATAGGCTTTGTTGAGACCTGAGTAATCTATGCAAACTCGCTACTTGCATTCGTCTTCTTTACAAGCACAGGATTGGAGACCCAATTCAGACAAGTAGATTCTATGATGAAGTTATTTTCCATTAGCCTGTCAACTTCTTCTTTCAATGCTCTCGACCTTTTCGGACCTTGGATTCTCCTCTTTTGCTTTACGGATGGAACACGAGGATCAATACTGAGTCTATGGACTGCAACTTCTGGAGATATTCCGCACATGTCCAAGTGGCTCCGCGCGAACACATCCAAATTTGCTTTTAAGAAAGCAATCAATTCACTTTGCAACTTGCAACCCAGCTGAGATCCTATATTCAGCAATCGATCGGGATCTTTAGGATGAACTGCAACTAGAATGGTAATCTTAGCTGGAGTCACTCTTCCTTCCCCTGTACTGGCTTTTCTTGGATCTATCTTTTTCTGTGCTCCGCTATTCTCGCCAGTACATGGGCCCTTCCTTAATTGCTATAAGGCGACATGCGAAGGGGAACCTCCACATTCTTGCCTAAGTCTTTCTTTCTTGCATCATGCAACTCTGTCATGTAGCACTCCCCGGCTATCTCTTGGTCACTCTTGATTACACCTACTTCATTTTCCGTTGGGAACTTCATGGTTAGGCACCATGGAGCAAATGCTATCTTAAAACCTGCCAAAGTCGGCCTACCCAAAAATGCATTGTGTGACGGCCCACCCCGCACTAGTTGACATTTCCAATGAAATGCGCTGCACCAATGTCCAACCAGCACGGGACGGTCGTCAAAGAAAAAGGAATTTGAAGCGATGAACTAACAAAGAACCTATAGTATATCTCACGGCGCATGGAATAAAATATAATAGTAACGTATCTTGACATAAAACAGACAAGACAGTGTATAAGCTGAAAACTAAACCATCATAGCAGCAGAAATCCAAATACAGCTTATGTTCCACATCATCATTATTACAAATTTATAACTGTCTCTAAAGCAAAAGAAAGGAAAGGTACACTACTAATGCCCAAAGTAGTGACCAGCAGCGACACAGAGAGAATATATAGGAATAATATGTGTAAGCCTCCTGCTCATCTCCGGACAGCTACTCGTGCAGAACCAGCTAACCTGTCTCTAGTCTGCCCATTTAAGAGCACCCAGAGTAATAAGTAGAGACATAAAACTATGGGTCAGACAAAATTCTGGTATGAGCGATAAGCAGCAAAACAGAACAATAACAGGTGTACTAAACCATACCTGAACCTGGACCTACAACCAAAGAGTCAGCACAACAAGATGTACAATACTCTAATGTAACACTAACATATGGTGTCAAGATAAAGGGGAAGGGGGTTTGCATGTCATAGTGATGGCAAACAATTAAGCATAGCAACCATCCTTACATCTCTCACTCAGTGCGTAAAGCATATGATATCCACCGCTTTGACCACCCAAATCCTTTGCTATGATCACTTTGCCCCATGGAGTCCTAACGACTCCACTGCACTGATCCATAGCCACTAGTCCTTGCTATGTCCACTCTGCCCCTATGAAGTCATGACGACTTCACTGCAATGGCTCATAGCCATACTACAATCACTCTGCCCCATGGAGTAATGACTACTCCACTGTACTGATCCGTAGCCTAACATTCGCCTCTCGGTAGTGAATCAAAGTTGTAGACGTCGACAACTCCTTAGCACACGTCCCGCAGCAAAGCCCAATCATAAAGTTAACTCATTGGTTCCCATCTGGATCCTGAGTACAAACATCTCAATTGGAATACCTTTTCATCTTGGGTTTTGGTCTCCTCCGGATCGGTTCGGTTCTTCATTTCACTTCACTTCGGATCGTGCTCCCTAAGGTGGTTCGGTTCGTGACCCACATTGCTCACCGGTTCGGTTCGGCGCATCATCGGTTCATGGTCAAGCTCCGGGTCGTGGTCCATATCCCTTGGCGGTTCGGTTCGTGATGGGATCCTCCGGTTTGGTCCTCCTTCCCAAGCACTCCAGGTCGGGTCAAGTTCCTCAAATCCATTCTTGGTACATCGGTTCGTGTCGTGGCTCCATCATCGGTTCGTGGAAGGGGTTCGGGTCGACAGTTCAGCTCGTGAGTCTCCAGTTGGTTCGTGGCATAATCCAAGCCAGGTCACGATACCAAAATCTCAAGTGGTCGGTTCGGTGCAACCAGTCATGAGCGGGTCGGTTCGGTGGGGGAGGGGCGATCCGATCCGGTCCCTGTACAGTTTTCCTGCAACTTTTCCAACGACTGTTTTTACGCCATACGACGGCGTTTTCGACCATTCTAACTATTCTAATCAATCAGAAAGCATACCATACAGTCATAGAAACATGTATAATCATCCAAAAACACCAAAATCACAATTTAACATGTATATAAAGATCAAACATACCCAAAAAGCCATGTTTTCCCCTTAATCATGTTTAAGCATAACTAGTGATAGGATTAACAAAACTTAACCAAATTAACCCAAATTTCTAACATAGGCCTAAAGTAATATTTTGGATTTTCTAAATATTTTTCCAGAATTTAATAATGCTTAATTTTGCTAATTATCACTAATCAGCCCTAATTAGAAGTAATTAGTGAAAACAATTGAAAATCACTCACCTTAGCCACAAATAAAATATCAAATCTGAAAACTCCACTGTTTGGGTCGAATTCTAATGCCTAGCAACAGCTCCAATTCTGATTTGGCGTTGATTAGCCTTGATTTGATGTAGCTTAGCCTAATCCTTGGTTAAACGGTGATTAGAGATGATTCTAGAAAGTGGAGGCCATTGCTAGGGTTGAAAGGATGTTAGTGGCGGCTGAAAAATGACAAAGAAAAGGTTTCCCTAACCCTAATTAGCCCTTATAATGCTCTAATCCTGAAATCCCCCAATGGGCCTAGCTGCTAATTACCTAATTAAGCCCGGTTAAGTTGTTTTTCACCTTCTAGACTTTGTTTCAGCCATATCTCCCAAATGATGAGTCCGTTTAGCTAATGTGACCACTCTACGGAAAGCTAAACCATCATCTGAATCCAATGGAAGTGGTTTCATGTCAAATCTCCTTACTAATAAAAAGTTACGACCGAAACAATATCAGTAGGGGCAAAACGGTCATTAAAAAATCGGCAAAAATAATGTACATGGGAAATGATCCCAATAGTCTTTCCCCAAAGTTACAAGACCATACGACCTCATATGACAATGAAATAAATATTCTATGATCCTTTGATGCGTAGAATGCGGGTCGTTACATCCCCCCCCCCCCCCCCCGCTTAAGAAATTTCGCCGTCGAAATTTCTTAACTAAGAAACAAGCAAAGGATCTCGCATGCCTAACAACCATTCACAACAATCAAGCATACAAAACAAACGAACAAGTCTATCCTGGCATGCAGAAAACTAAATCGCAATTAAAATCTTACCAGGCAAAGAGTTCTGGATACGTCTTCCTACTGCTCTCCTCTGTCACCCAAGTACAGTCATTCTCATTCTCGCCCCCACTGAACCTTGACTAGACTCACCGCTTTCCTTCGAAGTTCCTTCGTATCGTGCTCGACAATACGAATCGGCTTGCGGTTCCCAACCGCCTCGGGTTCTACTTCGATATCATCCAACTGATCAGGTGAAATAGTCATATCGGGGTCGTGCACGAACTTCCTTAACTGGGAAACATGAAATACGTTATGAACTCTCGCCATCTTCTCTGGTAATTCAACTTTATACGCCAAATTCCCAACTTGCTCAGAACTAGGTATGGACCAACAAATATTGGTGCCAATTTTCCTCTTCTACCAAATTGAATCACAACCTTTAACGGAGAGATCTTCACAAATACTAAGTCACCAATGGAGAATTTCAAGTCTCTTCGTCTCTTATCAGCATAACTCTTCTACCTATCTTGGGCAGCCTTCATTCGTTGTTGGATAATCTTGATTTTGCTTCAAGTTTCTCTAACCACATCTGGCCCAATCACAAATCTCTCACCAGTCTCTAGCCAACATGACGGTGAGTTGCACGGTCTTCCGTACAAAGCTTCAAATGGAGCCATACCAATACTGGATTGATAACCATTATTGTATGCAAACTCTACTAGATGTAAATGGTCATCTCATGATCCACCAAAATCCAATATATAAGCTCTCAAGAGATCTTATAATATACGGTTCACCCTCTATGTTTGACCATCGGTCTGAGGAGGTACTGAGGTATAATTCTGACCCTAGAGCCTCTTGTAAGCTCTTCCAAAACCCACTAGTAAACAACGGGTCTTGGTCGCTCACAATGCTTTTAGGTACTCCATGAAATCTCACTACCCACTTCATATACAGTTGTGCTGCCGTTCTATTTGATTTGATCAGTACGAACCTTGCACTTTTGGTCAATCGATCTACAATCACCCAAATACTATCATGACCCGATCTAGTCCTTGGCAACCCGTCAACGAAATCCATTGATACTTGTTCCCATTTCCATTCTGGAATTTCCAATGGTTGTAACAAACCACTTGGCTTCTTTTGCTCGGCTTTAACTAGCTGGCAATTCATGCACTTGGATATAAACTTCCCAACGTCTCTTTTCATCCCTTCCCAGTAGTAGGTCTGCTTCATGTCTCGATACATCTTATTACCACCAGGATGTATGGTAAGTTTTGAGTGATGACATTCTCTAAGCACCTCATCCCTTAATCCATTGACATTAGGTACAACTAGTCTTCCATTCTTTTGAAGCCATCCTTCTCGCTCAAGCCCATACTTGTCCATCTCCTCGCCGTCGATACAGATCTCTATTTTGGAGATGATCTCTAACAAATTAGGAACGTCCTTCTGACTGGAACCAATCCGCTCAATCAAAGTGGGTCTGATCGTCAAACTTGCTAACATTTCTGGATCCAATTCACATATAGGTTTGAAATCATATCCTGCGATATATTCTAGTTGCTTCCATTCAAGAAACATAGCCCCAAGACTGACATGTCTTCTACTCAATGCATCGGCTACCAATTGAAAAGTCGGAGTATGCACACGACTTGTGCAGGATCTATAATATGGCTATGCGGAATGTATGTGATAACTTAAGCTATTCAATAGTTATGCGAATAAATATTCGCAAACAATATATATATCACAAATAATTATAAATGCAGTAAAGTAAAGTAAAGTAGAGTAACGACACCAGGGATTTTTATACTGGTTCGGACCTCCAGTCCTACGTCCAGTCCCGAAGATCCTCTTCGGCTTTTCACTAAACAACACCCTCTCTTCACCCGGAGGAACAGGTTCACAACACTACTTGATTTACGGGCTACAAGTTTACCCACTTGATTTCACGGGCTACAAGCTTACCCACTTGATTTCACGGGCTACAAGCTTACCCACACAGGACTTCAACAATTACAAGAGTTTGACTTCTGAATGTGTTCTTGTTTCAACACTGATTAGTCAATAATTGAGTACACCCTTCCTATAATCTTATCCTCAAGTATATGAATTGAATGCGAAGATTTGAAGGAAGTTAGTTGCTTGTTGAATCAAGATATGAGAAATATTATCAAGGATTCAATAAGTAACTTGAATTTGGGAGCTTTTAGAATGCAAGAGTATTCAGAAAGTAAGATCAGAATTTGGAGCAAGAATCGGTGATTTGGATGAATGAAAGATGATGTATTTATAGCAAATGAGAAGTTGTAATTATTAGTGAAAAGTTGCAATCAAAAGGAGTGATTTTCAATGAAGAGAAATGGATGCAACTTTTCAAGAAAGAAGATGACTCTTCATGAAATTCAAAAATAGGTCGACAGGAAAAATTAATAGGTTGACAGGTTTTTGACCGTTATTTCAAAAAGCTGTTGACCTGTTAATTTTAATAGGTTGACCTGTTATATTTAAAAATAGGTTGACCTGTTATTTTTAACAAGTTGACCTGTTTTTGTCAATATACAGTAAAAACGAGTTTTCATGCATAATTTTGAAAGCAATGAGAAGTATGATTATTTGAGGATAGATTTTAACATAAAATACTCTAAATAACCAACTTCTAACCTATGAAACCATTGAATCTTCTTTTTGTCGATCATGAAGCTTCTTCTCGTCATTAATCAAAATAAGCATTGAAACCGTTGACTCAACATTCTCCCCCTTTTTGATTGATGACAATATAGCTTGATATTTTAATCTTTATTGCTATCTCCCCCTGTATATAAGCTCTGTCTCCCTTTAAACATCTATATATCCATAATCTTAGCTCCATGTCATGATTTCCATTGATCTTTATTTTGTTGTTATCAATCGAAATTCTCGTGTCTCAACATTCTCCCCCTTTTTGATTGATGACAACATCTTGGATTTTCTCCCTTTGAATATAAAGCTCCCCCTGAATTTCTGCAACATTTGTTAGTAAATAATCTAACCTTTTGATTCCTGCATTAACAAATGTCAGCACACGTATACTTTTACCATATTAAGCACATACATTTTAAATAGTATATGTATAATATTTCTCCCCCTTTGTCATCGATTAAAAAGAATAAATATCATAATAACCTCAATAATCGAGAGTAGTATAATTTTAAAATAGTATAAGAAATGTTGTTTGAGTTTGGAATTTGAAACGACGTGTCTTTATAAAAAACAGTTTTCAGAGAGACCGGTCGACCTATAAAATCAAGGCGGTCGACTTAAAAAGTTTCGGGTTGGAGAAAATTAAAGAAATAGTACAAAGCGGTCGACCGAAATGTTCAACCAGTCAACCGTTTTCTTGCTGAAACAAAAAATCGGTCAACCTAAAAATGTATACAGGTCGACCTAAAATTTCTCTGTTTCAAAAAAATATGATACTAGTCGACATAATATTTTGACCAGTCGACCGAAAACTTCTCTGGATTGTGAAAATCAAAACCGGTCGACCTATATTCTTGGACCGGTCGACCTAAAAACTCTCTGGTTTGAAATTCATCTATTTAGGTCGACAACTTTTTATTTTAGGTTGACAGGATATGTATAAAACTGTTTTTTCGACTATATTTTGAATGAAATCAATACTCAAACATCATTTTATTAAAATAAAAGAATGTAAACTCATAAAAAAGGAACTAAAAATATTATTAAATGGAACATAAAGAAATCTCCTTAGATCCAATATAATCATTATTTTCTTGGTTCCCATGGAGAATATTTTCCGCTTCCGCCTTCATTTTTGTTATAATTCCTATCCCATGAATTTTGTGTCCTCGATGACGATGAAATATTGAAACATGTGCTTTTTGATAAGCTAAATTTTCAAAGATATTTAGAGATACCGAATAGCCTTCTCTTTGTTGTGGTGTACCTGCAAAAAAATATATAACATATATAGTTTTGGTACCCACTTGCTTTGTTTGGGTCCATGAGTTAGATGGAAGGTAACCATACCCAAGAGGGTTTAATGGATCATTTAAAGATAAAATTTTCATTATTAACTACTGAATCAAAATAATCATCAATATATTTTTCTCTGTTTTTCCAACTTACAGGAACCCAAATACTTAAGAAATCTCTATTGATATTCCTTTTCATACTTCTAGATCTATTATACAGATCTCTAGTCATAGAAGTATTCAAATTTCTATAATAATTGGATCTAGGATGAGCATTAGTACTAGCAGCAATATTTTTATTGTACATGAAAGCATATCTAGTACTATTTCTAAAATTAGTTTTATTATATCCTAAACCACTTTTGTCATGTAAAGGTCGAGATCTAGATAAAATCATATTTAAATCATTTTGACCTTTATTAAATTTTGCGAACTTATTTGCACATTTATCAAATTTATTTACAAAGTCGCTATTGACATTTTCAAAAGAAATTTTGTTATTCTTTAAATCATCAATTTCCTTATTTATTTCAGAATTTTTCCTTTTTAAAGTACCATTCTCAGTTTTGAGACCTAAAATTTGAGATTCTGAATTATCTAAAGAAGATTGTAACTTTTCAAAATTTTCTTTTGAGTCAGAAATTTCATTTTGCAAAATATTATTATTCACCTTTAAAAACTCACATTCTTTAGATAGTTCTAAATTCTTTTCAGTTAAAGCTCCATTCTCTCTTTCAAGAGACGAAATTAAAGAACTAGAATTATTTAAAGAATCTTCTAATGATTTATTTCTATTTTGCAAAAGATCGATTTCCTTTAAAAGAACATTGTTTTTATCTTCTAGTCGCTCATTTTCTTTTTGAAGGAAATCTTTTTGAGAAACAAGCTCTTCTAAGGTATTTTCAAAACATTTGGCTTGTTTTACCAATAGATTGTTTTCTTCTTTTAATTTGGAATTTTCTTGCTTGTAATTTTTTGACATAGCTAAAACGACTGTATTGAGTTTCAATAATTTTTCATGGTCTAACAAAAGATCTTTATATAATGAATCTGTACATACCAATTGTGATCTGACTTTGGCCATGGGACACTTGTTTCCTTGCTCTCCTGATTCTGCTTTGTTGCTCTTCCATTTTCTAATTCCCTGACTAGATTTCTTTATAGCCATTTGTTCTAGGATGTTGTTACGATCTCTAGAACGCCAGGCTCTGATACCAATTTAAAAGTCGGAGTATGCACACGACTTGTGCAGGATCTATAATATGGCTATGCGGAATGTATGTGATAACTTAAGCTATTCAATAGTTATGCGAATAAATATTCGCAAACAATATATATATCACAAATAATTATAAATGCAGTAAAGTAAAGTAAAGTAGAGTAATGACACCAGGGATTTTTATACTGGTTCGGACCTCCAGTCCTACGTCCAGTCCCGAAGCTCCTCTTCGGCTTTTCACTAAACAACACCCTCTCTTCACCCGGAGGAACAGGTTCACAACACTACTTGATTTACGGGCTACAAGTTTACCCACTTGATTTCACGGGCTACAAGCTTACCCACTTGATTTCACGGGCTACAAGCTTGCCCACTTGATTTCACGGGCTACAAGCTTACCCACACAGGACTTCAACAATTACAAGAGTTTGACTTCTGAATGTGTTCTTGTTTCAACACTGATTAGTCAATAATTGAGTACACCCTTCCTATAATCTTATCCTCAAGTATATGAATTGAATGTGAAGATTTGAAGGAAGTTAGTTGCTTGTTGAATCAAGATATGAGAAATATTATCAAGGATTCAATAAGTAACTTGAATTTGGGAGCTTTTAGAATGCAAGAGTATTCAGAAAGTAAGATCAGAATTTGGAGCAAGAATCTGTGATTTGGATGAATGAAAGATGATGTATTTATAGCAAATGAGAAGTTGTAATTATTAGTGAAAAGTTGCAATCAAAAGGAGTGATTTTTAATGAAGAGAAATGGATGCAACTTTTCAAGAAAGAAGATGACTCTTCATGAAATTCAAAAATAGGTCGACAGGAAAAATTAATAGGTTGACAGGTTTTTGACCGTTATTTCAAAAAGCTGTTGACCTGTTAATTTTAACAGGTTGATCTGTTATATTTAAATATAGGTTGACCTGTTATTTTTGACAGGTTGACCTGTTTTTGTCAATATACAGTAAAAACGAGTTTTCATGCATAATTTTGAAAGCAATGAGAAGTATGATTATTTGACGATAGATTTTAACATAAAATACTCTAAATAACCAACTTCTAACCTATGAAACCATTGAATCTTCTTTTTGTCGATCATGAAGCTTCTTCTCGTCATTAATCGAAATAAGCATTGAAACCGTTGACTCAACATTCTCCCCCTTTTTGATTAATGACAATATAGCTTGATATTTTAATCTTTATTGCTATCTACCCCTGTATATAAGCTCTGTCTCCCTTTAAACATCTATATATCCATAATCTTAGCTCCATGTCATGATTTCCATTGAACTTTATTTTGTTGTTATCAATCGAAATTCTCGTGTCTCAACAACCGCATTGCCCTTTCCAGGCGTAAATGCGATATCGAAATCATACGAAGCCAAAAACTCTAACCACCTTTGTTGACGGAGATTTAGATCCTTCTGGGAGAAAAGATACTTTAACGATTTATGATCAGTAAACAACTCGAATATTTCTCCCAAGAGATAATGTCTCCACATCTTCAATGCGAATATGATAGCCGCCAATTCCAAATCATGGGTAGGATATCTTTTCTCGTGCGGTTTTAGTTGCCGACCTGCATAATCTACAACCCTACATCCTTGCATCAATACAACACCTAGTCCAGTACCACAGGCATCCGTGTATACCATCATTTCCTCATTCCCCTTAGGAATAATTAACACTGGCGCACATGTCAACTTCTCCTTTAGACCCTTGAATGCCTTCTCACACCTTTCGTCCCAGACGAAAGCTTGATTCTTCTTGGTCAACTGAGTTAATGGTGTCTCTATCTTGGAGAAGTCTTGGATAAACTTATGATAACATCCAGCTAACCCCAAGAAACATCTTACGTCTGTTGCATTCTTGGGCGTAGGCCAATCTTGCACCGTAACCACTTTAGCAGGATCCACGACGATACCATTCTCTGAAACAACATGGCCCAAAAATCTCACTTCTCTCCTCAAGAAGTGACACTTAGAAAACTTTGCTTTCAATTAGTGTTTTCTCAACACCTCCATCACAGTCCTCAAATGTTTCTTGTGTTCTTCCTCTGTCCTTGAGTAAACTAAGATATCATCCACGAACACACGAACAAACTTATTCAATTGATCCCTAAATACCCTATTCATAAAATCTACAAAATATGTTGGTGCATTGGTCAACCCGAATGGCATGAACAACCACTCATAAAATCCAGACGGCGTTCGAAATGTCGTTTTAGCTATTCTTTCAGCTGCTACTCTGAGCTGATGAAAACCTGTCGCGAGATCCAACTGGGAGAACACTCTTGCTCCACTCAACTGATCAAACAAATCATCTATCCGCGGGGGAGGATACTTATTCTTCCGCGTCACCTTATTCAACTTGCGATAGTCTACACATAATCGAAGGGAACCATCTGCCTTAGTAGCAAACACAACTGGTGCTCCCTACTCGGAGACACTTCTTCAAATAAATCCCTTCTTCAAAAGATCACTTACTTGTACCTCGAGCTCTCGCTGCTCCTTTGGTGCCATACGACGAAGTGGCATCACTATAGGTCTGGCATCTTTCACTAAGTCAATACGAAACTCGATCTCTTGGTGTGGTGGAAGTCCGGTCACTTCCCCGAAGATGTCCATATACTCGCCAGCAATAGGCACCTATGCCAACTCATCATGCGGGATGTCGAGGGAATTTAGAAAACTAGCCATCACCCCATCACTACGTAGGCTACCAAGCAGTACCCTCTGCTCATCGTCCGCTCTAATGGTCACCGAAGACCCCTCACAGTCCACCACCACCCTATACCTCTGGAGCCAATCGACTCCCAAAATAATGCCATACCCAGTAAAGCCCAAAATAAAGCAATCACAAACAAACATGCATCCATGACTCGATAAGACCAAATTACGACAAATCATACCAAGGTTAGTCGAAGCACCGATTGGACTCGTCACAGCTAAAGGTCTATCGACTATCTCGGGTTCCAATCCCAACCTATCTACCAGGTCACTAGATATGAAGGAATGAGAAGCCCCGGTATCAAACAATACTCGAACAGGTACATCATAAATGGAAAGCATACCTTGGATGACGATATTCTTTCCTTTCTCCGCCGCAGTTGGGGAATTCGACGAAGAAGGAACGACATTGATGGCATATGCTTTCACTATCTATTTCTCTTTAAAAGGTTGTGGACACTTATCCTTATGATGTCCGACTTGGCCGCAATTGAAGCACATTCTATCCGCTAGCTTTGCTCGACATTCTTTAGCATAATGGCCCTTCTTGCCACAGCTAAAGCACTCAACATCTTTCTTATTCTTCTTCTTCTGGCTATCCTTAGTCTGACTCTGCTTCCTCTTATTCTGAGAACCATTCTTGCCTCCACCACTTACTTGCGATTTTGGCTCCTCTGCAGATGCAACCTCAGTCTTCGACTTAGGGTAAAGACTCTCTGACCTCAATGCTTTCCCCACAATCGATTCTAACGTCTCATCGATGTGGTTAATAAGCCTTTCCCCCAAGTATCCATCCAAACCAGTGATAAACTTCTCGTTCTTCTTCTCGGCAGTATCTATAAGGATAATCCATATTTTGATAAAGTATCGAACTCAGCAATATACTCAGAGATAGCTCTGCCATTCTGTTTTAGCTCCAAGAACCTCTTAAATAACACTGACTTCTAAGCAACTGGGATGAACTTATCACTAAAGTGAGTCTTAAACTGATCCCAAGTAATCTGATCCTCGGGAGTAGCTACCTTTATAACATTCCACCAGTTCATTGCCCGTCCTTACAGCTGACGGGATGCTAACTTCCTCTTCATCGTATCCTCGACTCCCAAGTCTTCGATGAAACGCTCACAGCTATCCAACCAATCTTAAACATCTGTAGCCGACTCCGTTCCGTGGAACGACTTTCACCAAGACTAGTGTAATCCTTACAGAGCTTGGCGAAATCGGCCCTAGGCGCCTGCACCACCACCATTAGCAGCATTATGCGCTATCCTCTGAACATCCCTGAGCATCTCTCTCATAAAGTTAGTGAACATCGTTCTCATATCAGGGTTATTCCTATTGTTAGCCCTTGGACCTTTGTTCCTCAAATTTCAGCTCATCGTCTTATCTGTAAAGAGAAAACGATTAACCATCTCCATAGTTGTAACAACCCGTATTTCGATAACATGATTAAGACGAGAATCAAGGCAGAATTTAATTTTAAATTCTGAATCAAGTGAAACGTGCTATGCCATTGCGTTCGTCTCGGAAAAATACGCGAAATAGAGTCCGAGTTTTCGAAAATCGGAGTCCGTATGACCAAGATATGGCCTCGCGAAGTTTCACGAAAAATTCCCAAATTAAAGTATACTTAATTAAGTGAAATGGGTTGCGCAGAGAAATATATATATATATTGATATATATATATAATTGAAAATTAAATAAATAAATATGAAAAAATGTTCAAAACAGCGAATTGAGAGAGGGGAATAACCGAACCGGCCGATTTTTGAGGTCGACCCGAGCCTGCTGGGTCGACTAGGGGTTAATCCAGGGTGTTTGGCTGTCAACCCGTGGGCCGATTCGCTCAAATGCAGATTTTGCATTTGGATGGTTCTCATGGTTCATCTTTAATCTAAAGGCCCTAGATGGTTCCTACACTTGACTTCTTTCCCAAGACATGCTTTGATGGCTTGGATTGAATCTAGGTTTAATCCTATGGCCTAAAACACTTGCCTAATCTATAAATAAGACCCTAACCTATCCTAAATCCTCATTATTCATTCATGCAACTAAACTATGGCAAAATTTCTACTCTCATGGCCTCCACTCAACTATCCTAGCCTCCACTTCATTTCTATGAGAGGTTTCATGATCATGAGAGTATTAGAGAGTCCCTATGTTAGTATGAGAGCTTCTCAAGTTGATTTCAAGGCAAAAGCTTTGATCTTTGTGCATAAAGATGGTGTTTTTGTTGATTTGGAGCATCCATCTTTGGGTTTTTGGGTGATGGCATGCATAGGCTTCCTCACAAGCTTTAGATTAATCGATTTAGGCTTTCATAGCAATGTAAGCCCTTTCCCTATTCTTAGATATTAACTATGAAGTTAAATGTTCATGTTGCAAGTTTGGGTTTGATCATTGAGTATGATACATGCTATCATGTCATGCAAGTTTATGAAGTCATTATCTTGATCTTGTGAGCTAAAAGCTACTACAACCTTTATGTTGAAATGTTGCATTAGGCAACATGAGAACCCTCATAACCTTTATGTCAACTTGCATATGAAGTCATAACCCTTATATGATGATATATGCGAGTTACTAGTCATCATTCCATATCTTTTGTCACCATGATTCGCTTATGTGCCAAGTTTGGGTTTATGCATGTTTTGAGGCTTAAGAATGTAACATGCAAGTTAATGAACACATTTGTGCCTCATTTGCCACCATGATTAACTTGTGGCTTAATATCCATTTTTGTCATGCCTTTGCCAAGTCTCTTCTTTTAATCCATTACGTTGTCGCGAACGTATATGCGAGTTTAAAAGCGTTGGGTTATGTTATGGGTAATTTCTAATGACATGAAAATACAACTTGAAAACATGACTTGAAATATAACATGGAAGTTGACATGTAAGTATGCATAAAAACATAAGCTTGGGAATTTACCTATTAAGTTAGGTCTACCCTTTGGGAAATTACCTATTAAGTTAGGTCTACCCAAATGCTTGAAAACTTGTAACATGTTTTGGGAAACATGATGGACATGACACTTAGATAATATAAGTGTGGCCAACTCGAGGTTGGGTTGAGTTTGCAACGTAAAACTACCCGGAACCGACCGGCCTAACTAGTAGTTGCAAACAATAGGACCCAATGTGAGAAGTTGGTCATGTTGTGCTTGAACCCGAGGTTAGACCAAGTTGTGGTGTAAAGCTACCCGGAACCGACCGGCTTAACTAGTAACCACAACAAAGTCTAATGTGAGAGGTGAAGGTGCATTAAGTAATTAATGCCACATGATAGGGTTAAGTTAATTTGATTAATGACTCTTAACCAAATATGACATGGACAAATGGGTTAAGTAATTTGGTTAGGCTAATGATACTTAACAAAACATGACAAGGTTGGGTAGGTTAAGTAACTTGATTTGCCCAATGACACTTAACCATTTTTATATGACTAGTGGATGGGGTTAAGTTAACCAACACTTAATCAATCCAACGCGATAACTTGGTAAGGTTAAGTAAGTTTTCTTAATGACGCTTAACCGAAAAATACGGTTAACGAATGGGGTTAAGATTAGACTCAACTAGTCTAAACATGGAAATCGGATGGGGTTAAGTTAGCCTAGACTTAATTAATCCCACTTGGTAGTTTAATGGGGTTAAGTTAAACACTTAACCAATCTAACTCGTTAATTTGATGTGGTTAAGTGACCTATACTTAATCAATCTAACCCGTTAATTTGATGTGGTTAAGTGACCTATACTTAACCAATCTAACTCGTGAATTTATTAAGGTTAAGTTAACACATACTTAACCAATATAACGTGAAAACATGATAAGGCTAAGTCATGAATCGCTTGAATACACTTGACCGGTTTGACTAAGTAATTTCATAGGGTCAAGTTAATATATACTTAACCAACTTGAGCATGGTTTGTAGGGTTAAGTCTTGAACTTGGATACTTAGCCAATTTTGACATGATTTGTAGACGGGGTTAAGTCTTGAACTTGGATACTTAGCCAATTTTGACATGATTTGTAGACGGGGTTAAGTCTTGAACTTGGATACTTAGCCAATTTTGACATGATTTGTAGACGGGGTTAAGTCATGAACTTAAGTGACACTTAATCTGTTATATAAACCCTAATTCGGAGAATTAGGTGGGTAACCATAATTAACAAGGGTAACGGGAATAAGGCTAAGTGTTAAACCTTAGTTGAAGGATAACTAAGTAATGATTCTTAGTCAAGGAAATTTAGACCAGTTCATAGATAGATGAGTAACCTGATATGGTAGGTCATCGTTTAAGTATACGAGTGGGAGCAAGCATCTGATTTAGATAAAGGCTCCAGCGAACTGGGTAACGAAGCAGCGGCTTCGGGGAACGTGAGGATATTCTTAGGATCCCTCTGTGGGCTGCCAGGTAATTATACTAGGCTCATGAGAGGTTAAGGTCTGCGTTAGAAGAACCAAGAGTATGCCTTGGTTGCTATACGAGCGACCTAAAGACGGGGATGGATAGGGCATAGTCGACAAGACACGGTCGTACCCTAGATACCATTTTCTCGTCAGACTACCTTCCATTTTTGGTCAAGCGTGTACGTACGGAAAGGCAGAGAACACCCAATAGACCATAATTGCTATCTAATTATGGGTGCGGTAAGGCTCGGATTGGGGGTTGGCCAGTAGTGTGTTCTCGTACAGGATTTATCCTGTCTTGTCTTTCGCTAGTTGAGGGAGGGGTCGCGTGGGACCATAGCCACGTATAGAAAAACAGACCTTAGCATCTGCATCGGCAGATAAATTGTAAGCTCCCGACCGAGTCATGTATTTCTTGGTCTGCCCTGTGACAGGACTCGGATGGCACGATGTGATACATATGCATACAGTCATGGAAAACGATTCACGATGAATGCGTGGGAAAAAGGGCGCGGTTGGCGGTTAGCGTAATCCCTAGTGGCCCTAGGTGGTTGAACCCAAACCGAGATACGAAAACGTGCAATAGGTAAGCGTAATCCCTAGTAGCCTTAGGTAGCATAAGTCCTAGTTGTACAAACGATAATTCATGTTGGAAGACCCTAGCTAGGTTTAGGGTAACAGTCCAAACCGATCTTAAGGATCATAGAACTATGTTAAAGTAATATAGAATCTCATGGGAAAGCCCGTATGGTCTACGGCAAGGGACTGAACATTTACATGTAATAAAACATATGAGTTGAGTAACCTATATATGCGGCATATTAGGTTGACATGGACCATTACACGACTTTTGAGTAAGGGTCATTCGCGGATAACACATGATACTGTTGGGATACTAGTACGGTAGGTGCAGAGCAGACGTACAGGATAGATACATGGGACGTTATACGTGATAGATATCTTGGGGATATTATACTTGATAGAAACCTGACGATGTGATACCTTGTTTTATCTTGACATCGTAATTTATCATGAAACCTTAGTTTACCTGAGTTCAGTAGTTCATCCTGTTATTTTGATTTAGCTTATCTATCTTGTTATCATGCTTATGTTCATCTCAGTTTCTCATGACAGTTAACTTTACTAGTTTTTATACTAATAGTAGATAGGGCTTACTCAGTCTTTTTGACTGACCCGTTTTGTTTCGCCTCTTTTCTTCCGTTTCCCCCCAGGTTACAGGGAGGAAATACTATTGTTTAGTTCGGACTTCTTCTACTTGAAGGTCATCATGGATGGCTTGGACTTTTCTTAGCTATGGCTACTTTACTGTTTTTACTTGGGGAATAATTTATGAAAAAGTCTTTATGCTTCTTTACTATTGCAAGACAGGTTTTGATGTACTCTGATGTAAAAGGCTTTAGACCTTATTTATTCATGTTATGAAAGTTCGATTTTACTTCCGCTATTTTATATGTTCTGTCTTGTGATATTTCTGTGCATGTTTACCAATAATGCCCCTCTAAAGCTAGTGCATTCCTTTGCGAGTGACCCTAGCGGAGGCGGGGTGTTACATTTGGTATCAGAGCAGAAGGTTACCAGACTGGGCAAAAGTTTTTAAAGACCTTCTAAAAACTATTTGAAAATCGTTTATAAAGAAGCATTTTTCAAGAAAATTTTCTTTTAAAAGAAAAAGGCTATTCCCCAAAGGCCATTAGCACTATCCTTGTTTCCTTGATTGAATCTCTTTTCCTTTCTTTCCTCCATCTGTAGTCACAGTGGTTTTAACTGCGACTAGTCTTTTCTATCTACGAAAGTGCTTTCCATGCGATGGAGGTGGTTCTCGAGAGACCAGTGGCCGTGTTATAAGAAAGGATAGTGAGAAAGAGGATAAAGGATACGAGTTTAAGGATGAGCAACTTGTTGGTATGGCTCAACCCAGAATGAGAGAGAAAGATGAACAATGAAACCCATGACGAGAGAGTACCTTTGGCATGGTGGAATGGGACGGATAGTTAAGTATCTTGGGACAAGGACAAGATCATCGGGAGGGCAGTAGTATGCTCTCATTTCAAGGATACCTCGGAAGGAGGGTAACGATCTTGTTAAAGGTTTAGCTTTTCTTCTCTATCATCCCGTTAGGACTTTGGTTTGATCATCGTATCATTTAAGTCTGCTTCGATAGTTGAGTCTCTGCACCTTAAGTACTAGCGTATTAGAGAATCCCATTTTTGTCTCAAGTCCTGTGGAGAATCGGTCCATTTATTCATGACTTTTTTTGGATTTGAGAATGACATGCCTCGGTTATGGATGGATTCTAGGGATGAAGTGGTTATCCAGTAAGGGGTGCCACTCTCGGTTTTGATAGGAGGGTAGTTAGACTCTTGACTAGCCTTGGTAATACCCTCGAAGTCTCGTGGAACCTTTTGGGTTCGGTCATGATTAGTTACCTAGAATCCCCTGATACCTCTATTGGAAATTTGAAGCCCGATCGAGTGGTGTTCGCCGATAAGACGGATGGTTTATTTCACTTATGCATGGGTTATAGAAATCACCCTAGTAAGTGCGCTTGATAACCTGGTTGGCATCTGTTTACTTCCAAGAGAAAGTTCTTCTACGTGGAATACCTTATGGTACGAGGTCCGAGATTCACTAGTGAATTTTGGAAAGCTTGCATGAGATCATGAGTACGCAGTCATGTTTGCGTCAAGTATTCTAGGAAAAGGATAAGTGCAAGTGGAACGAGAGGCGACGAAGAAATGAGTTCCAGCTCATGTTATGGAAACAGGAATAAGAAGCTACAAAATCGCGAAGTTAAAAGACGACTTTGATGGTCAAAGACTAGATACGCGCATGATATCTCTTTTTGGGAGTATATCCTTGATCCCTGTTTTCTGTAGAGCTTACTTGTAGGCTATCTTTTGTGGACATCCTCTCGGTCCTATTCTCCGTTACAAACCCTGTAAGGAGTTTGTCCTGTTTATCTTCTCGACCCTGTTTCAGGGAATTTGTATTATTTGAATTGTTAATACAATGTTTATTTCTCGTATATTTTGGAGTTAGTTATAAATAGAATAAATGTTATAATATAAGCATGAATTTAGGTGGAGTTATATATATATTTGTGCTTTAGTATAGAATTAACTATTATTATCATAGGTAATTTATAGATAGATTTAGGATTTAGGGGGAGTATATTTAGAATTTATTTCTGTTGATGAAAAAGGGGGATAAATTATAAAATAAAGATTAGTTAGACTTAGTTTAAGGAAGAGTATGTAGAATTCATGATAATAGGGGAGTAGCAGAAAGATTGGAATCAACAGGTATGAACAAGTATGAATATTTTATAAATCAAGGTTATCATCATCAAAAAGGGGGAGATCGTTGGAGAATAGAGTTTTGATGACAACAACCTTATTTCAATACTAATTGATTACAAAATATATACTAACATCTTATCTATAATATATATAAATATACATATATATGCAGGATTTGTATACAAGACTTAAATACTGAAGACTGTATAGTTTTAGGGTTCCAAGAGATTTAGAATTCAAGAGAGATTCGAAACTCATGAGTTATCAAGTTTTCAAGAGTTCAAGACAAATATATTAAGAGAGTCTAGTTTATATGTAAAAATCTGAATAGCACTCCGGGTTCAAATTCAAATTCTGATTTTCAAATTCCAAGTTCTGATTTCAAGAATTCTAATTCTAATTTCAAATTATTTTTATATCCTACTTATGTTTTCAAATTTAAGTTTAATATAAGTTTATATAAGTTTTTATAGTTATATAGTTTTAAACTTTATAAATTTATAAATATGTTTATATAATATATTATTATGTTTTCATACGGTTTTACACTTTAGTAAACTCATTTAATATCACTAACTTTAATTCAAGAATTTCCAAAATAATATATATAATTAAACACTTGAAAAATAGTTTAAAAATATTTTTAACATATATATGTCGACATACAACTGTCAGAAATTCATTTTTCAAAGGAACTGTCTTTTCACTATCTGTAACATTCCAAAAGCATTGCAACCTTTCAAATCTTATAAATAGGTGTTGATTTCGAATTTTTTGATATACCTTCTTCTCCATCTTCACCGCTCTTCATGCCACTATTAATATTTCATATTTTATTGATATCTACACTTTTACTTTGCTGATTTCTACCCTAATTACATAAAACTTCTTTTCTCACTCTCTATCCACTAGTCTTTGAATTGAAGTGCTATTGAAGAGCTATAGGGCTTTTGTAATCATTTGGGAAGTGTTTTGGAAAGGGTGTGTTCTTTGTAGCCCTGAAATCAAGAAAAGGAGATATGTTAACCTTGTAGCCATAGAATCAAGGGTATTTGGAGCGGAGTTAAACTTGTAGCCGTAAAATCAAGGGGATTGTACGTGGATATTGATAATAATAAAACTCTGCGCAATCCATCGTTGCATGGGATTGGACGTAGGAGTAATCCGAACCAGTTTAAAATCCCGTGTGTTCTTTCCTTTTCAGCGTTTCATTTTTATTTGTTTCTGTGTTTGTGTTTGATTCTGTGTCTGTGATCATCTCTATTGTGTGTGATTCATATAGTAGATCATTTAAGTTTAAGATTTTCGTAAATTCTTTATAAACACTATTCACCCTCCCTCTAGTGTTAGTCTTGCCTTAAGATCTGCATTTCGCGTTCCCTAACATATATATTTATGTTATGGCAGCATGAGCGTATATGCCTGTGTGAGTTCTCATTGTACTTTCTATTTGAGTTGTTTTTGCTTTACTTGCAAGATTTTATTATTGGGTGGGTAAAATCTTTGGTCAGACATACCCGGAAACCTTAGGTCAAATCCATTTTTGGATCACTTCTTTTTGGGTGAATCTTTCCTTCTTTCCCATGCATTTCTTAGGGCTTTGGGCATGCCACGTCTAATTCCAAATTATCCAGATGCTCACGTCAAATGGAATGCTCTGAGCAGTTTCAGCTTTTTGGTACGTTAATTATTAATATATTCATTTATATGTTGGTATGAGTTGCTTTTATATTTATTTGTTTTGGAAAATATATGTATACTTAATTTTTGTTTAAATGTTTATATATGGTTATATATATAATTGGTTTTGGTGTGCGTTGGATTTATATATATATATAATTCTACTATGTGAATTCGCATATAGAAAAATATACAATATCTTTGTGTAAAGAAGTATTGTGTTTTATTTTTAGTGGAATCGAGTCAGTGTTATGTTTATTTTCAATCGAGTGTCGTGTCGAGTTCGGAAACCATCCCAAAAAACCCAATAGTTCTACCGTTCCGTTGAGAAATTCTCTAAAATCCTCTAATAAAAAATAAAATATAGAGTGGTTACTGAGTTGAATCCATTTCGAGTCATGCCTGAATATCGTCGGTTCATTCTGTGTCCATCAGCTTGCTGTCCTCATTCCGTTCCGCGAAAGGTAAGTTCATCTCACACTTGACCTACATTATTTCATGGTTGTTAAATTCAGCACAAATGAACTATTGTGAAATGTATAGGATTAACAGCAGTTGTCTATTAAATATGTACACTTTCATATATGACACGATGATATATATATATATATACATATGACACATAGGTGCATTGATGATATATGACTTATGATGTGATTGTTGATTTATGTTGCTAATTTCTCTAGCTTAGAAAATTCACTATGGGTTGAAATGATACATACCCGAACGGACATTAGATTAGGGAAAAATCGTTATAGGTTGGAATGATAGACTTTAATGTTTTTATTTGGGATTGCGGGTTGAAATGATATATACCCGTAAAAAAAATTAAGTTACGGGTTGAAATGATAAATATCTATATTACTTGACCATAGGGTAGAAAACTATATACGGACACCGTTGGTCATGTTTTCAAAGTATAGTGATTTGGAAATTTTATTTTAAAATAATAAATTAAGATTTTAATTTTTTATATTTATATTTTAAAGATTTCAAACTTAAATTTAGTAAATTTTAAATTATATGTTTAAAAATGATTTTATGAGTAGATATGGATTTAAATACCAGTTTAAGATTTTACATATAATTTTGTTTTAAACCATATAATTTAATTATATAAGTATTTCCAACTTTTTATATAATAAATAATTCTTTTAAACCTATTTCTATATTATTTTAAACTTATATATGTTTCTAATCTATTTTCTAGTTAATTTTAGACTTTTATAAACTTATATGTATTTATATATATATCTGTTATCAAAGTTAAATTTTCTTTTATATATATTTTACAAACTTTAATAATAAACTAAAAGGTGGATAAGTTTAGATTTTCACGATTTGAATTCGAGGTTTAAAGATTTGAATTTAAATTACAGTATTTGATTTAACGATGGAACTCATATTTAGATATGAATTTGAATTCGAATTAATATGAACTTTTATTAGAGACAAATTTGAGTTGGTCTAAATTATGAACTTTTATAAGAAATGAACATGAATTGTGTAAATCGATTTTTATTTGAATTTATAATCAATATGAAATGAATTTGATTTTAAAATGACTGAATGTGAGTTTGTATATATAAAGTTTATATATGGAACTGATTTTATAAATCGTTTGGTTTGACTTAAGAAATTTGTTAAATAAAATTTATAAGAATGGTTTTAAAATTGTGTGAACTATTCGAATTGAAATATAAGCTTGATTCGAATTTATAAGTAATGAATTTGAATGTACGACTTGAGATAAAATATGATATGATTTATTGAAGTTGGAATAAAAGATTTGGTTCGAATTATATAAATTGAATTTGAACATAAGTGATGAATTTTTGAACCGACTTAAGCAAATTATTACAAAGGTAAACTGGATTATATGAATTGTTTGAATTTATAAATAACAATTTCTGTATGACTTGGATTACAAATCACGATATAACCCTAACTTCAATGAGTCAGCATTTTGCGACCATAATAGGAGCTATGCCGAGACCAAGTGAGGTAATTCCTCCTATCGAGCGCACTTCTTCGACACCACTCTATTACATTTATGATGTGTTTGGTGGCCACCCTCCGATTTGATTATGGGAGGGTGTCTTAAGGTGGGCGATAGTTGATGTTATGCGTTACCTCTAGTCCGGCTCTGCAAATGGTGTATCCACCCTGGCATTCCTCGCGTGCCTTTTCGCACGCCATATATGAGCCCATTACGATTTTGTTTTGTACTGTTTTATATTGATTTCCCTCTGATAGCCCTCCAGTTTACGGAGGAATTATGGTACTGTAAATACTATGGGAATATATAAACGGTGTGAGGGTAATAATGGTAATCCCGCTTACACTATTTTGATATTTACTTTACTGATAAACACTATTGTACATAGCGTATTATATTATATGTATTATTTTAACAAACCCTTAGAGGATGATGATCCCTACATCCTTTAAGTCCTAATTTCATTTCGTCGAACATTTCATTTGAGTTGATTTACTTTCATGTGAATGTTAGTCCTGGTCCGAGTTGTTTTGTTTTGCATTATTGCTCGGGTCAGATCGAGTATTACAACTTTCGAGATTTACTCTTGGAGTTTGGTGCTTGTATTGGATTTTGCTCACCTATATATACCTATCCAGTCGTTCCAGTTTAGTTGTTTCTGTCATTCCTGTTCCGTACAGTTCCCATTTACTTATGTATTAGAAACACATTATATTAGATTTCTGCTGTATTTTTTATGTAAACTCTGATATAAAAATTTATTTAGTAGCTTCATGAACTACTATTGTATTGTTTATTTTTCCGCTATGAGATATTAAATTTCTCTGTATCTGTGTCATTGATATATGATTCTGTGATTTATTCTATTTACCCCATAAGCTAATAACAATATGTCGTTTTGGACGGTTCAAGTTTGACATGTTTTGTCGATTCGACCCGGTCAAAATGGCGGGTCGTTACAATTGTCCATTTTTTGGGAAATAAGGATAATGTTAATTGTCACCATTGGATTTCTTGGAATCCATTTGTCATCCTAAAAGTGAGGGAGTGCTGGGGCTCTGGAACCCTAAGGACATTTGTATTGCCTTCGCTTGTAATCTATGGGCTAGGTTTGGAGCGAAGGACTACCTCTGGGAGACGTTCCTCCACATCAAGTACCATAGGCTATCGGGTGAGAATTACTTCGATGTCCTGTCCTACGCTAGTGAGACGTGGAAACGGGTGCAAGCTGTGAAGGCTTTGTCGGATTCACATGGTGGTGGAATCGGTTGGGACAATAATCCCTTTTCGATAAAGGTAGCGTGGAATTCAGCGAGGTCATCGGCTCCACATCTTCACGTTTTTCTCTTCCATATGGGATGTCCGACTTCCTCCTAAAGTCTCTCTGTTTATGTGGAAAACTCTGCATATAGGGCTATCGCTGGACGAGAATCTACAGAGGATCGGCTTCCCAACTATTTCCTGTTATAGGTGCTACAGTTCGAGTTTTTTTGTAAACCAGTGTTCATTTGTTTTTCCTTGGCTTCTATGCCAAATCGGTTCAAAATTACTTCGGGAATTTGATGGATTGTCGAGGTAATGTCTCCTCGCTTGCGGAGTTATTGAGACTCTGGTGGACCGACATCTCAGGTAAATTGATTTGATCGATACTTTTTCATCTTATTCCTTGTCTTATTTGCTGGCATATATGATGCTTGCAGAATAAGGCAATATATGACAAATGCCCATGGATCCTCCTACCATCATTCGGAGGGTATGGAATGACATTTTCCTTGCGTTTCGAGGTAGGCCTATCAGGCGTGTTATCGACTCTCGCTCTAGGAGATAGGCCGGTACCTTTGGTGTTACTTCAATACTGACTCCTCCAATAACGGGTGTTGGTTGATTCTTTCGGTTTAGGGCTCTTCCTTGTTGTCGTCACTTTTTACACACTCCCTCACCCCCCATTTGATCTAATGTTGTTTGCTAGTTGTGTAGGGCCTGGATTTATAGGTATTTTCTTACATTCTTTTCTCATGTTTACAAAACATAATTATATTTTCTAACTAATTTTTATTAATATTTAATATTATATCACAAAAAAACATATTTGTATTAATTTTTATTATTTGTAAAATATTATTATGCGTCCTTAATTAAAAAAATTTAAAAATTTTCTAATTAAAATATGTAAGTTGTCGTTAATTTAGGTAGTAAAACTTGTTCATCCTTAGATCTATTTTTTTTCAAAATATGCCCTTGAAACAAATATCCACTAAAATAAAAATTTAACATGGTAACATCTGCAGTGTCACAATCCTTACGACATTTATATCTGAATACATTAAGTTGCATGATAACATCCAAAAGAATTCATAAGAGGGAACACACTAGCCAAATCTACTGCTCAAATTAGAAAAAAGCAACCGAATCCATTGATACCGTGAATCAACGACAAAAATGTGAATCTCAATTTGTTCTCAAAAAATCAGTTCTTTTAATAAAATCAATGATGTGTAGTTCTCGTACTTGTTAGGATTTCCACATACTTTTTCAATAAACATTAATCAATTATGAAACTAAGATTTAAATATATAACCCAAGTTGATTTAATTTATAACAAAACTGAGCAAGGATAAAAAGCTAATGGAAGCATATGTGAATCAATTAAAAGAAAATGACTAGAGAGTTGCTAGAGCTATTTAATTTGTGTATCATAACCACTTATTTATTAATGTTGACATTTATAATTTGATCATTCAACAAATTGAAATTCTCCAATACATACACATCAAATCCATGATGACAAGATATTTAAGTCTCTTAGCTTTAATATAAAATTAGATCATTTTAATTAGACCTTAACTCAAAATAGCACAACAAATTTTATTTTGCATATATAACACAAATGTTGAAATATTGCAATAACTTATTCATTCTATTTGAATAGACCAAGTTTATTTGATATTAGAAAAGAAAGATACAAGCAAAGAACGATAAAATCCAAGTCTATTTCTATTATGCCTGATATTTGCATGCCTTCAGTTATAATGCTCATAACTTTGTTTTGTCTCAGTCTTTAATACTTCTTGTTGTATCAAACTTTCAATAATTTTTCTAAATGTATTTCAAATCATCCTCTATTCATGATATTCGATCATTTATTCATCATATGACTTTCAGATAACTCTGTGTTGTTCTATTCATGATCATCAAATTACATAGTTTATTTAAAAAGTCTGTTTTTTTGTTAGTTTTAGTTAAATAACAAGTAATAATGACGATAAAGAAAATCTAAAGGGATAGTTTGGTTTAGGTCTATTTTAGGTTTCAAAATATTTTAAAAAAAAAAACTGTCTAAAAACTTTAAAAATTAGGTCCTTGTTTTTCAAAAATCATTAAAAAAAACAACAAAAAACGTAAAAATTTGTCAAACTACAAAATTTAATTCAACACGTAATCATTTTCAAATTCATGCAAGAAAAATGCAAAAAAAAAAAAAAATGATTCAAAAAAAAACATTCACGTAACAGCGAATTTCAGCAATTTTTTGTGAAGTTGGATATATCGCAGCAATTATTTCAAAAACTTGTATGATTTTATGCAACTTTTGCCAATTTTCTTCAAAAATTTAAATTCAAAACCTAAAATTGTTTTAATATCAAATAATTATAGAAACATTATTAAAATTGTGTACAAATTAAACATTATTCATCTTCAGTAAATTGCTGAAAAAGATGCAATAATTTGTAAAGTTTACAGAGATATCTGCAACTTTTCTGCATAGTACAAAATACTATAAAAGAGTTGTAGAAATGTCTGTAATTATTTATAATAATTGCAGATATTGCTGCAACTATTCTTCCTTTTTTAATACATGTCGTACACTGTGTGAATAATTGCAGAAATGTCTGCAATTATTCACAAAAAATGCTGATATTTCAGCAATTTTTTTTTCGAAATTTCTTTCATGACTATTTCTATTTTTTTATTTTTTATTCAGCATCATGAAAAAATAGAAAACACGTTGCTACAGGAAGTAGAGACCCGCTTTACATGCAAAGTTACATAAGCATGCGCACTGGATTAAGTTTGAAAATAGGGATGACTCCCTAATTTCCATAAATTTAAACTTAAAGAAGTTTAAAAGGATGATTGTGAAAAGAATCAAGCAAAACTAAATTAGAAAGGATTATGTAGACATGTTATAGACATTTTCCTTATTTTTTGTGTAACGGCCCACCTCTGTGCTCGCTTAGACAAGGCCATTGCAAGCAATGGTGTCAACAAGGTTGTGAGGAGAGACCATCTGTATAATAGCTTTGAACTAGTGTTAAATGTATCGGATAATGTGGCCTTACTTTTCAAATTTCACGAGGGAATCAGACACATCTAATTCAAGTTCAAACACACAATGCAGTGGCTATGTATAATTCAAAATTAATATAAAATACATAACAAATAATCAGATTCCGATACAGATATTCACATCACAAAGGCAGAAATAGATAAGAATATACAACATAAGAGTAAATACAAAGATAGTGGTCATAGTCAATCCACTGTGCATCAAAAGAATATGTACATGCTCTAGCCATAAGAATATGTATACAAAGATGTATCATATACATAAAGCCCAAATTACTACAATAATAATGTAGATACAAAAGTCAAAAGGAGAAGCTAATCCATGTTAGAAGTCCAATATAAGCACCTGTAATTCCCGGTCTGACCCGATTATTATTTATAAGAATAAATAATAAATAGATCTGTCAAGCTGTACTCATCATAATAAACTGAGATACAAATAGAAAATGACATATAGGTAATAACAACAATGATCACATGTAAAATGTGAAGGCTTGAAATGCCATATAATATGTCAAAGAAATCTCAGAGCTATATAAAAGAATGTCACATCATAAACGATATAGCTACCATCAAGAAACGATCTCCCATATCAAATCAACATGAAATAGATAATATATATCAATAAATGAAGACGGTCCTCGACCAAAATAGTACTAAGCTCATCTTGCCTTAAGATCAGCATTCTACGTTCCCTAACAATTGGTATCGGAGCGTAGGTTTTCAAAAAGTTCGTTATCTGATTTTTGAAAATATTAAAAGGCATATTTTGAATTGATTTAAAACACTAGTTTCAATTCAGGCAATGCATCGATGTTGAAAGAGTCTGCATTCAATTGTGTTCAAAAGTCAAGTGATCTACTGAAATGTTGTCCAAGACAAGAAAAGATGAGTTATATGACTATCGGAAATTCAAAATTTGAAAAGATAGGTGACGTGGCTGTTGAAAGTTCAAATTCCGAAATGTTGGTTACAATATTGTTGAGAATTCAAATTCTGATAAACAAATGGTGGAAATCAAAAAGGACAAATGGATATTGGATAATGGTTATTCGAGACATATAGCGGGAAAGCCGGAACTACTAAATAATCTAGTATATGAAGATGGTGGAATGGTCAATTTCAGAGATAACTCAAAAGGATATATTATTGGCATTGACAATGTCGGTAATTCTGAAACTCCTACTATCGCACGAATCAAACGTACACAAAATTTTTACACTAGAATTTATATAACGGAATTCAAAACTCGTGAAATGGAATGTTTACTTAAATCAAACCAAATTACATACTACATACGCTATACAAACGTTCCATAGGCACACTATATAAGCTAAAAGCTTGAGGCATAGATGTGAGTTCTAAAAGAACTCATCTTTGCTTGTTTAGAAACAAGGAACCAATCCAATAACAAACTAGAACAACATCTTTTCCAATATAGCTTGTTAATTTTCAATCTAAACATATATAAATAAGTTTTCTAAGATTTAGGTCATAGGAGTCTTAGAAATTGAAGAGAAAGCAAGAAGGAGAAACTTACACAAGTTATCTCCTTAGTTTTCCCCTTCATTTGGATCCCTAGAAGCCAACCCTAGCTTAAGAATTTTAATTTCCTATTCCCTTTCTCCATTTCTATTTTCTTTGAAGTATTTGGATGAGTGAGGAGGAGAGGGGGTTGTGAGAGTTTTAAGGAGGTGGGCTAGGTTGGCTAATCCAAGTCTCAACCAAAGACCCAATTTCATACTAACTCGAAATATATCAATGTCTAAATTTTCTTGTCGTAAACAGCGTTTTGAACTCAATGGAAGTTGTCTCGAGTCCAAATTCATCCGTATGCAAAAGGTTACTTTTTGGACCAGTACTCGATTAACGATTAATGATATTATATTTAGATAAAATATTTAAGTATATTATTGTTAAATATGTTGGTTGTTACACTTTGATTTCACACAATTTATTTTAGTAAGCTTACTGTAAATAAATTTCTTTATCCGTCGGTTAAATAATCGTTTGAACTGAAAGTCATACTGATGATAACGTCGTTTATATCAAGGTCAGATCTAACTGAACAAATTTTGAGACTTGAAAGATCACAATATGTTGTTTTTAGTTACCTTTATATAAAATGTTATTTTCCCATTCATTATAAAGAGAAAACAATATCAACCACTATTTGATCTAAAACTATTACTCTAGCTCATATTTCTTATTAAAGAAGCAGAAGCCAATCCAAATTAGTTACAAGTGAACATTAGTACATATTCCCTATTAAATAAGAGGTCCTACATTTCACAATCCTTGTGATACCAAACAGCATAATCATCTCTAGATTAGCAAGGTACAAACAAGAAACAAATGAATGTATTCACATTCAACTATTTATAACATATTCTGGATTGTTTGCCTTTCAGCTTTCACAAACAATGTCAACTTTTTAAATAGTTGGTTTTGAAGCGCAAACTTTTGTATTGATAACGAACTTCAAAAACTGCTCTTACATATATTTATCTTTGTATATTGCTTAAAAGTTACTTTTAAAAACATTGTTACAAATTCATGACATTTCTATATAACCAAATTTCACTTAAAATTATGATTTAATAAATGAACAATATTCTTTACAATATCATTTTTTATTAATCAACAATACAAATAATAAGAATAAAACTAATAAAAAAATTAATTTTGCAATTTAAAAATTAAAATTAATTACAGATGAATTCAACCCAAAAATATAAATAAATACTTGTGTTTGCAAAGTTTTGTATATGTAGTGAATTTATTAAAAGAAACTACAATTACTAATAATTTATTATTGAGACATTATTGCAATTGAGTCGTTGAAAGTTATAGCTATAATATATATATATATATATATATATATATATATATATATATGAGCCATTATTGTTATTGAGTAATCACATTAGCACAATGGTCATATATTTATGTGACTTTTTATCGTGATCCAACTTTCCTTCCACTAACAAAGCGAACATTACATTTTTGCATTCTGTCTATATAAGAAATGGAATAGACAAACCGATAAACAAAACAATTTTTCATCTTCCTCTCTCTTCAAAAATCTCCTTATCTTCACTGAAACATTTTCCTTACAAAAAGAAAAGAGCAGTATAGTTTTTTTAAATTTGAGTGCAAATCAGGCTCGATTCGTTTGTGCAAGAGAATTGATATTAAAGATGAGGATGTTTTATCCTAGAAGCAACGCCGAAAGGTACGAACTGCTTTGCACCATTGAGAAGATCACTAAAACATCTTCAAGAGAGCGACTTTGTGCGTAAATCAACCATTGTTTTTCCAATAAATCAAAGATATTTGCACTCAAATTAAAAATCTAGCTTCGACCGCAAATTTTGACGACGCTGCACCTTCCCCCATGTTCCAGATCCCTCTTGTCATTTCTTCCCCATTCAGATTCGAAGGGCTGCACTTCAAATGCTGGCATCGGAAGATGGAGTTCTTTCTAACCATAAGCAAAGCGGTTGCTGCACTTATGACTGACAAACCGTAGTTGCCAGAGAAACCCGATGAAGATGATGCAATCCAGATGGTTTTCTGGATAGAACAATCGAAGCAGCTCCATACTTAGATTGAGCAGGACTATCAGTAATAACCAATATGACTACCACATTTCCGACGAATCAGCAAAGCAGATACGGGAATGTAACATCTCACATTCCTTAGTGTCACCCGAATGAGGATTTCATTAAGAAATTATGGAGCTTTGTGGGTATAAATGCATAAAAACATCATAGAGACTAAGATTTCACAAGACAATAAATAATAATTTCGAAGGAAAACTAATCACGACCCTTGTTAATGGCGCCTTCGACATCCAATTTTTCTTCTTCCTTCGCCTTCGACGCTGCCTTTCCTCCTCTTCCATCGTGCCTTTTTCCTCCAATTCCTCCAGATCCACCACCTCTGAGTGTTAATTCCTCCTTAACTATCCCCTCTGTTGTTAATATTGGAGCGAATTCATCGATTCCAAATCTAGGAAATTTCTCTTTCAGATCCAATAATTGCAGTGAATGTCCTCCAAATGTGAATTCTGCTCATGTCAATTCAACGAGTATCCCTAATTCAGCAAATTTTGACTCGTCGAATTCCTTTTTTCCCTCGTTCATGAAAATTGATTACGCATCTTTCTTCAAATCTCTTCCTAATAATGCAGGAGTTTATAAACTGCAACATTTTGATATACCAAAGGATAGAGTGCCAAAATATTGCCAGATCTGGTTAAGAAAGAATGCCTGAATTACCGGAGCAATCATCTGGTCGGCTTCTTCCTGGATGGTACTCTGTCATACCTCTCAGTGGTAAACTTCTTAAAAAGATATTGGAAATTAAATGGTGAGGTAGATATTAAATTAGATGGTGTGCATTTCTATTTTAAGTCTTCTAATGACGTAGATAGAGATAGAATTCCTCAATCTGACCAAATTTTTATACGAGGAAGAATGTTTATAATAACAAGATGTGATCCTTCAATAGGTAGCTCATAATCACAGATTAAAAAGGTGTCAGTATGGATTCATTTCTATAGAATTCCAATTATTCTTTTGACTCTTTTAGGTATAAATTGGCTTGTATGTCATATAGGGAAATTAATATGTTTTGATAGCAGTACTGAAAGAGTGCATAGATTTAGATATGTTAAGGCATTGGTTAAGGTTTCCCCCGATTTTGAGCTTCCTGAACCAATTGTAGTTGCTGGTTTAGGGGATAATTGTCCTCCTGTGATGTTATCCTATGACTGGAAACCTAGAATTTGTACTTTATGTAAAGCTTTTGGACATGAAACTTCTGTGTGTGAAAATAATACAAAGGCTGACATGGATAATGATTAGCAGTTTGAGGCTTGTTTTGAAGATATACATGTTAGAGTTAATGATTTCTTTGGTCAGTATAATAGGAAGGATTTATGTAATCATAATCAGAGTAATTAGGCTACTGTTAACTCAAAAAAAAAAAAAAAAAAAAAAAAAAAAAAAAAAAAAAAATGGAGGAAAAAAGGTGAAATTAATATTCAAGAAAATGTAGTTGTCTGTAATGAAGGAAATGTTAATGCTAATTCTTTTGGAACCTTGGCATCTGATGTTAATGACAGTAATAAGGGTGTTGGTGGTGACATAAATTGTATTGATGCTCAAATTCATGAGGTTAGAGATGTTTTTGATCATAGCAAAGGAGATAATAATGGAGATGGGTCAAGTTTGGGTACAACAAATTTTGTTGACGGTGGTGGTACTAATATCTGAAATTTGAACGGTCATAATGTTGAGGATGTGAATCATACTCAACTTCATGGTATCAATTCATCTACGTCTACCATTGCAGCTACTATAATATCTTCTATTTCATCTACTGTGAACTCTTCTGCTAGTAAATCTTTTTCATCATTATTATCATCAAATGCAACTATGTCCTCTACCTCTATTACTACCATGCCATGTTCTTTATCTTTTAGTTTTAAAGCACCCTCATCAGTTAGCAACATTATGAGTAATTCTGAGCAGTCACCAGCTTCACCTTATGATAAGAATATGGGTTAGACGATGTACTGCGTTTTGGCAATTACAAGAAATCTTCCAGGCGTACAAGAAATGACCCCACCTCTCTTTTTGGTCCACTTCAATTTAAATGATGAAGATGTTATGTTCATGCTGAAGCTGTGTTTTGATTGTGTCATAGATCGAGCTGAAGCTGTGTTTTGATTGTGTCATAGATCAAGCTAAAGCTGTGTTTTGATTTTTGGCAGGAAATTATCTCTATATGGGTTGAAGTAATCTGCTCTACAATGTTTTGCAAGTGGTATTTGAAGGCCATAGTGCAGATTATGTTTGTTTTCATGAATCATATTTTTTATTATACTGATATATAGTTTGTGATGTTGTTTGTTGTTTTGTGTCATGTAATTAGTATCTTAGGAATTGGTTATGTTGAGAGTACAAATTTCAGGGAGACGATATATATTGTAACTTTGTTGTTGTGAATAAAAAATTTCATGCTTTCCTTTAAAAAAGAAAAAAAAATGAAACTTTTATTTTTAAAATGCAAAACCATCTTTGTTCCAAATAGTTACAAAGTTACATGTCTTAAAATCTCAATCAAAAGTAGTATCAAAGTAAAATAATGTTATCCCCTAAATAATCAAAAAGATAAAACCTAATCTTGAAAAGAGAACAGTAAATAATTCGTCCCTTGCAGAAAACCTTCAAGACAAAATCAACAAAGAAATCAGAACTGTACACTTCCTACCTGTAAGCCTAAGTGAATGAAAAAAGAAAGGAAGAAAAGGAAAGGGTCAAACATAAAGCCTGGTAGCTGCTCAACTTGACTGCTAAGTTAAGGAAAATAGATAAATAGCGGTTCTGGTGTCATAAAAGAGTAAGTGTCTGTACATATGCAAAGGTGAAAAATAACTGATATGAATGCATTAATGATATTTTTCATCAGCGCCGAAATGAGTGAATAAGATTATGAACCTAAGGGTACCTTGGGATTCTTTAGTTCCTACAAGCTTGAGTTAGTTCACTATTTCTTAGATATCAAGGTCTTAAACCCGAAGATTAGTTACTCTTCCTTCTAAGGGGTGAGTATCATGCTTAAGAGACTCGGAGACCAACAATTACCTTGAAATAAGGGTTCTCTAAGCGCAAAACAAGTTAGGAGGCTAAACGGTTTGAGGAAGGTTATTTCAGTAATTTGTACTTAGGTGTGAAGCATTGTCGTTGGCTTATATAGAAATACTGAAAGGACGTGATGAGAAAATACATGAAATTGGTGACAAGATTCTCTCTTTATTGATCATTTGCATAAGTACATAAGTGATTACAAGCAAAATCTCCAAATTGATTTACAAATCAGAGTCTTCTCTCTAAGAAATTGATACAAGATTGTGGAATGAGGAAAAGTACACCTAAACGAGACCCTTAGGGCCTTATTTATAGGAAAATTGGACCCTCTTTCGGTTGTGGTCAGTAGAAGCCGGTTTTGAGTGCTTCTGGCTTTGGCAGTGCTATTTACTGTCAGTATCGGCCCGCATTAATGGTTTTTGTGCCGGTTTCTGGGTTCCGTCCATCTTTTCTAACTTGAGTGTTTACATTAGCTTTACATTGCTCATGAAGTTGGTGTTGCCACTATGTAATGTATCGATACCATATAAGCTGGTATGGATAGCTTTCTTTGCCACTTTCAGTTTCGATAATATGTCACTGTGATGGTAGCAAATATTAAGCTTTGACTTGCTTTAATGGCTTCTGAATACTATTTGTGGTATCGATGTTAAGTATACTAGCATGGATAGCATGCTTACGCAGAGTCTTATGAATACCGATTCTCAATTCTTTCCTTGTGATCTTGATGCTGCTTTTTGGTACTAATACCGATACCAAGTACATTGGTATCGATAGCCCTTTATTTGTACCCAAATTGGTCTCGTACTTTTCCTTATTATGGCTCTGAGCTTCGGTATCGATCTTTATGCTTTTAGAGTTAGATTCGGGTTGATTGCTTTTGGTGTCAGTGTCGTAACCGCTTTTGATTGCGTGTTGTTTGTTGGCTCCGACACTGCCTTGCCGCTACTCTTCCTGTATCGATACCAAGCTTCTGCTGCCCATGTTGGTACCGATAGCACGTGGTCCGAATTTACTTCTTTCTTGCTTTCAGTATCAGTTATCTTTGGCGCTTTGATGCCGATCGATGCTTCTGAGGCCTTCTCCTGGTGCTTATTGTACTTTGATACCCCTGCACCTCTATTTGGTTTCGGTGTTGAAAACTGGTAGAAGCATTTTCCTCCCTCTTGTAAAGGGGTATTTTTGACTTTCTAAGTCAAACTTTTGACTTTCGCACTTAACTGTTTTGAAGGTACAGTGTTTCCCGCCTTTTGGTCCTCTGGAATTGATCAATGCCATCCGCTCATAATAGTTTGTGTGGTCAGGATTAAGAAGTGCTTTTAGTATAAAAGTTCTTCTTCTTCCTTTTTATTTTCTTTGCCTCCAAGAAATCATTTTCACATAAGATCACTATTCTTTGAAAACTTTCAAGCTTTACAGAATTACAAATTCAATCATTTTTCTATGTGTATTTAACTGATTTAGACTAAGGTTTAAACATCGCTTCTCTAACTTCATCATGAAATCGATCGGGATTCTATAGCTTTTGATTTCTATTAGAGTGAATTCGAATAAAAGTATGTAGTTCAAATGGACATTAATGATTGCAAATTTATCATCTACCCCTTGACATATTTTTAGAGGTTTGAAATGTAAAATTCATATATGACAAGTTTTAGTTTTTGTTATGAAAATGAACTTTTCTTAATGTCAGCTAAGTTTCTAATGTCGATACCAATACACCTGGTTTCGGCTAGGTCGATACCAAGAATTTAGGCTATTTCCATCTTGGCTCCGTCGATACCAAAGTTTTTCGTTATTTTTGGTTTTGGTGTAGTACCAAATAATATGAACGACACCAAGTACTTAACCATATCTAGCATTTATACAATGCACAGCTTAAATGAATCTGGTTAAGAATCTGATTCTAATGGCTCATGATGTGTTCTAACTTTTATAGGAGTATTGTATAACTAATTTCAATGAGTTTTCATGATAGTCATAATCTTGAAAACAGTTGATATTTATTTATACTAAGTTATTGTGATAGTATGTTTCATGGAATAATATCACCTGGTTGCATCACGTCTGAGAAGCAAAGCATTATCGAACCCAGGCAGTTCTTTTACTCCTAAGCCAATGAGGGAAGGAATCTTGCATCATTCTCTTATTCGAACTCAGGATGAAGTGAAAGTTATTCTTGAGAGTTTGGTATGAATGGAGTTAACACCATCCCTGCCTCTAAAAAATATACCATTTAGAATCCACCTGAAGTGTTCTTTGCATATTCATCAATCCACATCTAACATAGTGGTTTCTTTCCATTTCCAGATTTCATTTCAAGATTCTAGAGATATTTAAGATTAGCTCCCAATCAACTAACTCCAAATACGAATACAAGTCTCCTATGCCTCGAACTTTTAGCGCTTGAGTCAAGACAATCTTCCCTCAGGGCTCTCCTTCTTCATCATTTGTTACGACTACAAGAAGTTAAGGGAATGAGCCCCCAATCCTTCATGCGAACCCTTCGAAGAAACTGACTGGTGATAATGTCAACCAATTTCAAGATTGGGAGACATAATTCTTCTGTATCAAATGTCCTCCGGGTATCTCAGGCACCTTTGTCACTCTTGGTGAGTTTTGTTCTTCTATGTTTATTGCACTATTTTTATGCGCTCGGTTTAATCTTTGTTTCCTTTCAGCTTCTACATCCACGAGGAAATGCTTAAGTAACAAGGAAACTCAAGATATTGATGCCATCTATAAGGCTTTCGAGAAATTAGGAAGGCAACCCCTCTTATTGGCCTTGGACAACCTTCAAAAGTATGCTTTTCTTCCCTCAGAACAGAATATTTGGGAGGGGATCACCCTTTCATTTTATTGGCACCAAGCATGTATCCTTGGGTTCCAATGTATTCAAGTTCTTAACCCTTCTTTTTCCTCGAACTTCAAGTAAGGAAGGTCTTTTATCATAGTTTCGAATTCTTATTCCACATTTAACCCCTCTAACCCTTTTCTTCTTAACGTGTCTACCATAATCAGGTGGTCAAGCTTTTGATGGGGAATCCACCACGGATGCCCTGGCCCGATCTAGAACTACGATCACAAGAAGTCTTGATACCATCACTGATGAACCTGCTTCTAAAGGACAAAAGGATGAAACTTCAGTTTCTTTTTCCTCTTCCAAAGTCGTTGTTGCCGAGTCTGTTGAGCATCACATTCTCGATCTTACTTCCTTTTCTATTGATGTTACTCCTCGTGCTGATTCTCCCCAAATAGCGGCCACGGACAATAACTTTCTTAAACGTATTCGAATACCTAATCCTCCAGGTGGTTAAACTTGGTGGAACAAGAGTTGAATATGCACTTTTCTCCCAAACATGCCAGTTCCTCCAGATCTTCTCCAATAACTCAATATTTTAATGAAATTGTAAGGCTTGCTCTTCCCACTCATGTTATTGCCAGCATTTGCTACCCTCCTTGTCTTCAGACTTGATGAACTTGCAACGATCTCTTATAGAGCAACAACTTTTGGTATATCCCTATTTTACTTGGTTTCTTTAGCTATTCATTTTCACATGGATACTGACTCTACTTTCTTTTCTTCGGATAATTAATAAATGGTACTCCCTTTAGGAGATGATTACTATGCCTTCTTCTGAAGTCATAAAACTTAAAGAAGAGAATGTTGCCTTGGAGTCCAATGTTGAATCACTGACGAAGAAACATGAGAAAGAGTGTGTAGAACTGAGAACATCCCTTCAGATGGCTAAGTCGAAGCTTAAAAATGAGAGAAAAGCCAAGCACTTTTTGATTGATCATGCCTTGGCTCTTAAGTTGTCCAAACAGGAACTTTGAGATGAGAAGTCCAGAATGATAGTTAATCATACTGAAAGACTGAAAGAGAAAGAAGATTGGCTTTCCAAGGTTCAGAATGGACTTTCTAATGTCGAGCGCATAATTTATGACATCAAAGATATAATTTATTCATTTCTGAAATCTTATTTTTTGAAGGCAATGTTGAAAACTTTCGAAGATGCTCTTTTGTTGGTGTATTCCGACAATTTATAAAAGTATCCAGAACTTGAGTTTCCTTTGATTGTTCCTTCTATTATGGGTGGAGTGATGCACAAAATTGAACAACCCAAGCAAGAGACTGATTTTCCTGAGGAAGGTACAGTGAAGCCTGAAGACTTTCTATATATCGAGGATCTTTCGGATTATGTTGACCCATGTGAGGGAGAAGACGAAATTGTTAACGTTGATGATGAGTGGTATGATGATGAAGATGATTATAGCTCAAAAGACAAAGTGCTTTATGATGATCTAAGTACGGGGAATGACACTCCTCCTCCTTCCGTTGGTGGTACTTATGTTTCCAAAGAGATAAGACTTGGTCCTCTGAAAGCTTCTTCTAACCAAGATTCAGCTGAAACTTTCTCCAAGGATAGCTAACCATCTAATCAAGGGAGGAAAGGGAAAGAGCATCCTGCTCAAATATGACCTTTACTTTAGAAGTGTTTTCCTCTTTTTCAGTTTATGGTGATTGATTCTCCAAAATAACATATGAATGGGAGAAAACGTTGTTTCATAATATAAGGCGAGGTTAAATAGTGAGAAATAACTTAGCTTTGTTAAGAATAGGTGAATTTGTCGAAAAGATTATAGTTGACGGCAAAAAATGTCATAAACACCAAAGATTCCTATTATTAAGAATAGTTAATTTGGTCGCAAGACTAAGTAAGAGGAAGCGGTAAATGACACGAGAGTTTATAGTGGTTCGGCCGTGAATTACGCCTGCTTCCACTTTGGAAGGATGTTGAACTTTTATTAATCACTCAAGAATTACAAGGTAGAGCCATGCTCATTACATTCACTTTTATAATTGTCATATGCTAGGTAGTTAGAAAAAAGAATATTTAATTCTCCTTCTTCCTCAAATAGGAGATGCTATTAATGAGGCTCATGAAGCTCTAGGAAGGTCTCAAGTGAAGAAAATTCAATCCTTTTGAAGTATGAGGCCATGGGCTATTTATAGGAGTGGGAGTAGGTAGGAGTAGGTAGTATTAGGTAGAAATAGGGACCACATGCAGAAATTTCGAACCCACTGCCTGCGCACCTCAGAATTTCGAACTCGGGGATGGGCTCATAATTTCGAACCTGCTGGGCTCATAATTTCGAACCTGCTGGGTTCATAATTTCGAACCCGGGGCTGGGTTCATAATTTCGAACACATGGCTGGGTTCGAAATTTCGAACCTGGTGGGTTCATAATTTTGAACCCGGGGCTGGGTTCATAATTTCGAACCTGCTGGGTTCATAATTTCGAACCTGGGGCTGGGTTCATAATTTTGAACTGGCTGGGTTCGAAATTAGGAACCCGGGGCTAGGTTCATAATTTCGAACCTGTTGGGTTCATAATTTCGAACCCGAGGCTGGGTTCATAATTTCGCACCCGCTGGGTTCGAAATTATGAACCTGGGGCCGGGTTCATAATTGCAAACCTACTGGGTGCGAAGTTCACTTTGCGAAGTGCGCATGGACTGTAGGTTCGGGCGCTTTGAGACTTGTGATTCCTTTGGGTTTTGAGGCCTTCACTTGGAAACGGTTCATGAGGGCCATGAGGTTCTAAGTGGCGCAGTTCCTTCTTGATCCTGTCTCCTTCACTCCTGAGCGTCCCTCTTCGTCTTAGCTCCATGCGAAGAATTGAGTTGAGCGTGTCTTGCGTACTTTTGGGAACCGGACCAAAAGGCCGGTTAACATTTGCCCCCTCAAAGTAGGTTCTGTGTTAACCGGGCGTGCTTTGAAGTGAGATGAGCCTAGTATGGGTGCAAGCATCTTCATAGGATGCTTAGCGATTGGGTATATCCTTCCTCTTGAGTTGTATACTGAGAGCGCACTGCTTTGGAGCGGCTGGGATGCCTTGTCGGGATATGATCGTATGGGCTTAGGATTCCAATCATTGCTAAGAGTTTTGACTTGCTTGAGTTGGAACCCATCCAAAGCGTTTAGTTCTGTTGGGTGTGTATATTTGAACGCATGAGGCATGTGGGCATGCCTTTGGATCAGGTTGGTTTGCTCGTTTGAGATTTCCAAAGCATGCATGCAAGGTCATTGCCATGTCTTAGGCACGCGATTGCCCTAAGTGGTTATTGAAATGTCGTTAGGATGGAGCTTGATAGTTTGGAGTATCCGCCAAATTACTTGGATTTGTGAACCCATGGTCATTCAACGTTCCAAGCTAGTCCCATTGATCAAAGTTTCGACAACTCATATAGGCGAATGTCATTGTTAGGACAATACTTGCCATATGTCGTGGCCTGTATTCATATGGATTTTCCTCAGAGGCAAGGTCGGACCCAAACGCTGGGAGCGTGCACTTTGAGGATTGAGCACTTGGTGAGTACACAAGTGGTGGCTGAGTCGCGATTGACTTGGTAGTTGGAGCTTCGAAATTATGTGAATATGATCGTAGCTTAGTGTACGGTCCCGAATTCTGATCACGGAAAGTTCGCTTAGGGCATACCGATCCTCTGATTATAGTTACTTCCTTTCTTCTCTTCTTCGGACAGAAAATCATCGTAAGGCATGGAGGATGCCAAAATACTTCTTTTGTACTCTGGATGTTTGAGGTGTCATTAGGTTTTCGGGAGAAGGGAAGAGAGATATGGAAAGTAAGAAGGTTATTGGATTTGGCACTCATGAACGTGGAGCGGCGGATCTTAGGAAACACAATTAGGAATCCGGATAAAGGTCGCCAAGTATGCGTGAATACGGGAGTGGGCTTCGTATCCCGAACATTTAATAAACCCTCCTGGCTTTTCAAGAGGACGAAGTCAGTTTGAGGGGTGCGATAATCTAGCAAGTGCGTGGGAGCACGACACATAATTTCGCATTCTGGTGACTTGGTCTTGGCTCCAAGCTTGGGCTAGTAAAATTAAACATTTGCAAGGCGCCTGATGAGTCAGCAGCGATCAGTGAGTTTGGGTCTTGCGACGCGGTACTTAAGGAGTGGACTTGCTTGAACTATCGGCTCGGATGCTTATCTTATGATGTCGACACATAATTGAGCTGTTAGTCTCGGGATCTGATCAATAACCCAATCATGATGCAGTTGCATCTTGATTCAGGCATTGCGCTGGTGGTTAGTGATGGCCATAGCGCTAGTTATTGAGGCTAAAGGTTGCCATCATGTTCCGAAACAACTGCTTTTTGTGGAGTCTCGGCACTGATGGGAAGCCGAATAGCCTCCAAGGCCTAGAATCTGGCTCTAGATTGCCTTCGTTGCAAGGTGAAAGCGTTCTCAAGATGGTGGTGCCAAGGGATGCTGTGAGCATGACACTAGTGCAGGGTCTGAAAGGGATCTGATCGGGTCCCATGATAGCCAGGCCGGTGTGATAATCCATAGAGGGTTGCCCCCAAGCCCGGGTATTTGCTAGATTACGCTCGATGTTAGGGACAGGCCAGCAAGTCCGGATTGTTGCTGAATGTTCCATGTCTGGTTTGTGATTGAAGTTGAACGTAACACAACTCGTTAGTGAAAGATTCTGGAAATGAACTTATTCGGACTGACCGCCCGGATATGCACATAGGATATAGGCATATGGTCAAGTCGTTACTTCAAACCATTTACATTGTAACCATTTTCCGACCCGAGAATGGTGTTGATGGTTACCGGTAGTCACTGCCATAATTATTAAAACTAGGGGTCGTCACCATGTTCCGATGCGCTTGTAGGTAGGAGGCTGTTGCATCAAGGGGGTGTGACTTAGCTTCACGTTGCGTTTAAGTATGAGCTTGCTGCCAAGGCATAGAGACTTTGGGAACCCGATGAACCGGCCGTGGAAATTCCAGAACTTGCATCGAGATATGAATTTTTATTTCATGTGTTGAGAACTTGTCTAAATTCCCATGTTCCTCGGGGAACTAGTGGTTGTGTAGCTACCCCTGTCTTTCGGTTCGGACCTCTATGCCCGGCCTGCCTAGTATTGGCAAGGGGTTAGAAGTTTCCAAGACCCGAGCTTTTGGGTCTGGATCATCCTCGTGGAGAGGTGTATGTTCCTCTTTAGAATGGCTGTTCCGAAGGTTATGGTGATGGAAATGCTAGCGTGGGAGTTGGTGGGGATCTTCCTCAGGTCCTACGTTGTGTAAGCTAGCGAAAGGATAGGTAGGGGACTGCCCCTGAGCTCGGGTACTTGCCAATTGAAGAGGGTGCGAGAAATGAACCTTTAGAAGTCCAATAGTTGCCTCTTTCGCTGGACAGTCCCCCTTGGATTGGAGGCGACACCAGGCTTTGCCCCCATGCTTCCTCAGGCATCCAAGTATTGGCTGGAGCTACAGTGAGACTGATCTGGAGAAGTAGGAGATCCCGCAGCCTCAGGATCCCACATTTATATGAACCTCTTTGGAGGAGGAGAAGTTTTGGTTGGCCGAAGTGCTCGTGCGATGGGCATAGCTGATGTAAGTTTGCCAACAATGCATGCTATAGTGGAAGACCAGGAAGCCCGGCTGGTGGCAAAGCCTGAGGATCCAAAGAGGAAGAGGGACAGGACGAGGCTGCCATACAAGATGCATGGGCAAAGGCTAGGCAGGTTACTGAGAAGAAATCTGCCGCTGCGGTGGCGAGGCCGATATTGAGGCGGAGAAGGAGAGGGCCTCTGAGTAGGCTAGGAAAAAGGAAAACCGTCGATGATGCCCACCAAAATAGGGTGAGGGGACCCTTGGCAAACTCGAGGTAGATGCAATTATGCAACTCCAGGCCAGGGAGATAGCTGAGTAGAAGACTCCCGAAGATGCTGAGAAGAGAGCGGAGTCGGGCTCCAAGATGACTTGGGGAGAAACCCAGGCTGCATTGGTCCTCGCTTTTGACATCGTCCCTAAGCCATTGCCATGTATCGCTCTTGGGAATGTTACTACAATTACAAGAGGCGAGGATAATTGCGGGAGGCACGCATCGATGTCTTACGAACCTGTTACTCTTGTGAAGAGTAGAGGAGGAGGAAGTGATTCTGGAAGGAAGGGGACCATCGCTGGTGGTGACCTGTCAAGTGCCGAACCTGTACAGAAAAAAGGAAAGACAAGACAAAGATGAGTAGCATCAATAATTTTTAAAGGAATTAAATATACTTTGGGTTAGGTAAACCAATAGTATATGCGAGTGTGACCCTCGCTTTTGGTCCCTAAAGGTATGGTGTGCTTTTCATGTACACCCTATCATCATAAAGAAGAAATGTTAGACATGTAGTCTATTCCGGGTGTGTGTAGAAATGAAATATGAATTAGTAAAGATCGTAATTTGTGTTAAGTGTTCGGATGTTCTTCTTATGTTTTCAGGCATCCCGTACTTGCATAACCATACTTATCGTTACACCTAACAAAAAAGCGACTGTGTACCGCGCTCTGGGTCAATTATTCTAGAGGGGTGTGACTGTGTACCACGCTCTGGGTCAATTATTCCAGAGGGTTGTGATTGAGCGCCGGTTTCAGTAAGTTTTCCTCAGCTCAGGGAACCCGTAGTTTGCGAAACCAGGCTGTGCGCCTGCTGTTTTGGGTGGCCCGGGGTTAATCCCAAGTGTAGCGAAGGAGTATGACGTCGCATTGTGCGATTCGTCTGGTGTGTGGCTCTCCCGTCGTTCATCGAGTTGGGGCGAGCCGCCTAGCGTGGTTTATTCGCCGGCATAGAAAAGCTATGATCATCAGCTCGTAGGGTCCGATCATGGCCATGAGCTGCACCTAAGCCTTTAGGGCTTCGGGGAGAAACGATTTAAGGTCGGTCTTGGTGCTGCGCCGAGATTCGACCGGCACCCGAAACTTTCATCACTCTTAGTTGGACGTTGGGCGGCGGCGCCAAGTTGCCTGGACTTGGATGCGGAACGAATTATCCTCGATCTCGGCATGGGATGAGGTTCAAGTTAGTGGTTATTTATACTCGGTCGCGCCGCGGGCCGGCGACTCGAGTAGCGTTGCCAACTCCCGTGCTTGGCGTGCCAGACGTAGCCAGTGTTGTTCGGCCTTGAAGTTGGATCGAGGTTCAGATGGCAGCATCGGCACCCGTGCTCGAGGTGCCGATACGGCGATCGTATGTTTGCACGCAAGATGGTTGTCAGGATTAATCAAACACGTCATGCACGTAGTAAACATGGAAGGGTGATAGGGAACTGAACATCATTGCTGCAAATAATTCTAGTAGTAGAAGCCTTTACAATGCCTCGAATTGCGAAAAAACAAAACATCGTTGGAAGGCATGAACAGTTGTACACTAAGTTATGTAGAGTAGAATCGGAGAAGTTCATTATTCCATGCCCTCGGAGTTAGGCTCTGTCCATGGTGGAGAGTTTGAAAGTTCCATCGCTAGTCTTCTATTGCATGAGTATGGGCCCTCAAAACGAGGAGTGAGGCCTGCAGGTGGAGGAAAGACCCATTTGAGGATGAGATAGCCGATGTGCACTTGAGTGGGCCTTTGGTTAAGCTTCCAGTTATGCCCCGAAGTTGCCGGATACTGAGGGAGGCACATGTAGGGAGGAGTTGCAAACTGGCATCTCCAATGACTACCTAGAGTCAACTGCGCCATGGAAGTTGTAGTCTCGACGAGCCGGGGGACGATCTTGAGGGATTAGTTGTCGGAGTCGAGATCATGTTTAGTGGGAATCTTTGATGAGCACTGAGTAGCTCGGATATCCCACGCAGTGTGAATCCCCGATGAGCATCGAGTGGCTCGTAGACCCCACATAATGGGAATCCTCGATGAGCGTCGAGTGGCTCGGAGATTCCATGCAGTGAGAATCTTTGGTGAGCGTTGAGTGGCTTGGAGATCCCATGTGGATGAGTTCCTCGAGGTTGTCTTGTAAATGGAGCTGCATGCTCTTATCGTGTTCGCAGATGCTATAGAACCAAAAATATCATGTAGAGTCCCTTGGTGCGCTCGTCGGACTTTCTGTCCTCGGGCTTTTGCATGGCTGGGAATTGCAGGTCGCGAGGTAGATTTTCTCGGGGGTGCTTCCGAGAGCGGAATAGCCGTGGTAAGGCGGAAGTCGTAGATGTTTCATTTTACTATTGCGGCTACCGTTGATGTTGCCGGCATGAGCAAGATTGCGCAGAGTGATAAAATTAGAGTTGTTGGAGCTCTGTATGTCATCATAAAGCAGGATGCTAAGGGTAGGAGCGTGATTCCTGTAGGCCAGTTTTCGACGTAGGAGGTAGCCAACAGTCATGTAGAAGATCTCCTGAATTTTTGATTGCTTTTGATCGGTCCATGTTCTAAGTTCAGAATCAAGTTGTATGCCATTTGTGAGCTGGATGAGTGCGATTCGAGGAGTAGGTTTCTCAACTTCAGCCAAGGCAGTGTGGAATTTGCGAGATAGCCTTTGAGAGTTTTCACGGGTGCCTTGGTAAATGTTCGAGGCTGAGAGGATGACTTTAGGCATCGTGATGTGCAACCCGAATTGCGCGACCAATCTTTTGGCGAGTTAGTCAAGAGTTGGGATAGTTCAAGGTGGAAGTCGAGAGGACCTGGATAGGGCCGTCTTGGATAAGGATGGGGAAGCACTTGTACTTTATGGATTTGGCGATATGTAATGAACCCACGTGCCATTTGTGGCAGCTTACAAAGGTTCAGGAATCATGGCTTCTTTAAGTATGGGGCAAGCGTTGGCATTGTCGAAGTGCTGGCGCCATTTGGTATTATGGCTAGCCGAAGTGAATGGGTTACTCCTCGTACTGCTTTAGTAGACGTCGTGGGCGTGCCCACGCGATTTCCTCATGATCCCATGGATCGTATCGGCGATAATCGGAGGTTGGGCTCCTGCCGCATTATAGAGATCGTGATCTAGTTCAGGACTTTGAAGCCTAGCGCACCTTCTTGACGGAAGGTCTTTGGAAATCCGTGAGTATACAACTTCGATTGCATGATGTTGTGGAAATCGGTTGAAGTTATTTTAGGCCCAGTTGGATGTTAGAAGTGTAGGTAACAAGTATGGACTCATAGCAGTTTTAGTCCGCCTAGCGGAGGCTTGAGCGTCAAAGCCGGGGATGGCCGGTATGACGCATTCTATTTCTGGTGGTGATTCTGGTATTGCCAAGATTAGTGGTTAGTCGTGCCTCCATAGAATGCCACATGTGGTGTTGAAGCGTCAGGGCCACTCAGCTTCGTGTACGATCCTGGTGAAGGAACTACGCCTCAAGTGGGTCACTCTTGAGTTGTCGGCGTTCCTTCGCATATATTTCATAATTATTCAGACCACGTCGGGGAGGTATGCCAGAGGGAGATTTTCTAATGGAACCCATTAGTTTTGATGAATTTCGGGAGTTTCATTCCATCGACGTCTTCTATTGTACACATCCGGCTCGCTCTCTTTCATGTCATGGATGGTCTGGTTTTGGTATGGATGTAGAGGTTGGGCGAGCTGGTGTGCACCCTGGTCCGGAAGTACTCTAGCTCGACGAGCTGCTGGAAGAGTGGGACTCTGGTTGTGAGTGGCGACACTTGGTCCCTTTTGAGTAGAAGGTTGGTTACTCGAACATGGTTTGTTTCTGGGTTCCTTGGCCGTATGTGATGATGGTTCGATCATCATCTCATTTCTGTTGCCATTGTTGTCGCTATGTGAGTGTTGTAGCGAACGACGATGTTTTTAATGAAGTTAAACCTTCTTCCTCAACGTGGTCCCCTAGCTTTGAGAGGAAAAATTCCCGGTGCGGTGTGCTGCGAGCGGGAGAAGTTCTGAGCAAGCTGAAGTAGAATGACGATGTGTCGACTTTCTTGAAGTTGGCGCATAAGGTTGATGTTAATCTTCAACGCTTAGCGCAAGAGCTGCATTCTCATATTTCTCATTAAGCATGTGAATTAGTGCTTGAGTCGCAGGAGCTTTGGTGGCCACAAGCGGAAGGAGATCCGTTTCCAGCGGGTCCTGTGCTGTTCGGGACTGCCAAGAGGTACCAGTGTCAATTGCGGCTAATGGGGTAAGCGTTTGGTTTTGCCAGAATTTTGCTTAATGCTGGTGATAGTCATGATGCTTTATGGACGTACTGCTCAAGGCGCTTCTCGCGGACAAGCTTTTCGATTACGTCTTTGAATTGATGGCAATTATTGGTATTATCCCCGTACATGTCGTGGTATTGACAGTACTTGCTGGTATTCTTCTCATGATTAGTGGATTCCCTATTGTACGGCTTGTTGTATTGAAGCGCGTTGCACGTTTCCCGATAAATTGTTTCCAAGTCTTCATTCAGCGGGTTGTAGATCTCGTATGTCCAGTGAGATCCGGGCTTCTTGGGTTTCGTAGGAACCTGGCCGTTGTTGTAGTCGTCGTGCCTACCGCTATTCGGCCTTTGTTTGTGGGGTCTTTCCCTTTGTCCTTATCAAAGAGCTTCGCTATCTGTTTCCCTTTGATGCTGTCATTTATGGTATTCACATGTGGATTGTTGGAAAGGTCGGCCCTGGAGAGTCGGTTACGTCTCACTTCTTCTTGACATAAGTATTGCCTATCCTTCTCATGGAAAATGTTGAGGCTTTTTGGATGCTTCCGATCAATCCAGACCCCAAATTCGGAAGTGGGAAGTACGCCTTTCGCTAGTTGGAAGAGTACGGTGCGAGGATCTGGGTCCTCGACCTAGGTGAGGGCGACATTGAACTGGGAGAGAGAGCTTTTGAGGTCCTTGGTATAAGTTGGACAAGGTGAGGGCACTCTTTGGAGTTGGAATATGCATCCTGAATTGTTTGACCAACTGTGTCGCTAACTGGCTGAAGTTGTCAATGGAATCAAGTGGGAGGCGAGAGAACGAAATAGAGCGGTTTCCGATAAGAAGACTGGAATGCACTTGCATTTGACTGGATCGTTGCCTCGGCTCAAGTCCATTTTCCATTCATATCGATTTAGAAAGGCATAGGGATCCATCATAGAGCGACATCTGTGGCATGCTGAAGTGTTGCGGCCATTCAGCTTCTTTCACCCTTCTTGTGAAGGGGTTGCGCCTAATGTGCGCTTCCCATGAATCATGCACATTCCCTTGCATTTCCCTCCTTATTCTTCAGACCATGCTGGGAAGGTAAGTTAGATGGGGATTGCCATTGGGACCCATGTGTTTTGGCAAGGTTCCGGAGTCCTGTTGCGAGGTTGCCTTCTATGATGGATGTCCGGATTGCCTTCCTCCATGTCGTCGACATCTATGATTGGGTCTTGGTGTGGACGGTGAGGTCGAGCGGGGTGATTCAGATCCTGTTCTGGAGGAGCGCGTGCCATCGGAATAGTGGGCCCATCACCCTGATTAGCGACCATAGACTTGTGTCGATGTAGAGGTTGGTTTGTAGGATCTGGTCCGTCGTCGATAATCAAGCGAGAACGGTCTTGGTACTGTGCCCCTCGCTAAAAGTGACTGTAGCTCGGTCGTCGTTGTCGTTTACATTGTCGTTGGCATGGCCATTGTCGAGAGCGATGGTGCAAATGGCGACGTTGTTAATGAGACTAAACCTCCTTCTTTGATGCGGGCCACTTGATTCGGAAGATGAAGTTTCTGATACAGTTGGTCGAGGTCGAGCATTGTTCCGAGTTAGTTGAAGTCGAGTGACGACATGCTGACTTTCTTGAAGTTGTCGCATAAGGTCGATGTTATTCCTCAATACTTGGTTAAGCTCGACTGTTGTGTTCTCATATCTTTCATTATGCATGCGGATTTGAGCTTGTGTCACGGGCTCTTCGGGTTCCACAATAGGAGGGACGGTTTCATAGTGGCTGGGACGTCCGTTGGTTTAGGTGGTTGGGAGGTACCGACCTTGGCTGCGGCTGAAGAGCCAACCATTGCGTTCTTTGACTTCTTTACCATCGTAAGCAGATTCGACAGCAGGATAAGCAAGGAACCTTAAGCTCGTCGAAGTCGAGATAATAACGTGAAAGAAAGACGCAAATTTTGAGTCCAATTCTCAGTGAAAGCACAAAATGTTGGTGGCAAAAAATGTCATAAACACCAAAGGTTCCTATTACTAGTAATAGTTACATTGGTCGGAAGACTAAGTAAGAGGAAGCAGTAAATGACACGAGAGTTTATAGTGGTTCGGCCGCGGATTAGGCCTACGTCCACTTTGGAAGGATGTTGAACTTTTATTAATCACTTAAGAATTACAAGGTAAAGCCATGCTCATTGCATTCACTTTTATAATTGCCATATGCTAGGTAGTTAGAAAATAGAATATTTAATTCTCCTTCTTCCTCAAATATGAGATGCCATTAATGAGGCTCATGAAGCTCTAGGAAGGTCTCAAGTGAAGAAAATCTAATCCTTTTGAAGTGTGAGGCCATGGGCTATTTATAGGAGTGGGAGTAGGTAGGATTAGGTAGAAATAGGGACCACATGCAAAATTTTGAACCCACCGCCTGCGCACCTCAGAATTTCGAACCCGGGGCTGGGTTCATAATTTCGAACCTGCTGGGTTCATAATTTCGAACCCGGGGCTGGGTTCATAATTTCGAACACATGGCTGGGTTCGAAATTTCGAACCTGCTGGGTTCATAATTTCGAACCTGGGGCTGGGTTCATAATTTCGAACCTGCTGGTTCATAATTTCGAACCCGAGGCTAGGTTCATAATTTCGAACCAGTTGGGTTCATAATCTCGAACCCAGGGCTGGGTTCATAATTTCGAACCCGGGGCTGGGTTCATAATTTCAAACCTGCTGGGTTCATAATTTCGAACCCGGGGCTGGGTTCATAATTTCAAACCTGTTGGGTTCATAATTTCGAACCCGGTACTGGGTTCGTAATTTCGCACCTGCTGGGTTCGAAATTATGAAATCGGGGTCGGGTTCATAATTTCGAACCTGCTGGGTACGAACTTCACTTTGCAAAGTGTGCGTGGACCGCAGGTTCGGGCGCGTCGAGACTCGTGATTCCTTTGGGTTTTGAGGCCTTGACTTGGAAACGGCTCGTGAGGGCCGTGAGGTTCTAAGTGGTGCAGTTCCTTCTGGATCCTGTCTCCTTCGCTTCTGAGCGGCCCTCTTCTTCTTACCTCCATGCGATGCGTTGAGTTAAGCGTGTCTTGCGTACTTTGGGGAACCGGACCAAAAGGCTGGTTAACAATTATAATGCTTCTGACGATTACCTCTTATATCAATGATTTCTTATTTCATTTCGTGTTATGGTAGAATTTCACTCTACTTGAAGATATACTTTCGGAAGATGCTTTATACTCATTTTCTAGACTAATAAGAGGAATTTCGTCGCAAATTTTTTCTCAAACAACATCCGGACCTGGAAGGGGCCCTTTATTATGTGATCTTCGACACATTTATTTAAGTATGGCCTTCCCTAGACATTCTAGATGATGACCGGAAAATAACCTTAAAAGAGACTTAGAACCCAACTTGCGGAGTTAATTATAAACAATATGTTCTTTTGACCAACAAGGTCATTCTTTGTAACTCTTAATGTGTGTGTATTCTTAAGATAATTTAAAGCTTTTCCGGATAAGTCTGGGACTTCTTGTAGTAAACCCCTTTTGCTAATGAAAAGTACAATATATCAATGTCATTCTTTCAAAGTAGTGTTTGTGAATAATTGTGTATTTTCTTGCTTATAAGTAGGAGAATCATCTCAAAGGTCCATCTTCCCAACCTTGGGTAGAGTCATTAGCAAATATAGAGCAGAAGGGTATTTTCAAAGAGGCTCCTTCCAAAGGAAGGGAAAGGGCGTTTTATCTCCAAAAGGTGATCATCAAGAATCTAAATGATCAAATATCCGTTTTGGAAGGCCGAATGAGAGAAAAAGATAAAACTAATCTTAAGTTAAAAAGGCAGCTAATGGCTAATGCTTCTACCAATTCTCATGAAGAGGTAAGTAGACTACTTCAACGAATTAGAGAATTAGAGATTGAATTGGAGGATACTAAAGCAAGTTGTAAATCTTGGGAATTTTCCTTGCAAAATCCCAATTCTGATCAAAAGACCTAGTTATCAAGGTATTTCCTCACTTGGTAAATTTACTCAAGGATTTGATGAATTAGTTGTTGCTAGGAGGTGCAGGTGAATCAAGACCGGCATCCAGTCTTATTACCAAGCAAAGTGTTAGGATGGTATTGATAGGAAAATGTAGGGTACCTGATGTCATGATGGTGCAAATGTCTAACTTTTGTATTTTGGCAACTATTAAAATGGATACAGATGGCTTTGTAAAGTAACTACGTAAATTGTATAAATATCACCTGATGTGCAATCCTTACTATGTTTTGAACATTTACTTCTAGGATATCTTTTATGTTATTCTGCATAAGATTCATCATACAACTTTTCATGTTGTCCTTTTGTTAGTAGTAAAATGTAAGCTATAATTTGCTTAATTCACGTGAATCCTTGTTTAGGTTGTAACCAAGAAGCATATAAACATTTACGATAACTTAATATGATCATTTGTGATCTATATTTTGCCAAAATTACAAAATGCAATTATATATGCTTTAGGTTTAGAACATCTCACTGTGTGAGATATTAGTAATCATGACCTTCCACTACAAGGTATTAGTGTAAGAGACTTGAGATACCAATCTAGGTATTGTTAAACACATCCTTTTTTGGAAATGAGAATTATAGTCTTGAGACCCAAATTTGGGTATTTAGAGTAATAATCCGGAAATCCTCTTCAAAAAGTATAGATAGGAGTTCTACGAACCATATTCAGGCATTGGTTACGGAAGAGAAGAAATTTCCTTTTAATAACAAATAGAAGTCCCGATCTAAACCCAGATTCGGGAATTTAATAAAAGACCAGAAAACCACTTCTATTATTTCATAGAAGTCCCGAACCAAATCTAGATTTGGGTATTTAATAGAATACCAGATATCCACATCTAGCTTTTAATAGAAGTCCAGAACCAAACCTAGATTCATGTATTTAATAGAAGACCATAAATCCACTTCTGGTATTTAATAGAAGTCCCAAACCATACCCATATTCGGGTAATCAATAGAAGACATGAAATCCACTTCTGTATTTAATAGAAGTCCCGAACCATACCCAGATTCGGGTTTTTAATACAAGACTAGGTATCCACATTTAGCATTTAACAGAAGTACAAAACCAAACCCAGATTCAAGTATTTCATAGAAGACCAAAAATCTAGTTCTTGTATTTGATAAAAGTCCCAAACCAATCCCAGATTCGGGTAATTGATAGAAGACCAGAAATCCACTTCTGGTATTTAATGGAGTCCCGTACCAAACCCAAATTCGGGTAATTGATAGAAGATGAGAAATCCACTTTTGGTATTTAGTAGAAGTCCTAAACCAAACCTAAATTCGGGTATTTAATTAAAGATCAGATATCCACATCTGGCGCTTAATATAAGCCCTTAGCCAAACCTAGATTCATGTATCTGATATAAGAACAGAAATCCACTTTCGTTATTTAATAGAAGTCCCGAACCAAACCCCAATTCAAGTATTTGATAGAAGATCAGAAATCAACTTCTGGTATTTAATAGAAGTCCCGAACCAAACCCAGATTCAGATAATTGATAGAAGACCAGAAATCCACTTCTGGTATTTAATAAAGTCCCATACCAAACCCAGATTTGGGTATTTAATAGAAGACGAGATATCCACATTTGGCGTTTAATAGAAGTCCCAAACCAAGCCCAGATTCAGGTATTTGATAGTAGACAAGAAATTCACTTCTGGTATTTAATAAAAGTCCGAAACCAAATGCAGATTCGGGTATTCGATGTTGTTTTTGCCAATTTCAGGCTTATTCTTTAAAGCAGAGGTAGTATGTGCCTTAAGTGCTTTCCCTTGAGCTTTTGTTCCCTTTCCACGGGATATTAATGTAAGCAGAGGTGAATGCATGCTTAAACCGCTCCTCTAGATCTTTGTTCCCCTTTGTGAGGTTTAATGTAAGTAGAGGATGTATGTGCTTACTAAGCACTCTCCGGGCTCTTGATTGTCAAAGCAGAGAATGTATGTGCTTTGTTAGCCAATCTCTGAGCATGTGTGTCTAGTGAACTTGGCTAGCTTATTCTTAAGCAGGGCCTAAGGACTTACCCGATCTTCCTCCAAGAGGCGCCTTACCCTGGCTGTCATAAGCGTGGGTAAGGGCTTAAATGCTTTAACCTGGCCATCATAGGAGCGGATAAAGGCTTACTCTTTTAATGCTCTACCCTGGCTATTGTAGGTGGTGATAAAGGCTTACACACCACACGCTCCAAGGGGTGCCTTAACCTAGCCATCATAGGTGTGGATAAGGGTTTCGATGCTTTACCCTGACCATGTCTGATTTGGACATGGATAAAGGCTTACACTCACCCCCTCAAAGGGGTGCCTTACCATGCCATCGCAGGTGGGAGTAAGGGTTTTAGCTGCTCCTCTCAAATGATGGAGGCTTGCAGTTTTGATGCTTTAACCTACCCCTTTCTGAATTGGACATGGTTAAAGGCTTACACACCCCCCCTTCGAGGGGTGCTTTTCCCTGGCCATCTTGGCAGTGACAAGGGTTTTCTACCATGGTAGGTAGCTTTACCCATTTCAGGTGGTTCCAAGTTTTATGAAGCTCTGTACTCCTATCCATGTAGACATTCTTTCTTCGAGAAATCCTTTGTTAGAGTTGACTGATGGTTAAATCCTTTGTTACAAATCTTGGCAATTGGCCTTGATTAAAGAACTTGATGATCATTACTTCTGGAACTCTGCAGTGGTTGGTTTCATGTCCATTCATCATGTGGTAGTGACAGTATGGATCTCCTAATTTTCTTCTATACTCGTGTTTCATCTTTGTTGATGGCCAAAAATTAAGCTCGTGTTTGGTTAGGAGGTAGATATTCTCGACTGGCGTGATAAGGTTGCATTCTTTAGGCAGTCTTGACTCAAAGATTCCCTTTCAACGCTGGAACTTAGCCCTTTTGTTACTTAGCCTTATTGCTTTATCTATATCTTCGAACCTTCTTTTCAACGTGCCTTGAGTCTGAAGTGCCATTCTTTTAGACCATTTAGAAGTAAAGCGGTTGAAATCTCTCATTTTTTCTTATTTGAATATAGTTCCTTTAGCCTGTGCATAGATGGCTTCCTTAATATGAGAAAATAGATTATGTTCCTTTGATGTAGAACCACTTAAAAAAAGATCGGGGTTGGTTCTTTGTGGAAAGGGTTAATGATCCAATGGTCAGGATTGTATTCTTCTACTTCCTTTTTTTCTATATGGTTCTTAAAGCTTCCATTCTTAGCCTTTGTTCTTCAATAATTCTTGGATCACTAATGCTTGACGTAGCCAATCGAGATTCAAAAGACCCTTGTCGAAAACTTTTACTCATGGTGGTTCTTCTTTAAAGCTTAGTCCAATCAGGGATAAAACAGCTAGGGATGTGGTAGGGATAACCACAAGGTTGAAGGTTCAAGCCCTCATTCCAGCGCCAGAATGTTAATGATATTTTTTGTCAACACCAAAATGAGTGAATAAGAATATGGACCTGGGGGTACCTAGGAACTATTTAGTTCCTACAAGCTTGAGTTAGTTCAACGTTTCCTAGATATCAATGTCTTAAGCCTAAAGATTATTTACTCTTCCTTCTAAGAGGTGAGTATCGCGCTTATGAGACTTCAGGACTAACTGTTACCCTGGGACAAGGGTTCCCTAAGCACAAGACAGGTCAGGAGGCTAAACGGTTTGAGGAAGGTTGGTAATTTATACTTAGGTATGAAGCATTGTCGTTGGCTTATGAAGCTTTGCTAAAGGCATGTGATTTGAAAATACATGAAATTGGTGACAAGTGTTGATTTCTCTCATTATTGATCATTTGCATAAGTACATAAGTGATTACAAGCAAAATCCCTAAATTGATTTATAAATTAGGGTTTTCTCTCTAAGAAATGGATACAAGATTGTGGAATGAGGAAAAGTCACCCAACATGAGACCCCTTGGGGTCTTATTTATAGGCAAACTGCACCTGCTTTCAGTTGCAGTCAGTAGAAGCCAATTTTGAGTGCTTCTGGCTTCAGCAATTTGGTGTTGGTATCGGCCCGCATTAGTGGCTTTCGGTGCTGGTTTCTGGGTTCCGGCCTTCTTTTCTATTATAGGTGTTCACATCAACTCAACATTGCTCAGGAAGTTGGTATCGCCTTCATGTAATGTATCGATGCCAAGTTAATTGGTATGGATAACTTCCTTTACCGATTTCGGTTTCGATAATATGCCTCTGTGATGGTAGAAAATCTTAAGCTCTGACTTGCTTTAGTGGCTTATGAATATTATTTGTGGTATCGATGCTAATCATATTAGCATGGAAAGCATCCTTACGCAGCGTCGTCTTTTGAATGCCAATTCTCAATTCATTCCTTGTGATCTTGATCCTGCTTTTTGGTAGCAGTATCGATACCGAGTACATTGGTATTAATAACTCTTTATTCAAACCCAAATTGATCTCTTACTTTTCCTTTTTATGTCTATGAGCTTCGGTATCAATCTTTATGCTTTCAAAGTTAGAATCAGGTTGATTGCTTTTGGTGTCGGTGTCATAACCGCTTTTTATTGCTTGTTGTTTGTTGGCTCCGACACTACCTTGCCACTACTCTTCCTGTATCGATACCAAGCTTCTGCTACCCATGTTGGCACTAATAGCATGTGCTCCGAATTTCCTCCTTTCTTGCTTCAAGCATCAGTTATCTTTGGCGGTTTGGTACCGATCGTATGCTTCCGAGGCCTTCTTCTGGTGCTAATTGTACTATGATACCTCTTCACCTCTATTTGGCGTCGGTGTCGAAAAATGGTAGTAACAGAATATATAATATGGATTGGCTATTCTTATGAAAAATACAATGATCATATCAAGCAGATTGAATGTTTTTGTACTTCTACAAATTCAGACAGAGACAAGTAATTAGGAGGGAATTTCCTATTGCTGCCCATCAATCAACTTTCCAGACGTGAATAACCTGTGCCAATTATGAAATTTGGGGTTATCAGTCCCGAACCGATCAATTAAAAAGATACAGCCTTAATCACAGTCATTACAACGTCTTATCTTCCATGTTTGGAATGATGCACGCTCATCGTTCCGTCAGAACGCGCCCGTACCCACCTTAGATTTTGAACCCTTACAATCATGATCAATAAAGCGTTCCCTAGCCTCTACCTAGTGCGAGACTCAGATGACAGTAACACATATACTGATTGATACAGGTTCCATACAGACAAGCAGTTATTAACACAAGTCACCCCTAGACATGGTCCCTAAGTTAACTAGGATTTCTACGATTCCCTTTATATTTTACCAAAATTGACTCCTTAGCTTATTAATCAGAAAGGTTTAATTTAGCACGTTTAAGTTCATTAATAATCCCAATTTAACCTCATGTTTATTCGCAGGCTATAATCAACATTTCTAATTAAATGTAATATTTATATACAACCCTTTCCCGAGTCAAAGAAGTCGAATGCCTGATTGCTCAGGTGTTTTACAGTTACAAGTTACTTAACGTACAATTAAGTGTCATTCATTAACATGTTTTCCAAATATAGGTTACTTAATGTCAAATTAAGTATAATTCATTTCAATTAACATATTTTCCAAATATAGATTAATTTCAAATTAAGTATAATTCATTTCAATTAACATGTTTTCCAAATACATGTTACTTAATGTCAAATTAAGTATAATTCAATCCGATTAACATGTTTTCAAATACATACTTAATGTCAAATTAAGTACAATTCATTTCAATTAACATGTTTTCCAAATGCAGGTTACTTAACTTCAAATTAAGTACAATTCATTCCAATTAACATGTTCCAAATACAGGCTACTTAATGTCAAATTAAGTACAATTCATTTCAATTAACAGGCTTTCCATATGCAGGTTATTTAATGTCAAATTGAGTACAATTCATTCCAATTAACATGTTTTCCAAATACAGATTACTTAATGTCAAATTAAATACAATTCGTTTCAATTAACATGTTTTCCATATATAGATTACCATTACAACAAATTGACTATATTACGACGACGGAACACCGTTGTAATATACTTTTTACAACAATGATGCAACCGTCGTGTATTAATAAGTTGTAATGGATAAATATCTTTTATAACTTTTTTGCACCTTTGTAGCTTTGTATATTTTACAATTGTTATTCACTGTTGTATTAAACTTTATTGCAAATTTTATGCACCGTTGTAGTAATACCTACTACAACTTTTATGCACCATTGTGACTTCATAATTATTACAACTATTTCTATCGATTTGTAATACACTTTATTATAACTTTAATCGAATAAATTTTGCAAATGCAAAAACAACTGAATAAACAGAAAACAAATTGATATAAATTCAAAGCAACGGATCCATTCATACAAAAAACGTTACAACTTTATATTCGAAATACAAAACTACTGAATCATACATCATCACAGTAATATATCAATTCTTTATTACAAATAATTATTACAAATCAGTACCATACAAAAATTCTGCTTCAACAATCAACCTGCTTCATCTATGCCCTTCCTCAACATCCCCACCACCACAAGACACACCATCGGAACAATCACAAAACATGCATATATATATAAAAAAACATAACCTTAAGCTTGTTGTAAACATAAAGTGGTGGATATGTACTTTTCTTCCAAGTTGGATGAGGAATTGAAACTTCCTAAGATGGGAGTCTCTACTATTTCTGCTATGTCTAAACTTTGAGCTGGTTTGGTATTTCATTGCATGTGATATTTCTTCTATGCCAAAATCTTAAGCTATTGTTGCATTTATTTGCATTTGATAGTTATATCTTCTACACTTGATGCATTAAAAAAAGCTTAACCTTGTTGAATAACAACTTTTAAATGATTTGATGGTCCTTGCAACATCCATAATCCAAGTCTAGGATTATCAACCAAACCTTGAGCTCAACAAATAATCATTCTTTGAGCATTAATAATTTGTAGCACAAACTAGCCTTCTAAGGTCTAACATTTGAATTAGCTATAACTATATCACTATATCAAAAATAAAAAAAGTAACTACTCAAAAGGATCCAAAAAAACAGTATGTTTACCTATTCATGTGACTGCTCTCTTAATCACTTACAATCTTGAACAATCTAAATGCCTTAATTTTTGGTTGTATCCTATTAAGATTCCCACTCTTTGATAATAAGAACTAAACGTAATGCAAAATGATTAGAATAATTCACCAAACCACTTATCATTTCGGAAGATTTAAGCAGAGTCATGAATATAAAAGGGACATGTATTTGTATTTTAAAAGTGCTGCAAAATATAAAAGGGACATGAATAATACACACGTTTTAAGCTTCTCAATAGTTTGCAATTCAAATATCAAACAAGGATGGACAAATTGAAAATAAATACCAGTTCCTGAATTATGCACATATTTTTCTTAAAATTTTATAACAAATATCATTTCTGATGGATAGATAAAATGAGTATATAAAAACATCTCATTTATTTCAAATGACAGATTCACAAATTAAATTAAATGGTTCAATATAAATGCAAGAGAGAGAAAGTGAAAGTAACAGATTACCATAGACCAGTATGATCGTAGCATCAAAGCAGAAGGAGCTTTGGCTAGAGAGGCACATAGGTGAAAGGAGCTCGTACTAGAAAAAACTACAACAAATATAGCATAAAATTGTAAAACAAATGATAATATAATTATCCAAGCAAATCCTATATCAGCTCTATATTTCAAGATTTCTGAATCGAGGGTTAACACTATTAATCTACCTACTATTCCAGAAGAAAACGATATTCGTTACGACTGCAAATCTGAATCGAGGGTACTAGAAATGAACCTCAGAAACTTGCTTACTGTTAGCATTCGCATATCGAAGATTCACATCGCATTTGACTTGATGATGCAGTCGTACATCAGTAACCAGAGGCCTTGAGAAGCTCGAAATTCCATCAAAGATAGGGCCTGAGACTGTCCTTGCATTGAGAGGAATCCGAGAGCAGGACCCTTGGGTGATCGTAGTCAATATTACTATGTATCGAGAATATCAAAGAGGAGTTTCATGGCTAAAGATTTTTGCGATGAAAGGAAACTGGGATTTAGGGTTCAGAAATTTGAAACAACAAGTGAAATATGGGTACGAAATTGTGGCGTCCTTGAAATTAGGATTTAAGGTTCAGGAAGTTTCAGTGAAATAAAAGGGTTGGCCGCCAAAATTTTCAAGCTGGCGCCACTTTCCCAAACGATTAATTTTTTCATGTTTATCTGATTGATACTTATGAACGTGATTACATTTTATATTTCTATTGTTTTCAGCACTATACATAATATTATTTCTCATAGGAATCAATAACCAATTTCAATAGTCAATAGATCACGTTGGTTAAGTTATTTAAATATTCGTTTCAATTTTAAGGTTCAATTATCATTAGAAAAAAAGAGAAAAACTAACGAATTTGTCGAATTTTTGGATATTTTATAAAAGTACTAGTTCATTGATTTTTTTATTAATTTTTGAAAATTTCAATACTTTATAAGTTTTGTCTAGAAAATTTTAAACGTTTTTGAAATATTAGATGTTAAATATAATTATTACCCATAACTAACAAATATTAAATACTAATAATAAGTATTACTTTTTAATTATTGAAGATTTCTTATTAATTGGTCATTATTAAAAATTAATTATTAAATATAATCTTAGTTATTAATCTTAGCTACTTCTTAATTATTAATAGCAATCATTGATTATTCATGAGTAACATTAATTATTATATTTTAATTATTAAATATTTAATAGTAATTATTTATATTAACTATATTTTTTTAATTATTCTTCTTAATTGCTAAGTATTAAATATTATGGATTGGTTATTAATTATTACTTCCTGATTATTAATAGTAATTATTAGTTATTAATTATAAATAATTAATATAAATGTATTAAATATTAATTAATTATATTAAAATACAGTCATATATTACAACTGCCAAAAAATAAAAGTTGTGATAGGCTTCTATTACAACTGTCAAAATAATATAGTTATTAAAAATAAGTTTATTACAACTTTTCTAGAAAAAAGTTGTAAGAAAACTTTATTAAAACTGGCATTTTGTCACAGTTGTAAAAATACAGTTGTAAAAGGGCATTTTTATTGTAGTGTACTTAATGTCAAATTGAGTACAATTCATTCCAATTAACATGTTTTCCAAATACAAGTTACTTAGTGTCAAATTTAGTATAATTCATTCTAATTAACATGTTTTCCAAATATAGGTTATTAATGTTAAATTAAGAACAATACATTAATTCCGAAAATCCTTTTTTCACTAAATTTCATTATCTTCCAAAAATTACAGTTTGATTACCTCTTTTACTTAGATTTCAACATGCTTCTTTTATACCCATTACTGTATGAATTTACAAACCCCCGATTATTCCTTTTTATGCATAATTCTCATTATTGTCCAACTGTGCTATTATCGATTTATTACATGATTTAACCCATTTTGCGCAAAAATAAGAACAAACGAAAGGTTTAGGCATAAGCGGCCTAAACTCAACGTCAGAAATGAAAAGGAAATGACCTAGGCTCTCGTATGGCCTAGGCTTAGATGAAAAAAATAGATCCGAATGGAAAATAAGGCTAATGACAGAACTGAAATAAAATTTCATATGAAGAACAAAGTTGTAGTTAACTAAAATAAATTACAGTAATGGATTTACTGAAATAGATAAAAAAAGAGAAGAACAGAAATCAAATTTAAAAGAATTATTTAAGAGAAAAGAATTAGGGATAACTAAATCTGTAAATAAATAACATCTGTAAATAAATAACAAATGAACAGAAAGATTTAGATCTAAAGTCACTGTAACAACCATTATTTCAATTTTAACATTAACTTGGAAGAAATTTGATAATCATAGTAATACTCACAAAATTTTGGGCAAATCCAATTAGCCTCTATAGATCCTCTCTATCTATGAATATATCCCACATATATGTGTAGAACCAAGCCTCAATACTCCATAAAAATTATATTTGAGAAGAAGGTTATTTGAGAGAGGTAGAGAAATGGAGTTGCGATGATTAGATTTGGTCTTGGTGGCTATTTATAACGGAGTTAGGTGTCCAGGGTCATTGGATTTTATGTCTAGGTTCGCTGTATTTTATGTTTAGATTGTAGGCCATAGGATTTTAGTTTTTTAATCTTAGCCTTAGAAGACAATGCATTAGAAAAGATAATCTAGAAATAGGCATCATTGGCTAGGCATAGGCTCGTGCCCCTGGCTCGAAGTGGGTCGACCCACCTTATATGTGGGTCGACACATGTATTGACCAATTTATGGTGTTAACCCTCTTTTTTGGCAAGAGTCTCAACGCGCTAGACCAAAGCCCAAACGCGCAAATAGATATAAGTTGCGCTTCAGGAAGCCCAGCAGACACACGATCTGAAGCAGTCGCATATCGGCCTAAGTCCAGCGTAGTCAATTGATAGCTCACTCCGCAAGAATCGCTGTCCCAGTCGATCGAGTATCTCGCTTCAGCGAGAGGCGCGTTGACCGATTATCTCGGACTAGCGAGGAAACCTTCTATAGAACTATCCCAATGTATATCCCGACTTTTAAGGCAACAAAAGTGGTCAAACCATATCCGGACAAAGCTCTACTTTTGATATACCTCTCTGTGGATGCCACGTCAGCCGCAACTTCCGAGGATACTATTTATGAACAATGGAATCAGTCTCCCGTCGCTATTCAAACCAACTGACGGGTTCCACGTTTCCAGGCTTTCCCGGAATGGCCGGACCATATTGCAACAGCCCAAGCTGCATTTTACACCTATAAATACCTCTGAGCTTAGAGAGGAAAGGAGGACTTCTCCTACTCTTTTACACTTCATTTATGGAGTTCATTTTCTCTCAAAGAGGAAGAGGAGTTAGCTATCCTTTTCTCTTCTTCAAACAGAAAAAGCATTGCACTTGTAATCAAAAAATGAGAAATAATATATAAATCGGACGTAGGCACCGTCTTTGCTGAACCACTATAAAAATTCTGTGTGTGCTCCTCGTTCTCTTACTTTACTTTTGCATTTTATAATCTTAACTCGTGTGTTCATCGCACGATTGGGGGTTGATTGTCACTAGTGACCAACTTTTGACGTCAACACTTTGGCGCGCCAGGTAGGGGGAGATATCGATATTCTATTGGAGCATCTGCTCACTTCTGCTTATAGCGAACAAGCGAAAGAAAGACGCAACATCTTATCGCCCTACGACTACTGACGGTGGCGATAACAATGCCACAGAAGCAAGTCTCGAAGCTTTCTCTCATGAAGATGTATCTTGACACGTTACTCGGGATGACATGGATAAGATAATGGTCGAATTCAAAGGATAAATGGCATCTCAGGGTAAACTCGTTGAATGACAGCAGCAGTTGATGGATCACCTTCTCGGTCGACTGGAGGCAGGATTGAACGCTTCAACATCAATTCCTCCACCGACCGGGACTAGGGCAACAGCTGACTTTCAGTTTGCACAAAATCAGGCCACCGATCGAGCTACACCTTTATTTCATCCTGGTTTGGTCCAGCCAACCAATCCTTTGCAACCAGGAGTATCGCTTCCAGCGACCAGCGTAGCTATGGCCATAGAGTCTCAAGAGGCGGGCAATCAAGATTTAGATCGGTCGAACACCTTACTTCCATTCTTGGGAACATCTCGACCTATCGAACCAATCGAGCAACCTCCGGGCTCATCAGAATCAATGCCATTCCCATTACAACCCGGAATCTTACCGCAGACCAGACTAACCACTCTTTCCCTTCAACAAAGAGCCAGTGCAGCCTTCCCTTCGAACGAGGGAAGCTACCCTGCTGTACCGGTCCTCATCGTGGCAGAAGAAAACACTACCGTAGACCCTCCTAACCTCGTTCCAAATGAGGGCAACCCCGAACTCCGAACATCACATGCTATGCTAGATCATCCTAGACCCTTTGTTACGGGCGTGGCTCGACCCACAACTCATCAGGTTCCAGAGGGGCCATTTTGCCCAGAACCACCTACTGTGGCTTACCTTCCCTCACACCTTCACTCAAATCTCGGAGGCTGAGCCTAACCAATGGCCGCCTTTTCGAGCATGCTTTTGCCAGGTCCCCGCATAGAAGCTCTTCCGAGTGCAGAGTTGAATTCATGGCAACGACTCCTCGAAGATGGGAGTCAGCTCGCAAGCATCATCCGACGCTTCACTCGGGGCAACTCTTCGCAACAAGACATAGATAACGTCAATCGCAACCCCTTCACCAGGGAAATCAGAAATTCTTGAAACCCCCGGACTTCAAGTTCCCAGCTATCGAGCCATACAACGGTCGCACTGACCCGACCATCCACCTTATACGATATATGCGACATATGGAGGTACTTGGCGCATCGACCAACGTCATGGCCAAGTGCTTTCCACTCTTTCTCACAGACATAGCCAGCATGTGGTTTCGACAGCTGACAACAGAGTCAATCGCAGTTGGAACACTCTGGTCACCCGCTTCATCGAACAGTTCCGAGTGCATATCTCTCAGCCGAAAAGTGTCATGTTCTTATCTACCATCAAGCAGCGATATGGAGAGACGCTCAGGTCCTTCCTTGAAAGATTCAAAGCGGCCGTAGCATCTGTCGATCGGCCCGAGCCATCGATGGTGCTCATGGCCGCCATCGCAGGAGTTCAAAATCGATCAGAATTCTCAATCTCTTTAACCAGAGATCCTCCTAAAGATATAGATGACTTTTACTCCGAGGCCGAGAAATTCCTCCGACAAGAAGATGCAAGCTTTGAAATGTAAAGCCTCGAAGTTTTAGTAGCCAAACAACGAGGCTCATTCAACGGTAATGGCCAGAATAAAGGAAGAGGAAAGTCCCCGGAGAAGAGCGAGCGAAATGTGCGATCCCGAAATGAAAATAAGTACGATCAGTACACCAAGCTCAATTCTTCTTTGCTTGATATCTATCTCAACATACGCGAGTCCTTACCAGCTCCAAGACCACCTCGACGAGAGCCGACCCAGATGGAACTTGATTCTAGCAAGCATTGTATATTCCACAACGTAGTTGCACATAATACAAATGAATCTTGATATCTGCATGATCTCATCGAAGGATGAGTCAGAAAAGGAGAACTCCCCAAATATGTCAAAAATCGCGCCCCGGCCATGCGCCGCGACCTTCTGCCAAAGCTCCTCAGATCGGTCCTTGAACTCCTAGAAATGGAAAGGACCCTGAGACTAGCACTCGCGACATTATCATTAATTAGATTTCTTTTCTTTTGATGTATTCCTTTCAATAATAAGGACACCTTGATGTACACATGTATGGAGTTAGGCTTTAGCTCCTAGGCATGCTTTGGGATCAATCGTTGTCCCCGTAGAATTTCTTTGTAACATTTATTTAGCAGTTATGAATGTTATTTTTGCAAATATAAATCATGTTTGAACACCTCTAAGCCGAGCATGAATAACTCTCGCCCCCTGTTTTATGTGGTCAGCACGAAAGCCCACCACCTTTTTTTCTAAACACCTGCTCCTTTAACTGGGCGAGGTCATGTTTTCTAAATATGAAGTATAGATTATACTCCCTCTTTTCTCTTTACACCACGAGCATTCATAGCTCGCTGGACAAACTAACTTAACATGAGTTGGGCATAAAAAACACTTGCCCTAAGCCGAGTATGATTAATACTTACCTCCTCTCTAAGACGAGCATGGTTAATGCTCGCCACTAAGCCGAACCTGGTTAGCGTTTGCCACTAAACCGAACTTGATTAGCGTTCGCCACTAAGCCGAGCATAGTCAATGCTCGCCACCCATCAAAGTCAAGTAAAATAAAATGCTCGACCCATTAGCCTTCTCCAAAACGAGAAAGGTTTATTCTGTATTTGCAGGAACCAACTCTCATACAAAAAGCGATCACCATCTCAGCCTTAATACGGTTCCCGATCGTTGTCGGTTTTCTGGCCTTAATACAACATCGGAACCGTCGGATTTCTGGCCTTAATATGGTCCGACGAGACCATAGCTGTTCGAGCGTTTGTGCTTCGGTTCAAATTTCAGAACACACCTCCCTCTACCGATGAAGATGCATTCTGAGGGGAAAAGTGTTAACCCTCTTTTTTGGCAAGAGTCTCAACGAGCGAGACCAAAGCCCAAACGCGCAAATAGATATAAGTTGCGCTTGAGGAAGCCCAGCAGACACACGATCTGAAGCAGTGGCATATCGGCCCAAGTCTATCCTAGTCAATTGACTACTCACTCTGCAAGAATCGCTCTCCCAGTCAATCGAGTATCTCGCTTCCGCGAGAGGCGCGTCGACCGATTAACTCGAACTAGCGAGGAAACCTTCTACAGAACTAGCCCAATGTATATCCCAACTTTTAAGGCAATAAAATTGATCGAACCATATCCGGACAAAACTCTACTTTTGATATACCTCTCCGTGGATGCCACGTCAGCCGCAACTTCCGAGGATACTATTTATGAACAATGGAATCAGTCTCCCGCCGCTATTCAAACAAACTGTTGGGTTCCACGTGTCCAGGGTTACCCGGAATGGCCGGTCCGTATTGCAACAGCCCAAGCTGCATTTTACACCTATAAATACCTCTGAGCTTAAAGAGGAAAGGAGGACTTCTCCTACTCTTTTACACTTCATTTCTGGAGTTCATTTTCTCTCAAAGAGGAAGAGGAGTTAGCTATCCTTTTCTCTTCTTCAAATAAATAGGAAAAGCATTATACTTGTAATCAAAAAAGAGAAATAATATATAAAGTAGACGTAGGCACCATCTTTGCCAAACCACTATAAAAATTCTATGTGTGTTCCTCGTTCTTTTACTTTACTTTTGCATTTTATAATCTTTATTCGTGTGTTCATTACACGATTGGGGGTTGACTGTCACTGGTGACCAACTTTTGACATCAACATATGGGCTGGGTCGCCCATTTACCGTTTCTTTATTTTATGTTTATTAATTAAATTCTCTAATTTAATTTCAAACTTTTATTGTTTTATTTACGCAAACAGAAAGTATATCTGAATCAGAATTTCATAACAGATGCAAAAGTGAAATCCTTTTAGGCTATTTCTTAATATTTTTCTGATTAATATTTATTTTCTCAATTAATTCCTTAATTAATTATTCTTTGTTAAAAATTTGGGTTGTTACAGGGAGGCAATGAAGAAGAAGTATGACACGGAGGAGGTAGGGGCAAAGAAGTGTGTTGTCAGTCATTAGCTCAAATATCAGATTACAAACGATTGGTCAGTAGAGATGTAGTTCCATGAGCTTCAGAAAATAGTTCATGAGATCATCTCTAAAGTATGGTTTTAGATGAACAGTTATAGATTGTTTTTATTATTGACAACTGCCCCCAGGTTAAAAGGAGTTTAAAAATGCTTTTTAAGGCATAAGACTAAGGCCTTAGAAAGCTTGATCACTTGCCTACGTATTGATGAGGAGGCTTGAAAGCAGTACCAAAAATAGGACATGCTAGTTGTCACCAATAACAGCACTTAAAAGACCAAAATCGATTTTTCTAAAACCAAACCCGAAGTCATTTAAGAATAAGAACCGCCGCACAAATAGAATGGGAACCTATAAGGGAACCATAAAGGAAAGCAACAACCAACCCAAAAGAGTGATTCTGGACAATTATTTTTATGTTACAACTGTGGAAAACATAGTCATATGGCACACAAGTGTCGGAATAGGCTAGGCTCTGCATTGTAAGAAAACCTGAATAAAGAGCCTCTTTCGGCTTTGATTACTGAGATTCACCTTATTGGTGGATTAGGGGGTTGGTGGGTAGAAACCGATGCTTCTTGCCCTGTCTGTTATGATCATGATATGTTTACTACATAAACGGTTGCCGATGATCAGAAAGTGTTGTTCATAGATTCTCACACCACTAAAGTTGTTAGGATTGGTAATGTGGAAATCGAGTTTACCTCTGGACAGAAAGTTATTCTGAAAGATGTAATGCATGCTTCATAAATGAGAAAGAATATAGTTTCTGGTTTTCTCCTTAATAAGGCTGGCTTTACTCAACTTATAGGGGCTGATTTGTATACCTTAACTTATAAAGGTACATTTGTGGGAAAGGGATATGCTTGTTAGGGAATGCTTAAACTTAATGTTGAATCTAATAAAGTGACCAGTTTTGCATACGTGTTTTGTGATTTTAGTATTTGGCACTCTAGATTATGTCATGTTAATAAACGTATAATTCATAACATAAGCACCTTACATATGATTCCTAAAATATCATAAACTAGTTTTGATATATGTGAATTCTGTACTCAAGCTAAATTACAAAGAAACCACATAAATCTGTTGATAGAATATCTGAATCCTTAGATCTAATTCATTCTAACATAAATGAGTTTGATGGCACATTGACTAGACATGGACACCGCTATTTTATCACTTTTATTGATGACTCTAATTTCACTTACGTATATCTTATGAAAAATAGAAGTAATGAATTTGACATGTTTAAAACATTCAAAACTGATATTGAAAATCAATCCAACAAAAAAATTAAGAGACTTCGTAATGATAGAGGAACAGAATATGAATCTAGTTCAGTTCTGGATTTCTATAAACTACGTGGTATAATACACAAGAGAACTGCACCTTATTCACTTGAAATAAACGGTAAAGATGAAAGAAAAAAATATAACCTTTTTCGAATTGGTTGTAGCTATTTTATTAAATTCTGGTGCAACAAAACATTGATTGGGGATATATTATTAACTGTTTGTTATGTTTTAAATAGAATCCCTAATTCAAAAGTAAAATTTCACTTTTTGAAATTTTGAAGAATTACAAACCCAATGTGCCATATTTTAGAATTTGGGGATGTTTGGCATATGTTCATATTCCAGACCTTAAGAGAATAAAATTAGCAAGTATAACATATGAACGTGTATTTATTGGCTATGCTATTAATAACAAAGAGTACAGATTTTATGACTTAAATACACATAACATAATTGAATCTAACGATGCTAATTTTTATAAATTGAAATTTCCTTCTAAGTTAAGGAATAGTGGGGGCACATCAAGTAATCATATGCTTATTAGAATTGAACTTAATGAACATTCAGAAAATGAACCTAGAAGAAGTAAAAGAGCTAGAACCGCAAAAGTTTTTGGTTTAAATTTCTGTGCTTTTACTATTGAGGAGGATCCCTTAAACCTCAAGAGGCCTTATCTTCTTTAGATGCCATTTTTTGGCAAGTGGCTATGACGACACAGATTCTTTGGAATCTAATAATACTTGGAACTTAGTAGATTTACCAGCTGGTTGTAAATCTATAGGCTGTAAATGGGCACTTAAAAGAAAATTAAAACTTGATGGCACAGTTGATAAATATAAAGCATGTTTAGTAGCTAAAGGTTTTAAACAAAGAGAAAATGTTGACTTTTTGACACTTTTTCACCAGTAACTAGAATTACATCCATTCGAGTATTTATTTCACTTGCGTCCATTTATAAGTTGATAATACATCAAGTGGAAGTTAAAAATACTTTTTCAAATGGTGAACCAGAAGAGGAAATCTATATGAACCAAAATGAAGGATTTGTAGTTCATGGTCAAGAACATAAAGTTTGCAAATTAGATAAATCATTATATGGTTTAAAACAAGTCCTTAAGCAATGGCATAAAAAATTTGACAACTTGATAATATCACATGGTTTTAAAGTTAATGAAAGTGACAAATGCATTTATTAAACATCTAAGAATGATATTTGTACTATCATATGTTTATACGTGGATGGCTACTTATTCTTGGGTAAAACATTCATGCTATAAACACTGTTAAATCTTTGTTAAGTACCAATTTTGAATGAAAGATCTAGGTGAAGCGAGTTGTAATCTTTGGTACTAAGATTACTAGGTCCGAAAAGGGACTTTCTTTGGATTAATCTCATTATATTGAGAAGATTTTAAAGAAATACAATTACTTTGACTGCAAACATGCATATACACCATATGATCCCAGTGTAAAGCTAATTAAAAACACTGGCAAAGTGTAAGACAGTCTTGAATATGCGAGCATCAATAGCAGCCTTCGGTATGCCATTGATTGTACCAGACCCGACATTGCCTATGTCGTGATATTATTGTGCAAGTTTACTACTAGACCTAGTACAGAGCACTGTCGTGCTATTGAGAGTGTCATGAGATACCTTAAACGAACTATGAACCTTGCATTACATTATGAAAATTTCCAACTGTTCTTAAAGGTTATTCCGATGCAGACTGGAATACCTTATCTGATGATTCAAAAGCGACTAGTGGCTATATACTTAGCATTGATGGAGAAGCTATTTTTGAAAATCCAAGAAATAGACTATTTTGGCTCGGTCTACTATGGAGTCTGAGACGATAGCACTATCCAGCTAGTGAAGAGGTAGAATACTTGAAAAATCTGATAGCTAAGATTCCCTTATGAGAAAAATCGATACTACCTGTGTTGATCAATTGCGATAGTATCGCGGCTACAACAAAAGTACAGAACCGTTATCTTAACGGTAAGAGATGAAAAATACGTCGTAAGCACAATATTGCTAGAGAGCTACTCTCTTCAGGTACTAGTAGAGTGTATCACATACGCAATGATGAAAATTTGGCAAATCCTTTGAGGAAAGGACTATCCCAAAAGAAAGTCCTTAATACTTCTAATTGAATGGAACTATTTCCCTTAGATTGTTGAGTCATGCAATGGTAACCCGACCTAATGACTGGAGATCCCAATAACTAAGTTCAATAGGTAGAAACAAGTTGTGTAGTAATAATGGTTGAACATGCTATTTTTATATACTAAGACGCATGTATTCCTGAGGTGATTAGAGGATGAGTAAATAGAAACTCCTAATTAGATCTATACTCTATTCAGTGTGGAGTACCTGCCTTCTGGAGTACTCTTGATAGACTCACCTATGTGAATGTGGAAATGTGGTCGTTTCCTATGAAATTTAGGGCAAAACTTCTAGAGCGTTCACTAAACTGGGATAGACGTGCATGACCACAAACACATGGGCTTATTCGATTGCACTAAAGAAAGGTTGTGTGTGGTTTGATTTTAGGAATAGAGTTCAAGACCACGTGTCACTCTAGTAAAAAATGAATCTTATCCACTGTGCAAAGGTTCAACGTAGAAGACACCTTTGTTTATGCACAATCTTATGTTTTTGAAATGCTCGAAGAATATTTTAAAAAAAGTGGGGGATTGTTGGAAACGCTTTGTATATGTAGTGTATTTATTAAAAAAAAATACAATTGCTAAGAATTTATTGTTGAGTCATTATTGCAATTGAGCCATTGAAAGTTATAACATATATATATATGTATATATATATATACATGATCCATTATTGTTATTGAGCAGTTACACTAGCACAACGGTTATACATATTTATGTGACTTTTCGCCGAGCTGTTACAAAAACAAATGGTATTAAAATATTGTTATGAATGATAATAAATTTAAACTTACTAACATTCATCACTTTTGAAATGTGTACAATTTACACATTATTAATTACAGTTTTCTGACTGTTCCTTTTATTTATTATGGTATTAATTGTGATCCAACTTTCCTTCCACTAACATAGCGAACGTTACATTTTTGCATTCTGTCTATATAAAAAATAAAATGGACAAAAAAACATAGAACAATTTTTTCATCTTCCTCTCTCTTCAAAAACCTCCTTATCTTCAATGAAAAATTTTCATTACAAAAAGAAAAGGGTAATATAACTTTTTTAATTTGAGTGAAAATCAGTCTCAATTCGTTTGCGCAAGCGAATTTTGCTAAAGTAGAGGCTATTGTATCCAGGAGGCGGCAGCAGAAGGTACAAAATGTTTTGCACCATTGAACAGATCATCAAAACGTCTTCAAGAGAGTGACCTTGTCCGTGACTTGGCCATTGTTTTTCCAACAACTTGTGCAATTCATCGTTTAAATATAACTGTAGCTCTTAGCTGCTTTCCATGGTTTGTACTGGATTTATCTTTCTTATCGACCATCCATAAATACTATCATGTTGTGGATAACTTATATTTGCATTATGATATTTATATACTACCCATCAAACTATACACTTTAGGCTAAAACAGAATTCATGAAAACAGCCTCCAATATTAAACACATTTCCCTCATCTTTAAGTGTGTGAAGCATAAATTTTAAGAAGGTAGTAGCAAAATTAGTAGAAGATAGTACCCGACTTAGTGAATTCACTATTATACATTTGTAGTATCGGAGACAAGAAATTCGGCTTATTTTTCGTTTGTTTCTTAGATCGGACTCATTAGATGCCTTAGTCTTAAAAAGATTTAAAATTTGCTTCTTATTCCTTTTTCTCCTTCCCTACATTTAAAAAAATGTAAATTGGTTGATTTCCTTCTTTAGGTATTGTTTAAGTGTATGACTGGATATGTATATCCAATGACTTCGTATATCTCATTTTCTGGAAACCAGTGATGGACATGACATAGTGGGTCCGGTGGGCAATTGCCCTACCCATGATTTCCCAAAAAATGAAATATTGATGCTCAGAAATCAAAACAGGGACGCTTAGGGCAAAAAACCTAACATGCTCCCCAAAAATTCTATTGAGAAACTAAAATTGAAACAAAATCGCGCCTTCTCTCATCTCAGGCTCTCAGCGCGTCTCCTCTTCTTAGGTCCTCAGCCGAAAGCCACCTCTTGCATTTTGCCATCGTGTTTCCTTTTTCAACCAGCAGAAGTTTCAACTTTCAAGGGTACTATTTCCAACGAATTTTATTTGCGGTGAATTTTATTTCCAGCGAATTTATTTGTATGAATTTTGTTTGCAGACAGGGTTTTGTTTGTAGGTAGAGCACACGAGATTCAATTTTGTCCTTTCTTTTCTGAATTGCAGTAGTATAGAGCCATAATTTCCACAATTGTACTTCCGTAATTGTTTTTTTCTTAAACTCATAAGTTTATGGAAAAATTTAATTAAAAATAACATAACAAAACTCAATGTATGCAACTTAGAATGAAAATGATATGATTTAAACTTTGGGCAAAACAACATAAACTGCAGTAGCTCCTCAGCTTTTGTAGCCTCTGTTGTTTTTTCTTCCTCACTGCTTGTTTCTTTGTTTTGCTTGCTTGTTTGATGATGAAATAATTGATGCTATGAGGATTTCATATCCTAATTTTCCTTTGAATTCGACGACAAATAGCTCAGATCTTGTAGATCGCCCCCAACATAATTCAAAAATGTGAAGATAATATCAAACATGATACAGGATTACAACACCAATATGGATGTATCATTTTAAAGAACAAGATGCAATTCGTCGTCATTATATCGTAATAGGACCTTGTCAACCCGATTTAAAAGAAAATTTCATAAAAAATGATGATGGACGTCGTGTGCGTTTTGAATGGTTTAAGGGTCATAAATTGCTTGAGTATTCACAGACAAGTCAAAAAGTTTATTATTTTCCGTGCTTTCTCCTTGAAAAATATATTTTTCAACAACATAAGTCAGATACATGGCTTTCTAGTGAGTTTAATAACTGGAAAAGATTGTTACCTTAAAAAACATGAAGGAGGACCAAACTCATTACATTCAGATAATGTCAAATTATTAGATTGTTTGAGTAACCCATCTCAAAGTATTGAGAAGCAACTGACTTTACAATTAGAATTAAAAATAATAAAATAAATTTTGAAGCATTTAAAATTGAAGAAGCACGTTGACTAGCGGACATATATTATCCATGAGATTTTTGTGAATAGGATACTGGTTTCCAATGGATACACTAATTACAACATTATGAGCAAGATGTGCAACTTGATCCTCGATTTCATAATATATTTTTTAAATGTGGAGTTGGTTAAATCAGAAAAAGCTAAAAGATACCCTCTCGTTTTCGATTGATCTATCTTGTATTAACTCTTCTTGTATCAATTGCAACCCCAAAGCGAGCATTTTCCGCTATGAAGTTAACCGAAATTCCACTTCACAATAAGATGGGCGATGATTTGCTTGAAAATCATATGATAATATATATTAAAAGGGAAATTGCTAAAAATCTTTATCTTGAAGTGATTGTAGATGAATTTGATTTTCGTGAAGCTCGTAGAGCACACCTTAAATAGATTATCTAGCATTTGATGTTTTTGCATGCGAACTTGCCAATATTTGTTAAGCTAATGCAAAATTTTAAGCTTTTCTATTTCTATGCATGTATAATAGTTTCATATTCTAGTACATTTTCATTAGTTTAATTGTTTTTTGTAAAACATTTGAACATTATTCTAGTTTTGCCCACCATAAACTAAAATCCTAGTTTCATTGTTGCTGGCAACAATTTATTATGATTTTATTTAAGTATATATATATATATACATAAATTTGGTTGAGGTAATTTTCGAAATGGTAGAATGTGTGAGGATATATCAGGTGGTTTGTCACAGTAGAGAATGGATTACTGAGTCTAATAATAGATTCCGGATCAAACCATGCATAAATTAGTAAGGTATTCACGACTTAATTTTCTCCATAATTAATTATATCATATTTGCATAATAGTGGTCGTCACTCCGTAAAGGGTGTTGCGCTATTTAGAATATACATGTGTATTTGTGTGTGTGTATGATTTACCAAACTTGAACTTCGTATTCCCTTGAATCAACTCATGGCGTTACAACTTTCTGCTAAATTCAAGAATTTTATTTATTATATGTAGTTTAGAGGTCTATTTTCTAATGATAATAACAATTATAACAACAAAACATCATAATTAGATTCGGTGTTTTTGAACTTTATATAAACACAAATAATAAAACAGTATAATAACGTACGACATCAAGCACAAAGTAGAAACTCAAATAACACTCTTATTCCCCTATGACAATAAGAAAACCGAAACCTAAATTTCAATAGAAACCACAACCAAAACGCGTGTTCCATCTAATTCAACATCATATGTTCGCACTCATCCAAGCTTATAACTCCATCTCCATTAATATCAAAGCTATAGATCATCCTCCTACACTCCTCAATACTCATATGATCACTAAGCCTCCTTGGTGCCTTCCTCAAACTTTCATTTGTAATGTGCTCCACATCCTTTGCTTTGCAAACCTCAAACGCCTCCCTTACGCTGGTATGTGTCTCATCCTCACTTTTATCCTCAACCAAAGCAACAAACTCATCATAACCCTGAAATCCATCTTCATTTAACTTGATAGAATGCATAAATTTCTCCAACTCCTTAAATGATAGCTCGTCATATGAATTCTTCATACGGTTATGTAGCTCACTATGCAATATCTTTCCGTCTCCATTTTCATCGAAATAGTGAAACAAACGCTTGAACTTCTTGCATTTTTCTTCATGATTGATGGGCATAGATATGGTGGCATTGCTCTCTTTGTCGGTAGGAGTGCTTTTGCCTTTGGATGATGATAATTTTAAGCTAACTTTTTGAATGAATGTTGATGATGAAGGCATGGCCGTATAGTATTCGACTTGAAATCAATGATGGGTCAGACCATGTATATTTTCTAGATCGGATTTGGATTTCTTTGAAGCTTCAGAAGGGGAATCAGTGTCGAGTCGTATACTCCCTTAAAAATAAGAATGGACTTGCGATATATAGTTGATATCAGGTTTTAACTTCATAAACGAATTGAGTAAAAGTGGTTATAACTGAAAGGGGATTTTTCAATTACAAGGAATGGTTTATAAAACGATATTTAAATGGTATAGTAATATGGACTTGCGATATATAGTTGATATCAGGTTTTGGTCTATAGACTTTGATCTACCTTAAAAATAAGAACGTTGTAGAGTCAAGGTATGAGAGGTAAATAAATATACCCTAATTTGAATGACTTCATTGTCATCCGAGGGATGTTACCAGTTTGGAAATGTAAGTGGTGTGGGAAATTAATTTATTATTCCTTTAAGTGACATTATAAACTTAAACTTAAAAAAAATTCAAAGTTAAATAATATTGTTTGAGTTTTATAACAAACAAAGTATCACATGACATTGTTTGTGCCAGATATGAATTATGATTATACTTATACCATTTGATTTAGTATATAGCACTATTTCTAAAGTAAGAAAAATAATATGGTTTCGTGAATACACTTATTCCAAGAAATAAGTGTATGGCTATAGTTTTTGAAATAATGAAAATAAGATATTTGTGAATAAACTTATCCCGTTGAGATAAGTATATGGAATCTATTTTTAAGAATCGACGAAATGATTTAAATAAAATGGGCACGTGCTGCTGATATACACAACTGTACTATGTTATTTGATGGTTAAACAACCGACTATCAATAAATTCTCTTTTAACTTATAACTTGTTGAAGCGAGGAACCTGGATCGGAATTGGATCCAAAACCACTTCGAACTGACTTTGTGTTTGAAAACTGAATTTGCAAGTATGCCTATGCATATTAAGATGATTTAAAGGCGTAGACCTTCGGAGAGAAAGGGGTGCTCACTGATATCTCTAGTTAACTACCATGATTATACTTGTAGAAATAGTTCCTAAGTTCTGAATTCTTCATGATGCGAGGACTTCCTGTTATTAATACTAGGGGTTATCCCGATAGGATGTAGTAAAAGTGTACCTTCGGTTTGTTTTGGTTATGGATAACTTGTATGGATAGATGTCTGACATTGTATTTTTTAGTCCACATACGTTGATTTTTACAAATGTATATCTGTTTGGTAGTGGAGATGGCAATGTCTTTTAGCTTAACACCCAGAGTATCTTTGTGTACATCAATTAGTGATTTGACGGGTCTGACAATGCGACATTCAAAGTTTAATGTGATATTTCAAAAAGATAATTGTAGCCTCAAGCCCATCAACCGGAGAAATGATTGAAATCGAGTAGGTTGTAGAGCTTTGTGGGTCATACCCATTAGTTTATATCATCACCTGACCTAGAGAAATCAGTTGACCCTTTTGTATGCTTCATAATGAATACGATTAATTAGCCCCAGCCGTAGTGGTGATATATTCGATACACTCTATTGAGTATAACAACATGATTTTGTATGCGATGATAACAGACATATATTATTATATAAATGAGTTTGTATCTATGCTATTCTATATTGCATCACATACAGAAATAAATATTTATTTTGAAAAAAAATGCTATTGTAAAAAAATTAATATTCAAACTGTGTTTTTATTCAAATAAATATTTTATTCCAACATTTGTAATAATACAAACTTCAGATTCCACTATTGTACATTTCACTGTGATATAATACATTCATTTTCATTACATTCATTCCTTACTACAACACTCGATTCACTTAGTTACATACACTTAGTCACATGTACAGACCCATTCACTCAAACTGACACAATTTGTCTTTAAACTGCTTCAGATCCATTCCAGTCACCTGCATACCTGTCATAGAAACACATACATGGTAAACAGGAACAAAATAGATTTAAATACTTGCAAATATAAATATTTTGTTTATTTGCCTTAGAATTTTGGTGTGTTTCTCATCATCTTTCTAGACTTGGTTCGATATGTATATACATTTATTTGAGTCTAGAGTGCTTGTGATATTCATAGTGATTCACTGTAAATACCACAATGTAGACTAATATACTAGTGCTCATAGATCAGCCCTAACACAGTTATAGTTGTCTGCTGATTAAGACCAACCTCAACTCACATTTGTGGTCTACTGATCTTGACCAGCCACGACACATTGTATAGTGGTCTGCTTATTTATATAGAAATATACATGTGCACAACATGTATACAATTTTTTCAAGTGAACAGGTACAAAACTCAGGCATGCACAATGGCACAACTAACATAAAGTATGGACTGATACAATCATACAACAACTAATGCATATGGCATCACTAAATGAATGGTACAAGTATACATGTCCATATGGAGCAGGCTGTAAACAAGAAGCACACAACACACACACACACACACACACATACATATAAACACATATGTGAATATATGCATGTGTGTATGAATCATGGTTTTCAAACAACAGTATGTAAGACATGGTACTCCAAGTTCAAGCTAGAAATGAAGTACACATGCACAACTAACCTAAGGAGGCATCATAAAGAAATTTGCCAAGTACTTCAGGCAAAGTACATGAACATGGAAGTGTACACACATGGGTACAGAAGCAAAGGTCAGCATGCATTAAATTCATTGCAGCAAGGTCAAGTGAGAGCAAACATGCAAACCATGGTTCAAACAAATACATGTGCTGCTACATTAAGCCTCAAAGCGTCTAAGTCAAGACAGAAAACACACATGCAATACAAAGGGGATAAAATTCATGATCATAGCACCAAGCAAAACCGGGTTAAATCAGTGCATTAAGCATAAATTGATCAAAGCAAAGACTAAATCTAATATATGTTCTTATCAGTCAACAAGCACAATAAGGATAAAGTTAAACAAGTGCAGTTATACATTTTGCCTTATGCAAAGCAATTCAAGTGCACTGCATAAAGCAAAGTGAAATGGTGTAACTACAAAACTGGGTCAAGCACCACAAACCACTACAAGAAAATACCCTATTGCAACTAGCTATTTGTAACAGACCACAAATGTCAGTTGCAGTAAACGATATTTAGCAACAGACCTTTCGCAATGTTGCAATAGATAAGATTTAACAACATACTTTTCCTTCCTGTTGCGAAAAACATATTTTTCGCGACATCGCTTTCATGCCTGTTGCGAAAACATACTTTTAGCAACTTCTCTTTCATTCCTGTTGCAATGTAATATTATTCGCAACTGCACTTTCAAACCAGTTGCAAAAATTATATATTTAGCAACTGTTTTCACCAGTTGCGATAACCAACAGGTAAAGCCACTTGCGAAAAACGTACTTTAAAAAATTATTTTTTCCCCAAGTAATATTCGGTTATAATATAAGAAGTATAAGGATAATAGTTAATATATATATATATGATTAACATTCGGTTATAGTCATGAAATAACAAGCAATCAATAATAATTAGTAAATAATGAGTTATATTTTAATAAGTAATTAGTATAATATAATAAATAATTATTATTTGATACATCATATTCATTTTAATAAGTAATTAGCATAATATAATAAATAATTATAAATAATAAGTAAGTTTAATATGTCAGCAAGTTTATTTTAGGTTTACAATACTTTAAATTGTACCCATCGTATTCATCTAAATTTTGTTCCAAAACATATAAGCTTCAAAACATATAACGCTATAAAGAAACTCAAGACCCCATCGTGTGAAATTTTGGTGCAAACTCCAGAGTCATCTAAAATTTTGGCTCCAAAATCTGAACTTTCCGTGCTTATCATTGCTCCAACCAGCGTCCATCTCCACCCTTAAACAAATCTCAAAACCATCGCACTTGTTTCCACCCTTAAACAAATCTCAAAACCAGCATCTGAATCCGTCTCCTTCCACCGGACAAACCCTAACTTTGACCCGGTATGGCACAAATCAACGCACCTATTTCAACTACTCCATCAACAGCTCCCAGCGACCATTACTTTCACATCGCCAACGCTTCCTCCTCAAACAACCCTAAACCACCTCATCTCCTTCTGAACTTCAGTCCTGCATTTTGGTTCGTGAGAACTCCAACCAAGTGCAGTGGCAGTATTAGAGTTGTATATCTCAACAGCTGCGTTCGTAATTAGAAGTGAGAGTATAAAACGATGACAACAGATGAGAATTTGAGTATCGCCATATATCAAATTCTGATATCGCTACCCGATTTTAGAGCACTGTGGAGCGAATGCGGAGACGAGCTAAAAAGTTTCAGTGACTTGGAGAAGAGGAGTCACGACTTGAGGCGACAGCTTACAGAGACGAGCTAAAATTGAGTCTAGAGAGCTGAAGTTGCAGCGACCAAGGAAACTAAATTTAGTGATGCTACTTACCCTCTAGGTTCCCTTTCATTACACGGTTTGATACAGCAGTGCTCCTAATCTTCCAATTCATTTCATTTCATTTGTAATGTTCCCACAGTTGAATTCACGATCTTTAAACTTTTCACGTAAACTCATATGTCGCAGCATTTGTTTGCAATGATAAGTTTGATCATATCTATTGATAAGTTTATAATTTGCAATACAACTTTGTTGCTTTGTGAACCTAGTTGATTAAGGCGGTACTTCAAAAAATAATTGATGTATTCTAAATTCTAATGACCCTTTATATATTTGTGATGCATATTTGATTTTGGTACTTAATGATTTGTTGACTCATATATACAGAAAAAAATCTATGGTTGCATGGGAAGCAAGGAAGCCTCTTGTAATTGAAGAGGTGAAGGTGGCACCACCACAGGTTAATGAAGTTTGTATTAAGATCCTTTTCACTACACTTTGCCATAGTGATGTTTATTTCTGGGAAGCTAAGGTGATTTATTAGTACTTTGCGTCTTATTTATTTTTCCTTTTTCTCCCTTTTTCAATTAATGCAAGGACAAAATTCTAAGACTATAACCTGTTGATGTACTCCTAGTTTCTCTGGTCTGTGTTGTGAACATATTGTCTTCTTTTTTCTATAACATGGAGTTATATGTTTTGAGATTTTACATAAGTATAACCTTTCACAATTATGTTGTGTGCTGTTTGAATTACAGGGTCAGACCCCATTGTTTCCCAGGATCTTGGGTAATGAAGCAAGAGGGTAAGGCCTTCCTGTCATTCAATCTTTTTTTGTTATAAATCTAGAAAATTATATAATAAGTTTCATTTGATGTGAAAAAATCTAAGGATTGTGGAAAGTGTCAGAGAAGGAGTAAACGAAATAGCTCCAGGAGACCACGTTCTTCCAATTTTCATAGGTGAATGCAAAGAATGCAAGCACTGCAAATCAGAAGAGAGCAATTTATGCGATCTTCTAAGGATCAACTCTGATAGAGGAGTCATGATCAACAATGGAAAATCAAGATTTTCTATTAACGGAGAGCCCATCTCGTGTCATTGAATTTGGATGTGGGAGAGGAATAATTCTATGGTTAATGCTTGCTGCTAAGTTTTTGATCAAATTATATTGAAAATAATTTGTAACCTTAAAGAGAAATGTTGATACATATTTGTAACCAAGTTGTATTGTTTTTGCGTGAATTTACATATATTGTAATAAAATTTTAACTTTTGTGAATATATAATGAAATATTTTAGAGTAGTATTATCTTTGAGCTGATATTTAAATTATATGCATTTTAGTTTATGAAATCATGATTTTATAATAATTGAAATCGCAAAACATTATGTAAAAGACTCAATTGCAACGGACAAAAACAGTTGTGAAAATTTCTTTTGCAACAGGCCTCACAAAATGTATGATTATTTTACAACTGTCATTTGTTGTTGTAAATGAATTAGACTGTTGCAAAAAATTATACCGCAACATCTTATTGCAACAGGCAGAAAATATTGCAAGACATTTTGCAACTTCGGCTGTACCAACAGGCGTGGGCCTGTTGCAATTGGTCTACTGCAATAGATATTGTCTGTTGTGAAAAGTGTTTTTAGTTGTAGTGAACATACAAGTACAGGAGATCGTATCAATGGTGCACTGGATCAACTGTAGCATATGCATCATGCACAGATGTGCAAGATGAAATGCAAACAAGCATGTTGAGGAAGAGCCATATATATATATATATATATATATATATATGTTTTTGTGTGTATGTGTGTGTATTCATCCACAATACATGGTGCAAACAATGGGGCCGAGTCACGTTTAATGAATGCATATGATTCAGCAGCATGTATGTGCAGCAATAGAAGGCATGAGTGAAACATACTAGGCATAGTTCACATACATGGTGCAACACAAGAGGGGTTGAGCTGACCAATGCATAGCATGGCAACATGGTGACATGAATCAAAGTCATTGCAGCACAGTGAAATTAAGGCAGTTTCAATATAATATAAGTCAATAAGTACATGGCAGTGCACAGAATGTGTGATGATCGGCAATAACTCTTGCACTTAATAAGAGGAATAATGCTATGAAAAGGTGTGCCAGACAGCTATGGACGATCATCAGAGTATGATAAACACAAGCGGAACCTATCATAACTCACACCGCAGTTATAAAATATAACAGAACATAAATAATAGGCATTAATAATGAAGCATATTTGAGCAGAAACTTAAACTTTCATATCAACTAGAAAGATCCATACATCCTTTGGAACACATCATAAGAGTCTGTACAAAATCCCTCACTACAAGTCACTCAGAGAAGCATACATCAACATAACAGCGGATAATACTAATAGTAGGTAGTAGCAAATAATACATAAGCCTCATACATCGTCGCTCAACAGCATCGTCCTTATCAAGATCTATCACATGTCACCTGCTACTCAGTGCGCCCATCCAAAACACAATGGATGAACAACCCAAGGGAATAAGAGGAAACATAAAACCTTGAGTCAGACAATAGTCTTAATGAGCGATAAAACAGCAATCTAACATCATCAATAAAGTATATGATAATAGGTAGATCTACTGTAACAACCCAAGTTCTGACAGACCGATTTTTTTTTTTCAAAATTCTAATCTATCGAAACTAGAGTTAGCTTGTCTGGTATTCTGCAGAAAAGACAGAGATAAAGAATATACTAGAGCTCAGAAAAATATCTCAACAACGGAATGGAATAAAATATAATAAAATCAAATATAGCCTTACCGACCAATTTCTTAGATTGGTCTAGCTTCATTACCGACCAATTTCTTTTTTGGCACAACACTTTTATTTCACTACCTGATACACTTATGCGACAACTGTTTGCTACCTTGAACTTTGCTTATGTTTGGATTCTTTGGCATGGAAGAAACTTACGAAAGTTTAAATGTAAAATGAAACAGCCCAACTCAGTTATATACTGTATTCTCAAATTTGTTTCTCAATGGTCAGGCAACGATGAGGTCAGGTTCGTGGACACCATTGGCGCTAGAGTTATGGATAGAGCATGAGGCAGTCGTGCTTGATGCAGCTCCTGTATCAGCTTGTTGGGTTTCTTAGCTACTATGTCTATGTTGATGTTCTACGTATATTATGGGTACTGTTTTACCATGCCTGCGTGCATGTGTTGCTTTTTGGGTCGTATATATTCTTGTACGTATTGTAGCACATCTTTTGTATGTTGTACATAGCACCACGTTGTACTTAGTTTATGTTTAATGAATGAAGGCGTGAATATAGTGATTCACTACCTTTTTGAATCAAAAAAAAAATATAGTCTTACCAAGGTAATAATATTTCCTAACTAATATCCAAAACTATCATATCTCTGCCACAAACCTAACTAGCGAGTGTGTTGTGAGGAGGGGGTCAGAACATAAGTTCTTGTGACTGGACTTATACTACACATTTTGGATAACCCAACATATACCGTTTAGTTACATTTTCTTATTTATTAGCTTACTTGGGTCAACAACACTCAAGGCTTGCACACAGGTCGTACCCATCTACTCCCCAGTAGATTAACCTAGTACAGTATATATATAGATACCCCCAATGTTAAGGTACACCCATGGAAACCCACTCGCACGGTCTCTGTCGTAATGTCATAGAAATATACGCAGTCCCCCATCCTACACGGGAACGGCGTACAGAACTCTGTATAACAGCGCTACGTTCCGCATAGAACCGCCATCGCCATGCTACGTGAGCGTACAGATCACCATCTTCGAACCATTCGATCGAATCAGGTTCCATCATAGAATAATGCCCTAGATTCTTCGATACACCATCCGGAGCAAACATGCATGTACCTAGACTTTCTTACGTACGTATCGTTAATCGTACTTGATGCCTTAACCTCGATGATGCACCATCCAGAAACACTATGCATGCATTTGCACGTATTATCTATTGTGTACGAAGTTCCGTAACAGGGCTATATTAGATACACGAAACTCAATCGGGAGCCTTTTAAGATATCTGTATACACAGATGCTATGGTCGACATTTTCATGGTGGCTATGGTCCCACCTGATCCCTCCTTCAACTAGTGAAAGGAAAAAAGATATGAAGGCTAGTGACATGCCCCTAACAAACAATCTACATACAAATTGGCGTGTCCCGTAACAAAGGCCATGATAGTAAAAGGTCAATGGTCTTTTGGTTTAGCTCTCCGCCTCTCCGCATCACACTGGCCGTCAATGAATGGTATGCGACGATTACTATCAATCAGATGGTTAGACCCGCCTAAGGCAAACAGATAAGACGGTCGTAACCCGCCTAGTCACAGGGCACCAGATTCGTCAAATCACCTAAGCCACCCTACAGCCTTCTGACTGCCCACTATTGTGGCAATCAAGGTATACTCACCGGGTAGTAACGCGTAGACCCAACCTCCGCGAGCACAGCCTAAATGTTATCACCGCACAGAGGACTACCAAGAGTACCCTCCACATCCCAGGAAGCTGCATGCTTCGCCTTCCAGTCCTTCGGAGCCAACATAATATTAGCAGAACAACAGGCAGAACATGAAGAATAATCAGATGGACATGTGCTCCCCTCGTGTCCCATGATACCACGATGATTTACCTCTTTGGGTTCTTCACTTTCAAACGTACAAACTGGTCCAACCGCCTCATGTTAATGTGTTATTAGGCCCTATGTCCAAACATTTAATTACGTGCTTGCTCTACCTCATTATATTTCCATTTAATTTGGTTATTTCAAATCATATTAACTTCTGATATAGGCTGCCAAGTTCTTCATGCTTATTAATTTTGGTTGTATAACATACGCCATTTAAGTTCATTAATAAGCCTTTAACATGTTATTCTTATTAGCAGCTTTCAGATTCTTAGATTTTCAGATAACATGTTCTTCTTATTAGCAGGATTCAGATTCTCAGGTTTACAGATTACTTAATGCATAATTAAGTACAAATTGTTGCATTTCATAAGTTTTACCTTCTTTTATATACTTATTACAAACAACAGGTTTCAGGTTTTTAGATTTACAGATTACTTAATTTATAATTACGTACAACTTATCTCATTACATAAGCTATCTCATTTTCTCTATCGTTTATTATAACCTAAGTTATAATTTCCACTTGTCTCTAGGACAAACCTACCTATTATCTTTCCTTTTCCCCTTCAAGTTTATTCATAATAGGTTATTATCATTCCCCGTTCATTCCAATTCGTTTACTGTTGTAGGATTCATTCAATTCCATTAATTGCAATTAATGCCATTTAATTCTTTCTAATTATATACATATATTCATGTATGTTAATGCACCACACCCCTCACATTAAGTTAAACACTCATGGATGCTGGATTTGTCGGGTGGTTCCGGGCAGGCTTCTACCACAAGTTGAACTTAACCTCGTGTCTTAGCACCATTATATGTATGTTTACGCACCATATCCCTCACATTAAATTAACCACTTGTGGATGCTGGCTTTGCCAGACGGTTTCGGATAGACTTTTACCACAAATTGAATTTAACCTCATGTCTAAGTTTAGTTACAATCTTCTATTTACTGTAAATTTGTTCATATTCATTTTTCCAAATTATACTGTAATTCTATTTACAACCGTTTTGGCGTAATAATTCTATTAAGAAAATATTCATGTTCATTGTAAATTTCATAATTACAGCGTTCACAGAAATTCCCAATTCAGACAGGTGATTAATGGAAATATGCTTTATACAGCAGAAATGTTCTCAGTTCAGGTTTCAAGATTATAGTACTGTAGAAGTTTCATCATTTATACAAAGGATACAATTTATTTTTAACTACAACAGTACTAATTTCAACATATTTCAACAGGTTAATCATTTCAGCAGATTAAACATTTCCGCAGGTTTACATTTCAGCAGATAAATCATTTCTGCAGATTACAGTAGGTTAAACATTTCAGCCGATTAATCATTTCAGCAGATTAGTTATACATATTAATGGGGAATGCCAAGCGATAGATATAACGTTATCAAAAGGTGTAACTTAAATCCACTCACCTAATAACTTTCCAATCCATGAATCTGGTCCAAACTTAGCGTTCTATGGCTTTCCTAATTTGAATCTAGAATCTAAATAACTATGGATTCACAATTCTCAGACTAGAAGAAATGGGGAAAAAGAATAGAAATCTAAATTAACCAGATCCAAGAATTTACCTCACTTCAATCAGAATTCTGAACACCCAATTGTAAATATACATTATGTTCCTCCATGTCTTGAATTCAGATTTCCTGAGACTAATTATTCTATTTTCTGAAGAGATTCGAGTAGGAAGAAAAATGACAGAGTCTAGACAGCCTTGCAGAAAACATGAGATTTAGGCTAGGTTTTGATAGCCTATTTATAGGTGTTCAAGAAAGTGGATATGATCTTGTATACTCAGCACTGAGTCACCAACAAATGTGGTTTGAAAAACAGTCCAGACTCGACGAACAAACCTGCCCGAATCAGGGGTGGGTCGACCCACCTGCCCCCGGGTCGACCCATAGGTCGACCTTGTCACAACTTAGGTCGACCCATATGGGTCCAGGTGCGCATTGTCTTCAGTTTGAATTTCTGGAATATTTTGAATATTATATTTACATATAAACTCCTTATATGTATACAAAACTTCTAATGCTCATTTTACATGTATATACGCGTAATTTTTATTTCATTTAAATGTATCTCTTTCATTTTAAATTCGTTTTCTACAATCCATAGTTCTAAGCTGACCAGAAAATTGCCATGGACGCAATGACGCTAGTCGCGTGACTTACGATCAAGGAAGGTAAGCGCTAGTATATAGTGGTCGTTGAACAAGAGGACAAATCCAGCCAGAGCCCCTATACCGATCCAGTACCATTTCTTTTCTGGAAAGAGATCACGTGACTTCAAGATACTTACACCAAGTTTAAGTGTTGAATTTGGAAGCATCTTCATGTTCATTACGAAAAAAGAGGAGATCCCGCTGCTTGAAAAATATTGGAAGTTTTGCACTACTCATGGCGAGCTCAGCATATCCATTAAACATAATCATGATGATGGAAAAAAATTGTCCACCATCTTGTATTGATTCTTTTGTTAGTTTGGTGCGCAGAAAAACAGTCATAGTGATAACTGCCAACAGCAGGAGCTAAAAAAAAGATAATTTTTGTTACCAGGCTTTGTATTTTGTGGAGGGGGGAGGGTGTTATTACTTACTTGAGTTGAAGTGAAGACATGGACAAACATGTTGCGCTTCATTAACAGTATTTCTCTTGACATGCACGCTTTTTATTAGTTCAGCATTAGAGATACCAAATTTTGATGTTGATAGAGCTGCAGCACGGCTATTGCTTTTATTGAATGGCATGGCAAGCTCGACTTTTAATCTTTGCCCTACGTGGAATAATTGGAGTGCCTTAGAGAATTCTTTGGAGGAAATAAATTGGTAAGGTTTGTCACTGTTTATCCAGTACTGCTCTTGATCCTTCCTTGATGTCACCTAGCAGTTTAGGTAACTTGTCATTGGTACTGGTTGTTCTAAACATTTTTTTACTATAGATAATGGTATTAAAAGTGTTCATTTATTTGATCGCATACTTCTTGTAAGAAAATAAAAGGGAAAAAAAAAAAGAGAAAAGAAGAAGGTATGTGAACTGAGCTACTGTGTTTCCTCATGTCTTTACTTGTCAAATGTTCAATACTTATCCAAATTACATGAACATGTCCATTTAGAAGTTAGTGAAATCTCTTGTGTGTGAGTCGCATGTCCTGGTGGCTCACATGTGATGGGTCGGTGCCAACTTATGGACTTGAGTCTGAACTTATCAACAATTTCACGAGTTGCTTCTTGATATTTTCTTGAAGTTCAGTTCCAATTTAATCTCGTTTAAGTTCTCCGAGTCCATTTAGAGCTGATTTGAGGTGCAAAAGCGGATAAACAACACACATACAGAATGAGTCTGAGTTTGATACCATATCAGAGAATCAGTTGCTATCACAAATCTAGAATGTTAGATATAATTAGCATTGTTCTTCATTCTTTAGAAAAAACTTGTCTTTGTGTCAGTTTTCCTTTATTTGTCTTCTTTTCAATTTTTAATATATAGTTTGTGTGATTTAGGATGGCATCAGTTAGAAATTAACTGGTACTATATTTAATTACGTGTGCTAAGTATTATTTTTCACCTGTTTTGAGGGGTGATTTGAAATCGTGCCATTATTACATTAATCCAACTGTGTGACAATGTGCTGAAAGCTTGTGAAATTTCCTTGTAATATATGTACAAGAACTTGTGCAGTGTAATCATTATTATTTTTGTTATGTTGTTCAAAGGTGGAATTATGAACAACACTTTACGTCCTCAAGTCCCAAGTTGGTGTGATCCTGAGTGGAGAGCTTTGATGGAAACTTGTTGGTCTGCTGATCCAAATGAACGGCCATCTTTTGCTGGGATTTCTCAAAAGTTGAGGAAAATGGCTGCTGCTATCAATGTAAAATGAAGAGAATTTAATACTAATGATCGTTTTAGTCTGTCATTTCACATTGCAGAACCACTTAGGTATTGAGAATGGATAAAGTAGTAAAGAGAGAGAAGCATATATCATATATTATTATTATGTCATGCACAATGACGGACACAGTACAGACTGAGTGGGGTCTGCCGCCCCCACTAACTTTTTTTTTAAATTGTATTTAAAACAAGTAGGGCGTACTATATAATGGCGACCCGAAAACAAAAATTCGCTTGGCAACTCGATCCACAACCGCTCCCCACATTTTGCCCTCCCTTTCAGCCAACCACCAGTCAATCAAAGCACGCGCTCCCTCCCCCCGCGCCCCTTGACCAGACTTCATCTTCTGAAGCCCCAAAACAGACATCACTGTGCCCTAGTTTCCAGCCTTCGCGGGATGATGACGGATTTCAACTGGTTGAAAGGAGACGTAATTGAACCAGAAAGCAACTCTACAACCAAGATGCTAGCCATACTATTTCTCCCCAATTCCAGACGCAGACCGAAAATCGAACCACCCCAGGTCTATCAGCGAAGCAGAGATTCAATACAGGGAAAGAGGCTATAGATAAACATTTCTAACTTATGTTTTTTTTTATTGGCTTTGACCTAGGTTTATGAATACTGACAAGTTCAATCTTACAGTTTGAATTCGAAACCTCTTATTTTTCATGACTTGGTAATTTGCATGAGTTGACTTGGTTTTGATTGCCTATGTTTATTTCAGTTTGTTGGCTTAAATTTACTTTTTCATGATTGATTTTGGCTGAATAAATATTTTGGCTTTTGCTTGAGATTAACCATTTCAACATTAAATTTGATTTGACATTCACTGTAAAAATAAATGTTGTGCCTTGATTTAACTTTTCCTTTCTTCTTTGCTCGGCCTTGTTTTACTTTCAATTTAAGTTTGGTTAATCTGAATAGATATTACATATGTTGTGTTGTTTACGGTTGAGATGTTGAACTTGTTGCTTGACTTCATGTGTATCAAAAACTGTACCATTGAGTGCTTGAATTGTGCATCTTTGAACTGATTTGATCTCGTTACTACCTTTCAATGTTACTGTTTTGACTGTACATTGAAACTTGAAACAGTTTCTTCTTAGAGTTTGCACATGTGTTCTTTAGGTTACCCTGTTTTGAAACTTGAAACTGTTTTGAACCTCTACCTGCCAATGCCGGCGCCGCTTTCAGTAAACATGTGTTTCCCACGTTAGCTGAAGCCATGAATGATTCCTACACAAGACATATAAGGCAGCTGCACCGTCAGGAGGAAAAGCAAAAGTCCCTTGCCTTCCATTGCCAACTCTCCAGATGAATCGGGACGTGAAATGCTATAAACAGTCGTCAAACAGCCAGGCATAAGTTTCCAATGACTTCTAGCCGAGCTTGGAACGAGATGGTTACCTAATTTATAAAAAAAAAAATCTATTTTTTCACCCCCTAAATAATGAGATTTCTGCGTACGTCACTGGTCATGCAGCAACTATAATATTATCTCTGTCGTCTGCAACTAGAAATGCCCATGCCATCATGCATACACTGTGTAGTGAGTATTGCTGATTATGTCTTCATTTATTTATTTATTTGTGAGTAGTATTCTTCTCATTTCGTAATTGTTCTACTGTGGTATTTATAACTTTTCCCTTCTATTGCAGGAGAAACAATATGGTAGGTGCTGGTATGCAATGTAAATATATATCATAAGTACATATCATTTGTCTTGTGAGAGGGCACTAAACTTTCATAGCCGGTTTTTGTTTTGGTCTACTCGATTGTATTGTATGTGCACAGTGAACCATAACAGATATCTCTAAGTGGAAGCAGGCTCTCTTCTGACCAGAAAGAGCCAGAGGTAATCTTTGAATCAAAAAGTGAAAGCAGTAACTGTAAATGCAATCGAGTTAGTAGTGACAGCTTCGAATTTCAAGAAAACTATGAAAGCAGCAGCAGCATATCTGAGTATTTAACCAACTACTTGCCACGTTGGCATGCAGATACTTTCTTGACTGATGATTTTGGTGCTACTGATGCTGGTTTGATTCAGACATGGCTTTCGACACCTGGGTTTTTAGAGGATGGGAAGTCACATGGACCGATGAGTTCAGGGATTCATGCGGTGCCTGAATTTCATGATGTTGGACAAATGAGCAGCAGTAAGAAGCCCGGATTGTGTTATTGAAGATCTAGGTACCATATGTGTAGTATCTTGTAACTAGTTTCATGCATGATGTTTGCTCTATGCCCGTATTCTTTGGTTTGCGGTTTGTAGTTTTTTCACTCCGCTGTAATAAGGATACACGATATACTCGATAGTATTAAATAATTCTCCGCACCTTTTATTTTTATTTCTGTAAACCTCAGCATTGGGCCGAAGCCCATTTTTCTATTTTGCTCTATAGCGGAAGCCCATCCACCTATATATATCACGACTATATTTGCTTCCCATATGCACAACATTTGTATTTAATTCTAATGCAATAATACATCATTCTTCTTCCACAAATTCTATATTACATATTTTTCAATTCGGCAAAACTATCTTTTTTTGTATGCTATTTATTTGAGTGTTCGCAGTTGAATGATTATATATATTTATACACACACACACACATATATATATTTATACACACATATGTGTGTGTGTGTGTGTGTGTCTATATATATATATATATATATATATATATATATATATATATATATATATGAGATCAGAAGGTGAATAGCGACGGATTACCGACAGAAAAAGAAAGCCAAAATACAAACGTGGAAAGTATTGTGTTGTTAATCCCTTGCTAATTTGGAAGGGTTTATCGACAGATTTCCAACAGACCAGGCTAGATTAAATATTTACATAAATTTAAATCCGTTGTAAATCCCTTGCAAATCAGTCGCAAAAGTTGCACACAAATACCGACTTGAAATTTCCCGACCACCAGTATCCATCTATAATCTGTTGCTAAACACTATATAGCGATGGATTACCAACGGGTTTTGCCACTGCAAAATCAGCTTTTTCTTGCAGTGTTATCGATTTATATTTTAGGTTTAAATATTTCCTAAAATAATACTAATCCTAGCAAACATCCAAAATTTATTATTTTATTAATTATTATTATTTGAATTTCAAAATTCAAAATTTTAAATTTAAATTTTGGTTTTTTAAGTTTAATTTTCAAATTCAAAACAAAGTAAACAATCAAAGCATTCATTCAACCAAAAAATTATTAAAGCATACCCGGTTTTTAGATCCATTTCTTCGATATTTTTTGAATTCTGAATTGTTGCGAAGCACGTTTGTATTTCTAGTTTCTGGCTCTTCATCACTTGATATTGAATCTGAATTGTCTAGAGTTGCTGCATATGCTCTCTTTCTTTTCTTTGATGAATTGATATTGTCCGTTTATTGAATTGATTTATCTGGATATGGGCGCATCCTCTTCATATGGCCCGGTTTATTGCAGTTATAACGTCGATTATTATTTCTTTTTGAACTTCCTTTATTATTACTTTGAAAAATATTTCTCTTTATGTATTTCAGAAATTTTCTGAAATGTCTTGTCATTAAGGTTGTTTCTTCATCATCTTCACTGCTTCAGTCCGAATCATTTGTTGTTGCTTTGAATGCAATAGATTTCTTTTAATTGATATATTTTATTTTATTTTCTGTAGTTGAACTTTAAAAGACATCAAATTTCCGATTAACTCTTCAATCTTCATTTTATTGAAATTATTGGCTTCTTCAATTGCTAATGTTTTCTGATCCTATTCTGGAGTCAATGAACTCAATATTTTTCAGACTTGATCTCCTTTTAAATAGGTTTTTCCCAGTGCTATTAATGAATGCACTATCTCTTGAAATCTGCAATACATATCGGAGATTGATACATTCTCGTTCATTTTGAATAACTCGAACTGATTAATTAATATTGATATCTTTGTTTGTTTAACTTTACTACTTCCTTCATAAGTAACTTGTAAAGTTCTCCAAATCTCATAAGCAGTTTTACAGACTGACACTCTATTAAACTTATTCCATCTAATGAACAGAACAACACGTTCATGGCTTTAGAATTGCTTTATGCAGCAGCCTTTTGTCCATTAGTCCATTGTGCAAAATTAGTTGTAGGTTCAACAAACTCATTCTGTGTACTATTCATGTGTTTAATCCTACCGATTGTAAATATATTTTCATTCTACACGTCCAATATGAATAATTACTACCATTAAACAGTGGGGGTCTAACAGTGGACTAACCCTCTACAAAAGAACTATTATTACCAGTGCTAGTTGCCATTTAAAATTTTCAAAAGTCATATTATGAACTTTTTGAAAGATCAGGCTCTGATACCAATTGTTAGGGAATACTGAATGGATCTTAAGGCAAAACTAACACTAGAGGGGGTTGAATAGTATTTTTAGGGAATTTAAGAAAATTTAAAACTTATATGATCTACTATATGAATCACACACCACAGAGATAATTATAGACATAGAATCAAACACAAACACAGGAATAAAAAAAATGCAGAAAAGAAAAGAACACACCAGATTTTATACTGGTATGGGTTTATTTTGAAGAGAAGAAAGAAAGAAGGAAGAGGAAATGGAATTGTCCCACATCATGAAAATGAATGGAGAATGCAAAGCATAGCAATACCTTTCTCAAGAGGATGTTGGGGCCTTGGGGCACCCAAATGTTTTTTTTTGATGCGAGGAAAGAGGTCTTCCATCTCTATTCCACACAAGCGCGCGCCGCCGCCGCCGTCCGATTGACCGAATTTGTAACAGCCCGCATTTTACGTATCAAAGTATCGTAAAATATTTTTATTTAATTCCCTGAGGGTTGGATCATTCTCATATTTTAATATGTTGTTTATGGGGATGTGAGATATGTCCATAATTTTTTACCAATTTTGTTTGAGACCATTTTTCCCTTGTCATTCTTGTATAGGGAATAACTTTTGATTCGGATCGAATTAGGTGCTAAGATCGGTCTCATTGGAAAGGAAATGATGTTTCCCATTCCGTAGAGTGGTTACATTAAAGATTTGATACAGCGATTTGGGAAGAGTCGCTATTTTTGTATTTTACAGTTGCCTGTTCAGGTTTTAAAAGCCATAGTGGGCTGATTTGGAGAGGCTCATTAGGGGCCTGGTGGAAGTCTATAAAGAGGAGTAGGAGGCATGATGAATAGTTTACTTTCTCCATTTTCTCATTTGAAAGAGCTAGAGGTCCTCCATTATTCCATCTTCTACACCTTTCCACCATTAAAGCTTAGAGAATCGAAGATCTACATCGTTCAAAGCTAGATCTACATCCATCGAAGAGAGAGTTCACGAATCAAAGAGTTTAGAGCAAATTCTTTGCTATTTGGATCTAGATCTTAGTGTTTTCAAGTTGTTATAGAGAATTGGTGAGTGATATGCATCTCTCACACGGATTCAATCAAGTATATGAGTAATATGATCTGAATTTCATCATTTTCATTTTCGAGTGTTTTCTCTTAGATCTACATCGTGGTAAGTCTATTTACATATGAATCGCCATAGGATCTAATTTAGCAACTTAAAACCGGTAATTTCCATATATTTTCATATGTTTATTCAAGTTAGATCCATAATTAATTCATTTATCCATTTATCATGATTTTGGTGAATTTTACATAACTATTGATGAAAATTGTCATTTCCAAGATGTTATGGATTTCATAACATGTTTGTGGTTGAATTGAATGAGTTGATTTCAACAATGTAGTCGTTTGGCGAAGTTTTGGTCGAGTTTGGAGATGGATTGGGTCTGTCCAAGCGATGGATCGGCCAAAAGTATGTCGGTCGTATATGGATCAGTCGTATATGGGTTGGTCATATATGGGTCAGTCGTATATGGGTCGGTCATATATGGGTCGGTCGTATATGGATCGGCTTTGGTGGAAGCGGATGGATCGGTCACAGTGGGAAGCGGATGGATCGGTCATGATGGAGACGAGATGGATCGGCCAGAGTCTTCAGAGCATGGGTTGCTCAGGAGACTTCAGATGATGGGTCGGTCATTGCCTCAACAGTATGGGTTCAGATATGGGTCGGTAGCATTAGGTTGAGACGATGGATCGGTCACGGTTTCAGATGATGGATCGGTCATGGTTTCAAAGGATGGGTCAGTTGGGATTTGATAACTCGATCAAGCATGGGTCGGTCTACCTTATTGGGTATGGATCAGCCAGCTTTTCTTATGGAATGGATCAGTCTGCTCCTTTCGATGATGGGTCGGCATGTCCGATCCATAGTGGATCAACATGTTTTAGCAACACTTTGAAATGATGTGGATTGATGATGAGCCTTATGTCGACATTTTCTTTGGTTCGAGATTGGTGATGACTTCAAAGTGAATTCAATAGGGAATGTCGAAGTGATGCGTTCATTGATCATTGAAATGCAGTGGATGTGATGACAACTCAAAGGTGTTCTGAGTTGGTTGATAATGGTTGGATGGTCGCCGCCACGACGACTAGAGAAACCGAAGGCTGAGGAATTATCATTGTCGTAAGTTCTAGCGCGATCAAAGTAGGGGTATGTTTGAAAGACCGGTTATATGGTCGAGTACCCTGGGTATCGTTGAAAGGCCTAGGTACGTATCGTTGGAAGGCGCATGAAGTGTTTGCTAGAACCGGGGTTTACATTAGCCTTTGACATGTGGCAGGGTCAGCCATCATACGATTAGCGATGGCTTCGAAGCAAGATTGGCGGTGATATCCAGAGTCTGTCCTAGATGATTGGTTGTCTTGTTTGCACCGTCTCACGTAGATTGCCCAACGTCGAAGGAGAAGTTTCTTGGGGGCTTGTCTAATATTGGTTTAGGCCTCTGGGGCTTGGGCTTGAGGGATGTTGAATTCGATTAGGATTGTTTACGTGAGAAATATAATCTAGATGTTATGAGTATTATGGTCTGAGTGCTTTTGATTGCCATGAATGAATGGTTATTCTGGTTGTCGTGTATGTAAGGTTGAAATGCTTGATTAAAGGCTATCACTGTCCGATGTAGGGAAGATGGGGGTTGAGTTCTTCTCTGGCGAAGTGGGTATATTAGTTTGTTTATCTTCCTATTCTCAAATACTTTATTAATGATGTTAGTTAGTTTTTTTATCACTCACTAAGACTGTTGTCTGACTCAAGGTTTTATGTTTCCCTTTTATTACCTTGGGTTGTTCATCCGATTTTTGGATAGGCAGACTAAGTGACAGGTGATAGCTTAGTGAGGACGATGTTGCAGTTCGGAGGTGAGCAGGAGCCGGCGTATTGTCTTCTCTACTATATAGTATATGTATTTCCGTTGTTTTTTTGCTTTACTCTGAGTGTTGTAGTGAGGCAAATTTTGTACTGACATATATGTTGAAATCCTGGTATTGGATATACTTTCTAGTTTTTATGAAAGTTTGGTGTTTTCTGCTCAAATATGCTTCATTAATATTGCTTGTTGTATATGTTTTATTATATTTTGTCCTAGCGCTAGGAGTATACGATAGGTTTCGCTTAGGTACCATACTTAAAGGATCGTCCACAATTGTCTGGCACATCTTTCAATGCATTATTCATCTTATTTAATACAGAGGTTGTGGGCAGTCGTCACAGAATTGGGCCCGGCGGGTGTGGGTTGCGGTTTCGGATCCAATAACATTATTTTTGGATCAAATTTCAGAACAGTAATGGGCCGTTTTTTTAGTCCATTATGGACCCAAATGAAAATTAAATCTGGCAGGTTTGTGACAGCGCGAAAATCAAATTTGCAACGGTTGAAAAACGTTGCAAATGAAAGGACGCATTGTTTGAATTTATGAAGCTTCAGAACGTTGCAAATGAAGAGATGCTACCGTTACAAATGGTAACGACGCTTGGCAAACAGACACCTCCTTTCGTCGCCTATAAATAGCGTTGCAGAAATTATTTTAAAACATTCTGAAATCATCTTCTTCCTCCTCCATCAATTTGCAACTCTATTACGCTGTTTCAAATGCTACAGTCTTGTAATGCCTTCAAGGTGTTGCAAATTCAGAAGCATTGCAAGTTGATCTTCTTCTTGTCTTCATTCTATTCATTTATCGCAACATAAGAATATCAAATTCAGTCTGTTCTTGGTCGGATCAAAATCGTATAAACTTTGAATTCGATTTCGCTGTTCCAAGGCTTTATTGTATCCTGAAAGTCGATAGTTTGATAACCCGTTTGTACCTGGTGGTTTGAAATACTGTTTGAAAGAGTCTATTATTTAGATCCTTAAAGTCTTAAGTACGACAATCATCCTCCTCCAATAGCCTCAAACCGCAAAATCCCCAAAAAAAATCAGACAATATCATCAACCAAGGAAGGTTTGAGCGCGCTACAAGTGATGAATCGGCATTTGACTCGTTTGGAGCGATTTGATGGCGAAAATTTTACTCGTTGGAAAGAGACAATGAAGTTTTTTCATATCACTGTCAAATTGTTTTACATCTTGAAAGACGGATTAGAAGTTATACCGGAGGAAACCAATAAGTAAGATGTTGCTCTGAAGAAAAAACGTGCAAAGTGCAAAGAGGACGACTTTCTATGCAGATGGCACATTTTGAATGCATTGTCTACTCCAGTCTACAACGCTCATAGGACCTTGGAAACTACAAAGATACTCTGGACTGCATTGGAGAGCAAGTATCACATATCCGAGGCAAGTAATAAAGTATCATCTTCGTATTAAAGAGGATTCTCGTAAATGCGAACTAGATGAAAGTCCGCAAACTGAGTCTCAATTTAAGGAAAATAATGTTGAAATTACTGATAAGTTAAAGCCTAAGAATGAGACACAGTTTAAGAAGAAAACTAATTTTAAGAACAACAAAACGAAGGGTGTCTGTTACTATTGTAACAAACCCGACCACTATGCCTGAAATTGTCATCATCGGAAGAAACAACTAAAAGCGAATGTGGTCGAAGAAAAACTTGTGGTTGTTGTACAAGAGGCAAACTCCATTAATGGCATTGATAATGCTTGGTGGCTTGATGCTAGCGCAACCATTCACATTTGCAAAGACCGTAATCTGTTCAAGACTTACGAAGAGAATAATGGAGAATCCAGCGAAGTTACTGGCGCAAACAAAGTTGCAAGTAAAGTTCCAGGAAAAGGCACAATTGAACTTACATTCACTTCTATGAAAGTTTTTAATCAGTCAATGTACTTTATGTACCCGATATGTGTAAGAATTTGATTTCTGGATACCTTCTTTACAAAGGAGGGATTAAGAAGGTGTATGAGTCTAATAAGTTAGTGTTATCCAAGAACAACAAATTTATTGGATAAGGATATTCTTGTAACGACATGATTAAGTTGAATCTAAAAAATAAATCTTCTTCTTATATTGTTGATTATGTTAATTTATGGCATGATGGATAAGGACATGTTAATTATAAATCTCTTACAAATATGAATAAATTAGGATTAATTTCTGATTGTGATTTCGATTCTATCTCTAAATGTGAAATATGTGTTCCAGAAAAATACACCGAAAATCCTTTAAATCAGTAGATAGGAAATCTGGTTTGCTTGATTTGGTATATAGTGATGTGACCGACTTAAAAAGTCATATCACCTATGGTGGTAAGCAATACTATATAACATTTATTGATGATTATACTAGATATGCATATGATATCTAATGAAATCAAAATATGAGGCTTTTGATAAATTCAAAATTTATAAAGCAGAAGTCGAGACACAATTAGGAATTAAAATTAAAGTATTACATTCAGATCGTGGCGGTGAATATTTTTCAAAATGAATTTACTTAGTTTTGCAAACAACATAGTATAGTTCTCTAATGTACCGGCCCATATACACCACAACAAATAATGTTGATGAGAGGAAAAATAGAACTTTAGTAGAAACGGTTAATGTCATGCTCATAAGTTTTAATTTACCTTATAGCCTATGGGGTGATGCTATGCTATCTGCATGTCACATTTTAAATAGAGTACCACTCATAAAGAATAATATTTCCCCTAATGAATTATGGTTTAATAGAAAATCCAACCTTACTAGACTTAAAGTTTGGGGTTGCTTAGCATATGTTAGAAAACTAGACTCTAAACGGCCAAAGTTAAGTAATAGGGCATTTAAATGTGGTTTCATAGGATATTCTCTTAATATTATAACTTATAGGTTCCTTATTCTTGACACCTTAGAAGTTATAAAATTTGTAGATGTAGAATTTTTTGAAAATCAAACTATTGAGAATCCATTGAGATCATCTAGTCCAGAACCAATTGTGATTAATCATATCAATGATAATGAATATGCTCCTGCTCAAAACAAAAAGGAGTGTTAGTATCATATAATAGTACTGAACACAGGAGAAGTAAAAGAGAGAGAATAGAGAAGGGCTATGGTCCTGACTTCATAACATATCTCGTAGAAGGCAATAAGGACGAAGTCCTTAATGTGACAAGATATGTAATGAATGTCGATGATGATCACAAAACATATTATGAGGATATGAGTTCTAGAGATTCTAATTCTGGAAAGAAGCTATAAATGATGAATTGAATTCCATAATGTTAAACCAAACTTGGGTTTTAACTGATTTACTTTCGGGTGCTGAACCTATAGGATGAAAATGGATATTTATGAAAAAGTTGACTACAAATTGATCCATTGATAAGTTTAAAGCCAGATTATATATGCTAAAGGATATAAGCAAAGACAAGGAGTAGAATATTTTTATACATATGCTCTGGTTGCTCGCATATCTTTTATATGCTATTTAATAGCACTTGCATCAATTCATGTTTTTTTTTCATACATCAAATGGATGTAAAGACCTCTTTTCTAAATGGAGACTTAGAAGAAGAGATATATATGGAATAACCTGAAGGTTTTATAATACCAAGCCAAGAAAAGAAAGTTTGTAAATTAATAAAATCACTTTCTGGCTTGAAGCAAGCTCCTATGCAATGGCATGAGAAGTTTGATAAAGTTGCACAATCATATGGATTCATTATTAATGATGTTGATAAATGTATTATAGAAAATCGAATAACAACAGTTATGTTATAATAGTTTATATGTTGATGACATGCTGATATTTGGTTCCGATATATCTCGTGTGAGTGAAACTTAGAAGTTTCTATCTTTTAAATTTGATATAAAAGATCTATGAGTGGCAAATGTAATTCTTAGAATTAAAATCATTAGGAAAGCGGGGGAGTTATTACTAAATCTCATTGCATTGAGAAGTTCCTAAAGAAGTATAGTCATTATAAGGACAAATCAGCACCAACTCCTTAGATCCAAGTATCAAATTAGAAAAGAACAATGGATGCACCATTTCTCAACTAGAGTATTCTAGTGTTATTGGGAGTCTTATGTATGCTATGCATTGCAATAGACCTAACATCGCACATGCTATAAGTGTATTATGTCAATTTACGAGTAATCTAGGTTTTGAAAAGTGGAAAGCTATTTCCAGAGTTTTTGCTTATTTGAAAGGAACCATTAACTATGGTTTATCTTATAAAGGATATCCAGTTGTAATAGAAGGATATAGTGATGCAACCTAGAACAATGTAGAATCCAAATCCAAGTCTACGACTGGATGGATATTTACATTAGGAGGCATTGTTGTGTCTTGGGCTTAAAAGAAGAAGACCTGTATATCTGACTCAACTATGTTGTCAGAATTGATTGCATTAGCAGATGCATGTAAGGAAGCGGGATGGCTTAGGAATTTGTTAATGGGAATTCCATTGAGGAAGAAGCCATCTCCAGCGGTCTTAATTAACTATGATAACCAAGCAACAATATATAATGTCTCTATAAGACATATAATAGGAAGTCTAGACATGTGAGTCTAAAACATCAGATGGTAAGACAGTTTGTTAACGATATTTTTCGTCAACACCAGAAATGGATCAATGAGGGTAATCAGGTGGGTTGTTTTTCTTTCCTGTTCGATTTTAATGAAGGACTGGGATGTTAAGGCTGTTAGGCTTAGGCTCATTGTGGTCTACTAGATTGGATCTAGGCTCAGCGAATGGAAATCAGTCGCCATTCAAGGGTCTGGTGGATGTGGATCTGAGCTCCTCTGCAGAATGGATAATAGATCGCGATGATAACAATTAGAGAAATAAATGTGCACACTTACAGAGCAATTTTATCAGATGATCTCCCTTTATTAAGCTTTTAATGAGAATACATAGATGTCGCAGAGAAAGAATTCTCCATTGATGATTTTCTAAGTTATTTCTGATGAACCAAAAAAAGTATCGAAAAGTCCCTCTTAGTGTGGCATCTAGGGTCCTATTTATAATGGTTCATGACTCCTCCCGTCGATGGGCCAGTGGGCCCACAGGGATCCTTGTCGGTCACTTTAGTCTTGGCTTCGGGTGCGGGACCTTTCATCGCTTTCAATGCATCGGTCACGGTCCCTGAACGATATTTGAATCACTGAAAGTGTCTCGTAAATGTAGACTTGCGGACATTTGCTTTAGGATGTAGGCTTTCGGCTTTGTTGTGAATACGTGGAGGGAATGGGCCTCGCGATGTATGTTGATATCTGCCGGTTCGAAACCGCCACGGGTTTCGGTGATTAGTATGGGTAGCCTGTGTATCCGCTTGGGTCTCAGTTGGCCCTTCAGTAAGTTTTTTGTGGTAGCTTGGATTCTCGAGGGATGGCTTCTAACGTTATCCTCGTTATTTGTGACTTCGTCCTTTCGGTGTCCATGCGGTAGGTGCTCCGGGGGTTGGTTCCGAGTAGCCTTCGTGCTCTTTTGGTTTAATGCTTCTAGTTCTTTTGCCTTAATTTGGGTGCATCAGTATTTGGACTAGTTGTTATTGAAGATCGTCTGTTAGGTTTGTTGGTTCTGATTTCCTTGGTTCCGGAATAGGGTGGTTCTTTACCCGGATCCTTTCGTTGAGCAGATGCTGTCGAAAGGGTCTTGTCGGACTGACTTTGGTGGAGAAGTCGGTTGTGGCGGCCTTTCGGATCATATTCTCCTGCCTTCGCTCTTTTTCATTGTCGGGTCCTACTTTCTTTTAAGCCTTCCGCTAGCTTTCGGTAATCTGATACCCCTTCACTGGCAGCTTTCTTCAATGTTGATTTTGGTTGTAACCTTTACCCCCCCCCCTTTAGTGAAGGGGTGTTTTCGACTTTACAAGTCAAACTTTTGTCTTTTCTTCGGAACGTCATGTCAGAGTCCCTTGATCTTCCTCAATCAAAAGCGTTGATTGGCTTTTCTTTGTTTGGCTTCAATTGATCTTGGAATTTGAGCATAACCTTTCTTCTCCATCATTCCCATCTTTAATTTGTAAATCAAATTCTTAAACAAGAATACTGTTCTCACAAAAGAAAACGCTCAAATCCTCCTTTCCCCTGAAGACTCAAGCTTGATTATTGGTAAGTATTTTCACATCTCTTATAAATCGTAACCCTAATTATGCGTCAAAATTGACACGATGCTTAGTTAAGGTTATGCTGGCTAATGAAGATAGGTCGAGGTACTAATTTTATCGTTACTCCTGAAAGGATTATAATGTCATCAAAATTGTTACTCTCTGTAACTGTGTTGGTAACTAAGGCGTAAAAGGTGTGATTTTCCCTATATTCCTTATTTGGGTTTAAATTTGGTTTCCGTCTACTCAACCTATGTTGATCGAGGTGTAATGGTACTTAATGATATTGAAAATGGCATTAGCATGATTGCTTGTGTAAGAGGTACTCATATTGATCGTACTATTATGAAACGATGTTACCCGGCAGGATCATGTCTCATAAAATCCCTGTCAAGGAGAAGGTCAAGGATTCCAGGGTTTCCCGTCCCAAGAAGGCATTTGCGCCCAAGCCATCTTTGATCACATCCCAGCAGTTTGTGGACGCCATATTGGATAACTTTGGCATAGTGGGTGAGGATGCAAGGGTTGCTGCTTCTCCGAATTTCATTAAGGATCCTCTAGATGGTTTCTTTGCGTATTTAGCTATTCATATTTGGCATGGGGGTTTTCTCCCTTTCCCCCTTTCTACGTAGGCTTTTGGAGGATTTGAGAGTTGCTCCTATTCAACTTTCGCCAAACATATATACGACCTTGTTGGGTGCAGAGGCTCTGGCGCTCGCTTCGGGTTAGAGTTCTTTGAGTCCCAACCTGATCCGCAACCTGATCCGGTTCTCTAAAACCCCAAAATCGCCGATCTGGAGGGCCAACCCGGTCAAGAGGTTATTCAATGATGTCATTAATAAAACTAGGCTATGGGAGGATCAATACTTCCTTGTCTGATGCCCCCCCCGGGCATATCAGGACAATTGATGGATGAAGGTGTGTTTTCTTTCTCCATTCTCTCCTTTTTTTTGAACTTCCCTTTCGTTGCAGATCCTCCCTCAAGAGACGTGAGTTTGACTCCAGAGGAGGCTCGAGTGGCTGATGCCATATTTACCGTTCCGGCAAAGCATATGTGTAGGGAGTCTTTTTTGAGTGTAGATAGACTCCGTGAGTATGGTTTGCTTCCTCCCGGACAAAAGGTATTGGGGCAACCTCCCATTCAACTCCTTGGTTCGAAAGGATTCTTACTGGGCTCTAACGTATTTTATTTAGGATCTCCTCTCCGCCCAGGTACTCATGAGCGAGGACCGCTCGTTCCCTTTGAGAACCTCTGCCGTTCTTTTTCTTGTTTGTTGCAGTTTCTAATTTGTCCTTCCATTTGACTAGGATCTTCAATTTCTCAGGATACAACTGTCACTACTGCTTATAGCCGGTCTAGCGCCCAAGCTGTAAAGAAGCTTGCTCAGTCCGCCACTGGCCCTACTCCGAAGAAGTCTAAATGTGAGGAGTTGGTGGGTTTCTCAGGAGATTCCACTACCATTCCAAAGGCGAGGAGGGATTTTGACCCTTTGACCATAACCGTTGATCAGGTGGTGAATTTTGGCGCTTCCCCAGACACTTCCCCAAGAGGTAAATCAGCGAATGACCCTGCTCCTCTCGATGCTGTTGATAAGGCGGATGGGGGAAGGCTTGATTCTTCGGTGCCATCTTCTCCTCAGCATGTTTCTCGTTATGCATCTCCTCCGCTTGCTTTAGATTTTGAGAAGCTTGTGGAATTGGTTCTCTTTTCCCCTAAAGTAGCGGATGTTGCCTCAATTTCTGCTACCTTGAACCCGATGGATCCCCACAGACAACAAATCGGGGATTTCCTTCTGGTATCATACATGCGTTCACCCTCTTTCTTTTTCTCTCTCTCTTTTCTTCTTGTTTTTACTTCACCTCTAGATGATGAAAAACTTGTACGTCACCCGAGGAAAACTTTCCACTTTGACGGCTGAGGTCGACACTTTAAGGGAAGAGAATAAGGCGCTGGTAGAAAAAGTGGATGTTTTGCAGCAGGAGCGGGTAGAGGGAGATAATGAACGCAAGGGATTGGCAACTTCGCTTGAAGAGATGAGGAAGGCCAATGAGGGATCGACGAAGCAGGTTGAGGACCTCGGTGCACAGAAGGCGGAGCTAGAGATTGACTATGCTGCCGATATGGATAAGATGGACGCCTGGTTGGCCTTTGTGAGGAAGATTATTTACAAAGCTACCGATAGAATTTCAAAAAATTTGAACGTCCATCTCAACAATATTGCCACGGAGTATTACGAGGAGGCCCTCCTCCTCGCCTTTTCGGACAACTGCGAAAGGCTTTCGGAATTTAGCTTTACTTCAATTGATCCCTGTATTAGAAACATGGTCTTAGAGAGAATTGAGCAGGTGAGACGGGAGCACAAGGTTCCTCCAATGAACAAGATTGATCCCGTATAGCTGTTTTTTATTGATGAGTTCGTTGAAGATTATGAAGACGACGGGGTGGAGCCTAATATAGCAGGCGGAGAAGCATAAAGTCACACAGATCAAGTAGGCGGGTCCAGAAGAGGTGCTGGAGAACCTATCCTTACATCTCAGGAGCTGCCTCTCGAGGACGAAAGCTTTCTGAGCTCAAGCAAAAGGATGGCTCCTGGTCGTTCTGATGTTGATGTCACCCAGTTATGGCTTTCACTCTCAAGGTGTCTTTCCCTCCCCTTGAGTTTCATTAATAAATAATTTTCCCGCATTACAGCAATCCCCTGCTTCTCCGAAGACTTGAATTGCAGTTATGCTTTGGACTCTTTGTTTTAGAATTTTAAGGAAAAATTCAAGAGGCTTGGTTCAGTACTGGTGGTTTTACATGGGATTTTGAATGCTCTTGTATTAAGTATACACTCTTTTGTGGTTTGTCTGTGGATTGTGTTAACTTTGTGATTCTCGGTAGTGTATAGTGTCATGACGATGTGTTAGTGTGAACATGGTATCTATGACATGCATGAATATATAAATGTAATGTGATTGTCTTTTATTTTAAGGAGTATAATGTAGTTAATACATACTGAATGTTTGTAATGTTCGAATTACAATGTTTGCTCCTAATTGTGGTTAGGAGGATTCATTCCAGACCCCTCCCTCGCAATTCAGGGGGGAAGCTTGAACGCCGTGGGTAGTAGAGATATTTTTAGCGATGCTCCCCCGTCAGGATACAAAAAGTTGTATTATCTTCAGAAGGTGACAATCACAAACTTTATGGAACAAGTATCTTATTTGGAAAGGCAATTGAACGAGAGGGACGAAGCTATCCACGGTTTACAACATAAGCTGGGATGGTAGGTTTATCAATGGGTTGACAAGTTGGAGGACGAGTTGAAGAAAGCTAAAGAGGACTGCGCTTCTCTGGAATTCGCTTTGCATAATCCTTAATCGGAACGAGAGAGGGAATTTTATTGCATGTTTTGGGCGTGGAAATTTTATTTCTTAGAACAAAGACTGTGTCTATGTGATGACTTATATCGCGATTTCCAGCGAGACTGACCATGTGTCACTCGATGTTATTATTTTTCTTTTGCTAGAAACGATGTTATCGTGTTTCAAAGGTATTGCAATGAATGGAAACTTAACAGTACTATGTGTTGATAAGGGAACTTCTACTTGAAACTATCGTTCTTGAAATAATTCTAATGAAAAATCACCTAGAACAAATAGAAAGGGATAGTCGCTCATAGGACATTGTTCGGAACCGTTCACAATCTTCTTCCGGATTACTCTTTGAACTGATGTGGGATATGACGACATTTTTTCAGAATTGTGTGAAGAATTTGTATACTGAGTAGGAAAACAACTAATGGATGTATTAAGTTAAAAATACCTCCTTGAGAGGTTTATGAGCCCACTTTGGGCGATAAACGTTGAGCCTTCACTTGAACTCCCGAGAGGGAAAACGATCCTTTCTTGTTTGAACAGGGAACTGAGTCCTTTACAGGTCTGGTGTGGCCTTAGTGGCTCCACATTTGGTGGTTTTTTCTGTTTTGCAGGATTTGCCCCAGGTTGTGGTACATAAGACCGTCGGCTTATTTTAGGACTTTGTCGAGAAATCAGTTAGACCTAGATTCAGATGTTAATATATAGAGATCAGAACCCCTTCCGGTTCTGCAAAGAGCTGAGCGGACCCATGTTTGGGAATCAACGTGTAGACGACCGGAACCCTTTCCGACTTCTGAAAAGAAATGAATGGACCCAGATTCGGGTATTGACATGTAGGTGGCTGGAACCCCTTTCGGCTTTAATGGAGCGCCAAATCGACCCAGATTCAGGTATTAGAATAGAGAACCGGAACCCCTTCCGGTATTAATGGAGTGCCGAATCGACCCAGATTCGGGTATTAGTATAGAGAACTGGAACCCCTTCCGGTATTAATAAAGAGACTATCCCTTTCGGATTTGATTTGGGAAGCAGAGGCTGTACGTGCTTCTTGAGCCTCCCCTTGGGCTTTCGTCGTTAAAGCAGAGGATGTACGTGCTTTGTCAGCCACTCTCTGGGCCTGTGCATCCGGTGCACTTGGCTAGCTTATCCACAAGCAGGGCCCATGGACTTACTCAACCTCCCTCCATGAGGCGCCTTATCCTAACCATCGTAGGCGATGATAAGGGCTTAGAAACTTAGACGGAGCCATAGTAGGCACATAACTAAGGTTTACTCTTCTGACGCTCTACACAGGCCATCGTAGGAACTGATAGAGGCTTATATGCCACCCAAGGGGTGCCCTATCCTGACCATCATAGGCGATGATAGGGGATTGCACTCCCTTCTGCGGATAACGTGGAACATAAGCAGAGGTAGGACGTGCTCTTCTGTGAGCAGAGGTAGGACGCGCTTAGTTCGAGCAGAGGCAGGGCGTACTCTTTTACGAGAAGAGGCAGGGCATGCTAATTTTTAGATGCACTGCCATGACCATTCTGGTGTGAAACGGTGGCTTACGCTTTCGATGCTTTAACCTTGCCCCCTCTGGCTTGGGCAAGGAGAAAGACTAACACAATCATCCCCTCTTCGAGGGGATGCCTCGCCCTGGCCAATTTGGCGATGACGAGGGTTTTAATCCGTTGATAATTGGACCCCTTTTGGGTTTTCCTACTAAAATTCTAAGGAATGGACTTTCCGTACATCGGCACATATGCATTAACCCTTTTCCTAAGGATCTTCTCAAATTCACCTCAATTTTTTGATAAATTCCCATAGTCGGCCATGACTGGCGAATCTGACCATAGCTTCCCTGAGAGCCCTGCAATGATTAGTCTCGTGTCCTTTCATTAAGTGATAATGACAGTAAGATGTGTTAGTCATACGCTTCCCTTGTTGCCGACAAAGTCTAATCCTTTTGTGATTTGTTTCAGTTGTGGGTCTTATACTCTCGTCCTCTCTTTCCGGAACATATCGGAATAGATTTGTCACCTCTTTCGTCCATCTGTTGACGAAGTGGTTGAAGTCATTCATTATTTCGCGTTCGAGCATCATTCCCTTAACTTGCCTGTTGAGAGAATCCTTCAAGTGGGAGAAAATGCTAATGTCTTCTGAAGTAGATCCAATAGGTGAGAACGCCATGATTTGCTCTATGTGGAAAGAGTTGATATTCCCTACCTCGCAGGCATGTAGCTCCGTCTTCCTCTCCCCACTTATTACTTGTAAAGCCTCTGCCCTTAACTCTTGTTCTTCCATCAACCTATGGCTAGTGGTTCTCGACTTATCCGTTCGAGATTCAGAGAACCTTCGTCTGAACCTCTTGCTCATAACCTTGCTTCTTCAAAGCTAGCCTGATCTGGGACGGAATAACACAGGTAGATTTGTGGCTGTTAACCACAAGGTCGGATGTTCAGGCCCTCCTTCTAGTGCCAAAATGTTAACGATATTTTTCGTCAACACCGGAAATGGATCAATAGGGGTAATCAGGTGGGTTGTTTTTGTTTCCAGTTCGATTTTAATGGAGGATTAGGATGTTAAGCTATTAGGCGTAGGCTCACTATGGTCTACTAGATTGGATCTAGGCTCAGCGAATGGAAATCGGTCGCCATTCAAGGGTATGGTGGATGTGGACCTGAGATCCTCTGCAGAATGGATAATAGATCGCGATGATAACAATTACAGAAATAAATGTGCATACTTACAGAGCAATTTTATCAGATGATCTCCCTTTATTAAGCTTTTAATGAGAATACATAGATGTCGCAGAGAAAGAATTCTCCATTGATGTTTTTCTAAGTTATTTCTGAAGATACAAAAAAAAGTAGGGAAAAGTCCCTCTTAGTGTGGCATCTGGGGTCCTATTTATAATGGTTCAGGACTCCTCCCGTTGACGGGCCAATGGGCCCGTAGGGATCCTTGTCAGTCGCTTTATTCTTGACTTTGGGTGCGGGGCCTTTGGTTACTTTCGGTGCATCGGTTACGGTCCCTGAACGATATTTGAATCACTGAAGGTGTCCCGTAAATGTAGGCTTGCAGATATGAGCTTTAGGATGTAGGCTTTCGGCTTTGTCGTGAATACGTGGAGGGGCTGGGCCTAGCGATGTATGTTGATATCTGCCGGTTCGAAACCGCCATGTGTTTTGGTACTAAGTGGATTAGTACTGGTAGGCTGTGTATCTGCTTGGGTTTCGGTTGGCCCTTAGGTAGGGTTTTTGTGGTAGCCTGGATTCTTGAGGGATGGCTTCTGACGTTATCCTCGTTATTTGTGACTTCGTCCTTTCGGTGACCATGCGGTAGGTGCTCCGGGAGTTGGTTCGGGGTAGCCTTCGTGCTCTTTTGGTTAAGTGCCTCTAGGGCTTTTGCCTTTGGGTGCGTCAGTATTTGGATTGGTTGTTATTAAAGATCATCTGTAGGGTCTATTGCTTCTGATTTCCTTGGTTCTGGATCAAGGCGGTTCTTTATCCGGAGCCTTTCATTGAGCAGATGCTGTCGAAAGGGTCTTGTCGGACTGTCTTTGACGGAGAATTCGGTTATGGCGGTGTTCCAGATCATATTCTCCTGCCTTCGCTATTTCATTGTCGGTTCCTACTTTCTTTTATGCCTTCCGCTAGCTTTCGGTAATCCGATACCCCTTCACTACCAGCTTTCTTCAATGTTGATTTTGGTAGTAACACAGTTATTCAAAAGTAAAGTTATAACTGCTGACTACATAGAAACAAAGAAAAACTTAGCTGACCCACTCACAAAAGATCTTATAAAGGCAATGGTTTCTATATAGTCAAAAGAAATGGGACTAAGTTTCGTAAATGAAGATTGATCATTCTTAACAGAAACCCAACTTGTGTCTTGAAAAGGATAGACAAAGTTTAATGGGTACTAACAAGTTAAGAGAATGATTATGGAACACTAAATCAATAATCCCATACTATTTAGTGCTGGACTCTGCTAGAACAAAGGATGGACACATATCCTTAATAAGTCTAGAAATCTTAAAAGGTGTATCGTAGAAACACCTTAAGACACTTATCTATATGAGTATGGAAATCAGGTCTTTTCCTAGGAAAGTAAGACGCTTTATAAAGTAGACTCATGAACCAAGACTAAAGCACATGGTTATTAACGTGTTGAGCAATATAGAACACTCTAACTAAGGAAATCAACATGTGTGATTGTTCCGATTTTATCATTAAGGGATACCTGGTTCAAGATTCATTCACCATAGAATCTCGATAAATCTTTGAATGGTTTACACTAAGTAAATGTTCAAATCCAGAATATACCTTTTATGTATGTGTTATTTCCACGATGATGTAAAACTTGATCATAGAACTACATAACCTTGATCCCACTTGGTATGTAGGAAGTTACACTAGTGATTCAGTCGTCCGCTTTATTTATTTCGAAAATTAGGGTAGATTGTTGTAAATTTTTAAAACATAATTTTGGGTATGAGTTTATTTCGAAGAGAAGAAAGAAAGAAGGAAGAGGAAATGGAATTTTCCAACATCATGAAAATGAATGGAGAATGTAAAGTATATCAATACCTTTCTCGAGCGGGTGTTAGGGCCTTGGGGCACCCAAACGTTTGCTTTATTGTGAGGAGGGAGGCCATGCCTCACTATACCACACATGCACGTCGTCGTCACCATCCATCCGATCGAACCGGGTTGGGCCGCATATGGTTGCGGGTTGCGGGTCTCGGGTCTAGATCCGATAACATTATTTTTGGTTCGAATTTCAGAATAGTAATGGGTCGGTTTTTTAGCCCATTACAGACCCAAATGAGAATTAAATCTGGGCGGGTATGTGATAGCCCGAAAATCAAATTTGGAACGGTTCATATACGATACAAATGAAAGGTCGCGTTGTTTGAATTTGCAACGCTTCAGAATGTTGCAAACGAAGAGATGCGACCGTTATAAACAGTCGTGACGCTTGACTAACAGACGCCTCTTCCCGCCGCCTATAAATAGCGTTGCAGAAATCATTTTAAAACATTTTGAAATCATCTTCATCCTCCTCTATCAATTTGGAACGCCATTACGCTGTTTCAAACGCAAGTGTTGTAACGCCTTCAAGGTGTTGCAAATTCAAAAGCGTTACAAGTTGATCTTCTTTCTTTATTCTATTATTTTATTGCGTCATCAGAATATCAAATTCAGGGTGTTCTTGGTTGGATCAAACTCATACAAACTTTGAATCCAATTTCGTTGTTCGAAGGCTTTATTGAATCTTGAAAGTCGATAGATCGATTACCTGTTTGTACCTGATGGATTGAATTATTTTTTGAAAGAATCTATTATATAGATCCTTAAAGTCTGAAGTACGACAATCATCATCCTCCAATAGCCTCAAAACACAAAATCCCCAACATTCCTCTTTTTGGTACGGTGCTAGTGTATGATAGGATACGTATAGAGCCTATTGTTTTTGTTATGCATTGTGTCATTATGAATTAATATATAAACTATTTATGTTCTATAGATTTTGCTCTGGTCTGAACTTTTTTTTTATGTGTTGTAGTCATTCATTCAAGGGTGATACTGTTTAGGGTATATATGTGTGTTTGGATGTGTATATATCATTTACCAAACTTGAACTTCTTAGTTCCTTTAAATAAACTCATGGCTAGAGAACTTCCTGGTAAAATTCAAGAATCTTATTTGTTATGTCTAGTTAAGTAATATGGTGTTTCTAAACTTCATACACACACAAATAATAAACTAGTATACAATGGCATAATGCATAAAGACTTTCAGAGTCAATGTGCGAATGGTGTACAAATAACACTCTTATTCCCCTGTAACCAAAAAAAATCAGAACATAAAATCCAATCTAAACCACGGCCAAAACACACGTTTCCAATTAATTCAACATCATATTTTCAAAATCATCCAAGCTTATAAATCCATCTCTATTAACATCAAAGATATAGATCATCCTCCTACACTCCTCAACGCTCCTATGTTCACCCAGCCTCCTCAGCGCCTTCCTCAAACTTTCATCTGTAATGTGCTTACCGTCCTGTGCTTTGTAAACCTCAAACGCCTCTCTTACACTGGTTCGTGTCTCATCCTCGCTTTCATCCTCAACCAAACCAACAAACTCATCATAACCCAAAAAACTATCTTCATTTAACTTGATAGAATGAATAAATTTCTCCAACTGGTCAAATGATAACTCGTCGTATGAGTTCTTCATGCGATTGTGTAGCTCGCTAGGTGATATCTTTCCATCTCCGTTTTCATTGAAATAACGAAACAAACGCTCGAACTTTTTTCATTTCTCTTCATGGTCGATGGGCACAGATATTGAGTCGTTGCTTTCTGTGTTGGTAGGAGTGCTTTTGCCTCTGGATGATGACAATTTTAAGCCCACTTTTTGCATTAATGTTGATGATGAAGGCATTCTATTGCACTGTATTATATTTGAAATGAATGTGAATGAAATTGGTGAAATGAGTTGCATACTTATATATGTAGGAGATTTTAATGGGAGTAGATGAAGGTTCATGGATGATTCAAAAACATGGAGGTTTAGAGGGTTAAGTAAATTACATGTTATTATGTGTAGGAATCTGGTTGAAAACTTTTTGTGAAGTGCTGTTTAGATTGCGTTAACTACGCATTGTTTAGAACTTTTTATGAAAAGTTTAAACAGTAAAATTCGGTCATTTAGGAAATTTTTACTTTTAGCTTCTTTTATTAAATTATACTCATGACTTTTCTTTTTTATAACTTTTTCATATTAACACTGATTTTTACAAACTTTAATATAAATTGATCAAAAAATTGTTGGTTAACTGGTAATCAAATCGATTATGGATCTTTAAACGATGAATCAAATGTATTACTAGAAGCATTTGAGACCATAGAGGGAAAAGAAAGTAGAGTATGAGATAGGGTACAAATCAGAAAGCGACGAGGAATGATTAGTGTTGCACATTTTGGTAAAAAGTAATTTATGTACACAATTTCGCCATAATTAAATGACATGTTCTACTATAATAAGTTGCTCGTTAATTAAGTGATATGTTATACCAAAATAAGTTTTCCGTAATAAAACGTTATATTATACTCAATGATAGTTTCGTCATAGTATGTTTCTCGTACTAAAGTAATAAATTTTAGCATAATACATGTTTTTCAAAATTAAATGATATATTTTTCATAAATGATATTGTGTCTATGACAGGTATTATGTCATTTTTAAGGAGACATGGCTCTTCTCAGTTTAGTTCTCCCTCTTCTCTCAGAAGATAATGTCACTAGAGGTGATGACGGCGGCCGATCACAGAAGGTAGCTTTCCTTGGTTACATTAGTGCCAAAAGCTGATGGATCGTAAGTACTACATGTATTTTCTGAATGGTATACATATTATACATTAGTCATGATTTATTACAAGAATTTTTTTTCCACATTTTTAACGCTTCGAGCTTGAGCCATGCAATACTGTTTTTTCTATTTCTTGGAAGGCATACATGCACAAGATGACTCCAGCTAGCCCAAGTGGAACAAGGTCCCAGCGCATGTTAGAGAAAGTATTTGACAAGACTTCCTTATAAGTGTGAACTTATATATCATTATATATTACCAATTTATATTTTGCAAGTTATTTATAAATCTATAACTTTCTTTTCTCAACTTGTAGGGTGCAGTTGATTTAGATGAGGAGAATGATTATGAGTTACTCAAGCGCTAGTAAAATTGACAAAAACTATCAGGAAACTATGTCTAGCATTATAAAATCAAGAAAGAATCCATCTTGATGGGAGCTAGTGTATGAGATGCATGAATTGCATGGTGAAGCAGTGATGAGTTCGACGTAATTATACCATATTTTAGTTTAAATAGTTGCACATATATTTATATGATTTAGAATTGTCAGACATAATATTAAATTTTAAATGTAGAGAGAGTCGGAGAGGAACTCCGCGAATAGGAATAAGAACTAATTGACACATAGTAGTGGTTCCAAGTCGTTTCAGCATCATTGCGAGGACTTGGTAATTTATTGATTATAATTACAAAAACATGTTATACTCTTATATATTAAGTTACTTATGAGAAATCAGTTATTAAAACTATAATATATATATATACTTTAATTATTTCAGAAAAAGATGCAAGGGGTACCGTGTCATACTGGGATGTCTTTGCTCAAATCGATGCCAGGATGTAGACCAGTGAGGTGGGTCAGTTACATACCGAAGGTAGTATTATGATAAAGCAACTGCAACATATGCAAGTATATTATAATTAATTAGTTCTAACTTGTATAAATAAGATTAAAATTATACTACGTAAAATTCAGTTGTATTTTGCATTAAAGTAACGATTACAAGGCAAGTTAAGTTGGATGCAGCCGAGGAGGATGCTATTTTTGAGTCTATTATGGATCCACCATCCCGAAGCAAACCCTATGTATTTGCAAACCAAGTGGTAATTAATTTTAAAAAATAAACTAAATTTATATATTACACATTTTTAATTAATGTTATGCGAATTATGTATGATAACTTATTTTATTTGCAGGCTAGGACCATTCAGAAGGCGTATCAGAAGGCTTAGGATAAAGTGGAGACCATAAAACTTCGATCCCAGATCGTTGACCTGCAAAAGCACGATTAGCATCATGCTGTAGAGATGGAGCTACTGAACCAACGCTTGGCCTTGTATATGGAGCGCCATGAGATATTCCCCTCACCTGGTGGTTTTGGTGGCTCTGGTGATTCGGATGCAGGTTGAGAGCTTGGTTTTGATATGTTTTTTATTAGCATACACACACACACATATATATATATATATGTGTGTGTGTGTGTGTGTGTGTGTGTGTTAGGAGTTGATGATGATGGTTACGATATTGTTTAACATAATTTGTGGACTAGATGGATGTATAACTCGCACGTGGGTTTGTTTTTTGTATATATTGGTTGGGTTGATGATTTGGCTATGGTTTGATGTTGTTGTTTATATTGAATGTGTTATTATGTTCATTGTATATTTATTCATGTATGTACGCTCAAATAAGATTGTTTGTAACACCCCACCTCCGCCAATGCCACTCTTGCAAGCGCACTAGCTTTGGAGGGGCGTTAAACAAGGTAAACATGCATGCAGATATCACAAGACAGAACATATAAGTAAAAACAGAGTAAATAAAGCAGCGGGTAAAAACTAACATTTCAAAACCATAGTCAAGTTACATCAAAGTACTTGGTCATTATTTTCCCACAAAAAAAAGTCTAGAAACATAAACTGAAAACTGGAAAAAAAACATAAAGTAACTATCCCCAAAGTAAAATAAAGCCATAGCATGCTCAAGTCCAAACCGTACATGAGCTATCCAGAAAAGCAGCTAAAGATCCAAGCTAGGTACCAGTGTTCCCACCCTGTAAACCTGGGGGGGGGGGGAGGGAGGGAAATGGAAGAAAAGAGGCGAAAGAAAACGGGTCAGTCAAAAAGACTGGTAAGTCCTACCTACTATTGGTATAAAAACTAATAAAGTTAACAGGACATGTAACGCAGAGATGAAACATAGGGTGATAACTGGCATGGTGAAAAGTTAACAAGATAGGTCAAGTGTGGCATCGCATATACAAGGTTAAGTTGCACCAAGTGTGTACTAGTATTCCAATCCATGTCAAGTATAAACAAGAAATGATCCCTTGGCCCAAAGCTGGCCCAATATCATGAGGTGACCTAAATCAAGGTTCAACTACTCGGTCTAGTCGATCGGCTCCCTATTAGCCTAACTCGTCATGTATCGGTGTCATACGGCTTAATCATTGAATGTAGTTAACTGTGCAAGGTCCACCCTAGGGTGTATCCAGATCTAAGGTGTAAACCACAGACACAATTCAAGCACGCACAGTCTAAACCTACTGGTGCCCATGTTCAACTCCGGACTTAATGTGCACGACCATGGTCCTCCTGAACAACCGGTGCACCATTCAGCCGTCTCTTTTGGTCTCTTATAATCAGTCCAGTAATCGTGCCCCACCCTAGCCTAGTCCAGGGTAACCATGATACTCCCAAGTGGGTTACTGCTGAAAAGGACCACGTAACTAGGATTTCAAGCGGGTTAAGTGTGGTTTAACCCTATCCAAACCATGTATTGAGTTGGTCAAGTGTATCCAAGCAGTTCATGACTTAACCCTATCAATACATCGGGTTTAATTGGTTAAGTATTCAAGTAGTCCATGACTTAACCCTACCAACCCATCGCGTTTAATTGGTTAAGTATTCAAGCGGTCCATGACTTAACCCTATCATGTGGCATTAATTAATTTAATGCACCCAACCTCTCACATTAGACCTCGTTGTGGTTACTAGTTAAGCCGGGCGGGTCCGTGTAGCTTTACACCACAACTTAGTCTAACCTCGGGTTTCAAGTGCGACATGACCAACTACTCACATTGGGTCCTATTGCTTGTAGCCACTAGTTAAGCCGGTCGGTTCCGGGTAGATTTATGCTACAAACTCAACCCAACCTCGAGTTGGCCATTCTCATGTTTTCTAGAAGTCATGTCCAAGTCCATGTTCATGTTCCAAGCATAATCACATGTCATATTTCATGTCATTTTTCAAGTCATGATTTTATGTCATTTTAGTTTACCCATAGCGTAACCCCGTCACATGTAAGTTCGCATAAACGCAAATAGATCTCGAAGGGGGAACTTTAGAAGCATGACATAATTAATAAGGTTTGGCCACAAGTTAAACATGGTGGCATATGAGGCAAATGTGTTCATAAACTTGCATATTACATTATAAGCCTCAAAACATGCATGATACCAACTTTAGCAAAATAGGTGAAACATGGCCATAAATGACATAGGATGATAGGTAGTGATTCGCATATAACATCATATGCAAGATAACATAAGGGTTATGAGAGTTTCTATGTTGCTTTATGCAACATTTCAAATCAAAGCTCATAGCTTTCTATGCACAAAGTCAAGGTGGTAGCTTTACAAACATGCATAGAATAAATCTATGCATAACATGATAGAATCAAAGCACAAATCATACTTAGGCCCAAACTCAAACTTGCAACATGTCATATTTAACTTCATAGTTAGAATCTAAGAGTAGAATAGGGCTTACAATGCTATGAAGACTTATAAAATAAAAATAAGATTGAGACGAAGCCACTTGCAACTCTAAAACCCCCCAAATAGCAAGCTCCAATGAAAACCCTTGAGAAATAAGAAGAAGATCCTTGCTTTGACGAAGAAAGATTGAACTTTGGCCTTGAATCACACTTAGAAACTCTCAAACAAGCTTAGGAACTCTCATATGAATGAAGATGGAGGCTATGACACGGGGGTGGAGGCCATGATTAAACATTTTGGCATAATCTAGTTGTAGGTTTGATTTATGATGGTTTAGGCTAGGCATTAGGGTCCTTTTATAGAAGTTTAGGTTAGTTTAGGCCATAGGATTAACCCTAATTCAGATCTGAGCATTTAAAATCCGTCACAAGCCTCCAAACATGTCTTGAGAAACATGTCTGGTGCACCCAGGCCAGATTGGCCGACCACCCAAGTCGACAGGGGTGTCGACTGGGCAGTCGACACCACCTGGGGTGTGTCGACTCCCAAGTTGACTCCCCAGTCGACTTGGGGGTGGCGGGAATTTTTCCCGCCTCTTCTGCTTGGCTGAATTTGAATTTGAATCTGTTTTTAAACTTGAATTTTCTGAAAACTTCTATGGGCCATAACTGGCTCATACGGACTCCGATTTTCGAAAACTCGGACTCTATTTCGCGTATTTTTCCAAGACGAACGCAATGGCACAGCCCGTTTCCCTTGATTCAGATTTTATCATTTAATTCTTCCTTGATTTATGTTATAACATGTTATTTAAAAATGCGGGTTATTATATTCTCCCCTCCTTAAAGGATTTCGTCCACGAAATCTCTAAGTTAGGAAGAACGTATCCTACCATCCATCATCCATCTACTCAAAACATCATCCACGAACAGTCATTGTCCTTAAAACATTCTAAATGTTGTACGATCATATGCGAAAGGTGTGTGTATATGTACTTATCTAATGCGAAAATCAGGCGGTTACTGATTCAGTAAACCTCCTTAATGCAAAGTATGTTAGTGAAATGAGTCCATATGTATGCAAATTCCTAACATAATTTATAATCTCTACATGAGTGCACATAACATTCATCCATATGCAACATCCACGTGATAGCATAACAAGTTTCATCCATGAATAAGTGTAAGCACTCATTCATATGCAATATGAAAGTGTGTGAGCCGATCTTAGTGCCTAATGTGTATCATGCATCCACGAGTATCCACTTGCAAACACTTGCAACCACTTGCAAACATCAAGCATAACATGTTTCAAATACATGTTTCATCCAAAGGGTTTCTACCTAAGGTTCTCATGACAAGGTTAACGAAGTTACAAGATAAACAGGATAAACATGGATAACAAAAAGGAAGATATGCTAAAAAGGAAAAGAGATCGAGAATGTACCCTCAAAAAGAAATGGATAAAGCCCACGCATCTTCCCCTCGGTTTCCCAAGTTGCATCCTCTTCGGCTTCACTCCACTGAACTTTCACCAATTTGACTTCTCGATTTCTTAGCTTCTTGATCTCTGTTCCCAAGATACGAATCAGAGCTCTCCTCAAGGTTGCCTCTTTCTCTACCTCCATGTCTTCAAGAATGCTAGGTTCAACCACCTCAGCGGACTCATGTAGGCACTTTCGGAGATGCGAGACATGAAAGACATTATGCACTCCGGCCAGCTTCTCGGGCAATTCCACCTTATAAGCCATCTTTCCAATTCTCTCTATGATAGGGAAGGGTCCTACGAACCTTGGTGCCAGCTTCCCAACTGCTCCAAAACGAACCACATTACGCAAAGGAGAAACCTTCACGAAAACCATATCTCCAACTTCGAATTCCAAATCTGTCCTTCGCTTGTCAGCATAGGATTTCTGTCTGTCTTGGACCGCTTTCATCCGTCTTCCCACCAATTCAACTTTCTCGGATGTGTCCCGTATCATATCGGGCCCAAGTATAAGCCTATCCGTTGCCTCCCACCAACAAGATGGTGACCTACACGGCCTCCCATACAGAGCTTCAAATGGTGCCATCCCTATGCTAGCTTGATAGCTATTATTATAAGCAAACTCTACAAGAGGGAGGTGGTCTTCCCAAGTACCACCAAAGTCAAGAACACAAAGCCTCAAGAGATCTTCAAGGATTCTATTCACCCTTTCGGTTTGGTCATCCGTCTGGGGGTGATAGGCTGTACTTAGATTCAATCGCGTACCCATCGCTTCTTGCAAACTATTCCAGAACTGGCTAGTGAAGATTGGGTCACGATCGCTCACTATGCTAGAAGGAACTCCATGCAATCGTACTATCTCTCGAAGATAAACAGATGCTAGCCATGATGCGGTCCTCTTGCTCTTCACTGGAATGAAATGAGCACTCTTCGTAAGTCCGTCAACTATGACCCATATGCTCGTATTCCCTTTCCTTGACCTAGGCAATCCATCCACAAAATCCATAGAGATACTTTCCCACTTCCATTGCGGGACCTCCAATGGATGTAATAGCCCACCGGGTTTCTTCGACTCGGCTTTCACTTGTTGGCACACCATGCACTTTGAAACATACTCTGCCACATCCTTCTTCATTCCAGCCCAAAAGAAAATGCGCTTCATATCCTTGTACATCTTATCTCCTCCAGGATGTATAGTCATCTTCGAGTGATGCGCTTCTTCGAGAACTTTATGCACCAAGTCTCCCACTTGTGGAACGCATAGCCTTCCATCACGCCTTAGCCAACCCTTGTCATCAATAGTATATCTAGCCAGGTGACTAGACATCTCACCACGAATCAACTTGTCCATGACCTCGACTATCTGCGGGTCTTCCTTCTGCGAAGTCCCTACTTGATCAAGAAGTGTAGGTCTAAGCTCAAGAGATACTAACGAACCCGTCATCAACTCAACAGCCGTTGTGAAATCAAAGGTTGCCAAGAACTCTAGGCTCCTCATCTCAACAAACAAGGGACTCAAAGTCAACCTACTTCTGCTTAGTGCATCTGCCACAACATCACCCTTGCCAGGGGTATAAGCTATCTCGAAGTCATAAGATGCCAAGAATTCCATCCACCTTTGCTGCCTTAGATTCAGATCTTTCTGCGAGAAGAGGTACTTGAGCGACTTGTGATCAGTATATAATTCAAACCTTTCGCCTAGAAGATAGTGGCGCCAGGATTTGAGTGCAAAGACGATCGCCGCCAACTCCAAATCATGAGTGGGATAGTTCTTCTCATGAACTTTAAGTTGCCTACCCCCATAACATATCACTCTTCCTTCCTACATCAGAACAGCACCTAACCCCGTGCCACATGCATCGGTGTACACGGTAAACATCTTACCGCCATTGGGTAATGCCAAAACTGGAGCTGTAGTAAATGCCCTCTTGAGCCTTTGGAAAGCAAGCTCACACTCTAAGTCCCATGCAAAGACTAGGTTCTTCTTCGTCAACTTAGTAAGAGGGGCTGAAATCTTAGCGAAGTCCCTGATGAACTTCCTATAGTAGCCCGCCAGACCGAGAAAGCTTCTTACTTCGGTTGCATTCCTAGGAGTCTTCCAGTCTTGAACTGCAACCACTTTCGCGGGATCCACCGCTATGCCTTGCTTAGAAACTATACGTCCAAGAAACCGAACTTCCCTTCTCCAAAAATGGCATTTGGAGAACTTGGCTTTCAACTGATGAGCTCTAAGCGTATCCATCACCTCCTTGAGATGTCTAGCATGTTCTTCCTCATCCTTTGAGAAGATCAGAATATCATCCACGAAGACAACCAAAAACTTGTTAAGGAACTCCCTGAACACCCTACTCATAAAATCTACGAAGTAGGCGGGTGCATTAGTCAAACCGAATGGCATGACAAGCCATTCAAAGAATCCATCTGGAGTCCTAAACGCAGTCTTATCAATACTATCCTCAGCCACTCTAAGCTGATGGAATCCGGTGGCTAGATCGAGCTGAGAGAAAACAGAAGCCCCAACAAGCTGGTCAAAGAGGTCATCAATCCTCGGTAACGGATGCCTATTCTTCTTTGTCAGCTTGTTCAACTCTCGATAATCAACACATAGACGAAGCGAACCATCCGCCTTAGTAGCGAATACCAAAGGAGCACCCATTCAGAAATGCTTCGCCTAATAAAAATTTTCTCAAGCAACTCCTTGATTTGCTTACTGAGCTCTCTTCTTTCTCGTGGAGCCATGTGCCTAACGGGCAATGAAACTGGCTTGGCATTATCAACAAGATAAATGCGGAAATCTATCTCTCGTTTAGGGGGTAACCCCTTAACCTCTTCAAAGACATCAGGATATTCTCGAACCACCCTTACAGATTGCAGATCACCGATGGAAGAGTCAAGAGATTCAAGATAACATAACATGACGGGATCTCTAGGGTTACAAGAAATTTCTAGGGTATTACCGAGGCGAGTCATGAGCCTCACCACCCTATGCTCACAATCGAGAATGGCTCCATAACTGGACAACCAATCCATGCCCAAAATCAACCCGTATCCCGTGAATCCGAGAACACAAGCATTACACGTGAATTCTACGGTCAAGATAGAAATCTTCAAATCCACACAAATCATAGATAGATGGGCGGAACCCCCAATTGGATTTGAAACACTAACAGGATCCTCAACTAGACTAGTAATTAGGTGCAAACTTTCAACAATGTCAGAGGAAATAAAGGTATGCGATGCGTCAGAATCAAATAAAGTGCGAACAGGAAAATCAGAAATATAAACAAGGCTTTCTACAGAAATACTACCTTGGTCCTGAACTGGAGCAGTGTTGAGAGCAAGCACTTGCCCTCCAGAAGGTCCTGCACGCTGAGTCTGCCCTTGCCCTTGCTTCTTGGGGCAATCTTTGCTAATGTGTCCAGTCTCTCCACAATGAAAGCATTCGCCCAACTTCCTCTTCTTCTTCCTACAATCTTTGGCTATGTGCCCCGATATCCCACAGAAGTTGCACTTTCTTGGGTCCTTTGCCTTGTTGTTGTTGGCCTTATTACCCTTGTTGTTCTTGCTGTTCTTGTTGTTCTGATTGCTCTGATTTCCTCCCCACTTGGAGTCCGTCTTCTTGGTTTGAGTCTCATTAGGCTTGACTTCTTTCTTGCCATTCTTATCATCTCCCTGAAGCAATGCCATGTCTACTAGGCTTTCAAAAGTGGCCCCCATGGGTATATGAGACATGGCTAAACCTTGTAATGGCTCATTCAACCCTCGTGCAAAGCGTAGAGCCTTCTTCTGGGGAGTGTTGACCATGTCCAAACCGAATCGAGCAAACTGGTTAAACTTATTCACATACTCCCTTACTGTCATGTCCCCTTGCTTCAAAGATATAAACTTCTCCAATTGCAGATTCGCCTCCGCAGATGATAGAAACTTAAGCCCAAACCTCGTCCTAAAGTCGGCCCAAGTCTCTATAGGCCTAGTAGCGTTGGTGACCTCCCACCAATAAGCAGCTTCTTCTTTCAATAGCCATGCTGCCAACAGAACTTTTCTACGGTCTTCCACATCAAAGATGGCGAAGAGATCTTCAGTTTCTTTCAACCAATTTCGCGCCTCAACAAAAGTCTCCGTCCCAATAAAATTCTTGCCACCCATCGCCTTAAAGTCTTTGCAAACCTTTGCGAAATCTGCTTGTGGATGCTGAGGAGGAGGAGGAGGAACCTTAGTTACGGTGGGAGTGTTTGTTGGGCCCGCATCGTTGGCCCTAGCTTCCAAGTACCTCCGGAACCATCCGGGAATGGTTACTCCCTTGGGAAGGTTAAGATCGGCCATGCTGAAAAAAAAGGAAAAGATAGATTTAGAACGAGGAAACAAAGGATAGTGCTAATGGCTTTTGGGGAATAGCCTTTTAAAATAAACTAGACTTTTCTTGGAAAATACTTAATTGGTTTTGAAAATAGTTTTTCAAAAGGTAAGTTTTAAAAACCCTTTTGCTCAAATCTTGTAAACCTTATGCTCTGATACCAAATGTAACACCCCACCTCCACCAATGCCACTCTTGCAAGCGCACTAGCTTTGGAGAGGCGTTAAACAAGGTAAACATGCATGCAGATATCACAAGACAGAACATATAAGTAAAAACAGAGTAAATAAAGCAGCGGGTAAAAACTAACATTTCAAAACCATAGTCAAGTTACATCAAAGTACTTGGTCATTATTTTCCCACAAAAAAAAGTCTAGAAACATAAACTGAAAACTGGAAAAAAAAACATAAAGTAACTATCCCCAAAGTAAAATAAAGCCATAGCATGCTCAAGTCCAAACCGTACATGAGCTATCCAGAAAAGCAGCTAAAGATCCAAGCTAGGTACCAGTGTTCCCACCCTGTAAACCTGGGGGGGGGGGGGGGAGGGAGGGAAATGGAAGAAAAGTGGCGAAAGAAAACGGGTCAGTCAAAAAGACTGGTAAGTCCTACCTACTATTGGTATAAAAACTAATAAAGTTAACTGGACATGTAAAGCAGAGATGAAACATAGGGTGATAACTGGCATGGTGAAAAGTTAACAAGATAGGTCAAGTGTGGCATCGCATATACAAGGTTAAGTTGCACCAAGTGTGTACTAGTATTCCAATCCATGTCAAGTATAAACAAGAAATGATCCCTTGGCCCAAAGCTGGCCCAATATCATGAGGTGACCTAAATCAAGGTTCAACTACTCGGTCTAGTCGATCGGCTCCCTATAAGCCTAACTCGTCGTGTATCGGTGTCATACGGCTTAATCATGGAATGTAGTTAACTGTGCAAGGTCCACCCCAGGGTGTATCCAGCCCTAAGGTGTAAACCACAGACACAATTCAAGCACGCACAGTCTAAACCTACTGGTGCCCATGTTCAACTCCGGACTTAATGTGCACGACCATGGTCCGCCTGAACAACCGGTGCACCATTCAGCCGTCTCTTTTGGTCTCTTATAATCAGTCCAGTAATCGTGCCCCACCCTAGCCTAGTCCAGGGTACCCATGATACTCCCAAGTGGGTTACTGCTGAAAAGGACCACGTAACTAGGATTTCAAGCGGGTTAAGTGTGGTTAACCCTATCCTAACCATGTATTGAGTTGGTCAAGTGTATCCAAGCAGTTCATGACTTAACCCTATCAATACATCGGGTTTAATTGGTTAAGTATTCAAGTAGTCCATGACTTAACCCTACCAACCCATCGCGTTTAATTGGTTAAGTATTCAAGCGGTCCATGACTTAACCCTATCATGTGGCATTAATTAATTTAATGCACCCAACCTCTCACATTAGACCTCGTTGTGGTTACTAGTTAAGTCGGGCGGGTCCGTGTAGCTTTACACCACAACTTAGTCTAACCTCGGGTTTCAAGTGCGACATGACCAACTACTCACATTGGGTCCTATTGCTTGTAGCCACTAGTTAAGCCGATCGGTTCCGGGTAGATTTATGCTACAAACTCAACCCAACCTCGTGTTGGCCATTCTCATGTTTTCTAGAAGTCATGTCCAAGTCCATGTTCATGTTCCAAGCATAATCACATGTCATATTTCATGTCATTTTTCAAGTCATGATTTTATGTCATTTTAGTTTACCCATAGCGTAACCCCATCACATGTAAGTTCGCATAAACGCAAATAGATCTCGAAGGGGGAACTTTAGAAGCATGACATAATTAATAAGGTTTGGCCACAAGTTAAACATGGTGGCATATGAGGCAAATGTGTTCATAAACTTGCATATTACATTATAAGCCTCAAAACATGCATGATACCAACTTTAGCAAAATAGGTGAAACATGGCCATAAATGACATAGGATGATAGGTAGTGATTCGCATATAACATCATATGCAAGATAACATAAGGGTTATGAGAGTTTCTATGTTGCTTTATGCAACATTTCAAATCAAAGCTCATAGCTTTCTATGCACAAAGTCAAGGTGGTAGCTTTACAAACATGCATAGAATAAATCTATGCATAACATGATAGAATCAAAGCACAAATCATACTTAGGCCCAAACTCAAACTTGCAACATGTCATATTTAACTTCATAGTTAGAATCTAAGAGTAGAATAGGGCTTACAATGCTATGAAGACTTATAAAATAAAAATAAGATTGAGACGAAGCCACTTGCAACTCTAAAACCCCCCAAATAGCAAGCTCCAATGAAAACCCTTGAGAAATAAGAAGAAGATCCTTGCTTTGACGAAGAAAGATTGAACTTTGGCCTTGAATCACACTTAGAAACTCTCAAACAAGCTTAGGAACTCTCATATGAATAAAGATGGAGGCTATGACACGGGGGTGGAGGCCATGATTAAACATTTTGGCATAATCTAGTTGTAGGTTTGATTTATGATGGTTTAGGCTAGGCATTAGGGTCCTTTTATAGAAGTTTAGGTTAGTTTAGGCCATAGGATTAACCCTAATTCAGATCTGAGCATTTAAAATCCGTCACAAGCCTCCAAACATGTCTTGAGAAACATGTCAGGTGCACCCAGGCCAGACTGGCCGACCACCCAAGTCGACAGGGGTGTCGACTGGGCAGTCGACGCCACCTGGGGTGTGTCGACTCCCAAGTTGACTCCCCAGTCGACTTGGGGGTGGCGGGAATTTTTCCCGCCTCTTCTGCTTGGCTGAATTTGAATTTGAATCTGTTTTTAAACTTGAATTTTCTGAAAACTTCTATGGGCCATAACTGGCTCATACGGACTCCGATTTTCGAAAACTCGGACTCTATTTCGCGTATTTTTCCAAGACGAACGCAATGGCCCAGCCCGTTTCCCTTGATTCAGATTTTATCATTTAATTCTTCCTTGATTTATGTTATAACATGTTATTTAAAAATACGGGTTATTACATTCTCCCCTCCTTAAAGGATTTCGTCCACGAAATCTCTAAGTTAGGAAGAACGTATCCTACCATCCATCATCCATCTACTCAAAACATCATCCACGAACAGTCATTGTCCTTAAAAGATTCTAAATGTTGTACGATCATATGCGAAAGGTGTGTGTATATGTACTTATCTAATGCGAAAATCAGGCGGTTACTGATTCAGTAAACCTCCTTAATGCAAAGTATGTTAGTGAAATGAGTCCATATGTATGCAAATTCCTAACATAATTTATAATCTCTACATGAGTGCACATAACATTCATCCATATGCAACATCCACGTGATAGCATAACAAGTTTCATCCATGAATAAGTGTAAGCACTCATTCATATGCAATATGAAAGTGTGTGAGCCGATCTTAGTGCCTAATGTGTATCATGCATCCACGAGTATCCACTTGCAAACACTTGCAACCACTTGCAAACATCAAGCATAACATGTTTCAAATACATGTTTCATCCAAAGGGTTTCTACCTAAGGTTCTCATGACAAGGTTAACGAAGTTACAAGATAAACAGGATAAACATGGATAACAAAAAGGAAGATATGATAAAAAGGAAAAGAGATCGAGAATGTACCCTCAAAAAGAAATGGATAAAGCCCACGCATCTTCCCCTCGGTTTCCCAAGTTGCATCCTCTTCGGCTTCACTCCACTGAACTTTCACCAATTTGACTTCTCGATTTCTTAGCTTCTTGATCTCTGTTCCCAAGATACGAATCAGAGCTCTCCTCAAGGTTGCCTCTTTCTCTACCTCCATGTCTTCAAGAATGCTAGGTTCAACCACCTCAGCGGACTCATGTAGGCACTTTCGGAGATGCGAGACATGAAAGACATTATGCACTCCGGCCAGCTTCTCGGGCAATTCCACCTTATAAGCCATCTTTCCAATTCTCTCTATGATAGGGAAGGGTCCTACGAACCTTGGTGCCAGCTTCCCAACTGCTCCAAAACGAACCACATTACGCAAAGGAGAAACCTTCACGAAAACCATATCTCTAACTTCGAATTCCAAATCTGTCCTTCGCTTGTCAGCATAGGATTTCTGTCTGTCTTGGACCGCTTTCATCCGTCTTCCCACCAATTCAACTTTCTCGGATGTGTCCCGTATCATATCGGGCCCAAGTATAAGCCTATCCGTTGCCTCCCACCAACAAGATGGTGACCTACACGGCCTCCCATACAGAGCTTCAAATGGTGCCATCCCTATGCTAGCTTGATAGCTATTATTATAAGCAAACTCTACAAGAGGGAGGTGGTCTTCCCAAGTACCACCAAAGTCAAGAACACAAAGCCTCAAGAGATCTTCAAGGATTCTATTCACCCTTTCGGTTTGGTCATCCGTCTGGGGGTGATAGGCTGTACTTAGATTCAATCGCGTACCCATCGCTTCTTGCAAACTATTCCAGAACTGGCTAGTGAAGATTGGGTCACGATCGCTCACTATGCTAGAAGGAACTCCATGCAATCGTACTATCTCTCGAAGATAAACAGATGCTAGCCATGATGCGGTCCTCTTGCTCTTCACTGGAATGAAATGAGCACTCTTCGTAAGTCCGTCAACTATGACCCATATGCTCGTATTCCCTTTCCTTGACCTAGGCAATCCATCCACAAAATCCATAGAGATACTTTCCCACTTCCATTGCGGGACCTCCAATGGATGTAATAGCCCACCGGGTTTCTTCGACTCGGCTTTCACTTGTTGGCACACCATGCACTTTGAAACATACTCTGCCACATCCTTCTTCATTCCAGCCCAAAAGAAAATGCGCTTCATATCCTTGTACATCTTATCTCCTCCAGGATGTATAGTCATCTTCGAGTGATGCGCTTCTTCGAGAACTTTATGCACCAAGTCTCCCACTTGTGGAACGCATAGCGTTCCATCACGCCTTAGCCAACCCTTGTCATCAATAGTATATCTAGCCAGGTGACTAGACGTCTCACCACGAATCAACTTGTCCATGACCTCGACTATCTGCGGGTCTTCCTTCTGCGAAGTCCCTACTTGATCAAGAAGTGTAGGTCTAAGCTCAAGAGATACTAACGAACCCGTCATCGACTCAACAGCCGTTGTGAAATCAAAGGTTGCCAAGAACTCTAGGCTCCTCATCTCAACAAACAAGGGACTCAAAGTCAACCTACTTCTGCTTAGTGCATCTGCCACAACATTACCCTTGCCAGGGGTATAAGCTTTCTCGAAGTCATAAGATGCCAAGAATTCCATCCACCTTTGCTGCCTTAGATTCAGATCTTTCTGCGAGAAGAGGTACTTGAGCGACTTGTGATCAGTATATAACTCAAACCTTTCGCCTAGAAGATAGTGGCGCCAGGATTTGAGTGCAAAGACGATCACCGCCAACTCCAAATCATGAGTGGGATAGTTCTTCTCATGAACTTTAAGTTGCCTACCCCCATAACATATCACTCTTCCTTCCTACATCAGAACAGCACCTAACCCCGTGCCACATGCATCGGTGTACACGGTAAACATCTTACCGCCATTGGGTAATGCCAAAACTGGAGCTGTAGTAAATGCCCTCTTGAGCCTTTGGAAAGCAAGCTCACACTCTAAGTCCCATGCAAAGACTAGGTTCTTCTTCGTCAACTTAGTAAGAGGGGCTGAAATCTTAGCGAAGTCCCTGATGAACTTCCTATAGTAGCCCGCCAGACCGAGAAAGCTTCTTACTTCGGTTGCATTCCTAGGAGTTTTCCAGTCTTGAACTGCAACCACTTTCGCGGGATCCACCGCTATGCCTTGCTTAGAAACTATACGTCCAAGAAACCGAACTTCCCTTCTCCAAAAATGGCATTTGGAGAACTTGGCTTTCAACTGATGAGCTCTAAGCGTATCCATCACCTCCTTGAGATGTCTAGCATGTTCTTCCTCATCCTTTGAGAAGATCAGAATATCATCCACAAAGACAATCACAAACTTGTTAAGGAACTCCCTGAACACCCTACTCATAAATTCTACGAAGTAGGCGGGTGCATTAGTCAAACCGAATGGCATGACAAGCCATTCAAAGAATCCATCTGGAGTCCTAAACGCAGTCTTATCAATACTATCCTCAGCCACTCTAAGCTGATGGAATCCGGTGGCTAGATCGAGCTGAGAGAAAACAGAAGCCCCAACAAGCTGGTCAAAGAGGGCATCAATCCTCGGTAACGGGTGCCTATTCTTCTTTGTCAGCTTGTTCAACTCTCGATAATCAACACATAGACGAAGCGAACCATCCGCCTTAGTAGCGAATACCAAAGGAGCACCCATTCAGAAATGCTTCGCCTAATAAAAATTTTCTCAAGCAACTCCTTGATTTGCTTACTGAGCTCTCTTCTTTCTCGTGGAGCCATATGCCTAACGGGCAATGAAACTGGCTTGGCATTATCAACAAGATAAATGCGGAAATCTATCTCTCGTTTAGGGGGTAACCCCTTAACCTCTTCAAAGACATCAGGATATTCTCGAACCACCCTTACAGATTGCAGATCATCGATGGACGAGTCAAGAGATTCAAGATAACATAACATGACGGGATCTTTAGGGTTACAAGAAATTTCTAGGGTATTACTGAGTCGAGTCATGAGCCTCACCACCCTATGCTCACAATCGAGAATGGCTCCATAACTGGACAACCAATCCATGCCCAAAATCAACCCGTATCTCGTGAATCCGAGAACACAAGCATTACACGTGAATTCTACGGTCAAGATAGAAATCTTCAAATCCACACAAATCATAGATAGATGGGCGGAACCCCCAATTGGATTTGAAACACTAACGGGATCCTCAACTAGACTAGTAATTAGGTGCAAACTTTCAACAATGTCAGAGGAAATAAAGGTATGCGATGCGCCAGAATCAAATAAAGTGCGAACAGGAAAATCAGAAATATAAACAAGGCTTTCTACAGAAATACTACCTTGGTCCTGAACTGGAGCAGTGTTGAGAGCATGCACTTGCCCTCCAGAAGGTCCTGCACGCTGAGTCTGCCCTTGCCCTTGCTTCTTGGGGCAATCTTTGCTAATGTGTCCAGTCTCTCCACAATGAAAGCATTCGCCCAACTTCCTCTTCTTCTTCCTACAATCTTTGGCTATGTGCCCCGATATCCCACAGAAGTTGCACTTTCTTGGGTCCTTTGCCTTGTTGTTGTTGGCCTTATTACCCTTGTTGTTCTTGCTATTCTTGTTGTTCTGATTGCTCTGATTTCCTCCCCACTTGGAGTCCGTCTTCTTGGTTTGAGTCTCATTAGGCTTGACTTCTTTCTTGCCATTCTTATCATCTCCCTGAAGCAATGCCATGTCTACTAGGCTTTCAAAAGTGGCCCCCATGGGTATATGAGACATGGCTAAACCTTGTAATGGCTCATTCAACCCTCGTGCAAAGCGTAGAGCCTTCTTCTGGGGAGTGTTGACCATGTCCAAACCGAATCGAGCAAGCTGGTTAAACTTATTCACATACTCCCTCACTGTCATGTCCCCTTGCTTCAAAGATATAAACTTCTCCAATTGTAGATTCGCCTCCGCAGATGATAGAAACTTAAGCCAAAACCTCGTCCTAAAGTCGGCCCAAGTCTCTATAGGCCTAGTAGCGTTGGTGACCTCCCACCAATAAGCAGCTTCTTCTTTCAATAGCCATGCTGCCAACAGAACTTTTCTACGGTCTTCCACATCAAAGATGGCGAAGAGATCTTCAGTTTCTTTCAACCAATTTCGCGCCTCAACAAAAGTCTCCGTCCCAATAAAATTCTTGCCACCCATCGCCTTAAAGTCTTTGCAAACCTTTGCGAAATCTGCTTGTGGATGAAAAGGAGGAGGAGGAGGAACCTCAGTTACGGTGGGAGTGTTTGTTGGGCCCGCATCGTTGGCCCTAGCTTCCAAGTACCTCCGGAACCATCCGGGAATGGTTACTCCCTCGGGAAGGTTAAGATCGGCCATGCTGAAAAAAAGGAAAAGATAGATTTAGAACGAGGAAACAAAGGATAGTGCTAATGGCTTTTGGGGAATAGCCTTTTAAAATAAACTAGACTTTTCTTGGAAAATACTTAATTGGTTTTGAAAATAGTTTTTCAAAAGGTAAGTTTTAAAAACCCTTTTGCTCAAATCTTGTAAACCTTATGCTCTGATACCAAATGTAACACCCCACCTCCACCAATGCCACTCTTGCAAGCGCACTAGCTTTCGAGGGGCGTTAAACAAGGTAAACATGCATGCAGATATCACAAGACAGAACATATAAGTAAAAACAGAGTAAATAAAGCAGCGGGTAAAAACTAACATTTCAAAACCATAGTCAAGTTACATCAAAGTACTTGGTCATTATTTTCCCACAAAACAAAGTCTAGAAACATAAACTGAAAACTGGAAAAAAAAAACATAAAGTAACTATCCCCAAAGTAAAATAAAGCCATAGCATGCTCAAGTCCAAACCGTACATAAGCTATCTAGAAAAGCAGCTAAAGATCCAAGCTAGGTACCAGTGTTCCCACCCTGTAAACCCGGGGGGGGTGGGGGGGAACGGAAGAAAAGAGACGAAAGAAAATGGGTCAGTCAAAAAGACTGGTAAGTCCTACCTACTATTGGTATAAAAACTAATAAAGTTAACTGGACATGTAAAGCAGAGATGAAACATAGGGTGATAACTGGCATGGTGAAAAGTTAACAAGATAGGTCAAGTGTGGCATCGCATATACAAGGTTAAGTTGCACCAAGTGTGTACTAGTATTCCAATCCATGTCAAGTATAAACAAGAAATGATCCCTTGGCCCAAAGCTGGCCCAATATCATGAGGTGACCTAAATCAAGGTCCAACTACTCGGTCTAGTCGATCGGCTCCCTATAAGCCTAACTCGTCGTGTATCGGTGTCATACGGCTTAATCATGGAATGTAGTTAACTGTGCAAGGTCCACCCCAGGGTGTATCCAGCCCTAAGGTGTAAACCACAGACACAATTCAAGCACGCACAGTCTAAACCTACTGGTGCCCATGTTCAACTTCGGACTTAATGTGCACGACCATGGTCCGCCTGAACAACCGGTGCACCATTCAGCCGTCTCTTTTGGTCTCTTATAATTAGTCCAGTAATCGTGCCCCACCCTAGCCTAGTCCAGGGTACCCATGATTCTCCCAAGTGGGTTACTGCTGAAAAGGACCACGTAACTAGGATTTCAAGCGGGTTAAGTGTGGTTAACCCTATCCTAATCATGTATTGAGTTGGTCAAGTGTATACAAGCAGTTCATGACTTAACCCTATCAATACATCGGGTTTAATTGGTTAAGTATTCAAGTAGTCCATGACTTAACCCTACCAACCCATCGCGTTTAATTGGTTAAGTATTCAAGCGGTCCATGACTTAACCCTATCATGTGGCATTAATTAATTTAATGCACCCAACCTCTCACATTAGACCTCGTTGTGGTTACTAGTTAAGCCGGGCGGGTCCGGGTAGCTTTACACCACAACTTAGTCTAACCTCGGGTTTCAAGTGCGACATGACCAACTACTCACATTGGGTCCTATTGCTTGTAGCCACTAGTTAAGCCGGTCGGTTCCGGGTAGATTTATGCTACAAACTCAACCCAACCTCGAGTTGGCCATTCTCATGTTTTCTAGAAGTCATGTCAAAGTCCATGTTCATGTTCCAAGCATAATCACATATCATATTTCATTTCATTTTTCAAGTCATGATTTTATGTCATTTTAGTTTACCCATAGCGTAACCCCATCGCATGTAAGTTCGAATAAACGCAAATAGATCTCGAAGGGGGAACTTTAGAAGCATGACATAATTAATAAGGTTTGGCCATAAGTTAAACATGGTGGCATATGAGGCAAATGTGTTCATAAACTTGCATATTACATTATAAGCCTCAAAACATGCATGATACCAACTTTAGCAAAATAGGTGAAACATGGCCATAAATGACATAGGATGATAGGTAGTGATTCGCATATAACATCATATGCAAGATAACATAAGGATTATGAGAGTTTCCATGTTGCTTTATGCAACATTTCAAATCAAAGCTCATAGCTTTCTATGCACAAAGTCAAGGTGATAGCTTTACAAACATGCATAGAATAAATCTATGCATAACATGATAGAATCTAAGCACAAATCATACTTAGGCCCAAACTCAAACTTGCAACATGTCATATTTAACTTCATAGTTAGAATCTAAGAGTAGAATAGGGCTTACAATGCTATGAAGACTTATAAAATAAAAATAAGATTGAGACGAAGCCACTTGCAACTCTAAAAACCCCCAAATAGCAAGCTCCAATGAAAACCCTTGAGAAATAAGAAGAAGATCCTTGCTTTGATGAAGAAAGATTGAACTTTGGCCTTGAATCAAACTTAGAAACTCTCAAACAAGCTTAGGAACTCTCATATGAATGAAGATGGAGGCTATGACAAGGGGGTGGAGGCCATGATTAAACATTTTGGCATAATCTAGTTGTAGGTTTGATTTATGATGGTTTAGGCTAGGCATTAGGGTCCTTTTATAGAAGTTTAGGTTAGTTTAGGCCATAGGATTAACCCTAATTCAGATCTGAGCCTTTAAAATCCGTCACAAGCCTCCAAACATGTCTTGAGAAACAAGTCGGGTGCACTCAGGCCAGACTGGCCGACCACCCAAGTCGACAGGGGTGTCGACTGGGCAGTCGACACCACCTGGGGTGTGTCGACTCCCAAGTCGACTCCCCAGTCGACTTGGGGGTGGCGAGAATTTTTCCCGCCTGTTCTGCTTGGCTGAATTTGAATTTGAATCTGTTTTTAAACTTGAATTTTCTGAAAACTTCTACGAGCCATAACTGGGTCATACGGACTCCGATTTTCGAAAACTCGGACTCTATTTCGCGTATTTTTCCGAGACGAAGGCAATGGCACAGCCCGTTTCCCTTGATTCAGATTTTATCATTTAATTCTTCCTTGATTTATGTTATAACATGTTATTTAAAAATACGGGTTATTACATTGTTTATATATTTATGCTCGAAACAAAGCTGTGAGATTGATTATAGTATGTGAAGGGGGGTGGAAGAGGAAATACAGCGCGTCCGCGCTGCATATAAAGGAAATACATAGTATTTCCGGCGGGTTCCGATGGCTAACAACTGATTATAGGCCAAAATTTTCCAACATTGGTAAAACGACACATGTCAAAGATTAATCGCCTTAAACAGTCGCTACGTGACATCAAAAACCGTCAAAAGAAGCACTTGACTCTGTTGGAATCCAATGCTCAAGGAGAATTGTATTTCAACGACGATAGTGTCGGTTTCCAACAGTCGTTGACGGTTTTCAACGGCCGCCGATGGTATATCATAATCAGAATTTGACTATGTTATTATAGTGATTTTTGTTGACTGACCATTTCACTGAGGGGAGACGCTATTCTATTGTCTTATTTCTCATATTACCGACATTAATCAGAGGTGGAAGAGTATGAAGATATTTCGCACTGATAACTCAATCTAGGATATGGTAGATGCATTACCTGACCACGAGCTGCTTGGATATCTTGGATATTTATTGAGGAAGTTCTGCGGTAGTTAGTAGTAATATATTTGTAATTTGTTTGGTTTAGTGTAGATTGTTTTTCGAGTTTGCTTGGTTTGGTTTTCTAGTTTCTTTGGTTCGCTAGTATTTAAATAAAAAAAATGTAATTGAATGAAATATTGAGTTTATTCTATTGTCTTCGTTTTACAATTATAAAGCGCATGTTGCTCAACAAATCAAATAATTAATTAACTATAAAATTGTTAAATCAAAAAGTAAAATTCCGGCTAAAATGCATCACTTAAATGCCACATTTCAGCTGCAAACAAATATTATATTTAACTTACAACTTCATTAAGATGTCTCGCTTAAATATTCTGTTAAAATGGTCTGTTGAAGTTACACGCAAACACACCTTAAATGACTTAATTTATTAAAAATAATTGTTGTATTATTATTTTTAATAGATGTCAAATTATAATATGATATGGGAAATTTTAATTTTAAAAAGATCCTTTCAAAAAAAAAAGATTTAAAAAGACAATAAAAGAAATGATTATGAAGACATATTCTAGATATTTTCCATGTTTTTTGACTTTATACAATTTGGTTTAGTAAGCTTAGGGTTGATAAATCTCTATGAAGAACAATTTGATGATATTTTCATCTAAAAGACGAACTTGATAGTAATCCCATTTCTAGAAGGGTCAAGCCTGTTTGACCCAATTTTCCCACTTGCTTCACATTATGCTGCTTTTAGCTACTTTATATAAAGAAATTAAATAACCCACTATTTGTCCATCAAGAAAACAATAGCAACTACCAATTTGATCTAAAACTATTACACCTGTTCATTTCTCCCATTAAAGAGACGATGGTTTGGATACAATAGTCCTACATCTCAGAATATATTGAGGAGATTGTATACAAATATGAGCTGGTAGACATATAACATCAGAAATTCTTTTTTTATATGAGAGTTTTGTTTCAGCTCATATGCGTGAAAGGAACGGAGGCTTTATTCCATCATCATCAAACCGACCATTAACGAGGTTTGCTTACTGTGTTGCTTAAAATAAAAGTGTGTTGCTAAGAGCACCGCGGTTTCTGCTAGGGGCTACTGCGGTGTTTTTCGGTCGGCGGTTAACCGCCGATTAAACATGAGTTTGATCGGCGGTTGTCCACCAACCAAGGCTCGGTCGGTGGACAACCGCCGATCGAACTCATGTTTGACCGGCGGTTAACCGCCGACCGAACACCTCGCTGGTAGCCCTAGCAATCAGTGGGATCCCCTTAGCAACCCACGAATAAAATTCGCTGAAGCCAAAAAAAAAAAAAATTGGCAAATTCTATTTCAACCCAACTAATTGCTGAGTAGCCCCCCAAAATACATTAAAATCGAGTAAACCCATCATTTTGCTGAGTAGCCCCCCTCTTATTTTAAAAAATCCAATAATACCCTTCCTCGTAGTGCCTCTACGTGGTTTTATACTAAACCTCGTAGGGCCACTGCGTGGTAAATAATGATACCAAGTAGAGCCTCTACGTGGTATCATTAGTTACCACGCAGTTCCCCTACGAGGTTCGCTACAAAACCACGTAGAGACGCTACGAGGTAGACTGAAAACTGGAAAAAAAATATAACTGAAAAATGGCAGTTTCGTTCTTGAATTTTTTTATAAAAATGGGGGCTACTAAGCAGATTGCTGGTTTGAAATAGAATTTGCCAAAAAAATTAGCCATCTTCTTCGTCGATTTCTGCTCCGTATTTCCGTTTCTCCCTTCTCCCATTTTCTTATAAAATTCATTTTGTTTCATCTCCGTCCCTAGTGATCCGAACTCCCTTCTGTTAAAGCGGCGAGGAAATAATATTAGCCCCGATCTCCCTTTTAAAATTCAATCTCCATATTTTCATCCCAATATCCGTATTTTTTATCTTCAAGAATCCATAGAAAAACCATTGAAACTGTCGGGTTTTTTTGTTTTCATCCCGGCGTCTATGGCGTAGGTCGATTGCTTGCTCCAACTAAATCCAGTCCTCTTCTGAGCAGGAAAGGAGCAGGTAAACTTCACAGATTTTTTTTATTGAGCTTTAAATTCAGGTTTTTTCCCCTAAATTGATGAGAGTGATAATCTGTAATATTCAACTCGCCTACGTCATATGTCATTGTGATTTGTGCCGGATCCGATAGATTTTAACCGAGATTTTCGTACACATAATTCATTTTCACTATTGATTGCTTCACTGTACCGATTAATTTCGTCAGACACAAGTCAATGTCAATGCTAAATTCGGTAGTGATTTGTGCGATGAAAGAAATGCTGAAAGGATTGTTGACTCTGATCTCTAAACGGGTTCATCATCTTCATCACAATTAGAATTCTTCAAAATACTAGGTTGATTTAGAGGTTTGGGCGTTCTTTCTTTCAGTTATATATGGATCTGGTACTTTCGTCAATAATTAGTTGTTTTTGTATCATGTTGATACAGCTAGGCACTTATTACTGTATAGATTGAAAACTGGAACACGGTTGCATGATCTAATTTGGATTCTGGCATATTTACATATATTTTGGTGTTGTTTCAGGTGGTTGTTCAACACTGTTTGCTAGAGGACCAAATATATTCCTATCGCCCAAAGGTGAGACTTTCTGTTACATTTTTTTAAGCGTCTGTTGTCATCTGATATTAAACTTGAATTATGTCGTTATTCATCATTGGTATAATTAGTGTAATGCTAAGGACACCGTTGTTCCTTATTTATCTATGGTGATCAGAAAATATTGTAATTATTAAACTCAAATATTATTCAACTTTTATAATGAAAATTTTGAGTTCTGCCTAATTTAAGCTGAAGACAAGGTATGGACAATTACTGATTAATACTATTGTTTGACACTTTGATATGAATTTCATCCTCAGCCGGTTGTCCTGCTATCACAAACCAATCATAGCACCAAGATTTTGGCCAAATATCATTTCTTTCATAGATAATGTTTATATTACAAAATGTCAATAAAATCCTATGTTTGATTGACTGCCTATAAGATCAGTGGACATTAGGATTAGGCTTTGATGATCTGCACTCGCCAAATTCGGTATTTAAATCAGAATTTTTTTGCTTATGGAGCTTAAAGCTGCACAAATATGTATTCTTATTTATGGTAACTAACATGTTTTCGTAATGGTTTTTAATAAGGTTTAGAGTTAAAGTTTTCCTGATAAATTTTGTTCCTTAAAGATTTTATTGTTCTAAATTTACAAACAAAGCAAAATTGTTGATCACAATAGTAAAAGTCTTCAAATCATACAATCTCAGTAGTAAGAGTGTTTGTTGTGTTATTTCAATAGGGTTATGCTATTTGGTTCTTGCTATGCGATTTCAATGTCACCGAGGTAATTGTGTAAGAATATTTGTTTGTATGCAACTCGTGGGTTAGGCTTTGACAAGTAGTATCAGTGCCTTGAACTGTAGAAGTGAAGGCATGTCGTATTAGAGCGGAGAGGGTGAGGCAACATCACTTTGACCAAGTTGAAGTAAAAAAGAGAACTGGAAATAGATGAATAAACCTGAAGATGATTATATATGATATAAAATTTCGTTTTCACGAGTCTATTGCGATCAATATTGCAAATTGTTTTACATTGATATCATATAATATATTTTTGAGGGATGTATGGATTATTATTATTTATGAAGTAAATTCTCCACTTTAGTGCACTTTTTACTGTGTAGTATGCTTTATTATTCTTCATTTTAACTACTTATCCTATTATGCCAATGACTGTTGAAACAATAGCAAAACATCTAGTATGAGTTGCTAGAGGAATTTGATTTGATCCCCTTGGCATACATATTAACTTATATAAAAATATATATTCATCCTATGGCGCTTTGGGACAGCAATTGAATTGCTACAGTGAAGAGTTTTAGTGATTATTCATTAGTATAGTGAATAAAATTCCTCATGAGCGCTCATTTTGTATTTTGCAGAAACTGCTAGGCGCTACAGCGTGTGGAAACAGGGATTGTGGGAAACACAAACTTACATTAATCCAGTCGTAACCACCACGTATCTCAATGGATAAAAGAGGAAAAATCGTACACTAATCATTTAGGACTCGGAATTCTCAGAAGGTTTCAGATCCCAACAACATTCCTTAAAATTGCTTGTGATAGGGATCAATTTTAATCACCATAATGCATACGACATTCCAAGATATTTTTGTGTGCATTCTTGCTTTCTTGCCTATAGGACGGGGCTTGCTTTTTATTGGAAGGGCTTGTTTACCAGTGTTGAACATGAGATTTAACTTAATGAGGATTGGTCAATGCACTAGCCCAAGGCTATGAGATAATAATGGGACTTCTATTGTTCACTCCAATTGCATTTTTAGCCTAGTTTCCATTTGTTTCTAAATTCTAAACTATGATGCTTTTCAATCAAGCTTTTAGCAGAGGTTTGCAAATTTGTCGTATTCTTGGAGGACGAAAAAGAGAGCGCTCATCCAGCAGCATGGAGTAAAGTTCGAGAGTATTTTTTTTTGCTTTTGCGACGGTATTGCATGAGTATGGAGAGGAATTTGGTCAAATTTTAGATTTGATTGGAGGGACACGGGAACATGAGAAGGAGGACAGAAGAATTGATCTCACCTAGAAGTGGCATAATAGATAAGGATACATCTGGTGGTTTGTCACAATGAAAAATGGATTACTAGCTCTGATAATAGACTTATAGATTTTGAATCCTGTTTTGCATACGTTTCTCACCGAGAAAACAGCAAGATGTCATAAATAAAATCAGTGTTTCTAAGCTTCATATATACACACAAATAATAAACGAGTATAACACATGGCATCATGCACAAAGGCTTTCAAAGTCAATGTGCGAATGGTGTACAAATAACACTCTTATTCCCCTGTAACCAATAAAAAAAATCAGAACACAAAATCCAATCGAAACCACAGCCAAAACACACGTTTCCATCTAATTCAGCATCATATTCTCAAACTCATCCAAGCTTATAACTCCATCTCCATTAACATCAAAGCTACAGATCATCCTCCTGCACTCCTCAATGCTCCTATGATCACCCAGCCTCCTCAGCGCCTTCCTCAAACTTTCATCCGTAATGTGCTCCACGTCCTTTGCTTTGTAAACCTCAAACGCCTCTCTCACACTGGTTCGCGTCTCATCCTCGCTTTCATCCTCAACCAAAGCAACAAACTCATCATAACCCAAAAAGCCATCTTCATTTAACTTGATAGAATGCATAAATTTATCCATCTCCTCAAACGATAACTCGTCGTATGAGTTCTTCATGCGGTTGTGTAGCTCGCTAGGCGATATCTTTCCATCTCCGTTTTCATCGAAATAATGAAACAAACGCTCGAACTTCTTGCATTTCTCTTCTTGGTCGATGTGCACAGATGATACGGAGTCGTTGCTTTCTGTGTTGGTAGGAGTGCTTTTGCCTCTGGATGATGACAATTTTAAGCCCACTTTTTGCGTGAATGTTGATGATGAAGGCATTGTATTGCACTGTATTGTATTTGAAATGAATATGTGAACGAAATTGGTGAAATGAGTTGCATGCTTATATATATAGGAGATTTGAATGGCGGTTAATGAAGATTCATGGATGATTCAGAAACATGGAGGTTTAGAGGGTTAGGTAAAGTATATGTTATCATGTAGGAATTTGGTTGAAAACTTTTTATGAAGAGCTGTTTAGATTGCGTTAACTACGCTTTGTTTAAAACTTTTTGTGAAAAGTTTCCATAGTAAAATTCGGTCATTTAGAAAAAGGACAATTAAGGAATTAGACAAAATTAAGAGCTTTTTTTATTAATAAGGACAGTCCATTAAAAATTTAACTAAAAGGACAATACACCAGTTATATTTTAATTCCCTAAATCACGTGCCATGTTTCTTCTTCATCACTCATATCTTGTATGATTTTTTTCTTGTTCAATTTTTCTGCAGCGCGGTTTTCTCTCCATGATTTGATCTTCAAACATCTCTCTTGTTCAGTCATCTTCAAAATCGTTCGAGCTCCTCAATTTATTCGATTTGCCTAATTATATCGTTTCAATCGGCTTCGTTGATTCATGAAGGTACCGTGGATTTCGATTCGATAGGCAGTAAAGATGATTTCGTGATTTTTGATTTCGTTAATTCGTCGTAGAAAATCGAACGAGAGAGATGAACGACAGAGTTGAGCGACGGAAAATACTTTTTATGATTGTGAATTTAGCAGCAGTTTTTAGGTATCAGTTTACTATTTTTTTAAGTATCAATTTTCCTGAATTAACAGTGTTATGCTTTTGTCTTTATAATTTTGGTGCTATATCAGTTTTGTACTTGTATTGGTGCATTAGGTTTGCAACTCAATCGAAATTATGTCATTTAATCAATCAAAGTGGGATGTAAACATTTTTTGTATTAGTTTTTCTTTAAAATATAATAGTAGTTTTTAGTATCAGTTCTATATTTGTTTAGGTATCAGTTTTATATTTTCTAGTTGAATTAAAACTATAGCAGTTTTTAGGTATCAATTTTATATTTTTTTAGGTAACAACTTTATATTTTCTAGTTGAATTTACATCATAGCAGTTTCTAGGTATCAGTTATATATTCTTTTTATATGTATCAGTTTTATATTTTCTAGTTGAATTTACATCATAACAGTTTCTAGGTATCAGTTTTATATTTTTTAGGTATCAGTTTTATATTTTCTAGTTGAATTTACAGTATTATGTTGGTATGAGTTTTGATTGTGTATGAAATACTTGCAGATATTGCATGCTACTGGAATTTACTTGAATTCAAGACTGGATTGAGTACAAGTAAAAGTAAATGCATGAATGCATGCTTGGAATGGGGAGCAGTGTTCTATGTACTTAGATTGTGTAGGAAAACAATGTATCTTGTTAAATCAGTTATGTACCATTGTAGGTATCATATGATACAAGTGGGTATTATTGTGTATTACTGAGAAAAATCTCATTTTTGTGATAATTGAATTTAATTGATTGCTATTATTTTTTTAATCAGTAGGTATTATTGAGAATAAATATTATTTTTGTGAGATTTGAATTGAGTAGGTGAGTTTTTTTTTATCAGTTAGAATTAATGTTGTGTATCAAAAAAAGTCAATTACCAAAGCAAACAACACAAATCTACCTACTTGCCACAGTTCTCATACACTAAGCCATAAAACTGATACCTTAAAAAAAATATAAAACTAATACTTAAAAACTGCTATAATATTTAATGACAAAAGTAATACAGTAAATGTTTGAATCATAATTTGATTGTTTAAAATGAAATAAATTCGTTTGAGTAGCAAAATTGATGCAGCAGTACAAGAACAAAAGTAAAATAACACCAAAACTATAAACAAAACAACATAACACTATTAATACAAGAAAATTGATACTAAAAAAATAGCAAACTGATACCTAAAAACTGCTGAACTATTCTGAAACTAAAACTAATGCAAAAAATGTTACATCACAGTTTGGTTGATTATAATGAAATAAGTTTGACTGTAATACATGGATAATGCAACAATACAACTACAAAATAAATACAACATTAAAAACCCAACAAACGAATATAAAACAGTGTTACATAAACAAAAATGATACCTAAAAAAAATATAACCGATACGCAACTGCTGAAGAGCCGATCGTTAAAATTGGAGAACAAAAAAAAAAAAAAAAAAAAAAAACCGTGAATCACCTTGCGAAATAAAAAAACCTAGTCGGTAGAAATGAACATTAAATTATAATGATTATAGAAACAAAAAAAATTCAGTCGAGGTTGATTTTTGAGATCGATTTCGTGCCGAATTTTGCTGTTTCGATTGATTTTCGACGTTCGACTGTAAGAGACGCCGCGGATTTGTTTTCGTTCGATTTCCTGTTGAGATGATTTCGTTAATTTTGATTTGCTAATTTCGTTGTACGAAATCGAAAAAGAGGAATGAGCGACGGAAATTTTTAGGGTTATGTCCTTTTGGATAAATTTTTAAGCGTGCGTCCTTGTGGATAAATTTTTAAGCGTGCGTCCTTGTCATTAGTTTCTTGTTTAGGAAATTTTTAATTTTAGTTTTTTTTATTAATTTCAGAATTATACTCATAACTTGTCTCTTTTATAACTTTTCATATTAACTTTGATGTTTACAAACTTTAATATAAATTGATCAAAAAATTGTTGGTTATCAGGTAATCAAATCGATTATGGATCTTTAAACGATGAACCAAATGAGCATTTGAGACCATAGAGGAAAAAAATGTAGAGTATGAGACATGGTACGAATCAGAAAGCGACGAGGAACGATTAATGTTGCACATTTTGATAAAAAAGTAATTTATGTATACATTTATGCTATAATTAAATGACATGTTCTACTATAAGAAGTTGCTCGTTATTAAGTGATATGTTATACCAAAATAAGTTTTCCATAATAAAATGTTATATTCTACTAAACGATAGTTTTATCGTAATATGTTTCTCGTACTAAAGTAATAGATTTTAGCATAATATATGTTTGTCAAAATTAAATGATATATTTCTCATAAACGATATTGTGTCTACGATAGTTGTTATGTCATTTTTTAGGAGACATGACTCTTCTTAGCCTAATTCTCCCTTTTTCTCTATCTTTACTAATAATCGGAATAGGTTTGGTGCCACTTTTTTGGTTTGACTTCATACATATCTATAAAGTCTGTCAAAATACGGACAACTTAACGCGTTTGACTTCTTCAATTACTCATAGCATGCGAATGCGCTATTCTAGAATCAACTCTTCACCTTTTAAATATTGTTCATCGTCTCATTAATATTCCTACTTCTCCTCATTTTCTCTGCGCTTTGCTCTTCACTGTTCACTGCTTCAGATATTTCTGTATGTACTGAGTTTATATTTTTAAAGCACAAAGCTTCAGTATATTTCCTTTTTCGTATATACTGAATCCAATCTGTAGATTTGAGTCATTCAAAACATGATTTTTTTTCCCTTCAAGCAAATGCATAAGGCTGCATCACGTTTAACCCCAGTGCCACTTGCATATTTAGAGCGTTGGACTGCATGCCTTCATATTACAAATAACGCATTTTATTATTATATAATAATATAATTTTTATTTTTATTCATTTTTTAGGCGAATTTTTTTTGCAGCTATGGCGTTCATATCAGTTCAAAATTTCATGTAAGTTTATGCTAATTTCTCCTGCTTCTCTATATTTTCATACTTACATGTACACTATATTTTGCTGTTACTTTTTGGTCCGATCGTGAAGTACGCAAATTTCCCTTCAAATAATTAATTTACCTATTCAAAGAATATGCATGTGAGGAAAACAAATAAGCATATTGAAATATAAACATGAATAAATAATATATATAGACAGAGAGAAAATGGGGGGGGGGAGGGGGAAGAGAGACATGGGGAAATAGCATGGAAAAAAAACCAGAAATAAATCAATGCAGACAAAAATGGTAAATCTGGACTATAACTTCACGCATTTAAATATTGCCTTTTTGAGCACATAATCCCAAAATCAAACAATTAATTTATTAAAACTTTCATTTTACGCTAACATAAACATATATGTATTATATTAATAACTAACTAATTGGAATTAACGTACAATTTTTTTTGAGCTGAAAGATTCCAATCAAGTTAACAAAATTAATGTCAATTTTAAAGTAGACCTAAATAATGCATTTTTTCTTATCATAAAAGAATTTAATAGGTTCAACATTAAATAAAATGAGGCAGCAAATGCAAAATTTTAGGCAACTGGACAAAGAATATGCATGTGAGGAAAAAGGAATAAACATATGTAAATATAAATAGAAATAAATAATATATATATATATATATATATATATATAGAGAGAGAGAGAGAGAGAGAGAGAAAATGGGGGAGAAAGAGAGATACATGGGGAAATAGCATGAAAAAAGCAAAAATAAATCAATGCAAACAAAAATGGTAAATCTAGATTATAAATTCACACATTTAAATATCGCCTTTTTGAGCACATAATCCCAAAATCAAACAATTAATTTATTAAAACTTTCATTTTACGTTAACATAAACATATATGTACTATATTAGTAACTCATTGATTATAATTAACATACAATATTGTTTAAACTGAAAGATTACAATCAAGTTAACAAAATTAATGTCAATTTTAAATTAGACCTAAATAATGCATCTGTTTTATCAAAAAAGAATTTAATAGATTCAACATTAAATCAAATGAGGCAACAAATGCAAAATTTTAGGCAACTGGTCAAAGAATATGCATGTGAGGAAAAAAGAATAAGCATATGTAAATATAAATAGAAATGAATAACATATAAACAGAGAGAGAGAGAGAGAGAGAGAGAGAGAGAGAATTGAGGGGAGGGGGAAATAGCATGAAAAATGCGTAAATAAATCAATGTAGACAAAAATGGTAAAGGTGAAACAACAAAATGAGGTGATCCACAATAAATTAAAATAAACATAATATGACCGTTATTACATAACATAAAGATAAATTTGGACTATACATTCACATGTTTAAACATCACTTTTTTGGTCACATAGTCCCAAAATCAATCAATTAATTTGTTAATATAAATTTGTGAATTTGTAAATATAAATTTGTGAATTTGTAAATATAAATTTGTACCTTAATATTTATACTAATAAAGGATACAAATAGTCCTGCAGCTTAAGTTTTGTAGCCCAATAGTTTGGGTATGGGTGCATGCACATTTGTTTGACCAAAGGCTATAACATTTAACCGTACCGGCTTTGAAAGGTTTGTTAGATACTCATTCTTTATATCTGAGGAACAATAATTCATGTGCGAAGCGCATGCCGTGACGCTCGTGAAAAGAATGCCACTGGAGGTGATGACGGCACCCCATCATAGAAGTTAGCTCTCATATGGTTACGTTAGTGCTAAATGTTGATGGATCGTAAGTATTACATGTATTTTTCGAATGGAACACATATTATACATTAGTCATGATTTATTACATGATTTTTTTTTACATTTTTAATGCAAGAGTTTCGAGCTTGAGCCATGCAATACTGTTTCTATTTCTTGGAAGGTATACATACACAAGATGACTCCAGCTAGCCCAAGTGGAACAAGGTCCCAGCGCAAGTTAGAGAAAGTATTTGACAAGACTTCCTTATAAATGTGAACTTATATGTCATTATATATTACCAATTTATATTTTGCATGTTATTTATAAATGTATAACTTTCTTTTCTCAACTTGTATGGTGTAGTAGATTTAGACGAGGATAATGACTATGAGCTACTCAAGCGGTAGTAAAATTGACAAAAACTATTAGCATACTATGTCTAGCATTGTAAAACCAAGAAAGAATCCAACTTGATGGGTGCTAGTGTATGAGATGCATGAATTGCATGGTGAAGCAGTGGCGAGTTCGACGTAGTTATACCATATTTTAGTTTAAATAGTTGCACACATATATTTATGTGATTTAGAATTGAACGTAAAACATAATTTTGAATGTAGAGTCAGAGAGAAATTCCGTGAAAAGGAATAAGAACCTATTGACACATAGTAGTGGTTCCAAGTCGTTCCGGCATCATTGCGAGTACTTGGTAATTTATTGATTATAATTACCAAAAACACATTATACTTTCATATATTAAGTAACTAATGAGAAATAAGTTATTAAAACAAGGAAAAATTGTCAAGAATAATCCGAAGTTTGACGTGTCTTCCCATAATAATCCAAAGTTTGGATTATTTCTGAATAATCCGAAGTTTGGGGGGTGTTTTTGCTCATATCGATGTCAGGAACCAGACCAATGAGGTGGGTCAGTTGCATACTGAAGGTAGGATGATGATAAAGCAACTGCAACACATGTAAGTATATTATAATTAATTAGTTCTAACTTGTATAAATAAAAATAAAAATTATACTATGTAAAATTCAATTATATTTTGCATTAAAGTAACGTTTACGAGGTAGGATGAGCTGGATGCAGCTGAGGAGGATGCTATTTTTGAGTCTATTATGGATCCACCATCCCGAAGCAAACACTATGTATTCGCAAACCAAGTGGTAAATAATTTTAAAAAATAAACTAAATTTGTACATTACACTTTTTAATTAATGTTATGCGAATTATATATGATAACTTATTTTATTCGCACGCTAGGACCATTCAGATGGCGTATCAGATGGCCTACGATAAAGTGGAGAACATAAAACAACGAACCCAGATCGCTGACCTGCAAAAGTACGATTAGCATCATGCTATAGAGATGGAGCTACTGAACCAACGCTTGGCCATTTATATAGAGCGCCATGGGATATTCCCCTCATTCGGCGGTTCTGGTGATTCGGATGTAGGTTGAGAGGTTGGTTTTGATATGTTTTTAATTTTGTGTGTGTGTGTGTGTGTGTGTATATATATATATGTTAGGAGTTGATGGTGATGGTTATGATATTGTTTGACATGATTTGTGGACTAGATGGATGCATGACTTGCATGTGAGTTTTTGTGTGTGTATATATTGGTTGCGTTGATGGTTTGGCTGTGGTTTGATGTTGTTGTTGTATACATTGAATGTGTTGTTATGTTCACTGTATATTTATTCATGTATGTACGCTCAAATAAGATTGTTTATATATTTATGCTCGAAATAGAGCTATGAGATTGATTATAGTTTGTGAAAGGGGTGGAAGAGGAAAGACGACGCTTAAGGATGGAAATAGGGTGGGAAATATGTAACACCCCACATTTTAACAACATTAAAAGAGGATAAATTAAATAATAATTAATTCAATACTCAGAATTAAGGGAAACGGACTGCGCCATTGCGTCCGTCTCGAAATTCTGGTCAAGATAGACATTTGGTTTGCGTAAAACGGACACCGTATGAAGAAGTTACGAGGGTTTGAAATTTGTATAGTGCAAGATTATATATATATATATATATATATATATATATATCCAAGAATTCAAAATCTGGTCCAGAAAGTTCAAAATTCCGGAATTCGGGGTGAGCTGGAAAAATCCCGCTTGGGGGAATCGACCCCTTAAGGGGGTGTCGACGCCTAGGTCAACCACCCAAGGGGGGTGTCGACACCAGGGTCGACCCCCCCAGGGCTGACGTGGCTAAGTCGGCTCTAGGGCTAGCAGCTATAAATACAGGCTCATTTCTCTTGTTTTCTTCACTGAAAATCAGTGGAGGCCTAAGTGTTGCTGGTGCCTGGACTGAACCAAAACTCTTTCTTCTTCGGAAATCAAATCAAGAGATTCAAGAGTTGATCTGAGATTCATCAACTATTTTTTTCTCCTTCAATTGTTCTAGATCCAAACATTGTGAGTTTCAGTTGCCTGTAGATTTAAATAATTAAAAGTAAACATGATATGACTGTAAATTTGGATCTGTGCCTGTGACTGAATCATATCAGATCTATTGTAATTTGCGAATCTATGTTATTGTAATTTGGATCTATGCCTGTGACTGAATCATATCAGATCTACTGTAATTTGCGAGTCTATGACATTCCGAATTGACTATGGGCTGGATCTCAACCCTTACCATATTAGATCTACTTTTAATTACGGATCTAATTTGTTATTTAGATCATCGTATGATTATCATGTTGTGGTCAATTTAGATCTGGCATTAGTTGAAATTCTTATTTGGATTTAATTATGCCTATTATGACATCCCTACTAATTTAGAACCTGTTTCATTATCACAAGTTCACCGATCTGTGCTTATATGTCCACCTTATCTTTATGTCATCATATGCTTATGTCAGTTCTGTTAGATTAATCATCTTTGTCATCTTCCCTTCACCCCATTCCCTTTTATTTTATATAGCCAGGCTATTTTCGAGCCACCGCTAAATTATGCGATTACATTAGTTTGGGAATGAGGGGAGAATATTGAAATTGGGTACAACTTGTTAAGATGAAAATTGGCATAATTTGAATAATGTATATGAATATGAATTTGGACATATAATTCACTATGAACATAATTAAGGAAAAAGGGGCATGAAACCTATAACCTATAACGACATAGGAAAAATTGACTAATAATGAAATGCCTAGGATTACAGTAATTAGAAACTGTAATTGCTCCTAGACACAAGGTTAGATTGCACATGTGGTGGACATCTGCCCGGACCCGCCCGGCATATCCATCGACCACAAGTGGTGAATCTAATGTGGGAGGTCTAGGTACACAAATACAAGACGTGCTAAGACATGAGGTTAAGCCCAATTTATGAAATAAATTTGCCCGGACCCGCTCGGCATATCTAGCATCCACAAACGGTAGGCTTAATGTGGGAGGTCTAGCATACCATAACCAAAAATGAAAATATGGTAATAAACTTGGAATGCTTAACCTAGTTGAATCCATAGGGATTGTATGAATATAAACTTAAGTTGGGGTAAAGTAAATTTGGATGAACAGTGGGTGGGTTAAGTAAATCTGAGGGGGTGGGTAATATTTACATATCGGCCCACAAACTTAACCTGGTAAGGTTATGTAATTAAATACACCTAGTGGCATACATAACCGATGGAAATATTAGAGTTATGTAATTAAAGACACCTTTTTAGGGTAAGCATAACTTGTAGAAATGATGGGGGTGTAATTAAAGACATCTAGTGGTATAGATAACCGATGGAAATCCTAGTGGGGATACAAGACAAGGGGTAGAGATTGTATCAAATTGTGTGGGACCCATTTCAGTCAGCAACCCTTAATAGGTATCAAACGAGTACTCCGAACTAGATCGGAGTTGTGGCACACTTGCTGAGATGAATGTAAGAGATTCAAATGAAGAGGACGGTGTGGGCGGCGCAAACCGACCAAGGACATGTGCGTGCATGGGCCGGGTAGAGGGGGCTAAGACGACCTTGGCACCCGTAGGTATGGTTGTGCATATCAGCGAAGGGTTGCCACTATAGTTGTGATACATCATATGGTGGGGTCGACATAGAGTATCTACGCAGAGTAGGGAGCCGATCTATTAGGGTTGTGGTTAGGATACATCTGGATGTATGCCTAAGTCTACCATCTTATAGTTGTTGGGATCATCTCATTCTGATTATACTAGTATTAGTGTAGAGTAATCTTTAGAGAAGTATACACTCTATCATGTTTACCTTGCCATACCGACCTTATATGTTGTTATCTCTCTCTTATCCATTTTATATGGCTATCATGCTACTTTTACTTATTTACTTGCTAAAAGTAACTGGACTCGCCAGACTTTATGTCTGACCTTTTTTGTTTCTTCTTCTTTCTTCCGTCCCCCCCCAGGTTCTTAGGATGGGAATACTCAGGCTTGACCGTGATTCTGCTTTCATTTTGCTGGAGCTGCTTAGATGTATGGCTCAAGCTCCTATCCTTGCTACTATGGCTATGTTTTATTTTGAGGAATATTGCTTCTTTTATGTACTCTGATTTTTAAAGTACAAGACAGTAGTTTCATAGATGTAATGGTTTTTATGTATTTCAGACATGTGGTGTTTTCAGACCATGTTGCTTTATGTTAAATAAAGTTTTTAATTCCGCTGTCATTTTTATATCTGCCTTGTAATATTTCTGTTTCTGTTTACCTATAACGCTTCACGAAACATAATGCATTGCCTTCGTGAGTGACATTAACGGACGTGGGGTGTCACACTTGGTATCAAAGCTGAAGGTTAACAGATTAGATAAAAAAATTGAAAATTATTTTCAAAATGGTTTTAAGAAGAAGGCAATTTTCAAAAAGAAAAGTGTAACACTCCGTAATTTGGACATAAAAATTCACAAATTAAAGTATACTTAATTAAGTGAAATGGGTTGCACAGAGAAATATATATATATATATATATATTGATATATATATATAATTGAAAATTTAATAAATAAATATGCAAAAATGTTCAAAACAGCGAATTGGGAGAGGGGAATAACCGAACCGGCCGATTTTTGAGGTCGACCCGAGCTCGCTGGGTCGACTAGGGGTTAATCCAGGGTGTTTGGCTGTCAACCCGTGGGCCGATTCGCTCAAATGCAGATTTTGCATTTGAATGGTTCTCATGGTTCAGCTTTAATCTAAAGGCCCTAGATGGTTCCTACACTTGACTTCTTCCCCAAGACATGCTTTGATGGCTTGGATTGAATCTAGGGTTAATCCTATGGCTAATACTATCCTAATCCTCTATAAAAAGACCCCTAAACCTAGCCTAAATCACCATTATTCAATCCTACAACTAAACTATGTCAAATTTGTTCCTCTCATGGCCTCCACTCTCATGCTAAAATTCCTAAGCCTATTTCCATGAGAGATTACATGATCATATGAGTGTATGAGAGTTTCTATGTTCATATGAGAGCTTCTAAACTTGATTTCAAGGCAAATCTTCATCAAAGCAAGGATCTTTCTTATTATTTTCTCAAGGGTTTTATTGGAGCTTATTGATTTGGGGTTTTTTGCTAGTGTGGCTTCGTCTCAATCTTTTTATATATTGATTTGTGCCTTCATAGCATTGTAAGCCCCCTCCTACTCTTAGATATTAACTATGAAGTTAAATGTTCATGTTGCAAGTTTTGGGTTTGAACTTGAGTAGGTTACATGCTTAGAAACTATCATGTTATGTGTAGATTTATCCTATGCATATTCGTAAAGTCACCACCTTGATTTTGTGGGCTAAAAGCTAAAAGCTTTATGTTGAAATGTTGCCTTATGCAACATAAGAACTCTCTTATCCCTTAAGTTAACTTGCATAGAATGCTAGATGCGAACTTCTAGCCATTTTTCTATGTCATCTATCACCATGATTCACCTATATGCTAAGTTTTGGGATTATGCATGTTTTTGGGGCTTAATAATGTAATATGCAAGTTTACCCCTTTGTATGACATGCATACATATGCAAGTTTACCCCTTTGTATGACATGCATACATATGCAATTTTACCCCTTTAGATGACATAAGAAACATGTGCAAGTTTATCCCTTTTTGATGTTATGCATGTTTGAGGTCAAACCCCCTTAGGATACCATGCATGTTTGGAGCCAACCCCTTTTGTGGCATCGTGCATGCTTTGGGGTCTATATGTAGCCATAGTATACATACTATGTTGACTCGTTTTTACTTAAGTGAAAACACGATTTGGGGTAGTTAGGCAAACAAGATAATGACATGAAAACTTGACTTGAGGTTACATGTGAACACGACATGTAAGTTGAACCAAAATGGGGGCATGACATGTGGGGTAAACATGGAACTTGAACTAGACGTGGGAGGGTTGTAAGTGTAATATGACACTAGACCAAACATGAAAGTGGCCAACTCGAGGTTGGGTTGAGTTTGTAGCATAAATCTACCCGGACCCGCCCGGCTTAACTAGTGGCTACAAACAATAGGACCCAATGTGAGAAGTTGGTCATGTCGCGCCTAAGACCCGAGGTTAGACTAAGTTGTAGTGTAAAACTACCCGGACCCGCCCGGCTTAACTAGTAACCACAACAAGGTCTAATGTGAGAGGTTGAGGGTGCATTAATTAAATTAATACCACATGATAAGGTTAAGTAAATTTGCTAATGACACTTAACCGATATGACACGAATGGGTAGGTTAAGTTAAACCGGACTTGGTTCCTTATTGACACTTAACCATACAAGACAGTTAGGGGATGGGGTTAAGTAATTTACACTTAACTAATCTAAACACGGTAATTAGATGGGGTTAAGTAACTAAGACTTAACTAATCTAAACACGGTAATTAGATGGGGTTAAGTAATCTATACTTAACTAATCTAAACACGGGAATTCGATGGGGTTAAGTTAAACACTTAACCAATCTAAACTTGGTTATTCCATGGGGTTAAGTAACCAATACTTAACCAATTTAACATGATAATTTAATGGGGTTAAGTAACTTATACCTAACCAATTATACGTGATGATTTGATGAGGTTAAGTAACCTATACTTAACCAATCTAATAAGTGGACCTGATAAGGGTTAAGTCACAAGACCTTTTAAGATTAGGCTTAACCATTGTAATACGATTAGTGGATGGGATTAAGCTAACCCATACTTAACCAATCCGACTCGATAATCTGATGGGATTAAGATAATCCATGCTTAATCAATCTAACATGAAAATCTGATAGGGTTAAGGCAAATAAATACTTAACCAATTTGACTTGATAGGGTTAAGTCATGAGCTTCTTGGTACACTTAACCAACTTGTAGGGCTAAGCCTTGAACTTGAGTACTTAGCCAATCTTGACATGATTTGTAGGCGGGTCAAGTCACGAACTTGGATAACAACACTTAACCCATTTGAAAAAACCCTAGCTCAGAGGACTAGGTTGGAAATCGTAGTTAACAAGGATAGCGGAAAGAGGGGCTAAGTGGTAAACCTTAGTTAAGGGTAACTAAGTAATAATTCTTAGCTAAGGACATGGGACTAGTTCATAAAGAGATGAGTAACCTGGTACGGTAGGTCATCGCTTAGTATACGAGGAGGAGCAAGTTATCTGACTAGGATAAAAGCTCCAGCGAACTGGGTGACGAAGTGAAAGCTTCGGGGAACGTGAGGGTACTCTTGGTATCCCTCTGTGAGGTGGCGAGTGGTCCATGAAACCCGGCCTCACAGGGGTTAAGGTCTGCGGTAGAAGAGCCAAGAGTATGCCTTGGTTGCTATGCGAGCGACCTAAAGACTGGGATGGATTAGCGTGGAGTCTACGATACTTGATTTTGCCCCGGGATAGCATGTCGCCGACTACCTACCATCTTTAGTCAATCGTGTACGTACGGAAAGGCAGGGAACTCCCAAAAGACCATATACTAGCTATCAAGTTATGGGTGAGGTTGGCTATCTGGAAGTGGGCATCGATGGGCCTTAGTGTAGTTCTCATACATGATTTTTCTTGGATTGCCTTTCAGTAGTTGAGGGAGGGGTCACGTGGGACCATAGCCACGGGTACAAAAACAGACCTTGATATCTGCATCAGCAGACGACTTAAAGCTCCCGACCGAGTTCCGTATTTCTTGATTTGCCCTGGCACGGAACTCGGATGGCACATTGAGGAACATGTGCATCTAGACATGGAAAACGATTCACGATACATACGTGGGATAAAGGGCGCAGTTGACGGGTGGCATAATCCCTAGTGGCCCTAGGTGGCTGAACCCAAACCGAGACACGGAAACGTTCATTAGGTAGCATAATCCCTAGTGGTCCTAGGTGGCATAAATCCTAAGTGAACGCGCGATAGTTCATGGTAAGGAAACATAACTAGATCAAGGGTAGCAGTCCAAAATAACCTCAAGGATAAAACGTTTACATGGGAAAGCCCGTATGGCCTACGGCAAAGGACTGAACTTATACATGGAAAGAAACATACGAGTTGGGAAAACCTACATATGCTATATATTAGGTTGACATGGACCATTACATGACATTGGGCAAGGGACATTCATAGTTAACACATGACGCGGGTTGGGATACTAGTACGAGGGGTGCAGAGCAAATATACATGTTAGGACCAGGGGAAATATACATGATAGATACCGTGGGACGTTATACAGGGTAGATACCTTGGGATAGTATACTTGATAGAAACCTGACAATGTGATACCTTGATTTATCTTGACACCGTAGTTTATCATGACACACTCGTGTATCTTGGTACAGTAGTTCATCCTGTTATTTTGGTTTAGCTTATCTATCTTGTCATCATACTTATGTTCATCTCAGTTCCTCATGCCAGTTAACTTTACTAGTTTATATACTGATAGTAGATAGGGCTTACCAGTCTTTATGACTGAACCTGTTTTCTTTCGCCTCTTGTCTTCCGTTCCCCCCTAGGTTACAGGGAGGAAATGCTATTGTTAGTTTGGACTTCTTCTGTTTGAAGGTCATCACGCATGGCTTGGACTTCTCTTGGCTATGGCTACTTTACTGTTTTACTTGGGGAATAATTTATGAAATGGCTTTATGCTTCTTTATTATTGCAAGACAGGTTTTGATGTATTTTGATGTAAAAGGCTTTAGACCTTATTTATTAATGATGTGAAAGTTGATTTTACTTCCGCTGTTTTATATATATATGTTCTGTCTTGTAATATTTCTGTACATGTTTACCAATAATACCCCTCTAAAGCTAGTGCATTCCTTTGCGAGTGACCCTAGCGGAGGTGGGGCGTTACATTTGGTATCATAGCAGAAGGTTACCAGACAGGGCAAAAGTTTTTAAAACCTTCTGAAAACTATTTGAAAAAAAACCGTTTACAAAGAAGCATTTTTCAAGAAAAGTTTTTAAAGGCTATTCCCCAAAAGCCATTAGCACTGTCCTTTGTTTCCTTGATCGAATCTCTTTTCCTTTCTTTCCTCCATCTGTGGTCGCAGTTGTTCTAACTGTGACTAATCTTTTTCTAGCCACGTAGGTGTTTTCCCGTACGATGGAGGTGGTTCTTGAGAGACCTGTTGTCGTGGATAAGAAGAGTAGGGATAAAGGACGAGAGCTTAAGGATAAGCAACTGTTGCTATGGCTTAGTCCATCAAGGAGGACAAGGACAAGATCATCGGAGAGGGCAATTGTACGCTCCCATTTCTAGGGTACCTAAAAGAAATGGTACCGTTTCTGGTAAAGGTTTAGTCGTTCTTTTCTATCATCCCGTCCAGACTTTGTCTTGATCATCGTATCATTTAAGTCTGCTTGGATAGTTGAGTCTCTGCACCTTAGTACTAGCATGGTAGAGGATCCCAGTTTTTGTCCCAAAATCTGGTTGGAGAGTCGGTCCATTTATTCATGGCTTGTTGGATTTGAGAACGTCTATGCCAAGTGTTGAGATTAGAAGCAATACTTCTATTGTTGAGCCATGGATGGATTCTAGGGGTAAAGTGGTTATCCAGTAAGGAATACCATTCTCGGTTTTGGAAAGAGGGTAGTTAGACTCTTGACTTGCCTTGGTAATACCCTCGAAGTCCTGTGTAACCTTTTGGGTTCTGTCATGGTTAGTTACCTAGAATCTCATGATGCATTCGTTGGTAATCTGCTCGAGTAGAGTTCGCCACTAAGGCGAATGGTTCATTTCGCTAGTGCATGAGTTGTCGAGATCACCCTAGTAGGTACACTTGGCAACAGGGATTGGCATCGGTAAACGAGATCCAAAATTCACTAGTGAATTTTGGAGAGCTTGCATGAGTACGTAGATATGGTTGAGCCAAGTATACTAGGGAAAGAATAAAGAATAAATGAAAGTGGAACGAGAGGCGACAGTGAAAAGAGTTCCGACTCATACCTTGGAAATAGGAATCAAGGAGCTACGAAATCATGAAGTCAAAGGCGGTCAAGGCACAATGGAATTAAGTTCGTGGAAATGCGGCTCAGACTCGCGCATCATGTCTCTTTTTAAGAGTGTATCTTTGATCCTTGGTTCACCTGTAGGGCTTACTTGCATGCTATCGCTGGGTGGATATCCTCTCGGTCCTGTTTCTGTTACAAACCCCGTAAGGAGTTTGTCTTGTTTATCCCCTCGATCTTACCGTGAGAACCTTAGATAGAACTCTATGGATGTAAACATGTATTTGAAACATGTTATGATTGATATGGTTGCAAATGGTTGCAAGTGGTTGCTCGTGGATGCGCGAATACACGTTAGATACTAGATCGACGCACTCACATTTTGCATTGCATATGCACGAGTATTTATACTTGTTTGAATGTTAATGTGTTGTCATGCGGATGTTGCATATGAATGAATGTTTGTGCACGCATATAGTACTTATATGACTAGGACTATTCGCATACATGTTGGACTCATGGCACTAAACATATTTTGCATTAGAAAGATCATTCAGGCCTGATCATTAGCATTAGCTAAGGAGCATATACACACACGTTCTGCATATGTTCATATGGCATTAGAAATCGTCTAAGGACAATGGTTGCCTGTGGATGATGTTTTGAGTAGATGAATGATGGATAGTAGGATACGTTCTTCCTAACTTGGAGATTTCGGGGACGAAATCCTTTAAGGAGGGGAGAATGTAACACCCCGTAATTTGAACATAAAAATTCACAAATTAAAGTATACTTAATTAAGTGAAATGGGTTGCGCAGAGAAATATATATATATTGATATATATATATATATAATTGAAAATTTAATAAATAAATATGCAAAAATGTTCAAAACAGCGAATTGGGAGAGGGGAATAACCGAACCGGCTGATTTTTGAGGTCGACCCGAGCTCGCTGGGTCGACTAGGGGTTAATCCAGGGTGTTTGGCTGTCAACCCGTGGGCCGATTCGCTCAAATGCAGATTTTGCATTTGAATGGTTCTCATGGTTCAGCTTTAATCTAAAGGCCCTAGATGGTTCCTACACTTGACTTCTTCCCCAAGACATGCTTTGATGGCTTGGATTGAATCTAGGGTTAATCCTATGGCTAATACTATCCTAATCCTCTATAAAAAGACCCCTAAACCTAGCCTAAATCACCATTATTCAATCCTACAACTAAACTATGTCAAATTTGTTCCTCTCATGGCCTCCACTCTCATGCTAAAATTCCTAAGCCTATTTCCATGAGAGATTACATGATCATATGAGTGTATGAGAGTTTCTATGTTCATATGAGAGCTTCTAAACTTGATTTCAAGGCAAATCTTCATCAAAGGAAGGATCTTTCTTATTATTTTCTCAAGGGTTTTATTGGAGCTTATTGATTTGGGTTTTTTTGCTAGTGTGGCTTCGTCTCAATCTTTTTATATATTGATTTTTGCCTTCATAGCATTATAAGCCCCCTCCTACTCTTAGATATTAACTATGAAGTTAAATGTTCATGTTGCAAGTTTTGGGTTTGAACTTGAGTAGGTTACATGCTTAGAAACTATCATGTTATGTGTAGATTTATCCTATGCATATTCGTAAAGTCACCACCTTGATTTTGTGGGCTAAAAGCTATAAGCTTTATGTTGAAATGTTGTTTTATGCAACATAAGAACTCTCTTATCCCTTAAGTTAACTTGCATAGAATGCTAGATGCGAACTTCTAGCCATTTTTCTATGTCATCTATCACCATGATTCACCTATATGCTAAGTTTTGGGATTATGCATGTTTTTGGGGCTTAATAATGTAATATGCAAGTTTACCCCTTTGTATGACATGCATACATATGCAAGTTTACCCCTTTGTATGACATGCATACATATGCAAGTTTACCCCTTTAGATGACATAAGAAACATGTGCAAGTTTATCCCTTTTTGATGTTATGCATGTTTGAGGTCAAACCCCCTTAGGATACCATGCATGTTTGGAGCCAACCCCTTTTGTGGCATCGTGCATGCTTTGGGGTCTATATGTAGCCATAGTATACCTACTATGTTGACTCGTTTTTACTTAAGTGAAAACATGATTTGGGGTAGTTAGGCAAACAAGATAATGACATGAAAACTTGACTTGAGGTTACATGTGAACACGACATGTAAGTTGAACCAAAATGGGGGCATGACATGTGGGGTAAACATGGAACTTGAACTAGACGTGGGAGGGTTGTAAGTGTAATATGACACTAGACCAAACATGAAAGTGGCCAACTCGAGGTTGGGTTGAGTTTGTAGCATAAATCTACCCGGACCCGCCCGGCTTAACTAGTGGCTACAAACAATAGGACCCAATGTGAGAAGTTGGTCATGTCGCGCCTAAGACCCGAGGTTAGACTAAGTTGTGGTGTAAAACTACCCGGACCCGCCCGGCTTAACTAGTAACCACAACAAGGTCTAATGTGAGAGGTTGAGGGTGCATTAATTAAATTAATACCACATGATAAGGTTAAGTAAATTTGACTAATGACACTTAACCGATATGACACGAATGGGTAGGTTAAGTTAAACCGGACTTGGTTCCTTATTGACACTTAACCATACAAGACAGTTAGGGGATGGGGTTAAGTAATTTACACTTAACTAATCTAAACACGGTAATTAGATGGGGTTAAGTAACTAAGACTTAACTAATCTAAACACGGTAATTAGATGGGGTTAAGTAATCTATACTTAACTAATCTAAACACGGGAATTCGATGGGGTTAAGTTAAACACTTAACCAATCTAAACTTGGTTATTCAATGGGGTTAAGTAACCAATACTTAACCAATTTAACATGATAATTTAATGGGGTTAAGTAACTTATACCTAACCAATTATACGTGATGATTTGATGAGGTTAAGTAACCTATACTTAACCAATCTAATAGGTGGACCTGATAAGGGTTAAGTCACAAGACCTTTTAAGATTAGGCTTAACCATTGTAATACGATTAGTGGATGGGATTAAGCTAACCCATACTTAACCAATCCGACTCGATAATCTGATGGGATTAAGATAATCCATGCTTAATCAATCTAACATGAAAATCTGATAGGGTTAAGGCAAATAAATACTTAACCAATTTGACTTGATAGGGTTAAGTCATGAGCTTCTTGGTACACTTAACCAACTTGTAGGGCTAAGCCTTGAACTTGAGTAATTAGCCAATCTTGACATGATTTGTAGGCGGGTCAAGTCACGAACTTGGATAACAACACTTAACCCATTTGACAAAACCCTAGCTCAGAGGACTAGGTTGGAAATCGTAGTTAACAAGGATAGCGGAAAGAGGGGCTAAGTGGTAAACCTTAGTTAAGGGTAACTAAGTAATAATTCTTAGCTAAGGACATGAGACTAGTTCATAAAGAGATGAGTAACCTGGTACGGTAGGTCATTGCTTAGTATACGAGGAGGAGCAAGTTATCTGACTAGGATAAAAGCTCCAGCGAACTGGGTGACGAAGTGAAAGCTTCGGGGAACGTGAGGGTACTCTTGGTATCCCTCTGTGAGGTGGCGAGTGGTCCATGAAACCCGGCCTCACAGGGGTTAAGGTCTGCGGTAGAAGATCCAAGAGTATGGCTTGGTTGCTATGCGAGCGACCTAAAGACTGGGATGGATTAGCGTGGAGTCGACGATACTTGATTTTGCCCCGGGATAGCATGTCGCCGACTACCTACCATCTTTAGTCAATCGTGTACGTACGGAAAGGCAGGGAACTCCCAAAAGACCATATACTAGCTATCAAGTTATGGGTGAGGTTGGCTATCTGGAAGTGGGCATCGATGGGCCTTAGTGTAGTTCTCATACATGATTTTTCTTGGATTGCCTTTCAGTAGTTGAGGGAGGGGTCACGTGGGACCATAGCCACGGGTACAAAAACAGACCTTGATATCTGCATCAGCAGACGACTTAAAGCTCCCGACCGAGTTCCGTATTTCTTGATTAGCCCTGGCACGGAACTCGGATGGCACATTGAGGAACATGTGCATCTAGACATGGAAAACGATTCACGATACATACGTGGGATAAAGGGCGCAGTTGACGGGTGGCATAATCCCTAGTGGCCCTAGGTGGCTGAACCCAAACCGAGACACGGAAACGTTCATTAGGTAGCATAATCTCTAGTGGTCCTAGGTGGCATAAATCCTAAGTGAACGCGCGATAGTTCATGGTAAGGAAACATAACTAGATCAAGGGTAGCAATCCAAAATAACCTCAAGGATAAAACGTTTACATGGGAAAGCCCGTATGGCCTACGGCAAAGGACTGAACTTATACATGGAAAGAAACATACGAGTTGGGAAAACCTACATATGCTATATATTAGGTTGACATGGACCATTACATGACATTGGGCAAGGGACATTCATAGTTAACACATGACGCGGGTTGGGATACTAGTACGAGGGGTGCAGAGCAAATATACATGTTAGGACCAGGGGAAATATACATGATAGATACCGTGGGACGTTATACAGGGTAGATACCTTGGGATAGTATACTTGATAGAAATCTGACAATGTGATACCTTGATTTATCTTGACACCGTAGTTTATCATGACACACTCGTGTATCTTGGTACAGTAGCTCATCCTGTTATTTTGGTTTAGCTTATCTATCTTGTCATCATACTTATGTTCATCTCAGTTCCTCATGCCAGTTAACTTTACTAGTTTATATACTGATAGTAGATAGGGCTTACCAGTCTTTATGACTGACCCTGTTTTCTTTCGCCTCTTGTCTTCCGTTCCCCCACAGGTTACAGGGAGGAAATGCTATTGTTAGTTTGGACTTCTTCTGTTTGAAGGTCATCACGCATGGCTTGGACTTCTCTTGGCTATGGGTACTTTACTGTTTTACTTGGGGAATAATTTATGAAATGGCTTTATGCTTCTTTATTATTGCAAGACAGGTTTTGATGTATTTTGATGTAAAAGGCTTTAGACCTTATTTATTAATGATGTGAAAGTTGATTTTACTTCCGCTGTTATATATATATATATGTTCTGTCTTGTAATATTTCTGTACATGTTTACCAATAATACCCCTCTAAAGCTAGTGCATTCCTTTGCGAGTGACCCTAGCGGAGGTTGGGCGTTACAAAAAGCTTGTTTTGAAAAACATATTCCCTGAAGCCATATGTAATAACTTTCGATCCTTTATCTAAATCTCTTTCCTTTTCGTTTCAGCATGTCTGGGGAACCTAACAATCCAGAGGGTGTTACGATACCTTGCTGGTTCTGTAGGTATTTAGAGGCTACGGTGCTTGCCGAAGGCCAAAGAAACGTTCCTCTCCCAGCTACACCCGTCGTTCCTCCTTCTCCTCCAAGAGCAGATAATTTCGCCAAGATCTGCAAAGATTTCTATGCCATGGGAGGGAAGCCATTCCGTGGAATTGAAACATTCGTAGAGGCAAGGAATTGGCTCAAGGAGACCGAGGACTTGTTCGTAATCTTTGAAGTGGAAGATCGGAGAAAGATTCAGTTAGCTGTCTGGCTATTGAAAGATGAAGCTTCTTTTGGGTGGGAATTTACCCAGGCTGGACGTCCGGTAGAGACATGGGATGATTTTAGACAAAAATTTGAAATGAAATTTCTTTCTCAAGCTGAGAAAAGCATGCAAATGGAGAGGTTCTTGGCGCACAAATAAGGAAACATGATTGTTAAAGAATTTGTGAACAAATTCAACCAGCTAGCAAGATTTGGATTGGAACTGGTAGATACTCCACATAAGAAGGCGTTGCGGTTTGCTAAAGGGCTGAATGAACCCCTTCATGGGTTAGCTATGTACCACATTCCAATGGGAGCTACTTTTGAAAGGCTTGTTGAAATGGCCCTGATGCATGAGGAAGACAATGGAGAAAAGAAGGAAGTAAAAGCCGAGGAAGCAATGCAAAATAAGAAGGTACGGCCTAAGAAAGGACAGAAACAACAAAAGAAAGGTGAAAAGAATGACAAGGCTAAGGATATGAGGAAATGTCACAGTTGTGGACGAGAGGGTCACTTGGTCAAAGACTGTAAAAGAAGAAAGAATACTTGCTTCAATTGTGGAGATGTCGGACACTTTACTAGGGAATGCCCAAAGAAATAGGGACCACAGAGACAAGGCCAGAGGGCAGGTGCATGCTCTCGCGATCAGTGCTCCGGATAGAGGTAGGAAAACTTCCGTGGAAGGTTTGATTTCTCTTTCCAGTCATCCTATTAGAACTCTTTTTTATCCTGGCGCTTCACATTCATTTATATCTAGTTCTGTGGTTGAATCTATGCACTTAAATACAAGTATAGTAGTGGATCCCATTATTATCTCAAACCTCATTGGTGGTTCGGCTCATTTATTCATGATTTGTCGGGGTTTGAGGATAACTATCTTAGGCGTCGAGTTTGAGTGCGACGCGTATGTACTCGGGTTTATGGGCTACGGTTTGATTCTAGGAATGGATTGGCTAACCATGTATGGTGCCATTTTAGATTATGTGAGAAGGGACGTTAAGCTTCTGACCTGTCATGGGAGGACCCTCGAGATTTCTTGTGACCCACAAGGATCTATTATGCTTAGTTTCCTAGAGTCTCTCGATGCATCTATCGATGATTTGCAATATGTTCTAGTAGTCCGAGTTTATTCTGATGTTTTTGATAAGGTATGGGGTTTACCCCCAAGGTACGAGATAGATTTCCGTGAAAATTAGCCTCATATCCTTAAAACTAAAGTTAATTAGGCTCACATTCTCCCCTTTTAAGTTTTATTAATTTAATCCCTATTTTTAAAACATGGCTTTTATTTTCACGGAAATGCCCTCATTCAAATTCGCGATGTAATTAACGAGTATAGATTACTTATTAGGGTTTTATTTGTTCCAGAAACATAATTTTCGTATCCATGGCGGCAGCAGCTTCATCGATCAAAATTTTTGTCAGGTGATTCTTTTCGTTTTCATTTTTAGTTTAGTGGTTTATTTATTTCTTCCTTGTTAATGGCGGCGACAACAACTTTCTAAATTTCTCAACTTCGAATTCTTGCGATATAAAATTCAGTCTAATCGGTAATTTTTCTAGAGATTTTTTTTGATCGAGCTTTTATTTAAAAAATGGATCTGTCCTTCTCAAGGTAATTTATACTATTTATTTTTAAATTTTCACACGTATTTCAATTTTGCAATTGATTTATGTTGATGAAACTATTCTATCCATATAAAATTCACGTTTCTCGGCAAATTCTTCACAGATTGAATTATTGTTAGAACACTTGGGTTTGCATGTTATAAGAAAAGTTGAGTATAAGTATGCACATATATTACATATATGCATACAAATATGCATATATTTTAAATCTCTGGTTTCATCATTTCTTTTAAAAAGTTGCTTACAAATATGCGTCTTTTCACAATATATGCATATCTTTATGCAAATTTTTAAATATTCATATTTGCATGCAGATATACAGTATACTAGCGTATAAACATGCAGATATAATTGTTATTTTGGGGAATTGTCCGCATGTATTTATATTAATCTAAAGCTGTTTATGTTTTTTGATTATTGTTATTATGTATTCTGAAGCTGTTTACTTTTATCATTGGTTGTAAAACTTATGTCACGTAACAAAATCAATTTAGTATTTTGTTGTAAATTTGTTTGTGATTGCCATTTTTTTAAAGCTAAAATGTATGAAAATATTCATTATATTCGAATAAATGTATATTGTATTTGCAATTTACAATTACAGGGACTGGTGATGTACAAATTCTTACTATGCATCAGTCCTTTTCTTATATGTTGTATTTTTTGTTACATTTTACTACGCATCAGTTTTAATTATCTGTTTTCAGCATGTATGTTAAAAAAATTCCTACAAATATGCATCTATTCTTAATATACGCATATCTGTATGCAATTTTTTATCAAACTTGCAGAAAAATATAATATACAATATCTGTATATTTGTATGCATATATCTAGAATACTTGCATATAAATATGTAGATATTATTGTTTTTTTTTCTGCTGAATTGTACACATGTATTTATATTAATCTGAAGCTGTTTATGTAATTTGATTACTGCACATTAGGCTTATTAATGTTGATTTCCTTTTTCGTATAACAGTGCTCCTTCAAAAGGCAGACGAATGCCTGGTCGTACATCTTATTCCAGAAGATTGAAATCTGCATGTGATTTTACGAAGCCTACTAGATGTGGTGTGTGCAATAAGCTGGGTCATAACAAAAGAACTTGTTCTTCGAAAGACCATTACATCTGCTTTGTTACTTTTTTTAAGACACTTGGTTTTAGTGTTTACTTTTACCATTTGTTGTAAACATTTGACTAATGTAATAAAATCAGTTCAGTTTGTTATTGTGAATTTGTTTTAGATTGACATTTTTTTAAGCTGAAATGTATGCTAGTATTTGTTATATTTGAATAAATATATGCCGAATATTTGAACATTCCTTTACCTATTACATCTTACTATGAATCATTTATAACGCTGCATTTTTCTCTGTACATGTTTTGAAATTTTGCTCGTGTAATAAGTATTAAAAATAATATTGGCAGCCGTTTCGCCTTGACTACTTGTGCAAATTTATGTAGTAATGCATGCAATTATTCTACATAAGTTCATAAATGTATGCAACTCTGGAAATTATATGCACGCAATTAGTATTTGTATTGTTTTGCATATTCGTATGCAACTAATAATAATAATTTCATATAATTACACTATTATTTTACTTCTGCAATTCAAATTTGCAAATTTTCATAATATTTTGCATACAATGATGCTAATATATTGAATATCTGAACACATTTACCTAAAATTCCAGGCTATCATATAGAACCAAAATAGCTTCAAACACTACGTAATATTCCCCTGTAATTCATGTTCGTAAATAATAATCAACAGACCGTAGTTTAAAAAAAACAGTACAAATATTCACACAAAAAAATTTAACTATCAAATTTTCTAGTTTTATTTCACGTTGTTTGCATTCGACAGCAACCAGTTCTGTGTGAGGTGTTGACTTGGAGTCCAGCTTTGTGGTTTGCAGTTCATAATTTTGTATGCAAGCACCGCTATTTGTAAATCAACATCCTAAGCGTTGTATAGTTCATCTTTCTTGTCCAATTATTTTTCATCACTTCCTTGATTCTTCATGTTCATTACAAATATTGCATATTCGACACTGCAAAAATTTATAGAGCATCACCAATTGTCAGTTGGATAATAGCTTTGTTAAGAAACTATTTAAAATATCTGCATAAAAGCGTGGAATAATTATTAAGAAATGCATAACAGTATTCACAATTGAATGAAGATAACTGCAACAATTATTACTTCATCAATAGAATCATGCAACTATTGTTAAAATATGCATATATTTTCAAAATGAGCATAAATGTATGCACCTATTGTTAGAACTTTTGGTTTTGCATGTACTCAGAAAAGTTAAGTATATGCATGCATATATTCTAGATATATGCATACAAATATGTATATATTTTAAATATTTGTATTAAGCTTTTATGTTAAAAATTTGCCTACAAATATGCATCTATTCTTAATATATGCATATCTGTATGCAACTTTATATCAAACATGCAGAAAAATAGAATATAGAATATATGTATATTTGTATGCATATATCTAGTATTTTTGCATATAAATATGCAGATATTATTGTTATTTTGTTGAATTGTATAATTCTGAAATTCCAGCGTGCATCTAGTACGAATAAATGCATTCAAAAATTTAATTTTTATGCATACTTGCTTACAATCATAAATATTTACTGAATAAAATTCAGATTACCGGAAGACAGTATCTATAGTTGAATACGAAAAAAAGCCACCAAATTTATACCTTTTTTCCGCTATTTGCTGTAATTCGATGATGAGTACGTCGAATTTCAAGCAAAACAGGAAGATGTTGATTAAACTGATAATCACCGGCTTTTGAATCTAAAACGCGATTTATTGTTCGAGGATTTTGAAGAATTTGGGATTTGGGTTTCGATCGAGATAAAAGAAGCGATCGATGTGATGAAATGATGCGGAATCGTTGTTGGAGTGATCGAACGATTTGCAGAATTGTGGGACTAGGGTATTCAGCGAGATAAAAGGAACGATTGACTGAGTAAATTATGACCAGTCGTTGTTGGATAGTTTTTTAAGTGTGTAAGGGTAGTTCTGGAATTTTTTGGGCGGAAATTCAAAAAAAAGGATGTATTTTATATTCTTTTTATGAGCGGGTTTTTTTTATATTTTGAAACTTAATAGGGACCTGTAAAAAATGCACCCTAGATTTTCGCATATATTTGATGGACAATGCAAAGTCAGTTGCATTACCTGTGCACCATACGGCTCCAAGAGAAAGAAGGGAGCTGAGCAAGCAAGTAGGGGAGCTACTTGAAAAAGTATTTATCAGGCGAAGCATATCTGAATGGGGTGCAACTAAGGTGGATGGTTTGCTTCGCTTATGTGTAGATTATAGGGAGTTGAGTAAACTCACAAAGAAGAATCCGACTTTTCTTGGGGTATAGACTGAGAGGATGCTTTCCAACGACTGAAGAGAGCTCTAGTAACAGCCCTAGTCTTAACCTTGCCCAATGGTACTAAGGTGTTTACAGTTTACACTGATGCATGTGGTACGGGGATTGGTGCAGTTCTGATGCAAGAAGGAAGGGTAGTATGTTATGGAGGAAGATAGCTAAGAGTTCATGAGAAGAACTATCCAACCCACAATTTAGAGCTAGCTGCCATAGTATTCGCACTTAAGATATGGCGTCATTATTTGCTTGGAGAGAGGTTCAAGTTGTACACCGATCATAAATCTCTCAAGTATTTGTTCTCGCAGAAGCATCTTAATTTAAGGCAACAAAGGTGGATGGAGTTCCTAGCTTCTTATGATTTTGAAATTGGTTATACCCCTGGCAAGGGTAATGTGGCGGCAGATGCACTGAGTAGGCATATGATGGCCTTAAGTTCTCTATTTGTGGAAAGGAAAAGTTTGGAGTTCATATCGGCCTTTGATTATAGACCCTCCACCGAGCTTTTGCCTGGTTTGTTTGCAGCGCTAGAGATACGACCTGCTCTTATGGATCAGATAGAAGCTTCGCAGTGAGATGATCCATAGATTTCAGACATCTTGGATAGGCTCAGTAAAGGGGAGACTTCTAGTCACCTCAATAGATATTCCATTGACGATAAAGAGTGGTTGCGACGAGATGGAAGGCTTTTTGTTCCTCAAACTGGAAGTTTGCTAAAGGCACTCTTAGAAGAATCCCATCATTCTAAGATGACTATCCATTTAGGCGGTGATAAGATGTATAAGTACATGAAGAGGGTTTTCTTTTGTGCTGGGATGAAGAAAGTTGTGGGAGAGTTTGTTTCTCAATGTTTAGTTTGTCAACAAGTCAAAGATGAGCAAAAGAAGCTCAGTGGTTTACTTCATCCTTTGGAGGTTCCACAATGGAAGTAAGAGAGCGTCTTTATGGATTTCATAGATGGTTTGCCTAGATCAAAGAAAGGCAACACCAGTATTTGGGTGGTAGTAGATAGAATTACTAAGAGCGCTCATTTTATTCCAGTTAAGAGTAAGAGAACGACAACATGGTTGGCAGCAATTTATGTTCGTGATATTGTTCGTCTTCATGGAATACCTTCCAGCATCGTAAGAGATCATGACCCTATCTTCACTAGTGAGTTTTGGAGGAGTTTGCAAGAACCATTAGGTACCCAGTTACATTTGAGCATCCACAGACCGATGGACAGATGGAGACGGTGAACAGAGTTCTATAAGATCTTTTGAGACTGTGTATCCTAGACTTCGGAGGGACTTGGGAACAACATATTCCTTTAGTAGAGTTTGGCTATAACAACAGTTATCAAGCTAGCATTGGCATGGCACCCTTCGAAGCGTTGTACAGATGACACTGTAGGTCACTAACTTGTTGGTGGAATCTACAGAAAGGCTACTTCTTGGACCAGATATGGTTAGAGAAACGTCCGAAAAGATTGATCTTATTAGACAATGAATGAAGACCGCTCAAGATAGGCAGAAATTCTACGGAGACAAGAGAAGGATTGACATTGAATTTGAAGTAGGAGATATGGTTTTCTTTAAAGTGTCACCTCTAAGGAATGTGGTTCGCTTTGGATCTGTAGGGCAGTTGGCACCAAGATTCATAGGGCCATTTCCCATAATAGAAAGGATTGGCCAAATGGCCTATAGAGTAAAGCTGTCAGAGAGACTATCCGGTGTTCATGATGTTTTCCACGTTTCTTACTTATGAAAGTGTTTGCATGATACCGCGGAAGTAGTTGAGCCGAGTGTATTGGAAGAAGTAGAGGTGGAACAGAAGGCGACAGTCAGACGGGTTCCTTCCCATTGGATCGGAAGTTATGCAATAAAGAAATCAAGTTGGTGAAGGTTCAGTGGGGAGATAACCTAGAGGATGCAACTTGGGAGACTTGAAGACAAGATTCGTGTTTCGTATCCTTTTTTTTCAAGGGTATGATCTTAACTTCCTTTTCCAAAGCTTTTATTTATGCTTGTTTCTATCATTTAAGTATATCCTATCGATCGAATCTTTGACCTTAAGGTAAGTATCCCATGGATGTAAACATGTGTTTGAGACATGTTATATTTGATGGATGAAAGTGTTTGCTAATGGTTGCTCGTAGATGCATATACGCACACATTATGCACTAGACCGGCTCAATCACTTTCATATTGCATATGGATGTATGTGCATTTTTCTTCTTTTTATGGATGAAAATGGATGTATCATCATATGAATTTTGCATTTGGACGAATGATTGTGCACACATATATAACTTACATGTTATAATAGGACTATTTGCATACATATTGGATTCATGGCACTAACATACATTGCAATAAAAGAGATCAACTGGATTAATAGATCGCTTGATTTTCGCATTAGTGTTGGGACATATACACACACCTTAACATATGTTCATATGAGCATTAGAAGTCTTTAAGGACAATGGATGCCGGTGATTGATGGATGAGTAGATGGGTGATGGATGGTAGGATATGCATTCTTTTTAACTTGAAGATTTCAGGGATGAAATCCTCTGAGTAGGGGATAATGTAACACCCCGTATTTTAACAACATTAAAATAGGATAAATTAAATAATCATTAATTTAATACTTAGAACTAAATGAAACGAACTGGTCAAGACAGACATTTGGTTTGCGTAAAACGGACACCGTATGAAGAAGTTATGAGGGTTTGAAGTTTGTATACATGCAAGATAATTATATATATATAGATCCAAGAATTCAAAATCAGGTCCAGAAAGTTCAAAAAAGTTCAAAATTCCAAAATTCGTGGTGAGCGGGAAAATTTCCACCTAGGGGAGTCGACCCCTTAAGGGGGTGGCGAACCCTAGGTTGACCCCTAGAGGGGGGTGTCGACACCAGGGTCGACCCCCTAAGGGGTGGGTCAACCCCACTAGGGTAACATGGCTAAGTCAGTTCTGGGGCTGGCAGCTATAAATATAGGCTCATTTCTCTTGTTTTCTTCACTGAAAATCAATGGAGGCCTAAGTGCTGCTGGTGACTGGACTGAACCAAAACTCTTTCTTCTTTTGCAATCAAATCTAGAGATTTTTGTGTAGATCTGAGATTCATCAACTATTTTCTTCTCCTTCTATTGTTCTAGATCCAAACATTGTGAGTTTCAGTTGCCTTTAGATTTAAATAATTAGAAGTAAGCATGATATGACTATAAATATGGATCTATGCATGTGACTGAATCATATCAAATCTATTGTAATTTGCGAATCTATGATATTGTAATTTACCTGTTACTGAATCATATCAGATCTATTGTAATTTGCGAATCTATGACATTTTGAATTGATATGACCTGGATCTCAACCCTTATCATGTCAGATCTACTAGTAATTACGGATCTAATTTGTTATTTGGATCATCTTATGATTATCATTGTAACGATGCGCATTTTACCGTACAATAATTAACTTATTTAATTATTTAAATAATGGTTTATAGAATTTGATGGTGTTTAATAAAATAACTTTGAATATTTAATTAAAACAAATAATATAATAATATATTTAATTTCTGAAATAATCAGAAATAGTGGAATTCACAAAATGGTGTGAATTGGATCATCTGTGATATTTAATTCAGTGTAGAATTGAATTAGAATAACGAATATATTATTTGAACGGCAGTTTGAAAATATAATTATAATATAATTATAATCGAGCTCGAAATGGCGCAGCAGTTCGCTATTTGGCGATTTGAACTTCAATTGAATATACCGGGTCCGTTTTAAGTCGGTTTTATGTGAAACAAGAAACGTTCGGAGCTGGTGAAGTATATTTTTCTGGTGGAAGAGAAAAAATCGGTATTTCATTGTGTAGATTTCTGGTGGAAGAGAAAAAGTCGCTATGGATTTCCTTTGAAATTTATAAATATATATTTATATAAAAGGGTTTTATATATAAATCGAATATCCATATAACTGGGAACTTTGAAATATCAAATTATAAATCCCAGTGGAGCTGTATGATATTCTATTGTGAATATATATGATAATATTTATTTTAAAATATTAAATTTAAATGTTTTTAAATATATTTATATATTTAAAAGGGTTATTTATAGCTTTAAAAATAACTAGTTTTGCAAACGACCTCAGAATTCAACAAAACTAATTTTGTTGGATCTGCATATTAAATTATTGCTAGATTTCAATTTACGTGATTTTTGAAGTCAATAGGTGGTCGTATGGGATTTTAATGTGAAAAAAAAATGATAATTTGACTTTAAAAATACCCTGTGTGAGCATACGAAGTCAGAATTTGACGAAACCAGTTTCGTTGGGTTTGTAATGTCGAACTGAAGCTGCATGTCAATTTTCATGATTTTTGGGTATCGTATGTGATCATAGGAATTTTAGAGGACACAGAAAAATAGCATTTGCTTATAATTTAATATAATAATTGAATATTTAATTCTTAAAAATATCCTATATAAACACTTTAACTTTCCTAAACCCTTAATTTCCATTCCTCTGGTCAAAATTTATCACGGCGCCACCATAATAATTTCTAAAACCAAACCATGACATTTAAAAATCTAGAAGAATTAGAAATAAATTCCAATAAATCGCAACACAAACATTTCTGAAATCCTTAGTGAATTTTCTTCAATTTGATATCCGTCTCGTAGGGTGCGATGCCCATTTCTGGTTCACTCATTCTTCTCAGCACGCCTAGGGTTTGTGGAACCGTGGATTTGGGGCCTTGATACTTGAATTCGAGGCCATTTCTGAGCTTAGCAGGAGGATTTGAACCTGCGGTGTGTCTTTGGGTGAAGTTCGAATCAAAGAATGTCAATGTCTACTATAGGGTTTCGCGTTCGACGTGAGGAAGAGGTGAGATCGAGTTGAGCTGGACGGTGATGAAGTGGAAGAGGATGGGATGGAGATGAATTTGGTTAATTAACTGTTTGGTTTTCGGTGGAGTAGGTTGCGTGAATGGCCCTGGTTTTTGTACGTGGTATTTTCTGGAGCACGAAATTTTTAGTCGGGGAAGAAGGAATAAGGGTGTAGCGAGTTAAAAGGGATGTGCGGGCCTGGGTTCAATGCAATAAAGGGATGGGCCGACTGAAAAATGGTTAAGCCCAATAAAATTTATTAAGTTTAAAGTTTATTTAATATAAAAGTGTATTAACTTCATAATGTGATAACTATCTCATACTGTATCAGAATCATGAACGGTCAGATCCGTTAGGATCGTAGGGACGGTGGCTACACCATGGAACTGACTGGGGGTGGATTGGAGATCGTTTGGATTTATGGAGAAATTAAACGTCTAAATTAAATCGATGAATGTATATCGTTATTTAACGACAAATCGTCAAATGCGAGTAATCTCACTAACTCTGCTCAGTTTATATTTTTATAAAATATTTTTAGAATTTCAAAATAATGGTTATTTGCTGTGTGTTGGCTATTTGGTTGAACTGCTAGTCAGTTGATTTAAAATACAGATAACGATATAGATATAAATCGTTAATCAAATATTGATTTTGTTTAGCAGAATATTTCATAGTAAAATGAAATTGATGTTAATTTTATTGTTTAACATCTGTGGATGCAGGGAAATGGGTCGGAGGGACCCAACTGGGTTCCTCAACATCTATTTTATTGTTTTCACATATTGTGTTATATGATGTGATATGAAGTCTGTTGTTGATTTTGTATGTTTAAATGATACCGGTCATTTTTATATGGTACGTTAAATACCATAAGGAATACTAGAATGTTAAAAAGGAAATTTTCAATGTTATATTAAAAAGAAATATTTAGAAAATCAAAGGATTTTATATAGAAAGAAAATATTTTATAGAACAAATAGAATTATCGAAAAGGGGTTTATTTTGTAAATAAATAGATTATAAAAGGAAATACTTGAAAAGTGACTAGAATTGTATAAAAGGAGAATTTTACATTTGAAAGGTTTAGACCTGTGCTTCGCACACGGGTATAACATGATATGGATTTAAAGCAAAGTTTTAAATAGAATCTATTCTGACCGATAGGATGAGAAGATAAATTTTTAAATAATATTTTATAAATTAAATGAAATATTTATCATTGGATAAACATAATATATAAGTCAGGACTTATATAGAGAAGTAAGAATCGATTTCAACATCGATATTTGGAACTGAATATGGACGTAGAGTTAAATCAAAGGAGTTAATCGAATTAAAATTTATTGAATATTAATTATTCAATTAGAGTTGATCGAATATAGTTATTTGAGATAGAGTTAGTCAAACATAGTTATTTAGGATGTATTGCCATTTCGTACGACTGCTAGTGTAATTCGTAGGGCTGTAGATAGCCTACGACGGTCGGATGTTTCCTAAGGGAATCAGGCGTAACCATTGTGATCCCTGCGATCTAGAGTCAAGCGAATGGAGTTAAATTGAATATTAGCCATTCGAAATAAAGTTAAAACAGACATAGTTATTCGAATATAAGTAAATCGAATATTAGTTACTCGATAGGAATTAAATAAGTTGAGTTAATCAAGTAAGTTAATCAAGTTGAGTTAATTGAGTTGAGTTAGTCAGGATGAGTTAATCAAACCGAGTTAATCCAAATGAGTTAATCCAAAGGAGTTATTTTAAATAGTTTATTCGAATAGAATTAAAGGAGTTGTTCGAAATAGTTTATTCGAATAAAATTAAAGGAGTTAACCGAATATAGTTTATTTGAAAGAAGATTAATCGAACATGAATCACTCGTAAAAAGTTAATCGAATGTAAATCATTCAAAGAAAGATTTTCGAATATAGTTATTCGAAGAAAGAGTTATCAAATATAGTTTATTTGAAAAGGAGCTATCGAATAGAGATTATTCAAAAAAGAGAATTATACATTGAATTCGATTATATCAAATTCGGGAAAGTAATATTTACTTTCAGTTTAATCAAGATTTACTTATTTATTAATTGATTAGTGGTTTAGTTATTTTGTTAAATTAAGGAATAAAGTTTACATTTTGAAGTTGGATATCTAAGAAGAAAGGAATTATAGTGCTATAGTTAAAATCAATTTTTAAATTAAAGAAGGGGATTCATAAATATAATCCGAGTTACGTAAGGAAGTTGTTAAGGGTTTAAAAGGTGAACTTTGCCTATTTCGAGGTTAGAAATGTTGTTCAGTTAAGGTCTGAGAGGTAATTATACCACAACTTGATTGACTTCGTTTTTAACTAAGGGATGGGTAAGGTTCGATAGTGAAGATTGATTAAGTGAATTTAGTTAATGAGTGTAATGGTTTAAATTGGCTTAGTGATGTTTTATTTAAACATCTGTTTATATCAAATGAATAAATTTTGGAAACATTTTCCAAATATAATCAGAGATAATTTTTAATCATAGAAAATGAAATGTTGATGAGAAAGAATACTGGAATGATAGTGATACGTGAAACAGAGATGGAAATGTTTTCCAATGATTGATTACGTATATTTCCTGAATTTAGAAAATAAAAAATATTGAGTATATAGAAATGGGAAATGAATAAATTAATGATAAATTAAATTAAAAGAGTTAAGTGTTGATTGATAATTGATCGATAGAATTTCTATCTGGAAATAAGATCGTTGATTGTACTCCTATTTTTCTTTGATAGTTAAATCACCGACTATCAAAGTTTTTGACCATTTTTCCATCGTCAATGCGGAGAGACCGGGATCAGAATCGTTATCTGAAAACCATTATGTATGGACGTTAGCGTTGCAATTAAATATGATGGAAATAATTGAAGACGGAGTTATACAAGGGTTATCCTGTTTACAGAATAATGCCTTCGGTTTGTCCAGTCCTAGGACAACGTGAATGGATGAATGTCTGACAGAGTATATCTAACGGATCGAGTAAGTTGATCTCTTCAAACGTACTTACATTTTGGTGGCGGAGGAATTCGTTTCTCTTAGCTTTATACCCATGGTAATTTTGGGGAAATCAATTTGTGATTTGACGGGTATGACGATGTGGCATTCAAAGTGATTGGTGGTCAGGTATATCAAAGATACGTTATGACCTCAAGCCTCATCAACCGGGAAATGACAAAAATCGGGCAGGCAACATGGCTAAGTGGGTCGCTCCCATTAGGGTGTATATCACCTATCTAGAGAAAATCCATTTCATTCTTTCATCTATTATTGATGCTGTCCCTTTTTGGGAAACGGCGGGTAGCTCCCAATCGTTGGTGGTATACATTCGATACACTCAAGCGAAATGAGTGGTCAGTCGTGTGTGGGCCGGGTTGTAAGACATTCTTGTTGAACCCAGTGTATTTGCTTCTAGAGAAACACTATCGGCAGGTGGTCCCATGCCTTGTCATAGTCGGAAATCCAATCTCCAATAAGCGTATGTGGATCGTGAGATGCAAGCGTTCTGCTAGATTGTTAATTTCTTGTGATTAGACATTATTATAATATCAGAGAAGTATTGATTTCCAAAACTGTTTTGGGTTATCGTAAGGTAAAAACCATCCGTGTTTATATGTGGATCGGTCTTACGATTATCTTTTCTTTTGAAAAGGATTTTGAAAAGTTAAACCAAATGATTTGAGTTTACTCACATCTGTCCCATGACTGACCCATATTTTGTTTTGTTTTGATTTCCCTAAACTCTTGGGTGCCCTAATTTGTACGGGCAATCAAGTAGTTCAGGTCTTTTCAGAAATACCTGGAGGAGCTTGAAGCAGGGGGCTTCAGTATTATATAGCTATTGTTATTTCCGCTGTGTGTAAGTGTTGTACTCTGATAATGTTATTCTATATATATATATATATACTGTTTTATTGCAAAGTTATGTTATATATTATATTTTATTCCTTCCGCTGTGAGATTCATGTTTACCCTGATTTTGTTCTTCTTCTTCTTCTATTCTAATTTTCTATCTTATCTATTCTCACCCTCTAATTTCTTTCTATTAATGATTAGGTATTTCCAATGTCTGAATAGTCAACATGGTAGTTTTGTGTTGATTTTCGGAGTCGAAAATCCCAGTTTGTTATAGTGGTATCAGAGCTTAAGGTTAAGTGATTACCTTGGCTCTGTGGCGTGGCTCAGTAGAGATGGGGTTAGTAATACCCTAGATTGAGTTTGAGTGTATATATACGAGTGAATGTATTTGTAGATTTAAAAAAAAATTGTTGTATATTGTGGAGATTTATTGATTGAGTTGTTTATAAGTTCTGGTCGATCAGTTTGATCCACTGTATCGATAGGAGTTTCTAAACGCTTGAATAAGATGAACCGACACAGTATGTTTTGAGAAAGGGTAAATGAATTTTTTTTCCCAAATTATATTTTGGTATAAACAATATTAATATTTGAAGTATTATAGTATATTGGATGTGTTTGTTGTTATCTCAATCGAATGAAGCTTAAAGTGAGTTGGTTATGTATATATAACCAAATAAAATTCATATACGTGTAATATATGAAATAAGATGAAGCAAATCTGAAATTTAAATCAGAATTGGAATTGAAATTCCCAAATCTGGAGAAGTGTTTGTAAATGGATTTGGAATAAGTATATGAGAATTTTAAAATCCTGGGAGATTTTAAATTGTTTTCAAGCATTAAAAAGGATATTTTGAAATGAATTTCAAAATGGAAGTGCTTAGATATGGTTTTGAAAGTGATATAGTATTGAACTCACTTCGATAACTGGGAAATAACTCTGATGATACTGGCCACATCATCATTGTTCATTTTCGAGTTGTAAGTGACGGATTACTACCAAAGATTTTGTTTTCGAATTATTTTGGGAAAATGAAGTTGTTTTGAATCCCGAAAGGGAATAATTTATTTTAGAAAAACTAAACTGTTTAAAATCCCCAGGAATATAGTATGAATTAAAAACAAATTTAAAGAAAATTGGCAAAAGCAAATTGAAATTGAATTAAAACCAAGAGTGGAAATAAAATAGAAATTTGTGAATGTAAACTGAAATTGAATTATAACCAGTAAGGGGAAATTGAATTGAAATAGAACGATATCGAATAAAGTTGATTTGTGAGTTATGAATTTGTTTAAGTATATTGGACGGGTAAGCAAGAGTTGAAATTGGTAATGGAATTTGAGATTGAGAATGAGATTTTGTTTGAAAATAGGATGATTGGATTTGAGAACAGATGATTGGGGATTGATTGGAATGACTTTGGTATATGCTGAATTGGAAGCAGAATGAAAGGATTTAGTGATATGCCCGACAAAAAGGTACACGTTTATTTTTATGGATTTGGTGATTTATGGGCTGATTTGGCAAGCTGCTTGGCTTTTTGATTTTCTTTTTGAAAGTAAAAGGCCTAGAGAGGCGAGTTGGGGTTTGAACTATTGACCGGTACAAAGGAGGTGCTGGCGAAATTTTCCGGAAATTTAGAGTGTTAGAAAATTTTCAGGATTTTAGGAAATTATCGTTGATAAGAATTAATTAATATTTTAGTTGAATTTATTTGGTTCAGTTGAAAATAAATAAAAAGGGAAACAAATAAATTGGTACTAGTCAATAGGGTTTGTTTTCTACCTTAGCAATTTCGAGGACGAAATTATTTTAAGGGGGGAAGAATGTAACGACCCGTATTTTATAGTATAATAATTAACTTATTTAATTATTTAAATAATGGTTTAGAGAATTGAATGGTCATTTAATAAAATAACTTTGAGTATTCAATTAAAATAAATAATATAATAATATATTTAATTTCTGAAATAATCAGAAATAGTGGAATTCACAAAATGGTGTGAATTGGATCATTTGTGATATTTAATTCAGTTTAGAATTGAATTAGAATAACGAATATTTTATTTGAACGGCAGTTTGAACGTATAATTATAATATAATTATAATCGAGCTCGAAATGGCGCGGCAGCTTGCTATTTGGCGATTTGAACTTCAACTGAATATACAGGGTCCGTTTTAAGTCGGATTTATGTGAAATAAGAAACGTTCGAAGCTGGTGAAGTATATCTTTCTGGTGTAAGAGAAAAAATCAGGATTTCATTGTGTAGATTTTTATTTATGTCCAAATCAAATTTTAGAAAAGTCGCTATGGAATTCCTTTGAAATTTATAAATATATATTTATATTATAAAAGGGTTTTATATATAAATCGAATATCGATATAACTGGGAACTTTGAAATATCGAATTATAAATCCCAGTGGAGCTGTATGATATTCTATTGTGAATATATACGATAATATTTATTTTAAAATTTTAAATTTAAATGTTTTTAAATATATTTATATATTTAAAAGGGTTATTTAGAGCTTTAAAAATAACCAGTTTTGCAGACGACCTCAAAACTCAACGAAACTAATTTTGTTGGATCCGCAATATTAAATTATTGCTAGATTTCAATTTTCGTGATTTTTGAAGTCAGTAGGTGGCCGTATGGGATTTTAATGTGAAAAACAGATGATAATTTGACTTTAAAAATACCCTGTGTGAGCATACGAAGTCGGAATTCGACGAAACCAGTTTCATTGGGTTCGTAACGTCGAACTGTAGCTGCATGTCAATTTTCTTGATTTTTGGGTATCGTATGTGATCACAGAAATTTTAGAGGACACAGAAAAACAACGTTTGCTTATAATTTAATATAATAATCGAATATTTAATTATTAAAAATACTAAACACTTTAACTTTCCTAAACCGTTAATTTCCATTCCTCTGGTCAAAATTTATCACACCGCCACCACAATAATTTCTCAAACCAAACCATGACATTTAAAAATCTAGAAGAATTAGAAATAAATTCCAATAAATCGCAACACAAACATTTCTGAAATCCTTAGTGTATTTTCTTCAATTTGGTATCCGTCTCGTAGGGTGCGATGCCCATTTCTGGTTTGCTTGTTCTTCTTAGCGCGTCTAGGGTTTGTTGAACCATGGATTTGGGGCCTTGATACTTGAATTCGAGGCCGTTTCTGAGCTTAGCAGAGGATTTGAACCCGTGGTGTGTTTTTGGGTGAAGTTCGAATCAAAAAATGTCGATGTCTACTATAGGGTTTTGCGTGCGACGTAAGGAAGAAGTAAGCTCAAGTTGAGCTGGACGGTGATGAAGTGGAGGAGGAAGGGATGGAGATGAATTTGGTTAATTAACTATTTGGTTTTCGGTAGAGTAGATTGCGTGAATGGCCATGGTTTTTGTACGTGGTATTTTCTGGAGCACGAGATTTTAGTCGGGGAAGAAGGAATAAGGGCGTAGCGGGTTAAAAGGGATGTGCGGGCCTGGGTTCAATGCAATAAGGGGATGGGCCGACTGAAAAATGGTTAAGCCCAATAAAATTTATTAGGTTATTTAATATAAAAGTGTATTAACTTCATAATGTGATAACTATCTCATACCGTATCAAAATCACGAACGGTCAGATCCGTTTGGATCGTAGAGACGGTGGCTACACCATGGAGCTGACCAGGGTTGGATTGGAGCTCGTTTGGATTTATGGAGAAATTAAACGCCTGAATCAAATCAATGAATGTATATCGTTATTTAACGATAAACCGTCAAATGTGAGTAATCTCACTAACTCTGCTCAGTTTATATTTTTATAAAATATTTTTAGAATTTCTAAATAATGGTTGTTTGCTGTGTGTTGGCTGTTTGGTTGAACTGCTAGTCAGTTGATTTAAAATATAGATAATGATATAGATATAAATTGTTAATCAAATATTGATTCCGTTTAGCAGAATATTTCATAGTAAAATGAAATTGATGTTAATTTTATTGTTTAACATCTGTGGATGCAGGGAAACAGGTCGGAGGGACCCAACTGGGTTCCTCAATATTTATTTTACTGTTTTCATATATTGTGTTATATGATGTGATATGAAGTATGTTGTTGATTTTGTATGTTTAAATGATACCGATCATTGTTATATGGTACGTTAAATACCATAAGGAATACTGGAATGTTAAAAAGGAAATTTTCAATGTTATATTGAAAAAGAAATATTTATAAAACCAAAGGATTTTATATAAAAAGAAAATATTTTATAGAATAAATAGAATTATCGAAAAGGGGTTTATTTTGTAAATAAATAGATTATAAAAGAAAATATTTGAAAAGTGACTAGAATTGTATAAAAGGAGAATTTTACATTTGAAAGGTTTAGACTCGTGCTTCGCACACGGGTATAGCATGATATGGATTTAAAGCAAAGTTTTAAATAGAATCTATTCTGACCGATAGGTTGAGAAGATAAATTTATAAATAATATTTTATAAATTAAATGAAATATTTATCATTGGATAAACATAATATATATGTTAGGACTTATATAGAGAAGTAAGAATCGATTTCAACATCGATATTTGGAACTGAATATGGACGTAGAGTTGAATCAAAGGAGTTAATCAAATTAGAATTTATTGAATATTATTTATTCAATTAGACTTGATCGAATATAGTTATTTGAGATAGAGTTAGTCAAACATAGTTATTTAGGATGTGTTGCCATTTCGTACGACTGCTAGCGTAATTCACAGGGCTGTAGATAACCTACGGCGGTCGGATGTTTCCCAAGGGAATCAGACGTAACCATTGTGATCGCTGCGATCTAGAGTAAAGCGAATGGAGTTAAATTGAATATTAGCCATTCGAAATAAAGTTAAAACAGACATAGTTATTCGAATATTAGTTACTCGATAGGAATTAAATAAGTTGAGTTAATCAAGTAAGTTAATCAAGTTGTGTTAATCGAGTTGAGTTAGTCAGGATGAGTTAATCAAACCGAGTTAATCCAAATGTGTTATTCGAAATAGTTTATTCGAATAGAATTAAAGGAGTTATTCGAAATAGTTTATTCAAATAAAATTAAAGGAGTTAACCGAATATAGTTTATTCGAAAGAAGATTAATCGAACGTAAATCATTTGTAAAAAGTTAATCGAATGTAAATCATTCGAAGAAAGATTTTTGAATATAGTTATTCGAAGAAAGAGTTATCGAACATAGTTTATTCGAAAAGGAGCTATCGAATAGAGATTATTCGAAAAAGAGAATTATACATTGAATTCGATTATATCGAATTCGGGAAAGTATTATTTACTTTCTGTTTAATCAAGATTTACTTATTTATTAATAGATTAGTGGTTTAGTTATTTAGTTAAATTAAGGAATAAAAGTTACATTTTGAAGTTGGATATCTAAGAAGAAAGGAATTATAATGCTATAGTTAAAATCAATGTTTTAAATCAAAGAAGGGGATTCATAATATAATCCGAGTTACGTAAGGAAGTTGTTAAAGGTTCAAAAGGTGAACTTTGCCTATTTCAGGTTAGAAATGTTGTCCAGTTAAGGTCAGAGAGGTAATTATACCCCAACTTGATTGACTTCGTTTTTAACTAAGGGATGGGTATGATTCGATAGTGAAGATTGATTAAATGAATTTAATTAATGAGTGTAATGGTTTAAATTGGCTTAGTGATGTTTTATTTAAACATCTGTTTAAATCAAATGAATAAATTTTGGAAACATTTTCCAAATATAATCAGAGATATTTTCTAATCATAGAAAATGAAATGCTGATGAGAAAGAATACTGGAATGATAGTGATACGTGAAACAGAGATGGAAATGTTTTCCAATGATTGATGACGTATATTTCCTGAATTTAGAAAATAAGAAATATTGAGTGTATAGAAATGGGAAATGAATAGATTAATGATACATTAAATTAAAAGAGTTAAGTGTTGATTGATAATTGATCGATCAAATTTCTATTTGGAAATAAGATCGTTGGTTGTACACCTATTTTTCTTTGATAGTTAAATCACCGTCTATCGAAGTTTTTGACCATTTTTCCGTTGTCAATACGGAGAGACCGGGATCAGATTCATTATCTGAAAACCACTCTGTATGGACATTAGCTTTGCGATTAATTATGATGGAAATAATTGAAGACGGAGTTATACAAGGGCTATCCTATTTACAGAATAGTGCCTTCGGTTTGTCCAGTCCCAGGACAACGTGAATGGACAAATGTCTGACAGAGTATATCTAACAGATCGCATAAGTTGATCTCTTCAAACGTATTTACGTTTTGGTGGCGGAGGAATTCGTTTCTCTTAGCTTTATACCCTTGGTATTTTTGGGGAAATCAATTTGTGATTTGACGGGTATGACAATGTGGCATTCAAAGTGATTGGTGGTTAGGTATATTAAAGATACGTTATGACCTCAAGCCTAATCAACCGGGAAATGACAAAAATCGGGCAGGCGACATGGCTAAGTGGGTCGCTCCCATTAGGGTGTATATCACCTATCTAGAGGAAATCCATTTCATTCTTTCATCTATTATCGATGTTGTCCCTTTTCGGGAAACGATGGGTAGCTCCCAACCGTTGGTTGTATACATTCAATACACTCAAGCGAAATGAGTGGTCGGTCATGTGTGGGTTGGGTTGCAAGACGTTCTTGTTGAACCCAGTGTATTTTCCTATAGAGGTACACTATCGGCAAGTGGTCCCATGCCTTGTCATAGTCGAAAATCCAATCTCCAATAAGCGCCCGCGGTTTTGTTTGTATACAATATATGTGGATCGTGAGATGCAAGCGTTCTCCTAGATTGTTAATTTCTTGTGATTAGACATTATTATAATATCAGAGAAGTATTGATTTCCAAAACTGTTTTGGGTTATCGTAAGGTAAAAACCATATGTGTTTATGTGTGGATCGGTCTTACGATTATCTTTTCTTTTGAAAAGGATTTTGAAAAGTTAAACCAAATGATTTGAGTTTACTCACCCCAGTCCCATGACTGACCCAGAGTTTATTTTGTTTTGTTTTCCCTAAACTCTTGGGTGCCCAAATTTGTACGGGCAGTCAAGTAGTTCAGATCTTTACAGATATACCTGGAGGAGCTTGAAGCAGGGGGCTTCAGGATTATATAGCTATTGTTATTTCCGCTGTGTGTAAGTGTTGTACTCTGATAATGTTATTATATATATATATTGTTTTATTGCAAGGTTATGTTATATATTTTTTCGTTCCACTGTGATATTCGTGTTTACTCTGATTTTGTTCTTCTTCTTCTTCTTCAATTCTAATTTCTATCTTATCTATTCTCACCCTCTAATTTCTTTCTATTAATGATTAGGTATTTCCGATGTCTGAATAGTCAGTAGTTTTGTGTTGATTTTCGGAGTCGAAAATCCCAGTTCGTTATAATCATGTTGTGGTCAATTTATATCTGGCATTAGTTGGACATCTAAATTCTTATTTAGATCTACTTATGCCTATTATGAGATCCCTACTATGTTAGAACTTGTTTTTTTATCATAAGTTCACCGATCTGTGCTTATATGTCCACCTTATCATTATTCCATCATATGCTTATGTCAGTTCTGTTCGAATAATTATCTCTGTCATATTCCCTTCACCCCTTTCCCTTTTATTTAATATTGCCAGGTTATTTTCAAGCCTAGGCATGCCACTAAATTATGCGATTACGGTAGTTTGGGAACGAGGGGAGAATAATAAAATTGGGTATAACTTATTAAGGTGAAAATTGGCATAATTTGAATAATGTATATGTATATGAATTTGGACATATAATTCACTATGTACATAATTAGGGAAAAAGGGGCATGAAACCTATAACCTATAACGACATAGAAAAAATTGGCAAATAATGAAAATGCCTAGGATTACAGTAACTAGAAACTATAGTTGCACCTAGACACGAGGTTAGATTGCACCTGTGGTGGAATTCTGCCCGGACCTGCCCGACATGTCCAGCGACCACAAGTGGTGAGTCTAATGTGAGAGGTCTAGGTGCACAAATACGAGACGTTCTAAGATATGAGGTTAAGCCCAATTCGTGGAATAAGTCTGCCCGAACCGCTTGACATATCCAGCATCCGCAAATTGTAGGCTTAATGTGGGAGGTCTAACATACCATAACCATAAATGAAAATATTTTAATAAACCTTGAATGATTAACCTAGTTGAATCCATAGAGATTGTACGAATATAAACTTAAGTTGGGGTTAAGTAAATTTGGTTGAACAATGGGTGGGTTAAGTAAATCTGAGGGGGTGGGTAATATTTATGTATAGGCCCACAAACTTAACCCGATAAGGTTATGTAATTAAAGACACCTAGTGGTATACATAATGGATGGAAATATTAGAGTTATGTAATTAAAGACACCTTTTTAGGGTAAGCATAAATTGTAGAAATGATAGAGTTGTGTAATTAAAGACACCTAGTGGTATACATAACCGATGGAAATCCTAGTGGGGATACAAGACAAGGGGGAGAACTCATATCAAATAGTGTGGGACCCATTTTAGTCAGTAACCCTTAATAGGTATCAAACGAGTACTCCGAACTAGGTCGGAGTTGGGGCACGCTTACTAGGCTGAATGTAAGAGATCCAAACGAGGTGGATGGTGTGGGCGGCGCAAACCGACTGGGGACATGTGCGTGCATGGGCCGAGTAGAGGGGGCTAAGATGACCGTGACACCTGTAGGTATGGCTGTGCATATCAACTATAGGACGTGATACATCCTATGGTGGGGCCGGCATAGAGTATCTATGCGGAGCAGGGAGCCGATCGATTAGGGTCGTGGTTAGGATACATCTGGACGTATGCCTAAGTCTACCATCTTATAGTTGTTGGGATAATCTCATTCTGTTTATACTAGTATTAGTGCAGTGCAATCTTAGAGAAGTATACACTCTATCATGTTTACCTTGTCATACCTACCTTATATGTTGTTATCTCTCTCTTATCTACTTTATATGCCTGACATGCTACTTTTACTTATTTACTTGATAAAAGTAACTTGACTCGCCATAATTTATGTCTGAACTTTATTGTTTCCTCTTCTTTCTTTTGTTCCCCCCTCCCCCAGGTTCTCAGGGTGAGAATACTTAGGCTTGACAGTGATTTTGCTTTCATTTTGCTGGAGCTGCTTAGATGTATGGCTCAACCTCCTATCCTTGCTAGCATGGCTATGTTTTATTTTAGGGAATATTTCTTCTTTTATGTACTCTGATGTTTTAAAGTATAAGACAGTAGTTTCAATGATGTAACGGTTTTTTTGTACTTCAGACATATGGTGTTTTCAGACCACGTTGCTTTATGTTAAATAAAGTTTTTAATTCTGCTGTCATTTTTATGTCCATCTTGTAATATTTCTGTATCTATTTACCTATAACGCTTCACGAAACTTAATGCATTTCCTATGCGGGGAACATATCCTCCGCCTCCATCCATGTTTAATACCCATCGGATTCGGGTAGGGGAATTCTCATCGGTTATGGAAAATCCATTAGGTATCCATTAAGGCAAGATGAAGAAAAAAGATAATAAATAAAAATAAAAGGTAAAACAACAAATTTAAATTTAAATTAAACAAATATTAATTATACTTCACAATATTCAGCAAAGCAATATTCACCACATCAATAATATTAGTTATATTTTTTAACCGAATGTAATAAAGGAAGATGAACGGTCAATATAATAAATATTTAATACACCAATTAATATTTTTTTCTTACTATGTATATACACATTATAAATAAAAAAAGAAACTATATATATTGTATATGCCTTGCAAAAAAAAAAACTATATGTACTGGGTCGGATATGGGGCGATTGGTATCACCTCCATACTCACCCCATATTCGTTTTGGGTGCTAAAATTATTCTCCGTCACCGTCTCATTACCCGCTAAGTCGGGGAATCCCCGTCCGATTAGAGGTGGGTCTCCGTGAGTTCCCATCCCCATGGAGAAAATTTTCATCTCTAACGGTGTTGCATATAAAGGAAATACCCATTATTTCCGACGGGTTACGATGGCTAACAATAGATTATTAGCCAAAATTTTCCAACGTTGGAAAAATGACACATGTCAAAGATTATTCGTTGTAAACAGTCACTATGCGACATCAAAAACCATAAAAAGAAGCACGCTGACTCTATTGGAATCCACTGCTAAGGGAGAAATGTATTTCAACGACAATAGTGACGGTTTCCAATAGTCGTTGACGGTTTTCAACGGCCATCGATGGTATATCATAATCAGAATTTGACTATGTACTTTTAGTGTTTTTTGCCGACTGACCATTTCACCAAGGGGAGACGCTATTTTATTGTCTTATATCTCATACTACTGACATTAATCAGAGGTAGAAGATTATGAGGATATTTCATACTGATCACTCAATCTTGGATATGGTAGATGTGCTACCTGACCACGAGCTGCTTGGATATCTTGTTTATTTATGGAGGAAGCTCTACGGTAGTCAGTAGTTGTATGTTTGTAATTTGTTTGGTTTGGTGTAGATTGTTTTTTTAGTTTGCTCGGTTTGGTTTTCTAGTTCCTTTGGTTCGCTAGTATTTAAACTAAAAAAATGTAATTTTTGTAATTGAATGAAATTTTAAGTTTATTATGTTGTCTTCATTTTACAATTATAAAGCGCATAATGCACAACAAATCAAATAATTAATTAATTATAAAATTGTTGAAACAAAAATCAAAAGTAAAATGCAGGCTAAAATGCAGCACTTAAATGCCCTATTTCTACCGCAAGCACATATTATATTTAACTTACAACTCCGTTTAAATGTCTCGCTTGAATACTCCGCTAAAATGGTATGTTGAAGTTACATGCAAACACACCTTAAGTTACATAATCTATTAAAAATAATTGTTTTTATTATTATTTTTAATAGATGTCAAATAATAATATGATATAGGATATTTTAGTTTTAAAAAGATGTAAAGAGACAATAAAAGAAATGATCATGAAGACATATTCTAGATATTCCATGTTTTTTGACTTTATACAATTTCGTTTAGTCATCTTACCGTTGATAAATCTCTTTAAAGATTAATTTGTTGATAATTCGATCAAAAAGACAAACTTGATAATAATCTCATTTCTAGAAGGGTTAAATCCGTTTGACCCTTTGCCACCCAATTTGCAATACGCTACTTTTAGCTACCTTTACATAAAGAAATTAAGTAACACGCTATTTGTCCATCCATTATACAAAGAAAACAATTGCAACTACATATTTGATCTAAAACTATTACACCTGTTCATATCCCCATTAAAGAAGCCGACTTAAAGTAGTGACAAGTGAACAAGTATACATTTTCCTTAAGAAGTCTTACATTTCCCTATCCTTATGATATCAATGAGCTGAATCATCCTCACACTAGCAAGATCCAAATAAGAAACGAACAAATGTAGCTCTACCACTTCACATTTTACTATTTATAGCCTACTGTATATTGGAATCAAATTCCCTATACCTAAAATCTCCTATTTCTCTGTATTCAACCAATCGAAACATTCGATTTTCACCTTCTTGCAATTAAGCGAAAAAAGAAAGAAGACTAATTGAAAAGGATAGAAATCAAAACATCCTGATTGGTTGGATACAAGGGATAGGATAGAGGATTTTTGGTGCACACCTTTCCGCCTTCACAAGCAATGATATTTAAATAGTTTGCAGCTGAATTGAAACTCTTAGCTGCTTTCCATAGTTTTTACTAGACTTATCTTTCAATTATTTATAACCTACTACCATGTTGTAGACAACTTATAATTGCATCTTCATATTTGTATACCATACACATTAGGTCAAAGCAAAGTTCATGAAAGAGGGTATGCATCCTCTAATATTAAACACATCTCCGTAATCTTTTGGTGTGCCAATCACAAGTTTCAATCTAGTTATGAGAAGATAAGAAGGCAGTCGTAAAATTAGTAGAAGATGGTACTCCACATAGTAGATTCAATTTACTATTACACATTTGCAGGATTGAAGGAAAGAAAATTGATTTATTCTTCATCTATTCCTTAAATTGGACGCAATAGTCTTTGATAGATGGAAATTTTTCTTCTTCCATTTTCCATTCCTTGCAATTATAAAACTGTAAAATGGTCGGTTTCCCCTTTTTGGTACAGTGCTAGTGTATGATAAGATATGTATAGAGCCTGATGATTTTGTAAAGCGTTTTGTTATAATGTATTAATATATAAAGTATTTATGTTCTACAGAATTTGCTATGATCTGAACTTTTTTGTTATGCATTGTAGTCATTCGTTTAAGGGTGATACTGTTGTTGGAATGCTGCATGTGTAGCACCTGCTCACAGCAACCCCCAACCACCCATGTGTTCAACATGGGTTGCCACCTACTGTGCCACTAACCAACCCACCAACTATCCTTCTCACCTGTAAATACACCCTTATTCTTCATAGTTCACATCCCATCTCAAATCCAATAAGAAGAAAAGAAAACAAGCTTAAAAGTGAGATCGAGTGTTGGGTGAAAAGTGTTTTATGTAATCACTTGTAATATTCTTTGAAATAAAATATTTGTAGCAGCCCGAAGACGTAGGCATAATTAGCCGAACTCTGTTATCAAATTTGTGTGTCTTACCATTTCTGTGTTTGATTTCTTTTCTCCACAAATCTAATTATAAGAAAATTTGCATAACTTCCCAATAGCTGGTATCAGAGCCATAATTTGTTAAAAAGGAAATAAAAATCAAGTGGGAGCAATGGAGGCAGATGAAGGGAGGGTGAAAATTGAGAAGTTTGATGGAGCAGACTTTGGCTTTTGGAAAATGCAAATTGAAGATTACCTATATCAGAAAAAGCTTTATAAACCTCTCTTAGAAAAGAAGCCAAAGAATATGAAGGATGAAGATTGGGCTCTTCTTGATAGACATGCCCTTGGAGTTATTTGATTAACGTTATCTCACAATGTTGCTTTCAACATGGCAAAGGAAAATACCACGGTAGGTCTTATGGCGGCTCTCTCTAGTATGTATGAGAAGCCATCGGCCTCTAACAAAGTTCATTTGATGATGCAATTGTTCAATTTGCGAATGACAGAAGGTGCATTTGTAGCTCAACATCTCAATGAACTGAATACAGTTACTTCTCAGCTCAATTCAGTTGAAATTGAGTTCGACGAAGAAGTACGAGCACTGATATTTTTGTCTTCCTTACCAGAAAATTGGAATGCTACTGTCACGACATGGAGTAGGTCATCGTGAAGCAATAAATTACAATTTGATGATATCCATGATATGTTCTTAGTGAAGAGATCCAGCGAAAAGATTCTAGTGATTCGTCAAAATTTTCAATTTTGCATACACAATCAAGAGGAAAAAATTCAACACGAGGAAACGGACATAGCAAATCAAACTATCGAGGTAGGCCGAAGGACTGGAGATCTAAATCCAGAAATCCCAACAATTCCATAGCTCAAAGACCGTTGAGTGTTGGAACTGTGGAAAGACCAGGCACTACAAAATCAATGGAGAAGTGCACCAAAGGACCAGGAGGCGAAGGCAGAGGCAAATGTTACTTCTACCTTAGGAGGAGATGAAGCGTCGATATGCTCTTTAGAGAGCAAGGAAGAGTCTTGGATGCTAGATTATGGAGAATTGTTTCATGCCACTTCGCAGAAAGAATTCTTCGAAAGGTATGTCTCTGGAAATCTTGGAAAGGTATATCTTGGTGACAATCAACCTTGTGATATTGTTGGTAAAGGTGTTGTGAAGATCAAACTAAATGTGTCGGTTTGGGGGCTAAAAGATGTCAGGCACATACCTAATTTGAGGAAAAATTTGATCTCTTGGAAAATTTCAAAGGGTGCAATGACAATTGCTCAAGGCAAGAAGAGTGGTACTCTTTACATGACATCAGGAGTGCGATGTTCAATCACTGTTGCTGCTAGCAACGAAATTTTAGCATATGGAACAAGAGGCTAGGCCATATGAGTGAAAAGGGAATGAAGATTATGCACTCTAAGGGGAAATTTCCAGGTCTATAGTCAGTGGAAATAGGCATGTGTGAAAATTGCATATTTGGAAAGCAGAAGAGAGTCAGCTTTTAAATAAATGGTAAAACCCCAAAGAAGGAAAAGCTGGAGCTTGTTCATTCCGATGTTTGGGGGCCAACGACCATCTCATCCATTGGTGGAAAGCATTACTTCATTACTTTCATCGATGATCACTGATGAAAGATTACTTTTTAAAGCATAAATCTGAAATGTTTGAGGCTTTCGGGATATGGAAAGCTATGGTTGAAAATGAGACAATTCTAAAGATCAAAAATCATAGAACTAACAATGGAGGTGAATATGAAGATATCGGATTCAAGCAGTTCTGTTATGAGCACGGGATCAAAATGCATAGAACTGTGCCGGATACGCCTTAACACAGTGGTGTAGCTGAGCATATGAATTGAACGTTGATAGAAAGAGCCAGAAGTATTCGTATACAATTAAGTTTACCAAAGCAATTCCGGGCAGAAGCATTCAACACAGCATCTTATTTGATCAATAGAGGTTATTCAGTTCCATTAGAGTACAAAATACCAGAGGAGTTATGGAGTGGAAAAGAGGTAAAACTATCACATTTAAAAGTTTTAGGTTGTATAGCATATGTGCATATTAGTGATCAAGGCAGGAATAAACTTAATCCCAAATTCGAGAAATGCATTCATATCGCTCATGGCGAAAACGAGTTTTGCTACCGCATTTGGGATGATGAAAACAAGAAGGTGATCCGTTGTCGAGATGTGATATTTAATGAAAGGGTAATGTACAAAGATAGACACAAAGCAGAAGTCAAAGACTCAAAGCAGAGTGAGCCAGTATTTGTAGATTCAAACAATATTCTAAATAGTCTCATAACAGAACCGGCTATAGCAAATCCTCAACCTGATGAAATCGTTGATTTGAGCAGTGTGGACCAGTCTGACACACCACAACATCCTACTCTAGCTCCTGTATCGAGAAGGTCTACTCGACCTCATGTACCTAACAAAATACATGAATTATTTGTTGCTGCTTGATGCAGAGGAACCTGAAAACAATGATGAAGCTTCTCAAACTGAAGATGCTAGCAAGTGTGAGCTTGCCATGGAAGATGATATGAAGCCTCTTTTCTCCGACCAAACATGGGAACAGGCTGAGTTACCCATAGGAAAGAAGTCACTTCATAATAAGTGGGTGTATCTGGTGAAAGAGGAGCATGATGGTTCCAAGAGGTACAAAGCTCGACAAGTTGTCAAAGGATTCTGAAACGACCCGAACTTCGCCGGTGAGGAAAGCGCGGATAGAGTCGGGAACAACACACAGAAGAACGTAGACCAGAGAACATTTCATTGTTTATTACAACAATTCCATCAGAATACAAGAATATACAGAGTATAAATGAATATTACACAGAAATATCAGAGATTTAAATTACATTTAAATACATAGCAGCGGAAAATAATACAAACACAACTGAAGGAGATATACGGATACAAAGCTTTCCGAATATCGTTCCAGCTGTAAACCAGGATCCTGTGAATATAAATATGCAAAACCAAAACTACTAGCTGCCCGTGTCAAAATAAGGGCACCCAGAGTTTAGGTTAAAACAATAAACTCCAGGTCAGTCATGGGACTGGTGTGAGTACTAAAACAGTTATTAATCTTTATTTTTAAAGTTAGGTAAATCAAGGGACCACGCCGTATAACACGGAACCGGTTTCCTCCCAAGAATATCAGTGCATAAAACAAACAGCACAGTGCTAAATAAAGAAAAGGGAAGCCATTATAAGACCCAGGTCCTATCACACAATGCAACGCAAGCCGGGGGATAGGGTTTTTACCTTATAATAGCCAAGAATGCTTGATACATTTAAAACAAATCTTTTGATACTATAATAAGTGTATAGTGCATGAAACAACTTCAAATCATAAGTATCAATCATAGACGGCATAAGCGCCCCATCCCACTATGTCGCCATACTAGGCTCTACAAATAAAACTGAAGAATCACGTATTTGGAAATTGGATTTCCATCTATGAACCGAGGCAAAAGATAGTCCTCAACCGATTCGAGACGCTCTAGCCCGTGTCTCAGGAACAGAACGCATTGTCCCTTGGAGCGACAGGGCCAGTCCACCGATGTGGATTAGACGAAATCCTGAACACTGCGTTTCCCCGCCCTTTGGGGCGTAGGTGAGCCAACTAAATGACCCCATCAGTTCGAGAATGACCGATATATCTGAGGCGCATCGCAACAGCAACAACCACATAAGTCAAACTCGTCAGGGCGTGTAAAACCACTGACGCCACTTTTAGCTAGAAGAAAACACATGTCCTCCCTGAGGTCCGTCTCCCGTTTTTGGTTCACCCCGGGGTGTGAGGCTCGCGAATCAACGCTACACAAAGCTACGCTACAAAGGTCGTGCTTTGATCATCAACCACAAGACTCTGCTTTTCAACAGAAGCCTTGATCATTTGCATCTTAGCATGCCACACATGCAAACCACTCTATGCAATCGATATCGATTACATAGAATGAAATCCAATGTCAAACACACAGTCCATTTACAAGTCCGTTCTGGGTCTGAATGAAACCGGAGGCACCTAGTACCCCGCATATCCATCGATCTCCAAGTACGTCTGGACGATCACCAACTGTTTCCATCTTCTTGGGTGTACATCCCAATCAAGATCATCAGTAGTCACCCAAACGACGTGAAGACCTCCGGTCTTCGACCACCGTCTTCATCTTTGACTTATCGTCGTATCAGTTATTCAGAATGGGATAAACCCGGTCTTTCCGAATAACTCGCGTATATTATAAACATGTGTTACACAAACACAACATACGCCTCATTCCAATTTATTAGTCACTAACCGTAAATTAACCAAAGAATAATTCCCCAAATATTAACCCCGAAGGCCGAAACCAACATCAGATCAATATCCAGAAAACCATTCTGCTTAGCTAACCGACAGTTAGTTTCTAAATTTCACATTCATAGGGAATGGTTCCCATTAATTTTATCAAAGATAAATCCTTTAAATTTATTCTTTAATCTAATTTTGAATATCAATTCAAACTAGTCGGGATTAGCGAACCTTACCGAAGTAATCGTTTGTTTTAATTTCCCAATCCCAACCTATTCATCCCATGAAGTAAAACTGGTAATACTTCATATCTAACACCACGGTGTTATCGGCAAATTCAATTACCATTTCACGTTCAAATCTAATTAAAGATTTAACTATCGCCTGGAGTAAAACTGGTGATACTTCATTCTCGATCTTTTCAGTCTAATTAAAGATTCATTAAAACTCCACTTAGTTTTAATCTTTGACTGGGTTAAAGAATCAGTGTCATTTAAAACACGGTTCACGATAAACCCAAAATCACATCACATTTCAATCAGTCCCTAACCGTAAATTAGCAAGTGAGCAATTCCCAAAATATTAACCCCGAAGGCCGAAACCAACATCAGATCAATACCCCAGAAACCATTCAACTTAACTAATCTCCAGTTAGTTTATGATTTTCTTAACTCCTTTGGGTCTAAGAACAGTATTGTTGAAGATACCGTTCACGACAACCCAAAATCCCATTCCATTAATTATCGGGTTAAAGAACAAGTGTTATTTAAAACACTGTTCACGATAAACCCAAAAATCAATACCAATTCAATTCCAATTAAATATTATTTAATTGGTACACTGCATTAAATCTAAACAAAAAGATTTAATCTTTTCTCAACTGGGTTCAAGAACAGTGTTAATGAAGACACCATTCACGACTAACCCAAATCACATTTGATATTAAATACAAGGCTCTGAATAGAAAATATACTGGCTTATATTCAATATCAAATTCTACGACCAACAAATATCGTATTGGAAATAACGATATATATATATATCTTTCAAATTCCCGTAACAATATATGTATCATCACGAAATCCAACATCGAAATATTCCGAAGACAATTTCGATTCAAATCCATTCCAATATAATTATTGGAAAATCTGGTTATTTTAAAAACCATTTCAAATCCAATTTATTTATTTAAAAATAAATAGAATTATAATTCAAGTTCAAAACTAGTTCATTTCGATAAAAATCTATTTTTATCTTTTCAAATATGGAGTTTTTCATCCCAATTCTTCTCAAATCATTTCTTATGATTTTTCACAAATTATTACTATTTTTAATAATTTTATCAAGGCCCGTACAGTCGATTTCCACTAATGGCCATCGAACTGCACTTACAGCAACCTTTTCCAAATTTGATTTGGACATAATTCCAAATCCAACCGTTAGATTTCTAATTTCTAATATTCGTTAGAAATCTCTTTTTGATACGAACCCAACGGTTCCGGTTTTAGGAGAATCCGACGGTCGGATCTCCCGCAATATCCATTCGAAGTCAATGGTCGAAATTCGCGAACTGCCGCGGCGTGGTGCGTTCTGTTCAGGCCATTATATTATATATATATAATATGTACTTCATCGATTTACTTTCGAAATGAATTTTGTAAATTGTTTTAAATTCGTTTTCAAAACGATTTCAACTTCTTTTTCAAATTCAAATCAAAATTGAATTTTTCCTTATAAATGCGATTTAAATTCATTTCAAATTGATTTCAAATCAAATTGATTTCTAATTCAATTTCAGTTCATTTTCAATTCAATTTCAATTCGAATTCATTTATATTCCATTTCAATTCGAATTCATTTATATTCAATTTCAATTCGAATTCATTTATATTCAATTTCAATTCGAATTCATTTATATTCAATTTCAATTCGAATTCACTTCTATTCAATTTCAATTCGAATTCATTTCTATTCAATTTCAATTCGAATTTCATTTCAAAATATTCGATTTTGAAAGCACTTTTCAATATTCATTATAAAAACGAATATAATCGATATAAATATCGTTCACGTCAAAATGACGTCAATCTAATCAACACGGCTTCATATGTTTCTATTTTCAAATATTCTATTTCAAATATTTCTATTTCAAATATTTCTATTTCAAAACTGGAATGAGGCCCAATCAATTACCATATAATGTTAAATATATGGATTTTCTACAACACATGTATAAAATAACAACGATGAATAATCAACCATCATCCAAAGTGCATTCTATGTTGTATAAGCATCAAATATAAATATTCAACGCTTATAACAGTCTGTCAATCAATCGATCGACATTCAGCTAATTATTGGGACTAGTGTACGTCATATATCGTCCCAATACCCGTGTGGGGTTTCAAACAATCAAACACAGATTTTATTTGTGCAGTTGGGCGATGTGTAAAATTTGTCGTCCCAATCAATATCAGTCAAATATGTGTATATAAACAAATCGTCCGATCTGTTTATTTTTATTTCATTTTACATACACGTTAAAAATTCTATTTTCAACTATAAAATATTTTAACTATATAAATATTTTATTTTATTTCACATCACATTTCATTCAATCAACTACACATCAAAATCAAACAAACAAGCATACAAGCCGTCCATGGTCTGTGGACGACAGGTGTCGGGTGCTACTAAACACCGTCTGCATCCTAGTATATATTTTAACTAGAAAATTAAATTAAAGGTGAGAAGTTCTCACCCAGGCTATACCAAATACCGCGACTCTTCATATGTAGTAAATCATCGCCATCCTCGCCCTTCATCACTTTCGTTGCCCGTATTCACTACATATATAAAAATCACATTTTTATATAAAAATCATATTTTTATCTTCACTTCGTTATAAAAATTATATTTTCATATTGCTCTTCGCCTAATAAAGATTACATTTTTATTACTCTACATGAATAAAAATCATATTTTTTATATGCCACTAGTATAAAAATTATATTTTCAACCTTTCTATACTATAAAAATCACATTTTTATTCTTTCTATAATATAAAAATCATATTTTTATACTTCCTATAATATAAAAAATTCTATTTTTATACTTCCTATAATATAAAAAAAATTCTATTTTTATACTTCCTATAATATAAAAATTATATTTTTATTACGCTAACTTCATAATAAAGATTATATTTTCACTATGCTAAAAATCAAATCCTTATTTCATTAAAAATCCAACCCTTTTTTTTACTTGATTAACTATATAAAATCCTAGCTTTTCGAATATAAAAATCTCGCCTTTTACCATGTTATACCTATGTAAAAATTTGATTTTTATTCTCATGTAATTTATATAAAAGTCTTATCTTTTACTATATATAAAAATACCAATTTTACAAACCAAAAACCCTACATTTTTTTTATTAAGCTAATCCTATAGAGATTTAAATAAATTAAATTAAAATGAAAATGAAAATAAAATTTACTTTCAGCCAAGGGGGGGCTACTAGGGCAGCGAAGGAGGTCGAAGGCATCTCAGGCGGGCGGTGGGCGATTGGGTTTGATTTGGCTGAAGGGGGAGGGGTCGCGTCCTGTGGAGGTCGGACGGGGGGTCTCAGGGAGTTGCGAGATTGTCGAGGGGGGGAGGGGGGCTGGCTCGAATGGCGGTGGCTTCCGGGATGCGGCGGTGGCGTTTTCGAGGGGTTGGGGGGCGATGTCGCGTTTCAGAAGGAAAGGAGAGGAGAGAGAAGGAGAGAGTGGAGGGGATGGTCGGGGAGAGGGGCGCGATGGCCACGCCGACGGTGGCAGCGGCAGCGAAGGGTTCTCCCCCCCGTTGTTCTCCCTCTTTTTTTTCTTCTGTAATTCGATTTTAGAAAAAAGGTGGGGGGGGGGGCTGGAGGGTATAGGAGAGAGATGGATTTTTTTTTTTATTTAATTTCAAAAAGTTGACTTTTTCATTCGACCTCTAAACGAGGCCCACCGCCTGTCGTCCATAGCTAATTACCCCCATTCCGAACACAATGAGATATGTATCGTAGGCTGATTCGACCGTTTCGATCGGTTTTCGTCAAAATCAACATATAACTCTATATATTGAATTTAAACGCGTATTTCAATTTACAGGGGTCACGTACTGACTCGAAAAATTCCAAAAAAATTATTTCTAGCTTCGTATTGACGATACGGTCCTAACAAAACTAATTTCGTCCAATTCTGAGACCGTTTGAAAAATGGCCATTTTTCAGTCGATTAAAATCAACTAAAACTGGTCAAACGCGTTTTCCTTTGCCACGCTCACATATTGAATCATAAAATTACGAAATTTGAAATCTAGCAATAACTTGACATCACGGATCCAACAAAAGTGGTTTCGTCGAAATCCGAGGTCGTTTGCAAAATGGCTATTTTTAAGGGCCAGAATTCCATATCGACTATTCTGAATTTTCATTTGGCCATAACTTTTGATTCCCGCTATGAAATTTTGATTTTTTGGATTCGTTGGAAAGATATTCTCAAATAGACTCTATTATTTTTGGTTTCGCTAAATTCCGGTTTATTTTGCACCCAGTACATTCAATTGAAGTTTGAAATCGAATTATCGAACTACCGCGCCATTTTCAATTCCTTTTATAATTTAAAATAAATATTTATATTCTAACGACGAACTATATAAATATATTCATTCGAATTCTATTCAAAATAATTTTCTTGTCGTTATTATTTAAAATAATCCATTTTAAATAATCAAAATTCATTAAAATTGCCAATTTAAAAAATTTAAACTGGCCCAGATTTTCGGGATGTTACAATCTCCCCCACTTAAAACTTTTCGTCCCCGAAAAGGAACAAAGCCGAAAGTGGTTTGATTAACCAACTCTACTTTCATTATTTTGACTACGACTTAAGTTCTTCAACTTTTCAGTTTCTAAGAACTTTCCAAATTTTTCAAAAATTTGGCTAACACCTTAATTTTCGAAAAATTTCGTCATAACCTCCCCTGCACCGGGAGCACCGGGAAAATCCCGAAATTTCCATACAGGCCCTCTGATCCCAAAAAGAAAAAGAAAAATCCAAGCGGCTAGCCAATCGGCTCATAAAATCATCATCACCCAAACAAAACAGTAAATTATGGTAAACATGTACTTATTTGTCGGGCAAACAATTTTATTCTTCTGCTCTAGCCTCTTTGCTATGACCTGTTCATTGTAAGTACATGTATATGCAAGCAAATGCGACCAAATTTCAATACAATTCACTTTTTGGTCAATTTGGCTAAAGGTTCAACATTTAATTAATGAAACAACACAATCAACAATCAATTAGTGAATTATCATTTCAAATTCGTAACTTTGATATATAGTCAAAAAAAAATCACATTTTTAGTGCCAAATCACAACAATAGGCCCTATCTAATTTTGGTTCTCACACCAGTCAATAGGAAATATATAGAAATTCCACCTTCGAAACTCGAACATAAATACTGATAACGCTGCAGCATTATCAGAATCATCCCCGGCCGACTAGAGTGTGATTCTATATCTACCCAATATATTAAAACTTCAAATACACGTGAATCAGACGTATATACAAAATCTTTATATACTAGATAGTCCAAATCAATATAAAATAAATAATCAAATACGAATAATTGATTTAAATTTCAAAACAAAATTTGTTTTCACTTTCAAAAATATACACTTCACACTCGTTCTAGGATACAACTGATCCCATCTCTAACGAGTCATTCCCATTGGATATTACTAATCCAATATCTGATGAGTTCTTTCGTATGGTTCTAATGTGTCTTGTTCTCTGAGCTTTGTAAACCAAAGCTCAGATACCACGATGAAACGACCCGAACTTCCCCGGTGAGGAAAGCGCGGATAGAGTCGGGAACAACACACAGAAGAACGTAGACCGGAGAACATTTCATTGTTTATTACAACAATTCCATCAGAATACAAGAATATACAGAGTATAAATGAATATTACACAGAAATATCAGAGATTTAAATTACATTTAAATACATAGCAGCGGAAAATAATACAAACACAATTGAAGGAGATATACGGATACAAAGCTTTCCGGATATCGTTCCAGCTGTAAACCAGGATCCTGTGAATATAAATCTGCAAAACCAAAACTACTAGCTGCCCGTGTCAAAATAAGGGCACCCAGAGTTTAGGTTAAAACAATAAACTCCAGGTCAGTCATGGGACTGGTGTGAGAACTAAAACAGTTATTAATCTTTATTTTTAAAGTTAGGTAAATCAAGGGACCACGCCGTATAACACGGAACGGGTTTCCTCCCAAGAATACCAGTGCATAAAACAAACAGCGCAATGCTAAATAAAGAAAAATGAAGCCATTATAAGACCCAGGTCCTATCACACAATGCAACGCAAGCCGGGGGATAGGTTTTTACCTTATAATAGACAAGAATGCTTGATACGTTTAAAACAAATCTTTTGATACTATAATAAGTGTATAGTGCATAAAACAACTTCAAAACATAAGTATTAATCATAGACGGCATAAGCGCCCTATCCCACTATGTCGCCATACTAGGCTCTACAAATAAAACCGCAGAATCACGTATTTGGAAATTGGATTTCCATCGATGAACCGAGGCAAAAGATAGTCCTCAACCGATTCGAGACGCTCTAGCCCGTGTCTCAGGAACAGAACGTATCGTCCCCTGGAGCGACAGGGCCGGTCCACCGATGTGGATTAGACGAAATCCTGAACACTGCGTTTCCCCGCCCTTTGGGGCGTAGGTGAGCCAACTAAATGACCCCATCGGTTCGAGAACGACCGATATATCCGAGGCGCCTCGCAACAGCAACAACCACATAAGTCAAACTCGTCATGGCGTGTAAAACCACTGACGCCACTTTTAGCTAGAAGAAAATGCATGTCCTCCCTGAGGTCCGTCTCCCGTTTTTGGTTCACCCCGGGGTGTGATGCTCGCGAATCAACGCTACACAAAGCTACGCCACAAAGGCCGTGCTTTGATCATCAACAACAAGACTCTGCTTTTCAACAGAAGCCTTGATCATTTGCATCTTAGCAAGCCACACAGGCAACCCACTCTATGCAACCGATATCGATTACATAGAATGAAATCCAATGTCAGACACACAGTCCATTTACAAGTCCGTTCTGGGTCTGAACGAAACCGGAGGCACCTAGTACCCCGCATATCCATCGATCTCCAAGTACGTCTGGACGATCACCAACTGTTTTCATCTTCTTGGGTGTACATCCCAATCAATATCATCAGTAGTCACCCAAATGACGTGAAGACCTCCGGTCTTCGACCACCGTCTTCATCTTCGACTTATCGTCGTATCAGTTATTCAGAATGGGATAAACCCGGTCTTTCCGAATAACTCGCGTATATTATAAACATGTGTTACACAAACACAACATACGCCTCATTCCAATTTATCAGTCACTAACCGTAAATTAACCAGAGAATAATTCCCCGAATATTAACCCGGAAGGCCGAAACCAACATTAGATCAATATCCAGAGAACCATTCTGCTTAGCTAACTGATAGTTAGTTTCTAAATTTCACATTCATAGGGAAAGGTTCCCATTAATTTTATCAAAGATAAATCCTTTAAATTTATTCTTTAATCTAATTTTGAATATCAATTCAAACTAGTCGGGATTAGCGAACCTTACCGAAGTAATCGTTTGTTTTAATTTCCCAATCCCAACCTATTCATCCCATGAATTAAAACTGGTAATACTTCATATCTAACACCACGGTGTTATCGGCAAATTCAATTACCATTTCACGTTCAAATCTAATTAAAGATTTAACTATCGCCTGGAGTAAAACTGGTGATACTCCATTCTCGATCTTTTCAATCTAATTAAAGATTCATTAAAACTCCACTTAGTTTTAATCTTTGACTGGGTTAAAGAATCAGTGTCATTTAAAACACGGTTCACGATAAACCCAAAATCACATCACATTTCAATCAGTCCCTAACCGTAAATTAGCAAGTGAGCAATTCCCAAAATATTAACCCCGAAGGCCGAAACCAACATCAGATCAATACCCCAGAAACCATTCAACTTAACTAATCTCCAGTTAGTTTCTGATTTTCTTAACTCCTTTGGGTCTAAGAACAGTATTGTTGAAGATACCGTTCACGACAACCCAAAATCCCATTCCATTAATTATCGGGTTAAAGAACAAGTGTTATTTAAAACACTGTTCACGATAAACCGAAAAATCAATACCAATTCAATTCCAATTAAATATTATTTAATTGGTACACTGCATTAAATCTAAACAAAAAGATTTAATCTTTTCTCAACTGGGTTCAAGAACAGTGTTAATGAAGACACCATTCACGACTAACCCAAATCACATTTGATATTAAATACAAGGCTCTGAATAGAAAATATACTGGCTTATATTCAATATCAAATTCTACGACCAACAAATATCGTATTGGAAATAACGATATATATATATCTTTCAAATTCCCATAACAATATCTGTATCATCACGAAATCCAACATCGAAATATTCCGAAGACAATTTCGATTCAAATCCATTCCAATATAATTATTGGAAATTCTGGTTATTTTCAAAACCATTTCAAATCCAATTTATTTATTTAAAAATAAATAGAATTATAATTCTAGTTCAAAACTAGTTCATTTCGATAAAAATCTATTTTTATCTTTTCAAATATGGAGTTTTTCATCCCAATTCTTCTCAAATCATTTCTTATGAATTTACACAAATTATTACTATTTTTAATAATTTTATCAAGGCCCGTATAGTCGATTTCCACTAATGGCCATCGAACTGCACTTACAGCGACCTTTTCCAAATTTGATTTGGACATAATTCCAAATCCAACCGTTAGATTTCTAATTTCTAATATTCGTTAGAAAACTCTTTTCGATACGAACCCAACGGTTCCGGTTTTAGGAGAATTCGACGGTCAAATCTCCCGCAATATCCATTCGAAGTCAATGGTCGAAATTCGCAAACTACCGCGGCGCGGCGCGTTCTATTCAGGCCATTATATTATATATAATAATATATATAATATATACTTCATCGATTTACTTTCAAAACGAATTTTATAAATTGTTTTAAATTCGTTTTCAAAACGATTTCAACTTCTTTTTCAAATTCAAATCAAAATTGATTTTTTCCTTATAAATGCGACTTAAATTCATTTCAATTCAAATTGATTTCTAATTCAATTTCAGTTCGTTTTCAATTCAATTTCAATTCGAATTCATTTATATTCAATTTCAATTCGAATTCATTTATATTCAATTTCAATTCGAATTCATTTATATTCAATTTCAATTCGAATTCACTTCTATTCAATTTCAATTCGAATTCATTTCTATTCAATTTCAATTCGAATTTCATTTCAAAATATTCGATTTTGAAAGCACTTTTCAATATTCATTATAAAAACGAATATAATCGATATAAATATTGTTCACGTCAAAATGACGTCAATCTAATCTACACGGCTTCATATGTTTCTATTTTCAAATATTTCTATTTCAAATATTTCTATTTCAAATATTTCTATTTCAAATATTTCTATTTCAAAACTGGAATGAGGCCCAATCAATTACCATATAATGTTAATCATATGGATTTTCTACAACACATGTATAAAATAACAACAATGAATAATCAACCATCATCCAAAGTGCATTCTATGCTGTATAAGCATCAAATATAAATATTCAATGCTTATAACAATCTGTCAATCAATCGATCGACATTCAGCTAATTATTGCGACTAGTGTACGTCATATATCATCCCAATACCCGTGTGGGGTTTCAAACAATCAAACACAGATTTTATTTGTGCAGTTGGGCGATGTGTAAAATTTATCGTCCCAATCAATATCAGTCAAATATGTGTATATAAACAAATAGTCCGATCTGTTTAATTTTATTTCATTTTACATACACGTTAAAAATTCTATTTTCAACTATAAAATATTTTAACTATATAAATATTTTATTTTATTTCACATCACATTTCATTCAATCAACTACACATCAAAATCAAACAAACAAGCATACAAGTCGTTCATGGTCTATGGACGACGAGTGTCAGGTGCTACTAAACACCGTCTGCATCCTAGTATATATTTTAACTAGAAAATTAAATTAAAGGTGAAAAGTTCTCACCCAGGCTATACCAAATACCGCGACTCTTCATATGTAGTAAATCTTCGCCATCCTCGCCCTTCATCACTTTCGTTGCCCGTATTCACTACATATATAAAAATCACATTTTTATATAAAAATCATATTTTTATCTTCACTTCGTTATAAAAATTATATTTTCATATTGCTCTTCACCTAATAAAGATTACATTTTTATTAATCTACATGAATAAAAATCATATTTTTTATATGCCACTAGTATAAAAATTATATTTTCAACCTTTCTATACTATAAAAATCACATTTTTATTCTTTCTATAATATAAAAATCATATTTTTATACTTCCTATAACATAAAAAATTCTATTTTTATACTTCCTATAATATAAAAAAAATCTATTTTTATACTTCCTATAATATAAAAATTATATTTTTATTACGCTAACTTCATAATAAAGATTATATTTTCACTACGCTAAAAATCAAATCCTTATTTCATTAAAAATCCAACCCTTTTTTTTACTTGATTAACTATATAAAATCCTAGCTTTTCGAATATAAAAATCTCGCCTTTTCCCATGTTATACCTATGTAAAAATTTGATTTTTATTCTCATGAAATTTATATAAAAGTCTTAGCTTTTACAATATATAAAAATACCAATTTTACAAACCAAAAACTCTACATTTTTTTATTAAGCTAATTCTATAGAGATTTAAATAAATTAAATTAAAACGAAAATAAAAATAAAAATAAAACTTACTTTCAGCCAAGGGGGGGCTACTAAGGCGGCGAAGGAGGTCGAAGGCGTCTCAGGCGGGCGGTGGGCGATCGGGTTTGATTTGGCTGAAGTGGGAGGGGTCGCGTCCTGTGGAGGTCGGATGGGGGGTATCAGGGAGTTGCGAGATTGTCAGGGGGGAGGGGGGCTGGCTCGAACGACAGTGGCTTCCGGGATGCGGCGGTGGCGTTTTCGAGGGGTTGGGGGGGCGATGTCGCGTTTCAGAAGGAAAGTAGAGGAGAGAGAAGGAGAGAGTGGAGGGGATGGTCGGGGAGAGGGGCGCGATGGCCACGCCGACGGTGGCAGTGGCGGCGACGGGTTCTCGCCCCCGTCGTACTCCCTCTTTTTTTTTTGTAATTCGATTTTAGAATAAAGGGGGGGTGGAGGGTATAGGAGAGAGATGGATTTTTTTATTATTCAATTTCAAAAAGTTGACTTTTTCATTCGACCTCTAAACGAGGCCCACCGCCTGTCGGTCATAGCTAATTACCCCCATTCCGAACACAATGGGATATGTATCGTAGGCTAATTCGACCGTTTCGATCGGTTTTCATCAAAATCAACATATAACTCTATATATTGAATTTGAACGCGTATTTCAATTTACCGGGGTCACGTACTAACTCGAAAAATTCCAGAAAAATTATTTCTAGCTTCGTATTGACGATACGGTCCTAACAAAACTAATTTCGTCCAATTCTGAGAACGTTTGAAAAATGGCCATTTTTCAGTCGATTAAAATCAACTAAAACTGGTCAAACGCGTTTTCCTTTGCCACGCTCACATATTGAATCAGAAAATTACGAAATTTGAAACCTAGCAATAACTTGACATCACGGATCCAACAAAAGTGGTTTCGTCGAAATCCGAGGTCGTTTGCAAAATGGCTATTTTTAAGGGCCAGAATTCCATAGCGACTATTCAAAATTTTCATTTGGCCATAACTTTTGATTCCCGCTATGAAATTTTGATTTTTTGGATTCGTTGGAAAGATATTCTCAAATAGATTCTATTATTTTTGGTTTCGCTAAATTCCGGTTTATTTTGCACCCGGTACATTCAATTGAAGTTTGAAATCGAATTATCGAACTACCGCGCCATTTTCAATTCCTTTTATAATTTAAAATAAATATTTATATTCTAACGATGAACTATATAAATATATTCGTTCGAATTCTATTCAAAATAATTTTCTCGTCGTTATTATTTAAAATAATCAATTTTAAATAATCAAAATTCATTAAAATTGCCAATTTAAAAATTTTAAACTGGCCCAGATTTTCGGGTTGTTACAGATTCCAACAAAAAGGAGTGGACTACATTGACATTTTTCTCCCGTTGTGAAGCTCAATACTATCAGGTCAGTGTTAAGTGTTGTTGCTATTGGAGATCTTCATCTTGAACAGTTAGATGTGAAGACCGCATTTCTTCAGGGAGACTTGGATGAGGAGATATACATGCATCAACTAGAAGGTTTCTTCGAGAAAGAGAAGAAGAACATGGTTGCAGACTAAAGAAAAGTTTGTACGGCCTGAAACAAGCCCCAAGACAATGGTACAAAAAGTTTGATGAAATCATGCACAAGGAAGACTTGCAAAAGTGCAATGCTTCATTTTTGCTACTTTAATAGATATAGGTCCAGTTATATCATTTTACTGCTTTATTTTGATGACATGTTAGTAGCAGGATCAAATATGGATGATATCAGAAGATTGAAGCAACAACTGTCAAAGGAGTTTGGTATGAAAGATTTTGGTCCAACAAAGAAGATTTTCGGAATGCTAATCACTAGAGATAAGCAGAGAGGACTCTTGCAGCTACCTCGAGAAGATTACATCAACTGTTTTTTGCAAAGATTTAACATGGATTATGCAAAGTCAGCCAGTACACCGTTGGCCAGTCACTTTCGCTTATCCAAGGACCAGTCCCCTCAAATGGAGGAAGAAAGAAATTTCATGATTGATGTTCCTTATTTCTCAGCTGTTGGAAGTCTGATGTATGCCATGATCTGTACAAGACCAGACATTGGCCATGCAGTGGAAGTTGTTAGCAGGTTCATGTCAAATCCGGGGAAAGCTCATTGGGAAGCAGTCAAATGGATTTTGAGGTATCTATTATGCACCGTACAGAAAGGTTTGTACTTTGGTAAAGGGCAGGTTAAAGCTCAAGGATATGTAGATGCAGACTTTAGAGGTGAAGTCGATCATCGAAGAATCACCACAGGTTATGTACTCACGATTGGAAATACAGCTGCTAGTTGGATGTCATAGGTACATAAGATTGTCATTTTATCCAATACAGAATCTGAGTATGTAGCAATCACCGAAGCTAGTAAAGAGATGATATGGTTTCAAGGTTTGTTAACTGAGCTGGGATTCAAACAGGAAATGAATGTTTTATAAAGTGATAGTCAAAGTGCATACACTTTGCGAAGAATTCAGCATTTCATTCCATAACTAAACATATCTGACTTCGTTATCACTTCATCAGATCTAAACTAGAAGGTGATGTGTTAATACTGGAGAAGATTGAATGGAGCAAGAATCCAGCAGATATGTTGACAAAGACAGTAACCATCGATAAACTAAAGGTGTGTTCAACTTCAGTTGGTCTGCTTGAGTAAAAATATCAGAATTGCTATTGCATCGATCAAGGTGTGAAGACGGATTGAAATCAGTCTTCAAGTGGGAGAATGTTGGAATGCTGCATGTGCAGCAGCTGCTCACAGCAGCCCTCAGCCACCCATGTGTTCAACATGGGGTTGCCACCTACCGGGCCACCAACTAGCCACCACCCCTACCAACCATCCTTCTCACCTACAAATACACCCTTATTCTTCATAGTTTACATCCCATCTCAAATCCAATAAGAAGAAAAGAAAACAAGCTTAAAAGTGAGATCGAGCGTTGAGTGAAAAGTGTTTAGCGTAATTACTTTGTAATATTCTAAAATAAATGATCAGCAGCAGCCCGGAGAAGTAGGAATAATTGGCCGAACACCGTTATCAAATTTGTGTATCTTACCATTTCTACGTTTGATTTCTTTTCTCCATAAATCTAATTGTAAGGAAATTTGCGTAATTTCCCAATAACTGTATAGGGTGTTTATGTGTGTTTGGATGTGTATATATTAGTTACCAAACTTGAACTTCTTAGTTCCTTTGAATCAACTCATGGCAAGAGAGCTTCCCGGTAAAATTCAAGAATCTTATTTGTTATGTCTAGTTCAGTAAAATATGCCATAGTTATAATCTGTGTTTCTAAACTCCATATACATGTTGTATATAACATTATTGTATACCAAATTATATGATTTTTGTTTGATGATACAACCAAATATATATTACTATAAATGTGTTTGTTATTGTACTGTTATTCTAATCACAGACAGGGATATAATAGTTATATTTAAATAGAGTACGACTGTACAAAAATTCGAACATTCAAACAGTATTTTATTTGAATATAATATTTTATTTCAACATTTAAACAGTATGAATTTTATAACTCCACTCTTTGTACACTTCAGTAATACAACGCATTTCACATTCAATTTCTGTTACATCAGTTCCTCTCTGCAACACTCAATCACAGTTATACAGTCACTTGTCTATACATTGACACATATACATATTGACACTTATATACACTCGTCTTTCAATCTTCTATCTTCACAACTTTCAGTCAGTCCAATCATCCACACATGTCACATACAGAAACACACACACAGTATCTGGAACAATAATATTTTAAATTCTAGCAGATATAATTTTTATTTTAAAAATTTATTTGCCTTAGAATTTTGGTTGTTTCTCATCATTTTTCATGACTTGATCTGATTTATATATCCATCCATCTGTATTTAGAAAGCTTGTGATATTCACAGTGATACACTGTAAATACCACAAGGTAGACAATATTTCTAGTAATCGCAGAACAACCTCAGCACACTACACTGGTCTGTTGATCAGAACCAAGTGATTCTGAACAGCCACAACACAGTGCAGCGGTTTGCTGATAAATATTCATGTCTCAGTCATTCAAATAGCCATATATATACACACACACACACACATATGTATACATGTCAAGACAGTACAAAATGGCTCAAAGAAGATCCACAAGGAAAGCGCTCACATGTAAATGCAAACATGATAAATGGTGCATGACTACTCATGGTGTATGACAACAAGATGAGAAGCTGATCAAGGTAAGCAACAAAGTGTACGGTGCAACCATATTGCAGTGAGACAAGGTGTCAACAATACATTCAAGTGCAAGTCAATCAACACATGTTCGAGCTCCTGAAACACAAGCATGCACAGTTAAACCATGGTCAACACAACAATGCAGCATAACAAAGATGCAAAGCCAATTTGCAGTTATGCGCAAGGACATATGCAAGTAACTAGGTTCATAAAGCAAGTGTATATGCATACATATATGGTCATTCACAGCAAGTTTGGACCAAGTTAGCAAGTCAATACAACATAGGCGAAGCACAAAGTATGGACAGCATACAAGTGCAATATAGGTGCACACATGCAAACATATGGAGCTCAAAATCATGTTCTAGTGGTTCTGTATTACAAATGCTAATATACAGCAAGTCAAAGAATGTGTACACAGCAAGAAAGTGATAAAGTGAACAAATATGCATCTCAACAAGTTCAGTTTGACAAGATTTCAGATCAGTCCAAACAAACGTGGTTCAGCTTAGTGATGAATGGTGAATGGAGCTACACATCATATATGGATGTATCTGCATGGTAACATACGTACACAAGTGCAAATCTTAGGTGAACAAGTTGCTATATACACATTATCGAGCAGATTAACAACAGGGAGAGTTATAGTTCATGTGCAAATGTATTTTGACAACAAAAGAAAAGAAATGCATACATGAAAGCAGCAATTAAGGTATGCAAACAAGTGACAGGAATGTTTGGTAAGACTTTTAATTGGTCCAGGAAATCAACTATGTTTGTATGGCATCTCTCTTTGTTCAATGCTATTCATATGTGTGGAGAATCATGGTTATTCAGGAAACTATAATACAGCAAATCGAGGACAACAGTTTGTGCCAAGAAACAATTGTTACTTGTTTCCAAAATTTAACTCGACAATCATTGACATAGAGAAATGAAGTGCAGAAAATCAGTAAGAAGGATATTTATAAACCAGTCAATGTTTAACAAAAACATTTTTTTGTTAGGAATATTTGGCAAGTTTATTTTCTAGCATAAATGGAAAATTATTCAAGGAAGATTTAATTCAAAGCAATTCTTTGGCAGCAATTCAAATATGCAACAAATTTCATTTCCATTAATCTGTTTCTAGAAATGATTTCATGCTATAATATAGAAAGAGACCGGCATGGTTTAATTTGGGGCTAACCCATTTTTTTTAAAGGGAGGGTTTTTCTAGTTATTTTTTCATTTTATTGTTTTATTTTTTTAATTCCATCTTTAATCGATCCATCAGTTTCTAGAGTCTGTAAAATATAGGTGATCCAGTTAGTGTTTTAACTGGCAGTTTACTAGAGTCTGTAAAAACTAGGGTTTACGGGTTAAGAGTTTGTAATCCGGGGAAAATCTGATCTAGGGCATATAGATCAGTCTAAGGTTTTGAGCATAGGATTAGAATAGGAGTGAGGGGTTCGCGAGTTTACATGGTCTTGTAAGCAAGATCAGATCTATTACCTAGTATAAACCTTAGGAATGCAGCAGTAGGCAGGGTTTTGCCGAAGCCGGGTATCTCTGCGTGTTATTTACTTTCTGCATTATTTATTTTTGCTGCATTCTGTGATCTGATTATTATTTTAATATCCCGTAAATTTGAACTCAGTTAAAAATTGTAATAAACCCTGTTCATCCCCCTTCTAGGGTTAATCTAGATCCAACAAGTGGTATTAGAGCAGGTATTTCTATTAGCTCTAGAGATGGCGTTCCCTAGTTGTAGCCTACTGAGAGTTAGTCCAATGATATTCCAATTATTTTCAATGGAAAATATTTTTAATTTGGAAATCAAAAATCGAAGTCTATTTAAAATCTGTTAATGTTAAATATTGGAATATTATAGAAAATATGGGAGATATGCTAGATAAGAGGAATAAGGTTTTCAATGCTCATGCTATGCATATTATTTATTCCTATCTTAGTAATGATCAATTAAATTTTATCTCTCATTGTTTAACTGCACAGGATATATGGAAAACTCTCGGTTCATTATATGGAAAAGACGACAATTGCTCAAAACCCGAGAGTGTCAACTCAGTCTCAGATCTGGGTTTAACAGGAGTTGCTGATGAAGAATCAGATGATGATAGTGATGGAGATTCGACAGACAATTAAATAAGAAAATTTTTGTATGAAGATCTGGTTCATTTTTGTGTTGATTTAACCAAATTTGTTGAGAATCTCCAATGAATGAATAAATTTCTGAAATCTGGAAATTCTGAGTTGACTCGCAAAAATAATATGTTGAAATTAAAACTTGAAAACTCTGATTGCAAAATTGTATAAATTGAAAACTGATTTAGCTCGTCTCAATGAAAATCTTATGAAACTTGAAAATGAAGTTATGGCTTTAAAGCAAAGTGAGGATGAGCTAATTCATAAGAACGATACTTTGCAAAAGGAGTTGGTTGAGATTAATTCCAATCATAAAATTTTTGAACAAGAGAGTTTGCTGAAAATTGAATTAGTTCTGAACGAACTAGAAAAAGAAATTGAGAATTTCAAGGCTTTCGAGATTGAGAAACAAAAACATTTTGAATATGAAATTTCTAAATCCAAAGCCAAAATCAAATTACTTGAATCAGAAAATTGGTTTTGAAACAATATTATGCTGAAAGGAAGATCACTGATAATCGTTGTTCAATTTTAATAAAAGAAAACAGTGATCTTAAGTCAAAAATTCAATGACTAGAATCAACCTTTGAAAAATTCTGTAATTGAGAAAAATCGTTGGACATGTTGTTACAAAATCAAGTCTCTATTGGAAACAAACATGGTCTTGGCTTTTGGAAAATTAATGTTTTTGAAAATTGGAATTCAAATGGTGTTAAAAATCATTCAAACTGTTTTGAAAAAGATCGCTTAGGAAATTTAAACTTTGGTTATTTCAAAGGATTTTTGAATCACCAGTGTAATGAAAATTTGTTGTGTAACAAACCAATTAAACATCTTTGAATCCCAAAAGAAAGTAAAACAAATTTGGTTAAATTTAAACAGATCTAGGTTCCCAAAGGCACTTTGGTAAATTCTATTGGATTGTTATATAAATAGATTTGGGTACCTAAAGTTGTGAAAACATTTCAGTGTGGTTTTTACAAATTTTGTTAGACCACTTGATCCAATAAACTATTAGGTACTGGAGGAGGCTGAGGAACTGCTTTGCAATAGGAGATATGTATTCAAACTGCTTCACATCATTGAATTATTCGAAGTTCCTTAGTCAAGTATGTTGAGTTAAAGATTCATGTGCTCACGTCAATTTCGGGTATAATCTCTAGACTCACATTTATGTATATTTTTTATTCTTCTATGTTTATTCTTCCTTCTACTTCTTCTATTTATTTTATTTTATTTTATTTCTGACTTTTCTATTTTGATTTGACACTACCAAATTATTTTACTTTTTTTCCTTTTTGGTTTCATAACTTCAAATTGCATAATTCATGATCTTCTAGAAATTCGCTTCATTTGAAAAAACTATCATGTTTTATTTTTTTCCAAAACTTGAATTCAAAATTGTAAATTTCTGTAATTATTTTGAAGTATAATTCTTTTTTGATTTCTGAATTCCTTACAGTGTTGAATCATTCTTGTTATATCTTGGACACTGTTACTTTGAATTCTAAATTTTTTGAAGATATGAAAATTTGATGGAATCTCACACATCATTGCTATTTTGAGTTTCTTCTAATTCATTTTGGAAAGGCTTGAAATATTATACTAGTTACAGCACACTGCTACTTCTCAGTTGTGACAATTTCATTGATTTTTAGATTAGCTTGATTAGTTTTGACTTAAGAAATGTTTGACTTGAATCATTGTTTACATCTTGAATTTCAACTTATATTCATGATCGTTTTATTTGGAATTTGTTTATTTGAAATCATATGAAATTCTTGATATTTTGAATCTCACACACGTCTTAGATTTGAAATTATTAAACTTGTGTGACTGATTCATTATGTCTCAAAACTTGACATTGATTGATTTCAAATAAATCATTTCTTAATTTTTTGGATTACGAATTATCTCTCATGCCTGATGTAAATAATCTGAAAATTACTCTTGTACTTGTCAGAAATACTTGTGAAAATTTCCTTGAAAATCTAGTCATGAAACTCTCTGTTATTTCATACTCATTTAACTTGAATATTTGTTTGTTCAAAATCATTTGAAATTATTGATTTATTAAATATGGACATATCTTGGATCTAAAATTTATAATCTGGTGTGATTGATTCATTGAATCTTAAGATTTTCATATTTCCTCAAATGATTTCAAAACTTCATTCCATTATCTCTCCTTCTTCGATCAACTGTTTCATGAGCCGACTTCACCATTTAACTCGACCACTCCTCCTCTTCAATCATATACAACTCACCACCATCTCGCATCATCCATGAAAGGCGCGACTTCCAGACTTTTTCCATGCAACAATACACCATCACGACAATTTTTACTCCAGAATAATCCCATAAAAACATAAACCAAGCTATTCGATCTTCTGATTCCCAATAAGAACTCGAAATCACTTATTAATGCCTTAATTTATCACATCATCGATCCCTAGATGTACCGTGGAAATTCTAGTGAATAGAAAACTAGTTCGAACCAAACAAAAAGTATACTGCAATGAACAACAAGCCCCTAGTAATCCAGAAATACTGCTGTGATGATTTATGGATTTTATCTAATTTTATGTAAATTTTGAAATATTTATTTCTTCACGTTTGGGGGTTTTGAAGAAAAGAGTGGCGGCTAGGATTTGCTTTGACCATGGAAAATGAAATTATGTTAAGATAGGAGTATCTATAGCATTTGATAGCTTACAAGGTAAGCTACTTATTTTATATTCGAACAATAGCTCAGTTTGCCGTTTAAAAATTCCTATGATCGCATAATATATCCAAATTCGATGAAAATGGATATATAGCTACAGTTCGACATTACGGACCCAACGAAACTTGTTTTGCCAAATTCCGAGTCCATTTGCTCACACAGTGTATTTTTAAAGTCAAATTATTTACTGCTTTTCACATTAAAATTCCGTACGGCCGCATACTGACTCCAAAAATCACGAAAATTGAAATCTAACAATAGTTTAATATTTCGGATCCCACGAAATTAATTTCGTCGAAAACGGAGTTCGTTTGCAAAATCGGCTATTTTCTAAAGCGCTAAATAGACCAATTAAATATTAATTTATTTAAAAACAATTTAATTTAATATTAATAAATTAGCATTATCATATATATTCACAATAGAATATCATACAGTCCCAAAATATTCCTACCTGAATTTATAGCTCGATATTTCAAATCGAGTGTTAAATTGATACCCAATTTATATTAAAAATCATTTTATAATATAAATAAATTGTTATAAATTATAAAGGAATTCGATAGCGACTTTTTAAAAATTTGATTTGGACACAGCTCACAATCTACACAATGAAATCTCGATTTTTCTCTATCATTAGAAAATATACTTCCCCAACTCCGAATGTTTCTTGTTTCACAGAAATCCGACTTAAAATGGATTATGTACATTCGTTTAAAGTTCGAATCGCCAAATTACGAACTGTCATGCCATTTCGAGCTCGATTATAATATGATGTATACGTTCTAACACCGTTTACTAAATAGAATCGTTATTATAATTCAATTCTAAATTGAATTAAATTAGTTAAATCATCTAATTCACATAACATTGCGAATTCTACTATTTCCGACAATTTCGAAAATTGATATATTACTCTATTATTTATATTAATTAAATATTCAATATTATTTAGTTAAACAACCATTTAAATCTCTGAAACACTATTTAAATAATTAAATTAATTAATTATTATATCATAAAAATACGGAATGTTACATTCTTCCCCCTTAAAATAATTTCGTCCTCGAAATTGCTAAGTTAGGAAATAAACCCTACTAACTGGGTTAAAAATTATTTGTTTAGTTCTTAAAATTCAGTTTCACTATACTAATTAATTTTAACTAAATATTAATTCATTCTTATTAATGAAAATTTCAAAAAATTTCTAACACCTTAAATTTTTGAAAAATTTCGCCAACTTCTCCTTTGTACGGCTCGATCAGTACAACTACAACTCGCCTCTGTAGGCCTTCTCCAATCCAAAAGAAAATCAAACAGCCAGACGGCTTGCCAAATAGGCTCATAAATCACCAAACTCATATATAAATAAACTTGTACCTTTTTGTTGGGCATATCATTATATCCTTTTCATCTGTTACCAGTTCTGCGATACCAATGTCATCCCAATCAAACTCCAATCAATTTATCCTCAACACCAAATCATTCGCTTATAGCCAAGCCAAATTCCATTCTTAACTCAATCATTTGGTTCTATCCAAGCCAAATTTCATTTCAAACTCAAGTACTATTCTTGATTCCAAATTCTTAAATCATCAATCCAACTTACTCGATATCATTATATTCTAATTCAATTTCAATTTGGTTTCCCAAATTTCAGTCTATGTTTTTATTCAAACAATCTATTTCTGGGAGTTTTAAACTGCTTAGTTTTTTATTCTAAAATCCAATATTCATTTCGGAATTTCAAAACAACCTGCTTTTCTCAAAATAATTCAAAAACAATATCCTTGGTAGTAACCCATCACTTAGAACTCGAAAATGAACACTGATGATGTGGCCAGCATCATCAGGGTTATTTCCCAGCGACTGAAGTGAGTTCAATACTATATCACTTTTCAAAACTCATATCTAAATATAACCATTTTGAAATTATTTCCAAAATATCCTTCTCAATATTTGTAAAACAATTTAAAATCTCCCAGGATTTTAAAATTCCCATATTTTTAATCCAAATCCATTTACAAATACTTATTCAAATTTCCAGAGTTTTAATTCCAGTCTTGGTTTAAATCCAGATTCAGTTCATCTTGGTTTATATACCTTACATTAATATGAATTCTGGTTGGTTATATCTAACCTTTTCACTTTTTATAATCTCATTCGATTATAATAACAACCAATATATCCAATATATTGTAATAATTCCAATATAAATCCTTCATATTAAAATATAATTTGGGTAAAATTATTTCGTTTACCCTCTTTTCAAAACATACTGCGTTGGTTCATTGTATTCAAGTGTTTAGAAACTCCTACCGATACAGCAGATCAAACTGATCGACCAGAACTCATAAACAACTCAACCAATAAATCTCCATAATACAAAACCATTTTTATAAAACTACAAATACGCTCTCTCGTATATATACACACAACTCAATCTAGGGCATTACTAACCCCATCTCTACCGAGTTACACCACAGAGCTAAGGTAATTACTTAACCTTCAGCTCTAATACCACCGTAACGAACCAGGATTTTCAACCCAGAAAATCAACATAAAACCCATGTCAATTATTCAGGCATCGTACATTCCAGATCTTTAATAGAAAATCGACATAAAACCCAGAAAATCTATTATGGACCTTTAAATCAAAAAATTGATGGTTAACTGAAAATCATATCGATTACGGACCTTTAAATCAAAAAATTGCTGGTTAACTAATAATCAAATCAATTATGTATCTTTAAATCAAAAAAATTGTTGGTTACCTGATAATCAAATCGATTATGGACCTTTAAACGATGAATCAAATGTATTACTAGAAGAACTTGAGACCATAGAGGAAAAAAATGTGGAGTATGAGACAAGTTACGAATTAGAAAGCGACGAGGAATGATTAATGTTGCATATTTAATTTATGTATACATTTCTTCCATAATTAAATGACATGTTCTACTATAATAAGTTGCTCATTATTAAGTGATATGTTATACCAAACTAAGTTTTCCATAATAAAATGTTATATTCTACTAAACGATAGTTTTGTTGTAACAACTCGGAAAATCCGAGCTAATTAAAAAATTATAATTTGGCTATTTTAGTGGATTTTAAATATTTAAAATAAATTATTTTAAATAATAGCGACGAAAAGTATGTTTGAATCGACGTATGAAAATAAGTATAATTATTTTTAATTGTAAACAAGGCCTGAAATGGCACGGCAGTTTCAAAATTTGAATTCGAACTTTGACTGACTGTACCGGGTGCAAATTAAAATGGATTTTAGTGAAACCAAAAATATTTAAATCTGTTAGTGAATATCTTTCTAACGAATCTGAAAAATCGAAGTTTCATAGCGGGAATCAAAGTTATGGCCAAATGAATTTTCAGAAAGGTCGCTATAGAATTTATATAGCCTGCTAAAATTGACATTTTGCAAACGACCTCAGAATTCGAAGAAACCACTTTTGTTGGATCCGGGATGTCAAATTATTGCTAGGTTTCAAATTTCATAATTTTTGAAGTTAGTATGTGAGCGTGGCAAAGGAAAATGTGTTTGGTCGATTTCTATTAAATTGGATCGACCAGAAAAGGGCCATTTTTCAAACGATCTCAGAATTCGACGAAACTAGTTTTGTTGGGACCGTACCGTCAAAACATAGCTAGATTTATTTTTATGGAATTTTAAGAAGTAGTATGTGGCCCCGACAAATTTGAAATGTACGTTCAAAATAAATATTGAATGTTTTATATTTTAATTTGAAGAATAACTGACTGAAACAGTCGAATGGGCCTACGAAACAAATCCCATTGTGTTCGAAATGGGGTATTTAGCTAGGGACGATAGTCGTTGGGTTCGGATTGGAGTTAGTATGTGAAGAGGGGTATTTTTGAAATTTTAAAAATATATAAATAAATATAAAAAATCCTGGCCAGTCAAAATCACTTTCTCTTTCCTCTCGTTCCCAGAAAAAACCCGATACCCCTATTCTCGACGGCGGCTGCTTCTTCCACCTTCTCTCCTCGTTATCTCCCAATCCACGCACCATTATCGAACGCCCCAGTTGAACTTTTTGAAGATCCCACTCTCCTCTCCAAATCCATACCAATTGCTGAATTTTTCATTGAGTATTTTGTTCGTTTGAAGCCTCCAAAGTCCAGCTGTTTCGAGCCCGATTGCGCCGCCCAGAGACCGCCGAGTTTGACCTCCTTCCTAGCGCACTTGCGCCTCTCCAAGGGCGACAGCATGGCATAGGCCGATCGCTCTCAAGATCCGCCATTTGCACGCAAATCCATGACCTAGGTTGGAACAAAATTGCTGAGGTACGGTGATTTTAATTCAAATGGGTTTCAACAGTTTAAAACCGTCGTAAAACATGAATAACGTTTAAAAATCATATCTTTCTCGTTTCTTTTCGAAATTCAGTGAAACAAGGGACGCCGGGACCGTGAGGACGTCTTCTACATTCTAGAAGAGACTGGATATTTTTCTGAGTTTGCTACAATTTTTGGCAACGCAAAAAGCAATGTGAGATTTCTGAATTATAAACGATATGGAAACAACGATGTATAAATTATATAGTCGATGTATGAGTTATATAAGCGTTGTACACCACATGTATAAGCGTTGTATAAGTTGTATGTTCGATGTATAAGTTATATATGCGTTGTAAAAGTGATATATGCGTTGAAATAAATTAAAATGATATTGAAATAAAATCGAAATATAGTTATATACGTATATATATATACTCCCCTCGTCCACAGACCATGGACGATATATATTGATTGTGATATTGTTTGGATTATTGGTTGATGTAAAAATTTGGTGAATATCATGAATGATTGATTTGAAATGATTGATTGTGGTTGAAATCCCAATAGGATTAGTATATGGGAAAATTCGTCTGCGTACGAACTAGATATTGAAAATCCTCATTGTCAAAAGCTGCGAGGCTTTAAGGTAGAGCGAGGAGCCGTACTAGGGACGGTGCCGGTTTTAACTACCCTGCCGTTATGCTGCCGAAATTTTCTAAAATATTTCTGTGTTTGATTCAAATTCATGTGTTGAAATAAAATTCATGTGTTGAATAAAATTCATGTGTTGAAATAAAATTTATGTATTGAATAAAATTCATGTGTTGAAATAAAATTCATATGTTGAATAGAAATTCATGTGTTGAATAGAAATTCATGTGTTGAATGAAGGTCATGTATTGAATAAATTCTTTGAAAAATAAAAATAACATTTTTATCATATATACCGACTATATAAAATATTAGTGTTTTAAATAAATTGTTTTAACACCAAAAATAAATTTTTACCTTATATAAAACTATATAAAATAATCGTGTTTTGAAATAAATTATTTTACATTAAAAATCACATCTTTATGACATATATAAACTATATAAAATAATCGTGTTTTGAAATAAATTGTTTTACAATAAAAATCACATTCTTATTATATATATGAACTATAGAAAAATTCATGTGTTTAATAAAGGACTAGAACGATAAAAATCATATTTTTATCGTATGTGTGAAGTCGAAAACATTCATGTGTTGAATATATATAGATTGAACAATAAAATCTACATTTTTATTGTGAATACGAAGTGTTAAAAATGGTGATGTGTTGAAATAAATATCTGTTGGATAAAAATATCATTTTTATCAAATATATGAAGTGAATATGGTTTTGAAATCGAAGAATGAATTATATTTATATACATATAAATATAAATAAAATAAATCGAATAACGAAGCTACAGTTCATGTTTTGAAACCGTGATTTCAAACGATTAGTGCGGGAGATCCGACAATCGGATTTTCCCGAAACCGAAACCATTGGGTTCGCTTTGGAAATATCTTTCCAACGACACCAACTTTGTAAAGATTCAATGGTTGGATTGTATGGAATGTTTAATTCAAATCTGAAGAAAAACTGCGCTAGAATCGATTATATATATATAATTTAATTAAATCGAATAACGGGGCTGCAGTTCGTATTTTGAAATCATAACTTCAAACGATTGCACCGGGAGATCTGACCGTCGGATTTTCCCAAAACTAAAACCGTTGGATTCGTTTTGAAAAGATCTTTCTAATGATATAAATTTGTGAAGATCCAAGGGTTAGATTTTCAGATATGTATAATTCAAATCTGAAGAAAAACAGCGCCATGGCCGCGTTATGTCCTGAAGCGTCGTTCGAATGAATTGGCTATTCTTGAGTGAATAAAAATAGCGATAAATCGTTATAAAATATTATAAACGATATGGAACGAAAATAAACCGAATTTACCCGGTTTATTGGACATTTGCTGGTTGAATGTGTTTGGCGTGAAAATTACATTTAAGAACAGAATTATTGTTGTCGAATAATCTAACCATTGAAATGAATTGATTTAAATTCTAAATATACATGAATTATTTGAAAAGACCGAGTTAAATCTCATTTCAAATAATTGATCGGCGATAAGAAGTTGATGATGAAGACGGTGGTTGAAGACTGGAGATCTTCACCTCGGTTGGATGATAAATGATGTCTTGATTGGGAGGCATCCCAAAATATAGATAATAAGTGGTGATCGTCCAGACGTACTTGGAGATCGATGGATATGCGAGGTATATGGTGCCTCCGGTTTCGTTCAGTCCCAGAACGAACTTGTAAATGGACTGTGTGTTTGACATTGGATTTTGTTCTATGCTGATTGATCTCTATTAAATATATATTTGTTTGGCGGCGGAGAATTTATTCTCTTGCTTAACACCCTTCTCTGAGACGTACGAGATCAGAGGTTATATATCGATAGAAATCAGTCATATGGAGTGAATTTCCTGTGTGGCATTCCTAAGTGGCAGATGATCAAAGCATCTGTTGAAAAGCAAAGTCTTGTGGTTGATGATCAAAGCACGGCCTGTGTGGCATAGCTTTGTGTGATTCGCGAGCCTCACACCCCGGTATGAACCAGAAACGGAAGAGGACCTCAAGGAGGACATGCGTTTCCTTCTAGCTAGGGTGGTGTCAGTGACCTACCAGCCCTGACATTTATATTATTTTCACCTGTGTGGTTGTTGCTGTTGCGAGGCGCCTCAGATATATCAGTGACTATGCGGAGCCGATGGAGTCACAGGACTCATTTACGCCCTAAAGGGCGGGGAACGCAGTGTTCAGGCATTTTAATCCACATCGGTGGACCGGCCCTAACAATCCAAAGGCTTGACTGAGTACTTGCCTGAGACATGGGCTAGATTGTCTCGAATTCGGTAAGGACTATCTTTTGCCTTGGTTCATGATGGAAATCCAATTTCCAAATACAACACCATGTGGTCTCGATTGTATTTCTATATATGGCGACATGATATATGGCACACATGCCGTCAATGATTGATATTTATGATTGAAGTTGTTTTTGAAACATATAAACACTAGTAATAATATCAAATGATTTGTTTTGCTCGTATCAAGCATATTTTGGCCATTATAAGGTAAAACTCTATCCTCCGGTTTGCATTGCATTGTGTGATGGGAACTAAGTCTTATAATGGCTTCATTTTTATAAAAAGCATTGCGATGTTAAAAAGATTTACTTGTTTTAAAGCACTAGAAATCCAATGGAGTAAACCCGTTCCGCGAAAATGGCATGGTCCTATGATTGGCCATATTATAAAATATGTTAAGTAGATTCCTCATACCAGTCCCATGACTGACTCGTAGTTTCACTTGCAAACTCAGGTGCCCCTTTTTCTACACGGGCAGCCATGTATTCAGGTTTTAGCATGCTCTTTCTGGATAGCTGGAGCTGAAGATGGATTCTATCATTTATCTCTTTTTATGTTGTTCAGCTCCTATTGTACATATTATGTTTTGTTTTCCGCCGTAGACATTTATGTATAGCTGAACTGTATTTTGTACTAAGTATGATCCTGTATACTGTGTAACTCTGATGATTATGTTTATCCAGTGTATTATTTGTATATTATCTGGTGTATTTAATTATTTCTGTTCTGCTGTTATCTGTTTATGTGTTATATTCCAAAGATTATCCTTTCCACCATCGTACGGGGTTTTGGGGTCGTCTCATTTGTCGTAATATGATTCTCGTACTAAAGTAATAAATTTTAGGATAATACATGTTTGTCAAAATAAATGATATATTTATCATAAATGATTGGTAATTTTTATTTTAATCCACGTTTTTATTAAGTTAATCCACCCTCTAAAATATAATCGTTGACTTTTAATAATATTTGAATTTTAAATAGTTTGTTCACCTAAAAAGAGGTCAAATATCTTTCTTCTTCGCTGTTCTGCTTCGTATAATTCTTACTGTGCTAATTATTCCTTCCTCACCATCCACCCATTCAGTTTATTCTTTATGTAAGAGTATTGGAAACAAACTTCTCTGAGTTGTCGAGTAGTAACAAAATAAAGGAGTAGGTTCAACATGACCTTGCATAGTTCGTTGTCAAAAAATCACCAAATGAAAGAGTCACAGATCAAGTGACACTATCATAGACTGTAGATAGTCTCCAGCCAACATAGCTTCGATTGTCCATTCTAGTGGTGTGATGGTTAGCTTCAGGTCCTTCACAACTACCATTACTAACCTTGCCAAGCAATCCAACACCTAGGTCCTCGGTGTTTTTTTTACTACAAAAAATGTCCCTCCATTGCTAGCATCTTCTACTACCTTTAAAATTTAAGAAGATGGAGAGGCAATTGACTTCAATGCGACATATGTCATGTAGATAGAGTGTCCTAAAGGAAGACTAGACGAAAAAGAGTGAAAAGGAGGAAGCAAGAGTACCTAGGGTGAAAGGGACAGAAAAAGAGGAAGCGAGAGAGAAGCAGGTGCAAACGATAGGGGTAAGGAAAAATTCTACTGAGAGTGTAGACATAAAGAGAACGGTTGAAAATAAAAAAAGTAAAAACATTAGTATATATCTGTTATAAGAGGAGCAAATACAAATTAAACGAGTTAAGACTATTGTTCAAATGAACAAAGACATACAAGAGAAAGGAATAAAAAAACATGAAATCATTAAGTTAATCCACTCGTGGATTAACTTACAAAATTGTTGTAGATTAATTTATTAAAGTGAAGTAGTTGATTAACTTATTAAAAATGTGTACTAAAATAAAAATTACCTAAATGATATTGTATCTATGTATTATGTCATTTTTTAGGAGACATGACTCTTTTCAGTCCAGTTCTCCCTCTTCTCTTAGAAGAGAATGTCACTGGAGGTGATGACGACAGCCCATCACAGAAGATAGCTCTCCTGTGGTTACGTTAATGCCAAAGGCTGATGGATCGTAAGTATTATATGTATTTTTCGAATGGTATACTTATTATACATTAGTCATGATTTATTACATGACTTTTTTTTCAATTTTAACGTATGAGTTTCAAGCTTGAGCCATGCAATACTGTTCTTTCTATTTATTGGAAGGCATACATGCACAAGATGACTCAAGCTGGCCCAAGTGGAACAAGGTCCTAGCACAGGTTAGAGAAAGTATTTGATAAAACTTCCTTATAAGTGTGAACTTATATATCATTATATATTACCAATTTATATTTTGCATGTTATTTATAAATGTATAACTTTCTTTTCTCAACTTGTAGGGTGCAGTAGATTTAGATGAGGAGAATGACTAGGAGCTACTCAAGCGCTAGTAAAATTGACAAAAACTATCAGGATACTTTGTCTAGCATTATAAAACCAAGAAAGAATCCAACTTGATGGGAGCTAGTTTATGAGATGCATGAATTGCATGGTGAAGCATTGATGAGTTCGACATAATTATACCATATTTTAGGTTAAATAGTTGTACATATTTATATGATTTAGAACTGTAAAACATAATTTTAAATTTTGAATGTAGAGAGAGTCGGAGAGGAACTCCATGAATAGGAATAAGAACCGACTGACACATAGTAATGGTTCCAGGTCGTTCCGGCATCATTACAGGACTTGGTAATTTATTGATTATAATTACAAAAACATGTTCTGCTTTTATATATTAAGAAACTTATGAGAAATCAGTTATTAAAACAATAATATATATACTTTAATTATTTCAGAAAAGTCGCAAGGGTACCGTGTCATACTGGGATATCTTTGCTTATATCGATACCAGGAAGCAGACCAATGAGGTGGGTCAGTTACGTACCGAAGCTAGGATGATGATAAAGCAACCGCAACATATGTAAGTATATTATAATTAATTAGTTCTAACTTGTATAAATAAGAATTAAAATTATAATGTGTAATATTCAATTGTATTTTACATTAAATTAACTATTACAAGGCATGATGAGCTGGATGCAGCCGAGGAGGATGTTATTTTTGAGTCTATTATGCATCCACCATCCCAAAGAAAACACTAGGTATTTGCAAACCAAGTTGTAATTAATTTTGAAAAAAAACTAAATTTATATATTACACATTTTTAATTAATGTTATGCGAATTATACACGTTAACTTATTTTATTCGCAGGCTAGGACTATTCATAAGGCTTAGGATAAAGTGGAGATCATAAAGCTACGATCCTAGATCGCTGACCTGCAAAATCACGATTAGCATCGTGCTATACAGATGGAGCTACTGAATCAACACTTGGCCATGTATATGGAGCGCCGTAGGATATTCCCTCATCCGGCAATTCTGGTGGCTCTGGTGATTTGGATGTAGGCTGAGAGGTTGGTTTTGATATGTTCTTGATTTGTATATATATGTTAGGAGTTGATGATGATGGTTATGATATTGTTTGATATGATTTGTGGACTAAATGGTTGTATGATTTGCGTGTGAGTTTTTTTTTTGTATATATTGGTTGGGTTGATGATTTAGCTATGGTTTGATGTTGTTGTTGTTGTATATATTGAATGTGTTGTTATGTTCATTGGATATTTATTCATGTATGTATTCTCAAATAAGATTGTTTATATATTTATGCTCGAAACAGAGCTGCGAGATTGATTATAGTATGTGAAGGAGGGTGGAAGACGAAAGACGACGCTAAGGGATGGAAATGGAGCAGGTAATATGCGGGGAACGTATCCTCCGCCTCCATCACCGTTACCCATTTATGGTCTCTGTCCCCGTCCCATCCCCGTTTAATACCCATCAGAATGAGGTAGGGGAATACCCATCGGTTATGGGAAATCCATTGGGTATCCATTAAAGCAAGATGAAGAAAAAAAAAGATAATAAATAAAAATAAAAGTTAAAACAACAAATTTAAATTTAAATTAAACAAATATTAATTGTACTTCATAATCAATATGCAACAAAGCAATACCCAAGACATCAATAATATTAGTTATATTTTCTAATCGAATGTAATAAAGGAAGATGAATGGTCAATAAAATCAATACTTAATACACCAATTAATATATTTTTCTTAGTATGTATATACACATTATAAATATAAAAAGAAACTATATATATTATATACGCCTTACAAAAAAAAACTATATGTACAGGGTCGGATATGGGTCGAATGGTACCACCTCCGTACCTGCCCCACATACGTTTCTGGTACAGAAATCTTCTTCCGCCACCGTCCCATTAACCGCTAAGTCGGGGAATCCCCATCTGATTAGAGGCGGGTTTAAATAAGACTAATAGGGTTTCCTGTATCCGGATAATGATGATATATACTCAGAGCAACTAGGCCTAGCCCACATCCTTTCATTTACTTTCAATTGTTTAAATCCCATGCGACTATCAGCCTATAACGGTTACAATAACATGTATATATACATGATCATTTGTATTATGTAAACTATCTATCACATTTTCCATTTTCAGAAATAATATTATAAATTATCTTTTATGGTATCAGAGCACAACAATGTCAAACGGCAATAATTTTACATTCTAGAAATCAAATAATTTCAACTACAACGTTGAGATTGAGAAGCCATCATTCTACTTCTCAGAAGATCCGGTTGCGAGATTGCAGTGCTGCAAACTGTCGTCCTCGATCCATTTTCATCACAGAAGTAAGCCTTCTGATCATCGTGTAGTATCATTCTGATTAGTTCTTATTCTCCATTTACCCTCTTTTTCATCAAGAAAGCCTTTTCAAACATTCTTGATTGTTCTTTTTGATCAAGATCCTCCAAATTCCCATCAATATTAATAGCAGCTGGTTGCAGAGATTAATTACTATATATAATTGATCACTGCCATCCAAGATTTACTATTTTAGACTTTATTTCCATTGTTTTTGCTTCACAATGGCTGGAGACATTGATATAGCGAGTTCAGCAACATTAAGAGTCGACACTGCGAGAGCTTCAACATCAGAACACCTTGATCAAACCAAATTAAAAGTCATGCAATTAACATCCCTGTGGACGATGATAATTATATGCTCTAGAAATACCAAGTGGAAATAGCCTTAAAAGGCTATGGTTTGCAAGATTTCATCAAAGGCACCGTTAGAATCCCACCTGTAATGATACAAGACAAAGATGAGAATCTGATTAGTAATGAGGATTACGTTCTATATCAAAAACAGGACAGTCTTCTTGCATCTTGGCTTATTTCTTCAATAAGTGCAAATCTGTTATCACAAATTATCGGTGCAAACACATCATACGAAATCTGGACTGCTATAGAATAAATCTTTTATTCACAGTCAGCATCAAGAATTATGCACTAAAGGAGTCAACTCCAATATATCAAGAAAGATGGCATGAGTATTATTTGACCAAGATCAAGATTCTTTGTGACAAACTTGCAACTACATGGCATAAAATTTCTGAAAGTGAGCATGTTCTTTACATTACAGAGGGTTAGATGAGGAATATGACTCAGTGGTTACCTTTATTGCTTCACAGAGAACCATCACTGACATTCAGTATGTTCATTCCACATTATTAGCAGATGAAGGAAGGATTGAACTGAAGGAACAAGTCAACCAGATTATTCAGTTAACTATACTACTGTTTCTAAGAACAAAGGTCAACAAAGAAGCAATTCTACTCAAAATTCAAATCAGAATAATAATATACAAAGAGGTAACCAGACCCAAAGAGGAAGAGGATGAAGAAGAGGAATTAAATGTTTGCCTTAATAGTTTTTGTTGCCAAGATTCAAGTTCTACAAACTATTAGTTACACAGTTTGTGGCACCAGAATCTGGGTACCAACCACCAACATTTATATCATCAGTCTTGACATCATATGCATTGTTTGACTGACTTCTGCCACTATCTGCATTGCTTTTCTACTGGTTTAATTGTGCAATATTGATATTGGGTTTGTTTTGATTACCTTGTGTCTATCTTGCAACATTAAATTCAGAGTTGAATCTAAAATAGCATCTACTAGCTACATGCCCAAAATTTTCACATATTTGGCATTTGACTCTATTGTTATTGTTCCATCTACCACCTTAAGTAGATAATGGTGAAATCATAAGTATATCACACATTGGTAATGGATATATGACATCTATATCTAATAATCTATTAGGAGTACCTAATATAAAAAGAATTTAATAAGTGTCACAATTTTCCAATGATAATAATGTATACTTTGAGTTTCACCCCAAATCATGTCTATTTAAGGACCTGATCAGTAATAAAATACTATTACAGGTAATTTAGATAATCTCCAACACAAATTAAGCAAAATCAAGACCAGACATGGTTTTAGGAATGGGAATTATTGCTATAATGTTTAATTGATATTGTCAGCAATAGAATGTTTTTAATGTTCAGGTTGATACTGGCAACAATTATGATGTTTTTAACTTTTGACATAGAAAATTAAGACATCCCAATATCTAAATTGTAAAACATGCCTTGGTTGAAAATAAAATCAGTTTTGAAAAGGTACCTGACCATTTTGTTTGCAGTCATTGCCAAATTGGCAAAAGTCATAACTAACCTTTCTTTGATTCTGAGACTACATATAGTAGTTCTTGTGAACTTTTTTTTGAATTTGTTCAGAGGGAAAACCGACTGGAGCCGTAAAACACCTCCCTAGTGCCCCTAGCCCGGTCTGCGGACACCTACCACATAAGTGGCAGTCGTAGCATATGCGCATGGTAAACCCTTTTAGCATGGCCATTCCGGGTTTCAAACTCGCATCGTTGTTACCTTGACACATCGTTATAAACTTATTGCAGCAGATCTATGGAGGCTATCTCCATTTAAAACAGATTAAGGTTTCAAGTACTATCTCTCCTTTGTGGATGTCTATAGTAGATATACTTGGATTTTCTTTCTAAAGTCTAAGTCTGAAACTCACAATACAACTGTTTATTTCATAAAAATGATTGAAAAACAGTTCAACTATAATGTTGAAGCTGTTCAAACAGACGGGGGAGGTGAGTTTATGCCTCTAAGAAATTTTTTTAATAATAAAGGTATCACTCATAAAACCACCTGCCCATATATGTTTGAACAAAATGGTTTAGTTGAGAAAAAGCACAGATATATTGTGGATACTGGCCTAACACTGAGTCGCTAGCATTTTTGCCACTTAAATTCTAGGCAGAGGCATTTGCGACATCAATATATTTAATTAATCTTATGCCAACCAAAGTTTTGAAGCAGAAAAGCCCACATCAGGTTATTTTTAAATCAAAACCAGATTATTATAATTTATAAACCTTTTGGATGTTTGTGCTTTCCCTATCTTAGACCCTTTAACAACCACAAACTAAGTTTCAGATCTGTTCCCTTTACCTTTTTAGGCTATCCTATTAACCAAAAAGGTATAAATGCTTGGATGCTAATGGTAGGTTGTATATTTCTAGACATGTTACTTTTAATGAAAATAATTTTCCATTTGCAGAAAAGTGCATGAAGACTACTAATAAATTATCAAGCCTGCAAATGTGATGCAACCACATGTAACACTAGGTGAATGGCTAAAGGACTCAGCATACAATCAACAAATTGATGAACAACATGAAACAAAAGCATAGCAAGCACAAGATCTGGATACATCACTGACAATAATGAAGATATGATGCAGCATTCACAAGATGATCAACTAAATAATGATGAGCCTAACAATAGTGTACAATCAGCTCAAAGTAGTGTAGCTCAAAGTAATGAAAATAATGATTCATCTTCTGATAACAGTCAAGGCATGACTCAATATGCTACTGGGAACAAACATCACATGATAACAAGGAGTAAACATGGCATTTTTAAACCCAAGGCATACAGTTTAAATGTCAATATTAGATAACCAACCAACTTTCAAGAAGCAATAACTAGCAGTAAACGGAAAACTGCTATGGATACAGAATATGAGGCACTTGTTAAAAACAAAACATGGACATTGTGACTGCTCCTAAGCACAAAAATATTGTGGGGGTGCAGATGGACCTACAAATTAAAGAAAAACTCAGATGGGACCATATCAAAGTACAAGGCAAGGTTGGTGGCCAAAAGTTACTCACAACAATTTGGGTTCGACTTTAACGAAACATTCTCTTCCGTTGTTAAATCCACAACCATTAGAATCATAATGACAATAGCTTTAGCCAATCAGTGGAATATCATACAATTGGACGTGAATAATGCCATTTTGAATGGAGAATTAAAGGAAGAAGTTTATATGCAGCAGCAAGAAGATATATTAGTGAAGAAAATAAAGGCCTTGTATGCAAATTACATAAAGCAATTTATGGATTAAAGCAGACATCGAGAGTTTGGTACCATTGAAAATTACTTTCATCAAATTGGGTTTTTCTTTGACAAAATCAGATTGTTCTCTCTATGTCAGAATCAAAGGAGCTACAACTATATACATACTTGCCTATGTGGATGATATCCTTATTACAGGAAACAACAGTGATATCCTGTGACGATCCCAAAACCCCGTACGACGGTGTTAAGGATAATCATTGGAATATAACACATTAATCATCATTAGCAGAATACAGATAATAGCATAAGCAGGAAATAGAATTATTTACATAAATATGACAGCGGAATCATATATATCACAACATCAGAGAGCACAGTGTAGGATACAACTTAGCGCATAAAAGTACATGATCAGTCTACATCGCCATAAGCGGTACATATACATAGAAAATACATAAAAGAAACACCAGTCTTCATCGCCAGAAGCGGAATCATATACATAGATAATAATGGCGGAATATCAATAGTCAACACTGATCGCCATGAGCCAAAAGATGCACTCCCAGCTGAAGTGCCAAAGCCAAAATATGTCCTGCTACCTGGAACTAGGCTGCCCGTGTGAAATAAGGGCACCCGAGTTTGCAAGGTGAAACAGAATACGAGTCAGTCATGGGACTGGTATGAGAAATCTACTTAACTTATTAAACAACAATAATAAGGCAAATCATAGGACCACGCCACTTTCATGGAACGGGTTCACTCCAATGATTTCCAGTGCATGAAATAAAGTAAATTATAAAATCATCGCAATGCTTTTTATAAAAATGAAGCCATTAAAAGACTCAAGTCCCATCACACAATGCAACGCAAGCAGGAGGATAGAGTTTTACCTTATAATGGCCAAGAAATGCTTGATACGTATAAAACAAAAGTATTTTATATTATTACTAGTGCATATATGTTTCAAAAGAAAATTCAATCATAAATATCAATCATAGACGGCATAAGTGTCCCATGCCAATATGTCTCCATACTAGTAATACAATCAAATCCGCAATTTCGTATTGGAAATTGGATTCCATCATGAGTCGAGGCAAGGGGCAAGCTCCTCTTCGTTCGAGACACTCTAGCAAATGTCTCAGGACCACACACAGCGATCCCTGGATCCTCCAAGGTCGGTCCTCTCTTACTTTTGAGGATTGGCAATTCCTGAACACACGTTTCCTGGTCCTATAGGACTATAATCGCATTCCAACAACCACATAGGTAAAAAGTATATAAATGTCAGGGCTGGTAGGTCATTGACATCACCCATAGCTAGAAAGAAACGTCGTGCACTCCTTGGGTCCTTATCCCGTTTTTGACTCATATCGAGGTGTGAGACTTGCGAATCAACGCTATACACAAAGCTACGCCACGTAGGCCATGTTTTGATCTTCAACCACAAGACATTGCTTTTCAACAGAAGCCTTGATCATCTGCCATTTAGGCGTGCCACACAGGCAATTCACTCCATGCGACTGAATTCTATCGATATATAACCTCTGAGCTCGTACGTCTCAGAGAAGGGCGTTAAGCAAGAGAATAAATTCTCTGCCGCCAAACAGATATATATTTAATAGAGATCAATCAGCACAGAACAAAATCCAATGTCAGACACACAGTCCATTTACAAGTTCGTTCTGGGTCTGAACGAAGCCAGAGGCACCATATTCCTCGCATATCCGTACAATCAACAAATATGTCCGGACGTTACCACTTCAGCTCCTTCAAGGTAGCTACTCCAATCATGAGCATCAGTTGCGCCCATCCATCCGATGAGAAGATCATCGATCTTGAACGGTCTTCATTTCTTCGACTTCTAATCGTCGATCAATTATTTGGAATGAGAATTAACTCGGCCCTTTCAAATAATCCACGTATATTTAGATTTCCAAATCTATTCTTTCCATGGTTAAATTATTCGACATTCACATTTTAGTTATTTGGTATAATTTTCATGTCAAACACATTCAACCATCAAATCTCAAGCAAACCAAGTAGAATCGGTTTATTTTCATTCTATATCGTCTATAATATTTTATAACGATATATCGCCATTTTTATTTATTTAAAAATGGCCATGTTTAATTAAACGACGTTTCAGGTCGTGCCGAGGAACTGGAGCTGTTTTTTCCCAGATTTGTTTTACACATATCTGAAAATCTAACTGTTGGATCTCAGCAAAGTTTAAATCGTTGGGAAGATATTCCCAAAACGACCCCAACGGTTCCAGTTTCGGGAAAATCCGATGGTCGGATCTTTCGGTATAATCATTTGAAGTTACGATTTCAAAATGCGAACTGAAGGGGCTCGATTTGTTTTATTTAATTTATATATATATATATATAATTTATTCGATGATTTCAATATTGTTTTCACTTCAAATATTTCACTAACGCCTTTAAATCTCAGAAAATTTCGCCATAACCTCCTTTGTACAGGAAGGGGTTTGGAAATTTATTGGGCCGTATTAGGTACCCAATAAATCCTAAGCATGCACATATTTATAGTGATAAATTCTGGTGTCCACAGGGGAGTTTGTATAGACCATAACTACAGAGAATAAATTCTCGTTGGCCTATAAATTATTTTTGTGCCTTAATGACCAGAGAGACGTATTTATTGTCATCTCCAGACCCGTGTGGATTTTTTATTAATCTTGCAATTTACCGTTACAATTTATATAGTCCAGATCAGTCATCAATTCAACCTGTAATATATAATCATCGCCATACAAGCCTCTCGCTCGTATGGTAAATCTTCAACCTCGTCACAAAAGCTCCAAATGCTTATGTGGTATATGATGAAGTATGCTTATCTTCAAGAAGTATGTCATGTAGTGTAGTTCAAAATTAATTGTTACTATCCTATGGCGACATTTATTATTACACACAGAACAACCAGCACTCTACATCCAATGGCATTCACAGGAGTTGATATAATAATAAAATTGCGCATCCAACTCATTAAGGTTTACCTATTTGTCGGGCACGCAAATAAATTCATTAGTCAACAGCTAATCCATTTTCCTGTTGAACACATGTATATATATATATGTGTGTGTGTGTGCAAAACTAAGCTAAAAACAATATTTCTAGCGAACAAAGGTTCATTTCCACACATGGTTATTTTTAACACTTCCTACACATGTTAAAAATAATATTTTCAACCCACACATATTTATTTGAACAAGCGGTTATTTTTAACACTTCACATTTCGCATAAGAATAATATTTTTGGTGAACAAAAATATATTTCAACACTTGTATATTTTATTTAGTTCACATACATGTTAAAAATAATATTCATAGTAAACAAACTTATTTTTCAACACTGGTATATTTTTAGCGAGTCGTTTACATGATAAAAATGATATGTTTATCATCAAAAAATATTCATTTAACACACGAACATTTTTAGCACTTCATATTCATAATAAAAATGTAGATTTTATTGTTCAATCTATATATTCAACACATAAATATTCTCGATTTCACACATATGATAAAAATTTGATTTTTATCGTTCCAGTCCTTTATTCAACACATGAATATTTTCTATAGTTCATATATATATATAATAAAAATGTGATTTTTATTATTAAAACAATTTATTTAAAACACGAATAGATTATATAGTTTATATATGTGATAAAATGTTATTTTTATCTTTCAAAGAATTTTATTCATCACATAAATTTCTATTCAACACATGAATTTCTATTCAACACATGAATTTCTATTCAACACATGAATATGGTTTCAACACATGAATATAGTTTCAACACATGAAAATAATTCTAACACATGAATATTATTGAAAATTTTGGTAGCATAACGATAGGGTATTTAAAACCGGCACCGTCCCGAGTACGGCTCCTCGCTCTACCTTAAAACCTCGCGGTTTTTGACAATGGGGATTTCATACATCTAGTTCGCACGCAGACGAGTATGTTTTTCTTTTCCACAATTTATTCTAATTTTGTTTCAACCACAAACGGGTATTTTTCAACCACAATCCAAACAATATCAACCACAAACAATCCTATCAACCATTCACATATTCACCAAATTTTTCACGCCAATTCACAATCAATAAATATCGTCCATGGTTTGTGGACGTGGGGAGTATATATATATATAAGTACATTATTCCCATTCCAACACATATATGATTTATACAATGCATGTATAATTCGTGCATCACTCATATAACTTATACAACGCATGTACATGAGGTATACAACATGTATATAATTTATATTTCGCTTATATAACTTATACAACACATGTCCATTCACATTTCAGTTTAGAAATCTCACATTGGTTTGCTGCTTTGCTAAAAATAGTAGCGAGCTCAGAAAAAATCCACGGACTCTTCTAGAATGTAGAGAGCGCCCTTACGAGTCCGATGTCTCCTGTTTCATCAAATTTCGTCAACATAGCAAAAAAGATACGATTTTTCGAAGTTTTTAACACTTAAAAGTGTAAATATCAGTTCAAAATGGCCAAAGCCATTACCTGCCTTGGAGCTTCATGATTTTTACTTCAAATCGGTGCAGCGATATGAAGATTAGCCAACACCACGTCGCAGCGCTTGGAGGGGCACGTAAAATGAGGGTGGATTGGTTCAGTTCGGTGGTGGATCGAAGGGGTGGCGGTGGCTTGAAGATTGAAACTTTGAGGAGGTCGTTCTCACGAAATACGAGACGAGGAGGGGTGCCATAGGTATGGATTTGAAGAGGAGGAAGAGGGCTTCAAAAAGTTGAACTGGGTCGAGGTCTATCGTGGCATGTTTTGGCTGGAAAATGATCGAGAACGGGGGAAGCGGGTTGCCGTCGAGCGCGAGTTACGGGGGAGGGGGTTGAGATTTTTATAAAATTAAATTATGATGGAAAAATATGATTGGTCCGTGCTTTATTTAATTTTTAAAATAGTGTTTCTCCATACGAACACCAATTCAAACCCAACGACTATCGCCCTTAGCTAAATACCCCCATTACGAACACAATGGGATATGTTTTGTAAGCCAATTCGACTGTTACAGTCAGTTATTCTTCAAATTAAAATATAAAACATTCAATATTTGATGTGAACGTACATTTCAATTTGCCGGGGCCACAAATTGATCTCAAAAATTCCAAAAAAATAAATCTAGCTATGCTTTGAAGATACGGCCCCAACAAAACCAGTTTCATCGAATTTTGGGACCGTTTGAAAAATGGCCATTTTCTGGTCGATCCAATTCCACATAAATTGACCAAACACATTTTCTTTTGTCACATATTAGCTTCAAATATTATGGAATTTGAAACTTAGCAATAATTTGACATCCCGGATCCAACAAAAGTGGTTTCGTCAAATTCCGAGGTCGTTTGCAAAATGTCTATTTTCAAGGACTATATATTCTCTATAGCGACCTTTTTGAAAATTCATTTGGCCATAACTTTTGATTCTCGCTATGAAACTTCGATTTTTCAGATTCGTTAGGAAGATATTCATAAACAGATTTAAATATTTTTGGTTTCACTAAAATCCGTTTCATTTTGCATCCGGTACCGTCAGTTAAAGTTTGAATTCAAATTTTCAAACTGCCGCACCATTTCTAACTCTTTATTTTATTGAAATATTCTATTTCAATTGTCCTAATCTCTTTAAAATAACCAATTTAAAATTTTTAAATTGGCTCCTATTTTCTGGGTTGTTACAATCTACCCCACTTAAAACTTTTCGTCCCCGAAAAGGAAACAGTAGTACAGTAGGAAATAAAAAGGAAATGCAAAGTATTGTAAAGGTACCTTGCCCCGGAGTTAGTCAGAGATGTCCACTCTGCACTTGGGGTAAGCTTGCTTAATGCTTTCCTCGGTCTCCTAAGTGCAGTCTCTAGGATCACTACTCCACTGCACTTTAACTAAATGAACCTTCTTGTTCCTTAGCTCTTTAGTTTCTTTGCCAACAATTTTTAACGGCTCTCTTCTGACTGCTAATTCTGGAGTAATTTCCAAGTCCTGTTGCGCTGCTTCTACAACAAGATCCGGATAATGCATATGCTTTCTAAGTTGAGATACGTGAAACACATTATGTACTCCAGGCAACCAATCAGGTAATTGAACCCTATAAGCTAGAGTTCCAATTCGTTCAAGTATAGGAAAGGAACCAATAAATCTGGGTGCCAACTTCCCAGTTTTACCGAATCGGATTACTCCTCTCATCGGAGAAACTTTCAAATAAACATAATCACCAACAACGAATGCTAAATCTCTTCTTCTAGAATCCGCATAACTCTTCTGTCGGCTTTGAGCAGTTTTCAATCGTTTCTTGATGAAATCGACTTTGTCTGATGCTTCTCGAATCATATCGGGTCCCAACATAAGTCTGTTGCCAGGTTCTACCCAACATGTAGGAGATCTGCACGGTCTACCGTATAATGCTTCAAATGGCGACATTTTCAAACTTGCTTAATAGCTGTTGTTATATGAGAACTCTGCCAAATGCAAGTGATCTTCCCATGACCCACCAAAATCAATAATACAAGCCCACAGTAAATCTTCTAGAATTCTGTTCACCAGGTCAGTTTGGCCATCTGTCTGAGGGTGATAAGCGGTGCTCAGGTTTAGTTTTGTTCTTACTTCTGTCTGGAATGCCTCCCGGAATTTGCTAACAAATATTGGGTCTCTATCACTGACTATGCTGATGGGAACTCCATGCAGCTTAATAATTTCTTTGAAATAAATCTGTGCTAGACTTTGTGTGGTTCTATTGGATCTGACAGGTATGAAATGGGCGGTCTTCGTGAAGCGATCTACGATCACCCAAATACTATCATTACCTTTCTTGGTTTGGGGCAAACCATCTATGAAATCCATTGAAATTTGTTTCCACTTCCAACCTAGGATCTCCAACGGTTGCAACAATCCCGCCAGCTTTTGTTGGTCGCTTTTGACTAGTTGGCAAGTAGGGCACCTCCTAACATATAAGGAGATATCTCTTTTCAACGACTTCCACCAGAATGTGTGCTTGAGATCATTGTACTTATTACTCACTCCTGGATAAATGCAAAGCTTGGACTTATGACATTCATCAAGGACTTCTCTTCGGAGCTCAGGGATATTTGGAACACAAATTCGTCCCTGTAATCGCAAAAACCCTTTGCTGTCTACGCTGAAATTCGAAGTCTTACCTTCTCGAATTCTCTGGCTCATTCTTTTAATAAATTCGTCATCTACCTGGAGAACAACGATTTTGTCATTCAATGAAGGCGTAATTATAAGATTAGCAATGATCGCGGTTTTTCTGCTAAGCGCATCTGCTACCACATTAGCTTTTCCCGGCGTATATAGGATATCTATATCATACGCTACAAGAAATTCTAGCCAACGCTGCTGTCTCAAGTTCGGATCTTTCTGGGTGAACAAATACTTCAATGATTGATGATCTGTAAATAGTTCGAATTTCTCACCCAACAAGTAATGTCTCCAGATTTTCAAAGCAAAAACGATGGCTAGCAACTCAAGATCATGGGTTACATAATTCTTTTCATGCGGTTTCAGCTGGCGGCTTGCATAAGCGACTACTTGGCCTCTTTGCATTAATACTGCACCAAGACCTCTAATAGAAGCATCCGCCCATACCGTCAAATCCTGATTGCCATCGATAATGGTTAATACTGGAGCGGTTGTCAATTTTGATTTCAATTCCTGAAAAGCTTCCTCACGGTCGGAAGTCCACTTAAATCTCTCATGCTTCTTTGTAAGCTTTGTTAATGGACCGGATATCTTCGAAAAATCCTTAACGAATTTTCGATAATAACTAGCCAACCCCATGAAACTTTGGACCTCTGTGGGTGTAGTAAGTTGCTTCCACTCTTGAATTGTTGTAATTTTGCTCGGATCTACAGAAATTCCTTCCTTTGACACGACGTGGCCAAGGAACTTCACCTCTTCCTGCCAGATGATACATTTAAAGAATTTGCTTTGAAGACGTTCTTTCTCAGAATCCCCAATACTTGTTCTAAATGTTTTTCATGCTCGGTTTCTGACTTGGAGTAGATTAAAATATCATCGATGAATACCAGGACAAATTTATTCAGAACTTCTCTGAACACTCTATTCATTAGATCGACGAAGTATGTTGGAGCGTTGCATAAGCCGAACGGCATTACTAACCACTCGTAAAATATGTCTGCACCTCTGAAAGCTGTCAAAGGAAAATACTCTTCGGCAATTCTTAGTTGATGGAAACCTGTAGCTAGGTCCATTCTGGAAAATACTCTCGCTCCATTTAATTGGTCTAACAGATCATTGATGCGGGGTAACGGGTATTTATTTTTGAGCGTCTGTTTGTTGAGATCTCGGTAATCAACACACAATCGGAGAGTACTGTCTGACTTAGGAACAAACACTACAGCTGCACCCCAACTAGAAAAGCTAGGTCTGATCAGACCCTTCCATAGCAGTTGACGATTTTGATCGCCTAATTCTTCTTTTCCCTTTGGGGTCTTTCTTCGAATTGGATGTACCACTGGTTTGGCATTCGGAATTAGATCAATTCTGAATTCAATTTCACTTTGCGGAGGTAAGTTTTCGACTTCTTCAAACACATCCGCATAGTTTTTAACAACAGGAATCTTTTCTAATGAAGTGGGAACAACTTCTAGCGCAGACCAAAATTCTTTTCTATCCGGATCTGACCCGTGGCATGGTATAGTAATATATCCAAGCTTCGTTTCAGCTTTAACGATTCTTTCGGCACATCTAACTTCGGCCTTATATTTCGTTAACCAATCTAGTCCGAGAATGATATCGAATTCGGGAAAATTCATGGTGATCAAATCAAAAGAAAACTTGTAGAAAGAATAAGTGACTGGCACTCTACAATATGAACTAAGAACAAGAGATCCTCCTATCGGATTATGAACTCCAATATGTTCTTTAAGAACTCTTATCTTTAACTTTAACTTGTGAACAGTGTTACTTGCAATAAAACTACGTGATGCACCAGTGTCAAATAGTACAGAAACAGGAATATTTTTAATTGTAAGGGTACCTCACAGAACATTGGGTTTACCTGCTCCATCTGAAGCAGCCGGCGGGTTCGCCCTGTCATAAAAATGTGCAACTTCTGCCTTCTTAAGCAATGGAAAACCTTTGACGAGATGTCCTGTTCAGCGGCAGTTGAAGCATGATCTAGAATTCTGAGAGTTCTGGCTCGAGCTATGTGAGTTTGTCCTCTGCCGCTTTGGAACTGTGCACACATTAGAGTAGTGTCCCATCTTATCACAATTAAAACAGCTTCCCTTGGGTGGCTTGCTAGCTTGCTGATTTGTGGATGCTGCGTTGCTGGACTCTGGTTGGTTCACAGAAGTCTTGCGTTTGTTTCCCGCTTGACTCTTGGCGCGGTTTAGATCGAGGTTCCTCTGGTACAAATCTTCATAATTACAGGCCATTTCCACTAAGTCTGCAAATGGATGTTTAATGTGGCTCATGGCTCTATCTTGATACTTGCGCTTAAGCCCATGTATGAACCTTTTGTTCTTTTCCTTTACAGTCGTGATAAGCTCTGGGGTGTAACGAGATAGCTGCGTGAACTTATTATGGTAGTCCTGCACAGAGAGGTCTCCTTGTTGAAGATTGGCAAATTCATCGTGCATACGCTCCATCGCTTGTTCTGGGATGAACTTCTCCTTAAACATTGCCTTGAACTCATCCCAAGTTCTCACTACATTTTGGTTCTCAGTGGTGATGGCTTCCCACCATAATTCAGCCTCATCTTGTAAAAGCCAGGCGCCCATAAATGCCTTGTCCTGATCTCCGAGTCTCAGGCCACCCAAGTGTTGGATCTAGATTAACCCTAGAGGGGGATGAATAGGGTTTATTACAAAAAATGTAATAACCCGAAAATGCGAGCCAGTTTGAAATTTTTATTTTGGCAATTTTAGCGAATTTTGATTATTTAAAATGAATTATTTTAAATAATATCGACGAGAAAATTATTTTCAATAGAATTTGACGTATATATTTATATACGTCGTCGTTAGAATATAAATATTTATATATAATTATAAATAGAATTGAAAATGGCGCGGTAGTTCGATAATTTGATTTCAAACTTCAATTGAATGTACCGGGTGCAAAATAATCCGGATTTTAGTGAAACCAAAAATAATGGGATCTAATTGATAATATCTTTCCAACGAATCCGAAAAATCAAGATTTCATATCGGGAATCAAAAGATAAGTCCAGTTGAAAATTCTGAATAGTCGCTATGGAATTCAGGCCCTTAAAAATGGACATTTTGCAAATGACCTCGGATTTCGACGAAACCAGTTTTGTTGGGTCCGTGATGTCAAGTTATTGATAGATTCCAAATTTCATAATTTTTCGAATCAATATGTGAGCGTGGCAAAGGAAAACGTGTTTTGACCATTTCAGTTGATTTTAATCGACTGGAAATTGGCCATTTTTCTAACGGTCTCAGAATTCGACGAAACTAGTTTTGTTAGGACCGTATCGTCAATACGAAGCTAGAAAATATTTTTATGGAATTTATAGAGTTAGTATGGGACCCCGGTAATTTGAAATGTACGTTTAAAATTTAATATAGTGATTTAAAAGTAAATTTAACGGAAACTGATTCAAACAGTCGAATCAGCCTACGATACATATCCCATTGTGTTCAGAATGGGGGTAATACGCTATGGACGACAGGCGGTGAGCCTCGTTTCGAGGTCATATGAAAAAGTCAACTTTTAATGAATAAAATAATTAAATAAATAAATAAAAAAATTTAATTAAATTCTCTCTCCCTTCATCCCTTTAATCCTCCTGCCCCCCCCCCCCTTCAAAAATCGAAACAAAGAAAAAAAAAACCAAATAACCCACGATCGCTCAGTCCCCTCGTGGACCATCGCCGGAGCCAACCTCGTCGAGCCTGGATCCCCCACCCCTCCGCTCCTCCTCTTCCCCCACCGCCTCTCTCCTTCTCCCTTTCAATCCGTCCAGACCCCCTTATCACAAATCGAGTTCCAACCTGGTTCGCTCGCAGGGGTTTTTCAAGGCAAAGGGGGCATCGAGTCTCGTGCTTTCTGGAAGAGGGGGTGGCTCTCGGGAAGGCGGTTGGAGGGAGCATCGACGATGGTGGTTCTGACCACCGTGGCAGCGGCAAAAGGGGAAACCCTAGTTCGGAGGTTGGGTTTGAAGAAGGAGCGGCTTTCAGAAACGATTTACAGAGTAAGGGTATAGTTTTTAATTTAAATCAACTTTATTTAAATCAGTTTTTGTTTATATAAATCAGTTTTAAAAATATATATGGTAACATTATTCTGTTTTAGTTTTTTTTTTTGGAAATAAAATGTCCACATCAATGGAAATGAAAACTGAAAATGAAGTTTATATTTTTGTTTTAAATTTTGATAATGAAAATCTGAAAATGAAAACTGAAAATGAAGTTTATATTTTTGTTTTAAATTTTGATAATGAAAATCTGAAAATGAAAACGGAAAATGAAGTATATATTTTGTTTAAAAATATATAATGAAATAAAATACATATTTGGAAATGGAATATATATAAAATAATTTTAAAACATAAAATATGATTTCTTCTGTTTTTTTTTAAGAAATGAATTTCGAAATAAAAATATGATTTTTATATATTGAATTTCGAAATAAAAATATGATTTTTATATATTGAATTTCGAAATAAAAATATGATTTTTATATATTGAACGTCGAAATAAAAATTCGATTTTTATATATGTAGTGGCTACGGGCGAAGAAAGTGATAAGAGGCGAGAACAGTGAAGATTTCCTGCATTAGAAGTGCCGTGGAGCTAGGATAGCTATCGGTGAGAATTTCTCACCTTTCAATTTCTTTTTTTTCTAGTTATATATATATATACTAGGATGCAGACGGTGTTTAGTAGCACCCGACACAATCGTCCACAGACCATGGACTTGTTTGTTTGGCTGTTTGGTTATTGATTGCGATATTGGTTTGAATGTGGTTTGTGGTGTGAAAAATCGAATCGATAAATTGGTTAGGATTAGACGTGCGCCGTTATAAGGCGAAGGAGTAAGGCTAGGTTAGACTCTTACTCCAAATTTTGTGGTTTGCATAACGAAAGTGATTTGATTGATGTGTGAATGGCGTGGGCCTTCACTAGACCGGGGATAAGGTTAGGCCTTGTCCCGTTTCTAGTATCGTGCCGTTATGCCGCCGAAATTTTCTAAAATATGTTAGAAAATAAAAATATCATTTTATTGTGTAAATGAATTGAATAGAAATTCATAGGTTGAAATAAAATGTTTTATCGTTAAAAATATAATTTTTAACGTGAAGTGAATAAAATATTCATTTATAAACCGGACGGTTTGTTTATGCACACCTATTTGAATGACATTGATTGGGACGATAAATTTTACACATCGCCCAACTGCACAAATAAAATATGTGTTCTGATTTGTCCTGTTCTCAAACGATAGGGCGTTTCGAACGGTCTGGGTCGGTTTAGCGACTGGGTCGGACCGAGCGAAATTCCTTGTCGTCACAGTTGGTATCAGAGCTTTGGTTTTACAAAGCAGAGAACAAGGCACATTAGAACCATACGAAAGAATTCATCAGATAATTGGATTAGTAATATCCCATTTAGAATGACTCGTTAGAGATGGGATCAGTAGTATCCTAGAACGAGTGTGAAGAGTAGTGTTTTTGATAAATAAAAGTGAAAACAAATTTTGTTTTGAAAATATAAATCAATTATTCGTATTTGATTATCTATTTATATTGAGTTGGACAATCCAGTATATATAGATTTTGCGTATACGTCTGATCCGCGTGTATTCAAAGTTTTAATATACTGGATAGATATAGAATTACACTCTAGTCGCCCGGGGATGATGTTGATAATGACCATGGCATCATCAATAATTATGTTCGTGTTTCGAAGGTGTGATATCTATATATTTCCTATTGACTGGTGTGAGAACCAAAATTAGATAGGGCCTATTGTTGTGATTTGGCATCAAAAATCTGATTTTTGTATATGTATCAAAATTATCAATTTGAAACGTTAAATCCACTAATTGATTGATGTTTGTGTTGTTTGTTTATTTGTTTGCTAATTTTGAACCATTTAGCCTAATTGAACCAAATATTGAACTGTATTGAAAATTAGTCGCATTTGCTTGCATATACATGTATATCATTGAACAGGTCATAGCAAGGAGGCTAGAGCAGAGAATAAAATTTGTTTGCCCGACAAATAGGTACATGTTTACTACATAATTTCCTGTTTTGTTTGGGTGATGATGATTTTGTGAGCCTATTGGCTAGCCGCTTGGCTTTTTCTTTTTCTTTTTGAGATCTGAAGGACCGGGGAAGCTATTTGAAATTCCCCGATGCTCCCGGTGCAGGGGAGGTTATGGCGAATTTTTTTGAAAATTTAGGGTGTTAGCCAAATTCTTGAAATTTTAGAAAATTCTCAGAAACTAAAAAGTTGGAGAATGGAAACCAGATCGAACGTAGAGTTGATTAATCAAACCACTTTCGACTTTGTTCCTTTTCAGGGACGAAAAGTTTTAAGTGGGGGAGATTGTAATAACCCGAAAATGCGAGCCAGTTTGAAATTTTTATTTTGGCAATTTTAGCGAATTTTGATTATTTAAAATGAATTATTTTAAATAATATCGACGAGAAATTTATTTTCAATAGAATTCGACGTATATATTTATATACGTCGTCGTTAGAATATAAATATTTATATATAATTATAAATAGAATTGAAAATGGCGCGGTAGTTCGATAATTTGATTTCAAACTTCAATTGAATGTACCGGGTGCAAAATAATCCGGATTTTAGTGAAACCAAAAATAATGGGATCTAATTGATAATATCTTTCCAACGAATCCGAAAAATCAAGATTTCATATCGGGAATCAAAAGATAAGTCCAGTTGAAAATTCTGAATAGTCGCTATGGAATTCAGGCCCTTAAAAATGGACATTTTGCAAATGACCTCGGATTTCGACGAAACCAGTTTTGTTGGGTCCGTGATGTCAAGTTATTGATAGATTCCAAATTTCATAATTTTTCGAATCAATATGTGAGCGTGGCAAAGGAAAACGTGTTTTGACCATTTCAGTTGATTTTAATCGACTGGAAATTGGCCATTTTTCTAACGGTCTCAGAATTCGACGAAACTAGTTTTGTTAGGACCGTATCGTCAATACGAAGCTAGAAAATATTTTTATGGAATTTATAGAGTTAGTATGGGACCCCGGTAATTTGAAATGTACGTTTAAAATTCAATATAGTGATTTAAAAGTAAATTTAACGGAAACTGATTCAAACAGTCGAATCAGCCTACGATACATATCCCATTGTGTTCAGAATGGGGGTAATACGCTATGGACGACAGGCGGTGAGCCTCGTTTCGAGGTCATATGAAAAAGTCAACTTTTAATGAATAAAATAATTAAATAAATAAAAAAAAATTAATTAAATTCTCTCTCCCTTCATCCCTTTAATCCTCCTGCCCCCCCCCCCCCCCCCCCCCCCGTTCAAAAATCGAAACAAAGAAAAAAAAAACAAATAACCCACGATCGCTCAGTCCCCTCGTGGACCATCGCCGGAGCCAACCTCGTCGAGCCTGGATCCCCCACCCCTCCGCTCCTCCTCTTCCCCCACCGCCTCTCTCCTTCTCCCTTTCAATCCGTCCAGACCCCCCTTATCACAAATCGAGTTCCAACCTGGTTCGCTCGCAGGGGTTTTTCAAGGCAAAGGGGGCATCGAGTCTCGTGCTTTCTGGAAGAGGGGGTGGCTCTCGGGAAGGCGGTTGGAGGGAGCATCGACGATGGTGGTTCTGACCACCGTGGCAGCGGCAAAAGGGGAAACCCTAGTTCGGAGGTTGGGTTTGAAGAAGGAGCGGCTTTCAGAAACGATTTACAGAGTAAGGGTATAGTTTTTAATTTAAATCAACTTTATTTAAATCAGTTTTTGTTTATATAAATCAGTTTTAAAAATATATATGGTAACATTATTCTGTTTCAGTTTTTTTTTTGGAAATAAAATGTCCACATCAATGGAAATGAAAACTGAAAATGAAGTTTATATTTTTGTTTTAAATTTTGATAATGAAAATCTGAAAATGAAAACTGAAAATGAAGTTTATATTTTTGTTTTAAATTTTGATAATGAAAATCTGAAAATGAAAACGGAAAATGAAGTATATATTTTGTTTAAAAATATATAATGAAATAAAATACATATTTGGAAATGGAATATATATAAAATAATTTTAAAACATAAAATATGATTTCTTCTGTTTTTTTTTAAGAAATGAATTTCGAAATAAAAATATGATTTTTATATATTGAATTTCGAAATAAAAATATGATTTTTATATATTGAATTTCGAAATAAAAATATGATTTTTATATATTGAATTTCGAAATAAAAATATGATTTTTATATATTGAACGTCGAAATAAAAATTCGATTTTTATATATGTAGTGGCTACGGGCGAAGAAAGTGATAAGAGGCGAGAACAGTGAAGATTTCCTGCATTAGAAGTGCCGTGGAGCTAGGATAGCTATCGGTGAGAATTTCTCACCTTTCAATTTCTTTTTTTTTCTAGTTATATATATATACTAGGATGCAGACGGTGTTTAGTAGCACCCGACACAATCATCCACAGACCATGGACTTGTTTGTTTGGCTGTTTGGTTATTGATTGCGATATTGGTTTGAATGTGGTTTGTGGTGTGAAAAATCGAATCGATAAATTGGTTAGGATTAGACGTGCGCCGTTATAAGGCGAAGGAGTAAGGCTAGGTTAGACTCTTACTCCAAATTTTGTGGTTTGCATAACGAAAGTGATTTGATTGATGTGTGAATGGCGTGGGCCTTCACTAGACCGGGGATAAGGCTAGGCCTTGTCCCGTTTCTAGTATCGTGCCGTTATGCCGCCGAAATTTTCTAAAATATGTTAGAAAATAAAAATATCATTTTATTGTGTAAATGAATTGAATAGAAATTCATAGGTTGAAATAAAATGTTTTATCGTTAAAAATATAATTTTTAACGTGAAGTGAATAAAATATTCATTTATAAACCGGACGGTTTGTTTATGCACACCTATTTGAATGACATTGATTGGGACGATAAATTTTACACATCGCCCAACTGCACAAATAAAATATGTGTTCTGATTTGTCCTGTTCTCAAACGATAGGGCGTTTCGAACGGTCTGGGTCGGTTTAGCGACTGGGTCGGACCGAGCGAAATTCCTTGTCGTCACAAAAAATTTCAGAGTTATAATCTAACGGGATATTGAAATAACAATTAGATCATAGAATGCAGTAGATATAAAAATACAGAAAGTAAATGACACACAGAGATACCCAGCTTCGGCAAAATCCGGCCTACTTCTGCATTCCTAAGGTTTCTACTAGGTGATTGTACAGATCCTGCATACAAGACCATGTACACTCGCAAACCCTGCTCCTATTCTAACCCTACGCTCAAAACCCTAGACTGATCTAATCCCCTAGATCAGATTTCCCCTGATTACGACCCCATAACCCATAACCCAGATTTTGCAGACTCTGTCAACTACCAGTCAACACTCTGACTGAATCCCTAGTTTGACAAACTAGAAAACAAATGACAATTAGAAAAGAAAAAGGAAAATACAAAATAAACAAAAACAAAACCCTATGAATTTAAATTAAAAGGGTCATCCCCTTTCTATTTGCAAACTTGGCTTAGCCCTTGAATACTTGGTCAGCCCATTCATCATTTCATTTGCTCGATCTCCTTTGTCTCTGGGAAAATTAAATGGCGGCTGCGATTTCTATGGTTTCTGCATCTTCCCCAAATCGTGTTGCTTGAATAATCGAATTTGTTTCTCTGTATGTTGCTTCGGGATCGATCTCAAGGGCGTCTGGCTTCACTGATTGAGGGTTTCGACCGAAAACAAATTGTGAGTAAATTCAATTTGATTTGTTGCTCTTCAGTTTTTGGCTTGTGGTTTTTTTTTCAATCTCTATATGCCTGTGATGATGTGGTTGTGTATGTATAGGGTCGAACGAAACCCTAAAATGCTATGATTTCCCTATTTGATTCGGTCTGATTGATTGTGCAGTTTCTTTGATTGTTTCCCTTTTTGATTTTCAACTAGATATCCTCTTTTGCATTGATTGAATAAATGTCCGAGAAAATTTTTTCTGCCCCTTCTGTGATTTAAATTCTTTTCCTATTATGAATGAACACACAACTGAAAATCTGGAAATCAAATACTTGCTGAGTTTGGATTCCTTGATTGAATTTTTCTGATTTTAAAACTCAGCCCCAAAAATACTTGTTACTTGGAAAACTTATATGGTCAAAACTGGAAACAAAATAATCCCTTGCATGTTTTCGATTACTTGCTCGATTTAAAAAAAACTTGAATGATTTTCAGGAAACACTGAATTGCTTTTGTCTAAAAACTGATTGTGCATTTCCAAACAGATTTCTGGAAATAATAGCGGTTTCCCAAAAATTGATTTCCCATTTATGAATTACTGAAAAGAAATTCCAAATATCCATTGATCATTTTTGAATTTTCTGGGCATATTAACACTGCATTCTTTCTCCTGATTCATTAATATTAAAACCTTGTGTATGCCTTGATTATGCTCACTAGTTTTGACTATTTTAATAACTGTATTCATGCACCTGTTTGCTCTACATGTTATTGAACTCTTTAACATTGCTGCTACTTGATCATTGTGTTGTATAGACTTGATTCATATTGGCTATACTGTGTAGTTAAGACACATGCTATATTCTGTGTACATGCTTGTGCTTGTGATTGCTGCACCACTTGAATTCCATGGGATATTTGCTCAAACAATGACCAAGCTGTTGCCACTTGACTTGATCACATTTGCTTGCATGCTCATTTATGTTGCTGTGCACACTCCTTGAAGCTGAGAATTTAGTCCATGCTACTTTGACTTGTGAGCTTGAATGTAATCCTATATGCTGCATGAACTCGACCATTGCCATTCATTATGTTTGTATGTGTGTACTGCCATGCTATGTACTTGTATTTAAGCTGATCTTTCCTGTTTTGCACTTAAAAAATTGCCTCGACACTTTTGAAGCTCTTGCATATGCATTGAAAAACTGAACTGTTTTATATCCTGTCCATGATCCTGACATGCACATGCCATAACTGAAAATGTTGTATTTTCTGTCATGAATCATTTTGACTTGCCGAATAGTTTTGTCCATCACTTGAACCTGTGTTGATCATGCCATGTATGCTTGGTGCCATCGTCATGTTATTGTGACCATCTATGCACATGCTGCTTGCATTATACATAAGATCTGAATACATGCTTAAGCAATATTAAACTTCATCTGCCACGTTTTTAGTTTCACACATATTTGCTGATCTGTACCATGTCCACTCTGTTTTGTGTTCACCCATGCACCTTTGTAGCTGAATCATTTTTGTCTTGCACTTGTTTGAGCCATGCACTTATTTTTGCTGCCATGATCACTTTTGCTTTTGAACTTTGTACTCGACCACTTTGATGTACTCCTTGTTTGTTGCACCATGTGCTCCACCATATTAATATGTTGCACTGAGTCGAGAAGGTCCACGTGGCTACTCCTCAGTTGCACACTGGACTAGCGAGGCAGTGCACACATGTATATATATACACGTGTGTATATGCAGCCATTCAGAAAATTTCCTGTCCCTGTACATATACAAACTGTCTGTCTAGACACAGATGAATCAGATCAAGTCATGAAAAATGATGAGAAACACACCAGAAATCTGAGGCAAATAAAATTTTAAAAATAAATATAGATTTACATGAATTTTAAATATTATTTCTGTCCTATATACTATGTGTGTGTTTCTGTATATGACAGGTATGAAGATGATGACTGGACCGACTGTGCAGTGAAGACAGAAGACTGAAGTCAAGAACAGTGTCAGTTAAAGAGTGTTTGTAAAAATGTACAACTGAGTGTGAGAGTTGTAGTGAAGAGATTGTACTGTTTATTTGTAATAAACAAATTGTTTGAAATAAAATATTATTTTATTGTCATCAAACAAAATGTGTTTATCGTATACTGTGTATTTACAAGTACAAATTTTGTGAAGTGATTAAATAGTGGAGTTGTAGATAATTGTACTGTTTGAGTGTTTGAAATATAATATTTAATTTAAATAAAATACTGTAAGAAAATATGAATATCTATACAGTCGTATTCTATTTAAATATAAATATAATATTCCTGTACGTGATGTAGAATAACAGTACGATTTCAAACAGATTAATAATAATATTTATTTGGTTGTTATCATCAAACAAAAATCATATAATTGTGTACACAACACCGTTATATACAACAATCTCCCCCTTTTGATGATGACAAACAAATAAAAGATTTTGAGCACAATAAATGTGTTTGACAATGAATCTTGAACTCCCCCTATTTATGAGCTCTCCCTACAACAGAGAACTCCCTCTATAACTGTGCACGAGTGAAATGAATGAATTTAATAAATTTTCAATTTTTTTTATAAAATATTCACTCATAAATCAAAATCTAATCCATTCTCCCCCTTTTGTTATCATCAAAAGGATACAGAGTTTAAAATACAGATGAAAAACGACTAAAAATATAATTTCAGCTTAAGAGGAAGAATGGTCATCATAAATCTCAATCAGTCAAACAAAAATCATATTAAACTGAGAACTAGTGGCATATTTCACATTGCAGAGAATGACGGATTTACGATGAAATTTATATAAATGAGGAAAGTTATATAAAAATGAATTTCAATTAACTTTTAAAAAAAATTTATAAGTTGAAGCATAAAAACAGTGACGGATTTGGACTATAATTAATAATTCAATTTAAGCGACAAAATCGTATAATCTTAAATCTCAATAACTATCAATCAACAAATCATAATACGTCATAAGATATTAACACATTTCACAGATTAGAAGATGAATTGATAGGCTGGTTTTTAAACACCAAGGAGAATTTCAGATTTAATTTCAATTTTCAGCACATTATTTCCTTTTTTTTATTTTTTTTATTGAAGAGCACACTGACCACAAATAACCAGAGCTTGGATTTTTAAATGGGTCAGTCGCAACTTAAACTATAAGTCATCTCATAACCATGCATGACCAGAGCTTGGATTTTTAAATGAGATTAGAGACAAACTTATGTATTAATTATATATTTTATCATTTTTAGCTTTTAAATAGAAAAACTCCTCGGTATATACAACCAACACGAAAGATAGAAATGTGGTAGGTATAGAAATGGACTGTGAAATAAATTTCTAAATTAATTATATTATGAAATATGATTAACTGTACCGAGATCATTGAAAAAAAATTCAATTGTCACTAATTCTGAATAATAACATAACCACAATTTCATCACAAATATTTTCGTTGTTTATTCAGAAATTATTAACTATCCACATTAATATACAATCATAATGGATGGTAGAAGGATGATAGATAATGAAGATGGTCATATAATAATTGCCAGTTCAAAGATATTATAATAAATATTCAACCATCATGAATTTTTTTGAATAAAATCTCCTCTTGTTGTGAAAATATATGCTGCAGTCACAATTCATCACAATTTCAAACACTGATAATACTTTTGATGAATTATAAATACAGTTCAATTTGGATATTGATTTCAATTTCTAAATGAATAATCAATAAATAATTTTAAAATTGAAAATCAATTACAAGAGGGATATGTATAGATTTATACAAGAGGAAAAAATGTGTATGGTGTCTATACAAGGTGAAAAAAAAACAGATGGATGAAAGAGCTGATACCAATTGTAGTCTCCTTTATCGAGGAATTTATACACACCCTAGATATCTCAGATTAAAGAAATTTCAAACATAATGTAACGACCCGCATTCTACGCATCATAGGATCGTGGAATATTTATTTCTTTCACATACGAAGTCGTATGGTCATGTAACTTTGGGAGACGACTATTGGGGTCATTTCCCATGTTCATGATTTTTCCCGATTTTTAAATGACCATTTTACCCCTAGTTGGTACTGTTTTGGCCATAACTTTTGATTGGAAAGGAATTTTGACCTGAAACCATTTACATTGGCTCCGGATGATGGTTTACAATTCCGTAGAGTGGTCACATTAGCCAAACGGACTCACCGTTTGGGAGATATGACTGAAACAAGTTTCAGATAGTGAAAACAGCTTAATTGGGCTTAACCGGGTAATTAGCAGCTAGGCCCAAAGGGGATTTCGGGATTGGAGATATATAGGGGCTGATTAGGGTTAGAAAACATTTCTTTCAGCCGCTACTTTCATTCTTGAACCCTAACAATGGCTGCCAACATCTAGAAACATCCCCAAATCACTTTCTAATCAAGTTTTGGCTTAATCTACATCAAATTAAGGAGAGAAAACACGAAAGCAAGGTTAGAGCTGCTGTTAGACATCAGTATTCACCCAAATTAGCGAGGTTTCAGTTCTGAGAATCTTATTTGTGGCCAAGGTGAGCGATTAGCATTGTTTTGACACTAATTACAGTTAATTAAGGGTAATTAGTGAAGATTAGCAAATTTATACACTAATAAATTCTGGAAAAATATCCATAAATTCGAAAATAATATTTTATGCCTCTGGTAGAAATTTGGTTTAATTTGATTAAGTTTTGTTAACCCTATGATTAGTTTTGCTTAAACATGCTTAAGGGAAAATATGGGGTTTTGGGTATATTTGACCCATTTTGACACGTAAATTCATTGTTTTGGTGTTTGTGGTTAGTTTGCTATGTTGCTATGACTGTTTGACATGTTTTGTGATTGATTAGAGTAGTTATATTATTCGAAAACGTCGTCGAATGGCGTAAAACACTTGCTGGAAGAGTTGCAGGAAAAGTGCAGGCTCTGGACCGGATCGGATCGGATATGAGGGCTCGGATCGGATAAGTGAACTGGGCAAGGGATTCGATCGGATCGGAACTTGACACTTGAGAAATCTGGCAGAAAGGAAGGCCATGCTAGCAATATTGGGATCGGATCGGATAAAGGAGGAGGATCAGATCGGCTAAAGGAGGAGGATCGGAGCGGCTAAAGGAGGAGGATCGGATCGGAACAAATAAAGGGCGAGGGAGCTGATCGGAGCGGAAGCATGAGCTGGATGGGAGATGGAACCCGACCCGACCCGAAGTGAGACACCCGACCCGACCCGAAGTGAGACACCCGATCCAAACCGACGCGATGGAGTGGACCCGAACCGAACCGTACCAGAGGAGGACCATGAACTGACGCAATGGAGTGAACCCGACCCAAACCGATGACTTGAAGGGGAATCCGACCCGACCCAGTATTGACCAATAACCCGAGATGCAAAGGTAGTCCAAATGGAAGTTAGAGCTCAAGATCCAGTTGGGAACCAATGAGTTCACTTCATGGTTGGGCTTTGCTGCGTGACGTGTGCAAAGGGGTTATCGGTATTCATAACTTTGGTTCACCACTGAGAGATGGATGGTGGGCTTGTAGTGATAGTTACACGGGATTGGATTCAGTCATGGCCCAAAGTATTAGTTGATCAAAGTAGTGGATATCGTATGCTTTAAGCAACGAGTGAGGGATGTGAGGATGATTGTTATGCTTGATTGTTTGACACCACTATGACATGCACACCCCCACCCCCGTATCTCTTACACAGTATGTTAGTGGCACCTAAGAGTATTGTACGGTATGTAGTGCTAACTCTTTGGTTGTAGGTCCAGGTTCAGGTATGATTGGATTATACCTGTTATTGTTATGTTTTGTTGCTTATCGCTCATTCCAGGCTTTATGTCTGACCCATAGTTTTATGTCTCCTCTTATTACTCTGGGTGCTCACACGAGCAGACTAGAGACAGGTTAGCTGGTGATGCACGGGTAGATGATCCGGAGACGAGCAGGAGGCTTCCACGTAATATATATATATATATATAATATTCTCCTTGTGTTGTTGAAGATCACTGCTTGGGCATTGGTGGTGCATCTTCTACTTTAGCTTTCTTTTGTTTAGAGACAGTAAATTTGAAAAGTTGTAATAAGCTGTATTTGGATTTCCGCTGCTCTGATGTTGATGTTGGTTTTTAGTTATCAGCTTATGCACTGTCTCACCTGTTTTATGTCAAGTATGTTATTATTATATTTTATTCCATGCGCTGTGAGACATTCTACAGGTTCTTTGTTAGTTCATTTCCTTCTTCCCTTTTTCTTCTGACGATCCGTCTCGTGCTAACTGGACATGTGTACAGTGCACTTTTGGAGTAAATGTCGGTTGGTGCGGGGTGGGCCGTCACACTTGGTATCAGAGCTCTAGGTTGCGTAGTTAACCTAGGGAAAGACACTAGGGATAGATATTACGTATATGAGAGCGCGTATTTGTGATTACTTTGGTTTTCAAAAGCTATATATATACTATTATTAGTATAGCTAAGGATGGAGTCTTATTGCACTAGCACCACTATGGGGTCGTTAATCGTTTTCTCTTTACAGATTGAACGATGAGTAGAGACACCAGGGGTGCTGGTAGAGGGACCAACCATGGGAATGCTCCTGACATGAGGACAATGTTCACTAACTTCATGAGGGAGATGCTTAGGGATGTTCAAGGGGCAGTTCCCAATCCCGGAAATGGTGGTGGTCCAGTAGTGCAGGCGCCTAGGGTCGATTTCGCCAAGTTGTGCAAGGATTACACTAACCTTGGCGGGAAGTCGTTCCATGGAACGGAGTCGGCCACAGATGTTCAGGATTGGTTGGATAGTTGTGATCGTATCTTCGACGACTTGGGTATTGAGGATGCGATGAAGAGAAGGCTAGCGTCTCGTCAACTGCAAGGGCGAGCGATGAATTAGTGGAATGCCATTAGAACAGCTACTCCAGAAGATCAAGTTACTTGGAATCAGTTTAAGACTCGCTTTTGTGATAAGTTTATTCCAGCTGCTCATAAATCAGAACTGTTCAGGAAGTTCTTGGAGCTTAAGCAGAATAGTAGAGCAGTCTCGGAGTATATCGCTGAATTCGACACTCTATCGAAATATGGATGGTCCCTTATCGATACAATCGAAAAGAAGAACGAGAAGTTCATAACTGGCTTGGATGGGTACTTGGGGGAAAGACTTATAAACCATATCGATGAGACGTTCGAGTCTATTGTAGGAAAGGCATTAAGGTCAGAGAGCCTTTTCCCTAAGTCGAAGACCGAAGTTGCTATTGCATCTGCAGAGGAGCCAAAGCCGCAAGCAAGCGGTGAAGGCAAGAAGAATTCTCAGAGCAAGAGGAAGCAGAACCCGACCAAGGATGGTTAGAATAAGAAAGATAAGAAAGATGGCGAATGCTTTAGTTGTGGCAAGAAGGGCCACTATGCCAGAGATTGTCGAGAAAAGCCTGGGGAAAGGAAGTGCTTTAACTGCGGCCAGGCGGTACATCACAAGGATGATTGCCCACAACCTCCTAGGGAGAAGCAGATTGTGAAAGCGTATGCTATCAACGCTGTTCCTTGTTCGTCAAATGCCCCAACTGCGGCGCAGAAGGAAAAAGGTGTCGTTATTCGAGGTATGCTTTCTATTTAAGATGTTTTGATCGGGTTTTGTTTGACAAACCTGAGTTAGTCGATAGACCTTTAGTAGCGACGAACCTGATTGGTGGTTCGACTAGTTTTGGCATGATTTGTTAATGTGGTCTTATCGAGTCATGGATGTATGTTTCCTTGTGATTGCTTTGTTTTGGGCTTTACTGGGTTTAGCATTATTTTGGGGAGTCGATCTACTCCAAAGGAGTAGGGTGGTATTAGGTACCTACCTAGTGATGGCGATAGTAACTAGAGTTAAGGAAGCTAAGGGGTTATCGTTGTAATAAGTTCTAGTTGTCTCTGGGAGGCAAATGAGTACTCCAGTGCTAGATTGTTTTGCTAGTATCACCTCACGTGGATTGTCCGAACTCGGAGGAGATGTTCCTTGGGTGCTTGTCTGATATTGGTTTAGGCCTTTGGGCTTGTGCTTGGGGAATGTCGATTTCGACTAGGATGGTTTGCGTGAGGGGCAAATGGTTGTTGTGATTTTTCATTGGATGATATCTTGGTTTACTCGAGGAGTGGTGGGCAGACGTAACATGATGGGACTGTTCAATGGTATAGACTGCCCAGAGTTAGACTCAATAGGGTTATGAGATTGCTCGAGTGGGACTCGGGAAAGATGCAAAGTAATGGATTGTTTAGGACCCTATGTTGATGTTCTCTATTGGATAGTTGAACTTTGAAGGAATAGGATGTGTTCGTTGATCATGGAAGATACAACGAAGATTAGGGCGATTCAAGTTGGACTTGAACTCGTAAAAGAAAATGGGTGTTCGTTGATCTTGGAGATGCAACGGATGGCGAGACGACTCACGTTGGACTAGAGTTTGTCACTAATGGATACTCAAGACTGGGTCTGAGTTATAGATTGACTCGAGTTGGACTCGAGAAGGCTGCAAGGAATTGGATTCGGCTTGAGTTGGACTCGAGAGGGCAGCAAGAAAATGGATAGACTTGGGTTGGACTCAAGTATTTTAGGAGGACTAAAAGCAGGGGTATCTTGGGACGACCGTTACCCTGGATCCGTTGGACGTGATCTAGTTATCCTTGGAGGATACACGTACGTTGGACGTACGGTAGTCCGATTGGAGGCTGGGCTTCCATTAGTTTAATTATCCTTGGAGGATAAACGTACGTTGGACATACGGTAGTCCGTAAGGAGGCGGGGCTTCCATTGGCCTGGGATTGGTTGGACCAGTCAAGTAGGCATCGGTGTATGTATGGGGGCTGGGCTTCCATTAGTTATTGATGTTGGTTGGACCAGACATACTGGAATCGACATATTGGGATTGGTTAGACCAGTCATGTAGGTGTCAATGTGTTTATCAATCTAGCAGGTGATAGGTAGGACTTGTCTGATGGATGTTATGGTTGCTATGTTGTTCCTATTTTTCTTCCCTTGAGTAGACTATCACCTGCAGGGTTCCAGCGATGGGGAACAAAGTGATTGTAGTTGGACTATGAGCCAGTGCAGTAGAGTCGTCATGACTCGAGGGGCAAAGTGGACATAGTAAAGGATTAGTAAGGCTATGAGCCAGTGCAGTGGAGTTGTTATGACTTCATGAGGCAGAGTGATCATAGTAAAGGACGTGGGTGCGGTAATAGTTGCATTGAGTAGGAGACATGCCAGTTTAGGTGTTTTTGTCTCTAGGATGGAAGCAACTAAAGTATATCACAGGATATGATTTCGGGCCCAAGAGTAATTTGGATTCAGAAACAATAGTAAGCTTGACGATTAGATCAATTTTGATTGAGTGGATTGGATCCAGTAAGAAGAACGATCCTAATCTATTGGAAACCATCTCTAGGGTAGAGATGGGTATCGATGGAAAGAGAATGATCAGGTAAGGATTTGATCGAGAAGGGTGGCTTCGAAAGGATAAGGGACTAGTTGTACCCAACGTAGATGGACTGAGAGGTGAAGTGCTTAGAGCATATCATCACTCGAAATTGACTATGAATCCCGGTGGTAACAAAATGTATTGAGACATAGATTAGACCTACTACTAGGAAAGGATAAAGAAAGACGTTGGGAAGTTTATGTCCAAATGCATAAATTGCTAGTTAGTTAAAGCTGAGCAAAAAAGAAGCCTAGTGGTTTGTCACAACCGTTGGAAACAAGTCTCAATGGATTTCATTGATGGTTTACCAAGGACTAGGTCAGGTCATGATGGTATTTAAGTAAATTGTATATTAGAGAATGAAGGCTACCCAAGATAGGCAGAAGACTTATCTCGATAAGAGACGAAGAGATTTGGAATTCTTCGTTAACGACTTAGTGTTCGTCAAGATCTCTCCATTGAGAATGTGATTCGGATGGGTTGGAGAGGTAAGTTAGCACCAAGATTTGTTGGCCCATTCCCTGTTCTTGAACTAGTCGGGAATTTGGCATATAGAGTTGGCTTATCAGACAAGACGGCCGGAGTTCACAACGTATTTCATGTTTCCCAGTTAAGGAAATTCGTGCACGATCCTAGTGTGGCTATTTCACCTGATTAGTTGGATAACATCGAAGTTGAACTCGAGGCGGTTAGGAACCGCAAGTCTATGCGTATTGTTGGGAACGATACGAAGCAGCTACGAAGGAAGGCGGTGAAACTAGTCAAAGTCCAGTGGGGTGAGAATGAAAAAGACGGTACTTGGGAAGCAGAGGAGGATATAAGGAAGAAGTATCCAGAACTCTTTACCTAGTAAGGTTTTGGTAGTGATAGTTTCTTCCCTTGTTAGTAAACCGCATGCTAGGATAGACTTGTTTTGCATATTGATTGTTGTTTTATGGTTGATAGGCATGCGGAACCCTTTGTGTGTTTTGGTTAGGGAATTTCGGGGGCGAAATTTCTTAAGGGGGGGAGAGTGTAACGACCCGCATTCTACGCATCATAGGATCATGGAATATTTATTTCTTTCACATACGAAGTCGTATGGTCATGTAACTTTGGGAGACGACTATTGGGGTCATTTCCCATGTTCATGATTTTTCCCGATTTTTAAATGACCATTTTATCCCTAGTTGGTACTGTTTTGGCCATAACTTTTGATTGGAAAGGAATTTTGACCTGAAACCACTTCCATTGGCTCCGGATGATGGTTTACAATTCCGTAGAGTGGTCACATTAGCCAAATGGACTCACCGTTTGGGAGATATGACTGAAACAAGTTTCAGATAGTGAAAAACAGCTTAATTGGGCTTAACCGGGTAATTAGCAGCTAGGCCCAAAGGGGATTTCGGGATTGGAGATGTATAGGGGCTGATTAGGGTTAGAAAACATTTCTTTCAGCCGCTACTTTCATTCTTGAACCCTAACAATGGCTGCCAACATCTAGAAACATCCCCAAATCACTTTCTAATCAAGTTTTGGCTTAATCTACATCAAATTAAGGAGAGAAAACACGAAAGCAAGGTTAGAGCTGCTGTTAGACATCAGTATTCACCCAAATCAGCGAGGTTTCAGTTATGAGAATCTTATTCGTGGCCAAGGTGAGTGATTAGCATTGTTTTGACACTAATTACAGTTAATTAAGGGTAATTAGTGAAGATTAGCGAATTTATACACTAATAAATTCTGGAAAAATATCCATAATTCGAAAATAATATTTTATGCCTCTGGTAGAAATTTGGTTTAATTTGATTAAGTTTTGTTAACCCTATGATTAGTTTTGCTTAAACATGCTTAAGGGAAAATATGGGGTTTTGGGTATATTTGATCCATTTTGACACGTAAATTCATTGTTTTGGTGTTTGTGGTTAGTTTGCTATGTTGCTATGACTGTTTGACATGTTTTGTGATTGATTAGAATAGTTAGATTGGTTGAAAACGTCGTTGAATGGCGTAAAACACTTGTTGGAAGAGTTGCAGGAAAAGTGCAGGCTCTGGACCGGATCGGATCGGATATGGGGGCTCGGATCAGATAAGTGAACTGGGCAAGGGATTCGATCGGATCGGAACTTGACACTTGAGAAATCTGGCAGAAAGGAAGGCCATGCTAGCAATATTGGGATCGGATCGGATAAAGGAGGGGGATCAGATTGGCTAAAGGAGGAGGATCGGAGCGGCTAAAGGAGGAGGATCAGATTTGAACAAATGAAGGGCGAGGGAGCTGATCGGAGCGGAAGCATGAGCTGGATGGGAGATGGAACCCGACCCGAAGTGAGACACCCGACCCGACCCGAAGTGAGACACCCGACCCAAACCGACGCGATGGAGTGGACCCGAACCTAACCGTACCAGAGGAGGACCATGAACTGACGCAATGGAGTGAACCCGACCCGAAAACTTGAAGGGGAATCCGACCCGACCCAATATTGACCAATAACCCGAGATGCAAAGGTAGTCCAAATGGAAGTTAGAGCTCAGGACCCAGTTGGGAACCAATGAGTTCACTTCATGGTTGGGCTTTGCTGCGGGACGTGTGCAAAGGGGTTATCGGTATTCAAAACTTTGGTTCACCACTGAGAGATGGATGGTGGGCTTTTAGTGATAGTTACACGGGATTGGATTCCGTCATGGCCCAAAGTATTAGGTGATCAAAGTAGTGGATATCGTATGCTTTACGCACTGAGTGAGGGATGTGAGGATGATTGCTATGCTTGATTGTTTGACACCACTATGACATGCACACCCCCACCCCCGTATCTCTTACACAGTATGTTAGTGGCACCTTAGAGTATTGTACGGTATATAGTGCTAACTCTTTGGTTGCAGGTCCAGGTTCAGGTATGATTGGATTATACCTGTTATTGTTATGTTTTGTTGCTTATCGCTCATACCAGGCTTTATGTCTGACCCAGAGTTTTATGTCTCCTCTTATTACTCTGGGTGCTCACACGAGCAGACTAGAGACAGGTTAGCTGGTGATGCACGGGTAGATGATCCGGAGACGAGCAGGAGGCTTCCACGTAATATATATAATATTCTCCCTGTGTTGTTGAAGATCACTGCTTGGGCATTGGTGGTGCATCTTCTACTTTAGCTTTCTTTTGTTTAGAGACAGTAAATTTGAAACGTTGTAATAAGCTGTATTTGGATTTCCGCTGCTCTGGTGTTGATGTTGGTTTTTATTTATAATCTTATGCACTGTCTCACCTGTTTTATGTCAAGTATGTTATTATTATATTTTATTCCATGCGCTGTGAGACATTCTACAGGTTCTTTGTTAGTTCATTTCCTTCTTCCCTTTTTCTTCTAACGATCCGTCCCGTGCTAACTGGACATGTGTACAGCGCACTTTTGGAGTAAATGTCGGTTGGTGCGGGGCGGGCCGTCACACACAAAGCCCAAACAGACAAGAATACAAATTTGGCACAATTATCAGAGCAGCAGTCAAATTAAAGCAGGCAGTTATTTGAAAACAGTATCAGAGCAGCACAGCAAACGGTTTCAATTCAGACTTGACAGGATGATGGTCACAACAGATGGTTCATGATCCAAGATTAAAAATACCATTTATTTTAAATCATTTGATGGAATATGAAGATATCGGGATTCAATGTGATTCGAGATATGTGTGAGATTCAATAAATCAATAATTTCAAATGATTTTAAACAATAGATATTCAAATCAATTAGTCATGAAATAACAGTGAGTTTGAAGACCATATTTTCAAGAAATTTTCAAAAGTATTTCTGACAAGTCCAAAGAAAAATTCAGAATATTTACATCAAGTCTGAAGACATATTCATGATCCCAAAAATAATTTATTTGAAATCACTTCAATGGATGTAAATCATGAGATACAATGAATCAATCACACGACATTAATAATTTCAGATTTGAGAGGTGTGTGGGATTCAAAATATCAAAAAAAATTCAAGTGATCTCAAACAAACAAAAAATCCAAATTAGATGATCATGAATTACAAGATGTAAGCCATGATTCAAGACAAATTAACATGTTCAAGCCAATCTGAGAATTTCTGAAATTTTCACAACTGATAAATAACAGAGTGTACTGTAATGAGTATAATATTTTAAGCGTTTCCAAAATTAATTGGAAGAGACTCAACATAGCATAAGTGTGTGAAATTTCATTAATTATTCAGATCTTCAAAAAATTTAGAATCCAAATTAACAGTGTTTAAGATATGACAAGAATACATCAACACCGTTATGAATTCAGAAATCAGAAAGAAAAAAAATTGCAGATATTTACAAGATAAAATTCAAGATCTGGAAATAATTGAAAATATCAGATTTTTATTCAAGTAAATCAAATTTCCTGAAAATCAAGAGTTCTACAACTGGAAGTTAAGGAGGCCCATGAAGAAACAAAACAAAAAATTGTGGCAGTGTCAAATCAAAAAGAAAAAACAAAGATAGAAGGGGTAGAAGGAGGAATAAACAAAAAAAATTGAATATTTACAAAGGTGAGTTTAGAGATCATACCTGAATCTAATGTAAAACAAAATCTCTAACTCAACGATCCTGGCTGGAGGAACTGTGAATGATACAGAACCATAAAACAGTTTGAGTTTGAATCTCCTTTGAATAGTAGTTCATCAGCCACCTCCGGTACCTAAGTGTTTAGGGGATTGAGTGGTCTAACAAAATTAGTGAAACCACTCACAGTTGTGTGTTGGACTTTCGATACCCAAACTTGTTTGAATAGCAACCAATCAGAATTTATTAAAGTGCCTTTAGGGACCCAGATCTGTTTGAATTTAGACGAATACATTTTGTTTCTTTTTGGGGTCCAAACAGAGTTGTTTCTAAACAAGTTTACATTTTGCTTTCGATTAAAAAATCCTTTGTAATTATCAAAGTTCAGATTATCAAGTTGATTCTTTTCAAAGAAGGTTGAAGGATTTTTAAAATCTTTTGAGCTTCTCTTTTCAAAAACATCAAATTTTCCAAAGCTGAGTCCACTTTTATTTCCTGATGAAAACTGATTTTTCAACAACATATTTAAAGATTTTTCACCATTAGAAAATTTACTCAATTTTGTTTCAAGTCGTTGAATTTCAGCTTTAAGATCACCGTTTTCTTTCATTAAATCTGAACAATGGTTTTCAGTGATCTTACTCTTTTCAAAATCAGTTTTCAAAACCAAATTTTCTTCACTAAGCAATTTAATTTTGGTTTGGGACTCAGCAATTTCAAATTCAAAACGTTTTCGACTCTCAAATTCAAATTTCTTAAGTTTTTCAATCTCACTTTCAAGCTCATTCAGAATGGACTCAGTTTTCAACAAGCTTTGTTTTTCAGCAAAAATATATTTGGAATTTTTAGTCGTCTTAAAATTTTCAAATTCTTTTTGCAAATAATTGTTTGTGCTTTCAAGCTCTATCTTGCTCTTTTTTAAAATCAAAATTTCATTCTCAAGCTTTTGAATATTTTTATTTTGACGAACAAGACTATTTTTCAAATTTAAACAATTTTTGCAATTAGAATTTGAAGACTTCTTAATGTTTTTGAGTTTTGATTCCAAAAGATTAATTTTGCAGATCAACTCAAGCTTCTCAGATTTCAGAATTTTATTTTTAGATTTTAGCTCCTCAATAGATTCAGTTAAACGATGAATCAAAGAAATATTTCCTATTGAGACTCCATCTAAAATTCTATCTGTACAACCTGTTAAACACAAATCTGAAGCTGAGTTATCATTCTGGGGTTTTGGGCATTTGTCTGTTTTTCCATGCAGCGTGTTGAGAGTCTACCACATTTCCTGCGCAGTTAAACAATGGGAAATAAGGCTATATTGAACATCATCAATATAAGAATATAAAATATGAGCAGCTTGTAAATTAGATTCAATATCTGCCCTACTTACAATATCGTAACCATTAATAATACTATTCCAACATTTGATATCAACAGATTTTAAATAAGACTTCATTTCTGATTTCCAATTTAAAAAATTTATACCATTAAAAATAGATGGAATAGGACTGGACAGACACTCTATGGACTGATAACTAGAATGACCCATGACTCTAGAGTTAAAGAAATAACCTGCTCTAATACCAGTTGTTGGATCTAGATTAACCCTAGAGGGAGGTGAATAGGGTTTATTACAATTTTTTTGCAGAGTTATAATCTAACGAGATATTGAACTAACAATCAGATCACAGAATGCAGCAGATATAAAAATACATAAAGCAAATGACACACAGAGATACCCAGCTTCGGCAAAATCCTGCCTACTACTGCATTCCTAAGGTTTCTACTAGGTGATAGAACAGATCCCGCATACAAGACTATGTACACTCACAAACCCTGCTCCTATTCTAAACCTACGCTCAAAACCCTAGACTGATCTAATCCCCTAGATCAGATTTCCCCTGATTACGACCCCGTAACCAGTAACCCAGATTTTACAGAATCTGTCAACTGTCAGTCAACACTCTGACTGAATCCCTAGTTTGACAAACTAGAAAACAAACGACAATTACAAAAGAAAAAGGAAAATACAAAATAAACAAAAACAAAACCCTAGGAATTTAAATTAAAAGGGTCATCCCCTTTCTATTTGCAAACTTGGCTTAGCCCTCGAATACTTGGCCGGCCTATTCATCATTTCATTTGCTCGATCTCCTTTGTCTCTGGGAAAATTAAATGGCGGCTGCGATTTCTAGGGTTTCTGCATCCTCCCCAAATCGTATTCCTTGATTAATCGAATTTGTTTCTCTGTATGTTGCTTCGGGATCGATCTCAAGGGCGTCTGGCTTCACTGATTGAGGGTTTCGATCGAAAACAAATTGTGAGTAAATTCAATTTGATTTGTTGCTCTTTAGTTTTTGGCTTGTGGTTTTTTTTCAATCTCTATATGCCTGTGATGATGTGGTTGTGTATGTATAGGGTCGAACGAAACCCTAAAATGCTCTGATTTCCCTATTTGATTTGGTCTGATTGACTGTGCAAATTCTTTGATTGTTTCCCTTTTTGATTTTCGGCTAGAAATCCTCTTTTGCATTAATTGAATAAATGTCCGAGAAAAATGTTTCTGCCCCTTTTGTGATTTAAATTCTTTGCCTGTTATGAATGAACACACAACTGAAAATCTGGAAATCAAATACTTGCTGAGTTTGTATTCCTTGACTAATTTTTTCTGATTTTAAAACTCTTCCCCAAAAATACTTTCTTACTTGGAAAACTTATATGGTCAAAACTAGAAACAAAATAATCGCTTGCATGTTTTCGATTACTTGCTCGATTTAAAAAAAACTTGAATGATTTTCAGGAATCACTGAATTGCTTTTGTCTAAAAACTGATTATGCATTTCCAAACAGATTTCTGGAAATAATAGCGGTTTCCCAAAAATTGATTTCCCATTTATGAATTGCTGAAAAGAAATTCCAAATATCCATTGATCATTTATGAATTTTCTGGGCATATTAACATGGCATTCTTTCTCCTGATTCATTGATATTAAAACCTTCTGTATGCCTTGATTATGCTCACTTGTTTTGACTATCTTAATAACTGTATTCATGCACCTGTTTGCTCTACATGTTACTGAACTCTTTAACATTGCTGTTACTTGATCATTGTGTTGTATAGACTTGATTCATATTGGCTATACTGTGTAGTTAAGACACGTGCTATTTTCTGTGTACATGCTTGTGCTTGTGATTGCTGCACCACTAGAATTCCATGTGATATTTGCTGAAACAACGACCAAGCTGTTGCCACTTGACTTGATCACATTTGCATGCATGCTCATTTATGTTGCTGTGCACACTCCTTGAAGCTGAGAATTTAGTCCATGCTACTTTGACTTGTGAGCTTGAATGTAATCCTATATGCTGCATGAACTCAACCATTGCCATTCATTATGTTTGTATGTGTGTACTGCCATGCTATGTACTTGTATTAAGCTGATCTTTCCTGTTTTGCACTTAAAAAATTGCCTCGACACTTTTGAAGCTCTTGCATATGCATTGAAAAACTGAACTGTTTTATATCCTGTCCATGATCCTGACATGCACATGCCATAACTGAAAATGTTGTATTTTCTGTCATGAATCATTTTGACTTGCCGAATAGTTTTGTCCATCACTTGAACCTGTGTTGATCATGCCATGTATGCTTGGTGCCATCTTCATGTTGTTGTGACCATCTATGCACATGCTGTTTGCATTATACATAAGATCTGAATACATGCTTAAGCAATATTAATCTTCATCTGCCACGTTTTTAGTTTCACACATATTTGCTGATCTGTACCATGTCCACTCTATTTTGTGTTTACCCATGCACCTTTGTAGCTGAATCATATTTGTCTTGCACTTGTTTGAGCCATGCACTTATTTTTGCTGCCATGATCACTTTTTCTTTTGAACTTTATACTCGACCACTTTGATATACTCCTTGTTTGTTGCACCATGTGCTCCACCATATTAATATGTTGCACTGAGTCGAGAAGGTCCACGTGGCTACTCCTCAGTTGCACACTGGACTGGCGAGGCAGTGCACACGTGTATATATATACACGTGTGTATATGCAGCCATTCATAAAATTTCCTGTCCCTGTATATATACAAACTATCTGTCTAGACACAGATGAATCAGATCAAGTCATGAAAAATGATGAGAAACACACTAGAAATCTAAGGCAAATAAAATTTTAAAAATAAATTTACATTTACATGAATTTTGAATATTATTTCTGTTCCGTATACCGTTTGTGTGTTTCTGTATATGACAGGTATGAAGATGATGACTGGACTGACTGTGCGGTGAAGACTGAAGTCAAGAACAGTGTCAGTTAAAGAGTGCTTGTAAAAATGTACAACTGAATGTGAGAGTTGTAGTGAAGAGATTGTACTGTTTATTTGTAATAAACCAATTGTTTGAAATAAAATATTATTTTATTGTCGTCAAACAAAATTTGTTTATCGTATACTGTGTATTTACAAGTACAAATTCTGTGAAGTGATTAAATAGTGGAGTTGTAGATAATTGTACTGTTTGAGTGTTTGAAATATAATATTTAATTTAAATAAAATACTGTAAGAAAATATGAATATCTATACAGTCTTATTCTATTTAAATATAAATATAATATTCCTGTATGTGATGTAGAATAACAGTACGATTTCAAACATATTAATAATAATATTTATTTGGTTGTTATCATCAAACAAAAATCATATAATTGTGTATACAACACTGTTACAAGATCTTTTCACATGTTTTCAACCATGTTAAGGCCTCTATCACTGTGCATGTTCCTGAAAAGGTTTTGCCCCCGAGATTCTTATATCTCTTCGCCACTCGGTCTAGCTCGAATGGCTGAGTGGCTAGTGGTTGTATCAATGGCCCTTCTGCAGCGGGGACATCTCCGCGTCCTCTACCACGACCTCCTTGGCCTCCTCGGCCTCCTCTAGCTGTTGCTGCTCGGGTAGCCATCTATCAAGTTCTGTATAAACAAGAAAAGAGTCAGCCCTCATAAACGATAATTTTAATATATGGTACAGCAGAAGAACTTAAGGAAAGACAACAACGTACTGAGCAGATTATTTTTACTATTCTGCTTAGCTCATTCTAGGACATTACTAGTCCTATCTCTAATGAGCTACTCGTCTTAGAACACTACTGATTCTATTCTGACGAGGTGTTTAATGTGTAAAATTCTAGAACTAAGGTTAACCAAAGCTCTGATACCACCTGTGACGATCCCAAAACCTCGTATGACAGTGTTAAGGAAAATCACTGGAATATAACACATTAATCATCATTAGCAGAATACAGATAATAGCATAAGCAGGAAATAGAATAATTTACATAAATATGACAGTGGAATCATATATATCACAACATCAGAGAGCACAGTGTAGGATACAACTTAGTGCATAAAAGTACATGATCAGTCTACATCGCCATAAGCGGTACATATACATAGAGAATACATAAAAGAAATATCAGTCTACATCGCTAGAAGCGGAATCATATACATAGATAATAATGGCGGAATATCAATAGTTAACACTGAGAAGTCAAGCCTCTCCATGAGCCAAAAGATGCACTCCCTGTTGAAGTGCCAAAGCCAAAATATGTCCTGCTACCTGGTACTAGGCTGCCCGTGTGAAAATAAGGGCACCCGAGTTTGCAAGGTGAAACAAACTACGAGTCAGTCATGGGACTTGTATGAGAAATCTACTTAACTAATTAAACAACAATAATAAGGCAAATCATAGGACCACGCCACTTTCATGGAACGGGTTCACTCTAATGATTGCCAGTGCATGAAATAAAATAAATTATTAAATCATCGCAATGCTTTTTATAAAAATGAAGCCATTATAAGACTCAAGTCACATCACACAATGCAACGCAAGCCGGAGGATAGAGTTTTACCTTATAATGGCCAATAAATGCTTGATACGTATAAAACAAAAGTATTTGATATTATTACTAGTGCATATATGTTCCAAAAGCAAATTCAATCATAAATATCAATCATAGACGGCATAAGTGTCCCATGCCAATATGTCACCATACTAGTAATACAATCAAATCCGCAATTTCGTATTGGAAATTGGATTCCATCATGAGTCGAGGTAAGGGGCAAGCTCCTCTCCGTTCGAGACACTCTAGCAAATGTCTCAGGAGCACACATAGCGATCCCTAGATCCTCCAAGGCCGGTCCTCTCTTACTTTTGAGGATTGGCAATTCCTGAACACACGTTTCCTGGTCCTATAGGACCTATAATCGCATTCCAACAACCACACAGGTAAAAAGTATATAAATGTTAGGGCTGGTAGGTCACTGACATCAGCCATAGCTAGAAAGAAACGTCATGCACTCCTTGCGTCCTTATCCCGTTTTTGACTCATATCGAGGTGTGAGGCTCGCGAATCAACGCTATACACAAAGCTACGCCACGTAGGCCATGCTTTGATCATCAACCACAAGACTTTGCTTTTCAACAGAAGCCTTGATCATCTGCCACATAGGCGTGCCACACAGGCAATTCACTCCATGCGACTGATTTCTATCGATACATAACCTCTGAGCTCGTACGTCTCAGAGAAGGGCGTTAAGCAAGAGAATAAATTCTCCGCCGCCAAACAGATATATATTTAATAGAGATCAATTAGCACAGAACAAAATCCAATGTCAGACACACAGTCCATTTACAAGTTCATTCTAGGTCTGAACGAAGCCGGAGGCACCATATTCCTCGCATATCCGTACAATCAACAAATACGTCCGGACGGTTACCACTTCAGCTCCTTCAAGGTAGCTACTCTAATCATGAGCATCAGTAGCACCCATCCATCAGATGTGAAGATCGTCGGTCTTGAACCGTCTTCATTTCTTCGACTTCTAATCGTCGATCAATTATTTGAAATGAGAATTAACTCGGCCCTTTCAAATAATCCACGTATATTTAAATTTCCAAATCAATTCTTTCCATGGTTAAATTATTCGACATTCACATTTTAGTTCTTTGGTATAATTTTCATGTCAAACACATTCAACCATCAAATCTCAAGCAAACCAAGTAGAATCAGTTTATTTCCATTCTATATCATCTATAATATTTTATAACGATATATCGCCATTTTTATTTATTTAAAAATGGCCCTATTTAATTAAACGACGTTTTAGGTCGTGCCGAGGCACTGGCGCTATTTTGTCCCCAAATTTGTTTTTACACATATCTGAAAATCTAACCCTTGGATCTCAACAAAGTTTATATCGTTGGGAAGATATTCCCAAAGCGAACCCAATGGTTCCAATTTCGTGAAAATCCAATGGTCAGATCTTTCGGTATAATCGTTTGAAGTTACGATTTCAAAAGGCGAACTGCAGGGGCTCGATTCATTTTATTTGATTTATATATATATGTATATATATAATTTATTCGACAATTTCAATATCGTTTTCACTTCAAATATTTCACTAACGCCTTTAAATTTTAGAAATTTTGCCATAACCTCCTTTATACGGGAAGGGGTTTGGAAATTTATTGGGCCATATTAGGTACCCAATAAATCCTAATAAGCATGCACATATTTATAGTGATATATTTCGGTATCCATAGGGGAGTGTGTATAGATCATAACTCCAGAGAATAAATTCTCGTCACCTTATAAATGGTTTTTGTGTCTTAATGACCAGAGAGACGTGTATATTGTCATCTCCAGACCCGTGTGGGGTTTTTATTAATCTTGCAATTTACCGTTACAATTTATATAGTCCAGATCAGTCATCAGTTCAACCTGTAATATATAATCATCGCCATGCAAGCCTCTCGCTCGTATGGTAAATCTTCAACCTCGTCACACAAGCTCCAAATGTTTATGTGGTATATGATGAAGTATGCCTATCTTTAAGAAGTATGCCATGTAGTGTAGTTCAAAATTAATTGTTACTATCATATGGCGACGTTTATTATTACATACAGAACAACCAGCACTCTGCATCCAAGGGCATTCACAGGAGTTGATATAATAATAAAGTTGCGCATCCAACTTATTAAGGTTTACCTATTTGTCGGACACGCAAATAAATTCTTTACTCAACAGTTAATCCATTTTCCTGTTCAACACATTTATATATATATATATATATATATATATATATATATATATATATATATGCAAAACTAGGCTAAAAATAATATTTCTAGCGAACAAAGGTTTATTTCCACACATGGTTATTTTTAACACTTCCTACACATGTTAAAAATAATATTTTCAACCCAGATATATTTATTTGAACAAGCAGTTATTTTTAACACTTCATATTTCGCATAAAAATAGTATTTTTGGTGAACAAAAATATATTTCAACACTTGTATATTTATTTAGTTCACATACATGTTAAAAATAACATTCATAACAAACAAATATTTGTTTCAACACTGGTATATTTTTAGCGAGTCGTTTACATGATAAAAATTATATTTTTATCATCAAAAATATTTATTCAACACATGAACATTTTTAGCACTTCATATTCCCAATAGAAATGTAGATTTTATTGTTCAGTCTATATATTAAACACATAAATATTCTCAATTTCACACGTACGATAAAAAATTGATTTTTATCATTCTAGTCATTTATTCAACACATGAATATTTTCTATAGTTTTTATATATAATAAAAATGTGATTTTTATTGTTAAAACAATTTATTTGAAACACGAATAGTTTATATAGTATATATGTGTGATAAAATGTTATTTTTATCTTTCAAAGAATTTTATTCATCACATGAATTTCTATTCAACACATGAATTTCTATTCAACACATGAATATGGTTTCAACACATGAATATAGTTTCAACACATGAAAATAATTATAACACATGAATATTATTGAAAATTTCGGCAGCATAACGGCAGGGTATTTAAAACCGGCACCGTCCCGAGTATGGCTCCTCACTCTACCTTAAAACCTCGCGGTTTTTGACAATGGGGATTTCATACATCTAGTTCGCACGCAGGCGAGTATGTTTTTCTTTTCCACAATTTATTCTAATTTTGTTTCAACCACAAATGGGTATTTTTCGACCACAATGGTATTTTTCAACCACAATCCAAACAATATCAAACACAAACAATCCTATCAACCATTCGCATTATTCACCAAATTTTTTACGCCAATTCACAATCAATAAATATCGTCCATAGTTTGTGGACGAGGGGAGTATGTGTATATATATATATATATATTTAAGTATATTTTATTTCCATTCCAACACACATATGATTTATACAATGCATGTATAATTCATACATCGCTCATATAACTTATACAACGCATGTACATGAGGTATACAACACGTATATAATTTATATTTCGCTTATATAACTTATACAACACATGTCCATTCACATTTCAGTTTAGAAATCTCACATTGGTTTGCTGCTTTGCTAAAAATAGTAGGGAGCTCAGAAAAAATTCACGGACTCTTCCAGAATGTAGAGAGCGTCCTTACGAGTCTGATGTCTCCTGTTTCATCGAATTTCGTCAACATAGCAAAAAGATACGATTTTTCGAAGTTTGCAACACTTAAAAGTGTAAAAATCAGTTCAAAATGGTTAAAGTTGTTACCTGCCTTGAAGCTTCAAAACTAGGTTTTGATTTTTACTTCAAATCGGTGCAGCGATATGAAGATCAGCCAACACCACGTCGCAGCGCTTGGAGAGGCGCGCAAAACGAGGGTGGAGTGGTTCAGTTCAATGGCGGATCGAAGGGGTGGCGGTGGCTTGAAGACTGAAACTTTGAGGAGGTCGTTCTCACGAAATACAAGACGAGGAGGGGTGCCACAGGTATGGATTTGAAGAGGAGGAAGAGCGCTTCAAAAAGTTGAACTGGGTCGAGGTCTATCGTGGCGTGGTTTGGCCGGAAAATGATCGAGAACGGGGGTTGCCGTCGAGCGCGAGTAACGGGGGGGGGGGGGGGGGTTGAGATTTTTATAATATTAAATTATGATGGAAAAATATGATTGGTCCGTGCTTTATTTAATTTTTAAAATAGTATTTCTCCATACGAACACCAATTCAAACCCAACGACTATCGCCCCTAGCTAAATGCCTCTATTCCGAACACAATGGGATATGTTTCGTAAGCCAATTCGACTGTTTCAGTCAGTTATTCTTCAAATTAAAATATAAAACATTCAATATTTGATTTGAACGTACATTTCAATTTGCCGGAGCCACAAATTGATCTAAAAAAATCCAAAAAAATAAATCTAGCTATGTTTTGACGATACGGTCCCAACAAAACTAGTTTCGTCGAATTCTGAGACCGTTTGAAAAATGGCCTTTTTCTGGTCGATCTAATTCCACAGAAATTGACCAAACACGTTTTCTTTTGCCACGCTCACATATTAGCTTCAAAAATTATGGAATTTGAAACTTAGCAATAATTTGACATCCCAAATCCAACAAAAGTGGTTTCATCGAATTCCGAGGTCGTTTGCAAAATGTCTATTTTCAAGGACTATATATTCTCTATAGCGACCTTTCTGAAAATTCATTTGGCCATAACTTTTGATTCCCGCTATGAAACTTTGATTTTTCAGATTCGTTAGAAAGATATTCATAAACAGATTTAAATATTTTTTGTTTCACTAAAATCCGTTTCATTTTGCACCTGGTACCGTCAGTTAAAGTTTGAATTCAAATTTTCAAACCGCCGCACCATTTCTAACTCTTTATTTTATTGAAATATTCTATTTCAATTGCCCTGATCTCTTTAAAATAACCAATTTAAATTTTTTAAATTGGCTCGTATTTTCTGGGTTGTTACATATTGACAGCAGTGTTAAATTTCTAGATAAAACTTTGTCTATCAAAGATATGGGAACGGTAAATTATTTCCTAGGTATTCAAGTCATACAGAGGTCCGTTACAAAAATACTTCTGTCTCAAAAGAAGTATATACCAGAAATTCTCACTCGTGCGAACATGGACAAGGCAAAGCCCCTACCTGCACCTATGATTAGCAATTTGCAATTATCAAAATTTAAAGGTGAATCTATAGAGAATGTTAGGTTATACAGAAGTATCGTTAGTGCATTACAATATGTGACTATAACTCGCCCAGACATAAGTTTTAGTATAAATAAGGTATGTCAATATATGCATAATCCTTAGTCTAAACACTGGAAGGCGGTGGAGCGTATATTAAGATATCTACAAAGGACATTGGAGTATGGATTATCACTTAATGCATGTAGAAATTTAAACATACATGCTTAAAGTGATGTGGACTGGACCGCCGATCTTGATGATAGGAGATCCACAACCGGTTATTGTGTCCATTTGGGATCCAACCCAATTTCCTGGTGCTGCCTTAAGCAAGCCACTGTTTCTTGTTCAAGTACGAAAGTTGAATACAGAGCCGTCGCGAGCACAACAGCCGAGCTGATGTGGATTGGTTATTTGCTTAGAGAAATCAGCATCTCCATCGATAAGAAACCCATAATCTGGTGTGACAACATGAGTACGATTTCATTATCTCAAATCCTATACAGCACCCGCACATGAAGCACATCGACATAGACTTGTACTTCGTGCGTGAGGAGATAGAGAAAGGAAGATTAGATATTCAACATGTTCCAACCCTCTTCCAACAAGTGGATGTCTTGACTAAAGCCTTATTGGCTAAGAAGTTCCATCGATTTAGAGCTGATTTAAAGAATGTTGAAGGAGGAAGATTATTAGAAGATGAAGGGAAACCCTAGTTTGGTTCGAAGGGGCAAAATAAGACTAATAGGGTTTCCCGTATCTAAATAATGATGATATGTAGTCAGAGCAACTGGGCCTAGCCCATATCCTTTTATTTACTTTCGGTTGTTTAAATCCCATGCGGCTATCAGCCTATAACAATTACAATAACATGTATATATACATGATCATTTGTATTATGTAAACTATCTATTACATTTTCCATTTTCAGAAATAATATTACATATTATCTTTTAGGTCTCCATGGGCACCCATCTCCGCGGATTAAATTTCTATCTCTAACAGTGCTGCATATAAAGGAAATACCCAGTATTTCCGACGGTTCCGATGGCTAACAACAGATCATCGGCCAAAATTTTCCAACTTTGGAAAAACGACATATGTCAAAGATTAGTCGTCATAAACAGTCGCTATGCGATATCGAAAACCGTCAAAAGAAGCAAGTTGACTCTGTTGGAATCCACTGCTAATGGATAAATGTATTTCAATGACGATAATGTCGGTTTCCAACAGTCGTTGACGATTTTCGACGGCCGTCGATGGTATGTCATAATCAGAATTTGACTATGCTCTTGTAGTGTTTTTTGCTGACTGACCATTTCACTTAGGGTAGACGCTATTCTATTGTCTTATATCTCATATTACCGACATTAATCAGAGGTGGAAGATTATGAAGATATTTCGCACTGATCACTCAATCTAGGATATGGTAAATGCACTACCTGACCACGAGCTGCTTTGATATCTTGGTTATTCATTGAGGAAGTTTTGCCGTAGTCACTAGTAGTATGTTTGTAATTTGTTTGGATTGGTGTAGATTGTTTTTCTAGTTTGCCCGGTTTGGTTTTCTAGTTCCTTTGGTATGCTAGTAATTAAATAAATAAATAAAATGTAATTGTTGTAACTGAATGAAATATTAAGTTTAATATATTGTCTTCATTTTTCAATTATAAAGCGCATAATGCACAACAAATCAAATAATTAATTAACTATAAAATTGTTAAATCAAATATCAAAATGTAAAATACCGACTAAAATGCATCACTTAAATGCCCCATTTCCGCCGCAAGCACATATTATATTTAACTTACAACTCCGTTTAAATGTCTCGTTTAAACACTCCGCTAAAATGATCTGTTGAAGTTACACGCAAACACACCTTAAATTACATAATTTATTAAAAATAATTGTTTATTATTAGATTTTTTAATAGATGTCAAATAATAATATGATATAGGAAAATTTAATTTTAAAATGATGTAAAAGAGACAATAAAAGAAAGGATTATTATGAAGACATATTCTAGATATTTTCCATGCTTTTTGACTTTGTACAATTTGTTTAGTCGGCTTACCGTTGATAAATTTCTTTAAAGATCAATTTGATGATAATTTGATCTAAAAGACAAACTTGATAATAATCTCATTTTTAGAAGGGTCAACAGCAAATACCTAATTGATCTAGAATTATTACACCTGTTCATATCTCCCGTAAAACAAGCCAAGTTAAAGTTTGTTACAAGTGACCATGTATACATTTTCCGTAAGAAGTCTTACATTTCCCTGTCCTTGTGATATCAATGAGCTGAATCATCCTCACGTACGCTAGCAAGATCCAAATAAAAAACGAAAGCTCTACCACTTCACATGTTACCATTTATAACTTACTATAGCTTGCACGCGTTTCCGCCTTTACAGGCTATATATGTTATTTAAAGTTTAAACAGTTTCCAGTTGAACTGCAACTCTTAACTGCTTTCAATAGTTTGTACCAGACTTATCTTTCTACTATCATGCTGTGGACAACTTATATTTGCATCATGATATTTCTATACCATACACTTTAGGCCAAAACAAAATTCATGAAAAAGGGCATACACCCTCTAATATTATAAAACTAATCTCCGTAACCTTTTCGTGTGCCAAGCACAAGTTTCAACATTTGCAGGATCGAAGGAAAGAAATTTGATTTATTCTTCTTCATTTGTTCCTTAAACTGGACGCTTTAGTCTTTAATAGATGGAAATTTTGCTTCTTCCTTCTTCTTTTCCTTCCCTGCAATTACAAAACTGTAAAATGGTCGGTTTCCTCTTTTTGGTACACAGTTCTATATATATATATATATATATATATATATATATATATATATATATATATATAGAGAGAGAGAGAGAGAGAGCCTGTTGATTTTGTTATGCGTTGTGTCATAATGTATTAATATATGAACTATATATATATATATATACATAAATTCAGTTAAGGCAACGTTAGAAGTGGCATAATAGATGAGGATACATCCGGTGGTGTATATGCTTGTTTGGATGTGTGTGTATCATTTACCACACTTGAATTTCATAGTTCCTTTGAATCAACTCACGACGAGAGAGGTTCCTGGTAAAATTCAAGAATTTTATTTGTATGTCCGTTTTGCAGTCTAATTTCTAACAACAACAACAATAATAATATGTCATTATTAGAATCAGTGTTTCTAAGCTTCATACACACACAAATAATAAACTAGTATAACACATGGTATCATGCACAAAGGCTTTCAAAGTCGGTGTGCGAGTGTACAAATTAATAGCACTCTTCTTCCCCAGTTCCCCTGTAACCAATAAAAAAATCAGAATACAAAATCCAGTCCAAACCACAGCCAAAAAACACGTTCCATCTAATTCAGCATCATATTTTCAAACTCATCCAAGCTTATAACTCCATCTCCGTTGACATCAAAGCTACAGATCATCGTCCTACACTCCTGGATGCTCCTATGGTCACCCAACCTCCTCAGTGCCTTCCTCAAACTTTCTTCTGTAATGTGCTCCATGTCCTTTGCTTTGTAAACCTCAAACGCCTCTCTCACACTGGTTCGCTTCTCATCCTCACTTTCGTCCTTAACCAAAGCAACAAACTCATCATAACCCAAAAAACCATCTTCATTTAACTTGATAGAATGCATAAATTTATCCAACTCCTCAAACGATAACTCATCATATGAGTTCTTCATGCGGTTGTGTAGCTCGCTAGGCGATATCTTTCCATCTCCGTTTTCATCGAAATAATGAAACAAACGCTCGAACTTCTTGCATTTTTCTTCATGGTCGATGGCCACATATATGGAGTCGTTGCTTTCTGTGTTGGTAGGAGTGCTTTTGCCTCTGGATGATGACAATTTTAAGCCCACTTTTTGCATGAATGTTGATGATGAAGGCATTGTATAGTGTTGTATTGTATTCTACTTGAAATGAATGTGAATGAAATTGGTGAAATGAGTTGCATGCTTATATATATAGGAGATATGAATGGCGGTTAATGAAGGTTCATGGATGATTCAGAAACATGGAGGTTTAGAGGGTTAAGTAAAGTATATATTATTATGTGTAGGAATCAGCTGGTTGAAGTGTGGATAAGCTACGTTCACGTATATATTATTATATGTATATGACGTGTTGGACTTTTTGTGAAGAGCTGGTTAGATTGTGTTAACTACGCGTTGTTTAAAACTTTATGTCATTTGACTGTTTTCTTCTCTGGAACATATGTTAGCAAGGAAAATGTGGCATGAGTCGAGAATGACATCATGCAATTCATCAATATATTCAATCTGAAAGGGTGCGATATGCTGCCATATAAAAACAGCAATCTTGACTTCAGATCGAACAATATTATATGTGGCTTGATTAATTAATCCGCTATGACGCAATAATCTTAAGAGTTTTGACAAAGAGGCTTTGGGATTTGTACACTTCTGATATGATTCTCCTATCAAAAACAAATTCATTTAGAAGGGACTTTCTTCTTCCTCTGTTTAGTTTTTCAGTGCAGGATCAAATTTTGGTCTATAAATGGAGGATGTTACATGTCGTGAGACTTAGAGCATCTCCAACAGTGTTACGGGCCGTAACGTTACGGGCCGTAACGTTACGGTACGTAACATGTTGGGAGATATCTTTTATATCTCCCAACAGACGCGAGACGATTTTATCGGTTTGCAGCCTGCGAGCCGATTTTATCGGCTCGCGATGTCCCCGAGCCTATAAATGGCTCGGGAGGGGGAGGGGGTTGTATAACATTTGTTTTTCCTCTTAATTCCTCCTTTTTAATTTATTTTTATTGGTTATGACACCGGAATGCCGCCACGCGTAATGAAGATGGGGAGATGGACAGTTCCAGTTATGTCAGGCGACGGATCTGGTCCAATTCACCTTCCTCCACCAGCGGGGACGACGATTGACGACTTACGGATCCTCCACGAGCTGCCAGAGGAATTCACTCATCCATCTTCTACCGCCCTGGCCACCGTTCAGGTATTAATTTTTATTTATTTACCATTTAGAGTTACTGAAGTGTTACATAGTATGCCATGTTGCTTTTACGTTATATTTTAGTGCATTTATGTTATACGTTTTAACAATATTTACGAACTGTTGGTTTTATAGTGATTTAACTGTTATAATTTTAATAGATTCAGTACGTCTACCTTCACGGGAGTTGGACGAAGTTTGTTACACATGCTCTTGACATATAACAATTGCATATTCGGGAGAGGCTACTTGCTTGTCCGTTCGGACTCTTTTTACGTATTATACCTCCCCAGTTCTTCGATCGACCTTTGGTACAGGCCTTAGCAGAGAGATGGTGGCCTACGACACATACCTTTCACTTTCCGGATTTTGAGCTAGGTATCACCCCAGCCGATTTTTACATGCTTACAGGGATTGAGATAGGACGTCCAGATAGAGTCACTTGTCCATTTGATTCCTCTTTTGAGTCACCCGATTCCTACCTACAGTATTTGCCAGATTTGTCAACGACTCGTATAGCTAATGGTGCCGTTTCCATCACATATTTACTTGAGTATATTACAGGGCATCTCGATGTGGTAGATTTCCACGACATAGTATACAGGGCTACCATTTTATAACTACTTGGTTCGACATTCTTTTCGAACCAACAGAGTACGATTAGGCTGGGATACCTAGCAGCACTAGTGGACTTAGAGCAGCTGCATACGATTGATTGGGGCTCTTCCATATTGGGTTATCTATACGCCGCTCTTGACTCCTATGCCTTTGGAGAGGTTTGCCAGATGTTCGCTTTTTGGTACATGTTGCCGTGCTGGTACTACGAGTACACGGCCAACATGCACCCACGCTGTAATGACCCGTATTTTTGACGGGGTAATAATTAACTTATTTTAATTATTTAAATAACGAATATATTATTTAATCGACGACAGTTTGAACGTATAATTATATTATAATTAAAACCGAGCTCGAAATGGCGCGGCAGTTCGCTATTTGGCGATTTGAACTTCAACTGATTGTACAGAGTTCGTTTTAAAGCGGTTTCCTGTGAAACAAGAAACGTACGGAGCTAGTGGAGTATATCTGTCTAGTAGGAGAGAAAAATCAGGATTTCGTCGTGTAGATTTTGAGATATGTCCAAATCAAATTTGAAAATAGTCGCTATAGAATCGTTTATCGACCATAACGGTTTATTCGATATAACTAGAGATCGGGTTTGAATTTAGACAAGGTTCTTTTGGGAAATAGCGATAATTTAATTTTTAGAATTTTACTGTAATTTTTAATTAATTAAATAAGCAAATTTTTGTTTGGAGTATTTTACACCCTGTAATCAACATTTCGGGGTTTCACAGAATAAGCTGACCTACCGGTATTATTATATTTCTGGAGTCGGGACACCTCGTTCATCACGATGATATTTTTATTTCTGTCCATAGAGAAACATACATACGCAGTTGTACGCTTCCGAACACTAGACATCTATGAATTCCTATACACGATCAAAGAGAGACCACACCTCGTTTTAGTTCCAGCCGCTTATTCTCTTGGACCTCAAAGCAACAACGTGGACTCAACCAATCCATTCAAAAATCAAAAGAAAATATCTAAAATCCTAATGGTATAAATACCCCCTCCAACAAACTCTAACCTAATCCTCATTTCCGCATTCTCCCTTATCTCAGCCGCCACGAGGAACATCTCAACAAAAATTTCGATTCCCTCTAAAATCATATAAACCCAAGGAAATTTCCTAAAATCATTTCGTGTTTATTTCGAGAATCATCGAAGGACTCTCTTCATCTCGAGGTGCCTTTTGTTGAGTTCGATCCATGATTTGGGATGCCGAGCTCTTCCAGCGAACCTAGGGTTCGGAAGCGGTAAAGATGAAGCTGTGAGTCGCGATATGGGAGATGGCATCGGTTTGATTTTTGATGAGGTCTGAAAGTTGGAAGTGCTGCATACATGAGGAGGGAGGGCCGCGAGTTCCCTGTGTAAGTGCTGGGGAGATTGAAGATTTGAAGTAGAGGTTGATTGGGTTTTGGATCGGATGCTGCAGCTATGAGGGGTTCGAATCTTTGTGTACTGGAGAGGGGTTCTGAGTGTTGCGAGATTTAACGTGAAGGTGAGTTTCGATCCATGGTGGTGGGGTTACTGCTTGGAGAAGACGGTGAAGGCAGTTGGTTTTGGACGTTGGGCGTGAGGAGGATTTGTTTACTGGGAGTGGTTTGTACGGTTGATATATGGGTGGAGATGGTAGCTCGAAGGGGATCTCTTGAGACCGAGTCGACGCATTTTGGTTGCTGGAGTTTACTGATGGAGGAGGAATTTAAAGTGTGTTCTGTTTCGGTTTATTGATGAAGGAATTGGGAGGAGATTAAATGAGGTTTTGCAGCGACCATGGCCTTTGTTTGGAAGGAGCCAGCTTCGAATGATTTACTGGAGTGGCATCTTTTAAATGAAGAATTTAGGGAGGACTGACGTTGGTCAGTACGGGGTACACGAGTGGGAAGAAGGACTGTTTCTCGTGTTCAAGTGAGGACATGGGGAGGTTGAAACGATCGGTAGTTCAGGGAAAATATGGTGCTGATGGGAAGAAAAAGGGAACGTGAGTCAGTTGTTGGGTGATAAGGGAGGACTGACGGGTTGGAACGCATGGCATTTGGGCCAAAAGAAAGGGGACCCGTTGGGATCATAGGAACGGACAATGTGAGTAAAACTCACTAACTCTCCTCAATTTATATTTTAATATAAATTGTACTTTATTTATTGACTGCTGTATATTGATTGTTAAACTGGACTGTTAAATAGATTTGATTGAAAACGTAGTTATAGTTAATCTATGTACTGTTAATCAAATATGGTTCTGTACAGCAGGATATTTCATTTCAAAATGAAATATGATATATATTATACTGTGTAACATCTGTGGATGCAGGGAGACAGGTTGGAGGAATCCGACTGGATTCCTCAACAATTATTTTACTGTTTTCATATATTGTGTTATATGATGTGTTATATAATCTGTTCTGGATTATGTGTGTTAGAATGATATTAATCATTGTTATTCGATATTTTACATATCATAAGAAACCCTGAGTTGTGAAATGGAATATTTCAATGTATATTGGAATAAAGGAATTTTATAAAATCACAGGATTTTATAAAAGGAAATTATTTATAAAACGAACACGATTTTATAAAAGGAAAGTATTTATAAAACGAATAGAGTTTTATAAAAGGGAAAAATGTTGATAAAACAAATAGAATAGGAAAAAGGAATATTTCAATGTATATCGAAATAAAGGAGTTTTATAAAATCAACCGATTTTATAAAAGGAAACAATTTGAAAATAGAGTATTTATAAAACGAACACGGTTTTATAAAAGGAAATTATTTATAAAACGAACACGGTTTTATAAAAGGAAGTATTTATAAAACAAATAGAGTTTTATAAAAGGGATATTTATTTAGAAAATAAAAAAAATTGAAAAGGGAAATATTTATTTAGAAAATAAATAGAATAAAGGAATATTTATTTAGAAGATAAATAAAACGTTATAAATAGGAAATATTTGTAACGGTAATTAGAAGTTATAAATAGGAAATATTTGTAACGGTAATTAGAAGTTATAAAAAAGGGAATAGTTGTAACGGAAAATAAACGTTATAAAAAGAAAATTGACGAGATATAAAAGAGATAATCAAATAGAGTTAAATCGAATTTAGTATTCGAAGGAGCTAATCGAATTAGTTATTTGAAAGAGTTTATTGAATATTAGTTATTCAATTAGAGATAATCAAATAAAGTTAATCGATTAGAGATAATCAAATAAAAGTTAATCGAATTAGTCGAAGTAAGTTAATCGACTATTAGTTAGTCAAATTTTGGTTAAGCAAATAAGTGTAAATCGACTATTAGTTAGTCGAAGATTAGTTAATCGAATATGAGTTAAACAAATAGGATTAATTGAATTAGAGTTAATCAAATCAGGGTTAATTGAATATTAGTTATTCAATTAGAGTCGATCGAATATAGTTATTCGAGATAGAGATAAAACAGACATAGTTAATTAAGGTAAGTACCATTTAGCACGACTGCTAGCGTAATTCGTAGGGCTGCAGATAGCCTACGGCGGTTGGATGTTTCCTGAGGGAATCAGGCGTAACCATTTTGATCGCTGCGATCTAGAGTCAAGCGAATGGAGTTAATCGAATATTAGTTATTCGAATTAAAGTTAGTTCAATAGAGTTAATCGATTAGAATAATCAACTGGAGTTGATCGATTAGAGTTAAAACAGACATTGTTATTAAGGATGAAGTCAAATCGAATATAAGTTATTCGGAATAGAGTTAATTCAGTAGAGTTAATCAAATAAGAGTTAAGCAGTAAGAGTAAAGAAAAATAGAGTTATTCGAACATTAGTTGTTCGAATAAGAGTTAAATAAAAAGGAGTCAATCAAATAGGGTTATTCGAATAGGAGTAATGAAATAGAGTTAAACAAATTAGAGTTAATCGAATATTAGTTGTTCGAGATAAGAGTTAATTAAATAGAATTAACCGGAAAGAGAGAATCGAATATAATCTATTCGAAATGAGTTAATCGAATATAAGTTATTCGAAGAGAGTTTATCGAATATTAGTTATTCTAAGAAGAGTTAATCAAATAGAGATTACTCGAAAGGGAATTATATGGAGAATTCGATTATATCGAATTCGGGGAAAGTATTATTTACTTTCCGGTTTTTAAATCAGGATTTATTTATTTATAAATAAATTAGTTGTTAGATAAATTAATCAAAGTAAGAAATAAATGTTAGACTTATAAGTTAGATATTTCAGAAGTAAAATTTATAACGTTAGGGTTATAATAAATGTTTTCATAAAGGAAGCGGATTCGTAATCTGAATCCGAGAATTTGTGTAAGCAAATGGTTTTAGAAATTGAAGTGATGAGCTTTATCTATCGCAAGGTTAAGATCGTTGTTCAGTTAAGATCTGAGAGGTAATTATACCCCAACTTGATTGACTTCGAAATTGACTAAGGAATAGTTGAAGTTCGATAACAAAGGATGATTAGTAATGCAGTTAAGTAATAAATGACTTATGGATTTAGTAGTCGTAACGATGTTTCATACAGCGTTAGTTGAAATCTATATAAATGAGTTTCGGAAACGTTTTCCAAATATAAATCAAAGATGTTTTCTAAGTGTAGAAATAAGAAAATATGAATATATATATATATATATATATATATATATATATATTCGATGATTGGATCGATAATTCCATTTGGAATTAAGATCGTTGTTTGTACACCGACATGTTTTCATTTGATAGTTAAATCACAGACTATCGAAGTTTTGACCATTTTACGTTGTAAATATGGAGAGACCGGTTGGATTATTATCCGAAGAACCACTCCGTATTGACATAAGCGTTGTGATCAAATACGATGAAGATAATTGAAGACGGTGTTATGCAAGGGCTGTCCTGTTTACAGAATAGTGCCTTCGGTTTCGTTCAGTCCCAGAACGAACGTATATGGACGAATGTCTGACAGAATATTTCCAATGATCGAATGAGTTGGACTGTACAAATATATATGGTGGCAATGGATTTATTCCCTTCGCATAAAATCCAGAAACTATTTGTATAAACCCAACTAATGATTTACGGATCTGAAAATGTGGCATTCAAAGTGATCGTGTTATCAATGAAATGGAAAGTAAGCGTAGCTTCTAGCCTCACATCCGGTAAATGACAAAAATCGGGCAGGCAGCATGGCTAAGTCGGTCGCTCCGAAGTAGGGTGTATAATCACCTATCTAGAGAATATTCATTTGCTTCTTAAATCTATCAATGCTGTCCCATATATATTTACGGGAACGGTTGCCGATCCCAACCGTTGGTGATGTACATTCGATACACTCAAGCGAAATGAGTGGTCGGTCATGTGTGGCTGAGTTACAAGATGTTCTTGTTGAACTCCAGTGTATCGTTCCTAGAGTACACTGATCGGAAGGTGGTTCCATACCTTGTCATAGTTGGAAATCCAATCATCCAATACGCACCCGCGGTTTTGATTGTATATTATATATGTAGAACGTGAGATGAAAGTGTTTCTGCTAGATTGATATCTAATTGTATTTAGACATTATTATAATATCAGTGATACTGCTTTTCAAAGATGTTGGATTCTCATAAGGGAAAAACCCGTTCCGTATTCACGGCGTGGTCTTATGAGATATCATATACATGTTAAAATGATTTGAGTTTACTCACACCAGTCCATGACTGACCCGGAGTTTATTTGTTTTGTTTCCCTAAACTCTTGGGTGCCTAAATTTGTACGGGCAGTCAAGTAGTCGGGATTTACAGATATACTGGAAGAGCTTGGTGCAGGAGGCTTCAGGATCATATAGCTATAGTTATTTCCGTTGTGTTGTAAGTGTTGTACTCTGCAATATTATTGTATACATATATTGTTTGTATTTCAAAAGTATGTTATATTTTATTCGTTCCGCTGTGAGATCCGTGTTACTCTGATGATGATGATCTTCTTCTTCTTCTATTCTAATAGTTCTACGTTACCTATTCTCACCCTCTATCTTCTTTCTATTAGTTTCTTGAATTTCCAGTGCAATTTGGGGTTGGACTTGTGTTATTTAGTCAGCTCAAATTGGACCGGATTTTCGGGTCACTACAATTGGTATCAGAGCTTAAGTTAAGTGAATTACCTTGGCTCTGTGGCGTGACTCAGTAGAGATGGGGTTAGTAATACCCTAGACTGAGATTAAGTGTATATATACGAGTGAACGTATTTGTTATTTGATATAAAAATTTGTTTTATATTGTGGAGATTTATTCGTTAAGTGGCTTATAAATTCTGGTCGATAGTGGGGCACCACAATATAGATAAGGGTTTCTAAACACTCGAATACGATGGGTCGACACGGTATGTTTTGAAAACGGGTGAATGAAGTAATTTTACCCGAATTATATTTTGATATAAAGAATGGTTAAGATTTGAATCATTATAGTATATTGGATGTGTTGGTTGTTAGTATAATCGAAAGAGATTATAAAAAACTAAGCAGGATTCATATAAGTTAAGTATATAAAATAAGATGAATAAAATCTGAATTTAAATCAGATTTGGGATTAAAATAAGGAAATTTTAAGTTCTTGGGAGATTTTGAAAATGTTTTCAAATTGAAAGTGTTATAGTATTGAACTTACTTCGATCACTGGGAAAGAACCCTGATGAGTGTGGCCACATCATCAGTGTCATTTTCGAGTTCTAAGTGACGGATTACTACCAAAGGTTTTGTTTTGAATTGTTAGAGAAAAAAAAAACAAGTTGTTTAGAAATTCAAAGGTTTTGAATTGGTATTAGGATTTAAAAATTGATTTGAAATGAGCCCAGGAATTTAAATTCTGGAATTAAGATTTAACTTATGAAGTTAAATAGATTAAAATATTGAAAGTGAATAAATAAATTTGAATTAAACTTGGACAAGGTTAAATATAATATGGAATTATATTGGGATGATATCGAGTAAGTTGATTGATTTTATAAGGATTTGGAATCAAGAATTGTACTTAAGTTTGAAATGGAATTTGACTTGAGTATAAGCAATTGCTTGAGTTTGAGGATAAAAACTGACAGGAGATGGATTGGAATGACATTGGTATATGTTAAGTTGATAACCAATGGGAATGGTATAATGATATGGTCAGCAAAAAGGTACAAGTTTATATTTCATATGAGTTGGAATTTATGAGCCGAATTGGCAAGCCGCTTGGCTGTTTGATTTTCTTTTGGGTTGGAGATGGCCTAGAGAGGCGAGTTGTGGTTTTAGCGATAGGGTTGTACAAAGGAGGTTATGACAAAATTTTCCAGAAATTTCGGGTGTTAGAAAATTTTCAAACTTTTTGAAAATTTAGTAAGCCGGAATGAATTAATATTTTAATCAGAATTTAAGTGGTTCAGTGAAACTGAAGTTAAAGGGTAAACCGATAAATATTTTCCCAGTAGATAGGGTCGTCCTCTACCTTTTAGCAATTTCGAGGACGAAATTATTTTAAGTGGGGAAGAATGTAATGACCCGTATTTTTGACGGGGTAATAATTAACTTATTTTAATTATTTAAATAACGAATATATTATTTAATCGACGACAGTTTGAACGTATAATTATATTATAATTAAAACCGAGCTCGAAATGGCGCGGCAGTTCGCTATTTAGCGATTTGAACTTCAACTGATTGTACATAGTTCGTTTTAAAGCGGATTTCTGTGAAACAAGAAACGTACGGAGCTGGTGGAGTATATCTGTCTAGTAGGAGAGAAAAATCAGGATTTCGTCGTGTAGATTTTGAGATATGTCCAAATCAAATTTGAAAATAGTCGCTATAGAATCGTTTATTGACCATAACGGTTTATTCGATATAACTAGAGATCGGGTTTGAATTTAGACAAGGTTCTTTTGGGAAATAGCGATAATTTAATTTTTAGAATTTTACTGTAATTTTTAATTAATTAATTAAGCAAATTTTTGTTTGGAGTATTTTACACCCTGTAATCAACATTTCGGGGTTTCACAGAATAAGCTGACCTACCGGTATTATTATATTTCTGGAGTCGGGACACCTCGTTCATCACGATGATATTTTTATTTCTGTCCATAGAGAAACATACATACGCAGTTGTACGCTTCCGAACACTAGACATCTATGAATTCCTATACACGATCAAAGAGAGACCACACCTCGTTTTAGTTCCAGCCGCTTATTCTCTTGGACCTCAAAGCAACAACGTGGACTCAACCAATCCATTCAAAAATCAAAAGAAAATATCTAAAATCCTAATGGTATAAATACCCCCTCCAACAAACTCTAACCTAATCCTCATTTCCGCATTCTCCCTTATCTCAGCCGCCACGAGGAACATCTCAACAAAAATTTTGATTCCCTCTAAAATCATAGAAACCCAAGGAAATTTCCTAAAATCATTTCGTGTTTATTTCGAGAATCATCGAAGGACTCTCTTCATCTCGAGGTGCCTTTTGTTGAGTTCGATCCACGATTTGGGATGCCGAGCTCTTCCAGCGAACCTAGGGTTCGGAAGCGGTAAAGATGAAGCTGTGAGTCGCGATATGGGAGATGGCATCGGTTTGATTTTTGATGAGGTCTGAAAGTTGGAAGTGCTGCATACATGAGGAGGGAGGGCCGCGAGTTCCCTGTGTAAGTGCTGGGGAGATTGAAGATTTGAAGTAGAGGTTGATTGGGTTTTGGATCGGATGCTGCAGCTATGAGGGGTTCGAATCTTTGTGTACTGGAGAGGGGTTCTGAGTGTTGCGAGATTTAACGTGAAGGTGAGTTTCGATCCATGGTGGTGGGGTTACTGCTTGGAGAAGACGGTGAAGGCAGTTGGTTTTGGACGTTGGGCGTGAGGAGGATTTGTTTACTGGGAGTGGTTTGTACGGTTGATATATGGGTGGAGATGGTAGCTCGAAGGGGATCTCTTGAGACCGAGTCGACGCATTTTGGTTGCTGGAGTTTACTGATGGAGGAGGAATTTAAAGTGTGTTCTGTTTCGGTTTATTGATGAAGGAATTGGGAGGAGATTAAATGAGGTTTTGCAGCGACCATGGCCTTTGTTTGGAAGGAGCCAGCTTCGAATGATTTACTGGAGTGGCATCTTTTAAATGAAGAATTTAGGGAGGATTGACGTTGGTCTGTACGGGGTACACGAGTGGGAAGAAGGACTATTTCTCGTGTTCAAGTGAGGACATGGGGAGGTTGAAACGATCGGTAGTTCAGGGAAAATATGGTGCTGATGGGAAGAAAAAGGGAACGTGAGTCAGTTGTTGGGTGATAAGGGAGGACTGACGGGTTGGAACGCATGGCATTTGGGCCAAAAGAAAGGGGACCCGTTGGGATCATAGGAACGGACAATGTGAGTAAAACTCACTAACTCTCCTCAATTTATATTTTAATATAAATTGTACTTTATTTATTGACTGCTGTATATTGATTGTTAAACTGGACTGTTAAATAGATTTGATTGAAAACGTAGTTATAGTTAATCTATGTACTGTTAATCAAATATGGTTCTGTACAGCAGGATATTTCATTTCAAAATGAAATATGATATATATTATACTGTGTAACATCTGTGGATGCAGGGAGACAGGTTGGAGGAATCCGACTGGATTCCTCAACAATTATTTTACTGTTTTCATATATTGTGTTATATGATGTGTTATATAATCTGTTCTGGATTATGTGTGTTAGAATGATATAAATCATTGTTATTCGATATTTTACATATCATAAGAAACCCTGAGTTGTGAAATGGAATATTTCAATGTATATTGGAATAAAGGAATTTTATAAAATCACAGGATTTTATAAAAGGAAATTATTTATAAAACGAACACGGTTTTATAAAAGGAAAGTATTTATAAAACGAATAGAGTTTTATAAAAGGGAAAAATGTTGATAAAACAAAAAGAATAGGAAAAAGGAATATTTCAATGTATATCGAAATAAAGGAGTTTTATAAAATCAACCGATTTTATAAAAGGAAAGAATTTGAAAATAGAGTATTTATAAAACGGACACGGTTTTATAAAAGGAAGTATTTATAAAACAAATAAAGTTTTATAAAAGGGATATTTATTTAGAAAATAAATAGAATTGAAAAGGGAAATATTTATTTAGAAAATATATAGAATAAAGGAATATTTATTTAGAAGATAAATAAAACGTTATAAATAGGAAATATTTGTAACGGTAATTAAAAGTTATAAATAGGAAATATTTGTAACGGTAATTAGAAGTTATAAAAAGGGAATAGTTGTAACAGAAAATAAACGTTATAAAAAGGAAATTGACGAGATATAAAAGAGATAATCAAATAGAGTTAAATCGAATTTAGTATTCGAAGGAGCTAATCGAATTAGTTATTTGAAAGAGTTTATTGAATATTAGTTATTCAATTAGAGATAATCAAATAAAGTTAATCGATTAGAGATAATCAAATAATAGTTAATCGAATTAGTCGAAGTAAGTTAATCGACTATTAGTTAGTCAAATTTTGGTTAAGCAAATAAGTGTAAATCGACTATTAGTTAGTCGAAGATTAGTTAATCGAATATGAGTTAAACAAATAGGATTAATTGAATTAGAGTTAATCAAATCAGGGTTAATTGAATATTAGTTATTCAATTAGAGTCGATCGAATATAGTTATTCGAGATAGAGATAAAACAGACATTGTTAATTAGGGTAAGTACCATTTAGCACGACTGCTAGCGTAATTCGCAGGGCTGCAGATAGCCTACGGCGGTCGGATGTTTCATGAGGGAATCAGGCGTAACCGTTTTGATCGCTGCGATCTAGAGTCAAGCGAATGGAGTTAATCGAATATTAGTTATTCGAAATAGAGTTAGTTCAATAGAGTTAATCGATTAGAATAATCAACTGGAGTTAATCGATTAGAGTTAAAACAGACATTGTTATTAAGGATGAAGTCAAATCGAATATTAGTTATTCGGAATAGAGTTAATTCAGTAGAGTTAATCAAATAAGAGTTAAGCAGTAAGAGTAAAGCAAAATAGAGTTATTCGAATATTAGTTGTTCGAATAAGAGTTAAATAAAAAGGAGTCAATCAAATAGGGTTATTCGAATATTAGTTATTCGAATAGGAGTAATGAAATAGAGTTAAACAAATTAGAGTTAATCGAATATTAGTTGTTCGAGATAAGAGTTAATTAAATAGAATTAACCGGAAAGAGAGAATCGAATATAATCTATTCGAAATGAGTTAATCGAATATAAGTTATTCGAAGAGAGTTTATCGAATATTAGTTATTCGAAGAAGAGTTAATCAAATAGAGATTACTCGAAAGGGAGTTATATGGCGAATTCGATTATATCGAATTCGGGGAAAGTATTATTTACTTTTCGGTTTTTAAATCAGGATTTATTTATTTATAAATAAATTAGTTGTTAGATAAATTAATCAAAGTAAGAAATAAATGTTAGACTTATAAGTTAGATATTTCAGAAGTAAAATTTATAACGTTAGGGTTATAATAAATGTTTTCATAAAGGAAGCGGATTCGTAATCTGAATCCGAGAATTTGTGTAAGCAAATGGTTTTAGAAATTGAAGTGATGAGCTTTATCTATCGCAAGGTTAAGATCGTTGTTCAGTTAAGATCTGAGAGGTAATTATACCCCAACTTGATTGACTTCGAAATTGACTAAGGAATAGTTGAAGTTCGATAACAAAGGATGATTAGTAATGCAGTTAAGTAATAAATGACTTATGGATTTAGTAGTCGTAACGATGTTTCATACAGCGTTAGTTGAAATCTATATAAATGAGTTTCGGAAACGTTTTCCAAATATAAATCAAAGATGTTTTCTAAGTGTAGAAATAAGAAAATATGAATATATATATATATATATAGGATCGATAATTCCATTTGGAATTAAGATCGTTGTTTGTACACCGACATGTTTTCATTTGATAGTTAAATCACAGACTATCGAAGTTTTGACCATTTTACGTTGTAAATATGGAGAGACCGGTTGGATTATTATCCGAAGAACCACTCCGTATTGACATAAGCGTTGTGATCAAATACGATGAAGATAATTGAAGACGGTGTTATGCAAGGGCTGTCCTGTTTACAGAATAGTGCCTTCGGTTTCGTTCAGTCCCAGAACGAACGTATATGGACGAATGTCTGACAGAATATTTCCAATGATCGAATGAGTTGGACTGTACAAATATATATGGTGGCCAATGGATTTATTCCCTTCGCATAAAATCCAGAAACTATTTGTATAAACCCAACTAATGATTTACGGATCTGAAAATGTGGCATTCAAAGTGATCGTGTTATCAATGAAATGGAAAGTAAGCGTAGCTTCTAGCCTCACATCCGGTAAATGACAAAAATCGGGCAGGCAGCATGGCTAAGTCGGTCGCTCCGAAGTAGGGTGTATAATCACCTATCTAGAGAATATTCATTTGCTTCTTAAATCTATCAATGCTGTCCCATATATATTTACGGGAACGGTTGCCGATCCCAACCGTTGGTGATGTACATTCGATACACTCAAGCGAAATGAGTGGTCGGTCATGTGTGGCTGAGTTACAAGATGTTCTTGTTGAACTCCAGTGTATCGTTCCTAGAGTACACTGATCGGAAGGTGGTTCCATACCTTGTCATAGTTGGAAATCCAATCATCCAATACGCACCCGCGGTTTTGATTGTATATTATATATGTAGAACGTGAGATGAAAGTGTTTCTGCTAGATTGATATCTAATTGTATTTAGACATTATTATAATATCAGTGATACTGCTTTTCAAAGATGTTGGATTCTCATAAGGGAAAAACCCGTTCCGTATTCACGGCGTGGTCTTATGAGATATCATATACATGTTAAAATGATTTGAGTTTACTCACACCAGTCCATGACTGACCCGGAGTTTATTTGTTTTGTTTCCCTAAACTCTTGGGTGCCTAAATTTGTACGGGCAGTCAAGTAGTCGGGATTTACAGATATACTGGAAGAGCTTGGTGCAGGAGGCTTCAGGATCATATAGCTATAGTTATTTCCGTTGTGTTGTAAGTGTTGTACTCTGCAATATTATTGTATACATATATTGTTTGTATTTCAAAAGTATGTTATATTTTATTCGTTCCGCTGTGAGATCCGTGTTACTCTGATGATGATGATCTTCTTCTTCTTCTATTCTAATAGTTCTACGTTACCTATTCTCACCCTCTATCTTCTTTCTATTAGTTTCTTGAATTTCCAGTGCAATTTGGGGTTGGACTTGTGTTATTTAGTCAGCTCAAATTGGACCGGATTTTCGGGTCACTACAATTGGTATCAGAGCTTAAGTTAAGTGAATTACCTTGGCTCTGTGGCGTGACTCAGTAGAGATGGGGTTAGTAATACCCTAGACTGAGATTAAGTGTATATATACGAGTGAACGTATTTGTTATTTGATATAAAAATTTGTTTTATATTGTGGAGATTTATTCGTTAAGTGGCTTATAAATTCTGGTCGATAGTGGGGCACCACAATATAGATAAGGGTTTCTAAACACTCGAATACGATGGGTCGACACGGTATGTTTTGAAAACGGGTGAATGAAGTAATTTTACCCGAATTATATTTTGATATAAAGAATGGTTAAGATTTGAATCATTATAGTATATTGGATGTGTTGGTTGTTAGTATAATCGAAAGAGATTATAAAAAACTAAGCAGGATTCATATAAGTTAAGTATATAAAATAAGATGAATAAAATCTGAATTTAAATCAGATTTGGGATTAAAATAAGGAAATTTTAAGTTCTTGGGAGATTTTGAAAATGTTTTCAAATTGAAAGTGTTATAGTATTGAACTTACTTCGATCACTGGGAAAGAACCCTGATGAGTGTGGCCACATCATCAGTGTCATTTTCGAGTTCTAAGTGACGGATTACTACCAAAGGTTTTGTTTTGAATTGTTAGAGAAAAAAAAACAAGTTGTTTAGAAATTCAAAGGTTTTGAATTGGTATTAGGATTTAAAAATTGATTTGAAATGAGCCCAGGAATTTAAATTCTGGAATTAAGATTTAACTTATAAAGTTAAATAGATTAAAATATTGAAAGTGAATAAATAAATTTGAATTAAACTTGGACAAGGTTAAATATAATATGGAATTATATTGGGATGATATCGAGTAAGTTGATTGATTTTATAAGGATTTGGAATCAAGAATTGTACTTAAGTTTGAAATGGAATTTGACTTGAGTATAAGCAATTGCTTGAGTTTGAGGATAAAAACTGACAGGAGATGGATTGGAATGACATGGGTATATGTTAAGTTGATAACCAGTGGGAATGGTATAATGATATGGTCAGCAAAAAGGTACAAGTTTATATTTCATATGAGTTGGAATTTATGAGCCGAATTGGCAAGCCGCTTGGCTGTTTGATTTTCTTTTGGGTTGGAGATGGCCTAGAGAGGCGAGTTGTGGTTTTAGCGATAGGGTTGTACAAAGGAGGTTATGACAAAATTTTCCAGAAATTTCGGGTGTTAGAAAATTTTCAAACTTTTTGAAAATTTAGTAAGCCGGAATGAATTAATATTTTAATCAGAATTTAAGTGGTTCAGTGAAACTGAAGTTAAAGGGTAAACCGATAAATATTTTCCCAGTAGATAGGGTCGTCCTCTACCTTTTAGCAATTTCGAGGACGAAATTATTTTAAGTGGGGAAGAATGTAATGACCCGTATTTTTGACGGGGTAATAATTAACTTATTTTAATTATTTAAATAACGAATATATTATTTAATCGACGACAGTTTGAACGTATAATTATATTATAATTAAAACCGAGCTCGAAATGGCGCGGCAGTTCGCTATTTGGCGATTTGAACTTCAACTGATTGTACATAGTTCGTTTTAAAGCGGATTTCTGTGAAACAAGAAACGTACGGAGCTGGTGGAGTATATCTGTCTAGTAGGAGAGAAAAATCAGGATTTCGTCGTGTAGATTTTGAGATATGTCCAAATCAAATTTGAAAATAGTCGCTATAGAATCGTTTATTGACCATAACGGTTTATTCGATATAACTAGAGATCGGGTTTGAATTTAGACAAGGTTCTTTTGGGAAATAGCGATAATTTAATTTTTAGAATTTTACTGTAATTTTTAATTAATTAATTAAGCAAATTTTTGTTTGGAGTATTTTACACCCTGTAATCAACATTTCGGGGTTTCACAGAATAAGCTGACCTACCGGTATTATTATATTTCTGGAGTCGGGACACCTCGTTCATCACGATGATATTTTTATTTCTGTCCATAGAGAAACATACATACGCAGTTGTACGCTTCCGAACACTAGACATCTATGAATTCCTATACACGATCAAAGAGAGACCACACCTCGTTTTAGTTCCAGCCGCTTATTCTCTTGGACCTCAAAGCAACAACGTGGACTCAACCAATCCATTCAAAAATCAAAAGAAAATATCTAAAATCCTAATGGTATAAATACCCCCTCCAACAAACTCTAACCTAATCCTCATTTCCGCATTCTCCCTTATCTCAGCCGCCACGAGGAACATCTCAACAAAAATTTTGATTCCCTCTAAAATCATAGAAACCCAAGGAAATTTCCTAAAATCATTTCGTGTTTATTTCGAGAATCATCGAAGGACTCTCTTCATCTCGAGGTGCCTTTTGTTGAGTTCGATCCACGATTTGGGATGCCGAGCTCTTCCAGCGAACCTAGGGTTCGGAAGCGGTAAAGATGAAGCTGTGAGTCGCGATATGGGAGATGGCATCGGTTTGATTTTTGATGAGGTCTGAAAGTTGGAAGTGCTGCATACATGAGGAGGGAGGGCCGCGAGTTCCCTGTGTAAGTGCTGGGGAGATTGAAGATTTGAAGTAGAGGTTGATTGGGTTTTGGATCGGATGCTGCAGCTATGAGGGGTTCGAATCTTTGTGTACTGGAGAGGGGTTCTGAGTGTTGCGAGATTTAACGTGAAGGTGAGTTTCGATCCATGGTGGTGGGGTTACTGCTTGGAGAAGACGGTGAAGGCAGTTGGTTTTGGACGTTGGGCGTGAGGAGGATTTGTTTACTGGGAGTGGGTTGTACGGTTGATATATGGGTGGAGATGGTAGCTCGAAGGGGATCTCTTGAGACCGAGTCGACGCATTTTGGTTGCTGGAGTTTACTGATGGAGGAGGAATTTAAAGTGTGTTCTGTTTCGGTTTATTGATGAAGGAATTGGGAGGAGATTAAATGAGGTTTTGCAGCGACCATGGCCTTTGTTTGGAAGGAGCCAGCTTCGAATGATTTACTGGAGTGGCATCTTTTAAATGAAGAATTTAGGGAGGATTGACGTTGGTCAGTACGGGGTACACGAGTGGGAAGAAGGACTATTTCTCGTGTTCAAGTGAGGACATGGGGAGGTTGAAACGATCGGTAGTTCAGGGAAAATATGGTGCTGATGGGAAGAAAAAGGGAACGTGAGTCAGTTGTTGGGTGATAAGGGAGGACTGACGGGTTGGAACGCATGGCATTTGGGCCAAAAGAAAGGGGACCCGTTGGGATCATAGGAACGGACAATGTGAGTAAAACTCACTAACTCTCCTCAATTTATATTTTAATATAAATTGTACTTTATTTATTGACTGCTGTATATTGATTGTTAAACTGGACTGTTAAATAGATTTGATTGAAAACGTAGTTATAGTTAATCTATGTACTGTTAATCAAATATGGTTCTGTACAGCAGGATATTTCATTTCAAAATGAAATATGATATATATTATACTGTGTAACATCTGTGGATGCAGGGAGACAGGTTGGAGGAATCCGACTGGATTCCTCAACAATTATTTTACTGTTTTCATATATTGTGTTATATGATGTGTTATATAATCTGTTCTGGATTATGTGTGTTAGAATGATATAAATCATTGTTATTCGATATTTTACATATCATAAGAAACCCTGAGTTGTGAAATGGAATATTTCAATGTATATTGGAATAAAGGAATTTTATAAAATCACAGGATTTTATAAAAGGAAATTATTTATAAAACGAGCACGGTTTTATAAAAGGAAAGTATTTATAAAACGAATAGAGTTTTATAAAAGGGAAAAATGTTGATAAAACAAAAAGAATAGGAAAAAGGAATATTTCAATGTATATCGAAATAAAGGAGTTTTATAAAATCAACCGGTTTTATAAAAGGAAAGAATTTGAAAATAGAGTATTTATAAAACGGACACGGTTTTATAAAAGGAAGTATTTATAAAACAAATAAAGTTTTATAAAAGGGATATTTATTTAGAAAATAAATAGAATTGAAAAGGGAAATATTTATTTAGAAAATATATAGAATAAAGGAATATTTATTTAGAAGATAAATAAAACGTTATAAATAGGAAATATTTGTAACGGTAATTAAAAGTTATAAATAGGAAATATTTGTAACGGTAATTAGAAGTTATAAAAAGGGAATAGTTGTAACAGAAAATAAACGTTATAAAAAGGAAATTGACGAGATATAAAAGAGATAATCAAATAGAGTTAAATCGAATTTAGTATTCGAAGGAGCTAATCGAATTAGTTATTTGAAAGAGTTTATTGAATATTAGTTATTCAATTAGAGATAATCAAATAAAGTTAATCGATTAGAGATAATCAAATAATAGTTAATCGAATTAGTCGAAGTAAGTTAATCGACTATTAGTTAGTCAAATTTTGGTTAAGCAAATAAGTGTAAATCGACTATTAGTTAGTCGAAGATTAGTTAATCGAATATGAGTTAAACAAATAGGATTAATTGAATTAGAGTTAATCAAATCAGGGTTAATTGAATATTAGTTATTCAATTAGAGTCGATCGAATATAGTTATTCGAGATAGAGATAAAACAGACATTGTTAATTAGGGTAAGTACCATTTAGCACGACTGCTAGCGTAATTCGCAGGGCTGCAGATAGCCTACGGCGGTCGGATGTTTCATGAGGGAATCAGGCGTAACCGTTTTGATCGCTGCGATCTAGAGTCAAGCGAATGGAGTTAATCGAATATTAGTTATTCGAAATAGAGTTAGTTCAATAGAGTTAATCGATTAGAATAATCAACTGGAGTTAATCGATTAGAGTTAAAACAGACATTGTTATTAAGGATGAAGTCAAATCGAATATTAGTTATTCGGAATAGAGTTAATTCAGTAGAGTTAATCAAATAAGAGTTAAGCAGTAAGAGTAAAGCAAAATAGAGTTATTCGAATATTAGTTGTTCGAATAAGAGTTAAATAAAAAGGAGTCAATCAAATAGGGTTATTCGAATATTAGTTATTCGAATAGGAGTAATGAAATAGAGTTAAACAAATTAGAGTTAATCGAATATTAGTTGTTCGAGATAAGAGTTAATTAAATAGAATTAACCGGAAAGAGAGAATCGAATATAATCTATTCGAAATGAGTTAATCGAATATAAGTTATTCGAAGAGAGTTTATCGAATATTAGTTATTCGAAGAAGAGTTAATCAAATAGAGATTACTCGAAAGGGAGTTATATGGCGAATTCGATTATATCGAATTCGGGGAAAGTATTATTTACTTTTCGGTTTTTAAATCAGGATTTATTTATTTATAAATAAATTAGTTGTTAGATAAATTAATCAAAGTAAGAAATAAATGTTAGACTTATAAGTTAGATATTTCAGAAGTAAAATTTATAACGTTAGGGTTATAATAAATGTTTTCATAAAGGAAGCGGATTCGTAATCTAAATCCGAGAATTTGCGTAAGCAAATGGTTTTAGAAATTGAAGTGATGAGCTTTATCTATTGCAAGGTTAAGATCGTTGTTCAGTTAAGGTCTGAGAGGTAATTATACCCCAACTTGATTGACTTCGAAATTAACTAAGGAATAGTTGAAGTTCGATAACAAAGGATGATTAGTAATGCAGTTAAGTAATAAATGACTTATGGATTTAGTAGTCGTAACGATGTTTCATACAGCGTTAGTTGAAATCTATATAAATGAGTTTCGGAAACGTTTTCCAAATATAAATCAAAGATGTTTTCTAAGTGTAGAAATAAGGAAATATGAATATATATATATAGATATATATATTCGATGATTGGATCGATAATTCCATTTGGAATTAAGATCGTTGTTTGTACACCGACATGTTTTCATTTGATAGTTAAATCACAGACTATCGAAGTTTTGACCATTTTACGTTGTAAATATGGAGAGACCGGTTGGATTATTATCCGAAGAACCACTCCGTATTGACATAAGCGTTGTGATCAAATATGATGAAGATAATTGAAGACGGTGTTATGCAAGGGCTGTCCTGTTTATAGAATAGTGCCTTCGGTTTCGTTCAGTCCCAGAACGAACGTATATGGACGAATGTCTGACAGAATATTTCCAATGATCGAGTGAGTTGGACTGTACAAATATATATGGTGGCCAACGGATTTATTCCCTTCGCATAAAATCCAAAAACTATTTGTATAAACCCAACTAATGATTTACGGATCTGAAAATGTGGCATTCAAAGTGATCGTGTTATCAATGAAATGGAAAGTAAGCATAGCTTCTAGCCTCACATCCTGTAAATGACAAAAATCGGGCAGGCAGCATGGCTAAGTCGGTCTCTCCAAAGTAGGGTGTATAACCACCTATCTAGAGAATATTCATTTGCTTCTTAAATCTATCAATGTTGTCCCATATATATTTACGGGAATGGTTGCTGATCCCAACCGTTGGTGATGTACATTCGATACACTCAAGCGAAATGACTGGTCGGTAATGTGTGGCTGAGTTACAAGATGTTCTTGTTGAACTCCAGTGTATCGTTCCTAGAGTACACTGATCGGAAGGTGGTTCCATACCTTGTCATAGTTGGAAATCCAATCATCCAATACGCACCCGCGGTTTTGATTGCATACTATATATGTAGAACGTGAGATGAAAGCGTTTCTGCTAGATTGATATCTAATTGTATTTAGACATTATTATAATATCAGTGATACTGCTTTTCAAAGATGTTGGATTCTCATAAGGGAAAAACCCGTTCCGTATTCACGGCGTGGTCTTATGAGATATCATATACCTGTTAAAATAATTTGAGTTTACTCACACCAGTCCATGACTGACCCGGAGTTTATTTGTTCTGTTTCCCTAAACTCTTGGGTGCCTAAATTTGTACGGGCAGTCAAGTAGTCGGGATTTACAGATATACTGGAAGAGCTTGGTGCAGGAGGCTTCAGGATCATATAGCTATAGTTATTTCTGCTGTGTTGTAAGTGTTGTACTCTGCAATATTATTGTATACATATACTGTTTGTATTTCAAAAGTATGTTATATTTTATTCGTTCCGCTGTGAGATTTGTGTTACTCTGATGATGATGATCTTCTTCTTCTTCTATTCTAATAGTTCTACCTTATCTATTCTCACCCTCTATCTTCTTTCTATTAGTTTCTTGAATTTCCAGTGCAATTTGGGGTTGGACTTGTGTTATTTAGTCAGCTCAAATTGGACCGGATTTTCGGGTCACTACACACGCATGCAGCCCACCGCCAGTCATGCTGCTGAGACCTTTTTCCCACGCATGCATAGATGGTAGAGTACTCACGGAGTTCGGCGTGCTCCTTCTGGTGTGAGACATGACTTGATGGAGGCTCGTACCCAGTTAGATATGAGGGAGAGGGGGAACATATTACGAGCACCTAGGGCTTCTTATTGGTTGTTACTTGCAGCGGATGGCCAACTACCTGATGCCCATCCATTAGCCATTGCATGTCGCTTATCTACTCGACGTGTCCTCTTCTTCCCACCGGCCCATCTTCCTATTTGGTTTTGGGAGATCGATGTTATTACCAGGCTACCGGTCAGTTGCCCGTACCTAGAGATCCCCCTCTGCCACTTGATATGTTCGGGCGGCAGCGTTCTATAGGGAGACAGTATGTGCATGGTCTGAGACAGACATGATGGGTTGATACGACCGATTTTCACTTACCCGACGCAGAGTTTGGTCCTTATTGGGTTCGGGTAGGTCCTAGATGGTACTTGCTGCCGGATTATACGCGGGGTGTGAACTCCGATCACGTTGGTCCCCGATTGGTTACTGGTAGAGTTCACCCTCCGCCATTTACTTTTGATTCGACCCCTTCACAGATCTCCGACCCTCCTACGAATTTCGCTCTGGCCGATACATTTCAGACATATGATCTTAGCGCTGCACAGATATTCCTTCCTATTGTTTACCTACCTGCATACATGGTGCACGGTGTCCCTACTGCTGGATTATATCCGCCACATGAGGTAAATTTTGTCTCTTGTGAATTTACGTTGTATGTTATACGACGTACAAACTGATTTTATATGTTCTATATATGCAGTATGCACCCCGGTCGGACCGGCATAGGATACATATTATGGCTATTCAGGAGATGGCTCTGCTACATTCTCGGTCCATGTATGAGGAGCACCAGGCGATTGTTCAGGGATTGCAGGAGCAGATCTATGACTTACAGGCCAGATTAGAGGCAGCAGGGGGTGGTGATACAGCAGCATTAGGTACCATTGTAGGGTCGTGTACTGGTGGAGGTTCAGGAGGCGGACTTGGAGGCGGTGATGGAATTGGAGGGGGTGACGGAGTAGGAGGGGGTGACGGAGTAGGAGGGGGTGACGGAGTAGGAGGGGTGACGGAGTAGGAGGGGGTGACGTAGTAGGGGGGTTGACGGACTTGGAGGGGGTGATGGAGTAGGAGGGGGTGATGGAGTTGGAGGGGGTGACAGAGTAGGAGGGGGTGATGGAGTAGGAGGGAGTGACGGGCTAGGGAGTAGTGATGACGATATTCCGTATTATGACCCTTCTGATAGCGGGGATTCGATGTCTTTGGATGGTGCTGATGATGATGGTTCTGATGATGATGTCGCTGATTTATCATGATGTATATTTGTGTTCTGTGACATATTTAGTGTCGTTTCATATGTTCTGTGTAATGTTTGCTTGTTTATTATGTTCTATGTAATGTTTGCTCGTTTCACATGTTCTGTGTAATGTTTGCTCGTTTATTATGTTCTGTGTAATGTTTTCTCGTTTCATATGTTTAGTGTCGTTTCATAAGTTATAATGAAAGCTAAATGTGTAAATAAGGAGGGTAAGTGGACGACCCTCCTTTTTAGCTCCTTTTTAACTCCTTCAGGTGCTTAAATGTGTAAATAAGGAGGGTAAGTGAACGACCCTCCTTTTTAGCTCATTTTTAACTCCTTCGGGTGCTAAATGTGTAAATATGGAGGGTAAGTGGACGACCCTCCTTTTTAGCTCTTTTTTAACTTCTTCGGGTGCTAAATGTGTAAATAAGGAGGGTTAGTGGACGACCCTCCATTTTTAGCTCATTGTTAACTCCTTCGGGTGCTAAATGTGTAAATAAGGAGGGTAAGTGGACGACCCTCCTTTTTAGCTCCTTCGGGTGCTAAATGTGTAAATAAGGAGGGTAAGTGGACGACCCTCCTTTTTAGCTCATTTTTAACTCCTTCGGGTGCTAAATGTGTAAATAAAGAGGGTAAGTGGACGACCCTCCTTTTTAGCTCCTTTTTAACTCCTTCGGGTGCTAAATGTGTAAATAAGGAGGGTTAGTGGACGACCCTCCATTTTTAGCTCATTTTTAACTCCTTCGGGTGCATAAATGTGTATATAAGGAGGGTAAGTGGACGACCCTCCTTTTAACTCCTTTTTAACTCCTTCAGGTGCTGAATGTGTAAATAAGGAGGGTTAGTGGACGACCCTCCATTTTTAGCCCATTTTTAACTCCTTCGGGTGCTTAAATGTGTAAATAAGGAGGGTAAGTGGACGACCCTCCTTTTTAAATTGACTCAACCCTAGTTTTATAACGTTCCGAACTTCATTACGTTTAAATGGGGACACCGTTTTCCTGGTTGTGCAGCCTACCGTTTTTCCAGGCGCACACCGTTTTTCCAGACGAAATTGACTGTTGTTACTTTAAGCAGTGGATTGACCCTTCGATGTGCGAACATGGAGTTCAATTTGCATTGGAAACGCAAGCCGAAATACGAAGTTTGAACAAGAATGTGTCTGACGCAGCTAAGGCTGAATTTTTCCCCGTCCGTGGCAGGTGTGGTCGGAAACTATCGTACCGTTTATTACTGTAGTTTAAATTTGATGTTTATGTGTTCGGTTGTCGTACTTCTTTCAATTGTGCTTTGACACGTATTCATGTTGTAATTGTCGTTGTTGTAAGCTTCTAGGTTATGTAATGCAAAATATTTATGTACTGCAACGTCCAACGGTCTAAACGTATGTGATGCAAAGAGCAATAAACCTTTTACCAATAAAGGACACTCTGTCCAATAAAGACGCACTCGTACCAATAAATGAGCACTCTTTCCAATAAAGAGAAGAACACTCTATCCAATATAAAGTAGCACTTGGTCCAATAAAGAGACACTCTTACCAGTAAAGGAGAAATCTGTCCAATAAAGAAAGGAACACTCTACCCAATAAAGGAGGACTTTGTCCAATAAAGAACACTGTGTCCAATAAAGAGGAACTAAAACCAATAAAGGAGCACCATAACGATAAAGGAACCCTCTTTCCAATAAAGGAGCACATCATCCAATAAAGGAGAAAACTCCACCCAATACAGCTACCCACTTACCAATACCACATACCTTATATATAACAGCAACATTCCACTTCATATCTCAAATCAAAACTTATTCACAAATATAAATGGATTCCAACTTCACAAAATGTTTGCTGGCTTTTGCTAGCGATTCAGATGAAGATGAAATACTTCAAGAGGAAGCAGAAGAAATACAAGAAATACGGGACCTATATCGTGAAGCGTATAGTTCATCGTCCATAACTAGAGGGGGATCGGTTCCTGGAAGGAGGTTTATACACCGAAATCATGCTAAATACCACAAGTCTTTGATGCAAGACTACTTCGATGACGATTGCACTTACGGGCCTGATATGTTTCGTAGAAGATACAGGATGCGGAGAAAGCTATTTCTTCGGATATTGGCTGGTATTCAAGGTAACAATGATTACTTTAAGTACAAACAAAATGCATCGAAGACACATGGGTTGTTCTGTGAACAGAAAATGACGGCCGCTATGAGAATGTTAGCTTATGTCACTCCAGCCGATGCTTTGGACGATGGATACCGCATAGCAGAGAGCACGACACTAGAAACACTTAAAACATTCTGTCAAGCAGTTGTGGACGTCTACGGAGAAGAATACTTACGGTCTCCGAACGAAGCAGATGTAGTGTGAATCAGAGAGATGCACGAAAGCAGGGGTTGGCCAGGAATGTTAGGAAGTCTGGACTGTATGCACTGGGAATGGAAGAACTATCCTAAGGGATTACAAGGTGCGTACAACGGCAAGGAAAGACGACCAACCATCATTTTGGAAGTTGTGGCATCGTACGATCTGTGGATATGGCACGCTTTCTTCGGAATACCTGGTTCGAATAACGACTTAAATGTTATAGAAAGATCACATCTGTTCAATGATCTTGCTCAAGGCCAGGTACCTCCTTTAACATTTACCCTAGGCCAAAATACTTACAACCATGGCTATTACCTAGGTGATGGCATTTACCCGAAATGGAGCACCATTGTTAAAATATGTCCAAATCCTTTAACTCCTAAACAAGTCATGTTCGCGGCGATGTAGGAGGGACAAAGGAAAGAAGTGGAACGTGCTTTCGGTGTTTTACAATCTAGATTTGCAATGATAAGTAATCCATGTCGGTTGGGGTCCAGGAGTAAGATGTCTACAATCATGTTTGCTTGCATCGTTCTTCACAACATGATTATAGAAGATGAAAGAGATATGGATGAAGAACAATGTCACTGCGATTACGAGGGTGCTTTGCCACCACCGCTAGTATTCCGACAAAACCTACCACAAACAGAAGAGGACTTCAACATTCATTTGACCCGTCAGGTTTTGTATAGAGATGCAGAACTCCATAACCGGCTGCAGAAGGATCTTATGAATCATTTATGGAACCATTACGGCGATACCTAGTTATGAAGAACCATTATCTATTTTCATGTTTTATTTTATGTTTGTCAGAACTTATCGATCATGTATGCAGTGAAGATGTTGTCATTTTCTATTGTACCAACTCGTTCTTTTGTATTTGTAAGGGTTATTAATCATCTATTATTACGTTTCAAAGTTTATTTTATAAAAAAATTAATGGTTTTGTTTTTGTATATGACAAAATAGGGTTTAATAGTTGAAAAAAATAAATATTGGCCACGAGCCGATTTTATTGGCTCGTGAAGTAGCGAGCCGATAAAATCGGCTCGCGACTTCACGAGCCGATAAAATTGGCTCGCGCGTCCCATTCAGGACTCTGAATTCAGACCGTAACATTTGGCTTAATATTACACCACGTAACATCTGTTGGGTGCAAAAACAACCAATATTACATACCGTAACATGAATTGCCTCCTTTGTTGGAGATGCTCTTATATACGTGCTCAGTGTTTTTTATTACTAAATTTACTTCCCATGGTTTTTTGGCACAAATACAAAATTAAAGAAAAATTTAGATACAAGAACAAAAAACCAAAATTTTAGTAATAATGACACTTTTTAGTGTAAATCAAAAAAATTCAGGGCACACAATCAACCCTATTTTACAAAAAAATAAAAAAATTGTCCTTCAATCCAAATTTTTAGTCTCTTGTTCTTAAATCTAAATGTTTCTTTAATTTTGTCTTCTTATTAGTGGAAATCCCTATATTAGCTTCGCATAGTAAAGCAACAGATCAATACAGTCGTGCTCAAATGGTTATAAAATCGTTCTAACCAACAAATTTCAATTATCCTGATTTAACAACCGATAACAAATACATGCAATAGATAAAGACATAAATTGAAATTAAGTTGAAGTGCTTTTTTTCTTTATAATAATTAGTTTTAAGTACAACACTTTTGAAAAATAAGTTTCAAGAACAATTTTACAACAGGAAAAATATAATTCATTTATCGTTATTTCTATATGACTAAAAATAATAAATTCTTTTATGTTTTTTCTATAAGCTGTCCTTAAAGTTAATTTTTCAAAAAGTTCCATCTTTTAAATAAATTATTCGAGTGAAAATTCCCAACACATAACTTGCTAATAAAAAGTATACGTGATTTATTATTGTTCCAACTTCCACTATCTATTTGGTAGCAATAATCCACTCTGGGAAGTGGTAATTTATTCATTGAGAAATGCATACAAGAAATTGATACAATGTGATATAGTGCGTAGGTAATAACAATGAACGGAGGATAATTGCAACAAGCCTGAAAAAATTGATGTGGAGTTTATGTAGGCAACCAGTTAAATCTTAATCATCTTATAACATAATGGGGACCACGGGCCAGAAGCCCAAGCAAGAAAACACCAAAATCACTTCAAAATACATCACTTAAATCCCTTGGTGTTTCACTTGTGAAGTTGAAGCAGTATATCTCTTGCCTTGAGAAATGGGAAAAATAAGAATCAAATTAGGTGCAACCAAGATGGTGATTGTTGAATAGGTAAATGCGGTTGCAAGGTTGGTAAATGGAGCATTTGATCGCAGGTTTTAGTTTGTAATTTAATTAGAATATAGTGATTTAATGAAGTTAATTAATTGACTCAAATGAACCGTATTTGTAATGTCCCGCCTTTTTGACCGCTTTAAACCAGTAATTGAACCAATTTAAAACATCCAAATTGATGGATCGTTATTTAGCTTATAGAGTTTAAATACAGAATCAACACAAAATAAATAAATACACAATATTGAATAGCGAAATAAACTTTTATATATTAATTAGAATCTTTGAATACAAGAATTTTTCTCTATACAGCGGAATTTAAAAACAATTTAAATACGTAGAAATATTTACTGTTTTAAAATCTTCAATGTGCGCGTCTCCTGAAATCCCCAGTTTCGCCAGTCTTCGAATCCCAAGTTGAAATCTCTAAATCTGTAACGCTCAGGGTCTGACCCGAGCGTTCCAGGCAAAAACATAAAACACTCGAGTCAGGATTAATCATTTGTTCAAATAAATTAATTTCAATAGGAACTAAAATAAAATAGTTAATCCAAACAAATTATCAAATTTTGTTTGCATCGAACCCACGAGAAACTGCCAAGATATAACATAACAACTTGGAATAAAACAAGTCCAAACAGCATATGGATCTACATATATACATATTCCGATGACATATATATATACACATACAGTGGTACATATATACATATGCGTACATCGACCACCACATATATATACCAAAACATATATACGTACCCGATGACATATATATACACATATGGTGGTATGCATATATATATATATATATATATATGTGTGTGTGTGTGTGTGTGTGTGTACAACGTAGTAAGGAAATATCCGGGCATCAAGTATAATATCTACGCATGTTAGTTTTCATTTCAAAGATGAACGGTCATGGAAGCCTGCACGAACACACATGTACATGTACACATGTGCACTGCCTCAGCATCCCAGAAACTCAGACATAACAAACGAAATGACATTCATATGGTGTGTGCCAAGACACATGCATGATCGACAACTCAACTACAATTGAAAACCAACAAATATGCCTCAAGTTTATGCCCAGTAAAAATGTAGGCAGCATAGCAGAAGAGGGTGAAGTAATGTATGCTTAGGTTGAGATAAATCAAAGTGAATGTGCTTTCTAGGTCACATGCATACCAGGTGTCATGTATGCATGTTATAATGGACAAGCTAATACAAGTCAGTTAAGTAATACATGAAATACACAGGTTTTCGCAAGCTCACAGTTCAGGGAACGCTCAAGAGAAGTGCAAGTTATGGATATTTCAAGTGCATAGCAACATGAAATTACATGCTCAAAAAATGCATGCAGTAAGAAAAGAAACCAACTTTCAAGGAAATACAGGAAAGAAAAAAAATACGCACCCACCAATCTAAACTCATACACACATTTTAGAATAAAAGTTATTTAGTAATTTTGGAAGGGAAAACGTGTAGTCTTAAGATCATAGGTACATCTGGAATCATTCATACATGCTTAAATTTTTCAAAAAAAACTGAAAACTACTTCTCTAGGGGTGCATGAGGAAAGTCACAATTTCAGATGCTAAATATGTTATGCATTTTACAGGCATACTCATGAACTAAGATTTTTACATAAATCTGCATATCTAGGGTTTTAATATGCATATGAAAACTGCAGTTTAGGAACCAAAATGAAAACTTCCATACTTTTGAAAGACTTATTTTCACTCATACCCTTTAGAACACAAGCCGAGATCTAATAACGATTTCAGTTACTTTCTTCCATAATATTCTACTTATAAAAGAAATTATCCTAGTTATGGCTTAACAGTCATCCTGTAAACTTTTTACAGCAACATATTCCATTCTGATAAAAATGAGACTGGCAATAAGAAGTATGTTCTCAAAAGCAGTTCGAACATATACACATTTCTTTATAACAGGGGATACAAATTAAATGGAAAGATACAGTGGCATTTCCATGCTAAAATAGGCAAACAGATATTAATTAACAAATAAATTTTTACCCAAAAAAATACATGTCTAACCATATATGCATATACACATACAGTTTAAAACATACAAGTAAAACACAGCGTAACTTACATGAAAATTTCTTTTTTTAAAAAAAATGAAACAGGTTCAAGGGAATGAAAATTTCTCTTCTCATTTGTGATGATCAATGGAAAACAGAGCAGTCTACGAAATAGTTGAATATGGCAACAGACTATGATCAACCAAGAGAGGTGTAAACAGCAAGGTCGACGGCCACGATTCAACCGCCAAGCTTACACAATTTTAAATAGTGTCTCAGCTCAAGTTCCAACAAAAATAGCAGTGTGCAAATGGGACGAAACGATCATCTCTAGGCGAGTATGCAACTTTCACCAGCTAAATTACAAGGCAGGGTGATTACCAACCATTTAACACAAGGCTAGACCAAGCCCCAATGCAAACTGTCATTGGTTAGATGAAAATCTGTGCATAAATGTGTGCAACTAACATATATCATCCAGTATACCCAGTGAAGTACCCATGGAACAGTTTTTACATTTGTTGTTTCACATTTATTGTTATGCGCAGGTATGGATTTCAGTTTGGAGACAAGATATGGGTAACACATTTCCTGAGGAATCAGCGAGTAAACAAGACAGTAAAACACAAGCAACACAACCAACTATTATATCCTGATTCAGATTAAAATCAATTTACTTGAATACAAAGATTAATCGGGAGCGTTAGCAATATACTCACCTCTGCACTTGCGGAGAACAAAAAAGGCAGGTCGACGACTTTCGGTTGCAATCAAGTCAACATTGCTGATGTAACACCCCGTAATTTTATAACATTAAAATTCACAAATTAAAGTTTACTTAATTTTTAGAAAAGAATTAAGTGAAATGGGTTGCGCTATTTTGTTCGTTTCAAAATTTTGGGTCAAGATAGACATTTGGTTTGCATAAAACGGATACCTTATGAAGATGTTATTAAGCCTTGAAGTTTGTATGCATATGAGATATATATATATATATATATAATTAAATAAATAAATATGAAAAAAAGTTCAAAACAGCGAATTGGGTGGGGGAATAACGGAACCGGCCCATTTTTGAGGTCGACACGAACTCTGCTGGGTCGACTAAGGGTTGATTCAAGGTGTTTGGCTGTCAACCCGTGGGCCGATTCGCTCAAAGGCAGATGTGGCATCTGATTGGTTCTCATGGTTCAGGGTTAATCTAATGGTCCTAAATAACTTCCTACACCTATATATACACCCTAAGACCTAACCCTAATTCATAAATATTATCTATGACACCATTATGCTGTCAAACTCTCTCTTAAACCCTAGTCGCCGCCTCTAAATCAAATCTCAAGTATTCAACTTCAACTCAAATTAAAGATTAGAGCTTTTACAATAATTCAAGAAGATAAATCAGCAATACCACAACATTTCTACACCAATTTCAGTGCATAATTCTATTCTTTAACCACGAAAGGTGAGTATGGTGATTTTCACAATATAATGGGATTAAAAGTAACACGATGAAGTTGTAAAGAGGATTCATATGTATGCATGTAATTTAAATCTCATCCAAGTCTTCACCTTTTTGATTCATGTCATCATATGCCTATGTTTCTATGTAAAGTTCATACCTTTATCAGTTTATTCATGTTGAATCTGTCATTTTGCCTCTATGCCAGTTTACATGCCCTTTATTTGATGATGTTGTGTTAATTCCAATTTTCTGTGATTTGATTCTCTCTTCTTATCCCTATTCCTTTTATTTTTGGATCTAGGCTACCTTCGAGCCTATGTTAAAAATACACGCGAATGCAAATACGAGGGAACGATGGGAATATGTCAAATATGGAAAATTGGATATTATTGGATAATTGGATAATATGTGAAATTGGCATATTTGGGTATGAATTACATGGAATTGATGAAATTGCCTATAACTGTAAATTTGTAATTGAGGCTAACTAATATGTAATTAGTGACAATTTGGAATAGGCAATATTATAAACATGATTATATGTTTAATTGGATATACATGACATGAAAATTGGGTATGGGTGAAATACGATTATTAATAAACCTTTGACACGAGGTTAGGCGCAATTGTGGCGTAAGACTGCCCGGAACCGCCCGACAAATCCAGCTGCCACAATTGGACGTCTAATGTGAGAGGTCAAAGGAATGAATTGTAGGCGTAACGGTTAATAACATGAGGTTAGACCAGTTTTGTGGCGTAAGACTGCCCGGAACCGCCCAGCAAATCCAACGGCCACAAAGTTTTCGGTCTAATGTGGGAGGTCATGCACCGTTCGTCATAAGGAATGAATTAAGGAATACTAACCATAATAAGACATGGGTATGGCTAGAGGGTTAAGTGGGGTGACATGTAAATATGGACATAACTGGAATAAGATAAGACATGTAAATTATGACATGTAAGTATGGACTTAACTATAGCATGTGTACGACGTGGATATTTTAAATTAAAATGATTAAGTGGGAGAAAAACCTTGTGGGGACCAAGCATAGGTGGGAGGCTTGTGTCGGATGGAGACCCGTTTCAACTAGTAACCCGTTTGAGTATCTAATTGGGCCCGGTACTAGGCCGGGGTTGGGGCATGCTTACTGAACTTGAATGTAAGAGGTCAAAACGTGAATAGCGGTGGCAACGCAAGTCCAACGGGTTCATGTGCGTGCATGAGTCCGGGCTGGTAGGTAAGACGTTGTTGCATCATGTAGGTATGGTCATGCGTTTTATGTTGGTATCAGGGTTGCCACTTTGGGGAGTGATACACCCCAATGTGGGGCCAGCACGGTGCCTACGATGTTTAGGGAGCCGATTGAATGGGTAGAGTAAGGGTACCTTAGCGATGGTAGGAGCAAGCCGGCGCCTACGATAGCAGCTAAGTAAAAGTAACTACCAAGTATGTCATGTAGATACAGTTAGTGGGAAGGGATCAACCTTTAGTAAATAGAGACTAGTAGATGTGCGGTGCAATTAAGTAATGTGGTGTAACTTAGCAAAAGTGCGGTGTAACGAAATACATGTTGGTTGAGTTGGATAGTCCTTTGGGTGCTAGTCTGATGTTGACTTCGGTCTTCGAGGTTAGTACTTGGAGGGTTGTTCGCTTAGCCAAGGTGTAGGATTGTCTTAGTACTTAGGAACGGAATCATCTTGTCCATCTTTTTTATCTACCTTATCTATGTTACAGTCATATCATGATGCCTATTTATGTCTTGATCATTTACCTTACCTATTATTTGTTAATATTACTAGACTCGCCAGACTTTATGTCTGACCCGTTTTGTTTCCTCCTCTTTTCTTTCCTTCCCCCCCCCTCAGGTTTGCAAGGAGGGAATACTACCGCTTAGTGCCGATTTCTTTCAGTTGCTCTAAAACAGTAGATGTATCGCTTTGGACTCTCTCATCTTTATGGCTTTGCTTATGCTCAGTGGGGATTTATGCATTTATGTTATTTAAATATTTGCTTCTTTATGTACTTTGAAGTTTTTGGAAAAGACTATTGATCCTGTTGTAATGGTTTTGGAGACTACTTATGTAAGCTTGTTCTGAGTTATGATGCTATGAAATAAGTTTTATCTTCCGCTGTGTTGTTTTATTTATTTATTCTTGTAATTTATCTGTTCTATACAACAATAATGCTTCATGGACATTGATGCATTCCCTTTGTGAGTGACATTAATGGACATGGGTTGTTACACGTGGTATCAGAGCTATGGTTAAAAGAACAGATAAAAAGTTTTGGAAAGTGTTTTCAAAAGTGTTATTTTCCTAGAAAGTATTTTCAAAAACTTGTTTTAAAGAAGCTATTTTCAGGGAAAGTTTACTTTAAAGAGCATAATCCCCGCAAGCCATACATCTTTTTTTCGCTTCCCTTATTTTGACACTCTTTCTTTTTCTTTCCAGCATGTCTGGAGCATCTGAGATACCAGAGGGTGTTCATGTACACGGTTGGTTTCGTTAATATCTTGAGGCTAGGGCCGCTGCCGCGGGTCCGGCCGACGTTCCTTCTCCTCCTCCTCCAGCTCCAGTCATTCCTCCGCGTGGAGATGCTTTCTCCAAGATATGTAAAGACTTTCGTTCGATGGGTGGAAAACCTTTTAGTGGGACTGAAACGTTCGTTGAAGCTAGAAATTGGTTGAAAGAAGTGGAGGATCTGTTTGGCATTTTCGATTTGGACGATTGTAGGAAGGTCCAATTGGCTGCTTGGTTGATGAAGGACGAAGCTTCGTTTTGGTGGGAGGTTACTAACGGAGAGCGTGATGTAGAGACGTGGGCAGATTTTAGGGGAAGGTTTGAGTTGAAATCCTTTCTCAAGCTGAGGAGAGTATGTACATGGAGAGGTTCTTGACATTGAAGCAGAAAAACTTGACCGTGAAGGAGTATGTGACCGAATTTAATAAGTTGGCGAGATTTGGACTAGAGTTGGTGAATATGCCTCACAAGAAGGCCTTGAGGTTTGCAAAGGGCCTAAATGAACAGCTCCATAGTTTGGCTATGCCCCACATTCCAATAGGGCTACGTATGAAAAGCTTGTTGATATAGCATACATGCATGAAGAAGAGAAGGGTGTAAGTACTTTTAGGCCGCAAGATAAGAAGAAGGATCCAAAGAAAGCCCAACAACAAAAGAAAGGTGGTAAAGAAAAGAGGAAGTGTCACAACTATGGGATACCCGGCCATTTGAAGAAAGACTGTAGGAAGAAGAAGAAGTTTGCTTGTTATCATTGTGGTGATCTGGGTCACGCTGTCAAGGACTGTCCTAAGAAGCAAGGGCAGAGGGCAGGTCCTACTTTGGGAGGGCAGGTTCACGCTCCCATGGCTCCAGGACAGGAAGAAGGTAGAAAAATTTCTGTCGAAAGTTTGATTTTCTTGTTTGATCATCCTGTCCGCACTTTATTCGATTCTGGTGCATCACATTCGTTTATCTCTACATCATTAGTTGAAACACTGCACTTAAATACTACTCTTGTTGTGGATCCCATTGTAGTCTCAAATCCTATTGGTGGTCAGCTCATTTATCCATGGTTTGTAGGGATTTGAGATTGTCTATCTTAGGCGTTGGTTTTGAATGTAATGCTTTTGTGCTTGGTTTCATGGGCTATGGGTTGATTCTAGGGATGGATTGGCTAGCCATATCATGGTGCCATCCTAGGTTGTGAATGAAGTGTAGTAAAATTGTTGACTCGTAGTGGAAAGACCCTTGATATGTCTTGTGACCCTAGAGGGTCGGTGATGCTTTGTTATCTTGAGTCACTTGACGCATCCAATGATGATTTACATTCTGTTCGTATAGTCCGTGAATATGTTGATGTCTTCGATGAGGTGAGGGGTCTACCACAAAACGTGAGATAGACTTTCGTATTTATCTTGTAGACAATGCAAAACCCGTATCTCTGCTAGTACGCCACATGGCTCCTCGTGAGAGGAGGGAACACAATAAGCAAGTAGGGGAGTTTCTTGAGAAGGGGTTCATAAGACGTAGTATATCGGAGTGGGGTGCTCCGGTAGTATTTGCCACGAAGGCGGATGGGTCCCTTAGGCTTTGTGTGGACTATAGAGAACTTAATATGCTTACTAAGAGGAATAGGCACCCACTGCCGAGGATTGACGATCTCTTCGATCAGTTAGTTGGCGCCTCAGTGTTTTCGCAGTTGGACTTAGCCACTGGTTTCCATCAATTGAGAGTGGATGAGGATAACATAGACAAGATTGCCTTTAGGACTCCGGACAGTTTCTATGAGTGGCTTGTGATGCCCTTCGGTTTGACAAACGCCCCCGCATACTTTGTTGACTTGATGAGTAGGGTGTTTAGGGAATACCTTAATAAATTCGTGGTGGTTTTTGTGGATGACATCTTGATTTTTTCTAAGAGCGAGGAAGAGCATGCCCTACATCTTAGGGAAATGTTGGAGACCCTTCGAGCGCATAACCTTAAAGCTAAATTTTCTAAATATCACTTTTGGAGGAAGGAAGTGCGATTCTTAGGGCACGTGGTTTCCAAAGAAGGGATAGCTGTGGATCCCGCGAAGGTGGTGGCCATCCAAGATTGGAAGGTCCCTAAAAATGCTACCTAGGTGATAAGTTTCTTAGGGTAGGTTGGCTATTATAGGAAGTTTATCAAGGACTTCGCAAAGATATCAGCCCCATTGACATGTTTGACGAAGAAGAACCTAGTTTTCACGTGGGATGTAGATCGTGATGATGCGTTCCAATGTTTAAAGAGAGCTTTGACCACAACCCCAGTCTTAGTGTTGCCAGATGGGAGTAAGTCATTTACCGTTTATACTGATGCTTGTGGGACATGACTAGGCACAGTCTTAATGCAAGAGGGGAGGGTAATAGCCTATGGAGGAAGGCATTTGAGAGTGCATGAGAGGAATTACCCTACACATGACCTAGAGTTGGCCGCTATTGTTTTCGCGCTTAAGTCTTGGCGCCATTATCTTCTTGGCGAGAAATTCGAATTGTTCACAGACCACAAATCGCTAAAATACTTGTTCTCTTAGAAGGACTTGAACTTAAGACAGCAAAGGTGGATGGAATTCTTAACGTCCTACGATTTCGTGGTAGCATATACCCCTGGCAAGGGTAACGTGGTGGAAGATGCCTTAAGTAGGAAAAGGTTGTCCTTGAGTGCGTTGTTTGTTGAGCGGCGAAGTTTAGAGTTCATCTCTACGTTTGACTTTAGACCTTCCATTGACTTTGTACCCTTTTCTTTTCGAGGGTATGTCTTTTAATTTCTCCTTTATCGCTTAGCTTGTACTTGTTCTATCTTTAGCATGTCCTCTCGCTAGTATCTTTGACCTTTAGATAGGGTAGTCCTATGGTTGAAACATGTGTTTGAGACATGTTATGTATGGTAGATGCATGTGTATGCCAGTGTTTGCTAGCGGTTGCTCGTCGATGCATATACACACACTTTAGGCACTAGATCGGCTCATTCACTTTCATATTGCATATTGCATATAAATGGATATATTTAGTAAAATGAATGTACATTAAATGTGTGTATCATATGGATGTTGCATTTAAATGAATGGTTGTGCACACATGTAGTAATGATATGTATAGGGTTCTTTGCATACATGATGGACACATGGCACTATCATTATTTGCATTAAGGAGGTCGACTGACTCAGTGGACCGCCTGATTTTGCATTAGTATATGGACATATACACACATTATGCATATGTACATGAAAAGCATTAGAAATATTTTAAGGACAATGGATGCTTGCGGATGATGGTTGAGTAGATGGATGATTGGATAGTAGGATACAATCTTCTTAACTTGGAAATTACAGGGACGAAATCCTTTAAGGAGGGGAGAATGTAATACCCCGTAATTTTATAACATTAAAATTCATAAATTAAAGTATACTTAATTTTTAGAAAAGAATTAACTGAAATGGATTGCGCTATTATGTTCATTTCAAAATTTTGGGTCAAGATAGACACTTGGTTTGCACAAAACGGATACCTTATGAAGATGTTATTAAGCTTTGAAGTTTGTATGCATATGAGAGAAATATATATATATAGATATATAGATATATAAAAAACAAAAAAAATATGCAAAAAAGTTAAAAATAGCGAATTGGGAGGGGGAATAACCGAATCGGCCCATATTTGAGGTCGACCCGAGCTCCGCTGGGTCGACTAGGGGTAGATTCAGGGTGTTTGGCTGTCAACCCGTAGGCCGATTCGCTCAAAGGCAGATGTGGCATCTGATTGGTTCCCATGGTTCAGGGTTAATCTAATGGTCCTAAATAACTTCCTACACCTATATATACACCCTAAGACCTAACCCTAATTCATAAATATTATCTATGACACCATTATGTTGTCAAACTCTCTCTTAAACCCTAGCCGCTGCCTCTAAATCAAATCTCAAGTATTTAATTTCAACTCAAATTAAAGATTAGAGCTTTTACAATAATTCAAGAAGATAAATCAACAACACCGCAACGTTTCTACACCAATTTTAGTGCATAATTCTATTCTTTAACCGTGAAAGGTGAGTACGGTGATTTTCACAATATAATGGGATTAAAAGTAACATGATGAAGTTGTAAAGAGGATTCATATGTATGTATGTAATTTAAATCTCATCCAAGTCTTCACCTTTTTGATTCATGTCATCATATGCCTATGTTTCTATGTAAAGTTCATACCTTTATCACTTTATTCATGTTGAATCTGTCATTATGCCTCTATGCCAGTTTACATGCCCCTTTATTTCATGATGTTGTGTTAATTCCAATTTTCTGTGATTAGATTCTCTCTTCTTATCCTATACTTTTTATTTCTGGATCTAGGCTACCTTCAAGACTATGTTAAAAATACGCGCGAATGCAAATACGTGGGAACGATGGGAATATGTGAAATATGGAAAATTGGATATTTTGGATAATTGGATAATATGTGAAATTGGCATATTTGGGTATGAATTACATGGAATTGATGAAATTGCCTATAATTGTAAATTTGTAATTGAGGCTAATTAATATGTAATTAGTGACAATTTGTAATAGGAAATATTATAAACATGATTATATGTTTAATTGGATATACATGACATGAAAATTGGATATGGGTGAAATACGATTATTAATAAACCTTTGACACGAGGTTAGGCGCAATTGTGGCGTAAGACTGCCCGGAACCGCCCGGCAAATCCAGCTGCCACAATGGGACGTCTAATGTGAGAGGTCAAAGGAATGAATTGTAGGAATAACGGTTAATGACACGAGGTTAGACCCGTTTTGTGGCGTAAAACTGCCCAGAACCGCCCGACAAATCCAACGGCCACAAAATGTTCGGTCTAATGTGGGAGGTCATGCACCGTTCGTCATAAGGAATGAATTAAGGAGTACTAACCATAATAAGACATGGGTATGGTTAGAGGGTTAAGTGGGATGACATGTAAATTATGACACATAAATATGGACTTAACCGGAATATGATAAGACATGTAAATTATGACATATAAGTATGGACCTAACCGTAGCATGTGTAAGAACTGGACATTTAAATTAAAATGATTAAGTGGGAGAAAAACCTAGTGGGGACCAAGCATAGGTGGGAGGCTTGTGTCGGATGGAGACCCGTTTCAACCAGTAACCCGTTTGAGTATCTAATTGGGCTCGGTACTAGGCCGGGGTTGGGGCACGCTTACTGGACTTGAATGTAAGAGGTCAAAACGTGAATAGCGGTGGCAACGCAAGTCCAACGGGTTCATGTGCGTGCATGGGTCCGGGCTGATAGGTAAGACGTTGTTGCATCGTGTAGGTATGGCCGTGCATTTTATGTTGGTATCGGGGTTGCCACTTTGGGGAGTGATACACCCCACTGTGGGGCCAGCACGGGTGCCTACAATGTTTAGGGAGCTGGTCGAATGGGTAGAGTAAGGGTACCTTAGCGGTTGTAGGAGCAAGCCGGCACCTATGATATCAGTTAGGTACAAGTAACTACCAAGTATGTCATGTGGGTACAATTAGTGGGAAGGGATCAACCTTTAGTAAATAGAGACTAGTAGATGTGCGGTGTAATTAAGTAATGTGGTGTAACTTAGCAAAAGTGTGGTATAACGAAATTCATGTTGGTTGAGTTGGATAGTCCTTTGGGTGCTAGTCTGATGTTGACTTCATTCTTCAGTGTTAGTACTTGGCGGGTTGTTCGCTTAGCCAAGGTATGGGATTGTCTTAGTACTTAGGAACAGAATCATTTTGTCCATCCTTTTTATCTACCTTATCTATGTTACATCCATGTCATGATGCCTATTTATGTCTTGATCATTTACCTTACATATTATTTGTTAATATTACTAGACTCGCCAGACTTTATGTCTGACCCGTTTTGTTTCCACCTCTTTTCTTTCCTTCCCCCCATCAGGTTTGCAAGGAGGGAATACTACAGCTTAGTGTCGATTTCTTTTAGTTGCTTGAAAAGAGTAGATGTATCACTTTGGGCTCTCTCATCTTTATGGCTTTGCTTATGCTCAGTGGAGATTTATGCGTTTATGTTATTTAAGTATTTGCTTCTTTTTGTACTTTGAAGTTTTTGGAAAAGACTATTGATCCTGTTGTAATGGTTTTGGAGACTACTTATGTAGGCTTGTTCTGAGTTATGATGCTATGAAATAAGTTTTATCTTCCGCTGTGTAGTTTTATTTATTTATTCTTGTAATTTATCTGTTCTATACAACAATAATGCTTCATGGACATTGATGCATTCCCTTTGTGAGTGACATTAATGGACAAGTGGTGTTACAGCTGAGGACAGTTGGCTTGAGGCGCGGTTGCAACGTGGTGGCTTCAATGCCTAAGGCCGAGGCGACGAGCTGAACGCGCTGTGATTCTGGTTCTAGGAGGAGCGACGGAGGAAAGAACAAATTTTGATAGGAAGAGGGTGGCGATTTAGGGCTAAGGCCATTAAAAATTGAAAAAAAGGGAAAACTTTTTGATTGCGTCGAAGAAATGGGAAAAAGGTTTTAATTTATAAAGAAGGGACCGTGGCATCCAAGAAAACGTGGGGTGGAAGGCATTCGATGGTGTGTGCAACAAGGAACTGCTTTATTTATTTAATTTATATTTAAGGGTTATCTTTGTCTCCTACCGCTATTTATGTCAATGTTTTATTTTTGTATTGCCACAAACGGACTTTAATCGTGATGAAATTTGACATGCCGCTACCTCTTCACGTTCTGAATTCAATAAAATTTGTTTGGTCGAATTCCTATTTCGTGTGAGTAATGTCGTTATTTTATTTATTTTCTAATCATTTATCAATTCACCAATTTTTATTCTGTTTGTCCACAAAACGACACCGTTCGATTCCAACTTTGAAACTTTAAATTAAATTTCTTTATATATACTAATACACACATATCTAAGAAAATTTTCAATATATTTTAGCAAATAAAATTTTCAATCTATTTAACGTTAACCACGTTTTAATTTAATTTCAATAACTTATATTTCCCAATCGAATTTCAAATAAAATCCGAATATTCAATCCAAATGTTCAGCACTAAATATTTTATTCCATCCGATCATATTCTGAATTAAATCTTGATTTCAATCCATATACTAGACAAGATATTTGATTTTTAAATTTCTAATCCAAGTATCCAATTGGTTATAATCATTTAAATCTCTAATAAATCTCATATTCCAGTTGTCAAAATTTCTGGGTCGTTACAATCTTTCCTCCTTTAAAACTTTTCGTCCTCGAAAAGGAGAGATCATTGGGTTATACCAATGTATACTTCTAACTTTTATATTTGTGTGAAATTATTTCACAACTAAACTTAAATATAGATATTTAAGCTATCGACCTTCTTTATTTATCCATTATAATAACTCGAAAATCATTTTACCTTTCTAAGACATCAATTTTGATCAAACACGATTTCCTTTATTTTATGAATCGATTTTATTTATTTTCATGCTTTTTAAAACTATATTCAGTCTCCTCAGACCAATTTCTAACTTATCCCAAATATCATTATAAACGTCATTTGTCAACGTTGCTTATCTATCATTGCAACTGTAATGGGTCTAGGCTTAGCAACCCTCAACCCAAACTATTCAATTCATTTAATCTTTTCAAATCCTCATTGAAGAGTGTAAATAACATCTCTTCTTCAAGTCACAAATTATCGACTTGAACATTTCCAAAAATCGAAATCATTTATAATTTTTATACAAAAAGTATTTGTATAATTATCTCTAAGTCATGGATTTAAAAATATTATGAAATTCTCTCTTTTTTTCTTCAAAATACTTATTTGAAAATATTTGATAACTCGAAGTTTGACAAGTTTATTGTTGATCTTACAGATGTTAGGCATACAATGGCCAGGCGCACGACTAAAATCTCTAAGTACTAAATATCCTTGCTTCACTCATAAGTGAAAATATTTCAAAAAAAATTTATATAAAAAAAACAGATACAGAAAGTACCGATGTGATAATGATATGTTGGTTGTTCATGACTCGCAGATACACAATGGTTTCGTCTGGATCCCTCAGAAAACATCCGTATCTATAGGAAATCACTTCCCTGCGAATTTCGTCATGGACAGATCAACGGAAGATATTTAAGAATCAAAAGAAAAACTGAGGTCACTGAGCGTTGACTGCTCTATCTCAGAATCATAAAACAAATCATGCAATTATGAAGATACTTCAAGACATGAGGACACACCAAGTCATAAAGACAAATCAGATTACGAAGACACAGTGCTGCAATCAAACAGATGGCTCTACATCACTAATATATTTCAAACATCGCATGACTCCATTCTACCTTTAGTAACTCTAGTGGTTACATCACTTTCACTTGTAGATATGCCATGGGGACCGCAGGTATACAATGGTTACGCCTGATTCCCTCAGGAAACATCCATACCCGTAAGCTTTCACAGCTCTGCGGATCACGCCCTTATCACGAATGTAGATCACAGCAAACACAATGGTTACGCTTGGTTCCCCCAAGAAACATCCGTCCGCCGTATGCTATCTACAGCCCTGTGAATTATGCTACACGGTCGTGTTCTTTCAGACAACCCGAGTTTTATGTCCGGACAACCTACTACCACCAGCAGCACATCTCAACTAAGCTCGAAATTGAAAGGGAAAGGAAGGTACTTTCCTTATTTTGCTTTGAAAATATATAATACTATATATACATATAGTACTTCATTTCATACTCCTCCTAATTCATACTTATGTCAATTTACATAAGATTTTCTTCTCAACCCATATTTGCAAACACCTTATTCTTATATAAATTCTATTGTATAAAATTTCATTTCTTCCAAATTAGTAGCCTCTGAATTTACTATATTTTTATACACTGTTCATATAAGTTTCGGAACTTCTACATCCAGTTCTCAAGATCGAATATCCTCATATTTCCAATCAAATTTCAATTTCGATCTCTTACTCAACTCAGATATCTGCTATCTTCTCCTATTTAGATTTTCGAATTTATTTGTTATAAACCAAATTCTCTTCCACTTTCCAATCACTAAGTTCATCACTTTATTCAAATCTTTATACTCTCAAAATTTCAGAATTTTTCTTCTTATCGCCAATTTCTCCATCACGCATTATCACTCCTTCACATTCACATTCTTCGACCGTAAATTAGCAAGCGAACAGCTCCCTAAGTATTAATCCCGAAGGCCGAAACCAACATCAGATCAGCACTCAGGAAATTATTCAACTTAATTATTTTCCGGTCAATTTTCAATTTCTTTAACTTCATTTCTTAATTTCTTATAAAATCATTGCTTATGAAAATTTTTGAATTCAGATTACGAATCCATTTTTCTTACATTCTACCGTCTTCGTTCTCAATGTGCAGCCTTTTATTCTTCGGTCCTTGCCATTCTGATTTATCCAAACTTGTTAGTTCCTCACTATCTTTTGAAAAACATTTCAAATTATCTTATTTATTTACTACACTTCCAGAGAATTACTTATTACCCTTGGAAAACATTTCCATATATTCACACATCTTTATTTCCTATAGAAAATATACTTTATTCTCAGGGGGAAACATTTCTAAATTCGTTAATTGGATTTAAACAGTCGTTAAATAAAACATTGTCACTCTCATTCAACTATTGACACTAATTAACTTACTGTACTCAACCAACTCATGTTATTGAATCTTAGCCATTTCTCCTAAATTAGCAGCATTACCATATAATCATTTAACGCTTGTGTCTCTCATATTTTTTTTAATTGAATTGATCTTTCTTTAGATGAAAAACAGAACACATAACAAACACCAATAACCTCATATCTCCATTTCAAAGAAAAAAAAGTAAAAATTAAATAAAATAATGACGTCTACTACAAAAGTGCATATTGCTCATAAGTACATTTCTTCTTTTCTCTTCAAAATCGGGTAAATTGATATGCTAGGAGTTGTACTCACTTTAACATTTACTGCTTCCATAATCCTAAACTACACTTTATAAACCAAACCCTACCTTCTACAAGGACTAAATAAGCAAACTATATATTAATTTTAAATTCAAAATTCAAAATAAACCTGTCAATTGTAGAATAATATGTTAAAATACAACCTCATGCCAACCAAATGAAGCACATTGTTTGCGAATCCAAAAAAGCAAACTATTAGACTATCATATACAATAACATATGCCACACTATACATAAAATCATAACGCAATAAAAATATATTCACATTACATGATTTAGAAACCTTTGAAATTCTGTGATACTAGCAAACAAGCAGTTAGCAATAAAACCAGTTAGGAAAAGAAGGTTTAAAAACAACATTCGATGGAAGGTGGGAATTCAAAAAGACATTGATTGAGGGAAAAACTGGATAAATTGATATAAAAACATGGATACAATGAAAGACAAGCCCAGAGCTTTCGAATCTTGAATGCCAATTAGGAAATCAAGGAGGAAAAATGTTTAATAACCTCGATGATAGTTGAAAACAGCAAGTTCTCAAACCCAACTAAAGAAGCAGCAGTACAAATTCATACATAATTCTGTAATTAAACCTACAAGTTCCTAAATAACAAGAAACTTGCATAAGGACTCAATTTAGACCAATTTGTTGTTTGGGTTGTTTTCAGTATGTACTTTATTGCTTTATATCATTAGAATGTTTCAAACAGTCCCTTGGAATATTAAACACAAGTAAGCTGTATTCATGTTTGGCATGGTCAAGATAACATGAACTTGGGTAGAATAGGACATCTAGCCTGTGAAGACAATGCATGCATCTCCATTGTGAAACAAGTCTCTGACCACTTGGCTCCATGTGCCTTGATTAAAATGCTTCTAAGATGGTTCATCCACTTAACTTGTGAAATTAAATTGAAGTTTTATTTATTTGGAGACGTCAGAATTACTGTCAAAATTTATGAAGAGGTTTCTACCTGTATTTCTATTTACTTTTCAAGACTTATGCATGACAAACATTCATAGGATAACCAAAATTTATTTTCTCATTCTTCCTCAAATTTATCTATCTTGATTTATTTTCAAATTAAAATGTAGCATCAAAGTTTGATTTGGTATTTCAACACATAAAATGTCTGTGTCCAACCTATGAACATAAAGTTTATACTTGCAGTTGTCACAAATTTGTTTAGATAGTGAAAGTTTTTTTTTTCTTTTTTTTTAAACATAAATCGACTAACCAGCTACATAACTATGGTCAATTTTAATGTTAGTGAAAATATTCTTCCCTCACAGTGGTCTTCAAAGTCAAAGCAAGTTGAAGCTAATTCAGGAATATATAACAACTGCATCTTATTCAAGCCAATCTATTTTCACTTTTTACTTGAACATACTTATTTAATTGAATCACATAATTTAGCACCTTGCAAATTTCTATCATACCAGGTTCTAATATATATCCATGATAGTTCTCAGCTAATATTTAAATATTAGTTACATTATCAATTTTGGTGTATTAAGCATAGCTTGCCTCCATAATTCTAATTTTCATACAACCACAGGAAAACTGATAGATAGTTCTACTTATATTTCACTTATATATATATATATATATATATATATATTTCTTGTACTTGAATTCAAAACAGCAAGGTAATTTAGATTTTTAAACATCCCACTGGGTTTAACAGAAAGATATCAAAACATATATTTCCTTGTTTAAAGGAATTTTATCTTCAACATAAATATCATGTTACATAGTCGGAATATAATTGCTCACATTCCAACAAATCTAGGTTCATCTTATACAAACACTTGCTGTGTAAACCAAACTAAATCTAAACATTATCAGTTTCATTTATTGAATCAGAGCTCATTTTCCTTAAATACCATTTGATGATGGATTCGAGATTCAATCCTAAGAGAACTTCTAGAAGAACACCTCTTACAAATCCGGATTCGAAGACTTCTGAAGACCGGGGATTCCGAAAAGAATTTCAAATTTCAAATTTACTTTTGTTTCCGCTGTACTAGTTTCAAAATACAAATTTTCAAAATATTTTTTTTTCAAAACTTATTTTAATTTTTTTTTGTACTCTAATTTTTTTTCTTCTCAAAATCATTTTTATTTTAAATATCCGTTTTTAAACCCAATAAGCTAAGCTTTGAATAAACCAAAGCTATGATACCACTTGTAACGTCCTGCCCTTTTGACCGCTTTAAACCAATAATTGAACCAATTTAAAACATCCAAATGGACGGATCGTTATTTAGCTTACAGAGTTTAAATACAAAATCAACACAAAATAAATAAATACACAATATTGAACAGCGAAATAAACTTTTATATATTAATCAGAATCTTTGAATACAAGAATTTTTCTCTATACAGCGGAATTTAAAAACAATTTAAATACAAAGAAATATTTACTATTTTAAAATCTTCAAAGTGCACGTCTCCTGAAATCCCCAGCTTCGCCAGTCTTCGAACCCCAAGCTGAAATCTCTAAATCTATAACGCTCAGGGTCTGACCCGAGCGTTCCATGCAAAAACATAAAACACTCGAGTCAGGATTAATCATTTGTTCAAATAAATTAACTTCAATAGGAACTAAAATAAAATAGTTAATCCAAGTAAATTATCAAATTTTGACTGCACCGAACCCACGAGAAACTGCCAAGATTTAACATAGCAACTTGGAATAAAACAAGTCCAAACAGCATATAGATCTACATATATACATATGCCGACGACATATATATACACATACAGTGGTACATATATACATATGCGTACATCGACCACCACACACACACACACACACACAAATATATATATATATATATATATATATATATATATATAGCAAAACTTATATACGTACCCGATGAAATATATATACACATATGGTGGTATATACATACATACATATATATATACACATATACATATGTGTACTACGTAGTACGGAAATATCCGGGTACCAAGTATAATATCTACGCATATCAGTTTCTATTTCAAAGACGAACGGTCATGGAAGCCTACACGTACACACGTGTACATGTACACGTGCGCACTGCCTCGGCATCCCAGAAACTCGGACATAACAAACGAAATGACATTCATATGGTGTGTGCCAAGATACATGCAAGATCGGTAACTCAACTACAATTGAAAACCAAGAAATATGCCTCAAGTTCATGCCCAGTAAAAATGTAGGCAGCATAGCAGAAGAGGGTGAAGTAATGTATGCTTCGGTTGAGTTAAATCAAAGTGAATATGCTTTCTAGGTCACATGCATACCAGGTGTCATGTATGCATGTTATAATGGACAAGCCAATACAAGTCAGTGAAGTAATACATGAATTACACAGATTTTCGCAAGCTCACAGTTCAGGGAATGCTCAAGAGAAGTGGAAGTTATGGATATTTCAAGTGCATAGCAACATGAAATTACATGCTCCAAAAATGCATGCTGTAAGAAAAGAAACCAACTTTCAAGGAAATACAGGAAAGAAAAAAAAATACGCACCCACCAATCTAAACTCATGCACACATTTTAGAATAATAGTTATTTAGTAATTTTGGAAGGGAAAAAATGTAGTCTTAAGATCATAGGTACATCTGGAATCATTCATACATGCTTAAATTTTTAAAAAAAAAAAACTGAAATCTACTTCTCTAGGGGTGCATGAGGAAAGTCACAATTTCAGATGCTAAATATGTTATGCACTTTACAGGCACACTCATGAACTAAGATTTTTACATAAATTTGCATATCTAGGGATTTAATATGCATATGAAAACTACAGTTTAGGAACCAAAATTAAAACTTCCATACTTTTGAAAGACTTATTTTCACTCATACCCTTTAGCACACAAGCCGAGATCTAATAACGATTTCAGTTACTTTCTTCCATAATATTCTACTTATAAAAGAGATTATCTTAGTTATGGCTTAACATGCATCTTGTAAACTTTTTACCGCAATATATTCCATTCTGATAAAAATGAGACTGGCAATAAGAAGTATGTTCTCAAAAGCAGTTCGAGCATATACGCATTTCTTTATAACAGGGATACAAATTAAATGGAGCGATACAGTGGCATTTCCATGCTAAAATAAGCAAACTGATATTAATTCACAAATAAATTTTTACCTAAAAAAAATACATGTCTAATCATATATGCATATACACATACAGTTTAAAACATGCAAGTAAAACACAACGTAACTTACATGAAAATTTCTTCTTTTTTTTAAAAATGAAACAGGTTCAAGGGAATGAAAATCTTTGTTCTCATTTGTGATGATCAATGGAAAACAGAGCAGTCTACGAAATAGTTGGATATGGAAACAAACTATGATCAACCAAGAGAGATGTAAACAGCAAGGTCAACGGCCACGATACAACCACCAAGCTTACACAATTTTAAATAGTGTCTCAGTTCAAGTTCCAACAAAAATAGCAGTGTGCAAATGGGACAGAACGATCATCTCTAGGAGAGTATACAACTTTCACCAGCTAAATTACAAGGTAGGATAATTACCAACCATTTAACACAAGGCTAGACCAAGCCCCAATGCAAACTGTCATTGGTTAGAAGACAATCTGTGCATAAATGTGTGCAGCTAACATATATCATCCAGTATACCCAGTGAAGTACCCATGGAACAGTTTTTACATTTACTGTTTTACATTTATTGTTATGCACAGGTATGGATTTCAGTTTGGAACAAGATATGGGTAACACATTTCCTAAGGAATCAGCGAGTAAACAAGACAGTAAAACACAAGCAACACAACCAACTATTATATCCGGATTCAGATTGAAATCAATTTACTTGAATACAAATATTAATCGTGAGCGTGAGAAATATACTCACCTCTGCACTCGCGGAGAACAAAAAAGGCAGGTCGACGGCTTTCAGTTGCAATCAAGTCAACATTGTTGAGGACGGTTGGCTTGAGCGCGGTTGCAAGGTGGTGGCTTCGATGCCTAAGGCCGAGGCGACGAGCTGAAGGGGCTACGATTCTGGTTCTAGGAGGAGCGACGGAGGAAAGAACAAATTTTGATAGGAAGAGGGTGGCGATTTAGGGCTGAGGTCATTAAAAAATTTTAAAAAAGGGAAAACTTTTTGATTGCGTTGAAGAAATGGAAAAAATGTTTTAATTTATAAAGAAGGGACCGTGGCATCCAAGAAAACGTGGGGTGGAAGGCATTAAATGGTGTGTGCAACAAGGAACCGCTTTATTTATTTAATTTATATTTAAGGGTTCTCTTTGTCTCCTATCGCTATTTATGTCTATATTTTATTTTTGTATTGCCACAAACGGACTCCAATCGTGATGCAATTTGACATGCCGCTATCTCTTCACATTCTGAATTCAATAAAATTTGTTTGGTCGAATTCCGATTTCATTTGAATAATGTCGTTATTTTATTTTATTTTCTAATCATTTATCGATTCACCAATTTTTATTCTGTTTGTCCACAAAACAACACCGTTCGATTTCAATTTTGAAACGTTAAATTAAATTTGTTTATATATACTAATACACACATATCTAAGAAAATTTTCAATATATTTTAGCAAATAAAATTTCCAATCTGTTTAACGTTAACCACGTTTTATTTTAATTTCAATCACTTTTATTTCCCAATCGAATTTCAAATCAAATCCGAATATTCAATCCAAATGTTCATCTCTAAATATTTGATTCCATCCGATCATATTCTGAATTAAATCTTGAATTCAATCCATATACAAAACAAGATATTTGATTTTTAAATTTCTAATCCAAGTATCCAATTGGTTATAATCATTTAAATCTTTAATACATGTCATATTCCAGTTGTCGAAATTTCTGGGTCGTTACAGTATTTGTACAATTTACTAATTATATAAGTTTAAAAGAATAAATTGTAATTATTTCAAACATTATAGCATCAGTTCGTTTATCCAACGCAACATTTTTGTGGGTTTAGCTTGTATACCTTTTTGTAGGCCCCTTCAATTGGAGGGCAAATGGAATTTTTATTCATCTACTTTCTGGCAAACGACCGGCTTAACGTACAACTAAATTTTAAGAGTTTCGGGACTCGGTTGCTCAAGGCTTCAATGCGCAACAAACCTAAGTAGTCAATCTCTTCGAATTGCAGTAGTTGATAATTAGAGCACGTGGTGCTCACACATTAGGCTCCTTCGTCTTCAAGAGTGTCATTACAAGAGCAAGGCCGGTTTCCGATGGTTGTTTGTCGTTGAAGTTATGGGAACCGATTTTAAAACTGTTGGAATGGTGTATGTGTTTTCTAACGTCCTCTAACAGTTTCGACGATTAATTTTCGACGGTTTCCTACGAGTATTAACGATGGTTTCCTATGAATATTTCGATGGCTAAGTTGTATAAATGACAAATTAGGAGGTCAATTTTCTATCAGAACGAGTCGAGAGCCGTCGCAAATTCGTGATCAAAGAACCGTTGAAACCATTAGAAACCGTTGAAAAATCCTATCAAATAAGTCGACGGAATCCGTCGAAAATCTAGGCATTTTCCCCTCTCTACACATTACGTTTCCTATCCAACACATGTATATCATTGAATATCAAAGCTCTATTTCAAACACATACACACAAAAAAGAAAGAGAAAAACAATGTTTATCACAAATCGAACTCAAACAATCAATTATATACAACAGAATAAAAAAACCAACAACAATCATCTTCACAAAATGTGTCAAACATCTCCAAATCAACATAACAAATTCATGATATCCATAAAATAAACCAAAAAGCCCAAACCTACATCAAACAACATCCAACCTCTCATCAAAATGTATCAAACACATTTTCACCATCTCCAAGCGTATATATATATAAACTAAAATGAAAAAAATCATGCCTATTAAGACCCATCATCCCCTCTGGAACCACCCACGAAGGGAGTGTCCCATGCTGCTCCATACACTCTGCCAAGTGTTAGTTAAGCAGCTTCATCTCCATAACATAAAGTAAGTCGTGCTCCTGCAGCTCGACGATCTGGGCACGTACGTTTACAGTCTGAGCTTTATCTTAAACTTTTTGATATGTCATCTTGGAAGTCGTAACTTGTGGATAAAGTAAGCTGTTATATAATTTACATAATTTTAATAAAAATATATAAATTTTAAAATAATAATTTACATTAAATAAATCAATCAACTAGCAATTTACAAAAGTCAAGAAAATAATAATAATTTGATATGCTTGCATAAAACTGGTAAATCATAAAGGTGAGATTTACTCACATTTATTCCAGATGTTGCTTCCCACATTCTAATTTTGTTAAATTTTGAGAGTACACCAGAAAAATGATTTTGCTACGTCTTTGGGTCGTGGCTAATGAATTTTACCACGATCTATAGCTACGGCAAAATGCGATGTGGCACAATTTTGTCACAACTCAACCACGGCTTGGAGCCGTAGCAAAATGTTATTTTACCACGGAACAAACCCGTGACAAAATCATATTTTGCCACGACTTTGGACCGTGGCTAAACACCAATCTGCCACGGCTCTGGACCATGGCAAATTCTCAATCTGCCATGGCTCTAGCCATGACAATTTTATATCGTAATTTTTTAATATAATTTAGTCATGGATTTGGACCATGGCTAAATTCAGTTGGAAAAACTACATATTTATCAAAAACCTCTACCGAAAGCATAAAACTCTAATTTGAACAAAATACGAGTAGGATATTCCCACCAATACAAATTTACGACTTATGAGCATATCATACCCACCAATACAAATTGTAATCTTCAAAGCTACAAGTTTACAAAGTTCAAATGAACAACTCATAGTTAGCACATCTCCAAACTAAAAACTACAAAGTTCATCTTTCAATTCACAATGTCAGTAGGCATCAACAATTCAAATTACAGATTCTTACTTCAAAGTTCAACATGTCTGAGATATAGTTTGAAAACCCCCCAAGGTTGCTTTGGTTGATGTCCTGGAAGGCCTAGCATTTTTGGGATGCTTATCCCATATAGATTGATGTCTAGGAGGCCCACTTGGTAGCCCATAGCCGTCAAGGCGAATGAGAGTTGGGCTAAGAATGTGATTTTGCCCACTCCCCCTTTGCCATATAGGATCGCTATTAGTGTTTCACTGTTACCATTCTTTCTGCTATTGCCACCAAATCTGTGAAGACAGATACTATATCATCAAATGCTACATTGTATCTTACGTGGTAACTTATGCCATTACTTCTACGTGCTACATCTATTCCACAATCATCATTTGTATGTGCAGAAAAATAAAACACACAAGTCACAAGGAATGTCAACTAGCTTCTTAAAATACAAAAAAGATGATAATTTTCATGTAGTTTTGAAAAAAATGATTGTTCCAAAAGGTGAATTATTAAAAATTTGGAATAAGTATAAGAATGGCTCATATATGTGAATAGTCCCACATGTTGAGACTATATGAAAGAAACAAGTATTTATATTGTTTCTTATTTGGGGTTTTGGGGCTCCCAATACATGCTTTGTTGTGAGAAGGGAGACATGCTCATGACCACCAGATGCGCGCGCGACCGACTGACTCGACCCGGCTCGGTTCGGTCTCAGGCTTGGGTTTGGGCTCAGGCCTTGGTTTTGTGGTGTAGACACTTATATTTTTGGACCGAAAAACATTGTATTTTTCTAACCGTTATTTTTACGAGATGGTAAAATTTCTGAGCCAATTTTTATGTGATACGGTAAATTGTCTAAATTGTTTGATCCGTTTTTTCTGTCGACTCTTTCCCAAACAGTTCGACACATTTTTACATATTTTTTTTAGACAAGATTCAGTACCGAACAACATTTTCTTACCTCCGCCATTAAAACTTCTTCCAAAAAAAAAACGAGCAGTATTTTTAATTCGAAAGTGCAAATCTGCGCTGATTTGTTGTGCAAGCAAATCAGTTACTTTTGTTCGAGGTAGTTTTATCCTAGAGGCGGCGACGACAGCACAAACTGGTTTGCACCACCAATCAGATCGTCGAATCGTCTTCAAGAAAGCGACGAAGTATGTAACTCAGCCATTGTTTCCCAACATGCAGTACGGTAAAAGCAAATAAACAACATGTCATCTAACAAAAACCAAGGACAGCTGAGTTCAAAATTCCAAATACATGTTATTTTTGTGATTGATGTGAATCCAAAATATGTATGGTACATGGAAGATATTAGAGATCATACTGGGGTATTTTTTGCTTTTGTGATTTTGATTTCAGAAGTGCTGACCCAAGGCAAAGTCTCAACTGGTCTTTGAAAGAGTAAGTTGGCTACTACACTATCAATAGGTTTTATATTTTGTTTCTCCATCCTCCAGTTTTACCTCTGCAAAAAAAACTCATACCATATCATTTTTTAATAAACGCTGGTTTTCTATATTGATATGAATTAACACTGTAACAAATATTTTAGGCTGATGATGATGATGCTGAAGCAAATGTAGAGAAATGTTACTGCATAATCTGTCTACAGTTTCAAAATCAAGAAACAGCCATTGCAATAAACGACTGTACTCTACAGCTGATATGACTACAGTGACGTAATTTATACTGTGTGTTATGATTCAAGTTCCAGCTCAGTTTAGTTGTTTCTAAGAGCATCTCCAACAAAATTCAGAGGAAGAATATTACGTTTTATAAGATTAAGGAAAAGAAGATAACTTTTTTCAATGATTGCACCTTGATTTTTTCGGCATGGAAGAAGTCCAGCTATTTCTCAACTTTTTTATTATGTGACGAGCCGATTTTTCGGCACGTTGCGCGCCGATAAAATCGGCTCTTCTTCCAGTTCCGAATTCAAGATACCAACCGTAACATTTCACTGAATATTAAGGATTGGAATATCTATTGGCCGCGTTTTCTTCTTCGATTCAGGATCCGGGGCTGGATCCTTTCTCAGTTGGAAGATTCTCTAAACTGGGTATCCCTCTTTTGCAAATGTATTCTTAAACTAGTTGGGCCCTCCTCTTTTCTTCTTTAGCACGATATTTATGTTTATCACTAAAGATGGACGTCTTTGGACAAAATTTTTGCACATGCATGTAACAAAAAAGTCATGTAAATACTTAAGAATATTAAAAAAGATTCTGAAAACATTTACTAAAATCGTATTAAACATTGCCATCCTAGCAATCAAAATTGCTATAATAATTGTAAGAAGGCAAAGAAGACATGACAAAATATAAAATAGGCTATTTATGATAATAAACATTAGGCAATATATATCAGTTGCTGAGAGCCATGACACAATTTATGATAATAAACAAAGGACGGAGAATATAATTTACTTTTGCATATCAGCTGATGTCCATCGGGTGAGGTTGTTCCCAGCAATTGCCTGATGAGCGTACTATCCTTGTAAGACTCCTCCCCTAGCCTATGCTGCCTATCTAACACATCAACTGCTTCATCAAATGCCTGAAATCAAGTTGGATTTTAAACGTTGCAACAAACTATAAACCATAAGCACCTACAAGGAAAAACAGACCTACAATTGAGTAACCAAACTTAACTGAGGTTTTTTTTTTTTTGTCAAGCCTGCAAATAATATTAGTCCAAAAGTTACTTAACAAAGAATTCAAAACTTGTAGACTTCAAACAAACAAACTCTCCCAAAGCAAACTATCACTCTGATAGTCTCTGATTATTATTTTTACTGTTGCAACTAAGTTCTTTAAATAATCATTGAATTAGCTCATCTTACTTACGTGCATGTATAAGCTTAAAATGTTTGGTTAAGTTGAAAGTACAACAAATTTCTACCATGGATAAATATAATTAATTACAAAGTGCATGCATTTGATGATCATCCCAAAAGTATTACTTAAGCATGCGAATTAAAATAGAAACAAATGCTGAATGAAGGGTTTTAATGCCACATTAAATCTCCCAAAGTGGTAGTTCCCATTCCCTCATTGCATCCAACGTCTTCACTATCTTCCTTCTCTGCTATCATCCCACCATCCACATCCATTCTCATCAGTAATATTCATACATTGCATTTGTTTAAATAAATAATAGCTCTGAGAAGCATGACTGATATGTTGTAAGAGCATTCCCAGCAGTGGGGATTCTATTTGAAATGGCAGTGAAATGCATATTACCGCTCTCCCGCAGAAGCGGGATGGGTGCGCGCGAGAGAATGAAATGGAGACACTCGCCATTTCCAATTTGAAGCGGTGTCGTGTAAACGGTTTTGAGAAAACCGTTTATATGATAAAGGGTTTTTCTGAAACTCGTTTATCATATAAACGGTTTTCAGAAAAACCGTTTATATGATATGGTCCAATCTGTTTAAATGCACATCCTTGAGCACTTTAAACCTTTCTGAATTTGTTAAACATTTTAAGTTTTTAAATTTGTTTCCTATTTAATTATTTAAAGTTTGTAGCTTAATTTTTTTTAATTTGTTTCAATGCTTTTAAGTTTTTAAATTTGTTTCTCACTACGCCATAGATGGCCTATCGCAACGAAAACTCATGCTGTTGCTAGCTACAGTATTGTCATTGTTATGCCCTTTTTTGTCTATTGCAACACACCCGTCAATGTGTTAGCATATATATCAAATTGTATTGCAGTAGCTAGAGATATAATCAAATTTAAAAATTAATAAAATTAATAATCCGCGTGAATACGATCCAATGGCCTATGTTGCTAATCCACATCAATATCTGATTTTCCTTTGCCGCTCCCTTTGGCCCCAAATTTTCATTTTTCTCGCTATTTTCCTTTGTTTTTTTTTCATTGAGAAAAAATATACTCGCTTCCTTTCTAATGGTTGATCAAAAACTAGGGTTTTGCTCTGATTTAATTCTCATTTCCTTTAATCGATACTAATCCTGGAATCACGTAATCAATTTATCAAATTTACAAGATTTGGTACTTCCGTCGCCATTCCTCTACCGCCATCTTCGCCTACTATGGCAGCGATTTGGTACTTCCTGTTGTAACCGTTGTGATTAATCCGATTCAAGACCACTCGAATCCGATATCTAAACCACAAAGCGCTAGCGGAAGATTAGATCGTTGTTAGACTCGCAAAAACAACCAAAGCAATAACTTTTGTCACAAAACCAATATCAACCAATCACGAACAATCCAAAACTCAATCACAAGCAAGAAACTAATGACAAAGTAGCAAAAATAAATCACACAAGGATTTATAGTGGTTCCACTAACATCTTGTTAGTGTACATCCACTTTGGAGAGAGTATTTTATTAGCACGATGAAATGAATACAAGAGATTGATCCAATAATAAATATATTTCAATATAGAAAAGAGTTTGAGGAGAATAGAATTGAAGAATTGGAATTAGGCAATAAACCATAATTCTCCCTTGAGAATAAACCCTTGATCCTAAATCAAGTCTTCAAACTCTTTTTTAATTCACTTCAGAAAATAGCATATATAGAGGTTGGTCAATTACCCAAATTGCCCTCGAATTAGTCACAAATCGGCTTGCTAATTTCTAGCCCGAAAATAGCCCAGAACCCGCTCAGACGTCTGTTGAACCTCCTGACAGACGTCTGTCCACTTCTAGAAATTTATTGGGCTCCTGCACTCAGCACAGGCGTCTGTCCCCAATATGACAGATGTCTGTCTGAGCTCTTGGGAAAATGCAACCCTGACAACAGACGTCTGTCATCTCATACGACAAACGTTTGTCGCACCTGCACACAGAAAACCTGCACCTTACCGCTTATAACTTCCACGTGCGAACTCCGATTTGCGAACGGTCACCTCCGACTCGAAGCTATCTTCATCCTTTTCAATCCAACACATATAGTATTGTATATCACAACATTCCACCTCGATACTATAACCATCTCAACTCCAAACTCCAATGCACCATGCACTTCCTTCTACCTTCGACCAAGCAACTTGAATGTTTTTCCAATGAGCTCCGGCATGGCCACCGCCCATTGCACTACACCAACGAGTTCAGGCAAAGCCCACACCCGCCAATGTAGTATTGAAAACATTCAAACCAAAAACCGTCTCACTAAAAGACAATGTACTTGGGAGTGTAACGAGTACTTACCATGAAGATAGATTTCCAATCTCTCACCGCTATTCCTTTTCCATCAAACACAAAATCACTCTCTCCATCTCGTGCCACCTAGCAACTCAACAACTGAATTATGTTCGAGAAATGCTCGAACTTCCCATACGACAATGCCTTCGTAAATGTAACACCCCGAATTTCGATTAATGCTAAAATTCACAAATTAAAGAATAACTAATCCCAGATGTGGGAATTAGGGGAAACGGTTTGCACCATTGCGTTCGTCTCGGAAAAATACGCGAAATAGAGTCTGAGTTTTCGAAAATCGGAGTCTGTATAAAGAAGATATGGACGAACGAAGTTAGGCAGAAAAACCGAAAAACTAGCCACAATGCACTGGCGCACTTGTGAAGTGCGCCAACACAAAAATGCACTGGCGCACTTGTGAAGTGCGCCAACACATTTTTACACTGGCGCACTTGGGAAGTGCGCCCGTGCCGAGCCAGGAAACCTGCACAGTTTCTAGAGAGTTCTGTGGTTGGGTGCACCAGTTTGGGGGTTTGGGCTTGGTCTTAGGGCTGGTTTCTGGAAGGTTCCGAAATCTAAGGGTCCTAATCTAATTTAGGGTTAATCTAAGGGCCTAAAACACTCACCTAATCTATAAATACACCCTAATACTACCCTAATTCATACTAAAAATAGAAATGATGCCACCATGCCGCCAAAATCAAACTTGAGAGGAACCTCCACTAGTCTATGAAGAAAGTTGCAAGCTAATCAACCTCTAATCATCATCTTCTTCTTGTATAGCAACTAGTTCTACTACATGAGTTTGCTAATCTTGGTTTTGGTGAGTTCCTATAGCTTTAATAATCAATTGTTAAATTGATTATGGTAGGATGTGATAAGACATGGCTATGTTTGTGGATAAATGTGTTTATGCAAGTTTGTATGATATGTGTTTTGCAAGTTTTATGCTATGTGCAAGTTTAATGCCATGTTTTATGATGCAAAACACTATGTTGAACATTTATGCATATGTAACATGTTATGCAAACTATATGTGAGAGTATATGCAAGTTATATGTAACATGATATGCAAGTTATGCATGTGGTTTTATGCATGCTAAGTGTTTGGTTTTATGCATGCTAAATATTTGGTTTTGTGCATGCTAAGTATGTGGTTTGTGCATGCTAAGTATTTGGTTTTATGCATGCTAAGTGTTTGGTTTTATGCAAGTTTGTCTCTTTTTATGATATGCATAATATATGCAAGTTTGTCTCTAAGTATGGCATGTTATGCAAGTTCATATGCAAGTTATGATGCAAGTTCATATGCAAGTTATGATGCAAGTTCATATGCAAGTTATGATGCAAGTTCATATGCAAGTTATGATGCAAGTTCATATGCAAGTTTATGTGCAAGTTCATATGCAAGTTGTCTCTTTTATGATATGCATAATGCAAGTTTGGGTTAAATACTAGTTGGGTTTAATGTATGTTCATATATGCAAGTTGACACCTTTTGAACCCATGATAAAGTTACATGCTATGTTGGCTAAACCCATGACCTTTGTGATGAATCTTCCCTTTATTATGTCACGTTACGAGAACGAATTACGTGGGGAACGATGGGGTTAATATGCATGTTAATAAAATGATGTGGAATGGGTATGCTTAAGAGTAACATAAATTAAATGGACATAATTGGGAATTTACCTATTGAGTTAGGTCTACCCATATTATGGAGTTGGGAATTTACCTATTGAGTTAGGTCTACCCATACTACGGAGTTGGGAATTTACCTATTGAGTTAGGTCTACCCATATTCTGGAAAACATGATTAATTAATTAGGGATAATTAATATAAATTAGGAGGGTGATTAATTAGGTGTAATTAATCGACTAAGACACGAGGTTGGACTCAGTTGTAGCGTAAAACTGCCCGGACCCAACCGGCTTAACCAGTTGCTACAAATGTTAGCCCAATGTGAGAGGTCTTAGGCACAAATTAAATACGTGATTAAAGTAAAGACACGAGGTTAGACCCTTTTTATGACATAAGGCTGCCCGGACCCAACCGGCATATCCAGCAGTCATAAAAGACGGTCTAATGTGAGAGGTCTTTATGAGGTCATGATCTTAATTAATTAATTAAGAAACACTTAACCATATTAGCATGTAGAGGGACATGAGGGGTTAAGTGGGTGCCTTGGGTGGCATGTGGAAATCTAGTGGGTTGCCTTGGGTGGCAATAGAAAATACGATTAGAATACTTAACCAAAGAGGAACATGTAATTAAACATGGGTAAAGGGTTAAGTAAGTGCTTTGGGTGGCATGTGGAAATCTAGTGGGTGCCTTAAGTGGCAATTGATATATGATTAGATGACTTAACCAAACCTTAACATGTAGGTGGGCATGATTATAAAAGGGGTTAAGTGGGATACACTAGATAAAATAACAAGCTTAGGTGGTAGCTTGTGGGGGCCCATTTCAACCAATATCCCAACGTATCTTAGTGGGCTCGACTCTAGTCGAGTGACGGGACACGCATATTGGGCTTGACTATAAGAGGCCAAAATGGGTTAGCGGTGGCAACGCATGACCAACGGGTTTCATATGCGTGTGTGGACCCGGGCTGGTAAATAAGACGTTGTTGCATCGTGTAGATATAAGCCGTGCACCGTTAGTTTTATCAGGTTGCCACGCTGGGGAATGGTACATCCCACGGTGGGGCCAGCACGGGTATCTACGTTAGGGAGCCGATCGAATGGGGAGTAATGTGTACACCTAGTGGATTGTAGGGCCCAGTGGCGTCTACTTAGTCACTTAGGGGTACGCGAGAACTATTAAGTTAATTTTATAAGTCCATGGGTGGGATCAACCTTTAAGTTAGGAATGACTGGTGTGGTGCAGTGTAGGAATTACCCTTGGGTGGGTAGATCTGGGGTGGTGTAATCCAGTAATTATCTTTGGGAGGATAAATGCGTCTTTTCGGTTATCTTAGTACATCCTGTGTTTAGTTGGCTACTTAGTGTAGTCATTATCCCCAGAGGTACCGTACCTTGTTTATATCATACCCTAATTACTTTAATAATTGTATTGTTAGGCTTATAGGACTCACTCAGACTTATGTCTGACCCCGTTGTTTTTTTTTCCCAACCCTCAGGTTTTCAGAGTGGGCCTAGCACTAGTGGGCTTTGATCAGACTGCTTTATCTATCTTTTGGAGCTTGGACCGTGGATGTAAAGCTCAGTTTATCTTTTCTATTATGGCTATTAGGTTATGTAGTGGGATTATGTACTTTCATTTTTATCAGGATGGATATTATGTACTTGACTCTTATTTATGGTTTTGGTGTAACCAAACATGTTTTACTTTCCGCTGAAATGAAATGATGTTTTAAATTCTCAAGTATTACTTATATCTGTCTTGTTGTAATTTTTCTGTTCTATATTCACTTAAAATACTCCACCGATGTTATGGCATTCCCTTAGTGAGTGACCGTAGCGGGTGTGGGGTGTTACACGTGGTATCAGAGCTTAAGGTTACCAGAACAGATAAATTTTTTAGAAAAACTATTTTCTAAGAATATTTTTGAAAGGAGTATTTTCAAAAACATGTCTTTTAAGAGAAAAGTTTTTGAAAGAAAAGCATAATCCCCAATAGCCATATCTATATCTTTCGAATTCTCCGTTTTGAATCTCTTCCTCTCTCGTTTTGAGTTTCCCCTCCGCGTATAGATGACCTTTCTAAGATAGATAAGAACGGAAAACCACTTTAAGGGACTTAGACATTAGTCGGATTAGAAGTTGGTTCAAGAAGGAGGAGGACTTGTAGGTATCTATTGGATAGACGATGGGAGGAAGGCTCAAATAGTTATTTGGTTAATGAAGGATGAAACCTCATTGGTGGGAGGTTACAAGTGGAGAATGGGAAGAAGAAGGCAAGTAGTTATCCTTTTGGAGGAATGGGACACCGTATTAGGATTGTCCAAAGGGGCATGGGCAAGGTATGGAATCTCCTGGAGGGTAGTTGTATTCCCTCGCGGCTAGTGTACCAGATGGAGATAGGACCGGCTAGGTTGGAATTTGGATTTCTTTATTTTCCGGTTCGAACTTTATTAGATTCTGACGCATCGAGTTCGTTTATCTCATCATTATTAGTTGAGTCACTGCACTTAGACACCAGTCTAGTTGATGATCCCTTGGTTGTTTCAAACCCAATTGGGGGCTCCATATATCTGTCTATGATATGTTTGGGTTTGAAGATTTCTATACTTAGCGTTGAGTTTGGATGTGATGCTTTTGTATTGGGCTTCACGGGCTATGGGTTGATTTTGGGCATGGACTGGTTATCCAGTAATGGTGCTGTTCTTGATTTTGAAGGGAGAGTTGTTAGGCTTATGACCCGTTTGGGTAACACTCTCGAGATCTCTTGTAATCCCATGGAATCTGTTATGCTAAGTTATCTAGAATCGCTTGACACGTCGGTCGAGAGTTCGCGATCTGTTAGAGTGGTCCGGGAATACTCGGATGTGTTTGAGGAGGTGAAGGGCTTACCTCTGGAGCGGGAGATTGACTTCCAAATATATCTGGTTGACAATGCTAAACCTGTATCTTTACCAGTGCGCCACATGGCTCCTCGCGAGAGGAGGGAACTCCATAAGCAAGTAGGGGAGTTGCTTGAGAAGGGGTCCATAAGACAAAGTATATCGGAGTGGGGTGCTCCAGTAGTTTTTGCTACGAAGGCGGATGGGTCCCTCAGACTTTGTGTAGGCTAAAGAGAACTAAATAAACTCATAAAGAAGAATAGACACCCATTGCCGAGGATTGATGATCTCTTTGATCAGTTGGTTGGCGCCTCAGTATTTTCGCAGTTGGACTCAGCCACGGGGTTTCGTCAGTTGAGAGTGGCTGAGGATAGTATAGAGAAGATTGCCTTTAGGACTCCGGATGGTTTTATGAGTAGCTGGTGATGTCATTTGGTTAGACGAACGCCTCCACATACTTTGTTGATTTGATGAGAAGGGTGTTCAGGGAGTACCTAAATAGTTCGTGATGATCTTGGTGGATGACATCTTGGTCTTTTCTAGGAGCGAAATAAGTTTTCATATATGCTCAATAGGTTGAGCAAAGCCCGTTATGGGATAAACGGTGGTTTTGGAGCGAGACTGGCAAGGACATCCAGAGTTGGACAAGGGCTTAATTATTTAGCCGTTTTTACTAGTATCATCTCACGTAGGTCGTCTGAATTCGAAGGAGGTATCCCTTGGGTGTTTGTCTGATATTGGTTTAGGCCTTTGGGGCTTGCATTTGGGGGATGTCGAGTTCGACTAGGGTGGTCTGCGTGAGAGATGGATAGTTGTGACGATTTTGCATGGGAGAATATCCTGATTTTCTCTAGAAGTGGAGAAAAGCATGCCCTACATCTTAGGGAAGTGTTGGAGACTCTTTGAGCGCATTGTCTTAAGACAACAAAGGTGGATGGAATTCTTAGCATCCTATGAGTTTGAGATAGCGTATACCCCTGGCAAGGGTAACGTGGTGGTAGACGCCTTAAGCAGAAAAAGGCTGTCTTTGAGTCCATTGTTCGTGGAATGGCGAAGCTTGGAGTTTAATTCTATGTTAGACTTTAGACCTTCCGTTTACTTTGTACCCGGTTTGCTAGCCTCCTTGGAGGTTAGGCCTACTCTTTTGGGGCGGATTGGCGAGGCACAGCGAGACGACCCACAGTTGGTTGAGTTAGTAGAGAAGCTCATAAGGGGGGGAGTCGTCCAGCCATTTGAGTAGGTACACCCTAGATGGTTGTTTGGATGGTAGGATATGCATTCTCCTTAGCTTAGAGATTTCGAGGACGAAATCCTTTAAGGAGGGGAGAATGTAACACCCCGAATTTCGGTTAATGCTAAAATTCACAAATTAAAGAATAACTAATCCCAGATGTGGGAATTAGGGGAAACGGGTTGCACCATTGCGTTCGTCTCGGAAAAATACGCGAAATAGAGTCTGAGTTTTCAAAAATCGGAGTCCGTATGAAGAAGATATGGACGAACGAAGTTAGGCAGAAAAACCGAAAAACTAGCCAGAATGCACTGGCGCACTTGTGAAGTGCGCCAACACAAAAATGCACTGGCGCACTTGTGAAGTGCGCCAACACATTTTTACACTGGCGCACTTGGGAAGTGCGCCCGTGCCGAGCCAGGAAACCTGCACAGTTTCTAGAGAGTTCTGTGGTTGGGTGCACCAGTTTGGGGGTTTGGGCTTGGTCTTAGGGCTGGTTTCTGGAAGGTTCCGAAATCTAAGGGTCCTAATCTAATTTAGGGTTAATCTAAGGGCCTAAAACACTCACCTAATCTATAAATACACCCTAATACTACCCTAATTCATACTAAAAATAGAAATGATGCCACCATGCCGCCAAAATCAAACTTGAGAGGAACCTCCACTAGTCTATGAAGAAAGTTGCAAGCTAATCAACCTCTAATCATCATCTTCTTCTTGTATAGCAACTAGTTCTACTACATGAGTTTGCTAATCTTGGTTTTGGTGAGTTCCTATAGCTTTAATAATCAATTGTTAAATTGATTATGGTAGGATGTGATAAGACATGGCTATGTTTGTGGATAAATGTGTTTATGCAAGTTTGTATGATATGTGTTTTGCAAGTTTTATGCTATGTGCAAGTTTAATGCCATGTTTTATGATGCAAAACACTATGTTGAACATTTATGCATATGTAACATGTTATGCAAACTATATGTGAGAGTATATGCAAGTTATATGTAACATGATATGCAAGTTATGCATGTGGTTTTATGCATGCTAAGTGTTTGGTTTTATGCATGCTAAATATTTGGTTTTGTGCATGCTAAGTATGTGGTTTTGTGCATGCTAAGTATTTGGTTTTATGCATGCTAAGTGTTTGGTTTTATGCAAGTTTAATGCCATGTTTTATGATGCAAAACACTATGTTGAACATTTATGCATATGTATCATGTTATGCAAACTATATGTGAGAGTATATGCAAGTTATATGTAACATGATATGCAAGTTATGCATGTGGTTTTATGCATGCTAAGTGTTTGGTTTTATGCATGCTAAATATTTGGTTTTGTGCATACTAAGTATGTGGTTTGTGCATGCTAAGTATTTGGTTTTATGCATGCTAAGTGTTTGGTTTTATGCAAGTTTGTCTCTTTTTATGATATGCATAATATATGCAAGTTTGTCTCTAAGTATGGCATGTTATGCAAGTTCATATGCAAGTTATGATGCAAGTTCATATGCAAGTTATGATGCAAGTTCATATGCTAGTTATGATGCAAGTTCATATGCAAGTTATGATGCAAGTTCATATGCAAGTTTATGTGCAAGTTCATATGCAAGTTGTCTCTTTTATGATATGCATAATGCAAGTTTGGGTTAAATACTAGTTGGGTTTAATGTATGTTCATATATGCAAGTTGACACCTTTTGAACCCATGATAAAGTTACATGCTATGTTGGCTAAACCCATGACCTTTGTGATGAATCTTCCCTTTATTATGTCACGTTACGAGAACGAATTACGTGGGGAACGATGGGGTTAATATGCATGTTAATAAAATGATGTGGAATGGGTATGCTTAAGAGTAACATAAATTAAATGGACATAATTGGGAATTTACCTATTGAGTTAGGTCTACCCATATTATGGAGTTGGGAATTTACCTATTGAGTTAGGTCTACCCATACTACGGAGTTGGGAATTTACCTATTGAGTTAGGTCTACCCATATTCTGGAAAACATGATTAATTAATTAGGGATAATTAATATAAATTAGGAGGGTGATTAATTAGGTGTAATTAATCGACTAAGACACGAGGTTGGACTCAGTTGTAGCGTAAAACTGCCCGGACCCAATCGGCTTAACCAGTTGCTACAAATGTTAGCCCAATGTGAGAGGTCTTAGGCACAAATTAAATACGTGATTAAAGTAAAGACACGAGGTTAGACCCTTTTTATGACGTAAGGCTGCCCGGACCCAACCGGCATATCCAGCAGTCATAAAAGACGGTCTAATGTGAGAGGTCTTTATGAGGTCATGATCTTAATTAATTAATTAAGAAACACTTAACCATATTAGCATGTAGAGGGACATGAGGGGTTAAGTGGGTGCCTTGGGTGGCAGGTGGAAATCTAGTGGGTTGCCTTGGGTGGCAATAGAAAATACGATTAGAATACTTAACCAAAGAGGAACATGTAATTAAACATGGGTAAAGGGTTAAGTAAGTGCTTTGGGTGGCATGTGGAAATCTAGTGGGTGCCTTAAGTGGCAATTGATATATGATTAGATGACTTAACCAAACCTTAACATGTAGGTGGGCATGATTATAAAAGGGGTTAAGTGGGATACACTAGATAAAATAACAAGCTTAGGTGGTAGCTTGTGGGGGCCCATTTCAACCAATATCCCAACGTATCTTAGTGGGCTCGACTCTAGTCGAGTGACGGGACACGCATATTGGGCTTGACTATAAGAGGCCAAAATGGGTTAGCGGTGGCAACGCATGACCAACGGGTTTCATATGCGTGTGTGGACCCGGGCTGGTAAATAAGACGTTGTTGCATCGTGTAGATATAAGCCGTGCACCGTTAGTTTTATCAGGTTGCCACGCTGGGGAATGGTACACCCCACGGTGGGGCCAGCACGGGTATCTACGTTAGGGAGCCGATCGAATGGGGAGTAGTGTGTACACCTAGTGGATTGTAGGGCCCCGTGGCGTCTACTTAGTCACCTAGGGGTACGCGAGAACTATTAAGTTAATTTTATAAGTCCATGGGTGGGATCAACCTTTAAGTTAGGAATGACTGGTGTGGTGCAGTGTAGGAATTACCCTTGGGTGGGTAGATCTGGGGTGGTGTAATCCAGTAATTATCTTTGGGAGGATAAATGCGTCTTTTCGGTTATCTTAGTACATCCTGTGTTTAGTTGGCTACTTAGTGTAGTCATTATCCCCAGAGGTACCGTACCTTGTTTATATCATACCCTAATTACTTTAATGATTGTATTGTTAGGGTTATAAGACTCACTCAGACTTATGTCTGACCCCGTTGTTTTTTTTTTCCCAACCCTCAGGTTTTCAGAGTGGGCCTAGCACTAGTGGGCTTTGATCAGACTGCTTTATCTATCTTTTGGAGCTTGGACCGTGGATGTAAAGCTCAGTTTATCTTTTCTATTATGGCTATTAGGTTATGTCGTGGGATTATGTACTTTCATTTTTATCAGGATGGATATTATGTACTTGACTCTTATTTATGGTTTTGGTGTAACCAAACATGTTTTACTTTCCGCTGAAATGAAATGATGTTTTAAATTCTCAAGTATTACTTATATCTGTCTTGTTGTAATGTTTCTGTTCTATATTCACTTAAAATACTCCACCGATGTTATGGCATTCCCTTAGTGAGTGACCGTAGCGGGTGTGGGGTGTTACAGTAAACATATCCGCTGCATTATCCTTTATGTGCACTTTCCGAAGATATACTAGCTTACCCTCATCCATGGCTACAAAAAATGACTCCCTCACCTCAATATGCTTGGTCCATGAGCTAAACGCCAAATTCTCCGCCAGATGGATAGCACTTTGGCTATCACATCGAACATCAACACTCTCATGTTCGAAACCCAAGTCACACAACAATCGCTTTAAGTAGAGTGCATCCTTGGCCGCTTCCACAGCGGCAATTAACTCCGCCTCCGTAGTGGATAAAGCAACTACGGTTTGCAATCGCGATCTCCAACTAATGGTTGTCCTGCCAAGTGTGAAGACATACCTAAAAGTTGATTTCCTCCGATCCCTATCATTGACGTAGTCTGAGTCACAATAACCAACCAACTTTCAACTCCTATCATTACTACTGCCAAAGACAAGTCCATGAGATGTTGTGCCTTTCAAGTATCTCATAATAGCCTTCACGGCTTCCCAATGCGATTTCCCCGGATTAGCCATATACCGACTAACCACCTCGACGGCATTTGCAATATCGGGCCTTGTACACACCATTGCGTACATCAAACTACCAACCGCACTTGCTTATGGCACCTTTTCCATATAAGCCTTGTCTTTATCCCCGATAGGTGATCCCTTATCCAAAAGCTTCATATGCAAAGGTAAAGGTGTATTTAACGCCTTTGCATCCTCCATGCTAAACCAGCAAAGTACTTTCTTAATGTATTCCTTTTGAGTCAATCTTAACTCAAAACGCTTTCGGTCCCTTCCTATTTCCATGCCCAAGATTTTTCTTGCTTCTCCAAGATCTTTCATTTCGAATTCCGATTTCAAAAGCATCTTCAACTTGTTGATTTCATTTTGATCCTTGGAAGTAATAAGCATATCATCCACATACAAGAGTAAATACACCCAACAATCATTTCCCAACCTCTTGAAATATACGCAAGCATCCTTGATGCTTCGATGGAAGCCACCTTCAAGCATGAAATGATCGAATCTCTTGTACCATTGTCTAGGTGATTGCTTTAACCCATATAGTGATTTCTTTAACTTGCAAACCATATTAGACTTACCATCTACAACAAACCCTTTTGGTTGCTCCATGTAGGTGTCTTCATCCAAGTCTCCATGCAAGAAGGCGGTTTTCACATCAAGTTGCTCCAACTTCAAGTCATGGATAACAACTATGGCTAGTAAAACTCGGATTGATGTATGACGAACCACCGGTGCAAAATTTTCATCATACTCCTTTCCTTTCCTTTGTTAGAACCCATTTGCCACTAATCTTGCTTTGTACCTTCCATCACCCTTCACGCTGTAAATCCATTTGCAGCCTATAGAACAGTTTCCTTGAGGAAGTGGAACCAACTCCCAAGTTCGGTTCTTCATAAGCGATTGCATCTCTTCCTCCATGGCGCAAATCCACTTCGAGCCCTCTCTCGACTCCGTGACATCATCAAGGTCCATCGGCTCACCTTGGACTACATTGAGAGCATAGTCCAAATGATCACTAACACTAAGGTAGTTCCAATCACCATATCTTTCGGGAGGCCTTATTGCACGTCGACCAACTTGAGTGGCAATACTATCACCCAAACCCCTTTCGGCTCCACCTTGAGTCGAAACTTCTCTAGTATCATGTACATCACCAACATCATCACTAGAGGAACCATATGTACTATGTGATGTTTCATCAACCGCTTCAACCCCACGAGCTTGTTCAACTCTACTACCACTTGGACGGGATGCGGGAATGACTTCCTTCTCCTTTGATTCACCATGAACCAAATCTGGAACGTCCGATGAGCTCTCATTAACCTTGAATAAAACCGACTCATCAAAAATGACATGACGAGAATTAACAACCTTCTTCGTTTCCAAATTCCAAATCTAATAGCCTTTCACGCCATCCGTGAAACCAAGCAAGATCCCCTTGAATGCCCTATCTCCAAGCTTATCATTCCCTGGATCATGCACATAAACCGGACTACCAAACACACAAAGATATCTCAAGTCAACACTCCTCCCTTTCCACACTTCCTCCGGAATTTTGTTACCAATGGCTGAGCACGGAATTCGATTTACAATATGCACCGCGGTTGACAAAGCTTCGGCCCAAAATCCCTTACACAAACCTGATGTCAGTCTCAAGCATCGAGCTTTCTCAAGTAGAGTTTAGTTCATTCTCTCCGATACTCCATTAGATTGCGGATCTCCCAGTGTAGTAAAATGTATCCGGATTCCGTGATGCTTACAATACTCTAGGAATTCACGCGAGACATATTCACCGCTATTGTTGGTCCTTAACACCTTCAAAGTCTTACCACTCTCATTCTCAACAAGAGCCTTCCACACTTTGAACTTAGCAAATGCCTCCGACTTGGCCCCCATTACATACACCCATACCTTTCGAGACAAATCATCAATGAAAGAAATATAATACCTTGCTCCTCCCAAAGAAGCAACCGGTGCCGGTCCCCAAACATTCGAATGAACATACTCAGGAACCTCCTTTGAGTCATGCTTGCCTTCATCGAATGATACCCTTGTTTGCTTCCCCATGACACATTCCTCACAAAACTCTAGTTTGTTGAAACTCTCATCCTCGATCATCTCCCGCTTCCGAAGAATATCCAAACTCCTCTTCGAGACATGACCCAATCTCAAGTGCCACAACCGTGTCGCATCCAAGTCACGAGAACTATCAACACCCACACAAGTCTCACCTCCTACGGTCACACCTTGAAGCAAATATATACTATGAGTCCTAGCACCTTTCATAACCACAAGTGCCCCCTTCGAAACCCTCAAGCAATCCTTCTCGATAGTGATCTTGCATCCTAGAGAATCCAATTGCCCCAAAGATATAAGCGATTTCCTAAGTCCCAGAACATAGCTAACATTGGTGAGCGTGCGAACAACTACATCAAACATCCTTATTTGCACGGAGCCACTACCCATCGACTTGCAAATAGCACCATTTCCATAGCAATTGCATTTCCCTCTTTGACCTCAAAGGATGAAAAACAATCTCTATTTGGCGTTATATGATACGACGCACCCGAATCGAGTACCCATTCGTTACCCGAAACACCCATTGCTACCGCCATCAACACATTCTCATCTATCTCACCATCCCCACTCTCCACCGCCACGGATGAAGACGCTACTTCCTTCTTATCTTTGTCCGGACATTCATTTTTCCAATGTCCTAGTTTCATACAAATAAAGCACTTGCCATTTCTCTCTTTCGATTTACCTCTTCCACCGGGTTTTCTTGATTTAGAACGCCTCCTTTTTCCTTTCTTCACATTCTTTTCTTTCTCCACAAACAACCCGTGACTACTACTACCCTCACTCATCCCCTTCATTTGATCTCTCAACTCCTCACTAAGAAGACCCGTCTTGACATCATCTAGAGTCAAGGTATCCCGGCCATAGATCAAACTACTTGAGAAACCCGTATAACGGTCCGGCAACGAACACAATAATATCATCGCCTTTTGCTCTTCCTCAATCTTTAAATCAACGGCCTTCATCTTTATGAGAAATTCATCAAAGGCATTCAAATGTGCATTAAGAGAATTACCTCCTTCGTCTTGAAGGTGAAAAACGTTTGCAACAAGATCAAACGGTTAGTGAGCGACTTCTTCATATAAAGTTCTTCCAACTTGTCCTAAATACCTTTGGCGGTAGTCTCACCACTAATTTCGGAGATCACATTCTCCCCCATAGCAAGTTGAACAGTAGTGTAAGCCCATTCCTCCATCTCCTCTCTCTCAACATCTGAGATATCACTCGACAATAAGTGAGTATCAAATACTACTCGGTGCACCTGATTCCGCCTAAGAATCGCTTTCATTTTCCATTGCCACGTCTCAAAGTCATTATCACCATTCCACTTGTCAATAACCAATTGATAACCCGACGCCTCATATGAACCCCGTACATATGGCGCCACACTTTTCGGACTTCCGGTTGAAGGACTTAACGAGCTACTATCCGTCTCAGGCATTTTCACAAACACCTAACATGCACCAAAACAGCTTTGATACCAACTGTTGTAACCGTTGTGATTAATCCGAATCAAGACCACTCGAATCCGATATCTAAACCACAAAGTGCTAGCGGATAACTAGATCGTTGTTAGACTTGCAAAAACAACCAAAGCAATAACTCTAGTCGCAAAACCAATATCAATCAATCACGAACAATCCAAAACACAATCACAAGCAAGAAACTAATGACAAAGTAGCAAAAATAAATCACACAAGGATTTATAGTGGTTCCACTAACATCTTATTAGTGTACATCCACTCTGGAGAGAGTATTTTATTACCATGATGAAAGGAATACAAGAGATTGATCCAATAATCACTATATTTCAATATAGAAAAGAGTTTGAGGAGAATAGAATTGAAGAATTGGAATTAGGCTATAAACCCTAATTCTCCCTTAAGAATAAATCCTTGATCACAAATCAAGTCTTCAAGCTCTTTTTTAATTCATTTCAAAAAATAGCTTATATAGAGGTTGGCCAATTACCCAAATTGCCCCCGAATTAGTCACAAATCAGCTTGCTAATTTCTAGCCTGAAAATAGCCCAGAACCCGCTTAGACATCTATCGAACCTCCTGACAGACGTCTGTCCACTTCCAGAAATTTATTGGGCTCCTGCACTCAGCACAGACGTATGTCCCGAATATGACAGACATCTGTCTGAGCTCTCGGGAAAATGCAACCCTGATAACAGACGTCTGTCATCTCATACGACAGACGTCTGTCGCACCTGCACACAGAAAACCTGCACCTTACAGCTTATAACTTCCACGTGCGAACTCCGATTTGCGAACGGTCACCTCCGACTCGAAGCTATCTTCATCCTCTTCAATCCAACACATATAGTATCGCATATCACAACACTTCCGTCACTATTCCCCCCTCTGTTAATTGTCAGGTATAATCGATTTTGTTGTTACTTTACCTTTATCGACTGTAATCATATTCATCTATGCTTGCTCCACTCATTTCGACTTAGGTCAATTTTTTCATTATCAGAATCTCCAAATAACATACTTTTGGGGTAACTGGCTTCACATTGCTAATTTTGGGACAGTATTGATGGAAACGATTGTTAAGCTTAACCAGGTTCGTCAAATTATTATATTTTCTTTTAAGTTAATTTCTCTTAGGGTTTAGATCTCAGAATACATTTGCAATCCTTTCTCTTGCAAAATAATACATATAATTTTACATTTGCATTCTTGGATCTGGATCTTGATAGGATAATTTGAATAATTTTATCAGCAGGTTATAGTTATAAGAAGCAATTAATGACGAGTAGGATAAAGAAGGATGAACGAAATGAGAAAATTATTCATGGATTAATGAAGCTTCCACCTAATAAGAAATGCATTAATTGCAATAATCTAGTAAGTTTAACTTATACGATGCATTATTGTTATTATTATGCAATTGTTGGAATTGGTTTTATTATGTTGAAAAAATTTAATTATTGTTTCATTCATGTTACCAGAGTGCAATTGTGTCAAACTATAAAAATATACTGGGTTATTTGATTGGATAAAATTTGTTTCTCATTAAATACTAGGTTAAGAGCAAAGAAGTTTAAGGAAGAGGGTGGTAACTTGGGAAATATAATCAGTGGAGGCATTTCAAAGAAGTAAGTTTCCTAATATTTGGTGACTTTGCTTTTGTTGCTTGCTGTTTATTTTGGGTGTTGTTTCAGTTGCCTCTGTTTTTTCAAGTCTGTTTGGTATAGCTAAATGGTTTTGATGAGCCTGTTGTGTAGTTTAGGTGCATGCATGTTGCATTCTCATATTTTGTCTCTGGAGGTTTTACTTTGTCTGTGTTAGAAGTTGGTCACTGTGGTGTTATGATTAGTCAGAGGTTTTTTTGTTATGTTAGGGATGAATGCTTCTTCGATTGGAAATTTGACATTATTCTCTTATGGTTTGAAGAGTGGTTTGAATATGTTTATCTATAGTGGTTGCTGGGGAAGTGGGAGTTTTCTGACATTTGTTTGCTGAAGTCCTTTTCCTGTTGGTTTTTTTGGTGTGATACGGGAGTTGGATTTCCTCTCTCTGCTGGATGTTTATTTGCTGAAGTCCTAATGCTATTAAACTGGAGGTGATTTGATGCAGAGATTAAATTTATAATTAACTTGTTTATAAATGATATATGCTAGTCCTTTACTACTGCAGGAGTATGACTCAATTTCTTCTGAATACTTGGTCCAAATGCCAAAAGGTGGCCCCAAACTTTATTTTTCAATTGTAGATGGAAGGATGCTATAATAACAATTGATTCTGAGACGATACCTTAATACAAGAACATTTTGTAGCCTTCTTCACTAGATGAGGATGAGGATGGCACTTGGAGAAATTCAGATGGACTGTTTTTAACCAATGCGTAATTTTGCATCGTAAGACTGTCCAGTCAAGGCATTCATTTTGGAGGATCGTATGATTTATGTAATTTTGCATGATAAGGCTTTTTTTGGTCTGTTGTAGGATAGGGTTTGTAGATAATGCTGATTTGTATGTTTTGAAATCTGTGAAGTATATGGGCATCGAAGTATGATAGGTAATATGTTTCATTAAATCGCTTTTTATGTTCTGCAAATTTGATGGATCTGAAATTGTACTTACTCGATCATTGATTGAATGCAGGTAAAGGTTGATTCATTATCTGGAATACATAAACTACTTTTATTTTTTTGTTCAGGGTTATTATCAAGGAACTCTAATGTCTCCATTGCATTCAACACTTGTTGCACGCATGCTTCATCTCTTGGGTTGTTATATTTAGTCACAAATACACAAACTTGTCCATGTGCTCTTAGCTTATCCAAAGGTATTTTTTGTTATTAACATGCTCTACTAGACTACCGTGTTTAATGTACACATGGTTGTTTCATATATCCACTATGCTGAGTATAACTATTTGATAAGTAATGCCATTTCAAAATTATTAAGTACAATGATGCAAATCAAGTGATATCACTATATTATATATGCAGTTTGTACTAGAGGCCATTCATAGTTGAATACAGGTTTAACGTCTATGAATAAAAGTGTTCTTCTGATTGAACTTTAAGGAAAACTGATACTCTTACAAACATGAGTCTGCAAATGGAATGAATTATGTTCCTGTGGAAGATTGATTGACCCAAAAAACTCATGGGTAATTCCCTTCTTCTCTACAGGACACGAGTTAATGTTCAAATTAGTTGTTTGTCTAAAATGCAGTCCTGAAAGTTGCTCAACAGTTCATAATTGGAAGTCGCATTTGTAGTAATGGTTTCCGCCTGACATAGTTTTATCAAGCAAAAGGTTAGCATGGCTCACATCAAAAGGGTTCCAAACTGTGACCATACAATACATTTTTATTGCTAGAAACTACAAAGCATCAATTTACAGGTAAGCTCTAACCCAAGCATCATCATACTCGTATTTGCCTCTATTCTAGCTCATTCATTTGAATGCAGGTGGTGGTGTTCTATTTAATTAGCAGGTGTTGTGGTTAATTAGGGAATTAAAGTAGTGCAAGTTGAAATCTGTAACTTGTTGTCTTGTTTCTTTGTATATCCCATCTTGAGATATAAATTCTCCTTCCATTTAATTGCTAAGAATGAGCTTGTACTAAATTTAATTTCTTAGAATGCTCATTTGAAATATATACTTCTTTCTTTATTTTGTAATGAACTTGAATTACTGACCTGAGTCAGTATGTAAGGTTCAAGTGCATCTTGAACATTCGCCATTTATTTTATTCTCAACTTATTTGAAGCTAACTCTTACCTATATATCCGCAAATAATGCGTAGAGATGAAGAGATGACACCATATATCCCAGATCTGAAGAGGAACTACATCTTCAGTGGGATATGCAGTGTTGTTGCTAACACATCAATCAAGGTTATAATTGAAACCCAATCTGTTCATATATAGCTTATAATTCAAACCCGATCAAGTATATGAGTGAATCAAGTGATAATGTAGTGAGGAATGTATGTAAATATGAATGATTGTGTAATATATGAGTGAATGTACAATAGTGAAGTCAGAAAAATTGTACCATTTGAAATGTTGAAATAAAATATTTATTTAAATAAAATACTGCGTTTGAATATTGTGTTACAGTAATATTTATTATAATATTATGAATTTTTTTATTTAATAGCAGTTGAGGTATAATTACTTTTAATAGTTATAAAACAAAATTTAACAGCTGTTGGAAACAGTTGTAAAAAAGGTTGACTTCATTACGATTGCAGATATAACTAGCGTCGCATGCCAGTTGGAAGATATATTACAACTGTTTTTGGCAGTTGTGAAAGAGTATTTTTTGTTATATTGGTAACTGTGGCAACACCTATACTGATGTTACCATAGGGTCGTAAAGGTGTTGCCTTTGACTCTAAGGCAATGCCGCAAAAGAAACCCCAAAAAAGTGTTGCCACAGATCATTTTTTGCCTATATCAACACTTTTTGGCACCTACTGCGTCACTTCTCTGGGGTTGCCGTAGGCCATCTATAGGGTAGTGATCTTATTTTTAAATTCATTGATTTTTGAAGTTTGAAAATATAATTTTTAAATTTGTTAATTCTGTTTAAGTTTGAAAATTGGTTTTTTTAATCTTGGCATTAGGTTAACTGTTTTAAATTTATAGTTGTAACTTTTTTTTATTTTTAAGTTTTAAATTTCTTTTACAACACAAAATTACCTGAACTCAATTTTTATTTTTCCCGTGTATTTAAAATTATATACGCATAATTAACTGTTTTAAAACTTTTGTTTTCCTTAAGCACTTTATATCTTTCCAGTTTGATAGTTGTCAGTTGGTATAACATATATTAGTTGTTAACAATGATATCAACGACATTAATTCCACAAAACATGTGCAACACATTAGATGTTCATTATATCACTAGCCAAACGTAGGATACAAGAGAAATAACTAAATATTAGCCACTAAAATACAGGATACAAGAGATGTTAAACTAGGAATTTAGTATGCAAGCACATTAATTGTTACGCTCAATCTGAAGTGATTCTAAAGAGGTTTGAAGACGCCTAATCTCTTGTTCTAACTCGTTGGCATAAGAAATACCCCTTGGACATACATGGTCGTCTATCCACTCAAAATAATTGCATCCGTTAGGCCATAGCGAGCATAACTAGGTCATACGACCAATATTCTCTCCGTCCGCCCGAACTACTACCTCCACCGCGTAACCACAGTGGCAACAAACGGGATATGAGTTAACCTCCTTCCCGTTAGGAGACTGGTTAACTGAAACTGGTCGTACCTCTTGTTCATATGGAGGCCGTACCACCGAGAATTGATCTACCACTTGAACAGTCAGAGGACGAGAGACTGTAGCCGCTGGTAAGTGTTCTTCATTTACAGTTCGGACATCTTGATGACCTACATCTGGAACATGAGCAATTGGTGGATGAATCATCAAGCGGGCCAGCTCCGAATAGTCATGACGCAGGTCCTCGTAGTACTGCTCTTGGTATTCGATATTCCAATCAATATCTGTTCTTGGACTTGATGGCGGACGCTCAGTAAAGTTTTGATCATATCCCGAATCTATTGACGATGGCCATGACCATGAAGGAATTTTTTATCTTGATGAAAATTTTGTTTCCAGATAACTAAAAAGTAGTAACCGTAGGTATTTATAGGGGCAATAAGTGGAGTAAACAAACAATAATTTTAATGGAGCAACCTTAAACTAGTCAATACAGGGTTATAGTAGTGTACATGTGACGACCCCTTAAATTACGGAGTTATTAATCTTTCTTGATAAGACTAGTCAATGTAGGGTTAAAACAACAGGGCATGTGGCGACCCATTAAACTAAGGTGATATGACAAGTTAGTGGGCTCAGTTCAGAAAATGTCTCATATAGTGATTCTTAACACCTTAACATATGTCGCAATAGAGCACTATAGCGATAGGTCCAACTCTGAAGCGATATGACTACTCAGGAGCACTAAAGCAACAGTGCATTTGAGCACTAAAGGATAGGTAGCAATAGAGCACTATAGCAATAGAGCACTGGAGCACTAAAGAGATAGGAAGACTGTAACAATACAACACTAGAGCAGTGATGGGCTACTCAGTATAAACAGTGTAAGCTCATAATCCATTCACTTACCATTTATTCATACGTCCATGTTTTATGTTTTTTAACTCCTTTATGTTTATTAACTTCTTTGTGTAGTGATAGGACGACCCAGTTTTTTCCTATATATAGCGGCTTCTCTAAAGTCACTATACCCATCCTCTTTCATCATGTCGAAACACGAAAATGAAAGTGTAGGATCAAAGATGGACAAATGGGAAAATGACGATGAAGCGGTAGCTACTCAATGACCTGGAAAAGAAAGAGTAGTTGAAGGGCGCTTTGTCCAACCACTACGTCTAGGTGGATCCAAACCCATTTGCCGTTGTGGAGCAAAATCGGTTGTGGTTGTTTCGAACACTGAAAAAAATGCTAGTCGTCATTTTTTTGGTTGTGAAGCCTACGAGGACCACAAGATTTATCCTGATGAAATTGATTGTTGTTACTTTAAGCAGTGGATTGACCCTTTGATGTGTGAACGTGGAGTTCAGTATGCACTGGAAGCGCAGGCCGAAATAAGACGCTTGAACAAGAATGTTGCTGATGCAGCTAGAGTTGGATTTTTCCCACGTCCGTGGTAGGTGTACGTGGAAACTATTGTAATGTTTTTTAGTCTACTTTGAATTTGACGTTTGTGTGTTTAGTTGTTGTAGTTCGTATAATTGTAGTTTGCATTTCTTAATGTTGTAATCATCGTTGTTGTAAGCTTCTCAGTAATGTAATGAAAAATATTAAACAACATAACAATACACAAAACAATAACAGTATATAACAAACAAAATTACAGTACCAATAGCACCTGACAATATGCATAACAACAACAAAATATTATATTACCATTAAACTAACAAACCATTACACTAACAAACCATTACAATACGCATAACAATACACCTAACAGTAGACATAACAATATTACAATACCATTAAACTAACAAACCATTACACTAACTAACCATTACATTAACATTAGCACCTAAAAAGTCATACAAACATCTCTTCGAACTTCATTGAATGTCCTCAATGCTTGGAATGTAAATCCCACTTCCTTTCTTCTTTCCTTTTCCCTCAAATAGAGACTTCACCATGCTGACTAAACCACTGCTCTTCTGCTTACCTTTGTCCAGACTCTTGCCTGCACATACATAAACACTTTGTTATATGTGAACTTTAATAAAATTAGAACTAAATAATTATTTATATGTGCACAAGTTACAAGTGCGTATGGAGTTAAATTAACAAGTACCCGACGTCAACGATGATGAGGTTGGATATCTAAGCTTAACACCATATTGATTAATACGTACATCACTGGATTGACCACCTTCATCTCTATCATTGTCATCCTCATCACCCTCCTCATCACCCTCGTCATCTTCCTCGTCATCCTCCTCATCACCCTCCTCATCTTCCTCATCACCCTCGTCATCACCCTCCTCATCTTCCTCATCATCCTGCTCATCACCCTCGTCATCTTCTTCCTCCTCCTCTACCATCTGTGCACGAGTTTGTCTTTTTTTCCTGCTTTTGGTTCGACCTGACCGTTTAGACGCCATACCCAACACTGGTTCCCTAAAAACTTGCATGTTCCGCACAATATTTAAAAACAAACACAATATCATTATACAAATAATACTAGGGATTCTATGTTCTGTGCAATATTGAAAAACAAACATATACCACAAAAATTAAATCGATAACTTACAAACGTGTCTACAACTGTGTTAATCCTATTCAAGCCCTCTTCATAATACTTCGACTGTTCAGGAGCTAATTGCTGCATACCCATATTCATTTCCCATAGTTATCAACGGTATAATGGGATGGAACCGGCGGATTATCCATCAAATGAGGAATGGGTAACGGTTCATGTCCTATCCATTGAAAGTTCCATCCAGGATCCTTGGCCCACTAACTTTGTTGTGGTTATTGGTAAAACTGAGATGCGTAATTAACTTCTGAAGACATGACGATTGGGGCTTCATTTCCCGCCTTCAAAGCAGAAGGTCTGAAAAAATCCATATTACCCATATGGCCTGAAGCATCTAGTAATGGACCAACATCTCTAACCACTGAGCGCCAATACGTGTTTTGGTCTATGTCTGGCTCTTTATATATATACTATTGACAATCATCTTGGTATAAGGCTTGTTGCAACTCCGCATATGTAGAATATGTCATCTTGCAGGTCATGTGTGCAGGAGGATCAGTGGGAATAGTCGCCCAGCCTGTAAGCTGCCGCATACACATCTCTTCTAAATACATCTCATATGAGCTACCGGGTGGAACAATCAAAGACAACCGCTTCATCGATAGGTTGCATGCATAGACAACCTCTTCATTAGCGAGTGCAACTGAATTTTTCCACGGATTCCAATTTTATATGCGCTGCGTGGCGATGATCAATATGATACCATGTGCTAGAGAACAAATGAGCCGAAGTATCATGCGTGATGAATCTATTTTTTTCTCCCATGCTCTCAATCTCGGATATGAAGCTTGCTTCACCTCTTCTTTGACAATATATCCACACACCGTCATGTACTCAAAAAACCAGTACTGCAATAACGAAAGATGCAATATTAAACACTAGAATAAACCACTGATATGTAAAGAACTTTGTGCTTACTATAGCTAACCATATCTGCAGTAGCTTAATGAAACCAGTTATATCTCCTCCCTTAGTTACAACAACATCCAAACTCTTGCAGAGGTAACTCATAATCGCCAAGCCCCAATCGAACTGTTCCGCTAAGCATAAATCAAAAACAGTCTCCAAATATCCCAGACTAATAGTGTCATTTGTTGTCGTAAAAAATAGAGTATCCATCATATACAAGACAAAAATGCGGGCAATATGACTTTTGTTATTGTTGGCATCAAGATAACCGTCATGAAAGTACTTCACAAGATGCGATAAAGCAACATTTCCTACCCGAATATCTTTTGTCTCAAGAAGTGGCAATAGTTGCTTTGCATTTTCGAATTGCCCCCAACTCTCATCATACGGTATCGTTATATTATGCATTCCCACAGGAATGGATGTCAGCATGGTAAATCTAACGGTGTAAAACCGATCTCCGAAATAGGAAATAAAAAGGTATGCGTAGTCGGCCACCAACGCTCAACAATAGCATGTATGCATCTATTATCAGAGTTTTTCAATTCAATTTCCATAAATTTCCCAAATATACTCACTATTGGATCTCGAATTTGCGGATACCCTTTAACTTTCTTCCACCATTTCAACATTGTCGTATCATCTTATCACGATTCTGGTTATGAAACTAAATCAGTTACATAATTTTTTCGTGTCGAATAATTTTATTTAATGCACTTTAAAACAAAAAAATATACCGTATGCTCTTTTCCACTCTTGTAGATATGTGTAACTCCTTGTAGACTCGTGATAGACATGAATGCGGATCAATTGTTGCCTCCTTCCTTGCTCCGTAGCCTTCTTCGTCGCTTTCAATCATTTTTCTACTTTTTCATGAAACTTTTCTCCCACGTAACCCACTCGCAGCGCTAGTGCCTTCAACGATTTCGTCTTCCATCATCAACCAATTCAACTAATTTGCTAAATAAACAAAAATGTCAAAAATGGGTTTAAGGTGGAGAATGATGGAATTGATGGTGCTAAAGTGATGAGAAAGAGTAGATATTGATTTATTTGAAATTGTAGCAAAAATCCTTTTGTTTCAAAGGAATTTTTGGATTAGGGTTTTGATTTTTTGGGGGTTGTGAGGAAAATCGCCTGCTTCTGTTTATGGAGAATAATGGCTCTATAAATAGAAACTTGCGATATATATATATATATTTTCCTTAGACTAAACGGTTTCTGAAAACCGTTTAGTCACTAAATGGTAATATTTAATTTAAAAAAAATTGCAGCAGCGTTGAATCCGTTTAGTCACTAAACGGTTTCCAGAAAACCATTTAGTATTTAATTTAAAAAAAAAAAAATTTGCAGCAGCGTCCCTCCACCGGCTGCTGTAACAGCAGGGAGGAAGGGGGATCAACGCTCAAAATGAGCGATTCACGCTCAAAATACCTAAAGCTGCTAGGAATGCTCTAACAATGCAAGCAACGAAAAAGAGTGCTGCTCTCTTCAAGCTCCTTAGAATAAATTTGCGTAGTACTCTCTAAATCATTTTAAGTGGTAATTTAAGTAAAATACCTGGATACAACTTAACTTTTTAAATCAAAATATTTGTCCAAAAAAGTTACAAAATATGTTCTAAGGTCACAAATGATAAAATGTTATTTCCTAAATTTCTGTTTTTTAGTCATTTTTAAGCTTATTACAAAGAGTAGTTAAAGTGTGTTTTCATAACCCGACCCTGCCGTGGTCCGACCTCGAATAACCCTGAACCTTGGACCATCACGGCGTGGAACTCAATCTGACCACATTTTGCATGAACCTTGGTCGGACCTTCAAACCAGTGGTCTAACCTTTAATTTTTCAGGATTAAACCAACGTTTTTTGTCTTCCTACTTCTCATTGTGTATTTATTTCTGATTATTTCATATTTTGTATTGTTTTGAAAATAACAACTAAATATTTTTAAAAATCATAACTGTTTGAACATCTAGACCGTAAATTTTATCACTTCGTTCTATAAAACATGTGTTTTTTGTGCCCTTACTATTTAATTATATCATGCAATCTATTAATGTTAGTGAATAAGTATACGACTTTCAAACTTTATTATTCATTTGTTTCATTACAAATATAACTTGATAATTCACATTTTCACTACTAACAAGCATGTGCGGTTCATGACGGTTTGACCGGTTAGACCTTCAAAACCTTGGGCCCTGAGTCCTCACGGTCGGGTTATGAAAACGTTTTTGTTAAACATTAGAATCGAAATAAATAACTTCTGTGTAGTTTTAAGTAATTATATATAGGCATGTCAACTGTATGAGTTATAATTCAAACCGAATAAAAATCCCCCCTGTTAATACGAATACAATTTTAGCTTTAGCTATCGAGTCCAACACAAAGTTGATCCGATCACCATTAGGATATGATATGATTTTATCCGAACCCGAACAGATTAAAAGTTTTCTATCCTATCGAAACATTAGCGTGTATATTATTTGTTCAATCTTTTATTCTCATCGTCTCCCTTCAAATTCTTTTTTCCGCTTTCTAAATTGTACACATTCTACCATGGCTTCAGCCTGTTTTATGGTTGCCAAATGCCTTGTTAAAATACCAAAAGGGGAAATCAAAGTGAACAGACGACATCCTTAAAATAGAAACCCGAACCATTATATAAAAAGGAAAACTTGTAAGATGAGAATACCATCAACTTGCTTATAAATTGCCTATTGAAATTTTAAACACCCAAATTAAACCTTGTAACATTAACTTTTTTGTCTTTTATTCGAAGAAACAGACGAGAAAAAATTAAATAATTCCACTAAAAGCACACGATATTTTCTACTTAACAAAACATATAAGGAAAATACGATTAAATTTTAAATAAGTATATATCTATAAACAATACATAACTTTTGACTTGCCAATTACACATTCTGTGATGTCCGCCCCGTACCATCAGACATTTCCTCGAAATGCGCTGTACCAATGCCCGATTAGCACGGGACGATCGTCAAAAAGGTTGAAACGATGAATTACCAAAGAACCTATAGTATATATCAAAGCTTATGGAATAAAATATAATAATAACATAACTTGATATAAAACATGCGAGACAGTATTTAAGCTGAAAACTAAACCATATCCATCAGAGTAGCAAAATCGAAAATACAGATTCACATCCAATTATTACAACTTTAAAATACTGTCTCTAAAAGGAAATAAAAGTGGTACACTACTAATGCCCAAAGCAGTGACTAGCAACAACACAAAGATAACATATATAAAGTACATAGAAGCCGCATGCACGTCTCCGGACAGTTACCTGTGCATAACCACCTAAACTGCCTCTAGTCTGCTCGTTTATGAGCACCTAGAGTAATAAGAAGAGACATAAAACTCTGGGTCAGATGAAAGTCTAGTGTGAGCGATAGCAATTCTATTCAACTAAATAAAGCAATATTAGGTATAAGTAATCATACCTGACATGGACCTGCAACCTAAGAGTTAGCACAAAAGATGTACAATACTCTAAAGTAACACTAATATAGAGTGTAAAATGGAAGTGTGTGTGTCATGGTGATAGCAAACATCAAACATAGAAATCATTCTCACATCTCTCACTCACTGTGTAAAGCATACGATATCCACTTCTTTGATCACCAAATCCATTGGGGTCATGAAGGGTTCATACCACATTGGACTCCGTATAACTATTGCTATGACCATGCCCTTTTGTTCTGTAATCAATAACCATAACCAATCCACATTTCCCTGCCTCTGGTTCGTCTACATGCCCCCTCTCTCAACGTTGAACCAAAGTTATAGATATTGATAACCCCTTTATACACGTCCCACAGCAAAGCTCGCCTCTAGAAGTTAACTCGCTGGTTCCCATCTGGATCCCAAGTAGTAACTTCCCATTTGGACTTCCTTCGCATCTCGGGTTTTGGTCGTATTGGTGTTCGGTTCGGTTGGTAATCCCCTTTCCGGTTCGGTTCTGGTCTCCTCCTCCTACCCGGTTTGGTTCGGGTCTCCTCCTCCTATCAAGTTCGGGTATCTTACTCCTATCCGGTTCGGATCTCCTCCTCCTATCCAATTCGGATCGGGTCTCCTTCTCTAAACCGGACCGAAACTCTGCAATTTTTCCAACAAGCTATTTTAGCCAAACGACGGCGTTTTCAACCATTCTAACTGTCCTATACAATAATAAAACATACCAAACAGCCGTAGTAACATGTAGAATCAACCAAAAACATCAAAACAACAATTTCACATGTCAATTTAGATCAAACGTACCCAAAACCATGATTTTCCCCTTAACCATGTGATTTTCCCCTTAACCATGTCTAACCGTAGGATTAGCAAACTTAATCCAAATTAACCCAAATTCATACCAACGACATAAAATATGATTTTAGAGTTTTCACGTATTTTCCAGAATTCTTAGATGTATAATTTCGCTAATAATCACTAATCACGCCTAATTAGCCATAATTAGTGTATAAACATGTAAATCGCTCACCTCAGCCAAAAACAAATGTTATATCTGAAACTTGTACTGATTTGGCTCGGTCCCAATGTGGTGCAGCAGCTCTTTATTGAATTTGGTGTTAATTTGGCTTGATTTGTTGTAGATTTAATCAATTAGCGATTAGAAAGTGATTAGAGAGATTTGGAAGATGAAAGCCATGATTAACGTTAGAGAAAGGTTTGTGGCGGCTAGAAAAATGAATGGAGATGATTCTCCAACTTCTTTCAGCCCTCCCATAACCCTAATCTAGAAATGGGTTATGGCCTACTTGCTAATCACTTAATTAAGCCCAATTAGGCTGTTTTTCCATTCAAATATTGTCTCAGCCATATCTCTAAAACGGTAAGTCCGTTTGATTAATGTGATCACTCTACGGGGTGGGAAACCATCATCTAAATCCAATGGAAGTGATATCAGGTCAAAACTCCTTACCAGTCAAAAGTTATAGGCAAAAAAAGATTCACCAAGGACAAAATGGTCATTTGAAGTTCAACAAAAATCATGAATGTGGAAATGACCCCAATAGTCATTTTCCGAAGTTACACGACTATATGACTTCGTATGAAAATAAAATAAATATTCTACGATTCTCCAATACGTAGAATGCAGGTCGTTACACTCCCCCCTTAAGAAATTTCGTCCCCGAAATTCCTTAACCAGGAAAATCAAAGAATGTTGTCTCGCATGCCTATCAACCATTTACAAACAATCAAACATACATAATAAACACAACAGGCATGTCCTGGCATGCGGTTTACTAACATGGGAATAATTATAACGCGATCAAAATCTTACCAGGTAAAGAGTTCGGGATACAACTTCCTTATGCTCTCCTCGGTTTCCCAAGTACAATCATTCTCATTATCACCCCCACTGGACCTTAACTAGTTTTACCGTCTTCCTTCGAAGTTGCTTGGTATCGTGCCCGACAATATGAATCGTTCTGCGGCTTCTAACTGCCTCAGATTCTACCTCGATATCATCCAACTAATCTGGTGAAATAGTCATATCAGAATCATGCACGAACTTCCTTAACTGAGAAACATGAAATATGTTTTGCACTCCTGCCATCTTGTCAGGTAATCCAACTTTTTACGCTAAATTCCCAACTTGTTCAAGAACTGGAAATGGGCCAACAAACTTGGTGCTAATTTACCTCTCCTACCAAATCAAATCGAACTCTTCAATAGAGAAATCTTGACGAATACCATGTCTTCAACGGAGAATTTCAAATCTCTTCGTCTTTTATTAGCGTAGCTCTTCTGCCTATCTTGGGCAACCTTCATTCATTATTGAATAACCTTGACTTTATCTGAAGTTTCTCTTATTACATCTGGCCCAACCACAAATTTCTCACCGATTTCCAACCAATATAATGGTGAGTTGCATAGTCTTCCGTACAAAGCTTCAAATGGAGCTATACCAATACTGGAATGATAACTATTATTATATGCAAACTCAACCAGATGCAAATGGTCATCCCATGACCCTCCAAAATCCAATATACAAGCTCTCAAGAGATCCTCTAATACAAGATTCACCCTCTCTGTTTGACCGTCGGTTTGAGGAGGGTACGCGGTACTGAGATGTAATTCTGACCCTAAGGTCTCTTGTAAGCTCTTCCAAAACCCGCTAGTAAATAATGAATCTCGGTTACTCACAATACCTTTAGTTACTCTATGAAATCTCACTACCCATTTCATATAAAGTTCAGATAACTTGGCTATCGTTCTATTCGACTTGACCGGTATAAACCTTGCACTTTTGGTCAATCGATCCACAGTCACACAAATACTATCATGAGCTGATCTAATCCTTGGTAAACCATCAATGAAATCCATTGAGACTTGTTCCCACTTCCACTTGGAAATTTCCAATGGTTGTAACAAATCACTAGGCTTCTTTTGCTCGGCTTTAACTAACTAAAAGTTCATGCACTTGGATATAAGCTTCCCAACGTCTCTCTTCACCCTTCCAAGTAGCAGGTCTGCTTCAAGTCTCGATACATTTTGTTACCACCTAGATGTATAGTCAGTTTCGAGTGATGACACTCTCTAAGCACTTCATCTCTCAATCCATTAACATTGGGTACAACTAGTCTCCCATTCTTTCGAAGCCATCATTCTCTATCAAGTCCATACTTGTTCATCTCCTCACCATTGATACCAATCTCTACCTTGGAGATGATTTCCAATAGGTTTGGATCGTCCCTCTGACTGGAACAATTAACTCAATCAAAGTGGGTCTGATCGTCAAACTTGCTAACATCTCTGGATCTAATTCGCACTTAGGTCTGAAATCATATCCTGCGATATACTCTGGTTGCTTTCATTCAGAAACATAGCCTCCAAATTGGCATGTCTCATACTCAATGCATTCGCTACCGCATTACCCTTCCCGGTTGTATATGCGATATTGAAATCATATGAAGCCAAGAACTCTAACCAATTCTGTTGGCGAAGATTTAAATCCTTTTGAGAGAAAATATACTTTAATGACTTATGGTCGGTAAACAACTCGAATCTTTCTCCCAAGAGATAATGTCTCCACATCTTTAACGCGAACACGATCGCTGCCAATTCCAAATCATGGGTAGGATATCTTTTCTCATTCGGTTTCAGTGGCCAACTAACATAAGCTATAACCCAACCTCTTTGCATTAATATAACACCTAGTCCGGTACCATAGGCATCCGTGTATACCGTCATCTCTTCGTTCTCTTTAGAAATAACAAACACTGGTGCACACGTTAACTTCTCCTTTATGCTTTAAATGCATTCTCACACCTTTCGTCCCAAGCAAAAGCTTGATTCCTCTTGGTCAACTGAGTTAACGCGCCACTATCTTGGAGAAGTCTTGGATAAACTTACGATAATATCCGGCTAACCCTAAGAAACTTCTCACATCTGTTGCATTCTTGGGCGTAGACCAATCTTGCACCGTAGCCAACTTCCCAGGATCCATGGAAATACTATTCTCTGAAACATGGCCAAGAATCTCACTTCCTGTAACGACCCAGAAAATCTGAACCAATTTAAAATTTTTAAATTGGCTAAAATAATGGATTTTAAATATTTTAAATAAATATTTTAAATAATGGCGATGAAAACTGAGCTTGAATCGACATTTGAAAACGAATATAATTAATTATAATTATATATAGAATTGAAAATGGCGCGGTAGTTCGATAATTCGATTTCAAACTTCAATTGAATATACCGGGTGCAAAATAATCCGGATTTTAGTGAAACCAAAAACATTAGGATCTAATTGATGATATCTTTCCAACGAATCTGCCAAATCGAAATTTGATAGCGGGCATCAAAGGATATGTCCAGTTGAAAATTCTGAATAGTCGCTATGGAATTCAGGCCCTTAAAAATGGACATTTTGCAAACGACCTCGGATTTCGATGAAACCACTTTTGTTAGATCCGCAGTGTCAAGTTATTGCTAGGTTTCAAATTTCATAATTTTTCGAATCAATATGTGAGCGTGGCAAAAGAAAACGCGTTTGACCAGTTTCAGTTGATTTTAATCGACTGGAAAATGGCCATTTTTCTAACGGTCTCAGAATTCGACGAAACTAGTTTTGTTAGGACCGTATCGTCAATACGAAGCTAGAAAATATTTTTCGAGAATTTTTCTAGTTAGCATGTGACCTCGGTAAATTGAAAAGTACGTTTAAAATTCAACATAATGATTTAAATGTAAATTCAACGGAAACTATTCGAAACAATCGAATCAGCTTACGATACATATCCCATTGTGTTCGGAATGGGGGTAAAACGCTATGGACGACAGGCGGTGGGCCTCGTTTCGAGGTCGTATGTAAAAGTCAACTTTTTTAAAAAATTAAATAATAAAAATAATTTTAATCCCCTCCTATACCTTGCCCCCCCCCTGTAATTCATTACCGAAATCGAATAACCAGAAAAAAAAAAAAACCTCGTCGAAGACGGAGACCGACCGCCATCGCCTCGTCGAAGAGACCCCCGCCTCCGCCTGTTCCCCCTCCATAGATCGAAGTCCCGAACCTAGAACCTCGACGCCCTAACCTAGAACCTCCGACGCCCTAACCTAGAACCTCCGACGTCGAGCCACCCCGCCTCCGCCTGTCCCTCCTCCAACCGCGACCTCCCCGACGCCGCCAAGAGCAGTTCCCCCCCCCCCTTCTTCGCAGGAATGTAAGTTGTTTTTATTTTATTTTATTTTTATTTTTAATTCTAAAGATACTGATTTTATTTTGAAAAGAAAACTGATTTTTTTTCGAAAGAGTTTAAAACTGATTTTTAAAAGGTTATAAAACTGATTTTTAAAAGATTATAAAACTAATTTTCTTAAAAGGAAAAACTGATTTTTAAAAGGTTATAAAACTGATTTTTTATTAAAAGGAGAATTCTGATTTTAATTAGAAAAGAAAAAACTGATTTTATTTTAAGATATAAAAAGAAAAGATTTAAACTTTAAAAAAGAAAAGATTTAAACTTTAAAAAGAAAAGATTTAAACTTTAAAAAGAAAAGATTTAAACTTTAAAAAGAAAAAGATCAGATTTTTTAGAATTGAAAAGACGGAATTTTTATTAAGTAGAAGAAGTAAGATATGATTCTTGTATTTTTAAAGCAATAAAAATATAATTTTTACATCATAGGAATATTAAGAATATAATCTTTATTTTTAAAATATGATCTTTATATATTGAATAGCGAAGTCAAAATTCGATTTTTATATATTGAATAACATAGTAAAAATTCGATTTTTACATATGTAGAGAATACGGGCAACGAAGCGACAAAAGGCGAGATTGGCGAAGATTTCTATAAAGGAAGAGTCGTGGTATTGGATAGCTATTGGTGAGAATTTCTCACTCTTCAATTCCTTTTACTATATATATATATATACGTCTGTTGAAATAAAAGTGAATTGCTATATATAAATATATATCTATATATATATGCCCCTCGTCCACAAACCATGGACGATATTTATTGGTTGAAATTGTTGTGAAAATTGATTGATAGCGAATGATTGTTTTGGATTGTTTGTGGTTGATATTGGTTGATTGTGGTTGAAAAATACCCATTTGTGGTTGAGAAATATTTGGTTGAAACCACATAGGATTAGTTTGTGGAAATGAAATAAATATATACATGCCGCCTGCGTGCGAACTAGATGCATGATCCCCATTGTCAAAAACCGCGAGGTTTTAAGGTAGAGCGAGGAGCCGTACTAGGGACGGTCCCGGTTTTAACGACCCTGCCGTTATGCTGCCGAAATTTTGAATAATATTCGTGTGTTTGAATTATTTTCATATGCTTAAACTATATTTATTCATTGAATAGAAAACCTTCATGTATTGAATTGATATTCATTCGTTGATTAGAAATTCATGTGTTGAATGGTATTCATATTTTGAAATAAATTGTTTGATAATAAAAATCACATTTTTATCTATATATAGAAACTATAGAAAACATTCATGTGTTGAATTGATATTCATTCGTTGATTAGAAATTCATGTGTTGAATGGTATTCATATTTTGAAATAAATTGTTTGGTAATAAAAATCACATTTTTACCTATATATAGAAACTATAGAAAACATTCATGTGTTGAATTGATATTCATTCGTTGATTAGAAATTCATGTGTTGAATGGTATTCATATTTTGAAATAAATTGTTTGATAATAAAAATCACCTTTTATCGACTATATGAACTGTGTAAAATAATCTCGTTTTAAAAGAAATTGTTTTAGGGTAAAAATCCCATTTTTATCACCAACATGAAATATATAAAATAATAGTGTTTTGAAATGAATTGTTTTACAATAAAAATCACATTTTTATTGTATGCAAAAATCGTTGAAATGTGAAGTGTTAAAAATAGCCACTTGTTCAAAATAAACATATATGAGTTGAAATATTCATTAATTAGCTAATGAAATGATTTGCACCTATGTATGTAACATTAGGATAAATGGTGTTTTTAAACCAAATAGAAATCAAATATGAAGTTGAATAGGAAATGATAAATGATAAGAACTGTATATATATGTACATGCATACTCATTGAACAGGTTATAGCAAAGGGGCTAGAGAAGAGGAATAAAATTTTGTGCCCGACAAATAGGTACACATTTACTGCTTTGTTTGGGTGATGACTTTATGAGCCTGTTGGCTAGCCGCTTGGCTTTTTCTTTTTCTTTTTCTTTTTGAGATTAGAAGGACCGGGAAAGCTATTTGCGATTTCCCGATGCTCCCGGTGCAGGGGAGGTTATGGCGAAATTTTCCAAAATTTTAAGGCGTTAGTGAAATATTTGAAGTGAAAACGATATTGAAATCATTGAATGTACTAAATTTATATAATTATATAAATATAAATAAAATTAAAACGAAACGTGGCCGTGCAGTTCGCATTTTGAAACCGTGATTTCAAACAACTAGTACGGGGAATCCGACCATTGGATTTTCCCGAAATCTCGACCGTCGGGTTCGCCTTGGAAATATCTTCCCAACGGCACCAACCTTGCAAAAATCCAACGATTGGATTGTCTGGAATGTTTAATTCAAATCTGATGAAAAACAGCGCCAGAAGCGATTATATTTATATATATATAAATATAATTATATATTTAATCGAATAACGACGCTGCAGTTCGTATTTTGAAATCGAAATTTCAAACGATTGTACCGGGAGATCCGACCGTCGGATTTTCCCGAAACTGGAACCGTTGGGTTCGTTTTGAAAAGACCTTTCTAATGATGTAAATTTTGTGAAGATCCAACGGTTATATTTTTAGATATGTGTAAATCAAATCTGAAGAAAAACAGCGCCACGGCCGCGTTATGGCCCGAAGCGTCGTTTTGAATAAAAATAGCGATAAATTATTATAAAGTACCATAAACGATATGGAATGGAAATAAACTGAATTTGCTTGATTTATGTGGCTTTTGATGGTTGAAGGTGTTTGGTGTGAAAATTACATTAAAGAACACAATTGGTGTTGTCGAATAATTTAACCATTGAAATAAATTGATTTGAAATTCTAAATATACGTGAATTATTTGAAAAGGCCAAGTTAATTCTCATTTCAAATAATTGACCGACGATTGAAAGTCGAAGATGAAGACGATGGTCGAAGACCGGAGATCTTCACCTCGTTTGGATGGTAACCGAGGTTCTGATTGGGAGGCATCCCGAAATATGGATAATGAGTGGTGATCGTCCAGACGTACGTGGTGATCGAAGGGTTTGCGAGGTATTTAGTGCCTCCGGTTTCGTTCAGACCCAGAACGGACTTGTAAATGGACTGTGTGTCAAACATTGGAGTTTATTCTGTGTTGATTGATTTCTGTTAAATATACATCTGTTTGGCGGCAGAGAATTTATTCTTTTGCTTAATGCCCTTCTCTGAAACGCACGAGCTCAGAGGTTGTATATCGATGGACATCAGTCGCATGGCATGAATTGCCTGTGTGACATGCTAAGATGCAGTGATCAGGACTTCTGTTGAAAAGCAAAGTCTTGTGGTGATGATCAAAGCACCGCCTGTGTGGCGTAGCTTTGTGTATAACGTGAATTCGCGAGCCTCACACCCCGGTATGAACCTAAAACGGAAGAAGGACCTCAGGGAGGGCATGCGTTTCTTTCTAGCTAGGGTGGTGTCAGTGACCTACCAGCCCTGACATTTATATACTTTTCACCTATGTGGTTGTTGCTGTTGCGAGGCGCCTCGGTTTGATCGGACGATCCGGGTCCGATGGAGTCATTCGTTGGCTCGTTTACGCCCTAAAGGGCGGGGAAACGTATTGTTCAGGCATAATAATCCACATCGGTGGACCGGCCCTGACGATCTAAAGGGTTGATGCGTTCTGATCCTGTGGCTTGGGCTAGAGAGTCACGAATTCGGTAAGGACTATCTTTTGCCTTGGTTCATGACGGAAATCCAATTTCCAAATACGTGATCGTGCGGTTTCAATTGTATATATATATTTGGCGACATAGTGGCATGGGACGCTCATGTCGTCTATGATTGATAGTTATGATTTGAAATTGTTTTCAAAACATATAAACACTAGTAATAATATCAAATGCCTTTGTTTTATTCGTATCAAGCATATTTTGGCCATTATAAGGTAAAACTCTATCCTCCGGTTTGCGTTGCATTGTGTGATGGGAACTGAGTCTCATAATGGCTTCATTTTTATAAAAAGCATAGCGATGTTTAAAAGAAAGATTTGTTTTAAAGCACTGGCAATCCAATGGAGTAAACCCGTTCCACGAAAGTGGCGTGGTCCTGTGATTAGCCAATTATATATGTGTTGAGTGGATTTCTCATACCTGTCCCATGACTGACTCGTAGTTTGTTTCACTTTCAAACTCGGGTGCCCCCTTTTTCTACACGGGCAGCCTTGTATTCAGGTTTAGCTGGTTCTTTTTCTGGATAGCTGGAGCTGAAGATGGATTCTATCATTATTTCTTTTTATGCTGTTCAGCTCCTATTGTACATATTTTGTTTATTTCCGCTGTAGACATTTATGTATAGCTGAACTGTCTTTGTACTAAGTAAGATCCTGTATACTGTGTAACTCTGATGATTACTTTTATCCAGTATATTCTATTGTTCATTATCTGGTGTATTTATTTAATTCTGTTATGCTATTATCTGTTTCTGTGTTATATTCCAAAGATAACCCTTGTTTCCGTCTGAACGGGAAATCGGGTCGTCTCAACGTGGTATCAGAGCTTTGGTTAAGCTTAGTTTTGGAATATAACATGTGAACGAACTCGTCAGAAATAGAACCAGTAGTATTCTAGGACGGGTAACTCAATACAGATAGGATCAGTAATATCCTAGTATGAGTAAAGCAGAATGAAATTACACCTTGATAGACACATTTACATTTGAAGTATGTGTTTCTATATTTTAAAATACCTTTTCTGTGACCTGACACTTGGTCTACCATTTGCAGAAGTACTAGAAAAATGAGTGTCAGAAGCATAAGGAATGCAGAACCGGATATAGAGGCCTTATTAATCAAATATCGAAATATGGGTGGAATATCGTTCTCTGGTGAAGAATCTATTATGTAGACACAGGCTTGGATTCGTTCGGCTGAAAAGATCTTTGATGGTTTAAAGCTTAGGGATGACCAGAAAAGATTACTGGCCTCCTGGGCACTCAAAGATGAAGCTTTGTTCTGGTGGGATTCGGTTATAGAGAATAATCCAGAAGGTGATATCACCTGGGATAGATTCAAAGTGATTTTCCTGGAAAGATTTACTCCTCCCGAAGTGACTGAGCGCCTTTGTGACGAATTTTCTTATCTAATACAAGGTGATATGACCATCCCAGAATATCATAAGAAATTCAACGAACTTTCTCATTTTGCGCCTCATCTGATTAAAGACCCAAAGAGGAAGAATCTTAGATTTATCCATGGCCTTCAAAGGAAATACCAGAATAAAGTATTAGGGCATGTGAAGCTTCCTTTTTCTGAAATGATATACATGGCTTATCAGTACGAAGATCTCGACAGGAGAGGCATGTTGCGCGAAGAGGAAGAAGTCAGTTCTAGCGATAGGGTTGAATCAGAAACTGATCGTCCTGAGGCCAGTACAAAGTCTGATGTCAGTAAGAAGCCCAGTGCTAAGAGAAAAAGGGCTAACTCTGGGAATACGATTGCCACATGCTCAAGCTGCAATAGAAAAGGACATTTGGCGATAAGTTGCAAATCTTGGAACAAACAAAGAAAGAATGAGATGATCGCCAGTTTCATCATTGCGACTTCGTTGATTGATAAGATATCGGCTCTCCAAGAAGACGACCAATTTATCAAAGGAATGAGTCAGCGAATTCGTGAAGGCAATGCTTCGGATTTCCAGCTAGACAGCGAAGGGATTCTGAGGTTAGAAGGGCGAATTTGTGTTCCAGATATTCCTGAACTCAGAAGGGATGTACTAGATGAATGTCACAAATCTAAGCTCAGTATCCATCCAGGTGTGAATAAAATGTATAACGATATCAAACGCACATTCTGGTGGAAGTCATTAAAAAGAGACATCTCGATATATGTTAGTCGATGCCCTACTTGCCAGCTAGTCAAAAGCGACCAGCAGAAATTGGCTGGATTATTACAACCACTGGAAGTTCCTGGTTGGAAGTGGGAACATATTTCTATGGATTTCATTGATGGTCTGCCCAGAACCAGAAAAGGAAATGACACTATTTGGGTGATCGTAGATCGCTTCACGAAGACCGCCCATTTCATACCTGTCAGATCAAATAGAACCGCTCAGAGTTTGGCGCAGATTTACTTCAGGGAAATAGTTAGACTGCATGGAGTGCCGCTCAGTATAGTAATTGATAGAGATACGATATTCACTAGCAAATTCTGGGAAGCATTTCAAGTCGAGCTCGGAACGAAGTTAAACCTAAGCACCGCTTATCATCCTCAGACAGACGGTCAGACTGAGAGGGTGAATCGCATTTTAGAAGATCTATTGCGGGCTTGTGTTCTAGATTTCGGTGGATCATGGGAAGACCATCTGCATTTGGCTGAATTCTCTTATAACAACAGCTACCAGGCGAGTCTGACAATGTCGCCATTTGAAGCATTGTATGGTAGACCGTGCCGATCTCCTGCTTGTTGGGTCGAACCAGGTAATAGACTTGTGTTAGGTCCCGATATGATTCGAGAAGCTGCCGACAAAGTCGATTTTATTAAAAAGCGATTACTCGCCGCTCAAAGCCGACAAAAGAGCTATGCCGATAGAAGGAGAAGAGATATATCCTTTGAAGTTGGCGACTATGTATATTTGAAAGTATCGCTGATGAGAGGAGTTATCCGGTTTGGTAAAACTGGAAAGTTAGCGCCCAAATTTATTGGTCCGTTTCCTATTCTGGAACGGATCGGAACTCTCGCTTATAGGGTCAAACTGCCTGACTGGTTGCCTGGAGTTCATGATGTATTTCATATATCTCAACTTCGAAAGCACGTTCATGATCCAGACTTGATCGTGGAAGAAGCAGCTCAGCAAGATATTGAAATTACTCCAGAACTAGCTGTGAGAAGAGAGCCGCTAAAGATAATAGGCAAAGAAACTAAAGAGCTGAGGAACAAGAAGGTTCGCTTAGTCAAAGTGCAATGGAGTGGAGATCCGCGAGATTGTACTTGGGAAACTGAGGAGAGCATTCAGAAAGCTTATCCTAGATGTCGAGTGGATATCTCTGATTGACTCCGGTGCAAGGTACATTTACCCTACTTTGCACTACCATTCAATTCTCTACTCTATTGTTATTTTCTTTTCATAGATGTGCACTTTTAATTATATAGTCTGAATGATTTTTTAAAGGGTATAGGATTTAATTAGTATATTTTTGAAGGTTAAAACAATTGGATTGGTTGTTGTGTTGTGTGATTGTAGATTTATCAAACCACTTTCGACTTTGTTCCTTTTCGGGGACGAAAAGTTTTAAGTGGGGGAGATTGTAACGACCCAGAAAATCTGAACCAATTTATAATTTTTAAATTGGCTAAAATAATGGATTTTAAATATTTAAAATAAATATTTTAAATAATGGCGATGAAAACTGAGTTTGAATCGACATTTGAAAACGAATATAATTAATTATAATTATATATAGAATTGAAAATGGCGCGGTAGTTCGATAATTCGATTTCAAACTTCAATTGAATATACCGGGTGCAAAATAATCCGGATTTTAGTGAAACCAAAAACATTAGGATCTTATTGATGATATCTTTCCAACGAATCTGCCAAATCGAAATTTGATAGCGGGAATCAAAGGATATGTCCAGTTGAAAATTTTGAATAGTCGCTATGGAATTCAGGCCCTTAAAAATGGACATTTTGCAAACGACCTCGGATTTCGATGAAACCACTTTTGTTAGATCCGCAGTGTCAAGTTATTGCTAGGTTTCAAATTTCATAATTTTTCGAATCAATATGTGAGCGTGGCAAAAGAAAACGCGTTTGACCAGTTTCAGTTGATTTTAATCGACTGGAAAATGGCCATTTTTCTAACGGTCTCAGAATTCGACGAAACTAGTTTTTTCAGGACCGTATCGTCAATACGAAGCTAGAAAATATTTTTCGAGAATTTTTCTAGTTAGTATGTGACCTCGGTAAATTGAAAAGTACGTTTAAAATTCAACATAATGATTTAAATGTAAATTCAACGGAAACTATTCGAAACAATCGAATCAGCTTACGATACATATCCCATTGTGTTCGGAATGGGGGTAAAACGCTATGGATGACAGGCGGTGGGCCTCGTTTCGAGGTCGTATGTAAAAGTCAACTTTTTTGAAAAATTAAATAATAAAAATAATTTTAATCCCCTCCTATACCTTGGCCACCCCCCCTGTAATTCATTACCGAAATCGAATAACCAGAAAAAAGAAAAAAAAAAACCTCGTCGAAGACAGAGGCCGACCGCCATCGCCTCGTCGAAGAGACCCCCGCCTCCGCCTGTTCCCCCTCCATAGATCGAAGTCCCGAACCTAGAACCTCCGACGCCCTAACCTAGAACCTCCGACGCCCTAACCTAGAACCTCCGACGTCGAGCCACCCCGCCTCCGCCTGTCCCTCCTCTAACCGCGACCTCCCCGACGCTGCCAAGAGCAGCAGCAGTTCCCCCCCCCCTCTTCTTCGCAGGAATGTAAGTTGTTTTTATTTTATTTTATTTTTATTTTTAATTCTAAAGATACTGATTTTATTTTGAAAAGAAAACTGATTTTTTTTCGAAAGAGTTTAAAACTGATTTTTAAAAGGTTATAAAACTGATTTTTAAAAGATTATAAAACTGATTTTCTTAAAAGGAAAAACTGATTTTTAAAAGGTTATAAAACTGATTTTTTATTAAAAGGAGAATTCTGATTTTAATTAGAGAAGAAAAAACTGATTTTATTTTAAGATATAAAAAGAAAAGATTTAAACTTTAAAAAAGAAAAGATTTAAACTTTAAAAAGAAAAGATTTAAACTTTAAAAAGAAAAGATTTAAACTTTAAAAAGAAAAAGATCAGATTTTTTAGAATAGAAAAGATCATATTTTTAAAATAGAAAAGACGGAATTTTTATTAAGTAGAAGAAGTAAGATATGATTCTTATATTTTTAAAGCAATAAAAATATAATTTTTACATCATAGGAATATTAAAAATATAATCTTTATTTTTAAAATATGATCTTTATATATTGAATAGCGAAGTCAAAATTCGATTTTTATATATTGAATAACATAGTAAAAATTCGATTTTTACATATGTAGAGAATACGGGCAACGAAGCGACAAAAGGCGAGATTGGCGAAGATTTCTATAAAGGAAGAGTCGTGGTATTGGATAGCTATTGGTGAGAATTTCTCACTCTTCAATTCCTTTTACTATATATATATACGTGTGTTGAAATAAAAGTGAATTGCTATATATAAATATATATCTATATATATATATATATATACGCCCCTCATCCACAAACCATGGACGATATTTATTGGTTGAAATTGTTGTGAAAATTGATTGATAGTGAATGATTGTTTGGGATTGTTTGTGGTTGATATTGGTTGATTGTGGTTGAAAAATACCCATTTGTGGTTGAGAAATATTTGGTTGAAACCACATAGGATTAGTTTGTGGAAATGAAATAAATATATACATGCCGCCTGCGTGCGAACTAGATGCATGATCCCCATTGTCAAAAACCGCGAGGTTTTAAGGTAGAGCAAGGAGCCGTACTAGGGACGGTCCCGGTTTTAACTACCCTGCCGTTATGCTGCCGAAATTTTGAATAATATTCATGTGTTTGAATTATTTTTATATGCTTAAACTATATTTATTCATTGAATAGAAAACCTTCATGTGTTGAATTGATATTCATTCGTTGATTAGAAATTCATGTGTTGAATGGTATTCATATTTTGAAATAAATTGTTTGATAATAAAAATCACATTTTTATCTATATATAGAAACTATAGAAAACATTCATGTGTTGAATTGATATTCATTCGTTGATTAGAAATTCATGTGTTGAATGGTATTCATATTTTGAGATAAATTGTTTGGTAATAAAAATCACATTTTTACCTATATATAGAAACTATAGAAAACATTCATGTGTTGAATTGATATTCATTCGTTGATTAGAAATTCATGTGTTGAATGGTATTCATATTTTGAAATAAATTGTTTGATAATAAAAATCACCTTTTATCGACTATATGAACTGTGTAAAATAATCTCGTTTTAAAAGAAATTGTTTTAGGATAAAAATCCCATTTTTATCACCAACATGAAATATATAAAATAATAGTGTTTTGAAATGAATTGTTTTACAATAAAAATCACATTTTTATTGTATGCAAAAATCGTTGAAATGTGAAGTGTTAAAAATAGCCACTTGTTCAAAATAAACATATATGAGTTGAAATATTCATTAATTAGCTAATGAAATGATTTGCACCTATGTATGTAACATTAGGATAAATGGTGTTTTTAAACCAAATAGAAATCAAATATGAAGTTGAATAGGAAATGATAAATGATAAGAACTGTATATATATGTACATGCATACTCATTGAACAGGTTATAGCAAAGGGGCTAGAGAAGAGGAATAAAATTTTGTGCCCGACAAATAGGTACACATTTACTGCTTTGTTTGGGTGATGATTTTATGAGCCTGTTGGCTAGCCGCTTGGCTTTTTCTTTTTCTTTTTCTTTTTGAGATTAGAAGGACTGGGAAAGCTATTTGCGATTTCCCGATGCTCCCGGTGCAGGGGAGGTTATGGCGAAATTTTCCAAAATTTTAAGGCATTAGTGAAATATTTGAAGTGAAAACGATATTGAAATCATTGAATGAACTATATTTATATAATTATATAAATATAAATAAAATTAAAACGAAACGTGGCCGTGCAGTTTGCATTTTGAAACCGTGATTTCAAACAACTAGTACGGGGAATCCGACCATTGGATTTTCCCGAAATCTCGACCGTCGGGTTCGCCTTGGAAATATCTTCCCAACGGCACCAACCTTGCAAAAATCCAACGGTTGGATTGTCTGGAATGTTTAATTCAAATCTGATGAAAAACAGCGCCAGAAGCGATTATATTTATATATATAAATATAATTATATATTTAATGGAATAACGACGCTGCAGATCGTATTTTGAAATCGAAATTTCAAACGATTGTACCGGGAGATCCGACCGTCGGATTTTCCCGAAACTGGAACCGTTGGGTTCGTTTTGAAAAGACCTTTCTAATGATGTAAATTTTGTGAAGATCCAACGGTTATATTTTTAGATATGTGTAAATCAAATCTGAAGAAAAACAGCGCCACGGCCGCGTTATGGCCCGAAGCGTCGTTTTGAATAAAAATAGCGATAAATCATTATAAAGTACCATAAACGATATGGAATGGAAATAAACTGAATTTGCTTGATTTATGTGGCTTTTGATGGTTGAAGGTGTTTGGTGTGAAAATTACATTAAAGAACACAATTGGTGTTGTCAAATAATTTAACCATTGAAATAAATTGATTTGAAATTCTAAATATACGTGAATTATTTGAAAAGGCCGAGTTAATTCTCATTTCAAATAATTGACCGACGATTGAAAGTCGAAGATGAAGACGATGGTCGAAGACCGGAGATCTTCACCTCGTTTGGATGGTAACCGAGGTCCTGATTGGGAGGCATCCCGAAATATGGATAATGAGTGGTGATCGTCCAGACGTACGTGGTGATCGAAGGGTTTGCGAGGTATTTAGTGCCTCCGGTTTCGTTCAGACCCAGAACGGACTTGTAAATGGACTGTGTGTCTGACATTGGAGTTTATTCTGTGTTGATTGATTTCTATTAAATATACATCTGTTTGGCGGCGGAGAATTTATTCTTTTGCTTAACGCCCTTCTCTGAAACACACGAGCTCAGAGGTTGTATATCGATGGACATCAGTCGCATGGCATGAATTGCCTGTGTGACATGCTAAGATGCAGTGATCAGGACTTCTGTTGAAAAGCAAAGTCTTGTGGTGATGATCAAAGCACCGCCTGTGTGGCATAGCTTTGTGTATAACGTGAATTCGCGAGCCTCACACCCTGGTATGAACCTAAAACAGGAGAAGGACCTCAGGGAGGGCATGCGTTTCTTTCTAGCTAGGGTGGTGTCAGTGACCTACCAGCCCTGACATTTATATACTTTTCACCTATGTGGTTGTTGCTGTTGCGAGGCGCCTCGGTTTGATCGGACGATCCGGGTCCGATGGAGTCATTCGTTGGCTCGTTTACGCCCTAAAGGGCGGGGAAACGTATTGTTCAGGCATAATAATCCACATCGGTGGACCGGCCCTGACGATCTAAAGGGTTGATGCGTTCTGATCCTGTGGCTCGGGATAGAGAGTCACGAATTCGGTAAGGACTATCTTTTGCCTTGGTTCATGACGGAAATCCAATTTCCAAATACGTGATCGTGCGGTTTCAATTGTATATATATATTTGGCGACATAGTGGCATGGGACGCTCATGTCGTCTATGATTGATAGTTATGATTTGAAATTGTTTTCAAAACATATAAACACTAGTAATAATATCAAATGCCTTTGTTTTATTCGTATCAAGCATATTTTGGCCATTATAAGGTAAAACTCTATCCTCCGGTTTGTGTTGCATTGTGTGTTGGAAACTGAGTCTTATAATGGCTTCATTTTTATAAAAAGCATAGCGATGTTTAAAAGAAAGATTTGTTTTAAAGCACTGGCAATCCAATGGAGTAAACCCGTTCCACGAAAGTGGCATGGTCCTGTGATTAGCCAATTATATATGTGTTGAGTGGATTTCTCATACCAGTCCCATGACTGACTCGTAGTTTGTTTCACTTTCAAACTCGGGTGCCCCCTTTTTCTACACGGGCAGCCTTGTATTCAGGTTTAGCTGGTTCTTTTTCTGGATAGCTGGAGCTGAAGATGGATTCTATCATTATTTCTTTTTATGCTGTTCAGCTCCTATTGTACATATTTTGTTTATTTCCGCTGTAGACATTTATGTATAGCTGAACTGTATTTGTACTAAGTAAGATCCTGTATACTGTGTAACTCTGATGATTACTTTTATCCAGTATATTCTATTGTTCATTATCTGGTGTATTTATTTAATTCTGTTCTGCTATTATCTGTTTCTGTGTTATATTCCAAAGATAACCCTTGTTTCCGTCTGAACGGGAAATCGGGTCGTCTCAACGTGGTATCAGAGCTTTGGTTAAGCTTAGTTCTGGAATATAACATGTGAACGAACTTGTCAGAAATAGAACCAGTAGTGTTCTAGGACGGGTAACTCAATACAGATAGGATCAGTAATATCCTAGTATGAGTAAAGCAGAATGAAATTACACCTTGATAGACACATTTACATTTGAAGTATGTGTTTCTATATTTTAAAATACCTTTTCTGTGACCTGACACTTGGAATTTTTTTTCTTTTAATTGTTGTTTCCTCAACACCTCCATTACTGTCCTCAAATGTTCCTTTTGTTCTTCCTTTGTCCTTGAGTAAACTAAGATATCGTCCAAGGACACAAGAACAAACTTATTTAATTGATCCCTGAAAACCTTATTCATAAGATCCACAAAATATGCGGGTGCATTGGTCAACCAAAATGGCATGACCAACCACTCATAGAATCCAGACTGCATCCGAAATTCGGTTTTAGGTATACTCTTAGTTGCTACACGGAGCTGATGAAATCCTGTCGCGAGATCCAACTGGAAGAACACTCTTGCTCCATCTAGTTGATCAAATAAATCATCTATTCGTGGAAGAGTATACTTATTCTTCCTAGTCACCTTGTTTAACTCGCGGTAGTTCACACATAAGCGAAGGGAACCATCGGTTTTAGTAGCAAATACAACTGGTGCTCCCCACTGGGAAACACTTCTTCGGATAAATCCCTTCTTCAAATGATCGCCTAATTTCACTTCGAACTCTCGCGGCTCCCTTGGCTCCATACGACGAAGTGACATCACTATAGGTCTGACATCTTTCACTAAATCAATCTGAAACTCGATCTCTTGGTGTAGTAGAAGTCTGGTAACTTCCTCAAATGTCTCCGGATAGTCGCCAGCAGTAGGCACATCTGATAACTCATCATGCGGGATGTGGAGGGAATTTAGAAAACTAGACATCACCTCATTACTGAGTAGGCAACCCAATGCCACCCCGTCCATCATCCGCTTTAATGGTCACCAAAGAACCCTCATAGTTTACCACCACCCCATACCTTTGGAGCCAGTCTACTCCGAAAATAATGCCAAACCCAGCAAAGCCCAAAACAAAGCAATCACAAGCAAACATACTTCCATGACTCGATAAGACTAAACTACGACAAATCATATAAAGGCTAGTTGAACCACCGATCAGGTTCGTCACAACTAAAGGTCTATCGACAATCTCGAGTTCCAATTCTAACCTATCCACCAGGTCACTAGATACGAAGGAATGGGAAGCACCGGTATCAAACAATACTCGAATAGGAACATCATTAATATAAAGCTTACCTTGAATAACGACACCCTTTCCCTTATCTGCTGCTATTGTGGAATTTGACGAAGAAGGAACATCGTTAATAACATATGCTTTCATGATCTGCTTCTCCTTAGGGGGTTGCGGGCATTCATTCTTAAAATGTTCCACTTGGTTACAGTTGAAGCACTTCCTCTCCCTGGCTTTGCTCGACAATCTCTGACATAGTGACCCTTCTTGCCATAGCCAAAGCACTGGATTTCTTTCTTATTCTTCTTTTTATGACCATCCTTGGTTTGGTTCTATTTTCTCTTATTCTGAGACTTCTTATTGCCTTCACCGCTTGTCTGCGGTTTTGGCTCATCTGCAGATGTAATAGTAACCTCAGTCTTCGTTTAGGGTAAAGGCTCTCCGATCTCAATGCCTTCCCCACAATAGATTTGAAAGTCTCATCGATATGGTTTATAAGTCATTCCCCCGAGTACTCATCTAGGCCAGTTATGGACTTCTCGTTCTTCTTCTCGACAATATCAATAAGAGATAATCCATATTTCGATAAGGTATCAAATTCAGCAATATACCCCGAGACTGCCCTACCATTCTGCTTAAGCTCCAAAAACTTCTTGAACAATCATGACTTCTGAGCAGATGGAATAAATTTGTCACTGAAGCGAGTCTTAAACTGATAACAATTAACTTGATCCTCGGGAGCAGCTGCTTTAATAGCATTCCACCAATTCATTGCCCGTCATTGAAGCTGACATGATGCTAGCTTTCTCCTCATTGCATCATCAATCCCCAAATCCTCGAAGATGCGCTCACAACTATCAAGACAATCTTGAACCTCCGTAGTCGATTCCGTTCCATGGAATGACTTCCCAACAAGACTAGTATAATCTTTGTTAAGCTTGGCGAAATCAGCTCTAGGCGCCTGCACTACTGCACCACCACCATTAGCAGCATTAGGAACTGCTCCCTGAGCATCCTTAAGCATCTCACATGAAAGTAGTAAACATCGTCCTCATATCAGGGACATTCCCATTATTGGCCCCTGAACCCGCTTGCTCTTCAACTCCCAATACGGCGTTCCTCATCGTACTCCTTGATATCGGCTCATCGTTCAACCTATAAAGAGAAAGCGATTAACCGTCTCCTTATTGGTGCCCGTGCAGTGCGATTTCATCCTTAGATATACTAATAGTGTGTGTATATATATATATATATATACATATTTTGAAAACCAAAATATAACAAATACGCGCTCTCATATACGTATATTATCTCTCCCTGGTGTCTTCCCCTTGATTAAACTACATAACCTGGCTTTGATACCAAGTGTGACGCCCACTGCATACCATTAGACATTTCCCCGAATTGCGCTGTACTAATTCCCGACCAGCACGTGACGATCGTCAAAAAGGTTGAAATGATGAATTACCAAAGAACCTGTAATATATCTCAAAGTGCATGAAATAAAATATAATATAATAATAACATAACTTGATATAAAATAGGCAAGACAGTATATAAGCTGAAAACTAAACCATATCCATCAGAGTAGCTGAATCCAAAATATAGCTTCATATCCAATTATTACAATTTTAAAATTCTGTCTCTAGAAGGAAATAAAAGAGGTACACTACTAATGCTCAAAGTAGTGACCAACAACAATGCAAGGAGAGTATGTGTAAAGTACGTGGAAACCTCATGCTCGTCTTCGGATAGCTACCCATGCATAACCACCTAACCTTCCTCTAGTCTGCTCATTTATGAGCACCCAGAGTAATAAGAAGAGACATAAAACTCTAAGTCAGATGAAAGTCTGGTGTGAGCGATAGCAATTCTATAAAACTAAATAAATCAATAATAGCTATAAGTAATCATACCTGACCTGGACCTGCAACCAAAGAGTTAGCACAACAAGATGTACAATACTCTAAGGTAAAACTAACATACAGTGTAAAATGGAAGTGTGCATGTCATGGTGATAGAAAACATCAAACATAACAATCATCCTCATATCTCTCACTCAGTGCGGAAAGTGTACGATATCCACCGCTTTGATCACCAAATCCATTGGGGTTATGATGGGTCCATACTGTATTGGACTCCATATAACTATTGCTATGACCATGCCTTTCTGATCTATAGTCAATAACCCTAACCAGTCCACACTTCCCTGGCTCTGGTTCGTCTACATGCACTATCTCTCAACGGTGAACCAAAGTTATAGATATCGATAACCCCTTTGCACACATCCAGCAGTAAAGCCCAACAATAGAAGTTAACTCGTTGGTTCCCATCTGGAGCCTGAGTAGTAACTTCCCATTTGGAATTCCTTTGCATATCGATTTATGGTCGTATTGGTGTTCGGTTCGGTTTGTAATCCCCTAGCCGGTTCGTTCGGGTCTCCTCCTCTATCTGGTTCGGTTTCAGTCTCCTCCTCCTATCCGATTCGGTTCGGTCTCCTCCTCCTATCCGGTTCGGTTCGGGTCTCCTCCTCCTATCCGGTTCGGGTCTCCTCTCCTATCTGGTTCGGTTCGGATCTCCACCTCATATCCAGTTCCGTTCGGGTCTCCTCCTACGATCTGGTTCGGTACGGATCTCCTCCTCCTATCCGGTTTGGTTTCGGGTCTCTTCCTCCTATCTGGTTCGGTTCGGGTCTCTTTCTCCTATTAGGTTCGGTTCGGGTCTCCTCCTCCTATCCGATTTGGATCGGGTCTCCTCCTCCTATCCGGTCCGGATCGGGTCTCCTTCTCCTAACCGGACCGAAACTCTGCAATTTTTCCAGCAAGCTATTTTCGCCAAATGACGACGTTTTCAACCATTCTAACTTCTCTATCCAATCATAAAACATACCAAATAGCTGTAGTAACATATAGAATCAACCAAAAACATCAAAAAAATAATTTCACATGTTAATTTTGATCAAACGTACCCAAAACCATGATTTTCCCCTTAACCATTTGATTTTTCCCTCAACCATGTCTAATTATAGGATTAGCAAACATAATCCAAATTAACCCAAATTCATACTAGCAACATAAAATATGATTTTAGAATTTTCTTATATTTTTTGAGAATTTTTACATGTATAATTTCGCTACTTATCACTAATCACCCCTAATTAGCCATAATTAGTGTATAAACATGCAAATCACTCACCTTAACCAAAAATAAATGTTAGATCTGGAACTTTTACCGATTTGGTTCAGATCCCAATGTGGTGCAGCAGCCATGTCTTGAATCTTGTGCTAATTTGACTTGATTTGTTGTAGATTTGATCAATTAGTGATTAGAAAGTGATTAAAGTGGGATTTGGAATATGGAAGCCATGATTAGGATAATGGTTTATGGCGGCTAGAAAAATGAAAGGAAATGTTTCTCCAACTCCTTTCAGCCCTTCCATAACCCTATTCCTGAAATGGATTATGTGCCAAGCTGCTAATCACTTAATTAAGCCCAATTAGGCTGTTTTTCCATCTTCAAATCTTATTTCAGCCATATCTCTCAAATGTAAGTCCGTTTGATTAATGTGACCACACTATAGAATGCGAACCATCATCCAAATCCAATGGAATTCGTTCTAGATCAAATTCGTTACCAGTCAAAAGTTATAGGTGAAACAAGATTCGTCAGGGGGAAAATGGTCATTTAAAATTCAGCAAAAATCATGAATATGGAAAATGACCCCAATAGTCATTTCCCAAAGTTACACGACCATATGACTTCGTATGAAAACAAAATAAATATTCTACGATCCTCTTATATGTAGAATGCGGGTTGTTACACATCCTGACAACAAACCACCAATGCGTAGAGATAATATGCTTGCAACATTCAGAATAATGTTAGCAACACAGAAATGATCAACAAACCAACGTGCAACTTAGTATTTAGTTAACATGCGCACGCTGACTACAATAACTCAATAAGACAGCTCTATTGCACATCTACATCAACAATACTTAAAAATTGACAAGACTGCAAACGTTGAAACATCGTGCTCCGAAAGAAAAAACTCATTTAATTAGGAACCCATCGACAACACATTCTGAAACAATAACGAGAAACAGTTCTAGACATAAATTTGGCAATTGCTAAACTAGAAGTATAGAAAACTAATAGCCTCTACACAGTTTACAATGTGGTGGCATATGTTGGATAAAATTTACGTCTTGACACTCATACCAGGCAAAGTAATCTTAGAGAAACTCCAACTGTTCGGGAGTATGGAAATTCAATTTTCGTTTTTCCACACTCCGAAAGGAAGGGAAGTCCAACATTTTTTGAGACTAGGCGCTTGTTCAACAAACGCCTGGATCCTATCGTTTTTTGAACAAGCGCCTAGATTTTTTTTTTAAAACTGGCTTTATATAAAGAAAAGCACGTGTTTTCTCAGCAAGCGCCTATTGACCAGGTGTTTGTTGAATAAGCGCCTGGAATTTCCACCTCTATCAGGCGCAAATGGCCACAATTTCATTTCAAAAGCAAAATTTTCCTTTCTTATTTATTTTAATTAATTACTATGTTTACATGCCGTCACGTAAAGTTAAGACTGGTAAACGCGTCATCCATCCTCCGACAGATCCAAATGTCGGACCAGCACATGTCCCACCAGATCCTACGGTGACTGTAGATAGTCTACGAGTATTGCACGACCTACTTAAGACTATTACACATCGAGTGTCTATTTCTATTGTGGCACCTTAGATATAATATTTTATATTTATTCAGTAGATCAACAACCGTTTTACTATACACGAATGTTATTTAATAGTTTATGTTTATAATAAATAATCATGTGTTTAGGTTCGACATATTGTTATGCGAGTTAGTCGAGCACATTATATGACACATTTTGACCAATTACCTAAGCCGATATCGGTTAGACTTCGTACGACACCATTGGGCCCTTTTTATATTTACCTAGGTTTGCTCATGTTAACCGATGCCTTGTTGAGGCTCTTACTAAGCGATGGTGGACTAATACACACACTTCTCACTTCCCTGATTTTGAGTTAGGGCTTACTTCTTTAGATTTTTATATGCTAACGGGAATCGAGGATGGTCGTCCAGACCGCGTCCCCATCCCCTTTGATGGATCATTTGAAGAGGTTGATAGGTTTTTAGATCAGTTACCAGGTTTAGACCCTCAGACCGTTGTTTCAGGTGTTGTTACCCTACATACTCTGCAGGATTATATAGCTGCCCATTGGACCACTCAGGATATGCACAATTATGCTTTACTAGACTATTGGATTCAAGTTGCACCACGCGCTTATGCTTTACCAGACTATATTCGGGGTTTGAACTCCGACCATATAGGGCCGTCTACAGTAGCAGGTAGAGTCCCGGTGCATCCCGCTACCTTTGAGCCTGTATCGTTGTAGTACACGCAGAGTGGAGTGTTGGACCCTCCGCCTCACGCTTTTAGGGCTATGATGTACAGGTTCCAAATAGTAGAGATTCCATTGCAGTATCCACCATTTGACCCTCTGGGTGTACCGTCAGCCGATTTGTACCATTCACACCAGGTACGAAATAATTATAAAATACATTGGTATCTGTTTTTATTATAAAAGTTTCATCTATGTAATACAAGTTGTCACATTATCAGTACTCGCTTTATATGGAACGATATACGATTATTGGTTGCTTTTGAGCGTATAACGCTGGAGTACACAATTGATGTACCAGAATATACATACAACTTTGGCCGAGCAGCAAGCTCATTACGAGGCCCAGATAGCTTCGTTACTGGCCCAGATCTAGTAGCAGGGTCCTGATGCTGATTCACCTCCGCCCGATGATTTTGATGACATCGATGATGACAGTTACGATGAATCTGGTGGCGATGCTACGCCTATTGACTGATGGTACATGTTGTGACATTAGTGTATGTTTTTGTTATGTCTAGCATGTTTTATATTACATATTATGGTAGAATTACTGATGGCAAGACTGATTCTGTGATTTTGGTATTTAATGTGTTGTAACATTGGTTTATGTTTTTTTAGGCCCGTAAGCTAATGATGATATTATTGTTTTTGTGGTGTTCTATATTTCATGTGTTGTTTATTAATTTTTTTAATTTATTTTCTGTGTTGTGACATTACTAAATAATAATACGATTTATTAAATTAAATAAACAAAAGCGAATTCAAAATGAACAAACAGATTTCCAAACTACTTCCATTACCAATTCATTAGTTACGTAAGCCTTAGACGACTCGATTTATTAACTCATCGTTATAGGAACTTAATGATTCATCGAATATCATTAATAACGACTTATAAACGGTTCGAAAACGAGCTCGTAACGTTGTGGTAGTTCATCGATTTCCAATTCAAAGTTCGATTGACTGTACTGAGTTCGTAATAAAACCAGTCTATGTTCAACGAGGCACGTTAGGATCCATAGAGTTAAAACTTTGCAACGGTAGTGAGAAATCCTAGTTTCCTGTTCAAATTTGCAATTTTGCGGCCAAATTAAACTTTTCAAATAGTCGTTATGGATTCGTTTTTAAATAATAATACGATTTACTAATTAAATAAATAGAAATGAATTCAAAACGAACAAATGGATTTCCATACTGCTTCCATTACCAATTCATTAGTTACATAAGCCTTGGACAACCCAATTTATTAACTCCTCATTACAAGAACTGAATGATTCATCGAATATCGTTAACAACAACCTTTAAACGGTTCGAAAATTTGCTTGTAACGTCACGGTAGTTCGTCGATTTCCGATTCGAAGTTTGATTGTACCGGGTTCGTTACAAACCCGATCAATATTCAACGAGGCATGTTGGGATCCATAGAGTTAAAACTTTGCAACGACAGTGAGAAATCCTAGTTTCGTGTTCAAATTTGCAATTTACGGCAAAATTAAATTTTTTATAAAGTCGCTATGGATTCTTTTTTAAATAATAATACGATTTGCTAAATTAAATAAATAGAAATGAATTTAAAATGAACAAATAGATTTCCAAACTGCTTCCATTACCAATTCATTAGTTACGTAAGCCTTGGGCGACCCGATTTATTAACTCATCGTTATAAGAACTTAATGATTCGTCGAATATCGTTAATAACGACCTATAAATGGTTCAAAAACGAGCTTGTAACATTGCGGTAGTTCGTCGATTTCCGATTTGAAGTTCGATTGACTATACCGGGTTCGTAATATACCCGATCTATGTTCAACGAGGCATGTTGGGATTCGTAGAGTTAAAACTTTGCAACGGCAATGAGAAATCCTGATTTCGTGCTCAAATTTGCAATTTACGACCAAATTAAACTTTTTAAATAGTCACTAGGGATTCATTTTTAAATAGTAATACGATTTAATAAATTTAATAAATAGAAGTGAATTCAAAACAAACAAACAGATTTCCAAACTGCTTACATTACCAATTCATTAGTTACGTAAGCTTTGGACGACACAATTTATTAACTCATCGTTACAAGAACTTAATGATTCATTGAATATCGTGATTAACGACTTATAAACGGTTCGAAAACAAGCTTGTAATGTCACGGTAGTTCTTCGATTTCTGATTCGAAGTTCGATTGACTGTACCGAGTTCGCGATAAACTCGATCTATGTTCAACGAGGCACGTTGGGATCCATAGAGTTAAAACTTTGCAACGGCAGTGAGAAATCCTGGTTTCGTGTTCAAATTTGCAATTTATGGTCAAATTAAACTTTTTAAATAGTCGTTATGGATTTGTTTTTAAATAAGAATACGATTTACTGAATCAAATAAAACTAAATTAGGATTCCTCGAATAACTGCTTACATAGACAAATAACCACTTACATACGATACATAGATAACTTAAGTTTTAACCATACATACGCTACATAAACAACTCAAATTTTAACCATACATATGCTACACACACAAATAGCTTCTAACACCATATCAGCGCTTACATAGAGAACCAAAGTTTACACCAAACTGACGTTACATAATCATTTAAACTCAAAAACCTTCTTTTCTTCTTCGCCTCAATTATCTCAAATCTACGAGACTCAGTATACTCGCGTTACAGATCATCCATTTGCGAAGTTTCCATAAACATGACTGCATCATCCTCTTTTCATCGCTTAACCTCAACAAGTTGATGAATTGCATCAATCCTTTCTTGGTATTGACTTGCTCTGCTATTGTGTGCACTCGAATGCATATCGTTAGACTCCTTCGGAAATTTTCTAATTTCGCCTTCATTTGCTCCCGCAACTATCTTTTTCTTTGTCGCCTTTGATCCTTCAGGACCAACATATCAACTATCATTAGTGTTTAGGTCTTCTTCTGATCCGAAAACAAAACTGTCCTGCGATTCTCTCAAACTACAAATGTCTCCAAATTTAGGATCTCCCCCACGACTATTGCTTCATTGGACGTCTTGGACTGTTTTTTGAAGTAATGATTTCCATTTTACTGATTAACTGATAGGTTATATACATGCATGAACTGGTAGAAATGAGGTCCTTGTTTACTAGATTTGTTTGAATAACTTGTTTGCGCAAGTCTCTACATTAAAAATATGCAACTTTTAATACACCACTATGGCTTATACTATAAAAGTAAAAAGTAAACAATTATCACCATATGTGTATCACTACCAAAACCGCTTGGGCTACTCTGCTTCAGCTTGAACATCTGCGAATCAAAACATTGGGTTTGACGATTAATTTTACAATAACAACCTTTGATGGAAGGAAAACTTATATTCCGATCCATGTTCTTCCTGCTGTACACATTAGTGATTCGACCCCAAAATGTTTCTCCACTTTAATCGGCACCACCAACAGGATCTAGCGAAAGCGAGAAGTAGATGTAGCAAAGATCATAGTCTTCCGTAGCACGCCAACTTGCAGTAGCTATCATTCCACCAATTAGTTGTCTAAGATCTTGTAAATCAAAAGATTCGAAGCTAATTCTTACTGCATCGACATCAAAATCATTAATCATTTTATTTTATAATTTTAGATTTGTGGAAGAAGGTTTGATGTTGTAGATAATAGAGGAGTGGTGTATTTAATAGGAGTGTTTGGAAAATAGCCATTACAAAATTAAGTTGTTGTAAATATAGTTGTTGGCTTACAGGCGCCTGTTCAAGCTGCTACGAATATTAAAGCCATTAGATTGCACGCGCATGTTGAACAAACGCCTGGAGTCTAGTGTTTGTTGAACATGCGCTAGCCTCTAGGCGCTTGTTCAACAACCGCCTCTTACGAAGCATTTGTTCAACAAGAGCTTCGGCAGTTTACACATTCCGAACCTTTCCCCCCCGAAATCCACACTGTAACGAGATTTGAACCACTGTTGGATGCGAAATCGAGTATGGATTTCACAATTTCTGATTTTCAACACTTTGTTGGAGTTGCCCTTAGCATTGGACGACAAATCCAGATGCCCAATAAAAGAGTGGAACATGTTATGTTAAACTTTCACATAAGAAAGAATTCAAGCCGAGATTCAACAATTTAAAAGCTTTGAATGTGAAATTTAAGTGTGAATTTCAAATCCAAAACCCTGCTCGAGTATAAAATTGCTAAGATAAAGCTTTGGCATTGCTCAGTAAGTAAATTATGGAACAAAATAACTAGTTGATTGCACACACCATTCAGCAGCTGAGAAGATAATCAAAATACTTTTATTATAATTCCATTACGATATAAACTAGTGGTTTTTGCATTAAGACAAGCAAAATACTTTTATGTAATTCCATTACCGAACATTATTGGTTTTTATAAAAAAACCAAACTAGCACTAACATAAAACATTATAAAAGGATACCAACAAAATTTGCTATCATTGTTTTTAGTGAGAAGCAAAAAACCTAATAAAGAATAAAAGAACGATAACAAAAACAAAAAAAGCACTTAAATTCTTGGTTAAAGTAAAAAATAAAATACCTGATAAGAAAGAAGTCGGTGGGACTAAGAGCAACTCCAACAGTTCGGGAGTGTGGAATTTCGATTTTCGATTTTCCATACCCCGAAAGGTAGGGGATTCCAATAGTTTTTTTGACCAGGCACTTGTTCAACAAACGCCTGGATCCTAGCGTTTGTTGAACAAGCGCCTAGTTTTTTTTTAAACCGACCATGTATCAAAAAAAGCGCGCATTTGTTCAACAAATGCCTATTGACCAGGCGTTTGTTGAACAAGCACATGTAGTTTCCTCTTATATCAGGCGCAAACGAAAATAAATTTTCCTTTTTAATTTACTACTACTTCCATATGCCGCCACGTAAAGTTCAGTCCGGTAGATGCGTCATCCATCCTTCGACAGATCCATTTTCTTTAATTCAAAATATTAAATTAATTATAATTTATCCTCTTTTAGTATTGTTAAAAATACCGGGTGTTACAATAATGACAAAGCCTTTTAAATTCCATAAATAGTACTGGTCTTCCTTCGCAGCAGCTCATTTTGATTATTATCCAATCGAATTCCATTTAGTTCCAATTTAACATATTAAATTGGGAAACTTTAGTTTGGAAAATTCCATTAAATCTTAATTAAAAGATTTATAAATTCCAAATTATAACTTCATTGTTAATTGCGTTAAAGAAATTTTTTTATTTAAAACATTATTCACGATAAGAAAAACAAAAAATCAACTTTCATTCTAATTCCAATTTAATTAATTGATAACTTCTCTAAATCTTAACTAATAGATTTATTCTACTCTCAACTGGGTTTAAGAAAAGTGTTAATAAAGACATCATTCACGACAAACCCAAAATCCCATTTGATATTAAATATAGGGCTCTAAATAGAAATTAATATCGGCTTATATTCAATATCAAATTCTGAAACCAATGAATATCGTATTGGGAATAACGATATCTATATCTTCCAAATTCCTCAACAACATCTGTATAATCACGGAATCCAATATCGAAATATTCCAAAGATTATTTCCACTCAAATCCATTCCAACTCATTCATTGGAAAATTCTGGTTATATCAAAACCCATTTACAAATCCAATTTATTTATTTAAAAACAATGGCTTATTATCTTAGTTAATAACTAGTTCATTTCGATAAAAATATAATTTTATCTTTTCAAATATGGAATTTTTCATCCAAAGTCTTTCCAAATCATTTATTATGATTTTACATAATTTTTTCATATTTTTAATAATTTAAATATCGCCATTTCAGTCGGTTTCCAATAACGGCCACCGAACTTCATCCATAGCGACCTTTTTTGAAATTGATTTGGACATAATTTGAAATCCAGCCATTTAAAATTAATCTCTTATATTTATTGGAAAGATCTTTCCGATACGAACCCAATGGTTCCGCTTTTAGGAGAATCTGACGGTCGGATCCCCCGTTACGTCCATTTGAATTCAATGGTTGATATTCGCGAACGGTCGTTGCGCGGCGCGTTCTATCCAAACCATTATATATATATATATAATATGTATATCGTCGATTTCCATTTAAAACGTATTTTATAAATCATTTATAAATTCGTTTAAAAAATGATTCCACTTCATTTTCAATTTTAAATCAAAACTGAATATTCCATATCATTTTAATATTAAAATGATAATATTTTCAAAATATCTGATTTTGAAATCCATTTCCTTTTGTCGGACCAACCCATGTCGCACCAGATCCCACAGTGACTGCAGACAGTCTATAAGTATTGCATGACCTGCCTGAGACTATTACACATCAAGTGTCTATTGCTGTTGCGACGTCTCAGGTATAATATTTTTTTTATTTCGTAGATCAACAACCGTTTTACTATGCACGAATGTTATTTACAGTTTATGTTTACAATAAATAATCATATGTTTAGGTCCAACATATTGCTATGCGAGGTAGTTGGGCACGTTATATGACACATTTTGATCCGTTACCTGAGCCGATACCGGATAGAATTCGTGAGACACCATTTGGAGACCTTTTAGATTTACCTAGGTTTGCTCATGTTGACCGATGCCTAGTTGAGGCTCTTACTGAGTGTTGGTGGCCTAGTACACACACTTTTCACTTTCCCTGATTCTGAGTTAGGGCTTACTCCTTTAGATTTTTACATGCTCACGGGCATCGAGGTTGGTCGTCCAGACAATGTCCCTATCACCTTTGATGGATCATTTGAGGGGGTTGATAGTTTTTCAGATCTGTTACCAAGTGTAGACCATTATTTCAGGTGTCGTTACCCTACCTACTGTGCAGGACTATATAGCTGCCCATCGGACCACCCAGGCTATGCACACTCCAATTATCAGGACCTTTTTATTATACCTTTTTGGCGCCGTCTTTTTTAGCAACAACAAGGGGTCTATTTGACTCAATTTTTTGGCTAGCCTTGTAGACATTGAGCAGCTACATATGTTTGATTGGGTACATTGATATTGGGGTTTTTGTATATAGCTTTGGATATTTACGCCGTACAACGCTCCAAACAGAAGTACGACATGTGGTACATTCTCCCGTTCTGGTATTACGAGTACATGGCGAACATGCACCCCAGACTTATCCTTGAGGCCATCAGTACACCTTATATATACTTTCTGAGACTACGATGTACATGGCCAAATAGTAGAGATTCCATTGCAATATCCACCTGTTGACCCTTTCGGTGTACCGTCGGTCGGTTTGTACCATTCACATCAGGTACGAAATAATTATAAAATACATTGGTATATGTTTTTAATATAAAAGTTGCATTTGTGTAATACAAGTTGTTACATTATCAGTACTCGCTTTATATGGACCACGATAGACGGTTATTGGCTACTTTTGAGATGACACTGGAGTACACACAGGTGATGTACCAGAGTATACATACAACTTTGGCCGAGCAGCGGGCTCATTACGAGGCTCAGATAGCTTTGTTACAGGCCAAGATCCAGCAGCAGGGTCCTGGTGTTGATTCACCTCCTCCCGATAATTTTGATAACGCCGATGATGACAGTTCTGATGGGTCTGGTGGCGATGCTACACCTATTGACTGATGGTACACATAGTAACATTAGTGTATGTTTTTGTTATATATGGCATGTTTTATAATACATATTATGGTACATGTATTGATCTCAGGACTGATTCTGTGATTTTGTTATTTTATGTGTTATGACATTGGTGTATGTTTTTGTTATGGCCGATAGGCTGATGATGATATTACTGTTTCTATGGTGTTCTATATTTTATGTGTTGTTTTATAAATTTTTTTAGTGTTGTGACATTACTATTTACTATTCCTATGTAGTTACATTATTAGTTACGTAATCCTTGGACGACCCGATTTATCAACTCATCGTTACACGAACTTAATGATTCGTTGAATATTGTAAATAACGACTTATAAAGGGTTAAAAAACGAGCTCGTAACACCATGGTAGTTCGTCGATTTCCGATTCAAACTTCGATTGAATGTATAGGTTTCGTAATAAACCTGATTTATGTTCAACGGGTCACGTTGGGAACCATAAAGTTATTACTCTGCAACAACAGTGAGAAACTTCTTGTTCAAAATTGCAATTTACGGCCAATTTAAAATTTTTAAATAGTCGCAATGGATTCGTTTTTAAATAATAATATGATTTACTAAATTAATCAAATCAAAGTAAATTCAAAATGAACAAAAGAATTTCCAAACTACTTCCATTACCAATTTATTACTTACGTAAGACTTGGATGACGCGATTTATTAACTCATCGTTACACGAACTTAATGATTCGTCGAATATCGTTAATAACGACTTACAAATGGTTCCAAAATGAGCTCGTAACATCGTGGTAGTTCGTCGATTCTGATTCGAACTTCAATTAAACGTACTGGTTTTGTAATATACCCGATTTATGTTCAACGAGTCACGTTGGAAACCACAGAGTTATAACTTTGCAACGACAGTGAAAAATCTTGGTTTCGTGTTCAAAATTGAAATTTATAACCAATTTAAAATTTTCAAATAGCCGCTATGGATTCGTTTTTAAATAATAATATGACTTAGTAAATTAAATAAATTGAAGTAAATTCAAAATGAAAAAAAGGATTTCCAAACTGCTTCCATTACCAGTTTATTAGTTACGTAAGCCTTGGACGACCCGACTTATTAACTCATCGTTACATGAACTTAATGATTCGTCTAATATCGTTAATAATGACTTATAAATGGTTCTAAAACGAGCTCGTAATGTTGCGGTAGTTCGTCAATTTCCGATTCAAACTTCGATGTATGTAACGGTTTCGTAATAAATCCGATTTATGTTCAATGAGTAACGTTGGGAAACATAAAGTTATAACTTTGCAATGACAGTGAGAAATCTTGGTTTCGTGTTCAAAATTGCAATTTATAGCAAATTTAATTTTTTAAAATAGTCGCTATGGATTTGTTTTTAAGTAATAATATGATTTTCTAAATTAAACAAATCGAAGTAAATTCAAAATGAACAAAAGGATTTCCGAACTACTTCCATTACCAATTTATTAGTTACGTAAGCCTTGGACGACCCGGTTTATTAACTAATCATTACACGAATGTTATGATTCATCGAATATCGTTAGCAAGACTTATAAATAGTTTGAAAACGAGCTCGTAACGTCGCGACAATTCGAACGTTGATTGACTATACCGGTTTCGTAATAAACCCGATTTATGTTCAACGATTCACATTGGGGACCATAGAGTCACAACGACAGTGAGAAATCATGGTTTTGTGTTCAAAATTGCAATTTACGGCCAATTTAAAATTTGTAAATAGTTGCTATGAATTCATTTTTTAAATAATAATACGATTTACTAAATTATATAAAAAGAAGTTGGGATTCCTCGAATATCTGCTTACGTAGACAAATAGCCACTTACTTATGATACATAGATAACTCAACTTTTAACTATACATATGCTACATAGACAACTCAATTTTAATCATACATAGCTATATACACAAAAAGCCTCTAACATCATATCGGCATTTACATAGCCAACTAGAGTTTACACCAAACTGACATTACATAGTCATCTACACTCAAAGACCTTATTCTCTTCTTCGCCTCATTATCTCCAATCTCCAAGACTCCGTATAATCACATTGTAGATCATCCATTTGCTAAGTATCCATAAACATCACTGCATCTTCCTCTTTTCGTCGCTTTACCTAAACAAGTTGATGGATTGCATCAATCCTTTGTTGATGATGGCTAGCTCTTCTCTCGAGTGCGCTCGAATACATGTTGTTAGGCTCCTTCAAAAGTTTTCTGGTTTCGCCTTCATTTGCTCCTGCAACTTGCTTTTTCTTTGCCGCCTTGGATCCTTCGGGCCTAACATATCAGTTGTCATTATGGTTTGATTCTTCTTCTGATTTGAAAACAAAACTGTCCTGCTATTCTCTCAGACTATAACTATCTCCAAATATAGGAGCTTTCCCACGATTACTACTTGGACGTCTTGAACTATTTTTTAAAGTGATGATTTCCATTTCACGTGATTAACCAATAGGTCATACACATGCATGAACTGGTAGAAATAAGGTCCTTATTTACTATTTGGTTTATAGATTTGTTTGAATAACTTGTTTACGGTAAGTCTTTGCATTAAAAATATGCAATTTTTAATACACTACTATGACTTAGAGTATAAAAATAAAAATTAAACAATTATTACCATAAGAGTATCACCATCAAAACCGCTTAGGTTACTCTGCTTCAGGTTGAACATCTGCAAATCAAAACATTGGGTTTATGATTAATTTTACAGTAACGACCTTTGATGGAAGCTAAACTTTTATTCCGATCCATGTTCTTCTTGCTGTAGGCATTAGTGATTTGGCCCAAAATGTTTCTCCAGTTTGATCGGCACCACGAACAGGATCTAGCGAAAGTGAGCAGTAGATGTAGCAAAGATCATGGTCTTCCGTTGCACTCCAACTTGCAGTAGTAACCATTCCACCAATCGGTTGTCTAAGATCTTGTAAATCAAAAGATTCAAAGCTAATTCTTGCTGCATCGACATCAAAATCACTAATCATTTTAGTTTATAATTTTAGATTTGTAGAAGAAGATTCGATGTTGAAGATAATAGAGGAGTGTTATATTTATAGGAGTGTTTGGAAAATAGTCGTTACTAAATTAAGTCATTGTAAATATAGCGGTTGGCCTCTAAGCGTTTGTTCAACAACCGCTAGGAAAAATTAAAGCCATTGGATTCCACGCGATTATTAAACAAATGCTTAGAGATAAGTGTTTTTTGAACTAACGCTTGTCTCTAGGTGCTTGTTCAACAACCGCCTCTTACGAAACATTTGTTCAACAAGCACTTCTGCAATTTACACATTACGAACCTTTCCCCCCCAAAATCCACACTTTGGATAGAATGTAACCATCGTTAAACGTGAGAATAAGTGAGGATTTCACATTTTCGCATATCCAACTATCTGTTGGATTTGCTCTAAGGGATGTTCTAATCGATATTGAAGTCGGAGCTCAAATCGATATTGAAGTCGGAGCGATTGAGGAGATGCTCAAATCGATATTGAGGTCAAGAAAGATGGAACTGATTAGCTGGGGCATGGGCAGTGGAAATAGATTAGCTATGATGTGGGATTAGCATATTAGCTGATTATATTTGTACACCCTTAATCTCTTTACATACACCATAAATTACAGTAAGCTAGCATACACCAAAACTTACTTTACATACACCATGGCTTTTATCAAAATTACCCTTTTTAACATCTTTACTCTTTCCCACTATAGATTGCAAGACCAAATTACAAAAAACGAGAAATTTCTTGTAATAAATTTACGTAAATAAAAAAACACTTTAATTTGTGACATTCGTATTGTAAATTGTCTGGTTGTTTTTCTGTATATTATTTCATCAAAATGGGCTCTAATTTTAAAAGAAATTTTTTGAATACTTTCAATATACATTAGTTAATTATGAGGGCTGTCTTAGTTTCTATTTTAAATTTCATTAACTTCATAAAATTTTATAATTTTAATCAAATATTATTGTATTTAATAGTTTATTAGATTGATCATAAGAAAAATATTAAAAATGTAATAAAGGAGTGGGTAATTTAGTCATAAACTTTTTAGTAAAATTACGGTGTATGCTATGTAGTTTTTGGTGTATGAATAGAATTTGCCTAGCATATTTCAGGGGGAAACTGATTTAAGAACGTTAAAATTTTGGAACGAGGGCATTGTTTCAAGAAGGAAGCGTATTTGAGTTGTGTATGTACGCACACCTGGGAAACTAAAAATAAAAAAAAAGAGTATTACAGGGACTCCAATGTTCCTTACAGGGAAATAGCGTGAAAGACAAAATTTAAAAAATAAAATTAGATATAAGGACAAGAGGTCAAAAATTTATCCATAAGAACGCTTTTTAATGTAAAATAGGAAATGATAGTGTGCCCTTGAATTTCTTGATTTACACTAAAAAGTATCTTGTGGCTAAATTTTTGGCCTTTTGTCCCTGTGCCTAAATTTTTCTCAAATATTGTTCTTGTGCCTGAAAACCCCAAACTGGTTAAGAAGAGTTAATTTTAAGTAGACTCCTCCTTATTTGCAATTTGTTAAGCGGTTATATGTAAAAATAATGAAAGCAAATGCCTTTGTCCACCTTCTCTATCTATCTCGTATATTGCTGTAACCCTAACACTGTTGCTGAACACAGAATCGAACAACAACAAAGAGAATACAAATTCAGTTTCTATTTCGACGATCCAATTCCAATACGATATTAGGTAAGTATTAGTTTATTTTTTCCTTTTGATCACCCATACAACTTCCCTGTGTCTCCATTACTTTAACCATATGCATTTTTTTAATTTTTTATCCACCATTAAATTGGAATCATTAATTAGAGCTTAGGTTTTAAGGTTACATTAATGAGAATTATAGGGGTAATATTGAAAATTTATTAATATGTTTTAGAGCAGGCTAATTTAATCTTTACCCCCTTAACAATTTTGCAATAAATTGAAAATGGTACTCCCCTTAATCAAAAGTGGAGCCCCTTTAAGAATCCCAAAAAAAATGAATAACTTTGGAATGGTCCAAGGTCATTACAAAATTATCACGGTCCGCAATCATTCCAACTTTTGCTCCAATAGCCCAAGACCATGGAAAAATTGCCACGGTCTGACCATGGCAAAAAAATTGCGCTGAGTGTGGAAAAACAGATAGTTTAGTGTATTCAAAATTAATAGAAGCTCCATAGCATTGATATTGTCATCGCGAATCCAACGCGATTGATCGCGTTAGATTTGGACCTCATACGGAAAAGTAACAAATTAAATAAGATGTCAATTTATAATTAAATAATCCCTCCACAACCACCCTAGCAGACAATGGACTTAATGATAACCTTCTCCTTCACGAGGTGCACTTGACCAATACCATGAAACCGCGCATGCGCCTCCACTCTTAATCGTGTTCTCGGCTTTACTAAGTGAAACCCATAGATTGCATGACCTTTAAACGACATTGGGGCCCACCAAAAATCAATGTTAGGTGCTTCTCTCCCCTATGAACGTGAATTTGATGTTCATTTCGCCGATTGATGTTTCCAACTCTCTACAATGCAAAACAGTTATCGAACCCAAATTCTGGTGACATACCGAAAATTCATACCTTTTGAATCGAGTATAGACCACACAACTCTGGTCCAAATGGATAAGAACTCTCGACCGTCCACTAGTGACTCGAATTTTTAACCTTCGAACGTCGACAATTAATGTATTTGAAGATAATCACTATCGTAAGTCCAAATCTCTAAATCCTAATCATTGGTGTTTTTGGGTAATACACATCAGAATACAGGCAAAAACACAGTGGAAACATTAAATTCTCATGATATTACAACAAGTTCAAAATACAATAGAGTCATACGAAAGAAGTACATGAACTGATACAAGAAAAATATTACAACAACATAAGCCCGACAAAATAGTACACAGAATATATTTACAACCTAAACAACGGAAAGCAAAAGACTTGGGTATTTAAAAGATAAGTCCAAAAGATCAGCAACTCCATGATATGCATCTAATCACAATCCTAGCTCTAACAGTTACCCGAAAAACCCAAAACACTGGGCTGCTTGTGTGGAAAATATGGGCACCCAGAGTTTAGGTGAAGGAAACAATAAACTCTAGATTAATCATGGGACTGGTGCAAGAAAAATAAAGCAGCTACTTCATTTTAAAGTAAGGTAAATAATAGGACCACGCCGTATGACATGGAACGGCTTTTCCTATATGAATACCAGTGCATAAAAATTTTTGCAATTCTCTTTAGAAAATGAAGCTACCATAAGATCTAGCGTCACACACAATGCAAATGCACACTTGGGCAAGGTTTCCCTTATGATAACCGAAATATGCTTCATACGTGAAAATTTTCTTATATTATTATCATTTCATAGTGTGGAAATCCCTGTTTGCAAATAAATGTATCAATCTTAGCTAGCATAGGCACCATAATATTATACTGATGTCCTACGCATTTTATGCAGGATCTACAATAGAAAATCGTATAAACACATAGCAGATGGATTTTTGGATTTCCATCAAATGACCAAAGCTAAGGAACTTCCTTACCGAATGGCTACCCCTCTAGAAAACATCCCGAGAACTAAACCTTTCTCTCCCAACACAAGGACGTCGGTGCTATCCATGTCATGCCACACGAGTATGCCATTTCCTATTCGTCACCGGCCTTTTCTAAAAGATCCTGAATTTGCAGCAAAACCACAATAGTGAAATGCCAGGGTTATATACCATAGCACTACCTTAACAAAGCCACATAGCAAACATCTAGGCTCCATACCATAGTGTTGATTCAAAAATCCAGAAGGAAATGGTCATACCCTAAGGATCACAAACCCCATAACCTTGTTGCATCTTCTCCTATTTCGGTCATTTCCAGGTTATAAGGTTTTCAAAGTCTCGTTACACAAAGCTACGTTTTCTCTAAGCCATGCTTTGATCATCACTAGCTCATTACTTAGCATGTCACACTGTCAATTCACACCATATAACTGGTGCATATTAATGTATAACCCTTTAGGTATATAAGTCTCAAAGGAGGGTGTTAAGCTAAGAGAATAAATTTTTTGCCACCGATTGATATAACATCAATAGAAACCAACAGGCTATATTGTAAAATATAATGTTGGACATGCATCCATAGAAGTCTGCTCTAGGTCTGAACGAAACCAAAGACACCTTATTCCTCGTCCAATAAAGGAGAGAGGCCCTAACGAATCCGAAATTCCAATCAAATACGTCCGGAATGCTGCCACTTAACTAATATAAAATCCAACTTCAAATGTAAGCTATCTACTTGAGACATTCAGCAAGCAGTCCTTTCGATGTGAAGCTTCCCAGTCTTCACCATCGTCTTCAATAGCATTTGATTTGCTCCAACATGTCATTTTATTATTCGGGATGGTTTACGGATCCAAACACCGTTCCCAGTTTTTTCGAATAATTAGCGCAAGTTTTATATGGAACATATACGTGCCTAATTTTCTTCCTTTGAAATAGGAATTTTTTTCACTTAACTTTTAGATCAAAATCTATAGGCTTCCCAATTCTTAAATAAAATTTCATCTTTCCAACTGAAATCAATTTCAAATGATTTATAACGATTTTTCAATATTTTTAAATTCTTTTATCTGACCTTTTTCCGAAAAAAATCCCATCTTGACCTATAAACTGCAAATTCAAGATTTTTACTGAAAACTGATTTTGACTTATATAAAAATCTAACATTGGATCTTAAAATTTTATTTTTCATTTGAAATTTGTTTTTATTTTGAAACACTCGATACGTCAATTTAATGTTAACGGTCGAAATTCGCAAACTACCGCTCCACGACTACTCCTATTCCGACCGTTTTGCGACTTGAACTCGAAATTTGTCTTATTCGCTTCCAATTGGTCTATATTTGATTTAAAATACATATAAGACCCTTGAAAACTATATTTTCAATTTTTCAAACTTAAAATCAATTTTTAAAATTTATGAATATTATATTATTATTTTAAATAATAAAATATTAGTAATCTTCAAGAATCTTCTTTCCACAAAATCGAATTAAGTTTTTATAAAACCAATGAAACATTTAAAATTCATATCATTTTTAAATTCAAATAGATTTTTGATTAAATTTCAAATTTCAAATAAAATTTTGAATTAAACTTCCCGTCCGCCGGATTAGTTAAGGATAGTCAGGGAGAGTAGGAATCAATATTTTCCAAACCCTAGCCTAGATACTATCCTCTCTGACATCCTAGAATGCTCTGGTATTTTTGGAAAGAGACTTCATCAATATATATATATATATATATATATATATATATGTATATATGTATCCATACATATGAGTCATTCACTTAGGTATTAATAAAATTAACACTTAATTACCAAATGGATATCATTTATCATAAGTTTTAATACACTTAACACTTAAAGTTCATAACCTAATAATATATCCAATAACCCAATTACTATTTATCATAGCATCCAATAACCCAATCAACATCCAACAGAAACATAGGGTGTCATTTACACAAGGGTTCATACCATATTCACATAATGGTATATGTTCAACAATTTTAACTAAGCGTCCGTGCTTAACACACACAAAGTTGACATTTTTAACCTTTACACTAAGTGTCCATGCTTAACATACACAAGGTGGCATTTTTAACTTCTTACACTAAGTGTGCATGCTTAACATACACAATGTGGCCTTTTTAACCTCTTACATCAAATGTCCATGCTCAACACACTTAGTTGAAACCAAATCAAACCAATTATCATTACATAAGGCCAAAGCACACATATAAGAAAACATTTCACAACTTTAACTCATAAAGGTGTAAATTTTCTCAACGAGGGATCCACTCCTTAACTCTTAAAGTGCTAGAACTTTATCTTTGAAAAACATGAACAAAGTTTAAATCTTTTGAGTTAAAACATAGTGAAAGTTGGATTTTTATGTAGTAGGACCATAGATCTATGAAGGAGAGGGGTATGTGAGTGTTTTAAAGTTGGGAAGATGGGATTTTTAGGTGGAATGGGCTAAATAGGTCACGTCCTAGGGTTGTTTGGGATCTTGTCTTGCAAATAAGGGAAGGGTGTGTTATTAAGGAGAAGTGCATATCAAACAAGGTGGTTTGGAGTTAGAAAAGTGGGGAGAAGGGGGAGAAGAAGGTAAGGCCGTCAGTTTCAATGGAGAAGAGGCCATTTTTGTGAAGCTTAGAATAAAAAAGAGGAGAAAGTGAAATGAAAGGAAGATGTGTTGTCTTCTAAAGAGAAGAGAATGGACCAATATTTTGACAACTCAAAAGTGAGTTTAAAGGAGAAAAGGACACCTCAAAAGGAGGGGAGTGGTGTGAACATGGGTTGGTTTTTAAGAGGAGTTATGACATGGCAACATTTGAATTTATTTGTTAACTAACTTAGGGTTTGGTTAGTTTAGCCAAATTGCTTCATTTCTTGGCTAATGATATTAACTAAACACTTAACCAATTACTACAAAAAAAATTATAAATCAACAATTTATTTTTCAAACAATATTTTGTTAATCCATTATTTACTTAAATTGAAATCAAATAATATATTTCAAATTCATAATATAAAGTGACTAAAAATACGGATCGTTACAATTGCCCCTATTTAAAATAATTTCATCCTCGAAATTGGACAACACAAAAGATAAACTAAAAAAGAAAAGACAACGAAAAATATGCATACCCGGTAAGTGTCAGAGACGAATATTGCGCACACGGAGTAAGATTTTCTCATGCTTTCCTCTGTTTCCCAAGTATAGTCCTTCGGATTTCTGCTCCATTTGACTTTAACCAATTTGGTTATTTTGTTTCGCGGCTTCTCCTCTTCCCGATCAACAATCTTGATCAGTTCTCGCATTACGACCAAATTTGGAGTAATCTCCAGATCCAATTGAGCAGCTTCCTCAATGATCTGATCTAGATCGTGAACGTACTTTCTCAAGTGGGATACATGAAAAACATTGTGCACGCCGGACAACCATTCCAGAAGTCAAAGACGATAAGCTAATGGACCAACTTTCTCTAAGATAGGGAAAGGTCCAATAAATCGAGGTGCTAATTTTCAGGTCTTCCAAATCTGATGACTCCCCCCATTGGAGATATCTTCAAGAATATTGAATCACCAATAGCGAATTCCAAAACTTCCATTCTCTTGTTGACATAATTTTTCTATCGACTTTGCACGACTTTCATCCTCTTTATAATGAGATTAATTTTTTCTGAAGCTTCTATGATCATATCAAGGCCAAGAACTAGCCGATCTCCTTTTTCTACCCAAAATGCTGGAGATTTGCATGGTCGACCATATAATGCTTCAAACAAACCATTCTGATGCTAGCTTGATAATTGTTGTTGTAAGAATATTCAACTAACGTCAGATGGTATTCCCATGAACAACCAAAATCAAGAACACAGGCTCACAATAAATCTTCCAAAATTTGATCTAATCACTCACTTGGCCCATAGGTCTGTGGATGGTATGCAATGCTGAAATTTAGCTTGGTTCCCAATGCGTATATATATATATATATACGTATGTGTGCATATATATATGCATATACTGTGGAGTCTAACAATCTCTTTAATATATATATATATGTATGTATATGCGCGCGTGTGTGTATATATATCAAACTTGCTGCAATTCGGGTCGGCTTGACTAGAATAAAATGAGCTATCTTAGCAAGTCGATCCACAATCACCTAGAATCCTTCATTTCCTTTTTTAGATCGTGGCAACCCATCGATAAAGTCCATCGAAACTTGGTCCCACCTCTAGGGGTTGAAGTAATCATGTTGCCTTCTTTGATCACTTTTAATCTATTGGCTAGTAGCACATCTGCTAACAAATAGAGATATATGTCTTTATTGTTCTTGTAACATCCCAGAATTTTGGAACCAATTTAAATTTTTTATTTTAGAAAGTTTAATGGATTATAAATATTTAAAATGATTTATTTTAAATAATAACTACTAAAAATTTATTTAAATCGAATTTAAAACGAATAAAACAACAACAACAAAGACATATATTCCAAACAAGTTGGGGTTGGCTAGATATGGAACCCAAAATTAAAATAAAATAAAATTAATAACGATGATAATAATATATATATAAAGGGTTTAAAATAACCAAACAAATAAAAAGTCGTCTGAAAAGGTTTTTTTTTAAATAATAATAATAAGTAAAAAGGTTCAATAAAAGTGAAATAAAATCTAAAATAGTAATAAAAAGTAAAAAGGTTCAGTAAACGTGAAATAAAGTCTAAAAAAAAACCTAAGGTTCTGGTACATGGATTGCCAATTTCCTTGCACTCTTATCAACTACCAGCTCTTTCGATAAACTCCAGTTACTTAAATCTCTCTTTATTATCTCCTCCCATGTCATTTTAGGTCGACCTCTACCTCTCTTTGGGCCTTCGGCACGGCCTATAATTCCAACGTGTACAGATGCATCGTATGGTCTACGTTGGATATGTCCAAACCATCTCAAGCGGTATTGGACTAACTTCTCTTCAATAGGCGCAACTCCAAGTTTTTCCTGAATATCCTCATTTCTAATCCGATCTCGTCTAGTATGCCCACAGCTCCAACGCAGCATCCGCATCTCTGCTATGCTTATCTTCTGGACGTGTTGCCTCTTAGTAGGCCAACATTCTGCACCATATAACATTGCAGGCCTGATTGCTGTCCTATAGAACTTTCCTTTAAGCTTATGAGGAATCTTACGATCACAGAGAATGCCAGATGCTAGTCGCCATTTCACCCATCCTGCTTGAATTCTAAAACTAACATCCTTATCAATCTCTCCATCAAACTGCAACAAAGATCCTAAGTATCAAAACGATTCCTTCTTAGTAACTACTCTATCGGCCAGGGTAACATCTCTGTCATCTGACCTGACACTGCTAAACTCACACTTCATATACTCTATTTTAGTTCTGCTAAGCCTGAAACCCTTTGATTCCAAGGTCTCTCTCCACAACTCCAGTTGTCGATTAACCCCTATTCTACTTTCATCAATCAGCACAACATCATCGGCAAAGAGAATACACCAGGGAATCTCCCTTTGTATATCTTTTGTGATTAAAATATTGCACTTGCTATTTTAGTTGAAACCGAGGATTGAACCTTAGACCACGACAACATGAGCCAGGTACACTTGCCACCCTGCCATTTGTATCTCATTATAAGGTTCCATATCCATAAGAGAGGCTAAGTTTTTACGTTGGCTCGCCAAGCCTATCACAACCCTCCTCCTTTACCCTGGCTTGGGACAGGCTGCATAAAACGAATAATTTAATTTAATTATAAAAGGAATTTGAAATGGCGCGGCAGTTCGAAAAATCAATTTTAAATTTCAACTGAATGTACAGGATTAAAAATAAAATGGATTTTAGTAAAACCAAAAATATTAGAATCTATTTAAAATTATATTTTCAAGGAATCTGAAAAATTGAAATTTAATAGCGGGAATCAAAAGTTATGCCCAGTTTAAATTTCAGAATAGTCGCTATAGAATTTATATATATTTTTTAATATTAAAAAAACCATTTTGCAAACGACCTCAGTTTTCGACGAAACCACTTTTTTGGAATCGGAATGTCAAATTATTGATAGGTTTCAATTTTCATAATTTTTCATATTAATATGTGAGTGTGGCAGAAGAAAATGTGTTTTGTCAGTTTCAGTCAAATTTAATCGACTTGAAAATGGCCATTTTTCAAGCGGTCTTCAAATTCGACAAAATTAGTTTTGTTAGGACCGTATTGTCAAAACAAAGCTAGAAATAATTTTTCTATAATTTTTAGAGTCAGTATGTGGACTCGGTAATTTAAAATGTATGACTAAATTTAATAAATAAATGATTTATATTTTAAATAAAAAAAGTGGACTAAAACGTTCGAATGGGCTGACGGGACTTAGCCCATTATGTCCGGAGCGGGGGTACGTGGCTAGGGACAACTCTCGTTGGGCATAATTTGGTGTCAGTGTCAATTAGCGGGCCTAAACTAAAAATTAGAGAATTAAATAAATAAAATATTATAAATATCCTATCTAATTTCGAACCCTAACCCTATCTAATACACCAGCCGCCATCCCTTGGACTAACGGCTGAAACACGCCCCTCGTCTTCCCCTTCTATCTCCTCAAATACTCAATGAATTTCAAAAACTTCAAACACCAAATTGAAGAGCTCTTCAAGCTCAACGAATTGAATGGGCACGATCTTCTAATTGTTAATAGATTGAGAGAATTTCTGACATGAAGGTGCCGACTTTAGTGGATGTTTTAAAGCTCAATGGACCACCGATTTCACCGGGATGGCGCGCAGGGGAAGAGCAGAGGTAGGGTGACGAAGTGGTGAGGTCCGATCAACGTCTGGTGCTTCGACATGCGGTGCGATTTTGGTCAAAGGAAGGGAGCCTATGGGTTTCCTCGGTGCAAAAGGGAACGATGATTTTGGAGGAAGAAGTAATTAACCATTTAATTAATTTGTTAATTACTTTGTTAAACACAAATTATGTAATCAAATATTCAGCAATCCGTAACTTCCTCAAACAGAAACCAAATCCGACGAAACTGAAAGCGTTGGAATCGCGTGATCAAGATCTACAACACGGAACAGATCAGATCTGAAACCGAGCAATCTACAATTTTGCAGAACTAAAATCATTGTGAGATTTCTCGATTTAAATTTAGAATAAAAATTACATATATATATATATATATTTTGATTGTGATTGTATTTTTAAATACATGCGGTGTTTAAAAGTTAGATTGGCTGATTGATTTTGGTGATGATGATTTGTTGAATTATATGTTCTTGTTCAAATCGGAATTGTCATTTTGTTAGAAATTGTTACATTAATACGAAATTGTCATTTTATTAGGAATTGTTACGTTAATATGAAACTGTCATTTTATTAGGAATTGTTACATTAAAGTGAAATTGTCATTCTTGTTAGACAGGTTATATTAAAGTAGAAATATCATTTTGTTAGATTAGTTATATTAACATAAAAATATCATTTTGGGTAGAAATGTACATCAGATTAAAATAACCTTTTTATTATTATTTGTCATGTTAGAAAAGATAACATTTTTGTTAGAAAATGTCATAGATTAAAATGTCACTTATGTTAGAATTTTAAAATGTCACTTATGTTAGAATTTAAAAATGTCATTTGTGTTAGAATTAAAAGAATGTCATTTATGTTAGAATTTAAAAATGTCATTTATGTTAGAATTAAAAGAATTCCATTTATGTTAGAATTAAAAATGTCATTTTTGTTAGAATTAAAAAAATGTCATTTATGTTAGAATTTAAAAATGTCATTTGTGTTAGAATTAAAAGAATGTCATTTATGTTAGAATTTAAAAATGTCATTTGTGTTAGAATTAAAAGAATGTCATTTATGTTAGAATTTAAAAATGTCATTTGTGTTAGAATTAAAAGAATGTCATTTATATTAGAATTTAAAAATGTCGTTTGTGTTAGAATTAAAAGAATGTCATTTATGTTAGAATTTAAAAATGTCATTTATGTTAGAATTTAATTTATGTTAGAATTCATAAATGTCATTTATGTTAAAACTCTAAAATGTCATTTATGTTAGAATTAAAAATGTCATTTGTGTTAGAATTAAAAATGTCATATTATTTAGAATCAAGTTATGTTAATTAAAATATCTGTAACGAACTGGGATTTTCGACCCAGAAAATCAACATAAAACCCATGTTGATTATTCAGGCATCGAACATTCCAGATCATCAATAGAAAGAAATTAGAGGGTGAGACTAGATAAGATAGAAAATTAGAATAGAAGGAGAAGAAGAACACAATCAGAGTAACCACGAATCTCTCAGCGGAACGAATAAAATATATTATAACATAACTTTGAAATAAAACAGTATACATGTACAGTAACATTATCAGAGTACAACACTTACACACAGCGGAAATAACAATAGCTATATAATCCTGAAGCCTCTTGCTTCAAGCTCCTCCAAGTGTATCTGTAAAGACCTGAACTACTTGACTGCCCGTACAAATTTTGGGCACCCAAGATTTTAGGGAAAACAAAACAAAATAAACTCTGGGTCAGTCATGGGACTTGTGTGAGTAAACTCAAATCATTGGTTTAACTTTTCAAAATCCTTTTCAAAATAAAAGATAATCGTAAGACTGATCCACACATAAACACGAACGTTTTTTACCTTACGATAACCCAAAACAGTTTTGAAAAAACCAATACTTGTCTGATATTATAGTAATGTCTAATCACAAGTAATTAACAATCTAGCAGAACGCTTGCATCTCACGTTCCACATATATAGTATACAAACAAAACCGCGGGCACTTATTGGAGATTGGATTCCAACTATGACAAGGTATGGGACCACCTGTCGATAGTGTATCTCTAGAGACAAATACACTGGGTTCAACAAGAACATCTTGCAAACTGGCCCATACATGACCGACTACTCATTTCGCTTGAGTGTATCGAACGTATATCACCAACGGTTGGGAGTAACCCACCATCTTCCAGAAAAGGGACAGCATCGAACATAGATAAAGAATGAAATGGATTTTCTCTAGATAGGTGATATACACCCTAATGGGAGCGACCCACTTAGCCATGCTGCCTGCCCGACTTCTGTCATTTCCCGGTTGATGAGGCTTGAGGTCATAACATATCTTTTGAAACACTTGACCACCATTCACTTTGAATGCCACATCGTCATACCCGTCAAATCACAATTTGATTTCTTCAAAAATACCACGGGTATAAAGCTATAGAAACGAATTTCTCTGCCACCAAACGTAAGTACATTTAAAGAGATCAACTTACGCGATCCTTTAGATATACTCTGTCAGACATTCGTCGATTCACGTTTGTCCGGGGACGGGACGAACCGAAGGCACTATTCTGGAAATAGGATAGCCCTTGCTTAAATCCATCTTCAAAATTCGATCGCAACACTAACGTCCATACAGAGTGGTTTTCAGATAATATATCTAATCCCGGTCTCTCCGTATTGACGACGGAAAAATGGTCAAAACTTCGTTAGTCAGTGATTTAACTGTCAAAGAAAAACAGGTGTGCAACCAACTATATCATTTCCAGATGGAAATTCCATCAATCAATCATCAATCCACATTTATCTCTTTATATAAAATTATCCTTATTTTATCCATTTCCCCCATTTCTATATATTTGTAAATTCTTATTTTCTAAATTTAGAAAATATACATCATCAATCATTGGAAAACATCTCCATCTCTATTTCATGTATCACTGTCATTCCAATACTCTTTCTCATTAACATTTCATTTCCTATGATTAGAAAATATCTCTGATTATATTTGGAAAATGTTTCCAAAATTTATTCATTTGACTTAAACAGATGTTTAAATAAAACATCACTAAGCCAATTTAAACCATCACAATCATTAACTCAACTTCTTAACCAACTTTCACAATCGAACCTTAACCACTTCTTAGTTAAAACTGAAGTCAATCAAGTTGGGGTATAATTACCTCTCAGACCTTAACTGAACGACATTTCTAACCTCGAAATAGACAAAGTTCAAACTTTAAATCTTTAAGAAACTTCCTTGCGAAACTCTCAGATTCTGTTTACGAATCCACTTCCTTTACAAATCATTTGATTATAACTAAAATGTTATAATTCCATGCTTTCAAAATATATTAAATTAAATATACCTTTTGTATCTTAATTTGGATAAATAAACAAACTACTAATTTATTAACAAGTAAGTAAACTTGATTTGAAGCAGAAAGTAAACATTACTTTCCTTAATTCGATATAATCGAATTCCAATGTATAATTCAAGGGGTGGAATCGGTTCGGTACCGTAACTTTGTACTCAAAATCATTACCGTACCGACTTTATATGGTAATAGAAAAATCATACCATTACCAGCCAAAAAAATCGGTTACCAATAGTTTGTTTTATGGTTGGTAATGGTTGGTAGAGGTCGGTAATAAGTTTTTACCATTCGCTAGTCTGAGATCTTTTTGTTTACAATATTTCATGTTAAAATAATAAATATTTTTTATTATTATATTATTATTTATATATCTTATTTTACGTAGTCAAACATGCATGAAAACTTTATGAATGAACAAAAAAAACATTTAATTTATATCGTTTCTTAGGTATATAATAAAAATTGCATTCAATCTTGTATCATAATAGTGTTTTTCTAGGTATTTTATTAAATCATTACATATTAAAAATTCTTCGTTATGTAATAAACTTATATGTGGTAGGTATGGTAATTACCATTTTCAACGCTTAATTACCATTACCGTACCGCATATTTTCATTTGGTTTGGCATACCGTACCAATCAAATTGGTTACCGATTGTTCGGTACCACTTTTTTTGATAGCGGTTGGTAATGGCTAGTAAGTGGTAATATGGTAAAAATTTCCAACCCTATATAATTCACTCTTGAATAACCACTATCCGATAACACTCTTTCGAATGAACTATATTCGATTTCTTTGTTCAAATAACAAATATTCGATAATCCTTTTCTTCAAATAACTATATTCGATTACCTCTCTTCAAATATGTGCCATTCGATAACTTCCTTTGGACTAACTCTATTTAATTTACCAATACTCGACTAACTCGAACTATTTAACTCCATTTGTATAATTCTAATTCGATTTACCATAACTAGTTCACTCTAACTGATTAACTCTAATTGGGTAACTCTAACTGATTAACTCTAACTCGACTTATTTAACTCAACTTGACTTGTTCGACTTATTTACTCCTATTGATTAACTAATACTTGATTTAAACTCCATTCGTTTGACTCTAGATCGCAGCGATCACAATGGTTATGCCTGATTCCCTCAGGAAACATTCGACCGCAATAGGCTATCTGCAGCCATACGAATTACGCTAGTAGTCGTACGAAATGGCAACACATCCTAAATAACTATGTTGACTAACTCTATCTCAAATAACTATATTCGATCAAATCTAATTGAATAACTAATATTCAGTTAATTCTAATTCTATTAACTCTATCTAATTAACCCTAACTGATTATTCAGTTTCAAATATCGATGTTGAAATCGATTCTTACTTCTCTATACAACTCTTGACTTATATATTCTATTTATCCGATGATAAACATTTCATTCGATTTATAAAATATTATTTATAAATTTATCTTCTCAATCTATTGGTCAGAATAGATTTTACTTAAAATCTTTGCTTTAAATCATGTTATACTCGTGTGCGAAGCACGGGTTTAAATCTTTTCAAATATAAAATCCTCTTTTTCTACAATTCTAGTTACTTTTCCAGTATTCCTTTTTATAATCTATTTGTTTACAAAATAAATTCCGTTTTTGATAATTCTATTTATTTATAAAATATTTCTTTTTATATAAAATCTACTGATTTTATACGTAATTCCTTTTATAATCTATCTATTTACTTTACACATAAATATCCCCTTTTAATCTATCAAATTTCTAAAATAAATAGTTTTCTTTTCATAAAATCTTTTGATTTTATAAATATTTCTTTTCAATATAACATTGAAAATTTCCTTTTTAGCATTCCAGTATTCCCTATGGTATTTAACATACCATACAACAATGATCTGCATCATTCAACCATACAAAATCAACAACAGATTTCATATCACATCATATAACATAATATATGAAAAACAGTAAAATAAATGTTGAGGAACCCAGTTGGGTCCCTCCGACCTGTTTCCCTGCATCCATAGATGTTAAACAATAATATTAACATCAATTTCATTTCACTATGAAATATTTTGCTAAACAGAATCAATATTTGATTAACGATGTATATCTATATCATTATCTATATTTTCAATCAACTGACTCGCAGTTCAACCAAACAGCCAACACATAGCAACAACTATCATTTATCATTTCAAAAAAAAAAAACTTTAGAAAAATATAACTGAGAAGAGTTAGTGGTTTTACTCACATTTCACGTTAACCGTTAAATAACGATTTGCGTTTGCTGATTCAAATGGATAATTTATTTTGCTATAAATTGTAACGAGCTCGGATTCACTCTCAGTCAATTCCATTGGGTTGCTCTTGTCCATATGATCCCAACGGTTATCACATTTAGAAGTTAGTATACAATTTAAATTTAAATAAAACTTAATTAACTAAATCCCATGGGCTTTAACCTTATATCAGGCCCACTCCATCGTATAAAAATCCAAGTCCACCTTTGAACCCGCTATCCCGTCCTCCCCAAATCCTCGCTCCAGTTACCCATCGCCATTTCCGATCCTTCCAATGACCATCCATCCTTCAACTCTCCACCGATTCACACAAGACCCCCACCATTTTTCCTCTCTTCGAAATCCATTCAACCTCATACCCCTTTCACGCCACTCGACCTCAAAAACTGCTCGCGTCGAGCAGCTCAACGCTGAATACCATCGACCAATCTCATCACCGAAACCCCCCCCCAATTCATCATAGACAAACCCCATCCCGACCACAAAAAACAATCTCAACTAGAATTCTCACTTCGATTCCCAAAACGCTTTAAATTCCCAGCCCTAGTTCGCTCTGTACCCGAAGTCGGACAGAAAAAATGGGTATCGAACCCTTTACTAAGCATACCAGATCGAAGCATATACTTGTGGGTGTTTGAATACACACCTCTTTCGATTTATAGATATTTATACGATTTGTTTTTTATTTTTAAAGGAGGGCTTTTCACAATTTTACTCTTCTGGTTGCGGCGGAAATAGGATTGACCAGAGGAATGAATTGAATTAGGTTTAGAGAAGTTAAAGGTATTATATTGGATAGAAATAATATTTTTATATTCGATTATTCTATTTTATTTTAAGCAATCGCTGTTTGTGTTTGTCCTCTAAAATTCCTGTGATCACATACGATACCCAAAAATCACCAAACTGGACATGCAGCTACAGTTCGACATTACGGTCCCAACCAAACCGGTTTCGTCGAATTCCGACTTCGTATGCCCACACAGCGTATTTTTAACCGTCAAAATATCGACTGTTTCTCACTTTAAAATCCCATACGGCCACAGTGACCCTAAAAATCAAAGAAATTGGAATCTAACAATAATTTAGTATTGCAGACCCAACAAAATTAGTTTCATCGAATTCTGAGGTCGTTTGCAAAACTGGCTATTTTTAAAGCTCTAAGTAGCCATTTTAAATATATAAATGTATTTAAAAACAATTAAATTTAATATTTAAAAATAAATATTATCACATATATTCACAACAGAATATCATACTGCTCCACTGGGATTTATAACTCGATATTTCAAATCCAGTGTTACATCGATATTAGATTTATATTTAAAAATCCATTTTAAAATATAAATAAATCGATATGAAATATAAAGGAATTCCATAGCGACTTTTCTAAAATTTGATTTGGACATATATCAAAATCTACACGACGAAATCTCGATTTTTCTCTTCCACTAGAAAAATATATTTCACCAGCTCCTAGCGTTTCGTGTTTTAGAGAAATCCGATTTAAAACGGCTTATGTACATTTAGTTGAAATTCAAATCGCCAAATAGCGAACTGCCGCGCCATTTCGAGCCCGATTTTAATTATAATATAATTATACGTTCAAACTGTCGTCCAAATAATATATTCGTTATTCTGATTCAATTTTAAACTGAATTAAATATCAAAGATGATCCAATTCACACTATTTTGTGAATTCCACTATTTCTGACTATTTCAGAAATTAAATATATTTTTATATTATTTATTTTAATTAAATATTCAATATTATTTAATTCTGGTCATTTTAAATAACCAAACCATTATTCAAATAATTTAAATAAATTGATTATATCACTGAAAAATGCGGGTCGTTACATTCTTTCCCCCTTAAAATAGTTTCGTCCTCGAAATTGCTAAGGTAGAGAACAAACCCTATTGGCTAGCACAAATTTATTTGTTTACTTACCAACCTTACTTTCAACTAAACCAATTTAATTTTAATAAAAATATTCATTAATTCTTATCAACGAAAATTTTCTAAAATCCTGAAAATTTTCTAATACCCGAAAATTTCGCTAGCACCTTCTTTGCACCGGTCAATAGTTCAAACCCCAACTCGCCTCTCTAGGCCTTCTCTAGTCCAAAAGAAAACTAAACAGCCAAGCGGCTTGCCAAATCGGCCCATAAATCACCAAATCCATAAAAATAAACGTGTACCTTCTTGTTGGGCATATCATTAAATCCTTTTATTTTGCTGCCAATTCATCACATACCAAAGTCATCCCAATCAATCTCCAATCATCTGTTCTCAAATTCAATCATCCTATTTTCAAACCAAATCTCATACTCAATCTCAAATTCTATTATCAATTTCAATTCTTACTTACCTGTCCAATATACTTAAACAAATCCATAACTCACAAATCCAACTTTATTCGATATCGTTCTATTTCAATTCAAATTTCCCCTTACTGGTTTTTATTCAATTCTAGTTTGCTATCGCCAAGTTTCTTTAAATTTGTTTTTAATTCAAACAATTTTCTTGGGAATTTTTAAACAGCTTAGCTCTTTCAAAAATCAAATATCCCTTTTCCGGATTCAAAACAACCTCTTTTCTCAAAACAATTCAAAAACAATCTCTTTGGTAGTAATCATTCACTTACAACTCGAAAATGAACACTAATGATGTGGCCAGCATCATCAGAGTTATTTCTCAGATGTCAAAATGAGTTCAATACTATATCACTTTTCAAAACCATATTTAACACTTTCATTTTGAAATCTTTTTCAAAATATCATTCACGACACTTCTAAACAATTTAAAATCTCCCAGGATTTTGAAATTTTCTTATACTTAACACAAATCCACTTACAAACACTTCTCCCAGTTTTCAGAATGTTAATTCCAATACTAATTTAATTCATATTTAATTTATCTGATTTCATATTTTACGAACTCAAATTGGTTATTTATATAACCAATTTCAATAATAATCAACCAACACATCCAATATACTATAATCATTCGAATATACATATTTTCTTTATATCGAAATATACTTTGGGTAAAATTATCTCATTTACCCTCTTCAAAACATACTGTGTCGGTTTATCGTACTTGAGTGTTTAGAAATCCTTATCGATACAGTGGATCAAACTGATCGACCAGAATTCACAAACTACTCAACCAATAAATCACCATAATATAAAATCATTTTTATAAAATCTACAAATACGTTCACTCGTATGTATACACTCAGGCCCAATCTAGGGTATTACTAACCCTATCTCTACTGAGTCACGCCACAGAGCCAAGGTAATCACTTAACCTTCAGCTCGGATACCACTGTAACGAACTGGGATTTTCGACCCAGAAAATCAACATAGAACCCATGTTGATTATTCAGGCATCGAACATTCCAGATCATCAATAGAAAGAAATTAGAGGTTGAGAATAGATAAGATATAAAATTAGAATAGAAGGAGAAGAGGAACACAATTAGAGTAACCACGAATCTCTCAGCGGAACGAATAAAATATATTATAACATAACTTTGAAATAAAACAGTATACATATACAATAATATTATCAGAGTACAACACTTACACACAGCGGAAATAACAATAGCTATATAATCCTGAAGCCTCCTGCTTCAAGCTCCTCCAAGTGTATCTGTAAAGACCTGAACTACTTGACTGCCCGTACAAATTTTGGGCACCCAAGAGTTTAGGGAAAACAAAACAAAATAAACTCTGGGTCAGTCATGGGACTGGTGTGAGTAAACTCAAATCATTAGTTTAACTTTTCAAAATCCTTTTCAAAAGAAAAGATAATCGTAAGACTGATCCACACATAAACACGGATGGTTTTTACCTTACGATAACCCAAAACAGTTTTGGAAAAACCAATACTTGTATGATATTATAGTAATGTCTAATCATAAGTAAATAACAATCTAGCAGAACGCTTGCATCTCACGTTCCACATATATAGTATACAAACAAAACCGCGAGCGCTTATTGGAGATTGGATTCCAACTATGACAAGGTACAGGACAACCTGCCGATAGTGTATCTCTAGAGACGAATACACTAGGTTCAACAAGAACATCTTGCAACCCGGCCCACACATGATCGACCACTCATTTCGCTTAAGTGTATCGAATGTATTTCACAAACGGTTGGGAGCTACCCACCGTATTCCCGAAAAGGAACAGCATCGAACATAGATAAAGAACGAAATGGATTTTCTCTAGATAGGTGATATACATCCTAATGGGAGCAACCCACTTAGCCATGCTGCCTACCCGATTTCTGTCATTTCCTGGTTGATGAGGCTTGAGGTCATAACGTATCTTTTGAAACACTTGACCACCATTCACTTTGAATGCCACATCGTCATACCCGTCAAATCACAAATTGATTTCTTCAAAAATACCACGGGTATAAAGCTAGAGAAACGAATTTCTCCGCCACCAAACGTAAGTACGTTTGAAGAGATTAACTTATGAGATCCTTTAGATATACTCTGTCAGACATTCGTCCATTCACGTTTGTCCTGGGGCGGGATGAACCGAAGGCACTATTTTGTGATAGCCCTTGCATAACTCCATCTTCAATATTCGATAGCAACGCTAACGTCCATATACAGTGGTTTTCAGATAATATATCTGATCCCGGTCTCTCCGTATTGACGACGGAAAAATGGTCAAAACTTCGATAGTCGGTGATTTAACTATCAAAGTAAAACAGGTGTGCAACCAACGATATCATTTCCAGATGGAAATTCCATCAATCAATCATCAATCCACATTTATCTCTTTATATAAAATTATCCTTATTTTATCCATTTCCCCCATTTCTATATATTTGTAAATTTTTATTTTCTAAATTTAGAAAATATACATCATTAATCGGAAAACATCTCCATCTCTGTTTCATGTATCACTGTCATTCCAGTATTCTTTCTCATTAACATTTCATTTTCTATGATTTGAAAATATCTCTGATTATATTTGGAAAATGTTTCCAAAATTTATTCATTGACTTAAACAGATGTTTAAATAAAACATCACTAAGCCAATTTAAACCATCACGGTCATTAACTCAACTTCTTAACCAACTTTCACAATCGAACCTTAAACACTTCTTAGTTAAAACTGAAGTCAATCAAGTTGGGGTATAATTACCTCTCAGACCTTAACTGAACGACATTTCTAACCTCGAAATAGACAAAGTTCAAACTTTAAATCTTTAAGAAACTTCCTTGTGAAACTCTCAGATTCTGTTTACGAATCCACTTCCTTTACAGATCATTTGATTATAACTAAAATGTTATAATTCCATGCTTTCAAAATATATTAACTTAAATATACCTTTTGTATCTTAATTTGGATAAATAAACAAACTACTAATTTATTAACAAGTAAGTAAACTTGATTTGAAGCAGAAAGTAAACATTACTTTCCTTAATTCGATATAATCGAATTCCAATGTATAATTCGCTCTCGAATTACCACTATCTGATAACTCTCTTTCGAATGAACTATAATCGATTTCTTTGTTCGAATAACAAATATTCGATAATCCTTTTTTTCGAATAACTATATTCGATTATCTCTCTTCGAATAAGTGCCATTCGATAACTTCCTTTGGACTAACTCTATTTAATTTACCAATACTCGACTAACTCGAACTATTTAACTCCATTTGGATAACTCTAATTCGATTTACCATAACTGGTTCACTCTAACTGATTAACTCTAATTGGGTAACTCTAACTGATTAACTCTAACTCGACTTATTTAACTCAACTTGACTTGTTCGACTTATTTACTCCTATTGATTAACTAATACTTGATTTAAACCCCATTCGTTTGACTCTAGATCGCAGCGATCATAATGGTTACGCCTGATTCCCTCAGGAAACATCTGACCGCCGTAGGCTATCTACAGCCTTGCGAATTACGCTAGCAGTCATACAAAATGGCAACACATCCTAAATAACTATGTTGACTAACTCTATCTCAAATAACTATATTTGATCAACTCTAATTGAATAACTAATATTCAATTAATTCTAATTCGATTAACTCTATCTAATTAACCCTAACTGATTATTCAGTTTCAAATATTGATGTTGAAATCGATTCTTACTTCTCTATATAACTCTTGACTTATATATTCTATTTATCCGATGATAAACATTTCATTCGATTTATAAAATATTATTTATAAATTTATCTTCTCAATCTATCGGTCAGAATATATTTAACTTAAAATCTTTTCTTTAAATCATGTTATACTCGTGTGCGAAGCACGGGTTTAAATCTTTTCAAATATAAAATCCTCTTTTTATACAATTCTAGTTACTTTTCCAGTATTCCTTTTTATAATCTATTTGTTTACAAAATAAATTCCCTTTTTGACAATTCTATTTATTTATAAAATATTTCTTTTTATATAAAATCTATTGATTTTATAAGTAATTCCTTTTATAATCTATCTATTTACTTTACACATAATATCCCCTTTTAATCTATCAAATTTATAAATAAAAAGTTTTCTTTTCATAAAATCTTTTGATTTTATAAATATTTCTTTTCAATATAACATTGAAAATTTCCTTTTTAACATTCCTGTATTCCCTATGGTTTTTAACATACCATACAACAATGATCTGCATCATTCAACCATACAAAATCAACAACAGATTTCATATCACATCATATAACATAATATATGAAAAACAGTAAAATAAATGTTGAGGAACCCAGTTGGGTCCCTCCGACCCGTTTCCCTGCATCTACGGATGTTAAACAATAATATTAACATCAATTTCATTTCACTATGAAATATTCTGCTAAACAGAATCAATATTTGATTAAAGATGTATATCTATATCGTTATCTATATTTTCAATCAACTGACTCGCAGTTTAACCAAACAGCCAACACATAGCAACAACAATCATTTATCATTTCAAAAAAAAAAATTACAAAAATATAATTTGGAAAAGTTAGTGGTTTTACTCACATTTCGCGTTAACTGTTAAATAACGATTTGTGTCTGTTGATTCAGATAGATAATTTATTTTGCTATAAATTGTAACGAGCTCGGATTCACTCTCAGTCGGTTCCATTGGGTTGCTCCCGTCCATACGATCCCAACGGAACTTGCCGTTCGAAATTCTGATATCATATGTACGAGTTATCACATTTCGAGTTAGTATACAATTTAAATTTAAATAAAATTTAATTAACTAAATCCCATGGGCTTTAACCTTATATCAGGCCCACTCCATTGTATAAAAATCCAAGTCCACCTTTGAACCCGCTATCCCGTCCTCCTCAAATCCTCGCTCCATTTACCAATCGCCATTTACGATCCTTCCAAAGACCATCCATCCTTCAACTCTCCACCGATTCACACAAGACCCCCACCATTTTTCCTCTCTTCGAAATCCATTCAACCTCATACCTCTTTCACGCCACTCGACCTCAAAAACTGCTCTCGTCGAGCAGCTCAACGCTGAATACCATTGACCAATCTCATCACCGAAACCCCCAAACTCATCATAGACAAACCCCATCCCGACCACAAACAACAATCTCAACTCGAATTCTCACTTCGATTCCCAAAACACTTTAATTTCCCAGCCCTAGTTCGCTCTGTACCCGACGTTGGACAGAAAAAATGGGTATCGAACCCTTTACTAAGCATACCAGATCAAAGCATATACTTGTGGGTGTTTGAATACACACCCCTTTCGATTTATAGATATTTATACGATTTGTTTTTGATTTTTAAAGGAGGGCTTTTCACGTTTTTACTCTTCTGGTTGCGGCGGAAATAGGATTGACTAGAGGAATGAATTGAATTAGGTTTAGAGAAGCTAAAGGTATTATATAAGATAGAAATAATATTTTTATATTCGATTATTCTATTTTATTTTAAGCAATCGCTGTTTGTATTTGTCCTCTAAAATTCCTGTGATCACATAAGATACCCAAAAATCACCAAACTGGACATGCGTCTACAGTTCGACATTACGGTCCCAACGAAACTGGTTTCGTCAAATTCCGACTTCGTATGCCCACACAGCGTATTTTTAACCGTCAAAATATCGACTGTTTCTCACTTTAAAATCCCGTACGGCCACAGTGACCCTAAAAATCACAGAAATTGGAATCTAATAATAATTTAGTATTGCGGACCCAACAAAATTAGTTTCATCGAATTCTGAGGTCGTTTGCAAAACTGGCTATTTTTAAATCTCTAAATAGCGATTTTAAATATATAAATATATTTAAAAACAATTAAATTTAATATTTAAAAATAAATATTATCACATATATTCACAACAGAATATCATACTGCTCCATTGGGATTTATAACTCCATATTTCAAATCCAGTGTTACATCGATATTCGATTTATATTTAAAAATCCATTTTAAAATATAAATAAATCATTATAAAATATAAAGGAATTCCATAGCGACTTTTCTAAAATTTGATTTGGACATATATCAAAATCAACATGATGAAATCTTGATTTTTCTCTTCCACTAGAAAAATATACTTCACCAGCTCCTAGCATTTCTTGTTTCATAGAAATCCGATTTAAAATGGCTTCTGTACATTCTGTTGAAGTTCAAATCGCCAAATAGCGAACTGCCGCGCCATTTCGAGCTCGATTTTAATTATAATATAATTATACGTTCAAACTGCCGTTCAAATAATATATTCGTTATTCTGATTCAATTTTAAACTGAATTAAATATCACAGATGATCCAGTTCACACTATTTTGTGAATTCCACTATTTCTGACTTTTTCACAAATTAAATATATTTTTATATTATTTATTTTAATTAAGTATTCAATATTATTTAATTCTGGTCATTTTAAATAACCAAACCATTATTCAAATAATTTAAATAAATTGATTATATCGTTGAAAAATGTGGGTCGTTACAATATCAATTATGTAGAGTAATGTTTGTTCATATTTAAAATAGCATTTTTGTTAAGAAATGTAATATTAGATTAAACATGTCATTTTGGTTAAACATGCCAATTTAGTTAAAAATGTTTATTTAGATTAAACATGTCATTTTGGTTAAACATACCAATTTAGTTTAAAATGTTTATTTAGATTAAACATGTCATTTTAGTTAAACATACCATTTTAGTTAAAAATGTTCATCTAGATTAAACATGTTTTTAATGTAATAATAGAAAATTAGAAGAAGACTCATGTTTTAAATAAAAACATGTGTTACATTAAAAATTCACTTTTTAGTGTAATAATAGGAGTTGGACAAACATGCATGTTTTAAAATAAAACATGTTTACATTAAAAATTTTGTTCTCAATGAAATGAATGAATCACCAGAAAATGTTCATTTTTGAAACAAAAGCATGTTAACGTTAAAAATATCATTTTTATAAAAGAATGATTCATGTGAAAATTGTTTATATTTGAATAAAAGTGTTGAAAACATTAAAATCATATTTTGATGTAAAGCTTGATTCATTGGAAATATAGACTGTTTGAATAAAAATGTTAAATTAGATTAAAATATCATTTTTGTTCGAAAAGGTTACGATGGAATACAAAAATCATTTTATTAGAATCATGTCATGTTAAATTAAAAATACCATTTTATTTGAATCATGTCATGTTAATATAAAAACAAAATTTATTTAGGATTGTTATGATAATATAAAAACATCATTGTTTAGAAATGTTATGTTAATATAAAACATCACTCTTATTAGAAATGTTTATATAAAATAAATATGTCATTTTAGTTAGTAATGTCATTTATGTTAATTTTGAAAATATCATTTATGTTAAAAATAAAAATGCCATTTATGTCAAACATAATAAAATGTTATTTTTTTAAATTAGAAATGTTAATGATAGAAATGTCATTTTTGTTAAAAAGTTACATTAGAATAAAAATACCATTTAAGGTTACATTAGAACAAAAATAACATTTTTGTTATAAGATGTCGTATTAGAAACAAAATAACATTTTTGTTATAAGATGTTGCATTAGAAACAAAATACCATTTTTGTTATAAGGAGTTGCATTAGAAATAAAATAACATTTTTGTTATAAAATGTAGCTTTAGAAAGAAAATAACATTTTGTTATAAAATGTTTTATTAGAATAAAAATAACATTTTTGTTATGAATGTTATATTAGATTAAAAATAACATTTTTGTTATAAATATTATATTAGGTTAAAAATAATATTTTTGATATAAATGTTATATTAGATTAAAAATAACATTTTGTAAGGAATGTGATATTAGATTAAGAATAACATTGTTGTTGAGGAATGTCATTACATTAGAAATTGTCATTCATATAAAAGTTTCATTTATTTAGTAATGTCAGTTATATAAAAACGTCATGTTAATAAAAATGTCACTTTGTTAGGAATTTTTCGATGAAGATAAAATATGTAAATGATAAGATTACATTTTTATAGTACATATAGAAATGATTAAAATGATCATTGGTTGGAATTACAAAATTTGCAAGATTAGAACATTATCATTATTATGTCAGCGATATTAGAAATAATTCAAACTGAATTAAAATTGGTTAAATTTATTAACCAACGATTTAGTTAAATAAATTGTTTTTATTGCTTGAAAACCCCACACGGGTATTGGTACGACATTTGATATACACTAGTCCTAATATTTAGTTGTATGTCAATCGATGGATTGACAATTTGTGTTGAACCTTATTTATTTATTCATTTGACGCTCACACAATTATAAATTTCACTCTGGATGTGAATGGATTATTTATTGATTATTCCTTATTATTGTTATATACATGTGATGTATGAAATCCATATAACCAAAAATATATGGTAATTGATTGAGTCGCATTCCGATTCAGAATATCTTTTAATTAAATAATATTTGAAAATAAAGAACATTTTTATATAAATAATAGTTTAAAAATAATGAATATTTTTTGTGTAATAATTATAATTAAAAATTATAATTGTACTTTTGACACGAAGTTAGGTTGCATTTGTGGAGGAAGTCTGCCCGAACCCGACCGGCATATCCAGCAGCAACTAATGTTGAACCTAATGCGAGAGGTCTAAGTGTGCAAATACACAGCGAGCTATGACACGAGGTTAAGCCCAACTTATGGGAAAGTCTACCCGGACCCGACCGGCATGTCTAGCATCCGCAAGTTGTAAGCCTAATGTGGGAGGTCTAGCCCATTATAAACAATAAATGGACACGGTAATGAATTGGACTATCTAGCCCATTATAAGTTGAAATGCCATTTTAACCCGAACAGGTTTATCGATCGTTTTTATTTATTTTATAATGAACAGAATAAAAAGTAATAATTTCCAAAATCTTATATTTTGAAAACATTATTTTGATAAAAAATAGAATAAATCTTTAATCAAGATATAATGGAGTTTTCCAATTAATTAATATTTATTTGGAATTAAATAAATAAATTGGATTTTTGCGTTTGTCGTAAATGGTGTCTTTAATAACACCGTTTTTAAACCCAGTTGAGAAAAGAATAAATCTTTTAATTAAGATTTTAGAGTTTTCAATTATATTTAATAATTGGAATAAAATGAAATGTAAATTGGGTTTATTATGAACTGTGTTTTTAAGCAACGTTTGTTCTTTAGCTCAATTAACAATGAAAACATAATTTGGAAATTATAAATCTTTTATTAAGATTTAATTGAAAATTCTCCAAAGTAAAGTTTTCCAATTTAATATATTAAATTGGAATTGAATGGAGTTCGATTAAATAATAATCGAGATGAGCTTCTGCAAACCATTACTATATATGGAATTAAAAGGCTTTTCCATTATTCCATTTATATTATTGGTCTTATACGGGAATTTATATCTATTAAATATTGATTTGGTTTCTGTGAAAATTCCATATTTAATGGAAGATGATTTTGGGTTTTATCGTGAACAATGTTTTCAAATGACATTTGTTCTTTAACCCAGTTAAAGATAAGATTAATTTCTTAAATTTGAATAATTATAAAGTAATGATTTTGGATATTAAAACCCAAATTGGTGTTTTAATGAATCTTTAAAAAGAATATCAAAGAATAAATTTAAAAGAATTTATCTTTGATAAAATTAATGGGAACCTTTCCCTAATAATGTGAATATTTTATTTAAAAGAATATTCTGAATTGGAATGAGGCGCTTGGTGTGTTTTTATAGCACTTTATTATTGATTATAAAATACGCGAGTTATTCAAAAAGATCGGGTTTAACCCATTCTGAATAATTACTACGACGATTAAAAGTCGAAGATGAAGACGGTAGTTGAAGACCGGAGGTCTTTATATCGTTTGGATGGTTCCTGATGTCTTGATTGGGAGGCATCCCAAGACAAGGTTATAAGTGGTGATCGTCCAGACGTACTGGGAGATCAATGGATATGCGAGAGCCTCTCTCCTGTATTGGACATATGGGACAAGGAATAAGGTGTCTTCGGTTTCGTTTAGACCCAGAACGAACTTGTAAATGGATGTATGTCTGACATTGTATTACTTTATGCTGTATTTTTTTATCTCTGGTATATATATATATATATATCTGTTGGTGGAAGAGAATTTATTCTCTTGCATAACACCCTTCTCCGAGGCTACAAGCTTAGAGGTTATATATTGGCATAAATCAATGGTATGGTATGAATTGACAATGTGACATGCTAAGATGCTAATGATCAAGGCTTTTGTTGAAAAACAGAGCCTTGTGGTTGACGATCAAAGCACGACTTATTTAATCAAAGCTTTGTGTATAACATTACTTCGTGAGCCTCACACCCCGGTATGAACCAGAAACGAGAGTAAGGACTGCAGGGAGGACATACGTTTCTTTCTAGCTAGAAGTGGTGTCTGTGTTTAACAAGGCCAGGCATTTTTAATTACGTGGATGATGGAATGAGGCGCCTCGGTTATTTGAGTCCCTAGTGGATCTATTTATGCCCCATAGGGCGGGGAAACATATTATTCAGGTATTATTAATCCACTAAAATTATTTATGGACCGACCCTGAAGATCCAATGTGCAGTTGCGGTTGAGCCTGATACATGGGTTAGGTTGTCTCGAATTCGGTAAGGACTATCTTTTGCCTTAGTTCATGATGGAAATCCAACTTCCAATACCATGCAGTTTTGATTGTATAACTAGTACGGCGACATAGTATATGGTAGCTATGCCGTTTATGATTGATATTATGATTGAAATGTTTTTTTAAAACACATATACACTAATAATAATCTCAAATTTGTTTTATCGTATCATGCATTTTTGACCATTATAAGGTAAAACTCTATCCTCCGGTTTGCGTTGCATTGTGTGATGGGACTTGAGTCTTACAATGGTTTCATTTTTCTAAAAAGCATTGCGTTGTTTAACGATTTACTTTATTTATGCACTGGCAATCAAATGGAGTAAACCCATTCCGCATTAGCGGCATGGTGCTGTGATTAGCCTTATTATTAGATAAGTTAAGTAAAGATTTCTCATACTAGTCCCGTGACTGACCTGTAGTTTGTTTCACTTTACAAACTCGGGTGCCCTCTTTTCCACATGGACAGTCGAGTAGCTTGTTTTGCAGATATATTAAGCAGGATTCTTGATCAAAGCTTAAAGCTGTGTTCAGAGCATTGATAGTCATCCGCTGTGCTAAGTTCATTCATTTCCGCTGCAATGTATTAAATTATTGTAAATAATCTTCCGTTGTATTATTATTTATTCGATGTACTCTGATATTCTTTACTCCGATGTAACATTATTATAATTTTTATAAAAGTCTTCTGTTATTTGTTCTGATGTGTTGTATGCCGAAATTTAGCGTATTCGGGTTTTGAACGGTCTTGGTCGATTTTACGATCGATTAGGGCCGGGCAAAATGCGAGTCATTACAGTTGGTATCAGAGCTCTGGTTAGCTCAAACGTTTGGGGTACAACTCGTTAGAACTGATCAAAAGTCTCATCAGAGATTGGACTAGTAATATCCAATAAGTATACTCATTTGAGATGGAATCAGCAGTATCCTAGAATGAGAAAACTCGTTAGAGATGGGGTTAGTAATGCCCTAGAATAAGTTGAGAGTGACAAATTTATAATAAACGTATTTGTGATTATATATATAATCTGATCTTAGAAAATATGATTTTTAAATATATAAAAGTTATATATATTTGAAAAGATAATCAACTAATTGATTGATGGTTGTGTTGTGTTATTATTAGTTCAACTAGTAAAATTATTGAAACTAATTTAAAAGAATGAAAATTGAATAGGTTAATTAAACAACTTTTAGCTTCGTTCCTTTTCAAGGACGAAAAGATTTTAAGTGGGGGAGATTGTAACAACCTGGAATTCTGGAACCAATTTAAAAAAATTATTTTAGAAATTTTAATGGATTTTAAATATTTAAAATGATTTATTTTAAATAATAACGACTAAAAATTTATTTAAATCGAAGTTAAAACGAATAATTTAATTTAATTATAAAAGGAGTTTGAAATGGCGCGGCATTTCGAAAATTCGATTTTAAATTTCAACTGAATGTACAAGATCAAAAATAAATCGAATTTCAGTAAAACAAAAAATATTAGAATCTGTTTGAAAATATCTTTCCAACGAATCTGAAAAATTGAAATTTCATAGCAGGAATAAAAAATTATCCCCAGTTTAAATTTCAGAATAGTCACTATAGAATATATATATATTTTAATATTAAAAATAGCCATTTTGCAAATGACCTCCGTTTTTGACGAAACCACTTTTGTTGGAACCGGAATATCAGATTATTGCTAGGTTTCAATTTTCATAATTTTTCGAATTAATATGTGAGCATGGCAGAAGAAAACGTGTTTTGTCAGTTTCAGTCAAATTTAGTCGACTTGAAAATGGCCATTTTTCAAACAGTCTTCAAATTCGATGAAATTAGTTTTATTAGGGCCGTATTGTCAAAACAAAGCTAGAAATAGTTTTTCTGTAATTTTTAGAGTCGGTATGAGATCTCGGTAATTAAAAATGTATGACTAAATTTAAAAAATAAATGATTTATATTTTAAATTAAAGAAAAGTGGGCTGAAACTTTCGAATGGGGTGACGGGACCTAGCCCATTATGTCCGGAACGGGGGTATTCGGCTAGGGACAACTCTCGTTGGGCTTAATTTGGAGTCAGTGTCAATTAGCGGGCCTTGACTAAAAATTAGAGAATTAAATAAATAAAATATTATAAATATCCTATCTAATTTCAAACCCTAACCCTATCTAATACACCCGCCACCATCCCTTTGACCAATGGCTGAAACACGCCCCTCTTCTTCCCCTTCTATCTCCTCAAATACTCAATGAATTTCAAAAACTTCAAACACCAAATTGAAGAGCTCTTCAAGCTCAACAAGTTGAACGGGCATGATCTTCTAATTGTTAATAGATTGAGAGAATTTGTGACATGAAGGCGCCGACTTTAAGAGATGTTTTGAAGCTCGATGGACCACCGAGTTCACCGGGACGACGCGTAGGGGAAGAGCAGATGTATGGTGATGAAGTGGTGAGGTCTGATCAACGTCTGATGCTTCGACATGCGGTGCGATTTTGGTCAAAGGATGGGAGCGTATGGGTTTCCTCGGTGCAAAAGGGAACGATGATTTGGGAGGACGAAGTAATTAACCATTTAATTAATTGGCTAATTACTTTGTTAAAGTCAAATTATGTATTCAAATATTCAACAATCCGTAACTTCCTTAAACAGAAACCAAATCTGACGAAACTGAAAGCATTAGAATCGCATGATCAAGATCTACCACATGGAATGGGTCAGATCTGAGACTGAGCGATCTACAATTTTGCAGAATTAAAATCACTGTGAGATTTCTCGATTTAAATTTAAAATAAAAATTATATATCTAAATATATATATTTATATTGATTGTGATTGTATATTTAAATATATGCGGTGTATAAAAGTTAGATTGGCTGATTGATTTTGTTGATGATGATTTGTTGAATTATATGTTCTTGTTCAAATAGAAATTGTCATTTCGTTATAAATTGGTATATTAATATGAAATTGTAATTTTATTAGGAATTGTTACATTAATATGAAATTGTAATTTTATTAGGAATTATTACATTAAAATGAAATTGTCATTTTGGTAGACAGTTATATTAAAGTAGAAATATCATTTTGTTAGATTGGTTATATTAACATAAAAATATCATTTTGGTTAGAAATGAACATTAGATTAAAATAACCTTTTTGTTATTATTTGTCATGTTAGTAAAGATAACATTTTTGTTAGAAAATGTCATGTAGATTAAAATGTCATTTATGTTAGAATTTTAAAATGTCACTTATGTTAGAATTTAAAAATGTCATTTGTGTTAGAATTAAAAGAATGTCACTTATGTTAGAATTTATTAATGTCATTTGTGTTAGAATTAAAAGAATGTTATTTATGTTAGAATTTAAAAATGTCATTTGTGTTAGGATTAAAAGAATTCCATTTATGTTAGAATTAAAAATGCCATTTATGTTAGAATTAAAAGAATGTCAGTTATGTTAGAATTTCAAAATGTCATTTGTGTTAGAATTAAAAGAATGTCATTTATGTTAGAATTCAAAAATGTCGTTTATGTTAGAATTTCATTTATGTTAGAATTCATAAATGTCATTTATGTTAAAACTCTAAAATGTCATTTATGTTAGAATTAAAAATGTCATTTGTGTTAGAATTAAAAACGTCATATTATTTAGAATCAGGTTATGTTAATTAAAATATCAAATATGTAGAGTAATGTTTGTTCATGTTTAAAATAACATTTTTTTGAGAAATGTAATATTAGATTAAACATGTCATTTTGGTTAAACATACCAATTTAGTTAAAAATGTTTATTTAGATTAACCATGTCATTTTGGTTAAACATACCAATCTAATTAAAAATGTTTATTTAGATTAAACATGTATTTTTGGTTAAACATACCAATTTAGTTAAAAATGTTTACTTAGATTAAACATGTCATTTTAGTTAAACATACCATTTTAGTTTAAAATGTTCATCTAGGTTAAACATGTTTTTAATGTAATAATAGAAAATTAGAAAAAAAAAATCATGTTTTAAATGAAAACACGTGTTACATTAAAAATTCACTTTTTAGTATAATAATAGGAGTTGGACAAAATGCATGTTTTAAAATAAAACATGCTTACATTGAAAACTTTGTTTTTAATGAAATGAATGAATCTCTAGAAAATGTTCATTTTTGAAACAAAAGCAGGTTAAAATTAAAAATATCATTTTTATAAAAGAATGATTCATGTGAAAATTGTTCATATTTGAATAAAAGTGTTGAAAACATTAAAATCATATTTTGATGTAAAGCTTGATTCATTGGAAATATAGACTGTTTGAATAAAAATGTTACATTAGATTAAATATCATTTTTGTTAGAAAAGGTTACGATAGATTAAAATTATCATTTTATCAGAATCATGTCATGTTAAATTAAAAATACCATTTTATTTGAATCATGTGATGTTAATATAAAAACAAAATTTTTTTAGGATTGTTATAATAATATAAAAACATCATTGTTTAGAAATGTTATGTTAATATAAAACATCACTCTTATTAGAAATGTTTATATAAAATAAATAAGTCATTTTAGTTAGTAACGTCATTTATGTTAATTTTGAAAATATCATCTATGTTAAAAATAAAAATGCCATTTATGTCAAACATAATAAAATTTCATTTTATTGAATTAGAAATGTTAATGATAGAAATGTCATTTTGGTTAAAAATTTACATTAGAATAAAAATATTATTTTGTTATAAAAGGTTACATTAGAATAAAAATAACATTTTTGTTATAAGATGTCGTATTAGAAACAAAACAACATTTTTGTTATAAGATGTTGCATTAGAAACAAAATACCATTTTTGTTATAAGGAGTTGCATTAGAAATAAAATAACATTTTTGTTATAAAATGTTGCATTAGAAAGAAAATAACATTTTGTTATAAAATGTTTTATTAGAATAAAAATTACATTTTTGTTATGAATGTTATATTAGATTAAAAATAACATTTTTGTTATAAATATTATATTAGGTTAAAAATAATATTTTTGTTATAAATGTTATATTAGATTAAAAATAACATTTTGTTAGGAATGTGATATTAGATTAAGAATAACATTGTTGTTAAGGAATGTCATTACATTAGAAATTGTCATTCATATAAAAATGTCATTTATTTAGTAATGTCAGTTATATAAAAACGTCATGTTAATAAAAATGTCATTTTGTTAGGAATGTTATGATGAAGATAAAATATGTAAATGATAAGGTTACATTTTTATAGTACATATAGAAATGATTAAAATGATCATTGGTTGGAATTACAAAATTCGCTAGATTAGAACATTATCATCATTATGTTAGCGATATTAGAAATAATTCAAACTAAATTAAAATTGGTTAAATTTATTAACCAACGATTCAGTTAAATAAATTGTTGTTGGTGCTTGAAAACCCCACACGGGTATTAGAACGACATTTGATATACACCAGTCCCAATATTTAGCTGTATGTCAATCGATGGATTGACTGTCTATGTTGAGCATTATTTATTTATTCATTTTAACACTCACACAATTATAAATTTCACTCTGGGTATGAATGGATTGCGTATTGATTATTCCTCATTATTGTTATATAAATGTGATGTATGAAATCCATATAACTGAAAATATATGGCAATTGATTGAGTCGCATTCCGATTCAGAATATCTTTTAAATAAATAATATTTGAAAATAAAGAACATTTTTATATAAAGAATAGTTTAAAAATAATAAATATTTTTCAGTGAAATAATTACAATTAAAAATTATAATTGCACTTTTGACATGAGGTTAGGTTGCATTTGTGGTGGAAGCCTGCCCGAACCCGACTGGCATATCCAGCAGCCACTTATGTTGAACCTAATGTGAGAGGTCTAAGTGCGCAAATATGAAGCGGGCTATGACACGAGGTTAAGCCCAACTTGTGGGATAAGTCTGCCCGGACCCGACCAGCATGTCCAGCATCCGCAAGTTGTAGGCTTAATGTGGGAGGTCTAGCCCATTATAAACCATAAATGGACATGGTAATGAATTGGACTATTTAGCCCATTATAAGTTGAAACGCCATTTTAACCCTAATGGGTTTATCGATCGTTTTTATTCATTTTATAATGAATAGAATAAAAAGTAGTAATTTCTGAAATCTACTATTTTGAAAACATTATTTTAATAAAAAATATAATAAATCTTTAATCAAGATTTAATGGAGTTTTCCAATTAATTAATATTTCTTTGGAATTAAATAAATAAATTGGATTTTTGGGTTTGTCGTGAGTGATGTCTTCAATAACACTGTTCTTAAACCCAATTGAGAAAAGAATCAGTCTTTTAATTAAGATTTTAGAGTTTTCAATTATATTTAATAATTGGAATAAAATGAAATGTAAATTGGGTTTATTGTGAACTGTGTTTTTAAACGAGCTCAGTTAACAGTGAAAATATAGTTTGGAAATTATAAATCTTTTATTGAGATTTAATTGAAAATTCTCGAAAGTAAAGTTTTCCAATTTAATATATTAAATTGCAATTGAATGGAGCTCGATTTAATAATAATCGAGATGAGCTTTTGTAAAAGAAGACCGTTACTATATATGGAATTTAAAAGGCTTTGCCGTTATTCCATTTATATTATTGGTCTGATACAGGAATTTATATCGATTAAATATTGATTTGATTTCTGTGAAAATTCCATATTTAATGGAAGATGATTTTGGGGTTTATCGTGAATAATCTTTTTAAATGACATTTGTTCTTTAACCCAGTTAAAGATAAGATTTCATAAATTTGAATAATAATAAAGTAATGATTTTGGATATTAAAACCCAAATTGGTGTTTTAATGAATCTTTAAAAAGAAGATCAAAGAATAAATTTAAAAGAATTTATCTTTGATAAAATTAGTGGGACCCTTTCCCTAATAATGTGAATATTTTATTCAAAAGAATATTCTGAATTGGAATGAGGCGCTTGATATGTTTTTATAGCACTTTATTGTTGATTCTAAAATACGCGAGTTATTTAGAAAGACCGGGTTTAACCCATTCTGAATAATTACTACGACGATTAAAAGTCGAAGATGTAGACGGTGATTGAAGACCAGAGGTCTTCACATCGTTTGGATGATTGCTGATGTCTTGATTGGGAGGCATCCCAAGACAAGGTAATAAGTGGTGATCGTCCAGACGTACTGGGAGATCGACAGATATGCGAGAGCCTCTCTCCTGTATTGGACATATAGGACCAGGAATAAGGTGTCTTCGGTTTCGTCCAGACCCAGAACGAACTTGTAAATGGATGTATGTCTGACGTTGTATTCCTTTATGCTGTATTTGTTGAAAAGCAGAGCCTTGTGGTTGATGATCAAAGCACGGCTTATTTGGTCATAGCTTTGTGTATAGCGTTACTTCGCGAGCCTCACACCCCGGTATGAAACAGAAATAGGAGTAAGGACTACAGGTAGGACATACGTTTCTTTCTAGCTAGAAGTGGTGTTTATGTTTAACAAGGCCAGACATTTTTACTTATGTGGATGATGGAATGAGGCGCCTCGGTTATTTGAGTCCCTAGTGGCTCTATTTATGCCCCATAGGTGGGGAAACTGTAATGACACGCATTTTCCAAGGGTATAATTAATTTATTTAATTGTTCAAAATAGTGATATAGGGAATTTAATCGTCGTTAATTTAATAATATGGAATATTTAATTAACTTAAATTATATATTTAATTCAGAAATAATAAAAAATATTGGAAATCACAATATAAAGTGAACAGGGTCATCCCCAAGATTTAATTCAGCTTAGAGTTGAATCATATTGACAAATATATTCAATCGACGTCAGTTTGAAACGTATAATTATAATATAATTAAAATCGAGCTTGAAATGGCGCTGTAGTTCGCGATTTGGCGATTTGAACTTCAACTGAACGTACAGGATTCGTTTTAAGCCGGATTTCTGTGAAACAAGAAACGTGTGGAGCTGGCGGAGTATATCTTTCTAGTGGAAGAGAAAAATCAGGATTTCGTCGTGTAGATTTTGATTTATGTCCAAATCAAATTTCAGAAAAGTCGATGTGGAATTCCTTTATAATTTATAAAGGAATTATTTATATTTTAAAAAGGAAATTCAATATAAATCGGATATTGGGTTGACCCAGAAGCGAATATCGAGTTAGAAATTCATATAGGAATATTCTAGAGCTGTATGGTATTCCACTGTGAATATATATGATAATATAAATTTATTTATATTTAATTTAATTTTATTTAAATATATTTATATATTTAAATGGTCATTCAGAGCTTTAAAAATAGCCACTTTTGCAAATGAAGTCGAAATTCGACGAAACTAATTTTGTTGGATCTGCAATGTCAAATAGTTGTTAGATTTCCAGTTTCGTGATTTTTAGAGTCACTGTGTGACCTTACGGATTTTTAGAGTGCAAAACAGTCAGTATTTTGACAGTTAAAAATACACTGTGTGAGCATACGAATTCGGAATTCGATGAAACCAGTTTCGTTGGGACCGTAATGTCGAACTGTAGCTGCATGTCTAGTTTCGTGATTTTTGGGTATCGTATGTGATCCCAGGGATTTTTAGAAGACAAATAAATTTGATATGGCTTAAATAAATATCTATAAAATATCTAAAAGTAATCCCCTATAAATATCTAACTTCTATCACTCCTTAAGACCTAATCTCATTTCCTCCTTGGTCACAAAAGGCGCCGTCACTTTTCTGTTTACAGAAATGAAAATGTGAAGCTTCTAAATTCTCAAACAATTGGAAGGAAATTCATAAAATCACTAAACCAATATTCTCGAGCTTCTCTTTATTGGCTCTTCACGTCTGTAGGTATTTCGTTGGGTGTGATGCAAGGGTCCGATGCTCGGTTTTGTGAGCAGTAAGCCTAGGGTTGGAAATTTGAGGGAATCAGTGAAGGTGTAACGACCCAGGGATTTCGGCCCCGAAAATCGACATAAATACCTTTACTGTAACTCATGCCGATCCTCCAAGCACCGAAACACTGGATAGTTATTAGAAAGAATTTAGAGGGTGAGATAAGAAAGAAAGAAATATAAGAATAGAAGAAGAAGAAGAAGAAACACAACACAGAGTCTCACATCGCAGCGGAACAAAATATAATACAGAAATAAATCTTTATTGAGAACTTTAGGAATACTTACAGTGGGACAGTTATAACAACCTGTTCCCATATACCACGCAGCGGAATAGTAGCTATATAATATCATACGTCTGGACTCTTCCAGCTCGTCTCTGGACTTCACGGCATTTGATAACCTGAACCTGTACACTCCGGGCTAACCCGAGAATTTACAAAACACCGGGTCAGTCTGGTGAACCAGAGTGAGATAAACTCGCACAGTATAAGGGTAAATCATCCAATCATGATTTTAAAGTTCAAAATCTTTTCAAAAGAAAAGGATAATCGTAAGACCAAATCCACACATAAACACGGACGGTTTTTACCTTACGATAACCCAAAACAGTTTTGAAACCAATATCTTTTTCTGATATTATAATAATGTCTAAATACAAGTAAATAACAATCTAGTGGAACGCTTGCATCTCACGCTCCACATATATAGTATACAATCAAAAATCGCAGGCGCTTATTGGATATTGGATTCCAACTTGACAAGGTATGGGACTACCTGCCGATAGTGTATCTCTAGAGACGAATACACTGGGTTCAACAAGAACGTCTTGCAACCCGGCCCTCACATGACCGACCACTCATTTCGCTTGAGTGTATCGAATGTATATCACCGACGGTTGGGATCAGCAACCGTCTCCCGAAAAGGGACAGCATCGAAACATAGATTTAAGAACAAATAGGAATTTCTCTAGATAGGTGATTATACACCCTAATGGGAGCGACCCACATAGCCATGCTGCCTGCCCGATTTTTGTCATTTCCCGGTTGATGAGGCTTGAGGTTTAGATTTACCTTTGAACACCTGGTCATCATTCACTTTGAATGCCACATCGTCAGATCCATCAGATATCACTAATTGACGTCCACAAAAATACTCTAGCTGGAAGCTAAGAGAACGGCAAATCTCCGCCAACAACTATCGCACGTTTGAAGAAATCAACGTACGTGATCCTTTTGGAAATACTCTGTCAGACATCCGTCCATACACGTCATCCAGGAACAGGATGAACCGAAGACACTCTCCTACCGCATCCATATAGGAATCACCCCATGGATCGGTAGCGGGAAGTCCTTGCAACCCGTAGATTCCAGCCACGACCGAATCACAGCTTATCTCTGCTTGCCAGGCAGAGAATATTAGTGGTTCTTCTGTTTATGAAAATCCAAGGTCTTAAATGCTCCATGTCGATCATCTTCAGATATCTTCACGTATTTGTTGGTCAGAATGGTTTTCGAATAAATTTGATCCCGGTCTTTCCATACCAACAATCGTATTGGACATGTTTGATAGTCAGTGTTTTAACTATCAAAATATACAGTGTTTCAATCATGACACTCCAGTGAGTTCACTGGTTCAGTATTCAGCATCACTTGGCCTTTTTAATTCAACCTTTAATTCTTTTAAATATTAAAAATACGATAATTGAATCCTTGTTTAGTATACAAGTGTGCTCAAAACCAGTTCTATAAAATACTTTTAAAAAAATGACCATAATCAATTTTCGCTTAACTCCATTTTCCAAAACATTTGTTACATCCTTCTTTATTATTTAACTTGGGAAATCTATTCAACTTATTTTTCGTAACCAGCGTTACGTAGTATCGTTTATTCAATTTTTAAAACACCAACAAATATTTATTTGTATAAAACTAATCTTTCCATTTCCTTCCTAATCCGAGAATATCGTTATATTTTCACATTACACTTTTTCCTTCCTTTATACTTTGGAATTCTTATTATATAATTCCAAATTGCACCAAACGTTGCATCATTTTACTAATGAAAATAATGAACTATCACTAACCTCATTTACGATTTCCAACTAACATCATCTTCAGATAGTCCTGATGTTGTTCAAGTTGGGGTATTTCAATTACCTCTCAGACCTTGACCAACAACGTTTATATCCTCAGATAATATAAGTTGTAATCAAACTCATATTCCATTCCAGTCTCAAACCGAACTCCATTATAACTCGTATTCGGTTATACAACCCTATGACCCAATCTTTAACTAAATTCACTATTATCCATCTCCTTTCAGAACATGTTTAACCCTTATCCACTTTGGAGATCTTATTTCCCTTTTCCCCTTTTTACTTGATTTCACTTTCACGTAACGTTAATGTAAAATCAACGCTTTACACTTTAAAACTCATTTATAAACTCTGGTTTATAATAAACCCCTTTATCTCTAAATTTCCTTTTACTTAATTCAAATAATTAAGTAACATGTATTTCGAGCTATTGTATTCGCTTGGAAATTTCCTTTTTACTTCATTATAAAATTTCGGTTTTAAATATAAAACATGTTTATAAATTCCTTTCACCACTTTACTGGATTTCATTTCAACCTCGATTACTTTTGAAAAGTAATTTTCTAAATTATTATTAATTAAAATAAAAATTTATTTCGGTTATCAACTACTTCAGTAGTTAAGTCTTTATCAACTAAAGTAAATGGTAAATCTCTTTAAAAACCTTATTAAAATTAAAACAATATTCATTTAACTATTTTAATCAAAACACATTGATTTGATAATCAAATCCAATTCAAAACGGTCAATTAAATTCACTTTGAACGCGGTTATTCCACTAACCGATTCCAAATAAATTCTCACTTTAAATTAATTAAAATTATAATTAATTTAAATAAATTCCATTTATTTCTCTCTTTACACCACAATTATCAAAGTTTAACCACTCAATTCATTTTCTTATTCTCTACTTGCAAATCCGATTAACATCAGCGTTTACTTTGTAAAATAAATTAATAATCAATCGAATTCTTAAATAAATAAAATTCCTATTTCACTTTAATAACTTTTATTCAAAATAATATATTTCAAATTCAACTTCAGTTATAAAATAAATTTTATAACTTCAGTTCTATCGGCTCATCTGACGGTAGATCACTGTCTATAACCCGATTGATTTTAAAGGCCATACTCTGCCAAACACTTAACCAATATCACCCATTGGTTTAAACCAAATAGATGTTGAATATTCAGTCAATAATCAACCATCAAATCAATCACACAAATAGCTCAGTCCATATATGATAACATGAAAGTAAATATTACGTTTGAGGGATCCGGTTGGGTCCCTCCAACCTGTTCGTCCCTGTGTTCGAATGGTTATCACCAAGCAGTTCAACCAAATCAGTTTAATTGTTAATTTCTATAACAGCAAATACGACAATATAATGTCAACCAATCAACAAGCAATTCAGGCAATTCAAACAGTTGAACACGTTTATAAATAAACGTGACCAATAGGGTAAACTACCTCTATTGGAACCAATCGTTAAAATAACGATTTGTTATTTCACTGAAATTAAACACAGTTTAATTTCATCAGTTAAATCAACAAACAAGAGTATAACTAGCAAATAAGCAGCCATCAGCAAGTAGAGCATACAAAATAAAAACCCAATTTATATAAAATATAAATGGGAAAATAACTGAGTGAGTTTAACTCACCTTGAGTTGCGTTGTTATAATAACAACTGATTTGATTAAATTAAACTTGCGTTTAATTTCACTGGGATTTCCAGCTGCATTCTACTGCGTCCGTTCCTGTTCCAGAATGTAGATCTCATTCATACAGTCCCGGCACCGCTTGTTGTGTTCCATTCTGATCATACATGATGGAATTATAAATTTTATAAGTTCATATAAATTAAACGAACAATTAATTCCTTAATTAACCAAATTCACTACGCTTATAATTTCTATTTCCATTTCTATTTTTAATAACCGGTCCCTTTTGACTTACAAATACCGGCCCAATTTGTTTAGAAATGAACACCGAATTTCTTAATTAAGTTTTAACATTAACCTTATTTCGTTCAAATAAAAATTTGCCGACCAATACTGTTTCTGTATGTTTCAATACCCTAATATGATTTAAATCATAATAACTAATTACTAAATTAATCAAACTGTTAACGTTAATCACTTTGTTATATAAAGCGGCCCAGAAATACAATTACATTTTGATTTGCGGAAAGAACTGGACCGACCCCTTTTCCTCCTACACTTCCTTGTTCGATTTCTCTCAGCTGTCCGCTTCTTCATTGGTTATTCTCATTGGTTTCCTGTCATCAACCAATTCATGTTTACTTAATAAAAAGGTTAACAACTGATTAGATTTTAGTTAAAATAATTTAATACCAAACTTTAGGTTTAAACAGAACTGATTAAGTTAAAAACTTAACAACCCGATTGTATATGTGTTCGAACTCGGTCCCAGGCTTCTTCACGTCCAGATTTTTGAAATAGCCAACGAACCCCTTCGACGGTTCCTATTTCCTTCCTGTCTTCTTTTCTTTTTTCCCGTGCCCGTGTTCTACTTTTGAGCCCCGGTAACCATCCTCCATTCCCCTCCTACACGCCACCCATGACTGTCACCGGACCTCACTCGGAGGCCGCAACCACCTGCACCTCAGTCTTGTTCGCTACCTCCTTCATTCACCTTGAACCCCGACCTTCCCCTTAGACAGTTCGAACAACATACCAGGCTAAACGTCCCCTGAAGCAAAACCACCACCGCACTAAACTTCCAACCACCGTCAGTCCATTCCTGACTGTCAGAGCTGCGCCTCAAGCCTCGCTTCCACTGCCCGTTCATATGCGGTTCTTATACCAACCACCGCTTCGGTCCCTTAATATTTGGACGGGAATTAAAGTGGAAGATGGGAGGAGTTACATCGTTGATTACATGGGATAAAGGAGCTGTTAGTGTATTTGTAGATAAATGGACCGATTTGTGAATTTATGATAGGAAAAATCGAATAGAGGAAAGGGGTTTTAACAATTTATGGCGGCGCTTGGCTACAGAAAACGACTTAGGGTTAGCTGAGAAACGGAATATATATAGTGGCCACAATTTATTAAAATATTATTATTTAATTAAGATGTGAAACTTCGTCGTGAAGTAACACGTAGAAACCACCACAAACGACTTTCGTTTACTGATAAAAATGCTATTCTCAGTGTAAAAAGGTATTCCGGATCCAATGGGACAGGTTTCATCGAAATCCAAGGTCGTATGAAAAAATTTCCTTTATAAAACCAGAAATGAACACGCATTTAATTTTTCCACGGTCACCAAATAAATCGAATCAACTTGAAACTGCAAAGTCTGACAATAACTTTTCGATACGAACCCAACGACACTAATTTCGTCGCATTCTGAGACTGTTGCCCCGGTAGGCCATTTTTAACGCGTACCGAACTGCCCTTCTGAACACCAAATTTCCCGATCTCTAAAAATAACAAACTATATACCTACCCTGACTATAATCGACGCTACGAACTCAACGGAACTGGTTTCGTGGCCTAATTCGACCGTCTGCTCAAGTTACACTCCAATATCCCATTATTAATTTAAACTACGCGTTATAGAAAATGAACGCGCATTTGTGGCTACCGTGGTCACATACGGCATCGGTCTGTCACGCCATTCAACAGTGTACAATAATTTAACGATACGGTTCTAATGAAACTGATTTCATTGAAAACAGAGTCCGTTTGCAAAATGGCTATTTTAAAGGCCTATAATTTAATAACGAATTTCCATAGCGACTATTACAAATTTTGATTTAGCCATAACTTACAAACTATAACGCGAAATCTGAATTTTTCTCTTTCATATGAAAATTATCATCAATACGGTTCTAACATTTCTCGTTTCACAGAAATCCGACTTATATCGAATCCTGTATTCTCAGTTGAAGTTCAAAACTCTATATTGCGAACTGCAGCACCATTTCAGGCTCGATTTATATTATATATAAATATATAACTTTCAACTTCGTTTTAAATAACGAATTCAATATTAAATTTCATTAATATTTCAAATGTAATATTTAAATTAAATAAATTGAATTAAATATTTGATTGCCAAAAACACGGTTCGTTACATTCTTCCCCTCTTAAAATAATTTCGTCCTCGAAATTGCTAAGGTAAGAAAGAACGTTATAAACCCATTTATTTCCAAATTTAATTTTATTTTAAATCAAAAACTGATTTATTACCGTATATATATATTTTCAAAAATATCGAAAATTTCTAACCCCTTAAATTTCCGAAAAATTTCGCCAGCACCTCCTCTGTACGGCTCAATCGGTACAACTCCAACTCGCCTTTCTAGGCCTTCTCCAGTCCAAAAGAAAATAAAACAGCCAAGCGGCTTGCCAAATAGGCTCTTAAATCACCAAATCCATATTAAAATAAACGTGTACCTTTTTGTCGGGCATACCTTTATATCCTTTCCATCGGCTACCCTGTCAGCATATACAGACTCATTTCCAAACAAAATTCCAATTTTAATCTTGAAACCAAACTCTTCACGAGTCCAGACCAAATCCCATTCTTAACTCAATTTCCATCCAATTTTAATTTCAACCTTTAACTCCCCAGTCCGATACCATTTCAGATTCCTGTCTCATTAGTCAAAATCTGATTCGACATGATATATTATATCCCGATTCAATTTCCAGTTAATTGGTTTCAATTCAATTCATATTTGCTTTCACACATTCTATTTAATTTGTTTTAATTCATGCCATCTCTCCTGGGAGTTTAAACAATTCAGCACTTTCAAAAATCAAATATTCCTTTTCAGGATTCAAAACAACTTGTTTTTCTCAAAATAATTCGAAAACGAAATCCTTGGTAGTAATCCGTCACTTACAACTCGAAAATGAACACTGATGATGTGGCCAGCATCATCAGAGTTATTTCCAAGCGATCGAAGTGAGTTCAATACTATATTACTTATCAAAACCATATTTAAACATTTTCATTTTGAAATCTATTTCAAAATACCAAACACAATGCTTGTAAACAATTTAAAATCTCCCAGGATTTTAGAATTCTCATATATTCAATCCAGGTTCATTTGCAATCACCTTTCCCACTTTTGGGAATTTTAATTCCAATTCTGATTTTAATTTCAGATTTAATAAATCTGCTTTTATATTATACGAATTCTAATTGGTTATTTATATAACCATTTTAATTATAATCAACCAACACATCCAATATACTATAATATTTCCAATATATATTTTATTTATATCAAAATATAATTTGGATAAAATTATTTCATTTACCCTCTTTTCAAAACATATCGTGACGACCCATCGTATTCGAGTGTTTATAAACCCCTATCGATACAGTGGATCAAACTGATCGATCAGAACTCATAAACAACTCAACCAATAAATCTCCACAATATAAAACATTTTTATAAAATCTACAAATACGTTCACTCGTATAGATACACTCAAACTCAATCTAGGGTATTGCTAACCTCATCTCTACTGAGTCACGCCACAGAGCCAAGGTAATCATTTAACCTTCAGCTCTGATACCACTGTAACGACCCAGGGATTTCGGCCACGAAAATCGACATAAATACCTTTACTGTAACTCATGCCGATCCTCCAAGCACCGAAACACTGGATAGTTATTAGAAAGAATTTAGAGGGTGAGATAAGAAAGAAAGAAATATAAGAATAGAAGAAGAAGAAGAAACACAACACAGAGTCTCACATCGCAGCGGAACAAAATATAATACAGAAATAAATCTTTATTGAGAACTTTAGGAATACTTACAGTGGGACAGTTATAATAACCTGTTCCCATATACCACGCAGCGGAATAGTAGCTATATAATATCATACGTCTGGACTCTTCCAGCTCGTCTCTGGACTTCACGGCATTTGATAACCTGAACCTGTACACTCCGGGCTAACCCGAGCATTTACAAAACACCGGGTCAGTCTGGTGAACCAGAGTGAGATAAACTCGCACAGTTTAAGGGTAAATCATCCAATCATGATTTTAAAGTTCAAAATCTTTTCAAAAGAAAAGGATAATCGTAAGACCAAATCCACACATAAACACGGACGGTTTTTACCTTACGATAACCCAAAACAGTTTTGAAACCAATATCTTTTTCTGATATTATAATAATGTCTAAATACAAGTAAATAACAATCTAGTGGAACGCTTGCATCTCACGCTCCACATATATAGTATACAATCAAAAATCGCAGGCGCTTATTGGAGATTGGATTCCAACTTGAAAAGGTATGGGACCACCTGCCGATAGTGTATCTCTAGAGACGAATACACTGGGTTCAACAAGAGCGTCTTGCAACCCGGCCCTCACATGACCGACCACTCATTTCGCTTGAGTGTATCGAATGTATATCACCGACGGTTGGGATCAGCAACCGTCTCCCGAAAAGGGACAGCATCGAAACATAGATTTAAGAACAAATAGGAATTTCTCTAGATAGGTGATTATACACCCTAATGGGAGCGACCCACATAGCCATGCTGCCTGCCCGATTTTTGTCATTTCCCGGTTGATGAGGCTTGAGGTTTAGATTTACCTTTGAACACCTGGTCATCATTCACTTTGAATGCCACATCGTCAGATCCATCAGATATCACTAATTGACATCCACAAAAATACTCTAGCTGGAAGCTAAGAGAACGGCAAATCTCCGCCAACAACTATCGCACGTTTGAAGAAATCAACGTACGTGATCCTTTTGGAAATACTCTGTCAGACATCCGTCCATACATGTCATCTAGGAACAGGATGAACCGAAGACACTCTCCAACCGCATCCATATAGGAATCACCTCATGGATCGGTAGCGGGAAGTCCTTGCAACCCGTAGATTCCAGCCACGACCGAATCACGGCTTATCTCTGCTTGCCAGGCAGAGAATATTAGTGGTTCTTCCGTTTATGAAAATCCAAGGTCTTAAATGCTCCATCTCGATCATCTTCAGATATCTTCACGTATTTGTTGGTCAGAATGGTTTTCGAATAAATTCGATCCCGGTCTTTCCATGCCAACAACCGTATTGGACATGTTTGATAGTCGGTGTTTTAACTATCAAAATATACAGTGTTTCAATCATGACACTCCAGTGAGTTCACTGGTTCAGTATTCAGCATCACTTGGCCTTTTTAATTCAACCTTATATTCTTTTAAATATTAAAAATACGATAATTGAATCCTTGTTTAGTATACAAGTGTGCTCAAAACCAGTTCTATAAAATACTTTTAAAAAAAAGACCATAATCAATTTTCGCTTAACTCCATTTTCCAAAACATTTGTTACATCCTTCTTTATTATTTAACTTGGGAAATCTATTCAACTTATTTTTCGTAACTAGCGTTACGTAGTATCGTCTATTCCATTTTTAAAACACCAACAAATATTTATTTGTATAAAACTAATCTTTCCATTTCCTTCCTAATCCGAGAATATCGTTATATTTTCACATTACACTTTTTCCTTCCTTTATACTTTGGAATTCTTATTATATAATTCCAAATTGCACCAAACGTTGCATCATTTTACTAATGAAAATAATGAACTATCACTAACCTCATTTACGATTTCCAACTAACATCATCTTCAGATAGTCCTGATGTTGTTCAAGTTGGGGTATTTCAATTACCTCTCAGACCTTGACCAACAACGTTTATATCCTCAGATAATATAAGTTGTAATCAAACTCATATTCTATTCCAGTCTCAAACCGAACTCCATTATAACTCGTATTCGGTTATACAACCCTATGACCCAATCTTTAACTAAATTCACTATTATCCATCTCCTTTCAGAACATGTTTAACCCTTATCCACTTTGGAGATCTTATTTCCCTTTTCCCCTTTTTACTTGATTTCACTTTCACGTAACGTTAATGTAAAATCAACGCTTTACACTTTAAAACTCATTTATAAACTCTGGTTTATAATAAACCCATTTATCTCTAAATTTCCTTTTACTTAATTCAAATAATTAAGTAACATGTATTTCGAGCTATTGTATTTGCTTGGAAATTTCCCTTTTACTTCATTATAAAATTTCGGTTTTAAATATAAAACATGTTTATAAATTCCTTTCACCACTTTACTGGATTTCATTTCAACCTCGATTACTTTTGAAAAGTAATTTTCTAAATTATTATTAATTAAAATAACAATTTATTTCGGTTATCAACTACTTCAGTAGTTAAGTCTTTATCAACTAAAGTAAATGGTAAATCTCTTTAAAAACCTTGTTAAAATTAAAACAATATTCATTTAACTATTTTAATCAAAACACATTGATTTGATAATCAAATCCAATTCAAAACGGTCAATTAAATTCACTTTGAACGTGGTTATTCCACTAACCGATTCCAAATAAATTCTCACTTTAAATTAATTAAAATTATAATTAATTTAAATAAATTCCATTTATTTCTCTCTTTACACCACAATTATCAAAGTTTAACCACTCAATTCATTTTCTTATTCTCTACTTGCAAATCCGATTAACATCAGCGTTTACTTTGTAAAATAAATTAATAATCAATCGAATTCTTAAATAAATAAAATTCCTATTTCACTTTAATAACTTTTATTCAAAATAATATATTTCAAATTCAACTTCAGTTATAAAATAAATTTTATAACTTCAGTTCTATCGGCTCATCTGACGGTAGATCACTGTCTATAACCCGATTGATTTTAAAGGCCATACTCTGCCAAACACTTAACCAATATCACCCATTGGTTTAAACCAAATAGATGTTGAATATTCAGTCAATAATCAACCATCAAGTCAATCACACAAAAAGCTCAGTCCATATATGATAACATGAAAATAAATATTACGTTTGAGGGATCCGGTTGGGTCCCTCCAACCTGTTCGTCCCTGTGTTCGAATGGTTATCACCAAGCTGTTCAACCAAATCAATTTAACTGTTAATTTCTATAACAGCAAATACGACAATATAATGTCAACCAATCAACAAGCAATTCAGGCAATTCAAACAGTTGAACACATTTATAAATAAACGTGACCAATAGGGTAAACTACCTCTACTGGAACCAATCGTTAAAATAACGATTTGTTATTTCACTGAAATTAAACAAGTTTAATTTCATCAGTTAAATCAACAAACAAGAGTATAACTAGCAAATAAACAGCCATCAGCAAGCAGAGCATACAAAATAAAAACCCAATTTATATAAAATATAAATGGGAAAATAACTGAGTGAGTTTAACTCACCTTGAGTTGCGTTGTTATAATAACAACTGATTTGATTAAATTAAACTCGCGTTTAATTTCACTGGGATTTCCAGCTGCATTCTACTGCGTCCGTTCCTGTTCCAGAATGTAGATCTCATTCATACAGTCCCGGCACCGCTTGTTGTGTTCCATTCTGATCATACATGATGGAATTATAAATTTTATAAGTTCATATAAATTAAAAGAACAATTAAATCCTTAATTAACCAAATTCACTACGCTTATAATTTCTATTTCCATTTCTATTTTTAATAACCGATCCCTTTTGACTTACAAATACCGGCCCAATTTGTTTAGAAATGAACACCGAATTTCTTAATTAAGTTTTAACATTAACCTTATTTCATTCAAATAAAAATTTGCCGACCAATACTGTTTCTGTATATTTCAATACCCTAATATGATTTAAATCATAATAACTAATTACTAAATTAATCAAACTGTTAACGTTAATCACTTTGTTATATAAAGCGGCCCAGAAATACAATTACATTTTGATTTGCGGAAAGAACTAGACCGACCCCTTTTCCTCCTACACTTCCTTGTTCGATTTCTCTCAGCTGTCCGCTTCTTCATTGGTTATTCTCATTGGTTTCCTGTCATCAACCAATTCATGTTTACTTAATAAAAAGGTTAACAACTGATTAGATTTTAGTTAAAATAATTTAATACCAAACTTTAGGTTTAAACAAAACTGATTAAGTTAAAAACTTAACAACCCGATTGTATATGTGTTCGAACTCGGTCCCAGGCTTCTTCACGTCCAGATTTTTGAAATAGCCAACGAACCCCTTCGACAGTTCCTATTTCCTTCCTGTCTTCTTTTCTTTTTTCCCGTGCCCGTGTTCTACTTTTGAGCCCCAGTAACCATCCTCCATTCCCCTCCTACACGCCACCCATGACTGTCACCGGACCTCACTCGGAGGCCGCAACCACCTGCGCCTCAGTCTTGTTCGCTACCTCCTTCATTCACCTTGAACCCCGACCTTCCCCTTAGACAGTTCGAACAACATACCAGGCTAAACGTCCCCTGAATCAAAACCACCACCGCACTAAACTTCCAACCACCGTCAGTCCATTCCTGACTGTCAGAGCTGCGCCTCAAGCCCCGCTTCCACTGCCCGTTCATATGCGGTTCTTATTCCAACCACCGCTTCGGTCCCTTAATATTTGGACGGGAATTAAAGTGGAAGATGGGAGGAGTTACATCGTTGATTACATGGGATAAAGGAGCTGTTAGTGTATTTGTAGATAAATGGACCGATTTGTGAATTTATGATAGGAAAGATCGAATAGAGGAAAGGGGTTTTAACAATTTATGGCGGCGCTGGGCTACAGAAAACGACTTAGTGTTAGCTGAGAAAAGGAATATATAGTGGCCACAATTTATTAAAATATTATTATTTAATTAAGATGTGAAACTTCGTCGTGAAGTAACACGTAGAAACCACCACAAACGACTTTCGTTTACTGATAAAAATGCTATTCTCAGTGTAAAAAGGTATTCCGGATCCAATGGGACAGGTTTCGTCGAAATCCAAGGTCGTATGAAAAAATTTCCTTTATAAAACCAGAAATGAACACGCATTTAATTTTTCCACGGTCACCAGATAAATCGAATCAACTTGAAACTGCGAAGTCTGACAATAACTTTTCGATACGAACCCAACGACACTAATTTCGTCGCATTCTGAGACTGTTGCCCCGGTAGGCCATTTTTAACGCGTACCGAACTGCCCTTCTGAACACCAAATTTCCCGATCACTAAAAATAACAAACTATATACCTACCCTGACTATAATCGACGCTACGAACTCAACGGAACTGGTTTCGTGGCCTAATTCGACCGTCTGCTCAAGTTACACTCCAATATCCCATTATTAATTTAAACTACGCGTTATAGAAAATGAACGCGCATTTGTGGCTACCGTGGTCACATACGGCATCGGTCTGTCACGCCATTCAACAGCGTACAATAATTTAACGATACGGTTCTAATGAAACCGATTTCGTTGAAAACAGAGTCCGTTTGCAAAATGGCTATTTTAAAGGCCTATAATTTAATAACGAATTTCCATAGCGACTGTTTCAAATTTTGATTTAGCCATAACTTACAAACTATAACGCGAAATCTGAATTTTTCTCTTTCATATAAAAATTATCATCAATACGGTTCTAACATTTCTCGTTTCACAGAAATCCGACTTATATCAAATCCTGTATTCTCAGTTGAAGTTCAAAACTCTATATTGTGAACTGCAGCGCCATTTCAGGCTCGATTTATATTATATATAAATATATAACGTTCAACTTCGTTTTAAATAACGAATTCAATATTAAATTTCATTAATATTTCAAATGTAATATTTAAATTAAATAAATTGAATTAAATATTTGATTGCCAAAAACACGGGTCGTTACAGAAGCGATGGTGTAATTCGAGTTGATCTGTGAACTCATGGTGAGGAGGGGCATCGTTGGTGAATGTTTGATGAAGTTCGGTTGTTATTTGGGGTCGCTGTCTCCTCCAGCAGGCGTGAAAGGGTGATCGACGGCAATCACCTGGGAGTAGCAAGTTCGACAAAATCGGTATGGGGGAGAAGCGATTTTGAAGAGGAATGTTTTGGTGATTTTTATTTGATTTAAAGTGGAGTGTGGAAGGAGTTTTGATTTTCTGAAGTAGTGAAAATGGGTTTGAAGAAAATCTGGAGTTCGTGATTTACAGTTTGGGAAGACAAAGATTTCGGGTTTGGGTATTCATGTTCGGGTTGGGCCTTATGTAAATGATAAGCCCAAATTAAAAATTCAAATCCAAGTTTCTATTTATTTAAAGTGCATTAACCTTGTTTTATCGTATCTTCTTCATACGTTATCGAAACTCAGCGAAACAAGATCTGTTAGGATCGTATGGACGACGACTACAAAATGAGACTGACTGGAAGTGGCTTGGGGCTCGTATGAATTTATGGCGAAATAAATTGTTTGATTCAAATCAAATAACAGTTTATCGTTCTTTAACGATGAGCTGCAAAAGTGAGTAAAACTCACCAACTCTGAACAGTTATATTTTTATAATGTATTTTTAGAACTGTTAATCATCTGTTGATTGTTGTGTGTTGGTTGATTGATTGAACTGCCAGTCAATTAGTGAAAATTATATATATATATATATATATATATGTAATTATATATATATAAACCGTTAAATATTTATATATTGATTCTGCTATCAGAATAATTTATATTGAACTGAAAGTGATGATAATCATATTGTGTAACATCTGTGGATGTAGGGAGACAGGTTGGAGGAATCCGACTGGATTTCTCAACAGTTATTTTATTGTTTTTCATATATTGTTATATGATGTGATATAAAATCTGTGGGCGATTATATGTACTTGGACGATATTGAACATCGTGATTTGATATGATTGAATATCATAACATACCGAAATGTTGATAAGGGGATTTTCAAAGTGATATTGAAAATATAATATTTATATAATGGGATATTTATAAATAAGAGATATTTATAAAGTGGAATATTTATAAATAAGAAATGTTTATAAATTGGAATATTTATAAATAGGAGATATTCAAAAAGGATATAATTACAAACCATTTTCTTTTCAAATGGAAAGGCCTGTGTGGCGGGTTTGGGGATTTTCCCGATGCTCCCGTTACAAAGGAGGTTATGGCGAATTTTTCAGAGAATTTAAGGAGTTAGAATATTTCAAGAATAAATTTGAAAAGGAAATATTTGTAAACCATTTACAAATAGAATTGAAAAGGAAACGTTATAAAAAGGAAATCATTTTTAAAGTGTAGAACCGTTATTCAAAAGTAAATCTTTTCAAATGAATAAAATGTTGTTAAAAAGGAAATCTTTATAAAGTGAATAAAGTAAATCGAATATGGTATTCGAAAGGAGTTAAATCAAATATGGCATTCGAAAGTTAGTAAAACGAATATGCTATTCGAAAGGGGTTAGTCGAGTCGAGTTAGTTGAATAGAGTTAACTAGTTCAGTAGAGTTAACCAGCTCAGTAGAGTTAACCAGTTCAATAGAGTTAACCTGTCGGGTTAAGTAAGTCAAGTTAACCAGTTGGGTTAAGTAAGTCAAGTTAACTAGTGAGTTAAGTAAGTCAAGTTAACCAGTTGGGTTAAGTAAGTCAAGTTAACCAGTTGGGTTAAGTAAGTCAAGTTAACCAGTGACTTAAGTAAGTCAAGTTAACCAGTTGGGTAAAGTAAGTCAAGTTAACCAGTTGGGTTAAGTAAGTCAAGTTAACCAGTGAGTTAAGTAAGTCAAGTTAACCAGTTGGGTTAAGTAGGTCAAGTTAACCAGTGAGTTAAGCAAGTTAAGTTAACCAGTGAGTTAAGTAAGTCAAGTTAACCAGTGAGTTAAGTAAGTCAAGTTAACCAGTTGAGTTAAGTAAGTCGAGTTAATCAAGTCGAGTTGATCGAGTTAGAGTTACTCAGTTAAGTTAATCGAATCTAGTCATTCGATAGGAGTTAATCAAGATGAGTTAAATAAGTTAAGTTAATCAAATCTAGTCATTCGATAGGAGTTAATCAAGTTAAGTTAAATAAGTTAAGTTAATCGAATCTAGTTATTCGAGAGGAGATTATCGAATATAGTTTATTCGAAGGAGTTATCAATTATTAGTTATTCGAAGTGAGTAGTCGAATATTGGTTATTCGAAGTGAGTTAATCGAATATTGGTTATTCGAAAAGGGGAGTTATCAAATCGAATAGGGTTAAAGGAGTTATCGAATATAGTTTATTCAACAGGAGTTAAGTGAAAAGAGTAAGTCGATTAGAGTTAAACCAAATAGAGTTAATCCAATAGGATCAGTTCAAAAGAGTAATCGATTTGAGTTAAATCAATAGAGTTAATCGAATATAGTTTATTCGAAGAAAGGTTTTCGAATCTAGTTATTCGTAAGAGAAATCATCGAATATAGTTATTCGAAGGAAGGAATTATCGAATAGAGATTTATTCAAAACGAGAGTTATGTAAGGAAGTTGTTAAAGATAAAAAGTTAAACTTTGACCATTTCGATGTTAAAACGTTGTTTCAGTTAAGGTCTGAGAGGTAATTATACCCCAACTTGATTGACTTCCTTCTTAACGAAGGAATGGTAAGGTTTGATCGTGAAGAAGTTTGGAAATGTTTTCCAAATAAGAATCAGAAATGTTTTCTGAAAATAGAAGATAAGAATTTAAATTATATGGAAACAGGAGATAAGTAAATTAATGAACGAAAGAGATAAATGTTAAATGATGATTGACCGATATAATTTCCACTTGGAAATAATATCGTTGTTTGCACACTTGTTTTTCTTTGATAGTTAACTCATAGACTATCGAAGTTTTGACCATTTTAACGTTGTTAATATGGAGAGACCGGTTGGATTATTATCTGAAGAACCACTCTTTATTGGCATAAGCGTTGCGAATCATATATGCCAAAGATAATTGAAGACGGAGTAAAATGCAAGGGCTGTTGTATAAGTCTTAGATAACAGTGACTAAGATGGATATACTGAATAGTGCCTTCGGTTTGTCCAGTCCCAGGACAACTGGTATGGATGAAGGTCTGACAGAGTATATCCAATGGATCGCGTAAGTTGATTTGTTCAAACGTATTCACGTTTGGTGGCAGAGGAATTCGTTTCTCTAAGCTGTATACCCGTGTTATTTTTGGATAAATCAATTTGTGATTTGGCGGGTATGACGATGTGATATTCTAAGTGAATGAGGATGACTTGTGTTGATGAATGTCTGACAGAGTATTCCAGAAAGGTCACGCACATTGATTTCTTCAACCGTACCAAGAGTGGAAGCGGAGAAGGAAACTTCTTTAGCTAACATGTAATGTACTGTTGTAGACGTCAATTAGTGATTTTAGATGGATCTGACAATGTGGCATTCGAAGTGAATCTAATGTGATGATAAAGCGTAGCTTCTAGCCTCATCAACCGGTAAATGACAGAAATCGGGCAGGCAGCATGGCTAAGTCGGTCGCACCGAAGTAGGGTGTATAATTACCTATCTAGAGAATATTCATTTGTTTCTTAAATCTATCAATGTTGTCCCATATATATACGGGAACGGTTGCTGATCCCAACCGTTGGTGATATAGATTCAATACACTCAAGCAAAATGAGTGGTCCGTCATGTGTGGCTGAGTTACAAGATGTACTTGTTGAACTCCAATGTATCGTTCCTAGAGTACACTGATCGGAAGGTGGTTCCATACCTTGTCACAGTTGGAAATCCATTATCCAATACGTGCTTGTGATTTTGATTGTATACTATATATGTAGAACGTGATATGAAAGCGTTTCTGCTAGTTGATATCTATTTGTACATAGACATTATTATAATATCAAAAGGTTTTTGATATAAAGATATTTTGGATTCTCATAAGGCAAAACCCCGTTCCGTTCTGCGGCGTGGTCTTATGAGATATCATTTACTTGTTCGTATACATGTTTAAACTGTTTTACTCACACCAGTCCCATGACTGACCCGGAGTTTACTTTGTTGTTTTCCCTAAACTCTTGGGTGCCTAAATTTGTACGGGCAGTCAAGTAGTCGGGATTTACAGATATACTTGAAGAGCTGGAGCAGGAGGCTTCTGGATCATATAGCTATAGTTTATTTCTGTTGTGTTGTAAGTATTGTACTCTGATAAGTGCTATTGTATACATAACTGTTATATTTCAAAGTTATGTTATATATTATATGTTATTCATTCCGCTGTGAGGTTTGTGTTACTCTGATGTTGTGTTCTTCTTCTTCTTCTATTCTAAGTTTCTATCTTATCTATTCTCACCCTCTAATTTCTTTCATTAATTACCGGGATTTTTCGATGTTTTGGTTATCGACATCGAGCTTATGTCGATAACCAAAGTCGCCGAAAATTTGGGTCGTTACAGAAACATATTGTTCAGGTATTATTAATCCACTAACATTTTTTATGGACCGACCCTGAAGATTTAAGGTGCTGTTGCGGATGAGCCTGTGACATGGGCTAGATTTTCTCGAATTCGGTAAGGACTATCTTTTGCCTTGGTTCATGATGGAAATCCAACTTCCGATATGACCCATGCGGTTTTGATTGTATAACTAGTACGGTGACATAGTATATGGTAGTTATGCCGTCTATGATTGATAATATGATTGAAATGTTTTTTTAAGACATATGTACACTAATAATAATATCAAATTCGTTTTATCGTATCATGCATTTTTGACCATTATAAGGTAAAACTCTATCCTCCAGTTTGCGTTGCATTGCATTGTGTGATTGGACTTGAGTCTTGTAATGGTTTCATTTTTCTAAAAAGCATTGTGTTGTTTAACGATTTACTTTATTTATGCACTGGCAATCAAATGGAGTAAACCCGTTTCGCGTTAGCGGCGTGGTCCTGTGTTTAGACTTATTATTATATAAGTTAATTAAAGATTTCTCATACCAGTCCCATGACTGACCTGTAGTTTGTTTCACTTTGCAAACTCGGGTGCCCTCTTTTCCATTCGAGCAGTCGAGCAGCTTATTTTGCAGATATATTAAGCAGGATTCTGGATCGAAGCTTAAAGTTGTGTCCAGAGCATTGATAGTCATCCGCCGTGCTAAGTTTATTCATTTCCGCTGCATTGTATTAAATTATTGTAAATAATCTTCTTCTGTATTATTATTTATTCGATGTACTCTGATATTCTATACTCTGATTAACATTATTATAATGTTTATAAAAGTCTTCTGTTATTTTTTCTGATGTGTTGTATGCTCAAAGTCAGCGTATTTGGGTTTTGAACGGTCTTGGTCGATTTACGATCGATTAGGTCCGGGCGAAATGTGACCCGTTACAGTTCTCCACTAAAATGAGTGCCTTAAGTCACGATACATTTTATTTACTCTAGGGTTGATGGCAAACTTTGACTTGTGGCATTCCTTTAGAATTTCTCTTTTGAGTTCCTTGATGTCTGGAACATAAATTCTTCGTTCTAACCTTAGAACCCCTTTATTGTCGATCTCAAAACTTGACTTTTTTTGTATATCTCCAAAGATCATCCAAAGAAACTCATCTTCCTATTGCTTACTGGAAATCTTTTCAATCAAAGTAGAGTGACAATAGGATATCCTGGGAAGGTATGTTTTCGGCTACCACGTTGTCTTTTCTAGGCGTATATTGAATATCTAGGTAGTAAAACATCAGAAATTTTAACCATATTGGCTTAAACCCCTTTGTTGTAAACTGTCGATCTCATAAAAATGCAGTGGAACCACTCAAGACTTATACATCATGTAGATCTTATCAAAACAAGTAAATTGGAATTTGCCTCAGAATATTTCATTGATGATATTTTAAGATTTAAAGCTTGTAACATCACTTGCCCTTTTTTCTTTTAATGATACTAATGGAGTAGAAAGCAATATATGGGATAAAACAAGAAAATGATGCTATAGAGAAAATGTATGCTTGAGGGTATAAGTGTTGACTTATTTTATTTTTTAATTTTCAGGTATCACGATGCACAGATTTTCAAACACATATGGATTTGAACAATTAAATGGTAAACTTTTCTAGCGAGCACGATCACACAATATGTCCAATCGTTATGAATCTTGACATATAATAATAATTTACTACCGCAAATCCGATGAAACCGATTTCGTCGAAATATGAGACAATTTAAAAAATTCTTAATTCACATATTAATTCATACTCTAAATATTAAATGATTTTAAATCGCTTAAATTCAATGATAATAATTTCTTATTATCATTTTTAGTTCATATCAAATTTATTTAAGTCTTTAAAAGCATTCAAATTCATATTATATTCCAGATCCCGTTAATTGCATAATTTCATTATTTAAGCAATTAATTCACCACTCAAATAGATCAAATAACTCTTAAATTTGGACTCAAGTTGTTTAATTTCCTAAATCGATATTTTAATATTTAAAATTAATTAAATATTTATAACTAAAAATCTAGGTTGTTACATAGGTGATGGTGAAGTCTTATGTCTATTGGCTGAAAAGTTTTTTTATTTCTTTTAAAGGATTATTAGTATGGAGAAAACATCGATGACAATCAAACTATTTCTTTTAATGCAGCAAAGAAAATGATCATATTTCTTCTAAGCAATAAGAACAAGCTAGATAACTAGCGTACTCCGACCTAAAAGTATTACATATACAAGAAAATCACTAATAGTCCACAATAAAGAAGCAAACATACAGTTTTTTAAAAAATATCGTATTTTCAACTCTTTCATACCACATTGTTTTAAAATTTTCAATCAACAGCTATAAATAAACAACGATTCCTTATGTTAGATCTACATGACTAGGGATGACAATTGAGAAAAACATATATTGAGTTTTCATACACATCTGTAGAGGTAGAGGTATATTATAAGGTGTAACAATTATAGATGAAAAATCAATATCTAGATCCAGATTGAGAAAATGGTGAAAATCCATCCGTACATAAACCAATTCTAACATTATGACTCTTCACTACAAAATGGAGATATTTCTAATCAAAATGCTTCTATGCTTCTCCATCAACTAGATGTTTCAATGTATCTTCTTCCTATGTTCTTACACCATGTCATCTCATATGATAAATGATTACAGAAGATGCATATAACATTTAAAGCCTAAGAGTACTAAGTAAATAATTCAGTTGTTTGTATGGGGCTTTCTTTCCCTTCTTCTTTCTTGGTTTACATCTATTCTAGTTATATATTTTATACATAATTCTTAATATTGATAAATTCTTTCTAAAAAAAAATATGCAATCGTTTAAACATATATCTATTTTTTGATACCATAAACCAAAAGCTAACGCAAGTTTTTTCACTTCATATTGATTTTTTCATATTACATTATCGAGAGATATATGCCATTTTGCTTCTCGTACAACGCTTTAAATTTAGCTTCCATGTGGTTGTATTTTCATTTCATCGCAATGTGTTGTGCAGTCACTGATAATGGGGTATTGTTTGTACCACCTTTCCATAGGGAAAACTTAACAGCATCTAATAAATCATAGATTTATTGTTTTTGATTTTTCTTCAATGTTAACATCGTCATCAACAAATTGATCAGTATGGAACATAGAACTTAGTGCATCTTCAACCTTTTCTTCTACAAGATTCATCGTGACTATTGATTCATGAGATTTTTTGATTCATGACAATGTAGAAATGAAGATCGATTGAAGAGTTGGTATATATGTTTATGTGTGTGATTAGTATGTTAGAATATAGTTAAAATCTATCCTCAAGTAATTCTAACAAATGCACGAAGAACTATGTACTTATGAAAAGAACTAGTCAACTAATCAAAAATCTACTAGTCAACTAGTAAGCAACTACTAGTTAACTAGTCAAAAATTCACTAGTCAACTAGTAAGTTTCAGAATTGCACGTTTTTGTAGTAACTAGTCAACTAGTTAATTTTCTACCAGTCGACTAGTTAGTATAAAAATGTACAATTCTGGCCTCTTATGAATACATTTACATATACATTTTCGACCAGTTGACGAGTGATTTTTGACCAGTCGGCAAGTTACTTATAACGACTATTTCCAGCAAAGAGACACTTTCTTTCACCAAAAATTTTCAATCCATTTTCAAGAGAAATAGTCGCTTCTTTTCACTGAATCTTTTCATGAATAATTACTACTCTTTGATCACTATTTAAACACTACGAACATCACTTTCCAGATCACTGATTCTTGCTCGAATTTCTGATCTTACTTTCTAAATACTTTTGCTTTCAAAAGCTCTCTAATATTCAAGTTGCTTATTGTATCGTTGAATTTATTTCATATCTCTTGACTCAATAAGTAATATACTTCCTTCAATCTTCATATAACTTTCAAATACTTGAGGATAAGATTATAGGAAGAGTGTACTCAATCATTGGCTAATCATTGTTGAAAGAAGAACGCATCCAGATGCCAAACACTTTGTAATTGTTGAAGTCCTGTGTTGGTGCTCAGGCGAGAGGCATCCTTGTTGGGGATCGGGTGTACTGACCTATTCCTCTGGGTTAAGAGAGTGCGTGATAGTGAATTCCAAAGAGGAGCTTCGGGACTGGACGTAGGACGGGAAGTCCGACCCAGTATAAAATTCCCGGTGTCACTTTACTAACTAATTTTATCTACTTGTGATATATCATATCAGTTCTTATTTATTTGTATAACTATTGTATATTAGCTAGTTAGTATATAATCTACATTTCCGCTATATCCATATAGATCCTGTTTAAGTCATTTACATCGACTTTTCATTTGGTATCAGAGCCTGGTATTCTAGAGATCGTAACAACATCTTAGAATAAATGGCATTAAAGAAATCTAGTCAAGGCATTAGAAAATGGAAGAACAACAAAGCAGAATCAAAGAAGCAAGATAGCAAATGCCTCGTGGCTAAAGTCAGATCAGAATCGGTATGTGTAGACTTATTATATAAAGATCTTTTGTTAGACCGTGAAAAATTGTTAAAAGATTTTAAAAGTTTGGGTAAACTTTATAAAACTATTTTAACCAAGTCCAAAGATTTTACAAGAAAATTCCTAATTTAAAGAGGAAAACAATTTTTTGTAAAACAAGCCAAATGTTTTGAAAATACCTTAGAAGAGCTTGTTTTTCAAAAAGATTTCCTTCAAAAAGAAAATGACCGATTAATACATAAGAACATGATCTTTTAAAGGAAATCAATGTTTTACATAATAGAAATAAATCATTAGAAGATTCTTAAATAATTCAAGTTCTTTAATTTTTTCTCTTGAAAAAGAGAATGAAGCTTTAGCTGAAAAGAATTTAGAATTATCTAAAGAATATGAGATTTCAAAGGTTAAAAATAATATTTTGCAAAATGAAATGCCTGGTTCAAAAGAAAATTTTGAAAAATTGCAATCTTTTTTTAATTCAGAATCTCAAATTTGTGATCTCAAAATTGAGAACGGTACTTTGAGAAGAAAGAATTCTGAATTAAATAAGGAAATTGGTAATAACAAATTTTCTTTTGAAAATGTCACTCGCGACTTTGGAATCAAATTTGATAAATGTGCAAGTAAGTCCACGAAATTTAATAAAGGTCAAAATGATTTAAATAATATTTTATCTTACTCTAGACCTTGACATGATAAAAGTGGCTTAGGGTATAATAAAGCTAATCTTTCATGTATTATAAAAGTTTAACTGCTAGTACTAAAGCACGTGTAACTCAAAGGTCCAATTTCTATAGAAATTCAAATACTTTCATGACTGGAAATATTTATAATAGAAGTACAATAGGAAATAATAGAAATTATCTAAGTATTTGGGTTCTTGGTAATTAGAAAAATAGAGAAAAATATATTTATGATTATTTTAATTTAGTAGTTAATAATAAAGATTTTATTTTCAAATGTACCATTATACCCTCATGGATATGGTTACCTTCCATCTAACCCCTGGACCCTAATGGAGGAAGTGGGTACCAAAGTGTATATAATATTTGCTGTAGATACTCCACAACAGAAAGGAGGTTATTTCAGTATCTTTGGAAACTAAGCTCAAAATTAAATCAGAGAATCTAGTAATCTTTATTCATTTCTATATTATCATATAGTAATACTGATTACAAATAGAAATAAAATTATTATTATTATATGCCAAGATCTTATTTCACAAGTCATGCTTATATAATTAGTTCATGTATGTTTTAATTTTTTTCATATAATTTAATCCATGAACTATGCACAAAATCTTTATTAGATATTACTTTTTGATAACAAAGGGAAAGAGCTTATTAGATTTTTCTTTTGTAGATATCTGCCATAAATCATTATTGAAAATATATTTATTAATCTTCAAAGAGAGCTAGGAATTGTTTCATATAAAGATTTATAAACCTATATAATTCCCTTTATATATCGATGCATCATGTTATTTAATGTTGTTAATCGATGACAAATGGGGAGAATATTGAGAATATGCTTATATGATATGCTTATATTCTTGTAATAATGAATTTTGCACATGTATGTATTAAATTTATCTACAAATACTATGCATGAATATATACATGGTTACTAACATTTTGTTACAGGAAACCGAATGGTAAGTAAATTTTTTATGAACTAACAAAATATTGCAGAAATTTAGGGGGCAGCTAAAAATATATAAAAACATATTTTTAGGGGGAGCAATTCAATATGTCAACAAAAATTGCAAGAGGTTGTCATCAATCAAAAAAGGGGGAGAATGTTGATTCATGATATTTTTTGATTCATGACAATGAAGAAATGAAGATAGTTGAAGAGTTGGTATATATGTTTATGTGTGTGATTAATATGTTAGAATATTGTTAAAATCTATCCTCAATTAATTCTAACAAATGCACAAAGAAACTATGCACTTATTAAAAGAACTAGTCAACTAGTCAAAAATCTACTAGTCAACTAGTAAGCAACTACTAGTTAACTAGTCAGAAATCCATTAGTCAACTAGTAAGTTTCAAAATTGCACATTTTTGTACTAACTAGTCAACTAGTTAATTTTCTACCAGTCGACTAGTTAGCATAAAAATGTACAATTCTGCCTCTTATGAATACATTTACAAATACATTTTCAACCAGTTGACTAGTGATATTTTACCAGTCGACTAATTACTTATAACAGCTATTTCCAGCAAAGAGACACTTCCATTCACCAAAAGTTGTCAATCCGTTTTCAAGAGAAATAGTGCTACTTTCCACTAAATCTTTTCATGAATAATTACTACTCTTCGATCACTATTTAAACACTACAAACATCACTTTCCAAATCACTGATTCTTTCTCTAATTTCTGATCTTACTTTCTAAATACTCTTGCTTTCAAAAGCTCTCTAGCATTCAAGTTGCTTATTGAATCATTGAATTTATTCCATATCTATTGATTCAATAAGTAATATACTTCCTTCAGTCTTCATATACACTTTCAAATACTTGAGGATAAGATTATAGGAAGGGTGTACTCAATCGTCGGCTAATCAGTGTTGAAAGAAGAACACATCCAGAAGTCAAACTCTTTGTAATTGTTGAAGTCCTGTGTTGGTGCTCAGGCGAGAGACACCCTTCTTGGGGCTCGGGTGTACTGACCTATTCCTCCAGGTTAAGAGAGGGCGTGATAGTGAATTCCGAAGAGGAGCTTCGGGACTGGACGTAGGACGGGAAGTCCGAACCATTATAAAATTCTGGGTGTCATTTTACTTTACTTACTAATTTTATCTACTTGTGATATATCATATCAGTTCTTATTTATTTGTATAACTATTGTATATTAGCTAGTTAGTATATAATCTATGTTTCTGCTATATCCATATAGATCCTGTTTAAGTTCTTTGAATCGACTTTTTAGTAACAATTTCATTACTCATTGCCTCCTTTAACTTTATAAGATTAGATGATCCAAGTTCTTCACGATGATCTCACAACAAATAATTCGACATAAGACCGTACTATGCAAATGAAATTTAACCATATCTTATATAAAAAATTTCAACAATTTCTACTTAATAAATAGTCAACAGATTTCTTCATCATTTCCAATATTACTTAAAGCGAATTCAGTAAATACGTATACACCACTATAAAAATATTACTTATTGAGCATTCAATATCCCTTTATTGTTGATACAACCAGCTTCGATCAATAAAATAATTGGTAATTTCTCCTACATTAAAATATATGGTATAAATTAAAAAAAGCATTGACATTTCATTTTTTTAATTCAATAGTGTAGTTTAATGTTTTACTAATTATATAACTTTAACTTCTTTTTTGAATTTGTTCAGGAGGGAAATGGACCGGAGTCGTAAAACCCTCCCTAGTGCACCTACCCTGGTCCGCAAGCACCACATAAGTGGCTGATCTTAGAGTATGCACATGGTTAGCACTTAGCATGCCATTCCGGGTTTCAAACTGACGCCATTATTACCATCGCGCAAGTCCTTAACCGTCGGGCTACTACTGCGAACTTATTCTTTTTAACTTCAATTTTCAGTTCACTTATACATTTTAATATTCCTTTAATCATAATTTCACTATTAATTTTCGCTTACACATTTTATAAATGACATTGTCATCATGAATAATATAATATTATTTTTTCTGCATTTCTATTTTCTACTTTACGGGTGGGGCATCATATCTCCTGTAATGAACACAACAGTAATTACATCTCACATATCATTTCAATTTATAACGATTCAACAAAATTTCAGCAGTAATTCTCCTTTGTCCCTTGAATCGTACATAAATGCGTGTATAAAGGGAACATAAAGAAAGCACTATCGAAATTTCGTGAACCATGTAAAATGAAATGATTTACAAAATTTAGCTGCTTTATTGTGTTTGTAACTTTTCCACTATATGGATAAATCCAACACATATTGTATATGATAAATGTAGATTCAGTTATGTGACAAGAATAACACTCATACAACGAACATATACAATACTTGTCAGATGAGGCCAAAAACTCTCTTAGGTTTTTTTTTTTTTTTTTGAGTAGAACGGATGTGTAGCGTGGTACTACACTGCCGATTAAACATATTATATATATATATATATTATCCTGTTGACAAACCCAACTAGTGGCTAATAGTTCGAAAAGAAAGTATTATGAACCCACAAAAACCTTCAAGCCCCATACAAATAAATACTACATTATAGAAACATAATAACATAAAGCAAGAACCTTAAACATTGAAAGACATATATAGACCGAACAAAATGAACCACCAAAGACAGTAACTTCCCATGCATTAACGACCATGTTCAGTGCAAATTTGCGCTTGATCCTCCTTGATTTGAACCCATCGATTCTGCAGGGCGATTGATTAGAGGCAAAGCAAGCCTGAATCTAGCTGAAAATGATTGACCTGTCCATGACTGAAAGAAGAATAGGATAAGTCTGCATAATCCTTCAAAACATTTCGTTAGTTTGTTAAAAATAACTGCATTTCTCTCCTTCCAAATGCACCAGCAATAAATAGGTAAGAAGGAGTCTAAAACCGCATTAGCTGAACTATATTGCCAGTAATCAAACACTGATGAAATGTCAGGAATGAAGCCAAGTAAGTAAATACTAATTGCAACCAATATGGGGTATGAAACATCAAATTCAAAGAACAAATAGTGAAAATTTCCTCATGACTTAAACAAAATGCACAATTGGGATCAGCAACCAGATTAAGCCTATGTAATCTTGCTCGAGTATTAACCCTTCCATGAAGTAAATACCATTGAAAGAAGAGAACTTTAGGTGGCAAGTGAATTTTCCATAGTCTAGAAAATGAGAAAGATCTTCCAGAATAATTGAGATAATATAAAGAGAAGCAACAGAAAAATCATTCCTTGGTGATAAAGCCCAAACATAACTATCAGAATTTTCCAAAAATTGGGTTTGAATAAGCAGACTGGAAACATCAAGAAGATTGAGAAAAACATGGACATCAAATAGAGAGGAAGGGCAAAGACTAAAGGGACCATTATTAAACAAGCTTGCAACAAAAGTGCTGACATTAGAGATCAAAGGGAAAAGAGAAGGAAAGACATAAGAGAGAGGAAACTGGTTATTCTAGATAGGAAACCGCAATAAGTAGGATTCACAACTACCTAATTTGACATGAAACAAATTTTTAATATGTGGAATAATTGAAATTACACCAGAACAGAAAGGAGAGGGTGTAACAAACGGAGGAAAATGAATAACAAGATGAGAGTTATCAGAGCAGTAGAGAGAAAGAATCCAATCTTTCCAATTGAAAGCACCTGCACACGCCATAGCCATTTTGATAATAAAGTCATATTGAAATTCCAAAGATTAGCTATATCCAAACCTCCCTGGTCAGGATGTAAACATACAGTCTGGCAGTTAACCAGTCTTTTGATATTTTTCCCATTCCATAAGAAATCACTTATAAGTGAACCAATCTTTGAAATGACCCATTTATGGAGTTTATGAAATGACATCCAATATATTTAGATAGCAGATAAAACAGATTTAACCAAAACCAACCGACCAGATGAGGAAAGGGAATTAGCCTTTCTCTTTTCCATCTTATGAATAAGAGGAAACCAACTAGATTTGTGAAGTTTAGTCGGTCTAAGAGGAATATCCAAATAGACAATTGGGAAATTATGAATAGGACAGCTAAGGAAGGAAGAAATAATTGGCCCAAGGTGATCAGATTTACCAAGCATAATTATGGAACTCTTAGAGAAACTAATGGATAGGCCAAAAATGAGCTCAAAGACATATAAAATAACTTTGAGGCAGTGAATATGATTAAGGCCAGGAGACGAGAAAACGATGGTATCATCAGCAAACTGTAAATTTGAAATTGAAAGATTTGAATTTGGGAGATGAATACCATTGAAGAAATTATTTGCGATTGCTTTTGCAATGTCCCATATTTTTGGTAGCCAAATATTTAATTTAATTTATTATTTTAAATATTTAATTTGGATTATTATTGGTTTTTAATATTGAATTCGTTTATGAAAACGAAGTTTGATCGTTACTTTACATTCAAATTAAAATGAGCTCGAAATGGCGCAGTAGTTCGCAATATTGAATTTTGAACTTCAATTGAATATACAGAATCCGTTTTAAGTCGGATTTCTATGAAACAAGAAACGTTGGAATCTTGTCGATTAAAATTTTCATATGAAAGAGAAAAATCCAGATTTCATGTTATAGATTGTTAGTTAAGTCCAATTCAAATTTTAAAATAGTTGCTATGGAAAATCGTTATTAAAATATAACATTTAAAAATGGTTTTAATATAATATGGATACCATTTTAAATCGAGTTAACGATAGTAAGTTGTATAATTTATATTTGAAGTTGTATATATTATTATACTTGGATATTTTTAATAATAATAATGTATTATTATTTAATTGAAATAATTTGGAATTTAATTGATATTTTATCGATATTTTTATAGCGTTAAAAATAGCCATTTTTGCAAACGGTCTCCGTTTTCAATGAAATTAGTTTCATAGGAACCGTATCGTCAAATTATTGTAAGAAAATCAAATTTCGTGGAAAACGGATGTCGTATGTGTCTTTGGTGGCCAAAAACGTCTTTGATTCTATTTAATTATTTATGTTATTTAGACAGGAGTAACTTTTAACGAATAAACGAATGGCCAAACAAACTCCAAATTTAACGAAACATGATTCATTGGATCCGTTAGGAAGAGGCCTAGTAAAATGTCAAGTCCTCATAATTTTTGGATTTTTTTTTGTAATTATAAAAATTTTAAACGCTTGAATTTTCATTGATAATTATAAAGGACTTTTCACAAACGACCTCGGAATTGAACGAAACCAGTCCCATTGGGTCCGAAATATTTTTTTATGCTAGGATTACATTTGGTTGTCAAAAACGGAGATCGTATGAAGGTGTTTTGCGACAATACTTCATGGTAAAGTTTCCTTAATTGTAATATTATATATTTTTCCTAACAATGTATAGAAACCCTCTTAACCCTGAATTTCCGTCAAACTGGACATTGCGTGGTCAACATTTGAAGCCACCACAACTTCCCTTCTTCTAACGGTATAGTGCAAGATTAAAAATCCAAAACAAATGAGAAAAAATCCTAAATTCTCAACATAAATTTCTTTGAATTCTTGAGACTCTGGGCTTCTTACTGGTGCTATTACTACTTAGTACTGCAACTATTTTGAAGCCGCATTTCAGCAGCACTAGGGTTCCATTTCCACTTCGAATTCATACGGCATGTGTTCTCGATGGATGTTGGGTTAAAGGCTATAATGGTGAGGGGCTTAAATGGTGTTCCGACGGTCTGTGTTTGGCCAAGGTGACTGGGACTGGCTCGAAAAGGGCATACACATCTTTGAGGCGTTGTTGTTAGATGATAAAGCCGGTCGGAATGGGAATGACGTCAAAGCACAAGGTGGCTCGGCAGTGAGCAATTGGGGGCGAGAGTGATGAGGGAGGAACAGTGAAAGAGGGATGAAGCTGTGTTATCCATATTTGAACATGTAATAGTAGAAAGGGAAGAGGGAGCTTTGCATGAAGGTCACGTGGAACGGGAGGAAATGTATGCGTGGATTGCTCAACGATGGACAGTTTGAAGAAATTCTAGAATGGAATGGTGAGCAGTAATGGGAAGATGGTGCATGTTGTCAATTGTTTTGGAATGAACGCAAGCAAAAGGTTAAGAAGAAATTCAAACCCATACAGAATGGAACAAGCAGAATGATGGTTGATGAATACCTGGAGTACAACAACAAGAAACAAAGAAGAACGATCCTGTTTAAATTGGCCTAACCTCATATGATTAGTTAAGTTAATAATTTAAATTTTTTTAATTAAATTTTGTTAACATAAAACTCTAGTAACTTATGTCCCATACAGAATGGAACAAGCAGGAGAGAAAGAATTTGATCGGGTGAACTATATTTACAAAGTAATTGGTTTTATTATGTTTAAATAAAATAGGGATTATTAGCTAATGATTGGATGGATTGCGAATTGGAACTAAAATGCAATTGCATAGAAAGAAACAAAGTTGACAGTAAGAGACAAAGCAGAAGTGGACAAAGGGTTCAAATTGGGGATATACTGTACATCAAAACAAAGCTTTCAAATCTAGAAAGAAAAAGAAAATGTTCTTGTTTAATTCACAAGCAACGTGAATGTCGGATCTGGTTTGATTAAACTTAGGTAATTGAGTTACTAAGAATTTTAATTAAAAGGTTAACGATATTGATTAAACCGTAAATTAAAAATTGGGTAAATAAAATTGTTAATAACTTGCATGTTAATTTGATGCAGGGATGTGAATTTGATACTGCTAAATGATCATACAGGAAGGAAACTGAAGCAAACAATATTATTTTACATCTATAATGTAATTTGTTCATTAACTTATGATTAAGGAGTTAGTGAATTTGATTATATATACCATTAGCTTAAATCATTAATAACTTATTCAAATATGATCAGAATTAGATGATTCAAAATACGCCAGAATCGGATAGACGGGCACTACGTCATGGAACAGTGTTGGAAACTTTTGGAATCAACTGGGATTTTTAATTAAATTAAACGACTGTTTAATTTAATTAAAACTAGCTGTTGACAACAAATCAGATCAAGGTGAGTTAAACTCACTCAGTTTTTCCCACCTATATTTTATATAAGTTGGGTTTATTTGTGTGTGTGTTATGGATGATTTTTATTGGATGATTGATGAATTATATATTCAGATATTTACTGAATAATTAAGTTAAACGTTCATTTAACTTAATTAAACCAAATCGGTATTTTTGACAATTAAATCCAATTGAGGTAACTTACCTCAGTGGTTACGTTTATAATAATGTAAACATTATAAATAAACAAATGGATGTTTGAATTGTTCTTATCAGCCTATTATTGACTGTTACATTCCAGTTTTGACTGTTATTATTAAACTTTTTATTCCATCTATTTAGATGGAAAACGAATATTGATTGGTCATATAGAACTGAATGGTTCAGATTGAAGTAACCCATTGTTTTGCAGGGAATTGACATGTTGGAGGAATACAAAAGGATTCCTCAATGATATTGATAATATTTATCAATATGATTTTTTGTGTTCATTTGATGTTAAATTGATTATATTTTACGGTTTGGTACTTCAGTGGATATTTGCCTTTTTAGTACCGTCAGTAAGAGAAAGATTTTTAAATCGATTGTGGAATGTTTTCAAAGTTATATTTATATATTTGAAATACGGTTTTGATCGTAACTATAAATATCAAAGTTTAATTTACTGGTTTACAATTATTTAAATTTATAATCAATAGAGATATAAGATATTATTAAATGACTTGTTAAATAATATAAGCTTATTGTAATTGTTATAAAAAATGTGTAAAATGTAAGTAAAGGCCTTAGCGACTGTAACACCCCGTAATTTTAAATATTAAAACTGGCAAATTAAAGAATGCTTAATTTTAAATGTTGGAATTAAGTAAAATGGGTAGCGCCATTGCGCTCGTCTCAGATTCTGCTTGATATAGATTCCGAGTTTGTGTAAAACAGATACAATATGAAGCAGTTGTGGAGGTTAGAAGATTTCAGTTTAAATCAGAATTAAAAATAATTAATAAATCAAAATTCGAAATTTGAACCAGCGAAAAGAAGTGGGTGGGAAAATTCCCGCCAGAGGGTGTCGACCCCCTTAACAGGTGTCGACACAGGTGTCGACCCTCCTATAGGGGTGTGTAACAACCCAGAAATCTGGGCCAGTTTAAAATTTTTATTTTGGCAATTTTAGCGAATTTTGATTATTTAAAATGAATTATTTTAAATAATAACGACGAGAAATTTATTTTGAATGGAATTCAAACGTATATTTATATAGATCGTCGTTAGAATATAAATATTTATTTATATTTATAAAAGGAATTGAAAATGGCGCGGTAGTTCGATAATTCGATTTCAAACTTCAAATGAACATACCGGGTGCAAAATAAATCGGATTTTAGTGAAACGAAAAATAATGGAATCTAATAGAGAATATCTTTCCAACAAATCCGAAAAATCGAAATTTCATAGCAGGAATCAAAAGGTATGTCCACTTGAAAATTCTGAATAGTCGCTATGGAATTCATTCCCTTAAAAATGGAAATTTTGCAAACGACCTAGCAAGAATCAAAAGGTATGTCCAGTTGAAAATTCTGAATAGTCGCTATGGAATTCAGGCCCTTAAAAATGGAAATTTTGCAAACGACCTCGGATTTCGACGAAACCACTTTTGTTGGATCCATGATGTCAAGTTATTGCTAGGTTTCAATTTTCATAATTTTTCGAATTAATATGTGAGCATGGCAAAGTGAAACGCGTTTGACCAATTTCAGTTGATTTTAATCGACTGGAAAATGGCCATTTTTCAAACGATCTCAGAATCTGATGAAATTAGTTTTGTTAGGACCGTATCGTCCATACGAAGCTAGAAAATATTTTTCTGGAATTTTTCGAGTTAGTGTGTGGCCCCGGCAATTTGAAAAGTGCGTTTAAATTGAATATATAAAGATTTATAGTTTAATTTAAATCAAAACTAGTTGAAATGATAAAATTGGCCTGCGATACATATCCCATTGTGTTCGGAATGGGGGTAAAACGCTAGGGACGACAGTCGACGGGTTCGATTTCGAGTTCGTAGCAACAAAAGGGTATTTTTGGAATTAGAAGAGAATAAAATAATTTAAATATAATTATGGCCAATAGAATTCCTTTCTCTCTAAACCTAATTTACTTTCTAAAATTCCGCCGTCTGCTCAGAAAGAAATCGAAGGCGGAAAACCTCCGTATTTCTTCCGCTCCGATCTCCACCTTCTTTCAACTACTCTGATAATCTCCAGTGCCAAAGCTCTACATCTCAAGGAGCTCTACGCGATCAACGGGCTCGATCTGGAATAACCGCCTGGGATGGTCGGAATTCGCCTTGAAAACCGCGCCGTTCGAGCTGGCTTTAGGCGTTGGAAGTACCACCGATCTTGAAGGCGTTTAGGGAGCAGGGGGTTCTCACGATGGCGCTCCGGGTGGTCAACTCCGATCGTGCTCCGCCCCCTCCAGTGGCGCGCTAATCGGAGCCCTAGAACAGGAGCTCAGTTTGAGCACGATATAGAAGAAAACAGTGAGCTCTTCTTATTTTATTATAATATATTTTAATTTATTCTTGTAGTTAGTAGATAAAAATTATATATATATGTATATTAGCAATGTTTTTATAAAATAGCAAATAGTAATGTTTTTGTTTATAAAAAAAACTATATATTAGCAATGTTTTTTATAAAATAGCAAATATATAAGTAGCGTTATTTTAAAATATATAAAAATGGCATTGTTTTAAAAATATATTCCTATATAAAAATATACACGCTTTGTAAAATATAAAATGAACAATGTTGTTTTAAAATAAAATTGGCATGATTGTAGAATATAAAATTAACATTGTTTTGTTTGAAATTATAAAAATCATATTATTTGAAATTATAGAAGTCATACAGTTTGAAAATAGAAAAATTAGGATTGTTTTAAAATAGAAAGAGCAACATAAAAATACGATTTTTATAGAATCGCATTAGAAAGAAAAATATGATTTTTAACATATGTATGTTATTTATATAATAGACATGCTGGAGCTCTGGAAAAACAAATCTAAAATTGACAGCAAAAGAATGACGGAATGGAACCCTCGGTGAGAACTTCTCATCTATAAATTATTTTTCTAGTTGAAATATATACTAGGATGCAGACGGTGTTTAGTAACACCCGACACCCGTCATCCACAGACCATGGATGGCTTGTATGTTTGATTGTTTGTTGTGGTGAAAATTGATTGTGTGATGTGATGTGAAAAGAAATAAAATATTTATATATTTAAAAATATTTTATAGTTAAAAATAGAATTTTTAACGCGTATATGAAAGGAAATAAAAATAAACAAATCGGACGATTTGTTTGTATACACACATTTGACTGATATTGATTGGGACGATAAATTTTACACATCGCCCAACTGCACAAATAAAATCTGTGTTTGATTGTTTGAAACCCCACACGGGTATTGGGATGATATATGACATACACTAATCCCAATAGTTAGTTGTATGTCGATCGATTGATTGACAGACTGTTATAAGCGTTAAATATTTATATTCGATGCTTATACAGTGTAGAGTGCACTTTGGATGATGGTTGATTATTCATCGTTGTTATTGTATACATGTGTTGTAGAAAATCCATATAATTAACATTATATGGTAATTGATTGGGCTTCATTCAATATTTGAAATAGAAATATTTGAAAAGAAATATTTGAATATAAATATTTGAAAAAGAAATAATTGAATAGAAAACGAATTTGAATTGAATTGAATAGAAAACTGAATTTGAATTGAATTGGATAGAAAACGAATTTGAATTGAATTAAATAGAAAACTGAATTTGAATTGAATTGAATAGAAAAAGAATTCGAATTGAATTGAATAGAAAACGAATTCGAATTGAATTGAATAGTAAACGAATTCGAATTGAATTGAATAGAAAACAAATTTGAATTGAATTGAATAGAAAACGAATTCGAATTGAATTGAATAGAAAACAAATTTGAATTGAATTGAATAGAAAACGAATTTGAATTAAATTGAATAGAAAACGAATTCGAATTGAATTTAATAGAAAACGGATTCGAATTGAATTGAATAGAAAACGAATTTGAATTGAATTGAATAGAAAACGAATTCGAATTGAATTGAATAGAAAACAAATTTGAATTGAATTTAATAGAAAACGAATTGAAATAGAATTGAAATCGATTTGAATTGAAATAAAATAGAAGTGAATGTAAAAAGAATTTATAAGGGAAAATTCAATTTTGATTTGAATTTGAAATAAAGGTTGAAATTGTTTTTGAAACAAATTTGAAATGATTTATAAAATTCGTTTTAAAAAGGAAATTGATGAAATATAATATATATATATATATATATATTATATATATAATGGCCTGAATAGAACGCGCCGCGGCAGTTCGTGAATTTCGACCATTGACTTCGAACGGAAATTGCGGGAGATCCGACCGTCGGATTCTCCTCAAACCGGAACCGTTGGGTTTGTATCGAAAAGAGCTTTCTAACGAATATTAGAAATTTGAAATCTAACGGTTGGATTTGGAATTATGTCCAAATAAAATTTGGAAAGGGTCGCTGTAAGTGCAGTTCGATGGCCGTTGATGGAAATCGACTGTACGGGCCTTGATAAAATTATTAAAAATAGTAATAATTTGTGTAAAATCATAAGAAATGATTTGGGAAAAACTGGGATGAAAAGCTTCATATTTGAAAAGATAAAAATAGTTTTTTTATCAAAATGAACTAGGTTGAACTAGAATTAAAATTCTATTTATTTTTAAATAAATAAATTTGATTTGAAAGGGTTTTAAAAGTAACCAGGATTTCCAATAATTGAATTGGAATGGATTTGAATCGAAATTGTCTTTGGATTATTTCGATGTTGGATTTCGTGATTATACAGATATTGTTATGGAAATTTGAAAGATATATTTATATCGTTATTACCAATACGATATTTGTTGGTCGTAGAATTTGATATTGAATATAAGCCGACATATTTTCTATTCAGAGCCTTGTATTTAATATCAAATGGGATTTTGGGTTTGTCGTGAATGGCGTCTTCATTAACGATGTTCTTGAACCCAGATGAGAAAAGATTAAATCTTTTTATTTAGATTTAATGAAGTGTACCAATTAAATAATATTTAATTGGAATTGAATTGATATTGATTTTTGGGTTTATCGTAAACAGTGTTTTAAATAACACTTGTTCTTTAACCCGATAATTAATAGAATGTGATTTTGGGTTGTCGTGAACGGCATCTTCAATAATACTGTTCTTAGAGCCAAAGGAGTTAAGAAATTAGAAACTAACTGGAGATTAGTTAAGTTGAATGGTTTCTGGGGTATTGATCTGATGTTGGTTTCGGCCTTCGGGGTTAATACTTAGGGAATTGCTCACTTGCTAATTTATGGTTAGGGTCTAATTGAAATGTAATGTGATTTTGGGTTTATAGTGAACCGTGTTTTAAATGACACTGATTCTTTAACCTAGTTAAAGATTAAAACTAAGTGGAGTTTTAATGAATCTTTAATTAGATTGAAAAGATCGAGAATGGAGTATCACCAGTTTTTCTCCAAAGCGATAGTTAAATCTTTAATTAGATTTGGACGTGGAATGGTAATTAATTTTACCGATAACACCGTGGTATTAGATATGGAGTATTACCAGTTTTGCTTCATGGGATGAATAGGTTGGGATTAGGAAATTAAATAAATAATTACTTCGGTGTGGTTCGCTAATCCCGACTAGTTTGAAAAACCATAATTTGGTTTGAAATGATATCCAAAGGAAGATTAAAGAATAAATTTTAAAGAATTTATCTTTGATAAAATTAATGGGAACCTTTCCCTAAGAATGTGAAATTTAGGAACTAACTGTAGGTTAGCTAAGAAGGATGGTTTCCTGGGTATTGATCTGATGTTGGTTTCGGCCTTCGGGGTTAATATTTGGGGAATTGTTCTCTTGCTAATTTACGGTTAGTGACTGATGAATTGGAATGAGGCGTATGTTGTGATTGTGTAACATTTGTTTACTATATACGCGGGTTGTTCGAAAAGGCCGGGTTTATACCCATTTTGAATAACCGATTCGACGATAAGTCGAAGATGATGACGGTGGTCGAAGACCGGAAGTCTTCACATCGTTTGGGTGATTACTGATGATCTTGATTGGGTTGTACACCCAAGATGAGGGAATCAGTTGGTGGTCGTCCAGACGTACTTGGAGATCGACGGATATGCGAGGAAAGTGCCTCCGGTTTCGTTCAGACCTAGAACGGACTTGTAAATGGATGGTATGTACGACATTGTATTCCTTTATATTGTATTCGTTGATCTCTGCTAAATATATATCTGTTTGGCAGCGGAGAATTTATTCTCTTGCTTAACGCCCTTCTCTGAGACATACGAGCTCAGAGGTTATATATTGGTAGAAATCAGTGGTACGATATGGATTGATAGTGTGGCATGCTGAGATGTAGTGATCCAGACTTTTGTTGAAAAGCAAAGTTTGGTGGATGATGATCAAGCGCAGCTTTGATATAGCATGGCTTTGTGTATAGAGTTGATTCGCGAGCCTCAAACCCCGGTATGGTGGTAAACTGATGGTTTGATCAGTATGCTTTTTAGTGGATGGGCACCTTAGTGGTGTCGTGGATTCGGTCGACCGAGATGAGCTTAGTGCTCAGGGATATATAGAGTAAGCAGTGTTTTCTCTCGCTGGGACGTAAGCCGCGGTGATACTCTGGTCCTAAATGTGCGAATGTGCCAACGGTGTTTTCTCTTGTTGGGACGTAAGCCGTGGGGAATTGCATTACGCGATCGATCTTTCGAATCAGGAGCCACCATGATGGAAATCCAATTTCCAATACGTGTATTTCGGTTTTATTTGTAGAGCCTAGTATGGCGACATAGTGGGATGGGGCGCTTATGCCGTCTATGATTGATACTTATGATTTGAAGATATTTTATATAATATGCACTTATAATAGTATCAAATGATTTGTTTTAAACGTATCAAGCATTCTTGGCTATTATAAGGTAAAAACCCTATCCTCCGGCTTGCGTTGCATTGTGTGATGGAACCTGGTCTTATAATAGCTTCATTTTTTCTTTATTTAGTAATGCGCTGTTGTTTTATGCACTGGTGTTCTTGGGAGGAAACCCGTTCCGTGTTATACGGCGTGGTCCCTTGATTTACCGAACTTTAAAATAAAGATTAATAACTGTTTTAGTTCTCATACCAGTCACATGACTGACCTGGAGTTTATTGTTTTAACCTAAATACTGGGTACCCTTATTTTCGACACGGGCAGCTAGTAGTTTTGGTTTTGCAGATTTATATTCACAGGATCCTGGTTTACAGCTGGAACAATACTCGGAAAGCTTTGTATCCGTGTATTACTTCTAGTTGTGTATGGTATTATTTTCCGCTACGATGTATTTAAATGTAATTTAAATCTCTGATATTTCTATGTATATTATTTATTTATGCTCTGTATATTCTTGTATTCTGATGGAATTGTTGTAATATACAATGAAATGTTCTCCCGTCTGCGTTCTTTTGTGGCTTGTTCTCGAACTATCCGCGCTTTCCTCACCGGGGAAGTTACGGGTTTTCACAGTTGGTATCAGAGCTTTGGTTTACAAAGCTCAGAGAACAAAACACGTTAGAACCATACGAAAGAATTCATCAGATATTGGATTAGCAATATCCAATGGAGTGACTCGTTAGAGATGGGATCAGTAGTATCCTAGAACGAGTGTGGAGTATATTTTAAAAAAAAATGAAAACAATTTTTGTTTTGAAATTTAAATCAATTATTCGTATTTGATTATTTATTTATATTGATTTGGACAATCCAGTATATAAAGATTTTGCATATACGTCTGATCCACGGTTATTCAAAGTTTAATATAGTGGGTAGATATAAAATCGCACTTAGTCGCTCGGGGAAAATGCTGGTGATGTTGCGACATCATCAGTATTTGTGTTCGAGTTTCGAAGGTGTGATATTTATATATTTCCTATTGACTGGTGTGAGAACCAAAATTAGATAGGGCTTATTGTTGTGATTTTGCATCAAAAATCTGATTTTTAGAATATATATCAAAGTTATGAATTTAAAATGATAATCAACTAATTGACTGATGGTTGTGTTGTTTGATTATTGTTGGATTAATTAAAATTTGAACCATTTAGTCAAATTGTACCAAAAAGTGAGTTGTATTGAAAATGTGTCGCATTTGCTTGCATATACTTGTACTTACATTGAACAGGTCATAGCAAAGAGGCTAGAGCAGAAGAATAAAATTTGTTTGCCCGACAAATAGGTACATATTTATCATAATTTACTGTTTTGTTTGGGTGATGATGATTTTATGAGCCGACTGGCTAGCCGCTTGGCTTTTTCTTTTTCTTTTTGAGATTAAAAGGCCTGTATGGCAATTTCGGGATTTTCCCGTGCTCCCGGTGCAGGGGAGGTTATGGCGAAATTTTTCGAAAATTTAGGGTGTTAGCCAAATTTTTGAAAAATTTGAAAAGTTCTTAGAAACTGAAAAGTTGAAGAACTTAAGTCGTAAGCAAAATAATGAAAGTTGAGTTGGTATTTAAAACAACTTTCGGCTTCGTTCCTTTTCGGGGACGAAAAGTTTTAAGTGGGGGAGATTGTAACAACCAGGAAATCTGGGCTAGTTTAAAAAATTTATTTTGGCAATTTTAGCGAATTTTGATTATTTAAATTGAATTATTTTAAATAATAACGAAGAGAAATTTATTTTGAATGAAATCCAAACGTATATTTATATAGATCGTCGTTAGAATATAAATATTTATTTATATTTATAAAAGGAATTGAAAATGGCGCGGTAGTTCGATAATTCGATTTCAAACTTCAAATGAACATACCGGGTGCAAAATAAACCGGATTTTAGTGAAACCAAAAATAATGGAATCTAATAGAGAATATCTTTCCAACGAATCCAAAAAATCGAAATTTCATAGCGGGAATCAAAAGGTATGTCCAGTTGAAAATTCTGAATAGTCGCTATGGAATTCAGGCCCTTAAAAATGGAAATTTTGCAAACGACCTCGGATTTCGACGAAACCACTTTTGCTGGATCCGTGATGTCAAGTTATTGCTATGTTTCAATTTTCATAATTTTTCGAATTAATATGTGAGCGTGGCAAAGGAAAACGCGTTTGACCAGTTTCAATTGATTTTAATCGACTGGAAAATGGTCATTTTTCAAACGATCTCAGAATCTGATGAAATTAGTTTTGTTAGGACCGTATCGTCCATACGAAGCTAGAAAATATTTTTCTAGAATTTTTCGAGTTAGTGTGTGGCCCCGGCAATTTGAAATGTGCGTTTAAATTGAATATATAAAGATTTATACTTTAATTTAAATCAAAACTAGTCGGAACGATAAAATTGGCCTGCGATACATATCCCATTTTGTTCGGAATGGGGGTGAAACACTAGGGACGACAGTCGGCGGGTTCGATTTCGAGTTCGTAGCAACAAAAGGGTATTTTTGGAATTAAAAGAGAATAAAATAATTTAAATATGATTATGGCCAATAGAATTCCTTTCTCTCTAAACCTAATTTACTTTCTAAAATCCCGCCGTCTGCTCAGAAAGAAATCGAAGGCAGAAAACCTCCGTATTTCTTCCGCTCCGATCTCCACCTTCTTTCAACTACTCTGATAATCTCCAGTGCCAAAACTCTACATCTCAAGGAGCTCTGCGTGATCAACGGGCTCGATCTGGAATAACCGCCTGGGATGGTCGGATTTCACCTTGAAAACCGCGCCGTTCGATCTGGCTTCAGGCGCTGGAAGTACCACCGATCTCGAAGGCGTTTAGGCAGCAGGGGGTTCTCACGATGGCGCTCCAAGTGGTCAACTTCGATCGTGCTCCGCCCCCTCCAGTGGCGCGCTAATCGGAGCCCTAGAACAGGAGCTCAGTTCGAGCACGATACAGAAGAAAACAGTGAGCTCTTCTTATTTTATTATAATATATTTTAATTTATTCTTGTAGTTAGTGGATAAAAATTATATATATATATATATATATATATGCAATGTTTTTATAAAATAGCAAATAGTAATGTTTTTGTTTATAAAAAAAACTATATATTAGCAATGTTTTTTTATAAAATAGCAAATATATGAGTAGCGTTATTTTAAAATATATAAAAATGGCATTGTTTTAAAAATATATTCCTATATAAAAATATACATGCTTTGTAAAATATAAAATGAACAATGTTGTTTTAAAATAAAATTGGCATGATTGTAGAATATAAAATTAACATTGTTTTGTTTGAAATTATAAAAATCATATTGTTTGAAATTATAGAAGTCATACAGTTTGAAAATAGAAAAATTAGGATTGTTTTAAAATAGAAAGAGCAACATAAAAATACGATTTTTATAGAATCGCATTAGAAAGAAAAGTATGATTTTTAACATATGTATGTTATTTATATAATAGACGTGCTGGAGCTCTGGAAAAACAAATCTAAAATTGATAGCAAAAGAATGACGGAATGGAACCCTCGGTGAGAACTTCTCATCTTTAAATTATTTTTCTAGTTGAAATATATACTAGGATGCAGATGGTGTTTAGTAGCACCCGACACCCGTCATCCACAGACCATGGATGGCTTGTATGTTTGATTGTTTGTTGTGGTGAAAATTGATTGTGTAATGTGATGTGAAAAGAAATAAAATATTTATATAGTTAAAAATATTTTATAGTTAAAAATAGAATTTTTAATGCGTATATGAAAGGAAATAAAATAAACAAATCGGACGATTTGTTTATATACACACATTTGACTGATATTGATTGGGACGATAAATTTTACACATCGCCCAACTGCACAAATAAAATTTGTGTTTGATTGTTTGAAACCCCACACGGGTATTGGGATGATATATGACATACACTAATCCCAATAGTTAGTTGTATGTCGATCGATTGATTGACAGACTGTTATAAGCGTTAAATATTTATATTCGATGCTTATACAGTGTAGAGTGCACTTTGGATGATGGTTGATTATTCATCGTTGTTATTATATACATGTGTTGTAGAAAATCCATATAATTAACATTATATGGTAATTGATTGGGCTTCATTCAATATTTGAAATAGAAATATTTGAAAAGAAATATTTGAATAGAAATATTTGAAAAAGAAATAATTGAATAGAAAATGAATATGAATTGAATAGAAAACTAAATTTGAATTGAATTGGATAGAAAACGAATTTGGATTTAATTGAATAGAAAACCGAATTTGAATTGAATTGAATAGAAAATGAATTCGAATTGAATTGGATAGAAAATGAATTTGAATTGAATTGAATAGAAAACGAATTTGAATTGAATTGAATAGAAAACGAATTTGAATTGAATTGAATAGAAAACGAATTCGAATTGAATTGAATAGAAAACGAATTTGAATTGAATTGAATAGAAAACGAATTCGAATTGAATTGAATAGAAAACGAATTCGAATTGAATTGAATAGAAAACGAAAATGAATTGAATTGAATAGAAAATGAATTCGAATTGAATTGAATAGAAAACAAATTTGAATTGAATTTAATAGAAAATGAATTGAAATAGAATTGAAATCGATTTGAATTGAAATCAAATAGAAGTGAATGTAAAATGAATTTATAAGGGAAAATTCAATTTTGATTTGAAATAAAGGTTGAAATTGTTTTTGAAACAAATTTGAAATGGTTTATAAAATTCGTTTTAAAAAGGAAATCGGCAAAATATATATAATATATATATTATATATAATGGCCTGAATAGAACGCGCCGCGCCGCGGCAGTTCGTGAATTTCGACCATTGACTTCGAACGGACATTGCGGGAGATCCGACCGTCGGATTCTCCTAAAACCGGAACCGTTGGGTTCGTATCGAAAAGAGCTTTCTAACGAATATTAGAAATTTGAAATCTAATGGTTGGATTTGGAATTATGTCCAAATAAAATTTGGAAAGGGTCGCTGTAAGTGCAGTTCGATGGCGGTTGATGGAAATCGACTGTACGGGCCTTGATAAAATTATTAAAAAAAGTAATAATTTGTGTAAAATCATAAGAAATGATTTGGGAAAAATTGGGATGAAAAACTTCATATTTGAAAAGATAAAAATAGATTTTTATCGAAATGAACTAGTTTTGAACAATAATTATAATTCTATTTATTTTTAAATAAATAAATTTGATTTGAAAGGGTTTTAAAAGTAACCAGGATTTCCAATAATGGAATTGGAATGGATTTGAATCGAAATTGTCTTTAGATTATTTCAATGTTGGATTTCGTGATTATACAGATATTGTTATGGAAATTTGAAAGATATATTTATATCGTTATTTCCAATACGATATTTGTTGGTCGTAGAATTTGATATTGAATATAAGCCGATATATTTTCTATTCAGAGCCTTGTATTTAATATCAAATGGGATTTTGGGTTTGTCGTGAATGGCGTCTTCATTAACGCTGTTCTTGAACCCAGTTGAGAAAAGATTAAATCTTTTTATTTAGATTTAATGAAGTGCACCAATTAAATAATATTTAATTGGAATTGAATTGATATTGATTTTTGGGTTTATCGTGAGCAGTGTTTTAAATAACACTTGTTCTTTAACCCGATAATTAATAGAATGTGATTTGGGGTTGTCGTAAACGGTATCTTCTATAATACTGTTCTTAGACCCAAAGGAGTTAAGAAAATCAGAAACTAACTGGAGATTAGTTAAGTTGAATGGTTTCTGGGGTATTGATCTGATGTTGGTTTCGGCCTTCGGGGTTAATACTTAGGGAATTGCTCACTTGCTAATTTATGGTTAGGGTCTGATTGAAATGTAATGTGATTTTGGGTTTATAGTGAACCGTGTTTTAAATGAAACTGATTCTTTAACCCAGTTAAAGATTAAAACTAAGTGGAGTATTAATGAATCTTTAATTTGATTGAAAAGATCGAGAATGGAGTATCACCAGTTTTTCTCCAAAGCGATAGTTAAATCTTTAATTAGATTTGGACGTGGAATGGTAATTAATTTTACCGATAACAACGTGGTATTAGATATGGAGTATTACCAGTTTTTCTTCATGGGATGAATAGGTTGGGATTGGGAAATAAAATAATTAATTACTTCGGTGTGGTTCGCTAATCCCGACTAGTTTGAAAAACCATAATTTGGTTTGAAATGATATCCAAAGGAAGATTAAAGAATAAATTTTAAAGAATTTATCGTTGATAAAATTAATGGGAACCTTTCCCTAAGAACGTGAAATTTAGAAACTAACTGTAGGTTAGCTAAGAAGGATGGTTTCCTGGGTATTGATCTGATGTTGGTTTCGGCCTTCGGGGTTAATATTTGGGGAATTGTTCTCTTGCAAATTTACGGTTAGTGACTGATGAATTGGAATGAGGCGTATGTTGTGATTGTGTAACATTTGTTTACTATATACGTGTAACGACCACGGGATTTTCGACTCCGAAAATCGACACAAAACCCAGCGTCGACTGTTCAGACATCGAAAATACCAGGTCATTTATAGAAAGAAATAAGAGGATGAGAAAGATAAGGTAGAACTAATAGAATAGAAGAAGAAGAAGAAGAACACAACTGAGCAGAATCATAGTAAACACGAATCTCACAGCGGAACGAATAAAATATATTATATAACATAACTTTGATATACAAATATGTTTTGTATATACATACCATATCAGAGTACAACACATCATATCACAGCGGAAATAATCTCTAAATACTAATGGTGAAGCCTTCTGCTTCCAGCTCCTCCAAGTGTATCTCTAAAAGCCTGAAACACTTGACTGCCCGTACAAATTTGGGCACCCAAGAGTTTAGGGAAAACAAACAAAATAAACTCTGGGTCAGTCATGGGACTGGTGCGAGTAAATTCCAACCATACGGTTTAACTTTGAAAATCCTTTTGAAACCAAAAAGATAATAGTAAGACCAATCCACACATAAACATGGACGGCTTTTACCTTACTATAACCCAAAATATTTTTGATATCAAAATCCAGTGGTATTATAATAATGTCTAATCAAGTAAATAACCAAATAGTAGAACGCTTGCATCTCACGCTCTACATACATAGTATAAAATCAAAAACCGCAGGGCGCTTATTGGAGATTGGATTCCAACTATGACAAGGTATGGGACCACCTTCCGATGATGTATCTCTAGAGGCGAATACACTGGGTTCAACAAGAACGTCTTGCAACCCGGCCCACACATGACCGACCACTCATTTCGCTTGAGTGTATCGAATGTATATCACCAACGGTTGGACTCAAACCACCGTTCCCGAATGGGCAGAATCGATAGATTTAGAAACAAAAGGAATTTCTCTAGATAGGTGATTATACACCCTAATGGGAGCGACCCACATAGCCATGCTGCCTGCCCGATTTTTGTCATTTCCCGGTTGTGAAGCTTGAGGCTACGCCTATCTTTTAAAACATCTGGCCACCATACACTTTGAATGCCACATCATCAAACCCTTCAAATCACTAGTTGATCTACCCAAAAATATTACGGGTATAAAAGCTAAGAGAAACGAATTCCTCCGCCACCAGACGTAATACTTTGAAAAGATCGTCTTATGTGACCGTTAGGAATACTCTGTCAGACATTCGTCCATATAATTTGTCCTGGGACTGGACAAACAGAAAACACCATTCTGAAACAGGACGACCCCTGCATTTCACTCCGTCTTCAATTTTCTTCAGCACAATCAAATTCGCAGCGCTTATGCCTATACGGAGTGGTTTTCGATAATATATCCAACCGGTCTCTCTGTATTGACAACGATGGTCAAACACTTCGATAGTCGGTTATTTAACTATCGAAGTAAAAACAACATCCATTCAAACATCACACCTCGCTGGCCCTTTCTAATATTTTCCCGTTTCCTATATCTTCCTAGATATTTTATCAAAGCTCGTTAAGCCCTTCACGCTCCGGAAAAACATTTCCAAAAATTATAAACCCTTATTCTTCCATATTCTTGAAACCATATGTCGTTAACTTTCGAAAACATTTCTCGCTTTTACACACTTCTTATTTTTTGTATACGCATTATCTATATTGGAAAATATTTCCAATTCCCAATATACCCATTTAATTCTACAATGATTGCTTTTCAAACATAATTCACTTTAAACCGCGAATGTTATTTCTCATAGGAACTGATCTCATTAAATCAAACTAACTTGGTTTTAACAATAAATATCACTATCGATTATGTACATACAATTCGACAAAGCCAATCCAACTATATCACTTCTTCGGAAAGACATAATTATTTCCTTATCACTTGGCTAAGTGAGTTTCAAACCTCTCTAGGGAATAGTACTATATCTAATAATCACGATTAAGCTTGGTCAATAGTGCTAATTTATTGTTATAGTTCAAAAGCTTGTCATACGCTGTAATATTCCCCTTTATAACTAATCTTGACATCCATTTTCGCTACGAAAATCTTGACATCTCTTTCCGTTACAAAAATCTTGACATCTCTTTCCGTTACAAACAAATACCATCCTTCGATAATAGTGAAGTCGTTCAAGTTGGGGTATTTTAATTACCTCTCAGACCTTGATCTATCTTAGAATAGATATAAGTTCGTAACTCTAACCTCTTATACTTTAAAATTAGTAAACGTGCTTCTTGCTATATTTTAAATATGGTTTTTATAACGCCATATCCTTATTTTGAAAACTCGGTTATTTACATTAGCTTATACAAATCTATTTTTAACATTTCTCTCCGCTTCATCTTTCTTAGACAGATCCCTTATTGAACATTCCTCTTCGCTTTGTCTTCTTTAGACAAATCCCTTATACTTTAAAATCTTATTTAAACTAAATCAACTATTCGTTAATTTATTACATTAGATTAATCAGCCCAATCTAATTTAATTAAATAACCAATTATTGATCAAAACAGTTTGCTTGGTAAATATTTAGCCATGATTAACCCACTATTCAATTCTAACAAATCTTTTCATTTTGAATAAATAACATTTATTAATCCAAATAATTTCACTTGTATCGATTACTATAAAAATAATAATTTATTTCTAAATAATCTCATCTACTATTAAATAAACAATAATCGATTCTAACTAATCTTACTTAATATGAAATAAACCATAATCTATTTGTAAATATCTCATTTAATTGTTCTTAGAACAATAAATCCTTGTTATTAATCATCAAGTTAATCTCCGCCTACTTACTTGTTAATCTCATTTATATAAGAGTCCACTTTACCAAATCATTTAGTAAGTACGATGAAACATGTGCTTCGCACACGGTGGGATTTTGGTAAAACAATAGCGGTTAAAAAAAATGATACATTTACGGTTGGTTGTTGCCACTTTCTTAATTGATACCGTCTACTGGTTAAATCAAAATAACGTTTGAATTTCCATTCAACGCTAATATAAACACAAGGTTTCAAATGCCATTTGGGTTCAAATAGTGCATTTATATAAAACAAACAGTACATATAAATATTGAGGAATCCGGTTGGATTCCACCAACCGGTTTCCTGCATCCACCGATGTTAGTCAACAATTAACACTGATTTCATACCAGGAAATATTATAATCGATGGAATCAGTCCAACCAATGATGTGTATATATGCAACGATGTATAATTCAACCAATTTAATTTCAATCTACCGAGGTGACCATCACACAACATTCAACTAAGATTATAATATTTAAAAATAGATCAAAGTCAGTGAATTTACTCACCTTTGCGCGTTAACCGTTAAATAACGATTTGCGTCAGCGCTGTAATTTAACCGAAAACCTCTGTTGCTTCTGAATCCGTCTGACTACTTCTAGAATGCAGTGTTCGAAAATATGATCCGACTTCGCTAGTTTTGTTCCACAGTTCAGTCCATCGCCAACACTGGCGCTTGCTTCTCCAAAAACAAAATTGTCACCATCTTTGAATTTGACTACTCTTTGCCCCACCGTCCTTCATCCATCTCCTCCGTTCTGGTGCATCACAGCAAAACACGGTCTCAAGAGAAATGGAACCATCATTAACACTCATCAAATGATTAACGTTTACCCACTGTAAATCCCTCTTTGCGGTGAAATAGTGAATAACACCCACAGCATGTACACACCTCTTCATGCCATAATCTTCCCATATGAACAATATACAGTACTTCATTCCCAACAATATTATCCCATTGTTCTATATATGCCATGACCGTGTGACCATTCCACACATGCTCCAAAACGCATCGATCTCCTTAGTATTTTTCCTTATATCATTTCGTTCTCACACCTACACTTCATTCAAACAAAACGTCACCCTGCTTTCTTTGTTTGGACGCAAAATCCCCTTCCACGCAATATGATTCCGCAGCTACAGTGTCTCCATCATCCCACCATAGGGTCTTCACATTCAGCTCCATACATTATCCTCCCATTTTCAACTCCTCAATATTCACCTTCATACATGCACAACATTTCACGTTCAAGAAAGAGAAGAAAACCAACGGTGATCCATGCTTCACCCTCCATGAATACACAGCCCCCTTCCATTTTCGTATGCACTCAACTTCCTTCCCACTATGCAGCACTCCCCCTTTTGCCAAGTGATTTCAACGCCCTGTACTTGCGCCACCTCAACTCGCCGATGCCTCGCTTGAACTGTCCCACATCATGCATGCGGACAGAGATACCAATGAAGGTGATGTCTTCCTTTTGTTGCTTGCGTTAGTGGTTTGGTTTTTAATTTATTTGATTTTGTTTCTTTTCTTTTAAGCTGTCGAATGGATTGTCTGAAGGACAGAAAATAGGGGCAATGTATTTATATTTGCTTTTCCTTGACTGCCAAGGAGTATACAGTATGCTAGGATTAGAATAGGCGTGCAAGCTATGATTTGAGAACACAGGGAGCTCATTAATTTGACAAGAGACAGGTAGGTTTTACTTCATGGTTAAGGCTTCGGAATAGAATAGCATACACCACGTTTACACTAGGACTGATATCTCATTCGTAGGTATGCAGTTTAGAGAAATGGGTGGTACGTTTTCTTCAACGTAGGCCATGTTTCGATTGAAAGCACATTGCAGTGTTTGTACGAGAGTCTACAGTATTTCTTTGCCTTGCTGATCAAGTATTAGAGTATGGTTTGTCCTTTGAAAAGATGGTGACAACTTGAGCCCTACGCATGGGTAGGCGCACTGTTCTAATGCCTAGGTAACTAGGCCACGGCTGAAGACCATCTTAGTATCTTTTGATTAATCGAACCATACTCATGGTTTCCTTTCATCGATGGGATGGGGTACATCCTACTATAGTATACAAGCTGGTAGTTGTGATCACAGACACACAAGTTAGGTATGTGTAGAATGACTTTTAACGTGAATATATAAAGTAATGCTTACCGGATCTGTCTTTGATTTAGTCCACTAGCTTAAAATTTTAAGTTATAAAGTTTTACCATACCCAACGAACAATTTTCGTTCAATTACAGATTGCTATAGACAAAAATAAAAATACATTCGTGTCCAGCGAGGTGCCACGATCCCAAAATATAATAATACCGGTAGGTTAACTTATATTGTGAAACCCCAAAATATTGATATAGGGTGCGAAATACTCCAAATAAAAAGTTGTGTATTTAATTAATTAAAAATTACAGTAAAATTCTAAAAATTAAATTATCACTACGTCTCAAAAGAACTTTGTTCAAATTCGAAACCGATATCTAGTTATATCAAATAAACCGTTACGGTCGATAAACGATTTCATAGCGACTTTCTGAATATTTGATTTTGACATATCTTGCAATCTATACGACGAAATCTCAATATTTCACTTCTGTCAGAAAGATACAGTTCAACAGATTCCAATGTTTCTTGTTTTGCAGAAATCCGATTTAAACTGGGTCCTGTACACTCAGTTAAAGTTCAAAACGTTAAATTACAAACTGCAGCGTCGTTATGAGCTCGATTATATTTAATATATATTTTTATACGTTAAACTTCATTTAACAAATATATAAATCCATTTATATTACGAATTCAATATTTAAACTGATTTAAATATTCCAATATAAACCGATAAAAATGCGGGTCGTTACATTCCTTCCCCCTTAAAATAATTTCGTCCTCGAAATTGCTAAGATGGGGAAAATGCTACAATCTCTGTTGCAAACAGGTTAAAATCTTTTTGGTTTACTTCAAAATTTCAGTTTTCAACTAAACTGATCAAAATATTAATTCCCTTCTTTGTAACGAAAATTTTCAAAATTCTGAAAATTTTCCAACATTTTATTTTTCAGAGAATTTCGTCAAACCCTCCGCTGCACGGTTCATTCGGTACTACTACAACACGCCACTCTGGCCTTCTCCCTTTATTGGGCATCCAACTTTCTCGCTTCCATTTGCAATCCGTTCAGCATACCCAAATGCATCTCCAACAGATCTCCAGTCAGTTTATTCTCAATCAATAATCCCAACACAAATTTCTTCTTCAAACTCCAGTTCAATTCCAATTTCAAATAATCAAATTTCCCAACCAAGTTGGTTCCATTCCCAATCTCAATTCACAACTCAACTACTTTGCCAAGTCAAATCCTTATTCCAGTACGATTTCCACTTATTTGGCTTCAATTCAACTCAAATTTTATTTGACTTATTTAAATTCGTTGTTTATTTACTTCATAAGTAAATTTTAAATTTCAAAATTCAAATTCCTAGGGTTTTCATTTCAAATTAGTTTGAAATAATATACATATATATATTCATAACATAGCAATTCAAAACATTTGAATTTTTAACAACTCGTTTTCTCAAAACAATTCAAAACAAAATCTTTGGTAGTAATCCGTCACTTAGAACCTCGAAAATGAACACCGATGATGTCCGGATCATCATCGGAATTATTTTCCAGAAATCGAAGTGAGTTCAATACTATATTACTTTCAAAACTCGTTTGTAAATACTTCCATTTCAAATATCTTTCAGAATGCTTGAAAAACAATCTCAAATCTCCCCAGGATTTTAAATTTCTATATATTTAACCCTTTTCCAAGTTTCCAGGGTTTATTTCAATTCTGGATTTAAATTTGGATTTAGTCCATTAAATTTCACAAATTACATTATACAAGTTCTGATGGGTTATTTACGTACCCGTCTTAATTATAATCTTATTTGATTATAATCACAACGAATATATCCAATATATTAAATAATTCCAATAATATATTTTCTTTATATCAAAATATATTTTTGGTAAAATCATTTCATTTACCCAGCTTTCAAAACAATACCATGTCGAATTACTCTGTTCAAGAGTTTAGAAACACCTATTGATAAAGTTTGCAATCCAATATCGATTAGAATTTATAAACCACTCGACAAACCAATCAACACAATATAAAATGGTTTTTATATAAATTTACAAATACGCGCTCATATATATACACTAAAACTCAATCTAGAGTATTACTAACTCCATCTCTATTGAGTCACGCCACAGAGCCAAGGTAATCACTTAACCTTCAGCTCTGATACCACTGTAACGACCACGGGATTTTCGACTCCGAAAATCGACACAAAACCCAGCGTCGACTGTTCAGACATCGAAAATACCAGGTCATTTATAGAAAGAAATAAGAGGATGAGAAAGATAAGGTAGAACTAATAGAATAGAAGAAGAAGAAGAACACAACTGAGCAGAATCAGAGTAAACACGAATCTCACAGCGGAACGAATAAAATATATTATATAACATAACTTTGATATACAAATATGTTTTGTATATACATACCATATCAGAGTACAACACATCATATCACAGTGGAAATAATCTCTAAATACTAATGGTGAAGCCTTCTGCTTCCAGCTCCTCCAAGTGTATCTGTAAAAGCCTGAAACACTTGACTGCCCGTACAAATTTGGGCACCCAAGAGTTTAGGGAAAACAAACAAAATAAACTCTGGGTCAATCATGGGACTGGTGCGAGTAAATTCCAACCATACGGTTTAACTTTGAAAATCCTTTTGAAACCAAAAAGATAATAGTAAGACCAATCCACACATAAACATGGACGGCTTTTACCTTACTATAACCCAAAATATTTTTGATATCAAAATCCAGTGGTATTATAATAATGTCTAATCAAGTAAATAACCAAATAGTAGAACGCTTGCATCTCACGCTCTACATACATAGTATAAAATCAAAAACCGCAGGGCGCTTATTGGAGATTGGATTCCAACTATGACAAGGTATGGGACCACCTTCCGATGATGTATCTCTAGAGGCGAATACACTGGGTTCAACAAGAACGTCTTGCAACCCGGCCCACACATGACCGACCACTCATTTCGCTTGAGTGTATCGAATGTATATCACCAACGGTTGGACTCAAACCACCGTTCCCGAATGGGCAGAATCGATAGATTTAGAAACAAAAGGAATTTCTCTAGATAGGTGATTATACACCCTAATGGGAGCGACCTACATAGCCATGCTGCCTGCCCGATTTTTGTCATTTCCCGGTTGTGAAGCTTGAGGCTACGTCTATCTTTTAAAACATCTGGCCACCATACACTTTGAATGCCACATCATCAAACCCTTCAAATCACTAGTTGATCTACCCAAAAATATTACGGGTATAAAAGCTAAGAGAAACGAATTCCTCCGCCACCAGACGTAATACTTTGAAAAGATCGTCTTATGTGACCGTTAGGAATATTCTGTCAGACATTCGTCCATATAATTTGTCCTGGGACTGGACAAACAGAAAACACCATTCTGAAACAGGACGACCCCTGCATTTCACTCCGTCTTCAATTTTCTTCAGCATAATCAAATTCGCAGCGCTTATGCCTATACGGAGTGGTTTTCGATAATATATCCAACCGGTCTCTCTGTATTGACAACGATGGTCAAACACTTCGATAGTCGGTTATTTAACTATCGAAGTAAAAACAACATCCATTCAAACATCACACCTCGCTGGCCCTTTCTAATATTTTCCCGTTTCCTATATTTTCCTAGATATTTTATCAAAGCTCGTTAAGCCCTTCACGCTCCGGAAAAACATTTCCAAAAATTATAAACCCTTATTCTTCCATATTCTTGAAACCATATGTCGTTAACTTTCGAAAACATTTCTCGCTTTTACACACTTCTTATTTTTTGTATACGCATTATCTATATTGGAAAATATTTTCAATTCCCAATATACCCATTTAATTCTACAATGATTGCTTTTCAAACATAATTCACTTTAAACCGCGAATGTTATTTCTCATAGGAACTGATCTCATTAAATCAAACTAACTTGGTTTTAACAATAAATATCACTATCGATTATGTACACACAATTCGACAAAGCCAATCCAACTATATCACTTCTTCGGAAAGACATAATTATTTCCTTATCACTTGGCTAAGTGAGTTTCAAACCTCTCTAGGGAATAGTACTATATCTAATAATCACGATTAAGTTTGGTCAATAGTGCTAATTTATTGTTATAGTTCAAAAGCTTGTCATACGCTGTAATATTCCCCTTTATAACTAATCTTGACATCCATTTTCGCTACGAAAATCTTGACATCTCTTTCCGTTACAAAAATCTTGATATCTCTTTCCGTTACAAACAAATACCATCCTTCGATAATAGTGAAGTCGTTCAAGTTGGGGTATTTTAATTACCTCTCAGATCTTGATCAACAACATTCTTATCTTAGAATAGATATAAGTTCGTAACTCTAACCTCTTATACTTTAAAATTAGTAAACGTGCTTCTTGCTATATTTTAAATATGGTTTTTATAATGCCATATCCTTATTTTGAAAACTCGGTTATTTACATTAGCTTATACAAATCTATTTTTAACATTTCTCTCCGCTTCATCTTTCTTAGACAGATCCCTTATTGAACATTCCTCTTCGCTTTGTCTTCTTTAGACAAATCCCTTATACTTTAAAATCTTATTTAAACTAAATCAACTATTCGTTAATTTATTACATTAGATTAATCAGCCCAATCTAATTTAATTAAATAACCAATTATTGATCAAAACAGTTTGCTTGGTAAATATTTAGCCATGATTAACACACTATTCAATTCTAACAAATCTTTTCATTTTGAATAAATAACATTTATTAATCCAAATAATTTCACTTGTATCGATTACTATAAAAATAATAATTTATTTCTAAATAATCTCATCTACTATTAAATAAACAATAATCGATTCTAACTAATCTTACTTAATATGAAATAAACCATAATCTATTTGTAAATATCTCATTTAATTGTTCTTAGAACAATAAATCCTTGTTATTAATCATCAAGTTAATCTCCGCCTACTTACTTGTTAATCTCATTTGTATAAGAGTCCACTTTACCAAATCATTTAGTAAGTACGATGAAACATGTGCTTCGCACACGGTGGGATTTTGGTAAAACAATAGCGGTTAAAACAAATGATACATTTACGGTTGGTTGTTGCCACTTTCTTAATTGATACCGTCTACTGGTTAAATCAAAATAACGTTTGAATTTCCATTCAACGCTAATATAAACACAAGGTTTCAAATGTCATTTGGGTTCAAATAGTGCATTTATATAAAACAAACAGTATATATAAATATTGAGGAATCCGGTTGGATTCCACCAACCGGTTTCCTGCATCCACCGATGTTAGTCAACAATTAACACTGATTTCATACCAGGAAATATTATAATCGATGGAATCAGTCCAACCAATGATGTGTATATATGCAACGATGTATAATTCAACCAATTTAATTTCAATCTACCGAGGTGACCATCACACAACATTCAACCAAGATTATAATATTTAAAAATAGATCAAAGTCAGTGAATTTACTCACCTTTGCGCGTTAACCGTTAAATAACGATTTGCGTCAGCGCTGTAATTTAACCGAAAACCACTGTTGCTTCTGAATCCGTCTGACTACTTCTAGAATGCAGCGTTCGAAAATATGATCCGACTTCGCTAGTTTTGTTCCACAGTTCAGTCCATCGCCAACACTGGCGCTTGCTTCTCCAAAAACAAAATTGTCACCATCTTTGAATTTGACTACTCTTTGCCCCACCGTCCTTCATCCATCTCCTCCGTTCTGGTGCATCACAGCAAAACACGGTCTCAAGAGAAATGGAACCATCATTAACACTCATCAAATGATTAACGTTTACCCACTGTAAATCCCTCTTTGCGGTGAAATAGTGAATAACACCCACAGCATGTACACACCTCTTCATGCCATAATCTTCCCATATGAACAATATACAGTACTTCATTCCCAACAATATTATCCCATTGTTCTATATATGCCATGACCGTGTGACCATTCCACACATGCTCCAAAACGCATCGATCTCCTTAGTATTTTTCCTTATATCATTTCGTTCTCACACCTACACTTCATTCAAACAAAACGTCACCCTGCTTTCTTTGTTTGGACGCAAAACCCCCTTCCACGCAATATGATTCCGCAGCTACAGTGTCTCCATCATCCCACCATAGGGTCTTCACATTCAGCTCCATACATTATCCTCCCATTTTCAACTCCTCAATATTCACCTTCATACATGCACAACATTTCACGTTCAAGAAAGAGAAGAAAACCAACGGTGATCCATGCTTCACCCTCCATGAATACACAGCCCCCTTCCATTTTCGTATGCACTCAACTTCCTTCCCACTATGCAGCACTCCCCCTTTTGCCAAGTGATTTCAACGCCCTGTACTTGCGCCACCTCAACTCGCCGATGCCTCGCTTGAACTGTCCCACATCATGCATGCGGACAGAGATACCAATGAAGGTGATGTCTTCCTTCTGTTGCTTGCGTTAGTGGTTTGGTTTTTAATTTATTTGATTTTGTTTCTTTTCTTTTAAGCTGTCGAATGGATTGTCTGAAGGACAGAAAATAGGGGCAATGTATTTATATTTGCTTTTCCTTGACTGCCAAGGAGTATACAGTATGCTAGGATTAGAATAGGCGTGCAAGCTATGATTTGAGAACACAGGGAGCTCATTAATTTGACAAGAGACAGGTAGGTTTTACTTCATGGTTAAGGCTTCGGAATAGAATAGCATACACCACGTTTACACTAGGACTGATATCTCATTCGTAGGTATGCAGTTTAGAGAAATGGGTGGTACGTTTTCTTCAACGTAGGCCATGTTTCGATTGAAAGCACATTGCAGTGTTTGTACGAGAGTCTACAGTATTTCTTTGCCTTGCTGATCAAGTATTAGAGTATGGTTTGTCCTTTGAAAAGATGGTGACAACTTGAGCCCTACGCATGGGTAGGCGCACTGTTCTAATGCCTAGGTAACTAGGCCACGGCTGAAGACCATCTTAGTATCTTTTGATTAATCGAACCATACTCATGGTTTCCTTTCATCGATGGGATGGGGTACATCCTACTATAGTATACAAGCTGGTAGTTGTGATCACAGACACACAAGTTAGGTATGTGTAGAATGACTTTTAACGTGAATATATAAAGTAATGCTTACCGGATCTGTCTTTGATTTAGTCCACTAGCTTAAAATTTTAAGTTATAAAGTTTTACCATACCCAACGAACAATTTTCGTTCAATTACAGATTGCTATAGACAAAAATAAAAATACATTCGTGTCCAGCGAGGTGCCACGATCCCAAAAATATAATAATACCGGTAGGTTAACTTATATTGTGAAACCCCAAAATATTGATATAGGGTGCGAAATACTCCAAATAAAAAGTTGTGTATTTAATTAATTAAAAATTACAGTAAAATTCTAAAAATTAAATTATCACTACGTCTCAAAAGAACTTTGTTCAAATTCGAAACCGATATCTAGTTATATCAAATAAACCGTTACGGTCGATAAACGATTTCATAGCGACTTTCTGAATATTTGATTTTGACATATCTTGCAATCTATACGACGAAATCTCAATATTTCACTTCTGTCAGAAAGATACAGTTCAACAGATTCCAATGTTTCTTGTTTTGCAGAAATCCGATTTAAACTGGGTCCTGTACACTCAGTTGAAGTTCAAAACGTTAAATTACAAACTGCAGCGTCGTTATGAGCTCGATTATATTTAATATATATTTTTATACGTTCAACTTCATTTAACAAATATATAAATCCATTTATATTACGAATTCAATATTTAAACTGATTTAAATATTCCAATATAAACCGATAAAAATGCGGGTCGTTACAATACGCGGGTTGTTCGGAAAGGCCGGGTTTATACCCATTCTGAATAACCCATTCGACGATAAGTCGAAGATGATGACGGTGGTCGAAGACCGTAAGTCTTCTCATCATTTGGGTGATTACTGATGATCTTGATTGGGCTGTACACCCAAGATGAGGGAATCAGTTGGTGGTCGTCCAGACGTACTTGGAGATCGACGGATATGCGAGGAAAGTGCCTCCGGTTTCGTTCAGACCTAGAACGGACTTGTAAATGGATGGTATGTCCGACATTGTATTCCTTTATATTGTATTCGTTGATCTCTGCTAAATATATATCTGTTTGGCGGTGGAGAATTTATTCTCTTGCTTAACGCCCTTCTCTGAGACATATGAGCTTAGAGGTTATATATTGGCAGAAATTAGTGGTACGATATGGATTGATAGTGTGGCATGCTGAGATGTAGTGATCCAGACTTTTGTTGAAAAGCAAAGTTTGGTGGATGATGATCAAAGCGCAGCTTTGATATAGCATGGCTTTGTGTATAGCGTTGATTCGCGAGCCTCACACCCCGGTATGGTGGTAAACTGATGGTTTGATCAGTACGCTTTTTAGTGGATGGGCACCTTAGTGGTGTCGTGGATTCGGTCGACCGAGATGAGCTTAGTGCTCAGGGATATATAGAGTAAGCGGTGTTTTCTCTCGCTGGGACGTAAGCCGCGGTGATACTCTGGTCCCAAATGTGCGGATGTGCAGACGGTGTTTTCTCTTGTTGGGACGTAAGCCGTGGGGAATTACATTACGCGATCGATCTTTCGAATCAGGAGCCACCATAATGGAAATCCAATTTCCGATACGTGTATTTCGGTTTTATTTGTAGAGCCTAGTATGGCGACATAGTGGGATGGGGCGCTTATGCCGTCTATGATTGATACTTATGATTTGAAGATATTTTATACAATATGCACTTATAATAGTATCAAATGATTTGTTTTAAACGTATCAAGAATTCTTGGCTATTATAAGGTAAAAACCCTATCCTCCGGCTTGCGTTGCATTGTGTGATGGGACCTGGGTCTTATAATAGCTTCATTTTTTATTTATTTAGCATTGCGCTGTTGTCTTATGCACTGGTGTTCTTGGGAGGAAACCCTTTCCGTGTTATACGGCGTGGTCCCTTGATTTACCGAACTTTAAAATAAAGATTAATAACTGTTTTAGTTCTCACACCAGTCACATGACTGGCCTGGAGTTTATTGTTTTAACCTAAATTTTGGGTGCCCTTATTTTCGACACGGGCAGCTAGTAGTTTTTGTTTTGCAGATTTATATTCACAGGATCCTGGTTTACAGCTGGAACAATACTCGGAAAGCTTTGTATCCGTGTATTACTTCTAGTTGTGTATTGTATTATTTTCCGCTGCGATGTATTTAAATGTAATTTAAATCTTTGATATTTCTGTGTATATTATTTATTTATGCTTTGTATATTCTTGTATTCTGATGGAATTGTTGTAATATACAATGAAATGTTCTCCCGTCTGCGTTCTTTTGTGGCTTGTTCTTGAACTATCCGCGCTTTCCTCACCGAGGAAGTTACGGGTTTTCACAGGGTGTCGATATAGGTGTCGACCCCCCTGTAGGGGTCAACCCCTACTAACTGTTCTGGACAGTGACGACTTTCTGAGTTTTAGGGCTACGTGGCAACTTCTGATTGGCCTGATGACGCATTTTCTTGGACTGGATGGTTTGGATGGATCCTATGTTGATCTAAAGGCTCTAATTAATCCTACACATCTAGATAAACACCCATAAACCTAAACCTTAATCTAAACTAAATTCATTCATAAGCCGCCATACTACTGCATCTTAAACTAAGCTAGTCTCTCCTCCAACGAATTAAAGCTTAGGAATTGTAAAAAAAGGGATTCTAGAACAACAACGAATGGATCTATTCTTTCTTCTATCACTGTGAGCATAGTTGCTTTCACAAGATAACTAATTAAAATAATTACGATAAGTTGTGATCTGGACTGTATGAATATGCCTATTCAATCATATGTTGTTAGCCAGTTCTGTTATCATCTATTCTGTTAATATGTGCCAGTTTGTTATCATATGTAATTAGATTCATTTTATGATGTTAATTCCTATGTCTAATTACATATGCTTGATTAGATTCATCTGTGCAAGATATGTTTATCTATGTAAGTTATGCAAGTTTGTATGCATATGAAAATTATGTTTATCTATGTAAGTTATGCAAGTTTATATTCATCTATACAAGTTATGCAAGTTTATTTGCAAGTTATGTTTGTCTATACAAGTTTATATGCATGTTATGTTCATCTATGCAAGTTATGCAAGTTTATATGCAAGTTATGTTCATCTATGCAAATTATGCGAGTTTATATGCAGGTTATGTTCATCTATGCAAGTTTATATGCAATTTATGTTCATTTATGCAAGTTTATGCTTATATGTTTAGATACATGCCAGTTCTTATGTTTAGATCTATGTCAGTTTACATTGCATATGTTAACTGGATCCATCTTATATGCTAGTTCACGTTTATATGCTTAATTGGATTTATGTTGTTCTATGCCAAGTTTGTGTTACACATGCTTAATTAGATCTATATTGTTTTATGCCAGTGTGGATGTCATATGCCTCTTTCTTTTCCTTTTCTTATGAGTTAGGCTAACAGCGAGCCTAACATATTATGTGAATTATACGTACGAACGACGTGGGAACGTTGGGGAATAGTTTGGGAAATATTAAATATTGGATATTATGTAATTGGCATAAATTGGTTAGTAACCATGTAATTAACTTGAGACATAAATTGGTATATTTTATATACATGGAAATTATGGACATAATTTGGAGGATAATTATGAACATATCTTGAATTGGGAATTATGGACAATTTGAAACAGGGATATTAATTCAAATTGGGGTTGAATAATAAAATGAGATAATGAACATGCCTAACCCGAGGTTGGATTGAATTGCGGTGTAAGACTGCTCGGAACCGCCCGGCACATCCAGCAACTGCAACAACAGTTCTAATGTGAGAGGTTGGTGCATCAAACCCAAAACCCGAGGTTAGAATGAGTTTGCAGTAGAAGTCTGCTCGGAACCGCCCGGCACATCCAGCAACCACAAACAACGGTTCTAATGTGAGAGGTTGGTGCATTAATAAATCAATTAATGCCAATGAACAGACATACTAAGAATGGTAAGGTTAAGTAACATGAGTAGGCGACACTTAACCAATACAACATGTTAATTAAACAAATGGGTAGGGTTAGGTTAAATTGAGAACACTTAAACCGTTATAACAATTTGATTAGGAAACCCTAGTAACAGGGACTCATTTCAGTAGTAACCCACATAGATGTATCATAGTACCCTGAACTTGGCAGGGTGGGGCATGATTACTGCGCTGATTATAAGCGGTCAAAATAGCGGCGGGTGGTGCATCAGTGTAGGTTCCGACGGAGTACGGATATGCATGTGCTTCGGAGTGGAAAAATCAGGCACTAGGCATCAATAGTTATGCATTGTGCATCTTGAATTGTGTCGGGTTGCCATTATAGGGATTGATACACCCCCACGGTGGGACCAGCATAGGTATCTACAAACAAGCGGGGTCGAATGACACAAATAATAAATACACATGAGTTAGGGAGCCGATCGAATGGGGAGCATAGTGGGTACAACTAGTGGAGATAGGGGCAGGCGGCACCTATGACAGCAGCTAGGGGTACAAGAAACTACCATTATCATCATCATTATGATTAGTAAGAGGGATCAACTTTTAGAGTAAATTGGGTTGGTGCAGTGTAGTAATTATCCTATAGTGATTAGAAGCGTCAACATTTACATTATTCATCTTGCTTACCTTGTCATATATACTGATGTTACAATCGTTTCTTACTTTCTAGTTTATGTTCTTATCCTATTAATATAATAATTATATTGTTAAAGTTACTAGACTCGCCAGACTTTATATCTGACCTCGTTTGTTTCGCCCGTTTTCTTTCCGTTTCCCCTCCCAGGTTCTCAGGGTGGGCCTAGTGAAGCTTGATTTGGATCTCTTTCTCTCTCTTTTGGAAGTGCTTGGATTGCTGAAAGTAAAAGTTCAGCTTATCTCTTTTTAGGGCTAATTATGTTGGGGTTATGCTTTTTGTTTTACTTACTCAGAAAATAATTTGTCAAGATGGATATTAAGTGTACTTGGTTTTATTGTTGATTTTGGTATTGCAACCAAACTATTTCTCCGTTGCAATGAAGTTGTTTTAGATTTTTTCAAAGTACCAATATATGTATCTGTCTTGTTATATTCTGTTCTATACACTTATAATACCCCATGAAAGTTAATGCATTCCCTTTGTGAGTGACATTAAGGGACGTGGGGTGTTACAACAACCGTAAATGGAGTTTAAATTAATTTCAAAATATTGAAATGGAATAATTGTATCGTGGATTTACGTGAATATATTAAAAGAGATTAAGGGTTGATATTTTAGTAATAAATGATCGTTTTAAACAAATTTTCTTTTAAAATACATTTCATGAATAAGATTAACAAATCAAGGGAATTAGAAAGGAATATTGATTTGGGAAATGGGATTTTAGGTTTTAAATGAAAAGTAGGGATTATAAATGGGATCGGAATTTATAAATAGAATTTGGATGGAAATGACAAATATGGGATTTTTAAATTGAATTAAAACCCAATAATTGGAATAGATTGTTAACTCAAGATTTCCAAAAATATAGTATAACTGAATAAACGAATAAGAGTTGATATATACGTGAGAGAATGGTAAAATGAATTCCAAGTATAATGGAATTGGATAAGAGTAAATTGAGATTTGGGAAATGAATCGAATTACAAGTCATTGCTAATGATTTGCATATGGAATTTGTAAATGAAGTTAAGTTTTGGAAATGAAATTTGTAACAATTGTTACAAACGATAAGTTGAACTATTTGATTAATGAACAGGATATCTTTTTAAAGGATCGTTGTATGATTTTTAGATAACAAATAAGTTGTTGGAAATGAAGTAACAACGTTTGATAAATGGAAGCAAGACGATTTAGAAATGTAATCTGTAACGTTTGATACAGAAGTCAAGTTAATTTATTTTGATTATTATAATATAAGACCTAGAAGATAGCAAATTAAGATTTGAAAAGACGTTCATATAAGACTGTGAGGATAATTAAATAAGATTTGTAAAGAATGTTATATACAATTTTAAATCAATAATAGTGATGACTGCAAATGTTGGAAAAATATACTTAAAAGAGATATTAAATAAATTTATAAAGGATTCAAATTATAATGGGATCGAGATTCGTGTATTATATTGTAAAGGATTTTCAGGTAATAAAGAGAATTATAAATAAGAGTTACTTAACCAGTTAAGTAAACGTGTTGAGATTTTAAATAAGGTTTATAAAAGGAAAACGAATGTGTTAATAAACTTATATCTATTCTGAAGATATAAATGTTATTGGACAAGGTTTGAGGGGTAAATAGAATACCCCAACTTAAATGACTTCATGATTATCCAAGGATGGTATTAGTTTATAAACGAGAGGAGTTGAGGGAAATATAAGCTATGATTTCCATGATTGATTTTATAAACTATATTAAAAAGTTTATAAGTTGAATGAATGATTTTGAGAATATTCTTATTCGTTAATAAGAAGTAAAAGCTATATTCCAAATATTGTAAGATATTAAGAATTTAATTAACATACGGTTAATTAAGGAGGCTAAATGATGCTGGGTACTGAATCAGTGAATTCATTTTATTTATGGATGAATGGTTGTTTATATAAGTTTATTTGATAGTTAAATAACCGACTATCAAATTTGACCTATACGCTTGTTGGTATGGCAAGACCGGGATCGACTTTATATTCGAAAACCATTCTGACCAACAAATACGTGGAAGATACTAATTGAAGATGGAGCAATTAAAGACCATCAATCTTCATGAGCGGAAGAGTTACTTGTTGAATCTCTTTGGTATGGTCCACCAGAGTTATAATGACTTGTGATTCTGTCGTGATTAAAATCTTCGGATTACAAGGACTTCTCGCTACTGATCCATGGGGTATTCCTGTATTGGATGTAGTAGGGGAGTGCCTTCAGTTCATCCTGTTCCTGAATGAATTGTATAGACGAGTGTCTGACAGAGTATTTCCAAAGGGTCACCTACGTTGATTTCTTTAAACATACCAAGTTGATCGCGGAGAAGTGCACGTTCTCTTATTAATTTGATTATTTTTTTGGACATCAGTTAGTGATATCTAGCGGATCTGACGATGTGGCATTCAAAGTGGATGGAGATGTGTTGTTCTGAAGGATAAGCTTAATCTCTAGCCTCATCAACTGGGAAATGACATAAAATCGAGTAGGTCGCATGGCTGTGCGGGTCACACCCATCAAAAGGGTATATCATTACATGATCTGGTGAAATCAAATGCCTTTGGTAGTCCCTTTTTATTTTTGTATGTATGCTATCGGTTCGGTTAGCTGACCCCGAACCGTGGTAATGATATATTCGGTACCCTCAAAGTATAGTGAGGGGCCGGTCATGTTTAGCCTCGGTTGCAAGATGTTCTTGTTGAACCCTAATGTATTCATCTCCAGAGGTACATTGTCGGAAGGTGGTCCCATACCTTGCTTGGAAATCCATTCTCTGATAAGCTCCCGCTGTTTTGATTGTATACTATATACGTAGAGCATGAGATGCAAGCATTCTGCTAGATTGATATTTATTTGTATTTAGACACTATTATAATATCAGAGTAATATTGTTTTCAAAAATGTTTTGGGTTATCGTAAGGTAAAATCCATCTGTATTTATATGTGGATTCAGTCTTACGATTATCCTTTTCTTTTGGAAAGATTTTGACATTAAAAATCAAGTTGTGTGATTCCTTTAAACTTAATGTGTTTTTCTCACTCTGGTTTGCCAGACTGATCCGGCGTTTGCAAAATGCTCGGGTTAGGCAGAGTTGTACAGGTTCAGGTTATCGGATTCTATGAAGAGACGAGCTGGAAGAGTTCCGACGTACGGTATTATATATTCCTTTGTGTGATTGTATATGAGGACAGATTATTATAACTGTCCAGATGTATGGTGTACTCTGGTGATTGTAAGTATTTTTAAAGCTCTCAATAAAGGATTTATTTCTGTATTATATTGTGTTCCGCTGCGATGTGAGACTCTGTGTTGTGTTGGTTCTTCTTATTCTAATATTTCTTTCTTTCTTATCTCACCCTCTAATATTCCTTCTAATAATGTTCCTATGTTTTCGATGCTTGAATGTTCGACATGGTATGTTCGTGTGGATTTTCAGGGTTGAAAATCCTCGGGCCGTTACGGTGGTATCAGAGCTATTGGTTTAGTAATAATCTTGGCTCTGTGGCGTAATTCGTTAGAGATAGGATTAGCAATATCCTAGATTGAGTTGAGTGTAAATATAAGCGCGTGTATTTGTAAATTTTATATACACATGTTTGTATAGTGTTGTTTGATCGGTTCAGTTGTTGAGAAGAATTGAACTGGCAATTGATGTAATATTGTTTTGTAAAGAGGGTAAATGAAATAATTTTACCTGAAATATATTTTTGTATAAAAAAGAAAATAATTTTATAAAATTATTAGATATTGGTGTGTTTGGCTGATTTGAATGATGTTCGGATTAGACTGAGAATTTGAATTTGAACTTAACTTGGTTAAGTGGAAATTAAATTTAGAATAATATTGAAATCAAATTAAAATTGATTTGCAATACGGAATTGAATGAATACTAACTAAATAGAAATCAATTGATTATTAATCGATTGATGTTAAAATATGTGAACCCTAAGTAAATATTAATATTGAATGAAATTTCAATTGATTTGATTAAGTGGTTGAGCATTGATTGTTGGTTGTTTGTTAATTAGAATTGAATCTAATTCATCAATGGGTTAATAAGAGGTTGAATTAATTGAAAATTAAATTCCAGTATTTAAATTGGAATGGAATCGCATATGAATTAAACTGGATGATCAAAACCTGTATTTGCACATACTTTCTTAAAATGAGTGATGCTTTGAGAATTTATTTAGTTATACTTTGTTTATAAATGAAGTGTTATTTAAATATTTCATGTAATTGTTACTCACTTATTGAATTGAGTTAAGTACAGGTAGATGAAGGCCTTAGGACTAATTTTTGTTGCATATATCGAAATAAATTGAGAAAGTATGCTTAATAGTGCAAATAAGAGGTATGCCTACGCGAAAATATAAATTTTGGGTTTCGAATTTTTTTTTCAACTGTGTGGGTCGATGTATATATATTATTTGTTCCTGCGATATCGCATATGTCACTCCATACCGAGGAGACTCTACCGAATTTTCCCAGGAATTTAAAGTGTTAGAATTTTTTTGGTTATTTTTGAAGATTTTTACTTAACCATAATAAATTGGTTTTTGATTAATAATAAATTGGATTTTTAAATAAATGGGTTTATAACATTTTTCTTATCTTAGTAATTTCGGGGACGAAATTCTATTAAGGGGGGAAGAATGTAATGTCCCGTAGTTCTAGTAGCCAAATATTTAATTTAATTTATTATTTTAAATATTTAATTTGGATTGTTATTAGTTTTTAATATTGAATTCATTTATAAAAACGAAGTTTGATCGTTAATTTATATTTAAATTAAAATGAGCTCGAAATGGCGTGGTAGCTCGCAATATTGAATTCTGAACTTTAATTGAATATACAGAATTTGTTTTAAGTCGGATTTTTGTGAAACAAGAGACGTTGGAAACTTGTCGATTAAAATTTTCATATGAAAGAGAAAAATCCAGATTTCGTGTTATAGATTCTTAGTTATGTCCAATTCAAATTTTAAAATAGTCGCTATGGAAAATCGTTATTAAAATATAATGTTTAAAAATGGTTTTAATATAATATGGATACCATTTTAAATCGAATTGACGATAGTAAGTTGTATAATTTATATTTGAAGTTGTATATATTATTCTACTTGGATATTTTAAATAATAATAATAATGTATTATTATTTAATTGAATTAATTTGGAATTTAACTAATATTTTATTGATATTTTTATAGCGTTAAAAATAGCCATTTTTGCAAACGATCTCCATTTTCAATGAAATTAGTTTCATTGGAACTGTATCGTCAAATTATTGTACGAAAATCAAATTTCGTGGCAAATGGATGTCGTATATGTCTTTGGTGGCCAAAAACGTCTTTGATTCTATTTAATTATTTATGTTATTTAGACAGAGGTAACTTTTAACGAATAAACGACTGGCTAAACGAACTCCAAATTTAACGAAACAAAATTCATTGGATCTGTTAGGAAGAGGTCTAGTAAAATGTAAAGGTTTCATATTTTTTGGATTTTTTCTGCAATTATAAGAATTTTAAACGCTTGATTTTTCATTGATAATTATAAAGGACTTTTCACAAATGACCTCGGAATTGGACGAAACATGTCCCATTGGGTCCGGAATTTTCGTATGCTAGGACTACATTTGGTTGTCAAAAATGGAGATCGTATGAAGGTGTTTTGCGATAATACTTCACGTTAAAGTTTCCTTAATTATAATATTATATATTTTTTCCAACACTATATATAACCCCTCTTAACCCTAAATTTCCATCAAACAGGACATCGCATGGTCAATATTTGGAGCCACCACTGCTTCCCTTCTTCTAACAGCATAATGCAAGATTAAAAATCCAAAACAAATGAGGAAAAAAAATCCTGAAATCTCGACATAAATTTCTTTGAATTCTTGAGACTCTGGGATTCTTACTAATGCTATTACTACTTGGTACGACAACTATTTTGGAGCCGCATTTCAGCAGAACTAGGGTTCCATTTCCACTTCAAATTCATACGACATGTGTTCTCGATGGATGTTGGGTTGAAGGCTATAATGGTAAGGGGATTGAATGGTGTTCCGGTGGTTTGTGTTTGGCCAAGGTGACTGGGATTGGCTCGAAAAGGGGAGATACATTTTTGAGGCGTTGCTGTCAGATGATAAAGTCGGTCGTAAAGGGAATGACGTCGAAGCACAAGGTGGCTCGGCGGTGAGCAACTGGAGGCGAGAGTGATGAGGGCGGAACAACAAAAGAGGGATGAAGTTGTGTTATTCATTTTTGAATGTGTAACATTAGAAAGGGAAGAGGGAGCTTTGCATGAAGGTCATGTAGAATGGGAGGAAATGTATGCGTGGATTGCTAAACTAAGGACAGTTTGAAGAAATTCTGGAATGGAATGGTGAGCAGTAGTGGGAAGATGGTGCATGTTGTCTGTTGTTTTGGAATGAACGCGAGCAAAAGGTAAAGAAGAAATTCAAACCCATACAGAATGCAACAAGCAGAACGATGGTTGATGAATACCTGGAGTACAACAACAAGAAACAAAGAAGAACGGTCCTATTTAATTTGGCCTAACCTTATATGATTAGTTAAGTTGATGATTTAAATTGGTTTAATTAAATTTTATTAACATAAAACTCTAGTAACTTATGTCCCATACAAAATGGAACAAGCAGGAAAAAAAGAATTTGATCGGGTGAACTATATTTACAAAGTAATTGGTTTTATTACGTTTAAATTAAATAGTGATTAAGGGATTATTGGCTAATGATTGGATGGAGTGCGAACTGGAACTAGAATGGAATTGCACAGAAAGAAACAAAGTCGACAGTAGGAGACAAAGCAGAAGTGGACAAAGGGTTCAAATTGGGGATATACTGTACATCGAAACAAAGCTTTCAAATCGAGAAAGAAAAAGAAAATGTTCTTATTTAATTCACAAGCAACGTGAATGTCGGCTCTGGTTTGATTAAACATAGGTAATTGAGTTACTAAGAATTTTAATTAAAAGGTTAACGATATTGATTAAACCGTAAATTAAAAATTAGGTAAATAAAACTGTTAATAACTTGCATGTTAATTTGATGCAGGGATGTGAATTTGATACCGCTAAATGATCATAGGGGAAGGAAACTGAAGTGGACAATATTATTTTTCATCTATAATGTAATTAGTTCATTAATTTATGATTAAGGAGTTAGTGAATTTAATTATATATAACATTAGCTTAAATCGTTAATAACTTATGCAAATATGATCAGAATTAGATGATTCAAAATACGTCGGAACCGGATAGACGGGCACAATGTCATGGAATAGCGTTGGACATTTTTGGAATCAACTGGAATTTTTAATTAAATTAAATGACTGTTTAATTTAATTAAAACGAGTCGTTGACAACAAACCAGATCAAGGTGAGTTAAACTCACTCAGTTTTCCCACCTATATTTTATATAAGTTGGGTTTATTTGTGTGTGTGTTATGGATGATTTTTATTGGATGATTGATGAATTATATGTTCAAATATTTACTGAATAATTAAGTTAAACATTCATTTAACTTAATTAAACCAAATCGTTATTTTTAACGATTAAATCCAATTGAGGTAACTTACCTCAATGGTTACGTTTATAGTAATATAAACATTATAAATAAACAATTGGATGTTTGAATTGTTCTTATCAGCCTATTATTAACTGTTATTATTAAACTGTTTATTTTATCTATTTAGATGGAAACGAATATTGATTGGTCATATTGAACTGAATGACTCAGATTGAAGTAACCCATTGTTTTGCAGGGAATTGACATGTTGGAGTAATCCAATAGGATCCCTCAATGATATTGATAATTTTTATCAATATGATTTGTTGTGTTCATTTGATGTGAAATTGATTATATTTCACGGTTTGGTACTTTAGTGGATATTTGCCTCTTTAGTACCATCAGTAAAAGAAAAGATTTTCAAATCGATTGTGAAATGTTTTCAAAGATGTACTTATATATTTGAAACACGGTTTTGATCATAAATATAAATATCAAAGTTTAATTTACTGGTTTAAAATTATTTAAATTTATAATTAATAGAGATATAAGATATTATTAAATGACTTGTTAAACGATATAAACTTATCGCAATTGTTATAAAAATGTGTAAAATGAATGTAAAGGCCTTAACGACCGCAAATGGAGTTTAAATTAATTTCGAAATATTGAAATGGAATAATTGTATTGTGGATTTACTAGAATATATTAAAAGAGATTGAGGGTTGATATTTTAGTAGTAAATGATCGTTTTAAACAAATTTTATTTTAAAATACATTTCGTGAATAAGATTAAAAAATCTAGGGAATTGGAAAGGAGTATTGATTTGGGAAATGGGATTTTATGTTTTTAAACGAGATTGGAATTGAAAATATAAGTACGAATTTATAAATGGGATTGGAATTTATAAATAGAATTCGGATGGAAATGACAAATAAGGGATTTTTAAATTGAATTTAAACCCGATAACTGGAATAGACTGTTAACTCAAGATTTCCCAGTATATAGTATAACTGAATATACGAATAAGAGTTGATATTTACGTGAGAGAATGGTAAAATGATTTCCAAGTATAATGGAATTGGATAAGAGTAATGTGAGATTTGGGAAATGAATCGAATTATAAGTCATCACTAATGATTTGCAAATGGAATTTGTAGATGAAGTTAAGTTTTGGAAATGAAATTTGTAACAATTGTTACAAATGATAAGTTGAACTATTTGATTAATAAACAGGGGATCTTTCTAAAGGATAGTTATATGATTTTTGGGCAACAAATAAGTTGTTGGAAATGAAGTAACAGTGTTTGATAAATGGAAGCAAGATGATTTAGAAATATAATCTATAACATTTGATACAGAAGTCAAGTTAACTTATTTTGATTATTATAATATAAGATCTAGAACATAGCAAATTAAGATTTGAAAAGACGTTCTTATACGACTGTGAGGATAATTATATAAGATTTATAAAGAATGTTATATATAAAATTTTAAATCAATAAATAGTGATCACTGCGAATGTTGGAAAATAATACTTAAAAGAGATATTAAAGAAATTTATAAAGGATTCAAATTATAAAGGGATCGAGATTCATGTATTATATTGTAAAGGATTTTCAGGTAATAAAAAGAATTATAAATAAGAGTTACTTAACCAATTAAGTAAACGTGTTGAGATTTTAAATAAGGTTTGTAAAAGGAAAATGAATGTGTTAATAAACTTATATCTATTCTGAAGGTATAAATGTTGTTGGACAAGGTCTGAGAGGTAAATATAGTACCCCAACTTGAACAACTTCATGATTATTCAAGGATGGTATTAGTTTATAAATGAGAGGAGTTGAAGGAAATATAATCTATGATTTCTGTGATTGATTTTGTAAACTGTATTAAAAAGTTTATAAGTTGAACGAATGATTTTGAGAATATTCTTATTCGATAATAAGAAGTAAAAACTATATTCCAAATATTTAAGATATTAAGAATTTAATTAACATACGGTTAATTAAAGAGGCTAAATGATGTTGGGTACTGAATCAATGAATTCATTTTATTTTTATGGACGAATGGTTGTTTATATAGGTTTATTTGATAGTTAAATAACCGACTGTCAAATCCGACTTATACGCTTGTTGGTATGGAAAGACTGGGATTGAATTTATATTCGAAAACCATTTTGACCAACAAACATGTGGAAGATACTGATTGAAGATGGAGCAATTGAACACCATCGATCTTCATGAGCGGAAGAGTTACTTGTTGAATCTCTCTGGTCTGGTCCTCCAGAGTTATAACGACTAATGATTCTGTCATGATTAAAATCTTCAAATTACAAGGACTTCTCGCTACTGATCCATGGGGTGATTCCTATATTAGATGTAGTAGGAGAGTGCCTTCGGTTCATCTTGTTCCTGAATGAATTGTATGGACGAGTGTCTGACAGAGTATTTCCAAAGGGTCACGTAGGTTGATTTCTTCAAACGTACCAAGTCGATGGCGACATTCTCTTATCAATTTGAGTATTTTTGTGGACATCAATTAGTGATATCTAGCAGATCTAACGATGTGGCTTTCAAAGTGGACGGAGATGTGTTGTTCTAAAGGATAAGCTTAACCTCTAGCCTCATCAACTGGGAAATGGCATAAAATCGGGTGGGTCGCATGGTTATGCGGGTCGCACCCATCAAAGGGGTATATCATTAACTAATATGTTGAAATCAAATGCCTTTGGTTGTCCCTTTTTATTTTTGTATGTATGCTATCGGTTCGGTTGGCTGGCCCCCAACCGTGGTAATGATATATTCGGTACCCTCAAAGTACAGTGAGGGGTCGGTCATGTTTAGCCTCGGTTGCAAGATGTTCTTTTTGAACCCCAATGTATTCATCTTCAGAGATACATTGTCAGAAGGTGGTCCCATACCTTGCTAGGAAATCCATTCTCCAATAAGTGCCAGTGATTTTGATTGTATACTATATATGTAGAGCATGAGATGCAAGCGTTCTGCTAGATTGATATTTATTTGTATTTAGACACTATCATAATATCAGAATAATATTGTTTTCAAAAATGTTTTGGGTTATCGCAAGGTAAAAACCGTCCGCATTTATATGTGGAATCGGTCTTACGATTATCCTTTTCTTTCGGAAAGATTTTTACGTTAAAAATCAAGTTGTGTGATACCTTTAAACTTAGTGTGTTCTTCCCACTCTGGTTCGCCAGACTGATCCGGCGTTTGTAAAATGCTCGGGTTAGACCGCGTTGTACTGGTTCAAGTTATCGGATTCTATGAAGATACGAGCTGGAAGAGTTCCGACGTATGATATTACATATTCCGTTGTGTGATTGTATATGAGGACAGATTATTATAACTATCTAGATGTATGATGTAATCTAATGATTGTAAGTATTTTTAAAGCTCTCCGTAAAGGATTTATTTCTATATTATATTGTGTTCCACTACGATTTGAGACTCTATGTTGTGTTGGTTCTTCTTCTTCTTCTATTCTAATATTTCTTTCTTTCTTATCTCTTCCTCTAATATTCCTTCTGATAATGTTCCTGTGTTTTCGATGCTTGAAAGTTCGACATGGTATGTTCGTGTCGATTTTCAGGGTTGAAAATCCTTGGGCCGTTATAGCTTTCTTCACCATTTGATTGGACACATCCGCAATGAGCACAAAAAAAAGGAGAGATAGTGGATCTCCTTGCCGAAGCCCTCTATTAGATTTAAATAAACCTCCAACGTTTCCATTAATAGAAATGGATGAATGGATGGTTTTTTAAATACAATCAATCTAATTATACCATCATTGAGAAAATCCTCTATGCTTAAACATATGTAAAATGAATTCCCAGTTGATAGAATCAAAGGCTTTAGAAAAAACTAATTTAAGAAGAACATCTGGAGTAGAAGAATGGTGACAAAAAGAGATTACCTCTTGTGTAGCTACAATACAATCGAGAATGTTACGTCCATGAATGAAATCAGATTTTTCAAAGCCAAAAGAGGAGAGATCACAGATTGAATACGATTAGCTAGGGTTCTAGTAATGATTTTGAAGGTGGTATTGGGCAAGCAGATAGGATGAAAGGAAAAGAGAGATTTTCACAAGCGAATTTAGGAAGGAGGATAATATTTGCATAATTTAGTCAAGAAATAAGGCTGGGGTTATCATGAATTCTTTACACATATCCACAATATCATGTTTCACTACAACCCAAAAAGATTTAAAAAATGAAGGCCCAAAACCATCTAGGCCATGGACTTTGTCATCATGCATTTCGTTTAAAGCAGCCTAGACCTCGCTCTTTGAAAAAGGATGATATATGGAAATAAAGGCTGGGTTCGGGTATAACAAATTCCAATCAATAATTGGAAGAGCAGAGGGTGAACAACCAAGGATTGAGCGATAAAAAATAGAAAAAGGATGAAGAATATCAGCTTGATTTGTGAAAGATTAGCCTTCATGGGAGATTTCTGGAATATAAGTTGCTCTTCGTCTTTCATTTGCAATTCAATGAAAGCAAGCTGTGTTTTTATCCCCTTCCTCTATCCATTTGTACTTGGCTCTTTATTTCCAGCCTATTTCTTCTTGTTTGAATAACCTGTATAATTCAGATTCAAGTTCTTTTAAAATGTTACTCTCTCCATCATTCAAGGGATGAGATTCCTCTAGGATGTTAAGACTCAAGATAGCATCCTGTAAATTGGAAATGCGAGTTTGAATTGACGCCCAAATAGATTTATCCCATAGCTTAATCTATTTTCTTAAAGATCTCAGTTTCAGAATGATTTTGTGGGTAGCTGATTGAGATTGGACAGGTTGAACCCAAACTTTTTTAACAAATTCCTTAAAGGATGGTTCTAACAACCACAATCGTTCAAATCTAAAAGGCTTTTTAAATTTAAAGAGGGAACCAGAATCTAGAATAATAGGACAATGGTCAAAAATGATTGAAGCAAGCCCAGAGACATAGGATAATGGGTGTAGCTCCTCCCAAGTAGAATTGAAGAGAAACCAATCAAGCTTAGCCAGAGAAGGAAATGATCTGTGACTTGACCAAGTGAATGAACGATTACAAATATGAGGGTCAATAAGGCAGCAATTAAAGATAAATGAATTAAAAGCATCAGAGTCTATCGATATAATCCTAGATTTTCTCTCATAAGCATTTCTTATGGTATTGAAATCACCTCCTATTATCCATGGACCAAGAAAACTGTTTGCCAACTGTTTACAATGATCCCAGAGGTTTATTCACTCATGAGCATCTTGGGGACCATAAATATTGGAAAAGATATAGATAGAGTTTGAGGCAATATGTTTAAGGGAAACATGCAAAGCAGATTGATTAGAAAAAGTTTTATGTAGTGACCACATAGATTCATTCCAAGCAGTGAAGAGACCCCCTCTAGATTCTATGGCATTAACGTAATCCCAACCAGTCAAAGAGGATCCACCACTGAATCTAAAGTGGTAATTTGATCCATTAAAAAGTTTAGTATCTTGGAGAAAAAGGACATCTGAATTAAGTGGGGATAAAACATGATCAATAGCATGACATTTTGAATGGTCCCCCAAACCCTGTACATTCCATGTGACTACTTTCATTGATGTATATTAATACGCTCTTATTCTAAATCTTGCATGGCTTTATAATGTGAATAACGTAATCTCATGCCCATGCAACCTAAAATCCTTAAATTTAAACATTTATTTGCAGAAGAAAAAACAACAGGGGCCAAAAAACTACCAGTGACATCAGGATTGTTGTGTTTACTACTTTGACGAACAAAGATAGGAGAGAGATATTGTTGCCAGTCTTGATCTTCAGTCCAAGGCTGCTGAGGAGGGGATTGCGCAGGAGGGATTGAGGCAGAATCGAACGGAATAGTCTAAATAGGAATCATAGAATGATCAAGAGAGCGAGGAATAATTTGACTGAATGATGAATTTAGCTCCACATGCATTTCTTGGTTAACTTCGTTCTGGTCTGGTTGCTCCATGTCTTGATTGTCAATAATTTGAGGGTTAAAATTCATGTTCACTTCCTGATACATGGATGGCAATGGAGGTAACATTGTTGATTCTTCAATCATAGCATCAAATCTATCTTCAGAGCTCATTTCATGAAAATTATGAAGACACAACACCACTTGTTCTTCTTCATTTCCAATAAAGAGTGTTTCTGGTCTTATTCCAGGATGCTCATGTTTGCTTCTTGCACTTTGATAATATGGGTTTTGTTGTTGAAACGTGCAACATAAACACTTTTTGAGCTTATTCCTTCATAGAACTGAAGCTTAATCAGAAATTCTCTATGATCAAAGTGACACCAATCACAATCATCCACTGCAAGAACATGACCCATCGGTTTCAAGATCTCTTTTACTGCTTCATCGTTGTTTTTCAAAAATTCAGGAAATCCTTCCACATTAGCCCGTGATTCAGTTTCCAATGCAGGTTGTGGTTCTCTCTCATTCTCATCCCAAGCTTCTAAGCAGATGGCTACTCCTGGTTTAGTCAATATTTTCAGTAATAAAGCATGGTCTTTTTTACTGTAAGTAAGGCAATATACTAAAAAGGAATTGCTCGAGATTATTGACATCGGCCAACAATCATGCTTGAGATTAACTTCCAAAGCATAATATAGAGTTTCAACGCACCATTTACGAGTTAGAGATTTAGCAATAATGCATTTCGAGGAATCAGCCATTGTGAAATGTTTAGAAGACTGAAGTTGTAGAGAACGAAGTGGGGAGTGATGATAATTAAGTTCAGGAGAATACTTAATGTTTGAATTTGTGTGGTAATTATCATGATGGGTGGCTAAACGAAGAGATGTGTGATGTGAAGTTTGTGCAGAATGAGTAGATATCCTGGGGACCGAACGTACTTGATCATAGTTACTCCTACTGCCGGCTTTATATGCAGAAGCCAAAAGCGCTCACTTTGCTATTGGCTTTTTTCGAACAACGTGGCACTGAACGACCATAAGAGCCACTTTTAAAACATATCTTCGGTTCTGTACCCTCCTTTTCCATGTGTCCCTTGCGTGCACACTGTAGACATATTTTATCAAAAAGGTGATGATTTGCAAGATGGAAATGAAAGCTGGCAAAGGTGAACTGAACTTCTTCTTGGGGGTGGTTTTGGTAAAGAAGGAGGAGGAGAAGCCGCTAACTAAGCATAAGATTTGGATGATGAATCGGTAGGATGATCAGAAAGCACAGAAAAGCAATTAGACAATGTTAAAAAAGATGAACGAGAGTGATGAGGATGGGAAGAATTAGAAACCGACATATTTACTGGATTAACCGCCGCAGTTACTGGTCGAGAAGGTTCATGAACTGGTTGAACAATGGCACGACGAGGAGCAGAGTGACCAGATGAAATATTATAAGACGAGGATAAAGCACGATTGGATTGAGGGAGAGGACGAGGGGGGAGATTGGGACGCGAAGGAGGAGGACAAACAGAAGATGAGACAGGACCCTAAAGAGAAGGTGACGAAGAAGACAGAGATGAATGAGGAAGAAGGAAAGGCTTGTATTTGGATGTGTATTTCGAAAGAAAGGGAGGGGATGATGGTAGCATGGATGCCATTAACGGAAGAAAGTAGCTTTTGAATAATTCAGTATTAATGCTAACTCTCTAAGGGTTTTATGAGTATAATATATTACATTTTTTTTTAGAAAACTAGGTTTTATGTACGATTATATCAGTTAATTATTGTGTAAATTAAACCAAACTACAGTATAAACTAGTTTATCATATATGCACTTATTCAATATTGTAATTAGTTAACCATTATTTAAAAATAAGTGTCGTTTCAGAGAACACATACATTAAATCATGCTCATCCACACCAAATAGCCCACGCAAGCTCTAGATCGACTAATTAATCAGTGCATACACACTAATTAATTATCGTACATAGACTAGACAAATTATAATTTTCAACATGTAGAGGGTAATAACAGTAACTAACATTTAACGAATTATACTAAATAACCAATTAGATAATATAAACAATTTGATTAAAAAATTAACTCTAAATTATCAAATTAAACTAATTAACGTGTAGGAATAAAACCTTATTATAGGTTGATTAAGAGATTGGAGATGATGAGAGTGGAGATCAACAAAGTGGGAGATGATTTTAGAGGCAAGGATGGCGGTTTATGGTGTGGAGGAGCTAGTTGAAGAGAATTTGGGTGCTTTGAAGAGAGTTCAGATAATAAAGAGCAATGCTAGAGTTGGAACGGATAACTAATGGATTTCCACTGGCAAGTAACGATCACTGACAGTTGGCGGTTTCCAACGGATATATTGTAATACCCCGCATTTTTGTAACAATTAAATAATGCAAATAAGAAAAAGAAAAAAATTGAAGAGCTTCCAGAATTTGGCCACGGGAGTAGCGTCATTACATTCGTGGCGATTTTCTAGTCAATTTAGACCTATGGATTGCAAAAAACCGATTTAAGATGAAAGAGATACCTTTAAATGAAGCGTTGCAGCAAACCATGAAAATAAGGTAAAGAAGGAGAACTATGAGTACCATTGTTTCTAAATTATTAACAAAAGACTTCATTACTCAGTTAGTTGAGGTATTGGATATGTAATATAGAGATCAAGGGGTTCGAACCCCGACGGTGACATAATTTTTATCTTTGTTTTAGAGAGGGCCAACTGAACATACAAATATATGCATATGCATGAACATAAAAGAGGAAAAATAATGGTAATGTATAATTTAAATAAATTCATACATTGAAGAGGAGGAAAATTAGTACAATTTTTAATGCATTAAGAAAGGTAAGAAAATACATGCAATTAAAAGAGGTAGTGTGGATACTAATTAATGCAATGACATTATAAAGAAATGGTTAATTTCATGCGAGCATTAAAATTGAACATATATATATATATATATTTGTGTGTGTGTAACATAGAGGAATGTAACGCACGCTGAAAACTATTAAGGAAATGAGATAACTGGTGAAATGAGATAAGTGACACTTAATCGTAAATTAAGTAATCAGTAAATGGGGGAAACCTGAAACCAGTTGAGAAAAAGAGAAAACTTATGAAATGAAAGAAGTTGTACTTAATTATAAATTAAGCAATTTGAAAACTTGGAAGTCTGAAATATGCTGAAAAGAATGTTATGTTAAGATTTTTCCTACAGACAAGTGGGAATATAACTAGGTTATAATAAAACAAAAAGGAAATTGGAATAACTTATGTTAAGGGATAAACTGTACTTAATTGTAAGTTAAGTTATTTGTGAGAACGATAATCTAAAATCTACGGATGAGGACAACATAAGTTATATTTATGGGAAGAGGAGACTGATTAGTGAACCTTAGTTAAAAGAACTAAGTTAATAAGTAAACAACATTAATTTGTAATGACAGCATAAGAGGGAATTATGATTAAATAAGAAAGAATGAGGCAACTCAGGAAATGAGGTAAGTTATATCTAATCATAAATGTCAAGTGACATGTTAAATAGAAAACATGTGAATTAAGATACACATAATTACATATTAAGTAGAACATGTTATTGTAACCTTGAACCAAACAAGAATATAAAGGGATTATGGATTACAGGCCTTGGATCACAATCTAGAGGATAATATGTTGTGGGCTTATTAGTAAACTTAAATGGGTTAAGTTGTATAACTGAAATTAGTAAGCAAGAGGGTCCCATTCCTCAGAGATATAAGGGGCTAGGAAGAACTTGGTAACCTGAATAAAAAGTTAAGATAACCAAGTTAAATGGAAACCTAATAAGGTAAAGCAAGCGGTAAAAGAATGTTTAGACATAGGGTCTAATAACATATTAAAGTGAGAATCTTGGACCAGTTCGTACGTTTGAGGGTGAATAACCCAACGGGGTAGATCATCGTTAGTGTTATAAGGCACGAAGGGAGCACACGTTCATCTGATTATTCTGTCAGCTCTGAAGGACTGGAAGGGGAAGCACGCGGTTTCTAGATATATGTAAGGTGCTCTTGGTAGTCCTTTGTGTGATGGAAGATGTTTGGGCTGCGCTCGCTGAGGTTGGGTATGCGCGTAACTACTAGGTAGGTAGGCCATGGCTGCAAAAGTAGCTTTGCAGTCAGATTGCTATGACGAGGTGACACCAGGGTGATTCGGCGGTCGCCTCAATGGGGAGGCGGAGGGTCATGACCAACAAGGATAGTAGATCGTCGGATACCCATCATCTGCAGCCCGTGGGATGCGAAAAGGCTAGAGCTAAACCCAATAGACCATTCACCTTCCACTATCGAGGTACCGTGGTTGAGGGGAGATGCCAACTGGATGTTTAGATTGTTTGTTGTTAGGAGCATGTCGGTTAGCTCTTGTTGTCTTTACTAATTGAGGGAGGGGCCGAGGTGGGGCCATAGCCATCATGGAAAACAGACCCTAGGAATATCTGTATTTTGAGGCTCTTAAAGGCGGGCTTGTACAGATATGAAAAAACTCCCGATCGAGTTCTGTGTTTCTTGTATCGCCCTACCATGGAACTCGGTACATAGCAGAGGATGTGCGGTTGAGGCATCGAGCTACAATTAACAGTAAGTACGTGGGACAGTCTAGGTACATGCATGTCTGCTCTAGGTGGTGTATCGTAGACTTGAGGGCATTACTCTGGTATAGAATTTGATTCGAACAAAGGTGGCTGTAACACCCCACCTCCGCCAGGGTGTCTCTTGCAAGCACCCTGACTTTGGAGGGCGTTTGAATCAGGTAAACATGCATAATGATATATCAAGGCAGAACAAGAACATATGTATATATATAAACAGAGTAAATAAGATAAGTAAAACAGCGGAAGATTTCAAACTATTTCAAAACAAGTCTGATACAACATAATGTCACTTTCCAAATACACAAGTCTAGATAAAAACAACATCACTGAAAAACTGAAATACATAAGTACTATCCCCAAAATAAGTGATAACCATAGCTAGCTTCATGTCAAGACCGTACATGAGCTAAAATCCCACAAGCAAGCGATCAGAAATCCAAGCTAAGCTCCAATATTCCCACCCTGAGAACCTGGGGGGGGGGGACGGAAGAAAAGAGGCGAAAGGAAAACATGTCAGTCAAAAAGACTGAGTAAGCCCTACTACAATCAATGTAAACTGATAAAGTTAACTGGCATGAGAAGCAGGTATGATCATAAGGATAACAACATACTAGCATGATGATTAACCAACAAGGTAGATAAAGGTGTCATCGCATAATCATGTTTAAGGTTTTGCACCACAGGTGTACTAGCAAACTAACATGACTTGAATAAACAAGTATTGATCCCTTGGCCCAAGCTTTGGCCCAATAACATGAAGTGACCCTAATATACGGTCCAACCCAACGGTCTAGTCGATCGGCTCCCTATAAGCCTAACTCGTCACGTGTTGGTGTCCATACGGCCCAAACATAATTGTAGTCAGACTGTGCCGGGTCTCCCGTCGGGTGTATCAAGCCCTAGGGTGGCAACCCCTGGACACCATAAACATGCGTGCACAGTCTCGATCTACTGGTACCCGTGCATGTTTTCCCCGGCTTCGAACTATGTGCACGACCAAAAGTCCGCCCGGAACTACACCGGCGTACCCTCTGCCGTCGCTTTTGGTCACTTACCTCCAGTTCAGTAATTCGTGCCCCTCGCCCTAGCCTAGTCCCTAGGGCCATAATGATACAAACTTGGGATTACTGCTGGAGTGGACCCCCATTGCTAGGATTTTTCTAGTGGGTTAAGTAAGGTTTAACCCTCTTGCTAATCATGGATTAACTTGCTTAAGTGTAACGATGAGTTCACGACTTAACCCTGATTAATCTACCAAGCCCAAATTGGTTAAGTATTAAGTGGACCATGACTTAACCCTAATCACGAGGCATTAATTAATTTAATGCGCCTTAACCTCTCACATTAGACCTTGTTGTGGTTACTAGTTAAGCCGGGCGGGTCCGGGTAGCTTTACACCACAACTTGGTCTAACCTCGGGTTCAAGGTACAACATGGCCAACTTCTCACATTGGGTCCTATTGTTTGTAGCAACTAGTTAAGCCGGTCGGTTCCGGGTAGGTTTACGCTACAAACTCAACCCAACCTCGAGTTGGTCACACTTATCTTTTCTAAGTGTCATGTCCATCATGTTTCCAAAACATGTTACAAATTTTCAAGCAATTGGGTAGACCTAACTTAATAGGTAAATTCCCAATGGGTAGACCTAACTTAATAGGTAAATTCCCAATCTTATGTTTTTATGTCTTTTAAGTTTACCCAACCCCAAACGCAATCCCATCGCTTACATATCGCAATAGCGCATAAAGGATAGAAAGAGGGAACTTGGCATAATCATGACATAAAGGTGTTGAAGCCACAAGTTTAACATGGTGGCATATGAAATGTACATATGTTCATATACTTGCATATTACATTTTAGGCATCAAAAGCATGCATAAAACCAAACTTAGCATATTGGTGATAAATGACATGTAGAATTGGCCATAAGTTCGCATTTAGCCTCACATGCAAGTTATCATAAGGGATATGATAACTTACATGTTGCCAAAATGCAACCTTTAGCATAAAGGTTGGAGCTTTAAGCTCATAAACCCAAGATAAGCTTGCATAACATGATAACATGAGTAAAATGATTCACCCAAACTTGCATAACATACATGGCAAACTTGCATATCATAACATAGCAAACTTGCATAACATAACATGGCAAACTTGCATATAAACTTGCATATCATAACATATCAAACTTGCATATCATAACATGATTAACTTGCATAACATAGCATGGCAAACTTGCATATCATAATATGGCAAACTTACATAACATAACTTGCATATCATATGACAAACTTGCATATCAAACTTGCATAACATAATATGATAGACTTGCATATTACATCATAGTAAACTTGCATAACATATCATGATAAACTTGCATATCATATCATAGCATACTTGCATAACATGATAAACTTGCATATCATATCATAATGATCAAACACAACTTGCATCATTCATTAACTTTAGAGTTTAAGTATGAAAGTAGAAAAGGGCTTACAATACTTATGAAGGCACAAAAGATATGACAAAGCCCTTATGCAATCAAATAGACCCAAAATGCAAGCTCTAACATAAAAACCCTTGAGCCAAAATGATCAAAACTCTTTCTTTATGATGCAAATATAGAAACTTGACTTGAATTCAAGCTAATGATGCTCATACAAGCTTGAAAACACTTGTATGCATGGAAAATCTCATAGAAATTTATTTAGGAATTTTATGAAGAGAGTGGAGGCCATGAGAGGATTGATTTTGCCATAGTTTAGTTACTAGAATGAATAATGATGATTTAGGGTTAGGTTAGGGCCTTATTTATAGAGATTAGGACTAGTTTCAACCCTAGGATTAAACCCTAGTTCCAATCTCAGCCCTCAAAACCGAATCTGGCCCCCAAGCTCAACACAAACCCAAAATGGTGCACCAGGCAGAACTGCCCGGCTGGACCAAGTCGACAGCCAAGTCGACAGGGCTGTCGACTTGGGTCCAACCAAGTCGACTCCCAAGTCGACAGGGCTGTCGACTTGGGTACTCTGGCGGGAATTTTCCCGCCTGGCCCAATCTTACCCAATTTTCCAAATTCAAACTTGAATTTGAAATCTGTTTTTACTTTGAAATTTTCTGAAAACTTCGTTGGGCCTTAATCGGGTCATACGGACTCCGATTTTCGAAAACTCGGACTCTATTTCGCGTATTTTTCCGAGACGAACGCAATGGCATAGCCCGTTTCCCTTGATTCAGATTTTTAAATTAAATTCTGCCTCGATTTACGTTATAACAGGTTATTGAAAATACGGGTTGTTACATTCTCCCCTCCTTAAAGGATTTCGTCCCCGAAATCTTCAAGTTAGGAAGAACGTATCCTACCATCCAATCATCCATCTACTCAAAACATCATCCACGAGCAGTCATTGTCCTTACAAGATTCTAAATGTTGTATGAACATATGCAAAGGTGTGTGTATATGTACTTATCTAATGCAAATATCATCAATGCAAATTATGTTAGTGAAATGAATCCATATGTATGCAATTCCTAACATAATGTATAACATCTATATGTGTGCACATAACATACATCCATATGCAACATCCATGTGATAACACAAAAATTTTCATCCATGAATAAGCATAAACACTCATGCATATGCAATATGAGGAGTGTGTGAGCCGATCTAGTGCCTAACGTGTATAATGCATCCACGAGTAACCACTTGCAAACACTTGCAACCACTTGCAACCATCAAGCATAACATGTTTCAAACACATGTTTCATCCAAAGGGTTTCTACCTAAGGTTCTCATGACAAGATTAACACGATAAACTAGATAATCAAGACAAACATGGATAGCAAAGGATATGCTACAAAGAGATCGGGAAGATAAGCAGGATATACTCCTTTTGGATTACAAGAAATCCCTTCCTAATCCAACCCCAATCCTATAAGAGCCCAAAAGGTTTAGTCAACCTAACGGACCCCTTCAAACCTTGACATGTATTACTAACCGATGAGTCATACCCCCTTATGGAGTTTACAACAGAAATGGGATCGAGAACGGGACCGAGAGGATATGTGTAAAAGATAACCTGCAAGTAAGTTCCACAGGAAAACAAGGATCAAGAATATACTCTTAAAAAGAGATATGATGCGCGTATCTAGCCTTCAGTCTTCTAAGTCACGTTTCCTTGAGCTTAACTCCACTGTACTTTGACCGTCTTTTACTTCATGATTCCTTGGCTTCTTAACTCTTATTTCCAAATATGAGTTGGAACCCATTTCATTGTCGCCTCTCGTCTTCCTCTTTCACTTACTCTTCTATCATTCTTGGCTTAAACATAACTATGACCACATGGTTTCATGCAAGCTCTCCAAAATTCACTAGTGAATCCTGGATCTTGTTTACTTACCATAAAGTATTCCACGCAGCAGAACTTTTCTTGGAAATACCAATCCACGTTGCCAATTGCTCTTACTAACGTAATTTTCTATAACTCATGCTTGAACGAAATGAATCATCCGCCTGTGAATGATAGGCCGTACTTAGATTCAGTTGCTTGCCCATGACTTCCCGTAGACTATCTCAAAACTGACTGGTGAAGATTGAGTCATGGTTACTAACTATCCTTTAGGGAACCTCGTGCAACCGCTTTATTTCTTGAAAGTAAACTGTCGCTAGCTATGATGCAGTCCTTTCGCTCTTTACCGGAGTGAAATGAGCACTCATCGTGAGTCTACCTACTATGACCCACATGCTCGTATTCTCTTTCCTTGACCTAGGCAGTCCATCCATGAAATCCTTCGTGATGCTTTTCCTTCTTCCATTGCGGGGACCTCCAATGGATATAATAGCCCACCGGGCTTCTACGACTCGGCCTTTAACCTGTTGGCACAACATGCACCTTGGGACAAACTCGGCCACCTCCTCGGGTGATGTGCATCTTCAAGAACCTTCTTTCTCTCATCGCGTCTTAGCCATCCCTTGTCATCTATAGCGAGGTGACTTGCCATCTCGCCTCGAATCAACTTGTCCATGATCTCGACTAACTGCGGGTCTTCTTTCTGTGAAGTCCCTACTTGATCCAGAAGGGTAGGTCTAAGCTCAAGGGACGCTTACTAACTAACTAAAACTGAGAGAACTTCTTACTTCAGTTGCATTCCTTGGAGTCTTCCAATCCTGAACTGCAACTACCTTAGCGGGATCCACCGCTAAGCCTTGCTTAGACACTATATGCCCAAGGAATCTAACTTCCCTTCTCCAAAAGTGACACTTCGAGAACTTGGCCTTCAACTGATGCGCTCTAATCGTATCCATCACCTCCACGAGACGCCTTGCATGCTCTTCCCCATCCTTAGAGAAGATCAGAATATCGTCTACGAAGACCCCGACAAACTTGTTCAAGAACTCCCTGAACACCCTACTTATCAAGTCCACGAAGTAGGCGGGTGCATTAGTCAAACCGAATGGCATGACCAGCCATTCTAAGAATCCATCTGGAGTTCTGAACGCAGTTTTGCCTATACTATCCTCAGCTACTCTGAGCTGATGGAATCCAGTAGCAAGATCAAGAGAAAACAGATGTTCCTACAAGCTGATCAAACAAATCATCGATCCTTGGTAATGGTTGTCTATTCTCCTTGTTTAACTCACGATAATCAACACAAAGTCGAAGAGAACCATCTGCCTTGGTAGTAAATACTACAGGCGCTCCCCATTCAGATATACTTCATCTAATGAAGTTCTTCTCAAGCAACTCCTTGGCTTGCTTTCTTAACTCTCATCTTGCGGGGCCACGTGCCTAACCGGCCACGTAACTGGCTTGGCATTATCAACCAGATAAATGCGGAAATCTACCTCTCGTTTAGGGGTAACCCCCTTCACTTCACCCAAGATATCAGGATATTCTCGGACCACCCTCACCGATTGCAAACTATCGATAGACGAGTTGATGGATTCAAGATAACACAACATGACGGGACTCGTAGGGTTACTAGAAATTTTTAAGGTATTACCGAGGCGAGTCATGAGCCTCACAACCCTATGCTCAAAAATCAAGGATGGCTCCAAAACTGGACAACCCATCCATGCTCAAAAATCAACCCATACCCCATGAAACCGAGAATATAAGCATCACACGAGAACTCTACACTAAGATAGATATTTTCAAATCCACGTAGATAATAGACAAATGGGCGGAACCCCCAATTGGATTTGAAACACACACGGGATCATTAACTAGACTAGTACTTAGGTGCAAACTTTCAACTAGATCAGATGAAATAAACTATGCGATGCACCACAATCAAACAAGGTACGAACTGGGAAAATCAGAAATATATACAAGACTCTCAACAGAGATACTACCTCGATCGGGAACTGGAGCGACATTGAGAGCATGAACTTGCCCTCCTGAAGGTCCAGCACGCTGAGTCTGACCCTGGCCTTGCCCTTGCTTCTTCGGGCAATCCTTACTGAAATGTCCAGTCTCACCGCAGAAAAAGCATTCACCATTCTCCCTTTTCCTCTTCTTACACTCCTTAATAAGATGCCCAACTAAACCGCAATAATAGCACTTTCCCTTTTTGTGATTGCTCTTGTTGTTGTTCCCCTTGTTGCCTTGACTCTTGTTCTTGTTCTTATTGCCTTGACTGCTCTGACCGCTTGGATTACCCTGATTTCCTTTCCATTGGGAATCAGTCTTCTTGGCTTGAGTATCATTCCTCTTGATCTCCTTCTTTTCACTCCTATTCTCTTCATTGAGTAGGGCCATATTCACCAAGCTCTCGAAAGTTGCCCCCAAGGGTATATGAGTCATGGCTAAACCATGTAATGGCTCGTTTAATCCTAGAGCAAAGTATAGGGCCTTCTTCTGAGCTGTGTTAACCAAGTCTAAACCGACCCGAGCCAGTTGATTAAACTTATCTATGTATTCCCTAATAGTCATGTCCCCTTGCTTTAGTGACAGGAACCTTAGTCCAAACTTTCCCCGAAAGTCATCCCAAGTCTCAATTGGCCTAGTAGCGGTGGTGACCACCCACCAACGTGCAGCTTCTTCGTTTAGCAACCACACTGCTAACAAAACCTTCCTACGGTCATCTATATCAAAGGAGGCAAAAAGATCTTCGGTTTCTTTCAACCAATTCCTTGCCTCTACATAAGTCTCGGTTCCAATGAAATTCTTACCACCCATCGTCTTAAGGTCTTTGCAAATCTCCGCGAAATCCGCTTGTGGATGCTGAGGGGGAAGAGGAAGAGGAACCTCAGCGACAGGAGGAGGAACATTAACTACCGGAGGAGGAGGAGGAGCATCTGCGGGGCCAGCTTCGGTCGCCCTAGCCTCCAAAAGTCTCCTATACCAAACAGGTACGTGCACTCCCTCCGGAATAGTAAAGTTATCGGCCATATTGAAAACGAAGAAAAAGATAGATTCAGAATGGAGAAAAACGAAGGAATTTTTGCTAATGGCTTTTTGGGGAATAGCCTTTAAAATAAACTAGACTTTTCTTTGGAAAATACTTTATACTTGGTTTTGAAAATAATTTTCCAAAAGTTTTTCTAAAAACCTTTTTGTTCCCTTCTCGTAAACCATATGCTCTGATACCAAATGTAACACCCCACCTCCGCCAGGGTGTCTCTTGCAAGCACCCTGACTTTGGAGGGCGTTTGAATCAGGTAAACATGCATAATGATATATCAAGGCAGAACAAGAACATATGTATATATATAAACAGAGTAAATAAGATAAGTAAAACAGCGGAAGATTTCAAACTATTTCAAAACAAGTCTGATACAACATAATGTCACTTTCCAAATACACAAGTCTAGATAAAAACAACATCACTGAAAAACTGAAATACATAAGTACTATCCCCAAAATAAGTGATAACCATAGCTAGCTTCATGTCAAGACCGTACATGAGCTAAAATCCCACAAGCAAGCGATCAGAAATCCAAGCTAAGCTCCAATATTCCCACCCTGAGAACCTGGGGGGGGGGAGAACGGAAGAAAAGAGGCGAAAGGAAAACAGGTCAGTCAAAAAGACTGAGTAAGCCCTACTACAATCAATGTAAACTGATAAAGTTAACTGGCATGAGAAGCAGGTATGATCATAAGGATAACAACATACTAGCATGATGATTAACCAACAAGGTAGATAAAGGTGTCATCGCATAATCATGTTTAAGGTTTTGCACCACAGGTGTACTAGCAAACTAACATGACTTGAATAAACAAGTATTGATCCCTTGGCCCAAGCTTTGGCCCAATAACATGAAGTGACCCTAATATACGGTCCAACCCAACGGTATAGTCGATCGGCTCCCTATAAGCCTAACTCGTCACGTGTTGGTGTCCATACGGCCCAAACATAATTGTAGTCAGACTGTGCCGGGTCTCCCGTCGGGTGTATCAAGCCCTAGGGTGGCAACCCCTGGACACCATAAACATGCGTGCACAGTCTCGATCTACTGGTACACGTGCATGTTTTCCCCGGCTTCGGACTATGTGCACGACCAAAAGTCCGCCCGGAACTACACCGGCGTACCCTCTGCCGTCGCTTTTGGTCACTTACCTCCAGTTCAGTAATTCGTGCCCCTCACCCTAGCCTAGTCCCTAGGGCCATAATGATACAAACTTGGGATTACTGCTGGAGTGGACCCCCATTGCTAGGATTTTTCTAGTGGGTTAAGTACGGTTTAACCCTCTTGCTAATCATGGATTAACTTGGTTAAGTGTAACGATGAGTTCACGACTTAACCCTGATTAATCTACCAAGCCCAAATTGGTTAAGTATTAAGTGGACCATGACTTAACCCTAATCACGAGGCATTAATTAATTTAATGCGCCTTAACCTCTCACATTAGACCTTGTTGTGGTTACTAGTTAAGCCGGGCGGGTCCGGGTAGCTTTACACCACAACTTGGTCTAACCTCGGGTTCAAGGTACAACATGGCCAACTTCTCACATTGGGTCCTATTGTTTGTAGCAACTAGTTAAGCCGGTCGGTTCCGGGTAGGTTTACGCTACAAACTCAACCCAACCTCGAGTTGGTCACACTTATCTTTTCTAAGTGTCATGTCCATCATGTTTCCAAAACATGTTACAAATTTTCAAGCAATTGGGTAGACCTAACTTAATAGGTAAATTCCCAATGGGTAGACCTAACTTAATAGGTAAATTCCCAATCTTATGTTTTTATGTCTTTTAAGTTTACCCAACCCCAAACGCAATCCCATCGCTTACATATCGCAATAGCGCATAAAGGATAGAAAGAGGGAACTTGGCATAATCATGACATAAAGGTGTTGAAGCCACAAGTTTAACATGGTGGCATATGAAATGTACATATGTTCATATACTTGCATATTACATTTTAGGCATCAAAAGCATGCATAAAACCAAACTTAGCATATTGGTGATAAATGACATGTAGAATTGGCCATAAGTTCGCATTTAGCCTCACATGCAAGTTATCATAAGGGATATGATAACTTACATGTTGCCAAAATGCAACCTTTAGCATAAAGGTTGGAGCTTTAAGCTCATAAACCCAAGATAAGCTTGCATAACATGATAACATGAGTAAAATGATTCACCCAAACTTGCATAACATACATGGCAAACTTGCATATCATAACATAGCAAACTTGCATAACATAACATGGCAAACTTGCATATAAACTTGCATATCATAACATATCAAACTTGCATATCATAACATGATTAACTTGCATAACATAGCATGGCAAACTTGCATATCATAATATGGCAAACTTACATAACATAACTTGCATATCATATGACAAACTTGCATATCAAACTTGCATAACATAATATGATAGACTTGCATATTACATCATAGTAAACTTGCATAACATATCATGATAAACTTGCATATCATATCATAGCATACTTGCATAACATGATAAACTTGCATATCATATCATAATGATCAAACACAACTTGCATCATTCATTAACTTTAGAGTTTAAGTATGAAAGTAGAAAAGGGCTTACAATACTTATGAAGGCACAAAAGATATGACAAAGCCCTTATGCAATCAAATAGACCCAAAATGCAAGCTCTAACATAAAAACCCTTGAGCCAAAATGATCAAAACTCTTTCTTTATGATGCAAATATAGAAACTTGACTTGAATGCAAGCTAATGATGCTCATACAAGCTTGAAAACACTTGTATGCATGGAAAATCTCATAGAAATTTATTTAGGAATTTTATGAAGAGAGTGGAGGCCATGAGAGGATTGATTTTGCCATAGTTTAGTTACTAGAATGAATAATGATGATTTAGGGTTAGGTTAGGGCCTTATTTATAGAGATTAGGACTAGTTTCAACCCTAGGATTAAACCCTAGTTCCAATCTCAGCCCTCAAAACCGAATCTGGCCCCCAAGCTCAACACAAACCCAAAATGGTGCACCAGGCAGAACTGCCCGGCTGGACCAAGTCGACAGCCAAGTCGACAGGGCTGTCGACTTGGGTCCAACCAAGTCGACTCCCAAGTCGACAGGGCTGTCGACTTGGGTACTCTGGCGGGAATTTTCCCGCCTGGCCCAATCTTACCCAATTTTCCAAATTCAAACTTGAATTTGAAATCTGTTTTTACTTTGAAATTTTCTGAAAACTTCGTTGGGCCTTAATCGGGTCATACGGACTCCGATTTTCGAAAACTCGGACTCTATTTCGCGTATTTTTCCGAGACGAACGCAATGGCATAGCCCGTTTCCCTTGATTCAGATTTTTAAATTAAATTCTGCCTCGATTTACGTTATAACAGGTTATTGAAAATACGGGTTGTTACAGTGGCGGTCCGTATATTTGTGCAACATAGTAATGATAGTATATGCAGAACATAATATTGTTACATAGGTGTACGTACGTCACTCCGGCGTAGGGTGATGGACTGCGTACTTTTTGGTGGTATTATGGCAGAGACTGTGCGGGTGGGATACCATGGGGTGTACCTAAATATTGAGGGTAGCTACATATATACTATATTAGGTTAATCTACTGGGAAGTAAATGGGTGTGACGTTTGTGTAAGCCTTGAGTGATGATAACCCAAGTATCCGAATAAATAAGAAAACATGATTGAACGGTATATGTAGTGTTATCCAAAGTGTATAATTTAAATCCAGTCATCAGAACTTGTGTTCTGACCCCATCCTTATAACATACTCGTAGGTTAGATTTGTGGCAGAGACATGATAGGTTTGGATGCTGGTTAGATAGTATTATTTATACGGTAAGGCTATACTTTGAGTATATTATATTTTATCCATTCCGTTGTAAGATGTTTTCTGAGCTCTGACTTATTTTATGTCTTTTTTGCAGGATACCGGATCAAACCAACACGAGTTCCGATAGATTAGAATTTTGAAAAAAAAAAATCGGTCTGTTGGAATTTTGGTTGTTACATCTGGTATCAGAGCTTAGGTTTAGGATTCCTGTAAAAATAGTGAGTGAAGGATCCATAAAGGAACCCGCTAAATAAAAAGAGTATAATATGGTAAGAATTGGGAAGACTATTTTGTACACTAAAGAAAGGAATATGGAAATCTGAGACCCTTAGGTAATTTAGGTGGAAAGTGTACAATGTATTTTGTGTGAAAGGAAGGTGAATCCCATATGATTAGTATTTTGGGTTAGCGAGTTTGGCAGGAAAACCTTATAAATTGGAAAAGGTTAAAAAAGAAAAGAGAAAGATGGATTAGGAATATATATGGTTGAGAGAATTGAATTTGTGGGAGTGACTAGGAAAGCCTAGGAAAAAATTGGAAACCCGCTTTGAGTCTAACCCCATTGTTAATTTTTAAGAACTTGAAATTGTAAAAGTTTTGGGAAAATGGTTTGTGGTGTTTTCAAGTTTTAACCTTAAAAGTTATAGTTTTAAAATATGTAAAGAAGTATATATTGGGTTTTGAAGTAAAATGAGGTACATTTTGTAAATAGTGATTTCTTGCGAAATTTTTTGTCTAAAATTAAATGTTCCAAGATAAGAAAAAGAAAATCCGCAACAAAGAAAATTTACTCATGTGGGTTGTGCTTGGAAAGGTAAATTAGGGGAATCTTTATAAATAGTTACATCATATCCGAGTATGGTTAGAAAAAGCTTGAAAAAGAAAAACGGAAGATGCGATATTTTCTATTTTTACCTTTTTGTAACATAAGAAATCGAATTTAGAAAATTAGATTTTTTTTCTGAAATTCGTGAAATAAAGTTAGTTGGTAGGATTTTGAATGCAACAATTGGATGAACTACGCTCTTACTCAGTAAGAGTATGGGAAAATTTGGATGAAAAAGCATTTTTGATTCTCAAAATATTGCATTCATATAGAACTACCAGTATATTTAGGATGTGAGCATCATATTTTAAAAGGATTTTTGAAAAATTTACATACACGTAGGAGGTACCACTTAGGCATACACGCATTATTATGTTGTATTTCACTTTGCACAAGTGCATAATGTTTGCAAAATACTGGATGCACACATGATGGATGTATATTATGACAGGGGTTAGTTGATTTTTACCCTTATCAAATTTCGGGGACGAAATTTCCTAAGGGTGGGAGAATGTAACACCCTGCATTTTTGTAACAATTAATTATTAAATAATGCATATAAGAAAAAGAAAAAAATTCGAAGAGCTTCCAAAATTTGTCCACGGAAGTAGCGTCGTTACGTTCACGGCGATTTTTTGGTCAATTTAGACATATGGATTGCAGAAAACCGATTTAAGATGAAAGAGATACCTTTAAATGAAGCATTGCAGCAAAATATGAAAATAAGGCAAAGAAGGAGAACAACGAATACAACTGTTTCTAAACTTATTAACAAAAGACTCCATAGCTCAGTTAGTTGAGACATTGGATATGTAACACAGAGGTTGTGGGTTTGAACCCCGATGGTGACATAATTTTTATCTTTGTTTTAGAGAGGGCCAACTGAACATACAAAAATAAGCATATGCATGAACATAAATAAAGGAAAAATAATGGTAATGTATAATTTAAATAATTTCATACATTGAAGAGGAGGAAAATTAGTTCAATTTTTAATGCATTAAGAAAGGTAAGAAAATACATGCAATTAAAAGAAAAAGTGTGTATACTAATTAATGCAATGACATTATAAAGAAATGGTTAATTTCATGCGAGCGTTAAAATAGAACATATATATATATATACACACACACACATAGAGGAAGGTAACACATGCTAATAAACGAGTAAGGAAATGAGATAACGGGTGAAATGAGATAAGTGACACTTAATTTTAAATTAAGTAATCAATAAATGGGGAAAACCTGAAAGAACTTGAGAAAAGGGGGGAAACTTATGAAATGAAAGAAGTTGTACTTAATTATAAATTAAGAGTTTGAAAACTTGGAAGTCCGAAATATGTTAATAAGAATGTTATGTTAAGATTAGTCCTAGAGACAAGTGTAAATTATAACTTAAGTTGTAATAAAATAATAAGGAAATTGGAATAACTTATGTTATGATATAAACTGTACTTAATTGTAAGTTAAGTCATTTATGAGAACGAGAACCTAAAATCTACGGATGAGGACAACATAAGTTATATTTATGGGAAGAGGAGACTTATTAGTGAACCTTAGCTAAAAGAACTAAGTTAATAAGTAAACAACATTAAGTTGTAATGACAGCATAAGAGGGAATTATGATTAAATAAGAAAGATTGAGGTAAATCAGGAAATGAGGTAAGTTATATTTAATCATAAATGTTAAGTGACATGTTAAATAGAAAACATGTGAATTAAAATATACTTAATTACATATTAAGTAGAACATGTTATTGTAACCTAGAACCAAACAAGAATATAAAGGGATTGTGGATTACAGACCTTGGATCACAATCTAGAGAATAACGTGGTGTGGGCTTATTAATAAACTTAAATGGGTTAAGATGTATAACTGAAATTAATAAGCAAGAGGGGCCCATTCCTCAAAGATATAAGAGGCTATGAAGAATTTGGTAACCTGAATAAAAAGTTAAGATAACCAAGTTAAATGGAAACCTGATAAGGTAAAACAAGCGCGTAAAAGAATGTTTAGACATAGGGTCTAATAACATATTAAAGTGAGGCGCTTGGACCAGTCCGTACGTTTGAGGGTGAATAACCCAATGGGGTAGATCATTGTAGTTTTATAAGGCACAAGGGGTGCACACGTTTGTCTGATTATTTTGTCGGCTCTGAAGGACTGAAAGGGGAAACACGCGGCTTCCTAAGATGCATAAGGTGCTCCTGGTAGTCCTCTGTGCGATGTCAAATGTTTAGGTTGTGCTTGGGTCTACGCGTAACTACTAGGCGGGTGGACCTTGACAGCAAAAGTAGCTTTGCAGTCACAATACTGTAACGAGGTGACACCAAGGTGATTCGGCGGTCACCTCAACGGGCAGGCGGAGGGTCACGACCAACAAGAATAGTAGATCGTTGGATACCCATCATCGCCAGCTAGTGGGATGCGAAAAGGCTAGAGCTAAACCTAATCAACCATTCACCTTTCACTATCGAGGTACGGTGGTTGAGGGGAGACACCAGCTGGATGTTTAGACTGTTTGCTGTTAGGGGCATGTCGTTTAGCTTTTGTAGTACTTACTAGTTGAGGGAGGGACCGAGGTGAGGCCATAGCCAACATGGAAAACAGACCCTAGGAATATCTGTATTTTGAGGCTCTTAAAGGTGGGCCTGTACATATATGGAAAAGCTCCTGGACCGAGTTCCGTGTTTCTTGTATCGCCCTGCCACGGAACTCGGTGCACATTAGAAGACGTGCAGTTGAGGCATCGAGCTACAATCAACAGTACGTACGTGGGACAGTCTAGATACATGCACGTCTGCTCTGGGTGGTGTATCATAGACTTGAGGGCATTACTCTGGTATGGAATCTGATTTGAACAAAGATGGCAGTCCATACGTTTGTTTAACGTAGTAATGACAGATATATGCAGAATGTAATATTGTTATATAGAGGTCTGTACGTCACTCTGGCATAGGATGAGGGACTGCGTACATTTCGGTGGTATTATGGCGAAGACCGTGCGGGTGGGGTACCATAGGGTGTACCTTAATATTGAGGGTAGCTACATATATACTGTATTAGATTAATCCACTGGGAAGTAAATGGGTGCAACGTGTGAGTAAGCATTGAGTATTGTTAACCCAGGTAACCTAATAAATAAGAAAATATGATTGAATGGTATATGTAGTGTTATTCAAAGTGTATAATTTAAATCCTGTCACCAGAACTTGTGTTCTGACCCTCTCCTCATAACATACCCGCATGTTAGATTTGTGGCAGAGACATGATAGCTTTAGATACTGGTTAGGCAGCATTATTAATACGGCAAAGCTATACTTTGAGTATATTATATTTTATCCATTCCGTTATAAGATATTTTCTGAGCTCTGACATATTTTATGTCTCTGTCTTTTCTGCAGGATACCAGAGCAAAACCAACACGAGTTCCAAAAAATTAGAATTTTGAATAAAAATCGGTCTGTCGGAATTCTGGTTATTACATATATATTTTATTTACAAAAATACCATAGAAAAAAGAAGACATTGGAAGCTACAGGTAGTTTTCCAACAGTTATTCAATGTTACATCAGAAACGTCGATCGAAATATGTTGTTTCTCTAATAATGTGTGCATTCAAGTCTTTAAATCGAATTTATCAAATAATAACATCATTATGGTAACCATTTTCGTCATTGTTTACTAAACAAAAATATCTTTTTATTTGATATATTTATTAGGCATTTCAACGTGCATGGGATGCATATAAAACCTACAGATAACCCAATAAATCTTTTTCAACAATAAACTTTGTTTAATTTGATTAGCAAAATTAAATCAACTTTTCATGAGGTTTCATTATGCAATTAAATACATTAAAGTATGAAACCATAAATTCGTAATTTTACCTCAATGTAGTGGATTATACAATAAGTTTCCCTTCATTTTTGTGTTTGTAGAAGTTTGCCCTTTCTAAGTTTTATTATATTGTAATAACAGTAGTTAACATATGATTCCCAGGGAAATTGATACTTCACAAATTATAATAAGAGTTATGAAAATGCATCGAAGTTTTAGATTAGAATCCTTTTATGGCAGTATCGTGGAGCATTTTCATGTCGAAGCAAGCCAAGGTTGGTTCATTTTCAAACAACCCGAGTAACAGATCACTACAGTTCAGAATTAAATCTAATTCTAGTCGTGTACGAACTAAAATAATTCATTCCTGCTAGCGGTCTGACATTCATTTTAACCAGATTGAACCATAATCTTTTATTATTTTCAAACGTTAGGCATATCTGATGTATTCAGCAGTTTCTTATTTAATGTTATGCATGGTTCCTTGGTGATCTGTAATATAATCCAGGAAACCACTGAAACTAAGTCTACTAACGAAAGTTACAAATTCGGTCAAAAGAAAGAATTTCTTTATAATATCATTGTTGCTAATGGTTATTTTGACCGATTGATCTTTCAATATGCTAGTAGCTATCAAGTTCACCACTTTGGTTATGTCCTATCCTGAGATCCACAATAACAAAGTGTAACAACCCGGAAAATCAGAACCAATTAAAAAATTTTATTTGAGCGATTTTAATGAATTTTGAATATTTAAAATAGTTTATTTTAAATAATAATGATTAAAATTTATTTATATTGAAGTTGGAACGAATAAATTTAATTTAACTATATAACGAGCCTGAAATGGCGCGGTAGTTTGAAAATTCGATTTCAAATTTCAACTGAATGTACAGGATTCAAAATAAATCGGATTTTAGTAAAACTGGAAACATATGAATCTGTTTAAAAATATCTCTCCCACGAATGTAAAAAACAATGAATCTGTTTAAAAATATCTTTCCAGCGAATGTGAAAAATCCAGATTTCATAACGAGAATAAAAAGTTATGCCCAGTTGAAAATTCAGAATAGTCGCTATGGAATTTAATATAATATATAGCCCTTAAAACTTGCCATTTTGCAAACAACCTCCGTTTTCGACGAAACCACTTTTGTTGGATTCGGAATGTCAAATTATTGCTAGATTTCAAAATTCATAATTTTTGGAATTAATATATGAGTGTGACAAAAGAAAACGTGTTTGGCAATTTCAGTTTGAAGTTAATCGACTGAAAAATGACCATTTTTTAAACGATCTCCAAATTCGACAAAATTAGTTTTGTTAGGATCGTATCGTCAAAACATAGCTAGATTTATTTTTTGGAAATTTTTAGAGTCAGTATGTGGCCCCTATAAATTAAAATGTGTGTTTGAATTCAATATACATTGATTTATATTTTAATTTAAAAGAAAACTAATCGAATCAGTCGAATTGACTTACCGGACATATCCCATTGTGTTCAGAATGGGGGTATTTAGCTAGGGGCGACAATCATCGGGTGCACTTTGGAGATTGGATGAGAAAGTGACTTTATGGAATTCAAAAATTAAAATAAATAATAATTTAATTTTATAAAACCCCCTCCCCTCCCTTCTCTTCTACGGTCAAACCGATTTGGGAAAAAATATAAAATATTAAAACCCGTCGTCCCGTTACTTCGTCGTCCCCGCCTCCCCACCACCCACCGCCGTTCCCTCTGGCCAGCGCCCTCGTGCACTACAAGAAATTTGACATTTACCTACCAATATTTTACCTACCAATAAATATGAGTAGGTAAAGATAACCTTTATCTACTAATATTTAATGTACAATTTGTTTGTAGGTAAATATTGTCTATGTTATGAAATTGTTGAAGGATATTTATCTACCAATAATTATAGGTCGGTAAAATGTATTATCTACACATATACAGAAGAATAAGTTTTTTTGCAATTAGCCCCTACATTTTTCTCATATCATTTTAATCTTTCGTTACAAATAATGTTGAGTTGTGTGATGATGTGTCAAAAAAAATAGTCTTGCAAATTTTTCGTTAAACATAATGCTGATTTGTGTGATGATGTGTCAATAAGTATATTCTAGCAATTTTTATAAATTAAAGAATTCATTTACATATCCTAACAATATCTTTTTAAATCATTGCTTTATTAATTATAATAATTATTTTTGAAATATGAAATAATTAACAGTTAATGAATTGATAAATAATACTTAAATTATAAATAATTAGTATTAAATAATCATTCATTAATAACTTGACATACATTTTTTTTAAACAATTGACTACAAAAGTTTCAACTTTAATTTTTTCTAAAATGTTTCACTCTAATATATCATCATTTGAAATGACTAAAACATATTTTCTCTATTATATTGCAGGGAGGCAATCCATACCATCCTCTCCTGCTATAAAATTAACAGCTTAGTTTAAACTAAATCTAACGGTACAAATCTCAATCAACATGATCTTTTTTTGGCCACAATCCACATAGTCTCTTTTGATTGGCCACAGTATAAACCACAAAAACTTCCACTTCAAATAAATGTGAATGATATAATTATTTATTATAATTGCTATGTTTACATATCTTAATATTATAAATGTTAAATATGGTCAAAATATTTTCAACAAAACACTACATACAAAAGTTAAATGGCCAAATCTATTTGCACCTCATATTTTGACTTTCACACCCCATTATTTAAACAAAAAACATTTCATCCCACTTTTTGCTCTTCACACCCCAAAAGTTATCAAAGCTACCCTTCAGTTTATATTTTCACAAACAAATAATAGTACGTTAATAATGAAAAGAAATAAAAGATAGATTCAAACAACAAAGCAGTAATCCATATTTATTTATTTTCATTCGTTTTTTTTTTTTTTTTGAAAATGGGTATATATTATTGATAGGCATTTCAGCCCAAGATGCTACACATAGCCGATGTCCATTAGCGGCCCAAAACACATATAAAAGGAAATTTCACTTTGCAACTAACATCACTAATCATTTCTCCTCAAATTATGCCCCAAATTGACGCAATTAAGCCCTAAATTCATGGCGGCCGAAAGCAACTCCACCTATCTTGGTTTTCAACGCTTGTCTCCCTTCGATCCTCGCATATCTCGTCATCTTCACTGCGTCCCAGGCGCGATGTAAGTCTCTTCTCCACTCTGATTCTCTTCGTGTTGTTAATTTCGTGTTTTATGAGGTTACTGATGATGTCTACTGTCTTGCTTCCTTTTTGAAACACTCTGCTGTTGCATTCTTTCCAAATCCACCATGTAACAGTTGTGAAGATGATGCTATTTTCATTGGTCACCACGTTTCTGCCCTTCCAGATGCTGATCAGGTAAGAGATTAAGTCTTCCATGCTATGTCTTGTGTTTTGATTTCCATATATGCGTTGTATCACTTGTTTCGAGTAATTACACTGAAAAAATAAATGCATGTGCGATTCTTCATGTGTATTGCAGAGCACACATGTAGGGTCGACATTAACTCCCCATTTGCACAGTCTATCTTTGGTAGGCAGTCTTTGCATGATCGCTTTATAAGTTGTAATAGCCATTTTAGGAATGTTGGCTGAGTTCCATACAATTTTAGAACATTCTGCTGTAGGGTTGATTGTCCTTATATTGTCATATGCCTTGTGCAGAATAAAATTGTCATCTTGATTCCATGTCCAGATATCATTGCTTCGATATTCATAAATAGGGGTCTGAAGTATATCGTTCCTGATGTATGTAGATATAGGGAGTTGATTTAATTTCCATGCACCATTATTTATAATTTCATTCACTGTTTTTTTGGACAACCGTAAGCTGAATACGTATCCCATCCCATTCTCTCTATAAGACTTTTACCATGAAACCATGGATCTCGCCAAATATCAGTGTCATAGCCATTAGCTATTTCTTTCATGCAATTGTCAGCAAGAATATACCTTGATTTCATCACTGCTTTCCACGTTGCTGAAGAGTTATTATCTACTCCCATTGTCCAGAAATTTTCTTTGATATATCTCTTTCTCATCCAACGAGCCCATAATCCTTGAGAATTAATAATTTTCCATCCCAACTTAGCAGCAAAAGTGTCTCTCATCGCTCTTAGATTTCTGAGTCCAACTCCTCCTTCTTTCTTTGGTCTGCACAAGTCTGCGTACTTTATTTTATGTATGCCACCTCTCCATATAAAATCAACACATACACTCTCGATCTTATGTATAGTGGCATCAGGTAGTTGAAAAGTTTGAAGCCAAAAATAAATCTTAGCTTGTACCACAGTGTGTACTAATTCAACTCTGCCGGCAAAAGATAGCAATTTAGAACTCCAACTTTCCAATTTATCTCTAATTGCAGTGACCAGAGAAGCACATTCTCTGTCAGTAATTTTGTTTGATGACAATGGGACTCCCAAGTATTTAACTGGTAGAACACTCTCTGTCACATTGAGGATACCCAAAGTGTCCACTCTTCTAGAATTATCTTTATTGAAGTAACATTTGGTTTTCTGCTCATTGACTTTTAGTCCAACATGCTTGTCCAGATTATTAAAAATATCTTTCACCACATTAGCTGCTTCATAATTTGATTTTATGCAAATGATAAGATCATCAGCATATAACAAATGACTGATTAAAGGCTGAAAATTGTAGATGGTCTGAATTCTCTTGTTGTGTGTGGCTAATTCCATCTGAAGGGAAATATACTCCATTGCAACGGCAAACAAATAGGGGGATATGGGGTCCCCTTGTCTGATGCCCCTGTTGCTTGAAATAAAACCTTTCGGAACTCCATTAATCAAGATGGAAAAGGTAGGCGTGGTAATACATTCTCTAATTAAATCAACAGTTTTCGCTGGAAACTCCATGCACTTAAGCATATGAATAATGAATGTTCTACTAATTTTATCATAAGCTTTCTGAAGGTCTACTTTCAAGCAAAATTTGTCGGCTCCTTTCTTATTAAAGTTTCTTATCAATTCATGAGCCAGCAGCGAGTTTTCTGAAATGTTCCACCCTTTAATGAAAGCACTTTGACATTCAGCAATCAAATCTGGTAGCACTTTTTTCATTCTGTTGCAAATAACTTTGCTCAGTATTTTGTATATAACATTGCAACAAGCTATCGGTCTGTAGTTCGCAATGCAAGAAGGTTTGTCCTTTTTCGGAATGAGACAGAGGAAAGTATGATTTATTTCTTTTATGATTTTGCCAGTTCTGAAAGCTTCCTTTATGACTGACACAACACAATTTTTCAGGTCCCGCCAGTGGTGAATATAGAAGTAGGATCTGAAACCGTCGGGGCCAGGGGCAGAGTCCCGGTGAATGGACATCGGAGCAGCAGTAACCTCATCATAAGTGACATCAGCAGTCAGCATCCTCCTTCCACTAGCATTAATGAGCCTCCTGGGCTTGACATTGGGTAAGTTATCATCGTTGCTCTCGCCATTGTATAGTTCATTGAAATAGATGATAGCTTCTCTTTCAAGAACTTCTAAATTTGTGATAGGAATCCCATCCTGATCAAGTAATTGAAAGTTATAGTTAGTATTATGACGAACAGACATTTTAGTATAAAAGAATTTAGAGCAAGTATCCCCATCAGAGATCCATTTCTCTTTTGCTTTCTGTTCTAGTTCCTCTGCTTTGATGTGTAGTGCATTTTTAAGCTCTGTTTGATGATCAGTATAGTGTTTCCATGCCTGGTCAGTGTTGTCTCCCTCCTCAATGTTTTTAAGAGCATCAGCACAAATTTTCTCCAGTCTTTCAATGTTTTCATTGTTTTTAGGTCTTGTCCCGTTCCACTCCTTGATTTTACTTTTGGTGCTCTTCAAAAACCTCAGTAAATTGAACATGTAGCTGTCTCTACCAAGAATCAACTCTGAGAAACATAAATTAGAATGATAGCCATCTAGGTAATGCCAGTGGTTTGCATATCTGAATGGTTTACCCTTCTCTTGCCCTTCCCTAGTAATCAAAGAAATGTGTATTGGACTGTGATCACTAGTAGAGGGGGGCAAAGTACTCACTTTCATGTCAGAGAATTTGGTCATGCAATAAGAGTTTACAAGCACACGATCAAGTTTACACAATATTTTCCTGTTTTGACCTCCTAACCATGTGAATTGCAGCCCAGAGCTTACAGGTTCCATCAATCCTGTAGCTAGCACAACATTATTAAATTCGACTAACTGGGAGGTACGAATATTATTACCACCTTGCTTATCATTTGCATTTAAATACGCATTGAAATCCCCCATTACAATCCACGGCAAGTTAGTATTTGCAGATATATCTTTAATTTTGTTCCATAATGCAATTCTTTGGTCTGCAAGATTATTGGCATACACCATAATTATTTGTAAATTAAAACCCCCCAAATTTTTTGCACTTACAGTGATTTGTTGAGAGTCTAAGCTAACAGTTTGAATGTGCCAAATGTTTTTGTTCCATATCAACATGATACGACCTTTAACATTGTTATCGTCATTATGTATGTGCTCCCAGTCATTGCCCAAATGGCTTGCAAGAAAATTAATATTATCCTTGTTCATCTTATTCTCCAGAACACCCAAAATTGAAGGAAGATACTTCCTTCGTAGGTTGTAGAGGTCTAACAGTCGGGTGTCATTATTTAGACCTCTAACATTCCATGAAATTATGGACATTTTGGTTTGAAATTTCTCTTCCTCAGTTGATGAGGAGAGAAGTCTCTTACCTTTGATGCTTCTGATGTAGATTTATTTGCATCACCTTCATTGAATTGTTTGTGGTAGTCTTGATTGGGCTTAGTGTAAATGTCTTTGTTTCTATTTTCCTCATCTATGCTTTCATTGTCTGTACTTGTTAAATCGACGTCTAATTTACTTAATTCTTCTTCAGTACCAGGAATGCTCTCATCATCAGATTCCTCAACAGATTTCTCATCAGACTGTTCAAGACGAGTTGACTCTGTTGCTGATGCCTTTCCTGCCCGCTGCACCATCTGATCAACTAATTGCGACTGATGTGTATCTTTCGGAGCCTGTTCTACCACCAGCTCCTGGAGTTGATCTGCCATTTGTGACTGAAGCTGGTGGGGAGACTGGTGATCCTCCACATTAATTACATTATCACTGATGTTTGTAAATAAGTTATTAGTAGTAGGGGGGTCATCAGCAATGATGCTGTCATCAGCATTTTGATTTGTAAGTATATCATTGTTGGTGTTTTTGTCTTTAACTGCCCAGACTTGCTTAATTGGCCTCACAACAGTCACACACTGTGCATCAGAATGGCCAAAGCACTTGCATGTTTTGCATCGTGGGGGGATGTATTCATACTCCACTTCTTGTAGATATATGTTTCCACAACTATCTTTAGCTCTTATGGAATGTATAATCTCTCTGTCAGCTTTCATATCAACTAGGACATGAGCATAGTTTAATCTTTTAACAAATCGTGTGTTATCATCCATAGTAAGGGGTGTACCGATCATGCTTGCTAATTTACTAATGCCCCTGGCATTCCATAGTGATAAGTCCAGATTTTCATTCGTTTTGCAATCTAAAAAAATTATATTTCATTTCAATTAAAAATAATTGAAATATATATTACATTAAAAATCATAAAATCAAACAACATGAAGAAAAAAGACATAAAAGTTGAAAAGAGTAATTTTAAAATAAAAAATTATTTTCTTGGGAAAGAAACATTATTTCCTTAATCAGAATCATTTGTCTTTTCAAAATATATTAGTATAATTGTATTTTTTTAATAACATAATGAAAAAGTGAATTAGATAACTTGAATAATATACAATCCTACATTTGTCATTTTATTTTTTTAGTTTTCAACAGGGTGGAGAAACAAAAATAGGGTATTAATAGAATTTCTAAACGTTAATTTTTAATTGTCAAATAATAATCATCAACATATCTTAATATTATAACCACAAAAATAGCGGTTTAATTTCAATGAGAGGGAAGTCTTTAGTTAATACCAATATCCACCAAAAAAAAAATTGAACGTCAATTTTTAATTGCCAAAATATGGTCAAAATAGCGAAGTATCCCGACGTTAATTGTTGAACTGATTATTATTTTTGGATAACAGGATCTGTAAATCGGGATTTTAATTGCCAAATTTGTCTGCTCCTCAATTTAATCGCGATCTCATGCTTACTTCTTCTGCTCTTCTCAACTTAACCGCGTTCTCGCATCGCTCTATTTTCTCTACTCTTCTCATGAAAATTTTTGGACAACTAAATTTCGGATCTTCTCCCTTAGAAGTCGAGGTAAAATTTTAATTCTCTGTTTGTCTCTCTCTTTTTTTTTTCTCTTTCGCAGTGCATAATTTTTTTGAAGATTTAATGGTTGTTTTAGCATGTATTGTCAATGATTTTCGATTATGATAAGTGCTACTAAAATCTATTGACTCGATGTAGACTGGGTGCGCAATGGGATTGGTATTTACAATTGGACGTCTATTAGATAATGTAATTAACCTTTAAATTGAAATTATGTAACTGTGTGATTTTTTTTATAAATGACTGATTAATCTTTTAATGTTGAATTATTTTTTATCCAGTCGTTTGTTTTTTTGGAATGTGAGGGGTATGAATTCCCCTACTATAAAACTTGATATTTTAGATCATATTAGCATATTTAAAGTTCCATTGATCGTGCCTTTCACTACAAGAAAAATACCCTATTGCAACTAGCTATTTGCAACATGCAACAAATGACAGTTGCAGTAAATAATATTTAGCAACAAACCTATTATAGCAGTTGCAATAAATGAGATTTAGCAACAGACCTATTCTTTCTGTTGCGAAAAACATATTTTTAGCAACCGCGCTTCCCTTCCTGTTGCAAAAACATACTTTTAGCAACTGTGCTTCCATAACAGTTGCAACAAACATATTATTTGCAACTGCGCTTCCAAGATAGTTGTAAATAAATATATTTAACAATTGTTTTCGCCACTTGCAATAACTGTATTTTTTACAATTGGGAAAGTCAGTTGCGAAAAACATACTATTAAAAATAAGTATCAGCTTTTCATGATTAACTTTTAATAATTAATTTTAAATAGTCTCTATTAAATGATTAACTACTAGTAATTATATTATAATTAAGAATAATATTTAATATTTGTTAATTAATAATAAAATTTAAGCATTATAAAGTAATATTTATAATTGATAATTAAATAATAATAATTCATAATTAAATAATAATAATAATTAACAATTAAAAATAATAAAATAAATTAATAATAATTAATTAATATTAGTATTAAGGAGTAATTAATAATTAATGATAATTTCTTGTACGATTTAATTTATAATATGCATTTGATAGAGATATTTTTATGAATTAATTAATAGCTTATAGTTATCATTAATAATTACGTTTATATCTCTAATATTATATTTAATTATTAGTGATCAGTAAATTGTAGTTAATACTTTTTAATTCCATTTAATTGTTAATTAATAAATAAATATTTAATGTTAAGTAATTAGTAATCAATAACCAGTACTTAATGATTAATGTTTAACATTTGATATTTAATTTATAAATAACATTTAACGATTAAAAATTAGTATTTAGTAGTTAATTTTTAATAATTAATAATAACTATTACTAATTATAAAATAACAAATTATTACTAATTATAAAATAATATTAGTATTTTATGGTATTAACAATTTTCAATTATATTAAATATTTACTAATAATTAAATATTAAAATATAGTTAATACATATTAATAATTGATAAGTTATAGTAAAATATAATTAATATTGAAAAGTTAACGTCTAACATTAAATTATTAATAAGTAATATTTAGTAATTAAGAACTAGTTTCTATTTCTTATTATTTGTGTGTTTTGACCAAGTAAGAAAAACAATAAATTTGAAATTCAAATACCTATGGTTAGATTACTTATTATTTGAAAAAATAAAATACAACTTATTCAAAAATTCATTTAAAACGATAGTCTATTGTTTTTCAAAAAAAATCAAATGGCTGTCTAATAACTAAAGTTTAATTTCTATTTATTATATTTCTTTAGCAACTTTAATTTAATAAATGTTGCAAATATCTTATTTTTCAACCTGTCTCTTATACATTTGGCTCCAAACCTTTACATTTTTGGCCCCAATGTTTGAATTTTGGCTTCAAAATCCAAAATATGCACGAAAATTTTCACCCGTATCGAGGGGTGCGGCCTCTCCTCAAAACTTAATCATACTTAGCAATATCGCTTGAAAACCAAAAAACAAATTCGTTTCTCCACAAAATGTTCAGCCGCCACTTCTTCTCCTCAGCCCTAATTTTTGCCCCCATCTTCTCCTCAAATTTGTTTTAAGCATTCGCTTTATACATCCTACTCCACCAAGCTTCCTTTCGAACCTTCCTCTTAGTTCTTTGGCTTCGCTACCGCCTCTTTCCTACCCCACGCTTGATTTCCCTGCCTTTTCCCCCCCTCTATTCGCATCTTCTTTTGCATGTTCATTAGCACCAGTCGTATCAATCTCCAAGCACTCTTCCTTTTGCACTGTGTGATTTTGTGCTTCGGGCATCTCGCGATTTGTAAAGATTTGGGGTTTATGCGATTGATGGTTATGGATCTAATTGCAAGTCGAGGGATTCATGAGATTGAAGTTCAGTTTATGGCGGTGAGTTCGATTAGGGGTTTGTTTTGTGCGTTGGTGTTGGTTGAAGCTCGTTGGAATGATGGTAGAGGCCATACAGCGGTGAGGTCAGGTGTATTTGGTGATGGTGGGGAGCAGGTAATTTGTGTGGATAATAGTTTGTGTTATGAATTGTTACTAAGCTTTCACTATTTGGCAGTGAGTACACAAGCTTGACAGGTTATTGTGGTTATGAATTATTGAGTAGGTGGCATTGTTTATGAAGTTGATGATGCAAAGTTTGATTGATGATGGAGAGTAATGAGGTACAGGCTAGAGGTTGTGTTGCGGGTTTATGTGAGCGTTGTTTTGTGGATTTTTGTGAGGGTTGTTTTGCAATGCCTTATCAAGAAATCGTTAGATTAAAGTTGCAACTGCAAAAGCTAACGCAGTTAGAAGATGAGGTCATAGAGACTAAGAGGTCACTCGAGGAAGTAAAATGCAAGAATCAGTCATCTGGTGCGTATCAAATCTATTATCTGGCATTTTTTGGTGGTTTGGTTTATATATTAATGGCACAAACAGTATTTGAACAGTAAAGACTAATGGACGAGTGTACTAGTTTATCTAAAACTAAGATATTTCTTCTCGACCTTTAACATCGTAGTATATAATAGGATTGAGTTTGGCTGCTCTACTAGTCTAGACCCATACATTCTAATTGTGTTATTACGGTTCGTAGTTGGTCTAAACCTGCATATTTACTATCCAAACATTTAAAATATATGACACATTGGTGACGCTTTATTGCAACTGTGAAAGATATATACCATGTTGTTTTACTTTATTATTTGTCTGATGCTTCTCCTATCTGCTAAAATTCCAGGACGGATCTGGCATCATGCAAGAATGAAGCCTCTATTGACATTGGGTGTGAACCGAATGAAGATAGGTTCCCAGGTTAGATGGCATATATGTGAAAATTAATACCATGGATTTGGTGATTTTTTTCCTTTGATAACTTCACTATTGTTCCATGTAGACTTCATGAGAAGGCAGCATCCAAGCACTAGGTGCTTTGCTTGTGCAAAAAAGGAAAAACGGTCAGGCGACATTAACATTCCACTATAGTCTAAGATTTCAGAATTATTAGTTATATTATTGTACCCATTTCCTGTAGTAAAATTAATATATGCATTCCACTCTCCATTTGTACATAATAATGAGACCACTTACCGAATTAATAACGATAATTTCACACAATGAATGTGTGTTCCAAGAGATGATTTGTACATCCTATATCTTGATTACGACAGTTTATTGACAAACTATGATGTCTGAGTTTTAACTAGGGTTTGTCATTTAGTTTTTACCTAACAAAAAGCATAAATAACATAGCATTACTGTCCTGATAGATATGGGCATACATTAATCTATTAAGTTGCAGAATTCAATGCATGCTAGATAAGCTTATATCATTTGAAAAGTGTTGATGCTAATAACTTGTAAGTTACATGCATGCATGCACCTACAATTGCCGCCGCTGCATATTTACGAGTAGCTGGAAGGCCTCCGGTGCTTCCTTCCAACAACCTTTCTTATTCAAAGAACTTCTTGTACATGTTAGATTCACTATAAGTTGTCACTTTCACTTTACCTCTTGTTAGGAAATGACCATATCTCTTGTTTATCTCTTTACCCGTTGTATGGAATTGACCATATCTCTTGTTTAACTGCACCCATTGTCTTTGTCCATTTTATACACTCTATATAGTCATTTCCTGAATATCCGTCATATAATTTCACAGTAACATCATCCTGTCATCAATAATTATTTCCATTAATACATTTTTAATCAAGTGTCAATGAAGAAATTGTCAAGCACCCTCTCTAGCCTCATTTTTCATGTCACAGTCTTACTAATTTCACATGAGGTGCATGTGTAATACAGGCGTAACCGGGACTACAAACCTAATCCATGGCTTGCTCAGGTACTGGTGTGCTTTTTATTCTACATGCAGAACATGAAATTAATTTTTCTACTGCAGCTGCAAGACATTTGACTAACATGAAGCTATTAGTACAAGTGTGTGAGTGTGCGTGTGTATTTTAGTACATATGGCAACATTTTTGAATACACATTAAATTCTTTTAGTTTGCAGGATCCTCTCATTTTATATAGTATGGATCCTTGTAATTTTTGTCATTTTCAAGGTGCACTCATATTCTGAAACATCACTTGCAGGTTTGCTGGTGCTACTGTGAAGTGCACATTCTTTATGAAAATTATGATCATTTTGGTTAGCAGCAACATTCAAGATGAAGGACAAGTTCACTGCAATTGATTTTGGTCTCCGCCGGGTAATTTACTTTTTTTCTTAAGAAAGCATCATTGGTTTGTTGAAACAAGTCGGTCAAAAAATTTGGATTTTGCTATGTCGCACATCAATGGGTTGCAAGGAAGCACAGAAGGTGTTGTCAGTTCTCGGCTTTTATTTGATGTAGAGTTCGCTAGAAAGGCATACATATTCTTGGATAAGCATGTGCCTATTCATGATCGACAACAAACTTGGAGCATGAACTACAGATTTGTTCTAATGAACTAATGATATTTATTCTCTTGTTATAGTATATGTATGATAGAGCAGAAATAAGAGTAGAAAATACTCTATTCCGAGAAAATGTATTGTGTGAGAGAAGAAATTGTTATACATGAATGGTGTATGAAAATTGTAGAAACTTTTATTGTAATTGTTTGTACTATTAAAACTTTGTTAAAATAAAATTTTATTTGTTTATTTCAGTTTGTGATATACACTATTACTAAAACAAATACATTTAATATGTAATATCTATAAGGTGTAATATTTTATTTTTTTTACAGATTTATGAATCTATTGCAACGGGCATATACTGTTGCAAAATGATCTGTTGCAACAGCAAAACCCTGTTGCAAAAAATATACCGCAACATCTTATTGCAACAGGCAGAAAATGTTGCGGACTTTTTGCAACTTCGGCTATACCAACAGGCGCAAGCCTGTTGCAATAAGTCTACTGCAACAGATATCGCCTGTTGCGAAAAGTGTTTTTTGTTGTAGTGTTTGTTTGAACATAAATTGCCAGATGAGGAAATAAGCCTATTTGTCAAAGAATTTTTACCGGTTTGGAACTTTTGCAGTAATAAGTGCAAAAATGAGAAGAGCAAAATTTGTTGAATTATCTTATATGACTGTTTAGTGTATGTGCTATTTATGTGGTTGTGAGGAGATGTAATCATCCTGGATTATGGATGATGTTATCATAACACATTTAATAATATATCATACAAAATCAGTAATATTATCCTGCATGGTAATGTTGTTAAGGTTTTGAAATTATTTTAACAGCAGTAGTAAGTTTGTCTAACCCATTAGGTACACATCTTGCAAAAAAGTAGTAGACCGGTAATGATAATGCTTTTCTTTGTTTTGAAATTATTTTTATCAAATTTGATATCAAATTATTTTATCCTTCTATATTCCCTATTTTTTAGACCCTTTAGAAAAGTGTTTTGCGTGGAACTTGAATACGAACAAGCTTATAAAGTGCACAAACAATTTAAAAAACATTGAAAAAAACATTATTTGAAAGAAAACCGAATATAGATTTCAACTTCAGCAGAACTTGTTGCGAATTTGCGCTTAGTATGGTACATTTTTGTTTTAATATGATGTAGAAAAAACATTTTTGTTAACAAGCTATAACATAGTTTTGTAGCAAATATTTGTTTAACAGTATTTTAAAACAAATACAGTACTACCTATATGAAACTAGTACGATTATACCATATGTACAATGGCTATGTATGTTGACATAATAGCATGTATGAAAAACTTCAATTTTTAATGTGACTAGGATGTGTATTTTAGAGTAAAGGAATAGATGAGTCTGAATTTCTAGTGTAGAAGGATTATGTCCTCTAGTTTCTAGTTACTAAGTTATGAGTATAAAATACGAGTCTGAATTTCTAATGTAACTAGACTGTGTATTTCTAATGTAACCGGACTGTGTATTCATATCCAGAGTCACTAAGTTATGAGTATAAAATATGAGGCTCGTAAATCTTAGCCATGTTACTCGTTATCATTTCCCTATCTTGTTTTTGAAACAAAAGAGAAAGTGAGAATTCAATTTGTTCCATTTGCAATAGAAGGTGATGTAAAAGAACAGACTGCATAGTCTGACCCTTATCCATGAGACCATACGGTAGAGTAAGTTGCTCTGTAAAGTCTTAGATGGTGGTGTGCTTCATTTTATAGTTTGATATATAAATATAAAACAAATTAATCATAGGAAATTCATATGTTCCCCAATAAAACTTGATTTTCTTTTCTTTTTAACTAGCTGGTTGATGAAATTTGACTTTTTCCTGACAAGCCTTTACTTTTACTTGCTGTTCACAGGTTTATATGCTATGATTGTTTGTGATTTACCTTATGATTGAAGACAGGCACTAATATGGCAAAAGTTTTGTAAGAGCAAGTTATAAATTTGCTTACAAACTTGTTATATAATTATTATTTCTGAAATTTGGTGCTTAGATGCCATGATATAAGTACATAATACAAAAGATGTATTTAGAAGTGAAGCAAATCTATAATAGGGTGATTACAAAAGTCATGGGATAGTTCAATAGGGGAAGTGGGAATACATTATTTGCTCTCTACTAATTGTAACCCTGATTAAACTGATCAACGTATTCATAATAATTTTATTATTCAACAGTTTCTTTGGTGTGTTTGATGATTGCACTATATCAAAACCAATTATAAAACGTAAACACTGAAAGACATCAATAGTTTTTTTATATTCGTGTGAGTTATATTTAGTTTAAGTTCTTCAATGCCATTCATCATCCAGAGGAAGTTTGGTTCCATCAACTCATTATAAACACTTTGTACGTTTTGTTTCATTAGTTTCTTACATGGAACAATACTGATATTGTTCCAGTGCTTTTAAATTTGTTTAAGGTAGCTGCATAAATATCTTACAGTTGCATTGGTCGTGCAAGGTAGATGCGTCTTATTTCCTTGTATGTAATGCGAAGATTTGACATTCAAGGCATACAAGTTTGCATATGTTTGATTATCATGGGCGCACTTGGCAAGTTTGATCAAATAATAGGATTTTAAACGTCATTACCTATTATATCAGAATCACCTGTTATACAACAGCATCACCATGTGCATAAATGTTTGATAATAGGATTTAAAATGTCACCTGTTATATCAGCATAAAATAATAGGATTTATACAAGTTTGCGTAAGTGTTTGATTATCAAGGTATACAACAGCACAGCCGTTATATCAGCATAAAATGCATCTTTTTGACGTGATATGTGTCATGTATCAAAAGTTTGATAATAGTCAGTATTGTGATGTAGTTTATAACATTGAATCTTTTTTTGTTTTATTCCCTTGGTGCTAACCAAAGCTATTTATGTTCTATCAAAGGTCACAAAAAAATTTATATTACTTTTACTCAGATCCTTAAAATGCTAATGAGCGTGTGTTGGCACACGTTGAAAAATTGAAATACCACTGCTATAGATCAAATAATTAAAGTCACCTTACTGTGCCTTTAATACTGTAATCATTGACTACGGCTACTTATGTTGTCAAACCATACTCCACTTTGTGCCTACCCCCAACATTTTCACCTGGCTACGCCAGCCACTGATTCCAGCTGTATGTACATTTATGGACATAAACTCTAGTTATTCTGAATCTTATTCCTGCCTCTGCGTATTGTCCTTATGTGTGCATGCCATCTGCTACTACATGCATATGCACATATTGTGTGCAACACTCTTTTTTCGTTATATGTAGTAGGTTAGCAATATATAATATATCAAATAATATTTTTCATCTACCGATTTTCTAGTAGGTTCGTCATCATTTCTACCTAGCTATTTTTTGGTTCATGGATCGTTATTGGATAAATATACCAAATAAACTCTCAGCTAAATATGCTGCTGGAGTGAATATATTCGTTAGTATTACAAGGAACTCCATGGACTCTAATAGGTTGGTGTTATGTCCTTGTTGTCTATGTGTGAATAAGAAATTGCAATGTATGCATGTGATAAAGTTACACTTGATCACTCATGGATTTCTTAGTACTTACACAAGGTGGTATCACCATGATGAGCAGGCAGAGGAAGAAGAAGATGGAGGAGCATTCGATATCGAGGATAATGTTGAAAATTCATATCAGCATGATGATTTGGTTGCAGGTCTTCATGATGCTACTGGTAGTCATTATTTTGACATTGGTTCAGCTAGTGACTTCAACGATGAATCCTCATTAAATGTGGATAACAAATATGATGCATTGTTTGAATCACTTCATAAGCCTTTGTACAGTAACTGTATGGGTTTTTCTGTCTTAAGTGCAATGGTGAAGTTGATGAATCTCAAAGTAATTAACAAATGGACAGATAAATCATTCGACAATCTTTTGGAGTATTTGAGAGAGATTTTTCCAAAGAGTAATAATTGTCTAGTTAATTATTGTCAGACAAGGAAGCTTCTTTGTGAGGTGGGATTAGGTTATAAGCAAATAGACGTTTGTCAATACGATTGTCCACTGTTCTATGGTGACAATGCAAATGTTGCGTCATGTCTTGTATGCAAGTCTAGTCGTTATGTAAGAAATCAAATCCCACATAAACGACTTAGATGGTTCCCTATCAAGGCACGACTGAAGCGATTGTTTAGTTCGAAGCATACATCTAAAGATATGCGATGGCATAAAGAGGTACGAAAAATGAAGATGGGATTTTGCGTCATCCTGCTAATAGGGATGCTTGGAAGCATTTCGACAATGTGTATCCCGACTTTGCAGCTGATTCTAGAAGTGTATGAATGAGGTTGGCGTCAGATGGGTTTAACCCTTTCTCTAATATGACATCAACTTATAGTTTGTGGCCAGTAATATTAGTTTTGTATAACATGCCACCTTGGGCTTCTCCTAATGGAACGAACTATCTCATGTCTTTGCTCATTTGTAACGACCCAGAAAATCTGAACCAATTTAAAATTTTTAAATTGGCTAAAATAATGGATTTTAAATATTTAAAATAAATATTTTAAATAATGGTGATGAAAACTGAGTTAAATCGACATTTGAAAACCAATATAATTAATTATAATTATATATAGAATTGAAAATGGCGCGGTAGTTCGATAATTCGATTTCAAACTTCAATTGAATATACCGGGTGCAAAACAATCCGGATTTTAGTGAGACCAAAAACATTAGTATCTAATTGATGATATCTTTCTAACGAATCCGACCAATCGAAATTTGATAGCGGGAATCAAAAGGTATGTCCAGTTGAAAATTCTGAATAGTCGCTATGGAATTCAGGCCCTTAAAAATGGATATTTTGCAGATGACCTCGGATTTCGACGAAACCACTTTTGTTAGATCCGCAGTGTCAAGTTATTGTTAGGTTTCAAATTTCATAATTTTTTGAATCAATATGTGAGCGTGGCAAAGGAAAACGCGTTTGACCAGTTTCTGTTGAATTTAATTGACTGGAAATTGGCCATTTTGCAAACGGTCTCAGAATTCGACGAAACTAGTTTTGTTAGGACCGTATCGTCAATACGAAGCTAGAAAATATTTTTCTGGAATTTTTCTAGTTAGTATGTGACCCCGGTAATTTGAAATGTGCGTTTAAAATTCAATATAATGATTTAAATGAAAATTCAAAAGGAAACTGATTGTAACGATCAAATCAGCTGGCGATGCATATCCCATTGTGTTCGGAATGGGGGTAAAACGCTATGGGCGACAGGCGGTGGGTCTCGTTTCGAGGTCATATGTAAAAGTCAACTCTTTGCTAAATTAAATAATTAAATAATAAAAAAAAAATCATTTCCCTCCCTCCTTATCTCCTGCTTGCCCCCCCCCCTCATTCGATTATAACCAAAAAAAAAAAAAAGGAAAACCTAAATCGCCAGCCCCCCCCCCCCCCCCCGATCCCTCGAGCTCCGACGAAGCCTACTCCCCCCATCGCACGAACTCCGACGAAGCCTCCCCGCCCCTCGTTCGAACCCCGAAGCCCCCATCGATCGACGACCTGCGAGAAGCCCCCCCCCCTCTCGTTCGCGCAACTGAAGCCGCTGAAGCTCCCCTCGCTGGCGACGCTGAAGCCTCCGACATCGGTGAAACCCCCGCTCCTCTGTAAGTATTTTTATTCTTATTTTTATTTTTAAATTCTATAAAACAGAATTTTTATAAAGTTTAAAAACCGATTTTGTTAAAGTTTAAAACTGAAATTTTGTTAAAGTTAAAACAGAAATTTTTAAAAAGTTAAAACTGAAAATTTTAAAAAAAACTAAAACTGCATTTTTTTTATAAAGATAAAAACTGCATTTGAAAAAGGGATTTAAAAACTGCATTTGAAACAAATAAAAACTGATTTTCTTTAGTAAAAGAAAAACAGATTTTTGATACAAAGAAAAACTGTTTTGTTTTAAAAAGTAGTTTAAAACTGTTTTATGTTTTTAAAGAAAAACTGAATTTTATAAAAATTAAAAAAAACTGATTTTAATTTTAGGTAATTAAAACTGATTTAGGTTTTAAAAATTTAAAACTGATTTTATTTTAGATAAGTAAAACTGATTTAGGTTTTAAAAATTAAAAACTGATTTGGTTTTTAAAAAAATTAAAAACTGAAATTTTTAAAAAAAGTTAAAACTGGTTTCTTTAAAGAAAGAAAAAAAAGAATTGTCATATTTTTTTTATTTTTATATGTTGAAAGCAAAAGGAAAAATCATATTTTTATATGTGGAAAGCAAAAGTAAAAATCATATTTTTATATGTTGAAAGCAAAAGTAAAAATCATATTTTTATATGTTGAAAGCAAAAGGAAAAATCATATTTTTATATGTTGAAAGCAAAAGTAAAAATCATATTTTTAAATATCGAAAGTCGAAGTAAAAATCATATTTTTATATATTGAATAGCGTAGTCAAAATTCGATTTTTATATATTGAATAGCATAGTAAAAATTCTATTTTTACGTATGCAGAGAATACGGGTGAAAACGACAAATAGGCGAAGATTTCTATTAAGAAGAGTCTTGAAGTGGATAGCTATTGGTGAGATTTCTGATTTAAAATTTATATATATATGTGTGAAGTAAAAGTGAATTGCTATATATAAATATATATATATATATATATATATACGCCCCTCGTCCACAAACCATGGACGATATTTATTGGTTGAAATTGTTGTGGAAATTTGATTGATAGCGAATGATTGTTTGGGATTGTTTGTGATTGATATTGGTTGATTGTGGTTGAAAAATACCCATGGGTGGTTGTGAAATATTTGGTTGAAACCACTTAGGATTAGTTTGTGGAAATGAAATAAATATATACATGCCGCCTGCGTGCGAACTAGATGCATGAACCCCATTGTCAAAAACCGCGAGGTTTTAAGGTAGAGCGAGGAGCCGTACTAGGGACGGTGCCGGTGTAACTACCCTGCCGTTATGCTGCCGAAATTTTGAATAATATTTGTGTGTTTGAATTATTTTCATATGCTTAAACTATATTTATTCATTGTATAGAAAACATTCATGTGTTGAATTGATATTCATTCGTTGTTTAGAAATTCATGTGTTGAATGGTATTCATATGTTGAAATAAATTGTTCGATAATAAAAATCACATTTTTTATCTATATATAAAAACTATTGAAAACATTCATGTGTTGAATTGATATTCATTCGTTGTTTAGAAATTCATGTGTTGAATGGTATTCATATTTTGAAATAAATTGTTCGATAATAAAAATCACATTTTTTATCTATATATAAAAACTATTGAAAACATTCATGTGTTGAATTGATATTCATTCGTTGTTTAGAAATTCATGTGTTGAATGGTATTCATATTTTGAAATAAATTGTTCGATAATAAAAATCACATTTTTATCTATATATAAAAAAAACTATTGAAAACATTCATGTGTTGAATTGATATTCATTCGTTGTTTAGAAATTCATGTGTTGAATGGTATTCATATTTTGAAATGAATCGTTTAACAATAAAAATCACATTTTTATCTATATATAAAAAAAAAACTATTGAAAACATTCATGTGTTGAATTGATATTCATTCGTTGTTTAGAAATTCATGTGTTGAATGGTATTCATATTTTGAAATAAATTGTTTTATGATAAAAATCCCATTTTTATCACCAACTTGAACTATATAGAAAAATAGTGTTTTGAAATAAATCGTTTTACAATAAAAATCGCATTTTTATTGTATGCATAAATCGTTGAAATGTGAAGTGTTAAAAATAGCCACTTGTTCAAAATAAACATATATGAGTTGAAATATTCATTAATTAGCTAATGAAATGATTTGCACCTATTTATGTAACATTAGAATGAATGGAGTTTTTAAAACCAAATAGAAATCAAATATGAAGTCGAATAGAAATTGATAAATGATAAGAACTGTATATATATGTACATGCAATATTCATTGAACAGGTTATAGCAAAGGGGCTAGAGAAGAGGAATAAAATTTTGTGCCCGACAAATAGGTACACATTTACTGATTTGTTTGGGTGATGATTTTGAGCCTGTTGGCTAGCCGCTTGGCTTTTTCTTTTTCTTTTTGAGATTAGAAGGACCGGGACGCTATTTGCGATTTCCCGACGCTCCCGGTGCAGGGGAGGTTATGGCGAAATTTTTCCAAAATTTAAGGTGTTAGAAAATTTTTTAAAGTGAAAACGATATTGAAATTGTTGAATGAACTATATTTATATAAATATATAAATATAAATAAAATTAAAACGAAACGAAGCCGTGCAGTTCGTATTTTGAAACCGTGATTTCAAACGACTAGTACGGGAAATCCGACCATTGGATTTTCCCGAAATCTCAACCGTCGGGTTCGCCTTGGAATAATCTTTCCAACGGCACCAACCTTGTAAAAATCCAACGATTGGATTGTCTGGAATGTTTAATTCAAATCTGAAGAAAAACAGCGCCAGAAGCGATTATATTTATATATATATATAAATATAATTATATATTTAATCGAATAACGACGCTGCAGTTCGTATTTTGAAATCGAAAATTCAAACGATTGTACCGGGAGATCCGACCGTCGGATTTTCCCGAAACTGGAACCGTTGGATTCGTTTTGAAAAGACCTTTCTAATGATGTAAATTTTGTGAAGATCCAACGGTTAGATTTTCAGATATGTGTAAATCAAATCTGAAGAAAAACAGCGCCACGGCCGCCTTATGGCCCGAAGCGTCGTTTTGAATAAAATGGCTATTTTAAAATAAATAAAAATAGCGATAAATAGTTATAAAATATCGTAAGCGATATGGAATGGAAATAAACTGAATTTGCTTGATTTATGTGATGTTTGATGGTTGAATGTGTTTGGTGTGAAAACTATATTAAAGAACACAATTGGTGTTGTCGAATAATTTAACCATTGAAATAAATCGATTTGAAATTCTAAATATACGTGAATTATTTGAAAAGGCCGAGTTAATTCTCATTTCGAATAATCGACCGACGATTGAAATTCGAAGATGAAGACGATGGTCGAAGACCGGAGATCTTCACCTCGTTTGGATGGTAACCGAGGTCCTGATTGGGAGGCATCCCGAAATATGGATAATGAGTGGTGATCGTCCAGACGTACGTGTTGGTCGATGGGTTTGCGAGGTATTTAGTGCCTCCGGTTTCGTTCAGACCCAGAACGGACTTGTAAATGGACTGTGTGTCCGACATTGGAATTTGTTCTGTGTGATTGATAGCCATCAGTTGCACGGTATGAATTGCCTGTGTGGCATGCTAAGATGCAGTGATCAGGGCTTTTGTTGAAAAGCAAAGTCTTGTGGTGATGATCAAAGCATCGCCTGTGTGGCGTAGCTTTGTGTATAACATGAATTCGCGACCAGAAACGGGAGCAGGACCTCAGGGGGGACGTGCGTTTTCTTTCTAGCTAGGGTGGTGTCAGTGACCTACCAGCCCTGACATTTATATACTTTCACCTTTGTGGTTGTTGCTGTTGCGAGGCGTCTCGGTTTGATCGGACGATCCGGGTCCGATGGAGTCATTCGTTGACTCATTTACACCCCAAAGGGTGGAGAAACGCATTGTTCAGGCATTATAATCCACTTCGTGTGGACCGGCCCTGATGATCCAAGGTACGGTTGCGGCTGTACCTGAGGGGCGGGCTAGAGCGTCTCGAATTCGGTAAGGACTATCTTTTGCCTTGGTTCATGACGGAAATCCAATTTCCAAATACGTGATCGTGCGGTTTTGATTGTATATATATATTGCGACATGATATATGGTACCCATGCCGTCTATGATTGATAGTTATGATTTGAAATTGTTTTCAAAACATATAAACACTAGCAATAATATCAAATGCCTTTGTTTTATTCGTATCAAGCATATCTTGGCCGTTATAAGGTAAAAACTCTATCCTCCGGTTTGCGTTGCATTGTGTGATGGGAACTGAGTCTTATAACGGCTTCATTTTTATAAAAAGCATAGCGATGTTTAAAAGAAAGATTTGTTTTAAAGCACTGGCAATCCAATGGAGTAAACCCGTTCCACGAAAGTGGCGTGGTCTTGTGATTAGCCAACTATATATGTGTTGAGTAGATTTCTCATACCAGTCCCATGACTGACTCGTAGTTTGTTTCACTCTCAAACTCGGGTGCCCCTTTTTCTACACGGGCAGCCTTGTATTCAGGTTTAGCTGGTTCTTTCTGGATAGCTGGAGCTGAAGATGGATTCTATCATTTATGCTGTTCAGCTCCTATTGTACATATTTTGTTTATTTCCGCTGTAGACATTTATGTATAGCTGAACTGTATTTGTACTAAGTAAGATCCTGTATACTGTGTAACTCTGATGATTACTTTTATCCAGTATATTTTGTTGTTCATTCTGGTGTATTTATTTAATTTTGTTCTGCTATTATATGTTTCTGTGTTATATTCCAAAGATAACCTTGTTTCCGTGAGAACGGGAAATCGGGTCGTCTCAACGTGGTATTAGAGCTTTGGTTAAGCTTAGTTCTGGAATATAACATTTGAACGAACTCGTCAGAAATAGAACCAGTAGTGTTCTAGGACGGGTAACTCAATACAGATAGGATCAGTAATATCCTAGTATGAGTAAAGCAGAATGAAATTACACCTCGATAGACACATTTACATTCAAGTATTTGTGTCTATATTTTGAAATATCTTTTCTGTTGACCTGACACTTGATCTGCTATTTGCAGAAGAACTAGAAAATGAGTGCCAGGAACAGAAGAAGTAATACTGACCCGGATATAGAAGCTCTATTCATGAAATATAGAAATCTGGGTGGAAAGCCGTTCTCGGGCGAAGAATCTATTATGAGAACCCAAGCTTGGATTCGTTCGGTTGAGAAAATATTCGAAGCATTAAAGCTTAGAGATGACCAGAAAAGATTACTGGCCTCCTGGGCACTCGAAGATGAAGCTTTGTTCTGGTGGGATTCTGTTGTTAAGGATAATCCAGAAGGTGATATCACCTGGGACAGATTCAAAGTAATTTTCTTAGAAAGATTTACCCCTCCCGAAGCAACCGAACGACTATGTGATGAATTTTCTTATCTAATACAAGGTGACATGACCATTCCCGAATATCATAAGAAATTCAATGAACTTTCTCACTTTGCCCCTCACCTAATTCAAAATCCGAAGAGGAAAAATCTGAGATTTATTCACGGACTTCAAAGGAAATACCAGAATAAAGTATTGGGGCATGTGAAGCTTCCTTTTTCTGAAATGATATATATGGCCTATCAGTATGAAGATCTCCATAAGAAAGGAATGTTATGCGACGAAGAAGAAGTCAGTTCTAGCGACATAAAAGAGTTGGAAACTGATATTCCTGAAGCCAGTACAAGTTCTGAAGTCAATAAGAAGCCCAGCGCCAAAAGAAAAAGGGCGGAACCTGGGAACGAACGAATAATGACCGCCACGTGCTCAAGCTGCAATAGAAAAGGACATTTGGCGATAAATTGCAAATCTTGGAACGAACAAAGAAAGAGTGGATCTAAACCCAAGAAGGTTTTTCAAGGAAAGAAAAGGTGTAATCAATGTCATCGGTTTGGTCATGTAAAACAAGAATGCCGGCTGTTAAAAACAACCAAAGAAGCTCAGGTAAATGAAGTAGCAGAAACTTCTAGGCCCTCAGCTAGTCAAGAAAGGCCAGATGTTTTAGAAGGCACGCTAACTGTCAAAGACATCCCAGTTAAAGTACTGTTTGATACAGGCGCGTCACGAAGCTTCATTTCCAAAGATGCAGCTAAGAAACTGGATTTGAATTTGAAGAAGCTCAAGGAACCAATGACTATCCAGAATCCAGTTGGGGGTTCCATTGATCTCAGTTGGATATGTGGAGTGCCGGTTTCTTTCTCTCGTTATCGGTTTCCTACCATCGCAGTCGTCATGAATTTTAAAGAGTTTGATCTTATCTTGGGATTGGATTGGCTAACCAAATATGAAGCAGAGGTTAGGTGCGCCGAGAGAGTTGTTAGAGCCAAGATTAAATCAGGTGATTATATAACCATTCCCTGTGAAGGTCAGAATGCTAATAGAAAAGACTTCTGGGCAGCTTTGAATGTTTCTCCAGCCCAAATTGAAAATGTCCCTGAAATCATAGAGAATATTCCTGACCTCATTAAAGACATCCCTGTCGTCAAGAACTATGCGGATGTGTTCGAAGAAGTTGTTCGCTTACCTCCGCAGAGAGAAATAGATTTCAAGATTGCTTTGATTCCCAATGCAAGGCCGGTAGTTCACGCTATTCGAAGAATGTCCTTGAAAGAGAAAGAGGAATTAGACAATCAAACAAGACAGCTAGTATGGAAAGGTCTGATCAGGCCTAGTTTCTCTGATTGGGGTGCAGCAGTGGTATTTGTCCCAAAATCTGACAGTACTCTACGACTATGTGTGGATTATCGTGATTTAAACAAGCAGACTATAAAGAACAAGTATCCATTGCCGCGGATTGATGATTTGTTAGATCGATTAAATGGAGCACAAGTATTCTCACGAATGGACCTAGCTACAGGTTTCCATCAACTTCGAATTGCCGAAGAGTGTGTTCCAATGACAGCGTTCAGAGGCCCCGACCTATTCTACGAGTGGTTAGTAATGCCATTCGGCTTATGTAACGCTCCAGCTTACTTCGTCGATCTGATGAATAGAGTATTCAGAGGAGTATTGAATAAATTTGTTTTGGTTTTTATTGATGATATTCTAATCTTCTCTAAATCAAAGGCCGAACATGAAAAGCATCTGGAACAAGTGTTAGAAATCCTCAGAAGGAATGTATTGAAAGCAAAGTTTTCCAAATGTATATTCTGGCAAGACGAAGTGAAATTTCTGGGCCATGTCGTATCGAAAGATGGAATCGTTGTGGATCCAAGCAAAATCACAGCAATTCAAAATTGGAAACAGCCCAGTACTCCCACTGAAGTCCGCAGCTTTCTCGGATTGGCTAGCTATTATCGGAAGTTCGTTAAAGACTTTTCTAAGATATCTGGCCACTTAACGAAGCTTACAAAGAAGCATTCTAAGTTCAAATGGACTCAAGAAAGTGAGGAGGCTTTCGAAGAGCTAAAGTTAAGATTAAGGACAGCTCCAGTGTTAACCATCATCGATGGCAACCAAGATTTAAAAGTATGGACTGATGCTTCTAGAGAAGGCCTTGGTGCAGTGTTAATGCAGAGGGGCCAAGTGATTGCTTATGCTAGCCGTCAACTGAAGCCGCACGAGAAAAACTATGTAACTCATGATCTTGAGTTATTGGCTATCATATTCTCTTTGAAAATCTGGAGACACTATCTTCTGGGCGAGAGATTCGAACTGTTTACAGATCACCAGTCGTTAAAGTATCTGTTCACTCAGAAGGACTTAAATTTGAGGCAGCAACGTTGGCTGGAGTTCCTTGCAGCATATGACTTTGAAATTATATATACTCCAGGAAAAGCCAATGTCGTGGCTGATGCATTAAGCAGAAAGAATGTAATGATCGCCAGTTTTATTATCACGACTTCATTGCTAGATAAGATATCTGCTCTTCAGGAGGATGATCACTTCATTCAGAAGATCAGGGGGATAATTCAACAAGGCGAACCCTCGAGTTTTCAAGTTGATAATGAGGGGATTCTAAGGCTCAAAGTTCGAATATGCGTTCCTAACATTCCTGAACTTCGAAAGGAAGTACTGGATGAATGCCACAAGTCAAAACTCAGTATCCATCCGGGAGTAAGCAAAATGTATAATGACATCAAACGCACTTTCTGGTGGAAGTCGATGAAAAGGGACATTTCTTTATATGTCAGCCGATGCCCTACTTGCCAGCTAGTTAAGAGCGACCAACAGAAATTGGCTGGATTATTGCAACCGCTAGAAGTTCCTGGCTGGAAGTGGGAACATATTTCTATGGATTTCATTGATGGTTTGCCCAGAACCAGAAAAGGAAATGACAATATTTGGGTGATCGTAGATCGCTTCACGAAGACCGCCCATTTTATACCTGTCAGATCAAACAGAACTGCTCAGAGTCTGGCGCAGATATACTTCAGGGAAATAGTTAGACTGCATGGAGTGCCGCTCAGTATAGTAAGTGATAGAGATACAATATTCACTAGCAAATTCTGGGAAGCATTTCAAGTCGAGCTGGGGACGAAGTTAAACTTGAGCACCGCTTATCATCCTCAGACAGACGGTCAGACTGAGAGGGTGAATCGCATTTTAGAAGATCTATTGCGGGCTTGTATTATAGATTTCGGTGGATCATGGGAAGACCATCTACATTTGGCTGAATTCTCTTATAACAACAGCTATCAGGCAAGTCTGACAATGTCGCCATTCGAAGCATTGTATGGTAGACCGTGCCGATCTCCTGCTTGTTGGGTCGAGCCTGGGAATAGACTTGTGTTGGGTCCCGATATGATTCGAGAAGCGGCCGACAAAGTCGATTTTATTAAGAAACGATTGCTCGCCGCTCAAAGCCGACAAAAGAGCTACGCCGATAAAAGAAGAAGAGATATATCCTTTGAAGTTGGCGACTATGTATATTTGAAAGTATCGCCGATGAGAGGAGTTATCCGGTTCGGTAAAACTGGAAAGTTAGCACCCAAATTCATTGGTCCGTTTCCTATTCTGGAACGGATTGGAACTCTCGCTTATAGGATTGAACTGCCTGACTGGTTGCCTGGTGTGCATGATGTATTTCATATATCTCAACTTCGAAAGCACGTTCATGATCCAGACTTGATCGTGGAAGAAGCAGCTCAGCAGGATATTGAAATTACTCCAGAACTAGCTGTGAGGCGTGAGCCGCTAAAGATTATCGGCAAAGAAACCAAAGAGCTGAGAAACAAGAAGGTTCACTTAGTCAAAGTGCAATGGAGTGGAGATCCGCGAGATTGTACTTGGGAAACTGAGGAGAGCATTCAGAAAGCTTATCCTAGATGCCGAGTAGATATCTCTGATTGACTCTGGTGCAAGGTACATTTAACCTACTTTGCATTACCTTTTAATTCTCTATTCTGTTGCTATTTTCTTCCCATGGATGTGCATTGTTTATTCTATACTCAGAATATTAAAAACAAATTGGTTGTTGTATTGTGGGATTGTAGAGATATCAAACCATTTTCGACTTTATTCCTTTTCGGGGACGAAAAGTTTTAAGTGGGGGAGATTGTAACGACCCAGAAAATCTGAACCAATTTAAAAATTTTAAATTGGCTAAAATAATGGATTTTAAATATTTAAAATAAATATTTTAAATAATGGTGATGAAAACTGAGTTAAATCGACATTTGAAAACCAATATAATTAATTATAATTATATATAGAATTGAAAATGGCGCGGTAGTTCGATAATTCGATTTCAAACTTCAATTGAATATACCGGGTGCAAAACAATCCGGATTTTAGTGAGACCAAAAACATTAGTATCTAATTGATGATATCTTTCTAACGAATCCGACCAATCGAAATTTGATAGCGGGAATCAAAAGGTATGTCCAGTTGAAAATTCTGAATAGTCGCTATGGAATTCAGGCCCTTAAAAATGGATATTTTGCAGATGACCTCGGATTTCGACCAAACCACTTTTGTTAGATCCGCAGTGTCAAGTTATTGTTAGGTTTCAAATTTCATAATTTTTCGAATCAATATGTGAGCGTGGCAAAGGAAAACGCGTTTGACCAGTTTCTGTTGAATTTAATCGACTGGAAATTGGCCATTTTGCAAACGGTCTCAGAATTCGACGAAACTAGTTTTGTTAGGACCGTATCGTCAATACGAAGCTAGAAAATATTTTTCTGGAATTTTTCTAGTTAGTATGTGACCCCGGTAATTTGAAATGTGCGTTTAAAATTCAATATAATGATTTAAATGAAAATTCAAAAGGAAACTGATTGTAACGATCAAATCAGCTGGCGATGCATATCCCATTGTGTTCGGAATGGGGGTAAAACGCTATGGGCGACAGGCGGTGGGTCTCGTTTCGAGGTCATATGTAAAAGTCAACTCTTTGCTAAATTAAATAATTTAATAATAATAATAAAAAAAATCATTTCCCTCCCTCCTTATCTCCTGCTTGCCCCCCCCCCTCATTCGATTATAACCAAAAAAAAAAAAAAAAAAGGAAAACCTAAATCGCCAGCCCCCCCCGATCCCTCGAGCTCCGACGAAGCCTCCTCCCCCCATCGCACGAACTCCGACGAAGCCTCCCCGCCCCTCGTTCGAACCCCGAAGCCCCCATCGATCGACGACCTGCGAGAAGCCCCCCCTCTCGTTCGCGCAACTGAAGCCGCTGAAGCTCTCCTCGCTGGCGACGCTGAAGCCTCCGACATCGGTGAAACCCCCGCTCCTCTGTAAGTATTTTTATTCTTATTTTTATTTTTAAATTGTATAAAACAGAATTTTTATAAAGTTTAAAAACCGATTTTGTTAAAGTTTAAAACTGAAATTTTGTTAAAGTTAAAACAGAAATTTTTATAAAGTTAAAAATGAAAATTTTTAAAAAAACTAAAACTGCATTTTTTTTTATAAAGATAAAAACTGCATTTGAAAAAGGGATTTAAAAACTGCATTTGAAACAAATAAAAACTGATTTTCTTTAGTAAAAGAAAAACAGATTTTTGATACAAAGAAAAACTGTTTTGTTTTAAAAAGTAGTTTAAAACTGTTTTATGTTTTTAAAGAAAAACTGAATTTTATAAAAATTAAAAAAAACTGATTTTAATTTTAGGTAATTAAAACTGATTTAGGTTTTAAAAATTTAAAACTGATTTTATTTTAGATAAGTAAAACTGATTTAGGTTTTAAAAATTAAAAACTGATTTGGTTTTTAAAAAAATTAAAAACTGAAATTTTTAAAAAAAGTTAAAACTGGTTTCTTTAAAGAAAGAAAAAAAAGAATTGTCATATTTTTTTTATTTTTATATGTTGAAAGCAAAAGGAAAAATCATATTTTTATATGTGGAAAGCAAAAGTAAAAATCATATTTTTATATGTTGAAAGCAAAAGTAAAAATCATATTTTTATATGTTGAAAGCAAAAGGAAAAATCATATTTTTATATGTTGAAAGCAAAAGTAAAAATCATATTTTTAAATATCGAAAGTCGAAGTAAAAATCATATTTTTATATATTGAATAGCGTAGTCAAAATTCGATTTTTATATATTGAATAGCATAGTAAAAATTCTATTTTTACGTATGCAGAGAATACGGGTGAAAGCGACAAATAGGCAAAGATTTCTATTAAGAAGAGTCTTGAAGTGGATAGCTATTGGTGAGATTTCTGATTTAAAATTTATATATATATGTGTGAAGTAAAAGTGAATTGCTATATATAAATATATATATATATATACGCCCCTCGTCCACAAACCATGGACGATATTTATTGGTTGAAATTGTTGTGGAAATTTGATTGATAGCGAATGATTGTTTGGGATTGTTTGTGATTGATATTGGTTGATTGTGGTTGAAAAATACCCATGGGTGGTTGTGAAATATTTGGTTGAAACCACTTAGGATTAGTTTGTGGAAATGAAATAAATATATACATGCCGCCTGCGTGCGAACTAGATGCATGAACCCCATTGTCAAAAACCGCGAGGTTTTAAGGTAGAGCGAGGAGCCGTACTAGGGACGGTGCCGGTGTAACTACCCTGCCGTTATGCTGCCAAAATTTTGAATAATATTTGTGTGTTTGAATTATTTTCATATGCTTAAACTATATTTATTCATTGTATAGAAAACATTCATGTGTTGAATTGATATTCATTCGTTGTTTAGAAATTCATGTGTTGAATGGTATTCATATGTTGAAATAAATTGTTCGATAATAAAAATCACATTTTTTATCTATATATAAAAACTATTGAAAACATTCATGTGTTGAATTGATATTCATTCGTTGTTTAGAAATTCATGTGTTGAATGGTATTCATATTTTGAAATAAATTGTTCGATAATAAAAATCACATTTTTTATCTATATATAAAAACTATTGAAAACATTCATGTGTTGAATTGATATTCATTCGTTGTTTAGAAATTCATGTGTTGAATGGTATTCATATTTTGAAATAAATTGTTCGATAATAAAAATCACATTTTTATCTATATATAAAAAAAACTATTGAAAACATTCATGTGTTGAATTGATATTCATTCGTTGTTTAGAAATTCATGTGTTGAATGGTATTCATATTTTGAAATGAATCGTTTAACAATAAAAATCACATTTTTATCTATATATATAAAAAAAAACTATTGAAAACATTCATGTGTTGAATTGATATTCATTCGTTGTTTAGAAATTCATGTGTTGAATGGTATTCATATTTTGAAATAAATTGTTTTATGATAAAAATCCCATTTTTATCACCAACTTGAACTATATAGAAAAATAGTGTTTTGAAATAAATCGTTTTACAATAAAAATCGCATTTTTATTGTATGCATAAATCGTTGAAATGTGAAGTGTTAAAAATAGCCACTTGTTCAAAATAAACATATATGAGTTGAAATATTCATTAATTAGCTAATGAAATGATTTGCACCTATTTATGTAACATTAGAATGAATGGAGTTTTTAAAACCAAATAGAAATCAAATATGAAGTCGAATAGAAATTGATAAATGATAAGAACTGTATATATATGTACATGCAATATTCATTGAACAGGTTATAGCAAAGGGGCTAGAGAAGAAGAATAAAATTTTGTGCCCGACAAATAGGTACACATTTACTGATTTGTTTGGGTGATGATTTTGAGCCTGTTGGCTAGCCGCTAGGCTTTTTCTTTTTCTTTTTGAGATTAGAAGGACCGGGACGCTATTTGCGATTTCCCGACGCTCCCGGTGCAGGGGAGGTTATGGCGAAATTTTTCCAAAATTTAAGGTGTTAGAAAATTTTTTAAAGTGAAAACGATATTGAAATTGTTGAATGAACTATATTTATATAAATATATAAATATAAATAAAATTAAAACGAAACGAAGCCGTGCAGTTCGTATTTTGAAACCGTGATTTCAAACGACTAGTACGGGAAATCCGACCATTGGATTTTCCCGAAATCTCAACCGTCGGGTTCGCCTTGGAATAATCTTTCCAACGGCACCAACCTTGTAAAAATCCAACGGTTGGATTGTCTGGAATGTTTAATTCAAATCTGAAGAAAAACAGCGCCAGAAGCGATTATATTTATATATATATAAATATAATTATATATTTAATCGAATAACGACGCTGCAGTTCGTATTTTGAAATCGAAAATTCAAACGATTGTACCGGGAGATCCGATCGTCGGATTTTCCCGAAACTGGAACCGTTGGATTCGTTTTGAAAAGACCTTTCTAATGATGTAAATTTTGTGAAGATCCAACGGTTAGATTTTCAGATATGTGTAAATCAAATCTGAAGAAAAACAGCGCCACGGCCGCCTTATGGCCCGAAGCGTCGTTTTGAATAAAATGGCTATTTTAAAATAAATAAAAATAGCGATAAATAGTTATAAAATATCGTAAGCGATATGGAATGGAAATAAACTGAATTTGCTTGATTTATGTGATGTTTGATGGTTGAATGTGTTTGGTGTGAAAACTATATTAAAGAACACAATTGGTGTTGTCGAATAATTTAACCATTGAAATAAATCGATTTGAAATTCTAAATATACGTGAATTATTTGAAAAGGCCGAGTTAATTCTCATTTCGAATAATCGACCGACGATTGAAATTCGAAGATGAAGACGATGGTCGAAGACCGGAGATCTTCACCTCGTTTGGATGGTAACCGAGGTCCTGATTGGGAGGCATCCCGAAATATGGATAATGAGTGGTGATCGTCCAGACGTACGTGTTGGTCGATGGGTTTGCGAGGTATTTAGTGCCTCCGGTTTCGTTCAGACCCAGAACGGACTTGTAAATGGACTGTGTGTCCGACATTGGAATTTGTTCTGTGTGATTGATAGCCATCAGTTGCACGGTATGAATTGCCTGTGTGGCATGCTAAGATGCAGTGATCAGGGCTTTTGTTGAAAAGCAAAGTCTTGTGGTGATGATCAAAGCATCGCCTGTGTGGCGTAGCTTTGTGTATAACGTGAATTCGCGAGTCTCACACCCCGGTATGAACCAGAAACGGGAGCAGGACCTCAGGGGGGACGTGCGTTTTCTTTCTAGCTAGGGTGGTGTCAGTGACCTACCAGCCCTGACATTTATATACTTTTCACCTATGTGGTTGTTGCTGTTGCGAGGCGCCTCGGTTTGATCGGACGATCCGGGTCCGATGGAGTCATTCGTTGGCTCATTTACACCCCAAAGGGTGGAGAAACGCATTGTTCAGGCATTATAATCCACTTCGTGTGGACCGGCCCTGACGATCCAAGGTACGGTTGCGGCTGTACCTGAGGGGCGGGCTAGAGCGTCTCGAATTCGGTAAGGACTATCTTTTGCCTTGGTTCATGACGGAAATCCAATTTCCAAATACGTGATCGTGCGGTTTTGATTGTATATATATATTGCGACATGATATATGGTACCCATGCCGTCTATGATTGATAGTTATGATTTGAAATTGTTTTCAAAACATATAAACACTAGCAATAATATCAAATGCCTTTGTTTTATTCGTATCAAGCATATCTTGGCCGTTATAAGGTAAAAACTCTATCCTCCGGTTTGCGTTGCATTGTGTGATGGGAACTGAGTCTTATAACGGCTTCATTTTTATAAAAAGCATAGCGATGTTTAAAAGAAAGATTTGTTTTAAAGCACTGGCAATCCAATGGAGTAAACCCGTTCCACGAAAGTGGCGTGGTCTTGTGATTAGCCAACTATATATGTGTTGAGTAGATTTCTCATACCAGTCCCATGACTGACTCGTAGTTTGTTTCACTCTCAAACTCGGGTGCCCCTTTTTCTACACGGGCAGCCTTGTATTCAGGTTTAGCTGGTTCTTTCTGGATAGCTGGAGCTGAAGATGGATTCTATCATTTATTTCTTTTTATGCTGTTCAGCTCCTATTGTACATATTTTGTTTATTTCCGCTGTAGACATTTATGTATAGCTGAACTGTATTTGTACTAAGTAAGATCCTGTATACTGTGTAACTCTGATGATTACTTTTATCCAGTATATTTTGTTGTTCATTCTGGTGTATTTATTTAATTTTGTTCTGCTGTTATATGTTTCTGTGTTATATTCCAAAGATAACCTTGTTTCCGTGAGAACGGGAAATCGGGTCGTCTCATCATTCCAGGTCTGAAATCTCCTGGAAAAGATTATGATGTGTTCCTGAAGCCATTAATTAAAGAGTTGCAAGAATTGTGGGATGGAGTTAATGCATATGATATATATGGTCAGTGCATGTTTAAACTTCGTGCTGCAGTCTTGTGGACAATTAGTGATTTTCCCGCTTATGCATATTTGTCTGGGTGGAGCACTGCTGGTAAATTAGCATTTCCTGTTTGTTTGGGAGATACAATATCTAGAAGAATAACCGAAAAACAATGTTTCATGGGACATCGTTGCTATTTGAAAACAGACCATTCTTGGAGGAGTAAAGAATATGATGGATCTACTTAATTACGTGGTCCTCCTAGAACTTTTACTGGAGATGACATTTTAAATCAGTTGGATGAAATTCCTATTTGTACCACCGTTAAAGCACCAAATAATTCTTCCAAAAAACTAAGCGTGGAGAGAATGAACTAAATTGGTGTAAAAGAAGTGTTTTGTTTGATTTGTCATACTGGTCAAAGCTCTTACTGCATCACAATCTTGATGTGATGCATATAGAAAAAAATGTATGTGATAACATTATTGGAACACCTTTAGACATTGAAGCTAAATCGAAAGATAACTTGAAAGCTCGTAAGGATTTGGAAAATCTAAATATTCGTAAAGAGCTTTGGCTAAAGATGGATCCTTCTAGTAATAAGCTTGAGAAACCTCATGCTAGTAACACTTTGATGAAAGAAGAATGCAAAGAGTTTTGTAAATTCATTCAAAGTATTAGACTACCAGATGGATATGCTTCAAATATTAGTCTATGTGTGACAGATAATGACAAATTTGGGGGAATGAAAATCATGATTGCCATGTTTTACTTCATAAGATATTACCAACTGCATTACTTCCTTTTTTGACAAACATTCGTGGTGCTTTGATTGAACTTTGCCAGTTCTTTCAAAAAATTTGTGCCAAAACTTTACAAACTTCTGACATAGTAGAACTGAGAGATGGAATTGTAATCATTTGTGCAAGTTGGAAAATATTTCCTCCATCATTTTTTACCATTATGGTTCATCTTTGTGTTCACCTACCTGATTAAGTGTTGTTGGGTGGTCCAGTTTCTTCGAGATGGATGTTTGGGACAGAACGCCATATGGGTTTGTATAAGAAATACGTGAGAAATATGTCTCGGCCCGATGGTCCTATAACAGATGCTTTTGTTGTAGATGAAGCTATAACTTTTTTGTCAAGATATGTTTCTAACATAGAGACAAGATTCACAAGACCCGGGTGGAATTGGGATATACCTTCTACAAATCATAAGATAGATGTTTTCAACTCCAACGTTCTCCCATTTGGGGCATCAACTGTCAAATTGCTACAAAATTAGAGAAAATCATTATGTGTTATATATTGAACAATTTTATAGATGATATCCAAGATTTTCTTGAGTAAGTAACAATATTTTCCTTCTTCTAAATTATCTTAGTCTTATATCATTCACTTAGTTATATTAATGTATTTGACATGCAGTGATCATATAAGGTTGCTAGAAGAAAAGGGTCTTACGAATTCAGAAGTTTCCTTAGAGCACAAAGAACAATTTCTTTTATGGTTTAAGAATAAGGTGATAGATTATCATTAATGTTTTTATTTATTAACTTCTTAAGTTGTGATATTTTTCATTCATAATATAAATTCTTTCATATGATAGGTATCTCAAATGAGAGTTCAAAACCCATCTCTTGTCAGTGATGATTTGTATTCTTTATCTCAAGGTCCACTTGAATGATACAACGTCTACCAAAGTTGTATTGTAAACGGTGTTCGATTTCGATGTAAAGAACGTGATGATACTCTTAAGACACAATGTTCTGGAGTTTGCACTGAGGGTGATCATGATAATATTAATATGATATATTATGGTGTTCTGATTGAAATTCTACAGTTGTCATTTATTTTGGATCGAAAGGTGTTCTTATTTCACTACAAGTGGTATAACTCCAATCCAAAAGGTAGATCAATTGTTGTGGATCATAATTTGACTTCCATCAATATGTCTACTGATTGGTATTCTAATGAACCATTTATTTTGGCATCTCAAGCGCAACAAGTTTTCTATTTGCTTGATATGAAGAGTGGTTTGAATTGGAGGATTGTTCAAAATGTAACTCATCGATCTATTTATGACATTCCTGAATTTGCGGAAGACACAATAATTAATGACGTTGTTCAAGAAGAAGAATCATTTCAGTTACCACCTTTCCAACCAACCGAGGATTTCATTGAAAGTTCGTCTTTAGTTAGATTAGATGTTCCATCTTTAGCTCTCTCGAGCCAGTTTGGCTCTGATTTATTTTTAAACCAAAATCAAGATGTTGACAAAGAAGCTAACTTTGTTGAAGATTTAGATGATGCAAATATATTTTGTAGTAATGAAACATTTCTCCTAAGTGATGATGATAAAAGAGCTACAGAATCAGAATGCGATGAAGATGTAGAATCTTAATTCATAGTTGGGCATCAGTGGGAAATATGATTATTTTGTTTTAGTGGTAATAATCGAATTTAATGGAACTATTGTGCTTCTATAGATAATATTATATGCACAAAACCTGCAATTGTTATTTTATTTTATATTTTAATTCTGATTGCTAAAATAATGGATTAACTTCACATGTGTGCATATCAAAATAATTCAGTGTGGCATGTATCTTTAATAGTTATTTTCTTTTCCAACAAAAGGTAAGTTGTATTTTTTTCTAAAAGCTACTCTTTAATGTACTTAAATTCAAAAAGTTTTCTACTATTGATGTGTTCCCTCTTTACTCACTTTATTATTGGTTTATTTCATAGAATTTCTATCATGGCACTTGGTCGTTGCACCACTCGATCTACTGCTCAAAGTCGACAAGTTGAACCAACCATTGATTTGCCTGCTCAAACTACGCAAGTCGGTCACATTATTCGCTCAACTTCAGAGAATCAACAAATATTTCGCACCACTCGATCTAGGGTACAAAGTCAACAACATAGAATCACCACCCAATCCAATGTAGAGAGAGAATACCCTCAAGGTTCCATGCACTCTACAGTACAAAGTGAACAAGTCAATATCACAACCCATTTTGATACCGAAAATAATAATCAATCTTCTCAAGTTCCATGTGGTAAATTAATTGTTTTTCATGTTCATTTCTTCTGTTATTCTACTTACATTTACTAAGAATATATTGTATCATAGGACAAACACCTTCTTTCAAGGCACGTGGAGCTACTCATGGCTTGACAACTACAACTATAGCTAAGGCAGCATCAAGTGGAAAGTTGTCAGTGATTTTTGATGCAAAATGTCGTCAACCAATTTGTACTAATGCCGAGAAATTTAATAATGAGATTAGATTCATTATTCGGAATCATGGTACATTTCATTATAAAGAGTGGAGAATGGTCCCTGAAGATGTGAGAGCTCCATTGCGACATTATCTTTTGGTAAGCAGTTTCACAATGTTACATTCATATTTGTAATACTTGTAGTTAATACTATTTTATTTAAAGGAACATTTTGACAATAACCTAAACGATGAGACAACCAAAAAATGCATTGAGAGCAAATGAGAAAAGCTTGGAAGGGTTATAAGTACAAGCTGCACATATACTTTAAAGAAATTGGAGGAGAAAATGATGTTGAGATGGCCAAGAGCAAACGTCATCCAAAATTGAAAGAAGAACAACAAGAAGATTAGATGATTTTGTGTGATCGTTGGTGCTCTTCTGAATTTAAGGTAACATTTTGATCATAATATTGTTGTTATGATAGGAACAGAAGCCTAACATATTATTTATGTGAAGTAACATGCAATTATCATACTACTACATACCATTATAATACTACGTAGTAATGATCCAAACATATTTATTACTGTCCAAATTTATTTTCTAAGGCAAAAAAATTCAGTCTAGATTTGTATGATATAGTTTGTTGAAATGTGTAGCAAATAAAAAAGCTTGAGTCGTTGCTAGTTGCAACTGCATGAATAGATTTTAGTAGCTAAATGGGTTACAAGCACTAAAAAATCATCAATGTACATTTGCATGCGTTATTAGATAGTCTTAAAACAAGTGGCAGAGTGACTGGTTAGCTAAGTGTAAAAATGAGATCATACTAAGTGGTAGAGTCATTGGTCGGCTAAGTCTTAAAGCAAGTGATGTAGTCTACATAGCCATATGTCAAAAAAACATATACTTTTTTCACACGTTTTGTCTTTATTTACAAATTTATGAGTTAAAATGTTCGATAAAATTTAAGACAAAACGACAGGTATTTTTTCCAAAGAAAAAGTCTATGTAATATTTTTTCCAATGCATTTTATTTGGACATATTTTCAAGAAAGAGCATTAAAGAACACTACAAATTGATCAAAGAGGAAATGGGAGTCAAAAAATGGTTCAGTCTCTACACCGCGACATCACATTCGACGTGGAATGGTGTTAACTTCTGCTACTGGTAAATTGAGACATGGCGTCTAAAGCATTATGATGCTGAGAAGGGTCGGACTAGAGCAGAGCTCGAGCCTTTATATGTAAATATTTAAAATTTTATTTTTAAAATAAATATAGTTATTCTAACACCTAATATAATGAAATATATTATTAGGATAAAATGATGGAGTTGAGAAGTCAACAACCTCCAGAAGAATTGTCTGATAAAGAGATTATGGAGCGTGTACTTGGATGTAATTCTGTATACTTGAGAGGATGGGGGCGATCTTCTAGTTTCAGAACTTCTGCTTCACATCAGGAAAATACCGTGGATAATCAACCAACCTATGAAGAATTAGTTGAATGACTTAAAGATACAACTTCCCGTCTTAATGCTACTAATGAACAACTTAGTGTGGTTGTGGATATACTTTGTCGTAACAATTTAATGGAACTACCTTCACCACGTCCAACAGACCAAGCTTCAGATGCGGATTTGAGAGGGTCACCATCTTGTTCAGTTCAACAGGCACAAGATGATTCTTAGTTTATTTACATTAATTTGCTAGGTAATAAATAATATGTAGTTTTTCATTTTGTTTGGAGTAATCTTAGAAATTTAACTTTATGACTTATTCTAGTATTGAACATTATATGGAATGTTAGCATTAAATATTTTATTATTGTATGTTTTTTTAGTTTATTTCTAATGTACTATAATCACAAATAACTGGTTTTACCTTTTACCTACACATAACCATTCAATTTAACCAAAATGTGAACTGTCTTATAAACTAATAAAAAGATGCCACGTGTGCTATGACAATAACATCATGTGATACAATAGCATTATATAATGTAGACCAATAACATAATGCCGCGTGGCAAATCAGATAATGCAACATGAACAAATCAAATAATGCCATGTGGCCTAAAAAATGATGTCATATGCAATAAACAAATGATGACACATGGATAAATAGTTGTTTGACACATGAACCAACCAGTAAATGCCAAGTGTCAGCATTAAAATTTGCCATGTGTATGCTACTACAACAGCCACGTCAGCAGCCTTGTAGGATGACACATCATCAACCTTGTCAGAAGCCATGTAGGATTACACATCATCAAACACATCAGCTGATGACTCATCATTTGAGTCATAATGTAGTGGGACTCATTGATTCTTTTACCTATGAATAACAATAAGTGTAGGTAAAAGCTCTTTCTCTACTAAGCTTTACATACCAAGGTCTACCAATTCAATATTGGTAGCTAAAATATATTACCCACCAATATTTTAGTTTTACTGACGCTTACAATTGGTAGGTAAAGACCCCATTTTTTTGTAGTGCCCCTCCATCGCCTTCCCCTCTCTCTCAGCCCTCCACCTTCTCTCTCCTCCCTTCTTTAAAGACGCCCAAGCCTACAACCGCCACTTCCAGCCATTTCAGGGCCCGCCGCCATGACCTATAACTCACTCAGACCAGCGCCTCTCCCTCCGACACCCTCTCCGGCAACCCCCGACCTCTTCAGCCATCCCCCACCCCCTTTTTTCCATTGTAAGTAAAAGTTTGATTTTTTATATTTATTCATGTTAGTAAAAATTTGATTTTTTATATTTATTCATGTTAGTAAAAATTTGATTTTTATATTTATTCATGTTAATAAAAAATTGATTTTTATATAGATTACATGATAATAAAATTTTGATTTTTATATAGATTATATGGTGATAAAAATGCGATTTTTCTTACATAGATAGCATATTAAAAATATGATTTTTATATATGTTGTAGCGAAATAAAACTTCGATTTTATATGTATGACAGTAAGATAAAAATATGATTTTTAAAATATAAATAACATAAAAATAAAGATATGGGTTTTCATTAGGAAAAGATATGGTTTTTTTAAAAGTGAAAGATAGGATTTTTCAAAGTGAAAAATATGATTTTTACTCATATAAAAATAAGATTTTATTTATATTTATAGAGGATAAAAATATGATTTTTATCATGAAGAAGCAATATAAAATTATGATTTTTAAAGCGGTATAAAAATATGATTTTTAAAGCGATATAAAAAAATATGATTTTTAATGAATAAACATCGTATTAAAAATGTGATTTTTACTATGAACAGCGTGGAAGGGATTGCGTTGGAATTTCGTGCAAATCCAAGATGTTCAGAAATTTAGAAATAAAACTGGCAGAGTGGATCCCAAAGGTGAGAACTTCTCACTTTAATTTTGTTTGCAATTAAATATATACCAGGATGCAGACGGTGCTTAGTAGCACCCGAAACCTTTGTTTGAAACCATGGATGTTTTGTTGTTTGTTTTTATGGATTTATTTGTTTGGATTTGGTTTGGGATGTAAATTGAATTGATTAGAACTAGTATGTGTATGGCGCTAGCCAGTATTAGGTGAGGGATAAGGCTAGACCTTATTGGGTTCTAGTATCGCGTCGTTATACTGCCGAAATTTTCTAAAATATGTTAGAACAATAAAAATATCATTTTTATTGTATAAATGAACTAAATAAAATATTCATGTGTTGGATAAAATAATTTATCATTAAAAATATAATTTTTAACGTGTATATGAATAAAATAAATATTCATTTACAAATCGGACGATTTGTTTATGTACACCCATTTAACTGATATTTATTGGGACGATAATTTTACACATCGCCCAACTGTACAAATAATATTCAATATTTGTTGATTGAAACCCCACACGGGTATTGAGATGATATTTGACGTACACTAATCCCAATTGTTTAGTTGTATGTCAATCGATTGGTTGATAGACTGTTGTAAGCGTTAATTATTCATATTTAATGCTTATGCAGTTGTGTAATACAATCTGGATGATGGTTGACTGTGTTTGACTATTTTTGTGTACATGTGTGTATGAAGTCCATATAAAAAAAATTATATGGTAATTGACTGTGTCTGATTCCAATTCGAAAAGAACGAATATTTTAAAATGACGAGTAATGAATAATTTAAAATAACTAATATTTTAAAATACTATTTAGTAAGGGATCAAAATATGATGTTGATGTCTGATTTGGGATGGACACGAAAATATTAAATATATAAAGCCATGTTGATTAGATTAACGTCATTTTGACGTGAATGATATTTATATCGATTTTATTCATTTCTATAATGAATATCGAAAAGGAAATGATTTTAAAATCTGATATTTTGAAAATATTATCATTTAAATAATATAATGATAAGGAGTATTCAACTTTGATTTAAAATTGAACATGAAGTTTGAATCGTTGTAAAATGAATTATAAAATACATTTTAAATGGAAATTGACTTAATATAAATAATATATAAATTATATATATTTAATGGCATGAATAGAAAGCGCAACACCGTGGCCGTTCGCGAATTTCGACCACTGACTTCGAATTGATATTACGGGAGATCCAACCATCGGATTCTCCTAAACCCAAAACCGTTGGGTTCGTATCGAAAAGAGCTTTCCAATGAATACAAGAGATTTGAAATCTAATGGTTGGATTTGGAATTTTATCTAAATCAAATTTGGAAAAGGTCGCTGTAAGTGCAGTTCGATGACCGTTTATGGAAATCGACTGTACGGGCCTTGATAAAATTATTAAAAATATCGATAATTTGTGTAAAATCATAATAAATGATTTGAAAAGAAATGGGATGAAAAGTTCAACGTTTGTAAAGATAAAAATATATTTTTATCAAAATTAACTAGTTATTACCTAGATTTAAAATCCAATAATTTTTAAATAAAATAAATTGGATTTGTGAATGGTTTTAAAATAACCAGAAATTTCCAACGAGCAAATTGGAATGGATTTGGAATGGAAATAATCTTCGGAATATTTAGATATTGGATTTTGTGTTTAGACGGATATTGTTATGGAAATTTGGAAGATATATTGTATATCATTATTTCCAATACGATGTCTGTTGGTTTTAGAACTTGATATTGAATTTAAGCCGATATAATTTCTATTCAGAGCCTTGTATTTAATATCAAATTGGATTTTGGGTTTGTCGTGAATGGTGTCTTTATTAACCCTGTTCTTAAACCCAGTAGAGAAAAAAATAAATCTTTTAGTTAAGATTTAATGACGTTTTCCAATTAATTAATATTTCATTGGAATTGAATAAAAGAATTGGACTTTGGGTTTGTCGTGAATGGTGTCTTAAATAACACCGTTCTTAAACCCCGTGTGAAAAGAATAAAACTTTTAATTAAGACTTTTAGATTTTCCAGTTAATTAACATTTAATTGGAATAAAATGGAATGTGGATGGGGTTTATTGTGAACTGTGTTTTTAACGACATTTGTTCTTTAACCCGATTAACAGTGAAATGAGATTTGGAATTTATAAATCTTTTAATTAAGATTAATGGGATTTTCCAAAGTAAATTTTTCCAGTTTAATTGTAACGACCCGCATTCTACGCATCGGAGGATCGTAGAATATTTATTTCTTTCTCATGCGAAGTCGTATGGTCGTGTAACTTTGGGAGACGACTATTAGGGTCATTTCCCATGTCATGATTTTTGCCAATTTTTAAATGACCATTTTGCCCCAAGCTGATCTTGTTTTGGCCATAACTTTTGATTGGAAAGGAATTTTGACCTGAAACCACTTCCATTAGGTCCAGATGATGGTTTACCTTTCCGTATAGTGGTCATATGTGAAAAACGGACTTACCATTTGGGAGATATGGCTGAATTAAAGTTTGGAAGGTTAAAAACAGCTTAACAGGGCTTAATTGGGTAGTTAACAGCTTGGCCCATTGGGGGATTTCGGGATTAGGGGTATATAAGGGCTGATTAGGGTTAGAAAACATTTATTTAAACACTTTTTCAGTCGCCGCTTTCATTCTTGGAACCCTATTAATGGTCTCCAACATCTAAAATACCTCTAAACCACTTTCTAATTGAGGATTAAGCTTAGCAACAACAAATCAAATGGAAGTAGCACCAAATCAAGGTCGGAACTGCTGTATAGCCTTGGGAACAGCGCCAAACGGAGGATAATTTCAGATTTAGTATTTTGTTTGTGGCTAAGGTGAGTGATTTGCATAGTTCCTCACTAATTATGGTTAATTAAGGGTAATTAGTGTTAATTAGTGAATTTAAACATGATTAAAATCTAGAAAAATATTTATAGATTTCAAAATATTGTTTTAGGCCTCTGTTAGAAAATTTGGCTAATTTGGTTAAGTTTTGCTAATCATATCATTAGTTTTGCTTAAACATGCTTAAGGGAAAATATGGGACTTTGGCTATGTTTGATCCGTTTTAACCTATCAAATTGTCGTTTTGGTGTTAGTAGTCAATTCTATATGTTGTTATGACTGTATTGTATGTTTTGTGATTGATTAGAAAAGTTAGATTGGTTGAAAACACCATCGAACGACGTAAAATAGTCGCTGGAAAAGTCGCAGGAAAATTGTGCAGGGTTTCGGATCGGATCGGTTGAAGGGGCTCGGATCGGTTGAAGGGGCTCGGATCGGATAGTGGACGGGGCAAGAGAGTACCAAACCGAACTGGAGCTTGCCACAAGATAAAGCATGGCAAAAAGGAAGGCTATTATAGTTGGATTGGGATCGGATCGGGCTAATGAAGGAGAGTGAGATCGGATCGGGTAAATGAAGGAAAAGGGAGCCACCGAACCGAACCAGGAAGTAACCACCAAACCGAACCAGGAAGCAACCACCAAACCGAACCGGGGAGGAATGAGTACTGTGTAACACTGCCTCCTGTGAACCGAACCACACGAGGAACTCCATGAACCAAACCCAGACGTGGACTACGGGCACCGAACCGTATTGATGGCGATTGAGGCACTACACATATCCGAACCGATCCGGATGAAGACTAAAACCGAGATGCAAAGGTAATCTAAATAAGAAGTAGAATTCAGGATACAGTTGGGAACCAACAAGTTAACTTTATGATTGGACTTTGCTGCGGGACATGTGCAAAGGGGTTGTCGATGTCTATAGCTTTGATTCACCACCAAGACGGATGTTAGGCTACGTATCAGTGCAGTGGGTAGTTATTACTCCATGGGGCTGAGTGATCGTAGAATAGCTATGAGCCAGTGTAGTGGAGTCATCATGACTTCATGGGGCAGAGTGGACATAGCAAGGACTAGTGGCTATGGATCAGTGCAGTTGTGTCATTATTACTCCATGGGGCAGAGTGATCATAGCAAGGCATTGGGTGATCAAAGTAGTGGATATAGTATCCTTTACGCACTGAGTGAGAGATGCGAGGATGGTTGCTATGATTGATTGTTTGCCATCACTATGTCATGCACACCCCCACCCCCTATTCCTTACACCAAATGTTAGTAGCACCTTAGAGTATTGTATGGTATATTGTGCTAACTCTTTGGTTGCCTGTCTAGGTTCATGTATGGTTTAGTATACCTGTTATTATTCTGTTTTGCTTCATATCGCTCATACCAGACTTTTGTCTGACCCGGAGTTTTATGTCTCTTATTATTACTCTGGATGCTCTTAAACGGGCAGACTAGAGACAGGTTAGGTGGTATGCACGAGTAGCTGTACCGGAGACGAGCAGGAGGCTCCCACGTATAATATATATATATATATATTCCCCCTGTGTCGCTGCTGGTCACTACTTTGGGCATTAGTAGTGTACCTTCCTTATTTTCTTTAGTGACAGTTTTCAAAAGTTGTAATAATGATGATGTGGAACATAAGGTGTATTTGGATTTTCCGCTGCTATGATGTTTAGTTTTCATCTTATGCACCGTCTCGTCTGTTTTATGTCAAAGTATGTTATTATTATAGTTTATTCCGTGCGCTGGGAGACATTCTACAGGTTCCTTGTTAGTTCAAATTCCTTTCTTTGGCGACTGTCCTGTGCTAGTCGGGCGTTGGCGTAGCGCACTTTCATTGGAAATGTCGGCTGGTGCGAGGCGGGCCGTCACATTTGGTATCAGAGCTCTAGGTTGTGTAGTTAACCTAGGGAAAGACACCAGAGAGAGATAATATGTATATGAGAGCGTGTATTTGTGATTATTTTGGTTTTCAAAAGCTATATACATATATATATATATATATGTATGTATATATATACTATTAGTATAGCTAAGAATGAAGTCGCACTGCACTGACACCACAAAAGGGATGGTTAATCGTTTCTCTTTACAGATTAAACGATGAGCTGATATACGAGGGGTGCTGGTAGAGGAGCTAATAATGGGAGTGATCCTGACATGAGGACTATGTTCACTGACTTCATGAGAGAGATGCTTAGGGACGTTCAGAGGGTCGTTCCTAATGCTGCTTATGGTGGTGGTGCAGCGGTGCAGGCACCTAGGGCCGATTTCGCCAAGCTATGCAAGGATTACACTAGTCTTGGTGGAAAGCCATTCCACAGAATGGAATCAGCCATAGAAGTTCAAGATTGGTTGGATAGCTGTGAGCGTATCTTCGAAGACTTAGGTATCGAGGATGCGATGAAGAGGAAGTTAACATCCCGTCAGCTGCACGGACGGGCAATGAATTGGTGGAATGCTATTAAGGCAGCTACTTCAGAGGATCAAGTTACGTGGGATCAGTTTAAGGCCCGATTCAGTGATAAGTTCATCCCAGCTGCTCAGAAGTCAGATTTGTGTAGGAAATTTCTGGAGCTAAAGCAGAATGGTAGGGCAGTCTCGGAGTACATTGCAGAGTTCGATACTCTATCGAAATATGGATTGTCCCTTATTGATACCGCCGAGAAGAAAAATGAAAAGTTCATAACAGGCTTAGATCATTACTTGGGGGAAAGGCTTATAAACCACATCGATGAGACGTTTGAATCGATTGTGGGGAAAGCTTTGAGATCAGAGAGTCTATACCCTTAGTCGAAGACTGAGGTTGCATCTGCGGAGGAGCTAAAACCGCAAGCAAGCGGTGGAGGCAAGAATGGTTCTCAGAATAAGAGAAAGCAGAATCAGACCAAGGATGGCTAGAAGAAAAAGAATAAAAAAGACGTTGAGTGCTTCAGCTGTGGTAAGAAGGGTCACTATGCCAAAAAATGTCGGGCCAAGCCAGCAGATAGGAAGTGCTTCAACTGTAGCCAAGTGGGACATCACAAGGACAAGTGTCCGCAACCCCCTAAAGAAAAGCAGATTGTGAAAGCATATGCTATCAACGTTGTTCCTTCTTCGTCGAATGCCCTAACTATGGCAAAGAAAGGAAAGAATGTCGTTATTTAAGGTATGCTTTCTGTTTATGATGTTCCTATTCGAGTATTACCGGAGCTTCCCGTTCCTTCATATCTAGTGACCTAGTAGATAGGTTGGAATTGGAACCCGAGATAGTCGATAAACCTCTAGTATTGACGAACCCGATTGGTGGTTCGACTAGCCTTTCTATGATTTGTCGTAATGTGGTCCTATCGAGTCATGGATGCATGTTTGTTTGTGATTGCTTTGTTTTGGGCTTTACTGGGTTTAACATTATTTTGGGAGTCGATTGGCTCCAAAGATACGGGGTGGTAGTAGACGGTGAGGGCTTTTTGGTGACAGTTAGAGCGGATGATGGGCGGAGGGTAGTGTTTGGTGGTCTACCTAGTGATGGGATAATGGCTAGTTTTCTAAATTCCCTCGACATCTCGCATGATGAGTTGTCACATGTGCCCGTGGCTGGCCAGTATCCGGACGTCTTCGAGGAAGTGACCAGAATTCCACCACACCGAGAGATTAAATTCCGTATTGATTTGGTGAAAGATGCCAGATCTATAGTGATGTCACTTCGTCGTATGGCACCAAAGGAGCAGCAAGAGCTCGGGGTGCAAGTGAGCGATCTTTTGAAGAATGGGTTTATCAGAAGAAGTGTTTCTAAGTGGAGAGCACCAGTTGTGTTTGCTACCAAGGCTGATGGTTCCCTTTGATTGTGTGTGGACTACCGTGAGCTGAATAAGGTGACGAGGAAGAATAAGTATCATCTACCGTGGATAGATGATTTGTTTGATTAGTTGAGTGGAGCGAGAGTGTTCTCTCAGTTGTCTTTCACAACATGTTTTCATCAGCTTAGAGTGGAAGCTGAGAGTATAGCTAAAATGACATTTCGAACGCCGTCTGGATTCTATGAGTGGTTGGTCATGCCATTCGGGTTGACCAATGCACCGGCATATTTTGTGGATCTTATGAATAGGGTATTCAGGGATAAATTGAATAAGTTTGTTCTTATGTTCGTGGATGATATTTTGGTCTACTCGAGGACAGAGGAAGAACACAAGGAACATTTGAGAGTAGTGATGGAGGTGTTGAGAAAACACCAATTGAAAGCAAAGTTTTCTAAGTGTCACTTCTGGAGGAGGGAAGTGAGATTCTTGGGTCATGTTGTTTCAAAGGATGGTATTGCCATGGATCCTGCGAAGGTGGCTACAGTACAAGATTGGTCTACGCCCAAGAATGCAACAGACGTAAGAAGTTTCTTTGGATTAGCTGGATATTATCGTAAGTTTATCCAAGACTTCTCCAAGATAGCGGCACCGTTGACTCAGTTGGCCAAGAAGAATCAAGCTTTCGTCTGGGACGAAAAGTGTGAAAATGCATTCAAGAGTCTAAAGGAAAAGTTGACATGTACACGAGTGTTAGTCATTCCTAAGGGGAATAATGAGATGACAGTATATACAGATGCATGTGGTACCAGACTAGGTGCTGTACTGATGCAAGGAGGTAGGGTTGTAGCTTATGCAAGTCGGCAATTGAAACCGCACGAGAGAAGATACCCTACCCATGATTTAGAATTAGCAGCGATCGTGTTAGCGTTGAAGATGTGGAGACATTATCTCTTGGGAGAAAGATTCGAGTTGTTTACTGATCATAAATCGTTAAAGTATCTTTTCTCTCAGAAGGATCTAAATCTCCGACAACAAAGATGGTTAGAATTCTTGGCTTCTTACGATTTCGATATCGCATACACCCCAGGAAATGTATCGAGACATGAAGCAGACCTACTACTGGGAAGGGATGAAAAGAGACGTTGGGAAGTTTATATCCAAATGCATGAATTGCCAGCTAGTTAAAGCTGAGCAAAAGAAGCCCAGTGGTTTGTTGCAACCATTAGAAATTCCAGAATGGAAATGGGAACAAGTCTCAATGGATTTCATTGATGGGTTACCAAGGACTAGATCGGGCTATGATAGCATTTGGGTGATTATGGATCAATTGACCAAGAGTGCAAGATTTATACCCATCAAGTCGAATAGAACGGCAACTAAGTTAGCTGAGCTAGATATGAAATGGGTAGTGAGATTTCATGGAGTACCTAAAAGCATTGTGAGTGACCGAGACCCATTGTTTACTAGTGGGTTTTGGAAGAGCTTACAAGAGGCGTTAGGATCAGAATTACATCTCAGTACCGCGTATCATCCTCAAACCGACGGTCAGACAGAGAGGGTGAATCGAGTGTTAGAGGATCTCTTGAGAGCTTGCATATTAGATTTTGGTGGATCATGGGATGACCATTTGCATCTAGTAGAGTTTGCATATAATAATAGTTATCAATCCAGTATTGGTATGGCTCCATTTGAAGCTTTGTACGGAAGACCATGCAACTCACCGTCATGTTGGTTAGAAACTGGTGAGAAGTTTGTGCTTGGACCATATGTGATAAAAGAAACTTGAGACAGGATCAAGATTATTCAACAGCGAATGAAAGCTACCCAAGATAGGAAGAAGAGTTATGCTGATAAGAGGAGAAGAGATTTAACATTCTCCATTGGCGACTTGGTGTTTGTCAAGATTTCTCCGTTAAAGAGCGTGATTCGATTTGGCAGGAGAGGCAAGTTAGCACCAAGATTTGTTGGACCATTCCCAGTTCTCGAGCAAATTGGGAATTTGGCATATAAGGTTGAATAACCAGCGAAGATGGCAGGAGTTCATAACGTATTTCATGTTTCCTAGTTAAGGAAATTTGTGCGTGACCCTAGTATGACTATTACACCGGATCGGTTGGACGATATCGAGGTTGAACCCGAGGCGGTTGGGAACCGCAGACCTATGCGTATTGTTGGGAATGATACGAAGCAACTTCGAAGGTAGGCGGTGAAATTAGTCAAAGTTAAGTGGGGTGATGATGAGGAAGACTGTACTTGGGAAACAGAGGAGAACATAAGGAGGAAGTATCCAGAACTCTTTGCCTGGTAAGGTTTTTATATCGGTATAGTACTTCCTTTTTAGTAAACCGCATGCTAGGATAGGCTTGTTGTGTTGTTTTGTATGCTTTATTGTTTGGTTAACGATTGGTAGGCATGCACGATCCTTTATATGTTTTGGGTTAAGGAATTTCGGGGACGAAATTTCTTAAGGGGAGAATGTAACGACTCGCATTCTATGCATCGGAGGATCGTAGAATATTTATTTCTTTCTCATGCGAAGTCGTATGGTCATGTAACTTTGGGAGACGACTATTAGGGTCATATCCCATGTTCATGATTTTGCCAATTTTTAAATGACCATTTTGCCCCTAGCTGATCTTTTTTCGGCCATAACTTTTGATTGGAAAGGAATTTTGACCTGAAACCACTTCCATTAGGTCCGGACGATGGTTTACCTTTGGGGGATATGACTGAATTAAGGTTTAGAAGGTGAAAAACAGCTTAACCGGGCTCAATCGGGTAATTAACAGCTAGGCCCGTTGGGGGATTTCAGGATTACTAGTATATAGGGGCTGATTAGGGTTAGAAAACATTTCTTTAGACACTTTTTCAGCCGCCACTTTCATTCTTGGAACCCTAGTAATGGCCTCCAACATTTAAAATACCTCTAAACCACTTTCTAATTGAGGATTAAGCTTAGCAACATCAAATCAAAGGGAAGTAGCACCAAATCAAGGTCGGAACTGCTGTACAGCCTTGGGAACAGCGCCAAACAGAGGATAATTCCAGATTTAGTATTTTGTTTGTGGCTAAGGTGAGTGATTTGCATAGTTCCTCACTAATTATGGTTAATTAAGGGTAATTAGTGTTAATTAGCAAATTTAAAAATGATTAAAATCTAGAAAAATATTTATAAATTTCGAAATATTGTTTTAGGCCTCTGTTAGAAAATTTGGTTAATTTGGTTAAGTTTTGCTAATCATATCATTAGTTTTGCTTAAACATGCTTAAGGGAAAATATGGGACTTTGGCTATGTTTGATATGTTTTAGCCTATCAAATTGTCGTTTTGGTGTTAGTGGTCAATTCTATATGTTGCTATGACTGTATTGTATGTTTTGTGACTAATTAGAAAAGTTAGATTGGTCGAAAACGCCATCGAACGGCATAAAACAGTCGTTGGAAAAGTCGTAGGAAAATTGTGCAGGGTTTTGGATCTGATTGGTTGGAGGGGCTCGGATCGGATAGTGGACCGAGCAAGAGAGTACCGAATCGAACTGGAGCTTGGCACAAGATAAAGCAAGGCAAAAAGAAAGGCCACTATAGTTGGATTGTGATCGGATCGGGCTAATGAAGGAGAATGGGATCGGATCGGGCAAATGAAGGAAAAGGGAGCCACCGAACCGAACCAGAAAGCAACTACCGAACCAAACCAGGAAGCAACCACCGAACCGAACCAGGGAGGAATAAGCACTGTGTACCACTGCCTCCTCTGAACCAAACCACATGAGGAACTCCAAGAACCAAACCCAGACGTGGACTACGGGCACCGAACCGAATTGATGGCGATTGAGACACTACACATATCTGAACCGCTCCGGATGAAGACTAAAACTGAGATGCAAAGGTAGTCCAAATAGGACGTAGAATTCAGGTTCCAGTTGGGAACCAACGAGTTAACTTCATGATTGGACTTTGGTGCGGGACGTGTCCAAAGGGGTTATCGACGTCTATAGTTTTGATTCACCACCAAGACGGATGTTAGGCTACGTATGAGTGCAGTGGGGTAGTTATTACTCCATGGGGTAGAGTGATCGTAGCATGGCTATGAGCCACTGCAGTGGAGTCATTATGACTTCATGGGGCAGAGTGGACATAGCAAGGACTAGTGGCTATGGATCAGTGCAGTGGTGTCATTATGACTCCATGGGGCAGAGTGATCATAGCAAGGCATTGGGTGATCAAAGTGGTGGATATCGTATGCTTTACGCACTGAGTGAGAGATGTGAGGATGGTTGCTATGATTGATTGTTTGCCATCACTATGTCATGCACACCACCACCCCCGTATTCCTTACACCATATGTTAGTGGCACCTTAGAGTATTGTACGGTATGTTGTGTTAACTCTTTGGTTGCAGGTCCAGTTTCAGGTATGGTTTAGTATACCTGTTATTATTCTGTTTTGCTGCATATCGCTCATACCAGACCTTTGTCTAACCCAGAGTTTTATGTCTCTTCTTATTTCTCTGGGAGCTCTTAAACAGGCAAACTAGAGATAGGTTAGGTAGTATGTACGAGTAGCTGTACCGAAGACGAGCAGGAGGCCCCCACGTATGATATATATATATATATATATATATTCTGCCTGTGTCGCTGCTAGTCACTACTTTGGGCATTATTAGTGTACCTTCCTTATTTTCTTTAGAGAAAGTTTTCATAAGTTGTAATAGTGATGATGTGGAACATAAGATGTATTTGGATTTTCCGTTGCTATGATGTTTAGTTTTCAGCTTATGCACTGTCTCGCCTGTTTTATGTCAAAGTATGTTATTATTATAGTTTATTCCATGTGCTGTGAGACGTTCTACAGGTTCCTTGTTAGTTCAAATTCCTTTCTTTTTCCTTCCTTTGGCGACCGTCCTGCGCTAGTCGGGCATTATAACAGTGCACTTTCATTGGAAATGTCGACTGGTGCGTGGCGGGTCGTCACATTAATATATTAAATAGGAATTAATTGGAATTCGATTTGATAATAATCGAAGTGAGCTTCTGCGGAGGAAGACTATTAATATATATGGAATTTAAAAGGCTTGGTCGTTATTCTATTTATATTATTAGTCGGATACAGAAATTGATATCGATTATATATATCGATCTATTTTCCATGAAGATTCCATAAATAAATGGAATATGATTTTGGGATTATCTTGAACTGTGTTTTAAATGACATTAATTCTTTAACCCAGTTAAAGACAGGATTACATGTCTAACATTGTATTTCGAACTGTATGGTTTATCTCTGCTAAATATATATCTGTTTGGTGGTGGAGAATTTATTCTCTTGCTTTACACCCTTCTCTAAGACGTACGAGCTTAGAGGTTTTATATCGGTAGAAATCAATAGTACGGTGTAGATTGTCGATGCGGCATGTTTGTATTTCCAAAGTTAAATAATCATTAATATTGATTTTTAGGAAGATTAAAACTAAGTGGAGTTTTAATGAATCTTTAATTAGATTGAAATGTGAATTGATAATTTAAATTATCAAATTTGTGAAATGATCGAGAATGGAGTAGCACCAGTTTTACTCCAAGCGATAGTTAAATCTTTAATTAGATTTGAACGTGAAATGGTAATTAAATTTACCGATAACACTGTTGTGTTAGATATGGAGTGTCACCAGTTTTGCTTTATGGGATGAATAGGTTGAGATTAGGAAATTAAACAAATGATTACTTCGGTAAGGTGAGCAAATCCCACTAATTTGGAAAACCTTAATTTGGTTTGAGTTGATATCCAAAGTAAGATTAAAGAATAAATTTAAAAAATTTATCTTTGATAAAATTAATGGGAACCTTTCTCTAAAAATGTGAATATTTGAATTAAAGAATATTTGAATTAAAGAATATTCTGAATTGGAATGAGGCGTATGTTGTGTGTTTGTATCACTTGATTATAATGTACTTGGGTTATTCTAAAAGGCCAGGTCTATATCCATTCTGAATAACTGATTCGATGATAAGTCGACGATGAAGACGGTGAGTGAAGATCGGAAGTTTTTACATCATTTGGATGATTACTGATGTCTTGATTGAGCTGTACACCCAAGACAAGGTAATAAGTGTTGATCGTGCAGACAAACTTGGAGATCGACCAGGTATGTGAGGGCCTCTCTCCTGTATTGGACATATAGGACGAGAAATATGGTGCCTCCGGTTTCGTTCAAACCCAGAATGAACTAGTAAATGGACGTGTGTCTGACATTGGATTTTATTCTGTGTTGATTGATCTCTATTAATTATATATCTATTTGGTGGCGGAGAATTTATTCTCTTGCTTAACACCCTTCTCTGAGATGTACGAGCTCAGAGGTTATATACCGATAGACATCAGTTGCATGGCGTGAATTGTCAGTGTGGCATGGTGAGATGCAAATGTTCAAGGCTTCTGTTGTAAAGCAGAGTCTTTTGGTTGATGATCAAAGCACGTCCTTAAAGGGCATAGCTTTGTGTATAGCGTTAATTCGTGAGTGTAACACCCCACCTCTATTAAGGTCACTCACAAAGGGTATGCAATAACTTTAGTGGGGGTCATAAGAGTGTAGAACAAATAAAATTACAAAACAGACAAATTTAAGCAGTGGAAAACAATTAGAACTTTTATTCCATAGTAGCATAATCGGATAAACTTTCATAAGGGTTGTTTCAAACATCAACACTAAAACATGAAAACCCATTACATCAATTATCTGTATTGTTTCTCAAAATAAGCATAATACAAAATAACATAACATAATTCCCCAATTGAGCAGTAGCCAGCCACAGCAGTAAAGCAAAGAGTCCAAAGAAATACATCATAATCTTCGAGCTTGAAAAGAATCTGAACTAAGCCGTGATATTCCCTCCCTGCGGACCTGGGGGGAAACGAAAGAAAGAAGGTGAAACAAAAACAGAGTCAGACATAAAGCCTGGTAAGTCCAGTGACTTTTAGCATGTAAACAGGTAAAGGTATTATGACATGAATAAACTGGATACAAGACATAACCATGATAATAAGCACCGCAAGATAACGAGATAAGCATAAGTTAAGACTAGTACATGATAAGGTATCGTACCGATTCCTAATTTCTCTGCACCACCTAACTAGTGTTCGATTAATGCCATTTGTTACAAAACAAGATAAGTGATCCCCATTTCCCACATGAGAATTTTATAGGTACATATCTCATGATGGGGGTCCTACCTCATATTGACAGTTTACCTGTCCCCACCGTACCTACCTTAATTGATCGGCTCCTACTCATAACGTTCCGCATGTGTTTGTATCAACCCAGCCCCTACTTGTAGATACCTGTGCTGGTCCCAACATAGGGTGTATCATTTCCTAGGGTGGAAACCCGATACAGTTCTAGAGTACACAGCTTTATACCTACTTGGTACTCAGTGTCTAAATTTTCCCATGCCGGAATTACGTGCACGCCCGTAATCCATCGGAACCTGCACTGTCATACCACCTACCGCTATTTTGACTGCTTATAATCAGCCAAGTAATCGTGCCCCACCCGGCCTAGCTCAGGGTCCCGTTGATACCTAATTTGGTTTACTGCTGAAAAGGGTCCCGCTACTAGGGTTTTCCTAAGGTCTATTCGTATACCCCCCCCCCCCCATATTGGATAAGTTCCATCAATCAATCAATTCAAGTTTACTTAACTCACCCATTCATCATGTTATATTGGTTAAGTGTCATTAATCCAGTCGAGTTACTTAACCCATCCAATTGTCATGTCATATTGGTTAAGTGTTGCATGTTGACTTAACCCTACCATACTTAACATGTTTGTTTAGCATTAATTATTTACTAATGCATCAACCTCTCACATTGGACTTATTTGCGGTAGCTGGATTGGGTCGGGCGGTTCCGGGCAGTCTTACACCGCAAACCCATTCCAACCTTGGGTTCAAGCATTCAATGCGCTAACCTCTCACATTAGACTTGTTGTTTGCGGTTGTTGGATGTGCCGGGCGGTTCCGAGCAGTCTTACACATAAACTCATTCCAACCTCTTGTTAGGCATTTTTACCAATCTAATCTTCGCCTTTGACCTCTCACATTAGATTGTTGTTGTTGCGGTTGCTGGATGTGCCAAGCGGTTCCGGGCAGCCTTACACCACAACTCAAATCTAACCTCGTGTCTTAGGCGACCACTAGATTTAATTAAATTATATATTTGGTAATTATGTACCAATTCCAATTTTTACATGCCAATTATCATATGCCCAATTATTGATTTACATGCCAATTTACATATGCCCAATTATTGATTTACATGCCAATTTACATATTCCTAAATATTGATTTACATGCCGATTTACATATGCTCAAATATTGATTTACATACCAATTTACCCCAAATTGTAATTATAATAATAATAATACCCCATATCCATCACAAATTATGCCCAATAATTCCACCAAACATGTTATGCCCATAAATTCACCCAAATAGGCAATACCCAATATTCCCCGTATTCCAAACGTTTGTATTTCGCGATTTCAGCCTAGGTTCGAAGTTAACCCAGGTTCAATAAAAGAAAATAAATAGGGGGAGATAGAAGTTGCATAAAATAAGAACAGAGAGAAAATAGGCATGAAAATATCATCATAGGCATGAAGGCTAAGACTTGATAAGAACATCATCATGAACATGAAAAACTGATGTACAACAAGATAAACTGATGATAATAGCACCACGAGAATAAGAATAGAAGCAAAAGAACAACTTAGAATCAGGCATAGTCTCAAATTCATCTTATTACATGTCAAGACTAGATTTAGGTTTTCAAATCTAAAAATAACTTAACTTACAGCGTTTGGATTAGAAAAGATAATTGAGTCGCTTGTTATTGTTGAAGAACTCTAACTTGATATTGATTAGTCCTCTAGTTTGATGAAGAACTTTTTGATTTGATTTGGGTTTTAGTGGTGGATAGGTTTAGATGAGAGTTTGGCAGCATAGAGGCGTCATGAGAGTGAATAATAGAATTAGGGTTTAGGTTTGGATATGTATTTATTGGTGTGTTAGGCAAACCATGACCTTTAGATTAGCGTAGGAGTCATCAGAGCCATCTAAACCAAAGAGACATGTTACAGAGCCAAACACAGTGCGACACATAAACCCTAAAACACAAAATTTCATCACAGACCATTCTAGGCTGACGGGGTCGATTCCAAACACCTTGAGTTGACCCTGGGTTCGACCCAGTGGGACTCGGGTCGACCCATAAAATAGGTCGGTTTGGCGTTTTGCCTTCCCACTTCCGCTGTTTTGAATTTTTTTCTTGAATTTTAGGTTGATTTTTATTTTATTAATATATATATATACATATATTTCCCTTATATGTATACAAACTTCCAAGATCCATAACTTTCTCATACATTATCCGTTTAATGCAAATTTTGGGTCCATCTTGACCAGAATTTTGAGACGAACAAAGTGGTATAGTCTGTTTTACTTAATTCTCACTTTTAAAATTAAGTATTCTTTTAATTCGTCTATTAATATTCATAGAAAAATATGGGGTGTTACATTCTCCCCTCCTTTAAGGATTTCGTATCCGAAATCTCTATGTTAAGAAGAATGTATCCTACCATCCAACATCCATCTACTAAACCATCATTCACAAGCATCCATTATCCTTAAAAAAGATTTCTAATGTTATACGAACATATGCAAAAATGTGCATGTATATGTTCCTTATCTAATGCAAAATCATGCGGTCTACTGATTCAGTTGACCTCCTTAATGCGAATTATGTTAGTGCCATGAGTCCAATTATGTATGCAATTATTCCTAATGTACTTCATAACCTCTACATGAGTGCACACTCATTCATCCATATGCAACATTCATATGATAACACGTCCAATTTCAATCTCATCCATAACCAAACATATATATGCATATGCAATGTGAAAGTGACTTGAGCCGATCTAGTGCCTAATGGGGGTGTGTGTGTAAATGCATCCACGAGCAACCACTTGCATCCACCAAACATAACATGTCTCAAACACTTGTTTACAATCATAGGATATTCCTAGCTAAATGTCGATGATATAATCAAGAGGACGTCTTAAACGATAGAACAAGTACAAACAAAGCGGTAGAAAAGGGGAAATTAAGAACATACCCTCAAAGAGAAAAGGATACAACGTACGCATCTTAGCTTCCGTCTCCCAAGTAGCGTCTCCTTCATCACTTCCCCATTGTACTTTGACTAGATTGAATTCTTTGTTGCGTAACCTCTTGACCTCCGATCCAAGGATGCACGTAGGGGGCTCGTCTAATCGTGTCATCTCGCTCCACTTCTACTTCCTCAAGTATGCTCGGCTCCACCGCTTCCGCGGTGTCATGTAAGCACTTCCTCAAATGTGATGCGTGAAACACATTATGTACACCAGTAAGCTTCTCGGGCAACTCTACTCTGTAGGCCATTTGTCCAACTCTCTCTGTAATAGGAAACAGTCCTACGAATCTCGGTGCTAGCTTCCCTACCGACCCAAAGCAAACAACATTCCTTAACGGTGATACTTTGACAAAGACCATGTCTCCAACACTGAACTCAAGGTCGGTCCTTCTCCTATTAGCATACGACTTTTGCCTATCTTGCGCGGTCTTCATATGTCTTCGAATCAGATCCACTTTCTCTGTAGTCTATATAATCATATCTGGCCCAAGTACTAGCTTATCTGTGGATTCCCACCAAAAAGTTGGTGATCTACATGGCTGTCCATACAAAGCTTGAAAAGGTGCCATGCCAATGCTAGACTGATAGCTGTTATTATACGGAAACTTTACTAGTGGAAGGTGGTCCTCCCATGTCCCGCCAAAGTCCAAGATACAAATCCTTAAAAGGTCTTCTAGAATCCGATTCACCCTCTCAGTTTGGTTGTCCGTTTGAGGATGATACGCCGTGCTCAAGCATAACTGAGTCCCTATGGCTTCTTGCAAACTTTTCCAAAAGTCACTAGTAAAGATAGGATCACGATCGCTTACTATGCTAGAAGGTTCCCCATGCAAACGAACTATCTCCCTAACATAAATAGGTGCTAACGATGATGCAGTCCTCTTTCTCTTAACAGGAATGAAGTGAGCACTCTTCGTAAGTCTGTCCACTATCACCCAAATACTGGTATTGCCTCTTCTAGACCTAGGCAACCCATCTATAAATTCCATCGAGATACTTTCCCATTTCCATTGTGGAACCTCTAGAGGATGAAGCAGCCCATCGGGCTTTTTCTGCTCAGCCTTGACTAGCTGACATACCAAGCATTTAGAAACGAACTTAGCCACGTCCTTCTTCATTCCGGCCCAAAAAAAAAAATCGCTTCACGTCTTTGTACATCTTATCACCACCGGGATGTATGGTCATCTTAGAATGATGGGCTTCCTCAAGAACTGTCTTCCTCAAGTTCTCGTCTTATGGTACACAAAGTCTCCCGTCCCTATGTAACCAACCCTTGTCATCTAGGGTATACCTACCAAGATGGCTCGAAGACTCCCCTCCTATGAGCTTTTCTACTAACTCAAGCAACTGTGGGTCATCTCGCTGGGCCTCGCCAATTCATACCAAAAGCGTAGGTCTCACCTCTAAGGATGCTAACAAACCGGTCACGTAATCGATAGAGGGTCTAAAGTCAAAGGTCGCTATGTACTCTAAGCTCTGCCTCTCCACAAACATAGGACTCAAAGTCAACTTCTTCCTACTCAAGGTGTCAGCTACAACGTTACCCTTGCCAGGAGTATATGTGATCTCAAAATCATAGGATGCTAAGAACTCCATCCACCTTTGTTGCCTCAAGTTAAGATCTTTCTGCGAGAAAATGTACTTCAACGATTTATGGTTAGTATACAATTCAACCTTCTTACTTAGGAGATAATGGCGCCAAGACTTAAGTGCAAAAACGATGGCAGCTAACTTTAGATCGTGGGTTGGGTAGTTTTTCTCACGTTCTTTCAACTGTCTTCCACCATAAGCTACTACCTTCCCTTCTTGCATCAAGACAGCGTCTAGTCCCTTACCGCATGCATCCGTGTATACTGTAAACATTTTACTTCCATCTGGCAATGTCAACACTGGGGCTGTTATAAGAGCCCATTTCAATCGTTGGAAAGCAATGTCACAATCAATGTCCCAAGCAAAGGCTAGATTCTTCTTCGTCAGTCTAGTAAGTGGGGTTGATATCTTCGCAAAGTCCTTAATGAATTTCCTATAATAGCCCGCTAATCCAAGAAAGCTTCGCACCTCTGTTGCATTCTTTGGGATCTTCCAATCTTGCACCGCAACTACTTTTGCGAGGTCTACAGCTATCCCGTCTTTGGACACCACATGTCCTAGAAACCTTACTTCTTCTCTCCAAAAGTGACATTTGGAGAACTTCGCTTTAAGCTGATGTGCTTGAAGGGTATCCATGACTGCCTTCAAATGCAAAGTATGTTCTTCCTCATTCTTTGAGAAAATAAAGATGTCGTCCACGAAGACTACCACAAACTTATTAAGGAACTCCCTAACACCTTACTCATCAAGTCAGCAAAATAGGCGGGTGCATTCATCAAACCGAAAGGCATGACGAGCCATTCAAAGAAACCGTCAGGGGTCCTAAAAGCAGTCTTGTTTATACTGTCCTCAACCACTCTTAGTTGATGAAAACCCGTAGCCAAATCTAGTTGTGGGAAAATGGACGCACCTACAAGCTGGTCAAACAAATCATCTATTCGTGGAACTGGGTGCCTATTTTTCTTAGTCAGCTTGTTTAACTCTCTATAATCCACACATAAGCGAAGTGAACCATCCGCCTTAGTAGAGAATACTACTGGAGCACCCTATACAGAAATACTTCGCCTAATAAACCCCTTCTCAAGCAACTCTTTAACTTGTTTACTAAGCTCCTTCCTTTACCTAGGAGCCATGTGTCGTACGGGTAAAGAAACTAGTTTGGCATTATCAACCAAGTATATGCGGAAATCTATTTCACGTTTTAGGGGTAAACCCTTCACCTCATCAAAAACATCGGGATACTCACGAATTACTAGAACAGATTGCAAATTATCAATAGATTCATCAAGAGATTCTAGGTAACTAAGCATGACAGAACCCTTGGGGTTACACGAGATTTCGAGGGTATTACCAAGATGAGTCAAAAGTCTAACTACCCTCCTTTCACAATCAAGAATGGCACCATTTATGGATAACCAATCCATCCCTAGAATCAACCCATATCCCATGAAACCAAGAACATATGCATTACATTGAAACTTAACACTAAGTATAGATATTCCCAAATCCAAGCAAATCATAGATAAATAAGCCGAACCTCCAATCGGATTTGAGACAACAATGGGATCCTCTACCATACATGTAATAAGGTGCAGAGACTCTACTATAGAAGTGGATATAAAATAATGCGATACGCCAGAATAAAAAAGAGTGCATACAGGATGATCAGCAAAAAAACTAAAATTTCAACGGAAATATTTCTACCTCTCTCTTGAGTGGGTGCCATGAGAGCATGAACTTGCCCTCCAAAAGGTCCTGCCCTTTGCCCTTGCTTCTTTGGGCAATCCTTAACCACATGTCCTGTCATACCACAATGGAAACAACCATCCGGCTTCCTCTTCTTCTTTCTACAGTCTTTAGCGATGTGGCCAATGATACCACAATAGTTACACTTCCTCTTGTCGTGTGGCTTGTTGTTCTTTCCACCGTTCTTATTGTCCACCTTCTTGTTTTGAGGTTCATTCTTCTTCACTTCTTTCTTCCCACCCTTGTCTTCTTCATGTAATAGCGCCATGTCGACCAATCTCTCAAAAGTCGTGCCTATTGGAATATGGGACATAGCTAGACCATGCAATGGTTCATTCAGGCCTCTAGCAAAACGTAAAGCTTTCTTGTGAGGTGTATCTACCAACTCCAACCCAAATCTTGCAAGCAAATTTAATTTGTTGACGTATTCCTTTACTGACATACTCCCTTGTTTGAGTGCTAGAAACTTCTCCATCTGTAGGCTTTGTTCAGCCGGCGAGAGGAAATTCATCTAAAACCTCTGCCTAAAGTCCACCCAAGTCTCAACTGGTTTCTCAGCTCTAGTAACTTCCCACTAATAAGAGGCTTCTTCCTTCATTAGCCAAGCGGCCAATTGTATCTTCCTCCTATCATCCACTTCAAAGATATCAAACAACTCTTTTGTTTCCTTGAGCTAGTTTCGTGCTTCAACAAACGTCTCAGTTCCTTTAATGATCTTTCCGCCCATAGCACGAAAGTCCTTACAAATCATAGCAAAAGCATCTACGCGAGGAGCGACAGCAGCTAGGGGAGGAGGAGGAACGTTGGCTGGGCCCGCGGCAGTAGCCCTAGCCTCTAGGTATCGTCTGAACCAAGTGGGTATCAGAACGCCCTCAGGTATCTCGAGTTCCCCAGACATGCTGAAAAGAAAAAGGATTTCAAAACAAAGAAAAGAAGGATAGTGCATATGACTTTGGGGAATATGCCTTTTTAAAATAACAATAATTTTCCTTGGAAATGATTCTTAAAATCATGGTTTTGAAAATATTTTCTTTAAAATATGCATTTGAAAATAGTTTTCAAAATCTTTTATCCGTTATGGTAACCTTCAACTCTGATACCACGTGTAACACCCCACCTCCATTAAGGTCACTCACAAAGGGAAAGCATTAACTTTAGTGGGGGTCATAAGAGTATAGAATAGATAAAATTACAAAACAAACAAATTTAAGCAGCGGAAAACAATTAGAACTTTTATTCCATAGTAGCATAATAGGATAAACTTTCATAAGGGTTGTTTCAAACATCAACACCAAAACATGAAAACCCATTACATCAAATATCTGTCTTGTTTCTCAAAAGAAGCATAATACAAAATAACATAACATAATTCCCCAATTAAACAGTAGCCAACCATAGTAGTAAAGCAAAGAGTCCAAAACAATACATTACAATCTTCGAGCTTGAAAAGAATCTGAACTAAGCGGTGGTATTCCCTCCCTGTGGACCTAGGGGGAAACGAAAGAAAGAAGGCGAAACAAAAACAGAGTCAGACATAAAGCCTGGTAAGTGACTTTAGCATGTAAACTGGTAAAGGTATCATGACATGAATAAACTGGATATAAGACATAACCATGATAATAAGCATCGCAATATAATGAGATAAGCATAAGATAAGACTAGAACATGATAAGGTATCGTACTGATTCCTAATTTCTCTGCACCACCTAACTAGTGTTCAACTAATGCCATTTGTTACAAAACAAGAGAAGTGATCCCCATTTCCCACATGATAGTTTTATAGGTACATATCTCATGATGAGGGTCCCACCTCATATTGACAGTTTACCTGTCCCCACCGTACCTATCTTAATTGACCGTCTCCTACTCATAACGTTCTGCATGTGTTTGTATCAACCCGGCCCCTACTTGTAGATACATGTGCTAGTCCCACCATAGGGTGTATCATTTCCTAGGGTGGTAACCCGATACAGTTCTAGAGTGCACAGCTTTATACCTACTTGGTACTCAGTGTCTAAATTTTCCTATGCCAGAATTACGTGCACACCCATAATCCATCGGAACCTGCACTGCCGTACCACCTGCTGCTATTTTGACCGCTTATAATCAGCCCAGTAATCATGCCCCACCCTACCTAGCTCAGGGTCCCGTTGATACCTAATGTGGGTTACTGTTGAAAAGGGTCCCGCTACTAGGGTTTTCCTAAGGTCTATTCGTATACCCCGCCATATTAGTTAAGTGCCATCAATCAATCAATTCAAGTTTACTTAACTAACCCATTCATCATGTTATATTGGTTAAGTGTCATTGATCCAGTCGAGTTACTTAACCCACCCAATTGTTATGTCATATTGGTTAAGTGTTGCATGTTGACTTAACCCTACCATACTTAACATGTTTCTTTAGCATTAATTATTTATTAATGCATCAACCTCTCACATTGGACTTATTTGCGGTAGCTGGATTGTGTCGGGCGGTTCCGGGCAGTCTTACACCGCAAACCCATTCCAACCTTGGGTTCAAGCATTCAACGCGCTAACCTCTCACATTAGACTTGTTGTTTGCAGTTGCTGGATGTGTCGGGCGGTTCCAAGTAGTCTTACACCACAAACCCATTCTAACCTCGTGTTAGGCATTATTACCCATCTAATCTTCACCTTTGACCTCTCACATTAGATTGTTGTCATTGCGGATGTTGGATGTGCCGGGCGGTTCCGGGCAGCCTTACACCACAACTCAAATCTAACCTCGTGTCTTAGGCGGCCATTAGATTTAATTAATTTATATACTTGCCAATTATGTCCAAATTCCAATTTTTACATGCCAATTATCATATGCCCAATTTTTGATTTACATGCCAATTTACATATGCCCAATTATTGATTTACATGCCAATTTACATATGCCCAAATATTGATTTACATGCCAATTTACCCAAACTTGCAATTATAATAATAACAATACCCCATATTCATCACAAATTATGCCCAATAATTCCACCAAACATGTTATGCCCATAAATTCACCTATGTAGGCAATACCCAATATTCCCCGTATTTTAAGCGTTTATATTTCGCGATTTCAGCCTAGGTTCGAAGTTAACCCAGGTTCAATAAAAGAAAATAAATAAGGGGAGATAGAAGTTGCGTAAAACAAGAACATAGAGAAAATAGGCATGAAAATATCATCACATGCATGAAGGATAAGACTTGATAAGAACATCATCGTGAACATGAAAAATTGATGTACAACAAGATAAACTGATGATAATAGCATCATGAGAATAAGAATAAAAGCAAAAGAACAACTTAGAATCAGGCATAGTCTCAAATTCATCTTATTAAATGTCAAGACTAGATCTAGGTGTTCAAATCTAAAAATAACTTAACTTACAGCGTTTGGATTGGAAAAGATAATTGAATCGCTTGTTGTTGTTGAAGAACTCTAACTAGATATTGATTAATCCTCTAGGTTGATGAAGAACTTTTTGATTAGATTTAGGTTTTAGTGGCGGCTAGCTTTAGATGAGAGTTTGGCAGCATGGAGGCACCATGAGAGTGAATAATAGAATTAGGGTTTAGGTTTGGATATGTATTTATAGGTGTGTTAGGCAAACCATGGCCTTTAGATTAGCATAGGATTCATTAGAGCCATCAAAACCAAAGAGACATCTCACCCAGCCAACCACAGTGCGACACATAAGCCCTAAGACACAAAATTTTGTCACAGACCATTTTAGGCCGACGGGGTCGATTCCAAACACCCTGAGTTGACCCTGGGGTCGACCCTCCTGCTGGGTCGACCCATAAAATAGGTCGGTTTGGCGTTTTGCCTTCCTGCTTCCGCTATTTTGAACTTTTTCTTGAATTTTAGGGTGATTTTTATTTTATTAATTTATATATATACATATATTTCCCTTATATGTAAACAAACTTCCAAGGTCCATAACTTTCTCATAAATTATCCGTTTAATGCAAACTTTGGGTCCATCTTGACCAGAATTTTGAGATGAATGCAGTGATATAGTCTGTTTTACTTAATTCTCACTTTTAAAATTAAGTATTCTTTTAATTCGTCTATTAATATTCATAGAAAAATATGGGGTGTTACAGCAAGCCTCACACCTCGGTATGTGCCAAAAAGGGGATAAGGGAACCGAGGTGGACATGACGTTTCTTTCTAGCTAGGGGTGGTGTCATGGTATGGAGCCCAGACATTTATTATAATTTTACCTATATGGATGATGCATTGCGAGGCGCCTTAGATATATTGGTTACTATGGAGCCGAAGGATATAGGTCCTATACGACTGGGAAACATGTGTTCAGGAATACTAATCCTCAAACGTAAGGGAGGACCGACCTTGTAGGATCCAAGGGTCTTCTGTGGGAGATCCTGAGGCATTTGATAGAGTGTCTCGAAGCCGGCGAGGAGTACATCCCTTGCCTCGACTCATAGCAGAAATCCAATTTCCAATACGTGACATTTCGGTTTTAGTTGTTAACCTATATGGCGATATAGTAGCATGGGATACTATGCCGTCTATGGTTTGATACATTTATATTTGAAATTGTTTTATACACTATGCACTTATAATAGTATAAAGTGATTTGTTTTAAAAGTACCAAGCATGTTTGGCTATTATAAGAGAGAACTCAATCCTCCGGCTTGCGTTGCTTTGTGTGATGGGACCTGAGTCTTATAATAGCTTCATTTTTCCAAAAAGCATTGCATTGTTTATTCTATGCACTGGTATTCTTGGGTGAAAACGCGTTCCGTGTTTTACGGCGTGGTCCCTTGATTTACTCTCTTTTAAAGTAAAGATTTAATAACTATTTTAGTTCTCATGTCAGTCACATGACTGACCTGGAGTTTATTGTTTTAACCTAAACTCTGAGTGCCCCTATTTTCCACACGGTCAGCTAGTAGTTTTTGTTTTGCAGATATTGTATTCACACGATCTTGGTTTACAGCTGGAGCTATACTCGAAACGCTCTGTATCCGCGTATTTTTTTCAGTTGTGTTTTGTTTTATTTTCCACTGCATAATAATTTGTAAATCTCTGATATATAATATTTGTTCATACTCTGTATATTCTTGTATTCTGATGTAAATTGTTGTAATAGCAATGAAATGTTCTTATGTTTGTGTTCTGATTTGTTGTGTTCTCAACTCAATCCGGGCTTTCCCGTAAGGGCGAGTCTGGGTCGCTTCAGTTGGTATCAAAGCTTTGGTTTACAGAACTCTAGAGCAAGACACAGTAGAACCAAATGAAAGAATTCATCAGAGATTGGATTGGTAATATCCAATAAGAGTGATTCGTTAAAGATAGGATCAGTAGCATCTTAGAACGAGTGTGAAGGGTGTTATTTTTAAAAATAAAAGTGAAAACAAGTTTTGTTTTAAAAATATAAATCTTATGATATGTATTTGAATATTTTATTTTAAAATTGATTTGGATAATCGAGTATATAAGGATTTTGCATACACGCCTTGCAAACGTGTATACAAAGCCTTAACTATATTGGATAGATATAGAATCACACTCTAGTTGCCCGGAGATGATTCTGATAATTGAGTAGTCATCATCAAAGTTTATATTCGAGTCTCAAAAGTGGGATATCTATATATTTTCAATTGACTGGTGTGAGAACCAAAACTAGATAGGGTTATTGTTGTGAATTGGCATCAAAAACATGATTTTGAGTATATATAGTAAAGATATATGATTGAAAAACTAATCAACTAATTGATTGCCGATTGTGTTGTTTGATTATTAGTTGAACTAATTAACAAATTGGAACAATTCGGGAAATTTAAATGTCTCCCCATACAAAGGAGGTTATGGCAAAAAAATTTGAAAATTTAAGTTGTTAGCCTAATTTTTGAAAAACTAGGATCTCTTAAGAACTGAAAAATTAAAGAATGAACGCCAGAATGAAAGTTGAGTTCATTGGCTAAATAGCTTTCAGCTCCGTTCCTTTTCGAGGACGAAAAGATTTTAAGGGGGGAGATTGTAATAGCCCGGAAAATCAGAACCAATTTAAAAATTCTATTTTAGCAATTTTAATGAATCTTGAATATTTAAAATAGTTTATTTTAAATAATAACGATTAAAATTTATTTAAATCGAAGTTGGAATGAATAAATTTATTTTAATTATATAACGATCCTGAAATGGCGCGGTAGTTTGAAAATTCGATTTCAAATTTCATATGAATGCATAGGATTCAAAATAAATCAGATTTCAGTAAAACTAGAAATATATGAATCTTTTTAAAAATATCTTTCCAACGAATGTGAAAAATCCAGATTTCATAACGGGAATAAAAAGTTTTGTCCAATTGAAAATTCAGAATAGTCGCTATGGAATTTAATATAATAGATAGTGCTTAAAAAATGCCATTTTGCAAACGACCTCCGTTTTCGATGTAACCACTTTTGTTAGATCCGGAATGTCAAATTATTGCTAATTCCAAAATTCATAATTTTTGGAATTAATATGTGAGCATGGAAAAAGAAAACGTGTTTGGCAATTTCAGTTTGAAGTTAATCGATTGAAAAATGACCATTTTTCAAACGGTCTTCAAATTCAACGATATTAGTTTTGTTAGGACCGTATCGTCAAAACATAGCTAAATTTATTTTTCGAGAATTTTTGGAGTCAGTATGTAATCTCATGAAATTAAAATGTGCGTTTGAATTCAATATACATTGATTTATATTTTAATTTAAAGAAAATTGATCGAAACAGTCGAATTGGCTTACTGGACTTATCCCATTGTGTTCGGAATGGGGGTAGTTAGCTAAAGGCGACAGTCGTTGGGTGCGATTTGGAGACTGGATGAGAAAGTGACTTTATGGAATTCAAAAATTAAAATAAATAATAATTTAATTTTATAAAAACCCCTCCCTTCTCTTCTACGATCAAACAAATTTGAAAAAAAATAATATAAAATATTAAACCCTTCGCCCCCTACTTCGTCGTCGCCGCCTCCCCACCACCCACCGCCTTTCCCTCTAGCCAGCTCCCCCCTCCATCGCCTTCCCCGCTCTCTCAACCCTCCTCCTTCTCTCTCCTCCCTTCTCTAAAGACCCCCAAGCCCGCAACCGCCACTTCCATCCATTTCAGGGCCCGCCACCTACACCTCCCTCAGACCGGCGCCTCCCCCTCCGACACCCTCTCCAGCAACCCACGCCCCTCTTCAGCCATCCCCCACCACCCCCTTTTTTCCACTGTAAGTAAAAATTTGATTTTTTTTATATTTATTCATGTTAGTAAAAATTTGATTTTTTATATTTATTCATGTTAGTAAAAATTTGATTTTTTATATTTATTCATGTTAGTAAAATTTTGATTTTTTATATTTATTCATGTTAGTAAAATTTTGATTTTTTTTATATTTATTCATGTTAATAAAAAATTGATTTTTGTATAGATTACATGGTAATAAAAATTTGATTTTTATAGATTACATGGTGAAAAAATGTGATTTTTTTTATATAGATAGCATATTAAAAATATGATTTTTATATATGTTGTAGCGAAATAAAAATTCGATTTTTTTATATATATATGATAGTAAGATAAAAATATGATTTTTTAAAATATAAATAACATACAAATAAAGATATGGGTTTTTATTAGGAAAAGATATGGTTTTTTAAAAATGAAAGATAGGTTTTTTCAAAGTGAAAAGATATGATTTTTATTCAGATAAAAAAAAGATTTTATTTATATTTATAGCGAATAAAAGAAGAAATATAAAAATATGATTTTTAAAGTGATATAAAAATATGATTGTTAAAGCGATATAAAAAAAATATGATTTTTAATGAATAAACATCGTATTAAAAATGTGATTTTTACTATGAATAGCATGGAAAAGATTGCGTTGGAATTTCGGGCAAATCCGAGCTGTTCAGAAATTCATAAATAAAACTGGTGGAGTGGATCCCAAAGGTGAGAACTTCTCACTCTAATTTTGTTTACAGTTAAATGTATACTAGGATGCAGACGGTGCTTAGTAGCACCCGACACCTTTGTTTGAAACCATGGATGCTTGGTTGTCTGTTTTTGATGGATTTATTTGTTTGGATTTGGTTTGGGATGTAAATTGAATTGATTAGAATTGGTATGTATATGGCGCGAGCCAGTATTAGATAAGGGATAAGGCTAGACCTTACTCCAGTTCTAGTATCGCGCCGTTTTGCTGCCGAAATTTTGTATAATATGTTAGAACAATACAAATATCATTTTATTGTATAAATGAACTAAATAAAATATTCATGTGTTGGATAAAATATTTTATCATTAAAAGTGTAATTTTCAATGTGTATATGAATAAAATAAATATTCATTTACAAATTGGACGATTTGTTTATGTACATCCATTTAACTGATATTGATTGGGACGATAATTTTACACATCGCCCAACTACACAAATAATATTCAATATTTGTTCATTGGAACCCCACTCGGGTATTGGGATGATATTTGAAATACACTAATCCCAATTGTTTAGTTGTATGTCAATCGATTGGTTGACAGACTGTTGTAAGCGTTAATTATTTATATTTAATTCTTATGCAGTTGTGTAATGCACTCTGGATGATGGTTGACTTGTTTGACTATTGTTGTGTACATGTGTGTATGAAATCCATATAAATAAAATTATACGGTAATTGACTGTGTTTGATTCCAATTCGAAAAGAACGAATATTTTAAATTAACTAATTTTTTTAAATTAACAAGTAACGAATATTTTAAAATAACTAATATTTTAAAATAATATTCAGTAAGGGATCAAAATATGATTTTGATGTCCGATTTGGTATGAACACGAAAATATTTAAATATATAAAGCCGTGTTGATTAGATTAACGCCATGTTGATGTAAACGATATTTATGTCGATTTTATTCATTTTAATAATGAATATAAAAAAGGAATTGATTTCAAAATCTAATATTTTGAAAATATTATCATTTAAATAATATATTGATAAGGAGTATTCAATTTTGATTTAAAATTGAACATGAAGTTAGAATCATTTTAAAACGAATTTATAAACGATTTATAAAATACGTTTTAAATGGAAATCAACGATATAATATATATATATATATATATATATATATACATATATATATAAATATATATATATATTTAATGGCATGAATAGAACACGCCGCGTCGTGGCCGTTCGCGAATTTCGACCATTGACTTCGAACTGATATAACGGGAGATCCGACCGTGGAATTCTCCTAAAAACCCGAACCGTTGGGTTTGTATCGAAAAGAGCTTTCCAACGAATACAAAAGATTTGAAATCTAAAGAATGGATTTAGAATTATGTCCAAATAAAATTTGGAAAAGATCGCTGTAAGTGAAGTTCGATGACCGTTTATGAAATTGACTGTACAGGCCTTGATAAAATTATTAAAAATATTGATAATTTGTGCAAAATCATAATAAATGATTTGGAAAGAATTGGGATGAAAACTTCCATGTTTGTGAAGGTAAAAATATATTTTATCCAAATGAACTAGTTATTAACTAGATTTGAAATCCAATAATTTTTAAATAAAATTAATTGGATTTGTGAATGGTCTTAAAATAACCAGAAATTTCCAACGAACAAATTGGAATGAATATATTCTTCGGAATATTTCGATATTGGATTCAGTGATTATTTGGATATTGTTATGGGAATTTGGAAAATATTTTATGTCTTTATTTCCAATATGATGTCTGTTGGTTTCAGAATTTGATATTGAATATAAGCCGATATAATTTCTATTCTGAACCTTGTATTTAATATCAAATTGGATTTTGAGTTTGTCATGAATGGTGTCTTTATTAACCCTGTTCTTAAGCTCAGTAGAGAAAAGAATAAATCTTTTAATTAAGAATAAGTGAAGTTTTCCAATTAATTAATATTTAATTGGAATTGAATAAAAGAATTGGACTTTGGATTTGTCGTGAATGGTGTCTTAAATAATGCTATTCTTAAACCCCATGTGAAAAGAATAAATCTTTTAATTAAGATTGTTAGAGTTTTCAGTTAATTAACATTTAATTGGAATAAAATGGAATGTGAATTGGGTTTATTATGAACTGTTATTAACGACATTTGCTCTTTAACCCGATTAACAATGAAATGAGATTTTGAATTTATAAATGTTTTAATTAAGATTAATGGGATTTTCCAAAGTAAAGTTTTCCAGTTTAATATATTAATTTGGAATTAAATGGAATTCGAATTGATATAATCGAAGTGAGCTTCTATAGAGGAAGATTGTTAGTATATATAGAATTTAAAAGGATTGGTCATTATTCCATTTATATTATTAGTCGGATACGGAAATTGATACGGATTATATATCGATCTGTTTTCCGTAAAGATTCCATAAATAAATGGAACATGATTCTGGTTTTATCGTGAACTGTGTTTTAAATGACATTAGTTCTTTAACCTAGTTAAAGACAGGATTACATGTCTAACATTGTATTTCGAAATTTATGGTTAATCTCTGCTAAATATATATATGTTTAATGGCGGAGAATTAATTCTCTTGCTCAACACCCTTCTCTAAGATGTACGAGCTTAGAGGTTATATATCGGCAGAAATCAATAGCACGGTGTAGATTATCAATGTGGCATGTTTGTTTTTTCAAAGTTAAATAATCATTAATATTGATTTTTGGGAAGATTAAAAACAAGTGAAGTTTTAATGAATATTTAATTAGATTGAAATGTGAATTAATAATTTAAATTATCAAATTTGTGAAATGATCGAGAATGGAGTAGCACTAGTTTTACTCCAAGCGATAGTTAAATCTTTAATTAGATTTGAACGTGAAATGGTAATTAAATTTACCGATAACACCATGGTGTTAGATATGGAGTATCACCAGTTTTTCTCCATGGGATGAATAGGTTGGGATTGGGAAATTAAACAAATGATTAGTTCGGTAAGGTGCGCTAATCCCGACTAGTTTGGAAAACCTTAATTTGGTTTGAGTTGGTATCTAAAGGAAGATTAAAGAATAAATTTAAAGAATTTATCTTTGATAAAATTAATGATAACCTTTCCCTAAAAATGTGAATATTTGAATAAAAGAATATTCTGAATTGGAATGAGGTGTATGTTGTGTGTTTGTATCACTTGATTATAATATACGCGGGTTATTCAGAAAGGCTGGGTCTATACCCATTCTGAATAACTGATTCGACGATAAGTCGACGACGAAGACGGTAAGTGAAGACCAGAGGTCTTTACAACGTTTGTTTGATTACTGTGTCTTGATTGGGCTGTACACCCAAGACAAGGTAATAAGTGGTGATCGTCCAGACAAACTTGGAGATCGACCAGATATGCGAGGACCTCTCTCCTGTATCGGACATATGGGACGAGGAATAAGGTGCCTCCGGTTTCGTTCAGACCTAGAATGAACTAGTAAATGGTTGTGTGCCTGACATTGGATTTTATTCTTTGTTGATTGATCTCTGTTAAATATATATCTGTTTGGTGGCGGAGAATTTATTCCCTTGCTAAACACCCTTCTCTGAGATGTACGAGCTCAGATGTTATATATCGATAGATATTGCATGGCGTGAATAGTCAGTGTGGCATGATGAGATGCAAATGTTCAAGGCTTCTATTGAAAAGAAGAGTCTTGTGGTTGATGATCAAAGCACGTCCTTAAAGGGCATAACTTTGTGTATAGCATTAATTCGCGAGCCTCACTCCTCGGTATGAGCCAAAAATGGTATAAGGTACCCAAGGAGACATGACGTTTCTTTCTAGCTAGGGTTGGTGTCATGGTATGGAGCTCAGACATTTATTATATTTTTACCTATGTGGATGATGGATAGCGAGGCGCCTCGGATATATCGGTTACTACGGAGCCGATGGATATAGGTCCTATGGGACCGAGAAACGTGTGTACAGTAATACTAATCCTCGAATGTAAGGGAGGACCGGCCTTAAAGGATCCAAGGGTCTTCTACGGGAGATCCTGAGGCATTTGCTAGAGTGTCTTAATGCCGGCTAGGAGTACATCACTTGCCTCGACTCATGACGAAAATCCAATTTCCAATACGTGATATTTCGGTTTTAGTTGTAAACCTATATGGCGATATAGTAGAATGGGATATTATGCCATCTATGATTAATACATTTATATTTGAAATTGTTTTATACACTATGCAGTTATAATAGTATCAAGTGATTTGTTTTAAACGTACCAAGCATGTTTGGCTACTATAAGGGAAAACTCTATCGTCCGGCTCGTATTCCATTGTGTAATGGGACCTGAGTCTTATAATAGCTTCATTTTTCCACAAAGCATTGTGTTGTTTATTCTATGCACTGGTATTATTGGGAGGAAACCCATTTCGTGTTATACGGCGTGGTCCCTTGATTTACTCTCTTTTAAAGTAAAGATTTAATAACTGATTTAATTCTCACACCAGTCATATGACTGACCTGGAGTTTATTGTTTTAACCTAAACTCTGGGTGCCCCTATTTTCCACATTGACAGCTAATAGTTTTGGTTTTGCAGATATTATATTCACAAGATCCTAATTTACAGCTGGAGCTATACTCGAAACGCTCTGTATTCGCGTACTTTTTCCGGTTTTGTTTTGTATTATTTTCCGCTGCATAATAATTTGTAAATATCTGATACTTATCAAATGTATATTATTTGTTCATACTCTGTATATTCTTATACTCTGATATAAATTGTTGTACTCTGATGTAAATTGTTGTAATAGCAATGAAATGTTCTTTTGTTTGTGTTCTGATTTGTCGTGTTCTCAACTCAATCTGGGCTTTCCCATAAGGGCGAGTTTGGGTCGCTTCACAAAGAGTATTACTAGGGAGTAGCGTCTGTTAGTGCAAAGTTGTGCATTTTATGCCTTGATATTACCCCGCCATATCCCCGCTATATCATGTAGCGAATTTCTACCACTACGCTATTTCCAAATAGCCTCTGAAATAGCCTCTCCGCTTTAGTCCCCGCTATATTCTTCTATTCCCGATATATCCTATTATTTCAACTATATTCCGCTATTTCCGCTACATCTTCTATAAATAAATGAATTTGAAAGTGACATTTGTACATTATAAATTTGTAAAAATAGTTTTTTTAATATAATTTTTTTAACATATATTAGAAAATACTATAATATTCTATTAAATTTAGTCATGCTAAGTGAAAGTTTACATTTACTTGCATATATTTGCATATGCTTTTATTTAAAATTAAGAATGTACTAATTATAATTAAGTTGAATCACTACAAGAAAATGAGGTCTTTACTTACCAATTGTAAGTGTAGGTAAAACTAACATAATGGTGGGTAATATATTTTAGCTACCAATATTGAATTGGTAGAAATTAGGTAGGTAAAGCTTAGTAGAGAAAGAGATTTACTTACACTTATTGATATTGGTAGGTAAAAGAATCAATGGACCCCACTACCTTATGACTCGAATAATGAGTCACCAACTGATTTGTTTGATGATGTGTCATCCTAGATGGCTGTTGACATGGCTGGTGATGTGTCATCCTATATGGATGCTGACATGGTTGTCGTAATTGTATACACATGACATATATTAATGCCGACACTTGGCATTTAATGGTTGGTTCATGTGTCAAACAATAATTTGTCCATGTGTCATCATTTGATTAGTGCATATGACATCATTTTTTAGGCCATATGGCATTATTTGTTATAAATAAATATTTACAAGAATTAAATATTTACACAGAATTTATTTTTAAGAAAATAACAAATATTTGTTCAAATAAATATTTATTACACTTTCGAATTGTACACATATTGTTTCCTCACTATTATACAATCACTTATACATACACTACCTCGCTACATTTCACTCATATACATTGGCTCTTTACTACATACTAATTCTCTCATATACATGTACACAATCAGTCATTCATACTCTCACTCTAGTTTTACTCATCGGCTTCTTGATCCAGAATTTGTCCAGTCGTCTATCGTACCTGTCATAATATAATAGCATAGTAAATTGAAAAGAAATAATTTAATTCGCAAATATAATTTTGATATAAATTTATTTACCTCAGTAAGTTGGGTTGTTTCTCACAATTTTTCTAGACAGGGTGAAACGAGTGTGTGTACCTATCATAATAGATTTGTTAGCTTTTTCCTTCCAATATAAGGCAAAATATAAATATAAGATTTAAAATCCAATCAATTAGTTTATACCAAATCAAATCAGAGATTAGTAGAAAGTTATCAAATGAGATCAACATCAAATCAAATTAAATTAGCATTGAAAATGAAACAAATATACGAGAATTAATTAACAATGATATGAATCAGATATTAAATAGTAACATATTAACGTTAATATATACAAGTATGAAATAAATTAACACAAACGTTAATATGTTACCATTTATTCCATACTTGTTTTAAAGTTAACTAACATTAAATGGTAACATGTTAATTTACGTTAATTTATACAAGTATGAAGTTGAGTAACGTTAATGTATACAAGTGCAAGAAGTTATTAACGTTAATAAATGCTACCATGTAACCATTTATACAAATAATATGTTACCATGTAAGAAATGATGCCATATTAATTTACGTTAATTTATATGTAAATTAACATGGTACCATTTAATATGTAAATTAACGTAAATTAACATGGTACCGTGTAATGTTAACCATTTATTTAATAAATTAATTTATACAAATGTTACCATTTATAAATGCTACCTTGTATAAACTAACGTTAATTAACGTTAATCAACCGCAATTAATTTATATAAGTATGAAATAAATTAATACAAACATTAATATATCTTCAATTATCACTAATCGGTTTTTTATGGATGCCAAGCTGAGCCCGTGTTATAACTTCAAGTAGCTCTTCTAATGTTCCATAACCACCTGGGAATGTAGTAGAATAATATCAAAAAATATAAAACGAAGGAAAGATAAAATAAAATTTGTAACATAATGGATAAAAATTAACTAGATAATGTAATGAATGCATCAGAGTGCTTAGCCATTTCTGCCTTTCTTTGATACATGTCGCTCACTTCTTTCACTACCCCATACGTTTCTCCAATTAACTACATAATAAACCAAATATGAGAACGAAACCTTTGACTTTTATCAGATATGAATTTTAAGCCAAGATCACCTCTTTAGCCAATAGAGTCCTTGGTATGATCCTAATGTTTCCACACATAAAATAAAGAAAATTGATTGAGGTAAGAAATTTGTAAAACAGGAAAAGAAAAAAGGGATGTAAACAATATAAGTTAATTACCCAGTAGCATGACCATTAGCATTGTGAATAGCTTCAGAAACTGAACCCATGACCCCAACGCTACCATCCCCATAAACCAGATCCATTTTTCTAGCCATCTGTAAATAAATAAAAAGATAACGTAAGACAGGAAGGAAGGAAGGAAGAAAAAGGAACAAATAAATTACCTCTAGGGATGAAAACAAAAGGTTTTCTACGCATTAAAATTGTGGTGAATACTAGCGTCAGTATGCAGTTGTTGACGTTAATAAATGCTACCATGTAACCATTTATACAAATAATATGTTACCATGTAAAAAATGGTACTATACTAATTTACGTTAATTTATATGTAAATTAACATGGTACCATTTAATATTTAAATTAACTTGGTACCATGTAATGTTAACCATTTATTTAATAAATTGATTTATACAAATTTTACCATTTATAAATGCTACCATGTATAAATTAACGTTAATCAATTGCAATTAATTTTTACAAGTATGAAATAAATTAACACAAATGTTAATATGTTCCCATTTATATCAAGTGTTGAGTCTATCATGTATAAATTAATCAACGTTAATATGTTGCCATTTATATCAAGTATTGAGTCTATCATGTATAAGTTGATCAACGTTAATATGTTACCATTTATTTCATACAAATGTTAAATGGTAACTCTTGATAAATTAACACAAACGTAAAGCAAGGCTAATGTCAACCATGTTTTAACAAAACAAATATAAAATAAATTTAAAAGGAATTAAAGAAAAAAGATGTACATTAATTAACACAAACTCTTGATACACACACACACACACATATGTGTGTATATATATATATATACAAACAAAATTGAATTGATTCATTTGATCTAATATTAAAATGGAATTGAATGTATATTATATTATTCAAACATCATGTGTAAGAATAACAGAGAATAAAAGAAAAGAAGAATAAGAGGATATACATGAATGTAATTAATTCCTTTATATGCATGAATCTCTTCCTTATATCATTGAATCTATTTGTTATATGCATGAATGTAATTGATTCGGACAGTTATTTTGGAGCTGGAGCTAGAAAATATACTAATTTGGCCTGTAGAATACACAGATGCAAATTTATCAGATGCCCACATCATTATTATTTTGTTGTTATTGTGCAGATTCATGTGTGAATAAAAAGGTTGAAAAAATATAGTTATTAGGGTATTTCATGAAACATGGTTTTAGAAAGAGAAGAAAATCAATTAAGTTTTAAAGTAAAAATGCCTCGCTTGTTTTAGAAAGAGATGTAAACATAGCAATTATAATAAATAGTTGTCATCAAGATTATTGGTATTTATTTGTAGTGGCAATTTTTGTGTTTTATATTGTGGTCAATCAGAAGAGACTATGCGGATTGAGGCCACAAAAGAGATCACGTGGATTGAGATTTGTACCGTTAAATTTAATTTTAAATAAGTTGTTAAATTTATAGTTGGAGAGGATGGTATAAATTGTGTCTCTACAATAAACTAGAGAAAATTTGTTTTGGTCATTTCAAATGATGACATATTAGCGTGAAATTGTGAAACATTTGCGAAAAATTTAAAGTTAATCAAATGTTTGGAAAAAATTAAGAATGTATAATAAGTTATTAACGAATGATTATTTAATATTAATTATTTACCATTCAATTATTGTTTATCAATTTATTAACTGTTAATTATTTCATATTTCAAAATAATTATTAATAATTAATAAAGAAATTATTTTACAAAAAACATTGCTAGGATATGTAAGCGAAATCTTCAATTGATTTTTTTTTACTAGAATATACTTTTTTGACACATCATCGAACGACTCAGCATTATTTTTAATCAAAGTTTAAAATGATATGAGAAAAATGTAGGGGATAATCGCAAAAAAAATCCCCTTATGTATATGTGTAGATAATACATTTTACCTACCTATAATTACTGGTAGATAATCATCCTTTAACAATTTTATAAAATTGACAACATTTACCTACTAATGAATTTTACCATTAAATATTGGTAGATAAAGGTTCTCTTTACCTACCTATATCTATTGGTAGGTAAAATTTTGGTAGATAAAGGTCAAATTTCTTGTAGTGAATGTTAATTTTCATTTATTTAACATTTACGTGTCGTAAAAACATAAAAATATGAGTTCTATATGCTATCACTATAAGAAAAACGATTTTTTTGCAACAATCAGTGGCATTTATTATCAAATGCAAGCAAAAGTGTTTTCATGACCAATGTAAGCGCGGTAAAAAAAAAATACACTCCTGCCTCTTCGTAAACATAAGTCTGCGTGTCCTAGGAGAAACGTAACTGACCTAATCTTTTTTCCTATTGCTTCATACTTAACATCTTTTAAGTTTTAACCCTCATTCACTTTTCTTTCTTTTTCTGGAAAAAACCCTAGCTTTTTACCCCTTTCGATCTCCCGCTTATTATTTCTCTGTTAGATTCATATTTGTAAAGACTATCTCATTTAATGTTGGTATGGATACCAGTAGAGGCGGTTCATCTCAACGATGCTACAAAGCGATTCGATTTAATTCCTAATCATGTTCAAGATCTTGAAATCGGTAAAGCTAAAAGGTATAAAACCAAACTTGATTTATCTAATTTTGTTTGGATTCTATCGTTTAGGGTTTTGAACAGTTAAAATTTGCTGAGTGGTGAGTTCTGCAACCACAAACCAGACAGTTGATTTATGCAAACAGTGTTTGCAAATGGGTTTTATATCTGATTTTTTAAGTTACTTTTGAGCTTTGGGTTTTGACAATATACCATATTAAATTACTTCTGAATCGAATGGGTTTTTAACTCTGGGTTTTGATAGTATACCCGAAAATTTTCCAAATAGTGTTGATTTCTAGTATTTGCATCTACATCGAACGGGTTTTGAACCTGTTTTGTACATATATGTTGATTGCCTGAACTATAGTCTATACTAACTGGAATTTAATATGGACATTGATTTTAAATGTTAACATGTTCATTTAAATTGCTTGATTGAGTACTTGTAGCAAACATATTACATTGATATACATATATGTATGTACATATATATATATATATATATATATATATAGGAACCTTGCAATGCATGAATTATATATGTGAGTTACTCAGTATACAAAATTGTGCAGCTTACGACTTGGGTGTTTATGAATTTTGCAATATGTGATATTATGCAAGTATATCAGAATGTGATTATGTATGCTAATTTAATCTGTTTTCTTTTGTCTGATTTGCATGTATATGAGTATACATGAATACTGAAATTGTGCAGTATAAAAGACTGACACTTAACTGATACATTTCATACAAAATTTCTCTGTAGGCTCAGGAGAACCCAAAGGGACAAAGACAATTTGTTTTAGGCTTTTGTCCCATTAATATCAATAATCGAGATTGCAAAATTTGTGTTAGACCATCAACGATCAAGTTGAACCTGAACCGTATTTGCAGTCTCGATATTGATATTTATGAGCGAGAAGTGTGAATTGATGTGGGAAACTGAACAGAGAAACATGTTCAAAACAGGTATTACTAAATTGCAATCAGAATGTGTTTATGTATATTATTTTATTTTATTTTATTCCATCTGATTTGCATGTATAGGAGTATACATACGTGAACAATGAAAAATGCCATATATCCGTTGTGATTGAACATGTGAATCCAGGCTGCCCCCTTCCCTCACACACACACACACACACACATATATATATATATATATATGCGAGGTTTTCAAAATGGGATTTAAATCGTAAAGTTTATACTTCAAATCGAAACGGATTTTAAATCGTAAATCATAGTTTCTGAATATAATTACTTATGGGTTTCGTATGCACTTTGAATTTGATTTAGATGTTTGAATTTCTAGAATTAAATTTAAAACTCAAATTTTTTTCCCTCCAATTTCATTCTTATTTTGTTTTAAAAGCATTGTCAAGTGATTGTGAATCTAAACAAGTATATTACATATGGTAGTTCGAGTTGAATGTGTATTTTTATAACTAAGTTTGAATCATAATGTAAAAATCGAGTTGTAAACAGAGGGATTCTGGTTGGATCGGGATTCAAATCGCAAGATTTTAGGATTTTTGACAACAATATGTGTGTATGTGTATATATACACACACACATAATGATATACATCAGCACATGTACATATATATAACATATAATGATTATGAACATACAGACACAGATAGTGCAGGTGAAACTATGTTTTGTGTCTGTGAAGCATGAGTACATATGTTTATCAGTGGTGTATATATCAAGTGTGTGTGAACATTTCGAGAAATCTCAGAATTATGAGCAGTGTAGTCAAAGCGAAAAAGCCCCAGGCTGGCGCCTAGGGCTTTTTTGAGCACCTTGAGCATGACTTTTGCTGTTTTACAGCGAAAAAAAGTGCACTTAAAAAATGGCATAAAACTCCATTTTTTGCTTTTAAAAAGTGTATATAAATTCAATATTGAGATTAAGCAAACTGCATTTGTCTAAAACTTCAAAAAAAACTGCATCTGTTCCAAAAAAAGTTCTACATTTGTTTTAAAAAAAACATCTTATGTTTTATAAAAAAACTGCAATATACTTGTTTTAAAAAAAAACCTGCTTTGATTTTTTCAAAAAAAACTGCATTAGTTAAAATTGAAAAAAAAGCATTTGGTCAAAACAAAATTTTGCATTTGTTCCAAAAAAAACTGCATTTGTTCAAAACTTCAAAAAAAACCTGCATTTTTTTATAAAAAAAATCTGCATTTGTTAAAAAAAGCATTTATTTCAAAAAAAATGCATTTCTTCAACAAAAAATAACACGACACTTATGCTTGTTTAAAGAAAACAGCTGTTGTTCAAAGAAACAAAAAAATCTTATAGAAGAACCTAACCGAAGCGTGCTTTTTTAGCTCGGCGCCTCGAGCCCTTTTCTGACGCCTCGAGCACAGTTGGCGCTTCGATGGCCAGAAAATCCCTAGGCTGGCGCCTAGGGCTTTTTGGCGCCTAGGCGAGCGCCTTGAATACACTGATTATGAGCAAGTTAATTTTGTGTCCCAAGAGGTCTAATTTATATGAGCTGACAATGAATCTGTCTTGGGAGTTACTAAATTAATTTAATTTGACTTGGGAGTTACTAAATTAAGTTAATTTGAGTTGGGAGTTACTAAATTAAGTATATTTGACTTGGGAGTTACCAATTAAGTTAATTTGAGTTCGGAATTACTAAATTAAGTTAATTTGACTTGGGAGTTACTAAATTAAGTTAAGTGTCTATGTAAATTCAGTTTATCTTGGAGGTAAGAGGGGTATTGATCTCCTATCAAAGAATCGACAACTAATTTGAAACAAAACACTAGCATGGTAGGATCTCATATCAAAGTTCATTGTTAGTGTATAGTAGTGCTGTCAGGAGGTATATTTCGGATCCATGTCGGCTGATGTTTAGTGGTTTTAGGATACTACGACTTATTAAGAAACAAATCACGAGTTCTAAGCGTATACTTGGAGGTAAGAGAGTTATTGTTCTAGCTTTCTGTGATCTGGTTAAGGAAACATTCCGGAATGATGAAAAATTTAAAATATTTTTTTCAATCATTAAAGAGCTTCAAAATTCGGTAAATCAATTTCAGAAGATCAATAAGTTTCAATGGATCAATTTAGTAACTCCCAAGATAAGTCGAGTTTAGTTGATTCGTTAACCAGACCAAATTAATAAACAGTAAGTGGTAAAAATATTTGTCCATATGATCAACTTTATCATTCGGAGTGTTTCCTCGACCGGCTCACAGAATGCTGGTTCAATTCCTCTTTTATCTTCAGGTGTATGCATATAACTTGTGATTTAGGACTTAATAGTCTCAGTATCTTAAGATTACTGAACATCTGGTCGCCGTGGTTTTGAAATTTACTTTCTGGCAGTACTACTTAACAGTGTCAGGATCTTCAAAAGTTTGTGTTGGCTAATGAATGTTACATTGGTGAACATACTTATTTTCTGTGCACAGGCAGATCACTCAAGGATTATGTAATGGTACAAGGATTATGTAACATTCTAATACATTTCATAAAAAAATTTCATGTATGCTCTAGAGAAGCATTATGTTATGTAGGGGACGAAGACAATTAGTTTTAAGCTCTTCCCCATCAATATTAATAGTTGAGAATGCAAATTCCCATGTTAAACCGTCAACGATCAAGTTAAACCTGAACCATATTTCCAATCTCGATTATTAATATTGTTGAGGCTAGAGGAACTTGAATTGATGTGGGAAACTGAACAGAGATCCGGTCAACCTGAATTGGAGTTATAGAAGAAACGATTATACCGTACAAGGGGAGTTTGAGATCTGGTCTTACATTTGTTCAGACAATTATGTTTCTTCTTATCTGAATATGCCTGCAGTTCAAAAGGCTCTTCAAGTTTGTCGCATTGCTCGGAACTCTATAGACATGCCTATTACTTACAAAAACTTCGTCTTTTTTTGTTAATTTAACATTGTTATATGCCTTAACAAATTTTGATTTCTTATAGTACCTATTACTTACGAACTCTACAGGCGTGCTCTTGTATTTTCTACGAGACTATGATTTCTTATTGCTGCATGTTAGCACATTTTATCCTAAAATTAATCCCAAGTCACTGCTGTTTAAACTGGTTTGCGTTCTGTTATATTATGCAGATTAGCAAAACCAATAATATCTGCGAGAGCATGATTGCATGTGCATGTTAGGCCATCAATGTAAATAGTAGGAGGTAGGAAAACAGGTAAAACTTAGGTACATCTAGGGTAATTCAAATCCCATATACATATACATACATGCGTGTGTGTGTGGATGTGTGTGTAATACATGTGTGTATGTATGCATATGTTTCAGCTAAGATCGTAGATCACGGAGCGAAATAACATGGCTATTTATGTGTACAGATGACATGCTGAAATTGATAAAGAAACATATTTGAGTGATGCTGAAGGGTTATGTCTATATATACCTGCTCAGATTAGAAAAATGAATCTTGCGGCAAGAAGTTTGCAACCAATTGTTAAAGCTGTATTGCTGACAAAGCTGAGAGAGTACAAATCCGATTTGCATAATCTGAAAGCTAAAGTTAAAAAAAAATTCAAGTAATTTGGATAAAGCTACTCGAGAGGAACTTCTAGAGGCAGGATTGGTAGATACTTTAGCAGTATTGATTAGGAACCTTTTAGTTATGTTATGCATTTTACATTGAAGTGTTTATTTGCAATCCTGTTCTGCTTAATGTTAAACTTCAAAACAGTATTCATCGTGTTGTTGTAGCTGTTGAAAGTCAGTGCTATTTTCCTGCCCATTGTTCTACACATAGATTAATGATTGTTTCCTACAACCTAAGTAAAATGTTCATCCTTTTGTAAGTAGACCAGTATTTATTTCTTGTTCCTAAATTGCAGTTGTAAACTTCTATACATCACATCACATATACATACATATATATATATATAGGAAACATGGCTGAGTTCACCATTTCAATGGAAGTACGTTAACACATGCACATTTGGTAGTCTAATTTTGCTGTATACAATTTGACGAATAGGCCTTTCCACTGCTGTATACAGTTATCAAATAAACATTTCGATGTCTGAGTTCACCATTTCAATGGAACTGCCTGTGGACGTACTTTCTGGTCTATTGCTTGTGGAAGTACTTTCAATGGCTAAGTTCACATTAATTTGATGTATACTACTTTACTATTTACACGAATGGAACTCATAAAAGCTGGCTTCAGCTGGGACTAGTATTTTGTATTGTCATTTGTGTTCAGCTGCTACTAAGGATACACATTAGTATTCTATATTTGCACGAACATAACAAACATATGAACTTGCATTGCCTGGTATGTCCAGTCATGTTTTGCGATGACTCATAATCTGATGGCTTGTTAACATACCTTGTTAACATTTATGTATCTTGTTGTGAAATCAGGGAGGAGCTGTCTGACTATATGTTGCATCACTTCAAAGAGAAAAGTGGTTATTTTACTAGATGTGTACATTACAGGTATAACATTTTCTTTGTATAAATTGTGTAAATTTGTATATCAGAGTGGTTATTGTATGTGAGTTTTTGGTCAGTTGTAAGGAAAACTATTGTATTGAATCATGTATCCATATTTTACTTGATTATATGGTTAATTGTTTTTCTGATTATTTGAACGTCACGAGTATGTGAATGATTGTGGATTGATATTGTAAAAACAAAATAGTCTGCTAACAGGAAATAATTGCAGGGAAAAAAGAACAAATTAATTAATAATTTTTAGTTGCGTTTTAAAAACGCTACACAAATATATTTAGTGGCGTTGAGTTAACGCTACTGTAAACCAGGGGTAAAATTGAAAACTTTATTAGTAATATTATAAGCTTTTTTTATGGCGTTTATTTAGTGCGATGAAGATTATTTTGGTGGCGTTTAATAAATGTTACAACAAAAGAAAGTACAGCGGCGTTAAAAATAGTGCAACCAATTTGAAATGATTTTTAGTGGCATGTTTTCTCGTAATGATTATCGAAACGCCACCAAAAATGATTGGTAACGGTTTTTGACCACTAGAAAAAATCATTTTTCTTGTAGTATATTTTAGGCTCATCCGCTATATCCTCCTATTCCTTGCTTTATCCCCCGTACAACTTTTTGCACTTCTACCGCATTAGATTCGCTGAGCGCTTTAACTGCACAGGTGCAAAGAATAGGGTTTGTTAGAAGCGATCATCCGTAAGCCTTGTATTAAATGAGTATCGAATATGTCAATTTATTGCTCTATTGTTTTTTTAGCTCATACGGATCGACGTACTCAATTCATGTTTAACACAGGCTATGATGGTCAAGAATTTATCTTGAACAAAATATAACAATACCATATGAAATAGTCACTGAACATCAAATACACACACACACACACACACAAACATAGATACGTAATAATTACAACATACAAGAGTCCCATAAGTGATTGGTTCTTACGAAATACATGCACAATAAGTTTTCCCAAAAGAATATATATAAGAGTAGGCAAATATGACTACAAGGCGATTACACAAAATATGACTAAGCACCCAAAAAAGATAAGACAATCCATAGTAGAAGAAAACGAAGCGGGTATCAACAAGAGTTTCTATTCTGAAACAATTTGGTTTGACCTTAATACATAAAATATGCGAGTTGGTCTAGCTTAAACAGGATGATTAGGACATGATAGGCGAAGGATAATGTCACATAATGGTAACACTTCTCAATAAGGAAGTAAAAAAAGCTCTTATGATATTGTATGCATGAGGATAGTTTATATAAATTAACAAATACAATTCTCATATATAAACACTATGCAATAAATGGCCTACTACAATGAAAATCCAAGGTGTTGCCAGCTAAAACGTTGCCATAACTATAATGATTTTTGTCTACTACAATGCACTCTTCAATCTGTTAGCAAAGATATCAAAATGTGTTGCAGTAGCTATAGTTATAAACTTATAAGTTTAATTTGCCATGTCATCGATCTGCCTCTATAAAAGATGCATATTTATCTGTCAATTTACCTTTTAAAAACAACATATGTAGTTGACACCTCATTAATCCGTTATAATCCTCCACCACTAATTGGAAATCAACTTACGGTACTCATTCAATTCCTCTTTCTCAACTTCTCAGAACTGTTCATTCTCACCCCCAAATTTCCAATTCCAATCCCTAATTTTTCATTCATCTACTTCTTCCACTCCAACCCTCTCTGCGTCCTCCACTTATTCCGGCTAGTCCTCGACTACAACTCCAAACGCACCAACTTCTCCCCTTCTCCATTATGAAATGGCAATCAATCCAAGAAAAAAGGTGATAGCTTTTTATCATGTGTTTTTCATGTACGTATCTGTTGCTTTTTTATCACCACTATTAATTAAATAATCGAGAAACTGAAATTATTATCACCATGAGTATAATTGGTGTTAGGTGATTAACAATTCTTGTCTGTTATTTGCCAATGAATCCACACTTTTTTCAGTTCAAAGTTGTATACAATTAGTTTATGTTATTTGTGGTTCTTTTGTATGTTGATTCACTAAAACGTTCTTTGAGCAGCTATTGGGTTGTCAATCAACCTAATAACACAGAACTTTCCTAGTGAAGTGTGGTTGTGAACAGTTAGATCATCGACGTTATACGAGATGCATGTACTAAATAACTACTCAGGTTTCCCAAGTTGTTGCCGGTGATGATTGAGACATGATACTGCTTGCTTTTTAATAAGATATATAGTGGTTTATGAAAATGGTTTCATAAGGATGCTTACATATACATGATACTATTCATTTCTTAAGTATTTTTGTCCTATGCATAATTTTTCACCTAGTTCCCAATCAGAAATTTCTTAAGAAACCTGTTGTACATTGATGTATGCATCACCATTGGCATCATTGTATGCCAGTTGACCAAGCATTGATTAAGTAATAGATGATATATCTGCACACATGGATCAATAAACTGCTAATGAATGATTGTTTCTTCATGATGCACGCTTCTAAAATTTTATGCGAGTTTTGTTTTGAGGTGTGTGTGTGTATAAGACTGTCTAATAAATATACGCACACAAGTACCGAATGCGTGAAATACTTGACTGAAAGCCTACTGCATGAAATTTATTATATGGAACATATACATAATCATTTGCAATTTGTGATATTACTGAAATGATTTGCAGTTTGTGATATCACATCAATTCTTCCTTCAATTTGAGTTCAATGGCCGCTCAATCAATTTCTACCTCAAATTCATCAATAGTGGCTGCAAGAAAGAACTGCCACCACAAAATCCCAGCAAGGATAAGGACTGTGAAGGCAGGGTCGAATGCAGGGAAGAAGTTTTTTGGTTGCTCCATGTGGCTGGTAAGCATAAATTACTTTTTTTGGTTGCTTTGTTGATTATCATATCTTTTGGTGATGTTTTAAACAAGAATTTAAGATATGTGCAGAATGGCGATTGCGGGTATCTTATGTGGCATGACGAAATGTATGAAATCAATAGTAGTGCGGAATTGGATGATACTACTATTAAATTGATTGAAAAAGAAAAGACAATATCGCAATTGCTCGTGGAAAGGAAGATAACTAAAGAAAAGCTGTTGAAGCCAAACAAAAGAGGGCAAAAGCCGATTAATTTGTGGCAAATATGAGGGAAGAGTTGGCCCTAATGCTCATTAAATGTGGAAAACATGAGAAATGAGAAAAGTTCTTTGCAACAGCTTTAGCTATGTCTTGGACCACATTTGAAGTTCTTTTGTTTGTTTCTACGACAATGTTTGGACGGTTTTTAAGGTATAATTTAAAGTTTTGTCACATTGTAGATTAGTGATAATTTTTGCTCAGTATTAGTGTTGATTAGTGATAATTTTATCCATATTGTAACTGTCTAATTGTTTACTCAATATCGTTTGTGTTTTGAACAAATTGTGTCATTGCATCAATTTGCAACTGAGGTATGCAGGCCATAAACTGAGGTATGCAACCGAAATGCAATTGAAATGTCTTGGTGCTGAAATGCAACTCAGTTATGCAAATGAAATGCTAATGAAACTCAGTTATGTGACTCAGTTATGCAACTGAAATGCAAATGAAACTCAGTTTGTGCTGAAATGCAAATGAAACTCAGTTTGTACTGAAATGTTACCGAGGCATGCAGGTGAAGGAGGTAGTGATGAGGTTGTTCAAGAACTTGTTACTGAACGCACTAGAGGTACTCGAGGTAGTAGAGGCACTGAACGCATTAGAGGCTCGCACTATATTTTGAAACTGTTTTAGTTTGACGTAATCATGAATTTAGTACTGGCTGTATTTGTAACTGAAATGTATGTAAAATAGAATTTAGTGGCTATGTTTTATTATTTTATAGTTGATTAAGTAGTACTTTTATATAATTAAACTCAAACTTTTTGTATACTATAAATAAAACAACAATAGAAATGGTAAATTTCATAGGTACACATTCTTATTCAAATTAGGTTGCAGTGATTTGGAGTGGATTTGCTTTGCAAAAGGAAGCTTTGAGCTTCAAGAATATGTGAATTACAGAGATACAAACATGCAAGAATAGAAGAAAAAGTTATGGTGATTTTCTTTTCAAAACCTAAGGAAATTGAGAAAAAATCTCTTATTTTGTTTAGATTACCTGTTAAAGAAAATTCAGTTTAGCTTTCTCTTTTTAATTGGTGGAAATTCGGAGAGGAGTGTTTTATTTTCCTTTATCTATTTTTTGCTACATGAAGAAGAAAAAGAGAGTAGAGAGAAATGTATGTGCTCTCTATTAATTTTTTCTTGCTTCCAGAATTTACAAATGGTTGTGTTTTGGGCGATAATCAACCTAATTAGCCTAAGTATGTTTTAGGTTAAGATTAATTATTCCATTTAACACTAATTAACACATATTTACACATTGTATTACATCTTTTAACTCATTTAGACACATATAATTCAACTTCATTTTGTTTTAACTTTACAAAATCTATCACAACATGTTTATAACCATGTACGACATTTAGACAAAATTTCAACATAAACACAGCCTAATAATTTACATTCTTAATAAAATGCACATTTTACATTCTTATTTGTTTGAAGTTACATTTCCAACATCTAAATTTGTATAAAATACTTGTACAAACCACATTAAAATATTTTGACATTTCAAATATTGATTTTCAATCATTATTTTAATTTTATTTTTTTTATTTTCAACCCAATTAAATTTAGTAAACCTCTCTTACAACATAATTTTCTGTTTAACAATAATTTACAAATTATTATATTTAGGCACATAAAAACCTTTAATGCATGTCTTAATCACAAAATTACGTTAGAAAGATTTAAAAACCTTAATTTTCCATATATAAAATATATTCAACAAATAGATGTTGAATTTAGTTCTTTTCAACTCCAAATCAATATAATCTTTTATGTCACTTGACCTTAAATAACTATACGAGTTATCCTCCCAAATTAACATTTATTTCAATTAAAAAATCATAAACATCATTATAATTTTCTTATTCAGGTAATCACAAAACCAGGGTTGTTACAAACTTTCCCCTTATAAAATCACGTCCTTGCAATTCCTAAAGAAAAGTTGTAATCAACATGATATATTTCATTTAGAAATAAAAAATAGGTAACCTTTGATTAAAATTTCTCACCCTTGACACTTAAATAAATAAAATTAGGATATGATCACTAGATGAATTCTCTAATTTTCAAAGTACAATAATTGGCATTAGCGGCCATTGAATCTTCACGAGTAGCATGTCCTTGTTTCGCAAGCGTGTAACATCTGAAGCAAGAACATGTATAGATTGTTGCATGATAGATATGTCGAATGAGATTTCAAGCCCTTCTAAAATAGAGGGCCAACAATTGACTTTGAATCACGAAGACACTTCCAAAGCTAAGGTACGTGAATCACATCATGAATACCAAAACTGAACTAGAACTGATATTCGTTATGCAACTAGGCCAATATGTTCAGTAATAGGAAATGGTCTTATATATCTAGGAGCCGACTTCCCGGTCCTACTGAAACATACTACCATCTTCAATGGAGACACACGGATATACATAAGATCATAAATGGACAATTCTAAAGGCTTCCTACAATTGATCATGTATGATTTATGTTCGTTATGTACCTCTTTCATTCTCTCATGAATAAGATCAATCTTTTTTGAAACATCATGGACAAATTCGGGGTCTAAAATCAGCTTATCTATGGACTCCAACTAACAAGATGGTAAGTGACATAGCCTTCCATATAAAGCTTCGAAAGGAGCCATATCAATACTCGATTGGAAGTTATTGTTGTAATTGAGCTTGATAAGACGTATGTGGTCTTCACAATCACCACCGAAATAAACTATACATGCATGAAGTAGATCCTCAAGGATATGATTCACTTGCTCAGTCTATTCATCAAAATGCATATGATATGCAGCGCTAAAATTAAGCTATATACCCAAAGCAATCTGGAGACTCCACTAGAATTTACTAGTAAATAGAAGATCTATATAACAACAATCATGGAAGGAAATCCGAGAAGTCTGAGATAGATGAGATTCTCTTCTATTAGGTTTAACAAGAATTTAATGAGCTAATTTTGTAAAACAATCAACATTAAACTAAAAACTATTATGTCCTGATCTCGACCGAGGTTGGCCATCGATAAAGTCTACAGAAACTTGATCCTTTTTCCACAATGAGATATCATAGGACTTCAAAAGACCACTAGGAAGCTGAAGTTCAGCTTTAATGAATTGACAAATCCTACAATTACTAACATAGCTTGACAAATCCCATTTCATGCTTCCCAATAATAAAAACTTCTCATATCGACATATTTTTTTACCACCGGGATGAATTGTATACTTAGAACGTTGACATTTATCGAGAATGTCCCATCTAAGATCAACAATTCTAGGCATGATCAACTAGTTCTTCTTACGAATACTCCTACGAGTATCAATATTGAAATCCCTTAAATAATCATCATGGGATTCTGATTTACAAAGTTGAATATGATGCATAAGATCTGGATCTTGTCATTGAGCCTTGGAAATGCAATCTAATAGACCAGGATGAGTTTCCATGATAAATGATAAAACAGGAAAAATATGATTTAGGAGGACGATCACAAATATAACAATGAGACAGGGCTTTCAACTTCCCACTCAGATAGCATTATGGAAACAACTACTTGTTGCTTGTGACTTAATGCTTCTGTTACTCGGTTCTCCTTTCCAGATATGTACTGGATATTGAAATTGTAAGAGGCTAACAAATCGAGCCAACATGTTGACACATATTATGCTCTTTCTAAATTAAAAGTAACTTTGAAGATTTGTATCGATGTTGATAACAAAGCACTCTCCCAAAAGATAACATTGCCAATTCTTTAAGGCAAAGTCCATTGCGGTTAATTCTAAATTGTGGGTTGTGTATCGAATCCTGTTTGGACAAAATTGCCTAAAATCATAGGCAACTACACAATCTCTTGGCATAAAAATGACACCAAGACCACATTAGCTGGAGTCGGTATAAATAATAAGATCTTGACTGCCTTCGGGAATCACTAAGATAGGTGCATGTGTGAATAGTTGTTTCAACATCTGGAAAGAAGCTTCACACTTATTGAGCTAAATAAAGAAAACTCCTTTCCTCATAAGGCTAGAGAGTGGAAGGGCAATACGATCAAAATCCTTAATAAATTGACGGTAATAACTCGCCAATCCAAAGAAACAACAAATCCTAGAAATATTTTCTAGCTTTTTCCAATTTTACATGGCTTCTATCTTCGATGATCGGTAGAAATTCCATCATTAGATACAACATGGATAAGAAATTTCACTTTCTTCTCCCAGAAATAACATGTAAAAAATTTGGATTTAAGCTAATGCCGATGAAGAGTGCTCAAGATAATTCTCAAGTAATTAACATGATCGATTACGAACTTAGAATAAGTAAGGATATCATCTAAGAAAACGATGAACTTATCGAGAATACTTGATTCACGAGGTCGATGAAATAATCTAGAGCGTTTGTCTAACCGAGGACATAACGGGCCACTTATAAGAACCATAAGAGTACGGAATGCAGTAAGAGAAATGTTATCCTCCGTAACTCATAATTGATGAAAACCTAAGGCAAGATTGCTTTGTGAAAGTCCTAAGTGCCACATAATTGATCGAACGTGTCGTCGATCTTGGGCAATGGACATTTATTCTTAATGTTTAACTCATTAAGCTTGCGGTAATCAATGCAAATCCTATGTGTTACATTAGACTTCTTAATGAATACGATCGCGGCTCCCCACAAAGATGAACCAGATTAAAGGAACCACTAAGCTTCAAGCTCTAACTATTGCTTCTTAAGTTCCTCTTTTTTTGGTGGACATCCACATAGGAGGACGACTAGCAGGATGAGCACTAGGAATGCGATCGATGCATAACTCAATTACCCACTTAGGTAGAAAATCCAAAATAGGCTCAAACACATTGAAAAATTCACACATGACTAGAATCTAAGATATATCACCACGATCTCGAGATTCGAGAGAAAGTAAACATACTTTGGAATCGTAATAAATATCCCGAAGAATAAGCGATAAACAATCAGTTGAATCAATACTCTAAAAATATAAAATCCTTTCAGAACCTAAGATTCATGCTTCATATATGAGACGACCCGAACTTCCCCGGTCTCCGAAGAGAAGAGAAAGAACGAATTGTTTTGAGAATACGACAAAATAGAACGCAGACGAAAGAACATTTCATTGTATATTACAACAATGCATCAGATTACAAGAATATACAGAGTATAAATGGATATTACACAGAAATATCAGAGATTACAATACATTGTATAGCAGCGGAAAATAATACAATACACAACTAGAAGAGATATACAGATACAAAGCTTTCCGGATATCATTCCAGCTGTAAACCAGGATCCTGTGAATATAAATCTGCAAAACCAAAACTACTAGCTGCCCGTGTCGAAAATAGGGGCACCCAGAGTTTAGGTTAAAACAATAAACTCCAGGTCAGTCATGTGACTGGTGTGAGAACTAAAACAGTTATTAATCTTTATTTTAAAGTTCGGCAAATCAAGGGACCACGCCGTATAACACGGAACGGGTTTCCTCCCAAGAATACCAGTGCATAAAACAACAGCGCAATGCTAAATAAAGAAAAATGAAGCTATTATAAGACCCAGGTCCTATCACACAATGCAACGCAAGCCGGGGGATAGGGTTTTTACCTTATAATAGCCAAGAATGCTTGATACGTTTAAAAGAAATCATTTGATACTATTATAAGTGTAGTGTATAAAACAACTTCAAATCATAAGTATCAATCATAGGCGGCATGAATGCCCCATACCACTATGTCGCCATATATAGGTTATACAATCAAAATCGCAAAGTCACGTATTTGGAAATTGGGTTTCCATCTATGAACTGAGGCAAAAGATAGTCCTCAACCAATTCGAGACAATCTAGCCCATGTCTCAGGATCAGAGCTCGATTGACCCTTGGATCGTCAGGGTCGGTCCACCGATGTGGATTAAAATGCCTGAACACTGCGTTTCCCCGCCCTTTGGGGCGTAAATGAGCCAACGAATGACTCCATCGGACCCGGATCGTCCGATCAAACCGAGGCGCCTCGCAACAGCAACAACCACACAGGTGAAAAGTATATAAATGTCAGGGCTGGTAGGTCACTGACACCACCCTAGCTAGAAGGAAACGCATGCCCTCCCTGAGGTCCTCTCCCGTTTTTGGTTCACAACCGGGGTGCGAAACTCGCGAAGCAAACGTTACACAAAGCTGTGCCACACAGGCTGTGCTTTGATCATCACCACAAGACTTTGCTTTTCAACAGAAGCCTCGATCAATTGCCACTTAGGCATGCCACACAGGCAATCCACTCCATGCGTTTGATATCCATCAATATATAACCCCTGAGCACGTACGTCTCAGAGAAGGGCGTTAAGCAAGAGAATAAATTCTCCGCCGCCAAACAGATATATATTTAATAGAGATCAATCACACGGACTAAAATCCAATGTCAGACACACAGTCCATTTACAAGTCCGTTCTGGGTCAGAACGAAACCGGAGGCACCTAGTACCCCGCATATCCATCGATCTCCAAGTACGTCTGGACGATCACCAACTGTTTCCATCTTCTTGGGTGTACAGCCCAATCAAGATCATCAGTAATCACCCAAACAACGTGAAGACTTCCGGTCTTCAACCACCGTCTTCATCTTCGACTTATCGTCGTATTAGTTATTCAGAATGGGATAAACCCGGTCTTTCCGAATAACTCGCGTATATTTTAAATAAGTGTTACACAAACACAACATACGCCTCATTCCAATTCATTAGTTACTAACCGTAAATTAATCAAGAGAATAATTCCCCAAATATTAACCCCGAAGGCCGAAACCAACATCAAATCAATATCCAAAAAACCATTCTGCTTAGCTAACCGACAGTTAGTTTCTAAATTTCACATTCATAGGGAAAGGTTCCCATTAATTTTATCCAGGATAAATTTCTTGAATTTATTCTTTAATCTTCCTTTGAATTTCGATTCAACTAGTCGGGATTAACGAACCTTACCGAAGTAATCATTTGTTTTAATTTCCCAATCCCAACCTATTCATCCCATGAAGTAAAACTGGTTAGTACTTCATATCTAACACCACGGTGTTATCGGTAAATTCAATTACCATTTCACGTTCAAATCTAATTAAAAATTTAACTATCGACTGGAGTAAAACTGGTGATACTCCATTCTCGATCTTTTCAATCTAATTAAAGATTCATCAAAACTCTACTTAGTTTTAATCTTTAACTGGGTTAAAGAATCAGTGTCATTTAAAACACAGTTCACGATAAACCCAAAATCACATTCCATTAATTATCGGGTTAAAGAACGAGTGTTATTTAAAACACTGTCCACGATAAACCCAAAAATCAATATCAATTCAATTCCAATTAAATATTATTTAATTGGTACACTTCATTAAATCTAAATAAAAAGATTTAATCTTTTCTCAACTGGGTTCAAGAACAGTGTTAGTGCAGACACCATTCACGACAAACCCAAATCACATTTGATATTCAATACAAGGCTCTGAATAGAAAATATATCGGCTTATATTCAATATCAAATTCTACGATTAACAAATGTCGTATTGGAAATAACGATATAAATATATATCTTTCAAATTTCCATAACAACATCCGTATAATCACGAATTCCAACATCGAAATATTCTGAAGACAATTGCGATTCAAATCCACTCCAATGCAATCATTGGGAATTCTGGTTATTTTCAAAACCATTTCAAATTCAATTTATTTACTTAAAAATAAATAGAATTATAATTCTAGTTCAAAACTAGTTTATTTCGATAAAAATCTATTTTTATCTTTTCAAGTATGGAGTTTTTCATCCCAATTCTTTCTAAATCATTTCTTATGATTTTACACAAATTATTACTATTTTTAATAATTTTATCAAGGCCCGTACAGTCGATTTCCATCAACGGCTATCGAACTGCACTTACAGCGACCTTTTTCAAATTTGATTTGGACATAATTCCAAATCCAACCGTTAGATTTCAAATTTCTAATATTCGTTAGAAAGCTCTTTTCGATACGAACCCAACGGTTCCGGTTTTAGGAGAATCCGACGGTCGGATCTCCCGTAATGTCCGTTTGAAATAAATGGTCGAAATTCACGAACTGCCGCGGCGCGGCGCGTTCTATTCAGGCTATTATATTATATATATAATATATATAATATATATTTCGTCGATTTCTATGTAAAACAAATTATATAGATAGTTTTGAATTCGTTTCAAAAATAATTTCAACTTCCATTTCAATCCAAAGCAAAATTGAATTCTTCTTTATAAATTCGTTTTAAAATTCATTTCTATTCAATTCAAATTTCAATTCAATTTGAATTCAATTCAATTCGCTTTCAATTCAATTTGAATTCGTTTTCCATTCAATTTGAATTCGTTTTCAATCCAATTCAATTTCAAAGTCGTTTTCTATTCGATTCAATTCAAATTGGTTTTCTATTCGATTCAATTCAAATTGGTTTTCTATTCAATTCATTTCGAAATCGTTTTCTATTCAATTCATTTCGAAATCGTTTTCAATTCATTTCAAAATGAATAAAATCTATATAAATATCGTTCACGTCAAAATGGCGTCAATCTAATCAACACGGCTTCATATATTTCTGTTTTCAAATATTCTATTTCAAATATTTCTTTTTCAAAATAGTTGTTATTATCAAAATATTTCGTTCAACACATGACTAATCTCAACGGATGAGTACTGTCAACACATGAACCTTTATTTTATATATTCTTTATTTTCTAAATTGGAATGAGGCCCAATCAATTACCATATAAAGTTAATTATATGGATTTTCATACAACACATGTATAATAGCATTGAAAAATAATCAACCATCAACCAAAGTGCACTACACTATATAAGCATCAAATATAGATATCTAACGCTTATAACAGCTTGTCAATCAATCGATCGACATATTTAATCAATCAGGATGAGTGAACTTGAAATTTCATCCCAACACCCGTGTGGGGTTTCAAACAATCAAACACAGATTTTATTTGTGCAGTTGGGCGATGTGTAAAATTTATCGACCCAATCAATATCAGTCAAATCAGTGTATATAAACAAATCGGCTGATTTGTTTATAAATATCTATTTATTCACCTTCACGTTAAAAATTATATTTTTAATGATAAAACATTTTATTTTAACACATGAATTTCTATTCAGTTCATTTATTCAATAAAATGATATTTTTATTTTTCTAACATATTTTAGAAAATTTCGGCGGCATAACGGCACGATACTAGAAACGGGACAAGGCCTAGCCTTATCCCCGGTCTAGTGAAGGCCCACGCCATTCACACATCAATCAAAATCACCAAACAACCAAATTCAAATCAAATCATCCAATTAATTTATGCAACCAAACAAACAAGTCCATGGTCTGTGGACGATTGTGTCGGGTGCTACTAAGCACCGTCTGCATCCTAATATATATATATATATATATATATATATAAATAGAAATGAAGTTGAAAGGTGAGAAATTCTCACTGATAGCTATCCTAACTCCACGGCACTTCAAATGCAGGAAATCGTCACTGTTCTCGTCTCTTATCACTTTCTTCGCCCGTAGCCACTACATATGCAAAAATCACATTTTTATTTCGTTATTCGATATATAAAAATCATATTTTTACTATGCTATTCAATATAAAAAAACGAATTTTTATTATGCTATTCAATATAAAAAAACGAATTTTTATTATGCTATTCAATATATAAAAATCGAATTTTTACTTCGCTGTTCAATATATAAAAATCGAATTTTTACTTCGCTGTTCAATATAAAAATCGAATTTTTATCTCGATGTCATATAGATAAAAGTTCCATATTTTTACTTCACTACTCATCTCAAAATATCGTCTTTTTTATTTTAAAAATATCATCTTTTCCATTTTAAAAATATCGTCTTTTCCATTTTATCACTGTAAAAATCACATTTTTATTTCAACGTATATATAATAAAAATCAGATTTTTATTTCGCTATATATATAAAGATGATGTTTTTGCTATCTACATAATATAAAAATCGTATTTTTATACTTCTAAAAATATAAATATAAAAATCATATTTTAAATATGCTACCTATATAAAACTGGTTTTATATATGGTATTTCTAATTAAAAATTCTATTTTTAATTACATGAATAAAAATGACTTAAAGAAAAATGCACCTTTTTCTCAAACGAACTAGGGGCTTACTGTGGACGAGGGTGGTGCTGATGGTCGGAGGCGGGGCTTCGAAATGGGGAGGAGAGAGGGGCGGCAGGTCGGGGTTTTTGGGTTCGTCGGGCTTCAGGGGGGCTGCTGCGGCTGAGGTGGGGAGGGCTTGGTGCGGTGGCCGATGGAGGTGGCGCCCCTTTGGTGGCGGGGGCGGCTCCACGATGGGGGAGGAGCGATTTGTCTTCGTCGTTTTTTTTTTCATCTGATCGAAATGAAAACGAAAGGGTGGCGGCCAGTAATATAGGAAAGAGAGAATAGTTTTAAATTTTCAATTATTTAATTATTTTATTTACTAAAAGGTTGACTTTTACATACGACCTCTAAACGAGGCCCACCGCCTGTCGTCCATAGCGTTTCACCCCCATTCCGAACACAATGGGATATGTATCGTAGGTTGATTCGACTGCTTCGACCAGTTTCCGTTAAAATCAACATATAACTCTATATATTGATTTTAAACGCGCATTTCAATTTACTGGGGTCACATACTAACTCTAAAAATTCCCAAAAAATATTTTCTAGCTTCGTATTGACGATACGGTCCTAACAAAACTAGTTTCGTCGAATTCTGAGACCGTTAGAAAAATGGCCATTTTCCAGTCGATTAAAATCAACTGAAATTGGTCAAACGCGTTTTCCTTTGCCACGCTCACATATTGATTCGAAAAATTATGAAATTTAAACCTAGCAATAACTTGACACTGCGGATCCAACAAAATTGGTTTCGTCGAAATCCGAGGTCATTTGCAAAATTTCCATTTTTAAGGGCCTGAATTCCATAGCGACTATTCAGAATTTTCAACTGGACATAACTTTTGATTCTCGCTATGAAATCTTGATTGGTCGGATTCGTTGGAAAGATATTATCAATTAGATCCTAATGTTTTTGGTTTCGCTAAAATCCGGATTGTTTTGCACCCGGTACGTTCAATTGAAGTTTGAAATCGAATTATCGAACTACCGCGCCATTTTCAATTCCTTTAATAATTATATATAAATATTTATATTCTAACGACGACGTATATAATATATACGTTCTAATTATATTCAAAATAAATTTCTCGTCGTTTTTATTTAAAATAATTCATTTTAAATAATCAAAATTCGCTAAAATCCCCAAAATAAAAATTTTAAACTGGCCCAGATTTTCCGGTTTATTACAATCTCCCCCACTTAAAACTTTTCGTCCCCGAAAAGGAACAAAGTCGAAAGTGGTTTGATTAATCAACTCTACGTTCGATATGGCTTCCATTCTCCAACTTTTCAGTTTCTGAGAATTTTCAAAAATTTCAAAAAAATTGGCTAACACCCTAAATTTTCGAAAAATTTCGCCATAACCTCCCCTGCAATGGGAGCATCGGGAAATCTCAAATAGCTTCCCCGGTCCTTCAGATCTCAAAAAGAAAAAGAAAAAGCCAAGCGGCTAGCCAATAGGCTCATAAAATCATCATCACCCAAACAAAACAGTAAATTATGTAGTAAACATGTACCTATTTGTCGGGCAAACAAATTTTATTCTCTGCTCTAGCCTCCTTGCTATGACCTGTTCAAGGTAAGTACAAGTATATGCAAGCAAACGCAACCAATTTTCAATATAATTCAATATTTGGTTCAATTAGGCTAAATGGTTCAAGATTATCAACCAAATAAACAAACAACACAAACATCAATCAATTAGTTGATTATCATTTGAATTTCATAACTTTGATATATAGTCAAAAATCTCATTTTTGATGCCAAATCACAACAATAAGCCCTATCTAATTTTGGGTTCTCACACCAGTCAATAGGAAATATATAGAAATCTCACTTTCGTCACTCGAATATAAACACTGATGATGAGGCCTCATCATCAGAATCATCTTCGGGCGACTAGAGCGTGATTCTATATCTATCCAATATATTAAAATTTCGAACACACGTTTGCAAGACGTATATGCGAAATCTCTATATACTAGACTGTCCTAATCAATACAAATAAATAATCAAATACGAATAATTGATTTAAATTTTCAAAACAAAATTTGTTTTCATTTTAAAAATATACTCTTCACACTCGTTCTAGGATACTACTGATCCCATCTGTAACGAGTCACTCCCATTGGATATTACTTATCCAATATCTGATGAATTCTTTCGTATGGTTCTAATGTGCCTTGTTCTCTAGCTTTGTAAACCAAAGCTCTGATACCACGATGAGACGACCCGAACTTCCCCGGTCTCCGAAGAGAAGAGAAAGAACGAATTGTTTTGAGAATACGACAAAATAGAACGCAGACGAAAGAACATCTCAATGTATATTACAACAATGCATCAGATTACAAGAATATACAGAGTATAAATGAATATTACACAGAAATATCAGAGATTACAATACATTGTATAGCAGCGGAAAATAATACAATACACAACTAGAAGAGATATACGGATACAAAGCTTTCCGGATATCATTCCAGCTATAAACCAGGATCCTGTGAATATAAATCTGCAAAACCAAAACTACTAGCTGCCCGTGTCGAAAATAGGGGCACCCAGAGTTTAGGTTAAAACAATAAACTCCAGGTCAGTCATGTGACTGGTGTGAGAACTAAAACAGTTATTAATCTTTATTTTAAAGTTCGGCAAATCAAGGGACCACGCCGTATAACACGGAACGGGTTTCCTCCCAAGAATACCAGTGCATAAAACAACAGCGCAATGCTAAATAAAGAAAAATGAAGCTATTATAAGACCCAGGTCCTATCACACAATGCAACGCAAGCCGGGGGATAGGGTTTTTACCTTATAATAGCCAAGAATGCTTGATACGTTTAAAAGAAATCATTTGATACTATTATAAGTGTAGTGTATAAAACAACTCCAAATCATAAGTATCAATCATAGGCGGCATGAATGCCCCATACCACTATGTCGCCATATATAGGTTATACAATCAAAATCGCAAAGTCACGTATTTGGAAATTGGGTTTCCATCTATGAACTGAGGCAAAAGATAGTCCTCAACCGATTCGAGACAATCTAGCCCATGTCTCAGGATCAGAGCTCGAGTGACCCTTGGATCGTCAGGGCCGGTCCACCGATGTGGATTAAAATGCCTGAACACAGTGTTTCCCCGCCCTTTGGGGCGTAAATGAGCCAACGAATGACTCCATCGGACCCGGATCGTCCGATCAAACCGAGGCGCCTCGCAACAGCAACAACCACACAGGTGAAAAGTATATAAATGTCAGGGCTGGTAGGTCACTGACACCACCCTAGCTAGAAGGAAACGCATGCCCTCCCTGAGGTCCTCTCCCGTTTTTGGTTCACAACCGGGGTGCGAAACTCGCGAAGCAAACGTTACACAAAGTTGTGCCACACAGGCTGTGCTTTGATCATCACCACAAGACTTTGCTTTTCAACAGAAGCCTCGATCAATTGCCACTTAGGCATGCCACACAGGCAATCCACTCCATTCGTTTGATATCCGTCAATATATAACCCCTGAGCACGTACGTCTCAGAGAAGGGCGTTAAGCAAGAGAATAAATTCTCCGCCGCCAAACAGATATATATATTTAATAGAGATCAATCACACGGACTAAAATCCAATGTCAGACACACAGTCCATTTACAAGCCCGTTCTGGGTCAGAACGAAACCGGAGGCACCTAGTACCCCGCATTTCCATCGATCTCCAAGTACGTCTGGACGATCACCAACTGTTTCCATCTTCTTGGGTGTACATCCCAATCAAGATCATCAGTAATCACCCAAACGACGTGAAGACTTCCGGTCTTCAACCACCGTCTTCATCTTCGACTTATCGTCGTATCAGTTATTCAGAATGGGATAAACCCGGTCTTTACGAATAACTCGCGTATATTTTAAATAAGTGTTACACAAACACAACATACGCCTCATTCCAATTCATTAGTTACTAACCGTAAATTAATCAAGAGAATAATTCCCCAAATATTAACCCCGAAGGCCGAAACCAACATCAGATCAATATCCAAAAAACCATTCTGCTTAGCTAACCGACAGTTAGTTTCTAAATTTCACATTCATAGGGAAAGGTTCCCATTAATTTTATCCAGGATAAATTTCTTGAATTTATTCTTTAATCTTCCTTTGAATTTCGATTCAACTAGTCGGGATTAACGAACCTTACCGAAGTAATCATTTGTTTTAATTTCCCAATCCCAACCTATTCATCACAGGAAGTAAAACTGGTTAGTACTTCATATCTAACACCACGGTGTTATCGGTAAATTCAATTACCATTTCACGTTCAAATCTAATTAAAGATTTAACTATCGCCTGGAGTAAAACTGGTGATACTCCATTCTCGATCTTTTCAACCTAATTAAAGATTCATCAAAACTCTACTTAGTTTTAATCTTTAACTGGGTTAAAGAATCAGTGTCATTTAAAACACAGTTCACGATAAACCCAAAATCACATTCCATTAATTATCGGGTTAAAGAACGAGTGTTATTTAAAACACTGTCCACGATAAACCCAAAAATCAATATCAATTCAATTCCAATTAAATATTATTTAATTGGTACACTTCATTAAATCTAAATAAAAAGATTTAATCTTTTCTCAACTGGGTTCAAGAACAGTGTTAGTGAAGACACCATTCACGACAAACCCAAATCACATTTGATATTCAATACAAGGCTCTGAATAGAAAATATATCGACTTATATTCAATATCAAATTCTACGATTAACAAATGTCGTATTAGAAATAACGATATAAATATATATCTTTCAAATTTCCATAACAACATCCGTATAATCACGAATTCCAACATCGAAATATTCTGAAGACAATTTCGATTCAAATCCACTCCAATGCAATCATTGGGAATTCTGGTTATTTTCAAAACCATTTCAAATTCAATTTATTTACTTAAAAATAAATAGAATTATAATTCTAGTTCAAAACTAGTTTATTTCGATAAAAATCTATTTTTATCTTTTCAAGTATGGAGTTTTTCATCCCAATTCTTTCTAAATCATTTCTTATGATTTTACACAAATTATTACTATTTTTAATAATTTTATCAAGGCCCGTACAGTCGATTTCCATCAACGGCTATCGAACTGCACTTACAGCGACCTTTTTCAAATTTGATTTGGACATAATTCCAAATCCAACCGTTAGATTTCAAATTTCTAATATTCGTTAGAAAGCCCTTTTCGATACGAACCCAACGGTTCTGGTTTTAGGAGAATCCGACGGTCGGATCTCCCGTAATGTCCGTTTGAAATAAATGGTCGAAATTCACGAACTGCCGCGGCGCGGCGCGTTCTATTTAGGCTATTATATTATATATATAATATATATTTCGTCGATTTCTATTTAAAACGAATTATATAGATAGTTTTGTATTTGTTTCAAAAACAATTTCAACTTCCATTTCAATCCAAAGCAAAATTGAATTCTTCTTTATAAATTCGTTTTAAAATTCATTTCTATTCAATTCAATTTGAATTCAATTCAATTCGCTTTCAATTCAATTTGAATTCGTTTTCCATTCAATTTGAATTCGTTTTCAATCCAATTCAATTTCAAAGTCATTTTCTATTCGATTCAATTCAAACTGGTTTTCTATTCGATTCAATTCAAATTGGTTTTCTATTCAATTCATTTCGAAATCGTTTTCAATTCAATTCATTTCGAAATCGTTTTCAATTCATTTCAAAATGAATAAAATCGATATAAATATCGTTCACGTCAAAATGGCGTCAATCTAATCAACACGGCTTCATATATTTCTATTTTCAAATATTCTATTTCAAATATTTCTTTTTCAAAATAGTTGTTATTATCAAAATATTTCGTTCAACACATGACTAATCTCAACGGATGAGTACTGTCAACACATGAACCTTTATTTTATATATTCTTTATTTTCTAAATTGGAATGAGGCCCAATCAATTACCATATAAAGTTAATTATATGGATTTTCATACAACACATGTATAATAGCATTGAAAAATAATCAACCATCAACCAAAGTGCACTACACTGTATAAGCATCAAATATAGATATCTAACGCTTATAACAGCCTGTCAATCAATCGATTGACATATTTAATCAATCAGGATGAGTGAACTTCAAATTTCATCCCAACACCCGTGTGGGGTTTCAAACAATCAAACACAGATTTTATTTGTGCAGTTGGGCGATGTGTAAAATTTATCGACCCAATCAATATCAGTCAAATCAGTGTATATAAACAAATCGGCTGATTTGTTTATAAATATCTATTTATTCACCTTCACGTTAAAAATTATATTTTTAACGATAAAACATTTTATTTTAACACATGAATTTCTATTCAGTTCATTTATTCAATAAAATGATATTTTTATTTTTCTAACATATTTTAGAAAATTTCGACGGCATAACGGCACGATACTAGAAACGGGACAAGGCCTAGCCTTATCCCCGGTCTAGTGAAGGCCCACGCCATTCACACATCAATCAAAATCACCAAACAACCAAATTCAAATCAAATCATCCAATTAATTTATGCAACCAAACAAACAAGTCCATGGTCTGTGGACCATTGTGTCGGGTGCTACTAAGCACCGTCTGCATCCATATATATATATATATATATATATATATATATATATATATATAGAAATGAAGTTGAAAGGTGAGAAATTCTCACTGATAGCTATCCTAACTCCACGGCACTTCAAATGCAGGAAATCTTCACTGTTCTCGTCTCTTATCACTTTCTTCGCCCGTAGCCACTACATATGCAAAAATCACATTTTTATTTCGTTATTCGATATATAAAAATCATATTTTTACTATGCTATTCAATATAAAAAAAAACGAATTTTTATTATGCTATTCAATATAAAAAAACGAATTTTTATTATGCTATTCAATATATAAAAATCGAATTTTTACTTCGCTGTTCAATATATAAAAATCGAATTTTTACTTCGCTGTTCAATATAAAAATCGAATTTTTATCTCGATGTCATATAGATAAAAGTTCCATTTCAAAAATATAGATTTCGCCTTTATAAAAATAACATTATAAAAATCACATTTTTATGTTGCTACACATATAAAGATGATATTTTTACTAACTTATCTATATAAAAATTATATTTTTCTCGAAGTAAAAATCATATTTTTACTTCACTACTCATCTCAAAATATCGTCTTTTTTATTTTAAAAATATCATCTTTTCCATTTTAAAAATATCGTCTTTTCCATTTTATCACTGTAAAAATCACATGTTTATTTCAACGTATATATAATAAAAATTAGATTTTTATTTCGCTATATATATAAAGATGATGTTTTTGCTATCTACATAATATAAAAATCGTATTTTTATACTTCTAAATATATAAATATAAAAATCATATTTTAAATATGCTACCTATATAAAATTGGTTTTATATATGGTATTTCTAATTAAAAATTCTATTTTAAATTACATGAATAAAAATGACTTAAAGAAAAACGCACCTTTTTCTCAAACGAACTAGGGGCTTGCTGTGGACGAGGGTGGTGCTGATGGTCGGAGGCGGGGCTTCGAAATGGGGAGGAGAGAGGGGCGGCAGGTCGGGGTTTTTGGGTTCGTCGGGCTTCAGGGGGGCTGCTGCGGCTGGGGTGGGGAGGGCTTGGTGCGGTGGCCGATGGAGGTGGCGCCCCTTTGGTGGCGGCGGCGGCTCCACGATGGGGGAGGAGCGATTTGTCTTCGTCGTTTTTTTTTCCATCTGATCGAAATGAAAACGAAAGGGGGGGGCCAGAAATATAGGAGAGAGAGAATAGTTTTAAATTTTCAATTATTTAATTATTTTATTTACTAAAAGGTTGACTTTTACATACGACCTCTAAACGAGGCCCACCGCCTGTCGTCCATAGCGTTTCACCCCCATTCCGAACACAATGGGATATGTATCGTAGGTTGATTCGACTGCTTCGACCTGTTTCCGTTAAAATCAACATATAACTCTATATATTGATTTTAAACGCACATTTCAATTTACTGGGGTCACATACTAACTCTAAAAATTCCCGAAAAATATTTTCTAGCTTCGTATTGACGATACGGTCCTAACAAAACTAGTTTCGTCGAATTCTGAGACCGTTAGAAAAATGGCCATTTTCCAGTCGATTAAAATCAACTGAAATTGGTCAAACGCGTTTTCCTTTGCCACGCTCACATATTGATTCGAAAAATTATGAAATTTGAAACCTAGCAATAACTTGACACTGCGGATCCAACAAAAGTGGTTTCGTCGAAATCCGAGGTCATTTGCAAAATTTCCATTTTTAAGGGCCTGAATTCCATAGCGACTATACAGAATTTTCAACTGGACATAACTTTTGATTCTCGCGATGAAATCTTGATTGGTCGGATTCGTTGGAAAGATATTATCAATTAGATCCTAATGTTTTTGGTTTCGCTAAAATCCGGATTGTTTTGCACCCGGTACGTTCAATTGAAGTTTGAAATCGAATTATCGAACTACCGCGCCATTTTCAATTCCTTTAATAATTATATATAAATATTTATATTCTAACGACGACGTATATAATATATACATTCTAATTATATTCAAAATAAATTTCTCGTCGTTTTTATTTAAAATAATTCATTTTAAATAATCAAAATTCGCTAAAATCGCCAAAATAAAAATTTTAAACTGGCCCAGATTTTCCGGGTTATTACAATATAGAATGGGCTAATCCATTCCTAAAATCATATCAAATCCAAGGTAGTGTATAACTTGCGAATTCACATGAAAAGAAAAGACACATAAAATAATCTCAACATTTTCAAAAATAATTTGCGGATCCCTCAACAGGATTCACTATCCTTAATAATGTCACAAGTCAAGATACATCTAATGGTTTATCATCAACAAACTTCTTCAATACGAATGAGTGTGATGCACCCGTGTCAAAGATAACTTGATTGGAACAATCTTGGAATAGAATAGAACCTTTAAAAATAGAAGAAAAGTACCTTTGGGCTAAAAAGGTGTGACTACCATGGCACTCGAACCCCAAATCTCCCGAAAAACAACACCATGCACTTACCACTGTGTTAAATGATCTTTGTGTTAACTTTTCGAAAGAGGTGTTACATACTGCCCCCCCTTAAAGAGCCAAACGTCCTTGTTGGCTTATATCGCTCACCACTAGTTGTTGTGCATGTAACCGAATCACTACCGCACTGACTGGCATCTGCAGCATTACATACACAATTTCGATTGGGTATAAGCTCTGATACCATATGTGACAACTGTATGTCTCAAACCCCTGACCTCATGGAAAGCAACACCACACACTTACCACTGTGCTAAAGGATCTTTGTGTTAACTTTTACTAAAGGGGTGTTAGAAAAGGTCCACCAGAAGCATTTGACATATTAATTTTGTCAGACTTTAAATTCTTAGGAGCACTGAAGGAAGAAGATGATCAATGTCACACTATGTTACAATAGTGACTAATGTTGGGCTTGAGACAATCACGAAATAGATGATCATGAGAACCACAATTGTAGAATGCATTTTGGCTAGGAGGTGCCGCATTAGAATGAGAGCCATAGCCAACCTGCTTCTTCTTCTTCTTGTGTGGAAGGGAATTTCTTATTATTTAGATTCTTTCGGATCTTTAACTTATACTGTTATCTCTCTCCTTCTCGACTGCTTCAATATGGAATGCTGAGTCAAACAACTCCTCGAAAATATCTTGAGTTGGAGCATCAAAGATTTCTTTAAATACTTCTTCAAACCAAACACGAATTTTAGTTTTTTGTATGGTGTTCTAATATGCTCGATACCATACTTGGAAAGAGCCTCCAAAGAAGATACATATTCAGGCATATAAGATTCACCTTGCTTCAACTTAAGGAAATGTCAAGCTAGAAGGGCTTTCTCCGATTCAAGCATGAATTTAAGCTTGAGTCATTCCGTAAACTACTTCCATTCAAGAGTGGACTTATCCACCTCGACTATTAGGAGGTAGTCCTAGTCAATGCACGTTCTTTCAACATGCTCAATGCTATGGGAACGCGATGGTGGTCAGAAAGATCCATTTGAGAAAAGATGCGCTCGCATGTACACAACCAAGCTTGAACTTCCAAAATAGTCTTCGAGTCTTTAAAAAGCTTGCCTCCTAAGAGAGTGAAACTGCAATACATGCACGCAAAAGCAGACTTGCGTAGTGGAGATGATTGAGTAAGAGATGTAGGTTGGGTACTATGAAATAGCTCCATAAAACGATTGATAGATATATAGAAGTATTTTGGATGTGGACCATTGGACTGCCCAACACCATAAATGTTACCACCACCACATTTTTTAGCCACAAGCTGAAAGGACAAGATAAGATAAGGGCTATTCAAAGGAATAAGATATTATTAATTGGATTCAACATATGGAATACTATGGAATTTAAAAGAATTCCTAGACATATTTCCAACTTACATCTACCTCAAGGACATGAAAAGATTAGAGACACGGTTAAGGATAACAATGAAAAGGTACTGAGTTAACTCGAATATTATCTTTCGATGTAATGTAATGTGTTATGTTCTATGTTTATTATGCTTCATTTTAAAATATGCTCTAATACCAAGCTGTGACGACTTCCCATAACTCCTACACTTAACAAGGGAATTAATGCGCTAAAAGACGTGCCAGGCAGCTATGGACAATTATCAGGGCAGATAAACACAAGTGAAACCTATAGTATAGCTCACAACGCAAGGATAAAAATAATAGAACATATACAACATGAAATAACATTGAAACAATATTGAGCATAGTCTCAAACTTTTTCATAGCACCATAAAAAATCCATACAACAATGAATAACATTATAAGAATCTATACAAGGTGCCTCACTACAAGTCACTCAGAAATACATCAAAATAGCAGCAGAAAAATAACAAATAGTAGATAATAGAAAACTAATACGTAAGCCTCCAACTCATCGTCGCTCAAAAGCATCGTCCTCACCAAGATCAACTTCATATCACCTGCTACACAATCTGCCCATCCAATACATGGATGAAAAATCCAAGGTAATAAGAGGAAACATAAAACCTTGAGTCAGACAACAGTCTTAATGAACGATTAAACTACTATCCTACATCATTAATAAAGTATATGAGAAACATGTAGATCAATCAACTAATCTACCAACACATCAGAGAAGAACCCGACTCGTCTTCCCTACATCCGATAGTGATAGCCTTTACAACAACCAGGTAGGAACAAACAATACATTCATGGCAATCAGTTATCAAGCATAGATCATCCTAATCGATATAGACATCACCCAAACACAGTCCCCGAAGGCCTAAACCAACATTAGACAAGCACTTGATAGATATCTCCTTCGACGTTGAATGATCTACACAAGATGATATAAGCAAAACAATCATCGTCAATGACTATGATTATCATCACCCATCCTGCTTCGAAACCATCGTTGATCGTATGACTGGCTCAACATCATGTCGTCCGTTAAGGGCTAATGGTAAACCCTTGTTCTAGCAAAAACTCCATACGCCATCGTGACTCGTATCTCTAGACCTATCATGACGGCCCAGGGTACTCGACCATTTAACCGGTCTTTTAGGCGTCCCTATTATACCTCTGCTTTGAGTCCGCTAGAACCTACAGCAACGATAACTCCTCGGTCTCCATAACTCTATTCGTCATCACCAACGACTATCCATAAGCTCAAAAATCATTTGAGCAACCATTATCCACAAGCTCAAAACACGCTTGAGTCGTCTGCATATTCATTGCATTTCGTCGATCAACGAACACCTCATCTCACTTCGAATATTCCTCCTTAAATTCACTTCGAAGCTACATCCATTCTCGAACTAAAATAATCATCGCTTTTGGTTGGCATTCAATCTATAGCACTTCAACCTTTCCGCTATGAAAAACATACCATAGCGTTTAAATTCCCATCCACAGCATTTGTTAAACGTTGTAGTATCTTCTTCTTGATCCATAAAAAGCGACCCAACTCATCAACGACCCAAAGCACCATTGACCTGATGCACCAATGACTCAATGCACCAACGACCTGAAGCACCCACGACCCAGTGCACCAACGACCTAATGCACCAACGACCCAGTGCACCAACGACCCGATGCACCAATGACCTGAAGCACCAACGAACCGATGCACCAACGACCCGAAGACTTGGCCGACCCATCATTTCTTGGGCAATAAGTCAAACGACCCGACTCTAAACTTAATCGATGCATGTCCAATGTCACCAATCCATCACAAAATGACAACATCGATGCATACAACTCATTCAAATTGATCAACTTCAACGATTCAATCAGCAACACTTTATGCAATCATCAAACAACATTATCACAATAAGTATCATCATACATTCCTATATAATTTACCAAATCATGATAAAACAATGAATGAACAAGTTTGTAGATCTAAGTTTTGTATAAACATATGAACTATCATAAGAATTAACGATTTAAGTTGTTAGATTAGTTCCGATGGTGAGTTGAATGGAAACATACATACCATGATGTAGATCTACGTGAAAACAACTTGAAATGATGAAAAATAAGATCAAACAACCCGTATACTTGATTAAATCCGTGTGAGAGATGCTTATCACTCGTCAATCTTCAAAATAGCTTGAAAACCTATAATCTTTAATCCAAAGAGCAAAGAACGATGAAGAATGGCCTTCGAATCAATCACTTTGATGCGATCTACCTTTCTTCGATGTTGATCTTTGATCTTCTAATATAGATCTATGATTTTAATGGAGGAGAGAGGTATTTATTTGAGCAAGGAGGATCATGAGCTCAACCAAATGAGAGAAATGAAGAAACTAAACTATTCTCCTTGCCTTTATGCCCTTTTTTATAGCCAAACCATCAGCCCACTAATGGGCCTCACGAATCAGCCCACTAATGACTAATTAGTCTATCTAGAAATTGTGTAGCACTAAAACATCGATTCCTCCCAAACCGCTGAACCAAAATTTTGATATGACGACTTTATGGAATTTGTTACACCATTTCCTTTCCACTGAAATCGATCTCAGCACCTAATTCGATCCAAGTCAAAGTTTATCCCCTATACAAAACTTATAGGGATAAAATGGTCAGAAATAAAATTGGTAAAAATCATGAAAATGTCTCGCATCCACCTAAATAACATATCAGAATATGAGAATGATCTGATGCTCAGGGAATTAAATAAAAATATTTTACGATCCTCCGATATGTAAAACGAGGGTCATTACATTCTCCTCCCCTTAGGAATTTCGCCCTCGAAATTCCAAGCAAACACAAGCAACTAAAATTATTTTGCATGCCTATCATCCACGAGTATCTAATTTACCATCCAAACTAGCATCCATAAAGCTATGCATACATAGCGTTAATCTAGCATGCAGAATTCTAATGAACAGTACAAATTACAATAATGTAAGCTGATAGATATTAATGGGTCATACCAGCGATGAGTTCTGGATGGATCGTCTTCATTCTGTCTTCGTTTCCCATGTACAATCATCATCATCATCACTCCACTGCACCTTGACTAGCTTAACCGTCTTCCTTCAAAGTTGTTTATTGTCATTCCCCACATCGCGAAGTAGCTTACGAGATCTTGTAACTATGGACTTGAATTCTAGGTCTTCGTACTATCCCGAATGTATCACCACATTCGAATCATGCACACACTTCCATAGAAACGACACATGGAAAACATTGTGCACACTCACATTCTTCTCGGATAAATCCAATTTATATGCGAGCTTTCTAATCCGCTCAACTATCAGAAACGGTCCAACGAACCTTAGAGCTAACTTTCCTTTACTTCCGAACCGAACAACATTCTTCAACGATGAAATCTTTACGAAAACAATATCGCTAATGTCAAATTCCAAATCCTTTTGATGCTTATTAGCATAACTCTTCTGATGGTCTTAGGCTATCTTCATTCGTTGCTGAATGATCTCGATATAATCCGAGGTCTCTTTTATCATCTCTGGCCCAAGTATCAATTTCTCTCCAGTTTCTAACCAACATGCCATAGAATTACACGTTCTACCATACAACGCCTCATATGGTGCCATCTCAATGCTCGACTGGTCGCTGTTGTTATATGCAAACTCAACTAGATGTAGATGGTCTTCCCACGATCCTTTGAAGTTCAATACACAAGCTCTAAGGAGATCTTCCAAAACTCAGTTAACCCTCTTGGTTTGACCATCAGTCTAGGGATGATAAGCCATACTCAAACACAACTCGGTTCCCAAAGTCTCTTGCAAACTCTTCCAAAATCCACTGGTGAACAATGGATTTCGATCACTCACTATGATCTTTGGGATACCATGGAATCGAACTATCCATTTAATATAAAGCTCAGCCAACTTCGAGGTTGTCCTAGTCGATCTGACAGGAATAAACCTTGCGCTCTTGGTCAAACGATCCATAATGATCCCAAACGCCTTCATTTACTACCCTAGTTCTAGGTAGTCCATCAATAAAATTCATCTATATCTGTTCCCACTTCACATAGGAACTTACAATGGCTGAAACAATCCACTCGACTTCTTATGTTCAACTTTCACTAACCGATAGTTAATACACTTGGAAAATGAATTTTCCAACACCCCTTTTCATTCCTTCCCAGTAATAGGCTCGCTTCATGTCCTAATACATCATATTACCAACATGATGAATCGTCAACTTCGAGTGATGAAATTCCCTCAAAACCTCATTTCTCAACCCATCGATATCAAGAACAACCAGTCGTCCCTTCTTTCGAAGTCAATCTTCTCAATCGACCTCGAATTCCTTATCCTTTGGTTCTAGCTCCTGGATAATCTCGACAAGCTTTTCATCCCGTTTTGGCTTTCTCCAATCCTTTTAATGAGAGTAGGTCTTATCGATAAGCTTGCCAACATTTCAGGTTCCAACTCACATCGTGGTCTGAAATCAAATCCTACCAAGTAATCGAGGTCTTCCATTCCAAAAACATTGCTTCCAGACTTGCGTGTCTTTGACTCAACGCATCGGCCACTATGTTACTTTTACTAGGAGTATAGGCTATACCTTTACCAGGAGTATAGGTTATACCAAAATCATACGACTTCAGAAACTCTAACCACCTTTGCTGCCGAAGATTCAAATCCTTTTGAAAAAAAGACACTTCAACGACTTGTGATCCGTAAATGACTCGAATCGAACTCCCAACAGGCAATGTCTCTATATCTTCATAGCAAACACGATCGTTGCCAACTTTAAATCGTGAGTTCGATAATTCCACTCGTGCAGCTTTAGCTGTGACTTTCATAGGCCATAACTCTATCCTTCTACACCATTATAGCTCCAAGTCCAATACCGCATGCATTTGTGTATACCACTATATCCTCATTCCCACTTGGAAACGTCAAAACCGGAGCACTCGTCGGTCTTTATTTCATGATTCCAAAAGCTTTCTCACACTTTGCATCTCATTTGAACACTTGATTTTTCTTCATCAGTCCTGTTAATGGTGCAGATATCTGAGAGAAGTCATTTATAAAACAACGATAATATCACGCCAACCCAAGGAAACTCCGAACATCCGTCGCATTCTTAGGTCTATCCTAGTCCTAGATTGTTGCCAACTTAGCGGGATCATCTGCTATTCCATTTCCAGAAACAACATAGCCTAAGAACCTCTCTTCACTCTTCCAGAAGTGACACTTTGAAAACTTAGCTCTCAGCTGATTATTTCAAAAGATTTCAAAAACAACCCACAAGTGTGTCTTATGCTTTTCCTCGTTCCGGGAATAAACCAGAATATCGTCCATGAACACAAGCACGAACTTGTTCAACTGATCTCTGAATACGCTATTCATAAAACCCACAAAATACGCTGGCATGTTAGTCAATCCAAATGGCATCACCAATCATTTGAAGTAGCCAGATGGTGTCCGAAAAGTTGTCTTCGACACACTATCCCTTGTCAACCTCAACGGGTGGAATCGCGTGTTGCCAAATCCATCTGAGAAAACATCTTGGCTTCGTGAAGCTGATCGAACAAGTCTTCTATTCTTGGCAACATATACTTGTTCTTCTAGGTCACCTTGTTCAGCTTACGATAATCCACACACAATCACAAAGATCCACCCGCCGTGGTTGCAAAGACAACTGGTGAACCCCATTTGGAATCACTTCTCTGAATGAATCCTTTTCCCAAAAGGTCACATACTTTCACCTCTAACTCTCCTTGTTCCTTAGGCGCCATCTGCCTGAGAGGCATGATGACAAGTCTAGCACCTTCGACCAAATCGATTCTGAATCCTATCTCGCGATGTGGCGGCAACCCTATGACCTCTCAAAGACATCATTAAACTCATTTGCAATCGATACCGATGACAAGTCTTTATGTGGAATCACAAGCGAAAATAAATAGCTTATGAAGACACCATATTCGGGCTCACATCGAATCACAACCATTCACCCTTCCACATTCCCGACTATCACTTCCAATTTCTCGCAATCCACTTTTTCTACATACCTCTTGATCCAATCCATACCCAAAATAACCCAAACTCGGCGAAGTTCAAAACAAAGCAATCACACACAAAGGAGCAACCATGACTCGATAACACTAGACCACGACAAATTATACAGAAACTGGACGAGCCCCCATCTGGATTAGTCACAACAAAAGGTCTATCACAAATCTTGGGTTCCAAACCCAAGCAGCATACAAGCTCATTACAAATGAAAAAAATGTGATGCTTCAATACCAAACAACACACGAACTGAAACATCTTTATTGGAAAGAATATCTTGAATGACGACACTCTTACCTTTCTCCTCGGCCATAGGATCCCTTGAAGACGATTGAACAACTTCCAAAGAATATGCCTTCAAAATCTGCTTTCCCTTAGCTGGTAAACAATCCTTCTTGAGATTCTCAGGCTTGCCATAGTTGTGATACTTTCTTTCACCTTTCGGATTCTTGCAATCCTTGGAATATTGGCCCTTTTACAGGCAGTTGGAGAAAGTCACTTTGCCTTTCTACTTCTTCTGGCCATCTTTCCTTTCTACTATTGTTGCTTCTTCTTTTTGTTATTATCACCCTGATGTCGTTTTGGTTCCTCTTTAGTGGCAACAGTAGTCTCTTCCTTGGGAAAAAACTCTCATGCCTCATATTTTTCTCCACGATCTTCTCATAAGTATCATCCATATGATCCACAAGCTAATTCCCAAGAAACTTGTCAAAGCCCATGACAAACTTCTCTTTCTTCTAATAAGGAGTCCCGACGTATGAGCGGGAATACTTTGACAAGGCTTCAAAATCAGAAACATACTCCAGCACTGGTCGACCATTCTGTTAAGCTCGACAAACCTCTTAAACAAAATAGACTTCTGAATGGTAGAAATAAACTACGTCTCAAACTTGACTTGGAATTGCTCCCATGTAATCTCATCTTCTGGAGTCTCTAGAGTAACAGAATTCGACCAGTCCATTGCTCTGCCCTGTAGCTGTATAGATTTAAGCTTCCTCTTGGTCGCATCATCAATTCACAAGTCTCCAAAGATCCGAATGAAAGTATCAAGCCACCCTTGAATCTCTACAATCGGCTCCGCCCCTTTAAACGACTTCCCTCCTAAAATAGTGAAATCTTTGCATAACTTTGCGAAGTCCACGGCTCTAGGCGCTTGTACTTGAACTCCTACATCTATCGCGTTTGTCTCTAGAGCGAGAGCTCTCCTCATGATCGCCGCCACCATGTCCTCGAACATAGCTGGGTAATCTGGTATACCACTATTTCCCTTTCCAGGAACAGTCTCCTCCCTAGCAGTGTGTCTCAACGTTTGACAACTCATTCTAAATTTGAAAATTAGAATGATTAGTCAACACATGAGAAAAACAGCAAACGGACTACAAATGCTATTATATTGTACACTAATATATAGTATACATCCATCAAAAATCTACAAATACATCTCTCATACGTTATTACGCCCTTGAAATTTGGCTAAAATCGATTAACTAGAGTTATGATACCAAATGTGAAGACCGTCCATAACTCCTACACTTAACAAGAGAAGTAATGCACTGAAAAACGTGCCAAGCAGCTATGGAAGATCATCAGGGTAGATAAACACAAGCGAAACCTGTCATATAACTCACAGCGCAAGGATAAAATATAATATAACATATACAACAGACAATACTAGTGAAGTAAAATTGAGAAGAGTCTTAAACTGTTTTATACGTCATGAAAAATCATACAACGTTGGATAACACTATAAGAGTTTGTACAAGGTTCGTTAAGAGAATAAATCAATACACCAGCAAAAAACAACAAATAGTAGATAACAAAAAGCTAATACATAAGCCTCCAACTCGTCATCGCTCGGCAGCATCGTCCTCACTAAGATCAACTAGCTGTCACATGCTACTCAGTCTGCCCATCTAACACACGGATGAACAACCCAAGGTAATAAGAGGAAACTTAAAACCTTGAGTCAGACAATAGTCTAAATAAGCGATAAAACAACTATCTAACATCAACAATAAAATATATGAGAAATAGATAGATCAATCAACTAATCTACCAACACATCAGAGAAGAAACCAACCCGTCTTCCCCACATCTGACAGTGATAGCATTTACAACAATCATATAGAAACAAACAGTACATTCATGGCAATTAGTTATTAAGCGTAGATTATCCTAATCGATATTGACATCACCCAAGCACAAGCCCCGAAGGCCTAAACCAACAATAGACAAGCACTCGAGAGATATCTCCTTCGACGTCAAATGATTTACACAAGACGATACAAGCAAAACAATCATCATCCATGACTTTGACTATCACTACCAATCCTGCTTCAAAACCATCATTGATCGTATGATCAGCTCAACATCATGTCGTCCGTCAAGGGGTAATGGTAAACCCCTATTTTAGCAAATACTCCGTACGCCATATTGACTCGTATCTCTAGGCCCATCGTGACTTCCCAGGGCACTCGACTACTCAACCAGTCTTTTAGGTGTCCCTACTTTACCCCTACTTTGAGTTTGCTAGAACCTACGACAACGATAATTCTTCGGTGTCGATATCTCTAGTCATCATCACCAGCGACTATCCATAATCTCAAAACACATTTGACCAACCATTATCCACGAGCTCAAAACACGCTTGAGTTGCTACATATTCATTGCATTTCGCCGATCAACGATCACTTCATATCACTTAGAATATTCCTCCATAAATTCACTTCGAAGCTACATCCATTCTCGAACTAAAATCATCATCACTTTTGGTCGACATTCAATCCATAGCACTTCAGCCTTTTCGCTATAAAAAACAAACCGTAGTGTTTAAATTCCCCTCCACAACGTTTATTAAATGCTGTAGTATTTTCTAACTGGTCCATAAAAAACGACCTGACTCATTAGGTCTATGAATGACCCGACTCATCAACGACCCAGAGCACCAATGACCTGTAGCGCCAACAACCCGATGCACCAACGAGTGATGCACCAACGACCTAAAGCACCAACGACCCGAAGACTTGGCTAACCCATCATTTCTTGGGAAATAAGTCAAACGACCCGACTCCAAACATGACAGATCCATCTCCAATCTCAACCAGTCTATCACCAATCGATAACATTGATGCACACAACACATTCAAATTGATCAACTACAATGATTCAATCAACAACACTTTGTGCAATCATCAAACAACATTATCACAACAAGTATCATCATACATTCCTATAAAATTCATCAAATCATGATAAAACAATGAATGGACAAAAGAGTGGATCTAAATTTTGTATAAACATATGAATTGACATAAGAATTACCGATTTAAGTTACTAGATTAAATCTTATGGTGATCCGAATGGAAACATACTTTCCATGATGTAAATCTAGATGAAAACATCTTGAAATGATGGAAAAATAAGATCAAACAACCCATATACTTGATTGAATCTATGCGAGAGATGCTTATCACTCACCAAATCTTCAAAATGGCTTAAAAACCTCTAATCTCTAATCCGGACAGCGAATAATGATGAATAACAATCTTTGAATCAATCACTTTGATGTGATCTACCTTTCTTCGATGTTGATCTTCGGTCTTCTAATATAGATCTATGATTTTAATGGAGGAGAGTGGTATTTGATTGAGCAAGGAGGATCATGAGCTCAATCAAATGAGATAAATGAAGAAACTAAACCATTCTCCTTGCTTCTACCCCTATTTATAGCCAAACCATCAGCCCACTGATGGGCCTCGCTAATCAGCCCATTAATGACAAATTAGTCTGTCCAGAAATTGTATAGCACTAAAATAGTGATTCCTCCCAAACCGCTAAACCAAATCTTTAATGTGACCACTCTACAGAATTGGCAACACCATTTCCTTTCTAATGAAATTGATCTCAGCACCTGTTCGATCCAAGTCAAAGGTTATCCCCTATACAAAAATGACAGGGGTAAAATGGTCATAAATAAAATTGGTAAAAATCATGGATAAGTCTCACATAAACAACATATCAAAATATGAGAATGACCCGACCCTAAGGGAATTAAATAAAAATATTTTACAATTATCCGATACATGAAATGTGGGTCGTTACACAAGTTATGGCGGGCCACCTTGAGATCATACTAACAATGAGAACTACTAAGTGATACTCTCTATTAATGCATAGAATAGGGCTGGTTAGGAGCGACCATCTGTAATCCTTATATTGAACAAATATCTAATACGCTGATTAATTGTTCTATAATATTTTTCATACCTCATGTGGATCGATTTACTCAATTCATGTTTAATAGAAAACTATGGTGCCTAAGGGTCTATCTATAACAAAATATAATAATATCATATGAAACAGCCATAGAACAACAAACACGCACGTGCACGCACGCATGCACACGCACACACATACACACACACACACACACACATATATATATATATATGTATGTGTGTGTGTGTGTATATATATATATATATATATATATATGCACACACACACAACATCATAAGTACAACATGCAAGAATCCTATAAGTGATTGGTTCTTATGAACCATATATACAACAAGTTTCCCCAACATAATATACATAAGAGTATGCAAATTTGACTATAAGGCGACTGCACAAAACATGCCTAAGAATTTAAAAATACAATAAGATAATCCATAGTGGAAGCAAGCGAAACAAGTATCAACAAGAAAGCTTATCCTGAAATAGCTCGGTCTGACTCAAGTACATAAAATACACGGGTTAATCTGATTTAAACAAGATGATTAAGGCATGAAAGGTGAAGGATATTGTCACATAATGGCAATACTTCTCAATAAGGAAGTACCAACATAAGTTTATATGGTATAGTATACATGTGGATAATTTATCTAAATTAACAAATATAAGTCTAATGTATAAGGTGATAACAACAAATACATGTATTTTCGTTAACACTAATTCTCTTAAGCTCTAAGGCTATGCGATAGGAAATTTCAAACATCATGAAACACCAAGATGGAAATCACCAAATTATAACAACATATAGAACTTGTATAAGAGTACAAAGCAATATCGATGTAATCACCACTATTCAAAGTCATCAAATAGCTTATATGTTATGTATATAGTTTCAATATACAAAAAGGGTTAAAAAACAGAGTCAAGAAATCTAGAAATCAAAATATTGAAATCTAGAAATAACATAAAGATGAATCCATCTCACCAAAAGCAACCATAAGTTACGTTGTATGTGCATTAACAACAAATGGCTGAAGCCTGCCAAGTACTAACCAATCACTACGCCATAGATTGCATACTGCAACACTGGAGAAGTGATGCAGAAAGTGTCAAAAAGTGTTGCTGTTAATCAAAAATGATCTACGGAAACACTTTCCCGGTGTTGCATTTTGACGTGTTGTTGTAGAGTCAAAGACAACACTTTGCGACCCTATGGCAACATCGATACAGGTGTTTCCACGTGTACCACTACAACAAAAAATACCCTTTCACAACTGCCAAAAAAGTTGTAATATGTCTATTAAAATTGACAATTGTAATAAAGTCAACCTTTTTACAACTGTTTCTAGTAGTTGTTAAATTTTGTTTTACAACTACTAAAAGTAATTATACCTCAACTGCTATTAATCAAACATTTCATAATATTGTAATTATAACCGCTATTTCACTAACAACAAACGTAACTACTCACATTAAGAAAAAATAATTCAAGTTTACACCATTTGTGAATTAGTAACTTCATTACAGAAAATAACTGAATTCGTTACATATTCAATAAAAGTACATACACTTATTAAATGAGAAGTTTTCTACATGGTCTCATGACTACTTTATTTTCACTTATTACACAACAACACAACACAATAATCATTATAAATTTCTCATGTAACTCTTTAGCTCTGCATTCACTTTGGACTCGTCAAACGGTTTTTAAAACAATCAATACAAAGCAACACAACAGCTTGGATGAAGATTAATCAATTTGGGAGCCTAAAGGATGAAAGATGATCATAAGGATACAAAGATTACTCTAGAATCGATGTTGGAGAAAGTGCAAACTAGATGTGCACGTTGTGCGCTTTTGTACATGCATAGGCTACGACAGCAGAATAAAGCAATCAATACTGATCATTTTGTTTCAACTATAAGTAATGTGTTGCTAATCTTGTTTGTATCTTTAAAGGAGTTAACACCTTGCAGTCTATCTGCATCAGGGACAAATACTTTATTTAACACAATATCTCCATTCTAGACAATCCTTAAGGTAATTTTGTTTTCAGTTTTTGTGGCCTTCAGACCAGAAGTGCCCTTATTTAAAATGAACCTGGAATAAGAACAAAGACAAGTATTGAACTTGTAATATACTGGAAAAATAGTAGCACTTTTACATGTTGTTGAATTAAGAAGAGTAAAAACTAAGCTAATATTACTCGTTGGAGTTCTTGTTCTCAACATGTAACTTCAAGGGTATAGAAAATATTTTCAAACCAATAGGTAAAACAATACTTAAAGACAATACTTAGAGATAGATAGTTGTTAGTTGACAGTTCTCGGATGAAGACAAAGATAGTAATTGCAAACAAACACATGCATTAATCCTAATTAGATTTACTTGAGCAAGAGGATTCAGAACATGACATGTGCGAGTGTGAGAAAAGCCTTAAATCTTGATCCTAAAACTAATCTTATTTCTCAAGCTAATGAAATCACCAGGAATAACCAAAATTTTCCATCATGGATTTTAGCGATGTATTAACTGATACATAGGAACAATGCTTGAGGTAAACTATTAGTAAAAAGTAACAACATTATTACAAAATGGCCAAACATAAAATAAAATATTTGTCCTTTAGTCTATCTGAAATCTACATTAAGAGTTTGCTTAGAAAGGTTGCATGAAGGCTATTTTAATAAGACACAATCTACAATACAACATAACTATGTGTTTTTAATTCATTATACCTTCATACTTATTTTGAAACCATAACCACAAATAGAGTTGTTACCAAAGCAGCACTTGTAAAGTAAAAACTCAAATAAGCAGGATTAGGAAAACCCATACCTATGATTTTAGGCTTTTTAATGGCTCCTCGTTAGGACATCTCATCAAAAACAATCAAAACTATCATCCATAACAACAGTCATCCATGTAAATTTGTATAGTATTGAAATAAAATCTGTGATATGCACCTCTCCATTTTCAGTTAGTGTAGTAGAATGCCTGCCCCCTGCAGCAATGTCAATCTACACAAATCAATCATGAAGCACATGCTAGCTTATTTTTCATAGCAGTTGAAATTTAGTTTTTCTGGTTAAAATTGTGACGAAAAGCTCGTAATAACATTGATGATAAATTATGATGATAATAAACATAAAACAGTTATTATCATTCCACGTATTGAAACAAACATGAAACCTGAAACACAAGATACTTGATAACCAAAACACAACTGAATAGTTTCTAATTTCCAGTCAATTAATAATCAAATGGCTCATAATAATTGTCGACAGCTATATTAAAATGTTAATGCTTCTCTCCTGATTTTGGATCTCCTAATTTTCAGTAATGGAAACATAGTAGAAGACCCACCTTATTATATCCTAAACCTTGAACACCTCTTCCATCCAATTCATGTTAATATTTCATTCTTCAATATGTTAATGCTCTTGGAAAAATTAATAAAATGTATATTTTACACTCTTTAAAATTGAGCACACTGCAAGAATATAACTTGCTCAAAAAAGTACACCAAATGGGTTTTTAAATCATAATTCGAACTGATTATAGTTCAAAAAAGTGCATACATATATGTAAGTTCAAACTGATTTAATGACAAGTTCCAAAGTGGACAAAAATTAATGTTTTCAAGTTCACTTATTCAGTATACATGCTTCAATGGTACATGTACCAAATTCATATCATGGATCAATGACTTATACTCTTAAAACATACATACAAATATAGGATTTTACACATGAAATAAGTAATAGCAAGATATACCAATCTAACCTTTTCCCTGATAGCTCGAATTATTCCATTAAATGTCGCTGCAACATCAGTGAAATTAGCTATTCCTCCTTCGAACAGAAGGGCTCTCTTCCATCCATCAAGAACATAAATTGATTGAAAAAACCAAAATCAAGCGCTTACACCCGAAATTGAGCACATCTGATTGTAAATCAGATCTAGTTTCTACCAATCGCAATCGAACTTTCAAACCCAACATCGAGCACCAACCCAGTGATAAGTTTATTGATTTGCGAAATTTTGGTTTTAATTTGATTTCTAATGGTAAAATTGATTGAAAAATTCGATTGATTTTGGAAATTTGGGGACGTTAACGAAATGAAAATAAGAGGGTAAAGTAAAATAACAATGGGAAGTAGAAATGGGTGAGGTGAGGATGAAGGGTGTTGATTGAATGGTTGGGATTTCGTTTTAACTAAAGGTGTGGAAAGCTGAGGTGTCATTTTTTTTTTTTTTTTTGATTTGAATATATTTATTGCTACTGCAACACAATTTGATATCTATGCTAACACATTGAAATGTGCGTTGCAATAGACAAAAATCAGCATAGTTGTGGCAATATTTTAGCTAGCAACACCTTGGATTTTCGTTGAAGTAAGTCATCTATGGCGTAGTGAATATATCACCCAACAAATGACTCGAAGGTCTAATAAAGCCCAAAAAATAAACCAAAGGTCTAGTACTGGCAAAATAAATTCCCAGAGCCTAACAAAGCATGTCATAAACTTCCCAACAGTAACCCAAATAGTGACAAAAATATGTCTTATACCACCTCTCACTTGTCAATTTGTTATAAGTCAGCCAGTTCCAACTACTGTAGCTTCAATCGAACAAGTCCAGAATTAATCGATGTGATAATCTTATGTGTCACATATCATATGGTTTTCTATATCGTTTAAGTCGCATCCTCATTCTATAGATGTGTGCGAAAACATGTGATTTTATATGAAGATATCTAGTTTGAGAAAAAGACTTTTAAAACATTTATCAAAGACGTTTTAAAAGACTTTTGTTTTAAAATATCTTTATAATGTCTACTCCTGAAAATTTTGAAGAAGACTATATATCTGGTGTGGATGGAACATAACATTAGGGTGTTTAATGGTGTTGTTACTCCTAAACATGTAATGTTCTGATCTATTACTTCATGTATTTATTGACTTTGTTGTTGTAGTTTGTACTATTTTTGGTCATTAATAAAATATGGTAGGGGTATTCAACACCGCTTGCTTGCAAAAAGAAAAAAAAAACCTTTATAATAGAGATTATATATATAATAACTTTAGTATTAAATTTATGATTATATAAATTGATTTAAGAAATATTTATTTAAATCAAATTAATTAGAAATCGAAATGGAAATCATATGCATGAAATCAGCGGAATCCAATACAAATCCATCAAAATCAACATATCAAATTCACAATAAAACTTGCTAATATAAGGTTTAAACAGGCATTAATGCTGGCTTTTCGATTGTAGGAATTAGCCTATTAAAATCAGCTTGAAATATTTCAATAAAATCAATAAAAGAAGCACAAGAATCTCATAAGTCAAAGCAAAAATATACATAGAAAATATGCACGACTAGACACTAGCCTGGGTCGAGCTTTATCTCGGCATAGGTCGGCCTATGTGAGCCTAGGGTAAACCTGTAGGTAGACCCTACTAGGGTCACGGTCAACCTCTGGGCAGTGACAATTACAACCTATTTCCGTTTTATTTATGTTCGTTTTCGAGCATGATTTCAACAAAGCATGATTTCAAACATTAAGATCAACAATAGGTCAACCGTCCGGAGAAATTTCGACACGAATTCGAGGCAAATTGGAGAAGCAATAGACCAAAAAAATCAATACAAAACACAGTGACACCGTAAGCAGTTAAACTTAGATTTTTGTTTACAGTGAACAAAACAATGGTAGAAACAACAAATATCATAAGCATGCACTCTTATTTAAATTAAATGCATGGGATTAACTCACCTTAGAAGATTGCAGTGATTTAGAGTGGATTTGCTTTGCAAAAAGGAAGCTTTGACGTATGTCTTAATCACAAATTTACGCTATAAACTTAACCTTTAACACGTGTCTTAATCACAAATTTAAATTATAAAATTTTCAAAATCTTTTTTTCGTATTTAAAATTTATTCAACCAATAAATGTTGAATTTAATTTTTTTTTTACTCCAAATCAAGATAATCACTCATATTATCCCTAAAGCTCATTGATTACTCAATCTTAAATAATTATACGAGTTACCCTTCCCAAATTCATGCGTTATTCAATTAACAAATCATAATATCATTATAATTTTCTTATCCAAGTAATCATAAAACCGGGGTTGTTACAATTTATGCATTAGTATTATGGCTTTGAAAATATTTTAACCAATGGTAATTGATAGACAAGGTCAATTACCCTTTCACGGTGTAATACTGCCTCAATAAAGTGGTTTTGTATTGCTTTAAAAAATATAAATAAATTTATATTGCAAAAAGTCACTGTCTCAAACTATAAACAACAAACTATATTACTTTATTATTCACTGTTGCAAACTCCTTCAATACTGCAGTAAAATTTGTCAAATTTGTTGTTATTAGACTTCTATCTTCGTTGTGTGTTGCCAATATGTACATAACTATTGTTGGGTCAGTGTTATTATACATGATAACAATACAAAATTTCAATTGCATATCTATGAAGGATTTATTTATTTATTTATTTATTTATTTTTAATTTTTTTTTTCATATAACTTACGAATAAATGTGCAAACTATTTGGGAGCAAATCCGTAATTCAAATGGTCCCACTATTTCAATCATTAAAACTTTAAATTGTTAAAATGTTACGGTTTGACTTACGAAGATTGCATTCATCCAAGCCAAGTATTTTGTCGACAACTAATCAAAAATCATTCACACCTTTTGTATCACTAAAGCTGTATCGATTATTCCTATGCTTATTATTTTTTGCCTATCACATATGGACGTAGACTTTGAAGTGATCATAATCAAATTGAATTAAAATCCTTATCTTGCTAGGCCACTCTATACGTTGCAATCAAATGTGATATCATCGCTTTACTTAAGATATTGACTTGTTCACCCCAGACATACACATATTACTACATTTCAACGCGAATTATGCCTCAAAATTTGATTCCTTTTCTTATTGTGTCCCAAATTATTCCATGTCTCCACACATATCATTTCCCTATCTATTCAGTGACACAAGTATATTAAAAAAACTCCATTCAAGAACTTGGAATACAATGAAGGAACACTATATGACATTGATCTCTCTACAAATGAAAGGCCTACATTTGTAGCCACCAATCTAGAGAGTGTAACTTTCTTTTTTGATTGAAAGCAACTATATAATATACATATATACATAATCAAACAAATCACAAATGCACTTAACTGAACCTCCACTTAATTTGGATTCTATCAGGCTCCATTCTAGTGTCTATCTGAACACAATTCCTAAGGCTTTCGACCATAAACAATATTGCTGTGTTTTCACTTTATCCTAAATTTGTATAAAGAAAAAAAACCACACTGTACACTACCAAGCATAAACTGCCTACAGACAAAGAAGAACCAAAAGTCCCCAAAAAATCCATATCAAAACTGTTCCAACCTTAATACTTTCAGCTGAATCAGAAGTGTAATCTGATTCCAAAAGGGAACTGATTTTGAAATTCGGGTTTGATCCATATAGAGCTTGTACTCCTTCAACATCATCCATAGTGAGATCAACTTTCTTTGTCCTTGGTATCAGGCTAGGGTACATAACTGCATCTTTTACTGCAGAGTGCCCTAATCCAAGGACATGTCCTATTTCGTGGGTCGCAACTGACTCTAAGTCGACGGCTACTTTTGTGTCGTCTTCATCGAAGTCCACTGCCCATCTCTCTGCTGCGTCAAGGTGCAACCTTCGTAACATTTACACTGTGATCAGTTTCTTCTTGACAAATATTTTAGTGAAAAGCAAAATGATATATAACATATGTACTGACCTCCCATTTTCAGGTGAAAAGGCATGGGCTAAAACACCCAGAACTCCGTCAAAAGGCTCGCCATCGCCATGATCGCCTGAATGAAACCCTAATTTCACATCTGCATCCTTGTAATGTTTTGCATGCACAAACTTTATAGGGATGACCCTTTCCCATCTATCAAAAGCTCTTTTAACTGCAGCTTCGATTTTATCCCTGGATATGTACTTAATTATATGCTTAGGAGATATGGCATATGTGAGAACCATAGGGCTTTCTCTGCTCCATCTCGGATTTCCAGGGAAATAAGCAAAGTGACTAACTGTGTTGTTAAAACTAACTGTATCCTTAAACCCGCATCTTGGTGTGGAGATTTGAGTTAAAGTTGCTGTATCTAACGCTCCGGTAACTTCTAGGCTGTGCTTTGATTGATACAGAGATACTGCTGATTTGAAGTCTGAGTCAGAATGGTTGTAAGTGTCGTTAAGGTAACCGAATTTATGAAGAAAATGGCCTATGTATGAAGAATTTAAGTGATGAAGATGAGGGTTTGGTATTGGTCTAGCTAAAGAAATGTAAAGGATGGAAAACAGAAAAAAGAAGCAGAGTAGTAGTGAAGGCATGGGAAGGACAAAGAGTTAATGTTTTTATGGTTATTTCTGTTATGATATGCAACTGTACTTCTATTGGGGTTTTGAAGGATAAGAATTTGGAGTTTTGGTGTTGTTAGCTCTCCTACCGTTTTGATCCTAACGAACTATGAATGATTGTTTATTTGTTTGGTCACCAACTCATCTGTGTTTCTTCTTTTCTTCTTCTTTCGCTTTCCTTGATTTTTGTTGCTTGCTTTTCAATTCTCCTTTCAAGATTTTTGATTTTGCAGGAGTCGGGTTATGTTTGGTGAATTCAAATGATTGACTTAGTTAAGAAGACTACAGTTATAGTCTCTTTGACTCTTGCGTATACAGTTCTTCTGTATTGACCTATGTTTGCAAGAGATCGTTACTCTACTCCAAAAGAACTGGTCTATGAAGAAGAAAGGAAGTAAGAGCTTAAATTGTACTGCAGAGTTTCATTTGATTGAGCTTCTTCCCTTTTTATATTTTTTGGTGAAAATAGGATTGAGCTTGTTCTTATGATTCTAACTAACCTCATCATTATTTTGAGAAAAGTTTTATTGGAAATGAATTTACTGTATTGTTGATAAGGACACTAAATCAGCTTGCAGGTCCAATCTTGCAACTGATGCTTAATTTTATTAAAATATGTTTGCGAGTCTCTCTCGTTCTCTTTCCCTTGTAAACACATATGTACAGGCACAAAAGCATGGATGATGATTCATTCGTGCAAAAAATATTTTTTTAATAAATTAGATATGTTGACCCAGAAGGAAACGACATGAAGATCATCTAGACCGAAAAGAGCATGGTCCTTTGAACCCAACCAATCAGAAGTTCCTGATTTTTGCATTTTGCAATTAAACCCACATTCTTTTAGGGGTTTAATTACAAAAAAAAAGAAATCATGAGGCTTTGATTGGCTGGGTCCAGCCAATTTTGGGTCCATGTTTTTACTTTGGAACCATATGTAATGGTTTGACTTTTATTTCTACGTTAAAACGTCTAATTTTTATTAGTTTAATTTTTACATATTATTAACCTGTAAAAATAAAATTCATAAAGAATATTTGATTACTAGATGTTATTTTTAGGATAAATTATTTAAGCAAAATTTTAAAACATTATATACAAGGGAAAATTTTGAAATTTAACGGTCAGATCAAAATTTAGTGCTTCAAAGCCAATTATCAATAGAGCATTATGACAAGCGTGAAGCAAGAGAATATTACCCACGTTTAATCATTTAAGAGAAAATGATATGTACATGTATTTATGTATATTATTGCATTGAAATTTTATTTAACTAATTTTTAATTTTATTTTGCAACTTTTACTTTTTTAGTTTAAATTTTCATGAATTTGCAAATAAATTTTATTTGCTAGATCCTATTTTCAAGCGATGTGAGAATCTAGTAATTTTTGTAGATGATAATTTTAATTTGATAAATAAAATTTAATTTTGAGATCCTATGGTATCAAGATCAAATAATACTATGAAAGAGCATTTTCGATCATTCAACTTGACATAAAAAAAGTATGGCATCAAATGTAATACAACTCTCTCTCTCTCTCTCTATATATATATATATATATATATATATATATATATATATATATATATATATGTATGTATGTGTGTGTGTGTGTAAATAAATAAGGGTTATATGACACCCTTGTTTCAAAGCACCCCTTTTGCATCTTAATCGCAACCACTTATTTATATTTAAATATTATGTGTGAGAGAGAGTCAGTGGGTGGGGAGAGAAACATATGCTATGCGGTTGAATTCAAAGTGTGCGTATGGGTGTTGCACTGTTTTGGGTGCAACGAGTGTGTGTGTGTGTGTATATATATATATAATTGTTGTTACTAGCGACTAAGAGGAGCTCGTTAATGGCGACTGGTGAATTCTTCACCAGTTTTCGTCATGCGTGAGTGTCCTCTCCACCTTTCTTTATCTTTCTTCATCTGATTTCTTACGATCACATTACTTCAACAACTTTCAACGATTATTTTTCGTTGATAATACCTTCGTCTTTCATCTGTTTTTCTTAACCAAAATCAGATTTGGAAAACCTCAAAGTGCCAGATCTACTAATTTTCATTTTCTATTCTTTTTGAAACAAACCGCGTTCTGTGATTTCTGTCAATTTGCAACGATTTATGAATCATTTGTTAAGCCAAATTTTTATTTCTCCTTTTTATCCTAACTTGCAGATCTATCGATGCAACACGAGATCTATATTCCAGTGCGCTTTCCATGTACCTAATCGCTACAGATCTTACTAGTTTGAGAATGGTTTATCAAGACATCGTTAATTTGGGATTCGGCATCGCCGGCACAACTGAATCAGCTTCAGTTCCAAGTTATGCAACCGATATTCCATCTTTGAACTAGTTCACGGTCTTTTGTTTTGGGTGAGATTATTCTGATTTGTTTCTTGAGTTAACGGATTCTGGGTTTAATCTGGTGTTTGGTCTTGGGTTCAAGGATTCAGTGTATTTTGGTTTTTGCTTAGTTTTGTTAAGTGGATTAGATGTCGACAGATCATAATATGCCAAGTTTGATTCATGTTAGATCTGGATATTCGTAGCTAATGTAGCTGTTGACTTCTTCATGACTATACCCTCAAATAGTATATGTTATTCCTAATAACCTGTTACACGATGATATATTCAGTATATCCATAAAGTGAGTATAATTCACCCAGATATTGGGGATTAGTGAGTTATCGGTAGTGGATGAACTATTGTCTATATTTATGGATGGTATCTGTTTTATCATCCAGATTCACAAATATTAACCAATATTTAACACGGTGATCAAACTCATGTGATTATGAGATTGGAAATAGTGTTTGAATATTGGTTTGTATAATAGACGGTTATTGTCTGAACATACATTGCAGATGATTAATGTTGTATAGTCGGTTCTTATGGCATTTCAAGTATTCTAGATTTTCATTTCATCCACGACTTTGTTTAAGCACCCGTTTGGCCTGTTAGAGAAGGTGTAGTTTATAAGCTAGAAGATGGCACTTAATTCAGTAATTTTATGAAATCTACTGTTTATGTTGTCGATTCTAGTATTAAGATTGATTCATAACTGTTTGTGAATCATCAACCAGACTTTGTGCTGGAATTGAATATGTTTATTGGATTTCAAGAAGAGAGTGCTATCTATATTTGGATAAGGGCTGTTTTGGTGTCTTTTTGGATTGGATGAATGAGTAGGCTGAGGATCAGATGATTACAGTATGTGTTAAAGAGCTAAACTGGGGTTAGTATGGAAGTTTGTGGAAGTCTCATTATTTTTTTTGTCTGTTCATTAAAGAAACTTGGCAGATATCCAGATTTTCTAGCCATATTATGATATGCAGGATGTATTCTGCACGTACACAGTTTGGTTGACAGAGGAGCATTTGGCTTAGGGCAGCAAGTCGAAAAGCGGGTGAAGGCTTCATCATGGACCTGGTTTTAAGCTTCTTTATTTTAATTTTATTTGTATTTGCTGTTTTTTTGTCTTCTTTAGTTGTAATGGTTATATGCTAACCAGTTGTATGTATTGTTTTCTTTTAGATCAATAAACGTGAACCAATTTTTAATATATATATATATATATATAATGAGTTGGTAGTATATATATACATATATGTGTGTATGTATAAGAAACTTTATATGAATACAAACTGGTAACACAAAATTAGCACAGTAAATCTCAATTATTAGATTTTTTCCCCTGAATTCTACTTTTCACATAAAGACTAGAAAATCTTATGTGACGACCGCCCACAACCGCTGTACTAAACAAGAGTAATGATGCGCTGAAAGGCGTGTCAGACAGTTGTGGACGATCATCAAGGGAAGTAAACCCCAAACGAAACATGTTGCACTACTCACAGCGCAAGGATGAAATATAATAGAACATATACAACAAGTAAGAATAGTGAAGCGTATATGAGCAGAAAACTCCAAACTTTCGTAGCAACTAGAAAGTATATCCAAATGCCAGGGTTACAATATAAGTCCGTGAAAATTTACCTCACTACAACACTCAGAGAAGAATAACAAACAGCAAAAACAAAAATACTAGATAGAAATAAAACTGGTACGTAAGACTCCAACTCGCCACTGAACTGCAACATCGCCCTTACCAAGATACGCCTGTTACCTGCCACTTAGTCTGCCCATTCACAATCGGATGAACAACCCAAGGTAATAAGAGGGAAACATAAAATCTTGAGTCAGACAACAGTCTTAATGAGCGATAAAACAACCAACAAACATCGTCAATAAAGTACATAAGAATAGACAGATTAACCATCAATCTTGCCAATCACATTACCAAAGAAGAACTCCAAGCCCAACTTCGCACATTATACAGTTATAGCCTTTATAACAAACATTTCAACCATGCATCCATAGAAACTAGAATGACCATTCATTCCTATCAATCACAAGCAACCAAACAATAACACTCACAACATCCAGATTATACATCTCACTTGAACCATCCTAATCGAATTCAACATCCCTCAAGCCCAATGCCCAAAGGCCTAAACCAATATCAGACAAGCACATAAGAAACAACTCCTTCGACGTTGGACAATCTATGTCATATGGTACAAACAAAACAAACAACGTGTACATGACTGACTCTGGCTATCACCACCAATCCTGCTTTGAAACCATCGTTAATCGTATGACTGGCCATGTCACCATGCCATCCATCAAGGGTTAATGGTAACCCCAGTTCTAAGCAGATTACTGCACGTCCAACGTACATTTGCCTCCCAGAGACAACTAGACCCATCCGATGGGTCCAGGGTATTCGACTAGTCCAACTAGCCTTTTAAGTGCCCTATTATACCCTTGCCTTTAGCCCGTTAGAACTTACGACAACGATGATCCCTTCATAACTCTGGTCAGCATCATTGACGACTATCTACAAACTCAAACCTAGTCTCGAGTATCCATTATCCACGAACTCAAGTCCAACTTGGGTCGTCTTCCTATTCTTTACATCTCCACGATCAGCGAACACATCACGTCACTTCGAGCATTCCTACTTGAATTCACTTCGAAGTCAAAATCATTTCTAAACCGAATATCATCAATATAAGGTCCAATACAAACCATAGCGTTCTATACATTTGCCACGAAAACAAGCCACAATGTTTCTACCATCGATCATGACGTTTGAAGGCGTTGTTATAACCTAACATGGTCAAGCATCATTCTGGTCGAACACTATATCGAGCACACACACTCTGGTAAAGCGCACACGCTTTTGGTCAAGCGCACACTGTGACACCCCACGTCCGTTAATGTCACTCATTAAGAGAATGCATTAAGTTTCATAAAGCATTATAGGTAAACAGGAACAGAAACATTACAAGACAAATATAAAATAACAGCGGAATTAAAAGCTTTATTAATCATAAAGTATCGTGGTTCAAAACATCATATGTCTGAAAATACATAAACCCAATACATTATTAAATTTTCTGTCTTGTACTTAAAACATCAGAGTACAATAGTAAAAGAAGCATAATCCCCAAAAGAAACATAGCTATAATAACAAAGATAAGAACATTAGCAATACATCTAAGCAGCTCCAAGCAAGACGATAGCAGAATCATGATCAAGCTTGAGTATTCCCACCCTGAGAACCTGGGGGAAGGGGGAACGGAAGAGAAAGAAGAGGAAACAAAATGGGTCAGACATAAAGTCTGGTGAGTCCAGTTACTTTTAGCAAATAAATAAGTAAAAGTATCATGATAGGTATATAACATGGATAGGAAAGATATCATCAAAAAAAGGCAGGTACGACAAGGTAAACAAGACAAAAATGATAGAGTATTCTATGCTTCTCTAACGATTTCTCTGCTCTCTGCACCAATACTAGTGTCTTATTAACAAGATGATCCCCAATAAGTATAAGATGGTAGACATAAGTGTACTTCCAGTGAGAGGTTTTCACCCTATACAATCAACAAACAGCCAACGTACCAGAATTACCCCTAAAGGTATTAACGGCCTCCCAATATACCGAAGTCTAAGTGTACCCTAATTACTACCCTAATCGATCGACTCCCCACTCTGTAGATACCCTGTGATGGCCCCATAGTAGGATGTATCACTTCCTAAAGTGGCAACCCTTCATTTTTATGATGTGCACAACCATATCTACAGGTGTCATGGTCATCTTATCCCCCTCTGCCCGGACCATGCACGCACATGACCCCGATCGGTTTGCGCCGCTCACACCGTCCTCCACGTTTGGATCTCTTACAATCTGCCCTATAAGCGTGCCCCGACTCCGACCTAGCTCGGAGTACTCGTTTGATACCTATATATGGGTTACTGACTGAAACGGATCCCACACACAAGATGATGCAAGATCTCCCCTTTGTCTTGCTTCCCCACTAGGATTTTCGCAGGTTATGCTTACCGAACGGTGTCTTTAATTACATATCCCTAACCGGTTAAGTTTGCGGGCCTATATATATATATAAATATTACCCACCTTACCCAGATATACTTAACCCTCCCACTGTTTCAACCAAGTTTACTTAACCCCTACTCAAGTTAACATGTGTATACAATCCCTATGGATTCAACTAGGTTAATTATTACAGACTAACAGGTTATCCTCATTCACATTGACTTCTTTTCACTTGCCAAAATTCCACTTGCTTATTAATTTCATATAAATATAACTTAATCCATTTAAGTTTATTAATAAGCCACATTACATGTTATTCTTTAGATTATAATTAACAGAAGTAATTTTACAATCTTTCACCCCTTGATTGTAATTAATGGCAGTAATCTTACAATCCCTTTGTATTATTCATTGTCTGATTCCATAGTTACAATAACATGTTTTACTTAATATGTAATTAAGTATACTCTATCTCAGTTTACCTATTTTCTGTTCAACGTATCACTACAACTTGACGTTGTTTACTTATTAACTTTTCCTTTTATTATAACCTATGTATAATTTCCACTTGTCCCTAGGACAAGACTACCCATTATATAACATTCTCATTCAAGCAATTAATTATAATAGGTTACTATCATTCCCCGTTTATTGCAATTCATTTCCATTAATCAAAATTAGTGCCATTTATTTCTATCCTTTTATAAACATATATTCATATATATATATATATATATTTATGCACTTAGACCCCTCACATTAGATTCACCACTTGTGGTCGCGAGTTATGCCGGGTGGTTCCGGACAGACTTCCACCACAAGTGTAATCTAACCTCGTGTCTAAGCACGATTACAATTTCAGTTATCGTAATTCTAGGCATTTCCATTATTAATCAATTATACCTATGGCATTATAGGTTTTCATGCCCCTTTCCCAAGTTATGTTCATTATAAACTATCTGCTCCAAATTAAGATCTTTTAACCACAATTTTGGTTCATGCCCAAATCCACATTTTAATTCAAGTTAGGCCCAAATTTAACAATAAAGTTATGCCCCACTTTTAATGGATTAAACAGGCTTCCCATATTCTTTATAGTTCCATTAACATGTTTCACTTAATCTTAAATTAAGCCTACATATTTATATGTCCCAAACAACAAGTCATACTTTACCGTATAAATCATGCCCCAATTTTTATTCAAATTTCACAATATAATTTATGCCCCAAGATTCCAATCGTGATTCAAAGTATAGGTTATGCCCCTGAATTACCATTTCCAATCATTCCCAATTTAACCCAATTTTCTTCGTACGCATATTTCAGCGATCTTGGCTTAGGCTCGAAGGTAGCCTGGCCATAAAAATAAAAAGGGAATGAGAGAGAGAAGAACAAAATAGGCATAAAACCAAAAGTAACAGAAATGGGCGTATGACAATAGAAACATGGATGTAAGAACAGATCTGATAAAAAGAAATAGGCATATAAAACAGATCTGGTGAACATGTGATAATTAAACTGATTAGGCATAGTGACAGTATCATAAAAAGGCATGACGAGATCTAATCAATGAATTAGATATACGAATAATGGAAGATTTGACATGATAAATAGGTATAGGTTCAGATCTAGTACAATAGTCATGTCAGAATAACTTAGATAAACAGGTTATAACAGATCTGATATTATTCACATTATCACGGGCATAGATCCAAATTACAGTCATGTCAAGTTTTACTTTTTAATTATTTAGATTTAAAATTAACACGAACGCACAGTGTTTGAATCTAGAAAAATAGAAGAAAGCTTGTAGACGTTGAATCACAGATCTCTAATTTGTAAAATTTTAATTGATTGCTGAAGAAGAAAAGGTTTAATTCAATCTGGGCAGAGACAGCTTCTAGTCCTCCATTATTTTTGGTGTGCAAAGTATGAGAAATGAGGCCATATATATAGCTACCAACCCCAAAACCTAATCTGCCACGTCTGCCCTAAGGGGGGTTGACCCATGCGTCGACACCCCCCTTTAGGGGTCGACACCCATAGGCGGGATTTTTCATGCTCACCCCAAACCTTGCGATTTTGAATTTCTGGACCTAATTTTGAATTTTTGGACCCTATATATATATATATATATATATATATAGTTCTTGCGTGTATACAAACTTCAAATCTTCATAACTTCTTCATACGGTGTCCATTTTACGCAAACCAGGTGTCTATTTTGACCAGAATTCCGAGACGAATACAATGGCGCAGTCCATTTCCCTTAATTCTGAATATTAAATTAATTATTCTTTAATTTGTCATATTTAGTGTTGTTAAAATTTCATGGTATTACACACACGCTTCTGGTCGAGCATCCCTTGGTCGAGCACACCCTGGTCGAGCACAACCTGGTCCAGCACCCCCTGGTCGAGCATACACATTCTAGTCAAGCACACACACTTCTGGTCAAATGGACACACTTCTAATCAAGCAGACACACTTCTAGTCAAGCGGACACACTTCTGGTCAAGAGGACACACTTCTGGTCAAGCGGACACACTTCTGGTCAAGCGGACAGCTGTCAGACAGCTGACACAATGGCATTTACGTAATTATAACAGGCGTGATCCGAACCTTCTCCAAACTTGACCAAAACTTCGTAAACCGATTCTAATGATGAAATCAACTCATCCAATCCATCCAATATGATTATAATCATGTCATAAGATTGCTAACATCATGAAAATAATAACTATCATGTAAAATTCACCAAAATCATGTTAAATGATCATATGAACCAAAATCATGGATCTAACTTACATATACATATGGAATTACATAGAAATTACTGGTTTTAAGTCGCTAAATTAGATCCTATAGAGAATCGTATAAAAATAAACTTACCATGATGTAATCTAAGGAAAAAGACTTGAAAATGATGAAATTAAGATCATAAAACACATATACTTTATTGAATCCGTGTGAGAGATGCATATCACTCACCAATTCTCCAAAATATCTCAAAAACATTTAGGTTTAGATCTGGACAACGAAGAATTTGCTCTAAACTCTTCGATTCGATGAACTCTCTCTTGAAATGGCGTAGAACTAGCTTCAAACAAGGTAGATCTTCGATTCTCTAAGCTTTAATGGTGGAAAGGCGAAGAAAATGGAGAAATGGAGGAACTCTAACTCTTCAAAATGTGAGAATGGAGAAAGTAAACTATTCTCCATGTCTCTTACCCCCTATTTATAGCCTTCACCATCCCACTAATGAGCCTCTCTAAATCAGCCATTATAGTTTACCAAACCTGAACAACCAACTATAAAACCTTAAAGCAGCGATTCCTCCCAAACCGCTAAGCTAAATCTTTAATGTGACCATCTATAGAAAGGGAATCATCATTTCCTTTCCAATGGCACAGGTCTCAAGACCTGATTCGATCCGAGTCAAAAGTTATTTCTTGTACAAGGCTGACAAGGGGAAAACGGTCACAGGCAAAGTTGATAAAAAAATATGGACATGTCACATCCCCATAGCTAACATTTTAAAATATGAGAATAATCCAACCCTCAAGGAATAAAATAAAAATATTTTACTATCCTCCGATGCGTAAAATGCGGGTTGTTACATTACCCCCTAGTAATTTCATCCCCGAAATTCCAACAAACACAAGCAACTAAAACGAATCTCAAAATCCATCAGTCTTAGTTGCAAATACAACTGGTGCACTCCATTCGGATACACTTCTCCAAATGAATCCTTTTCCCAAAAGGTCACGTACTCGCACCTCTAGCTCTCACTGTTCCTTAGTCGTCCTCTACCTAAGGGTATAATGATGGGTCTAACACCGTCGACCCAATCGATTCCATACTCAGTCTCGCGATGTGGCTCGAACCCTCTGACCTTGTTAAAGACATCATCAAACTCATTAGCGATCGGTACTGATGACAAGTCTCCTCATGGATTCCCAAGCGATCATATATAGCCTGCGAAGACCAAGTCCTCTCGCTTATCTCACCAGAACCATTCACCTTTCCACATTTTTGACTGTCACCCTTAGCTTCTCGCCATCCACTTTTGCCACATACCTCTCAAGCCAATCCATACCAGTATGATTTTTAACTCAGCGAAGTTCAAAACAAAGCAATCACATATAAAGGAGTAGCCGTGACTCGGCAGCACTAGACCCCGACAAAGCATACACAATTTAGACGAACCGCCAAATGGATTAGTTACGATCAATGGTCTATCCCTACCTCGGGTTCCAAACCCAAGTGACAACTCAACCCATTATAATGAATGAATGCGATGCCCCATTGTCGCATCTCTAATCGGGAAGATTACCTTGAACGACGATACCCTTGCCTTTCTCCTCCACCGTAGGAGCCCTCATAGAAGATGGCATAGCTTCCACAGCATACGCCTTCCCAACTTTCTTACCCTTGGCTGGTTTCGGACAATCCTTCTTATTATGCCCAGGTTTCCCACAATTAAAGCATTTCTTCACACCTTCATAATCCTTATAATCCCTGGAATAGTGGCCCTTCTTCTGGTAGTTAAAGCATGTCACCTCGCTCTTCTGCTTTTTCTGGCCATCATTTCCCTTCTGTTGCCGCTTCTTCCTCTTTTTGTCATCACCACCCTGGTGTGGTTTTAGTTCTTCCTTAGCTGCAACAACAACAACTTCCTCTTTAAGAAACAAGCTCTCATGTCTACAACTTTTTCCACAAGCCTCTCAAATGTATGATCAAGATGTTCCACCAACGGTCTTTCTATATAAGCATCCAGACCCATAATAAACTTATTGTTCTTTTGATAGGGTGTATCAATATAGGAACGGGCATATCTGTACAATGCCTCAAAATCAGAAACATAATCAAGCACCGACCTACCATTCTACTTCAACTCCACAAATTTCTTAAACAAGGATGACTTATGAGCGGTGGAGATAAATTTCATCTCAAACTTAGCTTGGAATTGCTCCCACGAAATCTCCTCTTCCGTAGTTTCAAGTGTAACCGAATTCCACCACTCCATGGCCCTGCCTTACAATTGCCTTGATGCAACCTTTCTCTTTTGCATCATCCAACCCCAAGTCTCCAAAAATACAGACACAAGAATCCATCCACCTCTAAACCTCTTCAGCTGGCTCCGTTCCTTTGAATGGTTTTCCTCCTAGAGATGTAAAGTCCTTGCATAGCTTTGCAAAATCAACTACTATAGGAACTTGCACACCTACATCCAGCGTGGCTGCCACTGGAGCGGGTACCCTTCGCATGTATGCTTCGATCATGGCCTCAAACATGGCTGGGTAGTCTGGTGTACCGCTATTTCCCCCTCTAGTCACAGCCTCCTCCCTAGCAGTATGTCTTAAAGTACGTCGACTCATTATAAATCTGCAAATTAGAATGATTAGCCACTTGCAAGAAAAATTGCTAAAGAAGTACAAACACTAATATACTATAGTATCATATGGTATACATCCAACTGAAATCTACAAATACGTCTCTCATACGTTATTACGCCTTAGAACTTTGGCTAAAATCGTTAACCAGAGTTGTGATACCAAATGTGACGACCGCCCCCAACCCTTGCACTAAACAAGAGTAATGATGCGTTGAATGGCGTGCCAGGCAGCTGTGGACGATCATCAAGGGAAGTAAACCCCAAACGAAACCTGTCGTACTTCTCACAACGCAAATATGAAATATAATAGTACATACAGAACAAGTAAGAATAGTGAAGCATATATGAGTAGAAAACTCCAAACTTTCATAACAACTAGAAAGTATATCCAAATGCCAGGGTTACAACATAAGTCTGTACAAATTTGTCTCACTACAGCATTCAGAGAAGAATAAAAAACATCAAAAACAGAAATACTAGATAGTAATAAATCTGCTACGTAAGCCTCCAGCTCGTCACCGAACTGCAACATCGTCCTTACCAAGATACGCATGTCACCTGCCACCTAGTCTTCCCATCCACAATCGGATGAACAGCCCAAGGTAATAAGAGGAAAACATAAAACCTTGAGTCAGACAATAGTCTTAGTGAGCGATAAAACAGCTAACAAACATTATCAATAAAGTATATGAGAATAGAAAGATTAACACTCAATCTTGCCAATCACATTACCAGAGAAGAACTCCAAGCCCAACTTCCCACCTTAGACAGTGATAGCCTTTATAACAAACATGTCAACCATACATCCATAGAAACCAGAATGACAATTCATTCCTATCAATCGGACGTAATAACAATAGCACTCACAACATCCAGATTATACATCTCATGTGAACCATTCTATTCGAATTCAACATCCCTCCAACCCAAGTCCCAAAGGCCCAAACCAATATCAGACAAACACCCAAGAAACAACTCCTTCGACGTTGAACAATCTATGTGAGACGGTACAAACAAAACAAACAACGTACATGAATGACTCTGGTTATCACCGCCAATCCTGCTTTGAAACCGTTGTTAATCATATGACTAGCCATGTCACCATGTCATCCGTCAAGGGCTAATGGTAACCCCAGTTCACTACAAGAAAAATACCCTATTGCAACTAGCTATTTGCAACAGGCTTCAAATGACAGTTGCAGTAAATGATATTTAGCAACAGGCCTTTTGTTGCTGTTGCAATAGATAAGATTTAACAACAGGCTTATTCTTCCTGTTGCGAAAAGCATATTTTTCGCAACAGTGATTTCGGGCCTGTTGCAAAAACATACTTTTAGCAACTGGACCTCCATTCCTGTTGCAATAGAAATATTATTTGCAACTACACCTTTAAACTATTTGCAAGAAATATAGATTTAGCAACTGTCTTTACCAGTTGCGATAACTGTAATTTTTTTGCAAGTGGTAAAGCCTGTTGCGAATAACGTACTTTTGAAAATTATTTTTTCTCCAAGTAAAATCCTGTTTTGTAATATAAGAATTATAAGTATAATAGTTTATATATTTATATATCTGAAAATTATATGATTAACATTTGGTACTGTATTTTTTTACAAGTGGTAAAGCTAGTTGTGAAAAATATTTTATTAAAAATAAGTATCAGTTTTTAATGATTATCTTTTAATATTAATTTTAAATAATTAGAATTAAATGATTAACTACTAGTAATAATATAATAATTAAGATTAATATTTAATAATTATTAATTAATAATAAAACTTAATTATTATAAAGTGATATTTATAACTGATAATTTAATAATAATAACTAATAATTAACAAATAATAATAAAACTTTAAAAAATAACAAAATAAATAAATATTAATAATAAAAAATTAATAGATAATAATTAATAATTAATTTGAAATATGAGTATGTTTAAATATTAAATATTAATAAATTCGTATTAAATAAATAAACGATAATTGATTGATGTTACTTTTTTCTTTAAAATTTTCATTAAACTAAAAAAATAATATAACATAGCACTATAACAGGGAGAATCAATTTTGAAGTATTAATAAAATTTAAAAGTACAACTCTGAGTAACAGTAGTCGATAAATATGTTTAATATTTAAAAAGGTAATGGTTAATAGTTCAGTAAGTAATAGATTATGTTAATTATTAATATATTTTTAGCAGTTGTGTTTTAATATACGTGGAAATAAATACTTCTGCAATTATACATCTCTGTTGGTTACAGTAATAACACTTTGTCCGAATTTTGGCTCCAAACCAATAATTTAACTCAAATTTCGGCTCCAAAGCAAAATTTTCGCCGTTGAAATTCGTGTCTTCCTAGTAAACCCTCAAAAACAATTAAATCCAGATCCATCATTCCAACACCAATCAAAGGAGCTTTAATCGCCTCCCTAAATTCCAATCCACCTTTAGCCTGCCCAACCGCCATCACAACGACCAACCACCATCAGAAACCTGCCCATCCCACAATCATCGAACGATACGTTGAACCAACCTCGCGAACTGCAAAAGCTGCACCACGTCGAGCTTTGCACCCACCACCACCTTCGCTAACCCAGATCCAAGCCATCGCATAGCCTAAATTTGAATGCAAACTCCTCATATCCCAAACCCTAATAGTCTCATCAAAAGAACCAGAGGCTATTTAATTTGACTGAGGGTTGAAGGCAAAAGGCGTAATTGGTGTGTCCAATTAGGGCCTCGACTAGAGTTGAGGAATCGACGTCCTAAATGCGGATGGTGCGGTCATCAGAGACGGAGGCGAGAAATCGAGACTCGGTGGAGAAAGAGGTATCAGAGACGTCCTCTATGTGCCCAGTCAGAGATGAAACAGAAGTGAATGAATCGGTGGGAGGCTGAAGGGCTTGATTGTTAATGAAATTGCTTGGAATAGGAAGCAGGTCACAGAAGGTAACATTATTTTATAGTGCAGTTCTTTGTACTTAAGAATTTTGGGTGTTCCTTAGTCCTAAAAAGCCCTATATAGCAATCACGAGGATTATTCCGTGAACTACTTCCTCATCCAAGTTTAGTATGGCACATAAAATCTTTACCGAGTTTTGATAACTTAAAAGAAAGTACGTAAGTTATAAAATTACAATTCATTAAAAAAAAAATGGCGGTAGGGTTGCATTGCTGATAGATTTGTATGGATTTGTCTGCAGAGGAAGAGGCGAGGAGAGAGCTGCAAGGTGCGACTTTGACGGAGGAGACTGAGTGGATACGATAGGCTAGGGTCTAGTGGAGGGTGTAATTTGGGCCGGAAGCATTGGTTACTGTTTTCCTGTTTACGGGCATCATAAGAAAAAGCTGATACTTAGTATCTTGAGGAGAAGTTCATATCTTGTTTTAATTTGAAGGATAAGGTAAGGACTATCAATGTAGTTCTACTATTAATAAGATAATATCTTGTTTGCTTAATTTTACCTTGTGCATAACATCTTATAGCTGATACTTAGTAGCCATGTTTTTGCTCCTGTAACTTCAACCACCACGTAATACGTTGTATGACATCAACTATAAAGTGACGGTTCAAGTTAACTAAAGTTAACTTCATTTATTCCATGGAATACTCATATTACATATCAGCAGTATTCCCCATTATTTCAAAACCGTAGCTGAATCAATGTAATGCCAAAACTATTTTTCTGTTAAACTTTCTATTTCAAATGTCAATGAAAGTCGTTTATAATTTTATAATTTAAAGTTTCAGTTTAGCTATTTGTGTCTAAGTATTCTAAATATTGGATTGTAGTTGTGTATGTTTGGAGTGTGACTTATTTCTTCATGCTTCAAAATAAAAGATAAAAATATCTATGGCGGTTAAAAAATAAGAAGAAATATCTGTTGATTTATAACATTTTCAGTTGTGACACAATATTTAACCACATATAGGATCCAAAACTATTAAATATTGATCATGTATTCAGTTTTGATACTTGTTGTCCTATGAGTTGCCATAGTTTATTTAGGCAACCAAAATTTGTTACATAATATTTTGTTATGTAATGGATGCCAAGCGATGCATTGCTAAGGTTAGTTACTGCCAAAAACGATGTATTGCAGGTAATTTATTTGGGTTAAACTTTATGATTGATATGCACTTTTAGTACATATTTTATGTTTTTTGGTTGTACAAATTGTTGATGACTCTGTTTATAAAACATATTCATATGACAGTTGCACGTATGCTTCTCCGTATTAATGGGTATGCTGATAAAGTTGCCAATGCTAAATGGAAGGTAAAAGGTCTTAGTTTGGAGCACAACGGGTATGAAGACTTGAACCGAAGCACTGTTCGCATATGTAAGTACACATAATTTTACCTTGCTGAAATTGCATTTTATATTTTTTAGCAAATGATGTTGTGCATGTCCAATTAGTAAAGACTGCAAGAACGGTGGCTTTCCTTGCGACGGAGCGGGGTGCTAAGGTTAAGAATGAAAAGCTTTTCAAGAAGAGGGGCAAGCTCATTAAAGTATTTGAACTATCGTATTAGTGTATGAGAGTAGAAATAGTGTATTTGGAAAATGTAATAAAATATTATATTTGAAAAAAATGTGCTGCATGAGAGTAGAAATTGTTGTACATGAATGATGTATGAAAATTATAGAAATTTTTGTTAAAATAAAATTTTTATTTGTTTATTTTATTTTGTGATATACACTATTACTAAAACGAATACATTTAATATGTAATATCTATAAACTGTAATTTTTTTTAACGATTTATGAATCTATTGCAACGGGCATATACTGTTGCAAAAGTATCTGTTGCAACAACAAAAGCCCGTTGCAAAAAAGTTTACTACAACATTTTATTGCAACGGGCAAAAACTGTTGCGAAAAGGGACCGACCTTTTGCAACATCGGCTATACAGACGGGCGCTGGCCTGTTGCGATAGGTCTACTGCAACAGATATGGTCTGTTGCGAAAAGTGTTTTTTGTTGTAGTGGTTCTAAGCAGACTACTACACGTCCACATTTGCCTCCCCGAGACAACTAGGCCCATCCACTGGGTCCAGGGTGTTCGACTAGTCCAACTAGCCTTTTAGGTGCCCCTATTATACCCTTGCTTTTAGCTCGTTAGAACTTACAACAATGATGTTCCCTTCATAATTCTAGCCGGCATCGCCGACGACTATCCACAAACTCAGACCCAGTCTCGAGTATGCATTATCCACATACTCAAGTCCAACTTGAGTCGTCTTCCTATTCGTTACATCTCCATGATCAATGAACACATCACATCACTTCGACCATTCCTGCTTGAATTCACTTCGAAGTCAAAATCATTGCTAAACCGAATATCATCTATATAATATTCAATACAAACCATTACGTTCAATCCATTTTCCATGAAAACAAGCCACAGCGTTTCTACCATCGATCATGGCGTTTGAAGGCGCTACTATAACCTAACATGGTCGAGCATCATTCTAGTCGAACACTATAGAGGTCGAACATCACCCTGGTCGAGCACACACACTCCGGTCAAGAGCACAAGATTCTGGTCAAGCGCACACACTTTTGGTCAAGCGCACACGCTTCTGGTCAAGCACTCCCTGGTCGAGCATACCCTGGTTGAGCACACCCTGGTCGAGCGTACCCTGTCGAGCACACCCTATCGAGCACACCTTGGTCGAGCACCCCCTGGTCAAGCTCACACACTCTGGTCAAGCGCATACATTTCTGGTTAAGCACACACACTTCTGGTCAGGCAGACACACTTTTGGTTAGGCAGACACAATTCTGGTCAGGCGGACACACTTCTGGTCAAGCGGACAGATGTCAAACAGCTGACATAATGGCATTTTCGTAATTATGACAGGCCTAATCCGAACCTTCTCCAAACTTGACCAAAACTTCGTCAACCGATTTTATTGATGAAATCAACTCATCTAATCCATCCAATATGATTATAATCATGTCATGAAATTTCTAACATCATGGAAATAATAAATATCATGTAAAATTCACCAAAATCATGTTAAATGATCATATGAACTAAAATCATGGATCTAACTTATATATATGTATGGATTATCGGTTTTAAGTTGCTGAATTAGATCCTATGGCGATTCATATGATAATAAACTTACCATGATGTAAATCTAAGGAAAATGACTTGAAATGATGAAATTAAGATCATAGAACTCAAATACTTGATTGAATCCGCGTGAGAGATGTATATCACTCACCAATTCTCCAAAACATCTCAAAAACATTTAGATCTAGATTCGAACAGCGAAAAATTTACTCTAAATTTTTCGATTCGATGAACTCTCTCTTGAAATGGCGCAGATCTAGCTCCAAATAAGGTAGATCTTCGATTCTAAGCTTTAATGGTGGAAAGGTGAAGAGAATGGAGAAAATGGAGGAACTCTAGCTCTTCAAAATTAAAGAATGGAGAAAGTAAAGTATTCTTTATGCCTCTTACCCCCTATTTATAGCCTCCACCAGCCCACTAATGGGCCTCTCCAAATCAGCCCATTATGGCTTACCAAGCTTGAACAACCAACTGTAAAACCTTAAAACAGTGATTCCTCCCAAACCACTGAGCCAAATCTTTAATATGACCACTTTACGGAAAGGGAGTCATCATTTCCTTTCCAATGGTTCAGGTCTCAATACCTGATTCGGTCTAAGTCAAAAGTTATTCCCTGTACAAGGCTGACAGGGGAAAAACGGTCACAAACAAAATTGATAAAAATTATGGACATGTCTCACATCCCAATAACCAACATATTAAAATATGAGAATGATCCAACCCTTAGGGAATAAAATAAAAACATTTTACAATCCTCCGATGCATAAAATGCGGGCTATTACATCTTATAGTCTAGAATTTATGTATTTAAATTTGTTTTTATTTTGTGTCCCAATTGTCACTCCGGCCTATATATTTAATTGAGACTTGTGGCTAAGATATTGATACTTTTGAGGATAAGGTTGGTGCTACACTCACTCATTCTCGCTCCAGCTCAAGCAATTATTTAAGTAGAAACTTGTGGCTAAGATAAATGTGCGTTTAGAGTACAAAATAGGATCGTTGTGGAGCTTGCATGCATGTATCTATGTATGAGTGTATGTGGAGGGTTTTACTGCACCCATGTTCCAAACCATACCTTTTGCACCTAAAACACTTATTTTTATTTAAATAATAGATGAGCATGAGAGAGATTTAATAGGTGGAGAGAGAATGATATTATACTATTGATAACAAAGGCATTTAGGAGTGTTGCATTGCTTAGAGTACAATAGAATGTTCCTTATACATACGTACATATATAGCGTTGACTATTTGAACATAACATGAAACACACATGCATACACAAAAGATCTTAACCATTCACTACTAAAAGTGGGCATATTTGACACTAGTTTTATGTGGTCGTAGATCAATAAAGCGTTGTCGTACGCCATTTTTTCAAATAGGCAACACCAGAGGGGCGTGACATCCGCGCCCGTTGCCTAAGACCTCTAAGGCAACGCTTTTGCCCATCTACTGCCACGGAAAGAAAGTGTTGCATTATAACCCTATTGCAACAATATATGCAAGTAATGCAACAACATACAGCGTTGCCTTAAGCAGAAGGCAGAGCCTGGCTTCCAGGTCATGGTAGTGGGACCCACATGAACTTTCTACATCAGCTGCCAATGTGTCACATGCCACGTCAGCTCTCCAAATCAGCTGCCCATGTGTCACATGCCACTTCAGCCACTTATGTGGCACCATGTAAGTTGTGGTCCCCACGTTTCGTACCATAGTGGAATTTATAATATTGCACTTAATGCAACACCACAACATCATCTAATGCAATACGACAACAATGTAATGCAACATCACAACACCATCTAATGCAACACCACAACACTGTAATGCAACACCATAAAAAATCAACTGCAATAATAAAAAAATCAACTGGAACACCAAAAAAAAATCAACTGCAATTGTAATACAACTCCGTAATTACAAATTCTGGAGTGTGTGTATATATATATACAATCCAAAACATTGTACCACATTAATACATATATACCAAAATGTTCGTACAATAAATCCTCCCAAAACATTCACCACCACAGTCAAACCAACCAATCATACAACTCACAAGTGTCATCACCTAATCACACAGAGACTTTGAATGTAGATCAAAATAAGATAGAGATGAAATCACCTAAATAAAACCGAAATGATGAAGCCCTAACTACCTGTAATTGTCCTAAACGATCCAAATCGGTGGTGTAAAGTTTGTAAAATAGGAGCAATCAGAGGTTTATAGTTTGTAACCGGAGGCAGAGTAGAAATTAGAGGTGTTTGTGGATGGATTTTGTGGAGAGAAAAGAGTACACAAGGAAGAATACGGGAGAAATTTGTTTTAGGGGGGAGGAGTATTTCTTGAATGGGGAAAACATCGCGCCAAATTTTCACTAAACTGAAGCAGGGATCGGTTTGAACTGTTAGATTAATCAACACTACGATTATTTATTTGTTTAAAATGATAACGCGGATCATCGACCTGGCTTGTATTTATGTAAAGCTGCGCTTTGAACTGGTGTTGCACGTCACAGCACAAGAATTCCAACCGCAACACTGCATTCATGTCTAATGCAACAACATATGAATATTGTTGCAGAAGATCAAAGAAAGCATAGCTTTCGCCACACTTTTCGTGCAACGCACAAAAATTAGTGTCGAATATGCCCACTTCTAGTGATTAGATCCTTTTGTCTTTATGCGATAAGTGTAGTTTAAGGAGCAATCAAACGATGAAGATTCTCTAAGTCGCCAATTATATCTATAATTTATGACAAAATATTTTATATTTAAACAACAATACATACATACACACACACACACACGAGAGAGAAAGAGAGAGAGTGTGTGTGTATATAAGTGTTCAACAACACCTGAAAACCCCTCGATTTCGAGCGTAAGTCCTGAATAAAATATTAGCACTTTCACACTCTTTCCACTAGTGTTATTATTTTATTCTAGACTTGTGATGGAAACATGCATATATTGGGGGGTTGTGTTAGTTGTGTTGTAAAATGTTCTTATGTATGTATATATACACATGCATACAAAAATACAGGCATGCATACTAGTCAGTTATCTAGAAATAAAATTAAATACATTTTATGGCACGAAAAATGCGGACCGTTGGATTGGATTGTGTAATATTCATATTTTTCAGCGTCCAAATTTCGACAAAAATCAAATCTTGAACACATCCAAGCATGAAGCGTGTATATCTGGTACCTGCAATAAATGAGCATGAGCATAATCATAGTACGATAAAAGATAACTCACAGCGGAAACAAAATAGGATAAACTAGTATTAACTCAAGTAACTACATTTTTCAAAGTAAGTCACTTTGCCAATACCGAGCATAAGAGAGAACGAGAACAGAAAGTCAAACCTGACACCCCACGTCCATTAAGGTCACTCACAAAGAGAATGCCTTAATGTTGGTGGAGCGTTTATTGTGTATAGAACAGAAAAGTAAACAAGACAGATAAATATATTGGTACTTGGAAAATAAAACCCACTTTTATTGCAGCGGAGAAATAGTTTGGTTACATCACATCAAAAACCAACTACAAAACCAAATACACTTATTATCCATCTTGACAAATAAGTTCTGAATACACAAAATAAAAGACATAACCCCAACATAAAATAGCTATAAATAAGATATGCTGAACTTTACTTCAGCAATCCAAGCAACTTCCAAAAGAGAGAGATAAAGCTGTCCAAATCAAGCTCCACTAGTACTAGTCCAACCCTGAGCACCTTGGGGGGGAGGGAAGGAAGAAAAGAGGTGGAAACAAAGGGGGTCAGACATAAAGTATGGCGAGTGCAATAACTTTAACAATATAATCATTAAAGTAACTAGGATAAGGCATAAGCTGGAAAATAAGGAAATGACTGTGAACAAATGGACATGACAGAGAAAACAAAGGAAATAAGATGAACAAAGATAACGTTAAAGGCGCACCTAATCACTATAAGATAATTACTACATTACACCACACCAAACACCCTAAAAGTTGATCCCGCCTACTAAACTTAATAATAATAATAATGGTAGTTTCGTGTACCCCTAGCTGCCTTCATAGGTGTCGTCTGCCCCTATCTCCACTAGGTGTACCCACTACCCCCATTTGATCGGCTCCCTAACTCGTAGATACCCGTGTTGGCCCCACAGTGGGGTGTATCACTCCCCAAAGTGGTAACCTGATACCACAAAAAATGCACGGCTTATATCTACACGATGCAACAACGTCTTACCTACCAGCCCGGGGCCACACACACATGACCCTGTTGGACTTGCGTTGCCACCGCTAACCCGTTTTGACCTCTTACAATCAAACCCAGTACGCGTGTCCCGTCCTCGACTTGGGTCGAGCCCGCAAAGATACTTAATGGGTTACTGGTTTAAAAAGGGCCCCCATGTATGACACAAGCTTTCCACCTATGCTTGGTCCCCTCTAAGGTTTTCCCCACTTAACCCCATTCTTATTCATGTCTTCTTACATGTTTCAATCTTGGTTAAGTGCATCTAATTGTATTTCACATGCCACCCAAGGCACCCTCTTAATTTCACATGCCACCCAAGGCACCCGCTTAACCCCCCATGTCCCACCACATATTTATCTGGATAAGTGTTTCTTAATTCATTAAAACCGTAACCTTGTAAAGACCTCCCACATTAGACTGACATTTGTGGCTGCTAGATTTTCCGGGTGGGTCCGGGAAGTCTTACACCACAAACGAGCCTAACCTCGTGTCTTTACAACTGTTACGCATTTAATTCATGCCATTGACCTCTCACATTAGACTGGCATTTGTGGCTGCTGAATTTGCCGGGCGGGTCCGGGCATTCTTACACCACAAAAGAGTCTAACCTCGTGTCTTAGGCGGTTTATTATTACACATCTTTATTTAACCCCAAAGTGGATTAATATCCCTATTCAAATTTGTAAATAAATTCCAAATATACTTATGTCCATAATTGTCATCTAAATTATGTCCATTTATTTCAGGTATATAAATTATACCAATTATTACCTCAAATTAATTGTATGCCTTTTAAGGCCATTACATGCCAATTCTCAATATGTGTATATTCAATATTACCCCCATCGTCCTCACGTTGTTCGTTCGCTTATTATGACATATATATATGTTAGACTAGCAATTAGTCTAACACATAAAAGGGAAGAAACACCGCAAATTTGCATAACACACAAATTGGATCTAACTTACAAATAAGGATTACAACATATCTATCATAAACTTGGTATTGTCATGAATCTAAACATAGGCCTAAAGGTGTGAACTTGCATATATGAATATAGTTTTCACCCAAAACTTGCATATATGAATATAGTTTTCACCCAAAACTTGCATAGGCCATAGTCACAAACTTGCATAAAACTATGTACGTCATAGATCTAAACCTAAAGGTGTAAACCTGCATATATGTGAATCCAATTTCTACCTAAACTTGCATATAGTCATTTTACTTGGTTCACATGTAAACTTGTGTACAATTCACATAGAAACTAGCATATAATCTACACCCAAACTTGCATATAAAATGATTTCAAACATAAATCAAGTTGAACATAGGTGATTGGGCATATACAAAGGAATCCACAACAAAAACTGTCATTATGAACAAATAGCATATATTCACAAAATATCACATTTTTCCAATGTTTCACAAACATAGCCATATAACCCAAATTATAACTCAACCCAATTACTTGTTAATTATCTTAGTAAAGAAATTGAACTCACAACTCAAAGAAGGTCTTGAGTTCTGGGATTTGTGTTCTAAAATTGATTTAGCTCGCCTTTGAAGTAGACAAATTTGTTGTTGTTGTTGTTATAGACTTGAGTTGAAATTGAGTTGATTAGATTTTCTTTGCTCCTAGTTTGTGGCGACTACTCTAGGTTGCAGGGTGATAGCATGACGACCATGGTTCTAATTTTGATTAGGTTTTAGGGTTTGAGTCTACATGTGTTTATATAGAATTTCAATTCAATTAGAGTCGTCGGATGAACCTAGAGTTAACCACAACCATCCAGACCAGATCAGAACTATCCAGAAACCTTAGTGACTCAGCAACAAGTCATAAGTCGTCAAAATTCAGTTCTGGCCAAGGGGTCAGGTCGACCCCCAGGTCGACCTGTAGGGGGAGGTCGACACTAGGGTCGACCCCCTAGTCGACCTGGGTCCTGGGCGGGAATTTTCCCGCCCAGCCCATTTCTGACTTCTGTTTTGAATTTTGAATCCGGTTTTGAGTTGTTTGAATTTTATTTGAATTTCTGGACACTTCTGACAGCCATAACTTCTTCATACGAAGTCCAATTTACGCAAACTCGGACTCTATCTCAACCAGAATTCTGAGATGAACACGATGGCATAACCTGTTTCCCTTGATTCTCACATTAAAATTAATTATTGTTTAATTCGTTATTATAACGTTAACAGAAAATACGGGGTGTTACATTCTCCCCTCCTTAAAGGATTTCGACCCCGAAATTTTGAAGTTACGAAGAATACATATCCTATCATCCAATCGTCCATCCACTCAACCATCAAACACAGGCATCCATTGTCCTTAAAAGACTTCTAATGCTTTCATGTTTATATGCACAGTGTGTGTACATGTCCGTATCTAATGTAAAATCAGGCGGTCTACTGATTCAATTGACCTCCTTAATGCAAATTATGATAATTCCATGCGTCCATTATGTATGCAAAAGATCCCCGATGATACATATTATTTCTACATGCGTACGCAACCATTCATCCAAATGCAGCATCCATATGGTAACACAACCATTATACATCCATTAATCTAAATAAGCACACATTTATATGCAGTATGAAAGTGATTGAGCCGATCTAGTGCCTAATGTTTGTGTATATGTATCCACTAGCAAACACTTGCATCCACTAGCATCCATCAATCATAACATGTTTCAAATACATGTTTACATCCATTGGTCTCTACCTAAGGATAAAGAATATGACCGAGGAGATACACTAAAAGGTAGATACAAGCTTGAATACACTTAAGGAAAAAGAGATCAAAGATGTACTCTCAAAAAGAAAAGGGTAGGCTACACGTATTTTGGCTTCAGTCTCCCAAGTCGCGTCTTCCTCGGCGTCGCTCCATTGAACTTTGACAAGCTTAACTTCACGGTTGCGTAGCTTTTTGACTTCCATCCCCAAGATACGAGTTGGAACTCTCCTCACAGCGCTTCTCGTTCCACTTCGACTTCCTCTAGTATGCTTGGCTTCACAACTTCTTCCGACTCATGTAAGCACTTTCGTAGCTGAGAGACATGAAAAACATTATGAACTCCAGCCAGTCTTTCAGGTAGTTCTACTCTGTAGGCCATCGTCCCAATCCTTTTGATGATAGGAAATGGTCCTACAAATCGTGGTGCCAACTTTCCTACGGATCCAAAGCGGATGACATTCGTCAAAGGAGATACTTTAAGGAACACCTTATCCCCAACCTCAAACTCAAGGTCGGTCCTTCTCTTGTCTGCATAGGATTTCTGTCTATCTTAGGCAGTCTTCATTCTCCTTCGTATCAAGTCCACTTTCTCTGAAGTCTCTCTGATCATGTCCGACCCAAGTATAAGTTTATCTGTGGACTCCCACCAACAATTTGGTGATCGACATGGCCTTCCATATAATGCTTCGAAGGGTGACATGCCTATAGTGGCTTGGTAGCTATTGTTATAAGCGAATTCCACCAAAGGGAGATGATCCTCCCAAGATCCTCCAAAGTCAAGAATGCACAGTCTCAAAAGAACTTCCAGTACTCTGTTCACCCTTTTCGTCTGACCATCGGTTTGAGGGTGATAGGCTACGCTTAAACATAGCTATGTGCCTACGGCCTCTTGCAAACTCCTCCAGAACTCACTTGTAAAGATAGGGTCTCGATCACTCACTATGCTGGCGTGGAGTCGAACTATTTCCTTAAGATAAATGGAGGCTAAAGACGAGACGGTCCTCCTACTCTTGACAGGTATAAAATGAGCGCTTTTCGTGAGCCTGTCCACTATTACCCAAATACCTGTATTGCCCCTTCTTGACCTAGGCAACCCATCAACACAGTCCATCGAGATGCTTTCCCATTTCCATTGCGGAACTTCTAGAGGATGAAGCAAACCGCCAGGCTTCTTCTGCTCCGCCTTGACTTGCTGGCATATCATGCATTTCGTAACAAATTCAGCTACATCCCTCTTCATGCCGTTCCAAAAGAAAACTCTTTTGATATCTTTATACATCTTGTCTCCACCGGGGTGTATGGTCATCTTGGAATGGTGTGCTTCTTCCAGAACCATCTTCACCAAATCTCTTGCTTGTGGGACGCATAGTCTTCCATCCCGTCTCAACCAACCCTTATCATCGATGGAGTATCTATTGATGTGACTAGAAGTCTCTCCCCTAATCAGCTTATCTATCACATCAACAAGCTGAGGGTCTTCACGTTGCGCGGTTCCTATTGAGTCCAACACAGTAGGTCGCACCTCTAGCATTGCCATCTAGCCGGTCACAAAATCAATAGAGGGTCTAAAATCAAAATTTGCTATGTACTCCAAACTTTGCCTTTCTACAAAGAGAGGACTTAAGGTCAGCTTCTTTCTACTTAGGGTGTCTGCTACTACATTGCCCTTGCCAGGAGTATAGGAGATCTCAAAGTCGTATGAGGCGAGAAACTCCATCCATCTTTGCTGCCTTAGATTGAGGTCTTTCTACGAGAAAAGGTACTTCAGCGATTTATGGTCAGTATACAATTCCAATTTCTCACCTAAGAGATAGTAGCGCCAAGACTTAAGCGCAAAAACGATGGCTGCTAACTCCAGATCGTGGGTTGGGTAGTTTTTCTCATGCACTTTCAACTGCCTTCTGCTATAAGCTACTACCTTCCCCTCTTGCATTAAAACAGCACCTAGTCCCGTACCGCATGCATCTGTGTATACCGTAAACATCTTGCTCCCATCTGGTAATGTCAAAACTGGGGCTGTTGTCAGAGCCCTCTTCAACCGTTGGAAAGCGACTTCGCAATCCAAATCCCAAGTGAAAGTCAGGTTCTTCTTCATTAACCTTGTAAGTGGATCTGAGATTTTCCCAAAGTCTTTAATGAACTTGCGATAAAGGCCTGTTAGTCCAAGAAAATTTCGGAATTCTGTTGCATTCTTTGGAACCTTCCAATCCTAGACCGCAACTACTTTTGCGGGGTCCACGGCTAACCCTTCTTTGGACACAAAATGCCCAAGAAATCTTACTTCTTTTCTCCAGAAGTGGCACTTGGAGAATTTTTCTTTTAACTGATGTACGCGGAGAGTATCCATGACTTCCCTTAAATGCAAAGCATGCTCTTCCTCATTCTTTGAGAAAATCAGAATATCATCTACAAAGATCACCACAAATTTATTGAGAAATTCCCGGAACACTCTATTCATAAAATCGACGAAATAAGCAGGTGCGTTTGTCAAGCCAAAAGGCATGACGAGCCATTCGAAGAAACCGTTCGGGGTTCTGAATGCGGTCTTATCAATGCTATCTTCAGCCACTCTTAGCTGATGAAATCCGGTATCCAGATCTAATTAGGAGAAAACTGTTGCACCTACAAGCTGATCGAACAAATCGTTTATTCTTGGCAGTGGGTGCCTATTCTTCTTGGTCACCTTGTTTAGCTCTCTATAATCAACGCATAGGCGAAGTGAACCGTCCTCTTTGGTTGCGAACACCACTGGAGCACCCCATTCAGAAATACTCCGCCTTATAAACCTTTTTTCTAGCAGCTCCTTAACTTGCTTGCTAAGTTCCTTTCTCTCCCTTGGACCCATGTGTCTAACGGGTAAAGCAACGGGTTTTGCGTTATCAACTAGGTATATGCGGAAGTCTATCTCCCGCTTCGGAGGCAATCCCTCTACTTCCTCAAAGACATCCGAGTATTCACGGACCATTCTAACAGAGTGCAAATTCTCAACAGATGCATCAAGCGATTCTAGATAACTTAGCATAACAGAACTCATGGGAATACAAGAGATTTTGAGAGTGTTGCCTAAGCGAGTCATAAGCCTAACCTCTCTCTTTTCACAATCCAGGACGGGTCCATTACTGGATAACCAATCCATGCCCAGAATTAAGCCATATCCCGTGAAGCCCAAAACATAAGCATCACATCTAAACCCAACGCTAAGTATAGAAATTTCCAAATCCAAACAAATCATTGACAAATAAGCTGAGCCCCCAATTGGATTTGAAACAATTAAGGGATCCTCTACTATACTGGTGTTTAGGTGTAGTGACTCAACTAAAACAGTAGATATAAAAGAGTGCGATGCACCAGAATCAAAGAGTGTGCGAACATGATGATCAAAAAGATAAACTAAAATTTCAACGGAAATCGTTCTACCTCGTTTTTGCAGCGGTGGGACCACGAGAGCCTGGACCTGCCCCCTTTCCTGCTCTGGTGCCATGAGAGCCTGAATCTGCCCTCCAGAGGTAGGCCCTGCTCTCTGCCCTTTCTTTGGGCAGTCCTTAATCAGATGTCCTGCCTCGCCACAGTGGAAACAACAGTCTTCTTCTTCTTCCTACAGTCTTTGCTCAGATGGCCTGGTGTCCCACAGTTAAAGCATCTTTTCTTTCCCTTGCCATTATTGTCTTTACTACCCTTCTTGCTCTGCTATTGCTGTTGTGGCTTCTTTTGATCCCCTTTCTTCTCAGGTGCCTAATTAGCATTGGCGCCTTTCTCCTCTTCATGCATAAGCGCCATGTCAATCAGTTTCTCAAAGGTGGCCCCCATAGGGATGTAAGTCATAGCTAACCCATGTAGCGGCTCGTTCAAACCCTTAATAAATCTTAGGGCCTTCTTTTCGGGTGTATTTACCAAGTCCAAGCCAAATCTCGCCAACTGATTGAACTTGTTGATGTACTCTTTCACTAATAGATTTCCCTGCCTCAATGCCAAAAACCTTTCCATGTATAGATTCTCTTCGGCCCATGAGAGAAACTTTGCCTCAAACCTACATCTGAAATCCGGCCATGTATCAACTGGACGCTCTCCATTAGTGACCTCCTACCAAAACGAGGCCTCATCCTTCATTAACCAGGCAGCTAACTGGATCTTTCTTCCATCTTCTACCTCAAAGATTCCAAACAATTATTCCACCTCCTTTAGCCAATTTCGAGCTTCAACAAACGTCTCCGACCAGTGAAAAGGTTTCCCGCCCATTGCCCGAAAGTCCTTGCATATCTTTGTGAAAGTATCAACACGGGGAGGAGGAGGAGGAGGAGCATTTTCTGGGCCTGCGACATTGGCCCTAGCTTCCAGATACCTTCTAAACCATCTTGGTATCGGTATCCCCTCGGGTATCTCGGGATTTCCAGACATGCTGAAAAGAAAATGAAGAGATTCAAACGGAGAATTCGAAAGAAAGATATATGGCTCTTGGGGGTTATGTTTTTAAAACGAACTTTTCTGTTGAAAATACTTTCCTTAAAACATACTTTTGAAAGTATTTCTTTCTAAAATGATTTTTGAAAGATAGTTTTTCAAAATTCATATCTGGTCTGGAAACCTTCAGCTTTGATACCACGTGTGACACCCACGTCCATTAAGGTCACCCACAAAGGGAATGCCTTAATGTTGGTGGAGCGTTTATTGCGTATAGAACAGAAAAGTAAACAAGACAGATTAATATATTGGTACTTGGAAAATAAAACCCACTTTTATTACAGCGGAGAAATAGTTTGTTTACATCACATCAAAAACCAACTACAAAACCAAATACACTTATTATCCATCTTGATAAGTAAGTTCGGAGTACATAAAATAAAAGACATAACCCCAACATAAAATAGCCATAAATAAGATAGGTTGAACTTTACTCCAGCAGTCCAAGCAACTTCCAAAAGAGAGATAAAGCTGTCCAAATCAAGCTCCACTAGTACTAGTCCCACCCTGAGCACCTTGGGGGGAGGAAGAAAAGAGGTGGAAACAAAGGGGGTCAGACATAAAGTCTGGCGAGTGCAATAACTTTAACAATATAATCATTAAAGTAACTAGGATAAGGAACAAGCTGGAAAATAAGGAAATGACTGTGAACAAATGGACATGACAGAGCAAACAAAGGAAATAAGCTGAACAAAGATAACGTTAAAGGCGCACTTAATCACTATAAGATAATTACTACATTACACCACACCAAACACCCTAAAAGTTGATCCCGCCTTCAAAACTTAATAATGATAATGGTAGTTTCGTGTGCCCCTAGCTGCCTTCATAGGTGTCGTCTGCCCCTATCTCCACTAGGTGTACCCACTACCCCCATTCGATCGGCTCCCTAACTCGTAGATACCCGTGTTGGCCCCACAGTGGGGTGTATCACTCCCCAAAGTGGCAACCCGATACCACTAAAAATGCACGGCTTATATCTACATGATGCAACAACGTCTTACCTACCAGCCCGGGGCCACACACGCACATGACCCCGTTGGACTTGCGTTGCCACCGCTAACCCATTTTGACCTCTTACAATTAAACCCAGTACGCGTGTCCCGTCCTCGACTTGGGTCGAGCACACAAAGATACTTAATGGGTTACTGGTTTGAAAAGGGCCCTCATGTATGACACAAGCTTTCCACCTATGCTTGGTCTCCTCTAAGGTTTTCCCCACTTAACCCCATTCTTATTCATGTCTTCTTACATGTTTCAATCTTGGTTAAGTGCATCTATTCGTATTTCACATGTCACCCAAGGCATCCTCTTTATTTCACATGCCACCCAAAGCACCCACTTAACCCCCCATGTCCCACTATATGTTTATCTGGTTAAGTGTTTCTTAATTCATTAAAACCGTAACCTTGTAAAGACCTCCCACATTAGACTGGCATTTGTGGCTGCTGGATTTGTCGGGCGGGTCCAGGCAGTCTTACACCACAAACGAGCCTAACCTCGTGTCTTTACAACTGTTACACATTTAATTCATGCCTTTAACCTCTCACGTTAGACTGGCATTTGTGGCTGCTGGATTTGCCGGGCGGGTCCGGGCAGTCTTACACCAATAAAGAGTCTAACCTCGTGTTTTAGGCAGTTTACTATTACACATCTTTATTTAACCCTAAAGTGGATTAATATCCCTATTCAAATTTGTAAATAAATTCCAAATATACTTATGTCCATAATTGTCACCTAAATTATGTCCATTTATTTCAGGTATATAAATTATACCAATTATTGCCTCAAATTAATTGTATGCCATTTAAGGCCATTACATGCCAATTCTCAATATGTGTATATTCAATATTACCCCCATCGTCCCCACGTTGTTCGTTCGCTTATTATGACATATATATATATTAGACTAGCAATTAGTCTAACACATAAAAGGGAAGAAACACCGGAAATTTGCATAACACACAAATTAGATCTAACTTACAAATAAGGATTACAACATACCTAGCGTAAACTTGGTATTGTCATGAATCTAAACATAGGCCTAAAGGTGTGAACTTGCATATATGAATATACCTTTCACCCAAAACTTGCATATATGAATATAGTTTTCACCCAAAACTTGCATATATGAATGTAGTTTTCACCCAAAACTTGCATAGGCCATAGTCACAAACTTGCATAAAACTATGTACGTCATAGATCTAAACCTAAAGGTGTAAACTTGCATATATGTGAATCCAATTTCTACCTAAACTTGCATATAGTCATTTTACTTGGTTCACATGTAAACTTGTGTACAATTCACATAGAAACTAGCATATAATCGACACCCAAACTTGCACATAAAACGATGTCAAACCTAAATCAAGTTGAACATAGGTGATTGGGCATATACAAAGGAATCCACAACAAAAACTGTCATTATGAACAACTAGCATATATTCACAAAATATCACATTTTTCCAATGTTTCACAAACATAGCCATATAACCCAAATTATAACTCAACCCAATTACTTGTTAATTATCTTATTAAAGAAATTGAACTCACAACTCAAAGAAGGTCTTGACTTCTGGGATTTGTGTTCTGAAATTGATTTAGCTCGCCTTTGAAGTAGACAAATTTGTTGTTATTGTTGTTATAGACTTGAGCTGAATTAAGTTGATTAGATTTTCTTTGCTCCTAGTTGGTGGCGGCTACTCTAGGTTGCAGGGTGATAGCATGGCGGCTATGGTTCTAATTTTGATTAGGTTTTAGGGTTTGAGTCTACATGTGTTTATATAGAATTTCAATTCAATTAGAGCCGTCGGATGAACCTAGAGTTAACCACAACCATCCAGACCAGATCAGAACTATCCAGAAACCCTAGTGACTCAGCAACAAGTCATGAGTCGTCAAAATTCTGATCTGGTCTGGGGTGCAGGTTAACCACCAAGTCAACCCCCAGGTCGACCTGTAGGGGGGAGGTCGACACTAGGGTCGACCTGGGTCCTGGGTGGGAATTTTCCCGCCCAGCCCGCTTCTGACTTCTGTTTTGAATTTTTAGTCCGGTTTCGAGCTGTTTGAATTTTATTTGAATTTCTAGAAACTTCCAACAACCATAACTTCTTCATACGAAGTCCAATTTACGCAAACTCGGACTCTATCTCAACCAGAATTCCGAGACGAACACAATTGCGTAACCCGTTTCCCTTGATTCTCACATTAAAATTAATTATTGTTTAATTCGTTATTATAACGTTAACAGAAAATATAGGGTGTTACACCGACCTTCTTTAGAAACCTGAGAGGTTGTAATGAGGGGGGGGGTCAGAACAACAAGATTTTGGTGAATAGGAAATGTACAACACAAATTATAATACACAGATGTATCCCGTTTGGTTCAACCCAAGATGTATGCCTACCAAGGTTAGTAATTCTAGCCTAACCTTGTAAATGTTTACGTACGACTTTACTACTCTTCCCCAAACTATAATACTGAGATAGGACGTTTACACACATATTTGTGAAGCTTATATACTAGAGCATAGCTGGTTATTTAATCGAGGTTAGACCCCTAGTTACAAAGTTTCTATATATATACTTTAATTCGTTCTTCCGTCATCATTTATTGCCTCACTATCAATGATAGATAGGGTGGATTCTCTCCGATCGCTTAAGACCCTAGGAGGATCTATTGGTCACTTATTATTTCTCGATAATTTATTTAACATTAGCATAAAATAGAGGGAATAAGCTATGGGTCCTACTAGTTAAGGCTTTCATCATTCATGCATATTCCCTTCACCCTCATAAGTTGAGAGATGATATTTTATTGCTCGTTATACCTTCTAGCTGACCTTATTGGATAACCCCCTTAGTCGCTTACTACTTCCCGTAGGGTAGGTAGCCATATCTGATGTTTTAAGTTTCTAGGCTTGGGTAGACAATACACACACATGCCGTTTAAGACCCCTATACTGAAAGACTATCCCTAGGTGGAATCTTCAACCTCAGCCGCTTAAGATCCAGGAAATAGACTATACGCGAAGGTTATTAGGTTCGTACCTCATTAGTCCTTAGTATGTTTCCCTATTGGGATATAGTGGGCCACATCATCACGTCTTTTCCGTTTAGTTACTCTCCATGGAAATATTATCGTACTGGGTTCTTATGGTTAATTATATTTTTACATCATTAACCTACTAAGTCCAATGCTACTGTTAGTTATAAGTTCTATATTCATTAAAATAAATAAGGAAAGTTATATCCTCTTTATACAAGGATATTTATTTGATTACTTCCCTAATTGGACTTAGCATTTAAACAACAATCAATATCCATTAATCCCCTTTTTATTCCATTGATTATTACTAATGCCATTTATGAGCCTAACAATCATAATTTTCCTAAGGCATTAATTCACAATGGATATCTTATCTTATCAGTTCCGAAGTATCTACTTGTTTTACCCCCAACAGACAATTAATATGCTTGTTTATTTATTTGTTGATTTATATTTATATGTATATATATTCATATACCACTAGAACTCTGACATTAAGTTGACTACCTGTGGGCGCTGGATTTGCCAGGCGGTTCCGGGCAGACTTCTACCAAAAGTTGAACTTAACCTCGTGCCTTGGTATATTTATATTTACGCATTAGACCCCTTACATTAAGCTGACTGCCCGTGTTTGTTGGATTTGCAGGTTAGTTCTGGGAAAGATTATACCACAAGTTGAGCTTAACCTCGTGTCTAAATGCGGTTATAATTCAAATTTCCTAATTGGGTGCACAACATTAATCAATTTTAACCATTATCTTAATATATTTACTTTCCCCATTCAACATCGGTTACAACTGTTATTAATTGATTTACGGTGCTATTTATAGTAATAAATGATATTAATTGTTACAATGGTCACCACAAATATATTAATTCAATATGGATTACATTTTCATCTAATTCCATAATTGAACACCATTCAACATTCAACCATTCCATACAATATATGTTTACCGTTTTAAGCTGATTTGGATGGATAATATGTATATATTTATATTTTATGTTTTTGTTTGGTCAATGTAGTTATCTTTTATTTTTATTTTTATTTTTAATTTAATGATTTGGTTAAGTAAATAACCAAACATCCTTTTTTGCATTCAATGTTACCAAAAGGTCCCAATCTCACAAAAAGACCTTTAGCCGTAATCATTATAGATTATGCCTAATTAGTGGAATTGGCATATTTCAAAATCACAAGAAATATATGTAAATATAAAATTTGGAATAGTTGATGCAAATTACGCAAAAATATATATATTTATATTTATATGTACATTTGCACCACTTTTTCTTTTTTGATCTTTTTATCACACCTCTTGTGATTTCAAAATAATGCTTTTTTATGTAAAAGGAGGAAAACGACATATTTACAATGATTAAGCAAAAACCCAACAATATTGAATACAAATAGGAATATTTTCAGTATTACAATCACATAATTTACCAATTGTATCTTTTTACCCAAATTCACATAATTTATTATTCAACACTGAACTAGGGATCTGGAATCTAACTGCATCTAAATCGTGTTTAATGGGACTGATTTTTAGATCTACAGTGCTTTACAACTACTACAAATATATTTTACAATGTAATTGTCGGAATAATTGTAAATAAGTTTATGAGTCCTGCAATTTAAATTATGCATAACCACAATATACAATTCACAAGTTTTAACAATTTTTGCAATCAGATCTGATGGGTGTCATTCAAATTACAATAATTAAATGACATATCTAATAGAAATAGAGATAAAAATTGAGATCTATTACAAACGAGATAAATACGTTATTATAAATGCATATATAAATTTTCCACTCACTTGCAAGCATCTAAATTCAAAGTTTGGACTTTTTAGGCCTATAATCCCCAAATTCTTATAAATCTACAATTTATCTGAAAAGGGGAAAATTCCAGATCTGTAGATATATAAGAAAAAAGGTAGAGAGGGGAGAATCTACCGTTGAGTGTTAATTTGCATTCTTTCCCATTGAATATGATAATCCTCTCAATCCTATATGATTTGTTGTATAAGAATATATTTTTAATTAAGAAATTAGGTTTGGAGAAAGAGGAAAATGGCAGAGCTATACTACTACCCACAGATTTGTGTGGAAAAGAATGAGGCCTTACCTCTTTATTTATTGGAGTGGAATTGGCCTTGGACCGTTAGATTCATTTTAATTCATATCCGTCCATTCGTTTTATATAAATTGTAAACCAAACCTATAAAACCTACCCGTCACTGGGCGATCTGACGCCCAGTGGGTCGACGGTAGCAGTCGTCCGACCGCTATGGTCGACTGCCTAGGCGTCAAAACACCTAGTCAGGCTGGTTAAATAAGGTAATATATATGTATATATATTCCAATTAATTTATTTTCTGTCCATTTTCGTACTTCGTCCGTAACTTTTTCATACGGATTCTGTTTGTGAAACTCCAAACATGAAAGTTGATCAGAATTCCAAGACGAACGCATCAGTTAAAGTTTCGTGGTCAAATTCCACTTTTTGTAGAAATTCCTATTTTTGAAATTCTGATAATAAATTTATATTGCCAAAATTCCGGGTTGTTACAGATTGTGTCCCACACTAGGGTAGTTCAATGATTGAGATTTGTTATGTAAACAATAATGTCACTATTTTCTGTCCTAATTGATTTTCCGATATACTTGTGTGCATGTTGATGCCGAAGATGGATCAGCACCCAAAAGGAGTTGTCGGGACCATGCATGATTTAAATCTAGTAGATTATATGAAAATAAAAGAAAGAAAAGTTAAGAGACATAGGATTTTTATATTGGTTCATTGGTCTTTGGCCCACATTTACTTTATGGTCTTTATTGATTGTGTGTTTGGGAGCATTACAATGATAAAGAAAATAAATTAGAAGTTACTAGTGCTTAAAGATTAACATGTATTGTCAATAATGTCTTCCCATGTGATTGGTATGGAAGAGAGAACAAAGAAAGGCTAGCAGAAATCAGATTAGATCATTTTATAGTTGTGTTAAGGTTAGCACTTTTGGGGAAACAATCGAATGAAGTTGAAAACCCACTTGCAACGAAATTTAGAAGTTAGCCTATTGCCACACAATTGAGCTTGTGGGCCTACATGCACTAAAAACCACTTGGTGCCGAGAGGATATTTGTTTCCTTCTTTTTTACAATATTTCTTAATTTGCCTTTGTTTAACATTTTTATTTTTATGCCTGGTTCGAAATCTCGTTAATTATTTATCTTTTTTTTTTTACTGTTCCATTCTTGAAACCTATCAAATATAAACGTGACTTTACCCCTGATATATATATACTATATACATACATACACACACATATATATACCTGATATAAACATCACTAATATATACCTTGTTTTAACTACTACTATTATATACATACGGCCATTGATAATAATGCCTCGGCGACGCAGAAAGTTATTCTTAAGATGATAAATAAACTTGCTGCTAATAGTGAACGTGAATTTGCAAATGGCAATGACAAAGACATATGCAGAGATTCATGGATAAAAGGCAAATCTTTGATTGATATGTAGGGGTGTGATACTTATTTGGCCTATGGTTGTCCTAATCTTAAAGTTAAGAATATAATCCAGGATGGTAAATGGAAGTGTGGTACCATTCCATGCATAACAGATTTAATGAGAGACATTGAATTCATGTCACTCTTCGTCGATGGAAAATATGATATGTGGAAACGGGGATCTAGCAATAATTTTTCCATCAAAGCAGCATGGAACGCTTGCAGATTTATTGATAACAGCGTCAACTGGAATAAAATGGTTTAGGATAGAGTTATTGACCCTAAGCTATCGTTAACGGCTTATAATGCTATTCTAAATCGTCTGCCTACTAGAGATCGTCTACAAAACTGGGGAATCATATCTGGCAGCCCCTGCTGTTTATGTGAATCACATGAAGAGTCTCATGCTCACATGTTTTTCCAGTGTGAATACGCTAAGAATGTTTACCTTAAATGTCAACACAGATTCAACACTATAACTAGAAATCAAGACTCTACTCTATAAAATAATTTAGATTACTTGATTGAAAGTGGGGCGGGAGTAAAAACTAAAGTTAAAATAGGCAGCGTTTGCCTAATAGCTACTCTTTGATGGTTGTGGAAAGAAAGGAACAGGCGTATTTTCAAGAACAAACACAGATCAATAGAAAAAATAGAAAAATTAATTGAACTAGATATGAATTTAATTATAAAAAATCAGGGAAAGAACATTACGTTATCTTCGGCGGAATTATTGTCTGGTATTGGAAGAGTGGATCAATCGGAGATGCAAAGATATTGTATTGCAGGAGTAAGCCATAGACATCCATGAATTCTTCGTCAATTGAGCTACCATTAGCATTCATTCTTGGTATTTTGAGTTTCGATATATGCGTACTGGGTATGAATGGTGATGATTATTTCGTTTTTAAGTGGGGTGAGTTTGTATGTTTGCCATCGTTTATCCATTTGCGCAAGCTCACTTTGGGATGAAATGCCCTAATAAAATTATACCCATTTTCAAAAAAAAAATGTGTGTGTGTATGCAAGAATTGATTTGAAGACTGTACAGCTTATAGATTCAATATTTTAAAGAAGAAGAGTTCAAGAAAACAGGATAAGATATAGAATCTAGTTTTTTTTGTTAATACTCCGTAATACCACTAAATTTCTATTTTCAAACCTCCTATCATTTTAAATCATCATATCTTATTTTCAAATTTATTAAAAATTACTTCCTATTTGAAATATATATCTTTTAATTTTATTGGATTTTAAATCTAACTCCTAATTTTGAATATTCTAAATTTGATTACTTATATTAGTTTTTAACAAAATCAGATATTTACTTACTTATATTTTAGTTTAATATATATTTTTACTTAAGTTCAAATTTCCTTATATTCATAGTTAAAGTTTTAAATTTTTTAGTTTTAACATTTCTTTTAATAGTTATATTTATAGAATTATATAGGTTTTAAATCATCATTTTATATATTACAATTATATGTTTTGAAATTATATTTATACTCTATTATACTGTTTTATTATATAGAACAATAGTATGTTTCAATTTCAAAATTATCTTGATTTATTTCAACATCATTTACGTTGTTTTTAAAAAATTCAAATTTCAGAAATTGTCTAAGGGATGTCGACATGTATTACCCCCAATATCGCATAGTGGTTGTTGATTTTTAAATTTAAATTTCAAAAGTTGTGTCTATTGGTTTAAATCCTTTCCTGAAAGGATATGACTGTTGAGCCATTATAAATAGACTTCTAAATTCAAAATTTTATAGCAAAATTCATTTACTTTCTTCTCTCTTTTCTCCTCTTCACTTTTACTCTTAAATTTTCAAGTTTATATAATCAAACTCTACCAAAATTCAAAGATAATTAAACCAATTCAATTCTATTTTTATTCTCTATCATTCGTTCTCAAATATTCAAGTTCTATTCAGAGTAATTGAATTTTTGTAATAAAATATTGTAAGATCAAAATTCTATCGGGTCTTCCAACCAAACTGACATTGAAAAAGTGTGGTCGTAGCCCCTACCAATCACTGGGTGGGATTGTAACCTAAAAATTACTTGAGTCTCACTATACTATGGAAACAGGTGGGGTGTACCTTATAGCCTGTGAAATCGAGGATTGTAATTTGAAGATTATATTGAAAAGAAATTTGCATCAACCTAGAGTTGTGTGGAACTGGATGTAGGGTAACTCCGACCAGTATAAGAATCCTGGTGTGTTCTTTCCTTTACTACTTTTACCTTTTATTCTACATCTGTGTTTGATTCTGTGGTTTTTACATATCTATGATTTGAGTATGTTCCTGATTTATTCAAAAAGAATTCATAAAAATTACAAAATTCCACGAAATACTATTCACCCCTTTTAGTGTTAAGTTGGCCTTGATATCCATGATTTGCATTTCCCAACAATTGGTATCAGAGCATTGGTTTTTCAAAGTTTTCATAATTTGATTTTTGAAAAAGTTAAAGAGGATTTTCTTTCAAAGGACAAACTTAACAATTTTTTTTAGTGAATAGTATATAGAGTTTGGAATTTCGGGAGAATGACACATTTTAGTGTAAAAGTGGAATTAAGGGGGCCCACTATCCTTTTTCCTTTTACACTAAAATGTGTCATTCTCCCTAAATTCCAAACTTTGCATATTTTTCACCAAAAAAAATGCTAAGTTTGTCCTTTAGCCTATTTTCCATAATTTTAAATGGCAATTTTCAAAAATTATTTTAAGACTAGTTCAAATATATTCAATTCATCATTGTTTCATAAGTTTGCATTTAATTATTTTGAAAATTCAAGTTATTTGTCGAATTGGTTTGTTGTACAATAATAGATGTGTTATATGGCTCTTGACTATTCAACACTCAATGGACAAATGGTGGAAATTAAGAATGACAAATGGATACTTGATAGTGGTTGTTCAAGGCACATGACTAGACATCCAGATTTACTGAACCATATAGTTTACGCAGACGGAGGAATGGCTAATTTTGGAGTTAACTCGAAAGGAAATGTGATTGGCATCGACAATGTTGGTAATTCTGAAGCTCCTACTATTTCTGATGCTTTATAAGTTAGGAATTTAAAACATAACTTACTTAACATAAGTATATTACGTGATAAAGGTTATAAAATCAAATTTGAAAAAAATAAGCGTTACATCGAAGATAATAATTCAAATATAATTTCTGAAGGAATTAGAAAGAAAAATATTTACATTCTAAGTATGAAATTTCAAATGACAACTTATGTCTTTTGGCTAATATAAGTGATCATTGGATTTGGCATAAAAGATTCGAACATCTAAATTTTAAGCTACTTTCTAAAATATCCAAACTAGATTAAATAAGAGGTCTCCCAAAATTGAGTTTTAAAATAGATAGTATATGTGATGCTTTTCAACTAGGTAAATTAAGAAAAAGTTCCTTTAAACTAAAAGATGAGATTTCAATGTCAAAAACTTTAGAATTACTCCATATATATTTATTTGGTCCATTTCAGATTCAGTCGATAAATCATAGTAAATAGGTTTTTGTTATTGTCGATGATTACTCTAGATACACCCGGACTTTATCTCAAACATAAAAGTGGTGCTTTTGAATTATTAAAACTTTAGCAAAAAGAATTCAAAATTTATTTTCTTTAAAAATTAAAACTATACGTAATAACCACGGTGGAGAATATAAAAATGAAATTTTTGAGAAATTCTATAATAAAAAAGGAATTACTCATGATTTCTCCTTTCCAAGAACTCCATAACAAAATAGATTAGTTGAGCTTAAGAATAGAACGATTCAAGAATGTGTTAGAACTATGCTTTCTGATAGTAATTTAACAAGAATTTTTTTGGATGAAGCAGTTGCTACAGCTTGTTATATCCTGAATAGAATTCTAATTACAACAGTAGCAAATAAATCGCCATACGAACTTGTTCACAATATGAAACCAATGGTATCTTATTTTAGAGTTTTTGGAAGTAAATGTTCTATTTAAATACTAAAAAAAATTAATGTGATATCCTGTACTTTTTGTCGTTTAACGGTGAATGTTTAAAACAGTTAAATATTGGATTTGAATTGAAATGGAGGTCAATACCGAATTTATCTATTTAATTTATAAAATAAGAAGTTTTTATCAATAAACATAAGTGTTGAAATCGATTGATTACTTAATCGATATTATTGATACTAAAAAGAGCTATTTTCAAGCAGTCTCATAATTTGACGAAACAAATTTTATCGGATTTTGAATCTCGTAGTGTATGGATTTATCGATTGAACATACGATCGAAAAACACCTGGGAATAATTAAATCGAATTTAATCGTAGATTTAATTGATATTTTTCCATGAATTAAGCTTCGAAACCTATTTCAACGTGCTCAGAATAGTGGTATTACCCTAGGAATGTCGGTTGCTACGCTAAAATAAGAATTTGAATCACGAGGTATTTTGAATTAAATGATAAATCACATCAGTTCAACTCAAAATCAAAATAAAATATAAATATATAGGGTTTTCCTATATCTCTTTCCAATGCATACCTACCCTAGTTTAGTTGCCTTCTTCTTTCAATTCATGTGCTATTTGTTCCCCACCTTCAATTCTAAGGGAAAACACGATTTAATTGCCTAGTACGTTTTGTTCCCTTTCGCTCCTATATAATGGCCATCGCCCTTCATAATTTCGGCCATTTAAAAGCCAACAAAAATAAATTCAATCCATTTGCTGGGAGAAGGGGTGGTCGACATGATTTGCTGAAGGGATTTCGATATTTTTGTTGTGTGATTTGAAGGTATTGGTCACTTATGTTTCAAAAAGGGCCAGAGCCGATACAGATGCATTTTCAAGGGATTTTGGGTGGAGACTGAATTTTCTGATAATGAACGAGGTGATCTGGGTGTGTCGTTTGGCAATATGGTGAAAGGGGGAGTTCAGTTTGTGCTCAGGTGATTGGAGTGAAGCCCTTCGATGGGGAGGGTTGTCATGTTATTGAAGGCTGATAGATTTGAGACAATGCAGTAGCAATGTAGTGGAGGTCAGGGTTCAGATGGTTGTTCGATGGTGAATGTAGGCAAATATCCGTCTGTAGAGGAGTTTGTCTGGACAGTTTTAAGGAAAGGTAATGTTGTTGCAGTAATGATCTTGTTTCAAGATAATGGCAAGTTTGTGATATTGGTTAGGGAGGAGTCGAACTGTTTGGGGCTGAAGTAGGCAGGTCGATTTAATAGTGTGGCAGCAGTTCGACAATGGACTGTGGTGATAGCAAGGGATGGCAGTTTTGACAGTGAATTGTTCGAGGAAATGCCAAAGTGGTAGAAGCCGGTTTTTGGGCTCATTTTAGTAGGAGTTGATCGGTGATTGATTTAGTTGGCTTCATAGTTGTTCAGGCATGTACGTTTTTACGAAATTAGAAATGCATAGAATAATTTAATTATTGTAGTAGTTAATTTAAATTAATAAAAGTTTAATCGATTAATAAAACCAAATTACCGTAGGTACAAACTAAATTTCATTCGAGATGATTCTAGACGCAACAATTTCACTACACTAAAACCGGGGATTCCCAACGTGTATAAACGTCGCTGGTAATTTCAGTGACACTTCTACGTGTCACTGTGGGGTTCGGGAACATTTGCAACACTTACAAGCATTGGAAAATATTCATTCGTCACGCTTATAAATTTTGGCAACATTATATTTGCAACACTTATAAGCGCTGGTAACCTGCAAAATTTACATTTGCATATAAGATTGCATAAGCTCTATTTAATATGCATTCAGCTATGATATTATCTCAACATAGCAACATGTAACAAAATCAATAAGGAAAAAAATCCATATTCGTTAGAACAACAAAGTATGTACCAACAAAAAAATTCAATACATAGATATTAAATTCAATGCATATACAATATCTTATTCCGTAGTAACAACAATACTTAATTAATATAATGCAAGATGTTTTCATATTTGAAGTCTACAAGTACCAAATGGAAACTCCAACCATATAAAGAACCTTACATCCAAAAATTCGCATAGCTTGTACCACCAAATTTTATCTTTTTTTCCGCTTCTACTGCTTCCTACATGCATTTAATTAAACAACGTCAATAAAGTTTCAAATAGTAGTAAATGTTATAAGTTCAAAGTCTTACTTTTTTAATTTTGACACATCTTTTGTCTATTGAACTCGATGAAATCTTGCAACTTAAGCTCCTTTTTAAACCCTTTGTTTTCTTTAAGAATCTCTAATGCAAATTCACCACCACGATGACATAATGGTTCGTCAATCCAGTTAATGAATCCACAATCTCGAAGATTTCCAGTGTTTGCACAAATAAAATATCGACGACCAACGTTTTTATTCAAATAGCATGTTCTGAATATTGGTTCATTGTTACAACGACATAACAACCTTTGAGATTATACTTCTCCAACATGAAATGTTGGCAGAAGTGGTAATCTTGTTGGTATTTTCGACCTGGTAGGCGGTTCCATATTCTGAACACTTAATAATGTCAAATCCCTTTCTAAGCCTGACTATATTCTCTAGTAGACGCTAAACAGAGTTGGTGTCTATGATTCAGCTGAATAAAAAATTTGAGGAGGATTGCTCGAATTGTCTGAATAGACCGATGGACAATACCTTAGGAGGTAATCACGATAATCGGTCGAAGGCCTTGAGTAAGAGGACATTTGCACAAAATAAATAAACAACAATAGCATCAAGATGTAAAAGGATTCAAAGTGTATATATCAATTATCAAGAGGTTTCTACAACTCTAGCTTCTATCTCATGTCTCACTAATAGCTATTAGTAATAAGTGAAGTACACACATCATAAGTGTTAAAATAGTACCTTTCCATAACTATAATTGTGACAGCATCTTCCCTTTAACAATACACATAAACTTGTTAAACTAATGCAAACTTCCTACATGTGAAACATGCCCATAACCAACAGGATTAACCACAGAAGCGAACCTATTTTATATCCAAAAACTGATTTGAACTTTGATACCAAATAACAGAAACATTGTTCTCTACAGTTCGAATTGAGCATTCCGATATATCAAGTGGTACTTACTAGACCGAACAATTGCACATTTCCACACATAAGAACAATTAAACCCTAAAATTGTTGGGATTTTGTGCGCAGCGGAAGCTTGACAAAATGCCAAGAAAAATTGGATCTTTATCACCCAATCACTTGAAGATGAATTTGATTGAAAAAAAAACACAAATAATATCAGAAATATGAGCACACGATATTCCACCCAACCACCCTCTTTATTGATTCACTAATAAAAATTGTTTACAAAGGATCTCAGCTATCGTTACAAACAATTACAACTTGAACCAATAACCTTATTGAGAAATAGGTAGAGAATATCTAATAGCTAAAAATTTGAGGAGAAAGACAATGAAGAATAATGGCAAATTTTCCACACCTAATGAAGAGATTAGCTAGCCCTTTTTATAGTGAGAATTGCTTCATGCCCAAGAAAAACTTGGCTCCTAAATATCTTCATATATGTTATAAAACTATTTGGTTAAGTACCAAATATGCTTGCAATAAATGTCCACAAATATAGCAACCAATATCTCTCCATAAAATCTAGCACCAAATCTCTTCATCAAATCTAACAACAAATCGCTCCACAAAATATGTAAGATTATTTGTTGCCCAAAATTGTGATTTGCATATCACCAATTTCAACACTCCACCTTGATACCAAATCACAACATCTCCTCCACTCAAACAATAGCCCCTTAGCTCTCACTTTCAACCTTTCTTTCTCAATTAACACCATTACAAACCTCCACCATCGCCCACTAATGATGCACCTCCCTTGTCCGTGCACCACGCCACTAGCGATCTTCAAAAGCATTTGTAATACCACAAAGACCTCCATCTCGTCTTTGTGGATTTCACAACTCGACATCCGTCTTTCGCTTGACATGATCTCTTCATCTCCGGGATCCCTCGAGCATCATCAACATCTACACCCTTGTCGATACCATGATCCTACACCATAGGACCATCAGCGGTGACCATATTAACCTCTCCACCTTGCTGTGGACTAGGTTCTTCAATCGTCACCCGCCTTTCATTATTGACCACCGAACCAACCAAACTATATAGGTTTCCCTCCTCCCAAACTCCTCGCATCATCACACGACCACCCTTCTTCACTCTCAAAACTCCACCTCGAGTCTCATAAGTGCAACCACGGTGATCAAACTGACCGAGAGATATGAGGTTATGCGAACAAGTGGGTATGTGCCTCACACCGGCCACTTCTCTCACCACTCCATCATGCATCCGAAACCTAACAGCTCCAACTCCACAAATTGGTAGCTCTACTCCATTGGTCGTCTTTATCATGCCAACACTTTTCTCATATGAAGAAAAACTTTTCACATCACGACATATGTGAAAACTGGCTCCTGAATCCATCTTCCAAGGCTCCACAACACTAAATAGGACATCACATGAAGAATCGCTTTCGGTACCTTCAGCAAAACCTGCTTGTGCCAAATCATTATTATTATCACCTTGCGTCTTCTTCTTATCCCTTTGATAAGCATAACAATCATTGCGCTTGTGGCCTTTCTTACCACAATAATAACAAGCACCTTCACCATTATCTCCTTTCTTCTTCCTTCTTGTATCTTTCCCCGATCCCCTTACTACCATCGCCTCAGTTCGAACCGATTTCAACTCCGACCCTTTTCTCCTTAGCTTCTCATTCAAAAGACTGCTTCAAACTGTTTCTAAAGAGATAGTTCCATTAGCATTGGAATTACTCAATGAAACAACCAAAGTCTCCCAACTTTCCGAAAGAGAACTCATCAACAAAAGAGCCTGCAACTCATCATCAAAATTGACCTTCATATGATGACTCCTGAAACTCGTTCAAATGCTCTGCAACGGACTTCTCCTCATCCAATCGAAGTTGCACCAACTTTCGAACCAGAAAAGCCTTACTTGTAGCACTCCTCGACTCATACAAAGATACTAATTTGTCCCACAACGCATTCGCGGATTCACAACTAGCCACATGGTGGAATACAGAATCATCCAAATATTGGTGAATCAACGCAATCGCCTTTTTGTCTATTTTCTTCCACTTTCCCTCATCCATATTCGAGGGCTTCACCCCATCTCCATCAATGGGATCATGCAAATCATTGAGATATAAAATGTCCTCCATCTTCAGCTTCCATATACCCCAATTCTTCCCATTTAAAATAGCCATCTTTGAAAACGTCATCATCTCCGACATCTCCAATTTTCAATCCAACAAACACTCCCAGCTATGCGATGATCTAGCTCTGATACCAAACTGTTGGGATTTTGTGCGCAGCGGAAGCTTGACAAAATGCCAAGAAAAATTGGATCTTTATCAGCTAATCATTTGAAGATGAATTTGATTGAAAAAAACAACAACATAAATAATATCGGAAATATGAGCACACGATATTCCACCAAACCACCCTCTTTATTGATTCACTAATAAAAATTGTTTACAAATGATCTCAACTATCGTTACAAACAATTACAACTTGAACGAATAACCTTATTGAGAAATATGTAGAGAATATCTAATGGCTAAAAATTTGAGGAGAAAGACAATGAAGAATAATGGCAAATTTTCCACACCTAATGAAGAGATTAGCTAGCCCTTTTTATAGTGAGAATTGCTTCATACCCAAGAAAAACTTGGCTCCCAAATATCTTCATATATGTTATAAAACTATTTGGTTAAGCACCAAATATCATTGCAATAAATGTCCACAAATATTGCAAACAATATCTCTCCATAAAATCTAGCACCAAATCTCTTCATCAAATCTAACAACAAATCTCTCTACAAAATATGTAAGATTATTTGTTGCCCAAAATTGTGATTTGCGTATCACCAATTTCAACAAAAATTTCCACACATAAGAACTGTAACTTGTTCTTTATAGGAAGTTTGTTTCAATAGTCTATGCGAATGGTAACCATACATTCAATCCAATAGTCAGGGTTTGGCTGTCACTGTTGGAATACCTGTTGAGTTTGGATCTTTCTCTTGAACTTATCTAGCTTGGTTGGGGATTGAATGTATAGTTAACTGAACCCTTAATCGATCTAGCTAATATTATCTTCTATTTACAACAATCGAAATTTTTGTGAAAACATTAAAATAAATGTTATGTATTAAAATAATATTTGTTGTTGGCCTGACAAACAAATATATTTCCATGGGACAAATATTTGCCAGACAAAAATTTGTTTGGAGGACGACCTTAATTCATTTAGGTGAATATTTGATGGAAAAATATTGCAGTGTATTAGGCATCCAGTTTCAGGAACAATAGCAATGTATTAGGCATCCAGTTTTAGGAATAATAGCCTAACACAGCCTTTACACATAACACAGCCTTCACACTTAAATAGTTTCGGGAATAATAGCCTAACACAGCCTTCACACATAACATGTATTAGGCGTCCAGTTTCAGGAATAATAGCCTAACTAGTAGTTTAAATTTAAAGTGCATGGACAAATACACTAACACATCCTTCACACATAAACACACACAATCACAAACATATAAACACACACGTATCCCAGATACTCATGCAACTGTATCTTCCTCTAAAACATTTAAAAACTCTACTACATACAACATAATGGTAGTAAATACATGCACCCATACATACTTGCACACAGGCAAACTTATTGAACCCAGAACCAAAGCATGCAAACAATGCCAAAGTAGAACTACATGAAGAGAATCAACCAAGATATGTACTTCAAATTTAAGGCACGTAGCTGAGAGGAGAAGGCTCAGCTTTTAAACTGAGCCCGGCTCAATTTTGACTCAAAACTGAGCCGGAGAAACTCAGTTTCGAGTTGAAACTGAGCGGTTAAGGTTCAGTTTAAAAATTGAGTGGTTAAGGCTCAGTTTAAAAATTAAGGGTTAAGGATCAATTTAAAAATTGAGCGGTTAAGGCTCATTTTAAAAACTGATCGGGCTCAGTTTAAAAATTGAGCCTTTACAGCTTAGTTTCAAGGCAAAATTCTGCTTTGAGAGAAGGCGGTTTTATAACCAAAATAAAAGCCAGATTCAGTAAAAAGCATTACAGTGGACAGAAACGTTATTTGAACATTACATTCCAGAAGCAACAACGCGACTAAGAATAAACAACCAGTCTCGGCTAGAATGCATTTACAAGAAATGAATCAATACAGTGACAAAATGAATCATGCACAACAACTTTATAAAGTCATGCCAATTAATTCTAGAACTATTCCTATGCCTGCAAACTTTGAACCACAAGTTCATCTCAATGCATTGCCTTATAATGACATGCACATAGCCCATATGAATCATGCTCAACAACTCCATCTTGTCAGGCCTTCCTATTCTGAACTCACTACCATATCGGCAAATTGGGATATCATGTTCTTTCGATATCGTGGTTTTACCCGTCTTATCCAGATAGTAACCATCTTTTGAATCTTCTCCTCAATGCAAGTCGGTGGGATTCCAGGCAACTGTTGTTCCAACTTGCTGCTATGCCAAAGAATATATACCCTGTCATCCTCGATTGCAGCAGGCCCTATCGGATGGCAATTTAGCCTCGTTTAACCCCATACTCATTTATATACTATGTCAGGACATACTAGCTTAGGCACATCTTCTTATTGGCTTTGCTTCCAACCCTCCTTGGTTTGCAAATTTGAACATACAGTCTGGTATTGTTCGTCATATTTATCCCTTATCAACACTTGCTGACATTTCCTTCCACCGCAATGCTCATGCGGCATCAACACTCGAAGCATTACCTATTAATTCTATGTCTGAATCTGGTCCCCTTCGTTATCATCAACTCATGTATCGTCTAGTGGTACTATTATTGCTCTATATTCATATGCATCCACTGGCTCTTAGCCTGCTATGCTAGTGCTCTAGTCTTGCGCCTTTCCATTTATGGTGGATCTTCGTCCTCATGTCGGTATGCTACTAGTCATTGTATCCTCTAATAAACATGGGCTAGGCAGACCACATAACCACGCAAAGCTCAAGACTTAGGCCCTTCAGTTCCAATGTTGATTGTGCCACACATAATATGGAAGCAGATTTCAATTTGGAAAGGACGACCTTTTGTACAATGAACTACTTCTGTAAAAGGAGCTGCATCTTCTATGATCATATGGTTCTTACAATAACTTGAGGGGGAAGCCAGAAGCTAATGTTATTCATTCTCCGTCCACATCTGATAGTTAGAATACTTATGGAAAGCTAAACTCAACTTTAATTCTTACTGGGCCTATTTCATCTATTCACGGCATGTGTTCTACACTCACACACACAAAATCTCAATTCCCAATTCACTCTACTAACCGCAACCAAATTGATAGCATAATCAATCAATCCTCCCTCAAACACTGATCTGATGATTTGACTTCATCGCTGGGCCTTGAATCCATTATTGTTTCCACAAACTCGGCTTCACTAGCGTCGAACCCATTCTCTATCATGCTCAGAAGCACCAAGTCACAGCCCGATGCCAAATATAGGAATATCAGGATTGCTTATTTTTTGGAGGAAAACCATAAAAGTATACATAGATGAAGATGTGACAACAAAATGTGGGTACATGTTGCCATCCATTGATCGGCTTAATATCTATTCAAGTGCATTAAAACAAGTAATAGATCAGTCATTCAATTTTTATTTATGATCTTTTAGCATAGTACTAATGATTGTTAAGTGTTACATGTAGTATGATAAGTCGTCTTTTCCTGCAAAAGTAACAATAATAATGTATTATAACAATTGAAGCCAAAAAAGGAATTTTAGAAGCAGAAACATTTGTGTTTTATGTATAAGCTCATGTAAAACCCTTTCATCTTTGCACTGTACGCATGAGCCAAAAAAAGATTACTCGGTGAAATTCAGATAACACAAGGTCACAACAGTGCTGATTTTACATTTACATTCATCTAGTGATATTGAGTATATACACAAACTAGCGGAAAAAACTTATGTAAAGAAAATAAACTGCATGAAAAATTAAATGAGGCAGAAAGCTTTATATAGCTGCAAATAATAAAAGGTCATAAGAAAAAAATTAAATAAGGCATAAATTGAACTTAGTGTAAAAATCTAAACTGAACTTAGGAATTTCAAACAACCAGTCAAACACTAAAATAATATCAACAAATGTAAGAATTTAGGGGGTTTTCTTTTCCACTACAAATCATGGAAATCACTTGCTTCCTTTCCTTGAATCTGATAGTGGATCTCCAAATCACCGAACTAGAAACGACCGAAGTAGAGCGAAAATAGTGTTTCTCCATATCACCGAACTGGAAATGAACGAAAGCCACGGAAATCACTCGCTTTCTAATTCTTTTAAACACGGCTGAAGAAGGGTAAAGTGTTAGGGATGGAGAAGGTATAAGGTTACAGCAGAATAAAAGAGGATGTTTATGTTTTTGCCCTAGGGAACCATGCTTACCAACGCCAATAAGCGTTGGAAATATTATTTTTTATAAATTTGTATTTTTAGCAACACATTTTTGACATAGCAACACATGTTATCGTGACTAATATATAAGACAAATTAGTGTTGCCAATTGAAAAAAAATAAGGGCTGCCAGATGACCATTACGGCGTAGTGTATGGAATTAACAAGATATTCAGCAGATGAAATCAATGTGAGTTAAACTCACTCAGTTAAATTAATGGGAACTATTTTTAATAGTTCAATTCAATTGAATGATAAATTGATTAATATAAATTGGATGATGGTATATATATATATGATATTATATATATTTATATATATAGTGGGTTATTGGATATATTCCAACAATATATATTAGCGGATGAGACCCTATGAGCCCCACAATATATATATATATATATATATATATAGTAGATGACCTTTTATACCACGATATCCTACCTTGAAGTAGGATTGGTATTATTTATGTTGTCTAACATATTTGGATGAAGGAAAGACAGGTTAAAGGGGATCCAACTGGATTTCTCAACATTTATTTTACTTATTTTCACATATACGCAGATATATGATGTGATTTATAACCTGTGATAATTTATGATATATTTGGATGTCCAGGTAACAGAATTTGAAAAATAAAAGTGTTTAAAGGGAAATTTAAATCTAAATAGAAATATTTGTTTAGTAACCGAATTTATAAATAAGCTTGAAAGTAAAGATTTATTCTTAATAAATGAGACGAGAATTCGATTTTATAAGCGGAGTTTATAAAGAAGTGAAATCATTATCATTTAGGAATTTGAAAAAAATATAAATTGAGTATGAATTTGGAAGAGAAGCGGGGACTAGATTTGAGACCGATATTTTAAATGGATTTGAATTTTTCCATTTACAAAGTTAGTTAATGAGATTATATGAAATAACTCTACAAATAGAAGTTATAAATAAAACCGAAACATGGAATTTGCAAGTGTAAAATAAAGTTGATGGAATGAGTCAAGTATAGATTTGTATTAAGGAATATTATTCACAATTGAGGTGATTAGGGGTTAAAGAAAATGGTATGCAAAAATGGGAATTTGTTAGAAGGAAAGTTAGAAAGGGTTTTAAAATAATTCTAACCGAATTTTAGTTGAACTAACAGATACAAGAACTCTAAACATTTGAATATTAAAATCGAATTCTTGTTGTAAATAGTTTAAGGTTTTAAATATAGCAATAAAATTGGGGTATAAAAGGTTAATTGGAGGTGGATGTTATTTTGAAATAATAATAATATGATTCAAAATAAAAGTGGTGAATTTAATAAAATTCATTTTCATTTAAAATGAAAGGAACATTCCGTAAGAAGGAAAACAAATCAAGAAAATGGGAGGAAACTTATGAATTAAATAAATGGAGTAACTAAATTCAATAGTATTAAAATTTTAATTATGACAATATGAATAATGTAGATTCTATTAAGGAATTTAATACACGATAGAAAATGAATAGTGAAGGGATTTGCAAATGGCATTTATTTCGAAATTTGTCATTAAAGAAGTAAATAAATATTTGAAAGAAATTGGAATCTATTGTACGTTAGTTGAGTCGAGTAACTTTCGAGGTGTCAATTTGATGTTGGTTTCGGCCTTCGGGGTTGTATACTTATAGATTTATTCACTTACCAATTTACAACAAAGAGTCAATAAAGTAAAAGTGAACTGAAAATTGAATATTCTTATATTATTGTAAGAAGAGAAATGGGTATTCTAAATATTGGAAAAATTGGTAAGTTTTAAATAATTAATGATTAATTAAAGAGGCTAAATATTAGATCAGTGATTTTGTTTTTCTTTATGGTTTCATTTTGACTAACGATAAAGTAAACATTGAAGATGTCAGATGCAGATCGAGATGGAGCAATTAAAGACCGTTGATCTTCATTAAATGGAAAGATTACTTAAAATTTCTGGAATTGCACCTGGAGATATATTGTGATTGCAACAACCCGGAATTTTTGAACCAATTTAAAATTTTAATTTTAGCTATTTTAATGGATTTTGAATACTTAAAATGATTTATTTTAAATAATAACGACTAAAAATTTATTTAAATCGAAGTTAGGACGTATAAATTTATATTAATTATAAATCGAGATCGAAATGGCGCGGTAGTTTGAAAGTTCGATTATAATTTCAAATGAACATACATAATTCAAAATAAATCGGATTTCAGTAAAATAAGAAACGTTAAAATCTATTTAATTATATCTTTCTAACGAATGTGAAAAATTGAGATTTCACTTTATAAATTGAACGTTATGTCCAGTTTAAAATTCAAAATAGTTGCTATGGAATTTATTTAAATTTTAAATATATACATAGCCCTTAAAAATAGTCATTTTGCAAACGACCTCCATTGTCGATGAAATCACTTTTGTTGGATCTGGAATATTAGATTATTGCTAGATTCCAAATTTCGTAATTTTTGGAGCTAGTATGTGGCTGTGCACAATAAATTGTCAATCAATCAGCCAATTAAGCCAAAAATAGAGCTTTTTGAGAAAACAGACTCGGAATTCAACGAAACCAATTTTGTTAGGACCGTATCGTCAAGACATAGTAATATGTCAATTTTAATCGCCAAAGGAGTTCGTGTGTGACTGCGGCATCGATAAATGTCGATTGGAGACAGCGTGAACTAGAGAATTAATATAAAATCCAACAACACTACTATATAATATCTTTTCCCTCCACAAACCCTCATTCTCCTTCCTCTTTTAAAATTCGGCAACCCTCTTCTTCATCTCCTCCGAGATTTTACAAATAAGTCCCTGAACACAAAATAATTTATATCTTCCAATCTATAAACAATTAGCCCAAACACATAAAAGCAATATTGTAGCTCATGATGATCTCTACCTACCACGAAAATCTCAGGACCTATTGTCGCAAGGTTTCGCAGAATCGATGGTCAAAGCCTGAAATTCAGTTTTATTTTTTGGAGAATTGTGAGCAAACTGACGAGTATTTGAGTGGCACCAAAGGGAAAGTTGTAGAGGGGACAATGCTCAACAAGTTTGGCTTTGGGTGCTCGACCCTATATGGCCTGGGATTGTGGGAATTTCGAGTTGAACGTTGGAGGCAAATTTCGAACAACAACGAACGGAAGTTGACCTATGGCGGAGGCCAAAGGCATTTCCAGGTGGAGGGGACCGAAGGTCGAAGGTGGATGGAGGCGCGACGGAGCTTTTGGGTGGGGTCCGTGACGCTGACGTGGCATGGTGGCGCCGGAATTTATCAAGAACAGGAATTGGGGGCAAATGGAGAAATCAGGCGGACGACTTCGATCTGGGGGTGGCCGTTGGTGGTGTACACAAGGGGGGAGGTGCCAGGGTGGTTGGCCAGAACTTCGGTGGTCTAGGGCGGCGGCGGGGAGCTGATTAAAGGGGTGAACGACGTTGAATGTGAAATTGGGGTAAATTTAATTTAATTATATAATTAATGTTTAAACGTTAATAAATTTTTGTTATGAATTCTAAATTGCATGAAACTGGATTCGTTGCGATCGTGGAGTCGAGAGCTTCACAACCCAAACTGACTAGGTTCAATTTGGAGCTTGTTTGAATTTGGGGCAAATACATACCCAAATGGTACAAAAATTGCCAATTAAAGACGGACGGAGTGGAAACTAAAGTGAGAACTCCTTCTCACTCAATATTTTATCATGTAGTCATTTTGGAGTTCAACACACGAACTCCTATAAATCATTTAAATTGGAAGCGATGTATTGATATTAGCGACACTTGAATTTCATACTTTGCGGATGGCCACTTGTGGCACCGTAAATGGCATTGGGTAGTTGAGTATTTATTTATATGGATGATTTGGTGATTTGTGTATTGTGATGGTGATTTTGTGGTATCTTACATGTTAGAAAAATGTTAATATATTTATGGTAGTTGAAATGGAATAAATATTCATTTACAAGTCGGACGACTTGTTTATGTACACCTATTTAACTGATCTTGATCGGGACGATAAATTTTTACACATCGCCCGAATGCACAAATAATAATCAGTATTTGTTGGATGAAAACCCGCATGGGTGCTGGGATGATATTTGACTTACACTAATCCCAATTGTTTAGTTGTATGTCGATCGATCGATTGACGGACTGTTGTAAGCATTATTTATTTATTAATGCTTATACAGTTGTAGAATGCACTTTGGATGTTGCTTGAATGTTTAATGATTGTTTACCATTATTGTTGAATACAAGCGATGTATAAAATCCATATAATTAAAACTATATGGTAACTGATTGAGTCACATTCCAATTCGGAAGTAATGAATATTTTATTATGATATTTAGTGAAGAATTAAACTATGATTTTGATGTGGACACAAAAATATTGAAATACGAAGCCGAGTTAAGTAGTTAATCATCATTTTAATTCGAACGATTTTTATATCGATTTTTTTCATTTTATAAATGGATACGAAAAGGGAAATGGATTTCAAAACCAGATATTTTGAAAATATTATTATTTTAATATTATAATGATATGAAATATTTAGATTTGATTTAAAATTGATATGAAGTTGAAATCGTTTCGAATTTATAAACGATTTATAATATACGTTTCGAATGGAAATCGACAATATTATATATATATATAACTGCCTGAATAGAACATGTCACGCAGCGACCGTTCGCGAATTTTGACCATTGTCTTCGAATTGGCATAACGGAAGATCCGACCGTGGGATTCTCCTAAAACCGGAAGCGTTGGGTTCGTATCGAAAAGATTTTTCCAATGAATATAAGAGATTTAAATTTGAATGGATGGATTTCAAATTATGTCCAAATCAATTTAAAAAAAGGTCGATATGCATGCAGTTCGGTGGCCGTTATTGGAAATCGAATGTAAGGGCCTTAATAAAATTAATAAAAATATGGAAAAATCATGTAAAAACATAATGAATGGTTTTGGATGAAAAATTCCGGATTTGTAAGGATAAAAATATATCTTTATCAAAATGAATTAGTTAATAACTTGAATAAAATCCAATGATTTAAAATTTTGTGCATTTGACATTTTTAATGAAGTGATAAATGGCCGACAACTCTGGTAACCCACACGAGTAAACGAATTACCTCCTCCTCCTCCGCCCACCTCCGTGCTTCGCCGTCGCACAACATCACTGCCTTCTAAGCCTCTGAGCCCTTCCTCTCGCACCAGGTCTGACCGTGTTTTTAAATCGGCTCCTTCCTTGCCCAGATCTGTTTCGATGGAAATTAACCCCAACGCAGTGCTCAAGGCTATTTTCAGTGAAGCTTCACAACTCTTTATAGCAGCTCTCCCGATGTCTGATGTCACAGGTCCTTTTGTCATGACGCCTCTGTCCCCCTTGATAGCTGCTACTCGTGTTACCCAGTAGGGTGACGATAATGTATCTATGAGCGATTTCAACGCTAATGTGAACACTGCTAATTATGATATGGATGGTATGGATGGTATTGAGACAGATATAGAGGAAAACGACGGTGACAATGCTTTATCAGTTGGTAAGGAACAATGCCCTCCTGCTGCTTGCCAAAATTCCCCAATGAACAAAAATCCTACCTGCAAGTCCTCGGGTAGTACTTTGAACACAGGTCAATATTCCGCGATGGGCAGCTTTATTTGATAAGCTCCCCAATGTTGCGGGTGTTTGTACGCCACAGCAGAATTTCCATATTGAAGTTATCAATGGACATGCTTTGATGTCGTTTGAAGTTCAACGTGCAGGCAATGAATAATGGTCTGACCATCTCGTGGGATTCTTCCTTGGAGTTGCACCTTCATATTTTGTGGTACGAGAACAATGCAATAAATTTTGGAGGCTCAGAGGTAGGTTGAATGTGCAATATTTTGGTTCGAGTTCTGCCTAAAGTTCAGTAATCCCAACGACAAACTGAGTATTCTTGAAAGAGATCCCCTAATCATTGTTGGCCAGCCTTTCATCATAACTCTTTGGAGTGTTACTGTTGGTAGAACCAGGGAACAAGTCATTCCATCCCTGTATGGGCGACTTTCACTAATGTACCTTCTGTACTTCAGTCATTGATTGGCTTGGATTGGCTAACTAGTTTGGTTGGCACACTCAAATGCTTTGATTCGAATATAGTTGTTCGAAAGAGTCTTAACTACGCAAGAGCGCTGATAGAAATTACACCTTTGCAGGTTTTGCCCACGAATTTGCAAGTGACACCAGTGGAAGGATTCGATGTCGATGTTAGTTATTGCTGGAGTCCGGATATTTATACCAAATGTCATTCATTTAGTCACATATCTGATGCTTGTACGACTGCTAATGTGTTTTCAATAAAAGTTCCTCTTAGCAAACCCCTGTTACATTGGGTGTCGAAACCTAGTATTCCGCATACTATCCCTGCTTTACATGTGTCTTTAGTTGATTCTAATCAAAAAGCTTTACATGTTGATGACTCTATTGAAGGTGAAACAACAACTCCTATTGATATCTTTCAAAATGAAGATAACATTGAAGAAGAGATTGCAAATCCTGTTGTTGCTCTTTAGAATGAAGTTAAACGTGGTGGCCTACAAGAAGATGATGATCTTGGTAGCAAAATCTTCACATGGAATGCCAAGGAGGGAATTATGATTTACAACAACACACAAATGAAATACAATAAAAAACAACAAAAGTACTATATAGATGTGGGTGGAGAAAGATGAACAAGAAAACTATTTTATCAAGTTGATGATGTTGGACTCATTTTGGTTAAGGACAGTGAAGATGAATGTGAAACTTCTTGAAGATAATACATGGGACAGAAGTATGTTTTATTCGAAGCAATCTCCACATTTTGTTTTAGGATTGGCATGGCATTTTGCTGAAGCAGTCAAGTAATTTCCTCTAGGAGATGCGAATGGGGAGTAATCTCCTGTTTGTGCATAGTAGTTTTGACAAATGAGTCATGCTCCTGTTCTGTCACTTTCTTATAGTCTAGTACCTTAGCTAGCTCCGTTGTTGTAAGCCTGTTTAGGCTTAGTGGACGGAATACTCTAAACTCCATATGTGGTGGACAGTCCACCTTAAAAACCGATGTAGCTGATTGTCAACTAACAATCACCTGTACTGTTTTGATTTTATTATTAGTTATAATAAAAGGAGTTTGCGGTCACCTAAAAAACCGGTCGACTTTGCCAAAAAAATCCAATGATTTTTAGAAATAATAAATTGGATTGAAATGGTTTTAATATAACCAAAATTTTCCAACATATGAATTGGAAAGGATTTAAATGTAAATAATCTTCGGAATATTTCCATATTGGATTCCGTGATTATACGGATATTGTTGAGGAATTTGGAAGATACAGATATCGTTATTCCCAATACGATATCTGTTAGTTTCAGAGTTTGATATTGAATATAAGTCGGTATAATTTCTATTAAGAACCTTGTATTTAATATTAGATTAGATTTTGGGTTTATCGTGAACAATGTTTTAAATAACATTTGTTCTTTAACCCGATTAACAGTGAATATATGATTTGGAATTTATAAATTTTTCATTAAGACTTAATGGAAATTTTCCAAAGTAAAATTTTGCGATTTAATATATTAAATTGGAATTGACTGGAATTTGGTAATAATCGAGATGAGCTTCTGGAAAGGAAGACCATTACCATATATGGAATTTAAAAGGCTTCGCCGTTATTCCATTTATATTATTAGTCTGATACGGAAATTTATATTGATTATACATTGATCTATTTTCCGTGAAGATTCCATAGTTAATGGAAGCTGATTTGGGGTTTATTGTGAACTGTGTTTTAAATGACATTGGTTCTTTAACCTAGTTAATGACAGGATTAATTTTCCTAAGAAATTGGATATTCATAAAGTAATGATTTTTGCTATTAAAACCAAGTTGGAATTTTAAAGAATCTTTAATTAGATTGGAATGTGAATAAGATAACTAAATTTATCGAACTTATGAAATGTTCGAGAATGGACTACCGCCAGTTTTACTCCATGCGATAGTTAAATCTTTAATTAGATTTGAAATGAGAAACGGTAATTAATTTTACCAATAACATGATGGGTGTTAGATATGGAGTACTACCAGTTTTGCTCCATGAGATAAATAGGTTGGGATTGGAAAATAAAATAAATGGTTACCTTGGTAAGGCTCGATAATCCCGACTAGTTAATAAAATCTTTTGAAAATGATATCCAAAGGAAGATTAAAGAATAAATTTAAAAGAGTTTATCTTTGTTAAAATTAATGGGAAACTTTCCCTAAAGATGTGAATATTTGAATAAAAGAATATTCTGAATTGGAATGAGGCATATGATGTGTTTTTATAACACTTGATTATAAGATACGCGAGTTATTCGGAAAGACCGGGTTTTACCCATTCTGAATAACTGATACGACGACTAAATGTTGATGATACAAAGACGATGGTTGAAGACCTATAACACCCCACGTCCATTAATGTCACTCTCAAAGGGAATGCATTAACTTCCATGGAGTATTATTGGTGAATAGAACAGAATATAACAAGATAGATACATACATTGGTACTTGAAAATTTTCAAAACAACATTTATTGCAGCGGAGAAATAGTTTGATTACAACAACATCATAAACCAACAGTAAAACAAAGTACACTTAGTAACCATCTTAACAAATTGTTTTCTGAGTACGTAAAGTAAAAAAGCATAACCCCAACATAAGTAGCCATAAAAGAGATGAGCTGAACTTTACTTTCAGCAATCCAAGCACTTCCAAAGAGAGAGAAAGGTCCGAATCAAGCTCCACTAGCACTAGTCCCACACTGAGAACCTGGGGAAGGAAGAAAAGAGGCGAAAACAAAGGGGGTCAGACATAAAGTCTGGCGAGTACCATAACTTTAACAATATAATTATTAAAGTAATTAGGATAAGGCATAAACAGGTAAAATAAGGAATGACTGTGAAACAAGTGGGCAAGACAAAACAAACAAGAGGAATATTATGGCGTTAATCTCGCTCCTAATCACTATATGATAATTACTATACTGCACCACTACTAGTCACCCTAAAAGGTGATCCCGCCTACTGAACATAATAATCATAATTCTAGTTTCGTGTACCCCTAGTTGTCTCCATAGGTGCCGCCTGCCCCTATCTCCACTAGTTGTACCCACTACCCCCATGCGATCGGCTCCCTAACTCGTAGATACCCGTGTTGGTCCCACAGTGGGGTGTATCTCTCCCCAAGTGGCAACCCGATACCACTAAAGATGCACGGCTTATATCTACACGATGTAACAACGTCTTACCTACCAGCCCGGGCCCACGCACGGACATGACCTCGTTGAACTTGCGTTGCACCCGTTAACCCGTTTTGACCTCTTATAATCAAACCCAATAAGCGTGTCCCGTCCTCGATCTAACTCGAGCTCACAAAGATACTTAATGGGTTACTGGTTTGAAATGGGTCCCCCATGCTTGACACAAGCTTTCCAACTATGCTTGGTCCCCACTAGAATTTTCCACTTAACCCCTTCTTATTCATGTCTTCTTACATGTTTCAATTTGGTTAAGTGTTTCTAATCGTATTACAGATGTCACCCATGTCACCCACTTAACCCCCATGTCCCACCACATGTTTATCCTGGTTAAGTGTTACTTAATTCATTATAACCGTAACCTTATAAGACCTCCCACATTATACTCCCGTTTGCGGTTGCTGGATTTGCCGGGTGGGTCCGGGTAGTCTTATACCTCAAACGTGTCCAACCTCATGTCTTTACAATGGTTACACATTTCATTTATGCCTTCGACCTCACACATTAGACTACCGTTTGTGGTTGCTGGATTTGTCGGGCGGGTCCAGGCAGTCTTACACCACAAACGAGTCTAACCTCGTGTCTTAGGCGTTTATTATTACAAATTATTTCACTCCAATATGAATAAATTATCCCTATTCAAATTGTCAATAATTTCCAAATTAATTATGTCTATAATTGTCACCTAAATTATGTCCATACTTTTTAGGTATAAAAATTATACCAATTAATGTCTCAATTTAATTATAAGCTTTTAAAGCCATTTTATGCCAATTTACAATTTACATAATTAATATTTTCCCATTGTCCCCACGCTATTCGTACATTCAAATATGAAATATGTTAGACTCGCAAATAGTCTAACTTATAAAAAAAACATCACAACTTGCATAACACATAAAAATAGATCTAACTTGCAAATAGGAATTATAACATAAATTTGCATAGCCAATAATTTACATAGACAATGGTCATATAGAATCATATATTTGCATAAACTACCATGGATCTAAATATAGATCTAAACATGAAATTGTGAACTTGCATATATGAATATAATTTTCACCTTAAAATGTGAATATAGTTTTCACCTAAACTTGCATACGGATTTCTGCAACTTGCATATGAATTTATCACATATTTTGCATATAAACTAGCATATGTATATACTTGATTCACATATAAACTCGTATACAATTCACATATAGACTTGCATAAGATTCATATTCAAACTAACATACAATTTAACATCCTAAACTTGCATAAAATTCACATACGAATTAGCATATGATTTAACATCCCAAACTTGCATAAGATTCACATACGAATTAACATATGTAAAAACAGACTTGCATAAGATTCATATTCAAACTAGTATACGATTTAACATCCCAAACTTGCATAAGGTTTCACATACGAACTAGCATATAATTTACATCCCAAACTTGCATAAAATGAAACAAGTTAAACATGTATAATTGGACATATGAAATAGATCTACCAACATAAGATAACAAAGTTAAACAACATCACGTGATTCAACAAACATGTTCGCATAATCCAATTATAACTCATCACAATTAATTTATTAATTATATTGTGAAAGAAATAGTACTCACAAAGATAGGTTAGAGAAGAGAATGATTTGTTCGTCTTTTGAATTAGAATTCTGACTTGCTAATCCCTAAGCCTTTGGAAGAAGAACTATCCTAGCAGCAGCATGGTGGCCAAGAGACAAATTTTGTTTAGGTTTAGGGTTTGAGTCTAGGCACTCTTTTATAGAAGTTTGAATCAACCTAAGCCGTCAGATTATCATAGGAGCAAATCCAACCATCCAGACTAGATAGAGTTATTTAGAACAGCCACATCAGCCTTACTGACTCAGCAAAGAGTCAGAAATCGTCACATTTCAGATCTCCCCGTGGGGGTAGGTCGACCCCCTGGTCGACCTGGCCCTTGGGCGGGAGAAATCTCTCCCAGCCCACTTCCCTGTTTGAATTTTGAATTTTGAATTTTTTTATTCTGAACTGTTTTAATTTGTATAAAATTGCTGAAACTTCCGAGGGCCATAACTTCCTCATACGAAGTCCGATTTATAAAAACTTAGACTCTATTCCAAGCAAAATTTCGAGACGAAGGCAATGGCGTAACCGATTTCCCTTAATTATCACTTTAATAATTAAGTATTCTTATGATTGTTAATTTTAATATTCACATAAAATTCAGGGTTTTACATTCTCCCCTCCTTAAAGGATTTCCGTCCCCGAAATCTCCAAGTTAAGGAGAATGTATATCCTAACATCCGATCATCCATCTACTCAACCATTAAACATAGGCATCCATTGTCCTTACAAGATTTCTAATGCCGTATGAACATATGCAAAAAGTGTGTGTATATGTTCCTTATCCAATGCAAAATCATGCGGTCCACTGATTCAGTTGACCTCCTTAATGCAAATCATTATAGTGCCATGCATCCATTATGCATGCAAAAGAATCCTAGCGATACACATTACTTCTACATGTGTGCACAACCACTCTTCAAAATGCAGCATCCATATGATAACACATCCATTATACATCCATTGATTTAAATATGCACACACATTTATATGCAATATGGAAGTGATTGAGCCGATCTAGTGCCTAATGTGTGTGTTCATGCATCCACGAGCAACCACTTGCAACCACTCGCAACCATCAATCATAACATGTTTCAAATACATGTTTACATCCATTGGGTTCTACCTAAGGATAAAGAGTAGAACTGAGGAGATATACTTAAAAGATAGATATAAGCATGAATAAACTTATGGAAAAAGAGATCAAGGAGGTACCCTAAAAAAGAAAAGGGTAGGCTGCGTGTATTTTCCTCTCAGTTTCCCAAGTCGCGTCTTCCTCGGCGTCACTCCATTGAACTTTAACAAGCTTGACGTCATAGTTGCGTAGCTTTTTGACTTACGTACCCAAGATAGAGTTGGAACTCTTCTCACAGTTGCTTCTCGTTCCACTTCTACTTCCTTTAGTATACTTGGCTCCACCACTTCGGTGGATTCATGTAAGCATTTTTGTAGTTGAGAAACATGAAAACATTATGAACTCCAACCAGTCTCTCGGGTAGCTCTACTCTGTAAGCCATCGTCCCATTCCTTTCAATGATAGGAAATGGACCTACAAATCTTGGTGCTAGCTTTCCTACGGACCCAAAGAGAATGACATTCCTCAAAAGAGATGCTTTAAGGACACCTTATCTCCAACTTTAAACTCAAGGTCGGTCCTTCTTTTGTCTACGTAGGACTTTTGTCTATCTTGTGCAGCCTTCATCCGTCTTCTTATCAAGTCCACCTTTTCTGAGGTCTCTCTAATCATGTATGGACCAAGTACGAGCTTGTCTATAGACTCCCACAAACAAGTTGGTGATCAGCATGGTCTTCCATATAAAGCTTCGAAGGGCGCCATGCCAATGGTGGCTTGGTAGCTATTGTTGTAGGCGAATTCCACCAGAGGAAGATGATCCTCCCATGTCCCTCCAAAGTCAAGAATGCACAATCTCAAGAGGCCTTCCAATACTCTGTTCACCCTTTCCGTCTGACCATCAGTTTGGGGGTGATAGGCCGTGCTTAAGCATAACTGTATGCCTACTGCCTCTTGCAAACTCTTTCAAAACTCACTCGTAAAGATAGGATCTCGATCACTCACTATGCTGGAGGGTATCCCATGGAGTCGAACTATTTATTTAAGATAAATGGATGCTAGGGACGAGGCAGTCCTTCTACTTTTAACAGGTATAAAGTGAGCGCTTTTAATGAGCCTGTCCACTATTACCCAAATACTGGTATTGCCCCTCCTTGACCTAGGCAACCCATCAACAAAGTCCATCGAAATGCCATCCCACTTCCACTGTGGGACCTCTAGAGGCTGAAGCAGACCACCAGGCTTCTTCTGCTCTGCTTTGACTTGCTGGCATATCAAACACTTGGCAATGAACTCAGCTACATCACTCTTCATGCCATTCCAAAAGAAAACCCTTTTTATATCCTTATACATCTTGTCTCCGCCTGGGTGTATGGTCAGCTTAGAATGATGTGCTTCTTCGAGAACCGTCTTCACTAAATCCCTTAATTCTGAGACGCATAGCCTTCCGTCCTGTCTCAACCAACCCTTATCTTCGATGGAGTATCTAATGAGGTGACTAAAAGTCTCACCCCTAAGTAGCTTATCCATCATGTCAACTAGCTGAGGGTCTTCTCGTTGCGCAGTTCCTATTGAGTCTAAAAGAGTAGGCCGCACCTCTAGCGACGCTAACAGACAAGGCACAATTTCAGAAGAGGGTCTAAAGTTAAAGTTTGCTATATACTCCAAGCTTTGCCTTTCTACAAAGAGAGGACTCAAGGTCGGCTTCTTCCTACTTAAGGCGTCTGCTACCACATTACCCTTGCCAGGGGTATAAGAGATATCGAAATCGTAGGATGTCAAGAACTCCATCTACCTTTGTTGCCTCAAGTTAAGATCTTTCTGCGAAAAAATGTACTTCAACGATTTATGGTCAGTATACAATTCAAACTTCTCACCTAGGAGATAATGGCGCCAAGACTTAAGCGCAAAGACGATGGCAGCCAACTCTAGATCGTGGGTTGGGTAGTTTTTCTCATGTACTTTCAACTGTCTGCCTCCATAAGATACTGCCTTCCCTTCTTGCATCAAGACAGCACCTAGTCCCGTACCACATGCATCCGTGTATACGGTAAACATCTTGCTCCCATCCGGCAATGTCAGAACTGGGGCTGTTGTTAGAGCCCTTTTCAAACGTTGGAAAGCAATATCGCAATCCAAATCCCAAGCGAAAGTTAGGTTCTTCTTCGTTAATCTTGTGAGTGGGGCTGAGATTTTTGCAAAGTCTTTAATGAACTTTCGGTAATAGCCCGAGGAAGCTTCGGACTTCGGTTGCATTCCATGGAACCTTCCAATCTTGCACCGCAACTATTTTGCGGGGTCCACAGCTAACCCTTCTTTGGACACCACATGTCCAAGAAACCTCACTTCTTCTCTCCAGAAATGGCATTTGGAGAATTTGGCTTTCAGCTGATGTGCACGAAGAGTATCCATGACTTCCCTTAAATGCAAAGCATGTTCTTCTTCATTCTTCGAGAAAATCAAAATATCGTCTACGAAGAGCACCACAAACTTATTAAGGAATTCTCTGAACACTCTGCTCATCAAGTCAACGAAGTAAGTGGGTGTGTTTGTCAAGCCAAAAGGCATGACAAGCCATTCGAAGAAACCATCCAGGGTTCTGAACATGGTCTTATCAATGCTGTCTTCAGCCACTCTTAGCTGATGGAACCCGGTAGCCAAATCTAGTTGGGAAAAAACCGATGCACCTACAAGCTGATCAAACAAGTCATCTATTCTTGGAAGTGGGTGCCTATTTTTCTTGGTCAGCTTGTTTATCTCCCTATAATCAACGCATAGGCGAAGTGAACCATCCGCTTTGGTTGCGAATACTACTGGAGCACCCCATTCAGAAATACTCCGCCTTATAAACCCCTTTTGGAGCATCTTTTTGACTTGCTTACTGAGCTCTTTTCTCTCCCTTGGAGCCATGTGTCCAACGGGTAGAGCTACGGGTTTTGCATTTTCAACAAGGTATATGCGGAAGTCTATCTCCCGCTTCGGAGATAAGCCCTTCACCTCTTCAAATACATCTGAGTATTCACGGACTACCCTAACCGACTGCAAGTTTTCAACATACGCATCAAGAGATTCTAGGTAGCTAAGCATAACAGAATGTATGGGATTATAAGATATTTCGAGAGTGTTGCCAAGGCGAGTCATAAATCTAACCACTCTCTTTTCACAATCGAGGATGGCACCATTACTGGATAACCAATCCATGCCTAGAATCAATCCATAGCCCGTGAAGCCAAGAACGAAGGCGTTACATTCAAACTCAACGCTCAAGATAGACACTCTCAAATCCTGACAAATCATTGAAAGATGAGCCGAACCACCAATAGGATTTGAGACTACTATGGGATCCGTAACTAGACTAGTATTTAGGTGCAGTATTTCAACTAACGAAGCAGACACAAACTAATGTGAAGCGCCAGAATCAAACAAAGTACGAACATGATGATCAAACAGAAAAACCAAACTTTCAACAGAAATGTTTCTACCTCTCTCCTGTCCTGGTGCCATGAGAGCGTGAACTTGCCCTCTTGCCTGCCCTGGTGCCATGAGAGCCTGAACCTGCCCTCCAGAAGTAGACCCTACCCTCTGCCCTTGCACTTGTCTTCTCGGGCAGCCTTTGATCAGATGTCCTGCCTCACCACAGTTGAAGTAGCCGGACTTCTTCTTCTTCCTGCAGTCCTTGCTCAGATGGCCTGGTGTTCCACAATTAAAGCATCTTTTCTTTCCTTTGCTATTGTTGTCCTTACCACCTTTCTTAGGTTGCTGCTGTGACTTCTTTTGATCCCCTTTCTTTTCTGGTGCCTTATTAGCATTAGCGCATTTCTCCTCTTCATGCATAAGCGCCATGTCAACCAGTTTCTTAAAGGTAGCCCCCATAGGAATGTGGGTCATAGTTAACCCATGTAGCGGCTCGTTCAAACCTTTAACGAATCTCAGGGCCTTCTTTTCAGGTGTGTTTACCAAGTCTAAGACAAACCTCGCCAACTGATTGAACTTGTTGACGTACTCCTTTACTGATAAATTCCCCTACTTCAATGCCAAGAACCTTTCCATGTATAAATTCTCTTCTGCTCGTGAGAGAAATTTCATCTCAAACCTATGTCTAAAATCTATCCATGTCTCCACTGGACGCTCTCCATTCGTGACCTCCAACCAAAACAAGGCTTCGTCCTTCATTAACCAAGCAGCCAATTGGACCTTCCTTCCATCTTCTATCTCGACGGTACCAAATAAATCTTCTACCTCCTTAAGCCAATTTCGAGCTTCAACAAACGTATCTGATCCATGAAAAGGTTTTCCGCCCATTGCTCGAAAGTCTTTGTATATCTTTGAAAAAGTATCAGCACGAGGAGGGGGGAGGAGGAGCGGTTGCAGCTGGGGGAGGAGGGATGTCTGCTGGGCCTGTGGCCCTAGCCTCCAGATGCCTTTTGAACCAGGTTGGTATCGGTAATCCCTCGGGTATCTCGGGTAACCCTGACATGCTGAAAATAAAATGAAGAGATTCAGAACGGAGAATTCGAAAGAAAGATATATGGCTCTTGGGGGTTATGTTTTTAAAACAAACTTTTCTCTTGAAAATACTCTCCTTAAAACATACTTTTGAAAGTATTTCTTTATAAAATGCTTTTGAAAAACAGTTTTTCAAAATCTCTTATCTGTTCTGTTAACCTTTAGCTCTGATACCACGTGTAACACCCCACGTCCATTAATGTCACTCTCAAAGGGAATGCATTAACTTCCATGGAGTATTATTGGTGAATAGAACAGAATATAACAAGATAGATACATATATTGGTACTTGAAAAATTTCAAAACAACATTTATTGCAGCGGAGAAATAGTTTGATTACAACAACATCATAAACCAACAGTAAAACAAAGTACACTTAGTAACCATCTTAACAAATTGTTTTCTGAGTACGTAAAGTAAAAAAGCATAACCCCAACATAAGTAGCCATAAAAGAGATGAGCTGAACTTTACTTTCAGCAATCCAAGCACTTCCAAAGAGAGAGAAAGGTCTGAATCAAGCTCCACTAGCACTAGTCCCACACTGAGAACCTGGGGGGGGGGGGGAGGAAGAAAAGAGACGAAAACAAAGGGGGTCAGACATAAAGTCTGGCGAGTACCATAACTTTAACAATATAATTATTAAAGTAATTAGGATAAGGCATAAACTGGTAAAATAAGGAATGATTGTGAAACAAGTGGGCAAGACAAAACAAACAAGAGGAATATTATGGCGTTAATCTCGCTCCTAATCACTATAGGATAATTACTATACTGCACCACTACTAGTCACCCTAAAAGGTGATCCCGCCTACTAAACATAATAATCATAATTGTAGTTTTGTGTACCCCTAGCTGTCTCCATAGGTGCCGCCTGCCCCTATCTCCACTAGTTGTACCCACTACCCCCATGCGATCGGCTCCCTAACTCGTAGATACCCGTGTTGGTCCCACAGTGGGGTGTATCACTCCCCAAGTGGCAACCCGATACCACTAAAGATGCACGTCTTATATCTACACGATGTAACAACGTCTTACCTACCAGCCCGGGCCCACACACGCACATGACCTCGTTGGACTTGCGTTGCACCCGTTAACCCGTTTTGACCTCTTATAATCAAACCCAATAAGCGTGTCCTGTCCTCGATCTAACTCGAGCTCACAAAGATACTTAATGGGTTACTGGTTTGAAATGGGTCCCCCATGCTTGACACAAGCTTTCTACCTATGCTTGGTCCCCACCAGAATTTTCCACTTAACCCCTTCTTATTCATGTCTTCTTACATGTTTCAATTTGGTTAAGTGTTTCTAATCGTATTTCACATGCCACCCACTTAACCCCCATGTCCCACCACATGTTTATCTTGGTTAAGTGTTACTTAATTCATTATAACCGTAACCTTGTAAGACCTCCCGCATTAGACTCCCGTTTGCGGTTGCTAGATTTGTCGGGCGGGTCTGGGCAGTCTTATACCGCAAACGTGTCTAACCTCGTGTCTTTATAATTGTTAGGC